>CM056201.1:88937012-91453262 GCA_029692085.1 Gymnothorax javanicus
ATACAGTGGACAATATTCAAATGCAATGAGCAAAACAGCACCCCCAGCCTATTGCATTTAAATTGACATGTCACCACGCTATTTCAGGGTCAACATGAAAATGTTAATGCTTTTTTCTAACTATTTGATAATGATATTGAAAACAGCAATCAACATTTCATTTGCAAAAACTTAACCTGCCCTGCTGTGGACAATGTCTCCTACCGTTTGGCCCCTAGGGCGGCGTGAGAAATGGGTGACCTTGCGTTTGACCTTTCAAGGTCGCTGAAGGTCATAATATTTGGTGGTAAAAGAATCTCCATACCCAACTTCCTATTAGTGATCAATAGTTACTACATGCCTATCTCCAGGCAATTTCAAGTGCGATGCGCCGCGCGGAGGACTACGTCAGTTGGTTAGTTCAAGAGCAACTGTGTTTTTTTCCGAGCAGGTATAGCGCGGTAATTCTTTTTAACATAGCGTACAACTGAAATGGTGTATTATTTTCAAGTAGGACCTCTTTTAGGCCGCAAAAATAAGCTGTTTCCCTGGTCCCGTTCACAACAGTGTATCGCCTAAATTTCCACACAGCACTATGCGCTGGTGCGGCTACCTGGAGGAGATCAGAGAGTTTTCGACTGCATCAAATGTAAGTAGTGGTAATGTGTAGCTCATACAACCCCACTTCAAAAAAAGTGAACTATCCCTTTAAGTAAAAGAAGCTTGTAATCAATGTTGAAAGAGGTCGTGTGTGCGATGGCATTGAAAGTGACAAATCAGAGCTGTATGAGCTTCTCCAATTGGCATTACAGCTACCATAGGTTCACTAGCGAGCAAGCTGTACCTCAGCGATTGCTTTTAAACTCACTAGCAATCCAGCTAACATCTCAGAAATCTGTAAGCACAGGGTTGCAGTTGCACAACACTGCCGTGAAGCCTCGGATAAGTTCATGCATTTTGCAGCTAGTTAAGTTTGTAAAGTTGGGGCAAATACCAAATCATATCACTTTAATGCGATGATTATTGACAAACATTTTCCTTAGTTAATGTTAGCTAGCATACTAGCTGCCTAGGTGGCTATATCCAAAGGGCAACATAATTTAATGCGCGATGACACACATTTCATGGCAGGCTGGCCATCATGACATTATCAGTAAGCCTCCTTGCGTACATGCGTTACCCAGAAGCTGATTGGTTGGTATGCAAATGAGGAACGTCGTTTTAGTTTGCGCCCCTCATAAGTGACATCCTAGCTGAAGACCCGCCTTGATGAGATGCTGACAGATTGCATTTTAATTTTCATTGTGTCCCAAAAAGAGCGTGGTGTCATATACTTGTAAATGCAATGGACTGGGAGGCACTGTTTCCCTTACTGCATTTGAATATTGTCCCATGTATTGCAGGATAAGTCTTTGAAAATGAAATGTCAAATACCGTTATCATTATTATTTCCAAGTGATTAGAAAACAGCATTTTCATTTTCATGTTGACCCGAAAAGAACGTGATGACATGTATATGTAAATGCAATAGACTGGGAGTGCTGTTTGGCTTATTGCATTTGAATATTGTCCACAGTAGAGCAGGTTAAGTCTTTGCAAATGAAATGTTGATTGCCGTTTTCAATATCATTTTCAAATAGTCAGAAAAAAGCATTTACATTTTCATGTTGACCCTGAAAGAGCGTGGTGACGTAAATTTAAATGCAATAGGCTGGGGTTGCTGTTTTGCTCGGTGCATTTGAATATTGTCCGCAGTATTGCGGGGCACGACTTTGAAAATTAAATGTCAAACGGCTTTTCATTATCATTTGAATATAGTCATAGATTACCATATGAGTATGTGAAAATGAAAGTGATAATTGGATTAATGCATTTTCAATTTAACATTGTCTCAAATAACTCATTCATAAGTGGAAAATTATAAGGCAATAGTGGAATTACATTTTCATTTTAATATTGTCCCCTATGGTCCTCCATACCATACAATGCCAAAAATAGTACATATCATTGTTTTTTGGTCCCCTAGTTGTGGACAGCACACACTTTGTGATTTAGACCCCATATCACTCAATCATGGATCTTAAATATTGAACATTTAATATTTCTGAGATGAAATTGCTGCGCCACTGACGAGCTTCCGAGCAGATCCGGTGATGTCAAATACACTCTGAACATACCACACACCTCAGTAGAAGTGGACAAAATAAACTGTTGAGCTATAGAAAAAATCTGGCATCGCTTAAATTAACAGAAGGGGGCATTGGGCCCAAAACTGGTTAAATTGTCCTTTAGAGTGAGCCCGGCATCAGAGGATCATGACTCAATTGACAACTCAATGGGCGGAAAACAAAGAATTTAGCCAGAACATTGTCTAAACGCATTAAAAGGGGCCATGGTTGCAGATAGGTGCATCTCTGACCTTGTTCTGCCCTTGGTTCATGCCCACATTTTACCACCTCTTGGAGCGACATACACAACTGCACAGACCTCCCGACACACTCTTTGTCTGATTGCTATTACAATTTGCCAGACGGCTGTGAATGGGATTCCCCGATGTGACTGGGTTTCTCCTAAGATCCCCAAACATCGTTTTTCTTTCTTTTTTTTCCCTAACCACTGTTTCAGGGTTTTTCTTCTTATTTGATTTTTTTCTTCAATCTTGGTTGCTGTTTTGGAGGTTTAGGTTTTTCTTGGGTGTATCTATTCTTCCCCCTCCTTGTACACTGTGTACCAAACTATGCCGTTATTGGCAAGAATTAAAAAACAAAACTGCATTACAAATCCTGGATATGTAATGATTATAATAAGCAAGCTATCAATAATGATAATAATCATAAAAAGGAATCAGTGGATATAAAATGAGTTCTGAAAAAAAAAATGGCAGAAAACCCAAACTCATGGAGGGCGGTAAATTAAGTGAATCGCTAGATGACTGTAATACTTAAGAGTCTTTCGGCTCAGTCGAAGATCCCCTTGTCACCACAGGATTTCAGCAAAGCTACCAGCAGGCGTCTTTATGATGAGAATTTAGTAGGTGCTCTGTGCTGTCCTGGAAGCTTTATAACATGAATCATAAAATTATAGGTGCAGAAAGACTCATGTAAATGGTTGTTAAAATTGTATAAATCAATTTATGATTTCCACTGATTTGCAATGTCATCGATTAATTCTGAAGAGCGCAGCATGTTTTATCACAGAAATGCTTGCTAGCAAAAGCAAGCTCTACAGTGCAGCACCAAGACAGAAGCCATAGCCTATTTATTGTCTAATTAGCTTTGCACTGAACGGTTTACAGCCTATTCACACTTGCTCGTACTGCACGTTTACACACACACACACACACACACACACACACACACACGTTACATTGCCATTCACGGTGCGCTGAATTTGTTTTCTTGTGTTCTGTCGCGTTGACTGCTGAATGGCGGCGAGCTGGAGCCCCGAAGCTGAATTGTATCAGGCCGGAGACACGAGGCTTTGGGCCTGCCGCAGAAACGATTCAGTCTTTGACAACAACGGGAGAAGTTAATAGACATCTGGAGAATATTCTGACTTCAGCAGCTTTCATTGTAGCTGAGTTCATTTTCTGCCTCCTGGCAATCCAATCAAATGTTATGGTATATTGCCGGAGGAACATCTGTGCATCGAGGCCGTGAGCTCTGCGTATTCGTAATGGACTAAATTATTAGCTTCATTTGCAGTATTTGATAACGCAAGAGTTTTTCAGAGTTTGGTTCTTTTTAATCTTGTTTGTGACTTGTATATTGGCTTCAACATTAAGTACAGGCTTTCTCCTTGAAGCGGTGTTCGTGGTGAAGTTGAAACTTTTCAAGCTTTGCAAGTGAGGACCGCGTGAATAGGCCTGCTCATGTGGGAATACCAAGGTTCCGCTAGATAGGTTGTTGATTGGTCGGCGAGGGGCACTCTTCCCTCTAGATCAGAGCTTCCCAACTTTGTTCGCGGAGGTCCACATTTCAAGACGAATTTGAACACCTTATTTTATTAATTAGCAGCTCAACAAGTTCTCCAGCCTTTGAATGAGCTGGTGATTGTTAGGGCTGGAGTAAAAACCAAGATGTGTGCTGACATCAGTCAGCTCTATTCTGGCAATAAATAAATAAATAATCCAATACCCTCATACAGTGAAAGGAGAACCATGCTGAGGAAAACAAGGCCATTTGACTGAAGTTATGACTCATTGTGGTTGTGGTAGATCCCTGGACAATGGACATACATTTCTAAAAGGAGAACTCATGTTAGTGCTGGAATCCTGATTAAATTTTCACTGTTAAAATGAAAATCAGTCCCTGTACCCGGGTATCCTCCGCCCTCGTTCTGAGCTTGCGAGGTTTCGACCAATGAGTGTGTAAGAAACGGTGGCGACAGGCGCGTGCTTCGGAGGAGAGCCGCGAGCTGTCTCACTCTCTTGAGTAGGCAATAGGGGGCCGCATATGCGAAAAGCCTTGTACATAGTTCCCCAAATGGACATTCCAGATTCGGGTGGGATTGGAGATGCCAAATTTATATATAAAAAAAAAAAAAAAAAGTTGGTTCATTGGCGTAAGAAAAGTCAGTTCTTCCATTGGAGTAGTAGTATATTTGAGCAGTGCCATTAACTCAAGACCTGTCTGCCGTGGTAACAGTCGATTGCACAGTGGACACGTCGGGCAATGACTGTAACGCCATAATTTCAGTCTGATATCGACCCATGATCTGACCAGGAAAGTTTTGTCACAAAGAGGAATTTATTCACTGGATTGTGAGTACATAAGTACTTAATGGCAAATCCACCTGAAATTTATCAATTTTTGATCATCCTTTTTGATAAAAACTTATTTTTTATGTCACATTTTGGTGTCTGTATTTCAGCCAAAAATCATTTCAATTAATGTAATGAAAAAAAATCCTACTTGGGTTCAAGTGATAGTTTTATCCTCACTATATCACTTCTGTGTGCCAAACAAAATGAACATGAAGTAAATGAATCAATCATTATCTGCTGATAATAAAACAGTGAACAACAACTATCCCTGAAATCTCTCCAGTATTGTGAAAAGACACATATAAATGACAGGTTAAGGTTTTTCAGGGTTTTATGTCGATGGAGTAATTTATTTTAATCTGGTGAGTTCTTACCATGAAATATTTATACTGTATGAATTTATTATTCTTCCATGAGCCAGAATAGAAAAACAATGCTCAAAAGATGTTTTGACAGTGCAGCAAACGGCCATTTTGTCAATTTTTTATTGATGCAAAGCCTCAGATGGCATCATCCAGAGTTTGCTTTCCTGCTCATGCTTATAAACCTTATTAATTATTAAAAGCTAACCAGGGAGAACAAGCTCGTTATTTTACTGGGAAATTAAATGCATTTTGTCACTTTAATATTGGTCTGTACTGATGCCAGACAGTTGTTATTTTACGACAATTTTTGCATTCGTCTCATCATATTATGGCCCTTGTAGGACTGCAGTGTTTGTTTACTTCCATATTCCATATCAGGCTAAAATTATGCTCGGAATAACATTGAAATGCGTCACTGTAGATAAGATGCTCGCCCAGCAGGCTTCTCCAATAGCATCTCTTCTTCTCAGCCTCTCGTTCATTTATCTATCATGGTTGGTTTACTCATATTTCCTCTTGTGTAAGAAACCTAATGAACAAAATGATTGTTTCAAATTGATTTTCACATGAATTAAAAAGAAAGCAATATCCTCTAATATGAAACTCATTATCCGAAAAGAGAGTTTGCAGTAACTGAGACTGGCTTGAGAATTATCTGTGCTATAGTGTCTAGTGGGCTACAATAGATTTTAGTGGTATGATGTTTTCTTTTTTATCCTTATTCGTTGTGCAATGAAGCCTGATAAAGTATCTTATACTGCTGTGAAACATATTTTTAAGGAAGCTTTTTCAACTTTTGCATGATGATTTTGGCTTTTCCTTTATAGCTTGTAGTTGCACACAGTAAGCCCACTGGGAATGCTGTTGTCTACTGTGATTGGTGATCCTACTGTTAGTGGACTGATTGGCTGAAATTCATTTGCGGTTGCTCACTGGGCTGTCAGTGTTCTTTCACAGAGTTTGCCATGTAGTTAAGTATCACAAATGTTTCCTCGCAGAGTGCTGTGAGTTCTTTGGATGAGTTTTCAGTGAGACGAGTGATTGGCTGAATATGATTTTTAATTGTGCATTGGATGGATTCTGCTCTCCCAGTGAGTATACTGATTGGTTGATTATCATTAGCGATTCCTTCCTGGATGGTCTGCACTTCAAGCTGCTCCAAGCTCTAGTCTCTTGACCTCCATTTTGCAATCCCTCCCACAGATGGGTTTATTTGACTGATGATCCAATAATTGCACTCATTAAAATTGTGCACGCTTTTACATTCTTTTCCCTCGCATTCAGCTAACAGCTCAAGAATTAAATGGCTTTGTCACTGTCATTGGAGAGATAATTGAGTTTGCTTTGATTTTCTTTCATCTCGTGCAGGATAGTGACATTCCCATAAATATTTATTGAGCAGATTTTGGCAAAGGCATAGACATTGGTGATGGGAGCACCAGAGTTTTCTCTCTTTTTTGGCAAATAAATCTGGTCAGTTGAACCGTAAAATTACATAGTTAGAGACTTCAAGAAGTGAGATGTTCAGAAAAGAGTTGTTCTTTCCAGGAGCCAAGAGTTGCTGAAGTGGCAAGATTTATAAACTGAGATTTGAATTATATTTGGAATGGCATCAAGAAATGACTTGTTTGTTCTTTTACATTGGTTTGATACTGAAAAATAGCCTCCATTAGCCTCTTGTTTATCCCCTTATGCCTGTGAGACTCTATTAGCCATTGCTGTAACAGACTCCTTTTCTTTCCATCTGTGCTAAAAAAGTTTCACTCGAGAGAAATCCTTGAATCTACAGTCAAGGCATGTTATAAAGCCACATTATGCAGAAGAGTGCATTATTAGGACACTAGTAAATTGCATTGTAGGATACCAAATACAATGTGGTCGTGGTTTTGGCTATGAGACATGTATTTACTGCCCGACCAATGCGACCATACAGAGCGACCAATGAGTCTCCAATTAGCCTAACATGCATGTCTTTGGGGTATTGAAGGACAACAAAGTAGTAACTCCTGACAGAAAGGTCTCAGGCTAGATTTGAACCCAGGTTCTTCTCAGTGCTTGGAAACGGTGCTTTAACAAAATTTGTGTGATTATTTACCATCCAAAAATATTTAGCAAGCAGTTCTCAAATTTGTAGTTTGAAGGAGGGGATTGCCAACAGATACACAAGAATTTAATCCTATTAAATATAGCGAAAAAAAGAGAATACTAATCTATCTTTCTCAAAGTGCAATTAATGCTTAAATATGACAGGTCTGAAACACTTGCCTCTTTTTGTAATCACCATCTTTTCTGCGAGCTGCTGTACCCTGTCATGAATGTATTTTAAGTTGTGCAGTATGTGTATACAAGTGTCTTCCTCTTTCAGAAACAAATATATTCTCTGGAATAAAGCATTGCTGACATTGCTGACCCTAGGTTGTTCACCATGGTCAGCAACTTCAGAAGTTCGCAGGTCATCAACTGACTCATTGGTTCATCCGTCCATATGGTCAACCATCCGTCTCCTAACTCATTTGTTACTGCTGGAGTCTATCTCTGTATGCACTGTGCAAGAGGCTGGATTCACACCTGGAGGAGGCCACCAATCAACCAAAGGGGCTGTAATCCCAGGGAGTCAAAAACAGTCTGTTATTTTATCCTGTCAGTATGCACAATCAGCATTAAATGTAGAATGCAATAAAGGTCAGCACAGAGTTGCATGCGAAAAGTTCTTTACATTTGAGAATACAGGGCACATGCAGGGCAACTCCTCTCTGACTTGTGTGAAGGCTGTGAGGAGATGGCCCAGTCAAAGCATTGACTGACTGTGGCACATGCTAATGACTGGTTTTCATCCATTCCAACTCTCTACCCCTCTCACCTAGGGTTGCCAGATTTAAAAATTGCATAAACCACACAAACATGCATAGCTGGAAACTCAATCTCAAAGGAGTGTAGGGCAACATTCCAGTGGCCACAAACCAGACACGTGCTGTATAATAATGCTAATAATTTCAAAACCTGACTTTTTGGTTAAAAACTGGGCAGCTGGCAACCTTACGCTTTCCAAATAGCTGTCAGTGGTTTTGTCTGCTGAAGTATGAAGTTGTGCTGTTAAAAATGAACTTAGATCGAAATTCTCTTTTTTTAATTCTTAACATGGTAGTTTGAAAATGACTGAAAGTATATAGTGTCTTAAAGTGTAGGGGCACTGAATCAAAATGCGTCAATCAAGCACACGATTTCCTGGAAAAGGCTCAATAGCTACATTACTGACACGATCAATGGGTTCAAGTTTTGTTTGATGTTAAATAGAGAGAGAAGTAAAACATGAGTTTAGGGGCAAGGAAAACATGATTTTCCTAATATGGGATCTTTCAGTGAAGTGGGTTAGAGAGAAAGAGGACAGTGCAAGCTGTGGACCTCTCAGGCAATGCAGATCACGCGATGATCCAGACCAGGAATTAAGTGTGGAGGCAGAGTACAATCTAATAGTAGGGTTAATTGATACTAATATGGAGGGAAGTGGGATGGAGCCCAGTTCACTTCAAATGTTACAGGCGAAGCAGGGTGGGTGTTGCTCATGCCTGGCCAGTGGCTTTCTGGGATGACTGCCATATGAAGTGCACAATTTTCCAGAGCCAAATGTCAAAAGGCGAGATGAAAAAGCTTAGGAGGAATGCAGTCCCAATCCTGATGACTATAAAAGGTTTCGGAGCTTGTTCATATTAATGAAATAAGGAAAAGTACTTCCTGTCACAACCGTCATGTGAATGCATTTTGTATTGCTTCTTTTTTTCAGCAACTTGCGCGTCTGTAAGAAGTACGTCCCCATTGATTGGTTTACGTCTGACGTGTTTGTCACTCCCCAGCTGCATTTCATTTCATGGTTATTCTCTAATGACCATGGGATGGGTATTTAAGCCCTCTGCTTTGAGTTGCAAGTTGCTGGATTGTAATTTGCCTTTTGTGCTGAGAACTAGTCAGTATTCTCAGCAGAAACTCTTAATTTTTGTTCAGTGTAATGTGTACTTTCCTGAAGGCTTCCCTCTTTACTTTGATAACTCGAACAAGCTTCCAAGCCTATTCAGGGCCCAGGAATGGGAACGCATTCAAGTTAGCCCAGATCAAGTCAGTTCATCAGTCCAGTTTAATAGCAACAAGCTCACAATTCTAATCAGGATCCAGCATTGGAACCGCATTCTTTTTAACCCTTCTAAGAATAATCCTTCGAGCAGTATGTTAGGAACAAGCTCCAAATCCTTCTACGGTCATCAAAATTGGAACCAAGTTCCTCTAAAGCTACTCCATTCTCCTGTGGGACAGTTTGGTGCTGGTGAAGTTTGCACTCCACCTGGCTGCTATCCTGGAAGCCACTAGCCGGCGATTTTCAGCTCACCTTCACTCAAAACATCTGTACTGCACTGTGCTATCCTATTCCTGGGTTCTGTCCCCAAGCCCTCTTTTGGAGTTCTGTCCCCAAATTACCATAAAAGGCTGTTAATAAACTATCTATTGGATTGTATTCTGCCTCTTCACTCGATTCCTGGTCTGGACCGGAACAACTTACATGCATGATTATCAACAAAGATTACATTTAACTTTCAAAAGAAGAAGAGTTTTACTAGCTGGTTCTGACTGGTGCTGCAGTGCATATAGCCAGTGACAATCCAGCAACTTGCAAACTCAAAAGAGGAGGTGTAAATACGTCACACATGCAAGGTGTGGTAACTCTGCGATAAGACACAGCCTGGATTAAGAGAACATGCAAGATAAAAACCAATCAAAGGAGGCAATATTTCTAAGAGACGTGCAAGTTGCTGATGGGAGGAGACATAGAAGGCATTCACACAAGGGCTGTGACATCACATTTACCTCAGCATAATGCATTCACTATCTGAGCCATGGCACTCAGTTAGCTGATATTTGTTCTAATACTGCATCAACTAAAGCACAATTAAGCCTTGCATGGCACTGCTAAAATACCCATAAACACAGCAGTGAACATGACTGAAAAAAGAAAAGCACAGAAGATTTAATTGTCTTGTTGAATGCACATAAGTTGTTAGCACAGTTGCACCCTGCATATTCATAAACACATTGGAAAACATAATTGGGTAGCAGTAGGGAAAAGATACCTTTGATGCCAGTTCCTTAACTTCAGGTGCATCTGTGTGTGCTAAATTGCTATGAGGCTAACCTCTTCACTGTAATGGCAGACAGCGAAATTCTGTCTGTAATATTGGTGTGCGGAACTGCTGCTGGGTTGATAAAGTTGGCCGATAAGAATTCTCCAAACTAAACAGTGGAGTGTGGAAGTAACTAGATGTTTACACCTGCGGTTGGCATTCCTTGAAAAACAGGGGACACACTGTGTGGAATGCATATGCAAAAATGAGCCAGGCTATCTCAGTTGTGTGGACAAGTCACCCCAAATCGGTCCAACAACAGATTTAATCTCTTGCCAATTTGGCATTCAGGAAAAACTCATCAAATTGTAGTCTCTTATTGCCAGGACTATTTCAGTGTTGGAGGAAGTCATTCCTCTGTTCAGACGAGCAGCATGCAATAGCGGAGAAGCTTTTCTCTATGTTACATTTTGGGTTTACATGGATCATGATAATCGGCAACTTTAATGTCATTTTTGTATATGAGAGCACAGCGGTGAAAGATCAGTATTAGGATGGAAGGAAAAATATTTTGGATGTCTACAGCAGGTAAACCTGTCATTAAATAACTAATAATTCATCTTTTCATATTTACAATGGAATTCTTAACCAGATGTGTGATAGCATGACACAACGACACAACAACACAGCATATATTTGAAAAATACCAAAATCGTTTTCCCCAATGGAGACGCCAGGTGCAATAATCCTTCATCTTTTATTCTTGAAAATTGACTGTATTATGTGACAGTCCCAGAATAAAGTCAACATGGTATTATTTACTTGCATCATCCTGATTTTTTTTTCTCTAAGCACAATCAAAACCTTTGTTTATTATGTATCATTTATCTTGTGAATCCCCAAAGCTGCAAATGTTTCATCAAATACAACGCTGAAATGATGAAAGTTCTTTTTTAAATGCAAGTTGATTGAACAAAGGAGGAAGCCAAGAGCAAGTCTCGGCTTTGTCGATTCGGATTTGGTCACGTGACTTTGACAGCCAAAAGGGAAGATCCCAGAAGAAAGCTGTCCACTGAGTAAAAATGAATTTTTCATATCTGTTTGACTGGCAAAATCACTAATAAATACACAAAATCATTCCCATGAGGAAGGGCCGATTCTCCTTATCAGTGTACTCCAAATTAAGCAATATGCAGCGATTGTGTTGGGCTGACAGAGGTTAATTACTTTTTCCCAGCCATTTCAAATTTCTGAAAAACAAGTTAAATACCCCCGTAAACGAGCCCAATTTCAGAAGATCGACGATTTGAGATGACTTCGGAAATTAGTCAAGTAGATGTAACTTACATAAAGGAAACTGTGTGATGTTGCAAACCCCGGCCTGTTTCCTTAAATGTTACAGCTTTCCAGATGTTTTCAAAACAAAGCACCAAAAGCAGCCTTTCAGCAGACGTAGCCAGCCAAGACGTCTGCGAATACCTGTGAAAGAAACCTCAGTTGGAGCTACAGCGAGAGACCGAGAGTCTGTTTTTGTTCAGTACTGAGGTAATAATAAAAGCAATGTTGTTTTGTGTATATGTGCATCGTGGGAGCAGTGAATAAAATAGACAAAACAGGCAATAAAAATAACAAGTTTTGAAGTCATTGCATATCCGCTGCATTACCTAACAACAAAAGAATGGTACATTGCATTTTATTGCGCCAACACTGAATTCCCCCTGCAGTAAAATCATATGTTCTCTAAATCTCCAGATTGTGCTAAGGTACAAAATGAACGATTGACACGAGCCTACCCTGAAGATATACTGCAAAATTATTTCCATCACAATACATTTTTAATCATATTATTTGGCTTAAGTTCTTAGTTTTTTTGAGTTAGGTGATTTTAGCCATGCGTCCATATATGTTGTATATACTGTAGCACACACACAGCACGGTTCTTGAAAATGTTCCATGAGGCTGGATGTGGTCAGCATTAGTAGTTGAGTGTTGTCCAGAAGACTCAGGTGATTGAAGGCATAGAGAAATCAGACACTCCCTCAAGGCCAAATAAAAAATCAAGGGTGCTCCCAAATACCGATACTACATGTGTATGTACAAAATTTGCTTTGATACCTGTCACTTAACTGTCGATTTAGTTGGTACAACGAGTATGCATCTGTTGTGTGTTGCTCAAAATCAACATACTATACGGCCGCCATTTCACTCATCACCTGACCTGGTTTAACAGCAATGTAACCTAACTTCTTCCTTGCAAAAATTTAAAGACACTACTTAACCTCAGAGTTAGTAGCATTTCTAAATATTTTTAATAATACAGGCTAGTACAATGTTCCTGTTGATTTTATATATTGTCTAGTTCATACATCATTTTCCAGAAAAAAGCTATCACTTCCTCTGTTATCGTGAAAACTGCTTGTCATCTCAGCACTAGTGTCCTTACGAAATAGTGCAGTGTTCATCAGTCGAATACTGCAGTATTCAGCCGAATTCAGAAGGCTGTCCGGCAATCGTTCCCACACAGTTGGATCCATTCAGAAGTTTCGAACATACTACAGATTTTTTGTACTTATTTTCACCTACTGTATAGTAAGTTTGCATGGGTAGTCAGACGCACACCACGATTGTATATCTGCAGCAAAGATACTGTGCTGTTAGAGGCAATGACTTCTGGGCTTTTGATAGGCCTACCTGGCCCACTGTGCTTACTGACATTTGAAGGCCCTTTGAAGCGATATCCTGCAGTTAATAAGTTCTGTTCATCTTCAAGAGCTTGAACAAAAAACTTCCAAATTAAAACTGATCCTTATTTTTAAATAAAGGATCCTCCCAAATAAAAGAGTTAGGGTCCATCATCCTGAACGATGAAAAAAAGTTTGTTATCATGAACTCCAAATTTGGACGCAGATATGGCTGCAAAATTTAGGAATCGGGTCTTGGAAATTAATCATCAGAAACTTAAAGTACTTAAGCTACTTTTTTTTTGCAGCAAAAACCATTCTGCTAAAATCAATACCGTGTGCTCCAGCTCTTCAGTAATCTGTGGCTGCCTTCCATCAGGCCAGCCTTCATCATAATTGACAGCCCATCATCGGTTTAAAAAAATGGCAGGCAGATTAATTCCCTTTACTCACTCTCCTGTTTAATGTACAATATTTTTGGAGATACTTGTGATTTAGGATTTTGAATACTTATATTTAAGGATGTATAATATGCTGGGCAACGAGAAAATTAGCCTCCTTTATGAAACTTGGCCTAGATGATGGGCGATTGTTCTTCTGACACCATCAAAGGTGTTGTGGTCCTTGGTGAAGTGGGTATACTCTATTAGGTAGATGGGTCAGTCACTAAGGAGAACGTGGGTATACTCTATGTATTTTAATGATTTTTTGGCTGATAGGTGGGTAAACTGTAAATTCACATAAGCAGAGGTTGATATACGGTAATTTGCACACCTGCATATACAATTTTTCAAACAACAGGACACCAGGGACGAAGGCCAGTTGCCAAAATGTCCCTCCGCTGCTGACGGATGCCTCTCGCTTGCTGCGACGAGCTGGGGAGGACCAATTAGCTGTCCAGCCTTACATGAGTCACGGATATAAAAGCCGCGTTTGACAAAGACAAGAAATGACTAATCTTATTAATATTGTCTCTCTGTGTGGCACACGCCAATGCTGCTGGTATTTTTGGGGGGAAGCGGGGGCAGGAGACTGAACTGCTGCAGAACTGTCTCTGACTTCCTCTTTCCCTTACCAGTCGGGTCTTGTCGTGGCTTTAGCGAGATAAACAGGCTGCATGTGTCGCCATGGAGATGCAAAGGGCGGGACCCCAGTGGAATGAGGTGTCGACGCTCACGGATGGAAATGGGAGGCGGTGAGAGGAGGGGGATGCGGGAGTGACACGCGGTCAGGAGAATGAGGTGAAACAGCTTTGACACTCATTCCTTTATCGAGGAGCTGCAGCTCCACGCCACAAGAGCATACGGCTTTACTTAAGCCCTGAATCTGAGCCTGTAAACTTCAGCTCCGCAGCCTCCACTCAAGCCTGTGTCACATCACTCATATGGCCAGAGCTTGCACATTTACAGTATGTTTGTTATTATGTCTAATAAAATGAGCGCTGTGACTGCTCTGTTGATGAATTTTTTTGCCAGTGTTGAAAGTGGATACTGGTACCAGTTGTTTTCTGAAAGTTTTCCTGTTCTGAAAGCACAAATTTAGGTGTGCTTGTGTGTGCACGCATGTGAGTGTTTGATTGCATGCGTGTGTGTGTGTGTGTGTGCGCGTGTGTGCGCACACGTTTGCATGTGTGTGTGTGTGTGTGTGTATGTGTGCCATCTGACCTTGCGTTATCTGACTAGGAGCCATCTTGGTTCTGTGTTACTTTCTCCTACAAAGGCTATTGTGCAACTAAACATCCTTATAGCTTGATATTCTATCCTGCCAATAATTGATGGAAATGCTATTATACAGTACATCAGGGCCTGTATGCTAAAGTATGTCCCACTCAAAGTCATTCGTGTTTTCATCATGGCGAGCTGGGAAAAAGTTTGACATCTTCATTTTGTCTCCTTTTAGCAGTCACTTTCACCCCGTAAATTAAGGGGAGGTAGAATTCCGCTTATCCTACTTTGGATATCGTTCCAACTCCACTATCTTGGTGTAATGGCCGGTAGTATACGGAGGCTTAGCGCAACGACAGAGAGAAAGACAGTAGCACAAACACAGTACAAACACAGAGAATAATATAGAACAAACGCAAGTACTCGCACTTCCAAAGGACGTATAATAGTCCGAACCACGAAAACAAAGCGACATAGAAAAAGGGAGAAGAAACTCCAACGATTAGAAGATAGAAAGTCATACAAAACCTGACTACAGATATCTTCGGCTATACTGCGAAGCTAAACACAGACACTCTTGCGAAGGAGGTGTGCCGGACTTCCTACTTATATAGATTCTGGGAAAGCGCCGCCCCAGCTCAATCAACCAGCTGGGTAAAGAATTCGATGGCCCAGGAATTCAATATCGTCCCGGGACTATAACCGCAAAGAAAAGTCCAAACAACATGCACACCTCACAAACCATGACAGGACCCCCCCCTCTAAGGAACAGCCCCAGAAGTTCCCAGAGAGCCCCGTGCACGGAACTCAGAAATAAGGGTAGGATCCAGGATATCCCGAGAAGGGACCCAGCACCGCTCCTCAGGACCATAATCCTCCCAATCTATACTCAGTCAAAACAGAAACTTCACACTCAAAATTTCTAAATATTTTCTTGAAACTTAATACAAGAGATATTATTATTATTCTTAGGGGTAAATGCGTTGTCAAAGACATCATGACTCACAGCAACTCCGACGTGCACAAGCATGCAGCACGTGCGAGTATACATCAAGGTAAAAGCACGTTTCCTCGTGTTCCTAGTCACGTGACCTAATGAGACACATGCAATTGAGCCCACGTTAGCACGGTAGAGTGACATCTCGGAAAAACAAGTTCTTACAGTCAATTATCCGTTGATTTGCAATGACACGACTGTCAAACATTCAACGTGAACGTGCCATTGGCATGCTGAATACGGGAACGTCGGTCACTGACGTTGCCAGGGTTATGGGATGCAGTCGACGGACTATCCATGATCTTCGGACACATCTCCAACAAACTGGCACCACAGCAGACCGACCTCGTTCGGGTAGACCACGTGTGACGACACAAGCAGAAGACCGACAAATCGTCTTACGTCATTTGCGTAATCGATTTCTCACTGCAACGTCCACTAGGAATGAATTGTTTAGAGGTCGTGTGACTGCCCAAACCATACTTAATCGTCTGCGCACTGCTCGTCTCCATGCACATCAGCCATATCGTGGACCAATTTTAACCCAGTTACACCGACGTCAACGGCTTCTCTGGGCACAACGACATCTGAAATGGACACAGCGTGATTGGAATAGGGTCGTTTTTAGTGACGAATCCAGATTCACTTTGCACTTCGCTGATGGGAGAGTTAGAGTTTGGAGGAGACGCGGTGAACGCAACGCCCAGTGTTGTGTGCAGGAAGTGGACCGTTTTGGAGGCGGTAGTGTTATGGTTTGGGGTGCCTTTAATGGTCCTGCCCGTTCCCGACTGATGGTCGTTCAAGGAAACCTAACTGCTGCAGGATACAGAGCTTTTGCCATTCATGGCAGCTCATGGCCCAGGTCTGACATTCCAACACGATAATGCTAGACCTCATACGGCCAATTTAACGCGGAATTTTCTTAGGAATGCTGGCATCAATGTCATGGAGTGGCCCTCAAGGTCTCCCGACCTTAATCCCATAGAACATGTATGGGATGTGTTGGGCAGAAGACTCCGTCAAGTAAGGAACCCTCTGCAGAATTTGCAGGAACTTGGTGCCATGTTGGTTCAATTATGGCAACGCATCCCCCAAGCTGTGTTCAGACGCATCATTCAATCCATGAGGAGACGTTGCGTCGCAGTTGTGAACGCTCATGGAGGGCACACGCGCTATTGACATGCTTTCATCAAGTTGTAACTTACCATTTTTACTCTCTTACATTTCCGTAGCATTTCCGGTGGAACTGGTCACATTATAAACATGATTTTTATGGTACACCGTCCTTAATGGGTACAGAATGGAATTAAATCATTATTTAAAACCACTTTTCTTGTATGTTCAACTTATCGACCTCCAAACGAGTGTGAAGTTTCTTTTTTGACTGAGTATACTAAAAACTGAGCTCCACGACCCTCATGCCTCTCGGCTAAAATACGACGCACAGTGTAAACCGGCCCCCCCTCAATCATCCGTGATGGCGGCGGGGGTTTGCCAACAGGAGCCAGGATGCAAGTGCTAACCGGTTTGAGCCTGGAGACATGAAAAGAGGGGTGGATCCGTAAGGATCTAGGGAGCTTCAACCGGACTGTGACCGGATTGATCCTTCGCACAATCTTAAAAGGACCAATAAAAGCGGGAGCCAATTTCCGTGACTCCCACTCTCAAGGGTAGGTCCCCATGAAAGCCAGACCCTTTGGCCAACCCAATAAGATGGGGCTGAACGGCGCCTTCTATCTGTGGCGGTCTTTTGTTTCCGTCCAGACCGCAACAAGGAGGAACGGACCTTGGCCCAAACTGACTGACAACGTCGAACAAAGTGATTAACCAAAGGAACCTCTGAGTCCCTGTCAGTCTCAGGAAACAGCGGAGGCTGATAACCCAACTGAGCCTCAAACAGGGAAAGGCCTGTGGAGGAGTTACCCAGTGAATTGTGGGAGTATTCAGCCCATGCTAAAAATCGACTCCACGAAGATGGGTTGTCAGCCGCCAAACATCGAAGAGTATTCGATGTATTCTTCTCGGTTCACTCTGTCTGCCCGTTGGTCTCTGGGTGGAAACCAGAGGAAAGGCTCACGGTGGCCCCCAACTGGTTGCAAAACGCACGCCAGAATTTGGCCGTAAATTGAGGGCCCCGGTCAGAAACCATATCTTGAGGGATGCCATGCAGCCTGAAAACATGGTCCACAACAAGAAGGGCTGTCTCTCGAGCCAAAGGCAGCTTGGGCAGCGCGATAAAGTGGGCAGCCTTAGAAAAATGGTCAACCATGACCAGGATTACCGTGTTGCCTTCCGAAACAGGCAGCCCGTAACAAAATCAAGAGCGATATGGCTCCACGGGTGCTTAGGAACGGGCAACGGTCGCAGCAGACCAGAGGGGGGAGGTGGGAAGTCTTGTTCCTAGCGCAAATACAGCACGCCGCTACAAACTCCCGGATGTCCTTCATCATGCTGGGCCACCAAAAACATTGGGCCAAGAACTGCTTAGTCTGATGAACCCCCGGGTGACCAGCCAGAGGGGAAGAGTGCCCCCACTGGAGAACTTGGGACCGCACTGCCAAAGGAACAAATAAACAGCCAGGCAGATCCCCACCAGGACCGGGATCATTTTTCAACGCATCCCGCACAACAGACTCAACGTCCCACTGAATTGGAGCCACAATCTGAGCTGCCAGGATAACCGGCTCAGGAATGGGGTCGCGACCGGACCGGTCGTGAATCCGCGACAAAGCGTTGGGCTTGATGTTTTTAGACCCCGGGCGATAGGTTAATGTAAAGTTAAAGCGATTGAAAAACAACGACCACTGCGCCTTCCGAGAATTACATCGTTTGGTCTGTTGGATGTATTGGAGATTTTTATGATCCGTCCAAACCACAAACGGCTGTTCAGCCCCCTCCAACTAATGGCGCCACTCTTCTAATGCCAACTTGACGGCCAACAGCTCCCGGTCACCAATGCTGTAATTCCGTTCGGCCGCCGACAACGACCGGGAGAAGTAGGCGCATGGGTGCAACTTATTGTCCCGAAGGGGGCGCTGGGACAAAATGGCACCTACCCCGACCTTAGACGCATCCACCTCCACAACAAATGGGAGGGAGGGGTCGGGCAAAACGAGAATGGTTTCTGAGCTAAATCGTTTCTTTAATTCCTGAAAAGCAGCCTCAGCTGCTGGAGACCAAGCAAACGACGAGGAGGTATTCTTCTTAGTGAGCGCGATAATGTGAGCAGCTACCGCGCTAAAATTACGGATAAACCTACTATAAAAATTAGCAAACTCCAAGAACCGTTGCACCTCCTTAACGTTTTGAGGGGCAGGCCAATCCCTGACCGCTGCCACTTTGTCAGGATCTATGCGGACCGACCCTTCCGAACCAATGAAGCCAAGAAACGAAACTGTCTTGGCATGAAAAATGCATTTCTCAGCCTTGACAAAAAGCTTGGCTTTGAGGAGGGCCTCAATGACTTGTCTGACGTGTTGTTTATGCTCTGAGAGAGTTGAAGAGAAAATCTGAATATCGTCAAGGTAGACAAATACGAATCTCTCAACATCTCTCGGAGGACGCCATTAACGAAAGCCTGGAACACAGAGGGGCGTTAACCAATCCAAACGGCATGACCAAATATTCGTAGTACCCGTCATGCGTATTAAATGCCGTTTTCCACTCGTCCCCCTCACGGATCTGAAACAAGTTATAAGCATTCCGGAGGTCTAGCTGCAGCCGTTCAAACGCGGAGTTCATCAAGGGAAGTGGGTATCGGTTTTTAATAGTGATATTATTCAAGCCCCTGTAATCAATACAGGGTCTCAGGCCGCCATCTTTTTTGCCCACAAAAAAGAATCCCGCTCCGGCAGGAGACGTGGAGGGCCGAATAAATCCATTAGCTAGAGCCTCCTGAATATATTCTCGCATAGCCTTCTGCTCAGGCCCTGACAGCGAGTATAATGAACCCCTGGGGGGAGTGGTACGCGGGTGGAGATTGATCTCACAATCAAACGTGCGATGAGGAGGTAAAGTCGAGGCCCGTCGCTTGCTAAAAACCTCCGCAATATCAGCATAATCGTCAGGAACATTAGGAGGCAGACAAAAGTTCAGAGCAGCCCCCAAATTCTCACCCTGTTCGGAACCTGCCCCCTCTAAGTCAGATTCCGAGTCAGAGAAATCCTCTGAATAGCAATCCTCCTCTGGCTGCCGCCAGTCAAATTGAGGATCCCACTCCAATCCCTCCTCTGCCCCTTTCTGTAGATTAGAAGGGTTGTGTGAGGCAAACTCCTCAGAATCACTCCAGGCGTCAGCCTCCCCCATAGGTCGATGCCCAGGATGACAGGCCAAATTCTCCCTACAGTGGGACCTACAATCAGTGTCCCACTGGATGATTGGGTTATCCTGACTTCCCCAAATGATATGAGGCCTATGTTCCCGTAGGCAAGAGTGTCCTAAAATGACAGGGAAAACAGGAGAACTGATAATAAAAAACTGGACCTCCTCAGAATCGCCACCAAAAGAGATGAATATAGTCAATGATTCAGAAACTTTGGTTATAAATCCAGTTCCCAGCGGGCAACCGTCCAAAGATCTAACAGAGCGTGAATGTAAAAGAGGGCGGATAGGAATGGAATGTCTCCTAGCCCACTCTGCATCCATAAAACAATCCACGGCGCCAGAGTCCACAAAAGCTTCGATAAATATTCTGTCTCCCCACAGTCAATTCTACATGGATTAAAGTTCGGACGGGGAAATTGGGTCTGTCCCTCTAGCGCCCACCATACCATTAGAGGGACTTCCCATTTCCCTGAAGCTCAGGGCAGCTTGAACGGATATGTCCCGGTTTGTTACAATTACAGCAGATTGTACGTCTCCGAACGGGCTTACGAGCCCGGCTCTCATATGAGCCATCAACCTGCATTGGCTCACCAGGAGTGGAATTTTCAGTGGGTGGAATGGGAGCTGTATGCATGCTGCTGGTATCATTAGCCTCGTTGCCAGCAAGAGTCAATGAAGTACATTTCTCCCTGTTACGTTCGCGGATGCGATTATCGATTCGCACCGCAGTGCGAACCAACGAATCTAGAGACAAACAAGGCTCCAATGTAGCCAGAGCGTCCTTAACCTCCTCTGCCAAAGCGTGAACGAACACTGTCATAAGAGGCGCTTCTGGCCAGCCTGTCTCTGTAGCCAAGGAGCGAAATGTGATTGAAAACGCAGCGACACTCTCAGAGCCCTGCCTTAGATGCATTAAACGCGTAGCCGCGTCCTGGCCACAAACATCCTGATCAAACACCGATACCATTTCTCTAACGAGAGTCTCCACAGTATTCACTACTGGTGAATACGATCGAATAAGTGGGCCGACCCAAGTGAGTGCTGTGTCAGTTAACAGGGATAAAATAAATGAAACCCGAGACATTCTTCATTCTCGAACCGTGAAGGCTGCGCTTTAAAAAATATCTCACATTGGGCAATGAAATCTTTACATCTTACTGCCTCGCCTCCATATCTTGGGGGTAACTGAAGCTTTGGCTCTCAGGGAACATGTATGGACTGTGCTTGTGCAACATTCTGTGTGATTTATGTGGACAAGGCTCTAATACTCTCAGTGAGAGTTAACAGAACGCTCTCCTGTCTCTCCATGGCATTCGCCTGAAGGCGGACTCTTTCCGTCAACTCTACCTGTTGATTGTTCAGGCTATCAAGACCCTTGCCATAACCAAAGAGAGCAGCTTGTTGATTAGCCACAACTTTCTCTAATGCAGCCGTTGCTGACGACTCCATGTTGGCTAGAGTGTTCTGTAATGGCCGGTAGTATACGGAGGCCAAGTGCAATGACAGAGAGAAAGAGAGTAGCACGAACACAGTACAAACACAGAGAATAATATAGACCAAATGCAAGTACTCGCGCTTCCAAAGGACGTATAATAGTCCGAACCAAGGAAGCAAAGCGAGATAGAAAAAGGGAGAAAAACTCCAACAATTAGAAGATAGAAAGTCATACAAAACCTGACTACAGATATCTTCGGCTATAGTGCGAAGCTAAACACAGACACTCTTGCGAAGGAGGCGTGCCGGACTTCCTACTTACCGTATATAGATTCTGGGAAAGCGCCGCCCCAGCTCAATCAACCAGCTGGGTAAAGAATTCGATGGCCCAGGAATTTGATATCGTCCTGGGACAAGAGCCGCAAAGAAAAGTTCAAACAACAAGCGCACCTCACAAACCATGACACTTGGGGATGAATAGCCCAATAAAGTATTCCCATTCTTTGCCAGACAAATTAATTTATGTTTTACATTGAATTGAATTATTTTTTGTCCTCGTGTTTGTGAGTGTGGGTGAGAGGAATGATTTTTAGTAGGATTACTGTAACCTTGATTCAGTTACTACAGAATTACACAGAAAGGCTTCTTTATTCAACAACTCTTTTCACATGATTTGTCCCTTGGTTTCCCCTTTTCATGGCAAAGAAACATCACACGTAATCATCTTTTATGAAAATGTAATCAATGCAGTTTGAAAAGATGTGAGTTAGAGCTGATTGCTTTAAACTTGAGAGAAATGCAAATACGAGTTTGTGTGGAATGTATTAGACCCTCTCAGGATGTGTTTATTGCCTAGGCAGTTTAGCCCTTTTATTACGCGCATGCTCAAGTTTATGCAGTTTTCTCTAGGACTAATAAGTCACCTCTTCCAATCAAATTCATGAAATTCTGTTTGTATATAGTTGTGTTTCTGACATTGCAGATTTTCTGTCATTTTGGTGATCCATGAATAGAGAGCGTTTCTGAGACAGACATTTGTTTTCATGGCCACAAAGCTTTTGTTTAAGTTTTTCTCTTCTGTCAAAACGTTCCGGAAAATAAAGACTTCCCCATTTTAGCACGCATTAGTATTGGCCATCACCCTAAAATCCAGTAATTTCCATCCAAGCTGCCACTTCATCAGTGACTAAATTGGCTGCCCGACAATCGATTTCAGCACTAAAAGGATTGATCAAAAGGAGTGATCTGGGGTCCTTTAACAAATGCGCCATGGGGAAGCTGCCCTTATCATTCAGCTGTTGCTCCTGTCCTCAACACTGCAGTCTTTTCTGGGTTTTTACATCGGAAATTCCGTTTCTTCTGTTCTACTGGACCAAAATGCACAGCCAAAAAACTGTCTTTGTCATTCTCTTTGTCGAAGCAGTATGGTTGGCGCAGTGGTTAGCAGTGTCACCTCACACCAAGAAGGTCATGGGTTTAAATCAGGTCTGGGGCATTTCTGTATGGAGTATGAATGTGCTCCCTATGTTTGTGTGGGTTTCCTCCAGGTATTCCAGTTTCCTCCCACAGTCAACAGACATGCATGCTTGGCTAACTGAAGACTCTAAATTGGTATGATTTAATTGTATGTTGACGTGAGATAGCTTAAAGTGTTCTTAAAGAATCAATCAGTCATTCTGTTTGTCCTCTCCGCACTGCTCCACAAAGCAGGATAAATGCGCTGACTGGATAAGTGCAAATAAAAGCCAGAAGTTGCATAAATTCAGAACTGAAGTAAATAAAGAAAATCTTATTTTTGTTTCTAGAGAGTGCAATAATCCAGCTAACACTGTAATCTAATCCTGTTTCTTGAAATACTCCAGTTCTTGTCTCCACTGTCTTTTCCAGGTTTACTTTGAAGCATTTGTGGCTGCCCTTTTCTGAATTCTACTTCTGAAAAAGTGCTGTTATCATTCTCTCTGAGTTCTGCCTTCACCATAAGTCCTCTCTGAGCTTTTTGATAGAGCCTGAGCCTCTTTTTCCGGAGCTGAAAGTAACGTCGTGCTTGTCTGTGCATCCCCTGTTCTGCCCGCATTTGCTACGGTAAACGGTGGTGTGCTTTAAGATGCAAACTCACCATGCTCCGGATGTGACAGCGTATTTAACCTCCCATGTAAGCTACTGTTTTGTCCAAGCATGGAGGCATGTGCGCCATGAATTAAAAAAAAAAAAAAAAAAAACTAGCAAGCTCAAGTGCACAGTATTCTTCTGTCTACCAAGAATATTTGATGTTACTCACCTGCTTGAGCAAAGAAAAATTAAATGAGACATTTTTGACAACTCAACTACAAGGCAGGACAGTGCTTGCAAGTATAAAAGCAGGTAAGAAGATTGTTATTCCATTTTCACTTTCTCGCAAAAATCCTGTGACTTTTTTAATACTGTGCGCAGTACAACCAAATAATTTTGTGACACTTTACAATGAGGTCACACAAACTGACAATTACAAACAGCTGTTAACAATAAGTTAGATGATGTGCAAGTATTTGGATATCATGGTGTGTCATTAGTTAGTATATATGTTAATATCTTCATTTTTGACTATTTATACATTCGCTACCCCTATGATAAACTCTGGATTAGGAATCAATTCATCGATACCTTAGCTGTTTCTAATTGCGATATTAATAGGCATGAATTAAGGAAATTGTCAGTTTTTTTTTTTTTTTTTGCAAATTCAATTTTATTGCACCAAAGGAGCTCTAATTTTCAATTAAAAAATTTGTTTATTGGAACAGCAATTGATTTAATGTATAATGTTTCATCTGTATCATATACCATGTGCTGTTGCTGTTATTTGGCTTGTTTCTCAAGTTATTATTTATCTTAAAAAATACATTCAGATGATTTAATTGATAATTTGGTCATAGCAGCCTCTCAAAGATACAATATATCACCTACGAAAGACAAGTATTAATATTTTGCCCTCGGTCAAAGTGTATTCATTTCTCCTAATTCAAACACAAAGGCTTTTAACACAGGGGAAGCAATCAGCCAAAAACAGGATTAGGATGTGTCATTAGGACGTGTCTCATTCTTTAATAGAGGAAACACAATGCTCAAAACTCTGATCAGGGCTAATTAGTGTTTCAAATGGAATTAATGCATTCAGTTGGATATTATTGAAAATGTAACATTAAATAAGTATTCATTAATTCACAGGTTAAATACTTTAATTTGGAAAAGGAACTAAATGGAAGTATGTTCTGTAAATTAATATGCAAACTATTATCGGCAATAATGTTTTTTTTTTCATCTGTCAGCTCATGCATGTTGCAGAGGAAGAAGACGATGCCTCTGTTTCTCGTTGTAAACAACTGTGAGCAGATTGAAATGACGGTGGCGGAAATGCACTATGAGCTGGGGTAATGAGTGGTAAATGGTACTTAGTTCCCTGTCAACAAGAAATGAAAGATTTTTTTGAAAGCTATTTTATGATCAAATGTATCATTATCTTTCTGCATAATTTAACAATTAAATTGTACATCATAACTGTCCCGTCAAATTAATTCTGCCTCTGCCTCATTCATTACTTGCAGATATTTTTTTTGTTCTGTTTTACGGCAATACATCATGCAGACACATAAGGACTGAATTTAGGGAAGTTAATGAATGCTTATTATTCCCACCGATGATGCTGAATATAAAGGCTAGGGGTATGTTTCTTGGAATTACCATCCCCTGTGTTCATAAATGTTAGAAATGTATGTGTCTGTGAGTGAGTTGAGTGTGTGTGTGTGTGTGTGTATGGGCACGTGTGTGCTCTCAGTTAATGTTCTTTGGACTCCGTCTTCAGTATACGATAATGTTTGATGGGCAGGTATTCGTAACTGTGAATACAGATGGGAGGACAGACAATACACGCTTATGTATTATCCACTACAGCATAAAATGTCCTGAGACATACTTGGTCATCTACCCCTTTTCAAAGACAAATGAAAAACATGCTTCATGACAATTTATCATGCAAAATGCTATATTCTATTTATTTGTACAAATGTCCTCCAGTATTTAATTTTCATTCTACTGTGTTCTTATTTTGCAGTGATGGTAAAACTTCACTTGAGTACTTGGCTTTACCATTGAATCCCTGTGTGTAAATGATGCGCAGGCAGTAAACGTTCTCAAAACGTGTGTAATGCAGTTAGCTTAATATTAAACGTCATTCAAACCTTAACCGACTACTCCGACTCTAGGTTTGTTTAGGATTGGCTAATATCACTCACCTGGACAAATCATTTCTAAATCTTTCCTTTTGTGGTGACTATGGTCCAGAAAATGTCCCTATCTCGAGTTACAGTGATATCTGAATGTGTATGTTTGATTTAATTGCACTTAGCCTGAAGATAACATACCAGCTCCTTACAGAAAGTGGTTCAGATTATCATGTGATGAAACATCTGAAGAGATCTGACAAAAATGTTTTGCTGCCATATCAAAATTGTTTTGAAGCCATTTAGTCACAATTTCCCCCCAAACTGCAATTGAAAATATTGTCCATTAGTGATGGCAGAAAAGGCACAGTCAATGACATCATTCTGGTCTAATCAACAGCATTTATCAGAGCATTGTTCCAGGTCAGTGATAACCAACCATGTTCCTGGAGATCTACTTTTCTGCGGATTTTCTCGCCAACCATAAGAAAGCGCTCTAACAATGAGAGATTTTGTTGAGCTTCTAATTAGTAGCACCACTCTCAAGCGGCCACTGCTGGCTGGCCAGGTGCACGTAGCTGTTAGAGTAAATTATATGCTGACTATGTTATCCTTTGATGGCCTAAACACTCTGATTGGTGGTGCGACTGTATAGTGTAAAAGACATGAGGGCTACTCGTCAGATGAGTTGGAGGAATCAAGTGGCACAGCGTCTTCCTCCTAGTGGATAGGAACAGGTTGTTACGGTGGACTAAACAGTTTGGCTGTGTTCAGGGTGGGGATATTGGACAGTTGTATTATGATTGTGATATTCTTACCTTTGTCTGCTGTTTTTTACCTTTTGTCTAGCTATGCCACAAATGCACCGCTGCAAATAGCAGGGCATGAATGCAGTAGTAAAGCACACTATGTCAGTGCCAAACGATTATGAAATCACAGGACTCAACTCAAACCAATATCCTGCCCATTGGGTGAACCATACAGCATAATGCATACCAGAGAGCTCAGGAGCAAAGATTGGGAATGTGGACAGGGAACAAGAATAGAGTACAGTACATTGTACACAAGTGCTTATGCTTGCCTATGCATGAATATGCGGGCAAAACAATGTCATTTTGAGTATTAATTTTCAGCCTACATACAGTACGTATCATTTGGAATTTGCAGTGCTGTATGTGAGTACTAGGACCGCAACATCATTTGACATCATTGCATTGGATTTGAAATGAAGCTATAGATATTAGATTAAACTGTAGACCTGCAGGTTTTGTTTTAGGGTATTTCCAGTTTGATTTCATGATCCATTTAGGAATCAAAACCCTTTTTATACGCTCTCTATATGCTGTACACGGTGTGATTTAATGGCATTTTTGTCCACACCTTGACACCCTGGGAGACGGTAATGGCTGACCTTTTTAACACCCTAGTAAAAACAGTCAGTGAAAAGGGGCAGGAAACGGCGTCCCCTTACGGTACGAGCCCTGCTCATACGAGCTCCATTCACTCCAGAAGATCTGGACCGGAAATCAAATGCGAAGACAGAGTACAATCCAATGGGTAGTTTATTGACAGCTCATACGGTAATTTGGGGATGGAACCCCAGAAGAAGAGGTGGGGACTGCACTTCAGATAAGGATAGCACAGTTCAGTACAGATGTTGTGGGCAAAGCTGAGCTGTCAATCGATGGCTAGTTGCTTTCGGGACAGCAACCAGGTAGAGTGCACACTTTGCCAGCACTGAACTGTCCCACAGGGGGATGGAGTAGCCGGAAGGGAACTCAATCCTGATGTCCGTAGAAGGATTGGGAGCTTGTTCCTAATAAACTGGATAGAGGAACATGCTAGGAAGAGTTAACATGAACATGATCCCAATCGTTGGCCCTGATTAGGCTTTGGAGCTTGTTCAAACTAAGTAAAGAAGGAAGCTTCCAGCTGGAAACAGCTGCCATTAAAGTACATGTTACGCTTACCAAAGATGAAGAGTTTCTGCTCGGAACACTCCCTGATTCTAAGCACAAAAGGCAAATTACAATCCAGTAACCTGCCGCACAAAGCAAAGGGTTTAAATACCTGTCCCATGGTCATTAGAGAATAACCATGAAACAGGACACAGCCAGGGAATGACAAATACGTAAGACGTAAAGCAATCAAAGGAGATATACTTCTAATAGACTCTCAAGTTGAAGGTTGTGACATATAGTGAATATACAGACACTTTTGGACACATTATATGCACATTTTACATACAGAATACACCTTTGCCAAGCTGTAACAAGTTGAGTCACTAAAGGTTTTTTTGGGGCTAGTTGTGTTTACAGGGAGCGGGAAACGTCGCCCCCTGCTGTAGGAGCCTGGCCCATAATGTCTCCCAATGCGGCGAGTGTGGAGAGGCCCCGCCACCCTCCTCATTAACCTGACTACATCCGCAATTTTCTCAGACTGACACTTCAATTACGCTAATCCTTCCTGCACCCCCCCCTCCACACCCCCCCAACCTCATCTACTGCCGCAATATCAGAGATATGAAATATTCCCTTGCGCTGTGGCTCTGTGTTGTAGCTTGTTTCAGTTTTTTTCCTACCATTCCTTGCTGTACAGAAGCGCAAACATTCAGCAGTGTCGTAGGCGGATGCGGGATTAGCTGCAGTGAGGCTCGCATGTATTTGGACAGTGACAGAACTACAAAAGGCTCTAATTTCGACATAGCCCACTCATTATCCAAGCACACACCAAACTCTAAACTAAACCTGACAGCTCGCACTTCTCATTGAGGCTTGATACATCCACAAGGCTTGGGAAGAATTAAAAACAGACCTGTAGAATTTTCCATCAACCCACCCATCTGCAGTTTATCAATGTAACCTATTCATTCTTGGTCTGGGTCGCAGAGGGACTGGATCCTATCCCAGCATGCAATGGGAACACACCAGGCTAGAACACACACACTGTCTCATTGTATTCAGTCACTCTCACACCAAATCCGTAACATTATGCCACTGTCCACTTACAAATGGACCGGGAGAAGAGAGGAAATGTGTTTCTCGTTTTATTTGTTGTATTTTTTTACACTCATCTAAGCTAAAGAAATTTCATCCTGTCTTCGACAGAGCAATAGATAATATGTGCATATGAAAGACAGCAGTGCAAGCTGGTGTTATAATAACCAACCAAATGGTGCTGCTCACAGTCCTGATAGTTTCTCCATGGGGGCTCCGGATTATTCCGGTGGCTTTGAGGTGCCCTAATGCACTTGAGCAAATTGGCGCGACCCGCCTCTTCCACTGGCAAAGGCACTGCTGACTCCATTAGGCGAGGAGATTGGAGCCAAATGCTGCTCCTAAACGACGCTCTCTTTTTGTTCCTAATTTCAGACCCTATTGATTTCCTTCTGTTTTCCTCCCTGTGATTCCGATTGATTAGCCTGGTAATGACAATAACAGCGTCTGTACTTGACATTGCCCCAAGTTGCTGAAAGTGTGATTTTTTTATTGTTTGGGAGGTGGGCGGGGGTTTGTGATATGATCTGATCTGAATGGGATAACGCCCTTGTGAACTTTCAGTTGGCACAATGGTTCAGCGCCATCTTGTTTAGTAGAAAGCCTTGTTGTGTGACGAGCTAACCCCCGAAAGCCCGCATTTAGACACGGCTATGAGTCAATTAATTTTCGGAATAAAAAAAACCCTGCCACATGCTTGCCCTTCACTTTGACTCACAATTAAATTCAAGAGTGCCAATTAAATTTGAAGGATAATTACATTTAATTAAATAACAATTAAGTGCAATTTGCAGGACCCTCCAGGACTCTTGAGAAGTCGTTAACATAAACAGTATTTGCGAAGGAAATGCGAGGTGTTTCTTAGTCAAAGAAAAATGTTACATATGTTGATTATTATTTTTTTTTTGTGTTAGTTTAGTTAACAGCCAGCCTGACTCAACAAGACAAGGAACTCATGTTTTGGTAGAATTAATGTTAGTCATTGTTTTCCTATCAATACAGAATGTCACCTCAGTCACAGAGCTGATAATTTTACAACCATGATTTCTACGTAACTACCGCTGAGCTCAGCAAAGGTGTGTGATGGTTACTGCTCAGTAATCTGGACCCCAGAGTTCCCAGCTACAGTCTTAAAAAGGGCACTCTTTTCAACCCTCCATTAAGTTTCAGTAATTTGATGGCAAAATGCGATGTACTAAGCAGTTCTCTGCTGTTGTTTCTGATCAAGATTTTGAGGCAAACTAAATTTTAAAAGAATGAAAGCATCCGTGTCGATTGTGTACTTTCCAAAGGCAATGGTAGCTGGAGATAATTTCCACACACCTCCTGTGAGGTAGTTATGCCAAATATTATTCAGCTGCAGTATATCAGATTATTTAACATGGAAAAGTTTGGCAAAGCGAGGGGTGCAGAGACATTTTAATAAAGGGGCTAAAATGAGAGTGTTATGTTGATTATTTTGGATAAAACTGTACTGTACTTTATTCTGAATATTAATGATGTATTTCCATGTTTTACAAAGCTCTGGCCAAGCAGATTTTTATGACAGGTGATAAATTGTTGCGGTCCATTTTCTTATCATAATGGATGGAAGTAAAATGTTAAAATGGAAACAGTCTTTGTGTTTTGTTTTTCTTACATGGACAACCTTTTGTTAATTTTCATGAGGTTTTTTCTTTTTTTCTTATCAGGAAACACTGTCACACATTCCTGGGCACAGCCACAAGAGTGTGAAATCTTTGTGGATTGAGTTTGAGGGAAGAAAGCTTTGATTTATGAAGTGATTTTTCAGAATCCGCGAATCAATCAGGAATTACTGAAGCCTGTGGATGGAGGAATTAGCCATTTTTATTCCGTCCTTTCAGTAGAGGAATTACAAATAAAAACACCTTTATAACAACCAAAAGCCGCTCCGATGGGCTTGGTCGCGATGGCGATTTCTCATAATCTGTTCCTGAGAAGAATTTTTGTGTGGGTGTGTGCATGTTTGTGGCATATGTGTGTATGCATGATTGTAAGCATATGTGTGCGTGGGTGTACATGTGTGTGTGTTTGTGTGCAAGTGACTGAGTGCGTGTGTGTGTGTGTGTGTGTGTTTGTGTGTGTATGTGTGTGGCATGAGGGTTACTGGCTATTTGCCAGTGGAGAAAGTTTGTTCCACCTAATCATGAAATGAGCCAAACACTATTCGGCTTGTATCTGCCATGTCTGAGATCCAAACTGAATTTGGGCCAACATTGCAAATGTGCATCATGGCTTTCCAAAAAGTTGATTGTGGAACTGCTGGTAAGTTACTTGCAAAGCATATTTTGCCAGTAATATGTTTTCCTACACATAAACATTTTTCAATAAAAAAGTATAATAAAATATAAAACACAAATGGCATGAGGACACGTCATTCGCGGAATAAGTTATCAATGCAGCATTAATGAGCTATTGGTGAGTTACGTTGCGCTTCATTCAGAAATCCTGTAGTTAGCTGCTGTCGGAGTAGGAAAATGAGTCAAATCCTCTCAAGTGCAGTCATAGAGAGCAGGAATTGATGACTTGCAGGAGACTGTACTACAATCTCCCCATGGATGGCAAATGCTAACGACAACCCGCAGCAGAACAGACATTAGCAGGAGGTTATAGGACATTAGGGGGTGTAAGTTAGGGCGACAGAGCTCATGAGTGCTGATTACGCAAAAAAACTAAGAGCATTTTTGGAATAATTAATCCTCAAGGCAAGGAGTCGGATGAGTTTATGAAAAAAAAAAAAAATGCAAGGGGTGTTTCCTTAACTTTTGGGTTTCATGGAACTCCGAGTTCATGGCGATAGTGGACCAGTTTCCAGGGTGTTGATTACATCTAGTGTGAAGGCATTTCAAAGATGGCGAATCCTTACAGGAGATTCCGTCCCATGTCCTCCATTGCCTGGCTTGGTTTCTTTGGCTGCACACACTGCAATGGCACCTTTTCTCACATTACATTTTGCCTTGCTACATGCTATGAAACACCTCCACTCGTGTTGCCCAGCCCCAAGAGATGCAAATGTTTTTGTATTAAAATAGGAAACTAGGTGTAGGTGATAAATTGCTGGCCGAAATTTGCATAACGTTACTACCGTGTGTTTGCATTTGAAAAGGCACAAAAATAAAGCCCACAATTTCAATACACATTCACAACTCAGAAAAATTAAACTGTTGTGTTAATATATGCCATATTTTATGCCATAATTAATTCTGGTCTAGTGCAGTAAAACGTTCTGTGTTAAATTATATCTTACACAAGTGCAAATAGTCCCAACTGGGACTGTTGTTTGACTTTAATTAAAAGTGGGCATGTTAGTGCAAGCATAAGCCAAGTGTGGCTCACCTCTCCTGACTGAAATGTAAAATATCTGACCAATATTTGAGACTTTTCATCCTGCCATCTAATCAAAAACCAATTGAACTTTATCTGCAATGTAAGGTCCATTGGTCACACTTTAGATGAACTGTTGCTCATAAAGCCATCATCATGTTGCACATCTGGCATCACATGCTGAATAAGGATGTGTTATTTCACCCTTTACAAAGCATGACATTTGCTTATGTCTCATTTATGAAGGCATTATACATGCTGCATGAAGCCTTTATGAGCAACACTTAATCTAAAGTGTGACCGGTCCATTTACTGACAGTTCGAGCTCCAAAACTGTCAGCTCCTGCTTACAGTAGTCTCGGTAGTGGGTAGTATTTTTCAGCCCTTGTAGCATGAGCCATTTAGATCTAAAGAAGAAGCATGTCCTTTTCACCTCCTGCTTTTTCCTCACCCCATATTGGTTATAAAATTTGATAAAACTCCACTGAAGCGGACCGAGAATAGATCATATTGAATTCAGGACCGATGTAATAAAAGCACATCGAGTATTGGCTGCTTATGCCAGAACAAGGAGGTATTTTACTGGACAGCGGTGGGGATGACAGGAACAATGGGACCGTTAATAACCTTGGGTAAGATTAATACCGCACATTGTGGCCAGTTTTCATGGTTTTTTCATTCTTTTAATGGCTTTGATTTGTATTTATTTTTGTCATAAATACAGCTTGTATAACGTGATATGTTTAAGGTGAGGTCACACAGCAGGTGAAATTGGATGGCACGATGCGCTTACTCTCCTGTGCAACACCTAAAACAGCGCCACACGGGTAATTTCTGACTAGAAAAATATTTCACAATTGTGAATCCTGTTAAGGGTTTTGGGGTAATTCTGTCTTAAATCCATCATCCTTGATTTCACCTAATTTCAATTTAAGGAGGATTTATGGTGTGCCCGATGTGTTTTCCAGGAACTGCTCAGAAAATAATTTCAAGCTTGACAATTTCAAGCTTAGAATCTACAGCAGCTATGTTGCTGTGCTTTTTTTTTTTTTTTTGGCCTGTAGGTCATACTGCAGTGACTAAGGGATCCTGAAACAAGAAAGATGTAACCAAGCAAAATAGACAAAATAGTCTGCAAAAGCAACATCATCAAAAGGGTCTCTCCCCCCCCCCCATTAGCTGAGCTTGAAAACTTTGGAGAAAATTGTCAGAACCCTCCAGTCTACTTAATTGTCTCCTCCCCCTTTCTAGCAACTTGTATGTCTTTTAGAGGTATTGTCTCCTTAATTGGTTTAATGTCTTGCAAGCCTCTCCTCATCCAGGTGTTATCCACTGGAATGCCCCATCCCTTTGTGTTTCTGTGGTGCATATAAGCCTTATTTCTGTATTGCAGAGTTGCTGGATTGTCATGCTTTAAGCCCTTAAGCTACCAGTTGATTTATGTCATCTTGTTTAGAACTGCATTATTGCCTTCGAAAATTATTATAACCTTTGTGATAGTGAAATACGTAATTACCATTTTTAGCTTCATGAATGGGAACAAACTCTCGAGCCATTCTATCAGTTTCAAGGATTAGGATCACGTTCCTGTTTACCTGCCTTTCCAGGTTGTTCCTCTGCCCACTTTACTGGGAACCCCTCCCAAACTTTCATTGGTCTCCAGGATTGGGGCTGCGTCCTTGTCAAACCCTTCAGACCTGCTGTCTGACAGTCCTGCCTCGGGAGGGGGGTTATCATCACCAGGCATCTGCCCCGAGATGCCACTGACCAGGCGAGGACATGCCCATTACCCTCACTACGCAATACCACCTAAGCTAGACTGAGCTGTCCTGTTCTGGGCTTTGGCTGTTCCTCTGTTGTTACCGTATTCCTATTAATAAACACACGCATTGGATTGTACCCTGAATCTTCACCTGGTTCCATGTCTGGATCACGACAGAGAACGTTGTTCTTATGTACTCACAACCAACTGTATAAACACAAAATTTGAGCCAATCGGCGCAACTATGGAACTTTGCGAGCAATATCATTCAGTAAATATTCTATTGCATACTGACAGTGTTCATATTGTCCATCACAGAAGCATCTCTTGAAAACACAAACATTTCAAAACAAGCTCTGGGATTTACCAAAGTTTCCAGAGGCTACGTGATGGCTGTGTTGTTGCCATTTTCATTTCTCGAAGTTTAGAATTTAGATGTACACACAGGATTACGGGTTGGTGAAGGCTGCAGAGGATAGACCATTGCAGCCTCCAAATGTAGACTACATTTTTGGGCTGTAGATAAAGGCTCCTCCTATTTGGAATGACCCTGATGGCATGACAGCTGAGAAAAGCAACCCAGCTTCATAGTATTACTGTTTGAGGAGCACCCCCTGGCTCCTAAATGAGATGTGTCAAGAAGCTGCATGGAACCCCATTCGATACCAAGGCAACGATGGAGGCCCTACTGCCCATTTTTTCTGAGGAAAAAAGAAACCACAGGTATGAAGAAATAATAGCTGTAATAAAAATATAAAATATCAAATTGACATCCCCAGAATGAGGAGGAAAACTGAAGACAGGACAAGGATGAGATAAGCCCAGAGAAAACATCTGCGGTGTAAACGGCAGTGAGAATATCCATCTCCACTATCAGCTGATACTGAGCACACACCTGTATGCCTCACAACCAACTACTCCAACAGCAGTCTGAAAACATCAAATTTTGTGGCAGCCCATTTTAATTGTCTTCGCAGCCCTCTAGGAGTTTGGTAAAGAAGAATCACAGCAACTCATAAAAGTTTAACTTGCTGTTTTGCTCTTTTTTTTTTTCTTTAAATACAGGGGGTTGGATTTTCTCATTATAGTCAGCATGTCACTGCCATTTTGAGGAGCTCCTCGACAGCAAGACCAGGGAAGAGTTTAATAATGGACACACCGCCCGGTCCTCAACAGCAAAAAAAAAAAAAAAGTCAAATGTCTGTTGCACTCTGGCTTTCACTGGCTATGCAGGAAGCGTAGAACTCCTGTGGAAAGGCGGTCACGGGTCAACGCCATTCAAATGGGCTGAAAATGCTGATCTGCGCTGTTTAGCTGGCGGTAATGGATTTGTTTGTTGTCGAAAAACCCTCAGTCTCGGAGGAGTCCCGGCGGAGCTTAACACCGTTCGCTTTCTGCTGCTCCGGTCGTTTATTCTGATTAGGGGAACGAGGTCCCATGCACAGCTCTCTCCTGATAATGATTGCCACGATGTCCCCGGGGAACGAGAAAGAAAATACACCCTGAGTCTTGAAAAAAGCATCGTAGACTTCACCTCACGGCAAACCAATGATGTGTAAAATGATTGCTGCGGGCCCTATAATGAACGTACATGGCTGATCTACACGTCAACAAAAGCAGTCAGGTACATCATTAATCATTTCTTCTCCGCCCCCCCATCCCCCTCGCCCCCCGCCACCATCCACCCACCGGCCACCATTCCCCTCCCCCCAGTGCCACTTTGACAGGATAATTGCTATGAGCTGCACACTTAAAAATTCTCCCAGAATCCCTTTTAAAATGTCAGCAAGATAGAGCGTTTTCAATTTGGAACTTGGAGCATGCGAAGCACGAGGAAATGCAAATAAAACGACAAATCCATGTTCCGAGCGTCCGGTCACATGATCATTTCACCTCGCCGCTTACTTCCCACACACACACGTTTTCATCATGGAGGAGGAACTAAGGAAGGCCACATGGGTCATTATTCGCCTTGTTTTGGGCATTCTAAATTCAGCTGCACGATCCGCCATACTTTGATGATGCTTGTTGTTGTCGGACAACACAAATTTCCATTTGATTATTTTTCACCAACATTGATTAGTGCGCACACGTGAAAAACACTCTCCAAGAACAAGTTTTTTAATATTGAAAACATCCGTAATGAATGGGCGAGATTCCATTGGGAGTTTATTTTGACCCAGACTGAGTTGATGACAGAGAGAGAGGAGATTGAGAGCGGGAAAAGGAAATCTGGAGAGAGAGTGGGCATTGAAGGGGGGGGGGGGGGAGGGGTGGAGTGGGCGAGAGAATGGAATTGATAAGAATGATAAAGATGAAGGGAAAGAGGGAATTTAATATATATACATATAACGACACAATGGATGTACAGAATTAGTATTCATGAATGATCAAGTCAATGCAACATACTGAATTCAGACCCCAAAACAGGTCACTGACGCCTTATGTTAAAATCTTAACCTTAATCTGTGTTGACTGAATTTCTTTGAGATCATGCATACATTTTCATATACATATCTTTTTCCTCCTCAGCTCATCTGACAGTAAAAAAAGTGTTATTATTATAAGGCCATAAAAAGTTGGTTAGCATCTTTCACATTTCAATTTTCAGGGGCAAGTGGGAGGTTTTTTATTTTAAATTTTAATTTAATAAGAATAAAAGGCAACAAATCCAAATCACAAGTACATATATTAAAAGAAATAATCAAATCTGCTTAATCCATAGATGATGCAGCAGTTGAAAACCAAACAGACCGTCTGCTGCATGGACAGAGATTCTGAGAATTTTTCTCACTTTCTTTTTGATGCAATTTTAATAGATTTTTTCAAAAAAAAAAAAAATCAGTCGCGGGAGAGTTTTTCTGGGGCGGACGGGGATGCTAACCAACAAATTCTTTTGTATATAGGCTCAGTGTAAATTGCTTAAAACAAAGATGGCCAATATAACAAAATGCAAATTTGGCATAAATCATCTGCATTTTAAATTTACTATTTCTGGTATACTGTATTTACCACTTTCATGTGATTTTGGCTAATTATCAATATTAATATTGTTCTATATCATATTGTACTATGAACTCATGGAGAAAGAAAAATGCCTGCTTTGAAACAAAGCTGTAATTAGTGAATTGAATATCTTTAATTTACACATTGTGTTTACAGGTGCAAACTCATTCCAGAAACATCTGCAGCTCTAACAGGTTTTTATTTATTTATTTTTTATTTTTTTTATTGAGTTTCATTAGATTACATTTCAAATGTAGGGAGGTGAAATTTGTTCACCAGACTCTTGCAGTTTCATTAAGAGAATCTTAATGAAGGTTCAATGTACAATGCCGTGAAAAAGTATTTACCCTTCCAGATTGCTTCTTTTTTTGTTTATTTGTTATATTTAAATGTTTCAGATTATCTAAATAATTGTAACACAAGAATTAGACAATGTGTGTAAACACAAACTGCAGCCATTAAATGATCAATTCATTTATTGAAGGTAAAGAGTAATTCAAAACCTATATCACCATGTGAAAAAATAATTGGCCCCCTAAACCCAACTACTTGTGCAAGTAGTGGCAGCAACAACTCAATCAAACATTTGCGAAAACTGACAATGAGTCTTTTACATCAATTTGGATGAATTTTGGCCCACTCTTATCTGCAGAATTGTTTTATTTCAGCCAATTTAGAGGATTTTTGCTCATGAACTACCTGTTAAAGGTCATGCCACAGCATCTCAATAAAATTCAAGTCAGGACTTTGACTCAGCCACTCCAAAACCTTCATTTTGTTTCTTTTGAGGCATTGAGAGGTGGACTTTCTTGTGTACTTTGGATCATTGTCTTGCTGCATAAGGCTGCATTACCCACCTACACTTGAGCTTAAGGTCACAAATTGATGACTGAACATTGTCCTTCAGGATTGCTCTCAAGAGAGCAGAATTCAAGGTTCCATAAATTATGGAAAGCCGCACAGGTCCTGGAGCAGCAAAGCAGCCCTAGTCCATCACACTGCCACCACCATGTTTGACTTTTGGTAAGTTGTTCTTTTTGTGGAATGCTGGTTGTGCTTTACTCCCGATACAGTGGGACCATGGGCCCTATCTTACACCAGAGTCCCTAAACCCGTTATTTGGGGATTTAGCATTGCGTAAGAGGCGTTCCCCCACGAAAGTTGCTATCTTGCACACCTGCCTATATCCCTAAAACACCAGCGCTACCCGTTACATTATGCATAGGCGTGGTTTGGGCGTTACGCCAGTTAAACCAATTAGTGTGCCAGGTGCCACTGCCTTTCGGAGCAGGCTGCGCTATGCCAAATCCTCAAACCGAAATCCGTGATGAAGAGAGGAAGGTCACCACGTTTCTCCGTTGACGAAGTTAAATTGCCCGTGCATGAGGTCAAATCCAGTCAGGGGAGGATCTGTTTTTGTTAAGTTAATCATGAATTGTATTATTATTATTATTATTATTATTTGACATTGACATATTGTTTAATGTTTGGTATGTAGTAAAAAAAAAAAAAATCAAGCCTACCCCTTTTGTGATGGAAACTTCAAAAAAAAAAAAAAAAAAAAAAAAAAATGCATTTCGCCATGCACTTCCAACTCCCTCTCCTGTCTGAAATGAAGCATAGAACAAAATCCCATTTTAGAAAAATAAAATTAGGTATATGCACTGGCACTCAGCGACGTAACTTTTTTTTTCCCCAGCGAGAGCGGCATTTCAGAACTCTTCAGCGAATGAAGGTAATTCTGGTGACAAAAAACATGGTTTCGTCCGTTTACATTTTCCAATCGGACAGCTGTCTATTTTTTTACAGCAAGTTGCGTGACCGTGCTGCAAAAACAGGTGTACATACTTGTCGCCGAAATTACCTTCATTGGAAAGAGAGTTCTGAAATGCCGCTCTCGCTGGAAAAAAAATTTCCGTTGCTGAGTGCTAGTGCATAGCGCTCTTGTGAAAGCCCAAATGCGGGTAGCGGGTGGTTTTAGGACCCGCTATACGCTTTCCCTAACGTGTGTGGTCAAGATAGCAATTGTAGGGAAAGCGCATAAACACGCCCACGGGCACACCTCCAGGCGCAAATAAAGGACTCGGCATAATACATAACGGGTAGTGTGGCCGCAAGATATCGTTTAGGGATAGTGGAAGCTGCTAAATGCGTAATTCACGGGTTGCGGGTAGTGGCAACGGGTAAGGCAGTGTGAAAGATAGAGCCCCATGTCTTCTAAAAATGTACACTTTTGACTCATCAGTTTACAGAATATTATCTCAAAAGTCTTGGGGGTCATCACAGTGTTTTTAGCAAATGTAACATGAGCATTTGTGGGTTTTTTTTGGTCAGCAGTGGCTTGGTCAGAAATATCCCTGAAAGAGATCCATTCTTGATAACCAAGTCATTTTTCCAGTCAAAATTTCAAGTGGTAGTCTTAATCAAAACATTTTGACAGTCGTGTTCACTCTCCTATATTTATTGCAGGTCACTGCCTTTGTCTAATACATGCCCTGGTAAACAATACAGGGTCATAATAATCCACGAGCCATGGTTTTAAAAAAATCTTTAAGCAATTATGCTTCAAGGGAAACCATTTGGATTCTTTATTTATTCGCAGTTTATTTTCATATATGTTTTGCAGAGACTACAGGCAGACGCGAGGTGAATCGCACTGAAGGTGACACATCTTCTTTTCACGTTGTATAAATCCACTTTACCATACCCTTGAGCTTCATTGGTTTACACTTTGTTGCTTTAAAGGTCACTGAACGTAACTGGTGATTTTCATGAAAAGCCATGGCTTTTTTGCTGTGTAAGTGTGACTCATAGGGACTCTAGCCAATCTCATTATATCCATGGTAGTGGAAGAGTCTTTCCATCCATGTGTCACGTGATAACATGTACGTGTCAGTCCTTTTATCGATTTGTTACACAGCGGCAATCCCAGAGCAATCGATGCATATGGGTTTGTTTTTCTGGAAATCATAGTGAATTTACATGTCTTGAAATCACCATCAATGCATCAGAATGTACTGTTTTTGTGTGTGATTGTGTCTTTATTTCGAAAGTTTTTCAGTTTGGTTAGTTTGTGATATTTGCTTTTACTTTATTATGGACAAAGTTGTGTTATAACCTCATTTCACCAGCATTTTGATGCATTGGATAAACCTCCAGAGAACAAAACAAAGAGCACTCCTGTGTCAGCTGGTTAGACAATGGATTATGTGACTGATTGGCCGTTTCAAGTGTAAGTTACTTTGCCATATGGTTCATTATAATATTCTTTGGAGCTCGAAGTGTCATTTGGAATCCAGCGCAATTCTGGATGTGACTAGGACATTTAAAAATAGTGTGGACAGTCTAAAACTGTGAATATTAGATATATGTTTATTTTGCCAGCAGTAAATGTATTATCTGTCATACTCTCACTTCACTGGTGCATATAGACAAAGTATGCTCTCAAAATAATATTTATCATTCATTGTAAAGACCCTCTGGTAACAAAACCAAAAGGGGCTTGCAAGAAAAGTACAATAATACCTAATCATACGTTATAGATATTCATACAATTTTTTCTCACAAGAAGCCAGCAAATACAGGAAGCTCAAAGAAGTGAAATTTTCTCCATAATTGCTGTACCACATCAGGGAAAAATTCTACAACCTGATTGCAAGCATCCATTCCAAAAAAAAAAAAAAATATATATATATTTTTTTAATTAATTGATTTTTTTTAACATTTTATGTTCATACATTGTTGAAACTTAAGGTACTGTCCCACGGCGCCGTTTAACAATTCCGTCTGAAAAACGAAGGCGTATGTTTATTCGACTTTTTTATTCATTTTTCAGCTGGTTTACAGACGTATCTAGACGTTGACAGACGGCGCTAGCCGTTCCAAACTTTGGACATGTTCAAAATTTCCGACGGCCAGCTTTGGATAGCGATTGGCGGTTCTCATATGTTACTCTGGTGTTTTTTGCCGTTTTCACCGTTACTCGAGCGGAATCTTACCGGTTTTTAAACTTTTATGGCTGTTGGGCAGGCGGACAGCTAAAACCCGCAAAACCACCAAAAAAAAAAAAAGCAAAAAAACCCCCCCAAAAAATTATCCAGAATGAATGTAAATAATTGTGATTTTTTTTCTTTTTTTTGGCATCTCCAATCCCACCCGAATCTGGAATGCCCAATTGGTGAACTATGTACAAGGCTTGCTTGTATGTGACCCCTTGCTGCCAATTCAGGAGAGTGTAGACAGTTCGCAGCTCTCCTCCGAAGCATGCGCCTGTCAGTCACCGCTTCTTATACACTCATTGGTTGAATCTTCGCAAGTTCAGAATGAGGGCGGAGGATACCGGATATGAACAGACTTAGAATCTTCCTGACGAGCGCCCATCTGGCCAACAGGAGGCGCTTGAGCAACTAACAAGGCAACTATTATTTTACCTTCCCGGCAGTCCCTTACCAATTTGAAACCCTGTAGCACAATAGCCAATTGTGCGCTACTCTGAAAAAGCTGCCGACCACTGCTGGCTGGTATGAAACGGGGATCGAACCCGCAACGTGATAGTCACTTCTGCTTCGCAACACGATGCTTTACCGAGTGAGCTATCCGGCAGCATAATTGTGATTTTTAATGCAAACTATTTACAACGTAATTTGTTCTTTATTTCTCTTTTCATTCAATTTATTACATTTTTTTTTAAATTTGTTACAAAAAAGAAAAACGAACCAAAGAAAAACTTGAAATTAAAACAATTCTTTGGCTCGTTTTTCCTTTTTTGGGGGGGTTTGTGAAATATATTGTGGGGGATTTGACAAACTTTGTTTTTGTCCTGTAACTATATACAATTTATTAACATTTATTTACACACAATCCGATTCGTTCCTTACTCATACTTAAGCAGACGTTATTCAGGCGTTCGATGTTCCGTAAGCTGGGCTCAATGAAGACGTTACTCATACTTAAGCAAATGTTTCTCAGACGTATTTAGACGTTACTCATACTGTTCTATCTACCGTCCACGGCCAAAAAATTTGAATTTGCCGCAGTTTGACGCCGTCTGACGTAAATATTTAGACGGAGGCAGACGGAATCGTTACACGGCAGTGTGGGACAGGGCCTTAAACATACAGATTCTGAACTTTGGTTAAGCATGAAATCCAAGTTATGGAGAAAACCTTATCACAGGAAAGACTGTTTGTGCAATCAATTTTTTTGAAAGAAAATCTTCAATCAAAATTTAAGGCAAATATTAGCCTAAGGTACTTTTTCAGACATAACATTTTCACTTTCTGCTTGCCGGGTGGTACTACATCCAATTTCCAGTGGGGTGGCCTTGTTCACCACAGTCCCAAGTTTTCCTCATTTGTAGATAATGGATTTCACCATGTTTAACTGGAGTCCAAGAGCCTTGGAAATGCCTTCCTCAGCTGTTCTTGAATTTCTTTAGATCATAGCATTACATTATTTGTTGCTTTTTGCCAACTCAACATTACCTGGCAGGTTTTATTCAAGTGATGATTAGATTCAATAAGGCTGGCAGTAGCTATGCATATATAGGTCTAGTGAAATTGAACCCAATTATGGATTCAATTTGTTTAACTGGTTGATTTAGTAACTAAGGGGGCAATTACTATTTCTCACTAGGTTGGATTGATTTTTTCCCTCAATAAATTAAGTCATCATTTAAAATTGGTATTTTGTGTTTACCTGGGTTATATATGTCTAAAATTAAAATTATTTTGATGATTTGCAACATTTAAGTGTTCAAACATGCAAGAATAGAAGAATTTGGGAAGGAGGCTAATATATTTTCAGAGCACTGTATTTAGTATGGAGAACACAGCATATGTGCTCCAATTATTATAACTTCATAATCTACTGCATATTAAGCAAAAACATAAAATAAAATAAAAGTAAAAAAAGAATGCATTGTCAGGGTCATGGCTGGTTGAATAATTGGTACAATGGCTTGAAAGCATGCATGTGAGAACAGCAAATTCAACTATGGCATTATCTGACAACACATTTAAAAATTGAGAACACAAGTTAATGCACCATGATACAAGAAAGTACATTTTTTTCCTTCATAAACATCAGTTTGGCTGGTGACCAACCCTTTCTGGGAGATTGACTCTCCAGCAGGTTTTCACTGCAACTTTTATCTAGCTCAGCAAACTGTTAATTAGTGGCTTAACAAAGATTTCTGGCTCTGGTCTAGTGTGGGCTTCATCAGAGTTGTAGTGAGGATCCACTGGATGGTAGATCTCCAGGAGCAAGGCTGGTGATCACTGGTGCAAATTCATCTTGGAGTCACATGTATGCAGCAACATAAACCAATGGTCTTCATTGCTGATCCTGGAGAGATGCAGGGTTTGCTGGTCATTGCTTTCACCTTGATATCAACAATGAATTTGGACATATTAAACCAGGTGAGGTGAATTACCTGTTGTCTCTTTTACTTGATCATAGTATCATAATTCCTTTTTTTATTTTATTGACAACGAGTAACAACAAAATCCAACAGGCCCTGCAGCCCTCCAGGAACGGGAATGAAGAATACAAGCACAAACCAACTGACATGCAAATTCCACAGTAATGACCTGCAATATAACTATACTGCCTCATTCATTCAGCTTTATACTGAACAGGCAAAGAATGAATTCTTTATCAAAATGCTGTTGGAACAGAATTCAATAGATAATAAATCCTGATGAAAAACATAGCAATGAATTTTTAAATGGAAAATTCCATATATTCTCTCATTAGTTACAGGGGGAGAAAGACACGGATGTTAAATCATGAAATGTGTCTTTAATTGAGCTCAGACCCGTTTTTAGGTACGGCATGCAAATTTCCATAAGAAAAGCACATTTTAATGTGGTCATTATAGATAATGATATTTTCTGTTCTTTGTGTTAACAGTAATGGCTGGAAGAATGCCTGTGATGATATTATTACAACTGTTTCCTCAGTATGCGATGAAGTGATTCACATCTGCTGTGACAATGATTTAGGCTTTTCTTGGCTGATGCCATAGGAAAACTACAAATGGTGACATTATCAAAAATAGCAGAAAATGAGAAGGAAGTCTTACATGGAACAAAGTTTAAAAAAAAAAAAACTTTGTACGTTTTACTTATTCATATCCAAAAATAACATAAATGTTCCGCTTAAGTGCATAAGAGTTGTCTTTAGTGCACGAGAGAGTAATTGATGAAAAATGTCTCTCGTTCTGAAATTCAACTTGTCGGTTGATTTCATTATTCTGCTGAATCTTGAGAACAGTAATGAAACATCTGCCGCCTGGTTCTCACTGCAGCAGATGGAGCACATTCTGAAGGATGTAATCGACTCCGAGTTATTCTTGCACAAAACATAAATCCATGCTGACAAGTAACAAAGTGTGCATGCCTGTACTTCAATTATAAATCACAATATGATACAAAATACTGTGCATAATACATACATTTGGGCATTTTATTAGTGTTTGATTAATTGAATTATGACCAAATTTTAGGAAATATGCATTTAACTTGTTAATCATAAGCTGCTCTGCTACGTTCCAATCATTGCCATTGGTGAGGTGCATTTGACATGAAAATTAAATGGAACTTCTGAATGAGACAACTGTGTGAGGAATTCCAAGGACACGTTTTCTATTGTGTCTGTCATTATATTTTGTTACTAATCTGAATCCCAGCCTGTTACATTGCAGTTGCGCAAAAAAAAATTAAATAAATGAATAAATAAATAAATAAATAAATAAAAATTAAAACGTAAAATAGATTTATGCAGTGTCAATGCCAATACATGTGAGGAAGTGTATGATAGAAAGAGAAACCTTCAAATTAGTTCTTCTGAAAAATTTTACCCTCATTTTTCATGCAGTTATTTAACCAGGGAAAGTTCCATTGAGAAATGCCAAACAGAATATTTGCAAATGAGGAGTAATATGGAGAAACAGAGGTGGAGCCCCAAGAGAAATTTTGGGGTGAAAGGGCTTTGCTCAAGGGTCAAGAGCGGAGTTCTCCTCAACTTTATTTCTCCAGATCATGTCAGAATCATAAACCCCACTGAGAACTTGAGCAATAAACTCTGCAGTTACCAGTCAAGCAGACAACCACGAGGCTTCCCTGCCGCCCCAAATTTGATGTTTGCGTAAATCAACCTCTCATCCCTAAAGCAGTAATCTTTGATCTTTACATCCCTGAAAACACCCCCTTAATGACAGAAACCAAACTTGGTGAGCAAGTGATATTCACTTTTTTCTGTGGTTATGCCTCTGTAGTGGGCCATTTTTGCGGTTTTTAAAAAGCAGATATTTATGTGCACTAGACTGCATTTAACAGACAATGGTTGAGATTTACTAGTATCTTTTGCGCATGCAAAACTTTCTAGCACACGCAAAACCAATAACATAGCCAGTGATTGGTGCTAAAGAAATCCCCTGGCTGATCATTGGTCATGTTAATGGCGTTGTACGTGCAAAAGGTCTGAGAAATTCTGACCCAATGAGCAAATGCAACAATATACCACTCAGTGAGGGCATCCAGTATGGCGTATTTTATACACTTATTCCTCATGGTCTTCATACAGCAAATCTTCCTCAGGATTCCAACGGCTACACGAATTTAATAAACCCCATAAATATGAGATCTACTGACCGAAACGGAGCACGGACGATAACTCTCCGCATTTTTTACTGCCGCACGTCGTGCTACGGTTCCCGCTTTACGAGCCACCACGGGGCCGTCCTCTTTGAGGTCAGACGTTACAAGCTGTGATGGCAGAGTGTCATTGGGGCCGGCTGCAGAGTTACCTGTGGGCATGAAATAGAGTCGTTCACATCTGATTTCAAGCACTAAGAAAACAGCTACAGTGGGGATTTCAAGACAAAAAAAGGATTGGTAACTCCTTTTCTGAATGCTCATTCATAAAAACTCATAAACTGTGTCATATGTAGCGATAGCACCGCCAGTGATATTTATTTGTATGGGTTTACTTGCTATGTCGTGTAAATGTTAGGATAGAAAGCTATACATGTCTGGAGCAAATCCCAGCATCCAGTGGGCTAAAGGCAGGAACCCACACAGTCATATAATGAGTTAAATGAGGTGAGTCGTCCTGCATTCCTTATGGTGGAATTCACCCCAGATTTCCATCGAAAAGTTTTTATTTCTAAACTGCTAGAGCTTGTTTTACATTATTATTATTTTTCTGAGAGAATGAAGTTCATTCCTGTGAGGCTCTTAAATAACCAGTACCTTTTTAAAATATTTATGACACATCATTGATTTTTGTGGCAGGAAACAGATGTATTTTTATCCCGGTAATAAATATTTTACAGGCACAGCTTATGCAGATGTGGCTGCTGACATCTGTCACATAAAACACGTCGTATTCAGAAGATCATTTTCATTGTAGGAAAAGGGTGGCATGACTGTCCTTTTCACAGCACAAGAAATGCTTCCTGATGAGCGTTTCTCTTTGTCCCCGATCTGTTATCTCGTATCAGCTGGATGTTGTTCATTTTCTTTGGGATACCGACTTAAACAAACAAACAAAAAAAAATCACTGGTGAATTTTATTGACAAGGTGCCTCAGGTTACAGCAAAGATAATCAGTATCGTTCTTTAAATATGGAGGTATCACAGAACAAAGTTTTGTGCGGACAGAAATTAAATATCCTAAGAAAAATGAGCAAATGAAAGAAGAAGGGCCACTCAACATGGGTACAGATTTAGGATATTCTCAGGATGAACTTATAGACATTTCTATTGTCCTTTAACGGTCTCCAAATGTATTATTATCAGACTGTGAAGGCTTGGAAATAAAGGTTGGCTATATGGGTTAATCATATATCATAAAGCCCGTATATTCTTTTTGTACATTGATGGCATGACAGGATTAGATTCCTCAATGCAAATAACAAAAGCAAATTTGTAGATCTACTAATAGTGCAGATCTTCACTGTAATTGTATGCTTTTCTAATCAAAGGTCAGAGATATCAGACTCGTTCATCTTAAATGTTACCTTCCAACTAAAAAAAAAAAATTAAGAAAATTTATTATGAGGAAAAATTGCAATCAAAAATTACAACACCGTGGTTGCTTACGTATACACACATCCTCAACAAATACATCCTGGAAGCATATTTAGCATTTACAATAGCAGCAAGTCTTAAAGTCTCATTTAACTTTGCACGTACAGACTTGAGGAATGTGTTGCAAGTGTCTGGTGATGTCAGAACTTCAGGTTCAAATTACCCTTGGATCAAAAATGCATACATGCCAACTCTACCGCTTTTGGCGGTAGACTACCGCTTTTGCGGCGTTTTTTTCAGAATGAAACGCCCCGAAAGCGGTAGTCTACCGCCAAATGCAGTAGAGTTGGCATGTATGATAATGAGTACAGCTCTTTTCAGGCCATTCCACTAGTTTTTGATGGGAGTGAGGTCTGGGCTCGAACCAGGCTATTCCTAGACCACGTTCCTTTTCTGAAGACATGTCTCATGTTACACGGTGAAACTCCTCTTCATCTTCGGCTTTCTGAGACAGGCCAGCAGGTTCTGAATATCTTGTTTTTTGGAGCTATTTATTACCCATCAAAGAGACGCAGCCCTAAAGAATTGTGTTTTATCCTTACCGTACTTCAGTGCTGTGTTTCTCATAATTTATGAGGTGTTATCTTCCCTCCAAACACATCTTAGAATTAAGTTCAAAAGGTTCAACCTTTGTCTCAAAAATATAGACAGCCACCCAAACCAGGTGGGCAATGATATGATTAGGCAGAAATTTGGGCTCGTTGGCGCAAAAAGTGGGTAAGCAGTATATGCAGTGCATAGGGGCGCTACGCGAAGGGGGGCGCTAAAACAACTGGTCGCAAGCAATCGCAATATCAACAAAATAAAACGCATCTCTTCCCACCCCCCTCTCTGCTCAACAAAATAAAACGTGTCTTTCTGCTCCACCCCGCCCCCCCGCCCACTCAACAAAATAAACCGTGTCTCTTACCCCCCCCAACCCCCAACAAAAAATGAAATGGAGAATACTGGGTGTAGGTGTTGGGGGGGCGCTGTTGTTGTCGTTGCATACCCCCCAGAAATGGGTAGCTGCGACCCTGTTTGGGCTATAGACAGAAGGTAAACTACTGAAGAGGCAATGATACTTTGCAGGTGAAATTAAAATGGATTTTTCCTAAGAAGGCTAGACTCGGATTGGACACTCTCGAGCCAATACCTGATCTTTAAAATGCGTTAGTCATGGAGCCGATATCCAATTCATAGACCGCATAAGGACATCCCTTCCATGCGATTTGTGAGCCTTAAAATTGCCAATGTTAATGTGAATGTTATGCATAATTCTCTCTGAAAAGTTTGACTATATTTGACAATATTGGGCGAAAATGGTAACTCGGCAGCCATGTTTATCATTTCACTTAGATTTTTAGAGATTTGGTGATAAATAACACCTCAGTTGTGCATCATAGTTAAAAACTTTGACAGAATCCCGACAGAGTTTTTTAAAACTGAAAATGGCGCGATTGGTCAGACATTTTTCATAACTTCACAGTGACAAAATCAACAAAAACATCAACAAAATCCATTAAGCTGCAGAAAATTCCATTTTTTACCCCGGGATGCAGTATATGGATTTTGTGCCAGACACCACAAATGAAAGGTGAAATGGTATCATTACTCTCCTAAAGTCGACTTAAGATGAGGAGAAAGAAAGTTAGACCATGGTGCATAACACTGACATTTTTTATTAGAATTCATTTGTAACAAATGGAAGTTGTGTCAGCAAAGAACTGATTTTCATACACACTTCTTTCGCCACCAATATAACCCAAGTAAGAAAATAAAAAGCACTCCTTTCATTCTTGAAAAAAGTTTTTTACGTTTACTACTAATCAGAGGTAATTGTATGATTCTTTTAACAAGCCATTTTTTTACAATTTCATTTTTATTTAATTTCAGTCTATGCATCCAGACGAGAGATAGATAAGAGAGCAGAGAACACGACGTTTATTTTCGAAATGACACTCCAAGCTTTAATGCCGAAGCCACGTTAACAGATGGTTATGACAAAAATCTGCAGTCGTCTGTTGGGAGTATCATGGCACCAGAATGGATGCACTTTCTGCCACAAATGTTTTTTTTGTATTTTTCTGTATAGTCAATATCTTTTTCTGTGTTATTTACATACACACAAAGTGAACGTTTAAGCAAATTCTTACAGATGGGTTCAAGTAATATATTATTGGGTTTAGAATCAATAGGGCAGTGCATAGTACAAAGACATAGAAAGTGCAATTCTTCCTTATGCGCCCTCTAGTGGCCGTTTGCGATGGTTTACCGTGCATATCAACCACAGAAATTAAAAAGAAGTGCACCAGCACAAATGAACAGGTTCATGACGATATTGGATATATATAAAAAAAGATTACAAGGTCTCTACTCATGAATGGGTCGAAATAATGGCACTTTACGCATCACACCGGAGAAGAATTTAATGACAAAAAAATCTGGTCAGTGGAGCAAATAGCCAAAAATAATTTTGCTTCTAAAGCTACCGATGGGAACAAACAAAAAAAAAAAAAAAAACTGGAATGCACATCCATAAAGTCAACAGAATTATGAAAACATGGTGTCTTTTGGATGTGTGCGTGTATGTGCATGTACGCTTGTGAGTGACATCTTGTGTGTGTCTGACTGTGTATGTGTGTACCCTAAACTTCCAGAAAAAAGCATTAAAGTGCATCTGAAGAAAAACACAGACATACAACACACTTGACAAAATCCAAGATTGTTAGGATTTTAAATGCTAACCTGCGCACCAATTCCATACTTTTCCCATCTTCTCTAAAAGTATTTATTTGATGTGAATATTCATAAACCTGTACAGCAGCTCTTTATGCGAGATCTTTTGAGACATGACTCCATGTTTAAGTGCACTCTTAATCAACTTCCAGGGTTCATTCAAAGTGCTCCCCATTTCAGCAATAGCATTCTAGCTGCTACTCAAATTTGTTCATTTAACAGTCTATGAGTACTTTACTTTTACGAAATTGAACTGCTTGTCCTCAAAAAACACCATCACAAAGTCTTCTGCCTGGCATTGTATTGTAATGCCCTGACGCCTAATACAAACTATACCAATAAAGTCATCATATTGAAAGTGCTAGTTAATTGTATAGGGATACAAATATTAATGGCTTTTAACTTGAAAACTTAAAATACAAGAAAAAAGAATGCAGGTCTGCATCCATACTAGCTTGTTTTCCATTTTGCGATGATTTCAGAAACTCCACAAATGCTTTTGGCCTGTTTCCCCTCCCCCCCTTGTCCCAGCACTGCGCAAGAAAGTCGAAATAGGATCATGAAAATGGAATTATTTGCATATATAATTTGGTTCAAATGTAATAGTATCATGTAATATTGTATCATATTAAGAATACTTCTGGTAAATATGAAATGTACATTAACATAATGGACTAAATGTAAGCAATCACAGAAAACGATACCCGAAGGAACTTTATAAAAGAGGCAAAGATATAAGGCACTCTAAATGTAAAATTAAAAAATTACAATATTGTGTCATTGATCACATAAACGTCCCAAGGAAGGTGACAGCTTAGTGCCTTGCACTGCTACGCTGACCAAAGGCATTTTATGATTCTCCGATGCAGAAACTGTTCACACAAACAACTGATCATGTGACCATGTCAAAGATTACCGAACTCACCCATGGTGTACGTAGTGATACAATGGTATTACTCTTCAGGAAACATAAATGTCACAAACCACGAGAAAGAACAACACAAATCCTACCAATATCATGACTATTTATTGCACAAGAAAAGATGCACTTTAACAGGATTTTTCCCTAATGATGTGCATTCCAGTAAAAAAACAAAAAAACAAAAAAAAACAAACAAAAAAAGCAAAAACAATCTTAATTTCCCCCTCAGTACAGAAATCTCATTGTGGATATTTTTATTATATAAATTATTTTCTATTTATATATTTACTTATATGTTGATTTACTTGTATACATATATGCATTTATATTTTCTATATTTTTATAACTATATATATATGGAATATTCTCATCAGAGGCTGTTTTAGACTGTATACATTATCATGACACGGAAGAACGAAGGTAATTGGTAGCAGCGACTTCATACTGTGCGCCTTCCCTGTTGATTCCACATAGACCCAGTTTACCGCATTGGTGACACCGGAATACATTACATGTATATATAGATACTTTATTTTTATTTCATTTTTTTTTCTAAAAATGGAGAAATTAAAAGTGGAATTAAAAAAACCCTGTAACAAAGTCAACATTTGGTTGTGTAAATACAGCACTGCACACAAACTGTGCAACGAACTGAGAAAAATAAAAAGATTAAAAAAGCAAGAAAATCATGAGTAGGATTGCCGACGGAAATTGCTCTCCACGGCTAGACAGTACGTACAACAAAACAGCTGCGGCTGAATTAACAAAAAAAAAAAAAAAAAATTACCCATCAAAAAAAGGGAAAAGATTAGCAAATGTTTTGAAATTCACTTCATCAAATGATAAAAGTTTGTTAAAAAGGGAAATAAGTTTACACTGTTAAAGATGAAGGACATGTTAGCTGTATAATAAAGTACTAAAAAACTAAATTGATAAGTCGTGTTCATTTATATTTCTTTAAACATTCCCCGTTTCCCCAAATCGTCAATGAAGTATGTAGCGGTGAGAGAGATGGGGGGAATTATTACTGTAGACGCGTCCTCTTTAGAGAATTTACCATGATCTGGTGTCCACGGGTTCGAAAAAACGTCTCTGTGTTATTGATTGTGGAACTTCGAAAAGTTTCACTTTTCAGTGTTTATTATGGAGGCTGTCCCAGCCAGTCATTGTTTCTCTTGTGTACGGTTGATGCTGTGTTTGTCTATGTCGTGTTTTATTTATTTCTTTATTTTGAACTCCAGACGAATCCTCGAAGCAGCCAAAAAAAAAAAAAAAACAAAAAAAAAAAACCAAAACGAAACAAAACAAAAGATTCTCCTCACGCTGCTCCACCAGTCAGGATTTCATTTGTTATTTTTCACGATAAGTTTTATCAAAGAAAGTAAATTCTTGGTCCACCTGGAATATTTTTTTTTCCTTTTTTTGTTTGATTGTTTGTTTCACATCCGACATTTAGTTTGTCTTTAGCTTGGAGTTCAGAAGTGCTTCCCAAACGTGTGGTTATGGCTCAGATTAGGCTCTCGAGATGGAGGGGCCCGCCGCTTCCTTCGGGATTGGGAATTTTTACATTTTTTTTTTACGTTGCATAGTGATCAAAACTTCCAAGATATTCCAATCCAGCTCTGTAGCAGAATTGATACTGATCCTAAAGGAGAGAAAATGAGAGTGAAAATGAGACATAACACATGAATGCCACAGATATATTACATCTATTGTCAACATACACTACAGTATGTATGTAGTAAGACAACATTTACAACCATAGAACATCATTCATACTGTATAACAAAGCAAGAATCCCTGCCCTTTAGTTTATGACTGAATTCTTGGTAATAACAGTCACCAACACAGCTAGAGATCCTATTAACTCTGTTCCCACTGTAACAAAAGAACCAATTGGCTGTCCATGCGTATCCGAATGGTACAGTACCCACTGTAACCACAGACCTGATTGGCTCAGCCGCTGTAATGGTACATCAGATTGGCTCAGATAAGGGCCGTGTGACCTCACCTCCGTTTGCACCATGGCCGGCCGCTGTGTCCGCAGCATTTTGACAGTCTGGAAGATGTCCACCACGCCTTCATACCGCATGCGCTCCAAAACGATGCTGAGCGTGATAAAAACACCAGTCCGGCCCACTCCCGCACTGGACAGGAGGGAGCGAGAGAGAAAGAGGGAAGAAGGAAGAGAGGGAGGAAGTAAGGGAGCGGGTGAGATGGAAGGAAGGAGAGAGAGAGAGGCAGGAGAGGGTTAGAGGGAAGGAGGGAGAGAGTGGAGAGAGGTTGAGGGCAGGGGAGAAAGAGAGGGAAGGAGGAGGGAAAGGGAGAGAGAGGAAAGGAGAGGCACAAAGAGAGAGTGAGAGGGAGAGAGAAGGAGGAGAGGAAGAGAGAGAGGGAGGGAGAGGAAGAGAGAGAGGGAGAGGGAGGGAGGGAGAGGAAGAGAGAGAGGGAGAGAGAGGGAGGGAGAGGAAGAGAGAGAGGGAGAGGGAGGGAGGGAGAGGAGAGAGAGAGGGAGGAGAGGGGGGAGAGGAGAGAGAGAGGGAGAGGAGAGGGAGAGGGAGAGGAAGAGGGAGAGGAAGAGAGAGAGGGGAGGGAGGGAGAGGAAGAGAGAGAGGGAGAGAGAGGGAGGGAGAGGAAGAGAGAAGGGGAGAGACGGAAAAGAACAGGGGCAGTCGCATTAATTATGTGCCAATCAAACATCCAAAACAACAATCCCTCTAACGACCTCAGAATAGCTGAGCTCACAAAACCAGAAACACCAACATGGATTTTTTTCTTCTTATTTACTGTATTTCGGCTGTCAGTTGGGCTGTAATGCAACCCTGCATGCGTGTGAAGGCAGGCAGGGGGCTCTTCGGTGTCCATATAGAGGGCACAGGGCGGGGGTGGGGGGTATAATTGACTTGTCCTTGCTGTGCTAATCTGTTTCCATTTCTGCTGCTGCAGGAATTCTCAAATATGTTCCCTGGCATTTTTGTAGTGAGAAATGAGAATTGGAAAAATGTAAGTGACACTCATGCATACAAGCTTGCAAACCAGCCCGCACACGCGTACCCACACACACACACACACACACACACACACACTCATCATCTACAGTATGGCACACATGTACACAAACAAACTTCTTCAACCAGGAACCAAACTGAGCGTAAGAAAAGCCAGCACTGAACTCCCAGGTCATGTGACTCACTCAAGCCCATTCTCCAAAATGGCTCCTCACCTGCAGTGCACGGAGATGGGCCCGTCCTGCCCAAACTGCTCCTTGGTTTTATGAACCTGGCCGATGAAATCGATAAAACCCTCCCCTGACTTTGGCACTCCTTGCTCCGGCCAGTCGGTGAACTGGAACTGCCGCACCGTTCGAGACTGCCCATCCTGCAGAGGGATTTCAAAACAGTTTGATGGCCTGATTGGCTGAGACCTTTAGCACACGCAAGGCCTAATTCACAGATGCAAAACCAATAACATGGCCAACGATTGGCAAATGTATTTGTTTTGCACCAGTCATTGCCTATGTTGTTGCTTTTAGCGTGCGCTAAGAGGTTTTGGACGTAATAACGGTCTCAGTGAATCGGGGCCGGTGAGCAGGTGCTCCTGGGACGCAGAAGCTGTTAAACGCCACGAAATCTAGAACACTCAGGTTTCCGGACTGTGTGAGCCGAGCCGAATGCAGGATTGAAGCCGAGCAAATCAGTCAATTAAGAGACAGCAGAACATAGGCCCGCTATAGTGTGTGGAGTGAGGTCAATAAGTATTTGGACAGATAAAACTATTTTACCAGGCTGTAATTCCAACAGACTGCTTTACTTGAAGTGCAATTACGAACACTCTGATGCACACCGAGAAAGAAGCGAAAGACGTCAAAATAAAGTCACTGTCTCAATATTTATGGATCAATGTACACTTACATCAACCCAAACCTTCAGCGCATGAATGAGAGCTCACAGATTACTTGATGAAATACATAACTCAAAATACCATGAGCAGACTATGAATGAAAAACAAACACGCCATGATTCAGAAGGAAGGAAACGATTGATTACTTCACACATCTATCACTCCGCCAGAAAGTGGTTAATATCGCCGATAAATAATAGTGACAGTAATGTCCCTCGGCTCTCATTGATGTTTAGCTGTTGAAAAGACTCCTCAGAGTGCACACATTACTTAAGTAAGACTCTAAAAGCTGCAATAAGCAATCCCGCCGCGGTATTTACACAGGGTGCATTACAAAGGCAGAGGCCCGCATCGTTTATCAATACGTGCCTTTGATGGAATTAAAACTTCAAGTGCTTAGCGGTTTACGCATTTATTTATTCACTCCTGCATATTGCAGCGAGTCTAAATTCACCACATAAATAATTCAGGCGCTGACAGTTAAAAGCTCAGGAATGAATCTCTCTTTTTCAGGGCATTAGTTTTATGGGGGGGGGGTGTTGGTAATTTTAATAGGTAGAGATGGAAGATTAAGTGGTTCTGCCCAGATATCTTACATAAACCTGCAGAGGAAGACTCCCTCAGCTATGAATGTGCGAAATGAACACAAGCAGGAACCCAATTTCCCTCATGTCTGAATTTTGTAGAATACTTTATATACAATATACTCAAGGAAGGAAATCTGAGAGAGGAAGAGGGTAAAAATACCTAAATAATTCTCAAAAAAGCTCTGAAACCACAGGACCTATTTTCTTAAAGGCACTCGTCATGAAGAAATTTTGAAAAATTAATTTTCCTCTTGTCTGACAGTGGAAAGGACCCATGAACAAGAAACCTACCCATTTTACATGTCTTCAAGTTTTCTTTTCAGTACATATGCAGTAAAAGATGTGTGAATCCGCCGTGACTTTTTCATCCACGCCACTGCTAAACAGAGAACTAACCAGTCATCTGACTATCCAAGTAGGGGTAAATGGCAGCAATTAGTTTTCCTTGTATCTTCAACTAATGTTGATGAAGGTTCACTCCATGGAAACGGCGCAATACTTGGAAATCTCAATGATCTTATAAATGGCCTTTTAAAAATAATTAAGTCAGTTACTGGCTGGGCATTTCAGAAGATATTGTCTGAATCACAGAGCACACTCAGTACAGTGGATGAAGAAAGACAGCCACCTCATAGCCATACTGAGCGCTGTTTCAACTTGCTTTTATCTCTCACAGCTAACACGTTTTTCTGCTTTTAATTTCCCCCAATCCCTTCAAAACGTCCCCGGGTTTTACCCAGCAGAGGCAAGCACTGCCCCCTTTGAAAGTTTTATTCCAACCCTCTATACACTGTGCAAAATCTCATTAACAAAAAACGGTTTGAAAAACTGCACATGTAATTATTATGATCTCATACACTAATTTCTCATATATGAACCCTATTTGTAAAAGTTAGTCCACAGTGTACAGGATAAACTAAACAGATCATGTGACCATGAGCCATTATTCTCAACTGTGGTTCTGAGGTCCATACTAAATCAGAGGACGATTAGGGGCTCTTTATGGCGAATGGAGAACTACATTTTAGGGAGGTGCTAACGTTTTTCATCATTAACTGCGGACCACACATGACTATTCACATTTTGCTGATATTTCACCAACATACGTGTACGTTTATAAAGCCCTAATGCACATCTCAGACATATAACCCACAAAAATCTGTTATTGTATGGTAATACGTACATAGTGCTAAAAGCATGTACTGTATGTACCAAAATATCTCAAGGTGTTTAGTAATAGCCATAGAGACAAGAATAGAATGGACCAAATTACTATACGACCAGATTCGAGGTGTGACCTTTCAATCGACAGATCGTCATAACAACTGAAGGCCTTCCGGCTTAATAAGCACTAGATAAATCCTTAATAGCCCTGCATAAACACTGATAATTTTACACAAGGAAATCAGCACATATTAAAGTAAAATACCCTGTTAAGCACACTAAATACTAATATTAAATGATGAAATATGATTGGTCTATTCTATAGTATCTCTATAGATCCATTTACAAATGCTCCTACATCATGACAGCATATTACTGTACACAAGCAGTCTCAGAAATAATTACTTCTGTTTTTTAAGGAACACTTTAACAAAGCAGTGAAATAATATTCTACTTTGGCACCAATAGGCAAATTTTACATGAAAAATACAACACACAATTATACTATAGTGCCAGTATGGCAATGCAATGTTTGAAATAAACCGAAAACGATACCACTCTGGCCTATGCATTTGTACCCCATGACACTTTTTGGTCATTTCCTCCTTAATGTGATCATGAATGATGACTTACCCTGGCGTCCGTCACTTTAAACTCCCGCAGTATGTACTGGGGCATGTTGTACTCAGCCATTGGGTCCACCACAAAGTACTGGTACCGAGCCGATCGCTCGGCGGGCCAGTACTGATGGCACTTTTCCTGAAAGCCCAAAAAAAAAACAAAACACAATTACCAACCAACCCTCTGATGTTCCTTACAGTGAGCATGGAAAGAATGGGCTGTTTCAGTGCTTGAACCCAATGTCACTCAGGTAACACAGAGAGAAAGAATAAATTACCTGAAAAGCAGGACAAACTTAATACACCTTATAATTCATACACAAGTGGCACAACGGATGAGTTTTTGCGAAATCTGTTCTTAAGGGGGTGGTGGAACTATATGGATGTGCTATACAAGTACATTTTGTTTTTCTTAGTAATTGCTATATTTTTCTGTCTGTTAGAACAGAAAAGCATTTTGATTGCTAATATGAAATCATTCTATTGAACCATTTTCCAAGGACCATACAGGGCCAACCCCAAGGCAAGGGCTATGAGTAACAAGAGACTTTTCCTGAAGCCCGGTGAGGTCAAAGATCACCCATTCCGTAATATGAGTTGCTTTGTTCGTTCCTTAGGCGCCTCCTGTTGGCCAGACGGGCGCTCGTCAGGAAGATTCTAAGCTTGTTCATGTTCGGGTATCCTCCGCCCTCGTTCTGAACTTGCAACAATTCAACCAATGAGTGCATAAGAAGCGGTGGCTGACAGGCGCGTGCTTTGAAGGAGAGCCGCGAGCTGTCTTCACTCTCCTGAGTTGGCAACAGGGGGTCGAATATGTGAAAGCCTTGTACATAGTTCCCCAATTGGACATTCCAGATTCGGGTGGGATTGGTGATGCCAAATTATATATATATATATATATATAAAAAAAAGATTACAAAAAAACATCACCCATTCCAAAGGTGTTGAGCAAATTCTGCAATGCCACATACCACCCACTCAGAACAGAGTTCAGCGATGCCACAGTCTTAATCTGCTGATGGCATTCCACGATGCTGTGTGCTGAGATCTATGACATCACAGATCGCCCATTTTGAACAGCCTACATTTCAGTGGGGACTCAGGAATTAATCGAAGGCAGTGTTCTAATAACTCACCCTTCCCATCTCCCTTAGCTTGGTTAGCATAACCACGATGGTGGAGTTGTGTTCCCATAGCATCCTCCAGTAGTCTTCTGTGGTCTCCGCTAGAGGACCTTGTGTGGCAATGTAGGCCTTCTGTTGTCTGTCAAGAGAAGAGCCAATCACATACATGTGAAAGGCCAACCAATCAGGACTGTCCATCAGTTGAGCATAACTGATCCACACAGGGAAACTAGCCAGTCTTGAATGACACAGAGACAGACCAGCCAATAAAAGTTTCTCCAGCATTGTAGCTACAAAGCCAGAAATCACATTCGTACATGTGTTGCAACAAATGCTTTATATGATTACCACACAACTATACTGCATATGTAGTATACATACAGACACATATACACACTATATTTAGATAGATATGACCATTACAAATGGATGTTGTGCCACCTTCAGCAAGCATACCGTAAAGTTTTGAGCACATCTCATCAATGGCCAGAAAGTAATGTTCAGCAATAAACAAAGATTAAGGCAATGGCTGTTAGGTTCCTTAAAAGAACATAAAATCATGGGAAAATTAATTTCATAAATGGCAATAACTAAGTTCCTTGTCAATGAATAAATTGTATATTGACAATTATGTATCAGCAAAGCACAGGATACACCGACATTACAGCAGCTAATAGCTAAAAAATACATGTGTTCAATGGCATTTAATTTGGACCTTGTACCCTGACAAACAATATCTATTCTCTTTGGTTGGGAATGAAAGAAGATTGTTATCCACACCTGTACCCGTCGATAAAACTGGCGTTGATGTAGTCGGAGCCTTCTACGCCCCTGATTGGCTGGAGGCACACTCGCGTGGACTCATAGGGCATAATGTTGACGAGGCGGTTCTTGAACTTGTTGCATGGAAGATTGGCACTGATGAACCGCGACGTGTGGGCTTTAGTGTTGGCTAAACGCTGCGGAGGCGAGATAATGAGAGCACCATTAAAACCTGCAAGCTCGCTCCCCTCGACTCTCAATCAACGGCCCCCCCAAAGATAATCCCCACTGAACACCATTATCCGGAAAACACTCATCCAGCACGCAAGGAATGCGTGAAGAAATACAGGGAGGATGGGCTCCGCACAGACCTGGGTTCAAATCCTTTTTATTTTGGATTCAAATACTTTTTAGAGCTCAATTGCTTCTGCCTGATGCAATTGAACCGGCTCTGGCTTTGGAGATGGGCGAGGTCATATTATTTGTTTTAAAACGCCAGACAAGCTTAGTCAAATTTAGAAAAAGTTCCAGAATCCATAAAAAACAGGAATTTGACACCTGGTCTGAATACCCAGTGAAAATAAGTCTAAACAATAAATATAAACATAAATGGCTGCTAAGTGTTTAGCGCGTTCCTCAGCGGCACAGAAACGGATTACAGCTGCTCGGCCATGTCAGTCTTCCTGGGGAAAATGAATCGGAGACTATTTCTGAAAATAGACTAATGGTAGCCAGTACGCCAAGCGCAATGCGGCTCTTTAATACCGCCAGGCTAATTACTCCCACCAGATCTGTGGGTTCAGATCAGCAACGAGGAGCAAGAGGGAGGGGCTGATCACCCACAGAACAGGGACCTCATCCGTGAAGATGTCCGCGCCCTGCATCACCATGCCCCTCATAAACTGTTCACCATTTTCCCCCTCATTTGTACTTTCTACCTCTCCGGCTAATATATCACCTACCTGTGATCTTGTTCAAGCCATTAGGATTTTTATAGCGAACCACTTATCACATTTCTGCTGGGTGAATTTACCATCCCACCTTGCCGGTTAGGGGAGGATTGGCCCCCCCTTCTATAGCTAGGTTAAACCACAGATTTCATCCGACAGTGGGGTTATTTCACATCACTGATTGAGGGGTTTCCTTTGGTGTTTAGGATTTGGGGTGCAGACCTGATGTTTCCCTTCTACTCTTTAAAGCGTTTTTGTGCCAGCCCCTCTGTAAAAAGCGCTAAACAATTGTTTTTTGTTGTCTGAATCCCAATTAATTGCCGCTAAGCTAACAACGGCGTACTTTTCCTGAGGTCCGCATACAGAACAGAGTCTCCATACATCATGCATTTAAATACCCGAAAATCGAATTGAGTAGAAGATAGCGTGAGACACGGGGGGAACGCAGCGGGGCTTTCAGGGGTAACGACACATCCTCTGGCCCCTGGCTGCGGATTTTCAGCCCCGTCCTGGCGCGGCGTCCTGGTGCCTAGCTCTTCTGCGAGAGCGGTTAGCTGCCGTTCTCCGGAGACCGCGGGGAGGCCATTTAAACGCAGACAGATCACAGAGACCAGCCGTGGGGGAAAACCACAGGCCCCGAACAGTCTCACGCGGCTAACTCGAAACGGGAAAGCGCCCGCAGACCTGACCGAGAACAGCGAATCAAAAACAAACCTGACCCCGGTGGTGCTAACCGTAGGCCGAGTGCGGGTGACCTTCTCTTAAACCTAAGTTTGATTCGACTGCTTTGTGACCTCAGTCAGATGCATAGACGCATAGAAAACTGCAGCGTCTGCAAATCTGGAGGGATTTCATAGCTTAATATCCACAGAATGGTGGCCAGAGGGCTCTCTGGCACAGAGCGCTAATTTAACCCTCCCTAAGATTTAAATCCAAGTTTCCTTTCCCCATGACTGCTATTATATGTAGTTTTTGTCTTCAGGAATTACCATGGTGCCGATAATGTTTTCGTCTCTGCTCTCTACACAACGGGATTGCACCTCTAACCGCACAGACAAGAACAGTAGGAATTTCAAAACGTATTTGTTTTTTTTTTACCTTTTGAAGAGTATAAATTCTATGTAATTGTTTCATAACTATTGCATTCAATAACGTAGTAATTAGAATGCTCTTTTCAAGTCGTGTATGTTGTATTTCTGCTCTTCGTCTTCAAAGTCTTTACCATGGGTTTACGCAGAGGTACCATATACACCATATTGGTTGCTTGAAACCTTTTTGGGCCGAAAGGCGAATGTCGCTGAGTGAGTGAGTGAGTGAGTGAGTGACTGACTGAATGACTGACTGCCTGAGTGATCAAGTTCAACGATTGGCTGGCCGGCGGGGAAGAAGTTCAGCGATTGGTTGGCCGGCGGGGAAGAACTACAACGATTGGTTGGCCGCCGACTGACTTCAGCGATTGGTCGGCCGGCGGGCAAGAACTTCAACGATTGGTTGGCCGCAATTAGCTGGCTGGCTGGCCGTGCGTTTGTCACTCCTATCTCCTGGGGGGTATACTACGAAGCAAGTTCAACATAGACAAGCTATATTTGAGTGAGCCGGCTCAACAAACCCTGAACTCGCAATCAGAGATAATTGGTACCACAACGGTGGTTGTAATCTTTCTTTGTTAATCTCCTTTTTGTGCTTTCAACACTGTACGCTCTCAACAAAAAAAAGTGTTTCATGCATCAATTGACCCTATTTCTGTTCACAAAATGACCGATTGCGTGCTGAACGTTCCCTGAGGACATTATCCCATATCCAGAATCAGTAACACTGCGGGTTATCTCTCCCCACGGCACCAGGGGGCGCCACCAGCAACTTAATGGGAGACACACATAGACAGGCTATATTTCAGTGAGCCGGCTCAACAAACCCTGAACTCACAATCAGACATAATTGGTACCACAACGGTGGTCGTAATCTTTCTTTGTTAACGTCGGTTTTGTGCTTTCAACACTGTCCGCGGTCTCAACAAAAGAGCGTTTCATGCGGCAACTGACCCTATTTCCGTTCATAAAATGACCGATCGCGTTCTGTATGTTTCTCCGAGAAAACTATCCCTGATCCAGGATCAGTAACACTGCGGGTTATCTCCCCCCGCGCCACCAGGGGGCACCGCCAGCAGCTTAATGGGAAATCCATATGAAGTTTCACACTCATTGGTTGCACAATTGAAAGACTGCATGATTATGCATGCGCATACTCAGGTGGACACTTGGGGATATTATAGTTGAGATTTATGTTAGTGCATTCATGTTGGTTGGTGTATGCACTTGTTCGTTGGATGTAATGTAAGTGGTTGCTGGGTGCTTAATAAAATCTTTTAAAAAAAATAAAGAAAATCTCCTAGGAGGAGTGGGTCGTCATTATGGACAGTTATGAAGAATGTAAATATATAAAAAACAGCAAAAAGCAACACTGTTGCTGCTAATAAGGCCAGAAAAGAATTCTGGCGGAAAATTGCTGACCGTAAGTCCTCTGATGAAGGACTAGTGGAAATCACATCAGTTTCTCAGCCAAATCAAACAAGATGAAATTAAATTATAGAATGAACTTTCTTATTTCTCGGCCAATTCTCAAGATCTTGCTGTTAACTGCAAGGCCTTTTCGAGAGCTTTCAATAGGTCATAAATTCATTAAAATTAATTGCATTTCAATTTTTTTGTCACATAGTTAACTTAACCGTATTCACTCATCACCAAGATCAAATAATGCTTTATGTAAACACATGGCAGCCCCTTCACTCAAACATGTTTATTAAGCGGTTTTACTCGAAACTGTGGATTCTTTGTCCATAACATGCCCAGAGACGAAAGATGGGGAAAAAAAGGAATCACTATATAGGAACTGCCATATGTTCACAAAAGTGACGTCACGTTCCCGGTTAGCACAACTGTAACAGTAACTTTATTGTTTCATTACGATTCAGGAACATACATACATACATACATACTTTAACTGCTATCCACATCTGTTGCTGCTGTCTCTCTCAAATTGACATTCACAAAATCAATAACTGCTACCCTTACTCTAGCTCATTGTCTATTCAAATGTATAACTTGCTTTTGATATCTTTTCCTTACTCATGACCCCCCTCCCCCACCTCCCACTCCCACGCCCTCACACACTCTCACTCAATCCCACTCCCTCACTCACACTCTCACTCTCACAAACTCCCACTCTCCCCACCCACTTTGTAAATAATTTATCAGCTCTAGCTCATTACTAAACTTGCACTTCATATAATTGCGTGAGCTTTGCCCCATTTAGCACCCTTTTCTTGGGCCCACATTCTCATACAGCACTTGACGGCCCAGCCATATACTAGGTCGCACCTAGTCTTGTTATACTTAGAAATGCCTCCCAGTGACCCGCAGAAGAGGACTAAGATCTCAGAAAAATGGCAGCAAAAGGAGCCTCGTAATTCCACAGAAGAACCCATTAACTGTTCTCCATCAATAATTCTCAACTCTTCACACTAATGATAAACGGTTTTCTAAGGAACTAAAATGGGTTCCTTCAAGAAGAAAAATTACAGAACACTTCATGTACACTACTACACTCTGAGTAAAATTTATAGACATTACCCACAGAGAGAATGCAGCTCCAAAAAATCCTTTTTTCTCCTCTGTGTTCAGTGCTAGTTTACAAATGCATTCTGGGTAAGTACGGCAACTACTTTTACTACAGATTAGATTGGCTCTTTACCCTGCTGATGAAACAGAGTTCTGCAAAGATCTAAAAAGGGTTCTTCAACAAACTAAAGCCTTTCAACTTTCCGCACTCTTCAATCATTTTGATAATGAATAAAGCACATTTACGCTGGACTAGTTTTGTATTTTTTTTTGGATCTGGATTAGATTTAAAGCAGCGGTCCTCATTTTGGGTCTCAGAGTGCCGCAGGGGTCTTCTGGTTTTTATTTTCGCCTTGATAGCAGCAACCAATCAGGGCCCAAGAAACCATGTGAAGTGAATTAACTGCATAGAACACTGCTTTAGCCGATTAATTTAGTGCTCGCTAACAACAAAAACTGGCACACACTGTGGTTTTACAGGACCAGGAATGGAGGGCTCAGATTTAAGGCATCTTTCGTCATTCCCAGGAACGGGGAAGCTACATACCTTGAACTCAAGCTCCATTCCGGAGACGTTCTCCCCGGACTCGATCTGCGTCAGCTTCTGGATGTAGGCGTAGAGGTTCCGCGCGGGCACCTCTGTGGTGCCGCACATTACCGCCTCCAGAAGGGCGTCATGGATGAAGATGTACTGGTCCTCTGTCTGGACCATGTAGTTCCTCTGGGCCCTCATGAGAGTGACATGACCGTAGATGTCCACCGTCTTTTCGTGCTTTATCCGCTCCAGCATGGCATCGATGACGATGAAGCAGCCGGTCCTGCCAACTCCGGCACTGAGAGGAAGAAAGAAATATCAGTCAAAACCAGTAACCAATCAGGATTCGGCTCCACCTCCGAACCATCAACCGTACGCACCGTGGTCCATTTCCCGACCGCCTATGCAGAACTGTCCAATCCTGCCCTCCACAAATCCCAAAATGCCTGTATTTCCCAACTGCCTTTACACTGCGCTGTCATCATGTCAGCAATCTCGGCCAATCTCAACACGGCTCAGCCTCCCTATGCCAACAAACTGCAATAATGTAAGTCGCCAACCACTGCTAATCTGGCTGCCCTCAAAATGACAAAAAAACTGCTGTCATTCACAGCCCACAGCAAATTCTGACTTCATAAGCTGCACTGCTGCTGTTCTTCATCCACCAGCCATTCAGGACAAACCTCTATCTGCCAGCAGCCAGCAAGCTGCAGTGCCAGTGGGCCAGAGTTCCCACAAATCCCAGCACTCCACGTTTATACCAACAGGCCTATATTTTTATTTAAGTTCAGTCTGAAACTCTTACGGAAATGGAAAGAATATTCTGACAGATCTTATACCTCCCGATTCAAAAATAAATATATGTATAAAAATACATATATGCTGGTTGTGTGTAAACACACAAATACGTTTAAAGATTTGTCACACAGGATTGCCTGAAATAAGAGAAGATGTGCATGTTTTCCATGATACGAGTGCATTGAGTGCGTAGCGCCTCGTTGTTGAAGCACGGAAGCTACTACTGATGAGTTTTGCCCCAGCTTCTCACTACCTCCCACCTGGTCTCTTAATGATCTATCCCAGCCAATCATTTGCTCAACTGAGCTATTTAACCTTAATCTGCGGTCTAAAAAGCCCCCTTTTTCCATGACTGATGGCACCCGGTGAATTGCTAACATTTTTAAAAAGCGTGAAGCGAAAGCTAATTGCCGTCATTAAATCACATTTCGCCGACGTCACGTAATGGTTTTCCAGAGAAAGCCGACCTGATTCATTAAAGAATAAATTGCCTGCGTTTAACATAAAGAGCCGTAAGCTGAGCAGAGGCGTTCATACTCCACATGGAAATGCAAGCCATTTGCGCCGGTTATGAACTGCACCACTTTTTGTTCCATTGAAAATAGTTCAATACTTAGCTGTGGAAGGTCTGTTATTCATTTGCGGCAAAACCCCACGGTTTTGACAGCACTAAGATTTATACGCACTTTAACAGTTGGGCTTCTTCCCTTACCTAACCTTTTCCGTGGAAACGTATTACTCTTCGGTTTTCTTATATCGAAAAAGTGTAAAAACCAAGGGAACACAAACTGAGTTTGGATTTACAGTGTGTAACACGGGATACTGACAGAACCAACGTATCAACAACACATTCAGCAGGTAACAGAAAATTGTGCTGAATATCACCGCCCACATAGGATCATGTACTGAAGGACCCAAATGTACCCAATTTTTTAATATAATGTCCAGGTTTTGAAGGCTGGACCAAAAAAAAAAAGTAATTAAGCATTAGTGGACAGTCTCCTCCCTTCCGTCTCTCCGGTCATTGACTATGCGCCATTTAAAGTGAGTGCTGAGTAAATTAAAACGAGGCTCCGCTCTCTTTGGCTGCTTCATCGTGGTACGAAGTGAACAATGGCAGCTAACACTGAGACAGATGTCATAAAACACTTTGACCGATCAGCCACAAGATTAAAACCACTAGGTCCCCTTGTTTTGTCAAAATGGCTCTGCCAAACAGATGTCACTTGACTTCCCAAAATCAGGGTTTCCCAGCAGAAAATTTCCGAGAGTATCGCACTACCTCCACCAGATTGTCTTCTCCCCACCCACAGTGCATCCTGATGCCATCTCTCCCCAGGTAAATGGGACACATGTACCCAACCAAAGCATATGATGTAAAAGAAAACGGGACTCTGTGCCCTTCTTAAACTGCTCCAAGGTCCAGTTCTGAAGCTCAGGTGCCCATTGGGGGCGCTTTTATGGGTGGACTGTGGTTAGAGTGGGCACTTTGACTAGTCTGCAAGTTCAAAAGTGCAATACATACAAGAGTATGATGCACTGTGTGTTGTGACACATTACATATGTAAATATTGGGAATGTCTCAGTGACTTGCGCCACAGTTGCCCCTCTATCAGTTTAGATGGGATAGCCCTTCATAGCCCTCGTGCATCAATGAGCCTTGGGCGTACAAGATCCTGTCGTCAGTTTATGGTTTGTCCCTCCCTGGACCACTGTCAGTAGGTACTCACGTCTACTGTCAGGGAGCATCCCAGATGTTTTGCCACTTCGAAGATGCTCCAACCCACTCATCAGACCATAACGATTTGACCCAAGTCAACGTCGTTCATTTTCCATTTCTTTCACATCCGACAGACTGAATACGAGAACCGACTGTTAACTTACCCTCTAAGATCTGTCTGCAGACCTAGATATGTGCCCTTGTTATGAGATAATGAACAATATTCGCTGCATCTTTGAGTGGTTTTAATGTTTTGGTTCACATGTGAAAGCTCATGAAACCCTAGGAAGGGCGATGCTGCAACGACTCTGAGACAATCTGGTTTCTCATTTCGTCAGATGTTACACAGAGGGAAGACCAAGTACATCGTAAGGGTGAGGGAAAAATGTGATTTTCATAATGCGAGACCGAAAATGACTGCGGACCCTTCACCATCCAACACTGACTCACAGCATTTGTTTATAATTAAAGCGCTCCCTCCGTGAGCCAAGATAGTCCCCAGAACCAACCTCTGGATAATGTCGCAAGATGGGTGGCAGGCACAGTGATATTTTAAAAATGTAAAAGAAAACCAGACGCATACGGTAGTGATTGGAGGCTACAAATCATCATATGGTTTTCTTTAAGCGCCCACTTTCTCTGATTAATTTGCTGTGGCTTTATTTTTCTTCCCCAGTACGGACTTCCTCCCGACAGTTCCCAGGGCCTGCCAGCATAAATTGCCTCCAGGTAATTACCCAGTTTTTGTGCATCATGAGCCATTGATGGAGCAGCTCGTTGCAATATATCAAATACAGGCATGAAGTGTTCACCTCTGAGGTTATTTTATTTTTTTTGCTAAAAACACCCGAAGGCTGCATTATGCCTGCACTGCACCTGTTTCTGTAACAGTAAATTCCCATGTTGATATTACTGAGATGTAGGGGAAAAATCTACACATTTTGCAGTTTTGAATAGTTTGGGTTCCTCCACACACATGCACGCACGAGTGAAGGAAGGAAACACTTCGATGCCAGCGCATTTTAAACAAACCCAAAGAAGACAAGCTTGAACAGAAGCGTATCGTCAGCACAGCACATGCAGTGCGCTCTGCATTTCGAATGCGATACGATTACGGCTTTTTGATTCTGAACTCCAAAGAATATGAGCTACAGGCAGAGACTTTGTTTAAATCTGTAGCCAGTGTTGGGAAGTTACATTCAAAGAGTGATATATTGCATATTACGCATAGCTTTTCATCAAAAGTTAAGTTAGAATCACTTTTTGTATCAACTAATCACCTTTTGTGCTACTTTCGTATAAATGAATCATCAATTTGGTCGAAGTATATGTGCGTAACTAATAAGATGTGACTTTTTTTCATATATAAAACCTGCAATAACACCTGCTTATCTATTGTTTCTCCAATTTTACAACCAGAAATGCTTGTTTTTGGAGTTATTACTTTTCCTGGTGTGCGTCTGATGGCGCATTAAAAGTGATTAAATAAATAAGAAAAACTGACAAGTTTATGAACACAGAGTAATATATTACTTAACGTTGTAACTGTAATTGTATTACCTGGATTTTTACAGCAATTAGTTATGTAACTTAGTTCTTCATAAATGTAACATTACTGTAATAAGTTACTTGAGTAATATTCAGTATTTTCCTAACACTCACCATGTCACATAAACCACAATGGACTAACAGCTTTTTTTGTAAACTGTCCAGTTACTTATGGTACGCATTGCTAAAACCCAGATCAGGAGAGTTAATATCATGTGACATGACTCTGGAGCCACAGTGCTGTGACAGCCCAGTTAACACAAAAAAGCTACCAACGTTACCGGAATGTCTTGTCAGCACTGTAACGTCACAACAGCATTGTTGCAACATTGCCAGAACCTTTAAAGTAAGATGAGAGGGATGTGTGCCACAGACGGGTGCCCCAATGAGGCGAAGCGATGCAGGGAGCTGGTTTTTATGGGTCTTTCATCGGCAGGTCTGGTTGGTACGCTGGGTCGGTCGACGTAACTATATCCCCGGTGCTAACAATTTGGCAGTGGAGGTTTGTGGAATCACAGCATCTGCTGACCTGGCCAGCCCTTGTTCATACTGACAGTTTTCATAAAACTCTCCTGGAGATTGCGGTGCACTAACAGAGATGCAACAGCTTTGCAGCATTCTTTCAAGATGCCTCAAGCTGAGCCAGCAACACGCTCACATGCGCTAACACAGAAAACGCATTAATATGCAGCAGTGTTGACATCATCGCTGGGCCAAGTGCATGTGAGACCACATGGGAACATACTGCATATGCATGCATATATACGATCACACGCAGGCATACAACCCTCAGGACACACAGAGACACGCACTCACACGCAAATAGAACACACATTCGCGTAAAATCAGATCCAGTGGACACTAACACACATCCGTTCACATGCTCACACAAACGCAAACTTGCACACACATATGCAGATGCATGCTCACACACACACACACGCAAATACGCATGCAGACGCATGCTCACACACACACTCACGCGCACACACACACACACACACACACACACAAATGCTCGCAAGCTCACAGACATGCAGACACACAAACACAAGGAGATGAGAACACACTGCAATAACTCAAAAATTACATTGCCACACAAACATGCATTTTTAGATTTTAAGCACCCAACTCCAAAAAACCCCAAATATTCTCTTCATCCGAGGAAACATTCGGAAGGCCAGAGAGAATCAGGGAACAGAAACCGGGGAGAATAGTCTTAAGGACAGGCAGCTCCCAAGAATGCCAGCTACAGCAAAGAACCGTGAAATGTAGGGTACACCGTCAGCGGCAACACCAGACTCGCAGCCCGGGAGCAAAGGAGACCTCATGACTGTACACAAAATGGCTCCCTTCGCCTGCCGCCATACAGCATCTACAGCCCCATCGCCGCCACTACTACCCAATCAAGGAAGGGGACATCCTGCAGATGGCCATCTTTCCCTTCCTGTGGTGCCACTCACACACCCCATGACATCACAGTGGCGAATTCACAGGGCGAGCTCACCCACAGCGGCCGCTAAGCAGCAAGGGCTTTATCCACGCGGCCGCGCTTCTGCCATACCCCTACATGCACGACGTGCACCCAGGATTAACAACCCGAGAATGCTAAAGTCAGCATTCTCCAGGCAGCACAGATGGGCACAATGCTGGGGTACGAGATTTAATTCAGGCCGGGTGTTAAAAAAGAACCGAGCAGGAAAAGTCAATAACCCGTCTCTGCATTAATTACTGTTGCTGTTTAGCCTTTGCGGCTAACGCGAGCGCTGCTGGAGGAGCAGTGTTTTACGGCACATTACCGAGTCATTAGTGTCCTCCGTGTTACCGCACTGCTAGTGCAGTGCGCTACGTGACACGCCACGCGACTTGGGGCATAGGAAGCAATTTTTTCTGACGAGCGACCTATCGAGCCACAGCGACGTTTAATCTTGTCCATGAAAGTGGCTGTGCTCTTATTAAACACGAGGCATGTTAGCCCCAGTGGGGATAGTCTGTGGAGGTCCATTGCCTGTGATGGCCCCCTCCCAATGGGACACAAAATATCTGTTAACAAATCTTAGTGCAAAAACAACCTCGGGTCCTTAAAACAAACCCCTCTGCGAAGAGCGGTGCGTAGCGTCTAAACTTTGAAACATCTGAGAAGCATGACCCGCAAATGCAGGAATGGCCAGATTATGTTTATTCCTTTTTTTTTTTTAGCTCCAATTACATACAGTATCTCTTCTTTCAGAGAGTCCTGGTCAAGGAACATGATCTCTGAGAGGAACAATAATGTTTTTTGGGAAGAAATAAATTCCTGTTCATAGCCCAAAAAAAAAAAAAAAAAAACATATATACACGCCAATGAATAAGCTAGAGACTCGGGGAACAATTTTACAAAGTTACCCGCTAACATTCCCGGGAAACTCTCTGGCACCATCTGTGCACCATTTTCCACAGTTGAATGCAGTAGTCACAGCAGCCGGTCAAACGAAGGTCAATTTTCTACAAATGGAGACATAAGTAGATATAAAACGTCGGGAAGTATTGGGGCAGTTACAATTTTTCTGTCGTTTGCCTTCATTCTCCAGCACACTGCATATAGAAATAATGAATACTATAGTAACAGCAGTCAGCATCAACATGTTGTTCAGTGACGTCCGCATTGTGCCAACAATGCGCAAATCGGGTCCTTTTTAATTCAGGTTGGACGGCACTGAAATACACATAGTAATCACATGAAAGTATAAACAACAAATTACCATACCACAGCTTATGAGCCATGGGGTCATATATTCTCCGACCTGATTTGCTAATCTGATTAAGTAACGGGGACACTTCGCCATGCTATCTCCAAGAAAAGCAAACAAATTTCTTCAGCACATAAATGAAAGTTTATGTTAAAAAAATTAAGGAGAATTTACTTTCTGTCACGCATCTGTGTTCAATACTCCTGCCAGAAACCTAAGTTCTCCCTGGAGAAGACAGGAATATTCCAGTAATAAAGCACTGAAGCATCTGCTTTTAGACCGAAGCCATCCATCATAGAGGACAATAATGAAGCCCCCTCCCCATCCGACTCTTCACGATTCAGTAGAAATAATAATTCTCATTAAAATCATTTCTACTGACTGGCCGACTCCGAGCAGCATTAATTCTGACAGGTCGTGCTTTGTCACAGAGCTGCACACAATGTGGACACGTTCTGAATGTGGCACACTAAATGTCCCACCTGATAACAGTAATCAGCGTTAGAGAGGTTGGACAAACAAGTGTGCTAAAGCTGACAGGGGCGTCGCGTATGAGCCATTGTGTCGGGAGACGGGCACGTCAAAATGTCTCTCCACCGTCTCGGAAATACCAGCTCTGGGTGCCACAACAAGCTGGGAACCCCACCCTGCTACAAAAGACCAATGGCTTAACAAAACACCCAAAAATCAATAGCAGCCATGGCATGGTACGCTAGTCAGTTTGAGTGAAATTAATTTTCGTCTTCAATCGAGTCGCCAGATGCACAGAGAGAGAGAGAGAGAGAGAGAGAGAGAGAGAGAGAGAGCAGGCCAGGCAGAGGGTTTAGATTACAGTGCATCGCAAAAAGGTTTGTCTCACAACTGGCATCGATTGCCGTTTGCTCGTTTGAACTTTAACGGATTACGACTCCAATAAAGATGTGATTCAGCATGCAGTGGGGGACAAGTAGCCGTTCTTGAAGTGAAGTACTGCAGTGTATAGTTAAAGCAAACAGCATAATGGAGTCCTGAGTTTATGCCAGGGTACTCAATGTATCGTTAAATGATTTAATAGAGTTTTCTACCCGAACAGGACTGTCCAACACTGTTGCTGAAGACATACTGCCCAGTAAGCTTTCCTCCAACCAAGACTCAACTCAGCTCAACTCAAATTTACTTATAAAGCACGTTTAAAAACAGCCACAGTTGACCAAAGTGCTGTAAAAGGCAATGTTATGAAAACAATGACTGCAGTGTCGACTGGTCATTTGGGGCATTGGGGCACAGCCCCACCTGGTGTCACCAGAAAGGACCGCAGGCAAATTACATTATTAATTCCCAAACATTATCTTATTATCTGCTAAAATGTATTGTCTATAAATTTAGCATTTTCCGAAATTGCATAGAATTTGTGTTTGGATTTAAGTTCAGGTTTATTGGTCTCTGTTTTGCTGCTTCAGACCGATCTCCTGATCCATGTCCACATGAATGGGGCTAGCCCCCCTTACGCAATGCAATGTTTACGATATGTATGAAATAATAAGTACGCATGCTCAGAGTTTTGGCTGCATTAGTGGAGGTGGCACGAATTAGTTGACGTGGGGCTGACAGCCCCAAGCCCCCAGTGAGTGTATATAGAACTGCAGAGGCCGCAGCCGCTTCCTTCTATGAGCGCAGTTGAAGAAACAAATAAAGCGTCAAGTGCACCGCACTTCTCAATTTCCCATAGACTATAATGGAGAAATTCCTGACATTTTCCGCTGAACTAAGGGGTCTTCCAAAAAGATTTCAACATATTTGTGATCAAAAATCATATAAGAATAAATATTAATGCGCAATTTTACATGACACTGTCCGAGACGTCGAAAATACAAAAACGTTTTAATGGGAAGCACAGCACAAACTAGCCACTTGTCTAGCTGGTGCGTTAAGTAATCGAGTCGCTGCAGACGGCTGTGATGGCAAACTTTATCTGTAAATGTAGCTAGCTAGTTAAACTTAGTTTAGCACAATAGACTCACGTTGCTTACAAAGGGTGATGGCCAGCTAGCTGTCATGCCCATGTAATGTTAGCCAAGTTGCATATCTACTTATAGCATTAGCCATAGTGAATGACCTGGCAGAAAAGTTCATGTAACGTTAGTGGTGTTCATTCCGGATGAATTATACAAATAAAAGCATCCTTATCAGGCATCTGCCTATCTAGGGACTATTTAGTGAGCAAGCTGTGAGTTTCTTGTATTTTTTTTTTACGATAACGCAATCCTAGGTGAGGCAGACGACAAAACTGGCTAGCTTTCAATGATTGCCAGCGAAGGTAGTGTTTCTGCATACTGCTCGGCTGTCTGCTCGGATCTCATGTTCTTGTAGGCTATTCACCAATACTATGCGAGTGACCAATCAGAGTCAGATGTGACCTACCAATGGATTAAACGTTGACTAAAACAACCGCTTATAACTTCGTTTTCGTAAAGCGTCCGGCAAAATTGCGCCTCGATTCATTTTTATTATGTAATCCAGTCCTACGCAGGAATGATTTACGATTGTACACCTTTTAGATAAAAAAATAATAGCAGGAGTTTTTCCATTATAGTCAATGGGAAATTCAGAAATACACTTATCCAGACCTGAAATACATTCTTGCCCCACCAAGTTTTTACCCTTAAAAACGCCACTGAATGACAGAATACAGAAGACAAAGCACTCCACATTCCAATAACTATATTAGAGCTGCCCAACCCTGCTCCAGGAGTTCTACTATCCAGTAGGTTTTCACCCCAACCCTAACAAAGCATGCTTCATTCAACAGCTACAGCAGGGCTGCCCAACCCTGTTCCAGGAGATCTACTGTCGTAGAGATCTTCACTCCAACCAAAATAAAGCACCTCTGATTCAACAGCTAGAAATTTGGCTGCCACTAATTAAGAGAGTCAGGTGTGCAGGTTGACATGAATACTGTAAGGGCCTGAAGGGCCAGAATGAGCAGCACTGTTTCAGGGCACTGTGATGAATTTACAGGCTCTCTATCAACACTAACAGACGAGGAAATACCAAGCGATTGGACCAGAGCGATGCCACCAAAGCCTTCCACTTGCAGAGAGCACAGGGAGCTTTCACACAGCTCCAACCGCCGGCTTGACCAACCAATTAATCAACCGCCCAGGGCGCTGCGCACTGCAGTTAATTACGCACTGCAAAACAATCTTTTTTCCCCTCGTCACATCTTTTGTTTAGACTTGCAAATTTTTTTGTGATAAACAGGGTGTAATCAACAGCCACATATGCCAGAAAAGACGGAGGGGTAGGAAAGCAAAGTCTATCTTCAATTTCTCCCGAAGGCTGTCGAAAAGTTCTGCGCAAACCAGCGAAGGCAGCCAACTGCCATGGAAAAACAAAAAAAAAAAAAAACTTTCTTTCTAAACCCAAAAAATGTTGTTTTCGAGACCGCCAACGACGAGTAGGCTGTTTTCTAAGCTCCGTGGCTGCTTATCTGATGTGGGGAAGGGAATTAAAAACTCCAATCTGCGGAATGACATTAATTCCCGTATCCCGCAATCCCACCCAAATAAAAAAAAAGAAAGAAAAGAGAAAAATCAGGAGTTTTCAATTTAAACTGATTCTTGCTAGTAGCTCCAATTAACTTCTGCATGTGCTGATTTAATTCTTGGCTTAATCCCCGCTACAGATCGAGCTTGCCATCTCCCCTCCCCCCTTCTGAGCCCTGCCGCAGATATTCCAGAATGTTCTGAGATTCAGCCTTCTGAGCCCTCCTAATTCCATGCTGTGAGGAGCTCCCGAGAGGCGCGTCAGCCGTAGGGTCAGTACACATCCCTGTATTTATTTTACATGTAATTATTGGGGGGTGAGGGGGGGGCAAACAAAGCAAGCCAGAGGCCTGGAATACAGCGGACGCTCAGTATGTGTATGGGGGGGAGATCAGATCATGTCAATGGCACCAGCACCAGTAATCTGTGGGCCTTCTACAGTGCGTACCAGGGGATGTAAAACAACTGCAATGCTTGATGGGGCGGAACTTCTATAGGTCCACAACCTAACACTGGTAAAGAACTGCAATCAAATGCCTACTAGCCCACATATAAACAGATACAAGCACACATATACATACACACACACACACACTCAAAACATGCATGAAGACATAAACACACACACACACACACACACACCCATAAAGAAAAATGCACGTATACATAGAAACACACACATGCGAACAGAAACGCACACACACACACACACACACACACACACACACACACTCTCGCTCTCTCCCACCAAAGCTTTTAAAGGATTAATAGATATCTGCCACACAAACAAGGCAAGATCAGGGCATGTCGAGCTGCTGGAGCCTCCATTGCTGTTAGCGGAATGGTGGTCATTTGACCAGACAAGACCCAGCTCTTCGTCTCTGGGATTCCCTCGCTGTGTTCAGAGGCTAGTGTGCTTGACAGAGCCAGTAACTAGGCCCAGCTGCAGCCCAAGGATTATCTGAACACCACTGGTGTCAAAAAACACATAAATTCCCAAATTGAGATACTAAAGGAATGAGAAATGAAAACGCAAGATGGAGACACCTTTGGCCCACTGATTCCATGGATTCCTGTGGGTTTTGCTCGGTTGGAAAGGAAGCCAATGCACCGAGGCCGCCATGTTTGACTAGGAGGATTTTTTGGCCAACAGAGCATGCCCACTGGGCCTTCGTTTAGCACCAGAGCATGCATATTAGGCATTGAAACAGCAAGGGATGTACAGGATTAAAACATCTCCTGAGCTTTTCTGGAAAAAGCTCTAATAAGAGGCCCATGGGGCTTGTATTGCTCACCTGGTTTGACATCGTAACAATTATTTTCAGTTATGCAGTGCTGGTTTGAGAGTTCCATATTAAATGGATTTTTGATCCATGCACTTAAAAAATATCAAAATTCAACTTCATGCGGGCCAAGACTTTGAACACTTTTAGCAAGTTTGACTCAAATCCACCCACTCACCTCAGAGGAGGAAGAAATTCTGTCAGCCAATCAGATACTAGGACAACCATGCTGGCTTGTAAATTGACCCAGTACAAAACAATACTTGGGCAGGGATTAGAGGTGAACATTTGTCGTAAGTTTTACCTAAATCTACCAAGTGGCAAAAAGTCGAAAATGGAACAGCCAATCAAGGGCTAGGGTAGCCATAATGGATCCCACATTGACCTGAAAATAACAACACTTAGCAAGTGCCATGAGACAGACATTTACACCAAGTCTTATTAAAATCTTACCATTGGAACTGCTGATCATTGGATTTTAAATCGAGCAGAAAAACAACACTCGGTCAGGGCCATAAGAAGAATGTTCGTACCAAGTCTGACCAAAATCTGCCTTGTACAACTCGAGAAGATGAAAATGTGTTAGCCAATCAGGGGCCAGGGCAGCCAGGTTGGATATCAAGCCAAAAAATATCAACACTTGGTCAGGAGCACGAGACAAATAAATTCACGACATCTGATCCAAATCTGACCAGTGAAAGTGGAGAGGAAGTTGGAAATGTTTCAGCCAATCAGAGGCCAGGAAGGTCTTTTTGGGTTCTGAATCGCAAGGAAAAATAACACTTGGTCAGGGCCATAAAGGGAACATATCAGCTCTGATGCAAATCTGCTCAGTGGAACTTCAGACAAACTCATTTAAAGAAAAAGTTCAAAGACGAACAATGAACGGACAGACGGCCGACGCACGCTGCACCATGACGATAGCTCACCTGGTCCTCTAGACTTCTAAACATGAGTCCCTGGAGTTTACTAGCTCGGAATGAAAATTTTCAGAATTCAAAAGACGCTCCGAAATAGAGTTCAATTGCAAAGCTACAGCTATGGTTCAGGATAAAGTGAGACTTCAATGATTAAATAACTTTTTTGGCACCAGAGCCTTTGTAGGTAGCAATATCACAGAAAACTAGAGATTGCAGGGATATCGGAGAACCCCTGATTCCCCAGCAGAAATAAGCTCCTCCCTCAGTTATTATGACATCACAAATGAAAAGGAATTTGTGGGAGAGCAAGAGTGTGGACCCACAGCTACTGCCTTCGCGAGGGCTAGTTTAAACAACACTGAAACAAAAACTACAAAAATCTAAAAATGCATAATTTTTAAACCACACTAAATACATGCCATGTGAAACACATGCTGGCACCCAGTTAAACCATATCTGCTGATAGAAAATGTACGCTGAGTACACAAGAAATTACACAGAACAGGAAAATGGGCGCAAAACGTATTACAATGGGAACAACATATTTGAAGGGAACTTATAGATCAATGCAGCAAGCACAATAGAGCGCTTGGAGCCATGGGCTAAGGTTCAAATTAAGACGTGAGAGTGTGATGGGCTAGCAGACTGTTCATCGTGTATTCCTGGATTTTGATACAGGCTCAGGCCCATGAGACTCTGATAATGCACTGCATGGATGTGTGGATGTATGGATGCTCACCTACAGTGCACCACCATGGGCCCGGCGTCGGGTGGGTTACAGGCCTTCACTCTCCGCAGAAAGGCCAAGAATGGGGTGGGGTGCTCCGGGACGCCGTGGTCCGGCCAAGCTGTGAACTGGAACTGTCGAACCTCCCTCTTCTCACTGGAGCCATTCTGGGGAGGGAAGGAGAGAGGAAGTGAGAGAGAGATAGAGAGAGAGGGAAAGAGAGTGGCAGCAAGAAGGAGAGGGAGAAAGGGAGAGAGGCGGAGAGGGAGGGGGACAGCAGTGAGGGAGTGAGGGAGTGAGAGAGGGAGCAAAGGAGTGAAAAATGCAGGGGGAGGTGGAGAGAGGGAGATAGCGAGAAGGAGAGGGAGAAAGGGAGAGAGAGGAAGAGGGAGGGGGAAAGAGGGAGAGGAAGGAGAGAGGGAGTGAGCAAGAGAGGCAGGGGCAAGGGGGGGAGAGTGAAAGGGAAGGTGGGGAGGATGAGAGGGAGAGAGGGAGGGAGCAAAAGAGGGAGAGAGAAAGGGATGGAGTGAGAGAGGGTGTGGGGGTATTAGCAGAGGGATTAAATCCTGTTTAAGTTAAAATACTCCCCGCTATTTTGTTAAAACCTCCTCCACAAGCTAATTATCACAATTATTCAACCACGAGGAAAAATTAATTTGTTAACTCAGCTGAGTGAGTGAATACGTGAAAAAAATGTATATGTTACGATGAGATCAGAAAAGACTTTCTGATCTATTGCTTTCCAGCCCGAGAACTTCCTCTCTAAGGGCACATGTATAGGGTTTTGTGAGTTAAATGCAAAGTGTGCTTCTTAAGCATTTGGAGAATTGGGCCGTATAAAATGGGCAGTAATTCTGACACAGTTCACTCAATATTGATGCCAATATCCTGAATAAAGCTGGCAGTCGCTGCTTAACCCTACTATGCATTGTTTTCTGTCATGAATTTCTGAACACAGGAGCCACGCACAAAAAAAAAGACAAGCCGCAAAAACAACTTCAATGAATATAAGACATTAAATTGATATATAAGATAAGAATTGTATGTGCCCTTGATGGTTGGCAACATTGTGCCGCCCTGTTTGTTGACCTATCCAAGGCCTTTGACACTGTCGATCATTTACTCTTACTTGATAGACTTAGCTCATTAGGCCTAGATCAGAATGCTTGCAAATGGTTTTCAAGTTATCTTTCAAATAGAATACAATGTGTTGCAGCAGACTTTTTTGTAGGTCATTAAAGGGGTACCACAGGGCTCGATTTTAGGACCCTTACTTTTTACTCTCTATATTAATAACATGGTCTCATTTGAGAATGGCTGTAAGGTGCATTTCTATGCTGATGATACAGTGCTTTATACTTCTGCTTCTTCATTGAATTAGGCATTATCTGCATTACAAAGAGCCTTTGTTTCATTTCAGCACTCACGTCTAGAGCTCAAATTAGTTTTAAATGTGGCAAATACAAAATGTATGCATATCTCTAGATCTCGTTCTTCGAGGGACTGTTCATTTTTACTTCGCTCCTTGGATGGCTCTGAAATCGAGCGAGTGTCTTGTTACAAATACCTTGGAATATTTATCGATGAAAAACTGTCTTTTAAAGTACATCTTGATGAACTTACAAAAAAGTTAACACATAAAATTGGGGTTTTTTTTACAGAAACGGCTCTTGTTTCTCTCGAGATAATAGGAAGCTTTTAATTCAATCAAACTTCTTGTCAGTGTAGATTATGGTGACATCATCTGCATGCACGCTGCCCCAACGACCTTGAAAAAACTTGATATGGTCTATCACGCTGCACTTCGTTTTATTACTAGAGATCCTTTTAAAACGCATCATTGTTCTCTGTATAAAGCTGTGGGTTGGCCATCATTGGCTACCAGGAGAAGGCAGCACTGGCTGACCTTCATTTATAAAGCAATCTTACACAGATTACCATGTTATCTTACAACTTTAATCTCAAGGCGCAGTAGCAATTACCAGGTGAGATCTCAGGACTGGTTGGTCCTAGAAGTCCCCAGAGTTAAAACAGAACTTGGTCAAACTGCTTTTATTTACTGTGGTCCTAGGACGTGGAACAATTTTCAAAAAACATTTAAGCTGGGTAAATTGATATCATTAGAGAATTTCAAAAAAGTGATAAAGGATTTAGAAGTTGGGGACTGAGCGTGTTTTGAATAATATTACGGCAATTTTCTCAGCCACATGTATTGTATGCACTCCTGTATGATAATTTTATTGTTTATTGTTTGCTTTTTTTATGATTATGTATTGCATTGTATTCTGTTTTGTGTTTTGTGTTGTTAACAGGGCACCAACGCAAATGAGACTGAGGTCTCAGTGGGTTCCCCTGTATAAATAAAGGTTAAATAAAAAATAAAATAAAATAAAGATAAGAGTTTCATTAAACAAACAAAGAGGATAATGAGAAGACGGTCCAAGGTCAGGCGGGAGCGAACAGGGACACAGGATAATGCACACTCTAAGACCAGGATGCAGAAATAACAAGAGAAGTGCCATTTTCCCAAACCGCACGCACTTGGAGGAGTTTCCCTGATAAAAAACATAGATGCATTCTTGAGTTTAAACAAAGATGGGAGACAACAGTCTAGCAAAGGGGAAATGAAAACCAGAAACTTAAATACACAATGCTAATCAACAAAGAAGAGAATAGTGTGCAAGCACATGGAGGAAGGGTAAGGAGGGCAGTAGAATGAAACAATAATTAAATAATGAGAAACAATCAACAAAACTAAACTGAAACTGATGAAGATGGCTAGACTGTGGGAAAAACAATTAAGGAAAACAATCAGGACGTGACAGTTTTCAAAATCCAATTAGCTAAAGTAAAAACCACGGGAAAATTTGTCTCTGGCAGAGAGCAGAGGCAGCCTGAGGAGTTCAGCTGTAAGGGACATTGGAAGTGGTGAGGGCTGTGCAAGGGACGACAATTGTGGACTAGCCCCAAATAATGCACCTGCAAAAGCTGGCGAAGCCAAGGAATCATTGCTGCTGCTTGCGATCCCCAGGTTCCGGCCAATCAAGAACGGCTTATAGTTTCTGCCAATCCATGCTGATCTTCCCCACGGATCGCAGAGCCCAAACTGAACTGATGTTCAATTGAATTGAAACTTCTTAGGCTTAAGAAAGGGCTGGTTTTCTAGTAGTTGTGAATGTGACTAATATGTATTTAAAGTTAATGTCAAATGGTTTATAAGAGGCACTGTACAAAATTTGAGATCTGACATAATTCAGAGCTGTCCACAAGACTACGAATCGAGAATTAGCATTCCAATATATAACGTAATTTTAAAAATTCATATTGGGAAAAAGAGACCACCATCACAATTTTTGGATATATCATTAACAAAAACCTGCTCTTTAAGGAGAACTTGATTAGGATTTGATACATGGTGTCATTCAATGGGAATATAGCTTCAAATTTGCAGGAAAAGGTGTTTTTTCTCATTTTTGATCAGCAATATCTCAGATGCTATTTACTTCACATTGGTAATTTTTCAGTCAACCATGTACCTAGTCTGAAAGACACCCCCTACAAAATATCAGCCCCCTGTCATAAAAACTGATGAGTTTACAGGCCCTTAAAAGTGCTGCAACAGTTCGCAAATTGAAATTTTCGACAGAATCTAGGGGCCTATTACTGCATGTTACACATGAGCCAGACTGCTGAAATTTAAATTATGCACAGTTGTAGCACAAGATATTTGACATGCAAACTTTGGAGGTCCTAGCTCAAGTACTTTTTAAGATATTCCAGCTCAAAATTAGAACTTCAGAAGGTGATGCTAAAAAAAAGGCTAAAAATCGCCAAAATCTTTGTCCTCCTAATAATTTTTTTGTGGCCAAACTATTAGCAGTAGAGACCTACAGTTTTGGGATTATTCTATTAAGAATTTAATCCACTAACACAAATTTTTTCAAGAAAATCTGAGATGGTCCTGCGGCAAGATTTTCTGAAATTTGGTGAATTGACACGGAATGACCCAAAAGCCAAACATGATCCACCTGCATAGACTCTGATGGAGGTGGCTGGAGAAGGGGTCTGGCGGATAAACCGGCTAGTTTCAAGGGTGAGGAGGCCCTATGAAAAGCTCACCAATCCACTCGCCTGACAAAGGAAGACAGCTGCAGGTCAAACACCATAGAACACTGCAACAGGGAGCTGCGGCAGGCAGATGGGTTGCCGTCATACCGCGTCAACAAGGTGACGCTGGACCCCTTGAGTCAAGAAGACTAGGCTTCAGTTTGCTGGAGAACTGGAAGCCTGGGCAGCAGCAGTAGACTCCCTGGAAATCTCTGAGATGGCAGCAAGCTCACTGGAGATGGCCCCAATAAACTGATAGAATTGGTGTACCTATGTCACCTTGCCCAGGCAAATCCCTTTGAAGCAGATGGCCTCAGCAGGGTAAGGGTGATCTGCTGGCTCCATGAGTGGCTAGAATGTTCTGTCAAGAATTTCAGAACACTGGGGCCCCAAGCTGATCACAAACATGCCTTATGGGAGATGGATGGATAAAAGGAGATAGGTGTTTTCAATGCATGAACAAAGAGGATAATCATAAGTTAGTCCAAGGTCAGGTGGGAGCAAAGAGGTACAGTGGAGATCAGGCTAGGCGGAGAGGAAGGGATGGGTCCGAGGTCAGTTGCTGGGATGTCCAGCCCAATTGATTCAGAATCGATGCAGACTTTTGAACTTGGATGCGGAGGTAACTGGGAGAAGCACTATTTGCCAGAACCGCAGGCAGTGAGAAGAGTTTCTCCAGTAAACTGATACTTGCCTCCTTGAGTTTACACACTAATGATGAAAAACAACAGTCTTCCAAAGGTGAGACGAAAACCAGGAACTTAAATACATGAGAACGACAAATCAACAACATGGACAGGAGTGTGCAAGCTCAGGAAGGAAACACAAGGGGAGGGTGGAAGTAAAAGACAATTAAATTAAATAATGAGGAAAAAAATTTATAAAATCAAACTGGAAATGACATAGAAGGCTAGACTGCGGGGAAAAACAAGAAAAATGCTCAGGTCGTGGCAGTTTCCAAATCCAATTTTCTGCAGTGAAAACCTTCACCAAAGAGCAAAAATCATTTCAAAACTCAAAATACCGACAAACTGCAACGCAAAATCAAATACAAATGAAAAAAAAAAGATCACATTTTTGCTAACTGAGCAACCAAGCTCAATCCAGTCACAGCACGGTGGTGGATTAAGCGAAAAATTCACGCCAGCTTGACCCATTTACAGTTGGGTGTGGGTTCTCATTCCTGGGCAGACTCACTTTATAAAGTGCGAAGGTGCGGACGCAGTACGTGGCCAGCTCCACTGTGTCCAACAGGGTGACCTGTATCAGCCCGTATGTTTCCGTGCCTCGGCTCGGCCAGTACTGGTCACATTTCACCTGTAACAAAAAACACTCGGATTAAACACTGAAATTTCAGAATCGCACACACTACATATGACTTCCAGTGTACTCGTACAACCAGATCTGCAAGGATTTGGACCATGCGCTAATTTAAAGGGCTGTCATTTCCACACGGATCAATTCATATGACCATCAATACCAGTTTAATGTGAGAGCATTGGCGTCCACACTCAGTGCACTGTGTAGGAGTCACGGCCCTTTACAATGGTTTCACTGTCCCAATACTTACATACCTCTGTTTGCTTTTTGTTCTCCATCAGAATAGAATTAACATCATACATTTCGTGGAGTACACCCAACAGCCTGAGTCAATATATTTTACAGTTAAATCCCAAACCATGAACTATGATCCACATTTATCAGCAATAAAGAAAATGGCAGCAAGTCCCTGTACGACTCTAAATCATTACGCGGTCTGTAACTATGTCTATATACAGCCAGAAAAAAAGCCAATTTATGATCTCACCTACAAGAATCTCCATTAGCAACTGGCAGGACAATACTTGAAAATAACTAAATTACAAAATCCTGACTGATCAAAATAAAAAGCAAAAACAAAGAACAAAAAACCAACAAACAAAAAACATTCTTTTTAGGCCTGACAAGCCCTGTGATTACAACTTTAAGAAACAGCTTTCCTTTTGCAGTGCTGATCCAACTTTGTTCTTCTTGAACAGTTCTCTAGCCCTCTGAACAACTGATAAACACACCTTTACAGAATGTCTCTTTCTCAGTAGAGCGGAATTAAACAAGCACTATATGTAACTTATAGTCATGTGCCTGGCCTCCTGGAAAATGTGCATTAAAATGAACAGTGACTTTAAAACAGACAGAAACGTGTATATATAGCCCAGTTTGGCAAAGGACCAGTGAGGTCAGTAAGTAAATGGACAGCGCCACAATGATAAACCTGTTTTTTTCCCCCTCAAGGTTTACTAGATGTGTAAATACCCTCCAATCCAACTTAAAAAGTCCTACAATAACTTGAGAGTTGCATCCATGTGGAGTGAGCTACACACAAATTGAAGCCCTCTAAAATTGATCCCCCGCCCACGCAATTACAGACCGCACAGTTTGTATGATAAACAGCAGGAGGATTTTGAGATACTCTTTTGGTACCCTGACCTAAAAAGTCTATGCATTTTAGTGATGAGATACATGCAGGCAGCATTGTGCTTGCTGGAAATCTATTCAAATCCAGCAAGGGAGAGGGGAAGAGGGTTTTGGGGCGAGAGCTGTAACTACTGTCCCTAATATGACCTAACTGACAAAAGATTTCCAGAGGTAAAGGCTAATTTCAAATACCGCCGTTTGAAAATGCTTGTAAACAATGCAACACAAGAATTGCGGTCACAGCTGTGCAGCACAACTTCATCTCCAAGCCTATGTGTAACAAACCCAAATGAAAAAAGTTGGGACAGTAATTAAATTAAAATTAAAACTGAAAGAATTGACTGGCACTCTTAACAGCTTGAGCTCTTGCCCTTCATGTATGTACAAATAAATCCTCTAGACTCCTTGTATCTCGTATAATGTTGCGCACTGCATAGGGTGAAATATCCAAATCCCTTCCTATCTTCCTTTGAGGAACATAGCAAATCTTTTGATGATTTTCTGTAAATGGCGATCTTCGGCCCATATGGCCTTGCCTGGATGCTGCCTTTTTTTACCAAATCGTTATTAAAATTAACTGCTGACATCAGCTCCTTCAAATAACATTATCATTTAAATGATTACCTCATTACGAGGCTTAAATGGCCTTTATCCCAACTTTTTCTTGGAATGCCTCGCAGGCCTGAATCGCTGGAATGGATGTACGCATATTTACAAATAAAATAAAGTTAACCATTAAAAACACTAAATATCTTGTATTTATAGTGTCTGCAATAAAATACAAGTAAAAATGTACTCATCCCTGATGTGCAGTTTCCATGCCGTCCCAACTTTTTCTAAAGTGGGATTAGACTTCAGGCAAAATTACATAGCATACTTAATCCACATTCTCAGATTTGATTGAATATTACTGAGGGAAGCACAGGCTGCGATGTGCTGAGACACAGAGATATGCTCACTGTTAAAGCTATGGCCAAAGTAACATAAAAAGTTCAATGCGTACAGCCACACAGTGTACTGATGCGCATACAGTGCAAAGCCAGAGCTATAAGTTTGAGAGCAGAGCCATTTTAAAGCTCCATCAATCCAAGAGGAATGACGTGATTTTTCACAATTTTCAATCAGTCCTACAACCTGGAGCACGATGTTGATGTTTTGGGTATGGGTGCTTTTTCGGACAGCAGGCGATATCAAACTGAAATCCCTGAATTTAATTTTCTGCATCCTGTTTCGACAGCGCTTGGTTTAATTTAAGACAGGATGGACCTTCTTAAAGAAGATGAATTAGGACGTACAAAATGGTGTAACCTCACATAGAATAGGGAAGTAACCGAATACCATGTGCACAATGTCGTGTCACAAACGTTTGCGATGCAAGAGCACTAATATGAATAGAAAGAATTAGCTCATCACCTCAACCGTAGGATCAAACAAGTCTTTACTGGGCTGTGAACCCAGACAAAACTTTAAATATATGCGCCAAATGCTGTCTAACATGACAACTTTGTGCTTCTGAAGTCTATTTCATTATTTAGAATAATTCCCAGGATTAAATTACACTTGTCCTAAAACTGTCTCTGTCTAATGCAATGCCTTACATCTATAAATAATGCGAAACATGTGACAGAATGCTTTTTAATAAGTCAGAATATATTATAAATAAAAGACATAAATAAAAATGACAATCTCATTCCCTAGGCTCAATTACATATGGACTCTACTGCATAATACATACATTTTGTAAAATGAAACATAAGAACATCAGGACATGCATGTCTTTAAATTAATAATTGTGGAAAGTGCAATCAAAAAGAAAATGTGGCTCAAAGCAATAAGGCATATTTTATCTCCTCTACTCCAAAGTCTTCTGGCCAATTACAGATGAAATATTAATTGCCTTCCCTTATTTGTCCTCCAACTCAGAACACCACTGGTGAGTGAATGTCAGAACCGTAATTGAACATATAAACCTTCCACGATAAGCAAACCGACAAAGAAAAATGGTGACTGGCTGAAAATATGTACTCTTTGTGTGTTCACTCGTGCAGTGTGCCACTTTCCTGGTGATCAGAGGAAGTGCATCTGGGCTTGATACACCATCCTTTGCATTAGCCACAAGTTTCTTGCAAGTGGAAACCCAACAGTCAGTGAGAACACGGCTCTGCGTTTCGATGTTTATTTTATTTATTTATTTTTTTGTGCTGCGTGGTTAAGTTACGGCATCCACATAGCAGTAGTGCAATCGCGCATCAAGCCGACTGAACGTGTAGGCCATGCTGATAACACCATAACGGCTCATTCCTTAACACAGAGGAGGGAAGGACAGAGTGATGGAGGGGTGAATGAGATCCAATACAAAAGAATGAGAGATGAGAGAGTCTTGCCTTGGAGAAGAAAAAAGAGGGCATCTGAAGGAGGGAAAAAAGAAACAAATGGAAAAAACAGAAAAGCATCACATTAAATGAATTTGATCAGAGAAATTAGGCAATATCATGAGCGCTTTAGAGAGGAATACCGTTGATTCAAACAGTAAGGTAATACGTACCATGTAGCCTGGAAACCAGACAAATTTTCCAGCTCATGTTTTATTTGCTCTGGCAGATGCATCTGGCCACCCTCCCATTCAGACAGATTTTCATCTGACCAAGTTCTGGTCATGACACACAACCGTTTGTTTAAAATGGGGCAGGTTTATGGCTTGATATGACGGCATGCAGGTATTTTTGTGAATAATTAAGATGGCTGACCCTGATGCTGAATGGTCTTTTGAATCGGCAATCGTGACAGTATTAAACAAACTGGATGGGATATTTACTTAACCCATTTAAACCGGGACAGCATGTGCGCATTTTAAGAACGTGTCGTTGCCGACACAGATATGTGCGTCATTTTGAAAGTACCGTAATTACTGTAAGTTTTGCGCAATATAAAAAAAAATTCCAACTGTTCCTGAAAGCTGAGAATCTGTGCTTCAGCCCAAATACAGGTTACTATGGTAAACATGGCAGCATGATTCTCTGCTGGGATTTTTGCATTAGGCCTTAAAGGGTTAAAAGAAGAACAAACAACTGATGTCAAGCTTAAGTTGATTAAAAAAATGTGTTTGCCGCACCTCTGACAGACTTCGGTAAAAGTTTAATTTACCAATTGGCCCCACTCAATTGCCAGAAAGAAAAAGAACAATAGCCACAGTGAAACCCCAGTAGCTACTGTTCATGCTTTGTAAAGATGGTATTGTTGTGCGTTAACTACTATATCATGCCAAGCCAAACTTGAGTGTATTATGTTAATTTGGATGTTAGAACTAGCTAGCTACCTACCCTGGTAGCCTTACGGTAGCTATGGAAGCTGGCTTGCTAATGCTAGAAGAAGTGCTGAGTTCACAACACAATACCAATACAAACAAAGCACCAGGTCACGATTCACACTGCTCTTTGCATTAACATTATCTGTAGCCAGCTAGGTTCCCTAAACTATGATTAAGGGGAGGCTAACAAGCGCTGAGCTGTTTACATTTTGTTGCTCTGATTAGTTGTTAGTCTATTCAAATGCGTCCAGAGTCATTTTGGTCTGAGCTCGTTGATAATGCCACTTGAAAACCAAAAATAAGCTGAGAGGTTCCAGACTAATTCACATTAGCGAATTGGTCTGGTGATGCCAGGCTACGTAACATGTGGCATGTACAGTACGTCTATATACATTGCAGCAATAAAGAGTAATATCTTAAAAGTATTATTCAATTTTATTTTGCAAATTCAATGTTATTTACTTGATGATGATGCTGATGATGATGAAATGAACAGAATGTTAGTTGCAGAGTGATATCATTCAAAAGCACAAAATCAAGGTCCAAATGCACTCAGACAGAATATTTCATCATACCACGTTGTACCCAGCAAAGTGCCAACTCTGCTCTTGAAGGTAACCAACTCTGCTACTGGAGGTCCACTGTACTGAAGATTTTCCCTCTGAGGCTAACAAAATACACTTCATTTCATGAATCGGTTTTTGAGCCACTGATTAGTTGAATCAAGTGTGCCAAATAAGCTCTGATGTGAAAACCTGCAGGATAATCAATCACCATGGACTGAGCTGGTTAGCACTGGTCTACATTTGCTCAACACAGCATGTTTGCTCAAGAGAGCCACTTTACACCCAGACCTGAGGGTCTCTTAATGTCATATCTTCTGTTAAATGCACCTACCCGGGACCTCTCCTCTAGCTTGGTCATCATGACAATGTTGGCACTCCGCTGCTCCCAGATCATCCGCCAGAAGTCGCCGAAGGTCTCTGGCAGTGAGCCCTGGGTGGCGATGTAAGCGTTTTGCTTCCTGTAGCCATCAATGTAGTTCGCGTTGATGTAGTCACTTCCTGGGACACCTGCTTAGGGAAAAAGAGAGAAAACAAGACAAAAACTAAATAGGAGGACTAAAAAATGTAAATGTAAAATCACAATAAAACTTGAGACCATCTGGGATTGCACCAGCCAAGATAGCAAAGCAGGCGTTGCTTATAGGATCACAATTACAGTATAGCTTAGAGAACGCCCACCTTCAAACTCAACCTTCCCTTTTATTATGACTGTTCATCCGTGAAGTTTGAAGGCTGCACCTTAAAAGGTTGCAATACCACTGTGTTCACAGCAATTGTCCGCAAACAGACAAACACATACAGAAAGACAGACAGAATGAAATGTAAACACTCGCGAGATTGCTCAAAACAGCTTTCATGGTGTTTTATGGTCGTTTCTGTGTAATTTCACAGTGGTTTGGTCCGATGACACACAGAGACACAGATCAATTGAAAACAATACCAGCCTCACTATTACAGCTAGTAACCAATACATAATCTAACAGAATTACCATCTCATGGTTGTATGCCTCTACCAACCAGTCAACTCATATATGTACACTTTGACAGAATTTAATACGATGTATTAACTGTATTTTTTGACAAAATGGAGGTAATCACTATCTTGACGTGTGATTCCAGAAAATAATATCCATTGAGAAACATGCTGTCTTCCTTTTGAGACTATTTTACACAGGAGTACAGAGGACTGATGCATAGCTTCATCACATAGTGCAAGGACAATCGCCTGAAAACCAATCATAGCAAAACCAACTAGAATGTATAGTGAACAAACTTTAAGTGGGCCTGACAAAGCCAAACCATTATCATTAGAATAATGATAACATTTTAAACAACCCAATCCACAACTTGCAATGAAAAATGGCTTAGCCTATCAAAAGTAGGGGCAGCGCTTCTGTAATTTCCACGTGCAGAGTTTGTTTCCAAATTGCAGAAAGTGCCAAAATTACAAAAATTGAGATAATACCATAAAGCGATAGCCCTGTGCTTCTAACACAAGGTGCAAACATCTATTTTTAGAAATTCATACTATAAGGTGTTTTTTTTCATGGTCAATGTTGGTGTTTTTCTATTAAATGCAATAGGCACCAAGATAGAAAAAGCTGATTTACTGAAAATGAGTAAAATGGATATATTGCATTTTGGAAAAAAAAAACTCTTCATTTATCTCCTTCCTGAGTCCTATAACCCAATTGGAAACTCTCCATGACAAATGGTTCATTAATTATGAAGAACCAAATCCAGCCAGTCAGAAATGGGGGCAGGGCTTCATCTATTAACATGTGACTCTTTCCTGAAGCCAGTAACCCAGCTTCCAACTCTGAAAGACAAATGGTTTAATAGTTATGAATGAACAAATCTCAACCAATCAGGAAGGGGCATAGGACTTCACCATTTAACGTGATCTTTCTAGAGTCCAACAACCTCATCCCCAACTCTCTGTGGTAAACTGTTCAAAGGTTAAAGGAGATCAAAGATAGTCCACTCAGGCAATACATGGGATGGAATGAAAAAAAGGAGAAAAATTCTCAGTAGGTCTGTGCGTATGTGTTTGTTGGGGGGTGTAGAAACACTGATATCCATCCTTTGGGGAAGTCTTAAGTGTGAAGCAAGTTTGAAGGCTCCAGCTGGAAAGTTGTAAGACTTTGTAAATGGAGAAAGTTTAATGGAAGATAGGGTGATGAAAAAAAAAATGGGAGCGGGGCTACAAAAACATAAACATCCATCCTTTGGAATGGTGTGAAGCTGTAAAGAAAGTTTGGAGGCAGTAGCCATCAAATTGTGGGAGTATGAGGGCCTTTGGATATATATGGATCTCTATCGAGCAGAAAAAGATGAGACAGGAAGGAGAGAAGTGGGGGATCACCGTGAAAACTTGAAAAATCTGACCCAGCATGATGCTGCATAGCAAGTTTGAGATCTCTAGCAGTGAAAATGTATGCGAATGAGCAGTTTTGATAAATGGCTCATAATTTGTTTATGAGGACCAAGAAAGAGATGGACATGAGGTCACCTTGACCTTTGACTACCAAAATCTAATCAGTTTACCTCCAAGTGGACATTTGTACTAATTTTGAAAAAAGACATTCTAGAGATATCATGTTCACAACAATGAAACAGACTTGACGTCACAGTACCCTTGGGCTCTGACCTTTGACCACCAAAGTCTGATCAGTTCATCCTTAAGTCCAAGAGGACATTTGCGCAAAATTTGAAGAAATTACTTCCATGCATTCCGGAGATATTACACTTGAGAAAGATTGGGATGGACATACGTATGGACAGATGGATGAATGTACAGCCGGATGGAAAGCCTGAGAACATAATGCCTCCAGCTACTGCTGTTGTTGGTGCGGAGGCATTAAAAAACACAAAACACTGAAGAAGAAGAAGAAAACCTTTGTGTGAACATAGGTGAACACTAATAATTGTGTTTGGAGGTCAGAGGGGCCAGCAGGCTGATTAACTCAAGGCTGAGACACAAAAACAAGAAGGGCTGACAATGAGAACAGGAGCTCTGACCCAGGAGGGGATCGATGAAGACAAACCACAGGCTCGTGCGCACAACTCCCACGACAAACAGACCCTTAAAACCTCTACCGCTCGAGTCTCACCGCAATAACTGGGCTGGATAAGTGACCGCTGTAGACACCAACTTATTCAGTCACTCAACCAATCTGTCCTTTAAGACTGCAGAATCTCTCGGCTTTGTAAAACCAACACTGCAGTTGAGTGTTTATTCGGCTGAAAGACCTGGCTGTTTGAATACTCTGTGTAAATGGTACGACAACATTACATCATCCCTGCCAGAAGTCAAGACAAATCATGAAACTTTCCATCGCTTTTATCTGAGAAAAAAAAAAAAAAAAAAAATAATATGCCTCGATCTCACTGTTAAAAATAAGGAGGAAAACCCCCTGCTTTAGTTATGTTTCTCCTTGCTATCGTTGAAAGAAGGCAGTGGGTCTGTTACTGAGCCGGGAGAGGACTGAGCTCACAGCTCATCAGTTCGGAGAGACTGGCAGCGGTGAGCCATGTTCACACATGGTGCTGGAAGATAAGTCTCACAGTCTCATCTGCATGAGCCGCACGTCCCTGCAATACCGCCACAGGCTCTCCCTCCCTCGCTCGCTCGCTCACCCCAAAACCACAGGTAACACATTCAGCCGAGAGAGAGGGAGACCGAGAGGGTGAGAGAGAGGGAAGAGCGTGAGAGAAACAGACAGAGAGAGAGACAGACGGAGAGAGTGAGAGAGAGAAATAGAGAAGAATGCTTTTTCATCAAAAATCCCCAGCTTTTTTTTTTTTTTTACCTAGTTGTTCTGGAAAACTCTTTTGCCTTCAGGTTGCCTGCCCTTGATTTCTAAATCAGGCTACAAAAAAAAGAAGCCCTAGTAACTGCCTCCCAATGAAAATCAGCCAGAATACTGTGTGGCAAAAAAATCTAGGAGGCATGCGACACAAAAAATGCAATTTTGTACCTGTAGAATATCTACGATAATTTCCACTGCAAAACACCTCCTTACTCATCAGTAAGTGTACCAGTGCTTCTGCCTCAAACATGAGAATAGAATCAAACAGAACAAATCACATTTGTACACATTTAATACAGACGTAACATAAAATGAAAAGCAAGACAATAGAAATGGACAAGTGAATCCAAACAAGGAAAACAAATAATCTAGAAACCAGTAAAACGCTGTGAAAATGGAGGTAAACAGGAGGTAATTTCCTCAGCGCTGTCTGCTGCCAAAAGTGAAACCGTTTCTCGCCATCGCTATAAACCACTTTAAGTGCAATATGCATGCAACAATCTATCAGCAGCATCATTCATACGCCACACCGGGAAAGACAGGAAATTGGCCATTGCTTTCACTTAATAAGCGGAGCGTTCATCAGAGTGAGTGACAGGGACCTTTGCAAACAGGTAATTGTGCTTTCGTTCCATTTTTAATGATCTCAAAAATAACAGAAAATATCACTGAAGTCAAACAGGGACTAAAAGCTGTGGTCATGTCATCACAGCAGAGAGAGAGGAATCAATCTTTAGCCGTCTGTATTTCCAACCGAGGAAGGGACATTTGTATTCAGCGCACTATACGTATATGACAATGACAGCGATGACAGGCCCATCTGATACAAATGGCTTTGGCACTCGTAAAAATCTGTCAGTATGGTCCAATGAGCAATTTACGGAGGAGAGTAAACACGGACACACAAAGACACAGAGCATTTGAAACAGTAAAAGCAAACATAGCGCATTCAATGGCATAACCTCACTTTACTGGGAATACGGAGTGGCCCTTCGGCTACATCGTCTGAACACAAAAGGCTTCGGCTGCCAGTTTTCTTTGTCGTGCCTAAAAGGGTCCACCCATCTAAGCCTTTAAAACCGCAGTATATTTGCCTTTTATTCTGAGCACCATAGACGCGCAGTCGCATCTATGCTGAGTTAATGGAATCCATCGTTGCTTTTCTTTCAAGGGATCAAATGCATCTGGTCTCCCCAAGTCAACAGTATTTTTATTTCATTTAACTATTCAATCCCCCTTTACTCCCCCCACGACAACATAAAGAACCATAAAGCTTATTTATATTTAGCTTGTTGCTAAATAATGTGCCACATGGGGCACAAAGTGATGTGATTGTGATTCCATTCTATACCGGAAGGCTAAACTATTCATCAAATTCCATACAGCTAAGGAGCTATCCTTTCGGCTACATTGGTTTATTGTCTAACATTTATCTAGACTTCTTCTTTTTACGCTCTTTTCTGAATAAAAAATAGAGAAATTAAGATGTTGCACTCATGTCATGAATTTCCCACTGCAACTGAGCCATGTAAATACCATAATCTATAAATGCCCAAAAACCCCTTCGTAACAGCTGTAAAATTCATGGGGAGTATTTTCTATACATTATTCATAAACCTAAACTACAGAGAAATGTGCATAGATGTACAAAACCGGCTGGAGATTTGTCATCGACTAGTGCTGAAATTTAAATAGTACTCGAAAACCAACCTGAAGCACGTGTAGTACTGTGCGTGAATTCATAAGAGGACAGTGTTTTTTGCTCTAGGGACGAAGCTCTAGTCAAAACCGAAGGGGGTAAAGCTGTTTGTAAGACACAGCAGGAGTGGAAAGAGGATTCCACACAAAGGCTCGGTCCCTGAGGTTGTGCCCGGTCCTGATGTGTCACTACCAACCAGAGACCAGCACTAATGGTGCTGTTCAAAAGCACAGCTTCACTGGGCCTTCAGGAGGGTGGGAGGGAGGGACAGAAGGGACGGTGGGAGAGAAATACAGAGAGGAGGAGAGAAAGAAACCAAGAGAGTGAGAGAGATAGAGGGAGACAACAGGAGAGAGACAGGGGATAGAGGGTGAGAAATATAGAGAAGGGAGAGAAAGAAACCAGGAGAGTGAGAGAGATAGAGGGAGACACCAGGAGAGAGACAGGGGACAGAGGGAGAGAAATATAGAGAGGGGAGAGAGAGAAAGAGAGATAAGAGAGAGAGAAAGAGACACAAAGAGTGAGGGATAGAGAGGTAGAGAAAGACCAGGCATGAGAGCGAGATAGAGAAAGAGAGAGAGGAGAGAGACAGAGGGGACAGAGGGAAAGAAATGTAGAAGAGGGAGAGAAAGAAACAGAGAGACAAAGGTAGAGACAGAGCAATAAAAGGGGAGACAAGGTGAGGGAGTGAGAGTAACAGATAGAAAGAGAGAGAGAGAGAGAGAGAGAGAGAGAGAGAGAGAGGGTAATTTGATTCCAGTGACCAGGAAGGTTATGGGAAAGGCTCTGATGTCTCCGATAAGGTCCAGGACGGGGTAACCGACTTGCGTCCAGGACGAAAAGCGAGGGAAATCGTGATTGAAAGACCATTTCATTTGCCCCTCAGGGAAACGGGGGCGAAGAAAAATGCCTCCATCGAGGGCCTTACATTTCAACAAATTGAAAAGACACAAATAAAATTGACCCCGGTCATTATTTCAATCATAGATTACCTCAGTCTAGCCCCAATGGGAGCCATGGAAACCAGCTGAGGTGGAGCTCACCAGAATGGTGGAGTCTATGCAATATAACAGCCATAGGCCAACAGAGCTGCACACTGCAGCCATACAAGAAAACTTCAAACGTGACTATGCTCATGGGCCAGAGGACTGAACGAGGAAATGAGAGCATACCAAGTTAACAAAAAAAAAAGTTCTCACAATATTGCTGCCATGTAATGGCAGTATTACAACAAAGTCAAAACATTTCGACAACATTTTGAAGATGTGTGTTGCCAGCACAGATGGAATGGTGAAGTCAATGCACTAGAATGGCTACAAGCCAAACAGAACTACCCATTGATGTGGCAACAGGGTGACAGGGATTGTACAATAAACACTTCAAGACAATTTAAAATGCTTCATTAATTGGATTGAATCATTTTATATAAATAATTGTAAAATTATTTTGGCAATGTTGAAATAATTCCCAAGCAGTGAAAATGCTATGACACTGACAAAACATTTGAGGAACACTGAGAGAACATTTCATGTTAGCGGTTAAGGAAATGTAGGATTGACGCGGTTCAGGCCTGAAAGCTTACCGTCGATGGCGGAGAGGAGGACGCGCGAGTGGTCGTACGCGATCACGTTGGCATAGCGGTTCTTTGGCTTGTTGACCTCGAGGTTGGAGTGCTCCCACGTAAACTGCTGAGCAGGGTCAATGGACTGGAAGGAATGTATGGACACATCAGACAACCCCAAAAATTTTTGAAAAAAGACCTCACATCCCTACTTTTCTCTGCTTGCTAAGAATGTTCCAAGAGCCTCAGAGTCAAAAATGTGGGTGTAGACCCATCATGCACCACTTCCCAAGACTTCCCCACAGTGATCACACCCAAAGTCTGACAAAGACAGCAGAAGCTTGTCTTCATAATACATCGGAACCTCTTAGCCCACACTTGACCATTTTTTGAATCTCCTTCGACAGGAGACGTGTTATATTCCCGTGTCAGGGCAGGTCTTGTTGTGTATCAACATACACTCCCGGGCAAAAAATGGGCCATATGGGTATCTCTACCACAATTAAGCATGGAGGAAGAGGTTTCAGTGTCCATATTTGAACCTCAATAAAGAATATACGATCTAACATTAAACACAAACTAACAATGAAACATTTTTCAACAGCTCATCAAGTGTTTGAAGTCATCGTTCAACACTGAGTAACATGACATTGACTCCTTTCTGTAAAAAGCTGTCCACAAGTTTACCCACAAGGTTTCAACATTTAAAGAAGTCAAAGGGAAGAGTTATCCCATACTCAGTTACTTTATCTATTTGTCTAATTCTTGCTAATTTCCTAACCGGTGATTTGTTGTTAAGTCCATTAAAAGCTTCATGCTTTGCCACTTTGGGCTTGTCCCATTTTTTTTGTCGAGGACAGTAAGTTCTGCCTGCTACTAATATCTTCATTATATTCAAAACACTGCAGCTCTTCAATCATGCGCAACTTCCTAGATGCAGTCAGCATAGAGGTGGCCACAACCTTTATCCCATCGAGATCGAAGACCTGCCACCTCACATTGATCATGGGTCGCTTGACCTTATTCTGCCCTACAATTTTATCTTTGTTTAGCCGAAGCAATAATATAGACATCACTACTGGTCATGAATGGGCACGCCAGATATAAACATAACTTATGAACCTCTATGGTGATTTTGTAAAACGCTCTTGATTAAAGTAACAGTTAACAGAATACGGTATCATTTCTCTGCGGAAAGGTCAACCAAAAATCTTTTGACCCATGAACGTGTGAGGTCTCTAAGATGTGATTAAATAAGATTCAATTGCTCTTTGAGGTCACAATAATTGCTCGTATTTTAAAACAATGGGGGTCTTGAACACAAACTTCACATTTTTCAGAAAAAGAAAAAAAAAACATTCCATAAAATCAATGGGTTAGCTCTCTTGTTCCATTTCTCAATCCTCATTTCAGTGCCTGCACTGTAACAGACTGCCCTTACTTTTCATTGCAGGCTTGAACATGGGCATAACTCTGAAGGAATTCCAATGTGTACTGCCAGGCTCTGCTTGACTGCATTTGCAGCTATTTTGGACGTTTCAACATTCCGCCGCTACTTCCCCATGACGGCCATTTCACATAACTGGCTAGTGCTGCTAGGCTAAATGTCGCATCTTGCGACTAATTTTATAGCCATGATTTTATCCGTATGCATAAAGCTACCAAAAAAATATTTACTCAGGCGTTTCAAACTGCATACATATACACATGCACATAAAATAGAGGTCATCCAGATGGTTTTTCTCCATACAATACACTGGATTTAATCATTTATCTTTTATGATTGCACAGACATCCTGATTATCCAGCTGTGCCGCCTTAATGGATGGCGTTATGATATTCAGGCTATAAAACACATTATTCTCAGCATGAGGATTTATGATAATGACTTAAGGCACAGCAAAACATAGCAATAGATAGTCTGGGTAGTGTATAATGTGCTTAATAGTGATACAGTCCTTATGCACTAAAGCGCTATACTGAAGTCTGATGACAGTGAATAATGCGACACGTCATATTTCGCAGAGCAATCTCTGTTTCCACTAAATCAGCCAGATACTTCCCTCTGAAAAAGAGACTGAAAAATGCAATCATGTGCAAATCAGGTAGGCCACTGCTTTTTGGTTTTGAAGAGCTTTTCTTGTTCAGTTAATTCTCCCCAATCACATTAAACAGCTCTTTTGAGAGCTAGAAGCAGTCGGTCTTTTTTTTTTGTTAGGTCAGGTTCTCACATTCTGCGCTCCAGGTTATTTCATTTCTTGAAGAGAGGCCCTCTGTAAGCAGGTTGATTAGAGACTGAGGTCTTTTCAGCAGAAAAGACCGAGTCTTTATTCATCAATCTTCCCATTTCATTTGCATAAACCAATGATAATTCTGATGACTGCAATAACTGTTTTCTAATGCCTATACCTAATTATTAGACTAATAACAACAAAAAAAGAGCTTTGATGAATGCGCATATAAAAAATGAAAAAAAACATAAGCAATTTTCTACCCATAATTTTGATTAGAAAATTATGCTAAATGTTTTTAAAACTGCTACCCAATTAGCCAGCAAACCAAGTAATGGTTACATGTCACACAGCCCATAAGCGCAGCATGTGGATTATAAAATAGGCAATATTATTAAACTGCCTGAGGATATTTACTCATTGACTCATCCCTGCTTAATGCCGCCCCCTCCGTTGTTACCTAGATATTAGCATATGATGCTGGGAAACCACCATCTTGGGCAGCATACTGAAATTGTATCAACACAACAGAAATAAATGACCAACAGTTGGGTAACCTGGCAACTAGACATCATGAAACCTGGCATGTGACATTGAACCAATGGGCATTCACTCTTCAGACATTTAATAGCTCTGAAAGTGCTAATACCTGTAAACCTCATGTGGTGAATACACTCTGCTTTCATTAATCTGTTATCGATCATTAATCTATCATCTATCAATCTATCATAACTTTATTTTACTTCTTCATAACGACATGCCTTTTCAATTGATTCTGTATGTACTGCTTTGGTAAAACTGTCTGCTAGTACACAGCCATGCCAATTAAGCAGTATTGAACTGAATTGGAAACCAGATTCTCACCAGCTGGCCTCCAGAAACAACTTGTCGCAGCTTTTATTATCCATCCAAAGCACCAAATTGCATGGGCTTGCATTTTAACTAATGCAGAGTGTCAACAGTCTTCTACTCTTCACTGCTGAGGACCAGTTCACTTTACCAGCCGATGGCATCACATATCAGTGACTGCAATTCTGAGATAACGCCACAATGGGTGCTGTTTGAAGACGCATGAAGTCTGGATTCACATTTTGCGTTGACTTGGGAAATAAAAACTTTTTGTTGGCAATACCGCCCTCATTGTTAAGTCTATCTCATGGATGACTCACTTTGAAAGAGTTTGAAAGGTTAATTCTGCCATTGCTGAGGGTAGTGGTGGTGGTGGTGGTGGTGGTGGTGGTGGGGTAATTACTAAATGACTGCCACTGGGAAATAATCAGTATCTTGTTGCCTTATTGCTTTTTGCCAAGGTTCCTAACATCTGGCCTGCAAATCAAATCTGTCCCAGTTTGCTTTCCCCTCCGGGCATATAACTAAACAAGAGCACTACTGATTGACCAGACTGACCTCAAAGTTCACACCCAGGTAAATGGAGGGTGGAAAACCTGGAAAACTCGGCCCTCGAGGACTGTGCTTTGAGTAACAGGGTTTCATATCCAATCTGGTTCACCGGCACCAGAGAGGCTCAGTGCTGCATTCCGAATGTATTTGCAGAAACGACTTGCGTACAAATAGCTGCAATTCCTAAGAAGATCACCCAATATCAAATGAAAAGCCCACAAATTAAAACCAGTTTGCACTTCAACCACATACTCATTGTCTTATTAGAATTTGTTGGAGCACAGGACCAAAACTGACCTTAATTTTGTAAAAACTGAAATACTTAATGACTTCACCATTAACTGTAACAACACAATTACAACAACATCAGTCTCAAAAGCTGAGGCACTACGTGGTAACTGTATGGCACAACACGGCTGAAAACTAACACCAAAAATGCAGAATATGATGAAAGCATAAAAATTCAAGCCATGTTACCTCATATTCTTGGGAGAATTTCAGGTTGTCATTAGCTTTTAGCCGCTCCAGGTGATCGGCCAGCTCCATGATGGGAATAGGCGGGTGACTAGCCATGCCTGGGAAAACAAAATAGAGGCATTTTTGAGTAAAACACAAAAAAAGCAAACTTGGTTCACAATGAAAAAGAGTCAGTCACATATTAGAAGTAGCATGTGTACAAAACAGTAATGGAAAGGTGACTGTAGTTAGGGAGTCTGTTGACTCAAAGTAGTTGCATGCTCATTGAAAATGGACACTGAAGCCAACGAGAAGTCATCAAGCACACTTCCCAAAGCCAACATTCCTATCGTGAAGGAACATGTTATTTGCACCAAGCAGCGAAAAAGTTAGCATGACCAGAACAAACAACAAAAATACAAAAACAACAAAGAAAACAAAACAAACTAAAAAAAAAAAAAAAAAAAAAGAAACAAGAAACACAAAAGTTAGGCCCGATGTTGACGTCTGCATTTGAGTAATGACATGTTACGGTGTCATCATTCCAAACTCCGCCTCCTGAAATGACTGACATGAATGTTGGAACGGATTACATGGCGTGTGATTGGCCACAAGCCAAAAATATGAGGTATTACAGGGGTGAAAACACCAATAAAGAAATAGTGACGTGTGCAGAAACAAGACCAACTAACTTGACAAATGGAGGTGGTTACCGCGGTAACCGGAGTCACCTGAACCTGTAAAAAGGAAATGGCGGGATGAATCAAAATTTTTGGAAGACGCAGCATCAATGCGGTGAACACTTTTCAAATCAAATAATAAAACAAACCAACAAACAAAAATAAATAAACAAATAAAAGCACAGTCATATGTGCACAGTTTGTATTGCAGAACAGATTGCATATACCATATTTCACACAGCAAATCCAGCCAGATTTTTTTTCTTTTCCCCACGATATTGCTTGTGTTAGTAAATAAAAAATAATTTTCATGCTTGAGCATCTGCCTGACAGTCACAACAAAACTACATGCAATTGCATGTACAGTACATAGTATGGTATAATCCTTCCTGACAAAGAAAGAGTAAAATACCACAAAAATGTAAAGGAGTAAAACGAGAGGCAAAATATCAGTTCAAAATGCAGAAGGAGGGCCACAGGGGCATCACGAATGCAGATGGAGGAGGCTTTATTTTACAGCAGTACCACTTTACAGCACTGTATTGACCATCAGTACAGGGACTCTGCGGAAAATGGTCCTACCTTAGATCTATCCAGAAACGTGACAGCTGTTGGCCCATTATCCATGAAATTGCGTAAATGCATTTAGCTTCTCAAACGCTCTGGGCAAGACTGCCCTCTAAATGAATGCAAAGTGCCATAATGAGAGAAGACTACTCTAAGCAGAAGATTAGCAAGGCGGGTGAGAGAGTGTAGAATTTATCCTCTGCGCCAGGGTCAAAGACAAAGAATCCGATTGGTAGATTAATGGCCGACTAGTGCGGGGGATTTGTCACGAGGGACGGTGGTGGTCCTGTATAAATGCAGACTCGAGCTCCCATTTTCCTCCTTCCTTCCTGATCAGCACAGCTGACGTGAAACTGCAACGGGTGACGACAGCAAAGTGCTACAATGACTCGACATGAAGCTTGCAAATTCAGAGACCTCAAGTACTAAAATCAAGGTAGGACACTGCCGTCGTACAATTGAGGAAGGCACCTAGCGAATGATGCAGTGGTAAAAAAAAGAGGTGAATAAACTACGAACCGCAATGTTATGTATCCAGAACGATACGCAATGTTGCATAAGCTAGCAGACCACAATACAAGGTGAGTAAAGGTTATTTCAAAGGGTAAGACTTAGATAAATAGTGTTTAACCTCCACTACTCCTCGTAAAAATAATTAAATACATTTTGCCTGTACCATTTTACAATGAACAGTCAATGCCCTAAATTTTGCGAACAGTTCCTCTGAAAGAGTATGAATTCCCCGCATGTCAGGTATTTTCTGTCAAATGTGCACATCTCTGCATATACGGAGAGACAGGCAGGTGATCCGGATGCGACCCCCAGTAAATTGAGCACTTATATGGCAAACCCTTGACATAGGCAAGGCTGCCCGTTTCATCAGATACCCCACACAAATTCCAAAGGCTCATCCTCTCCAAAAAGACCACTGCCAGGCCGATGTCGCTCGGTTGAACTATGTATTGAAATGGAAGCATCTGCGTAGGAATCTTTTCCTTGCCTGTCACTGCCCATCCTGACTTTAGGAATGCTTGTCGACTCTGACCAGGGCTTTCCCACAAATCACTCATCTGCTTCGGCCAATCATTTCCACAGCAACAACTAGAGGGACACTCCATGCTAAATGCTATCCAATGAAATTTAATAGAAGTCGATGGACGAAGGCTAAAAAAAGCTAATCAGCGCCTATTAATTGTCATCACAAGGCTAACATGTAGCGTGAGGTTTTCCTTTAATGAAGCATCCACCCTAATTGATCATATGCCTCACGTCTAATATCAGCTCTTAGAGGCTCATTCACAGACTGTCTGTGTGGTGCAGGTAGTTTTACACGGGTGCGTTGTGAGACATAACGAGGCCTCTGACTGTAACAGGATGCAAGTCTCTGAGACACGAGTCACATGTGAGCATGTGCAGACTGGAGCTCTAAAAGATCATCCAATGGTCAGTGAGGTCCTAAAATATTTGGGCACAAGAGACCTGATTAAAGGTCATTGAAAACTACAGGGATAAATGCCCAAAAAACAAAAATGCAGTCTGTCAGAGTTGATTAATTTATCAATGTATAGCCCTTCAAAACAGTCTTACTCTTCAAATACTTATAAATCTCACTGAATCACCAAATTTGGGGATTTAAAAATGTACGGGATCACACCACTGCTGAAACAATCGACTTCCGTCTGTGCGAAATGCTTCACAATAACTTTAAATATGCTAACAATATTAATTAAAATAAAAATAAATATTTTCTGTACAAAGAACAAAAAAACAAAAATGTGGCAATCCCTTTCTCCATCAGTTATCAAATGCTTTTTTCATGAAGCTGGATGTTTCCATGAATATACAGTGAGGCTCATGAGCATTTGGACAGTGGCACAATATTGAAGGGCAGCAAATCCAATGCAGTTCACTAAATATCGATGTAGATTCTCAGCTTTAATTTGAGGGTATTTACATGCCAATTTCATGTGAACCAAGAAGGAATTACAGCAGTTTGTCACCATGCAATTGTCCAAGTACTTATAGACCCCACCACTGTATCTGCGGTTGTAATGTTCCACAAATTAATTTAAGTGTTTTGTCAGAGGGAGCATGGTATTCTGGGTTACAGAGGAGCCGGGTGATCAGAGGCGCAGATCTTACCGGGCGTTTGGAAGTTAAGGCGGCGTAACTCCACTGGGTCCGTGGGATGATGGGATGCTATCTCTTTGCTGTTAGGAAGACTTCCCTTCCTGCCGTCCGACTCCGCTCTTTTCCTGAAACAATTCGGGCATGATGTCAGGATAACACCCAACAGAAACAGTGCCAAATCTACTGCAAAAAATACAATAAATACATAAATAACTGAAATAACTGAATAAAACAAGTTTTCTGGTCTAAATGGGTTCCAAAAGAAATCTCTTCAGGATAGTTTATCTTACAAAAATATTAAAACTCCAAAAAAAAGAAAAAAAAATCAGGAGTATTGTAAGCAATTTGATGTGTACTTTTCTGGTGGATTCAATCACACACATCCATCTATATTCCGCATAAACGGACTTATCTTCTGGAGCAGAACCTGGACAATTTTTCAATCCTAGTACTGAGACGGTAAAAAACAGCGCAAACCCTACTGCTGTGAATTTAATGCATTTTGTGTGCGAAGCACAAATGAACAGGAGCCATTTGATAATGGTATATTAAATGTATGCTCACACTAAAGCAGTGTTAAGTTCAATGGATCAGTGGGTCAGTAACCAGAACTTGTAAAAGGAAAGCAGCCTTTGAGCATATTACATTCAAACAAACTGCTTCAGATACATCCTTGAGTGTAAAGAAAAAAAAAAAAAAAAAAAAAGCAAAGCACTATCAGTCAATGTAATATAATCCCACTTCAACCTGGAACATCAAATTACGTCACAGAATATAAGGCCAATGTACAGAATCAATGATCTTATGAGCTCGGATCAAAGCTGCACGCGTTACCAAATATTATTCATGACATAATATTGTGGAATGTGCTCCGGATTAAACTACTTTGGCTTTAAATAAACCTCCATAATGACACAGCCGATGCAAAATCCATTCATATTGTTAAAGGATGCATCAGTGATGTGCTCTTTTTCTCAACAACTGTATAGATTGGAAGGCCACATCTGGAAGGCAAAGCTTTAAGAGTGAAGATCTAGCAAAATGGGTTCATGAATTGCACTAACGTTGTAATAATGCCAGTTCATTTAAAACATAGGAATATCAATAGTTTTCTAGCTAAGCTAGGCTAGCTAAGAAGTCAGTGAATTCACCTTCCAGAAAGACAATTTATTCCAAATAAAGTGACACAGTATTCATGACAGGCTGAAGAATTGTGACGCCAACAGATGGGGGAGGTAAAATGAATAGTCTATGATTTATGATGAGCAAAGCTATAACTGAAATACAAAAAATAAATAAATAAAGTGGAAGTGATTGCACAGATTTCTCAGAGCATCAGGATAAGACTGTTTTTTTTTTTATCATGAGTCTGTTAACCTGCATAGAAACCGAAGAGAATCGAAGCGATCATGCCAGAGCTTGCGTATGAGAGGGAACCTGACTGACAATAGAAACAAAGGCTCGCTTTCAATGGCACTATTCAAGCCGAGATTTGTTGTGAGAAAATTGAAACGCCTGAAGCCTGAAGTACAGCCGCAAAGGAGTTGCGGTGACGGCACGCAGATCACTCCCAGACAGAGGGCACATTTCAATGCACTGGGGAATAAAAAGTCCATTAGCGGATTATTAATGCTACACTGTCAATGCTATAGAAGGTCGCGAGGTCGAATCCCACCCGGGGCCATCCTGTCTGAGGTTAGCATGTTTTACTCTTGTTCTCTGGTTTCCTCTCACAGTCCAGAGACATGCATGTCAGGTTAATTGGACACTAATGTGCCCCGTAGGTGTGAATGTTTGAGTGAATGGTGTTAGTTCCCTGTGATAGATTAGCAAACTGTCCAGGGTGTATTTCTGCCTTGGGCCCATTGCATGCTGGGATAGGCTCCAGCCTGCTCGTGACCCTTGACCACGAATAAACAGGTTAGATAATGGCTGGGTGGTTGTCCATGCCATTTGCAGTTATGAGTAAATAGTAAAGGCAAGCATCTAATCTGTTGCAACATACATTTCTTTAGGATATGCTGAAGAAGACACTTCACATCTTTCTCTTTGTAAAAAAGAATAATGCAAACACAAAAAATGATTCAGGCCTCAGGTTTCGATCAGAAGTAACCAACCTTGTTCCAGGAGATCTACAGTCATGTAGGTCATTCCAATCCTAATAAAGCACATTATTCAACAACCAAATATCTGCACAGAACAAGTAGAAGAGAATGACAGGGATGACACATTTGCATTGAAATGAAAACCTACAGGATGGCAGATCCCCCAGGAACAGGAAAACTGCTTGCAGCTGATGTAGATGATACACTGTCTTGGGTTTAGTATAAAGTACTGTCCTTCTTCATTAAAGTAATAGCATCCAGATATGCACAGCAAGCGAACTGACCTATTGTATTGGAACGCACATAGAAACATTATGACATTGCGGCAAATGAACACTGTTCCATGACTCATGCCTTGAAAAACATCTAAATATCTGGGATATTTTTTTTGTGCCGCCTCAGAATATGGATGAAACCGTAGAAGAATAAGATAACCCCTTATCAAACAAAATCACATACTGTAGCCACGGTGAATGCAAGCAAATCGATAACCTCTTCAAAAGCAATAACAATTTAGAGCCAATTTTACAGCCCAGCAGATCCCTATCGCACAAGCAATTTAGGGATCATAGTAAAAACAAATAAAAATATCGACAAGTACATTCATTCTCAAACTTAGTCCTTAAAACTAAATGTAAATAAGAGTAAATAAAAAAACGTGCCGGTCCATCAACTGCGAGGCAACAACACTGGTTGCAGTATCCAGCACTTATCTTATATCAGAACAACAGGGGCTTAGGACATTTGGTCGCAGTGAACAACATTACATAGCCAAAAGTATTCGGACACGACTTGCATTAGTGCTGTTGGTTTGACGTTTTGAGATCGGCATCTTTGTCACGATGAAGGAAAGCCTTATTGCTCTAGCCTTCAATGACAATGTAGGTGATTCTTTTCAGCTTCAGCATCATAATGTCTTCGCTCACGCAGCAAGGTCAATACATGGTTCATCAAGACCAGTGTTGGCTGGAGTGCACAGAACCCCTTCACAGTCCAACTGGCATTGATCAGAAAGTTAAGCACGGGCCAGGCCTGTGCAAGTGCCCAACATCCCTGTTCTACTGCACAAAAAACTTTTCAGCCTGGAATGTAAGCAAATTTCACCATTACCATCGAGTGGATGCCCTTCTCTGAAAAGTGCAGGCTGTTGCAGCAGCAGAGGGTGAAACAATTACCATATGAACTACAATGATTTTGGGATGAAATTTTGAATGACAGATGCCTGTATACTTTTGGCCAAAAAGTGTAATATCCCTACTCTACATACTTAAACAAGTTACAATCAACTCTTTTATGAGTAAACTTTGCTTGTGGAAATTACAAACAGCAGGCTCCTGGCCTGCTATCAATGCAGTCCCACCTGTCGAGTCCAGCGCTGTCGCTCAACACATGCCATATACCAAAATACACAGAAGAAGAACCAGCTGGCATTAGCACTTTCCACTAATTTCGTATTTCAGACATACTGGCGGTCTGGGGGGGGCTGTCTGTCGACGAAGTTTTCACGGCTGCCTTCTGAACGTGAGCTTTTGGCTGCGATGATATTTGCACTGCCAACAGCTGCGGAGTGTGTGTGCCGTGTGTGTGAGAGTATTGAGGAGTGGGAGGGGTAAAGAAAATAAAACAGGGATTAAAGGTAAATGACATAGACTGACATATGTGGGGGAGCAAGGGCAGCTGTGAGGTATGGATTACGAGGCGCGAGGCGGGGGCAGGGTGAATGTCTCCTCTTACCTGTCAGGCTTGCTGCTCCATATGCGAGCGAAGTGGTGGGTGAGGGGTGGGGGAAGAAATAAAGCAAGGCATTAGACGGCAAGGCTTGGGGGAAACACGTCGCCATGACAATGGGGTATTTTCCCCCATTTTTTCCTTTTTTTTTGGTCATCGACATCTTAATATTAGCAGCACTAATAACCGAGAGTTCATAAAACACGTAATGTCCTCTAATAGTAACGCAAAGGGAAACACGGACGAGGTTTAAAAAAAAAAAAAAAAAAAAAACAAAACAAAAAAAAAAAAAACATAATGGCATCTGCATTGCAACAGAAATCATTTCGGTTTGCGGTTTGCGTGCCACATTAGCTTCGCCCTGCTGATGACAATACACTCTATTATGCAGCCCGAGGTCATGTTTGTTCTCATGAAACTATAATTTAATACCAGGTGCATCCAAACCCAGCAGGGCACTTCGGGAGATGGAAAACACTTTTTTTTTTGTTGTTCTCGTCAACACACAGAATTAAAAAACATCAAGTATCAAATAAATAACCGAAAAAATAAAAAATAAAAAATAATAACTTTGACACCACATTTTGCGCTTGCCTGAGCTCACAGCTATATTTTCAGACAGGGACAACACTGTAATTTCCTGAGATGATTCCCACCTGTCAAGGGTTTGATTGCAGGTGAACGGTGACATATGCAAATTCCATCTATTCACATTCCGAAGGTGCCATTTTCTCAGCAGGGGTGCCCGTGAAGCGCCAATATAGCGCCGCAATGGCAAAAAAAAAAATAAATAAATTGAGCCAATAATCTTCCTGGGGAAGAAACACGATTTACTTAGAAAAACAGGTGGATGAGCCGCGATCCATTCCGGCGCTAATCGAGTTAGCGTCACTCTGTCTCCACGGATCACAAATGACACTTTGCATTTACCGTGGTGACAGGTTAGCCAGAGTGATTTTGGGGGAGGAGGAGGAGGATATATTAACAGAAATTCCAAAAAAATATCCATCGTGCAGCCTGTAAATATTAGGATAGCGACTGTATTAAAATGGCTGCAATTTATATATGGTTCACTTGACATAGACGTACATAGCCACAAACTAATGCAGAGTCTCTGATCTCAAAGACCTTGTTTTCAAGGCAATTGCACTGGAGCGTGGAGCCTGTGTCCACATACTTATGGACAGCACGGTCAGGAGCTGAACATTGTGAACCAAACCTGGAATACTGGCCAACCGTTTCACTCTGAAACACTCGTGACCTCTAACCTTTCTATCGCGCAGATTCCTGAGACCAGAGCGGTGACCATATGCAAGTCCACAGGAATCCTCTCATGAGAAGCCTGCGTTATCGGTCACATTTGGTCACAGCGGGATTTTGGAATCGCGTGCTGCTTGCCAGTATTTCAAACCCATTTCAAATCAGCCAATGGAAAAACCTCAGCCGACAAATGAGCTTATGCAGAAAAGAACAACATCAGCGTTTAAAAAAAGAAAAAAAAAGAGGGATATCGTTTACTTCGGATGTCCAGTCATGGCTGTAAGCACTAGGACAGTATCGATTTTCAAGGGATGTAAATCCTCAAAAAATTCATTCCGCAAGAACATCCTCATATTGAGTCAAACCTGTCCGCTTCATCTAGACACCAGCATCCGGTGAGCCATGCAGAAATGTATGGCTTATGAAAAAAAAAATTGTGCCCCTGTTCAAATACTTATGGACCACACATTATACTCTTTGTATTGAATGAAGGTTGCAGCAGTTGAAAGAGGTTCCAGCTTTCGAGCCAGGAGAGATGGAAGGTGTTTTTTTATCATCACCATTTTGTAAATAGGATAACTTACGCGTCAGAAAATGTTTGTACATCCTCTCCTTGAGCACAATGGGTTACAAAACACAATCCACATTACGCTTCATTTGTCGTAGGCATAAAATAATCATAAAAATCAGCAGTTATGATCAAAACCAATTATTACTGCCAAACTAGATTTATCCTGAACATTTTCACAAAACATAAGATCATTTTAATAATTTTTTTCCTTTTTCTTCCCTTGAAAATACGTCGTAAATATAAAAGAAACTTAGGCCTTGCAAACAAGAGAACCTTGGCTTTTGGTTCAAATGAGAACCCCTGGCCGATGACTGCGCAGACTTGTGTAATTCTGTGGCGGCGAAGCCACCAAAACACGGTTTAAATCAGAGTTTATTGGACTCTTCACGCTCAACAATAAAATCACTGTTTGTACTCAGGTTTCAGCAGGGAACGTATTTTATCACATTACACAGGGAAAAACAGTACTGACAAGTGTAACAACTCTGGGGTACGCACAAGAAAATCTGAATAAACTACTGCTATTGACATTATAAGAGTTGTGTAAATCTACCTGAGACATAAAATTCTTTCTCTGTCAGTCAACGGCCATCTCACTGGGAGGTTGTTTTGTGGCTCCAATTTATGGCGGCTTGCATAATTCCGCAATAGGTAAATGCATATGGATAAATTATTGATTAATTGTGAAAGGCAGCTTAACGGATCACAAAAAGGCATAAACATTTTACCACCACCATCATCAACACAGCTATAAATCCTAATCAGTAATTTTCATTTCTTTAGCATTAAACAATATGAATTTCCCATAGCACCCCCAGTGCGGTTGAATATTGTTTTGTATGCAATGCGAGCCACAAAGTTCAGCAAAGAACAGTGGATTTATAGCCCAACACTAGGGCTGAATGTGTTGTTTAACACACTTGATGAGAAGCACAATCGCCATGCCCAATCATGGAAAATTAATCCCTTTTGCCCAAATCACTCAGTTAAGTTTATTGTAACCGGAAAACACACGAAAATCATTGAAAGTGTCTCTTCTCCCTTAAAAAAATCCGAAAACGAGCACAAAATATGCGCTAATTTACATGAGACACAAATTATTGTAACTCATGACATGCAATATTTATGGGTTGCTAATTCCAGAATAGGTCTTTGATAAACCTATGATATGCATGAAAGGTATGATATGCGGGGAGGTTACAGGGTGTTTTGTCCAAAAAGAGAGCATGACCTGTTTGTGAAAGAAATTGCAAGGTTCAAGACAATTTATAAGCTGCCAACAATTGCATGGCAAAAATCATAGTGACTCAGTCTAAAATAAATACTTTTGCTGTTTTGAAGCTAAAGGATCAGAATTATGCAGACAACATGAGGAACTAGTGAGCATTTAGATCTGCTCGAGTTTGAAAGCCCATTGTACTTCGTTTCGATCAAATGGCTTCTGGAAAAGGTCAACCGACAAAATACATTACAGCGTAATTGCATTAACAGTAGCGACTTCTTTGACTCTCATTTCTCTGATTATATTCAATGTTTTTGATGAATTGTTTGCCAAGTTAAATCTCAAGGTATGAGCAGTTTGTTGGTAAGTTTTTATGTTTTTAAGTTCCAAATTTGGATTGCAAAGGACAATTCCCAGAAAAGGCAGCGATGCAGGAAGGACATTACAAAATGATAAATCCTTCTGATGTGTTTTAATCAACTTGAAATGCTTCAAATTTGCTCATATGTTGTGTTAGTTGTGCAGTATCACTGTGTGTAATCCATGTGTCCTAAAAACCTCTTTATTTACAAAAATAAATGTTTAAAATTTTTTACCAGCAACATTACAAATTCTCCCATTTTTCTATCATTTTCCTTTATTCTCTCGAAGGGTGTAATTTTATTTTACCCTTTTTCGCTTATAAAGTGTTTAAAAAAACACCCATAGATGTGTGCAGAGGTCCGACTTCATTGAAGTTCACCAAAAAAATAATATCAAGTTATCAGCTTATCCCAACTGGGCATGGTGATTCCGCTACACATCTTCCGCCATCACAAGAATCCCCAAAAATATGCAATGGAAACAAAAGGCAGTTGACATGCTCATATGGCCTCTTTCCTATGAGCTCATTGCCCTTCTTAGATTACAGTCTGTAATTATTTGAACAGTGAGTCCATTTGAAAAAGGGTTGTAACTCTTGTATGGTCTACAGCCTTCTTTCCCAAAAAGTTGGAGGGCTGAGTTAAATGTAAATAAAAACAGAATGCAATGATTTGCAAATCATGTAAACCCCATACTTAATTGAAAATAGTACAAAAACAACCTACTAATGCTGAACAAAAATTTAATTTCTAAATATCTGTTATTTTTTAAAAGATCTGGTCATTTTGACTTTGATGCTAGCAAAATACATCAAAACAGTAGCGACAGAGGCGACAAAAGACTGAAGAAGTTGTGTGATACAAAAAATGCACAAGGTGGAACATCACACAAATCCAGTGTGCTGGCATATGCAGACATGGTCCAAACACTTATAGCCCTCATGGTATCAACACTTCTGTATCGCAATGATAACGTCAACGAAAAGACAGGAGTCTGGTCCACAGAGTGTGACAGGCTAGCGGATAGCCTTTTCCTAAAGGCAACAATGGGCCTTTTACCCACAAGAAAGCTCTGCTGCTCACCGCTTACCTTTTGTACAGGAGGATTGCGATGACGATGCAGATGATGAAGACCACAGCCAGCACAGGACCAACAACCCAGATCAGTCCCTCCTCCTCATCAATCATAGGCTGGGGGTCAATGTCGGCCGACACCACAGGGTCTGAGTAGGGGCTGGTGGCGTACATGGTCTGGGCAACAAGAGGATTGCGGGTTAGAAGGATGTTGGAGCATTATCACTGAAGAGGAGATGCCTGGCATTGATGCATGTTTGATAATTACTATTAAACCTTTTCTTGAAACAACTAAAATGTATAATACGAGCACTAAAGATAAAGTCTTCCAAGATAAATGTAGTGCTGAGACCCATAAACCCCATTGAGGACTTTTAGCATTTTTTCCCAAAATTCTATGAAAATGTGCTTGGACTCCAGTTGGGACAGCTCAATCAGCACTAGAAAATCTGTTCTACCACCCTGAAGGGTTAAATAATTTAGTCATAACAACTACAATTCGTCTTGTACCATTCAAAAAGATTCCTAACTAGAAATAAACTATATCCAGCACCATTTCAACATTTTTTTTCTTAGAACTTTATTTTCTTTGAACTACACTATGCTGTATCTGACATAATTTAAAGCATTTGCTTCAGAATTGCAAAAAGCTTCCAAAGATGCTTTTGATAATTTTAAACTATTTTAAAAAGGGAATCCTGTATAAGCCTAGAAGCTTGAAAAAAGCGCAGGAAATAATGGATTTTTCCTTCCCTGGCGGACTTTTGATTTGAAAAAATTACTCCTCCCCACAAATTCAGTGGACTCCAGTAGAGCCCTGTGCCACATCTTAAGCAGAGATTTATGGAGGCTTGACATTAAAAGGACAAGTCAAAGTGAGAAAATATCACATTAGCTCATGCTTTAGCACACACCAAGGTGTGAAGCACTTCCAAAGCTGATGCAATGATGCAACCAATCTCCCGCTCTTTTTCTGTCAAAAAACTGGAAATCATGACTACAGCATAGTGTGCAGTTCTTCCCAGCATGTCAATTTTTCCAGGGATTTCTGGGTATCTTTGTAAAGAAGAAAATCAACTACATTATAATGTTTTCAGACATATTTGTCTGATATAACTCTGCGTGGAAAAGCATGCACAACCAACTGAAGTACATTTAGTACAGATATTAATGTTTGCTTACGCTTATGAATCTATGATACATGGCAAAGGTTCAAAAAGCTTCCTGGTCGTCTCATACATTTGCAAACAGTGCCTTACATACATGAAACTGATTGCCATAATAATAAGATCAGTGTGGCTGTTGGCCTTTGAGCAAGGCACTTAACCCCACACACTCCACAGGGGGGACTGGGCCTAGTACATCCAATCAACTGTTAGTGCTTCGGATAAGTGTCAGCCAAATGGCAGAATCATTATAATTTGTCATCAAAACTAAAAATGACTGGGAAAAATGTAAAGGCTGGGAAAACACTGTATGCTACGCAGACAGACATCTGCAACCTGGCACAGAATTAACCCCTACCTCTTAGAATTCTTAAACAAAACAACCCTCTAAACTAGAAAATGCAATTTCTGTACAAAAAAAAAAAAAAAAAAAATACAGTGTAAATGCTGGCTGTTGAAAGGCTGGTGCTAAACTGGATTACTGGTTTATGACTACACACTACACTGTATTGCTGGCCAAATTAGAAAAGCACTGAGTGAAATTGAACACTTTTTTAATAGAATTCACAAGTTAAATTATGTCCAAAATTTTTGTGGGAAGAATTAGAAAGGTGGAAAATGGATGAAAGATACAAATATAGTGTAACCTCCAAGCTATACTACATGGCTGGCCGTTATTTGTAAATTTATTTATTGACGGGATAGCCCCTTGAGATGAACCAACTCATTTTCAAGGGGGTCCCAAGAGAAAAAGGTTGATGCTAAAGAGGATTTCAGTGGTGTTTCTAAGTGGTTGCCAGGGTCTTTTTAGGTGGTTGCTAGGGTGTTTCTGATTGGTAGCTTGGGTCTGCTGGATGGTTGCTAGGTTGTACAAGGTGGTTGCCAAGGTGTTTTTACACAGTAACCAGGGGGTTTTTAAGTGGCTGCTATGGTGTTTGTAGGTGGTTGCTAGGGTGTTTCTAAATGGTTGCTTGAGCATTTAAAGTGGTTAGTATGGCATGCAGGGTTGGTGCAGGGGTGTTTTTGGGTGGTTGGTAGGGTGTTTCTAAATGGTTGCTAGGGTGCACTAAGTGGTTGCCATGGTGTTTCTAGGTGTTTATTACCGTGTTTCTAAATGGTTGCAAGTGTTTACAGGGTGATTGCAAAGGTGTGTTTAAGACGGTTGCTACAGTGTTTCTTAATGGTTACAAGCGTATTTTTAAGTGGTAGCAATGGCATGCAGGATGGTTGTTTGAGTGTTTCTTGATGGTCAGTAGGGTGTTTCAAAACGGTTTATAGGGTGTCAAGGGGTGGAAGCTATGGGGTTTCTGAGTGGTTTCTGGGGTGTTTCTAAATAGTTTTGAGGTGGGTAACAGTGAGTACAGGGTGGTTGCTATGGTGTTTCTGAGTGGTTGTTAAGTATAAAAGTCATGAAAAATTTGAATGGATGCAATGATGGCCAAATTGAACATTTTGATGTTTGAATTAAGAGCTGTGTCATGATTACTGTGCGTGCTCAAAATTTTGAAAACTGTTCAGCCTAACAAGAAATCAAATGAAATGAATCTGCGCGACTGCCAGTCAAAATCTGATTCCATCGTTGCTAATCCGTCATCGTTCTGCATTGTAATTACTGTATATACTTCAGTTACTCAGACATTATGCTTTTTTATATTACAACGTATATCATATCATATTATATTATACACGTAAGGTGGTTCACCAACAACCAATAAACATCATCATAGAAGAAGAATAATATCTCTTCTTCTACGATGTTTATGGGCAGTTTGGCAAACCAGTTTATATTCTTCTTATCTTTTGGCTAAGGTGCTAAAATAGTGCTTTGAATTTCCAGAGAACTCCTCAATATAAAAACCATAATGCTTGAGTAACTGAGATATATAAATACAATGCAAAATTAAGACGGATTAGAGACAATGGAATCAGATTTTGACTAGCAGTCGAGCGGGTTCACTTTGTTTAATTTCTTGTTCGTTTTCAAAATTCTGAGCATGCACAATCGTGACACAGCTCCTTTAAGTCTCTACTTTGAAAAATGTGGATGCAGTTCAGTGCCAAAAAAAAGTGGGCAGAAGAATATTAATAAAGAATGCTTTCAGCATTCACACCAAATTTACTAATCATCATTTCATTACCCATAATCATCCTACCGCAGCCAAAAGGTACAGCTCCCAATATGTTGGCAAAATAAAATATCAGTGTGTGGGCAAAGCAAAACAGGCCTCTACTTCCCAATAGGCCTGCTACAGAGGTGCCATGAATTCATGGTCATTTGCGTTTAAATTGACTTCCAAACAGGTGGATGTGGCCACTGGGCATACTTGCTTCCTGCCCAGGTGTTGTAGGTTTAGTGTTTGACATGGCCATATAAACTTCTGAAATAGGCTAAATGAAAATCCCTCACTTTTGAGAAATCGCTGGAGGGGGGGGTAACACATGTCTAAACTCATTTACGTCCAGCAAGCAAGCACCTTAAGAATTTTTGGAGATTTAAAATGCGGGAGAAAAACCTCACATTTTCTGAGATCTCCAGGACAGCCAGTACGAAGAAGATGTACTCCTGCCCACTCTGGAGCCGCTTGTTCTCGAAGTCGCCGTAGATCTGCCCGTCTCCCAGAGTGAACTCAGTGGGAAGCTCCTTGAAATAGGCGGCGATATACGCTTTGGGCTCTATCTCTCTCCTTAGCCTCAGGCTACGGCTCGTCCCGTTGATCTCCTTCAGCAGCTGAGAGGGAAACAAACGATAGAGAAGCAAAAGACGGAAGCAGTTAATTTTAACACCGTAACGCAACTGAGCTCTACCCTGCGGGCCCCTTACGAGAATACAGAAATCAAAACAAAATCTTTTCAAGAATAAAGGAGATGGTGATCCAGGATGTTCATTCCTAGTCTATGCCATAAAGGTAAGAAAAAAATACAAAGTAGCACAAAAAACAAACTATCTAAAACTGGTGAAAAATTTAGTAACTTGCAGTACAGTTCACTTACAGTAAAGTGAGTCCATTTATGTATTTAAATGAAGGCACAGAATGCAAGTATAAAATATGAATGAACAATATGATAACGTGCTTATACTTCTAAATAAGCCCTTTACTGTGATACTAGTGCAGCATTTCAAGTAAATTATGCCAACTGACAAATACAAATAAAAATGACCAAAAATAGAATAAATGACCGCTAACATTATTGACTCTCCGTTCCTGAAGGTGCAACAACACACATGATATTACACATAGCATAGCAGATATCTGTAAGGCTTTTCCAGTGTCTCGTTGAGATGAAAATACTGCGGACATTAGCGCTGCTATTATCGGCTTGGACTTGGGCCAGAAATGAAAATTATGAAGGAAATTATGATGAAAGCTGAGAATAAGTGGGGGAAAATACATCTATAATGGATTTCACACTCTAAATAAACACTACCATGTAGTATATTCCCAATGCCATAAAACTTGTTGCCCCTGACTACTAAATCTCGCATGAAGCAAGTTGAGCTTTCAGTGAGAATACATGGAAATCGTGACTTGAGACATTTCCCGATCTGGACCAATTAGGAGGGCGACAGTTGTAAATTGTTGTCCATTACCACGACCAACACTCAATGTAGTGGTGTAAGGCCTTGCCTATTTCTGCAACACGGACCAATTAGAAGCAAGGCCAAGCAAACTAGCGTGGGAAAATATGAATACCAGATTCTAAAAGGGCTGCATTTATTTATGGTCCTCAGGTTGCAGAAAGATGGCATTTCTCGCTTGAACAGAACTCCTTCTCTCTTCTTCTCTCTCTCTCTCTCTCTCCTCCTGGAGATAGTGCTAACTCTGAAGGCCTGTCATACAAAATGACTGGTTTTCACAAATATCCTGCAGGGGACAAGAGGCCAATTGTTTCACTCATATTCTCCCAAACCGCTTGCAAGCAGCATTAAGAACAGCAAGTTGATTGCCAAGATTGGCCCCCAACCGCATACACTATGGCCAAGGTAAACATGGTGGGACGATGAATGGGCAATTTTAGTGGTGATCTACAGATGTCTACCTCATTCAGTGCCATGGGCACCAAGTGTTGCCAAAATCATGGTAGTCTCAAATTCCTTGGCACAGCATAAGTTCTGCTGCCATCTTTGTATTGACAAGGTGAGAAAATTCATTTGATTCAGTGCCAAAACAAAGAAAAAAGTAAGACTTAATATCAAATTTTATTCCTTATTCACTCCTTATGACAAAAATATTGACAAAAAGGCAAGACTAGAGTCAAAATCTGGCTCATTTCAAAATCCGTCAATAGTGAGAGAATTTCATTTGGCAAGCAAACTGCAACTTGAAAGTTTTCTACTCAACAGCAGAGGAAAAAAGTCTCTGCATTGTTATTAGAGGACCAACACACTTGTTAAGACAGATGTTTGTTCTTCTTGCAGAGTACTCTGTTCGCAGTGTGCAACCCACTACGCTAACACAGACCAGCTTGGTCCCTCAGGCCCAATATACCACGACACTACACTGCAAAACCTCGATTACACGCTGTGCCTCTGTAACATAAGCAGGGCCCTTTTACTAGCCAGGAACGAAATCATAAATTGAAATTAAATGCCAGTCTGAGATAACAGTGAAAATATATCACTCAGGAAACAGAATTAGTCAGTTTGTTCCCTTGGGCACGGTAGTTAGCGTATGGTGCCTAACTAGCATAGGGGTACTACCGCAGAGGCGCCAGGAACAATTTAATATTGAAACAAGATGTCAAAAAGCAACATCTTGTCTGTAAAACTGCACTGGAGCAGCAGAGCGGTTCTGTGCTTCAGACTTTGAGTGAGTACACTCACGTAATGGCCGAAAACAGGGTAACTTCAGGAACACAGCATCCTGCCCTCAGAAGAATCCATGTGCTCTAGTTGCATTGCAAGGCTGGATCTTCACTGAAGCTTTGTGGTTCACAGTGTTAGCACAAAAGTAGCGCATGGCTATCGCATCTCTGGCCATCTCAGGATTAGCGCGAGGGCGCTGTGCTTTCACACCTGGTAAATAGGGCCAAAACTCAAACGCAGATTCAGCATGGGATTTGCAGCCACATTTTTCCAAATACTATTACACTGTATCGTATGTACACGGTAGCTGGTTGGAACAGCTACGCCACAGGTGAATTTACACAACACCTCAACGCAGCAAATCTGGGGCAACGAAATCAAGCCAGGTGAGTTTGATCTCTCGGCTTACCTGCGAGCTAAGAGCGTTATTAGCCATCACTGGCACTGACAGCTTGTCGACTCTATCGCAGCTCTAACTCTGTGGCGGGGGGACAGGAACCTGATAATGTCTTCAATCATATGTCCTCCCGCTGCTGTCACAACTGCACAACCCATCGCCCTTGGGGGAACTTTCAAAGGCGACGGGCAGATATTGACAAATAAATTCTACTGCGGTGCTATCGTTTGATTATCCATCACACCAAAACGTCATCAGCAAGTTGAGCTCTGAAACAACCCTACACGAGACAAGGAGGCTTGTTTATTCCATGTCAGAGAACGGTGCTTTGCTTGTGGGCGAACTCCAGTGCTTTTAAATGCAATATTCTATTTTCAATACCACAAACGGCAAAAAAAAAAAATGTTTCAAACTTACTCATGATACGCCCTGGTAAATCCTCATCTCATTAATACGAATTGTTATCGCAGGGACATGAAGGTATTAGATGTCAAGTTGAGTGAAGAATGCCTATTTTTCGGGACAGAGATTCAGAATATAGCTTAATGTCCTTAACAAAGCCATTATTACACAGATAAACGCTTCAGGAGTTGTCCCTCATTAAAATTCTCTCCTGCTGCAGTCTCGGGCGGATTATACGGGCTCTGATGCTCGCTCTGACGCCGTCTGTGGACGGCTTGGAAGGAGAATCGCGAGAAGGGCAAGGGCCACCGCGACAGAAAACGTCACAGGAAAATACAAGCGAGTGCGGTCTTTTGCTTTCCTTCCTATGGCCCCTTCTTCACTGTTTTTTTTTCGATGAAACCACAATACTGAGCTGTGTATCCAGCTGACATTACGAATGTGTCTTTGAAAGGGAAGCAAGCCAGCCCCATCAACCCGTGATCTTCAGACCGTAGTCCTCAAAGGAGAAAGACCTGCTGTTTGTTGACCTTTTTATTACCTGGGAATCAGGCGTGAAGAAAGTCTGGCCAATGTTAAACAGGGTATTTTCCATGAATTACCTAATCGTACAGGAAACCAGGGCTGGATTTTAGGGCTCAATTTGATGATTCCTGCTATGTTTACCAGGTTCCCTGACCAAGCTGTGCTACATAAAATTGGATACAAAATATAGCCTCATGGTTGCTAAACCTCATTAAAGAGCTTACTGTATAATAGGTTTGCATTTCAGCCCAAATTTGGCATCTCGGATTTGACCAATCAGCAGCCCAGCACGCAGTAATTTAAACAAGGCAAAAAATTTGTACTTGGATAAAAAGTAAGATTTCAAGTCCCATTATGAGACTAAAGGGCTTGCTTATACAATCCTCAATTAAATCCATCAAGAACACACTGCTATTCATCGAACTGTCAAACTGTCCATTTAATATTGAGGATAGTTTACATTGGAAAGATGTCTGCATTCGGGTATCATAACGAACTAATGATCTCGCCAGCTACAGAACACTGCGGACACCTAGTCGCAAACAGTTGTTTGTTTGGGCCAAGGAATAATATGGATGACCTTTCCTTTATTCCACCAATACTGTGCACTGAAACATGTATTCCAAAAACATTTGAGGTGAAAGACAGACATTGCAGTAACTGAATCATGATTCATATCTGCCCTACAAGCCTCTATTTGAAAGCTTGGTCGTTTTTGCAGACCAAATGTTCTGGGGAGGACTAAATCCATCAGCACAGGATAAAAGGGGGTTTTATTCTTAGCAAAAACAAATGCAAGAGTTCACCTTTGGGCATCTACATAGTGGTAGATGTGGAATACAGAATTGTTTGACTGACAGATTTGGAGTTAACGACCCTGAACACAGTTTCTCTTTCCCATGAACTGCACATCAAGGCTGAACCGGGGATTTGTGCTTAGAGGGAAGAAGGCTGAGGGACAGAGTGCAGGCCATCCAATTTCTAGGAGAGCAGGGGGTGTCACATGACAGCGGCAGTCCACGTCCTACCTCCTCTAAGTCCATTTCATCGGGGCTGTCCCAGGGCTTGAAAAACTTGCCGCGGTGCTTCTTCAAAGGCACCACCACGATGTAGTAACCCCTGTGGGGGGAGCAAGGGGAGAGAGAGTGAACAAAGGGGGTTAGGCTTCCCCCTGCTCAGAACTAGACCAAACACTCCCACTGTTATGGCTGAGACAAGGAGGTTGTTCGCCCTCTTGAACTGCCAACAAAATTCTTGACTCTCTCTACTTTTCATCCTCTCCTCTACCCACATCAATTACCCCAGTCAAAATAAATGAGTAAAACACATTAAATCCATTTTATTGAAGTCTTTTTTTAAATTTTTTAGTAGTGTTTTCCCCCATCACTGTGATGGATTTTAAGTGCAGCCTGATCGGCCGATTCAAGCAAGGCTGTCACACTCTGCCGAGGCCTCGTGGGCTAATTGGGCGCTCAGGTTTTGAACCGAAATGAAAGGGATTTCCGATTATTTGGCTGGAAATCTTTGAGCATTTCTGCATGCTGAGAGGGCGCACCAGAACAGACACAGTGAGGAAGCAGATATGATAGGGAAGTGGGGGCATAATTAAACTTAAATCCACACTGAAGCAGCGACAAGCCCCTCTAGAGTGCCTGAGAGGATCAAAATGCCTGATTATTTATTTAATTATTTTTTGAACCATCAATCGCAGAAACACATTTAGTCAGAGTCCCCTGCTGATCTGGAGTCAGATGATGGTGCCTTTAAAGCACCAGGAATACAAAATATGCAGGAAACAAAACAAATTATAATTGATGGCTGTTAATATCAAACAGATTACAGTAAGCTTGCGAGGCTGAAATGATCTGATGTACAATAAAGACATCAGCAGATAACAGCTGAAATAGGGAGCTGACAGTGGTGATCAAATGAACATTAGCATCTGTTGCTCGCTAAAACGTCCAATGGCATTCAATCCAGTGCCATTAAAAACAGCCCTCCCTGTTAAACTGTATAGAGATTAATAATTACATGAATAAATGAATAAAAAAACTGATGAGCAATAAAGCTGGTAAATGACAATAAAAATATCCCCGAACCCGTATTAGCATAAACATTAGCATCGATATTAGCAACTGGTAAAATTAGCATTGATATTGGCAATGAGCAATATTAAAACTTAAGCAGGCGACCAACAAAAAATTTCCATTAGTATTAGAAAAGAGCAATATTAACATCAATATTAGCAATTAGCAACATTAGCAACATAAAGCCAACCGCTCTGCCTTTCAGGCAAGGGCCCCGTGAAAAAACATGACTCTTGAACAGTCTATCCCATTTTTTCTTTAAAAAAATGATTTTGTATATTTTTTTTTTATATTTTAAAATAGACCTTTTTCAGCTTTAGGGTCTTTAGCCAATCTGGGGCCCCTCAGAATCACTGCTATCTTTTACTCAACTAGTTATGACTCCTGCCTTGCAGCACTGGATGTGGTACGGCCTAATCAACCAAACAATCATCATGAGACATTGTTTTTAAGACATACTTCAAGGCCTCCTTGAGAGAAGTTGTTATCTGTTGTCACAATGGCTGGCTCCAGTAGAAGTTAATAATATCCTGTTTCCAGTCATTTAAGAAATGATAACTTTAATGTACAGACAGACAGCCCACATTTTTTTCGCATATAAATGGAGGCTCATTGTTTTTTTGTTGTTGTTTTATTGTTTCCCCATGTGCCAATTTGTTAAGCTACTTGGATGGACCGCTAACCAAAACTCTGGGTCCTAAATGTGCAACAGTGGCGGCCTCCGAAAACTGAACTACCGTATTGCTGAAATGCGGGTAAAGTTGATGGCTAAGATCACAGCGACTCAGAACTGGGGAAAATTCAAAGGAAGATCCCAAACAGTTCAGTGAGGAGAAGATCTTTCCAAAAACAAGAAATAAAAAGATTTCTTAATATTGAAAAATGAACTGCGGTGACTAAAATCAAATGTAAAAATTAAATCAAATCAACATTTGGTGCGACAAACTTTTGCCTGAAAATTGGGAACGCTGCGCTGTACTTTTTAAAGACTATTAGCTGTTTGCTTGTTCCATATTGGAGAACTTGCTTCAGTTCTTCTGCTTACTGTCTCAGTTGCTTCTGTCTCTCAAGGTCATCCTAGAAACACTTGATGATGTTGAGATTAGGGCTCTATAGGGGCTATATTACTAGTATCAACTCTTTAATGAAATACAAACCATTTTTTGCTAAATTATTTATTACAATAACGTGGTGGCTCACCTATGCTTTTCATTCAAGCAGCACTAATGTCGATAACATAATTTAAACATCTAAAACCAAATTTTAAATCCCGGGTGCCTGAAACTTTTGTACAGGACAGTAGTTTTTATACAGTCCATGGCAGTGGAAACCAACCGTTTTCGTGGAGATCTATCACCCAGTAGGTTTCCACAGCCCTAATTAGACACACCACATTCTACAAATTAGCAGGACAAGAACTCCAGCTGTTGAATGAGGTGAGCTTTTTTAGGGTTGGAGTGAAAACTGACAGGGGGAGAAGATAATCAGGAACCAGGTTGGTAACCGCCGGTCAATGGAGAAAACATCCCGACAGAAAACACGACTCACTTGACTTTCTCCGTGGTCTGCACTGGTGGCAGTTCCACGGTCACCATCCCGTCGGACTGGGTCTTGCCGATCAAATAGGGCTTGGTGCGAAGGACGTCCGGAGCGGTGACGGCGGAGACGCGGTGCTGTAGGCCGCCCGCGCTGTTCCCGCGGTTGGTCAGCAGGAAGGAGTACTGCGTCTGCGGCTGCAGGTTCGTGATCAGCTTCTGCGTCTGCTTCCCGTCCACCTCCACGCTCTGCCCATTGTCGTACAGGATCTAAACGTGGGGGGAACGTCAAGAATTGAAGCCCATCCGCTACTGAGAATTGATATTACAGTTATTATCAATGAAATAATTTTATCTCTGTCCGTGGCAATGTAATTTCTACACAATTCTCTTGATTACCTGGGTGAATACCCGTATATAGCAGGTGTAAAAAATATGGAAATATGTATAGTAAGGTTCACAAGTATTTGGACTGTGGCACAATTTTCTTTATTTTGTCTCTGTGCACCAATGCAAAGGACTTGAACTTAATCAACTTCGATTTGCCTGAAGTGAAGACTTTCAGGTTTAATTCATGGGTTTTGTCAAAAATACTGCATAAACCGCGTAGAATATGTCATGCAGGATCTAAGCCAGGGGTGGAACCGTTGAGATTTAAAGGCCGACTGTGACCAATTAAGGACTGATGATTCAGTAACCACAACAACGTAATCCAATGTATTCATTCAGTCATACAGAAGTCTTGGTTAAGCTAGTCATTGGTGCATTAGTGTTTCAAAACTGGAATGATGGGTTTTTGGGTGTCATATGCTTTTACAGAGCGGTTTTGAGTATTTGGACAGGCATAATTTTAAAGGGCTGTAATTCTGTCACAGTCCTTGGAAATATCACTAAAGTTAGAGCTGAAAATATGCATTCACAGAGAGTGTACCACTGAAGAACTATAAGCTTTAAAAACTGTCCATGTCAAAACACTAAGGAACCGCATTTCAAAAGCACATTTTTTTCAACTGCACATAGGTCAAGTTTAGAGACAATAACACAGTAACTTCGAATTGCAACTTCTGTTGTTCGCCATCATTTGAACATAACTCCACGAGTATTGCTGGATTGTGCAGTCCTGGTCTGCTAGTTGTAACTAGTCAAATAGTTTTGCAATATCAGCGATGTTACACCTGTATTGGTTGACTTCTTTGACTTATTTACTCAGGAAGTCTATTCAGAAATGCTTTTATAAACAGCCTATGATAGCATAAGTAATAGCATATATATATATACTGCATTTACATATATGAGGAGTTTCATCACTAAGCGTAATAAACGCCACATTTGACATTTTTGAACCACCACTGCAAGAACATCATCAGAAGGTGGTCATGGCAAGTTCGGCCTTAACAACACATACATATATCCCAGTGTTTAACACGCTTGAACATCAGCTTTCATTCCAAAGTGCAATAAAGGCTAAGCCAGTTTCGCTGCTAACTGCGAGATATCCACAATGCCAATCAGCAATGGAGAATCCTGCACTGCCAACAGACTCATTTAGCGACTCTTGTTTTCGGCCAAACAAAAATATGAATGCATTTTTGATGCTGTAAGCTCTGTGGAAAAAAAAGATTCCATAATATACTCGTTGAGAATGCATTTCCCATCGGTGGACTTAGTTTTCTCCCCGCTGACCGAGTTTTTGGCCGCACTGAGCGCAGATTCGCAAAAAGGACAGTGTAATACACATGGAGAAGTACTACGAATTATTATGAAAACACGGAAATGTTCACGTCTATGATATATACAGGCAAACATTTGACTTCAAATTGCGCTTCAGTGGATATATTGCGTTTTGCCACATAATCCCAACAAAGTTCAATTTTTCACAAATTTCATGATTCTCGGATTTAATTGCATCATGATACAGTGTTTTAACTTGTTTAGCAAGACAAATTTACAAATAAGAAAGCTATTCCAAGCTTCCGCTTTCCTTGACAAAAATTAGCATTTTCCTATAAACGTTTCAAATGATATATTGCATTTTGCAATGAAACTCTTAACATGTAATCTTAGAAAAATGTACAACTGTATACTTTAACCCCAGAAGTTAATTCTAATCAGCTTTCTTTTAGGATAAAACACTGCATTGTGAGCAGGCAGCACTCACGGTGAATGTCTGGGCCGGGTTGTAGTTCTCCGGGATCTCCCAGGTGAGCAGCACTGATGTCTTCATTGCAGCTTTGACGTGAAAATTTTTTGCGAACACTGCTAAAAGAGAAGGCAGCGCAGTCGGTTTAGACACAATGGTCCCTCCCTCTCTCTCTCTTTCTCCCTCTGCTTGCGCCTCGTTTAACGGCTCTCCCTGGTAAAACTTACCTGCATTACCCCACCTGAATGTGGTCTGAAAGCAACATGGCCTCCAGGCTACATCTTACCTGTTCTCCACCAAACCAAGGCTTTTGAGACTCAAGTGTTTAACACCAGAAGCGCCAGGCTTTCCTCAGGGTTTAGACCAGCTAAAGACAGTGCTAAATAGCATCTACATACTATTGCTCTCTCTAATGGTCTATCACTTTTTCTGTTCCCACAGTGGATAAAGCAATACTGGCCAATTCACAGTCCATAACAAACTAAAAGTAGGCTAAAATGCTCGATCAATGATGAGCAACTATCTGGCAGACAGCTTCGAAAAATCTTACCAGCGACCTATCTATTGTACACATCTAGCAGTCAGAGGCTGAATTTCATCACATGCTATTCGCAGAATATTGTCTTGGACTGCTCTGAAAAATATAGCAAGTCACTATAACTGCTTCCAACATATTTTCCTTGGTAAATAATTAAAAGTGCCACCTTCTTTGCATCTTTCAAGAGGACAAATGAACTCACCCATTTGGGTTGATGAGAGTGATTTGATGAACTATACCAATAAAGGCATTTGTGGTATCGCTATTTCGGAAAACTCATCGCAGGACAGAAACGTGGCGAAAGCAAAGAATTGAATAATTCCGAAATTAAGAACCTCAATGCTGACTGGTGCTGCCTTCAGCGCTTCTAGTGTAAACCCAGTAGACCGACATGACTACACGTTCATTGTTGTACCGTACCTGCATCTAGCCATGGAGTGCAACTGTAGCCCCGCATTTAGCACGACTCCTTTGTTTAATCTGTGGACGGCGGTAAGGAGGTCACAGAGAGATGGGGAGGGGGGTAGGGAAGGGGTGGGAGATCCTACCTTGATCTAGCGGCTGTGTCCTGAACTGGACACTGGGGCTGTAAGGGCCCGAGCCCTTGCTGGTGAACGCGCTCATTTTGATATCGTACGTCGTGTCCGCTTTCAGCCCATCCAGTCTCACGCCGGACTCCGGCGCGGCTATGAACATTTCGGAAGGGTTGCGGGGGCTGTTGATGTCCTTGTACTGCAGGGCGTACTTGAGGATGTTCCCGTTGCGCTCGCTCAGAGCCACGGGGCTCCAGCTGATCAGCACGGTGGTGGTGGTGGCGCCCTCCGCCTTGATATTGCGCGGGTAGCCACTCGGCGCGTCCTCGGGGGAGGTGATCTCCTTCACCGTCTCCTCGCCGAAGCCCGCCCGGTTGCGGGCCGAGAGGCGGAAGACGTAGGACGCCCCCTTGTGGATCTCCTTGGCGGTATAGTGCTCCTCCCGCTCCGGGAACTCGATGACCGTCAGGGGCTCCACGTCCTTTCGGCCGTAGCGCAGCCGATATCCCTGCAGGGGCCCGTAGGTGGCCGAGGGCGGCTGCCACTGGATCAGGGCTGTGCCCATGTTAGTGCGACTTACCGCAAGTCTGGGCTTGTCAGGCACTGGAACAGAGATAAACTAAGGGTTACTAAGGGCAACCGAGGGTTACCAGGATTTAATACTAAAGGCACTAGACATGTGGAAACCTAAGTTTGCCCGTTCTTCAATTTTGTCAATAGTGCATAAACATTTGACAACATCTTCAAGTATATATTCCATAGAAAAAAAAATCTAAAACATTGTTAAAAAAAGACCTCGCTCCAAGGTCCAACAGCTGCACTGACTTAATTGTGACCACATTGAGGCTTGAAACAATATTCATCTGGGATCCAATGAAGCACTTAAGTCAACAGAACAAAGGACAATCATAGATAATCACAACTGCTGTCAGACCATGGGACAGGCAGATGGACATGATGTCACCAGATCCCGCCCACAACTTCAACAATGCACAATACCCAGGGGCCACTCAATCAACAAATACCAGATCTCAATCGCCCAATCCTGCAGAATTTGGTAAAAGAAGATCTAATTCGCTGATGTCTTCAAAAAAATGTGTTATTTTTATTTCCTTGCAGTCTCTCAGATAAGCTCATGACTTTGCTATCAGGCCTCAGGAATACACGTGGCATGCATAAGGCACATGGGAGCTGACAGCAGTGAAATATGCTCCTGTCAGCTCCTGCGCTAATGTAAATCTTTTTTTTTTTTTTACCAACGTATTTTATCAATTAGAAGCAGGGAGAAAATTACCATTCTGCCAAACTGCCTGGCTTCGAGAACATCGAGCCCCATTTCTGACAGAGCAGGCAGGTCTGAAATGGGTTTTCAGGAAGTTTCAACTGTGAGAGTAATTACATGCCAAACGCCCGTTATATTCCATGCAAAGTGCTTTTTTTTTTTATAGCAATCAGCAAAAAGAAAAAAAAAAAAAAAGAGAAAGGCCCTTCGTAATTTATGAAATTTATTCCCTTTTCGCCCCCCCCACCTAATTTTACACTGGTTATTTAATCTCAGCTGAAAGAGAAACCAGAGGGCAACTCGACTTTAAATCATTTCCATAAAAAAGCAGGCAATTAGCAGTCTAAAAGCCAAAGGGGTTGGGAGCTAAGTGGCAGCCATTTTGAGTGCCAGGTCATGTGATCTTCCTGTCCTCAGAAATAGTCACAATGCACTTTGGGCGATAAGAACTCAGAGAGTAGAATATCTACTGCCTGGCCAACTCAGGGAGGAGGTATTTATGACTCAGGCTGTGTACTTGCAACACGCTTGTTGCTATGTTTTGTAAAAAGTTCCAGCCTACAAAAATAAGGCTTTTTTAAACATCAGATTAGGAACAGGATAGCTTTTTGTCCAGTGGCACTAGACCGGGAGTCAGATGTTTGGTGGGCCAAGCCGCAGTGTAGTAACAATACAATCAGTGCATGGTTGGAGGCCCCTTCTTTGTTCTAATCAATTGCAAATCGCTTTGAATTACTGTCAGTTAAATGCCAGTGACATCATTCAAAATAATGCCTTCATAATTTTTTCTGGACTCAATGTCAGTACCTCAGATGGGAAACAGAGCACAAACTCTCTAATTTGTTACCCCTGAAGTACTGCCATTACCACTTCTCTTTTTCCCAAATACTTTTCCAGAAGCTTCCATTACCAATGGATGAAGAGAATTACCAGCAGCTGTGGTGGTGACCAGCTTGGGCTTGCTCCGAGCCCCGTCACCTTTAGTAGTGTATGCTGCCACAGCGACCGCGTAAGTCGTTTCTGCCTGAAGCTCAGTTATGACCATTTCCTGCAAAGACAGAAAAAAGAGTATCTTCAGTAACTGGATCTCCCCACCTGTTTGAATTTAACAGCTAAATACCAGCACGTTCATCCACTCCATTAACCACAACACACAACACATTTCTAGGGATGCAACGATACAGGTTTTTTTCAGCCAAAGTATGAGTACAAGAATTTTTTTGTGGGTAACTGCCCATACAGAGTACCAATACGGGTACTTATAATGAAACTGTGATTTTCAGTTTCAACAGCTGTGAGAATGCTGATTTTGGAGACCGTGTGTTTTTCATTTTTAATTAAATATGTATTCACTCCTGTTTAAAAAAATTAACAAGAATACTGCCAAAAACTTATGAAAATACAATATAAAATTATCACTGAGTGCTGTGACCATTGGTTTCTGCTAGCATTAGCAAACTCCTTGTACTCCACCTCATGTCAATTTCTGATATGTCTAAGTATAGGGCTGGGCGATATAGCCAGAATCCTATATCACTATATAGTAAATCTTAATCATGATAACTAATTACATCACAATATAACTTTTTTTTTCTGGAATAATTCAAATGACTATGTTGGCTTTTGGACAATTTTAGTTTCCTTTTGTCCAGTGCATCAGTGGTATTTAAAACCTGTCTGAAATGACACATTCAAATGTTTTCCTGAATTTATTCAAAAACATTTTGATACTTTGAAGTATTTGACATACAATATGTAATACAAAAATTCTAAAAAGTTTAATACTCGGCACCTGAAAACATTTTGGCCCAGGCTGATATGTGACTGGCAAAAAAGGGCAGGGCTCCACAGGTAGTAGTATTTTGACTGGCCGAACACAGGGAACTTGAAAAACTGGGTTTTCAAATGTTTCCTTACATGGTACATGTATTGAGCGTGAATGATTTTTTAAGAGTGTATGCCCGTTTTTGTAGAAAAACTGTGTGTATTGTGTTATTGGATGCCTAGGACAAATGTAACCTTTTAGAATCATTCTGATTTGGCGGGGAAAATTGTGAAAAAAAATTTACGGCGAACTAGGGATTGGGAATAATATTTTGCGAGTAAGTCCAACTTTAGCCTCCTACCAACCTATGCAATTAATTCATGCATGGATGTTAGAAGATATTATCAGTGATCTCAGATTTAACATTAAGGGCATTTAGCTCTTGGTCCCCATTAAGTTTTACAGATGTTCATAGAGGAAAGCTCATCGGTAGCTCATCACTCCTGTTGACATTCAAATTCAAACAAAACAGAGGTAGCTCGCCCCTACCTCCCATAGTTCCCTCCCTCCCATGCTTCCGTAACTGTCAACTCTTGTCGGTGATTGGCCGGAACGGTTTGTTATGTTATGGGGCACAGCCTGTGCTCCTTGTGTTTATTTGCAGTTTGTGACCACTGTGCGGTCTCCAGAGCCCGGGTTTTTTTTACAATGAATTCAGGGGCAGGCAGCTAGCGGATCGTGGGGAGATGTCGGCGGATTGAGACAAAAATTAATCGCGCAGAAAATAAACAAACTTGCATAGTGCACCTTTAAGTTAGTTACACAATGCATAAGCACTGAGCATGTGTATTGTGCCATGTTTATGAAAATAAATAAGCTTTCAGCACAAAATTCTATTATTCTTCATATGAAACCTTGACTGTAGGAAAATGATAGTAAAACTGCAAACACACGAGAAATTGTGGCTAGTTGTACGCTGAATTTTAATGTACAGTTACAATAAACAGAAATCCGCTGCGACATAATCATTATTTTTGTGACATCCCAGTCATTTTTGCAGGAGCTTGCCTCTTGCTTCCATTACATGTTTATACAAGTTGATTCCAGGTCTTATGCATGTTCCGTTAACATGAGTAATACTACACAGCGGTTCCTGATCAACTACAGAAAAGTGTTTTTCCCTGTTCGTGCCAGTCAGGGATTAAATATAAACATCTCATTCGCATATCACAATATGGAAATTTGTGACAGTAGAAAATGTCATTCGCCTTCGCAAAATAAAACCGTCTTATCACCGGGCCCTAATTACGCAAGTTACTAATACTGAATGAACTCAATTCATACTTCCTCTTCATTAAATAGCCCTGCAGATCTTGCAAAATGCTACACTTTTGCCTTTGTCTTTTACCATAAATTTGGGATTTTTCACCCACAGAAAACTAAAACATGGCTTTTCTCACATTTCGTGCCACGTTTTGGTCCCTGAACAATGAAACAATTTTTTTGCGCTCATCGTAATGACCATAGTTCATTCAATAGACTTCTCTAATTTAACTGAATTATCGGCACACCCCACTGTGGCGCTACAACGTAATAATCACGATGCATTTGGAAATTCCCTATTGAAGAAAACTATATTTGGTGTTCACTTGCCTAGCCTGGCTAACTGACTGCTGTGGAGGCAGTACTGGGAGATTAACTACAGAAATACTGCAGCAAAATATTGACGGCAAAACACCACTGGGTGTGTGTATCGATCACTCTGTCTGTTATGCTGGTGTCTGGTTTGCGTATCGAAGCATTTTTACAAGCATGAGTATGAGTACATGAGATCATTATCAGACCCGTATTAGTGCATTCTTATTTCCCCTGTGGAATTCCCTGCTGAAAATTCCAGCTAAGGCCACCTAAGATGGTCAAAGCGGATTTTTATACTTATAGCTACACATTTTGGTCTGTGTTTAGTCGTAGCTGGACCAACTACGTACATAGGCTGGTCATCACGGGAATAGACTTAAATCAAACATAAAAGAGTGTCCCCAGCTTGGGGAAGTTTGCCCCAGACCATTCGAGGGGAGAATAATCAGGGGGACAAGGGGGAGAATAATAAAAGGTGAAAATTTCCAATTAAAATGCGTGTTTGCTTATGCTTATGTGAGAGATTGAGTGAGAGACAAAAAGAGACAGAGAAAGAGTTGTTTGTGTGTTGTTGAATCACACATCTTAAGTGTGCTTTAACCCATAAGTTACCTGAAAACTGTATTAAAATGTATTTTCTTCAAGTGTGTCATTGTAAAGCAGTCCAACCATCTTCTATTACGACTAAGCAGCATCTTATAACTTGTTTCACGAATGCAGGCAGAAATGATGCTGGGTTTTTTCAAAGCACAATAGCATTTTAAAACCAGTGTGCTTTTCCCAATTCAGGATTGATGAATTCTATTTCTCTTGTAAACTAAAACCCTGTTCTATACTCAGTACTCACTCTAAGGCTCTTTTGGTCTGAGGAACCATGTTTGATTTGACAAGGCACCCATTATCGAAGGGGTGAAAAGTGAAAGCGCCAGATTGACCTTAGCGAGACCCATTGGACTAGATAAGGTCCGCAAAGGAACCACACAGTTCCATCTGGAACCATATTTTGTCTCTATAGAGTAGCTCTAAAGTCCATTTAGTAGCTCACACCCACCCCATTGCAGCCTAGACACAGAGTTGATCTCATGCAGCCAAAGGCACAAGCATCGGCCAGGCCACTAATGAAGTAACGAGCGCAGAAACCCGCATTAAAATCTAATTACTGCGAAAGGACTGCAGCATTTCCAATCAGCACCAGTTGCTGAAAAGATGAGTTAGCCGTTTTTGACAAAGCGACAGGGTAAAAGTGGCCACATTATCATTCAAAGACATGTAAATTTACACAGGCAGAGGGCAGAAAAAAGCTGAATAAAAGCATTGGATTGCAACAGCGAAAATATAGCGTAAACAGGCATTGAGAGGTGCAGCTTTGCACAGATATCCATGTTTACTCACATGTTCGGTTGAGTCGTCATATTCCCACTGGTTAAGGGTAGATGAAGAAGCAGAGAAAATAGGTTTAGTACAGAGGGAACAAGAAACATGGAGAAACAAAGGCAATGTACTTTTGTACAAACATACACACACACACAAAAAAGCACATCCATGCACACAAACACACACAAACAGACACACATACACACACACACACATACCTAAAAGTACATCAATGCATACATAAACAGACACACACCCGCGCACACACACACAGACACACACACTCTCACACCTACAGACGCACACAGACATGCACACGCACACAGAAACACACACGCACAAGAAGAGACACACACTCATACACAAATATAAGGAAAAACACCCACGCACAAACACACACATCTGCACAAAAGCACATCCATGGACATAAACACACACACACACACACACACACACACACACACACACAAAAAAAAAACACAGTCACAAATTTATATATACATATAAATATATACACATACATACACACACACACACACACACTCACACAAATGAGTACATGCATACACACATGCATACACACACAAAACAGTATACACAAACACACACCGGCACGTGCAGACACTCACGTGCACACACAGATGCACACCCAACAGTCAGCATATTCCTTACTTCACATTAGTTTTTTTATTCTATGCAATATGAACTTAACAGCTTGAATCTTCTTTACACAACACAAACATAGTCTTGGGGATCTGTATTGTGCATATGGGACACTTCAGCATTTCAATTTAATCTTTTAATGCCACCCATTTTCTTTATCTTCTGAATGCACTGTGCACAGTTACTGCAAATATCATTCCACAATGCTCTTCTCCCTCAATCAGACACCATATATGAACCTTTCCCATCAACCTGTTTTCGCGAGCAACAGACACACACGCAAACCGGCTTATTTTCACCAAGCTCATTTTCTTGCAAAGATTACACTGCGTAGCGCGCGTCAATCAAGGGAAACGGGGAAAAACACCATCATTTGTAATGAAATTTACATAATGCCCAAAATATCTGGGAGAAGTTACTCAGGTGCAGTTGGAGCCACAGTGATTTTTTAGGCCAACCAGATGCGTTCCTCTGCCATGGCTTCCCTTACGCAATTTATATGTGTGTTCCGCATAGTGCTTGATTTTCTACCAAATGTAAGGCCCTTGGTTAACTTCACAAGAGTTTCACATTTTGTTCTGAAAATTCAGTTACACCCCCTTAGTATCATTATCGTGAATTTTGAAGCTACGTGCCTTAAAAGGCAAGTGGCTAACAAGTTGTGACATTTGAATGGCAATAGTGGTCATTTTTCGCAAGCCACCACAACACATTTCACACCAGCTTGCATGTTACGTGATCACCATTTCTAAATACAGCATCTTGGTGCTGAAATACAAAAGCCTAAAAATTTGCGTGCTAAGTTGACATTCTAAATGAACTCATTAAACTAGCAGAGCAAAATGTGAAACGCCCGTCCACTTATGTCAACCTTGAACCTTAATGTTTGGCACAAAAAGCAACATTTTTTATGCAAAACATTAAAAAAACAGTCTACACTGTAAACCCTGATAGTGTGGCGACTTCAAATGTTTCATGGAAACTGATAACCTCAAAAAAAATTGTGCAGGCCAACTTAATTGCACTGTGAGGAAGGAACTTAAAAGAAAATAAGGTAAAGTCATTTTTTTTTACATGTTTTTAAGTGTTGTGAACACAAGATCATGAAGTTGGCTTACACAATTTTTTTGAGGTAACTGGTTTCCACAAAACATTTGAGTTCACCACACTTACTAGGGGTTACAGTGTAGCAAGGGAGCCCATGGGCAGAAGAATGCTAACATGCAAATAGCTTTTTAGACTACAACTTGCAGCACTTTATAGAGAGGAAAAATAACTTGTGATTGGTTACCTGAGCATCGTCAATAAGGATGTCCTTTATGACAGGTTGTCCAGTTGGCTCCCCGTTTATCATCCTGACAAAATGGACTTGGTACCCCCGAATCTGGCCGTGCTGTCTGTTTGGCACTGGTGAGCGCCAGATCACTTTAATTGATGTAGAGTTGACAGGCTCCACCTCGACTTTGCGAGGGGGACCACTGGGAACTAGAGGAACATCATGGAATAAAAGAGGTCAAGATTACAAAGATCACCCCATCTGGGCACCTCCAGAACTTCAACTTCAGGCGGAAAAATATTTTAAAAATAGCACAACTGCAGAATGACACTTATATTTCAACAATGGCAAGGAAAAAAGAAAAAACAACCTCAAAAATGGTCTGACATCTGACCTAACACTTTGAGGAGACAGTAAAAATGGGATTGGTGAATTCAAAATATGGAATAAAAATGTAATTGTTGAAAAAATAAAAATAAAAAACTGCCAAAATGAGATGCTTCAGTGGTGGAAGCATCTCAGAAGAATTTGGCAATGAATCTGTTTTGAAAAATTAAAACAAAAGTACGAAAAAATGCTATCACTGGCCAAAAAGCAACCCATCTTGTGTTCTTTCCACTGTCTGACAACTTGGCCATTAGTCAAGCTTGTTGACAGGAGGGGGAAAAAAAAAAAAAGTTGGTGGCACACGCTTGTCAAAAAACCAAAAAGTCAAAAAAGTTAAAAGCGTTGTGAAGTGACAGTGAAAAGCAGCATCTGGGACAGGAAGCATGAGGCCTGTAGCACATTGACTGAGAAAGAGTCGAAAGGTCATAAAAGGTGATACCATTTGTTGAAATTAGTTTAAAACTGGTGAAAAAAAAAAAATTGAGAGAAAATTAGCAGGAAAAAAGTTGGTTAAAAATAGTTAGCTGGATAGCCAGAAAAAGGCTGAATTGTCCAGGTTAGCAAGATAAGCTAAAGTGAGAGGCAGCAGAGCCAGGAGGTCAGTTAAAGCCGGGGAGGGGCCAGAGGGATAGCGGTTAGCAGAATTGGCGGTCTTGCGAGTTTATGGCCATACTGTAGCAGGAGGAGAGAGAGCGCCGAACATACCGTCCTCGTCCGTGCGGATCAGCACCGACAAACTCTCAGGGCCTGGCCCGACATCTGTGTGGGCGTTGACAGACACGCGATACTCCGTCCATTTTTCCAGGTTTTCCAAGAGGTGCTGGGAACTTTCCGGCGGAAGGTTAGCAACATGGTGGGAAGTTGTGTCCTCTCCCTCCGTAGCAGCATAGTGGACAGAGTACTGGGTAATGATTCCGTTCTGTAGCTCCACCGGTGGCGGCAGCCAACTTACCAGTATGCTAGTTGAACTTGGGCTATAGCATTTGACATCCTGAGGCGGCGCTGCAGGCACTGATTTTGGAGGTGGGGGGGAGGAGGAGGGAGGGATTTTTGAGGGGTATTTGTTTTTTTTGTTTGTTTTGTTTGTTGTGTTCGTTGTTTTTGTTTTGTTTTGTTTGGAGGCAGGATTCAGGAAGTCGTGGTGACGTGACAGCGTTGATGGATTGATGGTGGAAACAAACAAATAAAAATAAAAAAGGGAAAAACAATGGAAACACAAAATGAAAAGGAAATACGAGGACAAGATTTCCGTCTTACATAAATGGGAGTTTGGAGCAAACGAGTCACATCAAATCAAGATGACAAAACTAGGTGAAAATCAACAACTGGCGATGGGCGTAAGATGAGATGAATGATGAATAGTGTAACATTAAGGGTTGACTGAAGGAGGGCGAAGCGAAAATAAATCCATTCTACTCTAAGTCAAACCTACTGCAATAATTAAAACCTTTATATGTTTATCCATTGAAAGGAAATAATAGTTTGATAAAATAGTATTAAAAATGCTAAATGTTTATGTTTAAATGCATATACCCCCGTAAAGCCACTAAGAAAACAACAGTTTAGCAAACTTTTATCAATACAACAAAAACCAACATTAAGTCAGGGAACCCAAAATTAATCAACTAAATAAATAAGTAAATAAATACTAAATAAAAACACTATCACACTAACAGCAGTTTTTTTCCCAAGCAATTACCATCAATCCAAATAAGTAAAGGTTGATGTGATATTCGTTAAAATGTGAAATGGCGTTTTTGGTTCACCAACCTTTCCGAAGCCTGTTGGTTTGAGGTAAAAGCCTGACTGTGTAACAGAGACCGTTTGAAGGACACAAAGTTTATCTTTCAAAGTCTCTTCAACAGATTTACAAGAAAAAACATCTTCCTTTATGAAATACTGCGTAGTTTTTACCTACCAACATCAGGGCAGACTTGATGAGTTCTTGACTGCGTCTTACAGCATACCTACCTGAATTCTCGACTTCACCTGACCCCAGATTTACATGCAATGGGTGTAAATTTTCCTCTCTCAAAAAAGCATGATAAATTTGGTAAGATGACCTTTTCCAGAATGGCTCTGCTTATACATAATTTTGGTTGTTAACTGAAAGCTGGGACACCTGCATTGATTAGCAATATGCTGTGTTTCTCTTGCTATAAATCTGAGGCCAGCAAAAAAGGTGAAAACCCTTAGAATACACTTGTGTTAAAGCTTTCCGTGCGCGTCACCATTCTGCCAAGTGATAATGACAGTGGCAACAGAATGGATTGCCCAACTGGTCAAAATATAGATTTGAGGTTTAATTTCCACAGAAAGCTCCATCACACTCTGATAATGGAACAGTATCGTTAGTCAACAGACAAGGTCTTATATCGCTCGTATATATACATTTAAGATCAAAATATGAACAATAGGATCCAATGACTAAAGTGAATATTTTAAAATGAAATAATTTCGGACTGACTTCATTGAGCTATATGCTTTAAATGCAAAATTGGCTAAAACCTGTATACAACTGTGTGAGTTGACTTAACGGCTGTTCCGTTTTGTTAGTCCCGCTCCGATCAGGGTACTCCCTGGAAGCTGTTAAAACAAACAAAGCAATTCCGTTTTCAAAGCAGTCTATTACAAATGACTGGCACCTTCCAAATAAACCTTTCCTTTCGCTTTATGAACAATTTAGTTCCGGAGCACTTTGGAAATGAAGCCCCATTGGGACAAGTTTTAGGGTACCAAGCAGTGTAGCAGTCCGACTTAATGGCCGACAGGAATACGTGAGGACAATTGAAAACGGAATTCCTCGAAAGACTCAGAGGTGGACATTCCAGGGGTCAGAAAGTAAAAGTCCTGCCATGTTTCACTTCCACCCATGGGCTTCAGACAGCTGAGTTCACTAGTTAGCTCAACCTCCTGCCTGACGAATAGTTTTAATTAGCAAATCCAGGGGGTTAACAAAATACCTGGGAGTACTTACACTTTCTGAATCTGGATTTTACACCTCTGTTAATGCTTTCTGTACACAAACCACAGACCAGGCCTACACCGCAAAAGCTAAAAATGCATCAATCCCAACAAGAGTATGAGCCTTATATTCGGACTTAAAATCCCATTTCTATCACTCATAAAGAAAAAAAAATGTTACCCACGAGACCAGATTCTGACCTATTTCAATACATGCCGCTTTGTTACAATAACTTTACGAGTAGACGCAAATTTGAAACTAGCATGTATTGTTTCCCTAATTCAGAGAAATAACAATAAAGTTCTAAGTTACATCATTAAACTAAGCCACTGCATGTTGAGACTGAATTTCTTGCAGTGCAGACGTAGCGTCGGAGAAAAGGAAAAGGACCTACGTGTTTGTGGGGTTTCGGCGGAGATCTCGTTGGTGTAGGCCCCGACACCATGCTTACTGCGAGCAGCAAGCAGGAAGGTATAAGTGGTGAAAGGCTTCAGGTCCTTCAGAAGGAAGGTGCTGGTGGGCTCAAAGCTGATTCGTTTCTGCAGGAGTAAAAGATCGAGTACAGACTTTTTTAAAGAAAATTCCCTGTAATAAATCTAAATGTAGATTTTTTCTAAGCAACATCTGAGTTTCCCAGGAGTTACATTTATAGAAGTTTCTGAGGTGAAACATCTCAAAATTGAAGGGATGGCATTAGTGTCATTGGACCAATCTTAACTAGACAGTCAGTCACCAGCAGGTCGACATGTATACCTGGCCCAAGCAATCACTCTCAAATTTGATAGGCTTTGTGACTGTACCACACACAAGGTTCGTGCCAAATATGAAATGAATCCATAAAGCACCATGGCCTGTCAAGCGCTCACACAAAATCTCCACAGACACAGCGGCAGCAGACGGAGCATAACGATCGCTCATCCGTAGTATCCCTGACTCATCGTCCAGCGACACAGTTCGAAGGTCTGATTGTCATCGACTCCAGGGGTGGTTTTTTTGAACCGTTTTGGTGCAGAATAGGTGCTATGGGCTCGAAGGCGTGATTCTTGGCCCGCAATCGCTCAGGGAAATTACTTAAATGCATTAGCAATTAGTTAAGCTAACACGTATAGTTACCTCTTCCTTGTCGTCTCCTTTCTTATAGAGCAGCTCGTATCCTGTGATTTGATTGTCCTGACCACTCTGCACCGGGGGTATCCATGACAACAGAATACTTGTTTCCGATTTGGCTTCAGCTTTGAAGTCAGTTGGTTGTGATGGAACTGAAAAATAGTCAAAAATGTACAAATTCTGAATACATTCATTGAAAATCTGTATGATATTCAACATTCAAAACTGTTCTAATACGTATATTTTCTATTATATATCTTATAGAAATCCTGTCTGAATTTCCAATCCCTGAATAACTTCACATAAATATCTGTAACAATAATAATAATAATAATAATAATAATCCTGACTACTTCTTTGAACACACAAAAATCAGATCTACTCAATGAGCAGTAAGAACAAATTTTACCTCCAAACAAGAGCAAAAATTTATGAAGCTGGTTTATGGCATTGAATTTGCTGTTTTAATTTAAAATCACTAGGACTGGAGCGTCCTGTGTAGCCAAATGAAAAGAAGATCAAATGGCTTGGCATCTTTGGATTCTGGGAGAGGACTTCGTATTAAGCACTTAGATCAGAGATGATTAGACAGTCTTTTTAATGACTGTTTAAACAGGAAAGCAATCCTGTACGGCTCAAATATTCCCTGATCTTTCTTCTGTCTGCTTAGACCTCAGAAAATGACAGACAGCAAATGCCCAATCATAAGGAAAACACACACACACACACACACACAGCGCAAAGCATTATGCCACTGTGCATACACTCACACGTGTATAATATTCTAATGCCCATCAAGCAGAGGCATAAATTCAGCAATATCTAAGGTGTGCCAACAGCTCAAAGATGAAAAATAATATTGTGGTTATTAGAAATGGGAGGGGCAAAAATCTATGTCGGGGAAAAAGTCCTTTTTCTGGATTTTTTTGAGGAGTTCTCCTCTGTAGCTCCGCCAAAGAAATTTTAAAAATTTGAACACAAAGCTGTTATGGATATTAGCAGACATTACTGTGCCCAAATAACGTCCCTGCCATCCACTGGCTTTCAAAAAATCGGTAGGTCTCACACACACACACACACACACGCACACGTACACACGTTCAGGCGCTCAAGCACATAGACACACAAATGCATGCAAACACACACGCAGACACACTTGTGCGCTCACTGACACATGCATACCATACATAGTATATAATGATGGATAACGCACCACTTCCTAGCGCTGTACAAATAGGGAGCCAAAATATCTTTCTTACAGATGCTGCCATCTTGCACATTTGGAGCCAGAGTCTGCACAGTCGTAATCGGGCGGTTCATCCACGGTATCGAGATACTGCCCATGTACCCGCCCTACTTGTAATTACCTCCCCTGAACTTTTCACGTAGCCCAATTGGCTCCTTCTGTAAGTGATAAACGCTGTGGGTTGTGCTTAGACTATTCTACTACGATTGAATGCTTATTAAAGAGTTTGATAGTTTGGTTCTTTTCCACGTACGGTCATGTAACGTAAAATACGTTTGCTGTTTTCCTCGTCCTAGGCAGTTTGTCGCTTAACCGATATCCGATACTAGCTAGCTAGCTAATACATTGACCATGGTTAAGTAGCTACTTAGATACATCATACAAACCCATTTAATACTCCAAGCTAGCTAACCTTTAAAAAGAAAGTAAATAGAGTCTATGGATGAATATATTGCACACAATCATGGGTTTTAATGTTAGTAATAACTAGTTAGCTACCTAGCCAACGAGGGTGACCTCTTGATTTACTAATCTTGATTTACTAACGCTAGTTAGGTAGCTAGCAAGCAATCAGTTTTTGGGTCACTTATGCTGGCAACAAAAATTGATTGTAGAACGCCGCTTGCTCTGAACATAAAATCGCTGCTAACAGTAGCTACATCATGTTATGCTCAAAGTAAAGAGCCTTTTATTACAGATTTCCATTGCTGTTAACAGTGACCTGCTATAGATGTTGGTAAAGTAGCTAGCTTGCTATACCTTTCTACAGTAGCATCACTGCAAACAATGCATGAAGCCATGTTCAGAGCAAAGACCGTTTTACAATCAATTTTCATCAGACTTGCAAATCACTATGGGCTATATTCAGTTATAGTGGGACCTAGCAACTTATGCATGTGTAATGTTAACATTATATCTATTCTTGATGGTTGCACTCCAGCTCCGTACATTTCCCAAAAGTAAATTAACAGGTGATGACTACTCTAAGAGAAGCTGCCAATCAAAGCTGTCAGTCATGAGTCTACACCCCCTTTAAATAGTATCAAATAACTAAATAAAATAAAACTTGTCCAAAAATGAACAATTTAACATACATCAACATGGCAAAAACAACTTAAAATGACAGTAAAAATCTTCAGAAAAAACTTATTTGACTCATACTTAAACATTTTAGTGAGGCCCATGTCCACTAACATGGAGGTAGCAGGCTTATATCTTGTACTGCAGCCAGCCATCAGATGGCTATCAAAACGTTTTGGCTTCACTTTTGGGGAGCTGTTAGTTTGTCCAGCTTTATATACAGTCAATGGTGTATACTCATACAGACACGCGAACATGCATTCACATATGCGCAAACAGAGTCATTGACACACATATAAACAAATGCACACACACCTGCACCCGCAGATGCATTCACGCGCACTAAGCTACTCACCTCCAGTCTTTGCTATGATCTGCAGGTCGGGGGAGAGCGGTCCGTCCCCGACCGAAGTGAAGGCCAGCACCTTGATGTAGTAGGTCTTGTTGGGCGTGAGGCCTGGGAGCGTGAGAAAGTTGGCCCCACGGACGATCTGCTTGTCCCACAGGTTAACGTGCAGGCCGGGCTCCATGGTGTAGTACACCCTGTACCCCATGATCTGCCCGTTAGCCTCCTCTGGCTCGTCCCAGTGGATAATTGCAGTGGTGCTGCTCAGCATGCGACCTCTGACCTGTCGCGGGGCGGTGCTCGGGGCCTGCTCAGCCGTTTTGGCCTCGATGGCCTCGCTTGCCGGGCCTCGGCCGATGTTGTTCACCGCCACCACCCGGAACTCGTAGTCTGAATACGGGCTGAGCCCGCCCACGCTGTAGCGCGTGGTGGCAACGCCGTCAATCTCCTTGTACGTGTCCTCGGAAAACTTGGACTTGTGCTGGATGATGTAGTAGGAAACCGGCTCTGGGTTACCGGAGTCCCACGTCAGGGTGATGCTCGTGGCCGTACGCTCCGTTACCACTGGGGTACCCGGCGGTTTGGGCAAGGCTGAGAACGGGACGACAAAATGGGGCTCAGTAAAGTGGCTGTAATTTTTCAGTTCATGAGGATTTCAAATAGTGGTGTTTGTGTACTGAAGTTCAACACGGTTGTCATGGAGCCAGATACTCCAGAGGTTTTATGCTTGATCGCTGTAGTTCTAGACACTACATAAATCTCAGTTAGACAAAACATCAGGCACATTTTACCGGGAGGAAAATGACAAGTGCTGTTGGGCTGAGTTACTTGCTTTTGCTATCATGTTATGTCATTTAATGTTGTGATTTTAGACAGATCACCCGTCACCAGTAACAGAAGAATTTTCACATACAGAACGAAGATAGCTCATAGCAGCAATCACAGCAAGCTAATAATCATTAAGCACAATAATAAAGTGGTTTACTATTCTCAGAAGATAATCCAGTGACTGCATAATAAGAGAGCAATGACTGCCTGGAGACAACAAACCACCATGTCTAATATTCACCAACATATAAAAAATGATATTAAAGATGTTTTCTGACTTTTTATAGTTTTCTCTGCAGGATTTGTCATGAAAAATTCAGTGCATGTGTTGGACAAATCTTTAGTTTGGAACATGCAATCAAATGCCAATATGAGATAGGACCCTCAGACCCAAAACAGCTACTTTAAAATTAAAAGAATTTTGCAATCACGAACACATTCAATCGATATCGGTATAAATATGGTATCAAATATAAATCGCATTTTTTGATATAAAAAATAGAGCACTGACACTTTAATGAGGCGTCTTGGCTCAGGAATTTACCACGCCGGCTTGGAAAGGCTGTATCGGCTGCTGTTGACGTGTTTGAACAACAAGCGTCACTGATAATGGGGACTCACGTCCTTGGAAAATACCTGGGACAAGCCCTGCGAGGAGGGCGAACTGAGCAATAGGAGGGTATTGTTCAAAAATCTTCAGAGTATTCCTTTGTTTGTTGTGCATTCCCTCAATAATTTACTCTCTGTAATTTATTGTTTTAATTCAGGGAGCAACAGCATGTGAAAGCGCTGATAAGAGGGCTATTTATTTTCTTTATAAGTAATCTCCAGGGGGAAAGTTGTGGGAAGCTAACGGCAGTCTTAGTCATATTGTGACTAATTTCTCAGTGTTATGACTGCAGGCAGGAGCCTCTGTGGGCAACAATCTGAAACATGTGGGCTGATCCCAAGACCATTTTAGAAGAGATACACTTACACTTTGATAAAGTGCATACAGAAACACACACACATTCATCCACTGAGTGGGATAGAGAGGGGGGGGGGAGGGAGAGAGGCAAGTGGCGTTTGAACAAGTGGACAGTTCTCAAAACTATTTTTGAAGTGATACACTTTATGCTTTGATAAGGTGCACACACCATACATGCGCACTCTGAACACAAAAGCAGAGAAGAAGAGACAGAGTGAGCGTGAGAGACAGACAGATAGGGGGATGTGGAGAAAGCCTGACTCCATTCTTTATCAGAATACGATAAGCACAACTATAAGCACTTCAGGGAAAGATCAATTTACACAAGCACACACACACAAACACAAAAGATCTATTTGCCCAAATACGCGCACAAACAGGATCTATTAACACATGTAAGATTTATTTACACACACACACACGCACACACACACACGCACGCTCACGCACGCACACACACACACACACAATCTATTTACACACGTGATCTATTCGCAAAAATACACAAAGACGCACAAACAGGATCTATTAATGCACACAAACACACAATGTATTTACACACACAAAGAAACAAAAAGGATCTACTAACACACATACTCAAACACACACACACACCCACGCAAGAATAATTTCGACACAAACACACATAGAATCTATTTATACACACACAAGACTCATGTACACACATACAAAAAGACACTCACACAGGATCTATTAACACTCATACACACACATAAATGCACACAGCCAGCCCACAGGCGTCCCCTCACCTTTCACCGTGATCTGCGCTACAGCCTCGATGACTCCGAGGGTGGACATGGCCACGCAGGTGTAGTTTGCGGACTGGCGCACGTCGGTGAGCTCCAGAACGTTCCGGCCGATGGGCATGTCATCCTCGGGCGTCAGGTCCTCGGCCCCCAGCATCCACTTGACGTAGGGCATGGGGGAGCCCACCGCCACGCAGGTGATGTTTACGCTCCCGCCCGGCATGATCTCGCTGTCTGTCGGCGGGATGGAGAACCTGGGGGGAACCCGTCTCACTGGAAGAGAAGTGGAGAACGTATGGTAACCAAAGTGCAAAAAGCAACAAGGAAGGTCCCACCATTCGACTAACTTAAGAGAAAAAAAAAAACAAGTAAAACACAAGGCCGTTTCACATCTGGGTTTTTCAGGGTCGATGGGCATTCGATTAGCAATGCAATCTCCCCAGGCTAAGCTAGCCCCACTTGGGTGCCAGTGTTTTCAAGTGTATAACCAAAGTGCTTAGCCCCAGGCTTTCGAAAACCGAGGTGATATCAACCTGGTGTGAAAGGGCAGAGAGAAAATAAATAGAGTAAGAATGCACAAGATCAACAGGAATACAATGATGACCACAAAAGCTTTTACTTTGCCATAGTATTTACTACCATTGATATGAACACATAACAAATCACTTAATATCCAAAAAAATAAGTGACTTGAGGTTGCATCAGCACTGGTTCTGACTGACTTTGGGCCAGAATTGGCACAAATCTTACCCAGGGTCATGAGCTATTTGGATATTTAGGTATTTAGTTTTGATGACTGCGTGGGCAGTGATCAAAAATAAATAAGAAATGAAACAGTTTCATGAACAGGACTTGACTCAAACCTCACGCGGATGATGCGTGGACTGACGGAACACAGACCACATGCACAAAGTGCAGCAGTGATGCAGTCACACGAGACGCCACCACAGTAAGAACTGGAGGATCGACGGCATGCTGGTCTGGAGTTGCTCTGCGAAAACCAACTTCCAGTGCCGCAGCTCTTCCAATTGATGTGAAGCAATGTGCTGGCTCACATCGTAACATTGCACGCACACATTACAAGCACACGTCTTGCGACTGACACACACCCATCTGACGAACACAAGGCACAATGCCAGATTCAACCTCACAATTCAACTGAGGAGTGGGTGCAGCTTCCAAAATGTAAGAACGAAAATTCTTACGCAAACATATAAAAGTACTGAGAACGCGAATAAAACACAAGTAAATGACAGTAAATTAATACAAATTTTGAATAAAGTTTAAAGAAAAGGCTCCGGAGACCTGTCATGCCACAAAAGACAGTAATACAACAGGATGCCTAGAAGAGAGAGGGAAGCAAAGATGGAGGGAATAGCTAGTAACTTCAGGGGAAAAAAGGAAAAATAAATCCAAGGAGGAGAGCAAGGATGTTGCAAGGAGAGTTAGCCTGGAAGTAATGGATGCATTGCATTATGGGAGACAAAAGGGATCTCTATTAAAGGACATATCTAGGTGTATTTTAGGGAGGAGTCAGCCCTCATAAAATGTTCTTTATCCCCAACAAATGATGTATATTTTAATTTTAAAGTCCCCACCCCGCTAAGTAAAGGCTTAACCCCCCTATCCATTAATCTCCAGTGATGTCCCTTTAAAAATGCGTAAGTGGCAGGATTGGAGTACGACAGAGCATTATCAGGTATTAGTTTAGGGGGTGGAACATTATAGAATATTAGTATGGGGGGGTGGCATTTTGGTGTATTAGTTGGGGGGGGCATTTTGGGTGTTTGAGACTAAAATGCAACAAAACAAAAATAAAGTTGGGCAGGGTAAGGGAAGCAAAAACATAATGGTACATGTACACAAAAATTGAACAATCCTTTTTTTAAAATTTAGATTAGAAGGTGTGATGCACAAGCGCAATGTCAACAGCAATGTCGAGGGAGGCTTGAAACAGTCTGGGTAGATTATAGGGGACTTTGAGGAGACTCTCAAAGGAGAAGATTTAGGAGAGAGGGAGATTCAGTGTTACTGCCTGTAGTAACCCAAACGTCCTCTGAGTTAAGACGGCCAGAGAGCAGCATGGGAGTGCGGCTTCAATAAGAGTCAATGGGGACTCTCTCTGAGTTGCGCTAATGTGTTCTCAGATGCTGTCAAACAACAAATTATTTTTGAGGTATTTGCCATATTGAGTTCAGATGTTTGTTTCATTTATTAACGAAAAAGGATTTGTATCAAAGCTGTGTCATATCAAGCCAAATGGCATTGCTTCTGACCTGCAAAATGGTGTTTGAAGGTCAAAAATGACCGTTAAGAGATAATGCAGAAAGAGCTAATGCAGGTCACACTAACTAGTCAGGTCCATGGCATTGGCCGAAGGGGATAAGTAAGAATCTTTCTTTTTTTTTATATTAATGGAATATGATGCCTGAGGAACTATTTTTTTCTGACTTTTGTTGCCCTTTGAGAGAGGGGGAGCGTATTACTATGGAACATGCGCAAGTGCTTGCTCTTTAAACTAATGTAACTTGTTACGCCACACCTCACATTCAAAGGCTTAGGCAGGAACAATGAAAACACTAAGATGTCCAGTGTTAATTCACCTCCAGCAGAGTATATACAGGGAATGAGTCCAAGAGTGACCATATGTACTCTGTAAGAGTTGAATTAACACTGACCATGTTACAGTAAACACAAAAAAACAAACACAAAGCTCAAGCATGAACAGGCCACCATGCACCTCAAAATGCACAAATAACATCCCAGCATGCACCAGATTTAGAAGGCAGTCAAGCACCAATCAAAGATACGACCGTGGCATTCTCGACAAGGCAATAAAATGCATCTTAGACTGAAACAAATAACACTTTTAAAAAATATACTATCACTGAGAGCAGCCAAAATAAATAAATAAATAAATAAAACAAGGACACAATAATTTCATCTGTTTTCTCGTTCGTCGTGATTTTTTTTCTGCATTAAGTTTTTTTTTTTTTTGTTAAAAAGTAAAAACACACCAACCTTCTCGCAGCTCTGAGGGACGTAGGGGGTTTGATGCGGAAACACAATAAAATCGGGGAGGGAGAAAAACAAGGGAAACACAGAGAGAGTAAAATGGCCGTGCCAAGGTGTTCACACTGCTGCTTTTCAGACATCCCAGCCGAGACTCTCCCACATCCTCCTGTCTCCCTCCCACAAGCCAGTATTTCCCTGCTCCGTCAGAATAACAAACTCCAACTCGCAAATTTACACTGAATAAAATTAGTAATAATACTAAAGGTAATATTAAGGGTAGGTAATAATAATAATAATAATAATTTCTACATTTGAGATACTGCACTGCCTCAGTTTTCCTCTTCCACAGTCAAACTTGTGTAAATGCACTAAATTTCATCCTTTTGCCATGCAGTTTGGCTTTAACTAGGAAAAAAGAAAAAGTTGCATTTTAGTAATCCGTGTTCTTGCACATGTGCAGGAATGCAATGCAATGCCCTTTATTTATTATTTTTTTTATTTGCAGTTGGGCCAAATATACAATGATGAAAATTGACATTTCATGAAAGTTTTTCACGGTATATGGGCTAAGAACTACAAAACTGACACAGGGCAGAAGCTCAAATGCTTATTGGCTAAACTACAGCAACAGGAATCAGTTACTGTAATATTGAACTAAAAATGATCATACAGTGATACACCATAACATGATGTTCTGGTCCCTCATCGGTGAGCTGTCAATCTATCCATTGAAAAAGACATCTATATTATACACTGCCCATCCAAAAAAAAAAAAAAAAGTCACCATTTGGATTTAAATAGTAAATTATTTTAATCCTTACTGATTAAGTGCATAATTTCTCATTTCTTAAACAACCATGTGCGAACATGCATCTCATGGTCATTCAAGAGGGGCAAATTACTGGCCAGCATCAAGCAACGAAAACAGCTAAGGACACTGCTGAAATCACAGGAACTGGGTCATGAACTGTCCAACAATTTATTAAAACCTGGAATGATAGAGGTGAACTGTCAACTTCGCTGAAGAAAATTGGTTGGAGAAAAATCATGAATGACCCGGATAGGAGAACTCTAAAATGCTTGGTAAAGTCTCATCAGAGGCGGCAGGTGAACTGGCAATAGGGGAAGCTCAAACCCATCCCTTAAAAATAATGATTGTTCACGACCTGTTTTCAATCATTCATTTAAATTACCATTACAGAAACTCTGAAAACTCTCAACATTATCAGGTGTGGTCAGTTTTCATTAATAATGCATTGCATACCTGTCAACTCTCACGCATTCGGCGTGAGTTTTACTGGCATGTTTACATTCCCCTACTGTAGTCAGCAATTATTCAATCAATGCATATGTAAGAGATTCTCGCACAGAATTGAAGTCCTTGTGCACGGAGGTTTATCAGTTTCACATGCGTGACGATGGATTTCACCTCTAGTAATTGGAAACCGATTATGACTCGGACTTCTCACGCTTTTGTTTACTCAGGGGTTGGAAGCAAAGCGTGTGTTTCCTAATTGTTTAGATGAAATAAGATCATTGGAAGCAATGGAATTGCATAAAGATATTTCAAATGATCTTATTTCAATAAATAAGCCCAATGAGATATTATAATGCGCAATTTTTTTTTTGGATGGGCAGTGCATATTTTAAAGAAAAACAAAAAATATTTTACAGAATCAACATGATCATGCATTCCTTACTGCATGATCTTCGCCACAAAACATTACGTCTTTTTGGCAAATGTTCCTTACGGTACTATCGTCAATTTCCAAAAAAGGTAGGACGCAATTTGAAATGTAAATGAAAATGAAATACAATGATTTGCAAATCACTTAAGCCCTACATTTAACTGAAAACAATACAAAGACAACATATCAAATGTTAAAACTGAGAGATTTTATTGTTTTCTTGAAACAAATCCACTTATTTAGAGTCTGATGCCAGCAACGTGATTCAGAAATGTTGGAACAGGGGAAACGAAAGACTTGAGAAGTTATATCATGCAAAAAATACATCTGGGGGAACATCTTAAGTTCGGCTAATTGGCTACAGGTCAGTAACATGACTGGGTATAAAACGCCTTTCAGAAGTAAAGATGGCGAGGGCTTCACCAGTCTTTAAAAGACTGCGTAGGCAAATAATTCAATAATAGAAGAATAACATTTCTTAACGTAAACTTGCAAAGAATTTGGATATTCCATCCTGTTCAATACATAATTATGGTGGCAGGGGCAAATTCACTGCAACAGTCAAAAACATCTCCAATCGGAGAAAAGCGCTGCAAAAACAGAATGATGCAAATTCAAAAACACGCATACCAGGAAGCAAATGCAAGAAAGAAAAATGCTGCATATCCATGTCAACACATGCGCGCTGCAACGGCCCGAAACATCTCCATTTGGAGAAACGGGCTGCAAAAACAGAAACGATGCAAAGCCAAAAACACGCATACCAAAAGCAAATGCAAGAGAGAAAAGCGCTGCATTTAGATATCAACACAACGGAAGTGCTCCTAGTCGCTATGGGGAGTGTCAACAAAAACAGCTTTTACTTCTGTCCTGAGCGGAGTAGCATCCAGCTGCAGCCCTGGAGCAGAAGCCCCTGATGTGACACAGCCCCTGGCTTGACGGAAGCAAAATAATGGCTATTCACTGTTTTAATGCTGCATTCGGTAACGCGTCCCACGAGCCGTGTTTTCGAGACACAACTGGTGAATTCCGTTCTTTTGACCTCATGACCTCACTGTCCGAATGACCCTTCCTCGTCCGTTTGACTTTAATTCACAACACCACTCGTGTTTACGAGTGTTACCGAATGCAGCATTTTTCACTTAGCTAGCTAGGCTAGCAAACTAGCTAGCTAGCGATTTCGCTAGCCTAGCTAGTGATATTTACGCTAGCGAACCACCTAGCAAGCCAGCTTGTGAGCTAATTGAATCTTGTGCACATAGCTTAACCGATAGAAACAGTAAATGGTTAGTTTACCGTCACTTACTGTTATTCAGCAAGCTAGCTGGCATGACTATTCAATAAATATCACTAGCTAGGCTGGCGAAATAGCTAGCTAGCTAGTTCGCCAGCCTAGCAAGCGAGCTAGCTAAGTGAATAAAAACAGTGAATAGCCATTATTTCACTTCCGTCATGCCAGGGGCACTTCCGTCAAGCCAGGGGCTTGTGTCACGTCAGGGATTTCTGCTCCGGGGCTGCAGCTGGATAGTGTTGCCTGAGCGAGACTAGCCAGCTAAGACTCTCTGGCTAGCTAGCCAGCTAGCTAGCTAACGTTAGTTCGCTTGTTTAGCTAGCAAGCTTGCTTGCCTAGCTGGCCAACAGTTTGGTGCACAGAAGTCAGTAGAAAATAAATGAATAAAAAATCTGTTATTTTGCCATCTCACTTAGCTAGAGTTGAACCGCGAGCCTTTAAGTTATACTAAATATAACTGTCAGCTAGCTAGGCTAGGGGACTAGTCGGCTAAGCAAGCAAACTAACGTTACCGAGCTAGCTAGCGATCAGTTATATTTGGTATAACATAAATGATCGCGGTTCAACTCTAGCTAAGTGAGATAGCGAAATAATGGATCAATTTTGTTCAATTGAATTCTGTACACCAAAATGTTGGCTAGCTAGGCTAGTGAACTAGCAAGCTAAGCAAGCAAATCAAGGCTAGAGAGCAGCTATATTTGGTATAACATAAATGCTTGCGGTTCAACTCTAGGTAAGCGAGATAGCAAAATCATGGATTTTTTTATTCATTTATTTTCTATTGACATCCGTGCACCAAACTGTTGGCTAGCTAGACTAGCGCACTTGGCAGCTAAGCAAGAGAACTAACATTAGCAAGGTAGCTGGCTAGCTAGCCAGAAAGACTTAGCGGGCTAGTCTCGCTCAGGACAGAAGTAAAAGCTGTTTTAGTTGGCGCGCCCCATAGCGACTAGGAGCACTTCCGTTGTGTTGTTATCTAAATGCAGCGCTTTTCTCTCTTGCATTTTCTTTTAAGGTTTGCGTGTTTTTGGCATAGCATCGTTTCTGTTTTTGCAGCGCGTTTCTCCAATTGGAGATGGTTTGGGCCGTTGGAGCGCGTATGTGTTATCGATACGCAGCATTTTACTTTTGCCTTCGCTTTCGCGGTTTGCGTGTTTTTGAATTTGCATCGTTTCTGTTTTTGCAGCGCGTTTCTCCGACTGGAGATGTTTTTGGGCATTGCAGCGTTTTTTGCCCCTGCAGGCCACCGTACATAATATCATTAAAGATTCACAGAATCTGGGGAAATCTCTTTATGCAAGGGATTAGGCCAATAACCAAAATTGAATGGCCACAATATTCAGGCCCTCAGGTGGCACTGCATTAAAAACAGATAGGATTCTGCAGTGGAAATCACTGCGTGAGCTCAGGAACACTTCTTTACACAATTATCAGTGACTTCCATTCGTCACTGCATTTACAAATGCAAGTGAGAGCTCTGCCATGTAAAGACTAAACCACATACAAACAAGATCCAGAAACACTGCTGTCTTCTCTGGACCTGAACTCATTTAAGACGGACTGAGGAAAAGTGGAAAACGGCTCTGCGGTCTGATCAATCAAAATGTGAAATGCTACTTAGAAATCATAGACTATGCATCCACTGAGCTAAAGAGGACCATCTGGCTTTTTTCAGGGCACATTTCAAAACCCAGCATCCACGATAGTATGGGGGTGTATTAGCAGGGCTCCAGACTAACTTTTTCACATAGGCGCACTGGTGCTCCCAACCCAAAAAATTTGGGCGCACAAGCAAAAATCTAGGCACACCACTATAAAAAGTGGGGAGCACCAGTAAAACTCTCGGCCATATCAAGTAATACATCGATGTTAACAACCTGGAATAAGATATTTGAATAGATTATAAAAGAAAAAGCATAATCCAACTTAGTTATATATTGATAGGTGGAAAAGAATTGTGTGGTATTTTAGATGGTTCTTGGGGATGGAGGACAAATCACACCATTTGTTGCAACCAGCCTCTTTATCTTTAATCTTGTACCTGCAGTCATAGCCAGGCATGACTGATGATGTCAAGTCAACTGTTGAAAAATAAATACTCAAAAAATGGTAACAGTGTCAGTCACTCAGTGGAAGCTGATTCTATGGGTTTAATATAAGCTTGCACACCAAGGCGGAATTTCCGTGCGGCAGAAAAAACATCCGCAAGGTCTTCAGCTTCTGCGAAAATCCGCCTGCGAAATTGTACTTTTAGCCAATGAAATGATGCATGTTTATTCAGGGTATGTGAACACCAATGGAATATTGCCTTCAGAGCGGTCTCGGCATGGTTATCAGAGGTTGTTATAATATTCGTGGGGCTTACGTGAGACCGAGAGTGGAGATCTGTTTACCACCCATTTTTGACTTAACTGAAGTCTGTAAAATGAGCTGTCGTCACGATGCTTTAATGTCTTCTGTATAATGAACAGCTTTGTCATGTTGCAACTTCATAGCTGTAGCTTATGGTACAGAATGTACAGCGAAGGCTGCTTTTGATTAGCTAGATAGCTTGTATTCAGTTAACACTGACATTTAACGTGTCATCTTATAGCTATGTGCTCAGTTAGTTTACTTTTTCATAGTGGTTAGAGATCTAGCTAATCATTGTTGTTGTTGGTTTTTTTTTTCGATTAACATTCGTCTTCTGAATATTTGTGCACCAAATCACGAAGCTGTGCGTCGCTGAGGTGTAAATTATGACGCAGCTTCGTCTGGGTTTGACAAGTTAAGTTTATTGAAACAGCCCCAAGTTCGGACATCAATAAGGAAAACATTCGTTGGCTATGTCAGTGTAAGAGTAGACCGTGAAGCTAACGTTACCGTTCAGATACAAACAAGCAATGTCGCTGCTGCTATCATGGTTCATTTTATTTAATTATAACTCGCGGATTTGGTTGTCTGTTGTGCAAAACTGGAACATGAGAACACGAAATTTCGTGCCGAGTTCGGTATGAATGGTTTCATGCGGAATTTTTTGTGCAGCGAATATTCCGCCAATCCGTGCCGCTTTTTCGCTCCACCCCGGTGTGAATGGGCCTTTAAAGTCTAAGCGGCATATGTGAGAGTGTCTTGTTACAGGGCACCAACATATCTCTGTGCCACTGGTCTTACGCATTTCCAAGAGTTAACACGGAGGCTCGGGAGAATATAATTATACATGTACCAGGGCGCCGTGAAGCTACCGGGTTTCGCGTCTGCGGACTCAGTACTTTTTGTTAGGCGCACCCATGCGACCTTGATTTCAAAATCAGTCGCACCGCCCTAAATCTCGTCGCATATGCGACCAAAATGGTTGCAGTCTGGAGGCCTGATTAGTACACATTACTCTACCTGATGCCAAGACGTACACACGTGACAGAAGCTTCTTGCATGCTGCCATCCGGTTATGGAACAGCCTACCTGATCACATTGTTGGTACTATATCACCATCCGGCCTCTAATTTTTCAAGTGCCGATATATATTTAGGTACAATTTATTTTCTTTCTATTTTTCTTTTTCTTTTCTAATGAGATGCAGTGAACAATTGATTGGCCTCCTGGAACGTTATTGTTGCCCTGGTTGGCTATTGTTCGCATTTGCAATTATATATTAAAAAAAAAAAAAAAAAAACATGGCATGGGTTACTTGCACATCCGTGAGGACAACATTAATGCTGAAAGATATACACAGGATTTGGAGCAAAATACATGGCAATATCCAGATGCCTTTTCAGGGAAGGTCTTGCTCATTTCAGTAAGACAATGCCAAACACCATATTCTGCACATATAACAACAACATGGCTCAGTAGTAAAAGTGTCCGGGAACTGAACTGGCCTGGATGCAGTCCAGCCCGTCACCCATTAAAAATAGTACTTGGCATATTGTGAAAAGGAGGTCTTAAAGTGTTGAGAAGCTGAAATTCTACTTCACGCAAGAATGGGAGCACATTTTTCTTTCAAAATTTTAGCAGTTGGTGAAAGACGAGGTGATGCAACACAGTGGTAAAAATGCCCCTGGTCCACCTTTTTTGAAACCTGTTGCTAGAATTATTTTCAAAATGAGCACACATTTTTCAAAGAACTGTGAGATCTTCCTGTTTCAACATCTAAGATGTTGTCTGCATAATATTTTCTATGAAATATGGAGTTTATATTATTTGCAAATCATTGCATTGTTTTTATTTCCATTTTGCAGTGTCCCAGCTTTTTTGAAAATAGGTTTGTAAGTTATTAAACCTTAATTGATGATATCTTGGTTTGTTTTACTCATAAGACAATTACGTTAATGCATTACTTCTTAATTTACATTATTTTATGACATGCACCATTTCATTCATGTTCCATATATTTTGAAATGCTATTTCATCAACATTTATTAAATATTTCAATATGTAAGCCATGTTGAGGACTACTATACAAGAAGACATTCAAATGTCCTCCAAGAAGAGAATTATGGGAAAAAAGAGAAATATAAGAGAGTCTATCCATAGAATGAACAGGCGGAGCCCAGGACAGCAGTCCACCCTAATTCCTAAGAACCCCATAAAGCAGAAGCCAATTAGTAACACACCAAGCAATCAAGTCATTAGAGTTAGGAGAAACCAACAGAAACCAAGATTAAAATAATGACAAACAGAGATCACAGGTTCAAATCAATGCAGGAAAGGTCAAAGGTCAAACATAAGGAAGGCTATACTTACACCTTGACATGAGATAGGGTACTTGAGGCTCAACGGCTCAACCACTACTTTATTTCATCCAGGGTAGGAAATTTTCAAATTGCAAATGGGGGCAGTTTCTGCACCCACCGGCTAAAGTCCAGTGGCAGTTTAAAAGAAACTGGGGTGAATTAACAAAACATTTCAGCCTTGTAGGAAGTGAGGATAAAATCTACGGAAAGACGCCATTGTAGATATGAGGCAGTGGGTGTTTTTCAGCAGCTTTCACACAACTTCTCTGCGATTTTCAGCAATATTTTTCATGTACAAAAACCCAGGCTTTGGGATATAAAAACTGAAAAAAAAGCCCCCCTGCCTCATAATTGTGAGGATTATTTCTCAGTTTCCTACCTTGATTCTCATCAAACAAGACATCTTTTAGGACATTTATCATTGCACCATTCCCTTACTGATGTTTCTTGCCTAGCTCTCCCGCTACAGCTCAGTGCCAGTACCAGGTTTCAGGCTCTGTTTTCCTACCTCTGACGTATAAATTGGCAGGAGCGGAGTAGCGGGTGCCGTCGTTGTTGGTGGCGACGCACTCGTACTTTCCCTGGTCGGCTTCCTCGCTCTGATCAATCTGGAGGGCACCTGTGCAGGAACAGACAAACACATGGCAAATGCGACAGTTAAAGACCGCAGGTTAGCAAGAGCTCTGCAAAATACAGGTCGTAGTGTGCCCCTCCCCTGCACAGCAAAATCGCACCCGCACGCCCCCTCATCCCGACTTCATCTGTTATTTACTCATCAGCAACCCACCCCAAAAAAACCTAAAATAAAACAATAGCAGAAAAAGAGGATCTACAGTGACTGCAGTACTAGAAATCAAAGCGGTGGGCCGCAAAATGCTTAACGTGCAAAAATAGCTCCGCTTGCAAGACGTCTGAAATTAATTATCGTTTTAGCGTTTCCTGAGTTGACTCGTTTTAATCATCACTGACTAGGCTGATTTTTTTTTTTTTGAAGTTCAAACGCGGGACTGGAGACAGGGTATAGCATACGTACAGGTCCGTTTCAAAATCGGGCGTCAGATACAAACCCGTGAGCCCGCAACCGCTTCTGCGAGCAGTTTCTCTGAGGAAGCAGACAACTGTCCACTGTTAGCGGTCAGTGTTTTCCCGTGCCATTGTCCACGCCTGGTATGATGCCACAGCAGGCAAAACAAACACCTGCTGGCCAGTACATTCACTACTGAGAGACTTTCAGTTATTCCTCTACAATTCGACTATTTCAGGCCCACTTGAATTGCTTTGCAAAAAATCAGTACAACTTTGTAAAACCAAACTAATTACAAAGCCACGGTAACTGCAGACCATTTCTCACGAAGGACTCGCCAATTTCAGAAAGTTGGTACAATTAAGCATATGTGCTATGTTAGCCCTTTATGTTCGGTTAGAATTCAAAGATAGGAATGACTAGAACTTAAATTTCGCACAGATATTTATAAGTACTTTTTCACTCAGAGAGTGAGAAATGTCATTGTTTTCTGAAAAATATCAGCTCATTTTGAATTTGATGCCAATGACAAGTTTCAAAAAAAGTTGGGACAGGGCAACACCTCACAGCTAACTAGGTTAATTGGCAACAGGTCAGTAACATGATTGGGTATAAAAAGAGCATCCCAGATTGGCTGAGTCTCACAAAAGTAAAGATGGCAAAGGCCAAATAGTTTCTTAGCGCAAAATTCCAAAGAATTCGGGAGTTTCATTATCTATCGTACATAATGTCATTAAAATATTCAGTTAATCCGAAGAAATTCTTGTACGCAAGGGATGAGGCAGAAAACCAATATAGAATGGCCGTGATCTATGGGCCCTCAGGGGGCACTGCATTAAAATGGACAGGATTCTGTAGTGAAAATCACTGTATGGGCTCTGGAATACTTCTGAAAACCACTGTCAGTAAACACAGTTCATCACTGCATCCACAAGTAAAAGTTTAAACTGTCATCTAAAGGTAAAACCTTGAATAAACCAGATCCAGAAATGCAGCTGCCTGAGCCTGAGCTCATTTAAGATGAATTGAGTTTAAGTGGAAACCTGTCCTGTGGTCTGACTGGTCACAACGTGAAATTCATTTAAGAAATCATGGTAGCCATGTCCTCCGGGACAATGAGGAGAAAGACCATCCAGCTTGTTATCAGTGCACAGGTCAAAAGCTAGCATCCCTGATGGTATGAGGTACATTAGTACAGATGGCATGGGTAACTTGCACATCTGTGAGGACAACATTAATGCTGAACAATATATTCAGGCTTTGGCGCATAATATGCTGTCATCCACAAAATGCCTTTTTCAGGGAAGGCCTTGCTTATTTCAGCAAGACACTGTCAAATCAAAGTCCGCCGAAATTATAAAACCACGGCTCTGTAGTAAAAGATTCCGGATGCTAAACTGGCCTGCCTGTAGTCCAGACCTGTTCACCCAGTGAAAACATTTATCACAGCATTATGAAACAAAATATAGGGCACTGGCGGCCCCAGAAGCTCTCGCTGTTAAGATAAACAAAATTTCAAAGTTTTTGTTGACGAACACATGCATAGACGGACCCACGCGCAGATGGAGCCCGATACCATTAGCTCCCATGCCACTCGGGCGGTGGGAGCTAATTAGGAGCCTGTAACTGAAAATTTTGATAAGGTAAAGCAAATTGTCAAAGTTTTTGGTGATATTTTTAGGCCAGTGATCTTGAAAAAATAGGCCAAGGTCACCTTTAGGCATGCCATTTGTAGGACTTTATGAGACGCATGTCCAGTAAAAATTAGGAGCCTGTAACTGAAATAGTTGATGAGATAAATCAAAATGTCGAAATATTTGGTGATATGTTTGGGCCAGTGACCTTGAAAAAATAGGCCAAGGTCATCTTTAGGCATGTAGTTTGTAGGCCTTTATGAGATGCATGTCCAGTAAAAATTAGGAGCCTTTAACTGAAATAGTTGATGAGATAAAGCAAAATGTCAAAATTTTTGGTGATATTTTTAGGCCAGTGACCTTGAAAAATAGGCCAAGGTCACCTTTAGGCACGTCATTTGTAGGCCTTTATGAGATGCATGTCGAGTAAAAATTAGGAGCCTGTGAGTGAAATAGTTGATGAGATAAAGCAAAATGTCGAAGTTTTTGGTGATATTTATAGGCCAGTGACCTTGAAAAAATAGGTCAAGGTCACCTTTAGGCATGTCATTTGTAGGCCTTTAAGAGATGCATGTCCAGTAAAAATTAGGTGCCTGTAACTGAAATAGTTGATGAGATACAGCAAAATTTCAAAGTTTTTGGTGATATTTTTAGGCCAGTGTTTTAGGCCGCACGCACGCAAGCACGGACGGAGCCCGATACCATATCTCCTACGCCGCGAGCGGCGGGAGCTAAAAATATGACAAAGGTGACTGCAAAATGTTGAGCAGCTGAAATCGTACATTAAACAAGAATGGGAATACATTTTGCTTTCAAAACTACAGCAATTGGTCTCCTCAGGTCCCAAACACTGACAGAGTATTGATAAAAGAAGACGTGATGCAGCACAGTGGTAAACATGCCCCTGTCCCAACTTTTTTTCTGGTATCAAATTCCAAAGCCAAGTCACGTTAATGTGTCAAAACCTGAGATATTTGCAAGACAATAATGTATCACAGGGTACAAGTGATTACACATAAACTGATTGCCCTAACAAATGTAAAGATCAAGTAAATTTTTGCTGAATTAAGGTCTTTACACACTGGGGACACATTTGTTTTTGTGCAATTAATTTGCACAGCAATGCATTTTTACGAACTGTTGTTTTTGTTATGAGTGTTTTCACACAGAAAGCGTATATCATGCGGCAAAAAAGCGAAGTAATAACGTTTCGGATTGAGGTCGATTTTTCTGAGCTTTTACAAGGCAAAAACTGCAAACAAACGCGAAGTAGAAGAATAGTCCAGGCCACGGCAAAGATGAAGAGTACAATCGACCAATCTCTTGCTTATCAATAATGCTCCTAAATTAACTACTCTAGCCTATAGTCAGTAGCTTGTCTACTGCTGCCACCTACTGGCCTATTATTTTAGCAGTCTCACAATGTACTCACTTTACAATGTATCCATACTATGGAAAATTCTATATAAATAGCATTGAAAGAGGTACGGAGATCCTTTACTAGAGAACAATTTTAATAAACTTTTCTTCTTCCGTTGAGTGAGGAGGATGAGCACAAGATCTTTATCACTGAATGATGTTGAATCCATCATTTTATCTGAAGGATGAGCTGCCACAAATATTTTTGAACATTTTATCTATCAACTGCCACAAATTTGCATCGCTGCCGCTATGAATACTCCTGATGAGAATCATTCGCTTTTTCGTCTCGTTTATTCGTCACACCCCCAGTGTGTAAAGACGTTCAGGCATACACGGAGTAGAGATATAAAATGCTTTCTTCAGTGAGCATAAATTGGAATTTTCAGTTCATTTTTGTTTGATTCTATGTGTGACAGCGTTGATGATATATGTACTGGAGCAGATGGTGCACTATTACTGGTTGCACTATTGTCTAATGCAATTTTCCACTCTCTGCAGCCTACTGTCACCAAGCGTGGAGAAAAAACAGGGAATACACTGGCAAACACATTGACCACGGATGACAAAATGAACTTTACAAAGTTTAACTTTGAAAAAAGATTCAATTAAAAACACTATTTGAATTTAAATAAGCAGGGCAAGCAGGGAAACAAAACCATATGAAGGGTATCTAAAGGGGCATTCAACCAAGAGGCTGCAATTACGCTACCAGGATTTCTTTATTCCGAACAAAAATAAGTGTATGACACTGGGAAGGAAGGGCAGGTGCAATTGCTAAAATATACAACAATTCACTTGACTGACCAATATGGAAATGAGTGGAAACTGCTTCAAGGGAAGCATGACTTAAAGAAAAGAGGCTTACAGTATACAAAAGCAGCGTAACAAGAGGGGTTCATTCAACAGAAATAAAGGTCGTGAGGATTTAACAATACTCAATAATCAACCCACTGCGGAAGGGGTTTACGACTTCATTTGACGGAAGTCAGGCGAAAAAAATTGCAGCTCTTACAAAAAAAAAAAAAAAAAATGCTGCTTGGATATAAAAAAATAATTATGCACAGTGTAATCACATACATGAAAATATCACTGTCAACCTCCGACATGCAAATCTTTCCAAGAATAAGAAATGTATGTCAGTGCAACTTACAACCTTTTAGACAACCCTTAGCTGAAAAATAAAATGCAGTTGTATTAGAAGACAAAATTCAAAATTATGGCTTGAGCCATAACAAGAAAGCAACCAGCCACTGCAAATAGCTTCAGAGAGCTACAAAGGACACCCATGAAAATCCACTAATGGGATCAGCAGTGTGGTGTGTCACAAAACCCAGGAAAAACGTTTTTTTTTTTCATATACATCAACCATTCTCCAACACGAGACGTACAGGCAAAAATCACAAAGTTGACCCAGTAGGCGCGAGGCGAGACTTATCAGTTATCCTTTCCCATACCCTGAAGTGCGAAAAAAACATCAAAAAGTAAAACAACCTTCAAAACCAAGAGAAAAAGAGAAAAAATATATATGGTAGGAAAAAAAGCACCCAATAAACTTTATCAAAAAAGTGGTTGTTTGGGCTTTTTTTTTGAGAAGGTAGAAGAAAGCAAACAGAAGAAAGGCAAAAAGTTTGCAAAGATGGAAAGAAATTCTTTTGAGGTGAAAAAAAAAAACCACGTGAGGCAGATAGGAAAGGTGACGTCGTCTTCATGGTGCCTGTGTGAATCCATCTCGTCTGGGTTTTAGTGCTGAACAAGAGCAGCTAAGGGAGGGAAAAATGTTTGGTTGTTTTTAGTTGGACAAAAAGAGGGACACATGAGTCGCTGTGACTGTGCTATGGCCAAAAAGAAAAAAAAAAAACGTAGAAAGAGAGGAAAAAATATATAGATTATCGGATATGCTTTGCCGTTTCACAATAAGCATATCGCAACTGAAAGGTCTCATTGAGGGAAAATTAAAAAAAAAAAGAAATAAAAAAAACTGACGAAGAAATTAAGTGGAGACAAAATGAAGTGCCAACGGGATTAAACTGAAAAGGACTGGAAATTAGGAGGGATTTAAAGGTAATGTGGTTCTGGTTGGGTAACGGGATGAAGACGAGGAAGAGGAAGAAATGAGGAAGGGAGGGGACATGAGAGGACAGCAAGAATGAAGAAGTTCATTCTGTGAACGTTAGTTCAGCACTCTTACCTCTTATTGGTGTACCACCTGGGTGGATAATATGAATGCAAATAAGATTAGAAAGAAGAAGCATTAGTACGGGTAGAAGGTGTCTGGGGCTTTGGAAGAAGAATCAAATTAGATTTAACAGAGTTTCCTAAATAAAGCTACCAACAGAAAGAGAGAGAGAGATTGAGAGAGAGAGAGAGAGAGAGAGAGAGAGAGAAAGAGAGAGAGATAGTCTGATAAAGTCCATTGAAAAAAGGATTATCATGAGTACCAATAGTAGGTCAAAGAGCAAGTTTCACAGAGGTGTAACCAAACCTGGCGGTGGGGGGGTGGGGGGGTCATTTCGGGTTGGCAAATTTGCCTCAAAACTGAAGTGGGTGGATTTTAAGGAGTTTAAATACAAGAGAACAAGAGATCCTGGAAGACTACAAAGACAGACCTTACTTGAGAACAGCCAAGGTGAGTGCAGGCTTTGACTACAGCAAACTGACCCAATCATTCAAATTGTACTTGTCAGGGAAGACCCTGTGACTCAATTGGATGTTTTAGTGCTTGTACCCACTGTGGCCTTTTTCAGAATAAGACTGGAGACCTCTGCCTTAAATCCTCCATGTAACCTACAGTAAACCCGACACAAAATGGCCGCCCTTCTACAGCACACTGCTTAAACAATGCTTACAAATACCAATGTGGTAATACACATCAAGGAAGAAAGTGTGAGAGAGAGAGAGAGTTAAGTACCATTCAAGCAGGGGGCCCAGTTATAAAGCACTGTTATTTAGGAGTAGGGTATATTATTTACTTCACTGTCTCTGTGATATTCTGTGTGCTTTAGACAGGTGCGTCTATGCCTGTTGTCACACAAAAAATAAATAAAGAAAGAAAATAAAACAACTTGTGTGGGAGTATGTGCTTATACCTCTAACTGGTGGCTAAGCTATCTGTTAGTAAAATGCATGCCATGCATTTTAATAATAATCTGAACATGGAAATTAGTGGGGGAAAAGAGAGTGAGGTGTGCTTCAGAACTAAGCACTTACCAAAGGATTCTGGAGATTTAAATACGGAGAAAAGAGAAACAGCATAAAAAATATTATTATATTCCTTGGGATTTGTTACAAGAGTTAAAGCTTTATATACTATTAGCACGTCACAGGTTGAAGCAGTTGAGCTCTTACATTAAAAAAAGGTTAATCTACACAACAAGCAACTGATAGGCAGGTTAACAAGACGATTTAACACAGGACAAATTAGAAGCTGGGATTTTTTTTGTGGAGACAGGTGGATTAGACATTCTAAAAGACTAATGGCTCTCAATACTGCAGTTCATTTCAAAAGCTGGTCAAGAAAACAACATTTTCTGGCCATTTTTTTCTCAAATTAGTTTTGAATAAATATATTTTAGAACTCAAGTGAAGAGGAAAACGTAAATTCAGGATTTGGGAAGGGATTATCGGGGAGGTGGCAAAGAGAAGCAAAAGTTGGATTAAACATCTGAAGCGGGGGTTGGAGCAAAATAGATAATTCGGGAATTGGGAATGCTATTGCACGATCTCGCAAACTACTGTGGCTACTTACGTTAAAAAAAAAAAAATCCTCATAATATGTACCATGAATTTGTTATTCAAGTATTTAGTTAGTTTGGGGCAAAAAAGGCATGTATTATTGAGGGGTTAGGGTCCAAAATTATTGACTCGCTTAAAAACATTTTAAAAATGTAACGCTTTGGAATTTAATTATGCCTATTTCATCCGTTCGGCAATTTTAATCTTTTTTTATGCTTTAAGCTGAATAGTTGAAAACCACGGATACTCCTTTGCAAGTTCTGAATGATTGCCGAATGCTGAAAATGAACAGTTTGAGAAAAAATATAGAAGAGTAAAATAAAAGCTGGAGAAAATGGATCCCTAAAGTACTGCACTGAAGCAGCAAGAAAACAAAATTAACTGATATAAAAATACAGTCACAGCAGTGAGCAATGAGGACTACAACAGAGGCACAGGACCCTCAACAGGAAATGACATCATCAGGAAGGGACAAGGACCACGCACATACACACACCGTCAAGACATAGACAAGGAGTAGGAATAGATACAATGTCATTGCCCTAAGAGTCAAAGCCAAAGGAAGGAAGGTAAGGTGAAATCATATAAACGAAGGGACGTGACACCAGGGGGAAAACAAAACACAGAGACGGGACATTTCTGCCAGAGGAGGTTAGTTAGGTAGCAGTTACCGCACCGTACCTGATCTCAGCTGCTTTATTCGCCCGTTATTGGTGGTATTAACGGGCAGGAAGTCTTTGAACCAGGATATGTCTGGATCGGGGTTCCCGCTTGCCGCACACAACATGGTCGCTGTACGCGTGCGCTCAACCACCTTCAACTGCGGGCCCATGTCTATGGTGGGAAAACCGGCAGGAAGCTGGTCCTCTGTGAACACAAAACACGGTGTATGCGGCTTTACATGGAGAATAGAGTGACAGTGAGCACACAGGAATTCAGGGACTACAAACAACACAGTGTTTGTGGTTTTACATTGAGAACAGCGCAAGAATGAGCAAAGAGGAACTCAGTGAACACAAACAACACAGTGTACGTAGTTTCATATGGACAATACAGCAGCAAGTCCAAGCGTACAGGAGCTCTTAGAATACACAGCGTCATGAAGAATTGCGAACAGCTCTTTCATGTGTTCAGAAAAATTATCAAATATTATCATTTACTAATCAATTAGTTTGCACAAACAGTATTAACATGTACTAGCGGAGTGTTTGTTTATATTTCAAACAGAGAGATAAAAAATGGAGATCATGGCAGGAAAATGAGGAGTCAGAGAGAGATATGGACAGAGAAGAGAGGAGACAAAGGAAGTGGATGTAGAAAGAGAAGGGGAAACTGGGAGAGAAAGGTAGACAAGGGGGATGGAGAGATTAGAAGAGAACAAAAAGAGAAAAGGCTGACGAGAAGGAGAGAGCGATATATTAGCATCATTAATCTCACTGCAAATTAATTCCACAATGCATTGTATTGGTTCTGCAACACAAGTTATCTTGTCATGGAATCCAAGCTAGTTGAATTGGAGAGTGAGTGCGAGAGAGATGACGCACAATATAGATACAGATAAGCACCAGATAGCAACACTTTTATCATGGAGACAGTTGTTTTTAATACACGGACCCAAAGAAGATGCTTCCGTCCTATTAGGAACATGCAGTACGATACAATTAAACCAATGTCCGATCATTTTTCAAGCCATTTCCAAGCCATCACATCATAGCAAACTCAAACAAGCCTTAAAATCCCTGCTCTTTTCACCAAGACAGGCTAATGATAACTACAACCATAAAAAAAAAATGTGACAGTAACGACATAAATATTGTCGTCGTTTATCATTGTTATTTTCATTATTTTTCTCTAATGTTCTCTTTTTTAACTAACTTTAAGCACTGCAAAGTGACTCCGTAATTCCAATTTTTCAGTAATTATATGTTTTTCCACTCCATTCCCCGTGGTACCGTGTTTAATCAAAGATGTGAATATCGTGGTTCATGATGTCTTTGTTTTCTTGCTGAACAGAGACAAACCACGGCCTGAAAAGCATTCAGATCCACACAACAGAACGTCAGAGAATGTCAGCGTAACACACAAGCAGGCCATCCTGTCTGTCGGCCTCAATTCGGTTATCCATCACACTGGGGATTCTGAAATGTTTCCATCGACAAAAGACTGCAAGGATCCAACAGCTATGGCTGTAAGCACTGATATTTTCCCCTTGTGCTGTGATAATTATGCTCTCTCGTGAAATGAATGCGTCTGCTCGTTTTAGCCAGACCAGTCGATTATCCGAGTCAGATGTTGTCTTTCTCAAAACGGTTTCATATTTTACGACTCAACAATTTCACAAAGGCAAAATTCATTTGAGAAAAACAGACAATTTTGTATTATTTTCGTAGCTCCCTCTGATGCCTGACTCTGCTTTGGCATAAACACAAGTAGAGTTGATGTGACTTTAATTGTCTCCTTAACACGTGTAATGGTTCAGCAGCTTGGGAATCAGAGATCTCATTACATCCATACCACATACAGTGTGGTCCATAAGTATTTGGAAAGGGAAACAATATAAAATTGCTCCAATTTATATCAATTTCCCTTCGCATGGCTGGAAATACCATCAAATTAAAACTGGCACTGGTTTTCTGAGCCGTAATTCAATTGAAAATCACAATTTTCTCAAAAAATAGAGGACCTGATACAGACTCAACGATTTTTGGTTGTCATCGTAATCCTTTACGAAACAACCAAAGGGACAGCCATTTATTTTACATTGTGTGTGGAGGGAGATTAGGGATGAAAACCAGACAGGAATTACAGAATTTTGCATTAATGTCCAAATACTTACAAACCTCACCAAGCACATGGGTATCTGTCTTTGTTGTTGGATGTTTCTGAAGCAAAGGCTCAACTAATCTTTCCCCAGGCCTTTAGAAAAGGTCACTTTTTTTGATAAAAATAATGGCCGCAGCAGTGACTAATCTCAGAGCCCTGTGACACCCAACCCGTTTTCTCCGACAGTCATTGTAAACTTTTCGATGCAGAACCCAGCAGTTCAGGAACCCGATTACTACAGCTCTGCTCTGCACTGCATAACCACTTTAATTTAACTAAACAAGAAGGCAAACAAGAAAGTCTAAACAGAAAGAACAAGACCTCCGAGTTCTTATCAGAGAGTTACCCAAACACAATCTGCCCTCAGTACACAGAAGAAAAAAAACCAATCTATAATAACAATTTAATGCGACCTTTAATCCTTTTTTTTTTTCGGCCACTGAATTAAAGGCTCTAGTGAACACACCGAAATGCGTGCAATCATTTCCGCGAGATACGCCCTTTGCGTTTCGCATGCTAACAAGATACAGGGTGGCCCTAATCTCAGCTATTCTTGTTAAATGTGGAAAATTACATTTCTTGTACTCTCTCGGCGCCGCATTCACCATCTTTCAATTCATTACTTTTTCATGAGGAATATGGCAGCAGTGTAGCCATCTTATCTACTTCGCACTGACAGACACTGACTTTCTACCACAAGGTTAAATAACAATGAAACACCCTTGAAAGTGCTGTTTGAACGGCTAATTTAAGGGACGCGCAGTATGTCCTAATCAGTGACCTTACCTCTCGTAAGAAAATAAATATTTTCTTTTTCTTGTGGCATTTAACCTTTTTAATACCAGCTGAGTAACAAAAAAATACATTGTGGGAACATTATCACACAGCTTTATAATGCAAGATATGATACAATCACCCCAATTTTTTTCATATCAGCTAAAGTCATGTTGTCGTTACAGGGGTCAATCCCCTTTTCTTCAGTGCTTGTAGTACAAAATCTTAATTATTGCACTAAAAGCGATAATGGGACAAAAGTCTGTTACTAGCTAGTAAAACACATTAATAATGCTGCACTACAATTTTGATTTCTTGTACCGTTTATCACCTCAAAATGAGTTGATGAAATATCTTAACATTGTTTCATGACTATGCTTGAAAGACCTTGCTGAAGTATGATACGACTGGCTACTCATAAAGTGACATTCTTGCTTTACATGCTCGCGTGGCTTTTGCTAAACGCAGTCCAGGGCCCCTTGCTATTCCATGCTAAATTAGTCTTTGGTAATTTAGATTAGCACTGACCTTCATTGAGCTATTTAGCACAGTCAGTGCAATTGTCCATTAAAGACAAGTTTCTAGTGCGTATGCAAACTCGAACACTCTTTTTTGTTGTGCTGCTTGCATCTCCAGTTTTTTATAACTTACAAAGCACAAATCATTCAAAAAGGCCCTTTTTGCCATTCATATTTTTAGATGCATATCATATATAATCATCAACAATCAACCTGCAAGATCTACATTTTATTGCAACTGGGATTCTGCCATGTGAAAATTACTGTCCATGTTATGCCATAGGGTATCAGGAAATGAATCAACTTTATACAAGGAAAAATGAAAGCAAGAATGAAAAACAGCTCAAAAAAATAGTCTACTTATTTCAGAGATGTATCAACATCTTATCGCCTTTACAGAGATATATATTTTTGTAAATACTGAACAACTTCTGATCCTGAAATAACACACCCTTGGCTGTTGATCAATAGGGAGAAATGAGTAGACTCTACACTACAAAACAAAAGACCGCAAAAACCTGTCCTTCGTTAAAATGAGAACTATGACAGAATACCTCAGCTTGCGGCGTGCTGCTAATATTAGCACATTTCCAGAGCGTCTGAAACAGCACACCGCAAAAACGTGTACCTCGTTAAAACGACCGAATACCGCACCTTGTGGTAGGTTGCTAAAATTAGCATGTTTCAAGAGTGCCTGAGAAGCTAGCGACAAGGAGGGCTCAATTAAAGGGTCCAGTTACGATCAATTTGACCATGTTTGTGTGGGGCCAGGTACCTGATAATGTGGAATAATAGGGGGGAATGGCCCAGGGCCAGAAATTGAACTGGCCCTCTCATCAGAGGTGGACCATGAAATCTCATCAGAGGTAAATGCTCAAAATGCCTCTCTATGGGCCAGTTCCACCACCACAGATTAAGCTTATTAATGAACTAAACTCAAGTGCTCATAGAGAATTTCTATTCAAAACTGAGTTCAGTCCAGGACTAGACTGAATCAGTGTCTAAAAAACTAGCCCTTTATCTGTTTAGGCAGCATTCTAGGACCTATTTATCCATTTATTGTTTTTTAGTCGCTATCCAAATAATCGCAATGCACATACAGACCCAAAAGCTGGTTTCATAAACACAGAGTAGGCCTGGACTACATTGAGTTTTGAAACGAGGACATTTAGCTTTAATTTAGTATAAGACAAGGCTTCAACTGAGTCTGATAACCGGCCCACAGGCATCTATGTTTATAAAAGCTTTACTAAATAAATTATTATACTGAAAAAAAAGTCAAAGAAAAATATTGATTAGTGGAGGTGCCTCATTGCAAACACTTGATACAGAGGAGTCCCAAGGTCAGATTCCAGGGGGCAAATCAGTCAATATTTCAGAGGGTCAAATACAGGCTGTTCTCAAAGAATTGCCAACGGCAAAATTGGGTATGTCGTCACCAGCTTGAGCTATAAATGGCAATGCACATTTCCTCAAGTTGAACTAGCCTACATTATGTACTTTGCTCCAAAAAAAAAACTTTTTCTTTGGATGAATTCAGTTCCTATTAAACCAAATGATTAATTCATTAATTTCAGAATGGATTTATTTATACGTGCACATGGCACATTTCATAAAGAAAGGTCACAGAACACTTTGCAGGAAACACTATAAGAGCAAAACAAGGATAAGAGCTGTAAAGACAAACTCCCTGATAGCAGGGAGAGTCCGTGGGAGAACTAGACTCAGAGAGAAGCCCATTCTCCACTGGCCAACTCAGTAGAACCCTTTCAAGATCCCCTTATTACACTCTGCCAGGGGTCCTCCCCATCAAATTTGCATTGTGGGTAATCAGATGGCAAGCACATTTCTGGTTGTTGGGTTACAAGTTTATTTTATTAATGGCGAGGCCTGCGTTTTCTGAACTGTATCATGTGAATTTAAACCAGATATTGGTTACATTACACACGCAAGGATGGGATGTCACTGTGAGGCTGCGGAATGCACATTCCATATAGATAAAGCAAACAAACTCCACCAATGTCCGTTCATGATAATGTCACCATTGCATAAACAAGGCGGCAATTGAACAGAACCAATTAAAGGAAGTTGCCGTGCAGACAAGTGAGTCTTGAAAAGGCCTGCCTGCAGCGCCCCTGCGTCCAGTCGAATCGTGAAACTGCATTTTTCTCCTAAAACTAAAAGAGCTGCAGACATAATGCAGTGCCAACAGCCAGGTGTCTCTCACCAATTTCTCTCCACTCCTCACCGCCCCTCTCCACAATCTGTTGAGAGTTCAGCAAAAAAGACCAAAAAAAAAAAAAAAAAAAAAAAACTAAAACAGTCACGGATTGCCAACTCAACAGCTATCGCTCAGCATCCAAGGATCGTTTGGGAACCATAAATACCTCACAGCCACATGCGTCAGGAATATAAATGTAGCCAAGATGTGTTGTCCCGTCCGGGGGGAAGGTCAGGAATTCAAACCGGCCCTCTGTGACGGCACAAACGTGCGTTTGGAGCCGTCATATACGGAATGACACGTAACAGGATCGCACAGATGCTCCTGACATAAGCGCTGCGGAATTCGTAAGATTTCCCCCCCAGTTTACCAGCTCATAAAACTTACGATCCCACTGTAACTACACTCATAGGCAAGTCGTTTTGTTTTCATGTCTGTTTTTTTTTCCAGGTCAAAAATGGCCAGGTGCATGATGCATCTCTGACACTTACTGGCCCCAACTGAATTTTTTTAACTGCTCTGGGATCAGTGGAGACATTCTCCCACGCTTTATCGAAAACTTTTCAGTAAAGTGTCCATTGCTGTTGCTTACACAATCATTTCAACAGTCACATAGTGCATTCTGATTGAGCAAGGACTTTCTAAGGACAAATGAGACACGCATACATACATCAGTTAATATTATTTTTCCAATTCAGCAACAGCGTACAATCCAGCCATACTTAAAATGGCCGTTATTATTGTTGAACGAATGACGATACAATCAGGGTCCGAAAAAAGCTGATGGATGAAGAGAGGCCTTGCGCTCTGCATACATTACCCCCGCGTTCTGCGAATGGATGGATCGAGATAGCGAGCGCAGCTTTAGTGCTTTGCTAAGAGTGCAAGAAAATTACTGCTGTGGCAGATGGGGACCTTTTATGCAGCACTTTGCTCAAAGTCAGGAGGTAATTGAGAATTTGCGCTCGAGACGGTTAAAAGCGACACGCACACACCGACTCAGTAAACTCACTATCAGCACGGAATAAGAAAGCAGTTCATACCTTCTTAGAATACGCTAATCTTTAAAAAGGAGTTAAAAAAAATAAGCCAACAACGTATTCTGAGGTCAGATCACCTTGCTTGCTTTCAATTCATTTTTTTAAAAATCAAATACCTGAATTATTTTATTCATGTTTTATCTCAAACCTTTCGGACTGAGATGTCTTTTTTAGAAGGAGCCTAAGTGCACTAATCGACAACCAATGGAACCCTGAATGAACCCACAGTGTGATCACATTACTACAAATGACAGATACAACTAATATGTTCCTTAGCCGTGGCGCTAATTAAATAAAGATAATTGAGTCTTGATGAACTAGACCGCAGAGTTAAATGCGATTAGTTAATGTTTACCCTAACTGAGTGCCGCTGAGTTTACTTTAAGGGTGGATGAATCGGGCTCAGCTTACCTAAATAAGATTTTCCAGAAGATGCTAATTCTATTATCGCCACAGGGGGATTTCATTAGCCTAGTGTGCCGCTACGGTGACATACGGCTAGGCAGTAGTCGTTCCTCCACTTCACGTACGTGACTCAGATAACGAACCCCGACCGCAATTAAGCCTTGTTTAATTAAAGGCTACCGCAAATTCACACTAGTCAAACAGAGCAATGCCAGCCTCTTTGATTGTTATCTCCGGAACATTATGTGGGGGGGGGTATGTGAATAGGCCTTCATTTTGAAAAGGAGACAAAACATTCAACCCAAGCCCTCATTTCTGAGAGTGAGAGGCATGGAATCTAAATTTGTCTCACAACTAGACTGTCTCGATTCTAGACGCATTTCACGAAGAAAAGCATGTGGACATTCCTTGGTCTGGGGCTGTTTTTTTTTCACAGTTTGGGCGAGGCCTTCTGGTTCCACCAAAGGGAAATCTAGTCACTGTAACATAAATTGATCATTCCGGAAGATTCTGCGCCACATGCAGTTTGGAAAAGGCCCTTTCCCGTTTCAGCAAGACAGAAATCCCCCTCATGCAGTTTGTCAAGGCTGGTGGACAATAATATGACTGAATTGACCTCATCCTATCAAATGCCTTGAAGTCTTGACACTACTGCACAAAACTACTTTCCACCTGATTCCGTGCCAAAAAAAAAGGGTTCCCTGTTTTAAGCCTGTCGATGCCCCAATGCATAGTTTGCCAAGATTTGCTTACAGAATTTGACTGGCCTCACCTTTAAACCTACCAAACACCCTTGAAATTAGCTGGAAAATGGACTTAGGCTAGCTAGGACTAATTGTCTTATATCACCGCCCATCCTCACAAATCCAAGTGGAAGCATATTCTTGCAGCGAAGTTCTGATATGAAGCGGAAGAATACCAGGAAAGTGGAGGCTCTTACAGCAGCAAATGTGGAAGAAATCATCATTATTTCCCATGATGCAGAGTGAGATGTTGAATGGGCAGGTGTCTATAGACAGTTGGCCTTGTTGCTCATGACTTGGCCAGGGCACGTTTACACATGCAGTTTTGTGAGGTCAGGTGACATCTTGTTCCAATTTGATCACTCCGAATGCGGATTCATGCCAGGCTTGTAGAAAGTCAGTCAGGGTAGGCAACATCCCTTATGAAAATATCCTATAGTTATTTCTTAGTAATATTATAGTATTTATGGCATACCTATAGCATTACTATAGCTAGCATAGTATAACTAGAGTAGTACTGTAGCCATCAGATTATAACTATCGTATTACCACAGTCAACAGTCCCATGATATTACTATAGTCCACACAACTGTATGGCTGTAGTTTCAATAACTATAGTATCACTATAATAATACTACACCGCGGTGGCGAAAATACCAGCCATTTACTATAGGATTATGATAGCTTGGAACTGCAGTAATTTTTTCATAAGGGACTGGTGGATTTAGAGCACAAAGGCTATAGTGCTAGTAAAGCCTATGCAGTGCAAACAACTCTCAACCCACTCGAGAGAATTTCATGGAGCTGATCTCTGTCAGAGGCTCACAAAAGTGATATAAGTCAATGCATAAGAGAGACAAATCTTTGGAACTATAATTTGAGCTTTAATTCTGGAGATCAGACTCCATTGTCCTTGACTTCCCAAGCAGAACGAGATGTTTTCTCCCCAACATTCAAAGTCATTCCCGCGGAGAGAATCCTTCAGGGTCGTAACGAGGTCTATTTGCTGGGTGTTTCGAGCGGATGCAATCTCCTTAGAGCTGCCGTCACAGGTCAGTTCTTTATCGGCGGAGAAGCAACGGAGGAGAAGGGGGGGCGGGGAGGGGGGCAGCGTGTAGAAAAACACACCGAGGCCTTGGATTCCTCCACGTTACAAAAAAAGGATTACCTGAATGGAAAAAGGACACTTCTTCAAATACAACACCCAGCCGTCTTTAACTTTATCTATCTGAGCCCATTGATATAAGAACGCAAGTGCAAGGGTATTTGCCATCACAAGCCTCTGCAGCCTTCACGGAGAGTGCGTTTTAGAAACACAAAGAAGAAACGATTTTTGAAGAAGGGCTGAAAATGGTCACTGCTCAACAACAATCCAGCTTCCAACGCAAGAAAATTCATTTCAAAAGTACTAATTAAGTTTTTCATGGGAGCATGCAAATACCCCAGGTTTTCTTTTAAGAATAGAGTTGCGCTGTATGTGACAACTCCACTGTATGAAATGACAGAAATTCCTCCGCAGTTCATATGATATGGATGCAAATTTAACCTCCGCCTTTAATCTCATATTCATAGGTGTGAAATCCAATGTGTCGGAAAAACGCTGTAGAAAGTTCAAACTCAGTCACCATCCAAATAATAACAGACCAGAATATTTAAATTCAAATCCGAGCCCTACAACACTAAACTGAAAGAGGAATAATGAGTTATGCCATGGCCTTTCATTTTGAGTTCCGTCAGTAGAGAAAGGGAAATATCAAAAGTTTAAATTCAGCAAAGATGTTTGGATCTATTCTTCATGCGGATTGCAGTGAGAAGAAGCAAATGAAATCCTATAGAACAGGCACAGAGGACTTTTAAGACCAGGGAAGATGAGTATCAGGCATGGTGCCAACCCTAGTTTTCGGAAACAGTAATCAGTACTAATCACTGTTGGGACGATTGGCCAGTTCTCATTGTTTAATGATAAGATATTCTTTCCAATTTGGAACAAGTTGAACTCCAGGGGATACAACAATAATGGTCACTATTACATCAGTCTCTAATACAGAATATTAGACCTACACAATAATCCATAAAGTGTGTGAGTGGTCGGTCTTTTTGCTCTTTTGTGCTCCACCAAAGAAGAAAGAGCGAGAAACAAACTGGTCGTGAGGGGTTAAGGGATAAGTCACTTGATAAATCGCTGTTTGAGAGCGAGGCCCACAGCAGATTGTTCCAGAATCCAGAGATTCCTACCATTTTAATTCAGTCATGATCTGAGCTGTGCTTCGGTGCAGGCAGTTCCAACCCCTCAGAGAAGGGCCGGTGATTCGCAGCTCTGAATCAGTAATATCGAAGCCACAGGCTCAACCTTCCCTGCAGTCATCGGAGGTGTAAAGTTCAGGCCTGAAAAGTCAAAATCCTCACCAGGATTTTTGTACTTACCACCAAGATTTGTCAATGTAAACAATTAAACAGCCAAAGGGTAGATTTAATACGTGGAATCAGCTGGTTGAGTTCATAAGTGGAACAAACAGACAGGACTTTTACTTTCTGACCCCCCTGTGTTGTACATTTCTGGCGGCCATTATTGTAGTCTTAAATATCGGGTTCCCTGAATCGATTCACGCATCTTTATCTGACTGGGAAACTGTCTTTATTTCAACAGGAAAAGAACTGCCACTTAATACGGCCGTCTTTTATAGTCAGGATGTAGAATGCCAAAAACATAAAGTCATAAAGCAATATTATTAAAACAAGCTGCGGCGCAGTAGTAAAAGTGATGGATTTTTTATTTGACAAAATTGTTCGCTCTTTTCCTCCCAAGAGGCTTAATAAAGCTGATTTAAAACATCCACAGAACAACAGCCCAAATTCAGCCTCCTGAATACATGCAATTTTGGCCCAAGCTCAACCAACGTATTCAGTTATTAGTCTTATTATTTTTGCTCTGGCAATCGAGAAGGAGCGATTATGTCTTTGTTTCTCCTCTAACTGAATTAATCCACCAAATAAGAGAGCTTGATTAACAAAGCAGGCTGTAATCTCGCTTCGTGCCAGGTTGGTGATGTCATTACTGCCCTTTAGCGCTCCCTGGCGACCTCCATTTTGAGCGTTTTGGCCCCTCCCCTGACAACGCTCGCTTTACATCATGGGCGAAAGGCCGCCGCCCACATTCTGGCTGGCAGCCAATGATAATCATTTAATCTCCTGTCTGTCTGGGGGGTGAAAAAGTGGGTTGATTTAAAACATGGCAAACTTTCACTTGAGCAAAAATGAAATTGAATGAATAAATAAGCACACCAGAGGCCACTGCATTGTTTCAGCGCCCACGGCAACAAATCAACAATAATAACAGTTTTGGTCGATGCGGAAGGGAACGTTGCCATGATTTTTTTTGGGGGGCTTGAGTGCACACAAAGGCCAAGTGTATTCTTCACGATAAATGGCTGGAAGACGACTGGCAGAAAATCATGAGTACTCGCAAATGTAAAATTTAATAATAGGACTTCATAAGAAAAATAACGCATATACCCCCGCCTGACTCAAACACACACACACCAACACAAACAGAGGAAATGATCTCACGCAGGAGCACCTTTTAACAGTTACAAAGACCATGACGAAGAGGCCAGCTCACTTAGTGGACTGGGATAAGGGAAAAGTCCCTGGTGATTAAACTAAGGGCTCTTCAGTGTAAACGGATATTGACCGTAACGGGCTGACACATAGACGCATCTATTGACCCTGCGAGAGTCCTCACAGACGGCTCTTAATGCAAGATACTAAGAGTCAGATGCACTCAATACCTGAAATAAACAGCACAGACCAACATGAGGCTGGACTACGAGAAAGGTGTACTGAGCAGACATTATACACATGAGGACACACAGACATGCAAAACACGCGCGTGCTCCAAGTGCTCTCCTCCTCTCCAGTACACAGATTCTTCCTCTCTTACACACGCACACACACACACACACGTGCGCACGTGCATGCCTGTGTGTGTGTGTATGTGTGTGTGTGAGGGAAAGAGAGAAAGAAAGGAATCAATCACCAAACCATGGCATTTAAACTCAACTCCTCTCTGAGGGAGAACACTTTTACAATTTTTTTTTTTTTTTTTTTAAAAGCGGAGGATACCTCAGCAGCTACAGAAGTATGAAAACAGGCATGCATCTGAGGACAGTAAGCCTACTGCAAATGGAGAATTCTACTGTTCAGGATAAATTTTATACAGTAGAATCAGTCAGAGACAAAAACATGAAGCTACAAATCTCATAGGCACAACTCTGTTGGTGAGTAATTCTCAAAATGCACCATATTCAACACATTAACCAGCACTGAAGGCTCCAATCAGGGTCAATATGATACTTGCTGACAAATTTTAAAAGTGCACACACACACACACACACACACACACACAAACACATTCGAATGTGCTGGCTCATTTACAATATGTTTAACACCTGCAGTGAGCCAATGTCTTGTCAGCAGGCTGCCAAGAGCGCGCTCTCCCGAGAAAATAAATCGCACTGATGGGAGTCAGTTGATTGAGCCGACACTTCCGACAGAAGTGTTGCTGTTTAATGTTTTATTTGTCCATCATAATGCTGCATCATCACTGCAGTCAGATAACAGCCATCAATGATAGAATTGCCCATCAACGGTAATACATCAGGTACTCCTCGCTTATTACTCACAAATCTGACTCCTTTATGGATACTTTACAATGCAAGCCAAATGCCTTTTTTGGAGAAAAACTCAATATCCACCAAAAAAAAAAGAGGCTCAACTGCTTTTAAATGTAAGACACCCAAGCTAGTGAGAAAAGGCACTTTTTTTCCCAGGCTTAAACTTGGCAAGACGAGGAGAGGAGAATATGCCACTAATGGGCTTAGTTAAAGCACAGAGGTCTGAAGAAGTGACCCACTACAGTCAATTAGCAGGTCCCAGGCGGCCATTTTAGAAGGTTCTAGTACGGATGACTCCACGCTAAGAGCTGGGCGCTCTACACTGAATGTCAGTTTGAGCAGGAGGGCTACACTGTTTTTTCTCCTTTTTTAATGAATTACTCTATGAAGAAAGAGCTGGTTGGGGAAAAAAAGGCCGTTGTTTAATCACAGCAGACAATGGAGTTGGGTTCAGGCAGTGAGGGCCCGAGCGGTTTTGTCCAATCTCCGGGGATTTGAAGTGAGATAAATAAGTGAGGCTCTTGATGAAAGCCTCTGGCCTCTGTTATCAGTAAAGATGTTCATTTTCATTTTCAGCTCTGTTCTGTCAGTGACGTGCCTTCAAGCATTAGACTAAAGCATGTGACTGAGAGTGTGTGAGTATGTGTGTGTGCATGTGTGCCAGTGTAGAGATCTGTGTGTGCGTGTGTGTCCTAGTGTGTGTGAGTATGTGTAGATCTGCGTGTAAGTGCATAACCACGTGTCGTGTGTGACCCTGCGCGTGTAGATCTGTGTGTGTGCGCATAAACACGTGTGCTTTTGCACGTGTGCATTTGGGGATCCATGTGTGCAAGTATATGAACTTGTGTGTGAGTAGTTTTGTGTGTATGTGCCTGACTGCATGTGTCTGTGTGTCTGCGCACAAATCTGAGTGTGAAATGTGTGTGTGTGTGTATGCGTGTGCGTGTTCATCCATGTGGGAGAGTGCATGATTGTTTCAGCACTTATTCTGGTCTTATCTCTCCTGTGGTACAAACTCATTATACGACATGTCACAGGCTAAATGTGAATAAAAATGCATGTGCAGAAGGGTCAGTGGTCTCCATGTTTCTACTGGCCTCCTGTATGTGCAGTGAAGTGCAGCAATTCCACATTGAACTGACTGCAGTGAGCAGCTGCAGTGTCTCCACTAACTCAACACGATAACAGGCTAACCCTGTAACTGGGAAAATCAAGCAAAAAAAAAATATTAATAATAATAATAAAAATAATAATAATAATAATAATAATAACAGTAATAAAACCTCCATCAAATGCTGCTGTATTCAAACTTATGGAACTTCAGGCCAATTTTAAATTCACGTGGAGATCCCTCGGTTTCCAACAATCCTAAATATGTCCTGCTGAATTACAGGGAAATGTGCATAAAATGATGCACAAGATCTATATTTTTTCCCATTTCATGATCTGCTACGGCCAAATATTCATGCATGGTATCCTGGGTGTGAATATTTCCCTCAATATAAGCGTGATGTTGCTTCAGTGAAGCACTACAACCAGCTGATACAGAATATGTGACTTTGTCCAACGATGTAAAAAAACAGGCTTTTTTTTTAACTTTTAACCTACTAAAGGGAAAAAAAAAATGTGAAATGTTAGAATTTTTGGGGTGAATCACTCATGTAATTCAAACAACATCATGGGTGTAGCTTGCCACATTGCTGGGGATCTACACTGGGTGAGAAATAAGGCCTTAGGTGGAGGATTTACAGCCCAAATCCCAGCCTGCTCGTACGCTTTTAACACTCTTGCAGGGTCAGAAACAGATGTTCCAATCGGGAGCAAAATGGTTCACTACAAAAACTGGATGTTTTGAACCACTGTCGTCCATCACCTTTAATGCCTGGTGGAAGTACTGCTACGCTACTAGCTGTAAGCATCTGGACTGGCAGTGAACCAACTCTTGAACTGACCTGATGCCTCAAAGATAGAAGATAAATTCTGTTCCCATCAGAGTCACCAGCGAGGACCGCAAGTATTTGGACAATGAAATGCATCTTTAAAGGGATGCAATTCCTACACAGTGTACCCCATGCAGATGTAACCCTAAACAATGCAGGTTTATTAGCCCCTAAATTCTGGATGCACAATCAGTCAGCAGTAGCCTGGCTGTACACAAAGCTGGCAGGTAAACACACTCAATTATTTATAAACACAGATACACAAGGCTCCAGGCTATGCCACCTCTAAGGACGAAACAGATTTGATCAGAAGAAATGTGACCAAATAACAAAAGCGAGGTGATGGATGTATGAGGATATATCCGCACCATCAGGTAACGTCAGCCAGGTGTCCAGGGTCGATACAAAAGCTACCTATAAATACAGTGAAGTATGCAAGTATGAGGACATTGACACAATATTAGCTGTTTGTCCCTGGGCATCAGCAAGTTATACAACGTATTTCAAAATAATGAAAGTCAGGCTAGAGACAGACAGCTTTCGTTTATGCCAATTTACAACCATAGCATGTCAACTATGTAGGAGCTACAGCTTTTAGTGTTCATATACGTACGTTGTCAGATGTCTAAGCCTATGTCCACACCAATGCGTTTTCGTTTTGAATTGACATTCTAAAACAAAAATGATCTCCGTCCACACTACAACGCAGTTCCGCAGTTTTAAAACTAAAACAGGCTCGGCAGCGTTTTCAAAAGTCTCCGTTTTAGGGGTTCGAAAATGCTAAAGTAGAGTAGACGATAGGCGAAATCGCAGCAAAAGTCATGCGCTTTTAAACAAAAATGTATCAGTGTTGACATAGTTAAAAATTCTTACAGACTTGATGTTTAATGCATGAGGTCAAAAAGACTTTAAATAACCGACAAGGAAAGTAGACAGTACAATTTGATTTTTGCCACTAGTTTCAGACTTTTATTTTTTGTTTTTATTAAAAGTTAAATCAATTCGGCAAATTTTCTGAAAGGTAAATGAAGCTATTCAGATAAACTTGCCTGTGCTTATCAAAAGAATGAGGCATTTTTAAGCAGCTGTGTGAGTTCTCACCGTCATTGCCTTTGGTCAAACAAGATTTAAGTTTCAAAACTCCAGCCCAGACTTATCGTGAAGGATGTTAATGTATCAACTCAGACAGGAATACTCCTAGAGGCCATGTTCAATTGAAGCGCAGTACGCCAAGTCTTGAATATTGAATCCCAAAATGAAGAAAGTGGTACCATTTATTTTGTTGGTAATTACATAATTATTGGAGCATAACATGACAGAATGACCATAAACTTGTGTGGCCAGAGAATTACAAATCAAAGAACCAGCTCGATGTGATTGCTCAAAGTTAATGGTGAAGTACAACGTCGTTGGATTTAATGCGGTCATTAGAAGCAGACATAAATATTGCTTAATCACAATTTAGAGGCTAATCCAACCTTAGATCTCCATCGCCTCCCATTAAAAGATGCTAATATAGATCAAAACCCTGGTCTTCCTTACAATGGATCATTTCCCGTCTGAACCACCTTCGACATTTATAATAAATTGAATACTTACATTTTGTTATTAAGATTATACTGGAGTAATCCTGGTAATTACCACAGTTCATAATGAACAATATAAATCATTCCTACAGCTTCTTCTTATTCAAGTTAACCACAGATAGCTATCCTTTTCTTTAATTTCACCATTTAAATAGTTTACATCCGTATTTTGATATCAGACATTCTATAACAAACACAAAGTTGACACCTTAAGAGGGAAGTACAGACACAAGGGACATATAGTTCACACAGGGGTCAGTCTCCCTAGAGCAATGGACGGTAAGGACCTTGATGATTATCAGACTGAAGCTTGAGCCACCAATCTTACTTGTCCTGCTTGAATGCCGTAGCATGAGGCCGTACATCAGGGCTGTTCAAAATTATCCAGAAAGGGCCAGTGTGGGGGCAGGCTTTCATTCAACCAAGCAGTTACTAACCTGATACTACTATTCAACAACAAGTGTCCTTGCTAAAGAGCCTGATTAGTAGTATCAAGTGTGTAACTGCTCGGTTGGAATGAAAGCCTGCCCACACCGGCCCTTAGTGGATAATGTTGAATAGCTCAGCCATACACATTTCTTAATCGGAGTTGATGCTGACATGGACAGTGCGGTCAAGGTGGAGTTGCCCCTCTTAAGCCTTGCTTTGGCATGCGAGCGCAGTCTCTGCTAACAGTGAATGACTGTTGTGTTTATTTGTGCCTGAGATAACAGCGCTCCCCCATGCAGCCTCGCAGAATCATAAACATAATTATCTTTCTTTTCTGTTCTGAAGCCCAGCACCTGCATAATGCATTCCCTCCTGCGCTGTAATTAAAGTCAGCTGTTACACTGTGATCAATAGAGATTCAGCTCTGCAGCCAGACTCACACAGCTAGCAGAGTGCACAACCGAGCCGCCGTTTCCGAATGTGAATCTCCAAATGTGATTTCCGAGTGTTACGGCAGCCTTTATTTCCCGAGCTTAGCCACCAATAAAGAAGGGAATAAATTTACTGATGTAAGCCTACCCGCACACCCACGCAACCACAATCACACACACCTGCACACGCAAACATATACACTCCCGTGCGCATACACACACACACACTCAACCACCCGCGCACCCACAACCACACACATATGAACACGCGAACACATACACTTGCGCACTCAAACACAACCACACACACGCTCACAACCACACACACCTGGACCCGTAAACACATATACTTGCCCACTCCCACACAACCATGCATACACCCACAACCACACACACATGCACACGTAAACACATACACTTGCGCACACACACACACACACACACACACTCATGCACACGTGCAGACACACACACATATTCACGCACAAACGTACACAGGATCGTCGTTATTCTTTGTCAAAATTCTAGTCATTTTTCATTGCCCTGGTACTTCAGATGCTGCTGATGCTAACGGTAGCTTATAAATACCCACGCTCCTCCTCAGCGATGCTCGACCTGAGGTAGAACTGTTCCACTGCGGCGATGGAGCGGGGCCGATGTTCTTCCTCTGTTTACACACAAAGCACACGGTACAAAAATAGCAGGACCATCTGGTGCCCAGAGTCAGGATGAATTGGAATGATAAAGGGAGATGAAGAGAGAGATTGATGAAAACAGTGAGGGAGTAGAGCACTCTCAATAAAAAACTCCACCCGCGTAGGCTCAAGTACATGGCATTTCATGGCCAAACGCCCTCCCAGCTTTTCAAACATCAATTTATTTCCGCCGGCCATACTGTAAATGCACCTAGCCTCTTCAGTGTATTGACAAAGACTGGCCAAAGGAAGTGAGGAGGGGGAGTGAACAGCTACTTCCTTTTCAGGAATTAGCGTAGCTTACTTCATTCGCTAACACTGGTTACCTTAAGCGATAAGTCCACTTCAGGCCTTTTATTCTCACCATTTCCCGGTTCCTAATAAATCTGCAATTGCAGTCAATGTAGCATCATTTCTTCAGAACTTCCACGAAACACGTCTCCCAGCTTACTCCATAACTCAGCACATTTATGTGATTATAAGAAATATTAACTTAATGTTCACTCGGTGAGAGAAAAACAAGAAAAGGCTTGGAGGTGTTTTCTGAACACTGGACCAGGGAGAGTAAGATGTGGGCGTTTTATTAATGCATTTCGTGATTCTCTTTGCTTAATCATTCCTCCACAGACGTACACATTCAGGCCTCAAGGCCAGTTCATCAGCCACGTCCGCCTTTCTTCAGAGCGCATTAGTGCTGCTAACCGCCACCGATGACTATTTCAACAAAAACAAAGGCTCGGGCCTGAGACTCACTGAGATATCTACAGGCGCTCCATCCCTGGGACATCAACACCAGTAGCAACGCCGCCACAAAAGTGATTTCTGGCCACGGCTGCGTTTGTGGAACGTTAACTCTTTAAGCCGGGAGGCCAAACTCCAGTTCAGGAGGGTCTGGTTTTCAATGTTGTTTCTGCAAAAATGTTTCATTTAATTCACAGCTTGGAGGTTCATGCATCTTGTTCTTAGGGCGTTTTTTGGCTGCAGATTGAAAGGAGATCGAATAAGCCTGCAGACTCTGCGGCCCTTCAAGACTAGAGTTTCACGCCTGTGTTACTGAGGCGTCAGATCACGACTGTGTGATTAAGATTTCCTTAACTGAGCATTTCAATGCCGACGTCACAATCACAACCGGCAATTGAAATGGAGTACTAGAACAATGACTCACTGAATTTTGGAGAGAAAAAAAATCTAAAAACTAGTTCTCAAAGATTTAAAGAAACTTTTGCTCCAAGCAGACTTCCATCACAAGAAAGTTGATATAAACACAGCTAAACAATGGAAACCCAGAGACAGCACCTGTGTTCCACAGTGTGGGATAACACTGACGGGTTTGCCATAAAACGGCCTCCTGAGAAAGGATAGAAGTTCTTTCCAGCCTAAGTCTGTTTTGCGAAATCCTGTGCTTGAATGCCTTCTTGTGGGTGGAACTCCTATGGAGACCATCTTACGATGACCAATTGTCAAAACCGGCAGCTGCAATACAAAGACAACTCCCTATAAAGTTGAAATCCATCTCTGGAGCTCTCCACCACTGAGGGCTCACAGGAAAAGCCGACAGTGCAGTCGTAAAGAATAATGATTAATCATTGCGAGCCGCGGCACTTTCGATGGTAAGTATTCCGCCGACTGTAAGATGGCAAAGGGGCGTCGCCCGCCAAGAGTTCAGTCCCTGTCACCAAGAAGACAGACAGGCTCGCAGGTCTAAGAGCTAACGAGCTCCCTCATTAAGAATCCTTTATAATTAACCTCTACTGAACTTCATATTGAAGACAACTTTGGTAAGCTTGCTTGAAACAGCCAACTATAACTCCTTAGGACACAAATAGGACATGTATGAAGCTTACTTTATTTACCACTGTACTGCGCAATCATTTAAATTGGTTCTAGGTACTAGAAGCTTAGAGGTAAAATATTTAAAGGTGTTTGTGAGTGTGTGTGTAAGTGCATGTGTGGGTGTGTATGTGCGTCCCTGCGTGTGTGTGTGCGTGTGTGTGCACGCGCGCGTGAGGGAATGGTATGTATGTGTGTGTGCTACATAGTGCCTAAAGCCCTTTGCAATTCAGCAAGACAGTCTACCCTTGTACAAGGCTTGCTCGTTAAAATAGTCTTTATAATTAGCCTCTTCTGAACCTTATATAAAGACAACTTAGGTCAGCTCACTAATGCAACCAACAGTAATTCCTTAGGTCGCGGTTGATACATGTATCAACCTTATTTTATTAATTCTATTTCCAACAGTGCTGGGAATTCACGTAATTGGCTCTGGGCACTGAGAGCTTACAGCTAAAATTTATACATGTGCGTGTGCATGCACAGCATGGAGTGAGAGTATGTCTGTACATGTGTGCCATAATGAATAAAGACCTTGGTAATTCAGCAATTGCATTAAATCAACATATGGCATTGATTTGGCCCGAAAAGTAAATACAAGCAGTACACTTTTTCTACATTCAGTCTGGCAGATCACCAGTCTTTCTCGAAGGGAAAACAATAAATTCAGAGTTACCATTAATTATTAGTTGAAGAACACACGTTTTAATTCAGGACCGGGCTGGCCAACTGCCACACACTACAAGGACTGAGCTGTGAGAAAGACAGCTACTATAAACTCCTTTCTTATTAGCCGTACTCAGTAACTTATTCAGCATATGCAGTCATAAGTAATTTTCATCCAAGTAATGGTACATTCTACATCAATTTAGCAAAGACTTGCCTTCTCTCTCTCTCTCTCTCTCAAAAAAAAAAAAATAGAAAAAGGAAAGAACATTTCAGTTCCCCCTCACCTGCAATTGTGCCAGGCAAGCTGCTTTTACTGCAGAACGTGACCGAGAAAACATGCTAAATTATTGAAGTGACCAGGGCTAAAAGCACGCTAACCCGCACCCGTGAAGATTACCGCAAGCTCAGCCGACGCTCGCTAGCGGGGAAAGACATCTCTCTCTTGTGGCCTTAATGGATTTGGGTTATGTCATCATTCCAGTTTAAAGTTCTTCCAGAAGTTTCTAATTCCAAAGTGGGGAGTGCTTGCTCGGCATAACTGCACTGGAAACTATTTCCAGCCAGAATGTTGATCCCTGGGCAAACAGGGTCAGCTTCACAGACATACATTACAATTAGTCCAGCACAAAACTCTATTCTCAATTGAAATTTTCCAAACAAAACTCAATTTAGTCCAGGTCTAAACTCAAGCTGTGAGGGACAACTGTCCTTAGGACATCCAAGAGTTTAATTCCTTCTCCGACATTCTAGCTTCATTTTTCTTTGAATAAAGAGAGAAATTTGTTCAGTAAGGTCCAAGAGGAAAATCTACAAGCAGGATGTTAGAGTCAAACATAAGAGAATTTCCTGAGAAATGATTGACATGTAATGTAAACCTCAAAAAATTACTCAGCCCCACGATCTTGTCTTGTACAACCAAGTTTTCAGCCACCTTCACCGGAGAAATAAGATTAGATCTACAATGTGAGTCCTCAGCCGAAGACCATCGCTTCCCTACTCAACTGTCGACAATGATTTTTAATGGCAAGTCGCTTTGGTTTAATTACCATGATTCACGTTGGCAGATTTCAAGTGCTCTTCGAAAGCCTCATCAGAGGAATTCAAAGAGACCCAGAAGAGGCTGATTAATCTACTAGAAAATGAGTCCAGCACGGCGAAACTGAAGAAGCCCAGTTTTTACACCCCTCCCAAATCTCCCCATCTTGTATCCAGCACTACACACCACCCAGCCAAAGTTTCCCCTGTCAGAACTTTTCCATTCCCTCGTGCCAGGAGATATAAAGCCCAGCCATTCATAATGACCACACTGGGACCAAGCAGGCCTCTAATACGTCAGTATTAAGCTCTTACGGCTGCTTGACACCACGGGGAGGGACTAATATAATGATGGAGAGGAGGCTGAGATAAAATCCACAGGTGTGAGAGTTAATACACTGGTCTGACATGAGCTTCTTGAGACTCTGTTCATTACAGTAGAACTATGCCCCCATTTCAAACATTAGCTTCCATGCTATATGAATTCTTACAATGTTAGCACATGTAAAATATGCTTTGTGGACCAACAGGTAGAACTCACTGAACATTCATGTGGTGATGTAAGGAAAACACCATGTTGGCACTCAAATAAAAATAAAAAAAGAACATGGTTACGTTTGTTTTGAAAGTGAAAGTTCTGGTGTATCAAAGGTGTAACCGGTACAGCACTGTCCATATGCTCACAGTGAGCCACAATGTCAAGGATTTGAACCCTTAATCACACATCTCGTCCCCCTCTCACCTCCATATTCTTGCTGTTCCTCAGAACTATCCTACCCAATAAAGTGTCAAAAAAGTGAAAGACATAGACATGAAGCCTATTATCATGTAAAACCTGAAGTGTATCTGGGTTGATATGGTGTTTTAATATATCCACAAAATCTCTTAACCTGGATTTCCTCAACTCTTGGGGCATTTTTAATACAAGTACAGATTAATCGCATTCATATATATGACCTGTGATAGCAAAATGAGTCTTAAGTCACACCTATGCATTCTCAGTAAATGCCAAATATGTGCCCAAGAGCATAAATTTTCAAAAAAACAATAAGTTTTGCCCCTTTTCAGCCACTTTACAATGTTAAAATTCCACCTGGTACACTTTCCTGGTGAGAAAATATCGATGAAGGGTAGCAAATGGGCTATTTATAAACAGTACTTCACTTCAAGAAAGAAAAATTACCTGAAACAGAGCTGTAAATGAACCAATTTCATTGATAAATTCCTCTACGTTTTTGCTTGGGAGTCCCCATGATCTATATTCAAAAATAACGTAAGGAATCTTTCCATATATAGCACTCATTATAACATTACATGTCACAAGCAGCCAAAAGCAGCTGTTGAAAGTGGTAAAGAAATTAGCGTTGTTGCTAAGCAAGAGGCCGTGACACCCCTGTTCTGGTAGGTGACTGATCCGACTTCGCCGATGACGCAAATCAGAGCCATCTATACGATGGTGTAGAGAAATCAATCAGAATTTTCAGTCATTAAGACTAATTTTGCTATCACCGGTCACATATTGAAATGAGTCCTCTATGGAGAGTCTGCATTCAGGATATAATTAGTCAAGGACTAAATCTGTATCTGTGAAATTGGTCTTTATTTTGTTTTTAGCTCACTGGGAAGGGGTCCTACGAAAGAATGCCCCTAGATAGCAACATGATCCACAGAGTCCTGTTTTCATTTTAAATTCAGCAACCAAATCTGACCCAAAATCCCTGACTTGAGAACAAAAATCCATATACGCTGACTCTCTAGGATCAGAGCTATGGATAATTGACTGTTATTGTTCAATAGGTCTATGGTTCCAGACCTTGGTCCAGGGGCCTACCTGCGTATGCTGGTTTTTGTTCCAATTGAATGGCACAATGCCAGAACTCACTGTATAAGCTTTTCATTTTTCAATCAATTACGTGCTCTTCTTGTTCGAAGGAATAGCTGAAATGGGTAAACATCCTGCCAAAATTGCGCAAAAATTAAGATTTGGGTGCGACCACCGAAAGTAATCGCAGAAGAATGATGCGTTGCTATCATAATAGAACAAAATGTTCCTCGTTCTGCGGCGGCCATTTTCCTGCACTGTCACACAATAATGAGAATATCACCCTACAGGTGTCAGTGATGACCTTGTCTAGCAAACGCCCGAGACAAATGAAATTAGCCGCAATCAAGCGACACGCGGAGGAGAATCAATGTGAGGTAGATGAATTTCACGTCTCGAAAAAATCACTCAGCGGCTTGCGGCTTCTTATCTTCAAATCATTAAGCACAAAGCGCTCTTTAAATGTAATGTCTGGAGTCATTTTGTGTGACAAAACTGCTCATATGAGAGGTATTACCATCACGTTTTCCAAAATCAATCACCTTTGTAAAGGCTTGCTGGCGCTCCATGTTTATTTTATTAAGACCGTTCAAAGTATCCTACTCCAGGCATTATATCATTCTCCGGGAACACATAGACCCCTTTATGAGAGAAAAACAGCTGTTTTCTTACTTTTAGCTGGACGTTTTACCACAAATCCGTCTTGTTAGCGGACAGAGTAATTTCCAGCTGACTGTGAAGCCAGCATTTCATTCCGAACCTCATACATTATTGTGCAAATAAACCGTGCCCAGATTTATAGCCACCATTAATTGCAGTAGGAAACACAGAACAATTTACTCCAAGAAATCAATTTCATCATGGACGGTCAACTCATATTTTTTCCTCCACATTACAATAATAAATAACCCCATGTTTTGCAGTCATTATTGGTCCCATTAAGTGACGTTCAAGTGGCTAAATGGAGGAGACCTTTAAATTGGATAGTGCAAGTACTTGGCCAATCGAATGCTTTTCATAAAGGGGCAATACGCAGTAGCATCATAGCCTGGCTAAAACAAATCAATCCAACTACATTGCTGCAACGTAGAGCCAATGTCAAACCTGCAACACTGAGGAAAAAAAAAAAAAAGAAACTAGAGGCACTCGTAGAGTGCAAACCTCCGCCAAGGCAGCACAATCCAAATCTTCATGAGTGGGAGCAAAGCTGAGTTATCGCGTGTCATACGATTTCAATATGGCTGCCGTGGCGGCCATATTGTTTCACTGATGGCGGTGAAAATCAATAGGGTCCATCCTTGATGTAATAGCAATGCACCCACAAAATTTCAGACAAATCCGTGCATTACTTTTTGAGTTATGCTGTTCGCAAAAAGACAGACAGACAAACAAACAGGGGCGAAAACATAACCTCCGCCCCAACTTCGTTGGCGGAGGTAAAAAAAAACATTCCAGTGACATTATGAGAATGTTTTGTTGGATGCATTGGCATCATTCGGACAAACGTCTATTTTATGACCACTGCATCATTGGTGCCAGGTTGAATGATCACCTTCATCTTCATCATCATCATCATCCTCATCAAAAAACAGCATCTACGGAGAGAACCCAAGGGACTGGCACATTAAGCTGTCATTGAGTTTATAATTAGCAGGAGATAGGTGTAATGTGACCACTTACATGGGTCTGATTCAAATAAACAGGAAACTAGTGCGAAGATAAACACGCCTATAGACACAAATTAAATAGCAAAACAAAAGCCACCATGCTTTCAACTCAAATAATTTCTAATTCAGCACGTCCCATGTTCAGTCTATTCAGAAAAAGCAGAGTCATTGATTTTATTTTGTTTTCACTCTCCAAACGCTGTCGGATTTATACTTTCAAAGGGGCAGTTCTCAAAATGTAATACCAAGGCCTGCTGATACGCAAAATAGATCCCCAGCTGTTACTTTGCTAAACAATATGACTTCCTGAAAGCACGCGGTAATGGAAATTCACAAATGCAGAAAGGAAACCAAACTCGTTTCCATGCCAGGCTATTTTTAAGAACAAAGGATATTTTATTTAAATGATCGTATCCTTTCTAACATGGAGATCACGCCATTTTTATCATTTTTGTCTTAGTACTTTTCCCAGCTATGGCAGGGGGAAAAAAACAATTTATTTTCCCAACAAAGGAAAATAAATTTCCTTTGCCAAACAATGTGTCAAAGAGGAAGGACAGCGGGATGATGTGTGAATGGGGAGGGCAGCCGCAGACTCGATTATGGAGGCAGTATTTCATTGACTCTATAATAGAATGCGGAAATTCCATCTGAACTTTAATGGTGTCTCAGGTATTTCTGTGTGATTCTTTCATATTTTCTCCCTCAAAAAGCGAGTGGCGGAGGGAAAAAAAAAAGATTCACCTGGACTGGGAGATAAGTACTCAGCGGCTTTCAGAATAAAAGGGCCCCTTTATGAAAGGAAAATTTGAAAAAAGAAAAATAAAACGACTGCAGCAGCAGCGTTTTAAAGAGTTTCATTCAGCAGGTTGTGATGTCTGTAAAATGCTGGGGAATTAAGATGGCGCGCACATCCTCGACACCCCGAAGTCACCCAGTGGCCTTTGCACTCCCCTTGGATGACTGCAGAAACCCAACAGTTGCTTTCTGATCCCCCCACCCAACGCACAAACAATTTTTTTAGGCAGAGGCTATTACCCCAACTCTTGGGCGAATTGTAAGTGTCAGTTTTGTTATTCACGCAACCGTTCTCAGCCAATGAAATGCTTGGAATATTTTGCGAGCAACGTCTTTCGGTGAGACCTTCAGGCGCCATTTTAATGGTCTCATCTAGAGTGCGACATCACAAAGCTGGTTCAGGAATATGAGGAACTTTCCTCCTCGTTCCACGAACGGTTAGGGGAATAAGAGCAACTTTCCTTCCAGTACCGCCAACGGTTGAGGGAATAGTTACTCTTTTTTTTTTTAATCAGCTGAAGATGTAGTACTGTGCTGCTCTGCAGCAATTCAAGCACTTACTTCAGGTTTTAATTTATCACGCCTTTCATTATTTCAAGTTTATAGCCGATGCTCGGAGATAGGGTCCTTATCTTTTTATATCGTAAAACCCCTCTACAACGGCTGCGACTGCGAGCTCACACCAATGGAAATTCAATCTATGCCAAAGCCCATTAAGAAGCTGAACTTAACGTATTGCAAAGAAAGGATCTTTTTCTACAATAAGTCCAGTACATTTAACAAACAAAAAATTCATTACGGAAGTATAATACAAAATGCAGGGGGAACATACATTCACAATCTTTCCACATAGTGAAAAAATTAGGCAGAATAGCAATATTTAATAGTGAATTAGTGACAGGAAAATTCTGCGGTTTGCTTATTGATAACCTTGTCAGTTTTGAATATGGGGAGCCCACTGCCTGACAGTAGGGAAGCTTGACTGGGAAGGTTGGTGCTTCGTGTTGCAGTGTAGCCACAATTGGATCAGTGCTGGGCCATTGAGAAAGCTAACAATTCATGGATTAATCAACTGCAGTTCACTTGGGTTAGAGGTATCGACTAAATAACTAATGAAATGTAGATAGTTTAGCAATTTCCTTCAGCTTTTTACATGTTCAAACTTCTTTGGCGTCAAGCACATGTTATATACAGTACAATATCAGATAATTGTCCTCTTCATTATTTGTTAGTCCAAATGAAAAAAAATCCATCACAGAGAAATGGTTGTTAACAGAGTTTTGAAAAAAGAATATTTGCAAGCAAAATTCAAGTGAGAGACTGTAAGTCATACCTCTATAAAATGGGAGCCATTCAAGGCTTAATGACAGGAGAGTGCTGTAATCGGGTTTTTCAGAATTAAGGTGGACTCGGCGCTAACGCTGAAAGGCTTACTGCCACTTCATTATCTGGGTTCCTCCTTTCCTTTGTGTTCATTCTCTCTGTACATCATTTACCTCTAAAGACCCTTCTTTTTATCCCATTAACATCTATTTAATGGCCTTCCGGTGAATAGGGCTGCTTTAGCACGAACAAAGAATTGCAAAGGCCATTCTGTGTTGGTAGTGGCCGTGGAAACGGATTACGCCAATTGAAACTGTCCGAGGGGGAGCTTGACTGAAGGCCAAACCAACTGATGCCATTGTCAATAATGTCATTAAGCGCTGTGCCGTTTTAATTAGCTTACTTGATTAGCGTTCCCCTTCAAACACAACAGGCAACTTGGCCACATTAGCGGTTAACGAATCCCTCAAACGCCCACAACCTTCCCACCACCAGCAATATGTGCACAACAAAATGCTTCAAAATCTCCATTTAAAGAACTCAACTCTAGTTTTCATAACACATTCTCAGTTTAACACTGAAGGAGCTGCCCAGTCAGAACAGTGAACAGCCTGCCCAAATAGAAATATTATATTGGATGATATTCTTGATTGTCTCTCAAGAGTGAATTTGTTAACTTCGTCCGAGCAGTGCACATTCCTCAAAATAGCATGATATATAAAAACAATATGGAAAGCAGTCAGACAAGGCAGCTGTAGACAGCTGTACATTAGCCCAACCTCTCATGTCAATGAAAAGAAATGGCAAAACACCTGTTTAAGTGCTTAATTATAGTTTTAGACAATCCGTATTTATCTGATCATGTATATTTATTCTTATTGTAACTAAAATATCGTTTTACTGTAAACTTGTTTTCCTTTTTTTTTTAATTGTACGTATTGCTGGAGCCGGTGCACAAAGCATTTCACTGCACATTGTACCTTGTATGATTGTGTATGTGACAAATAAAATTTGAATTTGAATTTGAAGGTGACAGGGAGAGATGTTGTAAGCTATTACGCTAAACCCACATTCATCTCCCAATAATCACATTCAGAAAGCGCAGCATAATCTTTTGGCATTCTGACATTTCCATGGCTAGTATTCCTTTTCTGGGTGTAAACATAGTCAAATTCAGTTATTCAACGTTTGTCAAAACAGGTTCCACTCCCCAAGAAGATTAAATTAGTAAACACCGTGTACAACTGAGATAAATGAAAAAAAAAGAAATCCAAAATGGCCACATAACTCTGTTGGCTACTAGCCTCAGTATATTTTAGATCTACATCAGTTCTTCATGCACACATAATCCCCCTTAAATGGAAACCATGACAAGCTGCCTTCCAGATCTTTCCAGTGCTCACTAGCCATCTTGTTTCCTGGCATCTTTTAAAGAATCAGCCATCGGATAGAGGCCATTACTGAGCAGCTGCTCTCTTTCCCTGATACAGGCCACTGGAGCCCAAACCACACAGGGAGTCAGATCAAATTCATCATCATCTCCACCATTTATCCCCTCTCCGTCTCAATGGGAACCAAAGGGGAGGGCCAGTAAACACACACGTGATGTTTTGTATACTCCAGGCTTGGGGGGTGGGGTTCGTGGGGAGTTTGTAGGATAATTGCCCTCTTTTGTTGGTTAACCTCAGTATAGAAATACAGTAGCAATTTGAATTACTGATCTACGATTAAAGTTGAGTAAATGTGTATTCTGTGCTGAAAAACTCACTATAAACAAGGGCACTGACACATTTTAAATGTGAAAAATGAATGATGATTATTAGCTCCCACTAACAGTAAAATGCCAGAATTTGAATGTTATCAACTGTTTTTTTTTTTTTTTTTTTTTTAATTTGGCATCTCCAGTCCCACCCGAATCTGGAATGCCCAATTAGGGAACTATGTACAAGGCTTGCTCGTATGCGACCCCATGTTGCCAACTTTGGGTGAGCGAAGACAGTTTGTGGCTCTTCTCTGAAGCACGCGCCTATCAGCCACTGCTTCTTTACACTCATTGGTGGAAACATCGCAAGTTCAGAACAAGGGCGGAGGATAACCGAACATGAACAAGCTTAGAATCCTCCTGACGAGCGCCCGGCTGGCCAACAGGAGGCGCTTGAGCAACGAACAAAAGAACCATTTTTATATTACTCTACCCGGCAGACCGTTCCCAATTTGCATCCCTGTAGCGCAATGGCCAGTTGTGCGCTACTCTGAAAAAGCTGCCGACCACTGCCGGTTGGTACGACCAGGCCTCGAACCCCGCCGTGATAGTCACTTCTGCTCCGCAATGCGGTGGTTATCTACAGTTTTATGTGTATAAGGGTTCAATCCAGATTTTTGGGCGCCAGTTCTGATAACGATACCAGGCAATCTCGTTTTGAATGAGATGGATCCATGGAGTGACGTGGATTCAATGTCTCTAAAATGTCTGACGTCGGTTCGACAGTGCTACTGCGAAGATGCAGAGACTTGATCACACTTCACACATCTACATATAAAAATAAGCCAGAGGAGAAAGCATGTATGAGGGCTATCCACATACAGTACTCTCCTTTGGGTAAAAATGCATTCAAATTTCTGGTATAAATCTTGCGAGTGAGAGACTTGCGCATTGACGTTTATGACCCCATCTTTTAAAGATGGTATGTAGTAAAATCTCTTTCTTTTCCCCCCATATAAACCAGCCATAAAAAAACACAGTTAAATGCTTAAATGAATAGTGTCAAATGGCAGAACTGGGACTTTGGAGGAAGATCAAGATGGGAAAAAATGTGGATCTAGTTCACGGACTGCAGAGATTAAATGGAATCGTTTGGCAGGGATGAACTGGAAATCATCAGATTTGAGTCTTCTGACTCCGGGAAAGCCCAAGGGATGTTAGGACAGAGGTGGGTCGGCACTTCATTATCGTTAAGCCAAGCAAATTGAGTAATATCAGTCAGACAGGTACACCCTCATAAAAGAAGGAATTAATTTCCCAAACATAAATAACAAAGTGGAATAATTATCTATCTGTGTGCTGATGAGCACAAATGGTACAAATGAACTATATTAACCATAGAACTATAGCTACAGAATGTTTTTTTATGTAACAACTGACCCCACCCCACTGTCAAACATCTATACGGTTTCGGGCACTTTTAATACTTATCTCCAGAGTGTACTGTAAATCGAAGTAAAAGGTTTCTCTTGTACAAGAATGTTTTTATAGATTGTTTTCAATGATGTGCATTGAAGTGAGTAAAATGACCATGTAAACCGAATGTATGTATACTGAACTTGTGAGAGTTATCGATTGCATCGTGAGCCTGAAAACATCAAAACTAGAGATTTCCCACTGAGCCGGCCAAATAATGAAATGTGCATTTTTTTGACCGCTAAACGCTGCAGAACCGGTTGAAAACTGAGTGAGAAACGCAGCAAGTAGCTTTGCAAATGCTAGACGAGGCCACAAGACAATTTTGGGTGAATGCTTTAATGTGTCTCCGATAAAGAGTGGACAGTGGACAGTTATCAGTCAGTTGGGGAGCACTCCCATTAGCAGGGTCAGCAGGACCAGACTATCAGCACTCAGTCAGGTCTTGCCGTGACCCTGGGCTGACCCCTATTTCGAGCATTTTTTTTCCTTCCAGGTGAATCTGCAGGTCACTTCCTGTCAGAGGGATTAGTTTTTTTTCTGCCTTCAGGAATGACTGGCATTCACTTTGGAGTGAGAAAAAAAAAATCCATCAGATGTGGCCAGAATTCGCTCCCTCCTTCAAAGAGGGGACACCAAGGCGAGGGAGTGTTTGGAGGAAAGGACTGAGCATATTGGATCGGTAACCGGCATGCTAATGCAGCTCGGCCCAAAACAGACAGAGGAGATGGAGAGCGACATACATAGAGAGAGAGAGAATGAGAGAGCAACATATAGAGAGAAACAGAGAGAGGAGGGAGAGACAGAGAGAGTAACAGGGAGCCACAAAGCCGACAGTGTTTTCCGCTGTTTCTTTACACAGTGACTGAGGGTGTGAAGATGGTGCATCAACACTAAAAATTTGACACTAGCCCCCCCACAATGAAAAGATGTGGGCCACGATGTTTGCACATTATTTAGTTATAAGGTAGGAAAGGCAACGTCCTCAAAAGACGCAAACTATCGACCAAAGGCTTGCACTCAGCAGAAGCCATTTTAAGGGCTGTTTAATCTTTCAGAATCGCTGAGGATGCAACACATAATTCGCCAAGATCATTCACGCAGCCAGAAATAGTGGATTTTTTCCCTAACTTTAGCTATTAAAATGAACAATGCCATCAACAGAAGTGCAGTCTATAAATACACACATGTATTTAAAATTCATTTATTCGAAGAATGTAAGTTCTGTTCAGAACACATAAAAGAAGAATCCCAACTATGCATTGCCTTTAAAGATAGGATTTTTTGCACACACAAACTATTTGAAGAAAATCTAATGTCCTATATGAAACAGTGTACGAATCTGCAAAATCCAGGTGGTAGCTTTAGAATATTTACATGGATTCTTCTAGACAAATATCTTGAGACCCAATATAAGATGTATAAACAGTACATAGTTCAAATGAAAAAAAAAAATCCCACATTAAAAATTTATTTTTTTTGAATCAACTAGTCAACTAGTTCAAGCGATTCCAACAATGTAATGCTAATAGTACTAAAATCCAACAACGAATTAACGCGTGTAAAAACCTGGATAGTAATCAGTTTTCAGCAAAACATCAGCAGGTCACTTGAGGGTCACTCAACACCTCAAAGATATAAATCTGATCAAAGCTGAGTTAATTAGCCTCAAAAATACACAAATAAATTCAGTAACCCATGTACAGAGTGAATGTGTCTAGCAACGCACCAAGACAAAAATAGCCTCTTTGATTCTCTGGCTTGAAATATTGCACAAAGAGTCGCAATATGTAAAATAATACCGCTTCTATGGAACAAAAACACAGGACGTCAGCAAAAAAAAAAGAAAACAAAATACATATAAAACAATCCACACAGTAGAAGTGAGCACAAGGGATTTGGCTCACCTGATTGGCCAGTAGGGTTGAATGAGGGACGTTAGATTGTGGATACAGTTGGATGACAGTGGGAGGGACAACATACCTCGTAAAACAGTGAGCCTGGTGGAGGCACTGGTCTCCCCAACGGAGTTGGAGGCCACACATTCATAAATAGCTTCATCTCGTGGGGTTCGCAAGGGTTGGATCCTTAGCACTGACCCAGACCCGTCATCGAACTCTATCACCTGCAGGTTCCAGAGACAAGATATGTTAAAGGAGTTTTTGGGTTCAGCACGCATGACGGACGCAGACGACACAGGACTTACAGAGACCCACGACTCAATGTGACATGAAATGCTTTTTCGTTACATTTCTACATGATTATTTCAGAACTACAGTTGGGTTTTAGAATCAAATTAACGTAAACTTTTAAAGAAAATAGAGGAAACTTCAGGTCATCTGTACCTGAGTGCTGTGAGCAAGTATTTGGGCAGTGAGACAATTTTAAAGGGCCTTAATTCACACACTGTTGACTCCATGTGGGTCCACATCATTTACCCTGAATTAGACTGAAGGTAGCCAGTGTTTTTTTTTATGAGTGAACAGTGTAGGAGGAAAAGCCCCTTATAATTCTGCCGCTGTGCAAAAACTTAACGGTATGTGCTGGTTTCAATGTATTGATTCCACAGCGACTCAAAGTACCGTTTTAACAAGTGGACCAGAAATCCACCATCACGTCCAGTGTGTTCCAGTACATTTCTTGATAATGTAACCACAGTCGTCAGTATTTGCATTACCACAAACTTTATCATATGCAGAAGGCATAACACAGATAAATGGCTCCTTTTGTGTTTGTGTTGGAAATAACCACACTTAAAAGTTGCCAAAGCAGATGAGGTCCATTATGATAGGAGTCAAGGCATTTGCTTCACGTGCCAGTTTCACTTCAGTTCTCATACAAATTCACATAAATTCATATCATGTATAATATTGAATGTTTTCTTTGGAATTAATAGATAATTCCTCTACGGTGATTCTACTATCCTTTTTTGCCCAAATAAAAAAAAGACTGGATTTGTGATTTATACATTTATAGACCTCAAATTTTATCCCATGATGCGTAGTGGAATCAGTACATAAAGAATTACAAGTACATGAAATACACTGATGGAACAGATCGAGCAAAAAAAATTTGAATGTGATTCCGGGGACATTAACAGTTATTTCATGACAACGTGACGAACAACACAAAAGACGTGGCCGACTCCATCTGACAAACGGACGACACATAAAACGCTACGGTTGCTGACATAAACGGGTGTTTCTGTGGCTTATTCCGCATGCTAAATACTCACAGTTTCTAGAAACGCCTGTATAACAATTTGGGTTTTAAAGAAAATACAGGTATACACTGCATAAATAAACACCTAAGGCAAACATAATCTGCACATATTGTGGGGGGGTTGAGGGTTATCAAAAATTGTGCAGGTTATGCTTCATAAACGTGACTTTAAGGCCGAGCAGGAAAGCTGCTGCATTCTATTAAAAAAAACTACAACTTTTCATCTTAAAAGAAGTTTGTTTTCGAGTTCGGGCTGCCTTCAAATTAAAAGTTCAGTGAACTTGAGACAAGACTGCGAATTCACTTTTCAGAATTCATGAGAAAAGTCTCTTCTCAAGTTTTTTACTTAAAATTTGAAAGCAGTCTTTAACTTCTTCATTTGAACAGTTGTAGTTTACTTTTTCTTTTTATGGTATACTTCAGTTCAGTGAGACCAAAGCAAAGACAGTTAGTGTGAGAGGGAAGACAGACTCGCCGGTTTCTGTGGGGAAATGCATTGTTACTGATTAGCACAGTTAGTTAGCGTGAAAGAGCGAGGGTCGGCCATGCTTGCTTGACCCACGTCCGCGAGGCAATGAGCGAAGGGCGAAAGAGGCGCGTGCTCCTCATTCAGCGCATGCACAGCCGCCAATGCGATGATAAGATTAGAGCCCCCGGCCGCGTAACAAGAAAAAAGGCCTCATTGGCTAAGCTTCTGCTGAGTCTGAAACAGACAAGCAAAGCACTGGAGGAAAAAATAAAATGGAAGAAATCACACAATGGGGCCTTGATGGAACATAGCGGAAATTAATAGGAATCTTATCAGCGTTTGGCAATGATGTGTTATTAATGGTGGGGAAGCCAGAGCGGTGATAAAAATCAAATATCCAGCCAAATAATACGGGAGGCATGCATTATTAAAAAAAAAAAAAAAATGACACAAAGCAAAAGGGCTTTCGGCCACGTGACGCACTGCAATCCTTTCGCGGTTTCTCCTTTACTTTTCTTGGTGTAGAGAATGCTGGCGCTTGGTGGAAGGCAGGCAGAGGGGTCACATGACTTCACTGCAGGTATCTGCTACTTTTAAAGAAACCTGCCCCCTCATTATCTCGTTACTTGTAAATTTAAGCAAGTAGATTCAAGATATAGTGATACCTACGAACTGCGAACGTTACTGAAGTTATCAAAGGGCATTGTTTTTACACAACATTACATATTTAGCTAATGCCTTTCTTAAAAGCGACAGGTAGCTTAATAGGTTAAGCAGGGGCCAATGCAAAATGGGGATATGGGCCTTAATCTAGGGCCCAAAAGTTCCACTGCTCTTATTGTAGCTACACAGTGGGTCAAACCAACAACCGTTAGAGTACAAGCAAGTCAAGTACAAGTCAAGCACCTTATTGACAAGGCTGCAAGCTGCACACATCAGCCAAAATTCGAGTGTATTTCAAAATAATGGCAAATTACAAAACTAACGTTGCAGCTATTCAGGAATCAGGGAGGTAACAATAAAAGTGGCCATTTCGCAGTGACTTTACCATGACCAGTATGTGACTTCAGACAAATATATTCTGTGATTATCACCCAGCCTTTGGGATGGCTGGCAAATAAATAATTTTTAAAATCATGTTGGGCCTTTTTTTGTCCTTAATTTAGAGATTTTAGAGATTTCTGGGGTATTTTGAGATTCATGCAGGCATGTTTTATACCCTCCCGATCTTATCGGAGACCATGAAAGCATGACTGAGCGCAAACGTGGCTGTGGGATCATGAGAACAGGCCAGGCAGTTTCCAGGCATGCCAATGTCGAGCATTTTACATCAGAACAATAGACCTAATACCTCAAAGCGCTGGTTGCTCACTTTCTTCCCCTTCTTATTCCAGACGATTTTGGGCCTTGGGTCACCCGTGGCCTGGCAAATGAAGGACGCCACCCCTCCCTGCACTCCCGTTTGGTCGTTGGGAGTGCGTAAAAATTTTGGGGGTGCTGTAAATGGAAGACAAAAAACACAAAGAAAAAAATGATAAGTTTATAAGCACTTGACATACTTACTTATGAGGGAGCTGCTAAGTGCACTCTCAATTTATCATTGACTCTTTAACCCTTTAAACTCCTTTTTTTCAATTAAATTCCACCCTTAAGTAGGTTTAAAGTAAAAAAAAAAATCTCGAATCACAATGTCACATACATATTCTGGATTTGTTAGTTGCAGTGCTTCACTGAAGCTTCATCATACTTATACTGAAAGAAATATCCAATCCAGGGCGCCATTTTTTTGTCCACAGCATTACATCAAATGGAAAATATCTAGATCCTTTGAATCATTTTGTACACATTTCTCTGTAATTCAGCAGGACATGTCTGGGATTACTGGAAACTTTGGGATTTCCAGTAGAATCTAAAATGGGCTTGAAGGTTTGAATAAAGCAGCCGCTTTTGCCAAGCTAGAGAGGTTAAGGCCTAATCTCACAGGCATAAGGTTGGGAGTTATTAAACTGAACATTGAAAATTCTGACAAAAATGTTTTGTAAACTAATGGCAATTGAAAGCAGAGGGGGTTCTAGAACACTGACTTCCAAAAAAAGAGAAAACTCTCTCTCAAAAAAAAATCTCTTCAATGGGTCAAATGATTGACAACTGAGGTCTAATTTACTCATTTATGTGCTGATCATCAACATGTTTTGCAATGGTTGTAGAGGGCCAAACATATATTCATGTGTATATGCTGTTATGATGGAGTAGGACACATGTTCGGCTACAAATTTTTTATTTGATTTTTTTTGACAAATGCACAAAATATATCATCGCATAAAAAAGAAAAAAAAAACATTGAGACAATTTAAGAAATTGTAGTCATCCATTAGCTCAAAACATTCAAAAAGCAACATGTAATTTCTTGATCTGAATAACGCTAAAGGCTTTTGTTTTGGTGCAAAGCTGACTGAAATACAGGGGCCCCCTGAAGTCACATACTTTAGTGCAGAACCCCCATATCATTAAGATAACCGCACACTCGATACTCAGTCCCATTCAGATTCTAGATCTGTCGCTCTTCAGGACAGCCTCGGCAAAAACAGCCGCTTGGCAATAATTGCTATAGTAATAAGGACCGCTTCAATCTGTGGCAATATTGTTAAGATTGGACCCGCCGGTCTCTCTCAGAACTGAGCGAGTGGCAGCTCGTTAATGTCCCCCGAGGGGACCGTTCAGCTCGCTTCTAAAGTCAACATCTGTCCATCTCGTCTCAAACAATCCGGCAACGTCAAAAACCCCTCCCATCCCCCGCTTCGCCTGCCAGCCAAAGCCACCATTTCAACCGACAATACCCACAGCACATTCCATACACATTAAGACATGTCCCTGTCTGCAAACCCCCTGCCAATTTGGTAGAAGAAGAACGTGGATGGCGCCGCATTATCAGGAAATTAAATCCATGGGTCCAAATCCCCGATTTGTTAAAATGCAAAAATCGGTTATCAAGAAGTGGGCTTGGGAAAATTATACAAACAAAAAAAGAGAGGGATGGAGGGAGAGATAGGAGAAGACAGCAAGTGAGGGAGGGATAAGGTTCACTACCCTCACCCCTGAAGAGAGGTAATAAGGCGATACAAGCAACGGGTGCTCTTGATTTTTCTGTGCAGATGCTATTTTCTCATGGTCTGATCAACCCTCTCACTCCCAGTGCCCATATCACATGCCTAGAGTCCAGCCCACTCCTTCAGCAATTAACTCTTTTACCCTACTGTCAAAATTTAAATTCTACTTTCTCTAGGTCTACCCTACTGGTCCATCCAGCATGAGTGACATCTGTAATGAGCCACACCTCCCTTTTATAAACAGTAATTTCTTTCTTTATTATTATTCCTTTATTTTTTTCCCCACTCTGATATTAAACTGTGTCCCTGTCACAGTCAGTCATCCCGCTAAATCTGTCTACAGATGCAGCTTAAAATGTTAAGCCTCCGTTCCTGCAGATTAGCTACATCCAAATAAGGTGTGGGAGTTAATCTGTTACAACACGCAGCAAAAGACTGTCATTTTATTCATCATTTGGCGAAACGCTATGAGCCACGAAGCTGTTATCACCAGAGCCACTAGGGCGGGAACAAAAGTCTTTTTTTTTCTGCAGGGGGAGGGGAAGCTCCGCCTTCTCTTCCTGCCACCTTCTGTGACCTCACAAATACTGCATTGTCATTCTAACCGTGAGGTCACAGTTATGGTGTGCTCACTCCAACTGTGACACGAGTGGTAGCTTGCCTGACTGGCAACTATTGAGTTGCTGGTTTGAGTCCCCCAGTAGGGCTTGGGATTCTGACCAGCATCTGAAGAGATGAAGTTGTGAAGAACTCTGTAGGAACATTTCCAGGGTCTTAACCCCTGTTTCTTTCTGTCATTCCCTTCTTGCAACTGCTCTATCTGGCATTTCTCCCTGGGCATCCACGATAAAGATAAACATGTTCTCAATTGACCCCTGATTAAATAAAGGTTAAGGTTAAAGATAAGGTGGACGTTTCCACTGCGGTGTTCCTTGGCTCAGCAAATGGCGTGGGACAGTGCTCCCTGACAAGACATTTTCAGACTGTGATGATGGTTATATGTCCTATGAATATTTTTTTTTAAACCTGGGTCATGCTTGCCCATATGCCCTACATGGAAAAGTAAAATTCAACTCAACTCAACTCAAACTTTATTTATAGAGCACGTTTACAACAACCAGAGTTGACCAAAGTGCTGTAAAGGTAAATATACTAAAAGCAGCGCAGTATATAAAAGTAGACCATACAATACCATAAAATACCTTAAAATTACAATAAATACAATACTGAAAAAAATACATAAATACAGTGCAATAAAATAAGATTAAGTGTGAACAAGTTCTTCTGAACACTATGAAACTATAATCTGAAATCCAAACACGATATGAAATGAAGCGCTAGCATAGGTTCTGACGGGCTACGCAGTCAAGCTATCTGATCAGCTTTAGGTCTGATGTCTCAGTCCATCAGAGTCACCAGATAACTCCTGACCGTCACCTGACTTTCCCCATCAGTCGATTGTTTGATGGTCATATCTGTAGTTTTGCTTAAGCTTGCCGCCTGAAGAAGGTTCTTGTCATGCTAACTTAACAAACGCTTCATCACTCCAGCCCCACTTGTCCGGTATACATTGATTAATTTCGTTTCCACGGAGGTATACTGATCTATAACGTCTCTTTTTTGAAGTCATTGTTGTTGTTGGGTTAGTTTTATAGGGGGTGAGTTGCCTTCGATTCCATGCCAGTATGAACAGTAATCTCCCAGAACAAAGCCATGTTGCTAAACTCTTGTACGTCCTTAAAATAAACTATTTTGACAAAGTAATACTGCCTGAAAATATTTTCGGACCACAAACTTTCCCTCGAACGTAATCCAGCGGAGCAAAATTTAGCTCCGCACGTGTTAAGACACCACATATCCAATGTCAAAAAAGGCTACAGAATGGAACTCTGACCTAAACCACAGTTACCCTATCCAACAGCAAAATGTGAGCGCAGCAAATTCTGCACATGGTAGGAACATACTGGACAGAAATTTCTGGAATTTCTCACTTCTCAAGTGGAAAGCGTAAAGAAAACCGTTGGGAAATTCAGATATATTCGGAGGAGTTAAAATCATCTTGGTTTGCTTCAGCGAAGATATATGGGCATCACTTTCATGGTGTCGTGTGGTCTAGTTTCGAAAACGTGAGATGTTTGAGAGAACATCTTTAACATGGTTAAAAAGAAAATGATACACAGATGTGCTGACTGTGGTTTTTGTATAAAATTAGAATAATCTGTGCTCTCTCAGTGGTCCACGCTTTACATTGGCATGCTTGGAAGGAGAAGCATTGCCTTTTAGTACGGGCAGAATGCATACATTTTGCGAGTCACATGTGTAAGCCGACCACATGCTGTGCTTCAGTCTTAGCCTGATGTCACCAGGCTTTTGTTTTGTTACCCAGGCAGTGAAAGTAATGGCTTTCTGTCACATTCAAAGCAATTTTTGATAGTCTCCACCACAGTTGTGCACTGGCCCAACAACAATGTTCCATTTGTGGATGTGACAACATCCATTTTTGCAGTGGTAAAATCTGTCATAGCTGCATTCGGACATTTGAGAAAATCCTTATTTACAAGCCTATGAAGGCATGACAAGAGAAAGAAATTACTTTTGCCACAAAGGAAAAAAAAAATCTGTGTGAGAGTGGTACAAGAAAGTTGGGGTGAAGTAGGACAGCTTGCTGCCTTTTGCCCTTCTGTGCTGAGGTGGCACAGGGCTAACTGAGGTCAGCCGTAATCCACCTGAATTAATACAAGGCCCCGCTAGGCTAATCCGCCGCTAAGTCAGCACCCGAAAACAAATGGCAAGGTGTAAATCACCCCACGCTGGCTTAAAAAAAAAAAAAAAAAAAAAAAGTACATCAGCAACGTACTTACATCTCCGGGACATTACATAAGCCTGTCATTTTCACAGAATTAATATAAGTTATGCTTCAAAAACATTTTTTAAACCCTGAACATTGTATTCATTTTAATGTAGGCAGACACTCTATGAATAATTTTGATGCTACTGGAAGAGGTTTTGAACTAAAGTGGGCCGATTAAAGATTGCGATTTTGATTTTTTTTTTTCTGGCTATGTAGCGTACTGCTACAATCATCCATTTAAAGCCTGTTTTACTTCACACACAACCCTTTGACACTAAAGGCCCTATCTGCCCTCCTTTAGTTGTCATAGCAGTGATTCTAGCCAGTGAAATAAAAGATTAAGACCCTGCCGGAGGAAAATCTGAATGAAATATTAACGGCTGCCCTCAAGAACTGGAGAAGCGAGTTATTCTGACGAGTCATTAAGCATCTGACCATTTCCATGGCAGTTCAAGAAGGCTCGGAGGTCAGATCAGTCTCTGAGGAGAAAACACAATAGAAGACAGCTTTAAGCTACAGAGGCTACCAGAACAGTGCAATGCAGGGCGTTTTTGCAATGGACAGGTAAATAAAGGCAAGTTGTTATTTTTTTTTTTCAGGATTGCTGATGAAGTTCTCAAAAAGACTGAATCTCTTTTGAGAAAGGGTAAAGGTGAAAAGTTTTAGGCAGTGAAGTAAATCTTAAAGCATTTTACTTTAGCAGAGCTTTCTTTTAAAATGACACCCCAGAGTGGCTCATTCAGTTTAAATGGCTTTTTTAAAAAGCCCCATTTTCTCTAAGAATATTAACTTTTTTGTGAGATACAAACAAAGAATGAATCTTTCCATGTGAATGTCAAGCTGGAAAAATATTAAGAGTCCATCAGGGAACATTGAAAGATGGCCCAACATTTTTTTTTCAGCCTTTTAGCAACCAGACGTAGGAGTTAAAATATTGATTGCCTCATTCAACAAAATGGATGACAAAATGAATTCAGCCACCGCCACACCCATTAGTTGTGCCAAACACAAACACACAGACGAACCTACAGACACTCAGCTAATGATAATGGGACCATCACAGAAGCCACCGCAATTTAAAAGCAGATCAAGAAAAATAGAATACTACCCTGTCGGCTATGCATCACTGCCTGAAAATAAAGTTGCTGTTATTTACGGAACATACAGAAGCTATGAGCAGTTAGTCTACTGAAATAGACAGAACAAAGCAGTCCAATTAACAGGGAAGAAAAGAGACCTTCAACAATAAAAATCCAAGAGAAATTCATCAAAGCAAAAAAAATATGACTTGAAGTGATGGAAAACAGGGAGAAAGTTTTGTGAGAAAAAAGATTTTTTTCTGGAAACACAAATACCCAGGCTTAATTTTGAATGAAAAAACCCACATTTGATTAGAAACAGAACTTTTTTTTGAAATCCAGCAAACAGTATTAAAGTCATTATCATTAATATATAAATCAACTGCTTAATAAACTCACTTCAAGTCCTGACACTGGTAAATTACTTTTCCTGAGATGAAAATTCCTTGGAGCGATGACTCAGGAAATAGCAAAAAAATCATGCGGAGACAGACGATGCAACTCAGAGAAACATTTGGAATGTGTTTTACATGCCAATCACCAATTAGAGCTCTGCATGAAAATAATAACCATGATAGTTAGTAAAAATTTATAAGAGTATATTCATAAGATACAATGGGAATGCAGAAGCTGCACAGTTATAAACATTTTCTGTGTTGCATGACATTCAGTAGTCTCAAGGCTAAACCTGAAATGAGTAATATAATATTACATACATATATTGTTTCAAGAATGATTGTTTATCATGGAATCTGGAATCTTCCATTAATTGATAGAGGATTTTTCATAAACCGCAGTCTTAAAAATAAATAAAAATACCACATTTCTGCATTCACAGAAGTCCTACCTCCCGCTCGTGTTTATACGAGTATTCATCTGAGTGACAGCAGAGCCTCTGGGCAATGAACGAGCCGAGAGGCGGGACTTCCGTTGAATGCGCGAGCTTACTTGAAGCAGAACTGTGGTATTTTATTATTTTTAGCGAAAAATAACCGCGTTTCTAGAGTTCTGAGGATATGAGTGGACAAAGCTGACTTTGATTATACTGGACGATGCGCTGGACAATGGTTTGAAAGTTTGTCAACGGACATTTTGTGGAGTTTTCCCATTGCTACTGCGTGACCCCATTTGCTTCCAGCAAAAAAGGAATTTGGATAATTTTTCAAAACTCTCCAGTGGCCATAAAGTTGCGCCAGGTGAAGAACAACTTCGTCCGTTCAAAACATCTAATGGTGAGTAATTGATATACAAATTATAGTTTTTGGGTGGAGCATCACTTTAATCTAGCTGATGCAATCATGCCCTTCGAGCTATAGCTAATGCCAATTACGTTATGTAATTTGAGTATTATTTAATTTAGCCTTTATTATACCCGGGAATCCCACTGAAATAAACAATATGCAGATATGGCTAAACATTATCCTGTTCAAAACCTAACAACCACTCCAAGTGTAAATGCAAGCAAGCCACAATCTAAATTTTAAGCTCACGTCAAATAACATTCACAAATGCCATTGCTGGCCAGCTAACTCATATTCGATTGGTGGTTCTCGCCAAGAGCAGAAAACATGAATATTCATATATTCACTTAATTAGTGATGAAAGGGCTAAACGCTGGCTATACGACTGAGGCCAGACTGATGAGTCAGTGACCGTTGGGAGCGACCAGCACTTTATCAGTATGGATTCCAGGCTAAGTCTAGCCAGGATCTTATTTAATATTTAATTTCTGTGTTTGTCACACATAATGACGCTCAAAAAACCCAGGGCCTTTCACCCGACACAAACGATCACCTGAAAAACACAAACAATTAAACTAATTGAATTCATTAAAAATCACGAGTAGACAGGACTTAATAATACCAGGATTTCCATTATCTCCAAACGATTAATATTGCATACATTCCCCTGCTGGAATTGCCGTTAACAGGTCGTCGCTATTGAAAGCGCACGACGATCCCCGCTGTTGAAATTCAATGGGGCTTTTCGTAGCGCTAGTCAGGGTCTGCTAGTCATGCACTGAGCAACATTGCTATGAGAGACCCCAAAGCTCATAGCCACAGCTGCAGTCAAGGCGTCCTGCACAAAGACCGCTTTAGACAGGGGGAATAGATAATGCTCTTGCCCTCTTATTCGTGGTCTTTCGCTTCGATAGTGGAATCCTTGGACCAGCGAAACAATCAGGGGAATCCTAGCGAGGAGGGTGGGGGTTAGAGGTGAGAACACTGGAGTATGGAGTAGACTGGGGGTGGACAACTGGGCGAAAAAAAATCCCAAAACAAAACAGAAAATAAATGAATTGATGAATAAATAAACCTGTAACCAGAGAGGAAAGAGAGCAACGCTCTCTGTGAAAATATGCCAACCATGAAAGAACTCTCCATTTTACATGTGAGTTGGTTATTTTGAGACAATCCCTCAACAAAGCCCAGCGGTCCAGTACAGAGCCAGGTCGTGGGTTCAATCGACATGTATCGCAGTGGACCTCGTTTTCGCCAGTCGCGCTTGTTTGCATATACCCCAGAGAAAAACGGACGTGTAAATAACCCTATCATCCTGGATCCGGCCAACCTCATTAAACCATTGGCCAATTTAAGTGCAGCCTTTCCCAGCCAGCAGCAAAGGACCCGCAGTGCTTTTAAAGATTAGTATCAACATAATGCAGCCCCGCTGCATATGACAGAGGCATATGCCTCCTGAGTCGCACACCTGTGTTTAAAGTCACCAGTCAAATTCCACGGCCAAAAGTATGTGGACACTTCATGGTACACAGCTATTTTCCAGTTGTTCCAGGTGGGTCACCTAGTTCCACTGTAAAGGAAAATTTTTGACGGCATAGCATTAAATGGCAATCCAGGTGATTCTGTGCTTTCAGCAGTTAGTGGTAGGTCCTTTCCTGTTTCAGCACGAAAATGCCCCCAACAGCATTCAATAGAGTTGAATAGAGTTGAATACTTTTTGCCAAGTAGTTTGCCATTTACCATGAGCAAAAAAGAAGCAAAAAAGACCCCACAATGTTAAGGCACCGCAATTGCGGTGCAGTAGTGACTACTAGGGCACGGGTTCGATCCCCGGTCGTACCAACCAGCAGTGGTCGGCAGCTTTTTCAGAACAGCGCACAATTGGCTTATGGCCTGTAGGGATGCAAATTGGGAAGGGACTGCTGGGAAGGGAAATAAAAAAAAAATGATTGCCTTGTTCGTTGCTCAAGCGCCTCCTGTTGGCCAGCCTGGCGCTCGTCAGTGAGATTCTAAGCTTGCTCATGTTCGGGTATCCTCCGCCCTCGTTCTGAACTTGCGATAGTTTCAACCAATGAGTGTAAAGATGCAGGGGCTGACAAGCGCGTGCTTTGGAGGAGAACCGCGAACTGTCTCTCTCTCTCCTGAGCTGGCAACAGGGGGTTGCATACGAGCAAGTCTTGTATATAGTTCTGGGATTGGGCATTCCACATTCGGGTGGAATTGGAGACACCAAATTATTAAAAAAAAAAAAAAAAAAAAAAAAAATAAAAAAGTCCCCACAATGCATTGTTCTACCCAGTCTAAACATATTCCTGTGGATGTGTCCTACAGTATACAACACAGGAGCTTTAGCAACTTGTCATATTGCTCCGTTTTAAAAAGGAAAACGGAATATTTTTCATGCTCGTCATTCCGTGTCTCACCTGGTATTACTTGAAGGGACAACAACTGTCGAAACCCAGGGATTTTTTTTGTGGATTTGAACCAGAGGAACTGTCGCTCACTAAATATCCAGGTTTCAGTTCCAGAAAGATATGGATGGCTGACGAAAAAACTGCAGACGGACCAAGAGTTGTAATGCTCTGCTGCACAAAATCTCCTGTCCCGCTTTTTCTGGCCCCTTCACTCCCGCTTACTACCGACACATGCCTCCCTCCATGACAATTTATCGAAAAAGTCTCCCATGGGAAATGTTAGAAACCGAGAAGCCCAAGTTTTTCCCTAAATACAGCAGCAACTCAGATGGAGTCGCATTCAGGACTCCCCAACACTTAAAACGACACAAAATGGGAGATTCGGCAGGAGACAGGAGACGCGATGGACTCTTTCCAGGTGAACATTAGAGAAAAATCAACATCACCAGGCACCCCGCGATCGGGAGTGTGTGTGTGTGTGTGTGTGTGTCTGAGGGGGGATCGTGTAGGGAACATTTCACATGTGAGGAAGACAGGACCAAACTTCCCCTCTGCTGGCACTCACAACATCGCTGTCTGATCAACCAGCCAATGAGATGTGCTCTTTTACCATATATAGGGATTTCTGAGTCATGAATTTCAGTCCAGGCCTGAAAAATCTGACATTTCAGTCAGGATTGCCCCTAAAGATATACTATTTATCCATTGGCTCACCTACTCATTCTCGCTCAGGGTGGCAGGAGAGTAAGGGCATATCCCAATATGCATTGGGTGAGACTACCATGCCAAGGCTTTCGATCTATCATAATGTACACGCATCAATCATACCCTGCAATATGTCTTAAATATATATGACATTTGAAATTACTGCGACTATGCTAGCCCAGCGAATAAATTTAACAATTACTTGCACATACTTGAGTACTTGTGGCTCTCATTTCTGTATTTATGTAAAGTAAAACAGTGCTGCTTAATGCTGTTCCTGTATTTCTATGGTCATATAGGTTCTCTTTTAATTTGGCGGAAGTAAAATTATTCTGAAGTAGTACAATGAGCACTCTATCTGTTGAATGAGGCATGCTTTTTAAACTCTAGAATGCCAACTTGCAGAACAGAAAATTACCAGGATCAGGGTTGGCCAGCCCTGCTGTAGCTTAGTTAGAGATGGAGTGAAAACCTACAAAACGATAGTTCTCCAAGTACAAAGTAGAGAAGCCATCTAGTAAAGGAGTTCCACTAAATCAACATATTTAGTATTTCCTGTCGATATATTTTCCATTTTCTCCACTTGAGAAAATGGTGGGCACAGCTATCCATTTTCCACAGCATAATTAAATGCTATTTTTGTTGGTTCCACAGCCAGATTGCATAAAATCCAGAAGTGAAAATGCTGTAATTGCAGGTGTGGAAAGTCTTTGGAAGATCGAACTGAAATGCTAGAATTTGGGCCGGAAGGCTGCGGATTTTCTGCGGTTAGTGAAAATAACAGCTTGAGGAGATAAGTTGCTTTAATTGTGTGCTTGCCTCTCCACAGTACACGCTGCATTATGTTTGCAAAAGTTAATTATCTGATAGGACACACCGAGCCCGTAGCTGATACAAATACCCCTTGCTTCGTTCAGTTATTCACCGTGCCACAGAACATTTCATTAAATTGCGGCATTATCACGGAATATGGGAAATTATTATTTTATAATTGTTGTCTGTAAAGCTTTAAGCCGGGCATTACATCGAACGATTGAAATAATAGAGAATTAATGACAATGCAAAACAGAATTGAATCCTAGGCTCAAAAAACTCATCTGAAATTACTGTACAAGAACAAACTGTCGAACTGGACTAAAGCAGATTTAAAAAACAGAAAGTGAAAAAATTTCACATATTCTGAAACAGATTAACAAAATCCTACATATCATCCCATTAAATTTTACACAATTTCTTAGTACAACTTTGTTGATACGTGCGGCATATGAACATATTTTAACTTGTGGCGAATGATCGTCTTGGGAGAGCGGAGACCATATTCTGTGGCCAAGTCAGCTGATATGTTTAATTTATCCCGTTAATTTATATATTTAATGTAAACATAGACTGCACTCCATAATAACCCACAAGGTGAGATCATCTTCATTACAAAAATAATCATAATCATCATCTGACATTATTATGGTTGTAACAGCAATTCATTCTGAAATATTTACCACAACAGATGAAACCACCAGGCTAATAAAGTTTGCACGGTGTCGATGGAAATCCAAATTATACATTAAAAATTAAAAAGAGTCCAAATTCCAACCACACACACACACACACTTGTTGCCTCACACAGCCAATATTTATTGACGTTTTGCGAAAATGGGAAAAATGCTAAATTGGACGCATCGGCATTTGATTACCCGTGCCCATTAGAAAGCAGTAGCTATCTTTCAAACCACACCTCTGTTGACCATATAGAAGGTTCAAATCCAAAATAAACCATTCATATGGCCACAGAGCCTCTGAATAGCCCAAATGTTTAAAGGAGAAGTGCCAACTGCACCTGGGTTTGGAGTCTCGTCGGCTCTCTCGTAGCTCAGCTTCGGAAAGCAATCCCATACACTGTTTGGGCACCAAGCCTCAATTAGAATCAGCCCGTCAGATGGCATAAAAATGAATGGCGGCGCAATGCTTTCATTTGTCTAAAAACCCCGGGGAGACTGTTTGGGAAAAGTAATCACGGACAGTTAACTCGAGCACGACGAATGCCAACCGACGGGCTTGGAATCAGTCCATCTTCAAAAGAGAGGTTAGAGGTTTAAAGAAGGAAAGAGGATAAAAGAGAAAGCAGACAGCTTTGTTTTTTTTTTTTTTTCTTCTCAGTCTTACTTTACAAAGTGATTCGTAACTCAGGCTCACACACTGTGGGGGGGGGACTGAACAGAAGTTTTGAGACAAAAGTGACCTTTTACACACCATTAACTTTATGGCTCCCCCAGATAAAAAAAGAAAAGAAAAAAACTTTGCTCGTGTCGCTGCCTCGAACCTTTTCACAGGAGAACGCCCTCGTAACAGCCTGACACACAATAAAATCCACCCCCGACAAGGGTGAAGTGATCATCACAGCTCAAGTGTGTTTCATTAGCGCTTTGGGCCCCCCACCCCACCCCTTTTGGGATCAGAATTTAAGGCTGCTTTAAGAAAAGAAATCCATCTCCACCCCGCCGGTCTGCGTACCGCTCAAACATTTGCAGCGTACAGCCAAAGGCTCTGTTTGCTATAGGCTACAGAGTTCAGCCCATTGCAGCAGGCCCAGCAGAAGGATGTAGCCTGCTGGTTAAGGTGTTTGACTTTGACACTCAAGCCCCAGTTCAGCCACTATAAGATCAGAGCAGTGATTGGGCCCTTGATCAAAGCCTTTAACCCCACATTACTTTTGGGGGGACTGGATCCGACTTAGTCTAATCCACTGTAATTTCCTTTGAATTTAAGTGTCAGCTTATCAAGGGTACTGACCATCAAGGCCTTGACCATCATGGAGTAAAACACAAAACTGAAACGGAATCATATCACTGTGACCAAGGCTGAACAGAACGGCTAAAATTGGTAACAGAATAAGGTCACATCAACAGACATTATCCAATGTAGCTGCAGGCTAACATTTGGATAGTGAAGAATCATATTAGTCAATGCCTTTTCATGTGAAGCTTATTGTAAAGCTTTACTCTGTTATTTAATAGAAAAAAATATGTTCTGGATTTATTGATTTGAAAAATCCACTAGAGTCTGTAGCACAACCATTTGGATTGGAATGATAAAACCTCTGAAGTGTGTCTGAATTAGCGTGCGCGCATACGTCTGTGTGTGTGCATGTGCCAGTGTGAGTGTGAGCGTATGTATTGTTGTGTGGCCGTGTGTGAGTGCACCCATCAGCGAGTGAGTGTGATCTATGAAAAGTGTGTGCTTTCATGGAATGTGTGTAAGTTCTACCTCTGATTTTTCATGTGGCTCTTAGTCTTTGGTAAACAGACTCAAAGTCAGCTGACATAAATAAAGTGCTTTTGCTGCACTTCAGTGCAAAGGCAGGTCAGTGTGAAGGGGGAAGCAGCACTGAGTCTGTATTTCTCGCTTTCAGTCTAATTTCTCTTTCAAAATCAGAAATACAAGAACAAGCTTTGTGCCACATTAATGTAGTTCATATAAATTTCAGTTTTATTCCGCTAAACAAAATCTTAACAGGTTAAATCTGTGAAATGCAAGAGAAGAAACACTAATGCTCCACCTAAATATACCCCTTTTACTGCAAAACACTTGAACACGAAGTACAATTCGGTCACAGTGAATGCACCTACTGTGATAAACCTCCTCCGTTCAATGGTCTCAGCTAATTCTGTCCATGTAAATTACGCCTCCATTTTTTGGAGTGGCCCTGTTGAGGACCTTGGAGCACAGCATCATTGGCTAGTTCTCTGTGCTGCTCACATGCAAATCTAACAAAAAAAAAGAGAGAGAAATTGTTCTGGTGGTTCTTTGTAAGCTGCCAGCATTAGTTGGAGACTGACTAATGGTTTGAAAGCCTTCTTGTTTATTGTTTGACTTTATTTTTATTTGCCACATGCTTTTCAAGTAAAACAGAGGTCACCATATTCACTCCCATTGGAATTATGAAATGAAAATATAGGAGTTTGGAAGCTTGCGCACCCTTATCTCATAGCATTTAATACGTTTGATTCAACATGGACGCAAAACAGAATTTTGATTGGAGATGCAGTGCTGAAACAAAATGGTGGAACGCAGCCAAGCACAAACAAACAGGCTGTACAGTCGGAGCCCTCTTCAACCCCCAGCTCTCCAGAGCTTTCACCCAGCACCTGAACCACCTGATCTCCTCTCCACAGCCGGCGGCCAATGGCAGTTTGTCCGCACAAATGTAGTTTAACGCACGCCAGAATAGCTCTACTCTTGTTCGTAAAGCTTTGTTTAGTGTTCGGTAGTGCGGCTGACAAGTTATAAATCGAGCTAGCACTTCCTGTGCTCTCCACTTCTCCCCTTCTCTCTCTCTCTCTCTCTCTCTCTCTCTCTCTCTCTCTCTCCTCTGCCTCTGGAGAATTTACTGCAGCTCGAAGCCTGATCTTTGCTCCTGTGTTTTCGCTGTGTGTCCCTGTGGAGAAGAGCATCTGTTAAACAGCAGTAAAAGAAGAGAGTGCGAGGGAGAGGGAGGTGGGGGGCAGAGAGAGTGGGAGAGAGAGAGAAAGAGAAAGAATGAGAAAGAGTGAGAGAAAGGGAGCTGGAGAGAATGAGAGACTTCAGGCAGCGAGAGGTAGATAATTGATGAGAGAGAGCTATTGCCCACCATATTCATGCACAGATGCTTTTCAGTGAAATGCTGATTAATGCGCATGGGCCCCAAAACAAAGTTCAATATGAGAGAGAGAGAGAGAGGGGGGGGACTGTATACACTAACAGACAGTAGCAGCAAGGCAACTAGACAGAGGTATCCGGTTTATATTATGACGGCTGTCTGGCCAGCCGGCTAACACTCCTCACCACACAGTGATCCAAAATGTCAGCTTGGGCCAGAATATAGCAATTAGCACTTGTGTCTTTCCCATTACAGAGGCTGAAACGACGTTCCAGCAGCAGCAGGTGCACTGGACTTTTGGAAACAGGTTCAGAATTTCGGATAGGGAGGGAAGAACAGCAGCTTTAGCCTGGGAGTGTTTTAGTAGGCAGCACACAGTAGATAATAGCACGTTACAAGACACATCATCATCGCACCTCAGAGAAAATGACTCCGCATCAGCAGGCTGGACTGGCAAAGGCCACCACTGCTGTGCAGTCTGAGTGGATCCTGCCTCAAGCAAACCTACTGATGTTTACAGCAGTTATAACAATGTTTATATAGCATTAATAAAACAAATAACAACTATGGTGATTGCAGCAATATGACTTCTTTTACAAAATGATACAAAAGTGAAGACCAACAACAGCAGCAGCAATAATAATAATAATAATAATAAAAACATTTAGCTTAGCTCAAGTTTAATCAGGAAGACAAATTCAATCACCACGCCTCACTTAAAGTTACGCCTCTAACTCCTCTGTGGGATCCAACCATTAACCTTTCTGTATTTTAATAAACCCCAATCAACAGTTCCTGAATCACCTGGCCACTAACATGACTACCACCTTCCCCATTACCACCAGCATTAAGTCTCCGCTCTACATTCAGAGGGCGACCTATGGGGGGTTAAGATGGTGCCCGGATCACGGGACTCTTCCCATGATTGGTTTTCAGCCCCGAATGGAGTCTTCGCCAAAGAATTCATTTACTTTAAGTCAGCATTAAAAAGTATAAACGTGCTCTCCCGACTAAAATAATAATAATAATAATAATAATAATAATAATAATAATAATAATCCATCATCCAAATAATCAGGTTGCAAAATGTATTTATATCGTATGTGGACAGAGGGTGGAGAATGGTGAATTCAGATGACATCAACGAAATACACACATACATGCAGACAAACACTCACACACACACACACGCAGCATGACTCAGAGGGCATTGATTTACCTAGCAAATGTCACAACAAGCCCAGCACGGGACACACAGAGCAGCTTTGAAGAGCTTAACTCTCTGCGCCAACAGTAGCACATTAAGCACTGTGTGTTAGCAATAGAGCATAAGCAGTCTTTCATTGCAGTAGCGCGTTAGCTCTCTGCGCTAGCAGCAGCAGTCCACACCAGCAGCATCGCATATTTATTAATTGGTTATGTATGTTATTGCCCGCATACAGTAAAAACAGCCTGCCAATATATCTTGTTTTGGCAGACCTGTATTGGCCGAGTTCAGCACGTGCACAAGTAACCATTGGCAACTGTGGCATTCGCTCTCTTCAGAGAAGCAGACGACAGTCGCGGACCTAGCATTTAGCTCTTTAATGAGTCTTGAAGACGCGTTCTTCAGAAGTCATAGTCATAATATTGTCATGATAGCACAACATACTTAACCAATTAATAAAAATATAATAAATTGCTTATTTTCGCATTGCCTTGGTATTGGCCTTTTGGTCGCAGTAACTGTGGCATTCGCTCTCTTCAAAGAAGTAGACGACAGTTGCGGACCAAGCATTTAGCTCTTTAATGAGTCTTGAAGTCACGTACTTCAGAAGACATAGTCATAATATTGTCATGATAGCACAACATACTTAACCAAGTAATAAAAATATTAGAAATTGCTTATTTTCGCATTTCCTCGGTATTGGCCTTTGGGTTGCGGTATTACGGCGACCCTCAGGCCAATACCAAGGCAATACGGAAATAAGCAATTAATAAAATATAATATAGTGCAAGCAGAAACACATAAGCAGTCTGCACCAGCAGTCTAGTGCATTAGCAGTAGCACTCTATGTTAGCTGTAGTGCATAAGCACCATGATAGCAGAATCACATAAACACTATATGCTAACTGTAGCGCATCAGCACCGTGCTAGCAGAATCACATAAGCACTCCGCGCTAGCAGAAGGGCATAAGCACTCAGCGCTAGCCCCTTCAACTGCTGCAGTGTCTCTGCTGTCCTCATGGGCATTGGCTTACTGCGCGCCAGTGTGACAGAGACAGCGAGGAGCGGAAAACAAACAGACAAGCGCAGAGACAAAAGCAAACATTTACAGTCGCTAACACATTCCCTCTCCTTCTCCCTCCCCTCTCCTTCCCACTCTCTCCCCTCATCTCCCGCTCTTGTCCCCATCTCCTGAATCGCTCTCTCTTTGATCCTCAGCTCTGCTTGTTCAACAAATAGCGCCACAGAGCGAAGCTGTAAGTCTGAGATCACTGAGCTGAATGCCAAAAAGATGGCTGTAGTAGACAGTACTAACAAAGGCACTAGGAGAGAAGAGAAGGTAATGGCCTACACCATTCTGTTTTTAGATTTTAAAACAATTCAAAACACATTAAAAGACTGCAAGATATAGAACAAAATTGCCATGAATTTTTCTGACGCAAAGTAGGTTCATAACAATCACACACAGCAGCTTGGACCTAATTTAAAGGGGGGGGTCTCGAGGCCCCCAAATATCACAAAGATGTTCATCGTGGCCCCCTAGTAATATAGACGTAACAAAATTTATTAGAAAACTAGCCTTGGGGGCTTTTTCAACACTCCAACCCTAATTCCAAAAAACTTGGTACACCATGAAAAATGCTAATGAAATCAAAGAGGACAGATTTGAGCATTTATTCTCTACTTAAATGAATACACTACAACATATAACTTGTGCATTAATTTGTTTATTGAACATATATGCTTAATTCAGGACTAGGACAAAACTCCAAAAAAGTTGGCACATGGGTAATTTAGGAATAATAATGATGTGCCAAGTAACAATAATAAGGTGATGTGAAACAGCTGATGTTAAACATATGAGCTAATTGTTTTATAGTATAGAAAAGCCTCCAAAAAAGGCCTAGTCCCTCAGGAGCAAAGATGGTTCGAGGCTCACCAGTTTGCAAACAGATGGGTAAGCTTACAGGCTAATCCATCACTTTGAGAACAACGTTCCCCAAAGACAAGGATTTTAGGCATTTCATTCTTAATAGTACATTGTATAATTAAGAGCCGGAAGGAATCCGGTCGAATCAAAATGCAACAAGCTGTGTTAGCACGGCACAGACATAGCACAGATTTTTACAGACACTGTAGCATAGAGAGTAACTGGACAAACAACACACACACACACACACAAAAAAAAAAAACACACAAACCTATGATAGAGCAAAATTAAACTCCATTCTATGCTAAACAGAAAAAACAAGGTTAAACACTCCAGAATGGAATCATCAGTTAGCTCTGTAGTTTACATGCGAATATTAACACAGAGGGGAGTGCGAACTTGTGAGACAACAATACTTTTAATTTAATGAAGCTGGACATCAGGCCTGGTGTTAAGAGTCCATTTGAGGATGACACTATTGTAAGCAGAATAATTCAGAACAAAAAAGCACTCATTACAGCCACCAGGTACTGAAATTAGTCAGGGTGAGTTAAGGTCAAGCTATAGTGGTCTTTTTCCTGGACAGGTTAAGTTGTTGCATTGTTTTTGGAGGAGGATTAGTTGCTTTCACTAACTGTTAAGCCAACGTAACTATTTATGTTACGGTAGTCATATTATCCCGATGCTAACGTTAGCGTCCCTGTCTATCCATGCTAGTAAGTTACATTAGCTAATGTATGTTTGCATATACCTTTATACGTTGTAGCAAAACGCTAACTTTTGTAACATTGTATGGTTGCCGGTGTCAGAACATGTGTTGTCCACATATTAGCTTTTCATAAATGTGCTGATATGGGGTCTGTTTTTTATTATTATTATTATTATTATTTTGTAGCTATGAGAAGGATCACTCGACTTCCACACCATTGAAACAAAAATTGATTACACGACCTCATTCCCCCCTTGTGTCAGCTATTGTCTCTGAGTGCTCGTGCACGACTGCGTGTGGGGTGTGGCTTAGGAAGGAGCCTCGAGGGCAGGGGGTGGGCGTAGGTGGAGCCCTGAGAAGTTGCTACGTTCATTCTCCTGGCTTTAGATTCTTTTCTATTCTGCCTACTAATGTTATTGACTCCCCTCCTTTTGAAAATTTTTCCCAATAATTTCAGTTTGATATATGTCACATCGCAGGTTTTACAAAATGGTATGATAAAGAAAATAAACCGTTTGTCTTGGAGCATGTAGACACCCCCCCAAATATCTGAATAGAGAAACTATTTTTACATAGAGAATATTCAAGTTCAATATTCAGAGCATTATCTCTACAAAACCAAAGACTACTCTGAAACGTATTCAGTGTCTATAAAGCCCTTCGATACAGATTTATATTATTTGTGGTGGAGGCAAACGTATCACTTGTCCGCAAAGTCAAAAAGTCAAATGGATTTTGTACAAACATGCTCAATGGAAGCTTCTAAAAATGCACTTTATTTACTTATTTATTTATTCATTTATTTATTTTTTGGTTTTTGTAAGATTACTGAGCAGCTGTGTTCTTAAGAAACACATTTTTTATAAAGACATAAATTCACAGGGGGACGGCGGACGAGTTGCAAGTGAGAGAAGCAATGTGCTATTTTCAATTAAGATCCACACGTTACAGCAGAACACAATCACACTCTGCCACATATTCATTCTGAAGTGACAGTTGGATCATGTCAGCCAGTCATGTTTGATATGTTTTGGAGTGATGGGAATGGAGATAGCAAAAAAGATAAAGTATAAATATATTTATGAAAGATGAAAGACGAATGCAGTGAGTGCTCTAAGAGAATTTAATTGGGTGCAGTATACATTTTATCAAGTAACGGCAGTAGCAATTATATTTTAACTACTGTCACAAGGGTCGGTTTTGCTCCTGGTGTACCAGCTCCAGTAACCTTGCGTCACTTCCAAAGAGCTGACAATTCTGTAATTTGGGGCCCGGGCTCAAACAGACGGAGATGCGGGGTTAATCGGCTACGAGGAATGCAATCTGTGTACTGCTTTATTCTTTTAATCAATACAAAACCTCCCTGGGCATGCTTAAGAGGCTAACGCTAATGCAGTGCGCGGCCATTGTGAACTGGCATCTCTCAATTTAAATGACCCCGGCAGCAGTGGAACCTCATTACGCTGCGAAGCACGACAGAGCGAGTGCACAGATGGAGGAAGGATTTTTAACAAGGGGAGGTAGTTCGCACATTAGAGACTCCTCTAGTCTGATGAGGCGTATTTTTTGAATGTCACCATGTCGACCGAAAAACCAACAGGAAGCAAGCCTTCAGCAAACTGCGGCTCTCTCTGGGAAAAAAAAAAAGGAGAATGGAAATGACCTCGGTGTCAACAACTCCCCAAAACGCGAACTCGCGAAAAAATATGTTCGGTGAAATAATTTGAATTTGTGTTTATGTTTTGCTTCTTTTTTCCCGTGGAGGAAACCTTGCCTGGCTTTTATTAGAAAATGTATGTCACCCTGAAACATTCTGGAAACGATCTGTCAGTTTTGTGAGGAGCTTTACCCTCTCCAAGGGACATTAGCTGATTTCAATGTGACTGCAGGCAATTTTACTATTCGGGCAACGCAATTTGCATGTAATGAAAACAAATCGTCAGCGACAGAGCAGGAGAGCAGACTCCATTCAAAATCCACAGCCCAAAGAACAATTATTTTACAAGCATTTCAAGCGAAAAACCCCACTGGACAAACTTGACTTTCAAAAACCCTGTTCCCAAACTCCCGGTCCTCGTGGACTGAGGACAGCTGGGTTTCCATCCTCCCTTTACCTGGAAGTCAGGTGCGATGACTGTCTGGCCAATCAGCGGCAATAATTCTTCACGTGATTGTTTGGAAGGAAGGAAGGAAGGAAGGAAGGAAGGAAAATCAGGAATGAATTTCCATTCGAGGGTCAGATTTGAAGATCCCAGCCCAACATCGCAGTTACTGAAATTTGGCCCTTGCATCTGAATCCAGCCCCAGAGCCAAAATGCAGCCCTGGTTTATTTTTCTACACAGGTAATGAACTGAACAACTCGTCTGAAGATTGGCTGAAAGTTTTCACACCTAGCTAAGAACGGATGGAAAACTGGCGGCTCTTTTTCTCTGAAGACGAAGATTCGAGTGCTCTGACTGTCCTCCGTTTACTATGCCGTACTTTGCAGCTTAAATTTTATATTTTTCTTGGCCGCTCCACTATTTTCCGCAAAAAAAAAAACATTTCCTCTTCTAGTGCCCTCCTGTCAGAAACACAGAGGGAGGCTCACACATAACTCATTCAGCCAGCGCAACGCCATCGCCACGAGTCATAATGCTCTTTCCCCAGAATGAGGGTTATTGCCTTTTGAAGACAATCTTCCAAGCTGCCCTCCTGAACCGAACCACTGGAGCACATTCTGAGGAATTGGGTCCCATTTTCTTTCTCAAACCCCCTGCCCTGAAGTTTTTCAAAGCCTTTTTTAGCCTACGGTCCTCACCACTGCAGCAGTGCTATTCATCACTCTGGATTCGCCTACCACCCCTTACCCCCCCAACACATGCGCGCACACACACACACAAACACACACACCCATACACACACACACACACACATAAACGCACTGCCGACCATTATAGATTCCTAGTGTCATCCAGACCAGGTCGTATTTCAACTTTTGCCCGAACATTTATTGTCCATTTGTCTGACTTTCATCCCAAGCCATGTGAATCCAGATCACCCCTGTACTGTGCGACTAACCATATACTCCACAGACAAAAAAAAAAACTGAACATAATAAATTAAATAAATGACAAGTACAGTAGCGACAGCAAGTTATCATAATATAATGCTAGAAATCTCTATGCGTATGAATGTCCTATGCATAAGAACAATGTCACAGTATCCAAGGCCATGAGTACCCCACAGGGACAAAACATCGAAATGTGCATTATGGCTTAGATTCCATTAGGTCTGAAGCTTTGAACCTTATATTTTGTTGAATGTAAATTGGACTAAGCTTAATATAACTTATTCTCTTCAGGCTACCAACAAGAAATTCATTCAGGTCAGATGTAGAAGCATGAATGTGCTGCAAGGAGCAAGGAGCAATTCAGTTGCTAGAACAAATAAAAATGAACTTTCCTCAGATGCACCTAATTATGTATTGTCTCTATATGAAAACTGATGGGTTCCTATGCATTTCCTTTCATAAAATATGACCCAATGTGTCAAAGTGGACATATTCGACAGTAAATTTGGGAAACAAAAATGAGCAGAAAGCGAAATACACATTTGACCCACACTAACCGCAGGTAGCAGATGCTTTTGGGAGAATATCATCATATTTACATTTTGATGCATTGTTCATATGACAGACAAACAAGTAATAATGATGGAAATTCATTCAAATGATACTTTTCAATGCGACCAAAATTATTGTCCAAAATTTGAACACTTTTGAACATTATGCGTCAAGATCTGGACACAGACCCTTGAAATTTTTCCTGATGCTCACCCATGATGTGGTTTTCAATGAGCCAATCAACACACCAATGCAAACACCATTTTAGATAGGGTTTAAAACTCATTTGTCTATTAGTATTGATGACCTGGGTAACAATGAAATTGCCCATATCTTGAGAGCAGTTTATTCGATTGACTTCAAACTTAGCGGGTGTCTGGCTGAGGACCCAAGGAAGTGGAGTGTAGAGTTTGAAGCCGCTAGGCAGAATGGTTCTAGAGAAATCTCAAAACAGCTGTATGCAGCAATACCCCACAAGCAGCAATACTGGAAGCTAAGCAATCAACCCGTTCCAAATAGGCACGATTTGCACTGCCACTGCACTAATGGGCACTGCACTAGCTAAAAAAAAAAAAAAAAAAAACGACAAAACGAAAAAAATCCATGACGGATGGCATTACCTCACCAGGGAGAGTAATGTATACAGCAAACTGGAAACAGCAGGGCGTTCTGGCACCTTCCACCGTTATCCTGCCACTCTCTCCCCCACAAGCACAGAGGGCAAAGCGGCCTTCATTTCCAGCTTTGTTTTTAGGTCCATTTGCACCATCATTAAAGGCTAATGATCATCAGTCGTTCGGTGCCTCCTGGCAGCTGGGGAGAGCCTGAGCTCAGCATGTCAGTGTAAGGCCAGAATTACAGGAATCCATTCTCTCCAGACAAGAAAAACAAACTCTGAGGCTAATACCTTTTAAAACTAAATCAGAAGTCGGTTTACCAAGCCTTCAGTGACTAAGGGGCAATATTTAAACTCTTTTCCTTTGCTGACGATTGAGACATCTTTGCTCTCCCTCAATAAGGGAAAAAATAACTGGTGTCAATACTATTCAGCCTCCACATCGAACAGTATTGAGAACACATCAGCAAACTTCGCATGGGCAACAGGAAGGAAATTATAGATCCATAAGAGTCCAAGGACGATGATTCAATTGCATCAAGGCCCAGTCGATATTTCAGGTGTTAGTACTGCTGTACTCTAGTACTCTTTGGACAAATTTGCTTTTGTAGAAGTGAATTGAATTAAGCGGTCAGCTTAAATCAGAGCATCACTACTAACACAATTCTAAAAATGTTTGATCCAGTTCCTTTCATGTCTCTTTAAAATCCAGTGACCACATTAGTGGCCTGGATTAGACAGGGGAAAATATAATTCAAACTGCAAAGACAGGAATGGATGGTGCTCTGTATTACTGCTCCTGAAATTTACAGCGCAAAGCAAGTTGTTCTTGTTTATGTCCATCATATTCCCAACTCTTATACATCTCTAAATTTGGTGTTTATATTCAAATTAGTCTCATTAATGACTGAAAAGTTTAAATCTCAACTTCAGTTAGGGCACAAAGTTGGTTAACTGTTTGCAAATAAGAGTAGCAGGAGTTGAAATTTCACAAATTAATGTGGTCGCAGTTAAATCGCTGAAGTAGAAGTATTTGGTAGGCACTAGAAACCAGATCACTGAGTTTTTCAAACTCCACAGGCCTTAATATTTGTTTTAAGTCAAAGAGAGTCGTCAAATAAAAGCTTCCTGTCAAAAAAAAAAAATCCCTTTCCGTGCACAGCCAAGAGATTAGTCAAACACTGAATAATTCATCAAATGTCTTTCGCAAACCAGGAAACAGAAGTCTCAGCTATTGTCAATCTGTTTTTTTATTTTCCTTTTTTTTGCGCTGCGGCTGGCTTAAATTAATGTTGAACAAATCCCTGTGAATGTCGACAGGATGCACATGAACATTAAGAGACATTTTTGCAGAAAATTCCTTTTTTTTTTTACTTCTGCTTCCTCTGCCATTCATAAAGCAAATGCTTTATGCCACCGCTCAACGTGTTGAATATCGTACGTCTTCTCACAGAGGAAAATCCCGGTGGATTCCCCAAGCTGACACATTGCCTTGGCCCACTTTCACTGGATTATTCTAAATCTAGAGTTCAGTGAGGCACAAGTGTCCGATACTACAAATCCATTAGTGCAGAGCAGCATGGACTGATGCGTTTAGCATCCAGCTGGATGCTGGCAGGAAGAGTTCTCATCTCCCACAACCCAACCAAGCTCACATTCTGGGGAGATGGTTTCAGTCTGGAGCCAGAGAGATCTTTGCCAGTTTGCTTGTAGCTTTATACTCCCTTTCTGCAGCAATCAGAACAATAAGCACTCCTCCCAAATCATCTTAGAGTCTGGAGACTGAAGACCCATTTCTACAGACTACGCCTTGACTATCTTGAGCACTTCTCCTCTGTCCGAGTTACCAGTGGTGTATATCGACCCCCAAGCCAATTCATTTTGATCTCGCATCTGGTCCAGGCACTCTCATGTTTAAGTGCTGTCAATCTCAGTCTCTTAGTGCTTGCCAGACCCATTGTAGCATGACCCACTTTGTTTTCAATTTATGACATGAAAAGCTTGCTGAAAAACCCTGCAATTATTATGCAAGCAGACTTGATGTCCACACCATTATAACTGACACATCACAGCAATTGTACCTTATCTATGTTTTATTCTAGTTTTTTTAAACTTCCTCTGAAGTTGACTTATTCAAGTCAGTGCTTATGTTGAACACTGTTCAAGTCAATGTATTCAGTTTTTTGTTCACACCATCTGCCAAATAAGTAATGACATGTAATCCCCTCATCTATGATTGGATCCCGGCAATGGATTGGCGGAGTGACCAGAATGACTTTCTCTGGCCCATTGTATGCTGGGATAGGCTTCAGTCCTCCACCAGGAATAAGCGGGTTAGATTATAGATTGATGAATGGATGGAAGGATACCCTCATCTATGGCAGATTTATTACTGTATGTATTGTTCCCTTGCTGACAGGTTTTAGGGCTGAACTCCCACTGCACCAAAATTGAATTAGCTTCCACCTTTTCCTCAGCTATGACTCTTCCAACAAGCTTAAACTCCATTTTCCTCTAATCAGCCCCTCGGTTGCAGATGGCAGTATTTAGTTCCACTGGCTGTGTACACTGTTGATATGCTTTTACCATTCATAGCCCAGTGAGAGCAAGAGGAGCAAGATTACACGCCTCATTGCAGAGCACCAATCATATTCCTCCCCCTCACTCCAACCACCCATTCCCAAATATACAACCACTGCCTGAAACCTTAAACACTTAAAGCCAGTTGCCTGTTTTTATTTTTATTTTTTATTTACCTCTTCCAAATGAGCTGACCCAAATTTCACTATTTGCCGAAACAGTATCTACTAACAAATTAAAACACGCTTATTAACTTCTGCCGGTGCGCATGGAGATGAATTGAAACATAGAGCCCTTTTGATTGAATATTCAGAAATCACACTGGCCATACCCTGCAGCGCAGTTCACTCCTATTTTTTCACACTAAACATATGAAACGTCATACCGTAACAAAGACTTGTGGCTGTTGCGATGACATGCAAAGATTATACATGTGCTGAGCTCTCCCTCTTTCAAGACTCAGAGGGAGGGTTGCCACCTCCGTGACTTCTGATGAAACGATGACTTTAGTGTGATAACATAAGCTCTACCCTTTTTAGGGTGTGGAGTGGGGGACCCCCCAGTTTCTGGGTTGAGGGCCATCAGTCGAGTCAGGCTGCACTAGCCTCTGGTCTGTTTGCCACCACCTTGAAGTGAGGTAGCATGGTGATGTTAGCTTGTTGACATTGACCTTTTTTCAGGGGAGCACAGAGGTGAGGTTTCCCCGGTAACCTTTGACTTCTCCCTAACTCGGTAGAAGGGAATATATTCAAGCCAGGCTTTGTTTGTCCTCCCCGCCTGAATTCCATAAGCATGTTTGCATTAGCATGTTGGCATTAGCGATTAGCGCTGCCTCTTCTCAGGGGCTCAATCATAGGCTTCCCTCTCTCTCCTCACCTGTAGATGCTTATGTTTAACTCTTTCCTGCCCTTTTTCATCTTAGGGCAAGAGACCTCAAATGCCAGACTGTGTCTGTCTCGGCGGCCGGTTACAAAAACCCGTGGTAGTTTTAAGCATGGAGCTCATGCCCAGCTTAAACTGTCTCTGACAGGTGTGGGTAAACACAGCACTCACCCACCGTGACGCCTCGCTCGCCTCAGTACTCGAAGCAGAACGGTGCAGCTCTCCTGGCTAGGGCAGCAGGATCACTTTGCGATGAATAGACGCACGCGAGCACCGTGGGGACTTCAGAGGCGAAACCACACCGTAACTATCTCTTTTGGACCTCCACGCTCCAATGCCTTCAGAAAACATGGGCAATTAAACAGCTCCGCGCAATAAGAGACAACAAATCGTGCAGTGTGAAATTACCTGCGCGCGCAAGCTAGGGGGAAATCTCAGACTCGATGAAGAAAGGCCGGAACTTCCCTAGTCTGGAGAAATCCTTTGTGGAAATGTTTTAATGGGCCCCCAAGCTTGGCTTCTGTATTCTGAAGCCGAGTTCCTTGCTACTGCGTACAGACAAAAACACATACACCCTCAGATGATAACATTGAGAATACTACTTTTTACATTACCTGCACATGTACACAAACACCCAATCACACACACAATCAACAAACGTATGACGGCACACAGAAAGACATACATACCCACACATACACAGAGACACACACACGCAAACAATCACACACATTCAACAAACAAAAGACGCACACACATACATACACACATTGACAGAACACAAACCAATTAAATCTGAGTGCAAGCCGAGACAAGCCATTTAATTCCCTTGTTAAATCATGATTAGACTGTAAACTGTCATCCAATCTCGTAGCCTTGTATTCAAAGTGTGCATACCCTGCTTTGATGATAAAAGAGGTTTACAGAAGGAGCGGAGTGCGAGAATGCTATCGTGCTAACTGCATGACAGCACGGGAGCCCACGATCGTGCAAGCTGTAATGCTGTGTGCATACGCTGCGAAGTGTCTTTGAGGATATTAGGGTCACAAAAGCATAACGTAAGCGTGTGGCTGCTATCGTGCTAGCTGTACGAGCGTGCGGTGGCCCTGCTATTGCGCTAACTGCATGAGTGCGTGGGAGCTCACTATTGTGCCAGCTGTAATGGTGTGTGCATACGCTGCAACGTGTCTCTGATGATACAAGAGGCACAGTAGCAGAATGTAGGCGTGTGGCTGCAGTCTTGCTAATTTTAAGAGCGTGTGGAGTCTGTGCTATCGTGCTAGCTGCATTAGCATGTGCTGGGGTGTGTTATGGGGCTGTGCTGTTTGCTCGAGCATCTCTCATACATGTTTTCTACCTCTCTTTCCACCTATTTCAAATCCATTTTTCTCTGTCACTTTTTCTCTTTCATGCTTTCCCTCAAGCCCTTCTTCCCTTTGTCCTTTAAATGTCCCTTGTCCTCTCTAAACTTGCAATCCCTTTACTCTGTGTTGTGCACATTCTTTCTTGATCCCATTTCCGTTTTCCCATCTTTCTATCTCTCTCAATCCTTCTCCATCTTCTTCTCTGCAAACTCTCTTCTTTGCTCTCTCCCCCTCTGTCTCTCGGCGGACAGGGCCGATAAATAAAAGATAATACCCCGCTGCTAACGTCTCATTTCGAAGGAGTCTGCAGAGCTGGTATGATGAGAGGCCAGCTAATGGTGCAGGACTCTCCCCCGCGGACCGGAGTCCTTCCCACACCACAGCTGGAGGGGGGTGCGGCATTATAAACCAGCTTCACACAAGGACGCCAATGCTCACGTCTGTGATACGCAGGTATTATTCTGTACTTTAGAAGCACATACTGCAAGGGTAAGGGGTTTGCATAATGAATATGAGGCCCTTTATAATGGAGCAAAGTACTATAAAACAGACAAGAGCGGGCCAAAATCACGACATTAGCCCCCAAAACCAGCTTCAACCAAGGACACGAAACCTTAAATCACTGCGCTCAGGAATGCAAATTTTGTAAAGGCAGCTGGTTATTTAAACTAATAATAGGCCTTTGTGTATGAAAACGGGATGATGGCATAGACAGAGGCAGCCAAAGCTGGCTTCAGACAAGGCCGCAAATATGCATTTCACCTAAGTCCTTCTGCATTACAACACTTTGGACCGCAAAAGATGTAACGTAAGAGCATTAATACAGTAGTACAAGGGTGTTGTGTAAGAGAAAGGGATGATGAGATAGACAGGAGCAGGCATGCCCAGCTTCAGACAAGGATGTGAATGCCTACTTCATCAAAATTACTCCCATGTATCCCTGAGTTTTACAGCGCAAACAATCCAAAGGCCGGAAGTTTACATAACTGATATTAGGCCTTTGCGAAAGAGCAGGGCATGATGGGACAGATGTAATCTGGCAGAATCCCACCCTAAGCCCCATCCTCTGTCCCCATCTTTATGCTCCAGCTACTGACAAGTGAAACTGATACTGAAAGCATCGTAACGACGAGGATTTCGATAAAACACATGAGCCCCCAACACCCTTCAGACTGACTTTCCATTCTGTGAGCTTAAGATTTGGCATGGGATACCACCGGCCCACGTGTGAGTTACACCGCCGATTTTTACGGCCCTCTTACCAGCACTCCATCCCGAATGGCAGCTCTTCAGAAGATATAATCTGCTGTCAGTTCGCCCTAAATTATCCACTTGAATGTCTTCTTCAATGCTTTTTTTAAAGGCTAGTTTTGAGTGTTCACTTTTTTCTGACCCCTGAGTCAGGAATTTGTTCGATTTGTTACTTTCCAGCGAGCCAACCCATCAACACAGAGCTCTCAAATGGCATAGCAAAAACCAAATAATAAATCCATCTCAACAAGCATTTCTGTCTTATAATCTCACTTAAAATCCGCAAAAAAATTAGCCAATGGGGATGCATAATTTTATCATAGCAAGATTTAACAACGGGGGTAAAAATGTCTTAGCTCACACAAAGTAACTTAAAACAAGCTAGTGTTTTCTCCTTGAGAAGAAAAAAAAAAGTTTAAGCATCATTATAAGATTAAAACACTTGTTCAGGCAGATTTTTTTTCGCAGCTCCGCAAGATAACCGGGTAACTGTGTTTCGAACGGAAGGGTGAAATCGCAGAGAAAAATGTTTAGCCTCAAGGAGAAAGCCTTGTAAACAACCCTGCTCTGGGGGCCCATAATATACCGTAAGGGTGCTGTCCTGTGGTTAGCTAATTAGCCTGGCTCAGGCTCTTAAGCGATGAATTAATTGGATGTGGTCCCTGGAGAACAAACCCCTAAAGCATGGTTCCTGCCCTCCCTTTGAGACTATCCAAGTACCCAAAATGCTTGATGCCGCAATGCCACTGCCTTGATAGGGTGGGCATGTTTCACTGGCTGATGGCTTAAGGTTGCGTTTCCCAACCCTGTTTCTGTAGATCTACCATTCTCTAGCTGTCCGCTCAAACCCAAACAAAGCACAACTCCTTCAACAGTGAAAGAAGGGTTCCCAAACCTTTTTTTCTAAAGATCTACCGTACTCAAGGTATTTACTCCAACTCCAACAAAGCATATCTCATTCAACTTCTTCAATGTGGCTGGACAATCCAGTTCCAGGAGATCTACTGTTCTGAAGACTTTCAATCATATCTCAATGAAGCACATCTCTCAACAACTAGACCACTGCTGCCCAACCTTTTCCAAGAGATCAACCATGTAGGATTTCACTCCAACCCAAGCAAACAACACCTCATTCAACAGCTAGAGCAGGGCTGCTAAACCCTGGTCCCGAGATCTACAGTCCAACTGGTTTTCACTCCAACCCTAATAAAATTCCAAAACTCGATGAACAGTGAGAGAAAGGCTGATCAACCAGGCTTTCACTCTGACACAAACACTGTCATTCAACTAGAGATCTCAGCAATCAGCTATTTAGTAGAATTCGGAGGGTAAAATACAACTTGAAATGAAAATCTATGGTCAACCTCGTCAGGGTTAGTCATCACTGACTTAAGACTTTCAGTAAACAGGCGACATCTTGGCGCTAATGCCGTCTGAAGAGCAAAGCTTCAAGAACGTATTCGGCTTAATGGTGGCAGTGTCGTCACTTGCTAACGGTGCACTCAGATTAGTTATTCATATGTGTGCTCGCTAAGTATACTTAGCAGCAGAAAAAAAAAAAAAAAAAACTGAAGTGCCTGACCTAGATTCCATGACTTAATGACATACAAGTGTATACCGTAACCACCCAAAGCACGAGTACATACACCATCTGGGACTGAGAGCCGCTTTACGGTTTCTCTGTGATACGGCCTACAGTTTTATTTGGGGATGAAAAATGGAAGGGAAATGCAGGCAAGTGCAGAATGGACTGAATATGTAAATTTAAAAAAAATCCCCGGCAACAATTCAGACACAATTAGTCAATATGCAACCCTAAACCAAATCAAGCGCAGGGTGAACCAGGCCCAGGCTATTAAAAGCAGTTAATATTCGCATTCCTTGCGTATTTTGCAAGCGCCTTTCTGAGCTCCAAAGACTTCTTCGGACCAGGCCGACTGCATGGCCAATTGCTTGTTGTATTGCGTGCAGCTTTCTCGAGAGCCACTCACCCAGACGACTTCACACTCATCACTACACTTCTTTGGGTCCGTAGTGATACACTCGCCAAGTGTGAAGTCGGTTAGATGAGCGGTTGTCAAGATAAGACAAGGACATGCGTACGTGCCGACAGTCTCCGTCTATTTTAGCTAGCAGTTCAAATGAGTGGGAGAGGCTAATTATCACTGGGACAGGATCTCAGAAAAGCACTCCATACAGTACAGAGAGAGAAATGAAAAAGCAGAGTATCTAACCGAAGAAAAAATAACATTCAAATAGAAAAGTATTCAGCATGTGGGCTGAACAATATTCAAATATTGCAGAGATAGAGAGCACACCCTGATGAGTTATGAATTCATATTCCCTGCTAAATATGGTGTTTTAACATGGTGCAGTTATCAGGCGTGATGAGTCACGTGTGAGGCTAATTAACAAAGGGAAAGAGGGGGAGAGACACGCACATGTTCAAAAAGACATCCCGGGTAGCACACCATGACGTCCCTCCCGCTGTAACTCAAACCACACTTTGAAGAGGGGCCCTTGAGAGCCGCGATGGAGCCCGTCATTGATGGAAGCCCACACTACACTTCCAATTTCTCTCAGAATCTCTGAGGATTAGTGGTTGAGACAACCTGCCTTAACACGTTATGCTAAGCGGTTGGATTACTGCTACCGTCACCTACGTTACTATTGGTTTCAGTAAGAAAACCCTTTTAGATGAGATCTGGTGTCTTATTTCACCAAAAAAAGGTTTAGAATTAGGACCAAATAGTTATTGAGACTTTTTGATTTGGTGAGGTTTTGAGGAATATTCTGACATTATAAGCACAGCCTGCTGCTTTGTAAATATAAACCCGTCAGTGATCCACCACTCCTCGAGCCCTCTTCACACCAAAATTCTGCCCACGATGAATGCAAATCCAATGCGGTGATATTAAATTCATTACGTATGAACAGCGTTGCTTCATAAAAAAGAGCTGCAACTCCTTCTACATGGTTCACAGGATACAAATATAAGCAATTGAAAATTACTGATGTCAGTCTCTTCTTCAAGCTCAAATACATTGTCTTTAAATCCAATGTACTGTAGAGCAGTGCCAAAAACAGCACCTATTTGTGTCACTGTCCACATACTTATGAAGAACCAATCTCTGCTTCATCCAGCAAATCCTAAGGACTGGACCGAGAATAGAACAATACATGGTGAAAGCCATATTTTATTACTATTTATTACTTATTTAATGCCATATTCATATCAACCGCCAAGGCTAGCTGCAATGGGAGAGCATCCCAAAAGCACAGGAATATTACCTTGAATCTTGAATCTCATTATCATAAAAAATGACCAAAAAACAACGGAACGGGATCCCCATCGTAAACAAAATGGAGACTCCATTATAGCAGTACATCCACAAACATTTCTGTTCACAACCATTTGTAAATCAATATTTAATATCAATATACCACTGATGAGAAATGATACCATTACAAAATTAATCATTTTGAATATCAGTTCAGGAGTTACCACTCCCATAATCCTCCGTGGCACACTGGATGGTTCCTTTCATTGCGTAAGCGTTTGGCTGATGTCATACACAGCGCAGCGCTAGTATTTTGAGTGCTGGCAAATCCGACAGGATCCGTGTAGCATATGCTAGCGCACCGCACTGTCAGGGGCCGGATTGGAACAGACGCAGAAGGGCTGGCGCTGGGCCCACAGTCAGAGCACCAACCAGCCGAGAGCTACACTCTCCGAAGCAGAGGATACTCAGCCGGGCGAGGCTAAGAGATACCAGCCCGAGTCATCAAACAGCTCCAGAAGTGAAGAATCCGGGTTCGGAAAGTCATGCCCAGTATTTTGTTTTGACCAATTGGGTATTTCTAATCAGCGACAGAGAGAGAGAGAGTCATTGATCCCGCCTCTATCCTTACGTTTAAAATATCAAGAGCGTGGAGTGCCTGTTTGTGTTAGTGTTGAGTGTGCTTGTGCGTGAGCGCATGTGCACAAGGTGTGTGATTGTTTGTGTATATGTACAGAGTCAGGCGTATGATGTGTGTCCACCTGTGTGTGAGAAAGAAAAAAAGTGCGTGTGTGTGTGTGTAAGTGCGTGTTTGTGTGTTTGTGTGTGTGTGTGTGTGTGTGTGTGTGTGTGTGAGAAAGACAGAACGTGTGTGTATGTGTGACAGAGAAAGTGTGTGTGTTTGTGGGAGAAAGATAGTGTGTATGTGAGAGAGAAAGTGTGTGTCTCTTTGTGTGAGTTAGAAAGAGAAAGCGTGTGTGTGTTTGCGTGTGTGTGAGAGAGAAAAAGTATGTGTGTATTTGTGAGAGAAAAACAGTGTGTGTGCAGAATGCATCTGTCTCGGCACATGTGTAGAGTCAGGAGTGTGTGTGTAAGCTCGTGTGTGTGTGTGTGTGTGTGTGTGTGTGTGTGTGCACAGATGGGGGCGGGGTAGCGGGGGAGGAATTTAAATAAAATTACCGTGCAAGCAAATTAAGCAGAGGGACTTAATTAGAAACGCTGCAAAAATGCTAATTTTGGGACAGCCTCGGAAGCCGTATGCAAATACAACAGCATTTGCACTAATTTATACCGAGTAAGGCAGACATTAAACACTGTGACTACAGAACTACTGTGTGCTGCCATATGGGAATTCAGCAAGGCTGCACATTCAACCCCATGCTGAGTGTCCGGTTCAATGGAGTGTGTGCACATATGTGTGTGAATGTTTGCGTGAGCATGCGTGTTTGTGTGTGTATATGCGTGTGCATGTGTGTGTGTGTGTGTGGGTGTGTGTCTACCCGTGTGTTTGTGTGTCTATGTGAGTGCTTGTGTGTGTGTGTGTGTGTGTGTGTGTGTGTGCATGGGTCTATGTGTGCGTGTGTTTGTGTTTGTATGTGTGCATACGTGCGTGCGTGTGTGAGAGAGTACGTTTGACAGTATGACTGTGAAGATGTGTGTGTGACTATGTGTGTGTGTGTGTGTGTGTGTGTGTGTGTGTGTGTGTGTGTGTGGATGGGTGGTGGAGAGTAGCTTAATCTTAAATGACATTGACCGTGGATTCAGACTGACATCGAATGCAAGCTAATCAGAGAACGGCCGATCACAATGCATAAAAACACGCCAGCAAACTTTACAGTATGTATTATATATTTCATTAATTAACATTTGTTGCATTTGTTAATTACATCTCCTGTAAGGCCAAAAATAGGCATCTGCCTCGTGTCTTATTTTCCCTCGGAAATCCATGGGAAAAAAAAATATTGAATAGCCAATTGCCTCAAATTACAATATAATCAGACTCAATGGAGAATTCAGGGGCATAATTTTACCTCTGGTCTCCGCAGATACAGTGCACAATATCAAAGCACGTAGATGACTGGAATTTCCTGGTATAAAACAAACACCTGGCGTGACAAATAAGCTTAATTCTCCTCCGCACTTTTTATTCCAAGTAAAAACAAAATGCACTCCTGCACAAAGGAGTCCGTTTTGCACCAAGGCTAAGACGAGGCATGAAATTCGAAGGGTGAATTCACACATCAACACTGCACCGTTTTTTTGTGCTCCACGGCGTTTGTCCATATTTATTTGATGCAAGAGGTTAGTGCTCACTCAGGCACCATCCTATATCAGAAACTAGAAACAATCAATAAAAATGGCATTAAAGTTCAAGTCAAGTTAGTCACACGCCGATAAAAGAAGGTGGGGAGGGTGAGGAACTTGAAGAGTCACACATCTCAAGGGAAGAAGCAAGACTTTGCATAAAAAATGACGAGTCAAACACCAGATGCTTTTGACTCGACGAATGGCCCCACCTCAGCTGCAGGGGTAAACGGCAAGCGCTGCTAGAAAGCAGGTTGGTTCTAGAACTCAAGTGCAATTCCACCAAATCCTCTATGACATCACAGATAATCATAAACAAAAGTCATCACCAGATGATCTCACCAGAACATTCTACTGCTAATGTAAAGGTCGGCAGTGCTTGAATGAATTAGAATGTTGTAGAAATTAAAAGATTGAAACAAACCATACTCTTCAAAGGGTTAAATGTTCCACCAATCAGAGTAGAATAGATGCTTAAACGTTAGGCTAGGTCGCTATAAGGAAGATTATCAAAGGATTATTTGTCCGAGTTGTGACATGAGCGATAACACAGTGACCCACCCATACCCTATTAATCTCCAGATGTACATGGTAATCTTCCTTCTGTCAAACTATTGATTCCTTGTTGGACTTAGTGGTACATTTTGTGTTCACATGGATTGGCTTTGCTCAAGGGAAATGTGGCAAAAACTGGCAGACTCCTTCTCTGACTAATATTTGATACTTAGAATTATATTATGACCATAAACATTTAAGCAGTAATTCCTACTGCGTTTATTTTTATGAAATACACAGTACAAAGTGTCAGTAGCCATCACTGCCAGCCCCTGTAATTTTGAAGAGCCAATCACAGGATGGACTCACGCTTCAGTCAATATGCATGCTCAAAGGTATACAAATCACAGAGGCCAATTTAAAAAAGGAGGCGGGGTTAGAACACTCTGAAAATACACAGTTCGGCAGCGAAGATGCACTGCAATGCGCAGAGAAGTGAGTATTCCTAACATTTTACGCGACACAAAGGAGCATCCATTAGTGGCCTGACCCGCCACGCCAACATGATGGAGCGATAGAGACGTGAGCGCGTTATGAGTTTAATGAATCTCCGAGCGCTTTTAACTGCGCGGGAATGCTTATTAATGCGGCCTGTGGCGCGCGGGGTGGCCGTGTACAAACGCTCCGCCGGTAAAGAGACAGAGAGCGATCTGTTCATTATTTCTCATTCATGGGGGACAATTAATTTCTGTTTGCAGGTATTTTTTTTTCACTCTTTCCATTCCCGAACCATTCCCCTGCACAAGCCAAAAAACAGCGGTCATGTAAAAAGAAAAATTGGACAGAATATGACTAGGAAGAGTTCACTGCAATTATATCACCATTTTAAATAGTTGAAAATGTACCAGGAAATTAAAATGGTGGGCTAAATGGAGAAATAAAAAGAAACAGCTTTTCTTCCTCCACCATCTTTTTTATAATGGCAATGTGTTTAGCAGACGTGCCTGGCCGAGCCAAGACAACTTACAAATGCGGTCACACAAAGGTTAGGCAGGGAGCACCGACCGTGCTAAGATACCAGCGTTACGAGCGAGAGCAGTGACCATGATATCGCCCTACAGGAAAATGCTAAGCGCTACAGAAGTCGCAGCTGAGATACTGGGGGCAGATAGCTGTACGGTGTATGAATGCCCTGACATAAAAACTATAAATAAACAAAAAAAGTGGACCAGAATTTCCGCAAGTGTTGCTATGGTTCGTCATAAACACAGGTACAGCCACTGAACGCATTGTAAAGTCGTTTTTATGTCTGTATACTGTATGTGCTTATATGCGTTCAACTGTCGATATCCTTTAAATAGTCTTTTAGAGCTTTGGCAGCAGTAGATGTGTCTTTTCAGGCCAATAAATCATCCTTACTTTATCTCAATACTGAGACACATTTTACGGTCATGGCAAGCTGTGGGTCCAGCTAGCGGAGCATCACCAAGGCTCCCGCCCACAGTCACGCTGCTTTTTTGTTTTTATTTGTTTTTCCTTGTCCGCTGCTCGGGAGGCAAGTGAGTGGCCGTGCCAGCATGGAGCGCGTGCCATCTGTCCGCCACCGTCCGCCATTTCGCCTTCTCTCTCTCCCTCGCCCGGGCGAGAGCCACGACTGGCGTGGCAGTGATCGGCCCGGAACGGAGACGCCGAACGCAACCCGTTTCTTTTGTTTTTCGGAGGCAGAGTGGAGCCTGAAGGATATTAACTGTGGCCTCGCAGATGGCCCCCATTGTGGGCCAGTTCTGTATTTATGCAGATTGGACTGAAAATGTGGAGTGGGCAGAAGAGGGGGTACAGACTGTGGACAGGAAAGCAATTCTGTCACTGTGAAAGCACAGCCATTGAGAGAGAGAGAGAGAGAGAGAGAGAGAGAGAGAGAGAAAGGGGGAGGGAGAGAGAGAAAGGGGGGGAGGCAGAGAGAAAAAGAGAGAGAGAAAGAGAGGGAGGAATAGAGAGTGAAGGAGAAAGCAGGAGAGACAGGGAGGGAAGGAGAGCGGGAAGAAGAAACATAAAGGGAGGATAAGGGGTGGGAGAGAGAGAAAAGACAGGGAGAGAAGGAGGCAATGTGAGAAGAAGAGAGCGAAGGATAGAGGTATGGGGGAGAGGAAGGGAGAGAGAGAGAGTGAGAGAGAGAGAGAGAAACCCCTTCCATAAATCAGTATTTGTAAAGAATCTCTCCGGTCTCTTTTCTGGCCTGTCTCTCATCGGCTTGCCCTCCCCTCCCCTCCCAAATCTCCAGGCGGCGGTTAGGCCTGTCCCCCAGCCGCTACCTGTCAGCGTTCCCAAATGCACCCCCCACACCGCCCCATCGGCCTCACGGACAATTTGCTCCAGCTTTGATGACAGAAACCAGCACAGCTGTTAAAAATATTATATCAGAGCAGCTGTTGAGACGGAGAGAGGCGGCGTCTATGGCATTTTAATGGGGCCAAAAGCACAACTGTTTACCGCTCAGCGCAGCTGCGGCTAAATTAGCAGGGGTAATGCTCCTGACTCCGTCTGAAAGACAATTAGCATTTTTCATCAAAGTTATCAACAAAAAAAACACTTAAGCGAGATATCGGCAAAAGGATGAAAATAAACCGCGCGCACTCTGAGTAAAGATTATTGCCTTGATTTAATTGAATCTTAATTGATACTTAAGATATTTAGTGTCTGTCGTTACATCTGGGAAAATGACGTACTAAAACGCTCTTTTAAAACTGGAGCTGGTATTCGGCGAATCATCAACTAAGAATGAGAAAAGAAGCCCAAGTGAAAAGAGGCGAGCACCAGATGGCTTGGAAAAACTAAATAAAAAAAGCTCGGTTGAAACTTTGCAATCCTGAGGTATGAGTGCCGTCGTTTGAATTTCTGTCGTTGGCGGTTAGTCTTCCAGCACAGCGAAACCCATTTGTTAGAAATGCGTGCGTAGCAGGAAATATGACTTTTCAACGCATTTTTCAGTCTCCGCTATCGATTTTGCTTCAAGGTCCTCCGAGATCCCTCGACTCCAAAAAAAAAAAACGGCCTCAAATTAAAACTGCTGGTGCTAAAAATAATATTTTTATAGAAGGAGATTACAATTAATCTTTCCCAAAATCAAAGCTAGCCCCCCACTACAGTCGGTAATCCATCTTCATGACGCAAAATTGGACTTCCACTCAAGATAGCGAGCCCCAGGAGAATCTCAGATTTTACTTGTATTTTTTAAGTGTTACTCATAGCCAAAGTACAGCCAAAAGCCAGGCCCTTCTTCATTTGTTACAGACCAACAGCATTCCTCATCTTTCTCTCATTATCCAGCCGGGTTGATAGACTTAATTGAAAGAGATGTCCAGAGTTAGTATGCTAGAATGGCAGTGTGTGAGCGCATACAGGAAGGGGAAATAGTGTCGGAGAAAGAGACAGAGCGATATAATATGACAGTGTGAGTATATGTAACACAGAGAAAAGCTGAGTCTGATTTTTGAAAACGATAGGATGTCAGAAAGTGTAGAAATTGTGTGCGTATGTGCGCAAATCTACAAGTTTGTTTCAGTGAGAGACAGGGAATGATTAAGTTTAAAAATTCTGTATGTTTGTGTGTTTTTGAGGGAGCGAAAGAGGGAAAGAGAGGGAGATTTAAGGCAAATGAGTGTGTTGTAGAAATGTAGCATGAGAGCAGAGCAGAGATAGACCGTAAGTCTAAGTTAGAGATGGAAAATCCAGGGATCAATAATGAAAAGTGAGGACCATGCCATGTTGTTCCTTAACCCTAAACCCAGCCAGCTGACTTCAAAAACTACTCCCATCCTCCAGCTACTGTTAATCCTGCTGGTTGGAACAAAGTAGCAGGAAGTACTATTACTTTCCTAACCAGGATTTTCCACCTTTTTTCATCTATGTGTGAGAAGAAGACAGGGGGAAGTACCGCTTCTGAGAGCTCAGTAAAAAAGACATTAAATGAGCGAGTGTAAAAATTGTGTTCCATGTGAAAGAGAGCGATAGAGAGAGAGGAAGGGAGAAAAGCAGATAGAGGGAGAGATGGAGACGGTGACGGAGGGGTGCGGAGACTTACACTCGGCGTTGGCGAGGGAGAGGAGGAGGCCGAACAGGAGCAGGAGCGTCGGAGCCCCGCCCCCTCGGCGCATCATGTGACAGCGTGGCACCAGCATGCGGGCGAGCTCAGAGCGGTCGCCTCGGCGGGGGCTGCGTTTCGGGCAGGTCCGATCTCTGTGGAGCGCACCGCTCACAGCCTGCGGAAAGAGCCGGAACAGAAGGTGACAGAGTGAGATTGAGTGCGTGTAATAACGTCTGCAACGCAAAGATTTTTGACGTTCCCACACTGACGATGACGAGGACTGCTGTAAAAAAAGGTGTGCGAACAGCCAAAGACAAAGCTAGGAAAATGATTTATCCTCACCAAGCTATAAAGAAAGGTTGATATTTGCTCAGAGATCCAGACACACACAGAAACACTCACACTCACACACCCGCTCACTTAAACATACACACATATTTCACATCACAGTACTGTGATTTTATGACAGTCATTCAGTGCTCTATAGATTCCATCCGCCTTTTCAATATCCTCGAGGCCCCTGCAGTCAGAGGTTCTGGTCAGTGATGATCCTAAAATCATTTTCCTTCGTTATTCCTTCCCTAAAATTCAAACTCCAAAATCCACTAAAGCAATGAATTCTTATACCTTCATTTATGTCCAAAAGATGTAAGTTACTATTGTCATACATGGAAAAAAAGGAAAAAAGAAAGAAAAAAAGACGAGAAAACCCATAGACAGGGGAAAGAGTTTGTCAAGGAGCAAAGTGGTTGGCTGTTTGAATCCCAGCCATGCCATTACCAGCAATGGCTGAAGGTCCGCATGGGCAAAGCAGCAGTTGGCTCAGCCTTACCAAGGATCACAGGGATGAAGCCGGTCAAAATTCAACAGTCTCATTGCTCTCTAGCGGCCACTACTGGTCTGTAGCAGGCACATGTAACCGAGCAAACTGTATCTCTGTCGGCACAGGCAGGGGTTGCACTAGGAGAATAAATTTTTTAGCCACTGTGGCTAATTCATCTCAAATTTCTTTAGCCACATTAAAAAAATTTTAGCCACTGTGGCTAATTCAGCTCAATTATCTTTGGCCTCATTTTTCAACGTTTTAGTTTAAATTCTCTTCTGCACAAGGAATTGACGCCAACAGTGATCACCCTGTTAACTCACTAAGTCATGAATGAAAAATATCGGCCTTCTGGAATTTCATTTTGTAGTTACAGCTCCTAGTCTCCTCCTCTGCTCAACCCCTTCTCCTTTTAAACTATATTGCAAAGCAGATATAAGGAGGGACAATTTTGGTTCAGGGGAATAAAGAAATCTTAGGTTTGTTACTGACACCGTTTAACTTGCATTGAGGTGTTGCAGGTCGATTGCACTTCTGAATTTCTGCTTTGCGATATTTTCCTGCACCACCCGATGCACTGTCCTCATCTGAGCAGCGATTGCATCCTTCACGTTGTTGTACGCTTTTTGGTGGCTTGTTCAAAAAAAAAAAGAAATCTTTGCTTCGGCCACTATTCTGAAAATGAGAATGAAGCCAACTACATATGACCGTTTATCATTAGCAAGATTTTTTAACTTGGCGGGACATTAGCTGAAATGCATATTCCTGTCAGGACAGTTTCCTTGTTTATTACTTAATTTCTCCAGCTAGAAATAAAGACGGGCCATGTAAAAATTAAAGAACAGCCAAAAAAAGCAGGGTTAACGATTCGGCAGCGGAAAAGGAAGGTCTGAATTGAAATTTATTTTGTTTTTAATTTTTGTTTGGTCAGGCTCCATCATCCAAACTCCATACAGCACCCATCAGCTGTTATTTTACAAACAATGGCACGCGGACATTCGTTAGCAAAATATTATCAGTTACTATAATGACTAAATTACCCAAATAAGTGCACACCGTTCTAGGTCACGTAATGCACTGTCAAACTCCAGCGAACTGACTAAGCCTACTTCATTAACTCTTGCAGGCTCGTGGATTATTGTCATGACATTACATGAGCATGTTTCTTTACAGAACAAGTAATTTACTTGTCGTTAACATGCTCGTGCTCTGCAATATTGTCACTTTTCTGAATGCCTGTCGAATATACTGTTCCGGCCAACTTCTTCACACCAAACGCAGCAGAGCTTCCGTGGCCCGTCGACATTCATCTTGTATTGCTGCAGCCATGGAAAACCCTGGAACCATTTGGGCTGAATAGCCGTTTCTCGTTTCTGTCGTATGGCTGCTCTGAAGCTTAAGGCTTATTTGATGGGGGAGGATTTCCCCCAAAGAAATCATGAGGTGCTCGCTGTACAAGATCTTGATTTAGCTGGGTAGCTTTTTTGGCTTCACAATACGACGAATGTATACTGTTGCTGTTGGTCTCAGTTCGCTATGTTCCCGCGAAGAGAATAATTTTGGCTCCCAGCTGTCTGATTGGCTAAGCGCGCTACTCATTGTAAACCTGAATTAGAGGAGTAGTCTACGGTGCAATGCGAAGATTTCAGGATGATTATGTGTGATAACAGCAGGGATGTTTTATACGTTTCATTTCAGACAAAATTTAGAAGATCACCATAACATAGGATTATCTCGCCTCTTTTTAATTTTTTTTTTTTTTTTATTTTGGCCTTATTTTGGCCTTCGCCAGCGTGGCTTATTCACCGCAAAATTTCTTTGCCACAACAGTATTTTGTTCGCACTGGCGAATGTGGCGAGCGGCTAGCGCAATCCCTGGGCACAGGTAGTGAGTGATTGGTGTGACCACATGGAGCGAAAGAAGCGAGGGTGAGTCGTCATATGAGTCAGAGGAATCACGTGCCACAGTATCTTCCTCCTGAGCTGACAGGGAGCAGGTCACAGAGCTGAACTAAAGAGGAGTGCATTTCCCAAGAGCATAGCTGCTAACCTAGTGAGCAACTTGCATTGTTTGTCCGTTCACAGTCAATGGTTCCAACTATGTAAGCTAGCATTTGTGATTTTGGGAAACGCACCCCAGTTTGGCTGTGTTCAGGGTGGGAAAAAGGGAAAAAAAAAATCAAATATCCCATTGAAAAAAAGAATGGATGCCCAGGAACATCGCTAGCAGGGTGAATGGTGCTGATGATAGCAGGGACCCACAGCTCTTTGGGGCCCACAAAAATTCCAGAGGGATTAAAAAACTGGTGAGGCCCGAGCAATATCCTCTCTAAAGTCAGAGAATACCGAAGTACGCCCCAGTCTGTGCCGCTGCGCCGCTCTCTGGAATGTCTGGTTCCACCAGGACGGAGTCCACACCACTAGGAGAGGACGAAAATGTGGAATTCATCTGAATTAAAATCTGTTACCAATTTGTAAAAGCCCCAGCATGCCTCCAGGGTTGTGGGTCCGATGCTGGCTGGTGTGATAGAGAACCAAGGTGACCCGATTAGAGAAAGGGCCGCTCTACGGGGCCCTGCCCGCTCCCTGACCCCCCACCTCCCCCACTCCATCTGTTTAACATCCCTGCTAACAGTAAACTTTCACACAATGTTGCTGCAATGCACTGGCAACGTTATAACATTGCTACAATATTCAGAGAACATTGCGAGTGCATTTTGTGTAAGCTGTGTTGTTTCCAGCTTTGTGAGTGTGTGTATGAGTGTGCGCAGGGTGTGTGTGTGTGGTGGCTCGTACGTCTGTGTATGATTGCGGGAGTGTGTGTCTGTATGTGTGAGTAGGTGCAAGTGTACATGTGCACGTGTGCAAGTGAGAGAGTGGATATGCATGTGTACGAGTCTGTGCGCGGTTTGTGTATGAGTGCGTATATGAATGCCTACTGTATATGGCTTGTGTGTGGTCACACTGCCTCTTTTCTGACATAAAACAAAAGGAAGAGAAATGTGAACCGATCCCACCCACAGTGATTAGAGGCCGGCTCGGCCTTGGCACCCTCTGAAAGCCAGCCCTAATAGATTTAATGGGAGGAAAGTGCTGCCCCCTTTACAACAACATCTTTCACCCTCTAAAAACCTTTTAATCCACTGCTCCAGCTTTCCTCTCTCTCTCTGTCCCTGCTTCCCTTTCAATAAAGAACAGAGCGGTAAAAAAAATAGACTTGCAATTCAATTGAGAAGAAGACAAATAAGAGCAGAGAAAGGCTTGGAGGTTTTTCAAAGTAAATACTGTGGCACAGACTTCTCAGGCTGCCGTTTGTCCGTGGAGTCTCCCGCTAATCGCGTCTCCGGATCGGGAGGAATTCCAACCAACTGGGATTTGAGGGGGAACAAAACGACAAACTCACGTACTATCTCTACAGCGCGTCTCTTGGCTGTTAGCCTGGGTTGAGCGGGAGTGCGCAGGACACGCTTCAGAAATGATTCGTGGAAATGGACGGCGAGGGGGGAAATAAATCGAGACCTTTGAGTTGGGAGGGTGTTTATCGAAGTACAGGCCACTCCCGCCGCTGATATTAATCTTACGGCTGAGGATGGCGGCCATTATCAAAGCTGGCATTCTCACGGCGCTGAGTTAACGCTAATGCTGGTCAAATACAGTTGTCATGTTCAAAAAAACTTTAGCCAGAGAGGTTGATTGCCGCAAAGCACGTGTGCGCACTTGCGTTTGCACACAGACACAAAACACACATGCGTAGGCACATGCATACACAGATACACACACCTGCGTGCATACTCACATACAGAAACATACACACACAGACACATACGTGCAAGTAAACTCGGGCACACGTCCAGAAACAAATAGGAGACCACATACCCACACAAAAGTACTAAAACAGACGCGCAAAAGTACACAGACAGGTAGACATACAGAGACACACACACATATACTCAAAAACATACATGCACACACACACACACACACACACACACTTCTGCTAGGGCAATGTCAGTCAAAGCCAGGTCTTGAACCCTGGTGCGCGTTAGCAGTCTACATTATCACAGATGTCAGTCACTTATCCATAACACACACGGAGCAGCACAAAGACGGGGCGTGTGTGATCACTTAAGAAGAGCAGCTCATAGGGAAGAAGATATTACCATATACTGTTTAATGAACTCTGGCACCACTGGTGTGAAGCAGCAAACCCCTCTCAACTCCACAGCCGCACCGCAAATTAGCCGCGCCGCTCACCGTTTTAACCTTTTTAGCATAGTGTTAGCGCGTTAGCATGCTGCGGCTAGGAGACGGTGGGCTACTGCCTCTCTCCTCTGACAGGAGGCACAGTCAAACAGGCGCAATTATCTCCTCACTGCAGCAGCTTCAGCGATTCGCGCGGCCCACAGAATGGCGCCCGTGTTTGTGAACGCAAAATGCCATTAAAGCAGGCTGATAATCCCCTTAAATGAAACAGTCATTCGCCTGGCTATTTATCTGCTGGCGTGAAAACCGAAGGGAGGGGGGAGAACAGAGAGAAGTTCTGAAGCACAATCTTCTAGGCGGACACAGACAAAGCATCTCATTTTCACTGTCTGGCCCCAATTATTTCTTTTATAACTACAGAGACGAGCGGACACTAATATTAACGCAAACACACACACACACACACACAAAACACAAACTTGCACACACAAACGCACACGTGCCTGCGCACCCACGTACAGACATACAAACGCGCGCACACACATACACACGCGCACACACACACACACACACACACACATATGCACGCATACACATGTACAGACACGCGTACAGGCGTTCACACAGACTCACACACACAGACATGCATACACAGACTGAGACATACATACACACGCACATAAAGGCGCTCACACACACAATATCAAACACACGCACTCAAGGACACACACACTCATGGACAAAGATGCACACACATGCACACACACACACACACACACACACACACACACACACACACACTCCTCCCCACTCCTATCATGCTGATTCTGAAAAACAGGGCCATCTGTCCATGACCTCAAAAAAGCAGCGACTCCGCAACACACGAACATTACTAAATACACAACCAAGAAATAAATATTCTGTTTTCACAATTTACAAAGCTGCAAGCGTTTTTAGCCTTGTGAAGAAAAAATAAGAATCATCCGATGCAAACAGTAAGACAGAGACACTGAGACAGGAGGAAGAGGGAGAGAGAGAGAGAGAGATGGAAATGGAGACGGATGATACAGACATAGGGACAAAAGGATAGACTGAGAAGGACAAAGAGAAAGATCAAAGATTGAGCGATAGACAGATCGAGACAGAGAGAAACATGGCAAGAAAGAGTCAGACACTCACCACAGAGCAGTAAAGTCATGCCTACAGGTCGGACCTCCAAACTTTAACAGGTTTTCCCCACAACACTATTGCTAATGCTAACAAGCTGACCCCGAGCGATGTCGAGAGATAAGCTTCCTCAATGACGCTCACTGTACACTGCGCCTCACCCTCGCATCGGCCCTGATGGCGTTTTCACTGATGCATGATTGGGAAGGGGGGAAGGGGGGGGGGGGGGCTAGTGTGGGCAGGACTTATCGCAAAACCTAGAGGAGCCAGCTTGTGCCAGGCTAGGGGCGGATGCTCGTTGAGGAGAGAGCCTGGCCCCAACTGAGCCCCTGGACACAAAAGCTTGCACGCAGCAACCTGGAGCGGAGCCACACACCGAGCTAACAAGCTGCACTACAATTATTTACACACTTCTCAATGGAGAAAATAGGAATGGGCATATTTTATAGCGTCTCACAGGCTGTGGCATAGCTACCTGCCATGCAAACTCTGTTGCCTCAGCATTTGGAGCCAGTATTTAGCCATCAGGTGGTAAAATTATTATTATTATTATTATTATTATTATTATTATTTTATTTTAATAATTTGTATTACTATTATTATTATTTTTGAAATTCATCACAAAAAACAGAAAATTGAAATATCTTGGTTATTTTCACCATTATTTTATAAATGTCAAAAAACTATCTATTGCTTCAAGTCAAATTTCCATGTGTGCATGCTACACTTTGCCAAACCCAAGTGTTACACCCGGGCTCTTGGAATTAGCCAATGTGAAAGATCACCATCTGTTTTATGCTTGATGCTCATGACTGTGAATCAACTAAGACTTTATATGAATTGAATCGCATCTGAGTTACATTTTGTCGCGGTTCCAAACCTTCTGTTCAAGCTTGCTGTACAGCAGTGACTAAAAGGGTGTGGCAAGGCAATGTATCAAGTAATGAGAAAATAATCATGGGAAAGGAGTGCTGTGACGTCTTCATGATGTCAGCATGATGCATTCCCACGGTTCACTGACCTAATCCACATCCAAGTGCTCTAGCAAGGGGTGGAGCTCTGCTGTTACTGCGACAACCAACCCCTCCCATCATCCATGTCCCCTGGCCACACTTTATTCCTCGGTACTGCTGATCGCCCTGCGTAATTACCTGTAACACCCCCCGCCCCCAATCCCCCCGGGCTGCAGACGACCTTTCTGCAAACTCAAGAGCGCGAGCGCGCTAACCAACAGCTGGGAAAACTTTCTGGCACTGTGCAGAGAATACGGTTTGCCCTTTGTGATCTCATCTCTCCCAGTGGCTGGTTGCCATTCCAAGTCATTCATTCCTAAAGTCTACTGTTCAGTCCTTAAACGAAACGGCAAAGAAATAAATACTGTATAAACAAAAACTGAAGAAATGTGTTCCCCCGGGGCAATATAAAATATGCTCTATTACTGACTTATCAGCAATAGTACCAATATGCAGAGACTGCATTTCCTGGCACAGAAAGTAAAGGTCCTCAGTTCTAATTCCAGTGACTAGATTTTCTGGTGGTCAAGGAGCAGGTAATAGCTAAAATCAGCCGGCTGAGTATTTGAGTGGATGAAACACACTGGAGGCCTTTTGACCTCTGCTAACAATAGTACCACTGACTTTTCAGCATGAGCAGTTCAGCAGCAGTTTATTTTAAGAAAACTGCTTCCCTTTTCCCTTCAGAAATATAAACACAGAAATGCCAGACTTATTTCCATTATCGTGTGGCAGCCATATTACCTAATTTCTCCAGTAACACAGCCTCCCAATCACGTCCTCCTGGCATCGAAAGCAGCTAGCATCACAGCAGCTATTTTCATAAACAAACTAACTTTACTGTGTCAGCCAGTGATCTTAGATGAGATCAAAATGAGATTCTCACCATCACTGATCAGTCTGACCCCAGGAAATACACAGGTAGGGTACATCTGAGTGAGCCAGCAGGACACAGCAGCAAATCCCTCTGTAGAAAAACGATACAGATCGATCCAGATGCTGGCCTTCAACAAGCATTTCCCAACGGTAGTGTTGATGTAAATGCTTTTCAGGAATGTCATGGTTGAACATAGATGGTACAACTGCATGCAAAATCGGGCAAGTCAATACATGGAGAAACTACGTGGAAGAGTTCCGTATTAAAATCCTTCCCAGCACTTTGTCCCGAACACCTGGAACTGATAATTAGCTCAAGTCCTCAGGCTGGAGGTAAAAACAGCCGGCTGAATTCCGCAAATGTAATCCAGGACTTTTTTTTACTGACGGTGAGAGTGAGCAGTTATACTACATGAACACACTGCTATAAACTGACTGAATTTAACAGTTAAATTAACGCATTGTCTCCTTGTTATCTTAACTGTAAGTAGAGTCCTGCGCACATTGTGGTTTACAGTTAACACAGAGACCTCTGTTATAAACTGATTGTAAAATTACAGTTAAAATACCTGGCAAAAAGGTGCCAGTTTATAAAAGTGCATAAAGGGTGGGTGATAAATCAGTGTAAATGATATACTGATAGAAATGTGAGATGTTTACCATAGACAGTAATCAATGTAAAAACTTTCATTAGGGTACCCACAAGGAGAATGAAATTCCCTTTGGCCCGAGGTAACTAAAAGATTCTACTATTGTCAGAATCAGTAGACAAGCGCAACAATTGGCAATGCGTCCAAACCAGGCTAGTACCCAAGTCCTATCCCTTTTTTGAATACCTTTTCAAGCCCGTTCTGTTGAGAAATCACACGAGCAAGAACGGTTTGCTGCACGCATTTCCTGCGAGGAGCTGTCTAGCTCCAGACAGAAGCAGCTCTCATTCAAGGACGTGAACTAAATACCCCAGCCTGTCCCTCTCAAACCCGCATCCACTTCAATAACAGCGACATTCACTTCAGCGAGACAGATAGAGCAAAGAAACGCCCGAACTGGGAAGACCTGGGGACAACTTTAGGGGAGTAATTCGATTCAACTAAGGCAGTTAGGAGTCAGGACAGGCCTGTGGAATGATTCGACTGGCTTGCACATGTCCCCTGGCTGTTCCCACTGGGTGTGACATATGCAGTCATGGCTAATTTTTTTCAGCTTTTCAGCAATGCGCTTTGACAGAGCCATAGGTTTGGTTTTATGGCATTGCAACAAATCAGTGGCCACGTTTAACAGCAACCTTCCGGATTCACTAAGCTTTTATCCTCGAGTGGGGCACTCACATTAGAGTCTCTCTCTCTCTCTCTTGCTCTCTCTCTTTTTCTCTCACTCTTTCCACTTTTCAACACCAACACAAGTATTTCAGTCCTTTGTTGCGTCAGGCATGGCTTGTTTGTCACACTTCATCTTTCATCTTTTCTCACTCTTTCCCTCTCTCTTCACTTCCCTCCATCCCTCTCCACACTGAGCGAGCCACAGCCTCACAGCAATCTGTCATAATAGGATAAATATGGGAAGCCATACTGGATAGTAATGTAATGTAGCCTAGCATGCTCCACCAGTCTGCACTCCCTGAAGCAGCAATGCTGCTAATGTTTATTTGAGTTTTATTTTAGCAAATTTACTCCAGCTCGACTCTAACCCAGGCATCCTCCTTTAATTTAGAGTTCAACCGACAAGCATCCCTTAATCAGAGCCGTAAATTCTGCAGACCATTATCCAAGCCCTTACAAGAGCAACAGCAAATCCTGATCTTCAGAATAAACTCCAAGGGAGTTAAAATAAATGTTTTTTTTTCCCCCCTTTGGATAAATGTGTCAGCTAAAAAGAGTCTGCATTACCATTTACAAGAACACCATGAAAAAGCTCAAATACTCCAAGCACAGTAATATTTTAACTTCACGTGGGGTTCATATTTAACTTGAAAAAAAGAGAATTAAAAAGTGACATTCCACTTCGGGCTCTAGTGTATTTGATTATCTGATACATATATTTAAACTGAGCACATATTAAGTCCTTAGAATGAGTTGTGCTTGCTCCTTAGCCAGCTCAGCTGTCTAAACAATTTATAATTGGATGCATTTGTAGTTGTGGCTATAATTATTGTTCTTAGTGAGGACAGGCAGGGAGAGTTTACAGAAATGCCAGCTGCCCGAGTGCTTGAATTGACTCACAGTCTGAAAGAAGGTGTGGGAGGGGAGGGGATGAAAGTGAAATAAAGGTGCAGATGAGTGTTATTACAGCTAAGGCTGCTCTTAAGGTTTAAGGTTTGGGGTGGTCAACTTACAGCTGAACACGCACATACTTATAGACCCCTGATCCCCACACTGGAAACTCCGTCCCCTTCTATCCCATCTCTCTCTCTAACACATCCCCACACCCACATACACACACATGCACAACACACAATCACACGAACACAAGTGCACAGAGACATACACATACACACAAAATCACTCACGCACATACATATACACACATTCCAACTCAAACACATACACAGACACACAAATACAAACACACGCGCACAGGCGCACACACACACACACACACAAACTCAAACTCACACATACACACATAAATAGACATGCACACTGAAATTCATACACAAGTTTACACACACACACACACACACACACACACACACACACACACACACATATATATATATATATATACACACACACACACAAACACACCTAAACTCACACACATGCACACACAGAAACAAACTCACGCGTACACACGCAGACACACACACGCGCGCGCGCGCACACACAGAGCTCCCCCCTCACGGCAGCTGTTGAGCACAGATAGATGTTCCAGCGTTGGGCCCTGGCTGCTGTCTCAGTCTCAGTGAATGATTACTCCAGTGCCCTGCTGAGTTTGGACACCCCAGCAGAAAACTCAGCCACAAGGTTAAACTGCACGAGGCTCCATTTCAGCGGTGCAGGAAAATAGCTGCCACATATTCTCAACATTTCATCGGAAAATCTGGCCTGTATGCTGGGACTTAAGAGGGAAAAACCCTGTTATGCGTTACACTGGTTTGAAAAACTATAACATTTAGGCTACAAGGGGCACACAATCTGGCCTGGACCATCTCCGCCAAGGGAAGCCATATTAACACAGACAGCCTAGTTCGGAAAAAAAAACCGTGCCACATCATCGACAGCAGCGTAACCCATTTTGATGCCATCTTGTCTTTTCCTTGTCAGACATTGGTTTTGATTTCCTTCTGTCCTCGGTGGCAGCCTAATCCATTCAGAAGCAATCTTGCATCTTTCAAACACTCGGGCTTCGACATTAATTTTGCTGTCAGTGCAGATAAAATTGATTAGCGCCTGTGGGGACGTCGAGCTCGCGCTGGCTCTCCGGGAGAAAGGCCACAGCCAAAGTAAGTGCCCCGTGTCCAGGAAACCTGATTCTGAGCCCGAAGTATTGAATTAAAAAAGTGCCTGATGCGCTAAAAGAGTGAACTGAGGCGGCGTGAATTAGATTTACGCGCGTGAGCGGGGATTCAATATTATCGAGGCTAAATCGCGTTAGCCTACATAAAAATAAGAAGGATGGAGAGAGCCAGGGACTCCCGGCCTGGTCTTACGCGTGCGGCTGGCACGGGTGCAGTAATGAGGCTTGGCTGTGTAATGAAGTTTGGCGTTTTGAAGCATGTGACCTCTCGCACGACATGGTGCAAGGCCAAGGGATTCCGATTCTCCAGGGCAACAAATTAATTCACTTCTGCTGGGACAAAGTCACAGCCGGACGGTCTCCCCACTTCGGGTAAATCCCTCTTCAGCAAGAACAAATTTTTGCGTTGGCCATTTCATTAACTTCTATGAATAGTAAATAGCTATTTTTATTTTAAAATGCAAAGGAAGCTATTGGTGCAAAAATCCTCGGCAAATCTGAATAACAGCTCACGCATACGACAGCAACCAATAAAAAAAGCACAACTTTGCATAGACAGAGACATTTCGCTTTCTCGAATAAAGTAAATGCATTTACTTGGGAATAAATAAAATTTCAGGAAAACCAGGCTTGTTCTTGAATGACCTCACCACATTTTGTCACCATACCTGGACAAAACAGCATTTCATTACAACAACATAGGCCAATTCCAGGATATAGAAAATGCTAGGACTCACTGTATTGCCAAAAATTTTAAAAATGTGCTTCGCGGGGGCGAAGGCAATACCCCTCAGTGCCGACACACTGAATCAAAGGTGAAGGTGTTTGAGCCAGAGTGAAAGGTCACTGTGGTACAAAACCTGGATGAGGCATGCCTACCCACCAAGGCAAGTCCACATATGCAAAATAAAATTCCTAACCCAAGCGGTTTGAGAGAAATGGCCCAAACAAAGGGTTAAAGGTGAAGGTCACTGAGCCAAGGTCAAAGGTCAATCAGGTACGAAACCTCGACGAGGCACGCCTACCCATAAAGCCAAGTCCACATGTGCTAAATCAAGTTTCTAACCCAAGCGGTTTGAGAGAAATGGCTCAAACAAAGTTTTAAAAGTGAAGGTCAGTAAGGCAAGGTCAAAGGTCATTGGGGTACGAAACCTTGACGAAGTACAACTACCCACAAAAGCGAGTACACGTATGCAAAATCAAGTTCCTTACCCAAGCAGCTATAGAGAAACCATCCGGACAAAATTTTCCCGCCCGCCCGTCTGCGAAGGGGACGGCAATACCCCTCTGCCCCTAAGTGGGGGTTGATGCGTAAAAAAACTACATTAAATTTATGAGGAGAATAAAATGTTTAACACTACTTCCTGACAAAAATAATGCCTATTCCTCTGTTTTTGAAAACCTCATTCTGCTGTGACCAGCCTTGCATGACAAAACATAACTTCTTTTTTGGCAGTGGACCACAGTAGTCATTTTTCTTTTAATACGAACATTTCATCATTTACACCTCTTGGGCTGGACGCTGAGGGTCTTTTTAGCTGGGTAAACAGCAACTGCTGCTTTGGGAGGGTAATGTTTTATTAACAAAAAATAAAATAAAAAAAATACCAGAGAGATGCACCTGGCATAAACAGCCCCACAGAAAAGGAGCTGGTGTGAGAATTAAAACAACAAACATCTCCAATTATCTCCGAATGATAATTCAATGTGATATAGTCTGACGTTAACAACAGAGATGCATTTCTGCAATATATTCTCAGAAAGCAGAGAAATCACTGCCTGGAGTTTTGGCCTCCAAATGGCAACAGACACCATTTAGGTGTTTGTGTTTGTGTGTGTGTGTGTGTGTAGGGGGGGGCTAGACACAACCGAAAGCAAGGTGAGCAGATAATCGCAACTACAAGCCGTCACTCCGACAAACTCCGTGGCGACTCGTACCCCAATGGGAGGGCGCCATTTGAGAAAAACTGGGTTTTGTCAATACATGTCAATACATGCATAATTTATGAGAAACTATAAGGAATGAAACTGTACAGACGTTTGAACTATTTTCTTTTGAGTTTGAATGATTGGGCTTGCCTGTACGTCTGTCACACACAATTTGATTGGTAGGAGAATATTCTTCTCATGGAGTCCTGCCATAGAGGTCCGAGTCGATGCTGAGGGTTACAGAAATGCGCAAGGATGTTCTGACTGGGTGAGCATGCTGACTGTATTAAGAAGGGATTGTGGGTAATGGAGTTATTTGCATGGCTGTTTGTGTTGGCTTAGCTGTGTTGACCAACAAGGTACAGCTCCAGCACAGACTATCTCCAGCCAGTGCAATCAAACTGGGCAAGCTTTGTTTAGAGTGGCATATGGCAAGCAAATACAATGACAGTCATGTGGGGCTTCGCACCTGATATGAGCTAATTAGCCGATGATAAATCTCATCCAAAGCGCACACATAATGAGACTGACACAACCACAACTTCAGAGAATGGCAGTGATCATTTCAGAGAATTTCAAATCCAGCCAAAATAAGAATAATTATTTTGAAGTGCTGAATGTGACACAGCTGTCACAACCATCATGTGAATGTCTGCTGAGTCTCCTCCCATTCAGCAACTTGTGCGTGTATTAAAATGTCTCCTTTGATTGGTTTGTGTCATCCTTGCTCCCCTATCCCCGGCTGTGTCTAGTTTCATAGCAACCCAACCTCTTGCATCAGTGAAGTATTTATACCCCCTCTATTGAGCTGCAAGTTGCTGGATTGTAATTCGCTTTACGCGCTAAGAACCAGTCAGAATTTACAAGTAACATTCACCATCTTTTGAAAGTAAAACAAAATCTTTAATCAAAGTAATTTAGGAAAGATTCCCTCTTAATTCAGTTAATCGGAACAAGCTCCAAAGCCATTCTCACGGTCTCCAGGATTGGGAACACATTTCTGTTAATCTTTTTCCAGCCTGTTCCTCTGTCCAGTTTATTAGGAACAAGCTTCCAGTCCGTCTACGGTCATCAGGATTGGAACCACGTTCCTCCTAAGCGACTGAATCCTGCCCTCGGACAGTTCGGCTCCAGTGAAGTGTGCGCTCCACCTGGCAGTCGTCCCGGAAAGACGCTGGCTGGAGATCGGCAACACGTACTCCACTTTGGCCGCAACATCTAAACTGAACTGCCCAAGTCTCCTCTGGGCTCTGTCTCACTGTTACTGTATTACTATCAATAAACCCTACCACTGGATTGTATGCTGCCTCCGCACTCGACTCCTGGTCTGTATCAAAACAGTAGCACAAGATCGGTGAAATATGCCTTTCCGAAATACAGTTATTTAATCTGCAAAACACTGACTACAACTGCCAAGTGAGCCAGTAGCGAAATGTCAAATACTTAAGTCTGAACAAATTAAGTACACGGCTGGGGCTGTATTAGTCTCGCTCACTAGCAATGTACATTTACATGCCGAGAGCTGCCTGAGAAACAATAGATGAAGTTCTGCTGTGCCAGCTCTACTACTGAGTTAATCCATATTTAACAGCATAAAGTGTCTGAAAATGGTGACAGGGCGATGCAGCTGGTAGTGCTGTGGTCTCATTGTTAAAGACTGTAGGTTTGAATGAGGCCTTTATGTGTGGAGTTTGTAGGTTCTTCATGTTTGTGTGAGAGTTTCCTCCAGGTACTGCGGTTTCCTCCCAGTGGCCAAAGACATGCATGTCAGGCTAACGGGAGACTGACATTAGCCATTAGGTACTGTATGAGAGCACAAGTGAAAGGTGTGTGTTCCCTGCAATGGCAAACTGTCCAGGGTGTATACCTCCATCTTGCCCATTGAAGGCTGGATTGGACACTAGCCGCTTAGATAACTGACAGACACATGGATGAATATTTTTGTAAAACAGACAGAAGAATACAGGTCAAAGAGCAGTACATGCAGGAAGACAAGAGCACTCAGAGAGCGCAGCACCTCCGCCACGCCAAGGCAACTCTGTGCATTAGTTATTTTCGTTGGCTGATGTAGGGTTTTGTTGCATTCCACCCCCAGGTGGCAGCAAAACCCAAAAGCACGCCGATTGGAAATCCGGCCCATTGGAAAGACTTGAAATCTCTGCCAGCATAGATGGATTTGAACTTTGGCCTATATCTCAGCTGTACTTTGGCCTAGATATGCCAAAGTTTAATCACTTGTTCCTCTTGTGCTACTCTAACATCCTGCAAAGTTTGGTTAAAATCTATGCTGCTGTTTTTGAGATATCCTGCTAACAGACAGACAGACAGACAAAAGGATCGCCACCAAAATTTAATAGGTTCTTCCTTGGATCAAGATACACCTACGTACCAATTTTCATGATGATCCGCTCAGTACTTTTTGAGTAATCCTGCTAACAGACAAACAAATAAACGCAGGTGATTTTATAACCTCCTTGGCGGAGGTAAAAATCTGAGTATATTTTGCTCATAAAGACTAGGTAATATATTCAAGTGCCTGACTGGAATACATTTTTAAAAAAAATGCCATTGTCAACTTGCCATGTGGGGATTAGCACATGATCTAATCACAGGACCACATATAAACCAATGCAGATATGCTCTAACATCTATGCAACTTCCTCATCAGGAAAATGCTGTGCATTTAGGACACTGCATATCAATATTACCATACAATTCACCACAGGCACGGCAGTTTATAACTCCTCTATCACCTAAAAGCAAATTTGCCTGCTGGTTTCCATTCAAAACGAAGCGTTTACCCGGGCAAAATCATACGATCGTGGCCAGTGCTTTTACATTTATATTTCTCAGCACAGAACTAATTACCCTCCAGGTAATTACACAGTGCTTTCATTCCTAGACATTCAATCATTTTGAGCAACCCAGGGTGCAAGCTGTGGTGGCACAAGGGCATCGTAATCAAACATGGCCGCCTCCACGAACTGGCTTCAGGCGCCAGCGAGCAGCTCCCATAGGAGGCCATGCAAACGGTAAGCAGAGGCAGCTGCCAGTTTTAATGTATTTCCATGCCCATGATGGAGCGTCCCCACATCCTCCCAACCCACAGCTACAGAGACCTGACTGGAAGCCTCTCTCGTTCCTGTCCTCATACTGAGCTCTGTTTGACAACACACACACAAGTTAACATGCTCAACCTTTCAGCACTCTTTAGCTCTTAGCCCTGCACCTCTCCCTGCTACTGTTGAGGCTAGATGCTGCGGCCCACGCTTTAATTACAGCGTACTACCGCATCCCCATGAAAGTGCTAAAGTCAAAGTGCTTTTCTATTTTCCAGCAGTCAAAAGACTAATGAAAAAAAATGTAAGCTATAAACAAATGAATTTTCCATCAGTGAGAATATCCACCTGCTTCCCTGCTCACTAGCTTCTGGTTAAGGCCTGACTGAAAATGGAAACGAAGCATTATGAGTTCTGTCCATAATCTTGAGGCATATTGCACCCGTTTACAGACTGAAATAGCAGTGAGATTCTTTCTATACCACCTGAGTAGCCCTGAATAAGATATATTGACATCAGAGAGATATTCAGTCAAGTTCAACAATTGTGTTCCATCTTTTCTGCAGTCTTTCTCTATATTCTGTGTGTGTGTGTGCGCACGCGTGTGTGTCAGAGGGAGAGTGAGTGTTTGGGAACGCATGAGTGTGTTTGCGTGTTTTTAATGCAAGTAAGAGTTTTCTGTCTGTGAGAGTGTGTGCCTATGAGTAAAAGAGAGACTGTGTTCGTATGTGTTTGTATACTGTGTCTCCGCTTGTCGGAAAATGCACCCAAATGAACACGCCTTTTTCAAGGCTTACAATAAGCTTCCATGTATGGTGGAACCCTGAGGTGTAACTCACACCGGCGACTGTCCCCACGTCCCTGCCCAATCTGTCTACCGTGACACGCCTGGGAGGGTCACAGCAGGGAGTTCAAAGGTCAGCGAAGGTGAGCAGGGAATCATCATTCTGAAGTTAAGTGCGCTGGACCGTGACTGTAATCTGTGCCCTAGTGGCCCCTAAACACTAACAGCCCTCGGTCCCCCCAGGGAGGAAACCAGAAATCAGGTGATATTCCCCCCCAAACTGCCACCACAAACTTTACTACTTCCCTCCGCTCATTGTCCATAAAGACTTTTATTAACGGTGCTGCCAATAGCATTTAAAGAATAGAGGAGCTGAAATCGGGGATCCGCTATTAGCTGGTGCTGGCTGCGATCCACAAGGCCGAGCGATGAGTCGACTGAAAGACGAACTGCAGGGGACTGGGAGGCGGTGGGGGGGGCAGGATGTAATTACCTATTAAAGGATTGTAATTGAGCCTTCCATTAGGCAATCAACAGTATATTCCACCACAATGCCACTAGGGGAGAGCGCCGGCCGTAAGTCAAGGAGATCCGCATGGCTTGACACCTGACGCAGTACGTCTCTAGGAGACGTTGTGAATGAGCACAAAGTGCCTTTGACTTCGACCCTCTGGCCTCTGGACGCGGATCGAAGGAAGTGCTTCCGGGCACACACTCCTGGCTTATCATCAAACATGTTCACTGAACAGGTAAACTGGGCACACAACTATCTGTTCACACCCCCGCATTAACATTACATTACATTCACTTAGCTGTTATTTTCATTCAAAGCGACCTCTTGTTGATTAACTGGGCCATTGGCCACTAGAGCAATGTGTGGTTAAGGACTTTTCTCATTGGCTCCAAGAGCTGCAGTGACCTTACTGTTAGCTACACTGAGGCCTGAACCAGCAACCTTCCAAAAATGCATAGCAGACATCGGAAACTGCTCCTGTTATAAGGACACTGTGGCAGCAATTGAAGGGATGCTACTTACACATTAAAATGGACAGAAAATCACCTCCATTTCCCTTTACTGAATGTAATTTCCTCCAGATGGGGTCGCTGTAACAATACCATAGACCATAATTAACTAGAGGCACTCGTAGAGTGCAAACCTCTGCCAAGGCAACACAATCCAAATCTTCATGAGTGGGAGAAAAGTTGAGTTATCGCATGTCATACGATTCCAAGATGGCTGCTGTGACGGCCATATTGTTTCACTGATCGCGGGGAAAATCAATAGGGTCCATCCTTGATGTAATAGCAACGCACCCACAAAATTTCAGCCAAATCTGTGCATTACTTTTTGAGTTATGTTGTTCACAAACAGACAGACAAACAAACAAACAAATAAACAAACAGGGGCGAAAACATAACCTCCGCCCCAACTTCGTTGGCGGAGGTAATGATCCACAGGCTATCTATAAAATAACGCTGTTTTCTCCTCGATGCATTGCCTCTCTTTGGTTTAGAGAAAAGCAGGAGTTTTGTGTTCAGTCCTTGAGAATACAGTACAGACCAAGAAGCATGACCGATTAGAAAAAAAAAAAAAACTTAACTTCAACGGTTGTTAAAGAGGCACATTTCTGCCCTACTTTAGCACCCTTTACATTCACAGCAAACTTCCAGAAGGTCTGCCCACAGTCTGACCAAACACTGAACTCTCCTTTAGGAGAAATAAAAAGAGCACGTGGCACCACTACAAGGATCTCCAGCTGCTACAGAGATCTAGTACTGCGCTAAAATTTTCTTGCACCATTCCTCAAAAGAAGAAAGATACACGCTAGTCTGTTTTTTCCCCGGTATGTTTTCCCAAAACACGATTTAGTCAGATCATATCGAATATGAAACATGAACAGCTGAGGCTCAGAGGAGGAGGAATAGCCAAAACAAGCAGATTATGATCTAAAGACGGATAAGACATGACGAGGTTGTGACTGTTTTGCCAGCACTGCCTGAGAAGAGTCTTGTTCCAGTAGCTAATGAATCAACCCTTAATTACATCCACTGAAGCCTCGTATCACACCGAAGTGCCGCACAGGCAATGCGTCAACTGCGAATACCCTGAAGTCCGTAAGTATTTGATCAGCGACACCACTCTGGATTTTTGGACTTTGTGCTGCCGCATGCTGGAGATGAAACCCATTTATGTGTTGTCAATGGGCAATCAGCTTTAAATGGCAGGCATTTACATCCACGCCTTGCAAACCGTGCAAGAAATGCGATCCTTTTTTTATAGCCAACTAAGTTTCACTGTCCAGATAATTATGGAAGAAGCTGCATTGTACACAATTCCAACCAAGGAGCTGTGTCATCCAGATGCACCGAAGGAACGGACACGAGGGTCACTGTAGAACATACAGCTTCATTAGATGAGGCGTTTTTGTTTTGACCCTTCGCCTTTCTGTTTTGTTTCGTTGTTCCCCTCGACGACGTTTTGACCTTGAGAACCACCGGGGACCTGCCCGGGAGACACGCGCCAGCTGGGTTATAGCAGAGAAAGGTACACGGCGTCTGCAGTTTTTCTAGTGAACGATCTGACCCGGCTTCAGGCATGGCTGCCCGCGAGGTCAATTCTAAACCTTCACTCTCCGGCGACCCCCTCGCGCCAATCTTGACCCCCACTACGGGAACATTAGTACAGGACTGGTGAGTGGAGGGTAGAATGGGGAGGGTAGGGGGAGAAAAAAATCACAAAATCACTGACCATTTAATGGGGCCTGATTGAGGTGTCAGTCAATAGCGCTAAGAGCAGGACCGGGGCTGCTACTGAGAGCTGCAAAACCAACCCCGTTTGCACCTCAGCGACAGGAGCACAGGAGGCTACATTTCGACAAAACAATCGCACACACACACACACAGCAGTAAAAACATTGAAAGAAACTCGTTTTTTTTTGTGCTCTTCACGCAAAAAACAGAAAGCGCCTCAGCACAATTTTGTTTGGTCCTGCGGTTCTACCTCCAACAGCCCAATAATGATCTCGAAGAGGCAAGCGCTGTCCTGGTTTAGGAAAAAAAGAAGATCAAAGCAACACTGTTGAATGTTGCTCAGTAATGGCCGTCTATTTTTCAGAATTGCGTGACAAATGGCGAGCAGGGAGGAATAAATTCAGCTGACTGGCCCATGGGGAATATGGAAACGGAGGGCTACAATGTCAAGGCAAATGACATGAATGTACTGGGGGGGATTAAAGGTCTTTTAGCTCGTTTCCCATGAGGAACCCTTCTAAGTTCTGTATGGAACCTGCACCCTTATCCTAAGTGTGAAAAGCAGAGTGAGAGGTTCCAGGTGTTTTTAGACCCATTTCACCCAGCTGAGAAACACAGAACAAGACCCTCTATCCAATCACAGGGGTGGCAGTATAGCATTAAAAAAGAGAGAGGAAAAAAGGGTTGACGGGGAATCCAGTATGGCTGATGAAAAGGGGCAACACTCTGTCCCCCAGGCAGTTTCTATAACGTTCTGCCAATTCCGCGTGACCGCGTGCCCCATGCTATTCAGTGCCATTATCTTCTTTGAGATTCCGGACCCTTCTTCTGGAGGCAGCGACTTGTGGCAGATTTAATGACGCTGAAACCGTTTGCCATCTTAAACAGAGTGTTTTCGCCCAAGGTCGAATCTGTTCCGACGCCATGGTCGATTTGAGTGGGATTGTCTCTTTCACTGCAACGATGGACCCTGTCACACTCGGATATAAAGAGACCTCAGCTGGTATTCTGACAATTCATAATAATCGCTTTGACTGAAAAGCTTCAGCCAAACACCCCTATTATTACACACACATCCCCATAATGCGCGCTAAATCACTAACACACCCTCACACGCACATCTGCATGCACACGTACACACCCATAATGCACACTTCCTCACACACACTCGCCCCCATAATGTATGCTCACTCATATACACATAAGCAAACGAGTTAGCTGCTTCATACATTAAAGAATAAAAGGGCAAACAGCTAATACGACCTAAATGTGCAATACCTTGGAATGACCTCAGAACTGGTATGATAAGGGCTCAGACGACATGAAAACTACACCGATTTACGCAGCATATCGTGCCTGATATCCGCCGTTCCGCCAAACACTAGCATAATCTCACCATAGCACACACAGCCGCCAAGCTAAGAGCCTCCATTTTGACATTTGCTATTCCAGTACTGACATAAACGCATTGCAAAGTGGAATACTGTGAGCAGCTTGTCACTGAAAGTGCACATTCACTGCCTGTGGTCTGACAGAGAAAGCACTCAGACCAAGAACAAAGCTGGTGGAATGAATTTGTCTTTCCACACTGTGGGCGACTGTCTCGGCATTATAAACAGGGCACCCACTCTTTTTATTAAAAATGTTCTGTCCAATCAAGATCATCTGGAAAAAAAATTCCATTGGGAAAAAAGGACACATGGTGCACAATTAAGTTTCATAAGGCTAACAGAATCCATTGCATCTATGCAAGTTCCTTATTTCATTAATGTGAGACTAAGAAAATCCAGAAAACAGCCAAAGCCCAACGCCCACTGGTGGCAAACCAAAGCGTCACGTCAAGCGGCGAACGTTTTTAAACGCCCTCTGGAAGCATCAGTAGCATTAATATTTATGAATGACAAAAGAAGCAAGCCATGGGTGTCACTCTCAAACTATTCAACAAGACAACCTTTAATTTTGAAAACACCTACCGATAAAGCTTATTTTAAGTGATGGCAAAGTGCGAGGTACTGCTTACTGCGCATTAAACGTTATAGAAAGGCAAAATTTACCTTCTGTATTTTTTTATTTTTTAATGCATTTTTAATTAGCATTTTTATGATACCACTCACGTTCGTCAATAACCCTTATCCTAAAGTTGGACTCAGTTCGAGGAGAAGGTTCTTTTGGAACCTTTAATCAAAGTCAGTGTTCTAGAACTGTATTTTGTTACTTAGGTAACCACTAGCGACTATTCCCCTGTCATCACCATTGGAATGTTCAATGAAGAGAATTCTAATGGCATATCTGTGACCTCACACTTAATAAATGGTTGAGAACAGAGCAACCTGCAGACACTGCACAATTATTCCTGAGATAATGTAACTAATTCTGGATATGGATAGCAGAGCCATCTTACTTCAAAAATTTGCAGTGGATCTGCATAAAAGACGCCCGATAGACACTGAACACAATACTGACTTTCTTTTAAAGAAAAAAAAAACAACTCTTCAAACATGATAGTCAGAAATTTGCACTTTTAAACACTATCACTTTCTTTCACCGTACTTATTTTCAGTACACAAGAAACACAGCCAAGTAAGTGGTTAAATGAATGCATAAATACATTACATAGTAAACAAAATTAAAATAAATGTTACATTCTTGGGATTCTCTGTTAAACAAACAGATGGACTTGAAGCTATAAGACTGCAAAAGGATCAACATCTTTTGGCCAAATGACAAACAAGAAAACCTCCCTTTGAAGATTGAAACAGAAACATCTGCTCATCTAGTTTGTTTTAGAAATAAACAAACAACATAATCCACAAAAATTTAACATCAGGCACGTTCAAGTTAGCAAATGAAATCACAGCAAATGCAACGTTTATAATTTCAAACTTCAGACAGGTTTTCCAGCATAACTTTCAATTTTCACATAAACAAAGAGGCCAAACCATTTCAGTTTTTCAGTTACTAGCTCACATTCTACAATCAAATACAGAGTACATTTGTAGGACACACAGGACTGCAACCCAGCTGGAAGGCATTAAGTGAACCACATTACCCAGAATTCACCTCTCCCCTCCCACTGGAGCCTACACCTAAGTAAACCGAGCTAACGGTATCCCACAGTCCCCGTGCAGGTCTTAACTACCAAGTCAAAATCCATCATCCATATGCAGACACTGATGGCGCGAAATGTCATATTCTGGTAATTAGCATCGTGATGTCCCAACGCTAGTATTAAAGCGGCAATTAGAAGTCTCCAAAGCTCCTTCTGCGTGCGATTAAAAGACCTTCCTGTAATTAAAGCTCCTTCCAAGCGTAGCACCATGGATTAAGACGCCCTTAACAACTTGTAAAGGGACTCTCAGTGAGACTGTGATAGATTTCAACAGCGGCTTTCGGCTAAAGCCCGCTGGACAGGTCAGAGCCGCTAGCTGGAGGACGATCTCTCCCCTCTCAGACTTTCTGTTTACACTGGGGGGGAGGGACGGAATCCATCTTGATTTCTGCTGACCTAAAACAGTGGGGCAGAGGAGAGCGGGCGAGTGCCAAATGACCTGCAGGTAAACCATCTTTACTTCAGTACAGTGAGGGAAAGAGAGGGAGGCAGAGGGAGAGGACAGGAGAGAGAGATTGAGAGGGAGGGAAGGAAGGAAGCTATCTTTACCTCAGTGCAGCATGGGAGAGAGAGAAGGAAGGAGGGAGAAAGAGAGAGATTGAGAGGGAAGGGGTGAGGGAAGGAGGGTGGGAGAGTCAGGGGGAGGAAGTGGGAGAGAGAAAGAGGGAAGGAGAGAGAGACTGAGCAGGAGGGATGGAGGGAGAGAAGCCCTCTTTACTTCAGAATAGCGTGGGAGAGAGGGAGAGAGAGATTGAGATGGAGGGAGAAAGGCCATCTTTACCTCAGTACAGCGTGGGAGAGAGAGATGGAGGGAAGGAGGGAGACAGAGAGAGACTGAGAGGGAGGGGTGAGGGAAGGAGGATGGGAGAGTCAGGGGAAGGGAGGTAGTGGAAGAGAGAAAGAGGGAAGGAGAAAGGGTAGAAGGACGGAGAGAGAGGCACAAAAAGGAAGAGAGAAGTATGCCATAAGGAGCTCTCTCACCATGCGGGTGAGTATAAAAGTTAGATGTACAGGTGAATGCAGATTATAAAGCTGCTGTTGCAATTCAAATGAATGACTAAAGAAAGGTCATGATAGGAGGGCCCAGCATGCTCACACATGTGTATATACAGTACGTGTTGCATACAGGTACGCGTGAGTCTATGTGTGTGTGTGTGAAAATGTGTTGAGTGCTGGTGCACAGGTGTGCGTGGGTGAGAGTGTATCTAGTTTCCAAGGCAAATTTGTTCCCTACAAACCCTTGACCTGACACGTACAACGTGGGCAGCTTTGGAAGTTCAGCTTAGCAACACACTAGCCTGCTACACATTGACCCCACCTATTATCCCCATTTCCGCCAATGGCTAATCCCCATTAAGTGCAGGAGCAGAAGACAGCGTTGTACGCCAAGCTATGAGCTAGGAGGCACGCGGTGGGTATCATCAATCCGCGGGCGGGTTTAGCCTCAGCTTCCTGTCGAGGGCAGCTTCAATGCCAGTGGGCTCTGGGTCAAGAGTCAAGAGCGGAGGAAATTAAACGTGATAAAAGCACACGTTGCCGTGATACTCCGAAGTAGGTCCCTCAAGGCTGACAGACCTTTAAGTGTAAGGCAGTTATGGGAGACGGTCTTCAATAAACATCTTTAAACTGTGGCGGCCAGCTCACAGACTTGAAAGTGAACTCCCAAGTGCACTTTATGGCACTTGGAGGTTCATGAATCAGCCAGAGCCATTACTCTATACATCTGAATGAAGGCTTCCCTCTACTCATGGAATTACGGTAAATGTGGTCAACTAAACTTTCAGTCTGTGGGCCAAAGAGGGTAACACAAACTGGCCAGTTCTGCAATCTCCAACTAAACGTGTAGCATTTCTGTTAGCAATGTGTCCACTCAGACCGTCTGTAAGCTTCATAATCTCTGAATGATTCCTAAAGTGTTCAACGTTCAGGAATGAAAGCAAGGGTTTATATCAAAGCACAGTCCAAGAGGCCACCCAGCTAATGTAAAATGTTCACGCAATGTTGCTGCTCTGTAGTGACAATGTCATAACCGAGAAAGAAAAAAAATCCTGAAGCACTGTGAGGGCATTCTGATAACATTATGAACAAATTTCATGTTAACTAAGTTATTATTGTAAAACAGCTTAAAATACACAATTTCAATGAACAACACAATTTTCAATTCCATACACTGATAATCTAAATTTAAAAAAGCATGCTAATAAAGTTTAATTGCCATCAAAATAGAAGAGGTTTTTCACCATGAAATTGTAGGTACAGACTTCTGCACTAATAACGCCCCCCATCCATCACAAAAAAAGACCTCTAACCTTCAGCCTCGAGGTCAAAGTAAAAGTAGCCACTATCTCTCCGACCCGCCGATGTCCAAATTCCTCGCCAGGACCGCTCAATTTAGAAGCGTCAGGAATCACAACGGTATGTGCCGTTAACAACAATCCTATTTCCGTCCAGCAACACCCAAGCCCAGCTTTAAATAGCGTAAATTAAGGCGGTTCCTTAGGCTCTTGTGGAGTCTCAGGACGGCCGCAAAACTCGGCGTGGGAGAGAGACAGCGCCCCCACACCCCGTCCCTTTAGCTCTCGGATGCTAGCTGCTCTCACATTTCGGAATTTATTGAATTTCGAAGCCAAATGGCGTTCTGCTCCATAAAGCCTAGACGAGTGGACTCTGCCAGCCCTAATAACGGTCCCACATACCCTCGAAAATAAACGAATTTTACTGCGGCAAACAAAATGATATGACCCGTAAAGGTTATTTTCCAGCAGGAATAATGGCCATTTTCAAAGCCGGCTCTTAATTGGCGGCTCTAATTACTGGATAGTGGCTCCCGTGTATTTATTTATTTATTTTCCTCGTTGGAGTCCCCTCCTCCTGGTTATTCCCTGATGAATTCCACCTTTGCCTCCAGGTTTTTATTTTGGAGAGAGAGCGAGAGGGGAGTGTGTCTCCCTAGCGAGAGCTGTTAGCCTCCCCCTCCCCACTGCAGTGGGCGTGCAGCTAAGTGCCTCAGCGCTCGCCTGGCTTACTTCCCCCCCACTGACTGAAATACCGCCGGCGGCCTTGAGGTTCGCGGGCGTGAGGGTGAGGGACATTCGAAAATAGAGCCCTTCCCTCTGTCTCGCAAAAGCACATAATGCAAAAATATCAAAAATTTCTGACCACAAATAAGCACAATTAAATATCAACAAACACCCACATATTGCTTCAACATCTGACCTCCACAGGGACATGATGTCCAGTCAAACTACAGCATTTGAGGCTGCTCTTTTCAAAACAATATTGCTCCAGCTTAGTGATTCAAAATTATTTCAACAAGTAAAAAAGTATTTTTTACACATGCATGCACATACACACACGAACACGAAAACACACACACACACACACAGATGTGCGTGAGCATACATACGCACACACGCACACACACACACACACACACACACACACACACACACATGCATATATAGCGTAATTGTGCCTATAGTTGCCACGGCATTTTGAAACTTTGCATGTTTGCTCCACAAAACGCTGATTATAACGAAAGCCACAAATGTCCCATTATCCTATCCCTCGTTTCAATCAGCAAAGCGTTGCGATTTAAATCGTCAGTGAATTTCACATATTGTTTCTTTCCAGAAAACTTCACTATTTTGTTGTGTATGCAAGCAGCCTCCTTTGCATCAGCCTGGGAACCAATTCTTGCTGTCGTGTCAACTTATAGTCGCCTGTTTATCTATAACGCCATTTAAAAAAGGGATGACGTTTCGATCAAGACATTTTAAAATGCTCTTCTTACTCACTGAAACCTGTAACCAGCAACCAGCCAACCTGCATGTGACTGACTTTGTCTGACGGCTCACAATAAATTCCCGCTTGCGAGCCACTGTTTTGGACAACATGCTAGCTGGAATCGGCGTGCCAACCGGGCCCCAAAAGCCACACACTAGATTTAACTCAAGGTCACATCTAATCAGGCGAAACAGCGCTAGGCTTTTCTGGACCTGCCTTCGGTTACCATCTTAAACGCTCATAGTGGAGTCCACTGGGCCACAACAGTGGAAAAATCTCGATGGAGTAAGTACGAATCCACTGCAGTACTCTGTTTACTTCCTGGCTCTATTTTGCATTAAGACAATAAAGAGAGACGGGGAGAACAGGATTTCAGAAAGAGGGAGATTCGTGAGACTAAGATGCGCAGCCAGACCAAACCAGACGATTCTGGAGTGTGATGAGCACAGCCCTAAGTGCTGCACAAGTGCAGTCTGATAAGATTTCACTGTTATACTATAATTCCATGGCACGAGACCACATGACCATCAAACTGACAATCTCCACTCTTACGGGGTCTATTTGAAATGATGGGCGGGTCAGGGGGGTGGAGGCAATCAAGCAACTCAGGAACGCCGCCGCTCGCCGTGAGCCGAATGGTGAACATGGCGGAACAGCGGGGGATTCGAGGGGCCGCCTTTATCCAAAAAAGAGGCCATGGGCCTTGAGCTACGTGAAACGAGGGCTTCTTTATTCATCGCCAGCCTCTGTATGCTAATCAGTCAATCAATACGGCTTCAGGTCGTCCGTCCTTTTCTGTGCTTCACAAAGACGATGCTGAAGTAGCTTTGTAGTGCACCAGGCCTGGGGGACCGAGTGATAAAGCACAAACAAGCTTTTAATGGGAGCAGGGCTGAAAACACAGACACACACACACACACACACACACACTAAAAAACCACTTATTTTTGATGACATGCCTATTCTCAGTCAATAAATGCTCTATATACCGTAAAATCAGTCCACTTGCTAATAATAAACACATGCATCCACTGCCTCATATGGGTACACACATTAATGCACATGCATGCAGACACACACACACACACATACACAAACGCATGCACACACAATAAACCATTCTTTTATGAAGAAGACGTGAGAATTCTCTGTTAAAAAATGCCCCATATATTGTCGAATCAGTCTCTTCACTAATGACTACAGAATCCCCATCCGCCATAACTCATTGTGCAGTTTATATTTACTCCAGGCAGAGAGGACATATTTATGTGCCTATTTCCAGCAGGGTTTTAGCAGGGATTTGACTGAAACAGTAGAATTAGCTCAGTTCACACAAGGTTCCTTGGAATAGCACCAGGACTATTTTGCAAATCCACCCCCAGTGACTTCAAGTCTAAATATCTAGCAACTCCACAGGGAAGACATTAAAACTTACTTAAAGTTACATTTCGGCACTAGAACAACTCCACCATCTATTCACACATTTCCCCGCTCAGATCCTGAAGCAGAGATCTTTACCAACTGGATTAAGAGAATGAGTTCTTAACCAAACATATCAACACAAATGAGATTTTAATCAATCAGATGAACACAACTAACATAACCAAGGCCTTTGGTGAGATCTCAACCATTCTGGTCAACATAGCCAAGGTCTTAAGTGAGATCTTAATCATTATGGTCAACAGTCAAGGCCGTGTGTAAGATCTTAACCATTCTGGTCAGCATAGCCAAGGTCTTAAGTGAGATCTCAACCAATTGAGCAGCTAATCAATGCAGATCACCAAGTTTATCGAATATCTTCTCTGAGATAAACCTGGAGCAGCTGAATTTGCCAGTTTTATGAGGGTTCCACAACCTTTCATTTAGTGCAGTTATCACTCTAACTCGACAATCCCCTTCTGTGGAACAGGAACCCAGACGAACACGAGCGCCGGCTTTCCAGCAAGACTCATAATCACTTAGGCCTACGTTCAGCCGACTTCCAATTATTTGACTTGAAAACACGGCTCCCAATCCAATAAGCTCCAAGCGGGCCCCGGCAATTTGAGTGAAGTAAGGGCCTGCAATCATGTTCCAAGAGAGGCGGGATTGGAACAGCTCCTCTCTAATTAAAAGCTTCTACGCTGGCAGAGTCCCAGGCCAGAATGGATACGATCGCAGCTGCCATCCCTACGAACCACCATCCCGCCATTCCTCTCTGGCCTCGGCTACCGCGTTTTCTTCAGAAATTTTTTGCACCGTGATTTTTTTTTTTGAACTGTTTATTTAAGAGGAAGGGGGAATAGCAAGTTTGTCTTTTTTAAGAAAGCCCTGGGCGAAATGCCAGAAATATTAGTTGCAAGTGAGGCAAGTGAGAGAGAAAGATAGAGAGAGAGAGAGAGAGAGAGAGAGAGAGGCATAGGAAAGATAAAGAGAGGCTCTTACCCCCTTTTTTGGGATTAAGGGCCTTGCTCAAGAACCCAACGGCAGAGTTTGTTGCAGCTTCATGTCTCCAGATGGATGTCAGAGTCCAAATGTGCCACCAACCAGGGGACCAGAAAATGTAGAGTTTCAAAAAAAGGGGGCCTGTAGCCTCCTGAATTAGGCGCTTGGCTGGAACCTGCTAGAAAGTGGATGGTTTACGACCCAGCGTAGCTCCAATAAGATCAGTTGCAGTTCACCTGCTAGGCCCATAACCGCCCACAACTGCAGAGGCTATACCTGCTACACAGTCCCATTAACTGTTATTCGCTCTGGACAAAAGCATCAGCTAAATAACCGACTTAATACAGTCGCAAGTCAGCGACCTTTCACGAAGCTATTATTTTTATTAGATTTTATCAGATTTATTTACGAGGGTGTGCACAAGCAGTGTGTGTGTGTGTGTGTGTGTGTGTTGTGTATTGCGTGAGGATCCTGATAACGGCGATTTCATCAGAGTCAGACTAATCCCAGAACAGGCATCACGAGTCCTGGACAGGGCAGGAGGGTCTGGTTTTTGTTTTTGCCGCTGACCTTAAAGCCAGCAAACGAATCAAACCAGGTCAACTGAGTTCACGGCGTAATCGAGCACTTAAACTAATCGATTAGGCTAAGGACAGTGTAATCTCACCAACAGCTGCGCCTGATGCTCTCTAAAACCAGACACCCAGACCCCAATATAGAAGACAAGATAAGATACATGTATGGCTCGGGGAGTTAAGAGGACATAAAGCTCTGACTACAAGAGAAAGGGAGTTATTTTTGGATTCAAAACTTAGGCTAGTTTTTGTTGTTTCTGACAGGAGCCCATCATACTCCAAGAGACGCCCATTATCTTTTCATTCTGTCAGGAACAACAGGAGTCAAATGCATCTAATTAATTAATGTTGAATTAAGGCTCTGACTGATTGGGACTCCCACACTTTGCTGTGAATTTGTTCAAAGACTAAATTCCAGGCCTAAGACACAGATGCCAGCTTACACCTCACCTGCATCCTGAGCCAAACAGAGTCCTCACACCTTGCTCATTGTTTCCTGCCAGGGGAGCTCCACCAATCACAGAGTAACAACTGAAGCGAACAGTGGTTGCTGCTTCTTGCCATAAAGTATAGCCATATCTACAGTCAACTAAAAAATGGCAAGTTCCTGTGTTTCCAGTATGATGACATCACAAATATATGTATTCCTGTTGTCTATTTGTCATTAAGGATGGCTTATATCCAAGTGGATAAGGCGCTAGTGAGTCGTACCCAGAAGGTTAGTCATTCAGGCCCCAGTGTAGACCTTATAAGCCAATCTTAACCCCACATATGTTTACCCCAATCAACTATCAGTCGCTAGATAAAGACGTACAAACTGGGGCCCTGTCCACATGTACACAAGTATTCTTGAAAAGAATGCATTTTCAGAGCTTATTGGCATTTTTTCCCACACACAAACCACATTTTCGTTCACCGAAAACGGACCTTTTGGAAAACCCCTTCCAGGGTTAAGATTTCTAAAAACTCACTTTTCACTGATAACATGTAGGTGGGGAAAACAGAGTTTTTGGCTCCTGACATCAGAGTACGTGCACCTTATGGTGGGTTCCTGAGGCTTGTGATTGGCCTACGTGGTCTAACATCAAATTAGACCATCACCTCCTGTTGGTTTAGCAAGCTCCTGACAGCACTTTAATGGTGTTTATGCGTTTTTGTGTGCATATGTGGAGAGGGCCTCAATAATTGTGACGTGACACCAGACAGAAGTCAAGCCAGAGCAAAACAGGGTTTGGTCAAGGGAGTATTAATTTTGAGTGCATCTGCTGCCAAGGAGTTTTTGGTAATACTGTGTATCACATTTTTTTTGCAAGTGTTCATTTTAAAATATGTTTTAAAAGGGACTAATAAACATCTATAGATGCATAGTTAATCATTCTGCTGTAATTATTTCTTAAGTTATGGGCAAATAAGTAATGGCTCTGTGCATTCGTTACCCTTTGACTGGGCCCAACAGCAAAAGCTTTCCCCAGCAGATATGGCCCCAATTGCCCTTTTGGCCCTGAAGATGTTGGGTATGTGTGTGAGGATCTAGATACTAGATTCCAGATCCAAAAAAAAGAAAAAAAAAAAACTTCTACATCCTCCTTCCCCAACCACTTACTCTGACTCCAGTCACACAGTTCACTGTGACCACTCAAACCCATCGTCCATAAACAATACAAACATTTTTCACCATCCAATGCGATGGCAAAGTTTTCATGAAGCAACCTCCCCTAATAATGCCGCCTGGATTCAGGTCCAGCACTAAAGCTAATAACGCTAACACAGCTGTTCTACACCGGGTGTGAATGGAATAGACGCAAGACAAGCGAGAGCATTTCATGTGGCAAGGTCAGACTGCTAATTACCCAAATTTATTATTACATACAACAGAATGTTAAATAGTAGGGCACAACGCAAGCACAGTTATGGCTGGGATCGTAGTGTTTAGCGTCAACAACTGCAATCACCAGACAAAATAAATATTGCTGGTATGTCCGGTCCCCTTCAAAGAAATCTTCTCATGTCCCTAAATAGAGTTGATCTCCAATGCCATTTTTAGAAGTGTACTGGCATCCGCCCAGAATTCCAGTGCCCATGAGAGAGTCTGGCTGGTCTTTAGGCATAATGGCCCATGAAAGGGAGAATAATAAAAAAACTCACTGACAAATAAATCAATATCTCGCAATTTACACTCATATTTAGTAATTATCGAGCATCTGTCAGTCCCCCCGTTCTCAGCCAAAACTGCTCCGCAAAATGATTTTCCAACTTTTCACTTTCGCACTTCCAAAGACAACTGATGAATAACGAATGGCTGCTGATCGATATTGAAGCCTTTAAAGTTCAGTCGACCTCGCCTGGCATTTGGCCCAGTTCTCTCCGTTTAGCACCTGTTCTTCAGCTGTTCACTCTCTTTTGTGCTTCCATTCAGCGTTTCACAATGATATCTAACCGCAGCTATTCTGAATAAACTGTGAATGCGCAAGTGTGTTCAAACAAGCATGGGTGAATACAGACGCGCGCACACACACATGCACGCGCGCGCGCGCACACAAGCACGCACGCACACACAAAAACACACACATGCTATACGACAGAATACTTGCTACAACAAAACACACACAAAGGACAACGCCGCGGCTAAACCTTTAAACACAAGCGGAGAACTTAAATAGAGCAACTGTGTTCAACTGCCAGCCGTTAAATTGATTTTAACCAGGCATTAGCCAAATAACCTAAAAAAAAATCTATATGCAAGAGAAGAGAAATAAAATGCAATTTATAAAAAACCCGAGGCGACAATCTATGAACAAGAGGCTGAAGTCAGCAACCAGGCACCCGGCGCTCGATGGATGATAAATCTCGCTGCTGTAAAAATAAATATATAAAGGACGGAGTGAAAGAGAAAAAAATCTGCAATCTGCATCCACTTGTAACACAGAGAGAAACCTGAGGCTACGCAGCCAATCATTCCCGGGTTGATTTACGGGAATTATTGAAGAGGCAGGTGATTTGCAGTCAAACACAATAAGGCTCAGGAGCACTCCTCAGACCGAAATGTTTTCAAAATGGCGTCGTAAATCTGTGCGGCAGGTTTATTCCGACAGCTGAAACGCCGGAGGGGCTTTGTGAGATCGCCGTGCTGCCAGTGACGGGTAATTTGTCCATCCTGTGCCCGAGTTTCCCATCAAAACTGAGTTTTATGTGCCATGGTTAACTGGATACGGCCGTATTATTGTATTTTGGCACAGACAAAAAGTCTCACCTGTTGAATCACAAAACTCAATAAGGATGTGTGTGATGTCAAAAAGGAGTGTGTGTGGGAGTTTTTTTAGCTTGTGAAAATCTTAGAGAGACACCACTATCTAATGAACTTGTCAAACCTTTTTTTGAGGGTATGTACAGACAAGCACACGCAGACATACACCAAGGGTTTAATTTGGAAGGATTTAGACGGGTCTGAGATGTTATCTTAGGCATCTAATTTGATGTTTGTTGATTTTAAACCATCATAACCTGTCCAAATTTAAAAATTCCATTCTAAGGGCTAAACTGGTGCCCCTTTAAAACCTTGGCGCACACACATACACAAACGCATAAACTCAAACATTCACGAACACACACCTGCTAACAGGATAAAAAGGGAAAAAAAAATGAAGTTTTGCGTGAAACACACGTCAAAGTTGCCCATGCAAGTTTTGTGTGTGTGTGTGTATGTATGTAACTATGGGTAGACACCGGTAAGTATACACATACACACATAATTTAGTCATTAATTATGGCCAGAGTGTCGAGGCGGGAGATGAATGCAGCTACACAGCAATCTGACATCATCATAAAATAATTAGTTACAGTACACAAACAACCGCAGCCCATAGCAATCCCCGTCATCTCCCAAATCACCAACTTTCAAACCTGAAGTAACCCGACCTGACAGCTGCTGTTACGCACATAATGTAGCAGACTACCATAGAGACGATGACTCACCGTAAAAGATAACAACTGGCAAAAATGTTCAACAAACACTGGCGGCAGAGAAGGCTAAACCACACTATCGCTAAAATGCGTGGAAGATGGCCAGCGATGTCAGGGCACTGGAAGTTATCTGGCTTTTAGCTATTGCAAGCAGACTGTGAGCTAATAATATTTCATCATGTTTATACAACTTTTGTAGGCCAAGGTCTCCTTTCCCAGTTGGCTTTCAAATAATACTGTGCAGCATGTTTTAACAATGTATTCAACAAGACTGACTGTCTTACATTGAAATGAAATTTATGTGGACATAAACCCTTTATAATGCTGTGTTTATATGATATACTCTAACAAATGAGGAATGATAATATACAGCAATACGGCGTGAGATCCCAGATGTGAACGCATCCAGTAAAAATGGACATTTCATGACACTTGGGACTTTTCTGACTTTTTTTCTATAATTTGTTGCATGTACCTATAAAGTATTTGATGTCAAAAAAATTGAGTCATTCACCTATTAGTTTCAACGGAATCGTGTAAGAAGTAAACTGCTATTGCAGATCAGGTAAAGGTGCTCAAATTTAACAGCCTTGATCTCAAAATCACTGTCATGAAATGTCAATTTTTACTTGATGTGTTCACAGATATGTTTAGAGAATGGTCTCTCAGAATTTATCCTAAAGCTGATGCAACAATTACGGCTGGTGTTTTAAAGCAACTGCTTAGACCTATGTGTAAAAAATACAAAAAGTCTGAACCCTACTGTTCAAAAGTAAAAAAAAAAAAAATTAAAAAAAATCTTTGCCGAAGAGCCTTGCTCTCACACAAAAAACCTGTCTCTACCTCCAGCTCTCAACAGCCACTTTTAGAAGAAGAAGAAGTGTCCTTGTGCTCCGGTCAGAACCTGCTGTTATGTGAACCCTGTCAATTATTTTGCCAGTGAGTAAGTCCCGACAGAGAGAGAGAGAGAGAGAGAGAGTGTGAGAGAGAGAGAGAGAGAGAGAGAGAGAGAGAGAGAGAGAGAGAGCGACACTTCAGCGCAGTCAGGGTCGTAACTGGCTCCAGGTGGCAGGGCGAATCTTTCCAAACATCCCACAGACACTGCACTGCAGGAGGATGTCACTGTCGAGAAGAGATCTGTCCACCACAACAGAACAGCAGTCTCACAGATGAGTCCAGTTACACAGGCACTTTACCATACAAAGAGGCTGGGCTCTGTGTGGCTGAAGGAGGATTGGGGCTTTCTATTGAAAATGTCAGTGTGTGTGCGTGAGTTACGTGTGTGTGTGTGTGTGTGTGTGCGTCCAGGTTTGCATTTTCTCGCGAGAGTGTTGGCTTACATGTACAAAAAAGTGTGTATATAAGTGTGTTTTTGGGACTGCAAGTATATGAGAGCGTCTGAGTCTGTACATGTGAGTGTTTGTGGGAATGTGTGCATGAGACCGCGTGGATGTGAGTGCGCATTTTTATGTAAGTGTGCACAAGTCTTTAGACAGTGGTTCAGGTTTGCCTGAATGTCACATATGGTCTACTCAATGAGAGTGTATATTCCATCAAATTAATTAATATAACCAACACTTTTCGAGGCTATTTACTTTGAAATTAGAGCCCTTAACAGTATTGTTGCAGTACGACTCACTGGGGACCTCACTGTACGCACGCAGCACAGCGGAGGTTGACTTTGCATACTAATTCTGAAGCCTAAAACACAGCCAATCCGCCTGACACCAGGTCCCTGATTCCAGGTTGATCACAAAGCCTACCAGAGTGTTGAAGCAACAGCAGCTATCGATTATCCATAATCTCATTACGCACCATAGAGCCCCTTCAACAAGACACTGACAACACAGAATCAAAACAAGGTCCTGCCTAACAGTCTCACATATGCTGATAAGCTACACCTTTCATTTACTTCTGTGAAAAACAAATCAGACAAAATATCCATTTCAGATTTTACTCCGAGAAACTACTCATGGCAAAGAAATGTCAGGCTTAACAAGTTTTAAAATGAAACTGTCACAGTCTGCCAGAGAAATGAGATTACATTTTTATTTTACCTCGTCGAAAAATGAGCCGAACTGTCTTATCTCTGTAGCAATATTTTTGTCTTATTTATATAAAGTAATAGAAATAAGCTCTTTGAGATCAAAATACAAGACTAAAGCAAAAGACGAGACATTTGCATGGCATTTGAAGAAAAAAAATCAGACATTTATGCCTTGTCACCTCATCCAAAAAGACAACAAAGAACGCAACCCAATAAAGATCAGCGTTAGCGTCAGTTACAAGCGTTTACAGCCCCCATTTAGTGGCACTCGTGATTTCCATAAATGTTACACACTCATGGTAGTTACGCCAGGCTTCTGAACACATTCAACAGATTTCGGGCGGTCGTTAAGGGTTACTGCGCTGGTTTTACAATCGAGACCTGGGGCTCTGCAGGAATCTGCGTTTACACTGAGAATTTCACATGGGCTCAAACACGAAAGAGGCACATTAAAGCTTTGATCTACAGCCTCAGTCCCCACCTCTTTAAAGGCACAAAATCAAGGATATATTTTCTTGCTAATGCTCGTGTTGCTCTCAAATACCAAGCTAATCTAGTAACCAACCCAACAAGTCTCCACACCATCCAAAAAGGTAGGCTATGATAGATGTCTGGGCACTAGGCTGGCACAGAATGCTGCAGGTACAATCGCCCTTTCCTGATAACACTGAACACCCCTGGCATATGACGTGTGATCCTGGGCAGAATGCAGGCTGTGCCCTGTTTTTTTATCTCATCGAAGCAGGCCAGATAATGTAACTTATGCTGACCGCACAATATGAAACAACACAGCCTGTAACCAAAGCCAAAATCTCTATGGCTTCTACGCGATCGATTTATTAATAAGCAACAGACGTCTCAACGGCGATCTTATGCCAGATATTCACGACCAAGCAGTACATCACAACGCCTCAGCAATTAACCCAAAGCATCAGCTAATATTTCACTTTGATTGAGGAGGCATCATACTCAATACTCATACTTTGATTTGTGTCTCTCTGGCTCGCTACGGACTGTTAGCCATTAGCCTATACACCTTTAGCCATGACTGAGATCACGGCGCATCACAAGAGAGACGTGATAATTTGCATGGACAATGCAATGGATAATAAAGACACTGCAGGAATTCTCCTCTAATGCAATTTTAAACTGGGACCAGACGAGACCCTTAGTTTACAAGAACGACAAGGATCTGAGAGCTATCAAGTTAGTTCAGTGGTAAAAAATGGTACCAACTCTTTACATGCAGAAATATGCTAATCTATTCACAAAAGATGCAATGAATTAAAATACAGTCAAAATGAAATGTATGAATAATAAAAAAAAAATAATAATAAATTATTACATTTATGTACTGTTTTGATGACTGTGCTTTGAAACGCATCGAAGGCTTGCATTATCTGGAGAAAAACTGAGGATTAATAATATATACGAGTAAAATCAGCTTGCCTACATAGGTTTATGAACAGATTCATTCAGTCAGTGTCACCGCGGAGAAGCAAGCACACCTGAGGATGACTCCATGAGACCCACAAATGAGGTCTGCCTCAGGAATCAAAACACACACCATGCTCCCCCCACACCCAACCCTAACTGCAGTACAGGGGTCAAAGGTTAAGGGTCAAGCACAAGTCGCAGCATGTGGGAATGAAAGTGTGAGAAAGGTAAGAGCAAGGAGAAATGCAAGGAACAGTGGACAAAGGGCCAGAGAAATGCAGTTTCAGTGTATTAAACAGACAGCATACTCTAAACCACAGACTCCCACACGCGATAGTGTGAGAGGTGAGTGTGGTAAAAATCAAACAAAGCCATCAAAAAGAAGTAAGCAACTGAAAATATGTCTTGTTGTGACTATGTGTGCGCGCATGTGTCCTTGTGTATGCTATATAAAGAGGGCCATAAAAAATTTAACCAATCAAATGGGGACATTTTTGGGAAGTGAGAACATTTTAAGTAGTCCTCACAACTACAAATGCACATTGTGATTTATTAGTTAAGGTCAGGAGTAAGGTTAGAACTGGGGATAGTCTGAGGTTAGGGTAAGGCTTTGGGTTAGGCATGCATTAGTTATGGTTAAACTTACAGAGGGGCCGTAAAGACACACGAGAAATGAATGTACTCACAAGGACAGAATTACAGGGATGTATGTGTGTGCCTGCATAGACGTGTGTGTGTGTGTGTGTGTGTGTGTGTGTGTGTTCGTGTGTGTGTGGGGGTGTGGGTGTGCGTGTGCGTGCATGTGCGTATTTGTACGTCTGTGTATGTATGTGAGTGTTTGCGTATTTGGGTCTGCATGTTAGGTCTAAAAAATGTGTGTCTGTGTGGTTGCATGCTCCTAAACACGTGTGTACGATGGCACATACAGCTGTACAAGTTTATATTTACTTGTGTGAGCACTGGACGCTTGTCTATGTTTGAGTTTGTGTTTGCGTGTGTGTTTTTTGTATGTGTGTTAATGTGTGAATGAGTGCTCATATCATCGCCAGGGCGGCAGGACGTCAGACAGACAGATACAGATGAGAGATGAGAGGAGCTCAGTAGGGGGTTTGATATGTGAGCTCCAGGTCAGGCAGCTGTGCTAATATCTCTGCCCTGCAGAGACGCACCGACTGCAGGGGGGGTCAGGAGCCAGTCGATACCACAACCTCAGACAGCAGAGTCTCCATCCGCCGTCCGCCAGGGAACCCGTCATGCTGAGGACGCAGCCGGCGGAGGCAGAGAGAGAGCGAGAGAGAGAGAGAGAGAGAGCGGAGGAAAATGATCTGATGGCAGACTTCCATATTCTGCTTCCACTGTTCTGGAAGCTTCCCAGCATAACTCCATTAGCGCGGTGTGAGGAGTCCCCAACGCGTAGTTGTTTCAGCTGAAACCACCATGAAACGCTGCAGCTCGAAATGTGTGATTTTATTTAACAGGCTTTACTGTCAGAAAGCGCAAAACAGTAGCGGATATGTTATTATTTATGGATATGTTTATTTTCTTTTTTTTTTTAAGGTATGCGAGAGCGGTGTGTACTAACAGACAACTGATATCATATATGCAAAAGCAAAACAATCTTTCTCTATCCTTCCCCCACCACACACACACACACACACACACACATTTTTTACTCACATGATATAGCCTAATACATTTGCAAGGAAACTATGTGAGAAGATATGTAAATGGAGCAGAAAAAATGTAATGGAAATTTCTACAGTCACAAGGCATATTTAGTCAGCAGCCGTAGAAAATGGGAGTTCAGTGGGCTGGGCATTCCCCATCTCATCACACATTAGTGACCCCCTCTGGCCAGCAGGGTACCAGCGGTCTAACTGCGCCAGTCGCGCAACATGCGGAAACTTTCGGCACAGTGACAACACAGCTTACTGCATCCAGCAGAATCACGAGAGACAGCAGTGGATAGCACCCGTTCATTTCAGATAGACATGCAAGACTCCGCAGTGCTGAATTAACAGGATGCTACCGCATGCAGGAGAGTGGGGTCAAATAAAATGACCTGGCAAAGACTTACACCGACCAAGCCAACAGACAGCCTCCAGCTTTTAAATTCATTCTGCCGCTGACACTATAAAGGTTAACTGAGACACTTTACTCCACCGCATTTTCAAAACTGCAACCTCAAATACTACAGGAAGTACCCAAAAAGGTTAATCAAACACAACTTGTGCTATTCATGAGCGTCATCAATCATCACGAAAGCAACCTTGAAGATAACACATGGTCCTTAACAGAGAAACACATACAAAAAAGGGGGCAGTTCTATTTCGAAGAGAAAGGCATCCTGTCATAAGACTCGATGTAACTTACTTAAAAATTCTCCCTAGAGTGCATGGAAGAGAAGCCGTAAAAAAGTTTCCGCGTAGTTTCCAATTTCGTGTGTTCGGAGGTCAGGCGTTTCAAAGACGCGGGCGCACTTTCCCATGGATTTCCTGTCAGCAGTTATGAGGGGTTTATGGAACAGCACACACACACACACACACACACACTTGCCTAATTTAACTATGAGTTAATGGGACTCATTTAAAATAATAGGCTCGGATTAAACGGTGGCATCTGCGTCCATAGGGCTTAAATGAGTCAGCCAATTTCCAAAGATAATCGTGTCTCAGCTATTTTTACACAGGATTTTTTTTATGCATGAATGCAATTATGACAAAAAGTATTCTGATATTCTCATCAACTGAGGCACAATTCTTAACTCCAGGGACCGCTTCTAAAGTTGGGACAAACCCCTGCTGGGTGGCGTAAGATCCTGCTTCAGGATGTAAAGCCCTCTCCACTGCTTAGCTTCAATCAACTGGATCTGCTAATTACCGCAAACCTTCAGTGAGATGTTAGAACTAATAAGTGAAATCTGCAGGCTGGAGTTCATGAGGAGATAGAAACTCACGGCAGGACTTTATACTTTTAGACTCTCGAACTGTTTGCCAATGACCTTTGCCGGTGCCATAGCGACAACTGTGAAAGAAGGTTACGCAAATTCAGACCAAACGGACGTAAGTTAAAAGAAAAGGGCCACAGTGCGGATGAGAGTAAACAGATCAGGGGTGCCTTTCACAGATGAAAGCACAGATGCTAACTTGCATAGTTGGAACCACTGACTGTGAATGAACGAACTACAGTATGTAAGCAGCTAACTTAGTTAGCAACTATGCTTTTAGGAAATGCACCCCAGCACGGTTTGCTGAAGATGAAGAGTCAGAACTCGCAGCTCCAGAGTCACAAAGACAGTGAGCAAAGAAAGGGTTAGGTTGGCTAAAAATCACAGGTGCCGGTGTAGTGCTGAGTCGCCAAATTCCCGGAGATCATATCCAAACGGGAAGGGGCTGGGCGCAGGACCGAGCGTCTGAGAAACGCTCCCCTTTATTTGTTGGCGGGGGAAGGCAGGAGGGACGTGGAGTCCAGGCGTCGTTCCAGACAGCAGTGAGGAGGGCAGAACACAGTAGAGAGCTCAGGAGAGGTCAAAAACAACAGAACACGCTCATAAGGGAGAGGGCTTTTTTTAACAGTTGCGGAGCATCACAGAATAGCTTTATTAACGTGTCCATCCGCACCCTCAGAATTCATCCGATATGAAACCACTGGGGGCATCAAAGAGATATTAACGGACAATAGGGGCCCACAGGAGCGGAGGGGGGAACTGGTGTATTTGTCGCAGGTTCTTCCTTCCCTTTGTGTGTGATTCCTGCTGCTCGTAAGACAATAGGAGGAAAAAACATGGTAAAACACCCAGTGCAGGGAAACACCACAGATTCACCCCAAGCCAATCGGCGCAGAGCAGCTAAGGAAATCCCACAATGCACTGTGTGCGCAAATACCTAAAGCTGTACATGAAGACCAGTACCCCCGGAAAACCCAGCCCTAGACTGCGTGACTCATCACGTCACACAAAAATGCACAAATTTACTCACCACCAATCAGTGAACAGGTGCACAGGAAATCCCGCAATGCAAAGCATATGTAAATACCTAAACCTGCACAAAGGTTAGGTCCTAAGAGCCCAACCCCAACCCTGACCGTGAGACATGGCCACACAATATAAAAACACTGTATACACAATCAAATTACAACTCAACTCAATAAGGTTCAGGAAACCCCTCTACTTCAGAGTGAGTACAGTGCCCTTGAGGTGATTATCTACATGTTGCATTTTTGTTTCACGCTATTGAATGGTTTTAGACTGTCATTGTGCTGGAAGACGGACACATATAGCATTCGCAGCTCAGTTTTAAGAAAAAAAGAGGACACTTCACTGTAAATAGACTTGTAAACCAAATGGAAATGTGTTCAATGAGTGGAGACGCACCTCACAGTAGGACTGGTTCTAAGAGCTAATATGCCACAAAATATGCAGACACACTTCTGACCTCTCAAGAAGATGCATGATGCAAAGCGTGTGCAAATACCAAACAGCACAGAAAAGGTCCCGGCGCGGTCACACCAAGGGTTGCCGAATACTCGGGTTTCATCAGATGCTTGATTATCGAATGATTTTTCCAGCTCAGATGTGATACCGACTAGATAATATAGTGTTGAAAGAAAACATAAGTAGCCTGGAAACACCTGTGCTCCTCCAGGCAGTGACCATTTCCTGTCAGATTAAGCATCATCGGGTTCATTTTGACCAGGCCAGGTTATTTTGAGCAAATCCTAAATCTGGCTTCCCAGTCTCACCTATAACTATATGATGTCACTCGTGAAAATAACCAGAGCATTACAATGTATTGTTATCATTGCCCTGCATTTTACTCTTCTCAGCAAATTTCTGTTTCAGTTCCGCAAACGTTTCTCCCATCAGTCCAGAAGGAAAAAAACAAATGGAAGATGAGAAAATACATTTTGGAATATGAAAAAAAAAGAATTAAACTGATGTGAGGAAGTGTCGCAGGGTAGGGCACTAAATCACTGCATGTCCGCCGCACGCCAACAAAAAGAAAAAAAAAATCACACGCAATCTCTGTCTGACACAGTGCCTGTCGTTAGCATCTTTTCCCAAGGAGTCAGTTCAAACGGTTTCGGGTTCTATCTGCCTGCAGTCTCTCCGACACTAAAGCCGAGTAATCTAGTGTGACACCGCAGAGAATCCCCCCATAAAGTCTTTCACTCAAAGAATAGTCCTTCAGATGATGAGAAAGTAGCGGCTGTTGAGGCGAGTGCAAGCAGCTCGGACTGACTGATGAGCAGAATAGGACTCTTGAGCAGACACTGGTTCTTCCAAGGCTTGAGCAAACATTACAATTCAAGTATTTTTCTATCTCCTCTGTCGCACATTCTGTCCTTTCTGTGGATCGCACGCTCGCAAACTCGATTCGCCCCATTCGAGCGGAGGCAGCAACGCTTGCCAAGTCGTTCCTTTCTCCCGGGGGTTGCACCAAATCCTCCGTTTGATCGGCGCGAGACGGCAGGATCAGCTGGTGATGATTTGCATCCTCCTCGTACACTCCCTCTCTCTCCTCTCGACATCCAGCTGTTCGGCTTTAACCTGCTGAAGACGGCGCGTCGCAGAATGCGCCATCATCCGCCGTGTGAGCAAACAACGATGAGGTCGGTCAGGTAGCTGTTCCCCAAAGGCGGGTTTTTGCAATGCTTTTGGTTATTTTCGATATCCTCACTCAGCGTTACGGAACCAAACTGGATTCAGTTTCCAGAAGCAACAGCTGCATCAGCATTATAACCTTCTTATTAGAACATTTCTGTAGTCATGATGTCACGGCCTGAAGAGTAAGGCAATCTAGTTCATGGTAAAATCTTCCATGCAAACTCCATGTTAGTGCTCAATAACTCCAATGCATCAATTCTCCCATAGTGGCTATTACATCATCATAACAATATTCCAATAAGAACATGCATTTGTAATGTCACAGTCACACCTCGAAATGGTTAAGGCATTTCCAGTCTAGTTTGCAGTAAATCATCAGGAGCCCACATTAACTGTCATGCTCCCACACAAGCTGGCGCTTTACGTAGATTACAGCGCATCCATTACATTTTACGCCTTCAACACTGGAATGCAGAGATTGGCTCCCCTCCTTTATGGAGCAATTAGCTGGGCAGATTCAGCACCAAGTAAACAGAGAGGTGCGTTAGCAGCCTGTGGCCTAGATTCAGTCAACATTCCTGAATTTTATTTACAGTCGGGTGCAGATGTTCGCCATTTTCATAGCCAGAATAATTAAAAAAAAAAAAAAATGGAAAAAGCCACTGTGCCCACTTGGACAAACATGGTCAAAATTAAACTTGGCTAACATTTTCATCCCATACATGCATATAAAAAATGAAAAGGATCTGTGAAAAACTGAAGGCGCTATAGCACTGATAAGGCAAAAAGTTTATGGACGCACGGACGCATGACAGACCACCATGAAGGCATCTAACCACAGCATAAGTCCGATTGGCCTAGAGGCCAAGAGAGCTAACAAAAACATTTTGTTGAAAAAAAAAAAAAAAAAAAAAAAATCCTGCCAGGCTTGCTTTAGCACTGCCCACAGAATTTTGAAAAAATCCAGTTTGGAAGCATCTACATTGACAATTGGAAATACATACAGGCCTAACATCTAGTTCGATTTAACAGCCATCCTATATTTAGAAGAAGCCAAGGGTCCAATAACGCTTAAGGCCTTTGTAGCTGAACTGCAAATAAGCATTCGGGGGCTTGAGCCGGCCGCGGATATGTACAGACAGCTCACCTATTAATACACTAAGAAGTCATTCGAGCCATATTTCCCTTCACAACTATATATACACGCGAGAGCTAGCCATGTTATCTTTCTGACATGACGCAACCTCGTGAAACGAGCTTTGAATAGGCTACACTGCGCAAACACGGCGAGTAATGTGGACAATTCGGCTTGCTTCGGTTTAAGAACGGAACACAACATTTACTTTCAGTCCTATTGTGCGCAGGGAAAAAAGGAAGGATTTCTGCCATGTTTCGGAGCGCTTTTAGTCCGTCAGTGTACTGAAAGTGACTCATATCACAACATCGCTGTCAGCAGAAAAGAAAAAAAAATCAAATTGAGGAGCTCGGCGGGAGGGCTGAAAAGGATAAATTTGGAGGACGTTCAGAAAAGCTCAGCGCTTTAGCGCTTAGTCCAGTCATCCATAAGTGTGCCGCCACATTTTCCTCTTCTCCCAATTTAAGCTAAAATGAAAGGCGAGAGATTCGATTTTAGACAGGGAATTATGAGAGGGAGGGTGTGAGAGAGGGGGGGGGGGGGGGGCAGAGCGCGGTAAAGATAGGGAAGGAAGGAGAAAGGGTAAGGGAGGAAAACAGATGACAGTACAGAGGGAGGGAGAGAGAGGAGAGAATGAGAAGAGTGATGACATGAAAGAGTGGGGGAGAGGGAGCAGACCGGAGAAATGGATGGAGAGAGGAGAGTGGGAGGGGACAGGAGAGAGGGAGGGAGGGAGACAAACGGAGGGAGAGACAGAACAAGACAGAGGAGGGTAAAGAAGAGGGGGAAACAGTGAGGACAGAAAGAGAGGGTGTTGAGAAAACACTCAGCGCCTGACAGACCTGAGGTCAGTCTGCACTCAGCACATGCCACAGTAAAACACAAACCACACCGGCGGAGGAGAGAACTACAGCCACAGAAATACTCTCCCGCAAGAGTCAGAGAGGGAGAAGAAGAAACAAACAGGGAAGTCGGTGTTCCAGGTGACAGCCTTCCACCACTGGCCAGTGCTCCCCCAAAGAGAGGACAAGACTGCTCCACACCCCCAACATCCATCTTATAATCCTTCTCAAAGCCGCTCCGCTCCCCCGTCATGTAAATGAGCAGAAAACTATACAGACTTGGCCACACCAGACCTCATCAAACGATAAACAAGAGCGAGAAAATGTTGCTCAGCTCTCATCCTAAAAAAGCCTTATTCTCTCAGGGGATGAGGGGAGCGCTAGGTGCTCAAGGTGGGCGGGGAGGAAAGACGTCATTGGCCGGCTGCTCTGACCGCCTGGGGCCATCATTACTGCACGGCTGAGGAGGTGCCTGCCCAGGCCGATGGCGATTATCACAACCTTGCTTCTAGAAGAGCGGCCAGCTCATACAAGGAAAGTGGCCATATGGAAAGCCAATGTTGACGCAGCATCCCAAAATTAAAATTCACATTCCTTATCCCCGGAGAAATGACTCAAAAGGAAGCACTGAAACAATTTTAAACAAGAATTTAAAAATGATAGATTAAACAAATAAAAGAGAGAAAAAAAATCCCCAATTAATGGCAAGGGCTGAGAGAGAAGTGTTGTGCATTGGTCGGTTTTGGGGAGCCAATCAAATAGCAGCATTTTTCCCTTCTTCCTACACGAAAGACTTGTACCTGCACGTCACAGTGTTAGCATTAGGAGGGCAGACTGCATTAGCAGCCCGCTCAGAAATTGCACTGCCGGAGGCAACATTTATTAGCAGAGTAAATTAGACTGAAAAGCAGGGGATCAGTTAAGGCCTGAATTTTAATTCAACTTGACAGCAAAGCGACAACAAACAGGCAGGGCTTTCACTTCTGAGAAGATTCCATATTATTTTCTTCATATTTCTGGGAACTATATTGTACTCATGTGCATGCAAATATTTTGACATTGAAAAGTATCGTGAGAATATAGGTGTACTCAAAGGAGAATGTTTTAAATGAAATTCTGCTTCTCCAATTAAAAAGCATAGGAAACATAATACTGAAGTTGGACAGAACGTACTACCAGGTAAAGCAAATTTCTACAAGATTACTTATAAGTGACTCTCCAGTACCAAACAAGTCACATGGGTCAATTTTTCAAAAATGAGTTTTCGGGCTCAAATTAAATGCCCTTTCAGATGAGCCCAAAAACTCATACTTGAAAAATTGACCCATGTGACTGGTTTGGTGCTGGAGGGTCACATATATCTGCATATGCCAAATATAAAGCAACATTTTTCAGTCTTGACACGTTTTACATGAATCTAAATCACAGTATAACTCATAATGTTTGAGAACAGTTGCGCAAACTTGCAGGAAAAACAAAATCAAAATGAGAGCAGATGTGTCCTGTGTTAAATTACTTTTCACCACAGAAACAAATTTTAAAACTGTCACCCTTTGAATTAAATTCTGCCGTCGCAGCGTGTCTGCTGATTGTGGCGGTAATTCAATAAAGGTGGATGATTTCAACAAGCAATGCTCATCAGACCTACTGCCTGTGTTTTTCCTCAAACTTTCTAGTAGGATAGTAACAATGCTTCTATGATAGGACTCAGCTATTTCAACTCTGCTCTGGGTTGCCACAGGACATTTTTAACGGTAAATGTTGTAGTGATAACGAAGCTGCCTCCTGCCCTCCTCTACAGTGAGGCTCGATGAGCGACCGCGAGCGCATAAGATTGGATGCAATTTCGCTGGCCTCCAGTGATGAGAAATATCTCAGAGCATATCAGCAATGTTTAATTTTTGAGAATTCAGAGAAGTTCAAGCTCTCTTCCAAACATAACGGCCTCTTATTCCACCCCAAATCACAAGTTTGGGTTCATACATATTTTTAAGTGACTGAATAGCTGAAATTGTGGGTGACTCACTGAACCACAGGGGTCACCAGTGAGCACTATACTACTTTAAGACTGTCTGTCGGTAGCATTCCTATCTCAGGGGGCTTGCTAGATGCAGCTGTGCCATCATCCAGCAGGGTCAATAAATGCAGCCAGTGCTACCACGGTCCAGAAATAATACCAGTCTGAAGGGCTTATCAGCACACCAGAACAGAGCCCTAAGATGACCGAAGGGTCTATCTAAGCTCTTGAACAGAGGCTTAACATGTAACAGACTGTGGAGCTCAACTTTGTACTAGAACAGAGCCTTAACGTGACCAAGGGGCCCATCTAAGCTCTAGAACAGAAAGGTAATAGACTAGGGGCTAATCCATGCTCTGAACAGAGCTTGGACATGACCGAAGGTTCCATCTCAGCTCTGGAACAGAGGCTGAACAGGTAACAGATTACGGAGCTCATCCATGTGCTGGAACAGAGCCTTAACATCACCAGAGGGCCCATCTAAGCTCTAGAACAAAGCTTTAACAGGTAACAGACTGGGGGCTAATCCATGTGTTAGAATAGAGCCTGATCCAAGGGCCCATCCAAGCTCTACAACAGAGCTATAACATGACCTGAGGGACCATCTAAGCTCAAGAACAGAGCCTTCACAGGTAACAGACTGCATGGCCCCTCTAAACATAGCCCCAGGATAAACTTGCAGCCCTCGTCCACTCACTCATTGCGATTCAGGCCGACACAGGCCCCATTGTCGAGGACAGCAATCATTTCATGCCTGTTGACTCTTGTTTCGCCAGCCTCTGTCAGGTAAATCCAAAAACGGCTTTCTCCAATGGGAGGGAGGGACAGAGCGGGGGAGGCCAGGCTATAAATTCCAAGCATTTCAGCGGAGCGACTGACCCCGGCGCAATCCCACCACAGCTGGTAACAAGCGCTGGGCGTCCGTCGCGTCTCTGGGAACCTAATCCGCCGAGGAAGGGCAGCTGCGGGAGGTAACTATGCGCGATGGCCCCATTTTCTGCCACACGGTCAGGGCAGGAAATTTACGTCGCTCAAAGGGGGCAATTTTTTGCCCTTACTGAGCTAAAATCCGGGGACACTGCAAAAGGATTGAGGGCAAATTACCTAGCAACATTCCGACTTTGTAGGACGCAAAGAGGTCAAGATAGCGACTGTGAGGGTGACTGCTGGTGACTTAGTACGATAAGCAAACCCAGCCTTTGTGGATAACTGACGAAGAAATGAAACAAGATTTTCAAAGATGCGAGGGGATTTTTTAGTGTCCCAAGCTTTTTGAGATTTAGAGGCCAAGTTTGTCCATTGTGCTCCTTAATTTCCCACCCTGCATGTGCTCAACAACACACATCTGGGAGATGGATCGGATTTGATCAATAGAAAGTGCTGCCAACTGCAGACTAAAGGTTGAAATTCTTCTTTCAAAGAAAGAAAAAAAAATCCAGCTGAAGGAATGTGATCAGTAAACACAATAATGGCAGAGTACACAGAGGAATGATAAATGGCAAGAGTGCATAGCCAGCGGGTAAACTCTGCTAGCTTATTAATTCTAAGATAGCGAGGTAACCCAATTATCAATAAAACGATAGCTAGAGCTCGTCTGCATGGAAGTCAGTGCCTTGGAGCGGCGTTCGCAGTCAATGAGCCTGGGCAATATGCCACTGAGGCAGAGGTGGAGACACTTGGAAGGGAGCAAATGACACAAATATGAGAGCTCAACTAATGAGTCACAGTGCAAACCATGATTGCTTCATTATGCAACAAAACTACTCAGTGTCCTTTGAAAAAATGAATAAGTTACAGCCACATGTTGGCAAATATACATTGGCTGTACAATTGCCATGCTACCAGAAGAAACATGAGCACTTAGCCTAAGATAAAACTGTGAGAGCTAGCAAGCTGCATTCCAAGTAATCGCTGTTTTGCCTATAAGCCCACATTCATGATGTGCATGTGAATACATACACTGAACAGAAATGCTGATTTTTAACATCACACTGAGGCTATAGACTCTCCCACTTACAGTAAATAACGCCAAAGCCATGGGGAGAGAAAAAAAGTTATCTCAAATACCAGCTCATCCATCTATAAACACAATTACGCTATAACATCCACGTGGAAGCCATGAGTGTAATTTATAAAATAATGTCTTGCCTATGTACACCACTTCAAAGGCTTTCCTCAACAGCTATCACTGCTCTGCCGAAGAAATTTCCAGACCTTATAATCCTTTGACAGCCTCCATTGCAATTTCAACAGGATTCCCACAAAAGGCACATATTCTTCGCAGAAACATCTGCTTTACTGAGCCAAACTCAATAGCTTTCTCTGATGGGAGCCCTGTGAGGATGGCGAGAAGCGAGAGCATTAAACTGGTAGATGAGGTAATCTAATTAACTCCACTAAATTGCCTCCTACAGTCTTAACAGCCTTCCCATCAGCCTGAGTAGATAGAAGGGAGCTACAGGCTCTCACTGTGGGTATCAAGAGCATTTGGAGATGGCTTCCATGAAAGATGATAGATTACATTATTTGACGTTATGTTAAATTATATGACATGATGACATTGTATGGAGAATTACAAATCTCAATTGGATCATACCATTAGAAAGCATATCAGCAAGCATCTTACTCTTCTTTTTTCCCAAGGACCAGGTCACCCCAGAGACCAGCTTTTGCTACCATCAAAAAACTGCTCTCCTCCTCAATCCTTTGCCTTTATTTTGCCCATCGACCGAACCAACCAATTACCAAGCTGGACACCCCCTCCCCGTGATCCTGAAACATAGCTTGCCGATCAGGTAACCTCGATATATTCAACTATATAAGGCCTGAAGATCAAAAACCCATGTCATTGAAATGTTTGTATGTGTAGATTTGTGAAATGCTCATTTAAGAATCACCCCTAGTATCTGAAAGCAAATGTGTTCTACCACACCTGTGCAGAATTTTTAGAGAATGCTCCGAGAAACCTTTGGTTGAAAGGGTTAAACCATTGAATGGAGCTCAGGTAGGGGCGTCAGCATCACCCAATCCAGGCTCAAATCAACAGTGCTGGGCAAGGGCTCCGAGGTGCGGCAGTATGTTTAGACCGGTTCAGTCGGAGTCGTCGTTTTTTTAGGATCGCAAGGTACTGGCACCCTCCGGCACCGATTTAAAAACTGGCATCGGCTACGATGGGTACCAACGGATCATTAACCTCGCTTAATCACGTAGCCTTGCAGCATACTGCAGCTGGCACCGAACGATGGAACTCGGTATGAAAAAGGGCCAGATTCTATCTATCCGCAATGCGTTGCATTCTCAATCGTCGGAACGGGGAAGAAAGTGTCATATTCAATTTGTCCATGCAATGTATCTGACAGTTACAGAAATGACCAAAAAATCTTTACCATTAGGAAATTAAACATGCTTGAAAAACAAAAGATGGGGTAAAAGTGAATAAAAGACTCGACGAGGCTAAATAAATTACAGTATTCAAGCATTTGACCTTGAAAGGCGGAGCAAAAAAAACACTAAAATGTCCATGGACAGTGAAATTCATTTCATAGTTTGAGCCAAAACACAAGTAAAGACAGTTTAAATAACTCCAAGGATAAAGCCAAATAATAAATTCTTAGAAAAAGCTCAATTGAAGCAGTCTGAGAATGCTTTCCCTCAAGCAGAGTTTTATTTTTTTATTTTTTTGCAAACCAGTCAATAATTCATGAAGAACTAAGGACAGATAAAAGTATAATTTTGAAAAAAGAAAGGTTTCAATAACGCTACAGTAAAACAATTTTCTGAATTGCAGCATGAAAAAGATATGAGGCCTACAATTTATAATGATTTAAAAATGGAAATATAGTGATACCACAACCAATATTCCCTTTATCAAAGCTGAATTACCTTTTTTTGCTGAGAGAGACTACATCAGGCTGCAGAAAATAAAAACACCAGTTTATGCGAGCCCTCGTGATATACTGTTATGCATTAAATCCAGGAATACCCCACTACCCCACATTAAGAAATCTCTACGGACGTTTACAACTTGGCCATTTTATATCCCCTGAAACATATGGGCGGGGGAGCCGTTCGAGGCAGCAATAAAACCAGAAAAAATTTCCTCATAAATTAACTCCGTACGGTAGGTGTCACACCAGCTCAAAGATCATAACCAGGCGGTAGCCTACACATAAACATGAATTAGTCATCGCTCATCTCTAATTGAACCGTACACTTCTGTGCTGACATCGTCATGGGAGCAGCAGAAGTGGGAGTGGACAGAAACCGTAGTCAGACTAGCTAGCCTACCTGCTAACTGACCGAGACTGCGATAAGCTCCAGGGGACAAAATGGAGGACAGTCAAGGAAAAGCCAACAGCCAACTGCCAATGAACCAGTGCAAAAGACAGGGCATGTGCACTCACTGCACATCCATTACACCTTCAGACATTTGAAATGCCTCACCCCTCCCCCCGTCGATGATTTTCAACATTTGAGAGTCGACATCTAAATGGGTTCAAACATACTGATAAATCAGTTGGACCAAGATATGTTTGTTCATAAGCCAAGAACTAGTCTACCCTTATTTGAATAAAAAGTGGTCTTTATTTGGGCAAATTCAACCATGTCAGCAATTTGTAAAAGCATATTAAGTAGCCCTATACAAATGTTTGTATTAAATCCAGTAAAGGCTGCTTGCTCTGAGAGCAGATAGCTTATAACAAAAGCAAACTTTGTCTAACCACTTTACCTGGCCACGCGCTTCGCAAAATCTGTTGCACTAATCCCAGCACCAGATGGCAAATTATTATTCAGTAAATGTTTATTTGTTTACCAAGCATGATCGTTTTCTGGGTGAACATTTGTTGCTGCCCGGGCGCTACTCTAGTGTAGGGCAGTAGTGCCAGCGACGCTCCAGAGAGATCAATTCTGTGACCTTCCGGTTACATCGAAACAAGCTCCTTTGCCACAGCACCATGCCAGCATCATATATATCATAATCTCCCTTAATAATAAAATGTGTACTTCCTCTCACTATACCTTACGATCTATAAATTCATAACAGCAATATAATAAACTTCTTCACCAGCATCCAACAATAAAGTAATATCCTCTATAAATTTAGAGGCTGCTGCTGGCATTTAGGTGCACTCTCTCTCTCTCTCTCTCTCTCTCTCACACACACACACACACACACACACACACACACGCACACACACACACACACACACGCACACACAACCACCACCATTACCGACAGCCAACTGTTCTCCAGTCACAAGAGTTTGAAGGCCCCTAGTGGATCAACTTGTCCAAACGCTGTACATGCACCAGCGCCTTCCAATGTAGCACAGCTCGGCTCTTCTTCCATTAAAAAAAATGAAGATCAAATCCAATTTAGATCAAATCTAAACCTTCCATTTATCTGGCGTTTTTGGAATATTTTGGAATAACCCATCAATTACGCATGATGTTTTGTTGTTTCAATTTTTTTACGATTATTATAATAGAAAAGAGTTCCATTAAAAAAAAGTGTAATATCGAAATCAGGCAAAATAAATGTCTCAACTCTGTACCAGCAATAGTCTACGCCTCAGTTAAAGTCCATTTCCGATTGGGCAAAGCTTAAATTTACATCCACTTCATCTTTTTAAGTGTTGCAGTAACTGCAAAATCCATCTTCAGAATCCACAAATATGCGTAGATTTTATTTATTTATTTATTAAATTTATTTAATTTTTTCTTCAGAGAATTATGTATAGGAAGCAGACCACCGAGAAGAAGATTAACAGCGAAGTCGAAGATTTAGCGAGACGAGGAAAGCTTTCCTACCACACCACGAGGCAAGTAAATTTAAAACCCAAGCCTATATGTGAAGTGAAAATATAGCAATGAACAATAAGAATTCAATGCTATAAATACATATGCGCCAACACATACCTACTTCATACCAAAAGATGTCACATCTTTTTTTTTCTCTCTCTCTCTCTAAAGCAATTCCACACATTAATTTGAATTCAAGTTCACGTTATTTATTCATTTGATCATAACTGAAGTGGTCAACTCCGGATGATTTTTAATTGACACTTTGATACAAGTGCAACAACGTTAGTGAGCAATCCAGACGGGAGAAATAAATGATTTCGGATGTCCTTCTTGCTGCAAGGACGCCTAACGGCAATTAAAACCCCGATACGAAATAAAATCTTTAAATAGGCTACTAAAAGCAGTAACGTTAATCAGTTCTTTCAACAATTCACCTTAACCAGAGAGAACCGGAGATAAATTAGCGTCACTCTCTATCACATGAACTCAGGTCGTCAATACCACACAGACACATTTTGCCGAAATAAAAAGATCTATCAGACAAAACGTAGCTAGATTATTTTTTAATTGCCCCAGGGGTTTGTCGGTGTAAATATAGTCGCCGATTCCAGGCAAACGTGGAATGACAAGATTTCGGATCATATAGGCTACGACCAGCCTAACGGTGCTTGTGACAGTATTTTCAGCCACAGTTTCCAAAAATACATCGTACTAGTCTACAGCGGGGATATTTTAAAATAGACATTCGGGGGGGAAAATAAATAAAATAATGAAACGCAACGCTTATTTTGAAACACGACGTGACAGTTACACAACGCTTTTTACAAGTTTCTATAGAATGATGTTGACAGAAGCCATCAAGTTGAATTCGGGTAGAACGTTTCAAATACACTGAATGAAAAGCCGTCTGAACACTGAACCATATGCAGCACAAATCTTTGAACCCGACGGCAGACAAGCAATTGAACGTAAATATCAGAGGAGATTCAAGATCTTAACCGCTGCTTAGAATATTTAACATTTGAAAACTGATCTCGTCCGTCTCCCCTTCGGAGCACTCCTTACCTTAACATCGTTGTGAGCATTGGAATCTTTATTCTTGCTTTTCCCGTGCTTGTCAGTATCGAGGCGAGTTACATCCAGTACAGTTGGAGCAGGGGCGAATTAATCCACCATCTAAGCAAACACCAGTTTTTAAATCTCTTCGCTTTCTCTGTAGCGGCGAATGGATATATTTCTTCCGTGACGTCTCGAACGCAATTCTGCCTTCTTTCAGAACAAGACTCGAGTCAGATTAACGAACTGCTGGATCAGGACATTCAGAAATGAATACATTTCCCGTGGCACCAATGCACTTCGCCTTCATAACCCAGCGTGTAGAGATGATGTAGTTTTCAGTGTGCAGCAGAGGCTGAGACACGCTCTCCTGCCGAGTCAAACACAGACTGCGCGCGCTGGGCACAGAAACAGACAGGGGATGGAGAGGTGACGTCACTGACCGGGATAAACTAACTCCCCGAGATAAACTTTCTCCTGTCAGTCCATTTTCGAAGTCTTCGTGGGGCAAAGCTCTTTAACAAGTCGATGTCAAACGCAACATAATTGCTCCTTAAATAAAGCATTATCTTATGCAAAATGAGATCATTTGATGCACAAAAGTGAAAGTAGAGAACCCACAAATCCCTCTGATTTGCAGCCCAAAATGTTCCAGATGCTCATTTGAAATGAAAGCAAATACTACTACACCTCTGCAGAGTTATTCTGCATGATCACCTTTATATCCAGTGATTAAGCATTCTACCATGATGGGAATGGTCTCTTCCAGGATGACGATGGCCCGAGCCCCACAGGGCAAAAGGGGTCACTGAATGGTTTTATGAGTTTGAAAATTATCCTAAGCATTTTCCACAGTCACCAAATCTCAAACCAACTGAACTCTTATGGGAGATTTTGGAACAATGTCTTCGACAGCACTCTCTGACACCATCATCAAAACACCAAATGGGGAATAACTCTTAGAGAAAAAGTTCTCCCTCCCTCCAGTAAAGTTTTACACTTGCAATGCCAAGACATGTTGAAGCTGATCTGGCAGTTTAAGGAGGTGCTAAACCATACTAAAACTGTTTATGTAGGTTTTTTTTTTATTTCCATGAATTTGTCACCCATCTGTGTTCAAGCGGAGCACTTCAACTATTGTCAGTGTAATAATGTTTCAGGTGGGGACTTTCCAATTCAGTTTTGCAATAAACAGCTTAAACAGACCAACTGTCCTCCAAAAGGCCCTTTTGAGCATTTTGAAGACTCATATACAGTGATTTATGCTGCTTGCATTCATCTCTAAGTCATACATCTCAAGGCCTACAGCTGGACATTCAGCAAAATGATCCTGTTTAAGTGCACTGCTGATGAGAACAATGGCTGGCATCCTACAGACATCCAACATCCTACAGACTCAGCGCTGTACGTCTAATCCCACAAACCATGTATGCTGCACTCCCACCCATTCTATTTAACGTCTAGGAGAACAAAATGTGTGAGCACGCGTGGTTATAGGGTGAAGGGTGGTCTAGGCGATGGATTTTCTTCAATGTTAGGTTCTGTGTCAATGCATCCATGTCAGGTTGGCCAATAGAAAACATAAGCGAGCACATTACATGGGGTACTGCGCTGTGTTGGGTAATTTATATAAAATGGAGCAGTGGGGAGATGTTAACCGAGGTGACCTGCGAATGCACTCCACTGCAGTGTATTGACCTGAATTAGAGGGGCTCTACTGACAGCAGCAATGGCCAGCAGCGACAGACCCTGCGTTAGCCACATATCTCCACAGCAGGGAAGCCGGGCTCAATGAGTAGCTAGGTGTTTCAGGGCACTTGAAAGCGTCCTGCAAAGATGTCGCCGTTTCTCGAAAAACTCATCCAGATACAGATTTGTACAGCACCAGCCTTTGTCCCATATTTTGTCCAGGAAATTCTTTAGAAACCAACCTGAAAATGCCGCAGATCAGCCCGCTGTGAGACAGGGGATTCAGTGTTTAGAATGGTGTTTCAAAATCCCTTTAAATGGATTTTGCCAAGTGTCGGAATTTAGGTTCAGCTCGCCTGCCCGTGAAAAATAGACTGCAAAACATGATTACAATGTCTAAAAAATGGCTTCGGGCAAGCCATGTATTAAAAAAAAATAATAATAAAGTTCTACCAACTGCAAAGGCCAAAATCCGAGTACATTCCTTTCCCATTTCCTTCAAATTGAAAATGGAAATACAAAGAAAAGAGGAAAATAAGCTTGTACGCAATAGAAAAGGAACATTTCCATCGTTGTGTAAAATAGAGATTTTGACCTCTGCAAAGAATGTACTCTCAGTATTGTTGCCTGTAGATGGCAGAAAAAAACTGAAAAGTGCATTTACATGTATGAATGCTTGAGGACACTTTGACCCTCAGGTTTGTTTTGCTGACCTAAGTGGCAAAACAAACATTTGCTGCAAACCACATTCAGTTCAATACTCAGAATGAACACAGAATGCTGAGAATCGCTAGCCTTTTCCACTTTGTGACATCACACCATCTGAAGAACCTGGCAAATAATTAAGGCATTACAGTAAAATTCCAGCATGGCCTGGTGGCACTTATGGAACCATTATCTACATCTGCCCAAACCTGTCAATGGAGATGGACTGTCCTGTAGAGGTTGACTTAAACCCCAACGGAGGGCTCCCCAGTCTACAGCTAGGCATCTCGTTGAGCTCCGATTCAGTTGAACCAGATGTGCAGACTTGGAGAAAAAAGCAGCAAAAGGTAGATCCAGTGAATTAGGGTCAGGCAGATCTCTGAGTATTGGTTTCAAAACTCCATATGAGCACAGAACAGAAGCATAGGCTCTGGTCCGGTCATTAACTTGTGTCCTGTCTGTGGGTCGTAGCTACATGCACTGTAAAGATGCACATTCGGATTCGGAGAAGCGTAAACACACTCAACCTCCATTCTGGATCTGCCCTGACTGCACTCTCCATAGCAAGCCTCAAATGTATTTAGAAAGAGAAGCTGCAAGTTTCAAATGGAGCCGTGCTGGAAAGCTGGCACGAGTTATGCGGGTTGACAAGGGTACAATGGATGAATTGACTGCTGTGGTTGAGAGCATTACAAAACAATTAGGAACAATCTAGCAGATGAGGTTTGCTTTTCTGTGAATGACCTTAATGCATAGATACGAGTGGAACTAATCACTGTGCAACACATGCATGCTGGTTTTAGACGTGCTAAAATACACCACAGTATATGTGGGACCTGGAGTTTAAAATGGGCTCAAATGAAAAGTCTCATAACCAGTATTGGGTACAATTGAATCTGAAGCTGCAAGTTATTACTGAGAATCGCACAGTTCAAAGGACATTTGGAAAAGACTGTGCCTATTCTCTGAAACAATAAAGCCATTCATTTTCCCTCAATAAAAAAACCTCACAGAAACCACAGTACTTACAATACAAGATACAGTTTAGATTGAGAGATTCTGCTTGACCTTGATCTCGGAGCTTAGCAATCATAGGGTCTTTCTTGTATCACTATTATGTCTCAAGTGTTCACTCATACTATTGCATTACACATTTGCCATTACAACATACAACATGTTTAGCAAATATAGACTTTTACTGTGCATCGTGGCAGAGCCAAAATAAGACAACTGGATTTTAAATATAAGAAATGAATTACATACAATTCACTTGCCTTTCAAACAAAGAAAAAATAATAGCTTTTTTAATATATATTAGGCAGTGAGATGGAAGGACAGAATGAACCAATTTTAAGTTGCATTTTGGGAAATGTGTTGCACTATCCGATCTGTTTACAGAAAAAGACAAAACCCCAGGCCGTCCATGTAGCTCTCGTGGGGCACCTGGTTAAACATTAACGAGGCTAATGTTTGCACACTGGCTGGCGTGTGTTTAGGATGTTAATTATTGACTTTCTCATTGTTTCCTTTCAAGGATCACAGTTTTATTACCCGCCACCCATCAAGCACAGATTGTACCTCTTCTCTTCCCAACGTTCCCCCTATTGGTAATGCAACTCCAAAAATTACATGATTTTAATCAACTTTCTTGCATCTGAAAGCTATTACTGCGGCTACAACATCTCAATGTAACGCGACGTCTCTGTAGAACAATATACTTCAGTAATAAAACACAGAGCACGCCCCCCATCCTCCATTGGATAATACCCGAGGGCATGTTGTAAATCCAGCAGCTCAAGTCAATATAACAATTGGCCAAAAAAGCAGGCAGTTAATTTTCTGGAGCACCATATGATAGCCATGACCATATGATAAATCACCTTCACTCAGCGATATATGACAAGAAGCAGGTTATAATCAAATCAATGGACTTTCATAAGAAGGCTATTATTACGCTACCTTAAGATGACCCCCCCCCCCCCCACCACCACCACCACCACCACCCGTGTACATGGGTGTGTGAACCATCAATAGAGTGATTCACTTGTTATACCACATGACAGCATGTTAAACTATACTGCAGTCCTGAAAACAACTTAGACATGGATCTCAGCCAAAGGCAATAATTTGATGCATTGCGTAACAATATCAAACATTGATATCCATGATTTAGAAACTGGTCTTAAAGGCGTATAAACTCATACTAACAATGCTTCGTGCATGTGCGCACGTACTGTAGCATCCCAAATTTCATCAGAGTGTATCTTACATAGTGGCACAAATAAACAAAAAATGAATAAAAATCCGACAGATGTACTACTATTCTTTGCATCGTTGGCAAGGGGATGATGAACAATGTAATGGAAAATGGTATAATTCCACTATCAACTAAACCATTCAATGTAAAATTAGTTTCACATCAGTCCCGTGCTAAAACAGATAGCCATCTCCTAAGCGGATGAAACTGAGCAAGGTGTAGAAATATAGCATGGTGTGACAGGGAGTTTGGCTTGTTTTTTGATGCTTGATAAGCAAAAATTACAAGAATATAGCAACCAGAAGGTGATAAAATCAGTGCTCAGCAGGCAAAGAGAACAAAACCTCACCAGAACAGACAAACCGCACATACTTCTAACCAACTCTATAAGTGCGACAAAAGTCATACACATCACACACTGCAAATTTCTAGCCACTTCTATTCATGCAGTGAATTGGGAGCTTATTGGGATTTCTGCACTTAAAATGCTATTGGATACTCGTAAAGTGCTTAGAATACCATCCACATTTACTGATAAACTGATATTGTACACTTTGCCATCAAAGTACAAAATTCTCTGTGTTTGTTCAACACCAACACGGCTTACATGAGTCTGGAATATTTTGAAAACTGTAAAACCAACACTTTCAGAGCTGATGCAGCACTATCCATTGAGTCCTATCCACACACAGCTGCAACTATTGGTCATACAAGGACTAAGATTTACTTTCAGTGAGAGAGCTCCGCTGGTATATTGATGCACATAACACCTACCGTGGCCCTTTCTTTGTTTACCAACATGTTAATTGCTTTGAAAGCTGCTTAAAAAGATTTCCAATTAATCATGAAAGTCTGGACTATTCTGCCGCACACTCCATGATTTTTTTTTTTAAATTCATGAATAACCTCACACCTGCAGAGATGGGGACTGTAAAACTTGTGCCCCATTAATTTGAGCAAATATACATATATTAGGCACTTGAAATTACATGCTGCAACTTAAATACTGTAGATATTTTAGATATATTAACATATTGTACATAGAGGCATAGAGTGAGAGAACCTTTCTCAAATGTGGAAAACAATGCATTTTGTTCAACAAGAAAAGTTTATTTAGATTTGCTTTGGCATTAATTTTCTCTTAACGCAAATGAGCTCTGATTAACACACACACAAACACACACAGGCACACACACACACACACCTACAAACCTTCTGCAACACAGCACTATTATTTGAGCACTCCCCAGCGCAGCTTCAAAAGAGGCAGGTATGTGTAATAAAACAGCACCCCTGGTGGTGACAAAGGGTACTATCTCAGAGTTCACCGCAGGCCTCCTCATCAAACCACAGTGTTAGAAGAAAATTAATGCTGACACCGCCTCAAAATCACCCGCGGATACGAACGTACAGGCAGCCAGCAGTTTGAGACGAATCCTGCAATGTATAATTACGTGGCATAGTTTACCTCTGCACTTAATGGAGCAGCTCTGGATATAGCCCCCAGGGAGAAGGTAAGAATGGTAGAATTTCCTTCCTTCAAATATAAAATGATGAACTTCTCCTGTGACACAGATACTCAGAAAATTATAAATTATTTCCCCACCGCCATTACCATCCCTAAACATGAGCACGGGATGCATTAGCGCTATCAGCATAGCGGCCTACATCAACTAATGAACCAGCACAACCCATGATGATAAAAATGCAGACATCTCTCTTAACTAGCACACAAGTGGAGTAACATGTGCCCACGAACAGGGCTCTTTGTCCTCGTATTAGTCACCACCATGGGGCCGTCCCTTCATTTTATCTATTTTTTTCTTCTGTGCAGCGCTAATGCTATTCTCAGAAGGTACACAAAAACGCTTACTTAACAAGGCAGCTGAGTGATCACAGACTGTGCACCTGCAAACACGGGGAGGGTGTGTCGCAAGGATAACGACTACATGAGGCTGGTCAACACCCTATGCAGAGCAGAGCCATTTTAATACACAGTAAAAAAAATCCATTCAAATGCTGCTGGGTTTGCTCACTCAGTAAAGGTGCTACTTGCTGTGCAAAGTGACCACCATCGCATCGGATCGAATCCAGCCATGTCAGTGCTGACTGTGGACAGCAGCCTCTCGAGAGCAGTGCATAATTGGCTCTGCGCTGCTCGGGATGTGGGAGGGATACAGCCAGTTTTGGTTAGTAAAGTTCAGCCCATCCAGGCACTTGTCAGTTGCATTCTGAGCAAAAACATTTTTGGGTTTTCCCTGCCTTCATACTGTGCATGCAAGGTTTGAATCTGCGAGTGAAGAGAAGCAGCGGCTGACAGGTGTGTCTTTCAGAGGAGAGCTGAGAACTGTCTGTATCTCCTGAAATGGCAGCATAAGTTGTGTATGAGCATGCTCGCACATAGCTTGCTGATTGGACATTCCATACTCAGGTTTTTAAAAAAGGAAAGAAAAAATCCCAGTGGTCCCATAGAGCGGTGGTCACCAGCCCTGTTGCTGCAGATCTACCATCCTGTAGGTTTTCACTCCAACCCTAAAAAAACACTCCTCATACAGCAGCTAGACATTTGCACTGAGCTGCTCACTGGTCAAGCCAGGAGTGTCAAATCATTCTTGTGAAAACCAAAAGGATGGTAGATCTCCAGGTACAAGGTTGGTGACCACTGCCATAATGGAATCCAGTCTACTTCTACGGTTCTTTGCCAGGTAAAAATGGCTCAGTCCGGGAGCTTTCGCACTTTATCACACCAATGGATCAGGCTTCCAGAATGAACTGAAAAGCGTTCCTCAATGATGACAAGCAAAAGAACCCTCCTTTTCTGTGATAGCTCTGCATTTCCTACAATTCATACACCTTTGCATTTTAGTGGTTAAAAGTTGCCTCCACAAAAAATGAGTAAGCCGCAAATGTCAATTGACAGAGGGTAGAACTGAATGTACGACACTGCTGTTCCATAAAAATATTTGGCCCTCATTTACAGTATCTTTTTGTAAGTCTTGTTTTTATAAGTCTTAATGACCATTTCCATGGGAACATGTGGCCATTAAATTTTCTAAGTCAAACACTGTGAACATAAGGTGTATACACACTGGGGTGTAGCGGGATGAAATGTAATACAAGCACATTCAGATGAACAGATTACTTATCAGAACAGCACGTTCCACTATGTACTGTGAGCAAGGCAGTGTATTATAGAGGGGAAAAAAGTCTTGTGCATCCCTGGAAAGAGGACTGAGCAAAAGAAAGAAACTAAAGTCTGAACCCGCCATCACTATGTAACTGAAATGTGTGCTCACTTTGAGAGACTTTCTCAGCTGTTTTCAGGCCTATGCATTAAATTGAAGCTCAAAAATGAGGCTGATTGCCACAAATTAATTGAATAAATAAATACTACTAATAATATGGCTTTGATAATGAAGCCTGAATGGCTTCTTCGGAGCAACCCGTCCAGCAATAATGCGAAGCAGGTTTATTTTTCACACAAAAGTGGCTCAAGTGGAACATCAGGGATGGATTCAGCATAGCGCTGTCCCACCAGAAGCGATCACGTCTGCCCGCACCGCAAGCGTAATACGCATATCAGAGTACTCTGATGTAAGGACATCATTTGAGCTCTAAAAAGACAAAATGACAGCACAAAGCTCACCTTCAGAAACCACATTACAAAGCGGTAAGAAAGTACCCCAATCAAATACTTTTCATGGAGGACCACTCAATATGAACTACAGTGGGACATAAAAATCATATAATAACAGGATTATTTTGATATTGAATACACTAAATTATTTGCAAGGTTTGTAAACTGACAGTAATAAAGAACTGTGATAACGGTCTACATTTTAGACAGCTAGCTACAATTCTGGGCAGACATACCTCATGATCCGTATACATGATCGAAGAGTATATCGCACAATGAAGTTTTCAGGTATGCTGTACCAAATTTCAACTTCCACAACAAAACTGAAAGTCATTTGCCATGCCGGCAACATAGTTTTAGATCAGCTGTTCCCACCAGATATACCTCTTTGTCTGTGGTTACGACATGAGTTCACATGAACAAACAACACAATAAGCAGCATGTATTTTCTTTTGTGAGCCTGCCAGATGTATTGTACCGCATCCAGTATTATTGCTGATTTTTTTGTGGCCCACAAAACAGTATAAATTTAAACATCTTTACAAATAGACACACAAATTGGACTTGCTCCCAGCATACTATAGACTCGGTGTCTTTCCACAATGTCATATTAGGCCAAACCAAAATTACAATCAGATGTAACTTGCAACCCATCTCACAAATTTATTTTGCTTGCTACTTGCTTATCTTCTCAACAAAATGTTCTTTCTGCAGACAGAACAATGCCAGCATTTAGAATGGAAAGAAATGGATTAGATTATCTTGTTGCAAATGCGGCATTTGCAAGCGACTGATAGAGTATTGGCAGGCAGATTTAAAATTAACATTTGAATTGTTTATTGAAAAAAAAACTGACAGTGAAAAAGGCAAAGAAATGTGTTTCTAGACAATTACAGACATTAAGGTTTATTTATTGTACAAATAGACTAAAAGCGTAGAAAAGTAGGAGTAATAATTTGACATATTGCCATAATTGGGACCAGTTTTAGTGCCACAATAGACCTTCCAAAAATTGGTTGTTACCTTCTATATTACAGTTCTGGGTAACGTAGATTTTGCAACTTTGAGTGACTTACAACAAGACGACAGTGTCATCACCGCAATTCTGTAAATAAATATGCTTAGACATTCATTTTCAAATTTAAAGTAGATCATGACTAGCTTAAGAAGCATACAAAATTTCACGCATCTAGGTATAACAGTTTCAGAGAAATATTGTCTCTATTGTGGCCAGGACGGACGGACGCACAGACCCCAATCCAAGATCCCCCATCCCGCTTCGTAGCGGGGGATAATAAACAGACTCATAACAAGATACAAACTAGAAAATAAAGATTGTTCTTGAAGAAATAATAGAGAAATAACACATACTGTATACAATGAGCACCATAATTCATTGGAGAGTGACACATTTTTGTTATTTTGGCTCTGTTGGTCAAGTCAATTGCCAGATATGAATCCAATTAAACAAGTGCCTTACATGCTGACACTGAGGGACACCAAAATCTAGTAGGAACTAAATATGGCAGCAATACAGCCCTGGGAGACCATCACCAAGGAAGATACCCAGCATCTGATGATGTCTTTGATTCACTGACTTCAAGCAGTCATTACAAACAAAGTATATGTGGCCAACTGTCAAAAAAAAAGATAAGCCTACTTTATTCACCAGTATTTTAAACTGTCCAATACTTTGGATGCACCCAAAAAAAGGAAAAGAAGTATGTTGAACGAGTCTGGGTGCAAACTGTATAACATGGTACAGAATTGCCTTTGTCATATCGTATTAATTCATAATCATTCATAATTGTGGTTTTACAAGAGTTGGTTCACAAAAGTAAAGCTATACAAGCCCTCATAAATGCAGACACTCTCTCTCACACACGGACATACGCAGGCACAGACACAGACACAGACACACACACACACAGAAAAGTAAATGTTAATACGGAGAATGCAAGAGAATATACAACACAGTTTTTTTCTTTTTTAATAAGCCATAATAATCTTTCATAACATATTTACTAACATGTAATAATGTTGTAATTAACACTCATGGATGCTTTATTACACATGAATATCCAGCAAAATACACTTTATGCATCATTTGTTCAAACAATGCACACATTCTCAAACAAGTAAAAAGAAGCAAAAAAAAAAAAAAAAAAGAAAATTGTGCTAAAGGTGAAATGTTTAACACACCTGATGATGACAGTGACATCATATATAATAAGGAAACGCACAATTCAGTTGGCCCACTGTTTGAGGTGTAAACTTTAAGATTAGAAAAATCTGAGTAGAGCTCATTCTTAGACATTTTAACAGTCCTGGAAGGTCCTCAGGAATGTGTGAATTGAATCTTACTGCCCTGTCAAATGGCCTGCATACCTGCATACTGAATGACAGGTAAGGCATTTGCATGATCCTGTGGCTGATCAATAATGCGACGAACAGTAGTGGATTCGCAAACTGTACATCATTAAGCATCCCCCCCCCCCCCCAACTCAGGTAATTTGAACAGGGGAACACTGCTGCCACCTCTAACCTCAACCCCACCCCCCACCCCCCCAGCTCAGCACTCCGCCGGGACATTTTTATGAATTCCATTGGTCTCCTGGTATTACATTTTGCAAAGTAAGCTTCGGATGCATGTGTTCCAATGCTGACGCAGCAATCACTGCTAGTGATGGGAAGCTCAAGTTCTAGAACAGTGAGATAAAAATAAATAAATAAATGAATGAATAAATGTGGCAGGGTACAGCTCAGTGGGTGTTCCACTGGGATTCAGGGGTCGGTCGTTTAAGGTTCAAGCCCCCATCGCAATCGTAGTAACTCCATTGTTGCTGTCAGGCCCTTGAGCAAGGCCCTTAACCCCACAGTGAGGCACCGTGGGATTGAGCCCCAGTATATTCTAGTCAACAAGTTGATCGCGATTCGCTTTGGCCAACTGCGTCAGCCAAAATAATGGTAATGCAGGCCAGACGATGCTTTGACGTGCACTTCAGTTCCTGACTTCATGAGCTGCGAGGTTTCAACGGCTGCACGCTCTAAAGCTGTCCTGTTTTGTGTCCTCAGCATCCATGCGCAGAACAGTAAGTACACAGTAGGTACACAGATCTGAATAAAATGTTCATTGAGAAAAATGAACAAATTGAGGGCAAATGGACAAATTCAACGGACAAACCACGACCGTCAAGGAAACAGCGATGCAGCTGTTCAAAAAAAAAAATCTACATAAATAGAGACGGCTTTTTGGCAAATGGAAATATGATATAAACATTAGAATACACATAAAAAAATTGTACAAAAAAACCTACAACATGCATCACAATTCATGATTATGCATTAATTATACCCTCTATGTGGTCTTTGCGGCAAATAAATACATCCCAGTAAAATTATGTATGTACTAGTGTAATAAGTATGTGCACTATTTAATATGACCATGCAATAATGCGATAAACGCATGCATGTGCTTCAGTACCAGAGGGAACCAGGGCCTTGCGCGAGGTGGATACGGTCTCAGTTCCGGCGAGCGTATTCGTCGCATGGTTGTACTCCGCTGGTGTCTATTTGACTGATAGAACACGAAATGGCATCTGTGATCTGCTCAATTCAGCAGTCATTCCGGGCAGCAGCGTGCACATTCTGCAGAAATCTCACGGCGTGTCTGATTGATCAAAAGCACAGTGTCTGCCTCTACCCTCCATTTTATACTCCAGCGTTCATGAAAAGCGGCTTTTATCGCCGATCTGTCGCCTCACACAAAGTGAGGGCATCACACGGTATTTTCAGGCACCACACCATGACCAGTTATCATTGTGTCCTCTAAGAACACATATTGGCTGATCGTTCATCTGAAGGCTTGTGCATAGATTTAAGCACTTCAGTATAGCTATATCCCACTCTGTGATCAAATCAGATTAACTAGCATGCACTTTTAATACAGTGAAGTAATGAAGGTGACAGTGAAATTATAAGTGTTGGTATAAATTTATGTATGCAGTTGGACGAGCAACACCATTTTAAAACATATAATGAACTTCACCAGTACTGCTATAGTCGCTTTGCCAAAAAGACTGACAGCAGACGACTGACGCCTTATGTAAAGGCAATATTGAACAAGAGTCACTTAAATAGACTAATAAAAATAAACTAATAAAAACTAATAAAATATGTACAAAAAGGTTGTGTTCAAGCCTTTATTTGTGATTTAACAGTACTTAAAGAATAAACTGCAGGTAAAAACATCACCCAGGATTACATTAGGGGTAACATTTGGTTTGAGGTTCGGCTGGACGTTAAAAGATCTCTGCTTCATGCTCACCTCCCATTGCTGTTTGACTGGATTACACAAAGAGGGGCCATGTTTTCAGAGACAGCCTGCAAGGGTGAACTGCCTGTCAGTCCCAATCTGCCTCAACCCCATCGTCTTCAGTACGCATGGTCAGACTCACGCTCCGTGGCATATGTGCACCGCGCAAAAACTAAACTCAGCAAGAAAGAGTACATTTATTGAAGTATGTTTCAACATGATAACACATTTGAAACTTAAAACAAACGCTGAAATCGAGCTGCTTTTCAAAAACCAGTTCTGATACCGCTCATCAATGCATTATAAGGCCTTGGTTTATATCATTGTGACAATAAAATGAAATATCAGATTTACTTACAAATGGTACTACAACTGGATGCACTCGACTGAGTCCAGTATCATCCATATAATTTGATTTTTAAAATGGGCTTAAAATCATAGATGTTAACGAGGAATAACTTAAAACAGCTGTGCCGAATCAGTTGACATAACATTTTTAAGTAAATCTAATATTTCACTTTTTGGTCACAATGATATAAATTTCATTTATTTTTGAATGAAGCAGTGAAATGTATCAAGTACGACAGCGCAAAACATTCTGACTCAATATTAATCTGATTTATTATCGTGCACTGTACTGCTATGCCTGGTAATTTTGATAAATCTGCTCTATGGCAAAAAAGTTCAAGCAAACTTGATTCAAGCGGCAGGGTTTTAATCCTCTGTTAACTTCGGGGATTACGATCCTTTGTCTATAATCCTTAAAGTTTAATGTTCTTTGGTGGTTCTACAGGCTTTTAATAATCTTGATGGTGTATAAAAAGCCATCTCCTGCCCACAGTTTCTTTTTTTTCTAAAGCACTGTTACTCGACAGAAAGAGAAAACCAGCTAAATGAAAGTTGGCAGGATGGAGGAAAATGCTAAACACAAACATTAACGAAAAAGAAAAAAAAATACATAAAACTGCTAATAGCAACTGAATAATACTGGCCTCTGGGAATAATGTGGCTTTTATACACTGGCTCCTGGTCCCCAGTAGTTGTCATGGTCAAACAATGTACTTCAATAGAAACACTTTCTGCATCATAATACACCCTAATTTAAAAGGACATCTGCAGACTTTAGATGTTTCTTGGCCTTGCTGTTTTTCATGGAAACGAGACTGCAGCACTAATTGGTTTTCCACTAGTTTTCTATAACAGTGCAGTGCATGTATTAATGAAAGTTTTTTCATGTTACCATAGAGCAAAAGGTTTCTAGCATGTATTAATTCTGCAGTAGCTGGTGAACAATCATATCCTTGTTCAAAGCCATTACCGCACAGAATGTGGCTAACACTACAATGCCACCACTGGTTTTTAAAGTTAATTAGGGCATAATTGCTGTGCAGTGATTCTGTATTCACAGTAATAGAAAGGGCATTAGTTAGATCCAATTCTGTCACAACAAACCCAGTCCAATTAATCTCAGAACAGGTGAGCTTTTGCCATGTTAAATATTTAACTCTGGCATTTGATAAATATCCACCTCATCAACTTGAAGAAATGGATGGAAATAGATCTGTAAAAACAATATCTTTCAATGGACTAGTGACATGTCCAGAATGTATACCTGCTTAACTCCAAGTGCATGCTGGGATAGCCCTACTCCCCCCACTAACCATGATCAAGAATAAAGGGGTTCTATATGAATGGTAAGATACAATACTGAATACGCACTATGCAGTACACTTAAGAAGTAAACAATTGTGTACTTTATCCACGGAAAATTCCTGATCTCTGTAAACACCATGCTGGTAAGCCCCTTCACCCAGAATCACAGTCCAACAAAGAATGATTTCACGGGCAATTTAGTGCAGGCAATTAAGCCAACCTGCATGGTAACGGGTCAAGAGTACCCGAACTGCAGTGCGCAACACAATAGGAACCCCACTCAGCCGGGTTAGAGAATGTCTCGCAGCTCTTGGCAGACATTTTATAATGACATATTTCCATTAATAATTCAGTCAGGCTGCAGCAGTAGAACTGGAGCTCTGTGGCCAGGGAAAGCAATGCCAAAAATTTTGTTGACTAAAAAAAAAAAAAAAAAAAAAAAATGCAGATTTATGGATAGTTTCATGAACACTGGTGTAAACACTAAGGTTTTGCTTGTTCGGAATATGTACCTCCACATGCTTTGCTATAAAATAAAGACATTTTTATGAGGCCCAGTTCACAGAGTCGCCTTCCTTTCCACAGTACCTCCTGACAGAATTGTGGCTGCTGTATAATGACAAATAATATAAAAATTTCACCACTGGTTCAACGCTATAGAAGGACTTCTTTTCCTGCTCTGTATGGTCCCAGGATGGTCCTTGTTGATGTCGGTTTCAATGTTTTAATGCAAATTTAAATTCTTGGCTAGTGACAGTGTGTTTCATCTGGACGTCCACATTTTCAATATATCAGTGCTCCATTCCTCTCACCTGTCACTTTTCAATTTAATTAGATTGAAGTAAATTGCTTCAACAGAAAGCACAGAGCATAAAAGCTCATCTGAATGATTATAAGTCTGATGGGATGAGTGATAAACATCAAAACATAAAGTATCAACAATGTAATAAAAGTATTCACATGATGCGAAGTCAAAACAAAGGCAAACTGTAGCGGATGAAACCAAAATGTCTCTATGTGAAACACTGAAGGATAGCCACTAGCCCAAATATACAGTACTACAACTTCACAAGTCCCAATATAAATATATGAAGAGTTTGGTTCCAAAACGCATTAAGTGCCAAAATGACAAAAATTGAGATAATACCATAAAGCAATAGCCCTGTACTTCTTACACATGGTGCAAATGTTCTTTTTTTGAAATTCATACTATAGAGTGTATTTTTTCATGGTCAAAGTTTGTGTTTCTCAATGAAATGCAATAAGGCGCCAACACAGAAAAAGCTGCTTTACTCAAAATAAATAAAATGGATATATTGCGTTTTGGAAACAAACTCTTCATATTGAACCAAAATATATGCGGGCTAGTGAAGGTAAACAATCCATCACTACAAATCTGTAATAATATGATCAATTAAATTCCCATAAATTGCAATTTAATTGCATCATTAACGGAAAGTATGTACATGGGACAAAATCTATTAACAAAGAACATTAATCAAGTCTAACAGAATCATTTTATTGTGTCAAACTAAGAACTATAATACCCAGAATGCAAAGCAACTATCTTCCTTCATTCTGCACACAGCTGCAAGTTGTAAAGGTTCAGCACCGCAGACCCTAAATTAATTCTATGGTGATGCTCTTCATTTTGTTTTGAAATCGCAAGGCGAGTCATTAAACACAGGACAGGAGGCACAGTGGACACTGAAACATTTACTGGACCTCATTATGAGCAATGGGACCTTCTTTGGACCCTCTGAACTGTCTGAGCTTATGAACTGTCAATAATCACAGTAGGGCTGCTCAATGCAATTTTTGATGCACTGAAAGAACTGTGGTGCAACTTTTCCCTGCTGTGATGAAAACAGGATTATTACGATGCCATTTAATTCACACTACACCAGCACAGGTAACTCCACCAGAACTGTATCTTTAGTGTTAAAGTGATATGCTTAGTGGCAAAAAATGGTTTAATTTTCATATTTACTGTATATAATGTATGCAGATAGTAATCATAATATTTCTTACAGACTTTTCAGTTATATGAATAAAAATGCTAATTATTAAGAAAATCAATATAAATATAATACATTTAAATATATGATGACCAGAACGTACCACCACCAAAGTCCGTAGTGCTGGCTGTTGGAAGGGTTAATGCACTCTAAGAAAAAAAGGTTCGTGAAGGGTGCTTGTTGGCACCGAAAAGGTTCGCACTTAGGAATGGTTCCCTTCAGAACCTTTAGATGGAGCTGAAACCTATAGGGTGCCCATCCACACCCTTGAATAGTCTCTCATGCAACCGCACTAACGATCATTAGCCTAACTAACACTTCGGACCTATTTTGTGTTGAACTTCTTGTATAGCATATTTTTTTTTTATTGTACAAAATTAGTAGAAAGCCACACTGCCGCATTTTTAAACTTATTTATTCTCATAAAATAAACTGGGACACAAAAATTACAACTGATACAATTAACTACTTTTTGATTAGACTACTCCTCGAAAAATACAACAACTAATGGCAGCGCGACAATTGTACAAGCGAGGACAATCGACGTGGACAATAACTGGCGTTCGTCGCGTTCAAGCTGGCTTTGTTCATCAAGCTATATATGCTAGCTCACTTTGCTCACTCTTGCTAGCTCAAAACATCCCGCAACGAGAAGAACGTTTAAGGACTAAAATGGATTTGTTTTGCCATTTCTTCTCATCACATCATTTATGCAGCTGCTTTGATATCTGGTTTATAAACAAGTGCATTAACTTTACATGAAATTCAAATGTCGTATTTTCAATTTGTTACCAGTGTCAGTATGGAGATGCCAACAAAGGTTGAATGCACATGACAAAAAAAAAAAAGTCTTCATACATGCAAAACTGGGCAGCAATGTGATTGTCATTGACATGCACTTGTTTGCCCCTTACAAGTGTAAGTACAATGAGTAAAGATTCGCCTCCTGCCAGCCAGCTCATCGCTCCATGAGACCCCGGAGCGTACTTTTAATGATTATTCAATTATCATCTGTCATTAGTCAATCAGCCTTCACACCTGTTTGTTGTTCCCTCAGAGGGATATATATATGAGTCCTGTGCAAAGGCTCTTTGTGATGTCTCTTAAAAGCCACGCAGTAAAGCCTGCACCAGATGGTGTAACTTTGACTGAGGCACGTGACACGCGTGTATACTGCGTCAGCATACGTGCTAACTACCGCTTTTGGCGGTAGACTACCGCTTTTGGGGCGTTTCATTCTGAAAAAAACGCCCTAAAAGCGGTAGAGTTAGCATGTATGCATCAGGCAATGTTGCACTGTGTGGGGATGGTTTTTGCTGCGTAACTTCCTCAGGTAACAGTGCAGCAGCATATCTAGCATGGTAGATATTTTTGCAGCATGCAAGGAAGTTTCTCACCGTGTGGGGGCTACCTGCTGCAATGTTACACTTGCTCGACCAATCACAACGTGCAGCCCGTCATATGATGTGCAGACGAGTCACATGATACAGTAAATGGTGGCGCTCTGAGACTACAAGCGCCTTTTGGCAATAATACCCAAATGCAGCCGCGGGTAAATTACAAACCACGCCCCCTACAAATCACGTGGGTCCAGTGCAAACCACGCCTCTTACAAAACACGCTCCCTACAAAAGGGTTGAGGTTAGGGTTAGGGTGTGTCTTGTAGGGGGCGTGTTCTGTACGGGGTGTGGTTTGCACTCGGCTGTGGCTGCAGCTAGACCCTTCTCCCTTTTGGGTGCTTTAAAAAAGGTATAAGTGAGAACCCTTTAAAGGTGCAGACAAGCACCCATTAGACGAGGTACATATGTGCACCCTGTGAAATGGTTATAAGAACCTTAAGGAGGGGCTTGCAGTCACCCTCTACGGAGCTGTGCGTGGTCACCCCTAATAAGGGTCCTCATCTGCACCTTTCAGGGTTCTTGCATTCACCCCATGCAAGGGTGCTCATTAACGCCAGTTTGGGGTGCTATTGTTCACCCCTTTTTAGGGTGTTCATGAGCACCGTTTAGGGTGCGTGCGTCCACCCCTTCTTAGGGTGCTCGTGAGCTCCTTTCAGAAAAGGTGCTCATAAGCACCTTGAAAGGTGCTGCCATTGCAGCAAATGTGCGCCCCCCCTAAAAAGTGCTGAAACCAACCTTTTTTTCTTAGAGTGTAACACCAGCACCACTGGGTGAAAAACATTGACTAGAACCCTGCATGGTGACTCCTGGTAAAAATCATTGCAAAAAAGGACAGATTTTTTTCGCACTGCGTGTCGTTTAGAAGAGAGCATGATTTTAACTCATACATAACATGTTCTGCAGCAGCTGGCAGCATTTGGCTGTTCCCCAAAATCAACAACAGGGTTTTTTTTCCTTCATAAAAAGGGACATTCCTCTGGTTTTGCAAGAAAAACATCTAGAGCTGATAACATTCATGATGACTTTGCAGACATTCCTTGCAGGAAGTCTAATGGCAAAAATTAACTCCAACATTCTTCAACTGTTCTCATCCATGGTTTTCTTACATTGAAGGTTTTTTTCCTGTTTTCCCGCGAGTGTGTGTGTGTGTGTGTGTGTGTGTGCATGAATGTGTGTATGTGACCATGCTTGTGTGTGTGTGTGTAATCAACTATGCCACAATTACTGCTCCACCTTAAAAAAAAAAAAAAAAAAAAATAGCTGCCATTTCCAACGGTTACGGCAGGGCTGCACACAAATGTTTTTAACTTTATGTGCATTAAAATGAGGCTTTTCTACTTTAAAGAGCTAATCCAAATTATGAAAGTCAGCATAATTTATGATCCAAAGCCTGCCATGCAGTTGCATGTGCCACGATAAGTTGACAATCCATTTATCATGACAAAGGCTGAGCTGAGAGCCACACTTCCTGGGAGTAAACTTTCATACTATTGTGACGCCCCGTTGCCTTGGATACCAGCTGGGACAGTAGAATTAAGCTTGGCTTTCACAAGATCAATAACTGAATGCAAACTTCTGAAGAACAAAAACTTAGCTAGGATTACATTGTAGTGCCTGAACGTGAACGCTTCAAACGACCAATCAGGAACTGTGTGGCTGAGTCCCATTCTAAATGTACCATTGATCTGACTTAGCATACAAATATTTCATTTTTACACTTAATGCAAACAAGAAGCTTAATGCCATCTCATAATAGCAATTTAATAAGATTGTTCCAAAGACAGTACAATATAATGTCTCATTGGAAATTATATTGTTATTTTTCTTATTAGGTTTTTCTGAATTTTTTTTGCCCCTGGACATTCATTATTTCAGCCGGCTCTCAGAATCATTACGTTACAAAATTACTCCAATGATAACTACTCTCGAAGTATCATCTTAGGATGATAGCACTATTGAAAATATGTATTTTTCATCAAAACTGATTATGGTAAAGAAAGGCAGTAAGGCAGAGAGGCGAGGAAAAAAATAATAATAAACCACTAAAGTTCTCTAATAAACATTTCCCCCATTGTAAATGAATCCATTTTGGGAGCAATTCTGTTTTTAAGACCTGCTGTAAATTAAGCCATAGCTATTAGAAAACACAAATAAGCCCCTGCTCAATGACCCAATACTTAACTATCAATACAGATTCCAAATTGTTCATTTTTAATATGTTCCGGTGCACATATCTTCCATGAGCATGTAACTGACCCCATAGCTCCTGGTATCTCCTTCTCGTCTGGAAAACTGACATTTCCAATTAGCTAGCCTCTTCTCCGGCGCTAGACAAAAGAAAATCGTATTGTGATCGCCACCGCAAACAAATAGCATTGGTATCTTCCTCTTGAACAGCAGAAATCTATTTCTCAGTTTATCTATTGATCAGTTCATTCATTTTGCTGTAAGGCTGGTCTCTGACCGAAAGACAAGAGCGCTGATTTATATCAATACCAACATCATATGTCTATTCTCTATGATACTGCCATTTCTCATTTGTCGTCATTTGCCCCAAGAGGCGATATGAGGATGGCAGCCAGGACCTACAGCCCTGCTATCACAGGTTTGAGCATGTATATGCCATTGCCTGTCTACAAACAGGTTTAAACAGGGATACTAAGCTGGGTTAAGATGGTTAACAACACTGCAACAGACATAGCTAGTCGCGGAAGGTCAAAGCCACCCTCCAGCTTGTCGAGGCTCGCTAAGCTGGTAGAGCACGTTGGTGGTCAACATGCTGACTATAGGCTAGACAGATGATCAAGAGCTGACTGACAAGCTAAATGCAATTGGTTTAAACCGGAATTTTCACAAAGGCACAGAATGTATGTCACAGCTGGCTTCACCCTACACTCCAGTGACTTCACTTCCTCGTATTTTACACATCATGTCAGATATATCAAGAAAATATTGTCATCAATATCCCCCACCACCATGGAATCCCGTTTTTAAACCCAATCATGGTCATGGCTAGAAACATACACACGCAAAGTTTCCATTACCTAGGTAAACTAGCTTTTGAAAAATCTTGATCCTTATTAAGACGGACTGACAGACAGACAGACAGGCGAGCTCCATTGCTATATCCCCCGCCCAAAAAGTAGCTGACGCCAAAGCTCATCGAACAACATAACACCCTGCATGTTTTTCAGTCTTTGTTTAGTTGTACAGTTTTAGAGATTATAGCCCATTCTTACATTGAATTTCATTCCTTGACTGCGGCAATCACAGGCAAACGTAAAAGACTATCACATTCCACCTGAGAGTAATAAACAGTACATTTCTGAAGAATAATCACATCAAGCTCCATATTCTGTCACACATATCAACATAGCAAAGGTCAATCAGAAACATGCACTAAAACTGAGATATAATGGATTCAAAAACTGGAGATAAAAATAAAAAAATAAGGCAGCACGCCGTTTATTTAAAAGGTAACACTATAACCTGTAGTGAAAATATATATATATATATATATATAACCACACAATGGCTTTTCTTGATATTTTGAGCGCCAAACATGCCAGATCGTAAGACATTAGGGAGAGATCATTGATCAGGTCTCCCTTGAATAATTGATTATTTTTCACATGACTTGCCTTGATAAGAAAAAGATAATTTAACAAAATAACGGTGAAACTATTTATGGTTGACTTTCCAATTCAGCGCGTAGATCAATCACATTGTACACTGTCATCTAAATGCCACTGGCTAGTCAAAGTGTGAAGGACACACATCTTTATGGCAATTGCCAATTTCCAGGCATGAAAAGGTAAAGAAATATGTGGTTTCTTTTTCAGTAGATCAAGATAATTAAAGAATAATTGAAAATGCTGAAAGGCTCCAGCAAAAATGAGTTGTCCCGAGAAATTGATTGTCTCTCATTCTTTACAGCAACCCATACTGATTATAAGAGGCCATAAATAAAATCAATATGGAAAAATCAGTCAGTGTTTCCCCAACAGAAGCTTATACTGCATTATGAGAGGGTGCAAAAATGAAGGAAAATAGACACTATTTTGTTATTCAGATTATTTGACACTTCTTTTCCTGGCCAATTTTGAATAACATTGATAAAACGGACACAGTTTATTGAAAAGGAGTATACATTTTATTGGCTATAGACAGGGAGGCCTGTAAAAACTTAAGGTTATATTTTAACTACAAAATACAGCATTGCTGTTGCTATAAAATAGCCACAAATGTTCATTATCTCGTAATTTCTCAGTACAGTTTAATTTTAGCATTGTTCTAGTTTAATCACAATTCCCTATCATGCTGGGAATGGCTATGGCCTAGTTTCTGAAAGCAAAAGCATCTGAGCCAAAAAGCAAGCAAACAAAAAAACAAACCAAAAAAAGAAAAATGCAGTAAATAAAACGGAAGTGACTAGAAGTAATTTCTCTCCAAGTTGTATGCAAATGCAAATGAGAAAATGGAAAAAAGTCCATCAGCATTATATGCACAAAAATACAAGTTTGAAAAAAAGAGTGAATGAAATCTCAAAGAATAATATTCAAAAATAAAATGTGAGCAAGTTATGAAAACATAATTCAACAGCCTCACCATCAATTATTCACACAGCACAAGAAAGTCACAATTAGTAGGGGAACAAGGTATATGTCAACAGTGTAAAAACAAACAGAGCGAGTTTACTGAAATCAAGACATTTTTCATTACTCAGAGGTAAAACTTGCAACTCTAAAGACAGAAGTTACTTCAAATAATACAGTCAATTAACATAATGGCCAACCTATCTCCATTCATAAATATGTATCCACTGTCATCTAAAATCTGTGTTTAAAAAGGTGACTTAAAGTATTAAAAATAAGTAGCAAGCATATGACAGCACTGTGATAACGCCGTGTTATTAACTCTCCTTATCACTTGTGCCACTGCCTGGAAGCAACAACCGTCACCAACCTCCTGAGCGGTCGATATGGAAACCGCATTCCATTGCATTCGCATCACGAGTCACATGACAGGAACCACACTGTCAACGTCTGCCAGATGCAGAGATTATACAGCACTGATGGGCATGGAGATGAGCCAGGCAACTGCAGGTCTTCTGTACTCCATAAACCTGGGCATGGCTATAGCTCTAGCACCACCCTAGGCGAAACTGTGGACTGGGAGTCGGAGCAGGTAGGGGCACTGACAGAGGGAGTGTGGGTGAATAGAACTAGGCTACCAGAGAGGCATGTGAATTGTGATTCAGAGGTGGTGGGAGATTGTGGATGTGATAATGGTTGTTGACTGAGGGGATGGCAGCCTGTGTCACATATAACCAGTTGAAGTCGGCATGCGGACCCTATCCCATACAACGGGCCAGATGTGCCGGGCACACTTTATGCACTCACACCAATGCGCCAAATTTGCATCTCTTTTAACTGTGTGAGGAAACGAAAGCACCTAGAAAAACTAGCATGAGGGAAGAACAGCCGTTCCAGTGCAAACTGTGGCAAGTTATTAATTAGCTAGCCCGCGGAGGATGGGCTTCCCCACTATAGCTGGGTTCCTCCTGAGATTTTTTCCCGCTGGGGAGTTTTTTCTCACCATTGTTTTGAGGATTTTTCTCCCTACTGGGAGTTTTTTGCCTCATTTGCTGTAGTGGGGAAAAGGATTAGGCTGGGCGCTGCCCTTCCATTCTACTCATGAACTTGACTTGACTTGACTTACTGGCATTTGAATCTTTCTGTGTTCTTATTCTATCCCCATTTTTATTGTATTTTATTGTATTTATTCTTTTTTCTATGTAAATGTCCGTGAAGCGCTTTGTGACCCTGTCTGTGAAAGGTGCTATATAAATAAACTTTACTTACTTTACTTACTTTTGAGAGCCCTGCATAAGTGCCTTTGTGCTGCTCAGGGTTTTGGGAGATATACAGTTGGTTTGGGATAAGCATTGCTCATTGCTCAAGAGTCTCCTACTGGCCATCCAGACACTCATCAGTAACTTTCTAAGCAGACATATGTTCGGGTCTCTCCTGTCCTCATTCTGAGCTTGTGAGGTTTGAAGCTGTGAGTGCAAAGAGGCGGCGGCTGACAGGCACTCCTGCCAGGGGAATAACCGTGAATTGTCTGCCAATCATGTGCGAGACCATGGTTGTATGCACTTCACTGATTGGACATTCCAGATTCTGGTGGAATTGGTGAAAACAATTGATAAATGAATAAATAAATAAATAAAATTCAATAATGCATCCTTAAGAGGCCCCGAAAAATCTCCAGCATCTATCATTCACACTGCTGAACGCAAGGCAGAGCTCTCACCAGATTATTCTGACTCGAAGTGGACACACAAAAGACTTGGCAAATTTCGCAAAATATTACACAATGACGTTCTTTTTCAAAACTTCATCTACAGAAATCCTACTACAGAGGGCAAAGCACGGGCACAGGACCTTGTACAAATCCATGCACTGTGATATAAGGCCAAGTCAAAAAAAAAAAAAAATCTCCACTTAGTGTTCGGCTAAACACTGCCAGACCCCTGGTCATGGTATGAACACATAAAGTATTTAGTATTATAAAGTGGTTTGTGTACTATGGATGAAAACACCCAGACAGGTAAGCTGGCAGTCTCTGCTTCAATTTAATATGTACTGTTTTCAAATCTAATGCGGAGCCAAAAGTAAAAAAAAAAAAATACATCGGGGTCCACATACTTACAGACAACACTATACTGATGGTATGAAGCTTGGAAGAGTCAATGTATAAATAATAATATGGCTTCACACACAACAGCAAACTGCTATTTATCTGGCTATAATGATAGAATACAAATGTTTTGGCAATGTAAAGACATTTTTAAATACCGCTGAAATTGGGAAGCAGTAACACACGGAATGTTCAGGGCATGCGGTGACTATCGCATTTTAAACGCATCGGCTGAGAGCCTGTGGCAAGTCGCACAGTTCCAGAACACCCCACTCTGTTGCTACAGTAACGGACGATGGTCATTGCAAAAGACAGCCACGGAGCCATTAATCACTGTCAGATGTGCCTGAACGGAAGTTCTGATTGGCTGGGCAAAGCACAGGGCCGGCTAAAGCAGCCCATGGACCTCTCCCACAGCAATAGCAAAAGTAGATTTCCCTGTTGTGGCGCTACCAGTGACAGAAATTCAGCACAGAGCAAATGACTGCTAAAATCTGACTTCACTGAAAAGTCAACCACAGCAGCATGTACTGTGCCTACAACAATTCAAAGTTTACGGAGATTAGAGTATAAAAACTTTTTTTTTTTCACAAAACAGATTTTCAACACTAAAACTGTGTGAAACACTGCCTTACACTGCCCTCAAGGATCTTTTATACAAAAAAATAGGACAGAGAGTAAGTAAGTCAGTGAAAGAACATTTCACCTAATCACCTTCTCATGATGCAATTGTTTTTGGCATTACATGTAAGAGGTGTAAATTTTTTGGCCACCTCAATTACATGTAGTTAAAAAAAATGATAATGAAAATAAAAAACTAATTTAACTGAAGAATGGAAAGATAGTGAAGATCAAAGGGAGACAGGATTACTCAGTCTCCACATTTTGACAATTTTCGCCACTTCGATGCGCCCGCGTTTGTAGCGCTTCTCTGTGATTTATCAAGATCAAATAAAATCCAGACAGAGCAGATGAAACCAGACATGCATAACCAGTGTTTCATAAAGTCATAGACATCATCACTTTATTCTCCAGGAGCATTTTATTTTATGAAAACACAATGCCTACCTTTATGCAGCCCAGAAACTGTCCAAATGATTTAACAGCTGAAAGACAAAACAAAAAAAATGCATTTAGGTCACTACAATCATACTGTATGTCGTTTTACATTTGCAAAAAAAAATATTTTGTGGCAAAACGTTCGGATCAGGAAGAAAAAATATCTGACAAGACAGCAGTGACATCATTGCTTATAAATGGACAGTATATATCGGAAAACATTCAAATGAGTTTGTTTTGTCCTGTCACAATGCAATGAATCCTTCTCTTTCGGCACAGAATAATAGATTAAATTTTGAAAAATGACAAGCAAAAGCATCCTAAATAATAAATCACTAGTGCTTCTCACTGGGATGCATGACTTCAACAGATTGGTTAGATCAATTGTGAGGGCAATTTGTGAATCGCAGTTACATACAGAAAGTTTGACTGATTGATTGTTTGATTGATTGCTGAAGCTTAGCACGTCCTCTGAGACTTGACTCAAGCAAGCGTTTACATTTAGATCTAATGAAAAAAAAAAAAAATCATATTAGCATGTCTGCATTAAGACGTCATTCTTGCCTGAGGGTTCTACAGGGCAGATTTCCATACTAATTGGGAAATGTTTACATTCGAGGTAAAGACTTGAACTGAACCGTTTCGGAAAAATGTTCAGTTTTTTTTTTTTTTTCCCCTGCTGTGGTATGAGACATATAATTGAATGCATCAACCATCTGTGCCTGGAAGAAAAGTTCACTGCACAATGAAAGAAAGTATTTAACAAAAACCACAACATGTTATTTGCATTCATGGCCCTTAGAGTAAAAGGTTAGTGATTGCCTGCGATACCTCGGCACTGATCGTCAGCAGAAGACATTCAGGTCCCATAGATCTGCATGGTTCATTCTCAGAGATAAGTAGTGTGAATGGTTTTTCAGATAAACAGTGTGCAATTGCCTTCTCCCCTTCCGTTTGCTAACAAACGATTACGCACAGCGCGACTCACAGTTAGAGGCTGATCAGCTAAACAGAGCAACAAACCAGAAGCAGCCAGCAAACATAACCACGCCTTCTCTGTATCAAGCCATTTACTATCACAGGGGTAAAATAAAAGTAAGCATTTGGCCTATAGAGAAGCATTTTTTCATTCAAATAACAAAGGACAACTATCCAAAACTGTAAGAAAAGCCTTGCAGCAACACAATTCAGGAATCATTGAATTAATTTTTCAGACTTCCAGATCGCCTATATTCTTGCAGCTTCTTGACAACATATGCGTGGTAATAAAAATAAAAATAATAATAATTATTATTATAATTATAATAATAACGACAACAACAACAGTAGGGCATGTATTAGGTTAGGAAACGGGTGATTGGACCTGCAACAAGAACACACTGGCACAATGAGTATTTTTAAACCATATGCTGTTACTATGCAGACGCTTTGGTCCATATAAAATATGGAGCATATTAAAAGGGAGATGGAAAATATAGCCATGGACTGGATATACAGAGTGAAAATTCCAGAACTCCCATGCACGATAACAAAAATATTTTTACGGGCAGCGTTGTCCGCCAATGATAAATTCACTAAGTCTGCTGCTTCCAAACACTTAAGAATGTATCGCTGAGTACATTGAGAATAATCATCTGGTATGCAAGCTCATTTGAAATCAAGCCAGTTGCTCAGGCGAAGTGCTTCACACACCTTTTACAGAAACATGCTGAACATCAGACAGATGCAGAGTTCCTGAATGTTGTGTATTTATGATTAAATATGACGATCAATACAGTATCACACTAATGACGCCAATACTAGGCTATCACTCACGTCACTTTATAGGTCTATGCAAGCATATGAGTATGTTTAAGAGTGGTTGAGTGAATGAGTGTGTGAGCACATGTGTGTGTGTGTGTGTGTAAGTGTGTGTATATATGTATGTTACAAGAGGGTATGGGTTAACACTGTGGTTGCAACAAGATTTTCCATACACACCAAGTTCTGTCGCCAGTTGCTGTAGGACGTCAGTTTCACATTACAGTGAACATGAATAGCTATCCTTGAGCGATCACTCGCTGCTGACAACTTATCATTCCAAACCTCATCCAGAATTTGTGCCCAAAAGCAGGTTATATGTGGGAAGTCTTTGGAACAGAGCTGAACGAGGCAAGATCCAAGCCCGAGGCTGAAATAAGCCCACTTCCTGAGACTGGCATAAAAAGGCGAAGGACTCAGTAAAACTCGTCCATTATTTCATGGCCATTAACTGAAGACTCAGAGTTCCCACTGAAATAGCCATTGATGATTTTAAAATAAGGACCTCCATCACCATGCTGCTTGCATCTGACTGCCTTGCATTACAAGTAAGCATGAACTGGCTGTACCCAACCCTGATATGAGAGATCCACTGTCACTCTGGCCAGAGGTGTCACTAAGATGTCATCTTTGGGTGGGCATTTGGACCAATATGGTCAGCAACAACAATAATTTTGCAAAGGTGTAGTTTCTTTATTCATTTATTTATTTTGGGGGGGAAGGCCGGGGGGTGACAAAAGCAATGCGATTACAACATCTACAACTGTGGGGGGGTCTGGGGCCATTAGCCCGTGAAAAAAGAAAAAATGATAATTAAATGTTAAAATTTAAAATTTAGATTTTATTATGGGCATTTGTATGATAAACAAGAGAGGAACATCTGTGGGCAAATTTTGGTTGGATCTTCAGAAGGCTACAATATCAGCCATAACATTATGAGCACCGATAGGTGACGTGAATAATTGATTATCTCGTTATAATGGCACTCCTCAGAGGGGTGGGATATATTAGGCAGGAAGTGAACATTTTGTCTTTGAAGTTGATGTGCTGGAAAAGGGAAAAATGGGCAAGCGTAAGGATGTGAGCAACTTTGACTGGGGCTAACTTGCACTGGCTAGACGACTGGGTCAGAGCATCTCCAAAACTGCTGCTCTTGTGAGGTGCTCCCAGTTTGCAGTGGTCAGACTCCTAACAGTCATCCTGTTAAAACATGGCTGCCTAACTATATTCATGAAGATCTACTGTCCTGTAGGTTTTCATTTCTACCCATAGTTGACACCACTGATCAGGGACGTGCGGTCCGGGTAGGCAGTGACTTCTCCTTTTTTATCGCTAGATTTTGTCAACCTGTTTCCACGTACTATGCCTAATTGTCAATCAATCAATTTGACCTTTTTTCTGGTCAATTAAGCCTGTAATGATTAAGAGGTGATATTGACAAAAGGATTAATTTGCCTTTATGCTTTGATTCGAGACTGCAAGGAAGTAAATCTTAATACTTAATAAGGAAAAAATCTCAACTCTCTTGGTAATTCCGTATATTGTTTTGATCTTTTGTTTATCCGATTATGAAAGAAGACTGAAAATAAACTCCCTATTTTTTTTAAAAATGGCATTAAAAAGTACGCGTTTAAGGGGGAAAATATTATCGTAAACATATTGACCACACATTGAACGCCGCATAAGAAAGGTTTTAATATTTGTTAATGGCATTGCGTTAGCTTCCTCTAAGCAAATATGAAAAAACTTGCTGTCTCGTGAGCATTTTAAGTTCGATGCACTGAGCAATAATGTCGTGGATGGAACTGGCACGCCATTCTGCCGTTTAGTCTTGTAAATTAATTAATCGATCCTCAGATTGCTAATCAAGCAAAGTATTAGAGTTATCGTTTGTTTAACGGTGAGGATTCTGCCTACCCTAACTGACCCCCGACAGCACGTCACTGCCACTGATTCAACAAAGTAGCATCTTACTGAAATAGCATGAGTCATGAATAAGGTAAATCCCCAAGTGTTGTTGGTCAATTTGAAATACTTTTGCAACTTCTGTGAAAGAAATCAGAATTTATCGCAATTTTTGAACTAAGTGAAAAATATTATCCCTATTGAGACCTACAGAACAATGCAGTCATGAAGTAAAAAGCCAAAATGATTATCAAAAAAGTACTGTGCCAAGCGCATTGCATATAAATCCAACACACATGTTTGAGGGAAACCAGCAAGAATAACAAATGAATGAATGGAGAACAAAGCAAATGAGAAATTCCAGTCCTGCGTTCTCTCGAAGGCTCTCAGTGCGTAGCCACTTCAATTCGTCCATATTATGTCAGCACATGCGAATGTTCCAATGACTTGAATTGTTTTGAAAAATTGCTAATCCTTTGGTTGATTTATGGAAAGGATAAAATGTTTTCTCCTTGCCAAAATGTACTTGATTATTGGTTATGGTGTTTCTAAAAAAACTGTGTATTCCAAACATCAGTCATTGCTTATATATCCCTGACCACAGGCTCAGTGAGTTCTCCCACAAAGCACTGCACTTCCTGAAGAAATACAGAGGATGTTCCCTGCCATCCAGTCTTTAAGTGAAGTGCTATTTAAAAGCCTTCAACTGCTGCCATTACTCAGAATCCAACACTAGCCAGCCTGCCAAACCGAGGACAAGACATCTACTCCATTTCTGTCAGCTAACTCACGTGTAAACTGTCAATAGCAGCAGAAACAAATAGATGCGACAATAGTTTGGCATGTAGGATCTGTAGGACACACGCGGCTGCCCACAGAGCTTGAGCAAAGTGTCAGGATATTCCATCCCCCCCAGCGGAGAGACTCAGCCCACAGGTGGATACTGGGGTGGACGTAGGATGTCATGGCCTGAGCCTTTTCTTATTTTTTTCTCTGGCAATCCAGCTATCCTTGTCAGTCTCTCTTTTAGTTTCCCTAATCAATTCTAATTATTTAATTGACTTGTGCTTTGGACCTCCCTTTGTGCTCCTTCTCTCACCTGTTCCCGGGTGTTAATTGTCATTCTGTGCATTTAAGTTGACGGTATACGTCTTCCCTTTACTGGATTGTTCTTTTCCATCCTCGTCATATCCTATGAGAACCAAGTTGCCACTTAATAGGGAATTGCCTCCTAGTGTGCATGTGTGTGTGTGCATATATATATATATATAAAACCCAATTCCAAAATAGTTGGGACGAAGTGTAAACTGTGAATAAAATCAAAATGCAATGACTTTCAGATCGCATGAGCCAATATGTTATTTACAGTAAAACACAGATAACATTACAAATATTGAAACTGAGACATTTTACATTTTTATCTGTAAAATGAGCTTATTTCAAATTTTCTGGCTGCAACAGGTCTCAAAAAAGTTGGGACACAGGCAAAAAAGGGCTGAAAAAGCAATTAATATATAAGAGAATCAGCTGAAAGAACATTTAGCAAGTAATTAAGTTAACTGGCATCAGGTGTGTAACATGATCGGCTATAAAAGGGATGTCTTAGAGAGGCTGAGTCTCTCAGAAGTAAAGATGGCCAGAGGCTCTCCAACCTATGAAGGTTTGAGTAAAAAATTGTGGAATACTTTAAAAACAATGTTCCTCAACGTCAAATTGCAAAGGCTTTGAAGGTCTCATCATCGACAGTGCCTAACATCATCAAAAGATTCAGAGAAACTGGAAAAATCTCTGTGCGTAAGGGACAAAGACGAAGACCTGTACTGGATGCTTGTGATCTTCGGGCCCTCAGACACCACTGCATCACTCACTGGCATGATTCTGCCATTGACATTATTAAATGGGCCCAGAAATACTTCAAGAAACCACTGTCTGTAAACACAGTCCGCCGTGCCATCCACAGATGCCACCAAAAACTCTGTCATGCAAAAAGGAAGCCATTGTTGAGCATGATCCAGAAGCAATGCCATGTTCTGTGGGCCAAGGCTCATTTAAAATGGACTGTAGCAAAGTGGCAAAGTGTCCTGTGGTTAGACGAGTCCAAAATTTACATTCTTGTTGGAAATCATGGGCGTTGTGTCCTCCGAGCTAAAGAGGAGAAAGACCACCCCTCCTGTTATCAGTATTCAGTTCAAAAGCCAGCATCTCTGATGGTATGGGGATGCATTAGTGCATATGGTGTGGGATACTTGCATGTTTTAAAAAGCACAATGAATGCTGAAAGGTATATAAAGGTTTAGAGCAACATATGCTCCCCTCCAGACGACATCTATTCCAGGGAAGGCCTTGTGTATTTCAGCAGGACAATGCAAAACCACATACTGCAGCTATTTCAACAGCATGGCTTCGTAGTAGAAGAGTCCGTGTGCTGAACTGGCCTGCCTGCAGTCTTGATCTTTCACCGATTGAGAACATTTGGCACATAATTAAACGAAAAGTCTGTCAAAGGAGACCCAAAACTCTCCAGCAGCTGGAGGCCTGTATTAAACAAAAGCGGGATCAAATTCCAATGGCTAAACTCAAGAAACTTGTCTCCTCAATGCCCAGATGCCTCCACTCTGTGTTAAAAAGAAGAGGGGATGCTGCACCATGGTAAACAGGCCCCTGTCCCAACTTTTTTGAGACCTGTAGCAGCCATCATATTTGAAATGAGCTCATTTTGTGGACAAAATTGTAAAATTTCTCATTTTCAACATTTGCTATGTTATCTCTGTTCTATTGTGAATAAAATACTGGCTGGTGTGATTTGAAAGTCACTGCGTTTTGATTTTATTCACAATTTACACTTTGTCCCAACTTGGTATTAGGAGGTGTGCTGCCATTCTCTGTCTTCAATTCATAATTCCTAAACATCTTCCCTCCAATAAATAAAAAAATGCACATATTCACTGCAGCCTATGGTAGTTAATTCCCATTCACAAGGACCATACAGAAAAATATTCTCTTAACTTCTTTTTTACGAATGAAGGGTGTGAAGTCATTTCAGGGGGCTTTGTTTGTACATATCTTCAGTTTCCCATTTCTTGGCTGAAGCAGATTGGCAGGGTGTACCGCCATTGTTTGAGCCACCGAACGCTTCACTGAGTCCAAGGTTTGTGGCCCGCCACTTTGCCGTTTGCTCACTTGCACATCTCTGCAGAATGTCGGCGGGGTGCCGAATGGCAGATGAAATCTATTCGGCCCTTGTTTCTCCCGCCACCCATTTTAGACGAAACAAAAGGACCACCAACTGCCAGATCCAGGGCACTGTGAAATACTGCATCCGGTCAGAGGCACTCTGATAAAGCGGGAGGAGCATGAACAGGCGCGCGCGCGCGCGCGCGTGTGTGTATGTATGTGCGTTCCGTGTTTAACTACCCTAGAGGGAGCAAAATGTCCCCATAAGACATGGAATTCTGGATTTCTTAACCTTGTGGAGATATTCCCAGTTCCCCACAAGGAAATTGAGGTATTTTAGGGTTAGGTTAAGGTTATGGTTATGGTTGTGGTTAGGGTTGTACTGTTGAGGGTTAAGGTCAGGGAAAGGGGTTAGGGAATGAATGCAAGTCTATGAAATGCAGGGCTCCCAACTCTCCCACATTTGGCGTGAGATTTAGTGGCATATTCACGCTGTGCTGTATGTCAGCAATTACTCAATCAGCGCATTTGTCAGAGATTCTCAGGCGGAATTGAAGTCCTTGTGCATGGAGGTTTCATATGCGCCATGGTGGATTTCACCACTAGTAACATGGAAATAAATTATGACTCTGGACTGCTCACGCTTTTCTTTACTCAGGGGTTGAAAGCAACGGAATTGCATAAAAATGTTTCAAATGGTCTTATTTCATTTACCCAATTTGAATGATCGAGAAACACATGGATTGCGTTGATTGAATAACTGCTGACTACGCCACGGGAACATGAATATGCCACTAAATCTCACGTGGAATGCGGGAGAGTTAGGAGCCCTGGAAATGTCCCCACAAGACATGAAAACCCAACGTGAGTGTGTGTGTGTGTGTGTGTGTGCGCGCGCACGCCTTGTGGTTTTCTTCAGTCAATGCCCTACTCATTTGTTTAAAAAATGCAAACTATCCTGTTTGAAGCTTAGCGCTAAGCTGGAAACCAGAGAATTTCTATAGGGTGACTTTTGCTGCTTCAGACTCATGAACCCCCCACCCCACAATCACGCACAGACATCCCAGTTTCAGAGAGCACAATTCATCCCCAGAATTTTGTTCCACTCACCTGAATTCAATAAATAAGCACAATTCCTCCACCAGAAAGTACTACTAAACTAATCAGTAAATTCATCCAACTGAGTCAATGGAAGGAAGACCAACATTCTTGAATTTAGGATCTTCCTCCACTTGTCATATTGCATCTTATTTTAGTCCAGTGCTAGTGAGGTGGCGGTTGGGGGGTGGTCCAAATTTATTATGTTTTGTCATCTGGTCACCCTGTCACTAAGTAAAGCCTCAGTAAGACTAAATTCCCTGCATAGTTTCCCCCCGGAGGCTTTTCATTCACTGGATCCTCCAGTATAGAAAGAGTCCCTTCCCAGAATACCCACAGTCTCTTTAGCACTTTTTCTTCTTTGGTTGTTGATATGGGCACAGGAAACCAGGGCTGCCTAGTGTAAGTGCATCGGATTCTCTAATTAGCGCGGTTGTATTCCTAAGCCGTTAGGAATTCCCCAAAACACCTTTCCTTTACCTTACGACGTTTTCTACAAAGGTTAAAGGAAAGGTGTTAGGGATTAGTGGATAGGCCACAATTTTTTGACTATTCGGACGCAGCCCAGGCCTCCAGAATCAGGGCTGGGCCACAGCATTCAACTGTGATATTGCAAGTCACATGATGCCACGGGGTGCAGAAAGCAATTTCTCCATGGGGAACCATTGAAAAAGACACTTGGCTAAATCAGCGAATATCTATTTTTTTCAGACGACCACATGTGACATAGATTTTTTTAATCCTACTTTTTTTTTTTTTTTTAATCATTCACACCTTTTTTTCTTGGAAGCCTCCAGAAGTTTTATTTTTATCAAGACTGTGTGAACGCACTTCAAGGCCATGGGAAATTTGTTCCAAGGGTGTTCTTGGTTAAAACCAAGCCAGTTCAAAGTTGCAGGAATCCATGGCATGCAGTACGTCTGTCTACGGTAGAGAGAGGAGCTCTGAAGATTCCTGCTGTTGGTCTCTACTGTAAATAAATTCAAGGTGGTAAAATGAGCAGGCATAATAACAAGTGTTTTAATTTATCTGATAAATAGCTCATTATTTATTGTAACAAATCTGCAACTCAACAGCTACACCTAGCCTTTGGTTCAGAATGCACCATAAGATCTGGCTCAATTTGATTAGCTGGCTAGCAAGGTGACTTGAATTCTGTTAATCCTTAAATTGATTGTGACATATTCTTTCAAAATAAAACTTTAGAGCCCTACCTTAAATGAGATGCTTTTTGATTACTCTGAATACTTGAACTACAATTCACAATGCCGTGTATGTGCTTTATGCACGATATACGTCAAAAGTGCCATTGACTACATTCAGATATGAATTTACAGCGCGGATAAGAATGCCGCATAACAGCTTTTCTGATAAGATTCCCAGAATTACATTGTCGATTTTTACATGAACTGAACTTTACTATAACTTAATAGAACTTTTTATAATACTGTGTATAGCAAAAATGTAACAGCACTGAGCAAACACACACAGTATGAGCAGTTCAACCTGTATTAAGATGGGTAATTCAGAGAAGGAGACGTCTGAATATTAGCTAGAGCCCGGATGAAATGCAGATAATGCAGAGTTTGTAAGCAATGTCCGTGCTCCAAGAGTGGACTGTACGGTGATCCAATAATGCAGCTGAACTCTGAATTAGAGTCAAAAGAAAGAAAAAGACTGGCGCTACTCAAGAAATGCCTGTGATATATTTATAGGGGTTGCAGACCTGATGGAGCAACAGGTTTCTTAGTTTAGTCAATCGACTACTAAGTCAGGAACAGTAAGTTAGCCCAATCTGCTAGCATACAACCTCTGGCAAAACAAAAACTCGGGGAGATAGAGGCAATGGTTGTCTATCAGGCACATAACTTGAGGTCATTCTGCTGGTTAGAATTGGCTAGGAACTGTTACCTATTTTATTTAACATTTCTTTAAAAGCTGCCAGGTTAGCTCACTCGGTTAAGGCGCCACATTTGCGGAGCAGTAGTGACTACTATGGCGCGGGTTCGATACCCGGTCGGCAGCTTTTTCAGAACAGCGCATGATTGGCTAAGTACTGTAGGGATGCAAATTGGGTAGGGACTACTGGGAAGGGAAATTAATAATGATTGCCTTGTTTGTTGCTCAAGCGCCTCCTGTTGGCCAGCCGGGCACTCGTCAGTGAGATTCTCAGCTTGCTCATGTTCGGGTATCCTCCGCTCTTGTTCTGAACATGTAATGGTTTTGACCAATGAGTGTAAAGATGCAGGGGCTGACAGGCTCGTGCTTCGGACGAGAGCCACGAACTGTCTCTGCCTCCTGATCTGGCAACAGGGGGTTGCATACAAGCAAGCCTTGTACATAGTTCTCCGATTGAGCATTCCAGATTCGGGTGGGATTGGAGATGCCAAATTTTTTTGTAAAACATTTAAAAAAAAAAAAAAAACATTTCTTAAAAAAAAGTAATTCATTATCCTTGGGCACTGCTCTGTAAGGTACCTCTTGAATCCGGCAATGACCGTCATGTTCGCGAGCTAACAAGCGTACAAATTAATCGTCCACAAATATGTTCATGAACTCAATGGAAAACTTGTGAATGATCGATTCCAGGTCAGAATATATTTAAAAAATACTGTAATGTACTGTAATTAAAAAATTAAAAAAAGCTAGTCAACTATTTTGCTGACATTTTGCGTCATAATACTGTAACTTCCCAGTTCAATCAACATGTGTTATTTAACATTTCACAGTTTTTTTTTTTTTTTTTTTAATGTTATCAAACTTTATTTCCAAAGAAACTGTAAATTAAGCCTTTACTGGGTGCTAAGTTTACTCATCACATTCACAACGTGGATTTCACACAAATTCATAGCGGCCAGAATTTGTGGACACACAACTGTAAGCAGAGATGAGAGCGCCTCTGGCATGGGCCTTAGTCTTAGTTACCACCAGGTTGCCACAAACACCAGCCCATTCATGTGGGCAAAGTGGGACCAAACTACGCATATGTAAGACAAAAGTCTCACAGCGCACGTCTGCTTCGCACTGGAAGAAAGGCCCCATGTCGGCATGCTGAGCCCGCCACTGAGCAGATTTCATTCAAATGAATGGGTGGCCGTTCAGGATTATTGCATTATTACTCTGTCCTTTTTGTATGACGTATCCAGTTCTTATGATACATCCTTCCTGGAAACTCAGGCCCAAATACAGCCATGCCTGACAGAGAAGCTGGCAAGACTGACAAGCCTTTGGCAGCCAGGGGAGAGATCTGGAGCCGAAACAGGGCTGAGATGATTGGCAGTGCATTTCTTGGCTATGAAATGGCACGAATCTTCTCTGACTACTGCTTTTTCATTCTAAGTGGTGAATGCACAATCCACTCACCAGGTCTTTGGATAGTAAACTATTGTATTCCCTTCAGTTATACAAAATGTTAGTATTTGCATTCCTAAGTATTTTTTAAGGTAAAATATAGTAGATGACCTTAATTTTCCAGCAGAGTTTAGCCATAACTGGATGGCAAACCCTTTGTCCCAAACCAGATTTGTTTTTTTTTTGTGCAAATATGTGATACATACAAAACTTTTCATAAAACTGCAAAATTAGAGCTTTCTATCCGTATTCTAATTGTATGTCTGAGCACCTGAAGATGTAAAAAAAAAAAAAAAATGGCAACCTGTAGATGCCAATGAGGCCAAAATTTCAACAGGCCATATCTCACCCAATCTTAAAGACGGGCTCCTACAATTTTGGTGACTCCTTTCTTTCTGCATATATATACAAACTAAAACCACGTCATTTTTTCCAGAAGTTTTGAGAAGGGTTGATTTCCAAACTTCCAGAAGTTTGAACCGCATGACGTGGAATTACCATCTACTTTTTGGCATGGTGCTGCAGGTTGAATTTGCAAACAATGAATAGGAGTTTAAAGAGCAACAGCAGCAAGAAGAAATCACAAAGCAAGGTAAAGGGGTTGACTTGATGGAATGAGTAAATGCCTCAACCTCAATGGGGGTGGAAGCCACTCCACAGTCAAACTCGACCTGTGCATCATCATCCAAGAGAATGCAGCAGAAATATGGCACGTCTCTCCTCGTTCTTTAAAACAGCCGTCCTGCCTGACGCAGAGGCATCCGCAATCATTATCAGCAAGGCCCTCCGGCCCGTCATCTGTGCCCAGACACACCGCACTGGTTACGCAATGCAATAATCCTGAACCCCCAAGCTAATGTGGACACCGATGTTCAACTTGTTGCCTCCAGGAAACATCTGGGCAACCTGGGGCGTCTTCTTATCTAATCCTCTCTCTTCGCCGTCGAGCATTGTGGATTCATCATGAAGGCAGTTTGAAAGAATAGAGTTTATTTCATCGCACCATGGCTCTCACTCCCTCTCTTGCACTCACTCTGTTTCTACCAGTCTCCCTCTTTTAGTCTCTCTGTCCCTTTATCCCTCTTTCTCATTCCACCCCCCTGTTCCTGTCCCTGTTTCTGTCGCTCTTTAAAGAAATTTCTGCTCTTCAAACTGATGTTAAGGCCCAAACACTGATGACCATCACTGCAGATCATTTTTAATAACTGCATATGGACGTATACTCATACAGTCGCTAAACTAAAGGTCCCCTATTATGCCACCAGGTGCACAGCTAATTAGCTATTATGAGCCAGTTCAAAATCTCCCCTTCCTGACATCACAAGGGGGAGTGACCACCCAGAATAATGAAATCTGATTGACAGCTTGGCTGAAGCTGATCAGTTCTTCTTGCCTCAGGTTGATTACTTCTCCATGTGATGTCAAGAGAGGAAAGATTTTGAAATGGCTTTTAATAACTAATTGGCTGTGCACCTGGTGACATAATAGCGGACCTTTAAGGGAATCTAGATATTATAATCCATCCATCCATCCTTCATCAAACTTTCTTACTCCCGGTCCTGGCTGGTGCTTAATCATTCTGTCGTAAATTGGGCGAGAGGCAAGGAAGTGACCTGGACAGTTCACCAATCTATTTCCAGGAACAAACACCACACACTAACGCACTCACAGGTATGAGCAATTGCAAGTCTCCAATTAGCCTGACAAGCATTTCTTTGGACTGACAAAGAGAACTCAAGCGAACACAAGAAGAACACACAAAAAGGCACACAGACAGGTGTCAAGCTGGATTTAAACCCACAACCTTTTTGCTGTGAGGCAACAGCGTTAGCCGCTGTGCTGTCCCGTGAAATGAAGAAAAGCTCTTTCAGAGCCGTTTGAGAATCATCTCCCGCCTCAGCAGAATTAAGGCAAGGAAAGTTCACCTTAAGAACTCCACTGAATCAGCATAAGGTCATGCCATTTCCCTCATAAGGAGGACTTCAGCTTAAGAAAATAACATTTGAAAAATAAGGAACTTTTCTCCAGGAGACCTTTGTAAAGGGAACACGGACGGCACCCTTTGATTCGCCGAGGAAAATGCGTGTTAATCGGGTGAAGAGAAAGTTTCTTTTTCCAATCACAAAAATGTCCCTCCAGGGCTGACAGTAATTTATTGTTCGCGCTGAAATATTGCAGTATAACCAGAGAGAGAGAGAGAGAGAGAGAGAGAGAGAGAAATAGAGAGAGAGAGGGGGGAATAAGCCCTGCATTCTATTGCTTCTTGACAAAACTGTCGCAATGAGTATTGTCCTCAAATTACAAGCGAGCAGTGCAGTATTGATTTGTCGCATGATGTAGCTAAAAGCTTAAAACATGGCCACCACTGAGGGTCAGAGCTTTGCCAGTATCCAGCTGCCCTGCCCCGCCTCACACACACACACACACACACACACACACACACACACACACACACACACACACACACACACACACTGCGTTCTTAGTGCCGTCCAATCTATTTTCTGCCTCACTAAGCTCATGAAAAGAGCACACATTCTCTCTCCGAGCGTTCAGAAACACAGGCAAGCACGCCGAGTCTTTGTGTTTACTCCTTTGGCCGACAAAATGGCAGGCTTTGGGGTTGAGCAGAGATTTGTTTATATGGAATATGGAGAGAAATATGAGGAAATGGTGGTGATTGATCAGGTGTGTGTTTGAGTGTGAGAACGGTAAAAGCAGTCATTTTCATGCTAGGCAGAGAGAGAACATTGGTCTAAACTGGAGGAGCACGGCCCTGCTGGAAATGAGCAGATAAGTGCAAAGAAAATTGCTATTTCATAAGACAGACACCAACCATTAGCATGAATGCCGTGGAACAGAATTCACGCTTATTTATTCAAAATACAAGGGGAGAGTGACGTGAAATCCAGTTATACAACAACAATGCGCAGGTTCATAGCAGTACAGCATGACCCCATGAACAGAGAAAGGACAAACAATGTACAGTCACTGGTCCTTTTCCCCATAGAAAGTTTGCATTCACAACCCATGGATTTGATGGCCGTTTGGTTGAAATTTCACCCATGGATGACAGTCCCTGGTTAAATATAACCCGCATATTAATTGTGTACAATTTTCCCACTCGGATACTGTGATGCTCCGCCAGCGTTATAAAATTGCATCTTTTAATTTGATGGACCGTTAATTCTGACACTTCATTTCCGCTACGTACAAGTGATACTGAAAAAAAAAAAAAAAAAAAGTTTGGTTGCCGTTTTATTTGAAGTGCCTCTCAAGACATGCTCATCAGTGTCGACTGGGCAGCATCGTGTACTGTGGGAACCATTATAAGAGAGATTAAAGAGAACAAAAAAGCATATCTATTATTCCAAATATAATCTTTTCCTTCCCATAACTTCCACAGCTATTTTACGCCAACTTAAAAAGGACACTTTGTAATGCAAAGAAATGTCCGAAGTGGGCTGTGGCCAATCGAGAGTTTAGAGGGTGCAGCGTGAGTTCACAGCAGGATGCTTGCAACAGGATGGGAAATCACTTCTACAAAACCAATGAGTGTAAGACTATTTCCCATTGCTTCAGACCTCCAAACAGTACTTCTCGATGGAAAAGGCCATGGTTGGGAACCTAAAGCAGACCTGCAGGGTCAAGGCTGACTTTAGGCTGAAGAGTTGATGCGATGTGGCTGGGTTTAATTTACATGGTTAAGTTCAGCTTGTGTGTTGCAAAAACAAGTATCCTGGCAATTAACCCAATGGGCTAATCCAAGGGTACTCAACATTATTCAGAAAGGATGCAGTGTGGGTGCAGGCTTTCATTCTAACCCTGCAGTTACCCACCTGATACTACAAATCAAGGTCTTTAGCAAAAACTCTCGAGGTTGGTTGAATAAAACCCAGTGGGTAACTTGCATGGCTGGAATGGCCCTTTCTAGTTGAGGTTGAATACGGGCTAAATCCAAAGAGCTCCTCTGAGTGCATCTGTTGGTGTCACATCGATGGCTAGAACACTAAAGGAAAACACTGCCAGTCATAGAGCACCGTGCGCAGCGAAACATTAATTTACAGCGTGAAGATACTACGACAGAGGTTTCAGATTCATTGTGCAATTTTGGGGACGCAAATCTGCTAAATCTGCGTGAATGTTTCAGAAGTGTGCTGAATATTTCCACACTGCAGCTCGTAATTTAATGCAGAGACAGAGTGAAGACTGCAAAGCAACAACCAGAGGAGCAGGTATTGAAAGAACAATAATAAAAAGCTATTAACTTTAGCAAGGCAAAAAAAGGCTAGAGTCCAGAAAGAGAAGACACAATAAACAAGTCCCACATTATGATTATTTAGCTGCTGCTTTCATAACAAGCAATTTACAGTTATTTAGATTAAGCTAGAGCCAATCCGCCCCCCACTGGAGTAAAATTAAGATAAGATATACTTAATTGAACCCCGTGGGGTAATTTGTCCTCTGCATTTGACCCATCCTATAGTTAGGAGCAGTGGGCAGCCACAGAGCAGCGTCCGGGGACCAACTCCAGTTCTAAAGCCAGTTCCTTGGTCAGAGGTACTGGTTGGAGTGTTCCTATGATGCATGTTTTTGTGGGTGGGGGAAACCGGAGTACCCGGAGGAAACCCACGCTAACACGGGGAGAACATGCAAACTCCACACAGAAAGGCCCCAGGCCAGATTCAAACCCACAACCTTCTTGCTGTGAGGCAGTAGTGCTAACCACTGTGCCACCATGCCGCCCAAAATTGACCTGCTCGGATCTCATGGTGGCTATATACTGGGGCTTAAACCCCAAACCGCTTTAATTACCAGTCAAATACTGTGGCTGCTAAGGCACAGGATGCCAAAATACCTGCAGAGAGTATTTCCATTCAGACAAGGATTTCAACAGCACTGCAGCAAATATCAATTAATGATGAAACAAAAAAGCCTAAAGCTACTTTGCTTTTTTCTTTCTCTTTTAAGTTCCAGATTGAAATATCTGGACGAGGATGATGTTAGCGTTGCTCTTCTTCACGAGCATGACTAACATATTTTGAGTGGGTCCTCTGTGCAAGTTTTTGCCTTTTCTTCAAATCTTTGGTTTCATTCCACCAGTCTCTATCACTTCTAAGAGTACAGTTTGCTATGCTCCAGACAAGGAACCAAATGCAGATTCAGGGTTCTATACACATGGGAGTATTTATTAGCAGGAATACGGTAATAGAGGAGGGAAAGGCCGTAGCTCAGAACAATCGAGGGGCAGTCCAGCTTAGTTGTAATAAGTGGAGAGGGCAGGGCTGTGTCCACGCCCAGGCCAGTGGTCGTCTCAGCGCGGGAGCCAGTTGGTGAATCACCCTTGCTAAAGCAGGACTGTGTGACGGTTGAAACGTAGGCATTAGCTGGAACACAGTCCCAATCCTGGAGAATGATAAACGCTTGGGAGGTGCTCTAATAATAAACTGAGTCAGAGTAAGACAGGAACAATGGACAAACAAAAATGAGTTGCCTATCACGGAGACTGATACAAAGGCTGTTAAGACTCTGCAGTGTAACTGCATCTTTCTTCAACATTAATTTACCGTAAACACACAGAAGAAGAGCTCAGCTCAATACAAATCAATTTTATTTGTATAGCACATTTATATACAATTGTAAGCTCAATGAGCTTTACAGAAGGTAAAAACAAACACAAAACTGACACAAATTAAAACAATGAACAAATGAGTTAAAAAACATATCTATAATATTCTAAACACAAGATGACACAAACCGATTGGTAGGCTTTATAGGGTACAAAGCATGACAATCCAGCAACCACATTGACACCAGTATGAACTTATATAGACGAGACATTCACAGAATGGGTGAGGCATACACATGATAAAACCTGGGAGCAAGGAAGCTGGTGAGATAATAAATAATATAAAGGAGACAAAACCATTAAATCACATGCAGACTGTTTGAACAGAGGAGGAAGCAATTCAGGACACATGAGGGCACTGACACCAGTTGTTCTCATTTTAATGGAAGGTTAAACCTGACATTTTCCCACACATCCTAACATATTGAATATTCACCCGAGAACTTGTATGAATTGGGGATAAAAAAAATGAATATCGTGCATGCCCTGTTGTAGCCACTCTTGGCTAACCCTGTTTTGAGTCCTATGGGGATGCTGTGGCAATGTAAAAAATTTATTAGAAGTAATTTCAACCACTAGAGATGTCTTCCAATGGAAGATTTCATGTACTGGATGTTTAAAAACATAGAAACAAATCAGTAGTATTAAAAAGAGCCGAGAACAGACATTAATACATAGTTTCACAATATCAGTTTGAATACTTTTTAATATATTTGATTAAATGGATATTTGATTAAATCAGCTCAATGGAAAGTTACAATTTATCCACAAAATGTGCCATCCCAGATGTTGCAGGCAACGAGCGTAACCGAACAGATTTATATTGAAGCATTCCGCTTCCTTCCGGCAATGCCTGAAAGAAGCCACCTGTTCTTACAACGAGGCTGGCTCATCTCCGGCCCGTGTCTCCATTCAGGTAAATAAAAGCACTGACCTCTTCCTGAGGTATGCTGTCGGACACAGTGATCCTTAGTAATATTGGTGCGCGACAGCTGAGCGCTTCAGAAAATTAATTTAAAAAGGCAGAGGAACTCTCTGTCAGAGACACGCTGGAGAATTATGGCTTGTGATGCGAGACGTGAACCGTGTGCATTAAAGTCTTCAGAACTTTTAAATGTGCAGTCGTCTGAAACCAATTACCATTTAAATGGAAGGCAGCAGATAGAGTTCAAGATACCAGACAATGCAAAACTGGGGTATCGCATTGCGTTACAGTTCTCACTTTTGCATGTTCTACAAATCCAGGTAAGGCAATCATGTTCTCATCTATGGTGCAACAGACATATACGGACTGAATGGTGCACAACATACATACTATTAACACAAAATGAATTACAACATAAGGTGCCTTCAAAATCAAATAGGCGCTTTTAAAATGTCAGTCTTCTAATAGACAGTCTTATGTTGCCATGTTAAATTTAATTCCAAAATATTTTTATTGACACTGAAATCAACATGTTAAATTCATGTCTGGCTTTGTGTAGTATATCGTGCATAGCAGTGGTATGAAGGTAAATCCTGTCATGATAAGGTTGAATGTAGCTCCAAGCACTAATTTTATGTGCTGCTTGGATTGTCTGCCAAGTCAATACATAATTGCCCCTGAGCAATTGATTGTATGCATATCAAAGAGATGGGATTATTGTACCTGATCAGAATAACAATATGATGCCACCAAACAACTTTAAATAAGAAGATACAGCCAGGCACATTGCATATCTTACTTTATCATTATACACATCTATCATTCACTCATGCTTATGAAGGCTTCTTTCCTTTTAACTCTCCATAGGATAACCTTATGTTAGTTATTCACAAACCCGCATTGTCATTGCAAAAAGAAAAGTCATTAAAAAAGAAGAATCCTTAAATTTAGGTTATTCTATGGAATCACAGGGTTCCCTTCCCTTTTTCACATCAGTGTGTGGTCAACACCACAGCAAACATTATTCAGAAACATCAAATTCTCTAAAGAATGAGTTACAGTTAAGACTAGCAGAAACTGAGTATTTTACCCCTTTCGAATGGGAACAGTAATACATTCATTCGCAGTGTCTGACAATTATGAACGCTCAGCGATTAAATTGAAAACTTGTTCAAAAAGGGTAACATTGGCATCATTTGAAGACAACATCCATAACCAGTGCAGATGATGGTAATGTAGATGATGCATTTGAACAATGAGATGATCATTATAAACTAAATCACTTTATTTCATGCTTGAGAACTGTGCGGCAGTCAAATTGTTTATCAATTGCGTTTCACAGCCTTCTGATGTGTATGAACATGACAACTTATTACAGTTTAGCTGCATGCCTTGGAAATGCAGTTTCTCTTCTGAATGTCAACAAGGACTATTGTCATTTTTATGAACAATTTGTGACCTAGGTGTTGGAGAGAATGCCATACAACAAAATCTCTTAACGTTAGCTCAATTTATCAAGAGAGTTAATATAGAGACCAATGATAATTGGCTGAAGTGGGATATTAAATGAGAGTCACTCAAGCTTCCAGGGCAGTATAGAGGGACAATACAAAGCATTACTGTCTCATAGCAAGGACAGAGAATATGGGTTTGAATGCAGCTGGGGGCCTTTCTCACTGTGTCTGTGCAGTTTTCCTTGGGTACTCTGGTTTCCATCAACATCCTACAGATAAGCGCATCAGGCTAATAGGAGACTCTAAATTGCCCATAGGTATGAGTGTGTGAGCGAATGGAGTGTGTGCCTTGCGACGGAATGGAAAATAGTCCAGGGTGTGTCCCACAAGACACTGAAGACCATCCACCTGCAACCCTGACTAAGTTTGATGATAGTCCAATGGATGGATAGCATAGTCTGTATAGTGTGCCCTTAACCCTTTGAATCCTGTATTATACAAATGGTTTGCGATCCCCATCTATGCCAAAACACAGCTTACTGTGATGGGGAAACCACCCGACTGTAAACAAGGTCAAATGACAACCAAAAGTCATGTGATCAAAGTCAGCTCAACCTTAACTACCTGTTTCTAGCTGGCTATTGCCATATGCATGACAGAGGTGACCCCTGGCCAAGTGGCTCCTGTTTTCATCGGGCCCTTGAGGAGGGCCCTAAACCACACATAGCTCTAGGGGGGAATTGGCTCCAGTCAAATTAACTCTCATTCACTTTGGCGAAAAGTGTTGGTAAAATGACTGTGATGAATGGCTGTGACGCTGCTCTCACGACATATATGGAACAGGGCAAAAGTATTTGGACAGCAACGCAATGCCCCAAATTGGTTCTGTTCACTTTTTATTTGAAAATCATGCACATAAGTTTATAGTAGAGACGGCTTTAATTTGTGTGCATTTACGTCAATATCCAATGAGCCCTATGAGGATTGCGGCTAATTTTACAAAGCATCGCTGTCCCAATATTTATGACCTTTACTGTATTCTTCTATAAGTAGTTTGTTGATCGTGGAGAAACATTTGTTTAAAAAAATAGTAGAAGCTATTAATTTACCTGCAAAGCGGGAGGTGAAGGTGGCATTAAATGGACAAATTGATCAGACAATATCAGTACAGCGGCAAGAGAGAGGGATTACCTCATTATAATGAGTTTGCAGACGACCAATGTGCTATCGATTTAAGAGGTGGTTCATTCATTCAAACGTCTCGAGCGGTCTCTATATGGGTGATCGAGTTAGATTCAAGCAAAGTAGATAATGCTTGAGGCATGCTTATACTCACACATAATGAAAGGAAGCAAAAATTATGTGTTTTACTTTAATTAGCCTGTATGTCGTGATGTAAAGTGACAACATAAAAATGTAGGCAAGTTATCTAAATAGCCTTTAGTGAGATAACAGTGTTTGACACATATTTATTTGGTGTTCGCCAAGTTATATTAAGCAGATGTTAGTCAATTCATCCATGTATCCATATATCTGGGGTCCAACGACTTGCTGGACGGGGTCACAGATGGTTGAAAGGGTAGGGGCGGAGCCTAATCCATCATCCAGTGAGCATGTTACAGGAATAACCACTGGACAGTGTAACGGTCCATAAAATTACGGAAATAAAAGCCACTTCAAATTGTTTAACCCCCTTAATATATTAAGAGTAGGTTCTGTGTTCTAGAACTCTAGGAACTAATATTTGCTAGCACTGATAGCCACATCCGCACTGGAGAGCTCGACCAAGAACATGCCAATTGCTTTATGATGTTATTATGGAAAAAAGGATGCTGTTATTTTGCTTCTTACTTCGCTTCGTCTATGGTCGTAAATTAGCCATTGGACAAGCAGGTTTGACCACTTTTAGCTTCCATGTAGAATGCGATTTGTGAAATGACACTTCCATCATTAAGAGCAGTACATCAAACAACACTTTAACCGCCTCTTAGTGACATTTGAAAAATGGCCACCCTGTTTTCATTATTTATTTATTTATTTTTGAATTAGTAGCACACACCATTGCACTCTGAATAAGCCGTGATTGTACTGTTGACCTTTTCAGTGCACAGAGAACAGGTCGGAGAGGAAAGCACCGCTTTGGTCTGAATGTTGATCAGGCCTGACTGTGGACAAAGCAGTCCACTTCATAACACAACAATGCTGAGTGATGTGGGCTGTGCTATTGAAAAGTGCAATCACACACTGTCAGCATTTTCCATGACCAAGTGTGGCCCCTTCAGTCAAATCTAGCAGAAAATACAAACAAGGAAGAATCCTTATCGCTGGGATGCCAAACATTCTGCGGTGTGTGTGTGTGCTTGTGTTTGGATCAATGAGAGAGACAGAGAGCGAGAGAGAGAGAGAGGGAGAGAAAGAGAGAGGGAGGAGAGAGAGATTGAGAGAGAAAGTAAGAGAGAAAGAGAATATCCAATCAGTATTGGCATATTGTGTAAGCTTACTTGCTCTGACACAAACTCAAAGATACTGCCTTAATTCTCACGGAGCTTTATCTTCCGCCAAACTCGACCTGTGACGCAATACCTGAAATTAGTTCAGATGTCATTAAAACATGATGAGTTTTACACACAAACTATAGATGGATCCATTACTAAAAGCAATGCTCTGAATGCGCCCTAATGTAAACACTCAGAAGTATAGTGAAATGTCCTGCATGTAAGCATAACCTCTAACTCACGCTCACCTAAAGCCCAGAAGTGGATAAGTCTACTCGCCAAAGAGTAAAACTGCAGCTAAGTGCAGCATTTCAAACCACAAACTTAGTAAATTGATGTCAGTCATTAGTTCTACTCCCTGGCTAACGAATCAAGCTTATCAGCAAATCCAGATGATGGGAAGGGACTACTGGAGAGGAATTTTACTTTGTGACCCTGGATTTTACATTTTTGCTTAAGGCAAACTTTTTTCCTTGCATTAAACTGTTTGAGTGGCGTAGACTTACAAATGGCGATTTTCATGCAGAGACTAAAGACATGTTAATAAATGTCCAGGCAACAGAAAGCATAGCTCCCTGCCCATGCCTTTGATGAAATGGGAAGCGAAGCTACTACTTTCAATTAAAATCTGGCCATAAATGTTCCTCTGTGCATTACACTTTTACCCATCAAAATACCACTTCCGCAAGCTTCCTATCATAAGTCATAAGTTTCATAATTCAGTTGTGCTGATTTGTATTACCAATTAGGACACCTTTACACTTATAGTAGACATAGAATATAATTCCAAATTATATTGCAAAAAGGCTCAGAGCTGCTGTTTGAATAAAACTATGCATGTGGCAAAAGATTATATATTTAATCTACCAGTCCTGGTAATAAAATACCTTCTGTATCTGCTAAACCCACATAATCTGAAGGAATATACAGCCACGGCACATCGAATATCATCAAAAGCCCATGTCAGTGTGTAAGCTGATCGTACAAATGCAGCCATTTATCCTGTCCTAGCAAAATTGTAAGAAAGTTTAAATTCTAAGGAAACAGAGTTTGTTGGCTGGGCTTCATATGAAACCCCCGAGGTCGCTCAGAACCAGAAGAGAACTTTTGCGCTAGACTGGATTCCATTAAGTAGATGCAGTAGAACCTGTTTTTAACCTTTTTCTTCAGAGAATGAAATGATAATTTCTGTTCACCATGCTGTGGTTTTGATTCTACATTATCAAGCTGTCGTGCACTTTTGCCCAGTTATTGTAAACTCATGATGAATGAACAAAAAAGAGCCCATTTCAAGATTAAAAGGAAAAGTTAGTGTGGTAAATGTATGCAGACAGATGGCACTTCAAAGTGACCTCAAACAGTTTAGTCAGAAACTAACACCGTGCTATTAGGCATGTATACTCTCTTTTTTGAACATAAGCAGTTCAGAATAAGAAGCCATTTGAAGCCATTCTTCTCCAACTCCATACTCAGACAACATAATCTTTCCACTTTCCCTTAAGGCAGTGCGCAATGCGTAGGATTTTCACAGCGTTGAAGCAAAATACCTGCACTACTAATTAAACTGGGAGCCAAAAGCAAAGGTTACAATTTTAGAATGAGACAGGGCTTGCACATGTACACTCACCAAAAATAATTTTCATTATCATTTTAATCATTATAATACATATTCAAACTATTGCACTCATCATTGTAAAAGTCTCTCACAATCCACAGGTGTATCCGAATTGCTCAGATGAAAATGAAATGCCATGGTAAAATTTGTAACCACTAAAACAGATGCACTGAATGTACTCAGTTATTCTGGATACTGCTCTACATTACTGAACGACAAAACATGAATACAAATAAACGGTTAGAAACCGTATCCAGATTTTGAATTATAAGATAAAAATAAAAAGGTTTCATGGCATATTACAGCATTTTGGAAGCTTTTACAGTGATAGCAGCACATATATTTCTGTTACGATAACGTTAAATGCAGGGTCTGGGAAATGTTGTCATTCCTGCAAATTTTTCACATCAGAGAGCATACACAGTTTGAGCGATTCTCATTCAGTCATTTGTAAACATCTTTAACACAGTAAAACACCCCGAATTTAACAGCATAAAACGGCCAGTTCCAAGCTTTTGCCTTTCTAAGAAAAGCAGAGATTTTTTTTTGGCTTAAATAAATTGCAAAAATCACACACACACACACACACACACACACGCGCACACACACACAAACACACACACACACACACACATACTGTATATATCATGTGGAATAGCACTGTGGTTGTTGCAAAATGACTTTAAATTTGGGAAGATGCATCAACACATCAAAGCAAGCAGGCGCAAATGTCCCCGCCGCACATATCACTTTTATGTACCACATTTAAGACTACACCCCTGGTATAGCTCGTGCTACATTGCCACTAATCTTATAAGCCGTGAGATCAAAAGAATGTGATTATGCAATAGAGTTCTAGAACACACACATCAACTGCATTGAAAACAACACTATAAGATGTGAGGTCACAAATATGTGCTGATGGAGTTCTAAAACTCTGACATTAGCCTTTTTACTACTGGATAAGCGAATCTTAGGAAGGAGTGTTGTGATGAGACTTGAGTGTCACTCACTAATCAATCAATCAATCAATCAATTTGCTGTTAGCACGACCATGGGCGGTAAGATAGATATGATCTTGGCATGAATGACCAGTCCCTAATTCACAAATGGCTTATCCAGGAGTTAACGATAGAGACACTTTGATAAGCAGTAAGGTAACAAACGCCTGATTACGCGATTTTGCAATAGGGTTTTAGAATACTGACATTTTAAACACTCCATAAACCTACTCTTCAAATAGCTAAGCAGCCAGACAGAAAATAATTGATGATCATAAAGTTTTCAAACCCTTTTTTTTCAGCCCAATCTTTGTTTAAGATTTACTGTGCTGTTATAAATATACCTAATTAAGCAGTAAAGGTCACAATAAAATGAATAAGTGGCCATGAAACACCCTTTCATTGTACCAGTTTGAGTAACTTTTAAGGAAAAACAAATAAATAAATAATGGCAACAGGAAAGTAAATAAAATCAAGGAAGATAGCACCTGTTGAAAATTGGTTATGACTGTCCTGCTGTAAAACTTGGCAGAAAAAAGGAAAATAAAAAGTTTACTGTGACTCTAATTTGAGATAATAATAATGCAAGCTTGAGGCCGATGCTCGACTCTTTTGTTTTTTTTTTTTCCAGCTTTAAGCAATCATGAGAAGTACAAACAGCTCACATGTGACGACGTGTAAACATTTTTCATATGATGGCATTCGGCTTCTGTGAGAACGTATTCGATGGCTGAAATGAAAATCTACGACAAGGAAACAGATGCGCTAGCGCTCATACGAGCCTCGGCATGTAATTTATGAAGTCTAACAGTGTTAAAGAATCAGTGCGTCTCGCAGCTGGGCTCACGCACGCTCGCATCATCTTCAGAGTCATTATGGCGCACTTCTGGAAGTCAGGGACCCCAGCGAGAGCCGTAATGAAAAGCAAGCTGAGCGTAATTTTCCAGAGAAATAATTAGCACAATAATGCGGCGAGAAAAGCACAACTCGGGGAAATCAACTGTTAACAAACATCTGAGACCGCACAAGCTGAGCCAGGACATATGTTTTCTCCTCAAGAAAAACAATGGCTCAGACTTGCGGGGCCGAAGACTATTTTTATCGCCCCAACTTCCACGAGTTCGCCGGCATCATCTTGGGACGTAAGCAAGCTCGTAACACATTGATTTGGCGCTGCATGTTATAACGGCTAATCCTTATTGGTTGTTGGCACTTTAATTAATTTTTCAGATTGCAGAATTTATGGACTGCAAGAAAGAAGCGATGACTCTTAATAAAAAAAGTATGAGTAAAAAAAGCAAGACGATTTCTTCATTCATTAGTCTCAGAGGAATTTGAAAGAATTAAATTTGAAAAATTAGAATACAATATCAATATCATTACATTTTGACACCGAGTTTGTCATCCTTTGCTAAGCCTGCTTACATTCTCAAAACAACAGTTTAATGGCCAGTCTCACTGGGCCTTTTTGACCTGGGGTCTGAACCTCTAATATGTAAATGCGTGAGATCACAAATATGTGAATAGCATCTTCACAACTACATATTCCAAAAACTAGATAACTTGGTCACCACAGGGACCGAGTCGTGTATCTCCCCGATCCCCAAATTTTGGACAAAATGGCCACCGGCAGCCATATTGGACGTCTAAAATTGCCGAAAATCGGTCTTGAGCATTGTCAAATAAATATCTTCGCCTGTGCAAAATTAGAAAAAATTCCTGTAATAATTGTCGCTTCCAGAGCCCGGAACCGAAAATCTCTGCGGGCGCGGCGGCGGCCTCGAAACTAAACCATAGTATCTCCCGACTATCGTCGTCGGGGAGATACAATTACTATGATTACTGTCAGTAAATGAAAGGTAGTTCTAGAACACAGACTTAAAGGGGTCATATTAAGACTTTTGGGCTTTTCCCTTTCCTCACAGTGTTACATAGTTTTTTTGTGCATGTAAAAAATCTACACATTTACAAAGCCCAACACCCACGCCAAAAGAAGTCATCATCTGCAACACTAAACAGCTCCGGACCTGTATGAAATGCATCCTTTGTAGTCCAGCTTTTTCTTCTGTAACTTGTCTACGACATGATGTGACACATTTGCATAATGCCCGTCACGCAGCTAGTTCGGCACTCCTTTAAACAAAGTTGGGGGGAGCGAGGGCAGGGAAGTCTGGTTAGTTCAAATCGCCGTGTCATGAAGACAGTGTATTTTTCAGTGTCAAGGCCAATTCCCTTGGTATGGACTTCCAAAGGAAGATGAAATGAAGTGTTTAAAATTCAGTTGTGCCAATATTCCTCAGCAGTACAACCTCAACCTCCAATCGTGTTCATTTTAGCAAGTTGTGCTTCCTTAACTGTGCCTGGCCAAAGACAACACCACAGGCTTTAAAGGACGGGGTCTAAAAGAGACGGGAGCCAAAACGGCCTCTTTCAGAACAAGTGAGCCAGAGCTACTGCTCTCACAGCCTGTGCAACTGCAACTCGGTGCTTTTCAACCATAAAAATATGCAAATGTTTTGTAAACAGACCAGAAAAATGAAAACATTAAATTGGGAAATGGGCATTATATATGACTACTTTAAGTCTTCAGATGGTAGATCATGAGGGGCTTTACATGATAGTGTTATGAGAAAGTTTTTGCCCCCTTCCTGGTTTCTTCCATTCTAGGATATTTGTCCCATTAAAATGTTTCAGATCAAACTTATTTTAATATCAGACAAAGCTGACCCAAGTTAACAGTTTTTAAATGATGATTTAGTTAATTGGGAAAATGGGGGAAAAAAAAAAGTTATCCAGCCCTACCTGGGCCAATGTAAAAATGTAATTTCCCCCTTAATCACAAAATCTACCAATTAAAAAATGTAATTAAGTTGTTCAATTTCACTAGACATACCCAGGCATGATGACTGCAGGCCCTGTTAAATTTAAACAACAATTAAATAGAATGTGTCTGGCCATGTGGAGTAAAAGACAGCATATGATGCCGAAATCTAAATAAATTTAAGGACAGATAAGAAAGTTTTTGATATCTGTCAGTCTGAAAAGGGTCACAAAGCCATTTCTAATGTTCTGGGACTCAAGCAAACCATGAAGAGCGCTATTATCTACTAATGTAAAAAAAGTTGGAACAGTGGTGTGGCCGGCCTACCCAATTCTTCCAAGAGCGCATTGATGACTCATTCAAGAAGTCACGAAAGAACCAAGATGAACATCTACAGAACTGAGGGCTTCACTTGCCTCAGTTAAGGTCAGTGTTCATGACTACACTAAAAAAGTGATGGAGCGAAAATGGCATCCATGCAAGAGCTGCAGGGCAAAAACCACTGCAGACCAAAAAGAACATAAAGGCTCATCTCACATTTGCCAAAAAACATCTTGATGACTCCAAAGACTTTTAGGATAATATTCTGCGCACCGATGTGTAAAAAGTGGAACTTTTTGGAAGACAAAGATCCCATTGTGTTAAATCAGGATGTCTTTGTCTTATATTAAAATTAATTTGAGAATCCAAAATATTTAGATATAACAAATAAGCAAAAACTGAAGAAATCAAGAAGGGGACAAATATTTTTTTCACAGCACTATAGCAGGCTTTTGGGCCAGCCATGTAATTTGCAACAGGTCAGCGTTTACTTCCCACAAAAAAAGCTTGTGTTCAGAGCCGCGCCCCGCGTTCGTCTCCAATGAGACAGAAGGGACGCGACAAGGCGTGGAGCCGGCAGTGTGGAAGAGGTGCAGCAGCGAACAAAAGGCGATTAGCCATGCACAATGGCAGCGGTGGTGCGCTAAAGGTAACCATGCGGTTCAGTGGCTCCCCCCGCACACTGAGGGCCATTTACAGCCTCAGCTGTGAAGGTCTATCAAGGCACCCAGCTTGTTCTCACAGCTGACCTCTGAGCCAGGCAACTGTAGTGAAGAAGGGGGGGTTCTATATATCCTCATGGAGGTAAGGAGTTAGGATAGTGGGCTACAGGTTTTAGGAAGAAGGCTAGTTACAGAACATTCATTCACCAGAGGCGAGGCAAAAAGATTATTGATACTTACTTCTAATTCTGGATTTTTACCTCTCCATGTATTCTCTTTTTGTCATGTATTATTAATTTTTTTTGGTACTTCATCCTTATGATTCATCTTCCCTCTCCATTTATTTTACTGCATTTTTTTCTTTTAATAAAATTAGATGGTGGTGAGAGCAGGTGCCTAAAAAAAAAAAAAAACATTCTCACTGTAAGAGCCCGGGGAAGGAAGGTATCTGGAGATTGTGTTTGGAGACGCTGCGAAGACTCCAGCCAGTAATCAAAGAGATTGGAGGGTTATCTCGGAGCAATTACTTACACCGTTCCTCCCACATCTCCTGCCTCTAATAGATCTCATTATCGCTGCAGAGTTACACGCCGTATTTATTCATGAAATGAAGTAGCAATTAAATTGGTCAAGCTTTGAAGGTGATTGTGTTTATTTGCCTGGGGTATTCAGCGTTCCCTCTTCTCTCACTCTTTTAATATCAGATTTTGACTTTAATGCTTTCTTGCTCTTAGGCTCTTCTACATAGAGAGCAGTCTGTTGGCATTTGGACAGTATCGCGATGTTTTGGTTTTTAGCCCCAAACTCCAGACCATCGCAAGTGAAAACAATGAATGTGACGTTAACCTCAAGACTGTTGGCTTTAATTTGCAGTAATTCACATCCATACCTTGTGAATCATTGAGGAGTCATAGCCTTTTTCATATAGCATCACTGCCCAAATAATTAGAGACCACATCGTACAGATGACACAGATTGAACCACAGTGACGAGTTAAGGTCTTTATTTACAGCTCCAGTGAGGCATTGTATTTAGTGCCCAAATAATATGTCCACAGCCTTTATCTGCGTTCAGATGCTGAGGTCCTTTGATTGGTTATGAAGCTGCCAGAATCGATAAGTATAAAACAGTACCATGAATTGTAATGCAACTGCAAACCCAGAAGATACATTTACTGTATTAGTCAACTCCTAAGTGATGCAGAAAGATAATAGAACACCACCCCCCCCAACACACACACACACACACACACACACACACACACACACACTCACACACTCACAGTAGGGAGGGGGGCGATCCCTGTCTCCGTCTGGCTGCATGGCCCCCAGAATGGGCATAGTCGTCCAGAACGTGCCTGAAATTCAGCGAGGGGACGTCACAAGATGCCCCAGCTGCCACAACACAGATGTTCCCGTTCCCGTTGACTGATCGGCTGTTGTTGCTGCCCGGAGGCTAGCGCTGCAATTCCGACAAGGTCCAGTGGAGACACAGGCCTCTCCCCTCCACAGAAAAATGCGACAGATCCACACAAAAAAAGGCTGTGTTCAACCGCTTCCGCCTTGCATCATCCAGTTTCAGCAGGAAAGAAATCAACCCATCAGCTTCTGGAGGACGGGCTCAAAGAAATGCAATTTCTCACAATTTGGATATAGTATTTTAGCATAAGTGCTCCTTTTGCGTCAAAGTTCCTTTCCAATTTGTTTCTTTTTTTCATTAGTTTGAAAAGAAAAAGCTGTGTGTATACAAATCTGACACCCCAATTTGTCAAAATCGTTCATGAAAAAAAAGTTAATGGACTTGAGTGTTCATCAGATAATGCTTCGTTAAAACACAGTGAAGTTTATCCAGAAAACAAAGTTTTTTAATAAACGCACAGCTAGAAAGACACTGCATGTTGGTCATACCACATTGAAGATACATGCTGTGTACGTATAAGCAAACATATGTATGACGAACTCACAAAACTGTGACTGCACAATTCAGGGCTCAAATTAGGATTTTTTTGACTGTTTTTTTTTTACTTTTGAAAATGGGTGCACTTGTGCGTGTTTAGGTGCACAGTCTAAAACTTGCTTAATTCAATAAAAAAGCCGCTTTGCAGCAGTACAAAATGAATAAACAAATATTCTTAAACTCATATTCTTTGATATGCCATAGGACTACTGTAAATTTGCAGAGGTGCAACAGGTTAGGGTTATTGGTGGGATAAGATTTTATTAAAATCATGCTGTATATAAGAAAAATAATGGAAAAAAAAACTAAGAAATCAGTAAACTGAATGTACTATTGTTATTTATCACAGTCAGATAATACTCAATCTATAATTTAATTTCACTTTGTTTGACTTGGCCGAGAAACTAAAGTAATTTGCCACAACTCCATCATAGGACCTCTCTGGCCCCAATAGCAGCAACATTGCTGCTTTTTTGCTGTTTTTGTATTTTTACATTCTTCATAACTCCATAATTAAGACCCTCTCCTTCTAGATTATATTTGATCTAGAAGAATTTTTTTTGTAAGATTTTATTAATCAGCCAGCAGCCACTTAGAATACATCCAACGAGTGAGTGCTTATCAACCAACATGAATGGATCTTCAAACATAAATCTCAATTACAATTTCCCAAGAGTTTACCCGAGAATGCGCGTGCATAATTTCAAGTGTCCACCCAATGGCCCTCATTTATCAAACTTGCGTAGAATCTGGTGTAGATTCTGGTGTAAATATCAGCGTTCTCCAGGTGTCACGTCTGACTTACTAAAAGTGTGTACGTCGCTGATTTCAGAGTAGAACTGGCATGGCATTGATAAATCTGGCGGCTGAAACCATCGTAATTTACATGACACGCCCCTATAAATTCATGTTCCGGGAGGCATAGTCCTGCCCACTTTACGACATGGACTCTCGAAAGACGGCAAAGAAGAAAGAACTTCACTTAGGAGGAAATATAAATTATCACGTCCGAGGTGGAGAAAAACAAAATAATTTTATTTGGAAGCCTTAAGAGTGACATAAAGGGAGCCCAGAAGGCTGCAGTTTGGAAAACTATTGCTGCTGCGGTAAACGCCATTGGGGTGGAAAACCGGAGTGCAGCAGAGGTTTGATTTAATTCATTAATAAATCGAAGCGACTATTCACACTTATTTAAGTGCATCCAAGCACAAAAAATTGATCGAAATTTGCGTTAGACGCACTTATAAGTGCAGCCAAGATGCATATTTCTCCATTGCCCACACTTATTTTTCCTGTGTCCAAAGCTAAAAAAAATTTTATTGGCCAAACTTATTTTAAGCGGTACTTTCTATAAGCGGCCCTGGAATGGTCATCAACTGGCGCACCTATAAGTGTGGCCAAGAAAAAAATTCAGCATTGGCCACACGTATAAGTGCGAATAACATCGGCCTTAATGAATTCAATTTAAAGATCCATGATATTTCATGTTATAAAGCCTACATAATTGACAATCCAAATGCTTTACATGTAGGTAAAAAAAAAAAAAAGTGGTCCAATTTTAAGATCGCCACCAAAAAACGGGTTGCGGCGCTCAGGCTCAGCAGCGCACAGACCGGTGGAGGCCAACCAGACTCCAACCTCCAGCTGTCACCGTTCGAGGAGCGGATGAGTCCCCACCGCCTCGATCGGAGCTGCATGAGGGTAATTGTTAAAATACAGTCTGCAGAGATCACTCTTCATTGTATTTTTATTAGTATTACTCCATGACATTTTATTGGGTACCACACAAAACGAGCAGCCACTCGTCACTTTCCCGGAGGAGATCTTCTCTGTGCCGACAGTTCCTCTCACGTCGGACAGAAGCTTATTCCTCTAACAATAGAAGATCTGCCATTGTCAAAATGTGATCATGGTCAAAGTGTCCGTAGGCCTATATTTACTGAGCAACAAAAGAAACGCAAGTTAGCTAGTTAGTTAATGTACTCTTATGGTTACTCAGTCAAAGTGACCGCAAAATAAAGAAAAATTTGATGAAATGAGTGTAAATGTGCACGCGCAAGTAATAAATTTGATTTTCTATAATAATTACCCGCAAACGTATTTTCCAGTCTGCCTTAATTAACTTGCGTTTCTTTTGTTGTTCAGCGTATATCTGACTGGATGAGCACCTGACATACCACACTGCATATCTGCCAAGCCATGCATTGCGCGTAATCAAATTGATTGTAATTGTCAGCCATCTGGCCTGACAAGCAGGTTGTCTCAAAATATAAGTTTAATTAATTTCTCAACACAGGTGTCTTCTTTATTTATTTATTTATTTATTCATTCATATATTAATTTAGCCTATTTATTCATTTTACTAATAAGAGTAACAACAGCATGACGTCCACATCGCTGCATATTACTCATTTTGACAGCTGCACTCGTTCCTGCATGTTGTTCGCTGGTTTCAAATCTGCGTACACCTGGCCAGACCTGGCGTGAGATTTTTGCGGACCGTTCACTCACGTTCAGATTGATAAATGTCGATCCTTGCGGGAGATTTGGCGTACACCCATTTTTTTGGTGTACGCACGTTTGATAAATAGAGACGACCGGCACATCCGGGTACTTCGCCAAACGTCAAGGCCGCGCCCCTTTTTGGGGGATGGAAAACCTCAGATCCCATTGACTCTAATGTAATTTGATGTGTTTTCAGGTGTAAAATTTATCAGATTTATTTAACTAAATTTCCTGTTTATATTCATTTATTGATTTATTGATATGTCTAGCGATTATTTTGCTACCTTGCCCGAACCTGAGCGTTCGCGTTATCTTAGTAAATTAAGGTTGATCGGTCCACCCACTTGCCCCTTCACTACCGCGAATTTCGAGTTCTGTGTCAGTTTGGGGTTAAGAATAACTAACAAATGCACATAACGTTAGACCGCAAACCTGACGGTTGGCTGACGCTATTTTACGTTAGCTAGTTCAGCAGTTAAAGAATAAATAATGACACGAGACAAAAATCGTAGCGAATAAACCTATTAAAGTATAGTATCAATCTTACATATTATAGGGTACTTACGTTACTTTCTAAGTTTAAAAAAAGAGTGGCATGGCCTGTTATGAAGCGTTTCCCACACATATAAACATGGGAAGACACTGGATACATAGCTTTTTCTCTTCATCTTCTCTTAACTCTCCTTTGTGAATTCTTCCCTTTTCCAGGTAGGATGGGAAACCTGAGGTCCGGACTGGTCATTTTATTGGAGGTGCAACCCGGCACACAACAACTTTTGGACATTTTACTGCTCAATTATCACGCTTATTTCTCATTGATTTCAATGCATTAGAGCGTTTCTTTTCCCCTGAGAAGGTCCGAAACTTTTGCGCTGAGCTCTTGATGATGTTGAACCGGTCGTCTCTATGAGGGCCACTCAGTGTGAAACGTCATTTATTTCTCCCATTTGGCCGCAGTCCCATTGGTGCGAGTCCTGGTCTGTGCTGGCGGCGCCCTCTGGTGCCGCGGAGGACAGATATCCCACAAACTCCCCGATCCTGGATCAGTGAAAGTCTTTGGTGAGAAATATACATGACGCGATCGCCAATGATAACTCATACGCGGCCTCAGACCAAATGTGTTCCACAGTTTTGCAGTCCCATCAATTTTGTCATTAATTCTCGTCCCTTACCGATAAATTTATCATTTCAGGAAAGGATGAGCGCATTTGTAGAAAGAGGATTTATTTCGGGGGCAGATTTTTACTAAGTGCACGCGGTGCATCCGACTTTAAATTTTGGGCGCACCTGCCGAAAACCGGGTGCACCTATGCACCCGCTATTTCGAGTCCTGCAATTGAGGAGTCCGCTTTTTTGAGCAATTTCTAAAAGTTTAGCCCTGTTCAAGTAGCCAGTGCCAACACCTGGAACTTCATTAAGTTATTAATCACATTTGTATTGAAATGTGTTCTACAAAATGTTATTATTATTATTATTTTACTGTATTGATAAAAATATACTATACTTTTTAGCATGATTTATGGTGAGGGAAACATGCAAGAGAAATCTATATACATAAGGTCTGTATGAATACAATGCAAGAATTTTGAAATACAGCAGGAAATGTACATGTGACAAGTAGCTACTTACTTGAATGTCACATCAGCACATAATAACACAAAACAGTTTCATAATGGTATGAAAAAAGATAAATGCCTGCAAATGTAGGAGAATAAATTCAAGGCATATTTTTCCATCTACAATCTCAGGACAAATAATCAAATTTTAACATAGGGGACGGTGCGATAATGGAGATCAAGGGTACATCACTCAGAATTTGAAAAGAAAAAGTGCACAGACAGCTCATTCATTGTAATAATTGCCACAAGATCAAAACTTCACTTAAAGCTTGTTTTATTACCACTGCTGTGGTTCACTTGAGTTCCAGAACACTCCCTCAACCACCCCCAGATCAGCTCTCCAATAAGATTAATGCGTCGACCCTTGGGGACTCGCCCTTGCGTGTCGCTTTGATATAAACTGGGCCTCCAAATCTCCATCCTGTCTGCAATATCATTGGCATATACCTTGTGCATATTCTCTGACCTAGAGCTGACCTACCACCCTCCCCCCATCAGCAGACACAAACAACTTCACACTGGTCAGCATGTAATTCTCTTTAGAACTACACAAAGCTTATGGTCAATTTTTTGCAATGACATCTGACAGCACAAAGTAACAAATACGAGAGACATGTTTTTTTAACCCTTATAATCATTCAGAATAAATGGAATCTCTGTAACAGTTTGCACACACACATACACTCAAAATAAAATAACCAATACCCAGAGCAGCTATGACTATGCAGAAGGTACTGGGAATACACCGCACAGTGATGTCCATGAATGTGTGGGCTGAGATACTGCATACCTTTTACAGGCTGTAATTCCAAGTTGGGTCACTGGTTATGGGTGTTTCTAACACAAAATCTAAGTTAGCTGGTGGCACTCACATTTTTTTTAAACAATCATACAGAGTTTAATTCCATATAGGAATTATAGCCTCTTAAAATTGTGTCACTGTCCAAATACTCACGGACCACTCCTGATTCCGATAAATTCGAAGACTAGCGAGCTAGCAGTAGTAGATGCTGCCCTCGGAACAGACCTGATTGGTTACTGAAGGCACAGCACCTTCATCTGATCGGCTACCAAAGCTGTAGCAGCTTGATCTGATTGGCCACTCTCAGCAGAGTACATCTGTTTTTATTCGGCTCTTTGACTCCCCCATCTCGGGCCCACGCCGACTCTGCCAGGCAAATCCGCCACTCCAAATTAATCTCAGCAAAATATGCTGGACATTTTAATGACTTAATGTGGCTAGCAAGAGCGCTAACAGCCCAGTGCAATTACTCCCTCAGCACACAACACAGCCTAAAAAGTAAAGCAGGGAATTAGCCACCTAATATTTTTTGTAAAGTCAAAAAAGATACAGTCCAGATGTTATGCAATTATTACCATCATCATCAGGCCTACAAGCAATAATGGTACCACGGAAGTAGGATAAATTGTGCCAGTAATAGTTTTTAACACTGGTAGTTACAGTGGTAGCAGCACTACCTGTAGCAGAAGAAGCAATAGAATCAGCAGAGATATTAGTGGTAGCAGGGATGGTAGTAGTACAGCTCTTTTTAGCAGCAGTAGTTGTAGTATGATACATTTTCAAAAAAAAAATCATTTGAATATGAGGAGAATCAGCTTCTTTGGAATTATATGCAAATATGCGGCAGTATTGAAAGGGACAAAATAATGCTATTGTGCACGCTGTCATCAACACTATCGTGAATTGTACAAAATATGTTTGTAATTATGCAAATTTATCAAATTACAGCTTCTCGTTAGAAATACCACCCCCTTACCCCCCACCAGACACACAAAGCTATGAATGACAGTGGCATTGTGGGATGTCCGCTCAGCCTGTATCTCCTGAGCCATCTGACAGATATATCCATAACTTTCTTCCCTGTGTGTACTCTGGCATGAAGTTCTGGCTCTGGGGGAGCGGATGTCTTCGTTTTTTTTTTTTTTTGGATTAATTTATGCTTTTCCTTTGTGCATTAATATCACTCAAACTTCATTGTCAACAGGAGATGCATTTGTCAGTATCAATCTAAACGTGTTTTAATAAAATGTTTAAAAAACCTGTGGGAATGGTCCATTTACACACAGCCTTTTCAGATCCGTATATTTATACACACCGTATTTTCAGATCTGTGTATGTTTCCAAAAAATAGAGCAATCGCTTGCAATACAACGGAGATGTACAGTTGTACAACACTCCTGATGTACTCCATATGAGTCCATAGCCTGAAAACATCACTGAGACACATGGGAAACTCCATTCAGCACCTGTGAATTTGGCAGAGGAGATGGGAGGGAGGGATCATTGAACTCCATCATTCCCAAGAGGGACTCCCATGCAGCTCCTAACACATCAGACTACAAACAGGCCCAAACTTCCCACATGAAAATCAAGCAGGCATGTCATCTTCATGACTCAGTAGGGACAGAAAGCAGGAATCAAGAACAGTCGCCAGACCCAACACAGATCGCGGTCAAGCCGATGAGTTTCGGAGACAAAAAGTGGAATAAAAGAGCAGCAGCAGAAAGGACTCCTGGGTCATTGCAGATAAAATCAACCAATTCTGAAAAAGAAAAGTTCCCTCCTGACCCCGTCAGAATCAGCTGATTATTATTATTTTTATTATTATTATAATTATTATTATTATATATTTTTTGTATAACAGCTTTAGTATATTCAATGTTCAATGAAAGTATGCAAAATTATCACCTTCATACTATGTATATTTTCCAAGTTACAGGCCCTGAAAGGACATTGGGTTTGGTCAAAATTTTACTTTTAATTAAATTATTTTCCCAGCAATTTAGACACCTCATAACTTCACGAGTACAGGAGAAAGTCCCATGACAATTTCAGGGATGATAAACAAATCTGAGCTCTGTTAAAAATGTGACCAAATCTACTTTACATCCACTACAGGTGTCACAATCTAAAGCCAAAATCTCATGTTTGTTCGGCGTGATTTTTCCATGACCAACTAAGAGCATCAATATCATGGGATATACTGAATCATAGTTTCAACTGCAAAACTGAATAAATGCAATGTCTGTGATGCAAAGTAATAGAGACAAGCACTGGTAATCTGAATGTGCCATCTGTATTCTGATAATTCACCAGACTAAACTTGTGGGATAGGCGATAGCTCAAAAAGTTATAGCGTACGAAAGGTCTCATTTTTACCTACAGTTTATTACCAAACTCATCTTCAAGCAATGATTCCTTCTGGGTCAAAATAATTTTGTAATGTAAGAATAGCATAGTTTGCATAGTTTGACACTGAAAATGTAAAACTTGAGATTCGATTTACTCAAAGGATAAAAATCATAATAATGCTGAGTGAGTGGCAACTACTGTATACACATATACTGCATGTACGAAAGAGTGGTTTTCAAGTTTAACTTCCACCATATGCTAATGTCATAAGCAACATACCTGGTCATATGCAATATCCCATGGTATTGATGCTCAGTGCTGGTGATAGAAAAAAATTGTGCTGAACAAAAACAAGATTTTGGCTTTATACTGTAGCACGTGGACTAGACATAAAATTGACTTGGTTGCAGTTCTTAACAGATCTCAAATGTAAGGCAAATAGATCAGCCAGATTATATCACCAAGAATCTGTCTTCAACCCAAATACGACGTCATAAACCAACCCATGCAAAACCGCTTTCATCGCCATAACAGTGTGTTTATTTGCATGGGTTGCATGCTCAATGGGAAAGGGTATTTACAAGTCCCCAGGACTCTTGTATGATTATGTAGATGAGTCCTCGTTTTGCACTTAGATCACCATCACTGACTATTAATAAAGCACAGACAATAAGTACTCGGACCGCAATGCTGTATACAAAAGGGCCAAAATTCCCACATGGCTCAAAGGATATGGATATAAACACCAGCAAATTAGAGCTCTATTTCAACCAACTGAGGGTAAAGCTGAACACAGTTTTCAAATCAATTGCGCTTGAAAACAGAGTTGAAAGCCAAATAAACTAGAGCAGAATTAAAGCAAAAATGGCGACATAATCCAAGTGCTCACGGACAACGCTAAATGACCAATACACCAAGTTTTGAGTCTGAGAGAAGTTTGTGATGAGTATGTTGTTATCATCTTAACCCAAGGGCTGCATAATCACACTTCTTTGAGGACAGATAGAGTGGCACAGAGATACAGCGAGCAGTGCTGTTACTTCACAGCAAGATGGCCATGGGTTCAAATCTAACCCGGGGCCTTTCTGTGTGGAGTTCACAGGTACTCTAGTTTCCTTCCATAGTCTAAAGACATGTATGCAAGGTTGACTGGAGACTCTAAGCTGCCCATAGATCTGAGTATCTGAGTGAACATGAGGTTATTCAATTCCTAAACATTTAGAATAAATTCAACAGATGCGACAATACAGCCATTATATTATGTGCTAAAAGTATTGTTCAATAATGAATAAATAAATGAGGACAGATGAATGGCAGGACAGCCCTGTATTAATGTGTTCAACTTGCAGCCATAGTGCAGTTAGCTGACTCCTGGTGGATACTTAAGGCAGCAAACATTATAGGGATCAAAGAACAATAGTTATACGTGCGTCTATTTTAGAGGTTTTCAGAAAAATGGATCTCTAGGTTTGCAAGTGTTCTATTAAATCAGGTATTCCATATCATTTTTATATCAGTCACTCTTACTGCATGGTTCAGAAGTATATTGAACACAAAAGTTTTCACATAGGTGTGGTACCGCAACATCATGGCCAAAATTACCAAAAATGGGCATGTCACCTCTGTGCTCAAACAATTCTAGCACTTGATGTGACATAACACGATGGTGATAGGTTTAAGTACAAGTATTTCTGCAATGGAGGACAGACGATTCTGTAATACAATTCATGTTTATTCATCAAAATGTCAATGTTTAATTAATTTGAGCAGATTTTGTTCCACATACCATACAATGAAAATGTGAATTCTACTTAAATCTAAGGCAGATGGACATATAGTTATTTTGCTCCAAGAGTTAGCTGTTAGAAAGCTGTGACAGAAGGTAAAAATCTCAAAACTGCTAAATTTGGACATATCATCAGTGTGCTCCAAACCCCAGATAAATCAGGAGAGATGAGGTCGGGTCCCAACCTCGAATTTAATAACTCAGCATTTGGGCCGTAAAACAGGGCTGTCCATCCGTTCGTCCGTCCATCCATCCATCCATCCATCCATCCATCCACTGTCTAACCCTCCAGGAAATTCTGGTGTGAGGGGAAGAGTGGAATGGGGGGTGCTTAAGCCTATCCTAGCATTCACAGCAATCCATTGCAAGAATCACACCTGCCTTCCACCATTCACACACACATACCTACAGGCTGTTTAGCATTTCCAGTTATCAGATCATGCTTGTGCTTGGACTGTGGGAGGAAACCAGAGTACCCAGAGTAAAACCACACAAACACGGGGACAACATGCAAACTCCACACAAAGAGTCCACAGGCCAGTTTTGAACCCACAACCTCCTTGCCGCATGTCCACCACACTGCCCTGAAAATGGGCCCAATAGCCCAATGTTGCTCCAGGGGTTTGTCTGTTAGTGTCTGGACCTAACTTTGGTCTTTCTTGGGTGTCCAGGCATCCTTAAAAATCTTTCACTGGTTAAAATAGTTATTTTTAAATGTATTTTTAAATCCCACCAACTTGCCTTGAAACAGCACAGCAATTCGTTTTTGTCAACAAACCCCATGGGAAGGGGAATGAATATATCGCCCCAACTGCTAAGGCAGGAAACAATGAAACTCCTCAAATTGAGAACGGAATCACTTCTAACATCTGGCGTTCTCCATCATACCGAGCCTGTGCATATTTCAATCGCAGGACCACCAAGGAACGCGAAGTCTGTTTCACAATGGTGTGTTGCGAATGACTGCTTAGCATAATGGTGTTGGTTTTTTTTTCTCTTCCTCAGGGCTAGGAAATGAAATATAATATCATTAAACAGAGATGTGCCGGAATAAAAAAAAAAACCCTCGACATATCCATCTTCGGCATGTTTACACTTTGCGTTCGCTGTAATGCTGCAGTTGTCAGATCTGACTTATCATTGAGATGTTTGCTGTCGGAAATGGCGGGCTGTTCTCATTGATCACCCTGCGAGACTTAGTCAGAATAAACAGATTAGCATTAGAAAACTTAAGCGTGTAGAGAATGTGTGGTACAGAAACTGTTTCTAAATCCTGTACAGTGACTCCATACGGCATCCCTCAAACAGGGTTTGACTAGCATTGAGTAAAGCAAAAGTACATTAAAATTAACCACCATATTATCCTGGAAAAGAGTTTTCAGGAATGTTAAGAAACTAAACAAAACTGATATAACCATTTTATGAGCACAGCTTCAATGTGTGTGTGCATGCGTGTATGTGTGTGTGTGCGCATGTGTGTAACATTGTGTTTCCTGTATGTGAATTGGATGTGAATGTTATCTCACTGGCTACAAGCAAATCTACCTACGGGTACAAATAAAGTAACCTGTTACCTGTTACCTGTGTTTAGGTGCATTTTTGTTACCTATTGGTGACCTTTACTGGCGTAAACACTGACCTTGTTGGGCCAGTAGTCCTTATGGGGACTGAAGCCAGGTCTTAATAAGGCAAAACGTCATTTCTGAGGTTATAGTTTAGGTTAGGGGTCAGGTTAGAGGTCGGGTTAGGGTTAGGCTGTCCATAATGAATAGAGGTCAGTGCAATGTCCTAATAAGCATAGCTGCGCAAACATGTGTGTGTGTGCGTGTGTGTGTGTGTGTGTGTGTGTGTGTGTGTGTGCATATGTTTATCTCTACTTATGGGGCTAAAAATATGCCTTGTGGGGACTTTAAGTATCCACAAGTATGATAAAGTCTGAAAAAATATTAAGGAAAAGGCTTAAATCATGGCCAAGGGCTGGGTTTAGGTCTGGAGTTAGAATTTAGCTTATAGGGTTACAATGAAGTCTAGTTTAAAGGTTGAGTATTAGAATGACACTGTTGGTTAACATGAGATGTTCATTTAAGGTAAAAAAAAAAAAAGGTTTTTGGGGGGTTTGTAGGTTAGAGTTAAAAATAAGGTTTGGGTTAGGGAAGGGGTTAAGACAATGTTTGATCTCAGGGTTTGGGGGTTTGGAAATAGGAAATATTTTTTAGAAATACTTTTGGTCCTTAGAAGTATAGAAAAACAAGTGTGTGAGAGTGCTTGCGTGTGCCAGTGTGTGCTGGGGGGGCTAGGTGTGGGCATGTTCATGCGTACATAGATGCACATTTAAAGTGTGGTTCACCCATTAAAATTGTGCCACAATCCATTTACTATTGGACCTCTCCGAATATTCAATGTGTGTCTGAAAGCAGGACAGGAGGTTAGGTGAATAACACAAAAATGCAACTCCACTAAAGCCATATTTGAATATCCAACAGGATCTATGGGCTGGGGTAGGCCGTGTTGATTTAGGGGTCATTCGAGGATCAGAGGTACAGATGGCCTGAGGTGATATTTCGGGGGCCAGGCCAGTGAAACAGAACCTTGGCGACATCCTTTATCCCACCGACACCTCGGACGCCTCCAGCCACGCCGCAATCCGCTTTCCCACGAGGGCAAGCGACCCGGCTAATTAATTTTCTATGAGCTGGGCAGCGGGCCTACAAAGGCAAGGGAGAACAATTAAGCTGGAGTACATCATCGGTTACGGTTGGAAACTTGACCCCGTGTCATTTTCTTATTCCTTGAAGTGATTTTTCTCCCGTCAGCAAGTTACTCCGCCAATGAGGCTAATAATCCATAACTGCTGTTTTGCAGCACCCGAATCGTTAAATGCTAAATCAGCATTTAAGCGGTATTTTATTACACTATATACATGAACTATTTCTTACCTTTTATTTTCCACCTTATTTGGCAGACAGATACATTGTCACTCTTATGGTATCTGTATGTAGGAAATTTGGCTGAGACACAACTTCGTATGATGTATGTCATCCATTTGTCAGGCACTTGGGTGTTCTGTATTAATTCAACTCTTACAGAGTACATGATACTTATTGGCCTGATATGCACTCTGTTGAATGTTACTGAATATTTTACTGTGGTGGATTTCCATCTACAGTAATCCTTTACTTTAACTAGCATAATTGCCCAGGTTATTTATTTACGATTTCGGCAAGTAGTTTGTATATCAGTCAGTTGCAATAGACGTCTGTTTGTCTGTGAGTTTGTAGTTACATATCCTTTCAACATTTATCCTGCACCAATCTTAACAAAACTGAAGAGACACGTTAGCATAGTTTACTCGCCACAGACCTATACTTTTTTATGTTTCTATGTCAAAGGTAAAGGTCAAGGTCACACAAAGGGTCCAAAACACATGTTTATCCAAAACTTTGTTTCTAATTACATTAGAGACTTGAAACTAATGCCATTCTTTTCGTCAATGTAATGCGGTTCTAGCGGTTATGGGTCACAATGATGTCACTCTGACGCAAGTTCGATTTTTGCAAAAATGAATTTTTTTGATTCTGTTCTTTAGACAATATATCTTTTCACCTTCTTAATTTTGGATTTCAGCAAGTCGTCATTCTTATGCCTGTGATCCACTCACGCTTTTAAGGCTTCCGCACGCAAGCGATCGTGGCCAGTCGGAAGCTTTTGGAAGCGCCAGGAACCATCTGAAACTCGCGCAAACAATCGTCGAAAGTCAGAGCGATTGGGGAAAAAATTTTATCCCATGATCCACTAACGCGAGCATTTCCGATTGATTTTTGCCAACGTCAACAATAAAGAGGGCGGTTGTTTTTGTAAACGGTTTCTAACTGGCTAATTGCAGAGGAAATTTTCGCCACATAGTTTGCACTTGACGAACCGATACTCCCGCGTCCTTCCAACAACTCATATGACCTTTCATTTATTTATTTTATTTTTGATCAGAGCATTATTTTCCCCTTTAATGAAGAGTAGATTTTTTTTTTTTGAACGCTTTTAAAAATGAAAAGTACAGGTAACTGTTCAACCACCCTGCTGTTTTCAGTCGGCAGAAGTGATTGTGACGTTACAGCAGTATTAGAATTGCTGGTGGTTCAGGCGAGACTGTCCCATATCACTGTAAAGTAAGCCCATGTGTGAAAAGCACTGTAAGGTAACCAAAATATTTGTAGCAAACTCACACAAGCGCAAGAGCAGCACGTAAACTTCACACACAAAGACCCCAAGCTGAATTTGAACCCACAACCTTTTTGCTTTTCTTTGCCCATTCGAATGTTTAGCTAAGACCATTTCAATCACAAGCAATAGTGGCTCTACACCTTAGAATGGTCAGTTTTTTTACATTTGTTTTTGCTTGATAGTATAATAATGTGGTCTGACTGATTGTGGCTCAGGACTCCTGTGATTGATGATCCCGCACTTGGGAAATAACAATAGGTCACTGCCAGTCTGGAAACTGGGGCTCTGCAGTCAGATCCAGGAGCTGGCGACTTGTTGCCCACTGTCATAAACCAAGTGTGGGCGGGCCAAATAGCTTTTCCGAACACCTGCACCTGAGATCGAGCTTCTGGCTGGCTGAGGTACAAATGAATCCGGTATTCTGGTACACGAGCGTGCGCAAATAATTGCAGAGCTACTGGATGACACAACAGCTGCTCAGCTCTCCCAACCTGGAGGGGCGACAAATTATTTGTGTTCGCGACATGATGCAGACATCTGTGGCACAGACAGTTTTGCACATGCTCGCCATGCCAAACCGTAGTTGGAACCAGAAGCCACCATGTTCATTTATATATATATATATATATATATATATATATAAACATGGGAAGTTATTCCCCACCATGCAAACTGCTGAATGCAGTTTGTTCAACATGATTGATCATTTGTAAGATTTAATCCAAGATCAGGAGTAAACTGAAAGGAAAAAAAAACATTCCAAAATTTGTTTATATTGTTCAGTGCTTAATTAAAATGACTTACAGTCTATATGAAGATATCAAATTAATTTAAAAAGATCAGATTGTCATATCTCCGAAACTAAGTGTTGGGGAATATTATGTTTTTGGCTTGGCCGCCGCTGCAGATCTTTGTGTTAGCACGATAGCTCGAACACTTTCTTTGGGATTTGCACAAAATTTATGGGTTCTTTCCTGGCGGATAGAGGGTGAACCCTATCGAGCCTTCCTGTATCGCCATCACCAGGGCGAAATTAATACTCTCAAATGCAGTAACTCAAACAGTTTGAATCGGAATCATGTCACACTTCTTGCGATTGTTTCTGGGGCAGAGAGAAGGCTTGTCATAGATGTTGGTCACCCTGTGACCTTTGCTATGGCGTTACCACTGGGCCGTAGTTTTCATTTTTATAAATACTAATAACTTGATATTTTAATGGGGACATCATGAAACTCTTGTGTTCATTCCTAATCCATACAGGACAGACCCTACTGTATTGTGTGACCTATGACCTTTCCTGTATCATCTCCACCAGGTCAGACTTTACATTTCCAAATCCAATTACTCAAGCAGTTTCGCTGGGAATAAAGCCTCCCTTCTTCTGTTTTTTTTTCTGGTGCACAGGGAAGGACTGTTATTGATGCTGGTCACCCTATGACCTTTGCTGTAGCTCCACCACCAGACCAATCAATTAATGTTTAAAAATTGCAATAACTCAAACAGCTTTAATGAGAATCATGTCTGCTAATAAAATTCCTGGTGGAAAGATGAGGACGTAATTGATTGTGGTGGTTCTCTAGTGTTTCCTGTTGCACCACAACTGACATAAATTAAATATTTTCAAAGGAGGTAACTCAAAACAGTTTTTAACAGAACAGACTACACTTTCTTCGTGATTATTCTTGGTGTATACACAAGGAGTGTGATTGATATTGGTCATCCTTTCATCAAAATTTGCTGTGAACATTTCTGGAACCCAGACTAGTTCTACTGTTGATTTTCTGGTCCCTACACCCTTTCCTGTTTTGCATCCACTAGACCAACCAACGAACTTTGCCTATGGCAGGGAATTCTGTCATTTCCAGGACATACCCTGCTATGATCAAGCGACAGCATCTGTCTGGACTGTGAAGGTAAAGCAATGGTCACTAATTAAACTGTACTCCAATTTGTGATACCAATTTATTAAAAATTAACTATAGTATAAGGGAATATTGATTTGTGTAATGCTAATGAATCCATATGAAACATAACTAATAAAATCATATACACTAATAATTATATTCAATTAATCAACAAAATAAACAAAAAAATCTTCCAAGCAATTTGCATGAGGTCTTCATCAATAAATTAGTCACAAGTAAGAGGAAATATGAGCAGCTTTGAGGAATAAGCTGAATGCAGAAACATGCTATTTCAGTTTTTTATCTGGTGTGACATATTATTGGCAAAAGACATGCAATACAAAGTGAGGTAAATCACCCCATTTTCCGTGGTTTATATCACACTCTTATGATGAAAACAAGAGTTAAGTCAGGAAGTATGAGAAATTGTGATACAAAATGTCATTTCCCTGGCTTTAAAGGGAATTTTCATTAAAGGTGATTTGAGAAAATTTCATTCTGCCAGAAGCCTTCATTTTAAATAATACAGTGAAATGTGAAGACTCTTTTAGAACAGCTGCATCAGAAGGCATGTGACAGATCAGTGAGATTTTTCAAGGAATTTCAAAGTTTTCAGCAGTCCTTGAATTGCTGCTCACTAATCAACTTAATATACAAACATGGCCTCCCTTAAACTGAATGGTCACAATGTGAATTTAAAGTTAGTTTAAACATCTAAATTGTGCCAGGCGCACGCCGGGCGACATCAGTGCCAACGGGTATATCCAGGCGCATTTTGCAATTTCGTGCCCGGCGCATGTTCCCACCATCATCCCTCCTGCTGGCTCAAGTGGCAAAGGGGAGGAGACATGAGTGGGTTTAACACAGCCGAGTGTCTTCACCAATCAAACAAGTCCTCTCCTCTCCTTTAAAAAAAGCCGTGGGCAAGGCGCAGCTTTCATTTGACATGGATGAAGTGGACACAGCAGCAACACCAGACGGCCAAACTTCAGCCAGGAGGAAGCTGATGTTCTGGTCCGGGAGGTTCAAGCTCGCAGTGGCCGAATATATGGTCACGCGAACAGACCTGCACGGGCTGATGATGAAAAAGCGGCCGCGGCATTCTAAACCCCCTAGAACTGCGGCTGCCGCTTTTATCACAACAATGCAAATGTGAAGCCATTTCGTAATATCATGCGATTATAAAGAGGGAATCAACAATATATTGTTTTTGAACGAATGAAATATAAAAAATTGCCAATAAATACATGTGAATTTATTGAGCACAATAATTAATTATGCTGACAAACATGTTATATGAGAAAACAGCAACTTGAGTCAACATTTGTTGTAGCCCTACTGCAACCAGAACGAATCCGACAAGGGGTGCACTTGACAGAGCAATATAGACTACCTTTTTAGAGGCTAATAGTACTCAATAAAAGGTTTAGATAAATGTAGGATCAGGCTGTGTTTCTAAAGCCGTGTTCACACTGGACGCCTGAATTTTTCCGACAATAGATTACATTCAAAGTCAATACAAAGACGAATACACACGAAATGTATACTCGTGTCTTTGCGTTGACTTTGAATATAATTGTCGTCTTGAAAAAATTTGTTTCATTCAGATGAAGGACACATACCCACATAGCCTACACACGCACTCACGGTTGCACACACACGGATGGACTCATATCTTTTACTGACATGAAATATCATGCATTACTAACATCAGTGCCTGTAAAAAGGTTTCTAGCGTGGACAGAGCTGTGCAGCCAGGTGGTCTCTCCTCTCGTGCTGTGCTGCTCAATACGGCACATGCAGTTTGGCCTCTCTCTGTCTCAAGTCCTGTAATGTCTCCTGCGTGAGGTAAAAGTGACATCCATGGCATACAGGATGGAGCACGGCATGCCACAGAGAATGCACTGACACTCTGAGGGGTGTCAGGTCGAGTTTCCATTACGCCGTGCCAACCGCCTTTGATCTGACATCAGGACAATCGATATAGATACTATAATTTATGTGCTGATTCAGATAGTTACATTAAAATAGTGGTTGCTGTAATTATTTATTGCATTGAAATGTGCCTGACATTCTGGAAACCTGCCTGTGAGGTTTGGTGATGTGTGCACACTGTGCACCGGTCAACCAAATTACCACTGCACAGAAAGTAAACCAGGATGGAGCCCATCTTTCGGCGGAGCCTTTGCCACGAAATCACTGCGTCATGATGAATATTGACCCCTCCCCTACTGGCCGCCACCAACCCATCTCGTGGTTCTACCAAATTTCCAAAGTGGTTGCGCACGGTGTTGCACCGTGCAAAATTACCATTGCGCGGGCTGCACCAAACGAAATAACCACTACATGGGCTGCGCCACCCTGCGCTGCGCCAAGAAATTAGAGCCCTAAAAGTTCACATTAACGCAATTTTATGTACAATGACAGAAAAAATTTAAATGATTGAATTTGTCACATATCCCATTATATTTTATGCTCATATAAGATGGTAAATTTAAATGTGCACTATATATATAGTCCGTATTTGGATAGTGGCATCATTTTCACTCTTTACACCACCTCAATGGATTTGAAACGAAGCAATCAAGAAGTGCTTTCATTGAAGAATTTTTGGTTTTAACGATGGGTCTTGTTATAAATATGGCATGAACTATGGAGGAATTACAACAAAATGTATTCATATAGCACCCCAATTTTAGGGGCTCAAAAATCATTTTAAAAACTAATCAGAAATAAAACTGCCATTTTTTTGCCATTGTTTGTGAATCCTTTAAAGCCAATAACTGCCTGACACCAGGATCCCATATACATTGCCAGATGCTGAGTTTATTCCCTGGTGATGTTCAGCCAGGCCTTAACTGCAGCTGTCCTCAGTTCCTGCTCAGTCTTGGGCCGTTTTGCCTTCAGTTTCGCCTCCAGCGAGTGAAATGCATGCTCAGTTGGATTAAGGTCAGGTGACTGACTTGGCAATTGTAGAAATTCCACTTCATTGCCCTCAGTTGCTTTCGCACTATGCTTCGGGTCATTGTCCATATGCACTGTCCAATGACTTCAGAAGCATTTGGCTGAATCTGAGCAGATAAAAATAGCCCAATACAATTCAGAATTCACATCAAGCAGCTTTTGTCAGTAGTTAAATTATCAAAAATACATGGTGAACCAACTCAACTGGCAACCCTACATGTCCATACAAGAACATGCAACAAAAATGAGGTGGTATGTTTGGGATCAAGAGTGTTCTCCAAACACTCCTCAGCCCATCATTCTGGAGCAAGTGGATCTTTCATCTGTCAAAAATCTGGGCTTCCTGTTTTTGAGGCTTTCCAATGGGCAATCTCTTGTGGTAAACAGTTTAAACCCTATTTGCAATGGTGAAGTCTTCTTTTGGATGTTGACTTTGACGCAGATATGCCTCACTCCAAGAGGGTGTTCTTGATCTAAGCCGGTAAAGAACTCTCCTATCATCCAAGATAGTTGTTACCTTTAGTCTTCCAGGCCTTTTTGTGTTTCGGTGCACACCATTCAATTCTTTCTTTCTAAGGTTAAAACTTCCAATGATTTTACCAACTATCTGATGAGTCTGTTATGAAATTTCGTGAAATGACTGGTTTCACAATCTTACTGCAACATATATATGGAACATATGTATGGAACACATGGTGGCCATTGATTGGTTCCTCAAAACACCTTATCCATTATCTGTTCATTTTTCATTAGGTTGTGGGGACTAGAGCCGGCCCCAGCAACAAATTAGCAAGGGGTAGGAGCACATCCTGGTCAACGTAACGATCCATCACAGAGATCGTACACAATTCACTCAAAAGGGTAGAAGCTGAGGAGAACAAAGGGAGAACACAGAAAGACTCCAGGTCCGGTTTGAACCTACATCCTTTTTGTTGCGAGGCAATAGAGCTGCCAAATGGACCACCATTCCATGGGTTTCATCCCATTAAAATGCATGCAAGGATACATTCTGCAGTGCTAGCATTTCTGACCGAGTCTCCACACAATAACAGTGAGACCCATTAACAAGCCGTGTCAAAAAATTATTAAATGAAACGGCAATGTTATTTATAATTTCAACAGGCAATAGAGGGTGACCTTCCCCTAGTTGGTTTTCATTCAGTGGGGAGCTAAAAAGGAACAAGGACGTGAACATTCAATTTGAATACAAATAAAGCTGTCAGCATTTAAATAAGGGCCTTTTCTTTAGTCCTGCCGTGGCTTTTTTTTTCTGAAACGTGACACAATCGCAATTGTCATTAAACTGAAACTGTCGTATGAGTTATGACTTGCAAGACATGCATACTTTGCTAAATACAGGCTTTCTAAAGGCTTGGACTCAGTAAATCAAAATGGCACCTGATTTAGTTTACAGTACTTCAGAAATGGGATTCAGCGCATTATGGGGCCTTAAATTACTTCCTCATCAAACATCTCTGGAGTTGAATATGAGGAATATTTATGCCAGAATACAGTAAGCTGGCAGAGAAAATTTATCACTCAGATATGGGGGAGAGGACCGATCAGGATGCAGTACTGTGCACGTGAAAAGCAAATTGAACGAAGATAAGCTAAATGCAGATTTGCCTTCAAGATGGCAGTCTGTCGCAACCCTTGAAATAAAATTGAAAAACTCTGGAAACACCAGCAAATGCTTTCAGCATGCAGAATTCATCAGTGCTCAAGAGAGCTTTATATTATTCAAAAGACGTACTACGCACAAGAAAAAAAAAAAAACCACTTCTAAAAATAAACAGAAACTAGGTGAGTAGATGTATTATAAATGAGGCGTAAATATGTAATAGCTCAAAAGAATGGACAGAGCTTGTGTTCTTTTCAGAGAGGAAAATGGCATAGCATCATCTGAGTGACCTAGTTCTTTAAATTTAAAATGTCCGTAAAAAATTAGAAATCCATTTAAAAAATGTGCTTTCTACCATGACTACATAGAAACTTGTGTAAAATTAACAGTGCTGTTTACAGCTTTTTAAGAATTTCTAAGGTGATTTGGCTATAAAAACATAAGTTTAAATAATTTGCAGCCCAAGAACCAGTGGCTGTTCAGCGAGGCCAGCTTTGCCAGTCGGAGTAAAAGCCTATGGGACAGTAGACCGCAGTAGAGCCTGCTCTAGCTGTTGAATGCGGAGCGTTTTGTCAGGGTTGGACTAAAAACCTACGGTGCAGTAGACCTTGAGGACCAGGCAATGCTACTATGTCTGTTGAATAACGAGTTTGTTGTTAGAGTTTGGGTAAAAACCCACAGGAAAGTAGGTCCCCAGAAAGAGGTTTGGTTGCCACTGCTGAACAGGATGTAAGAGAGTTTGTAATGAAACATGCACCATACACTATAGCACAGCTGTAAATAACCTGGCAGTGCCCAAGTAGCTGTCAAACTGACATCTCAAATGGAGTTAAATTTTGTAAGAGGTTTCAGATTAATCTCCCTTATGCACTGTGCTGAGTTTGGTCTTTGTATAGCTTTTAACGTTGCTAAAAATCCATTTTAAATCATTAAGACTGGGCAACATGCACAAGATGGGATGCAGAGAGGAGTTACCGCGAACAGTACAGGGGTTATACCAGTAATCAGGAAGGATTCACAAAACATGGATAAGGATGATTCCTTCACTGAAAAGCATAGCTAACCACCAGGGTATTCCCCAATGCTCTAGATATGGTTCAGGTCTTTGCTGTTCTAATTCTCATTGTTCTAATGGAATGGTGCAGAACAAGACCTGAGCAAGACCCAGTAAAAAAAAAAAAAAATGGTGCTAATTTGTCACCTCATATTAGGATACATATCAGCCTGACGGCTTCAAGAACCCTGACATGGATGCATTAGGACCATGGAAGGAAACCACATCACCAAGAAGAATCCCAGTCCTACCCACTGCACCGCCGTGTCACCAACTGTCAACAAGATATTTGCGTACCATTTAATCTAATTGTTGGCCAGCCATTTTGGTTCTAAAACTTTCATTAAGAAATAGTTGGATGGCTCACAGTTAAGATAATGCAGCCAGTGTGACACAGCAGACGAACTGAATTAGGATTGAAACACTGCTGTGTCATTAGGGAGAGTATCAACAAAACAATTTAATAAAATCAGGCAGGCTATTTAGCTGCTCTTCTGCTCTGTCTCCACATAAAAAAAATGGCTCTGCCTGTTAGTTGGCTGCTTAACCCTACCACTGTAGTAACATTGCCTGCTGCTGTATCACCCTTGCCTGCTGATAGTTAACATCCCACCTCCACCTGCGGGCTGTGATGTGTTGGGGGATAAGCCCAAACCGCAAACTATATCAAATCTATTTGTTCCTCCTGCAATTGACTGTTTACATATGAGTTTGTTGGCTTAAAAGGGGATAGCAAAAGAGGAGGGCCAATAATGATGGTTTGGTGTCTGAAGGACTGGAATCTAATGTAGATTATATGAGTCCCCTGTTGGAGCAGTAGCGCATTCAGTGATATGATGTCTTGTCAGCTATGGTTTATCTCCCTTCCCAAGCCTGTTTTTGTTTTTTATACCATTTAAGAGCTTCAGATAAACCTGACAGACCAACTTTTCAATAGTTCCAGTAGATGCAGAGTCCAATGAAATGGGAAACCAGACAAACAGAGATTAGAGATTCAGGTGGCAGAGGGGGAGGAGGCTGTAGTACTGCTGTGTCACTCCTTACCCACTGGGAAATATGTCAGATGATGGCTAAAAAGTATTAAACGTCTCATTGGGAATATGTCCAATTTCACTAACAGTATACACCAATCAGCCACAACATACAAACTATCTGCCTAATACTGTGTAGGTCCTCCTAGTGCTGCCAGAACATCTCAGTCAAACTGACGTTCACTTGAATTCCTGGGCCCAGCGTTTCCCAGAAGGACATTTCCCAAAGTGTCAAACTCTATCCACCAGAATGTCTTCTTCCCACTGTGCACAGTGATTCCATCTCTTCCTCAGTTAAATGGCCGACTCCCATCCATCCGATGCACATGATGTTAAAAAAAGGGACTCACTGGACCAGGCGACCTTCTTCAAGTGCCCTAAGGTCCAGCTCAGATGCTGAAGTGTCCATCGTTGGCGCTTTTGGTGGTGGACCGGGTTTAGAATGGGTATTCTGACTGGTCTGCAGTCACAAAGTGCAGTAGCAGGGTGTGATGCACTGTGTGTTGTGACACATTTGTCGCGTAAGTATCATTAAAATGCTCTTGGACCACAGCAGCCCATATGCCCATCTGGACCAGATGGGATAACCTTCGTTGCCCTTGTGCAATGATGACCCTTGGACGCCCAACACTATCTTGCCAGTTCATGGTCTGTCCGTCCTGAAGCCACTGTCGGTAGGTACTCACTTCCACTGACTGGGAGCACCCCAGAAGCCTTGCCGATTTGAGAATGCTCAGACCCGGTTGTATTGCCATAACAATTTGGCCCATTTCAAAGTCACGCAGGTCCCATATCTCCCACATCGACTACACTGACTATGAAAAACAACTGTTCGCTTCTTGTTTAAAGACCTTAGCATGTGCCATTGTAATGAGATCTTCAATGTTATTTGCTTCATTTGTGAGTGACGTTAATGTTTTGGATCATCCATGTATGTCTAATTACAACTGCACTCTAGCGTAGATAATTTCACACACCCAAACTGAAAACATTTCACGTAGGCAGAAACATCATGCGGCAAAACTAACACCTTTTTCATGCGGAGAAAAGTGAGCTGACAGCGATTTGAACAAATTGAATCAAGTACACCTCACCAAAGCCACAATATTCAATTAAGAAAAAGTGCTTCAAAGAAATTTAGAAGGAAAACAAGTGGTGCCAGGCACAACATACCCCACCCGAGGGAGACGTTTTAAACGATTTTTGATTTTTCGGTGACCTTGACTCAGTTTGGTCCAAAATTTCATCAGGCGATCACTGGACCAGACAAACTACGATCATTAGTCAAACAAACAGGCAAATGAAAGCGGCTCAAAACAATGCCCCTCCCCCTTCAGATGCAGTAAAAAAAAAAACAAAAAAACTTTTTCTCAATGATATAATGTACCTAAATAGCTTGCTCACATAAGGTTTGGCTCACCTCAGAGCTTAAAACCTGATGTGAATCTCCCGCAGTAGTGGATAACGAACCAATTTTGAGTGCCAGAAGAGTACAGTGTTGGACCCACAGGTCATAATACTCAATAATTTAATGGCCGGGTAGAAGAGGAAACCAGCAGTAGTGTTAGCTTACAGGGCTATATTTGAGCATCTCTGGAGGCTTAGATTGCTCCATCATTTTGCATTTCCAGACATGGGCATGAGAATGTAGTACAGTTACAGTGCAGTTCATTAGTGAACTCCAGCGAATAGGAATCGAAAAGCAGTGAATATGTGGCTAAGGTTGAGACAGTCGGCTAAGTTTTGCAGATGACGATTAACTTTTTTTTTCTTTTTTTTTTTACCATATAGGAATTGCAGCCCTTCATTATATGCTATAACTGTCCAAATATGTAGACTTAAGCAGAGGCTGGACTGCTAAACCTGATACCGAGAAAGCAAAGTGACCACTGAATCCTTCAAAACAGGATTTATGAGTCCATTCTGCCCATTGTGGACTCATAAACCCCAAATGAGTCAATTTAACACTGAACATTTTACTGTAGGTATGGTCAAAGAAAAAGTCCCAAAAGGAATCACTAGATTCCACAGAGGAACCCTATATCAAGGGATTTTCTCTCAGGCAAAAGGATTCAATCTGGACAGCTTTCGAACACTAAACAAACCTATGACAGACAGTTCTGTGGAGAATGACAAAATGACTGAGGACCATTGAGAGAACCCTGTTCAACAGAAGTGTGGGATCTGCGGGAGGCAAGAGAGGTGTCGGAGCTCTTGCAGACCGGCTGAGGGGCAATGAGGATGTGGATACCCCGCTTAATCTCGGGATACCGGACAGTATCTGAGCCCAGCCATGCTCAGACAGAATTCCCAGGATCAAGAGCTTATCTGTCTCACTATTCACTCTCTCAGCCATGGCAGCTCCCCTGTGCTTCCTTATCAGAGAGTGTGTGTGTGTGTGTGTGTGGGGTGGGGGGTGGGGGGGTCTGTATGGAGTTCTTCATACGCTGTACTACTTTTACTATTCTGAAACAATAAATCATCAGCCAGATATTTTATAAAGCAGGGGAGTCAGTCTGGAAATGCTTTAAATATAGAGGCAACCGTGAACTGACATTCTGTCATGAGGGAGGGACGTTCTCTGTCTGGGCTGGCTGAGCAACAGGAACAAAAACAACATGTATGGTCAAGACACGATGGATGCAGTTTTTTTTCTTCCAAGTGTATGACTGAAGCCACACATCTGATTTGAAGGATTAATAGTAATCCGCGGTTGTTGGAATACTTTCATTCACCCTCTAGCTTAACTCAATGCTGAACAAACATGTTGCACAGGAGATGAATAAACAAAGTCAACGCCCATGCTTGTGGTGGCAGTCCTCAGAGACAGTAAGAAATGCCTATATTTGTCACTCTGCTATAGGATAGGGTACAGTGCTGAAAAGAGCATCACACCATATAGTCAAGCCATGAATTGGCGAGCAGTCCAGGCGCATGTCTGCCTCTCGCCAAATGCATTCTGGCATAGACCCCAGGCATCTATTTACCATAACTACAAATAAGCTGGAGAAGACAGTTCACGGATGGATAGATGAATGGGTTTTACATGGAAAGACACCAACAAACAAATACTTGTCAAATACTGAGCATAAACATGCGTTATAAAATACAAGAAAACAAAATACACAGGCTCACACATACAGTATCACCAGTGATGGGATATCTGAGCCATAATGATATCAATGCCATGTTCATCCTGTAACAACTCTACCCTGTTGATTTTCAAAGGTGCAGTCAGAATTCATTGATTCCCCTCTTTATAAATATGCCTTATCTTATGATGCAGAAAATAATTATTCGCCATTATGTAATGACCAACATAAAGCTTTTTTTGACTGCGTAGCGACTAACCCAAGTTAACATTACACCAGCGAAGTATGTTCAACACCATTATGGAACATACACAAACGTCCAAGAACTCTGTCAAGTGTCGGACTGAAAAATAGAAGTAAAAATGAGTATGTTCCCATGTGGCATTAATCGTTTATCGCCGCTGTGTCACTTCCTGATTTGATGTTCCGATGAATCATCATAAGGCTTCATACCCCACATCACCAGAATGGAACCATCACTACAGAACACCTTACTGTTGGACAGCCATTGTGTTTCCATATTTCATGCACTATCATTATAATAAGGGAGCAAACAGCAGGCCCATAGCATTCTGAATTCTCCGCAAAAAAGTCATTACATTGATGTATAAATGAGAAAAGTTAATAGCTGAACTTACTTCCAGAGCAGATATTGAAAATATGCACTAAATAAATGTTTATTCCTGGCAGCGGCATAATCTCTTGGCAGCCTTCAGCTATTCCTGCTCTTAATCCTGAGAAGGGAAAATGCTCTGCTAACACAAACACTATAACGGTAAGCTGGGGAGGCCTGTCAAGAGCACTGGCGGTACCTGGTGTTCTAATGACTTCACTCCGCACAGGAGAGATTCTCACTGAAAAAAAAAAAAAATCACATGATCAAAAGCAACATGTGAAAAACCAACACGTGAAAAGTATCCACATGAACAATAAATAATGTTGTAGACAAGACGAAAATTGTAAAAATGGTTAGAAAATTGTAACCCAGAGTACGCAATGTGAAGTCACGTTTTATCGTTGCATATGAACATTGCAGTTGATGATTTCAGTCAGCAAGACAGTGACATTAAGAAATGCGAGTAGAGAAATGAGTCTCTGTGACCTATTTCCATTTCATGTGACAATTTACATTTGCATGTGAAAATTCTGAATTCACATGTACAACCCCAATTCCGAAATAGTTGGGACAAAGTGTAAATTGTGAATAAAATCAAAATGCAATGACTTTCACATGAGCCAATATGTTATTTACAATAGAACATAGATAATATTTCAAATGTTGAAACTGAGACATTTTACATTTTTATCTACAAAATGAGCTTATTTAAAATTTTCTCGCTGCAACAGGTCTCAAAAAGGTTGGGACACAGGCAAAAAAGGGCTGAAAAAGTAATTAATATATAAGAGAATCAGCTGAAAGAACATTTAGCAAGTAATTAAGTAACTGGCATCAGGTGTGCAACATGATTGGCTATAAAAGGGATGTCTTAGAGAGGCTACGTATCTTAAAAGTAAAGATGGCCAGAGGCTCTCCAACCTGTGAAGGCTTGCGTAAAAAAACTGTGGAATACTTTATAAACAATGTTCCTCAACGTCAAATTGCAAAGACTTTGAAGGTCTCATCATCGGCAGTGCATAATATCATCGAAAGATTCAGAGAAACTGGAAAATCTCTGTGCGTAAGTGACAAGACCGAGGACCTTTACTGGATGCCCATGATCTTCGGGCCCTCAGACGCCACTGCATCACTCACAGGCATGATTCTGTCATTGACATTACTAAATGGGCTCAGGAATACTTCAAGAAACCACTGTCTGTAAACACAGTCCGCCGTGCCATCCACAGATGCCACCTGAAACTCTATCATGCAAAAAGGAAGCCTTTGTTGAGCATGATCTAGAAGCACTGCCGTGTTCTGTGGGCCAAGGCTCATTTAAAATGGACTGTAGCAAAGTGGCAAAGTGTCCAGTGGTCAGAAGACTTCAAATTTGATATTCTTGCTGGAAATCATGGGTGTTGTGTCCTCCAGGCTAAAGAGGAGAAAGACCACCCCTCCAGTTATCAGCATTCAGTACAAAAGCCAGCATCTCTGATGGTATGGGGATGCATTAGTGCATATGGTGTACTTGCATGTTTTAAAAAGCACCATGAATGCTGAAAGGTATATAAAGGTTTTAGAGCAACATATGCTCCCCTCCAGATGACATCTATTCCAGGGGAGGCCTTGTGTATTTCAGCAGGACAATGCAAAACCACATACTGCAGCTATTACAACAGCATGGCTTCATAGTAGAAGAGTCCGTGTGCTGAACTGGCCTGTCTGCAGTCCTGATCTTTCACCAATTGAGAACACTTGGCGTATAATTAAATGAAAAGTCCGTCAAAGGAGACCCAAAACTCTCCAGCAGCTGGAAGCCTGTATTAAACAAGAGTGGGATCAAATTCCAATGGCTAAACTCAAAAAACTTGTCTCCTCAATGCCCAGACGCCTCCAGTCTGTGTTAAAAAGAAGAGGGAATGCTACACCATGGTAAATAGGCCCCTGTCCCAACTTTTTTGAGACCTATAGCAGCCATCAAATTTGAAATGAGCTCATTTTGTGGATAAAATCTCAGTTTCAACATTTGCTATGTTATCTCTGTTCTATTGTGAATATAATACTGGCTGGTGTGATTTGAAAGTCATTGCATTTTGATTTTATTCACAATTTACACTTTGTCCCAACTATTTTGAAATTGGGGTTGCACAAATAGGCACTGAAAATGTATTCCAAAATGAACAAGTAATGTAAAAAAGAAATGGAAAACCAGCGACCAAACTCCTCAACATGAAGTCATTTCTGTGTGTGTGTGTGTGTGTGTGTTTGTGTGTGCGTGTGTGTGCGCGCGCGTGTGTGTGTGTGTGCGTGCGTGTGCGTGTGTGTGTGTTGGGGTGGTGTGTATGGGGATGTTTTCTCATCTGATGGATGAATATAATCTGGATACCCATTCATTTCCTATGGCGGTCACTTTTGACCGGGAACACCACAGGTGTAACAAGGTTGACTAAACCACTCAAAATTCAATGAAAGTGGTGATCATCACTTTTATATGTTCAAGTGCCCAGTGTGGAGGATTTCATAAGGCCTTGAGGCAATCAGACGTAAAACACAATATTTATGAGTATTTTAAGTTGTAAATTGGTCAGATTTGACCCGAACACGACAGGAAGGTTAAATGAAAAGTCCGTCAAAGGAGACCCAAAACTCTCCAGCAGCTGGAAGCCTGTATTAAACAAGAGTGGGATCAAATTCCAATGGCTAAACTCAAGAAACTTGCCCCCTCAATGCCCAGATGCCTCCACTCTGTGTTTAAAAGAAGACGGGATGCTACACCATGGTAAACAGGCCCCTGTCCCAACTTTTTTGAGATCTGTAGCAGCCATCAAATTTGAAATGAGCTCATTTTGTGGATAAATTGTAAAATTTTTCAGTTTCAACATTTGCTATGTTATCTCTGTTCCATTGTGAATAAAATACAGGCTGGTGTGATTTGAAAGTCATTGTGTTTTGATTTTATTAACAATTTATACTTTGACCCAACTATTTCGGAATTAGGGTTGTAAAATTGTGAGTCTTACAAAGGCAAGGGCTAATTTCACATCTGTTTTTTTTTTTTTTTAATTTTTAAAGACCGCACGACAACACTTTGAATTAAGTTTGAAAGGGCTTTTTAAAAGCTGGAATGTTTCATATGTTCTATGTGTCTGTTACACAATAATGCAATAATTGCTCACTGCACATCTAGGACTTCTAAAACTATTTACCAATGTGAACAAGTGATTATGAAATGATGAAAAATATGGCACCCAAGCCGATCAATAAGGCCAACAACTGCAAAGCAACAAATCTCTGCACTCACATCTTGCAGTTCAAGATCCAGATATTAACCAATACAAATGCCCATTGTGAATCAACTATTCACAATCACTTGACACACTCCATCTTTCATCATGATTACAATTATTGAACATTAAATTAATTACTCCATCAGTGAATGCCTCTCACCTTGGACGAGGAGATGAAAGTGTCACTGGATTTCCACCATTACATTGAGAAATCATGCACTCTGCAATAATCAGATAGTGGAGGCAGCTCCGTCACAAGATCTTTAACTCTTTCTCAACTGGCCAACATGAGGAAAAAAAGGCAAAAAAAAAACTGCCACAAAAAATGCATTAAAATGTTTTATTTTTTGATATCGTAGGCTGTTCATCTTCTGACAAAATATCACTCAATTCTGAAGAATTTCCATAAGAAAACTCATCTCGACTACTATTTAGGTTCAACTCTCCCCCAGAATCCATAACAAATACCATTTCAATGTCATTTTCTTTCATTTTTATGGATGTTTTTTCGAGTGACGTTGAGCGAAGACAAAACAGGCTGCAATGCATATACGTTTGCTGAGAGCGAGTGACTGTAAACAAAGGATCTTTATAGAAAATGACGTCACATGCTTCAAGGAGCCAAACTGTTCCAATGATAGCCGAACATTTCCATATTTGGATATCATCAAATAGCGCAGATTCTCTGCTTTCTTTTGATGTATAGCACAAAGTAATCCGTAATACTGAAGAAATATGATCACGGAAGGTTTGATAACCATTCTCTCCGGTCATATCTGACCGCAATTTGGAAGTGCCATTGGGAAAGAATTAATCACTGGTGGACAGTTATAAAAATATTAAAGCACTCTTTGCTCAAGCTAATGTACAAGCTTGCCTTCCTCTCTAATACAGGGCGGTCAGAATACATGCAGAGAGACACTGCGCAAATTTCTGTTTCATTTGGAAGACAGATTTTCACATCCTTCTTTGGACCTTGAAATTAATTCATTGCTTCAATTGCTCCTTTGGGATGACGGCAGTGAAGGGAAATTGATTAGTTATCGTGGAGAACATTGCCTTGAATGCTTGGAGATCTTAAAAAGAAGCTGGAGTAGGGCCCTACACATTCCAAATTATTCATAAAATATCAAACACAATCAAACTCTGCTATACTAAATATTCTCAAGATTGAGTATACACCATAAATGATACTTCATGTCAATTAAATCAAAGATAAATATTTCATATAATGAACAAGTTTTCCCAAAGAACAATGTAGCCTGTTAAACACTACTGCTTAAGGGGGTCTTTGGATGGATGGGCCCCATGTTCTGGTATCGGTTAAGGTTCTGTTCCAGTGTGTAGATGGGCCCCACGGTCTGGTATCCATTAAGGCTCTGTTGCAGTGTGTAGATTGGCCCCATGGTCTGGTATCTGTTAAGGCTCTGTTCCAGTGTGTGGTTGGGCCCCATGGTCCAGTATCTGTTTTCAGTGTGTGGAAGGGCCCCTTGGTCAGGTATCTGCTAATGCTCTATTCCAGTGTGTAGATGGGCCCAAGAATAAACTCAATATCACAAAATAAAGTCATTGTTAACTAACTGATGAAAAAAAAAAAATCATATAACCTTTAACCTGTTTCAGAATTTCTATTACAGCGCTAAAATAGAAATCTATTTAATACATTTTAATGCAAAAACAGGAAACTTTGTATTTAACAAAGAAATTTTAAACTTCAATTTAACCTGCAATTAAAGGCATTGAAGACAGCTCCCCATTGATTTACAGGAGCTGTTAGGTTAAGCGTGATTGTGTTATTGCCAAGCACACAATTTTTACAACTTAGTGAATTAAATATACTCTGTTCTAGATATATGCTATAGAATACAGCCAGCACACTAGGCTTTACATAAACAATTCCAATTTGCTTCAAGCCATTTTGGATCCTCCTTAATTTATCAAGGTAGGTGCCGCACGTTAACAGACATTTCTATCTTGACTTGATAAATCTCACAATCTTTCAGCCTTGCCACTGAGAAGTAATTTATTTTTCATCTCTTCAAGGTATACTTTCAGTTAATATTTCATTTTTTTTCATTCCTCTTGACAGTGTATGCCGCAAGGAATGATATAAACTGTAAAAAAAAAAAAAAAAAAAAAAAAAACCACAACTTTTTTTTATCTGTCAAGAAAATATGAAAAAAAAAATACTGAATTATAATTATTTACCTGTCAGGAGATAATATGATGTTAATGTTGATGCTGATTAAAATTTCTCTTTTGTTTGGCTTGAAAAATTATGAATTAAAACTGAAAAAAAAAAACTTCACAATTTTGAGGATTTCTTAAAAAATAAATCAATAAGAAACAGCCAGAGGGCAATGCTATTTTGCATGACGTTGATTATCAAATAAAGTCTTTACAGTTTGCATGCTTCTCATATTATTTTGACCATATCATAGTAAACTCCTTGGTCTGCTTGCCTTACACAGGACCATTGCAGAGAGGGTCTGAGAATGAGCAGTTTTTTAATAGACAGCAGCTGCTCTCAAACACAATCAGACAGAGATAAACTGAGCCTCTCATGGCAGTGTAATTGCACCAGATGATTGTCTAAACATTTGTACAGTTATGGTATTTAGCAGTTAGCAGTTCAGCCAGTGCACAGGTACTGTAGGCTCTGCACCTATGGGACAGAACTGAAAACTGAAAATCCCTCCTTGGACATAAATGCATTGGCCATCAATAAAAGCACAGTATTTTACCTCGAAGATCATCATTACTGCCTAATAAATGAACACTACTGTGATCTGAGAGCAAGGATTTTTATAGACATCTAAAATACTTCTCTTTCCATGTCTCTTCCTAATTCGCACACACACACACACACACACACACTCATACGCAGACACACACACACACACACACACATGCGCACGCACACACACACAAACACACACACATACACGCACACTCGGATGCACAAACATGCTTGTATAGCTGTACTGGTGATGATATTGTACAAACTTACATTCATTCTGTACAGCCTTTCCCAAACCCTAAGCAAAACCAAATTATGCCTTACCCTAACCTTGATTGTAATTATAACCCTACATTTAACCAATTAACCATATTCCTCTGTAATCCTCTGTTTTAAACATCCTCTAACTATTGTCTTGCCATTCACGGCCAATCACACGTCCGTTTAGCATAAGGCAATGCTTTTCACATGCACATAAACACAAAGCCGATTAAACAATCAAAAACAAAACAAAAAAAGAATCAACAATCTGGAAAATGACTCAAGGAGTTCTATAGCACAACCTGGACAGTTTCTGTATGTAGATTTAGACACTTGCAAAGAAGCAATCAGAGGCTGTGCTTCAGGAAAAAGCAAATCATGATCCTGAAATAGCACAATTGTGGAAATATGAATGGCCATTACTTGCAGAAGGCAAAGAAAAAGTCTGACCAAGACTGTTTCAATATTTATGTGGCCTATGCATCATTGATATGTTAATATACTGTATTTCATGCAAGCGAATTCTGTTCCTGTTCTGGAAATAGACCAGGCCATTGGGAAAACAGGCCCCCAACCCACATGAAGAAAAGTTAGCGGTGGGGGGTTATGACATGACAGCAACTGAGTAGTGTGTGTTTTTTATTTGTGTGATTAAAGACTCTGAGGTGTAGAGGAAAGAGAGAGAAAGAGTGAGAGAGTGAGAGACCGAAGAAAGTATTTTACATGGCAAGTTGATAACAAAATATCATTGTCCCACTACTTACTTTCAGGTTAGGTGCTTGAGTTTGTACACAGCAAGGGAAGTGTCAGAAAGATGAAATTATGTGACTGCTTTTTGTTTTTTATACATACATTGGCATTATGGGAACTGTAGGAACTGCATCCCTGCTCTCACAAAGCCACTGGCCAAATACATACAGGCTCTGCTGTGGTTTATGCATCTGAAAGGGTGTGACACTATTTCTGGCAGTCATCTGAGAGTCATCACCACCGTTTCATCCGGCTCTTCACTGTCGAGAGTTTTTCCCACCAAAGACTACTGAGGCACAGAGCAATATTTCATGTTTTATTAAGTACACAAGAGTCAAGCTTTCCATTTCTGCTTTCTATCAAGGCTTTATTCTGTGATAAAGTAGCTTGAGCACGGTGCTGCGTGCTCTTCCACGGTTTACTTTTTTTTTTGTTCAGTTTTGTTTGTTTTGCGCATTCATGGGCCTCCATTTGCTGCGGCCATTTGCATAAATCACAGACAAAAGAGCATAGCCAATGATAACCCTGCTGGAGTGGTTTCACAGCGGGACTCGAACAGAGCTGTCAATCAAAAGCTCAGCTGTTCAAGGCAACTTCCATTGGCTTTTATGAGTGATTCCTTCTGATGCCCACTGCTGTGAAAACTGCTAACATTTTGAACCACCGTCTGTCATGTCATTTCACGGAAAAACCTTGAGGGCAAATATAGCACAATTTCATTTTGCAATCAATTAAAAAAAAAAATAAAAAATAAATAAAACTTGGAAATTACACAGGATTGAAAATGGTGACATACAGTGCTTAACAAATTTATTAGACCACCACCCAATGGAACGTTTATGCCACAGCTGCCCTAAATTAACAGTGTTGGTAATTACCAAAATAATTTTAATGTTTCTGTAATGGTTAATCCAATAGTGCATGCAAGCTCTTTTACTGAAATGATATTTTTAATGCTAAAATATAATTATTGTTGTTATCCATGAATTTTCGAATTTACCGTTTTACAAAAAAGCAGAAAAAAATAGTTAAGTGCATTATTATTGTTTGATTAAGATGCCAAATAACAGTTATTTTCTTGTATTCCTGAACATAAAATTAGTTTGAGTGGTTGAATTCAAGAATGCAAGCTGTTATCAAGGCCAGAGGAGGCCATACAAAATATAGATTTTTTGGTTTTTATGGGTGAATAAGGACTATTTAGTGGTTTCAGTTCGTTATTTGCCAAAGAAATAACAAAATAATTTTTAGTTTCAAACAAGTTTTTGTCAAATTTCTTAAATATTCGTGTTTTCTCTTTTTTTTTTTTAATGACAGGTGGTCTAATAAATTTGTTAAGCACTGTATATGCCGACAACTCCAATGTTTACAGAAAACATGATAGGACAACATACTTTCCTGATTCAGGACACATGGACACATCTTAAAGTTTTGTAGGACAAATAAACATGAGGAAACAATATTTGAAAATCTGTAGAAAAGGAAGGTAGGGAATGGTTTAGCACATAAAGTGTAGGCCATAAGTATTTGGACAGAAAAATGGCTCTGTAATCCCTCCGCAATTCACTCCAAGTGGACAAATTTCACATGATTTGGTCCATGATATGCAGTCTGTACTGTAATTTGAGGGTTTTTTTTCATCCAAATAAAGAGAAGCTGTGTAGAAATTGAAGACCGTAAAGACGGTTTACTGCCCAAATAGTTACAGCACTGTATACTAGTGAGAAAAGTAAATATATGCAAATTTCAGCTACTCCTCTGTGGCACCAGGTTCAAAAAGAAGGCAAAAACAAAATGCGTTATTGAATGCCTGTTTTAACTTGTGGAAACCTCAAGCTGGAATGAATGGCAACCCTTTTAATGCAAAATCAATTTTAATTCCACCTCAACGGTTCCCTTCGAGTGAAAGGAAAAAAAAATCAGGCTGATAATGTGGGAAAACGGACATGCCTGGGACATACATCGGCCTTTTTCATTTCAACAGACTTGGTTAATTCAGAGGCTGCTATCAATTTTCATTTGGAGAAAATCAACGCTGGTTACCAAAAGCTGCAGCCTTTTAATCTACATTGCAAATTTTCACTCTTTGGAAGAATAGTACCATTTTCAGAACAAAGGCAACTTCACATGAAGCAAATCTTAAAATAGAGCCCATTTCTAATGCAGTGCTGAGAGACATAATATGTGGCAGATCAATTTGACCACTGAATACAATTTCAGAGTTGATTTTACACTGAGTAGTGTAAAAAGGAATCAGTGATAACCTCTCTGCAGAGGATCAATATTACTTTCACAGAGATTAAATATGGCATTGGTACCATATACAAAGGACACAGCTAATATTGCAACCCCCTCCAAAGTACTACAATGAATCAACCCTCATCCCTCTCAAATGGCCATATGAAATGATCTTGCCGGTCATCTTATTTGTATAGAGCTGAATGAATATTAGTGTAAGGCAATAAACAGCTCTCGTTGATGGACGTGAATGAAAAATTCTACAGCCACACATTACCGCATGCACACACGCACACACACACACACACACACACGCACACACACACACACACACACACACACACACACACACACACACAAAAAAAGCACAACAAAATGTTCAGTCTGACCTCCACTTAGACCCATATCGTCAGTTTCACTCAAATTGACCCTGGAAAATTTTTATATGCATACATACGGTGAGAAATATTTATTTTCTATATTTGATGTATATATTTGAGTTACGGCCAAATAATTCCTTAATTTGGCAGTAAACTGCAATGGCATCCTAGTAAAATATAAAGAAGGCTTTCTGTCTCCTTACCACGAGTAGATCTATCAATGCTTCCATATTGGAGAAAACTGCAGAGATCAACTTGAACATGGAATGACCTTATATACTATTAGGTCTGCAGTCCACTGGAAGAACCCAAATCACATGATTAAAATTAATGGGGAAAGGACACCCATATTTTACCCAGAATTCACTATTCAATTAATGCCCAGTAACAGTTAAATTGTATCAATACTTCAAGTTCTGAATGGCTTTACGAGATGGAGTAGTCCTAAGAAAAGGTACTGTGCATTAAATAGATTTTTCCCCCACTTAACATCGAGTCTGCAGCGTTTAGACAAATAAGCCATTCTTTCAACGAAGTCATTACACGGACAAATGTTTAATTAAGCAATCTCTCCAGTGCAATCTCAATAATTCAGCATCTGAATATGGGCCAACTTAACATCTTCCTTCTTGGTAAATTTAGTGCATGGACGCATCAAATAACTCTGCCGTGCTGAGCTCTTTCAGACTGCACACACGCTACAAATGCATACACGCACACACACACACACGCACATGCAGGGGCCCATGAGTATCCCAGTTCCCACACAGCCATCATAACCCTGCCAAAACAAATTTAGCTCTTAATTGCCAATGCTTGGAATGTACTTCCCAGGGATTGCCGTGAACAACCCTAAGGAATGACTCCTGTGTTTTCTTTTTAGGCCACGTCAAAAGAAATACATGAAAAAATAATAACCTGCCATTTATACAAGGAGATATACAAGATGTGGGCAAAATATTGAAAGCATTTCTGAAAAACAGCTTTAACTTTGAAATATCTGAAAGAAATTTGCCAAAGCATCTGAGCAGGTCATTCCTATTCATTTGAATGCTAATTAGCAGCATGTGTCTGCTTAAAAGAGGCTCAACCAGCAGCGATTTGTAAGGTAAGCCAGCAAAGCCAAATGAGGATACTGAATTCCTGAAGTAGTTTGCACTGGAATTACAGGTGCATCAATCACTATAACTGCTTAAGAACATTTCAAATGACCAAAGGAAAGGTGTTCATAATTATGACAGTATATGGAAAACGCAAAAAAAAAAAAAAAAAAAAATCAGCAAAACATGACGGAGGCTGAAAGACACATAGATGGACAGTTGACAATAACAACACAACTACAGCTCTTAAAATCACCTCAAAATTGAATCAATCAACATCCAAACCACTCAAAATTATGGGATTCACAAAGCTGGTTTTTATGGTAGTGTTTATTTGTACTGTATTGTAACCCCCAAGGTCATTTGCCCAAGTCTTTCTACCCATCTTAAGTACTTAGAAGCAGTGGGAAACCACAATGCAGAAACTAAGGACCAACTCCAGTTCTGAGGCCAGAACTTTAGCCAGGGGCAATGGCAGCAGTGTTCTTGTTACCTCTGCCAAGGAGGTTATGTTTCCACCCATGTTTGTTTGTTTGTCTGTCTGTTAGCAGGATAACTCAAAAAGTTCGGAAAGGATTGACACAAAATTGTAGTGGCAGGATTGTAGGTTGTAGTCCAAGGATGATTTGACTCAATTTTGGAAGTGATCTTGAACATATTCCGGATTTTAGATCCGGAAGAAGTTAAATATACCTGAATAGAACAATTGTCCCTTATGTAATGAACAGATTTTCATGAAATTTCAGCGTTAAATAGAGCCTACTGTATTGAAGAATTGGTTATAGTTGTTGGTGATCTGGATAATGTTTTTTTTGGATCCAGAACCAATAATACTGACATATGGCGTGGCAGAAGTATGCGCTCTACCGAGTGCCCTTCTAGTAATGCATGTTTTTCAGGGAGCAGGTAAACTGGAGTCCCCAGAATAAATCGGAGCTAAAACAAGGATAACAAGCATGCCACAAGGAGATACTGGAACGTCCTCACTGCAGAGCGCTACAGCTGAGCACTGTGCCACCATGAATAGCTGGTCATCAGTGCTCTTGTTTAAATCGTTAACAGCAAATCAAACACACAGGTCATTACGATCTATGTGTGACACAAGCCAGCAACAAACTGGCAATGGCCAGCAACTGAAAAGCTAAAAGTGCAAAAAAACACAGACTAGACCATCTACAAATCCCACCTGGACTGAATTCTGCAGCAAGGTATGTAATCATCGAGCAGATAACTCCAATAATATGCGCAACAACACCAACATGACAGCCAAGTATCACCTTTGTGCAGCTTGATGACATCACATTGCCAGTCAGCCATTTTATCAAAGAACGAGCAGGTGGTAAAAAAAGAAAAGAAAAAAAAAACGTGCACTCAACATTCGCTAAATTAAAGATACAGGAAGTGATAGTGGGCACTGCAGCTGACCGAGTAGTTGCCTGACGGGCGTTTTGTTAGCGGCGGCGCTCTTATACAGACGAGCTCAGAGGCATGTCCGTACCGCTCCCATTCCGGGCCTCCGCCTGTTACGGCCGGCCCTGATAATTCCCCTGGTGGCTGACGGTGTGGGTAATTCGACGGACCTTGTCTTCTTCATCTCAGGATGCTTTTTTTTTTATCAGTTTCCTCGCACTCTCACAGTTCTTCTGTCAGACGGACTTGTCAAAAAAATAAATAAATAAAAAACCAGCTGTAATTGCTCCCGGAAGGCAGGCTCTGATAACCGGCCATTATCGTTTACCTCAAAGTTAAGTTCCGCAGAGTCTCGCTGGAAATCAGAGCGAAATCAGAATTCAAACTCAGAGCCATCATCTTAACAGCCAGTGGCAAAGGAACAGCAAATGGTGCTCTGCACTATTTCGAAAACATACTTGTGTTCCCATGTTTTAATGAAATATTCAATCACAACAGTCTTGATGATTAGATATTATGTAGAATCTGCCTTTTATTTTCACTCCAAAATCTGAATAATGTGTATTATTGGGCAGGATGTAATTGAATTTGTTTAATTTTACTGTCCAAATTAAACCAGTATGTTCATAATTTATTTTGGTGGTTATTGTCATTGATCTCACTAAAATATGCACATAAGAAGAAAAAAAGAAGGAAACAGAAATGGTGTAAGAGATAAATTGAATATTGATTCATAACTCTTTCATTTTTCGGAACTGGTCATGTACCTTTCCAAAACAGCAGTTTGAACGTTGTGAAAAGGAGTTTAATGGTGTCACAACAAGTAGCCGAAGTGACACATATAGCTGAAGTTCAGGATTACTTGCTTTCTTCAGTACAAAATGAAGCACATATGCATTTATTTTCCTAAAAGATTATTTTTTTTTAGAGATTTTAGAGGATATATCTGCCAGGCAAGAAGACCCCTGTTGAGGGATTCCTTTTATGGAGCCATGCTGAAGCACAATTCAACAGACATAATTATCATGGATGATTCCACTCCTATGGTAATTACAATAAATGGAGAAAAATGGAAGAAAGTAACCTAAAAAAACTCTTCAACTCGAACAAAGATAAGTGCAATTTCTGAAAACTACTTTCTGTCAGTTTCCTGACCCTTAACGAAGATGGTGCACAGCTTCAGAAGAGAGGCTGCAACACATCAAATCAGCATCAGTCTCATTAAAAACCTCAGCCCTCACTGGAAATGAATAGATCTCATCCCTTTTAGTTATAAAAATATGCAAAAAGCATCTGCTACAATTGTGCCTATCTAAAAAGTTGATAAATCATCCAAATTCTACCATTGAACGAGTGGAAATACAAAGCTATTGTCTATTTTTAGCAGGAAAGTCAATTTCCCATTTAATCAGATGTCCCAACAAAAAGATTTTGTGCAAATATGTACAAGAATATCCAGTATATTCATAGGTATCATGGAAATGATAAATATGAGCCACAAGAGCAGGCGATACAGACCAACCAAGCATGCCATTCTCCTACCACTACAGACAACCTAACACTTAGGACACTTATGAAGTGGATAACATCTAACACTGGATCAAGTCAATTCTCGAAAAAACCCAGTTTTAGCCACTGCTACATGCGCTTTTGAGCTACTGCAGGAAGTAACCACTTTCCGTGAGCAAAAAATATGTCCTAATATCTGTGTGATATATCAACCCAGTCAGTATTTTCTCTACAGACACATTTATGAGTTCCATTCAGTGAAAGACCGAACCAGTTGGGAAGTGCTTCACATTTCAACCAACATCAAACTGACAGCACTGTAAGCAGCTCAAACTCTCTACCGGTACTAAAAGGTACAAAAGCAAGTCACAAGGGAGTTGCCTTATTAGCACATGAAATTGGGTATCCTTAGCCATTTTTCTGATAATTATTTTGTTCCTTATTTTTCTAGTTAGAGTTACTTACTTTTATCTGTACCCAATGAGCATTACTGTGTCTTTCAGGGTATTGTAAGGGAAATTTGTTCCTTAAAAAAATACATGTTCCTCCTTGGCACCTTTATTTCTGAGTGCACTAGGGATATTTCCTGAATGCACCAGGGATACAAAGACACTGACATCTATATGTGTTTGTTGATTCTTCATGAACTGTATCTCCTAAAACCTCCAATTTTCTGCAGCTCAGCCTACCCACCAACACTGTGGAAGTTTTCATCCCCTCACTGAAAAAAAACGAACTTGGTGGTGTAGTAAAATATACTAATTGAACTGTCCTAATGTCTACAATAAAATGTTAAGTTTCAGCGGGAGCTAGATTTTATCAAGTAAAATTACATGTATGCACACAATTTATTCATGTGTTGAAAATGACTGTGTGGAATGAGTAAGTCTTATAATGGATTTTCTCATATCATTTAAATGTTTTTTAGTCCATACTAGAAACATTAAAATACTGAGTAAATTTTACAGCACAATTTTAGAGTGCAGTTGAATCAGCGCATGCACCTTGGGACAAACGAAAGTACGGCACACAGACGTCTGTTGGCAGACAAAGTTGTGAATATCTCCGGAATCTCTCAGGTAAGTAACAGCTTTATCCATATACGCGTGTATTCGAGTCTTTGCATTGACTTTGAATGTAATCTGTCGTGCGAAAAATTCGTTTCGCGTCCGGTGTGAAAGCATCTTAACTTTGACTAAGAAACCAGCAAACTAGCTTGCACTCTAGGCTAGCAAGCCAGTTCGCCTGCTCAGCTATCTATTTTCGGTGCATATATATCAATAAAAAACTGAATTGCAATTATTTCGCATTAGCTGTGTAGCTAGGTCAGTTATGCATTGACGAGGCTGGGGCGCGCTTCCCAAAAGCGTAGTAACTAAGTTAGCAACTTACATAGTTCGTCCATTCACAGTCAATAGGCCCAACTATGCAAGTTAGCATCAGTGATTTCGGGAAACGCACCCCAGATTAGTTGTTCGCTAGCTACCGAGTTTTTACGCTAATGTTGGCCAAAGATGTTCCATTGATTTCTGTTTTTAAGTCCAAAAATAATACAACTGCGCATGCAAGTTAGTGCAAGCTAGTTTGTTGGTTTCTTATACAATGTTAAGATGCTTTCACAACGGACGCGAAACAAATTTTTTGCAGGACAGATTGCATTCAAAGTCAATGCAAGACGCGAATACACGCGTTTATGGATAAAGCTGTTACCTACCTGAGAGATTCCGGAGATATTTTCAACACATGAATAAATTGTGTACATACATGTAATTTTACTTGATAAAATCTAGCTCCCGCTGAAACTTAACATTTTATTGGAGACATTAGGACAGTTCAATTAGTATATTTTACTACACCACCAAGTTCATTTTTTCAGTGTAGATTAGGTAATATAACTTCAAACAACTAAGTAATTAAAAGTATCAAACAGAAAAAAAGTACTTGATAATTTTATGGCAGTATATATCAAAGACAAATAAAATCTACTCAATATTTCAAAGTTGTAAATGTATATGTATACAAAAAATATAAATATAATAAATATAAATATAATAATTTAGAGTTTCCAATTTGCCTGACATGCATGTTTGTGGAGTACTTGGAGGAAACCCAAATAAACACGGGGAGAACATTCAAACTCCACGCAGAAAGGCCTCAGGCTGGATTCGAGCCTACAACCTCCATGCTGTGAGGCGGCAGCTGCAACCCACTGCACCACCTGAAATCGCTCAGAATAAATAGCTGCTGTACTCTACTCCTCCACTCTGGTACCTGCCCACATTCCTCTTCTCCTCTGCTTCCATTTCAGAAATGTAGCCTAGTTATTTACAGAACGTACTAAAAATGGCATTGCATTTACCAACATTCATGCTCAAATCCTGTGCCATAGAAATGACAGTGAGAACATCATCTGAATTAACCTTAATTGGCTGTGAATTTTGCTGACGATCTTGTATTGAGGTTTCAGAACTCAAAATACTGCACACTGCAAGCAGTAGCTTCCCCCCCCATTGCAATAGAATTAGATATACAGCATGTATCATCTCGTTTACATTCTAAGGGGTGAATTTATTTGAACTTAAAATGCTGTTGCTGTATTATAATATTGAAAAAAAAAAATCAAGTCAGAACCCAAATCAATTCAATCATCTTCTGCATAGATGGCGAAAGCTTCAAGAATGGAAAGTTCAGAGTTGAAAAGCTGCATTTTGGGTACAGTGTAATTATGTCTCAGGAGCAAAATGTCAATTAATTTAATTCACTTACATAAAAACTTATTTTAAATTAATCTGCAGTTGAATCATGCAACTGCAATGCTGATCAAATGTATGTTAATTACATGGCCACACCCTCTCAAGGTACAGATTTAAAACTTGTTGCACAATCAAACTTACTTCTGTTAAGCCAGCATTTTGCGGTTCTGCGTCATGGAGCTCAAAGTGAAACTGCTAGGCTTTTAAGTACAAATACTGGTGCAAGCAAGAGTCATTCGTCAGAGGTGACAGAAAAGTGGACTCCTCTATAGTGTAAACTGATATGTCCCAGAAGCTGATGAAACATGGGATTTTTTTCCATGTCTAGCCATGAATAGCACATATCAGACAATGAAATCTCCCGGTTCAAGACAGTATCTGCTTTACTTGCTGCTGAAGAAGAAAGATTTTACTTAAGAAAACTCGACTCCACCAAAGGTGTATATGTGTGTGTGTGTGTGTGTGTTATGGCTTTGTCTCGTTACAGCTCAAAGATGTTTTACAGGTGAAGGCTATGGAGGATATTTCTAATCATAATAAAAATCAAAAGTGCAAATAAAAACTTAGAAGTGATCAAATAAAAAATTCTATTCTGTTACACTGCCAGGACTATTTGGGCAATTATTAATCTTAAAAAGAAAAAGACAATTGAAAAAGCAAATATAAGTTGTAAAAAGAATTTTACCTTGCAAAGTTATAATGAAAAAGTGAAATTTAGAATGCAAAAGTTTAAATGGTAATGCACAAACTAAAAGATTACATTTTTAAGAAGAAATTGAAAATGGCAACGGAAATACAGAAAAGGAATCACAAAATACAAAACTAAAATAGGAAATAGAAAAACTTAAACGGAAATGCTGAAATAGAAAAAAAAACTTTTTTTTTTGCATTGAAAATTTTGCATTGAAAATTCTAAATTTTAGCTTTTCTATTTCCCATTTGCCATTTACCATGTTGCATTTCGTTGGCCTCATAGCATAATTGCCTAAGTCATATTTTTGCCAAATTGAGATATCAGCTGCCTGTTCTTTTGTGTTGGCAAAAAATGTTTTTTTTTTCCCCCCCTCTATTCTCAAAACCTTAAAAAAATCCATCCTATGAAGCTAACAATTTGACATTTGGGTTTTCAAGCTGTATGTAAATGAGGAGGTGTGGCCCAAAGGCTGGAGGGAGCACCTGAAATGGCTCGGACAGAGAGGCACCTTATGGACAGCAGGGGAGGTTTACTAAAAAAAATGAGTCTGTAGGAGCAGTATAAGTCCAAACTAGAACAGCGACTGTGAGTTGCTCTGCGATGCACAACACTGACTGCTAGCAATGGCAGAAAAAAGCTTCCAGTGATGGCGGGGCTTCTCTGTAAACCATCTTTCTCCCCTTCATTTTACAAACACTGCACAAAACTTCACCTTCCTCTCCTGGCACTTTATCAACCATGTGTGCTACTAATTTTGCCAATAATTTTGCAATCTTTGCCCACTGTGAAACCATGGAGATGGATCACAAAACCCAACGCACAGATTTGCAAATCTAGAGTACAAGTTTAGTAAATGCCTTTTTTTTTTCCCCCTAGGTGATACCAGTGAGGCTCTGTACATTAAAGCTGAGTTCCAGGCCGAAAGCATCAAAGTTGTCAACCCTGTGTGTAACTTTAATTTACCTGTAACAGTAAATTAACATAATGAATTATTTTATTAAATGCTAATTTTATATGTTGCTATATCTTGATCTTGCCATGCACATTGCACACAATATGCTACATTCAACAGCTTGGTGGGCCACTAACGGCTTGCGAGGATGAAGCAGCAGGAGTGAGAGTTGAAATTGGACTCAGTGTTCATAAGTTGGACAAGGGAAAGGTAGTGGTCAATGAAGAGACCCCACCCTCATTGTGCGTTTTTGCTTTACAAGACATTTCAGCAGTCAATGAGGCTTGCTCCAGCTTTGCCATTGTTTGCAGCCAATGCGTGTTGCTGCATAATGTGTCATGCACTAAGGAGTCGGCGCTCTGAGCCAGCTCTTTAAGATGAATGTTGGGAGCTGGCTCACGTATCTGTAAAACTATGGTTTTATGTTAGATATATTACTTGCATGAAGACTGAGCAACCTAAGAAGTGCGGTGTGCTCTGCAGGCAATAATACTGACACTCAAAATTACTTCACTTAAGTCATGTTAGCCCATGCTGCGATAGTCCTGAATTCACAATATCCAGAGTATACTCACTGATCTGTCTGTGTAGCTAAATCAACTTTGGGCAAAAAACCACGCTCTGTTCTTCTCATGATTATATAAAAAAACATTAAAAAAGGGAACACCCTTGAAAATGTAGTGATGTGTATAGTCATGACATCTATGGCTACGATACAGGTTTCCTAATTCACTACGAAAGCAGAAGGATATGGCATCACGTTGTGTAATGTCTACAATGCAGATGGTTCACATAAGGTCTGGCAATATGAGTAACTTTGCGCTGTACCCAGTCCACACATGCAAAATTAAATTATATTGATGACATACCCAAGTTTGAACCTGATCCTAATCTTACTTTATCATTATCCTAGATTGTTTTGTTGATAAACCTAATAACAGTGAGCTCCACCAACAGTGAGGTCGGTAAGGTGCCTCTGTGCCCTGGCCATTTCAAACCCTCTGTCCAGCCTTTGAAAAATGGCACGCTAGGACGGGCAGGGATCTCTCAGAACAGAGCCATGTCGCCAAACCCAATGAATCCTTGTATGCCTGTGTGCTTTCAACATATTTTCTCTTTTTGACAAAGTGGTCCTATCAGAAATGGAGCTTTGACGTAAATTCTGATTGGCCACAGAGTCAAGCTTACTTAACGTATAATACCCGCTTGAGAGTCACCTGAGTGCATTTGACTGTCATCTGACTTTGCTGTCACATGATTGCTTGGCCAGTAATATGTTGGTTTATTTAAGTTTACCTTCCCAAGCAGCTGTACTTCGGCACGCTAGCACAACAACCCTCCTCCACTCCAGCTCCACCTGTCTTTTATGGCATGTGTGGATTATGTTCTCTTGTGACTAAATTACCATTCAAAAACAATGTTTCTTCCTTTTGAGGTCATTGTTGCTGTAGGCTCTGTTCTATGTGGGGGGGGTTAGTCTCCCTGCCTTCAGTTCCACGCTTGGAAGGGCAAGGATCTCTCAGAATAGAGCCATGTCGCCAAACCCAATGTATGCTTGTACGCCTGTATGCTTTCAATAAAATTTCTCTTTTTGACAAAATGCTCCTATCAGAATCAAGTATATGTAAATTTTTCATAAGGGGGATTAATTCATTTTTTTCCACTTGTGATCTAGCTTTCCCTTTGCGTAATGCAAGAATGCTTGAAATCATTTACTCATTCTAAGTTGCTGTTATGATTGCTTCTTCATTCTTTTTTTTTAAATTGCAAGGCTTGCTGATTTTGCTTTGGTCATGTTGCTAACAAGCAATGTTGCATAACGCATAAATAAAAGGCCTGTTTTAAAACCGTGCATTGATAAGAAGTACATTACTGCTGTGGAACTTGGTTTCTATACCAATAATATGCCTGTTCACAAAAGAATTATGGGGGGTCTGTTAGGAGGCTGTCCAGTTATGCTGCATTCGCATGTGAAGCCTGTATCCTTTTGCATTTTAGCATGAAATACAGTCATATGGGGGGGGGGTTAAGCTAACCTCTTGGTTATAATACAATCAGGCCCAACTAAAGTAATTATTAATTTTATTCTCTTCAAAGACAAGAAACTGCCATATGCATGGTAATGATACTCCAGTGAATTAATTAGCCACACACTTATTTTCTCAAACCCACGGTTGGGTTATCAGCAATTCCCACAGCATTTGAAATAATACATATCTTATTCTGTGTAGATGAAATGTATCCTTTTTAATGATGGGGTGTGAGGTGAATATCTGCATTAGGAAGATTGCAGATCTCATTTCTCTGGGAAAAACAAATCCATTCTGGACAGCTTTCTCTAATGTAAAATGTCTGCAGCCGGTTCTTCTAATCATGGCTGCAAGGAGGCAGCATTCTTTCTCCCATCGGATTAGCTCCTAAACATTTGTCAGAGAGAGTTCAGTGGAAATCGATCTCGTTGGCTGAAAACAAGGTCTATGTAAGGTTAAGGCAAACACAACAACCGCTACAGGTAGCCTTGGCCCTGGACGGCAAAGGATAATTCAAAACACATTTAAAACAACCAATAGAACAAACAACCAATAGAACAATCTCTCTCTAAAAAAAATGTATCATTTAGTGCTAAATTATTTTAAACAACATGCTCACCCAGTTTCAATCCCAATTGTGCTATTAGCGAAGATGAAAAATGAACACTACTCCATTTAATGTAAGACATGAGGCTCACAGCTAAAACGTTCATCTGGGAGCCCCGTGCACGGCTGTTTGAATCCCAGTCACACCATTACCGAATGCGGAAACAATTTTAATAAGGGTTAAAGGAGCTGTGTCATGATAAGTGCACATGCTCACAACTTTGAGCGAAGTAAATCCACTCAACTTCAGGTCAAAATCTAGAAGGTATGTTTTCTTATTCTATGATTTTTGCCGATGGTAACTAGCTTACATTTTTTGTATTCTTTGACTAAAGCTTAAAATAGCACTTTGAATCCTCTAATTTCCATAGAGAGTTCCTTAAAATAAAAAGTATAATGCCAGACTAAAATACTTAAAATACAATGCAAAACGAAGTTGGATTGGCAAGGATGGAATCAGATTATGACTTGCAGTCAAGCAGATTTATTTTCTTGAGATGTTAATTATGAGCATGAGCAGTAATCACGACATAGCTTCCTTAAGCCGACCAAAATTTGCTGGGTCTCATTTGTCTCCAGCGACCACTCAAGGTCGACCACGCGCATGCAACTGTATTAGCGACTACCTGTCCTCCAACCGTATGCCCAATTAGATTGTTTACCCTAATTTACGACCCAGGGGAGCGTTTCCTAAATTAGGGCCCCTACTGTCAGCAAGAAGTTAGAGTTACAGTCACATTTAAGAGTTAGAGTTAGAGGTAGGGTTAGTGTTACAGTTAGAGTTAGGATTAGGGATAGGTTAGGGATTTAGTGACAGCGTAGCTGACAATGGAAACCAGATTGTCTTTATTTAAAAGACTGCTAGGTGTCGCTTAACTCTTTAACGTAACTTTAGGTCGTAATAAGCTGCTAGTACAAATGATCTTTGGGGGCATATTTTTCTGGAAGACAGGCTCAACTACACACTGACTGCAATATTCTCCGAAGGCATAGGCAGTGCGCGATTGCTGGTGCGACTGCATAGTATAAAAGAAGCAAGGAACACTTGTCACATCAGTCAGTAGACTCGTGCCACAACATCTTCCTTCTGAGCCAATGGGAGCAGATTGTTGAGGTGGATTAAACAGCTTAGTAGTGTTCAGGGTGGGGAAAAGGAGGGGACCCCCCAAAAAAAAAAGTAAAATATAAACAAAAATGCAACTGACAGGCAACAGGAAAGTTGTAAAACACATTATTGCCATAAAGCAACCATTCATAGACGGCAGAGATAGATTTAACTTTCGCTCTTCCCTCCAAAAACCAAAAAGCTTTCAGCAATGTGCCCAGAAATAAAGTGATAGTGCTGTTGCTGCTATCGCCAGTTTCACAGCCAACAAATCTCAAATAGGACTGCCAAAGTTCAGCCATGAAATGTGAAGTTATTGGCAGAGTGCTATGGGCAGGCCATTTAAAAACACCATTCTGCATTATTTCTGCTATTGAAAGTGGCACAGAGCTGTCTGCTTTTCACTGCTGAATAAGGGCTGGAGCCCAGCGTTTCTGTCGACTCCAGCAAGATCCGGCCTCTTTCCCACCTTCTCCCCTGTCACGGAAGTCCACACGATTTTCTGAGAGGAGTAAATTGGTTGCCAGTCTCAGAATAGGTCAGTATTTTAAGCAAGGTACACTAAATGTAAACTGGAATAATACCCTTGCTATTACATTTATCGAGCATGACTTTAAAAAAAATCACCTCATCACTTATGAGGTTTCAGAAGCGACGCATCAATTTGGATTTATTCAAGATAAGTTGAAATGCATTTTGAGTGCATAAGTGGATAAATATTCACTGTCAGAAATAGAAGAGAAGTGACGATGCAATATGCCGCTTATTTACATTTTTCTTACAAATCTTCCCTATCCCGGAGATGGATAATTGCTGTGAGAGGCATTTATATGATAATTTTTCAGCGTAACCGACGACACAAGTGCTTACAAACTGACATGACATTGATTTGGTCATTTATGGTGACAAATCTGCCCCATCTCTTTCAAAAATTCAAATCTGAGCATTTGCCTTCATAAAGAGAGCTTTGAGCCCATCTGGCTTTTAACAACTCCAAATTCCCATCACATCCAAATGCTCTCAGTCCAACATATTTCAGTGTTCTCTATCAACATAGAGAGCGTAGGGCATTTTGTCTCACTTTGTAAACGACTAAGGTGTTATGGGAGTTGACTAAGGAGCAGAGAGACTGTAATTTAATCTAAACTGAATAGAGCGCATATATTTGCAAATTTGTCAACAAGGACTGAAAAATAGTCTATAACACAGGCGACCGATAAATGACTGGGGCAACTGAATCCATAAACATGGAAAGCAGTGCAGCACGAGTGTTGCAGATTTGACAGGAAGGCGAGCAGGTCTATCGTGAACACATTCAACGATACAAAAGTGGCATTGATGATTATGTAGAAGCCTCATCGATTTGTGGGCACAAAAACACCATTTGGCTCCACCTACGAAACAGAAAAACACTGCACAGACAGACAGAGGCGAACATGATTTTCCAGAGCTGTGTATCCCACCAACAGAAGTGTGTGTCCTGCTCTTACAATTCATCATGTTTGCATAAGTCATTTTGGCGTCTGATCAATATTTTAAAATAAAATGAAGATATGCACCATAAAATTTTTAAAACTGGGATGACATTTCACCCTCCTTGATAGACCATGCTTGTTTTTTTTTTTTTTTTTTTTGGTTTGTTTGTTTTGTCAATTTGATACTTTCACTGCCTTTCGCATACTGGAATTTAATTTTACTGTTTACATCCAACTGGTCTTTCATTTGATTTGATTTTACTTCACAATTAATCTTAATACTGTCATCAAATCTGCAATAATAGCACCTACCAGACACTCCACTTACCGTTCTCCCTCAGCTTCCATTTCCATCCCTATCGCTTTTCGAATCTAGTTCAATAAATGTGAGTTCACTATATAAACTAGGAAATCTGTAAGTATGAATGCATAAATCACAAGCTTCAATTGTTGTTTTGCTCATCTGTATTAATTTTTGCTTGAAATTGTAATGCTATGTCATGCCACTCATTGAGAATAGAGTGAGCAGTATTACTTAACTGAGTATGAACTGTTACTTGGATTTGCGTTTCACAGCTCAAACATTGCAATTTTCCAGTGCTCTGACCATATCGGTAATCGCTAAAGGATATTCTAGAGGGAATAGTGTTGCTCAAATGGATTTAGCATTCATTTAACCCTTCAATGCCCACATTGTACACAACAGTTTCTTTTTTCCCCCCAAAGATCATACAAACCATTCTGTGCTTGAACTCACTTAACCTACCGCACATTACCCATTTTTTCTTCTTAAAACACAAATTATCTACTCATTAATTTAAGCCATTTCACTGGGCTAATCCCCAAAGCTGAGTCAAACTCTCGCAAGTTGACCCTGAACCACTTATTAAGGCAAATTTGTTGAAAACAGGAGCAACTATGTGCGGACACTTTGTCCATGCATACTCTATGTGTACATGCGGTATGAAACTAGGCATGCACAATTAAAAAAAAAAAAAAACTTCCTTTTGGGCCATGAAAGAAAAAAATATATAGAATATTCTGTTAAGCTTAAAGACATGAACAGATATCAGTCCCAAACCAATAACAAGATCCATTAGAATAATATTCATGAGAAATGCAGTTTATACAGCAATGTATGAAAAAAAGAACATTTTGACAGGGGCAAATGAAACATATAGGTAGACCTACCCCGAGGATGAAGGTGCGAAAATCAATGTGGCATTCTCTCTCCTGAGACCTGAAAACCAGAGTAATGGGATTAAATAGGGGAGACTGAGGAGCTTTACATTAAAAGGAAAGAGTTACATTCACTCAATGTTGGATAAATTTATCATTGACGAGTCAGTGGCGAAGCCAATGCTGTTGGCTGCAGGGCAGTCAGAGAAGAGGGTGGGGAGAATAATAGAATAATAAACATGGAGAGGTGGGGGGGGGGTTTCGGGGACCCAAAAGCAGGTCCACACTTTAACAAATTTATGGCAGTAAACTCTTCCAGCTCTCCTGGCTGACAGTAAAGGTTTTATTTAATTAAGAACAATGAATCAATAATGCGATCTGATCCTTCAGCCGAATGATTGCAATGTCAAAGGTAATGAGTAAGAAGTACATCACTCACACACACAATTACAATTGCACAAACACACACACACACACACACACACACACACACACACACATACACACAAACTCTCCCTTATATACATTACTTGTAGAATATACTGCAATTGACCTATGCTTTTTTTAAAATAGAAATTACACAATAAAGTTTTCAAATATTAAACAAATGACGCTCTTACTTCTTTTTATTCTATCATCACTAACCAGAAGGCAGGACATCGCTGTCAGAATACAGAAAATCTCAAAAGATCCCCTCGGCAACACGTCAAACACATATCGTATATTAATAAGACAAATGACATCAAACCTCATAGACCCTTGGGAAACAATTCCAGTAACAGAAGCTAGTTACTATATGCTGCAAGTAACAAATACCTGACCTGTGTCTCATGGAAAAAAAGCCATTTGACATGTACAGTGAGATCTGTAATTATTCAGATGATGGCACTGCAGAAATTGGATACCCCGAAGTAGAATTTTGATACTTTGCACCAGCGCTGCTCAACCCCGTTCCTGCAAATCCACCATCCTGTAAGTTTTCACTCCAACCCCACCTCATTCAACAGCTGGAATTTTGATAGATCTTGGTAGAGATTAAGTCATATGTATAGTCAGGCAAGCCAAGTTAGGACTGATGTGAAAGCCTACAGGATGGTAGATCTCAATGAACAGGGTTGGGTTGCCCTCCTCTAGCTGTTGAATGAGGTGTGCTTTGTTCGGACTGGGGTGAAAACCTGCAGGATGGTCAATCTCTAGGAGCAGGATTGGGCAGCACCGCTTTAATCTCGTATTCATCATTGTGCAGTGTAAGTACAGAGACTAACAGTAAAAGTTGTGCCACTGGCATATACTCAGGGACAGCACTGCATGTGCAGTTATAAATGGAGTGTTAACGGTGCATTAAAATTCGCAGACATTTGCACCCTGCAGAGGTTGTGTCAACTGTTTCACTTCAACTAGAAAGAGCTTCAACTAAACAGGCATTTTTTTCAGGGCTGCTGGAGAGTCCTCATGACACCATACACTCCATAATAAATCAGAAGTCATGCATATAACATGACTGGAAAGGCAAGCCAGGATGTTTAATCTTCTTCTTCTTCTTAATGTATGCATGCCTGTCCATAAGTGTCCCATGATCTGCTGGAGGAGGTGGAGGCAGATGCAGATCTCAGTATTTACTCAACTGCTTTTCTGCCCCTCGAAATCCCAATAAGATCTCAGTCAATTACCCAACTGTTAAATTTCAAATACTTTTCTATACTTAACTGATATTGCTGGGTGCATCTGATCCAACTAAGAGGACCTGAAGGCAGGAATTGAGGAGCCTTGTGTTAAAATTGCTTAGGCTACATTTTCACACACCGTGAGGTAAGGATGGGAAAACTTTTCTTGACATCGAAGTCGATTTTCTCAATTCTCTCAAAATGGACATTTTTGTGACTAATCAAGTTTTAGCACTGGTTTTGAATTAACATATTTTTGGATTTATTACGTTGTATATTCAGATCCTTTTTTCTCAAAATATTTATTATTATCTTATTTTATTGTTTTTATATAGCCCTTTAATAACAAAACAATTCCAAAGTGCTTTACAATCAATAAGTATTAAAAAAACATAAGAATGATAAGGATGATAACACGATTTGAAATACAATATCAAAATACATTAATAAAATAAAAACATTAAGAGAAACATAAATATAAAAATGACTAACCAAAAGCTTTCCTAGAAAGATGATTTTTCAGTTGTACCTTTTAAGAGTCTATACTTCTGCAGTGTCAGACTGCATGTCATTCCATAAAGTTGGTCCAACGTGAGAAAAAACACGTTCACCAAACGTCTAACGGTTAGAAGCTGGCATTACAAGTAGATTGATACTATCAGAGTGCAAGCTACATCTAGTTGTAGGCTTAACAATAAGTAGCTTGGAAATATACTTTGGCCCAAGCCCGTGAAGTGCTTTAAAGTGCTTTAAAGACCATAAGCACTATCTTAAATTCCACCCTGTATTTTACTGGCAGCTGATGAAGTTCCCTGAGCACAGGTGTGATGTGGGCAAGCTCAGGTATGAAGCAGGTTACCCTAGCTCAGAGGTGGGCAACGAGGACCGTATCTGTCCCTGGTTTTCGCACCAACTTCTGGCCTTTAATTAGTCAATCATCTAAATTAGCCAAACTATTTATGAAATCTGACGTTTCTGGGGCATTTCTTTAAATTATCATGAATGACCACCAAAGACGGTTCTTTTCTCCCTACAAAAAACATTTTACTGTGATGTAATCTTTGCATAAATCTATACTTATGTATACAACCAATTAACTCAATTAGTCAGGGTAATTGGTTGAAATAAAAACCTGCATACACACTGGCCCCCCAGGACTGGAATTGCCCACCCCTGCCCTAGCTGCTACATTGAGAAATTTCTGAAGGCAATCATATTGGTATTGGGGAAACTTAAACTGAAGAAAAGTACTATAGTCTGAGTGTGTTGTAACAAATGCCTGAATTAAAGTTTAAATAGAATCTGCAGACAGATACTTCCTGATTTGCCTAATATTATAAAGTTCCTTAAATGCTTTGTTGCACATCTTTCCAATATAAGTGCTCATGGGCAGATAGTTGTCAAATCACACACCCAAATTTCTAACATTATTGAGAGGTTGGATGTCACAATCCCCAACCTAAATGGTACTTATGTTGAACTTTGATAATTGGTGCTGGGACCAATAATAAGAAATTCATGAGTTACTGAACATCATTGAAGACAAAGCAACATTATGCTACTATCTTACCTTAAAATACCTTTTTTTAATGGTTCACTAACTTGAATTTGGGAAACGAACGCCTGTTCTGGCACTATGTAACTTTGGCTGATCGGGTCCGATTCCCTGGGAAAAGCGCAGCATGCTTTAAGGTACTAGCAACATCATACCACCAACTATTAGGTCGCAATAAGGTGAAACTAGCCCAGTATTCTCAGTTTGTAGCCTGAGGACTTCATGGCAGAGGCCGAGAGACTAAAGGATGTTTACAATTGAAGCTAGGAAGGGAAAAAGAGAGAGTGACCAAGCAAGAGGTCGACAAGAGTAAATCTTGGATTGGCTTTTAGTAAGAGCTACTGTATGTGAAATTAAAGGTTGAGGGACAGACTCCAAGCTGTCTTCTTGCGGTAAGTAAAATAAGCTGGGCTGCTATGTCTTGCATTGCTGCACTGGTTCGATATTTGGCTGTGTTAACAAAGTTGTGCAATTGCTAGTTATTATTTGGTTATTCATTATTATTATTATTTTTATAAATCCTACCACCAATTTTTTTTTAATCAATTTCTACCACCAGGGTTCTCAATTGAACTTCTTATGTATTTCACAAGTTGCACTGCACCAGACTAGTTTAGTAAATCTCAGAAAATCAATCAAATCCAAAACACTTGTGTAACTGACCCAGCTCTAATCCCAGCATACACTGTTCTGAACTTCACATTCCTATTCTATACCCGAGTAGAAACTTCAGAATTAAAGGGATAGTTCACCTCAAAATCAAAATACATATATTCCTCTTCTCTGTGCTATTATAAAAAAAACTGCGACAATTTGACTCATTGAGATTTTTTTTTCAAGGAAAAATCACAATTTTCTTTGCCACCCTAATGTAAGTAATGGTCCCAGCCTGGCCACGCCTCCAAAAATTTTCTGGCTCCGCCACTGGTGTTTATGTATCTTTGTTCCTCTAGATTGTTTTTGTGTGAATTGACCGTAGAGGCTTCGCCACTCTCTTTATAATGGAACTAAACTGCATTTTTTTTGAGGGACTTAAAGCTCGAAAACAATACATTCAAAAAAGTCAAAAGCATTGTCTCGCTCCAGAAATCACAGGACAGTTACTCAAGATAATCGTCAGTTCCATAGCAACTATTTTCTCTCAGTTTGCAGGTGTAGTTGGGTAGAAAGAAAATAGTTTATATGTCCAAAACTTGGTGATTAACACCAAAACAATCGAGATTGATAAATGGAACTACAGATCAGCGGAAAAATACACATTTTTGATTTTGGGGTGCACTGTCCCTTTAAACAAATAAGAACTATGTACAAAAAAAAATACACAGCTAGCAGCGGGTGTGGCGTGCACAGACGCACCCGATGCCTGTCAGGATTACAGAGGGCAAAGGTCTCAGGTCCTGCAATGCCTATTTGACTAAGTCCATCATTTTAATTGAAACACTAATTTGAAGGAGCTGCTCGGCTTTAATTCCACACTTGACCTTATGCCCCAGAGCAACCCTCAGATAACAAACCTAACCTCACCACTCCCTACAGGAAAGACAATCTGACCTGATATTAACCCTGACAAGTTTATTTTTTAGCTCTGAACCTCACTGCAGTAAAAACCATGCAATCGGAGCAGACCAAGCCAGCATGATGCCAGCCTCGGAGCCACTGCTTCTCTGGTCCTGGAAGTCCTAATTCAAAGCTGATGTTAACGGTAAAAAAGTTGCTAAAGTCTAAACTATGTAGCTCAGGGCTATGTTTATTTTTTTTTTTTTACAAGACAACCATTAAAAGGTGTTAAGTCAAGAGGCCACGAGACTAAATCCTGGCATGTGTTTGCCTCTCCACCTCTAAATTTAGCCTACTGATTTTACAAATTAGTTCTGCCTTTAGGCTTTGGTATTAATTAGCAAATGTGTATTCTTAAATATTGATGGCTGGCACAAAATACTGGAACACCACAAACCTTTTATATTTCTGAGGTGATACATCTGGATTTTACATTTCAGCAAATATGTCTACAAAATTTTACCACAGCAGAGACAGCTTGAACAGGATGCATTATACAAATCAAGACTCTGGACTTTTACTAATAACTAGTGGCAAGCACTCATAAAACACCTAAATGTAGAGTTTTGGCCATTATGGATCTAGAGCATTATGATATGGATTCAGACAGGCAGCTTAGAGGTGGCGGTTGTACAGAGGTCCGCAGATATTCAAAAGTGCAGCAGAACAATGCATTTCATGCCCTGAGAAACATGTAGAATGAAATAAACAGCAGATGTGCAAAGATGCATAAATGCTTCGCAGCATCAGTCACATTCGCACGCAACCAGCAGTGGCAGTGTAATAAACAAAGCCTTTAGCAAAATTAAGGGAAAAATAAATTCAATCAATCTTGCCATCCAGCGCTCTATTTGACATCAAGCGAGCACGAGTTAAATGTCATGTCGTATAAACAGGAGCGGAATGGGGTTGAGAATAGTAATGAGACACCGCGCTTGTTTGGGGGAAAACGGCGGTTTCGGGCTCTGCATTTTCAAAGCCCGAGGTGAGACACATCAGATGCTGAAGATGTCTCAAAATGAGAGCAAACTCAGTATAGCGGAAGAAACAGATGGATTTGATAATTGTTTTCGTGTCCCGAAAGGACCGTTTTGTTTAATGCGGGAAAAAAAAGACAACATCATCTCGTCCGTAGGGCTACTGAAGGACACAAGCTCAAAAAGACCTCCGCTCCACTCACACTGGTGTCTGGACTTGGCGAGCACCGACCGATTCCAGCCGCCTCACAGAGTAACGTCTAATTGGCTCCAGTGTCAATCGGGTCAATGGGAGGGAGGGCTTCAGTTGACTACACTCGACAACACTTTGAATCCCATCACTCATCAGTGACCCCTGCTGGTCAGCTGGGCACCAACAGCCCTCTCAAACAAGGACATGTCAGTGCAATCACTACTTAAAGACTTTCGGGGGGGTGGAAAACAAACACTTGCTAGCAAACACTTGTGTCCTCTTTCACAAATCTACAGTAGAATCTGTAGGAAAGAAGGAAAAAAAGTGGTTGGTGAATTGATTGGTCAATGGGTGCATCTGAATTCCCTTAAACAGGCAGCATTTTTCTTTTCCCCTCCACTTGTTTGTTCTTCCCATCGGAAAATTCAAAAGATTCAGGTGCGGGGAGATTTTGAAGTTACCACAGTACATGCTTGAGAAAAATCAGATGTCCTTCAATATGTCATGAGCTGAACGACGATTGATAATGACAATACTGATCCAACAGGTAAACTATTATAAATGTAGTAACCGATCTCTAAAACTACAAAATATCAAAGTCAATAATCAATGATTCCTTTCCTCCAAGGCTGATCATGTGTTTCCATCCTAGAAGGAAGCAACAAAGAAGTTAATTGTCTCTTGCCCTTCATGAAATACATAATTTTGGATATTCCTTATTATGGCTACAAAGGAAATTGTTTCTGGTTCATGTCCAAATTGGGATACACTTAATTATTATGTGGAAAAAGAGAAAAAAAAATAAGTGACAACTTTTGTCTTAAATGAAGCGAAAATGAAAGAACAGAAATTCTTCCAGATTCCTTGAATCATTAAATAATGCTTTGCTCCAGGGAGAGTTAAATATCTGAATGCTTTCCAATCTTTTCTTGATGAAATTTTTTTTTAAGCCTTCAATGATTTTCTTATGCATTTACGGGCACATTTTGATCTTAAACCAATGTTTGCTCCTGAAGGCCCAGACTTTTACGGATGGCGCCGTAGTGCTAAATCATAATTAGAATTACGCACCAACATCAGCTGTTTCAAATGACAACATTATTTAAATTTTTAACCTCATCTCTAGTCCCAAATTTTCCCCGTCCCAACGTTTTTTGGATTTCATGGCAGGAATGGATGTACTGTTTATATATAAATAAAATGTCATCCTGACAAAATATCTGCATCTTCTGTCTGAAATGAAATACATTTCAAAGTAAATTGAAAAATCACTGCATTCTGTTTAACGCGCATTTTCCATACCGACCTAACTTTTTTTTTTTTGAGTTGGGGTTGTAATTGTATATAAAATGCGTGCCCAAAATATGTAAAGGTTTTAAAACCCGCATTAAAATGATAATAGCCCACCTCCTCTATACGAAATTGCCAGCATATCAGAAAATACAGTGCACAGTCGCAAACATTTATCATATGAGCATGATGGCTCGAACTGAAGGCTCGCATTTATCTCCAGAATTCCCCTCTATAACACCCCCTTAATAACTTCCCTTCGCCGCGAACAAGATGGATCTGAGGCCTAGGCGTATTTTCGCGTCTAATTTTAATTACTCCGTTTAGGAAAATAATGTTACTAATTTGTCTGCACAGAAGAAAATAATAGATTTTCAGTCACAGGGCCCACTGTAGTTTGAGGGCACCAATCCAAGGTGGATTTAATGATTAGATGTTAGCGGCTAAATGAGCCCGCAGAGCCCAACGAGAGAAAAGAGGGCAGCTGCCACTTGCTAACGCTACCCTCAGCACTTAAATCAAGTGTCAAGAAATGCAGTCTTTAAATGCAGTCATTTAAAGTGAAGGGTGTCCCAGGAGAGGGCCAGAGTTTGCTGTCCAAACCCCCAGAATGCAGCGTTTATTTATCAACTTCAGCCGCCACATCACCATCAATAAACAATGCACCCGTAATGCCGCGTACGCAAAGCACCCGCTGTTCCCGACGGAAAAGTGATGTCTGGTTTCCGATATTTATCATAGCAGAGCTCCAATACATCTGTGCATTACGCAATTATAACATAACATCACATCACGGAGGCCCGATTTCGCAGGAGCCGGTTTCACAAAGCTGAATTATGGAGTTAGCTCGATAACTGCGAGGATTAAAAACCCAAGATCCTCCCAAGTCTAGAACATTAGACAAGTGTAATATCACATTCCTCTGGCCCGATTTTACAAAGCAGGAGCTGGTTTCACAAAGCTGGATTGTGGAGTTAGCTGGATAACTGCCGTGAATAAAAACCCAAGATCCTCCCAAGTTTCGAACGTAGGCTGAAGCAAACAGAGGTTTTATACAACACAGCTATACAACTAACTCAGTAATCGAACAACATAAAGTACCTGCCCAGATCTGGATTAAATTTATGATGATGCCCTGGTTAATGTATCACAAAGCCTGCACTTAACACATCTGCAGTAACAGTCAGTTCTGCCTCTCTCACTTAAGAAGAAGCACCTCTTTTCATGCACTAAAAGCCCTCATTTTTAACACACTGAGGAGCAGCGTTGTACTTAAATGAACACCTGGATAGTATTTCACAAAGCAGGATCACTCAGGTTGCTTGATATCTTGTGCCATGTAAGACCCAGAGCAGCTGTTCCTACTTCAATCTTTATTTCAGATTTTGGAGGGTTTAACTAAGAGTGATTTTGCAGCTAATGGAGTAATCTTACTTTGTGAATTGTCATCCAAAAATTCCATGAAAACAGAACTCCTTGGTGAGTTAAAAATGAGGGTTAAGGCAAGAGGTGCATCTTCCCACGGGAGACAGACTGAACTAGCTGCTATTGTATTGTGTTATACAGAAGTGGAAACCGAAACGGTGACTGTAGGGTCGAACTCAGTGAACATTGTCTAGACTCCAGCTCAGGGAGAGCCGAGGAGGGTGGATGGGGGGTGGGTGAGATTTCAAAGAAGATGGACTCTGCCTGATCCTCATGGCAGGCAAGGCCAGGGAGACTGATACCCGGAGAGTTATTTACTCGTCTTAATTGGAAATGTCCGTCACACGGCGGGGCGAAGAAAGCAAGGCAGCGCCCCCAACTTAAGTCCTAATCACTTCAAGCTCCTCTCTGAGCCGCAGACGGTCTTAACGAGAAGAACGGGGTCACCGAGTCGCCGTAATCCCACACGCTGCCGGATGTTTGACATTCAATGAGTCGTAATTCCTTAAGGAGCAGAGTTATTGCTGAATAAATAGTCAAACATTAAGAAAAAAAACATTAAAACATAATTTAAATGTTAATTATGTCCTAGTCTGTGAATGAATGGGCTTTGCTGCTACTATCAAGGAAGAACAAGTAAAAAATTGTCATTACTAGAGGACTACATTGCCTGTTGGTATTATGCAGAAAAATTACATGTATTTTCCTTATGTTATGGATTATTGGTTTGTAAAGACATCCATCCCTAATGTCTATGTCGCATAATCTTTCCCACCAACTGTTCAGTGGGAAGTCAGTACTGCCAATCAGCATTTTGCTAATTTAAATTTAATTTACAACTTCTAAGTTTAAGATTTTAGAAACAAGTAACTCACATTTTGGAACTGCAGAACAATTTTATGCCTGAGACCTACATCCACAGTTTCCCTTCTGGAAACTGACACAAACGTAGGGTCACAGCCTTTTTGAGAAAGGTCACCGCTCTAGCTCTTCATCCAATCTTTGATTAAAGGATCTAAGGATTTCCCATCTCATCTTCAGTGACATATTATCATTACTGACACTTGAGTAGGTTAATCTAGAAGCAGTTCCATAAATTGAATTGACTGTTTATTGTCTCAGAAAACTTGATGAGGGCAAAACATTTAATGAATAATTTATGCAATTTGTTGTTTCAGTGCCACACAGAAAGAGCTTTTCTGACAGTTAAATGCATCTTCTGAGTATCATCTTCTTTTGAGTAATTTTATACTTTGAATTTTTTAAGTGTGTCAAAGAAATAACTCAGTCAGGAAATACCAAAGGACTTTAAGCCATGTTTCCTAAAATCAACATCCACAGTTTCTGTTTTGGAAACGGACGCAAATAAAAGGTCGTGACCTTTTCAGAAAAGGACTAGCGCTGTGGTGTTTCTTCTCATTTTCAATAAAAGCGGCATCAGGACCTCAGGCTTCGCTATCCCATCATGAGAGACTTAGGCAGTAACTGTATAGAATGCGGCGAAGGTCTATTTGATCTGGACTAAGCATAATGCCGCGGGGAGATCGGGGCTTTGATGATGTCACGTCAGGACAGCGGCAGTTATCTGCAGGTTTGTAGATGGCTCCTGCAGTCCGTCGTGCATGCGTGTTGCGGTGCTCCGTGTGTAACCTGTGCATGCCCAGCTCCTTCCACAGTCTAACAGGATAACACCATTCTTAAAGAACATTCACATACACGATATGGAATTTCTACCAGGCAAGAAATTTCATGATCTGACTTATTGCAAAGGTGATATTCTTTAACACTACCAGGCTTGAATTAACGGAGCTCTTCCGAACGACCCATTCTGTTACGAATGTTTGTGAATGCAGACTGCCTGGCTAAGTGCTTGATTTTACACATCTGTGGTGATGGGTCTGAGTGAACACCTCAATTCAATGACTGAGAGGGGTATCCCAATACTTTTGTCCACATAGTGTATTACAGGCAGATTTAAAGTGACAGCGGTGGAGTAACAACCCAGACTAACGAACAGTACACTGGGGACTGATAGGGGGTGATCTGGCTACAGAATCATATTGGGATCAGGTTTTTTGTGAGAACCATTAAGAAAAATTCATCCATCCACTAATCCATTATCTAACTCCCTTAATCCTGTACAAGGTCGTGGGTAGGCCGTTGACTATTCCAGAATACAATGCGCGAGAGGCAGGAACACAGTCTGGACAGTCTGCCAACCTACTGTAGGGATCTCACACCAGTCAGAGGAGGAAAGGCCTGAGCTGGGTGATCTACTGCATCCAGCTATTACGCTGGAAAATGAGTATAAATGTGTGATCATCAAAGAAATCCCCATTCATGTGATAATGAAGTAAAGTTGCCTGTTGGTTTGTTTCACAAATGCATACATTCCATGACAGTTTTTCAGGTCATGAAAATATGAAAGATGATTTCACAGGCGAATATCATCAGGGTTCGGATTACACATTAGCTTTCGGGGAGCCTTATTTTCCAGTGTGCAGCACTACAAAAACATATCACTTGCACATGCACAAATGCAAGTGTGTAGCAGCGCAGTCAATAAGAGGGATACTGCGAAAAAAAATGTACTAATACCACTGTTAGCAGTTAATATCGCAAGTAATATTTCATAGAGGCACAAGCGAACGTCAAATTTCTGGGAAGAAAACGAAAATGAAATTGGTAATTAGCCAAGAAAGAAAACCTCCACCAATATCGAATGAAATCAGTACTTTATCGGCTTACCTTGATGTTTGGGCACCGAGAGAAACATTCAGCTGTGTAAAAACGCCAAGTGTACAACCAGTCAAGAGAATTCAGAGTTTAATTTCTAGTGCTGCTGTATGCGGTAATAGCATATAACGGTGGCAGCCATGTTACTGATGACATACTGGGTAGCTAGGGAATGTGTAGCATATGTATTCGCATTTCAAATATTAATATTAAATTATAAACCTCATTCTTACTAATAACCCCCCCCCCAAAAAAAAATATAATTTGGCATAAAAAGCCGAAAAAAGTGGAGGTTGGACACAAATTTCTTTCCATTAATTTTATAAATATGGCCTATATATACCTGAAGACACATATAAATCAATGAAATCATAATTTGCACAGGACGCCCTAACCATCCTCATTTATTGCCCACTCTTTCTCCTCTACCACTATCATTTGGTCACTTAAAACGTCCAAAAACTTGCATTTTTTGGGCAACCACCTCACTAGTGAGCATTATTTGACATGTGATAGTGACTTGAAAAAGCATGCGACGAGACGGACGAAAGCTGCAATATTTAACGATATTTAAATATATTTAGCCTAAAACAATGCCACCGTGTCCCCTAAATTACCCAGCTAAACACCGTCTGAATAAACGCCATAAAATGATCAATTTACTGCACACAAACAGCCTTATTTCAGCAATATACTCGTATCCTATCAACTCTGGACAAAAAAAAAAAGTCACTAGTAGGCCCACTCACCTATTTTAATGGCATTCGGCTAACTGTGTCGCGCAAAATCCTTAACTTGTCTTGAAATTTATATAATAGCTGCGAACGTTATCATTATTTAGGTCAAATGTTTCAGAGGTGGGCAATGAGGGCTGTATCTGTCCCTGGTTTTCACTCCAGCTTCTGGCTTTTAATTAGTTAATCATCTTAATTAAACAAACAATTTATGAAATCAGACTTTTCTTTAAATTATCATTGATGACCACCAAAGACTGTTCTTATCTCCCAACATAAAAATTTTTCTTTGGTCTAATCTATGCGCAAATCTATATTTTTATATATAACCAAAATTAGTTCAATTAGTCTGGGTAATTGATAGAAATAAAAACCTGTATACACACCGTCCCTCCAGGACGGGAACTGCCCACCCCTGATGCTTGATCTGTTACCAGCTGGATGCATTGCTGCTTAAGGAAGGGCCATCCGTGGTTCGGCAGCTGCTTGTAAGAAAGCCGAATGAACTAGTTTTGGTAGCTTTGCTACCCTCTTCTCCTGTGCTGTCTTTTCTTTTCTTTTTTGACGAGTGCTTTTGTTTTTAAATTGAATGACTGCTCCTGAGTCTGTAAGTTCGCTCGTCAGCCTGTTCTTCAGATTTCGCGCTTGAACTATCAGACGTTACAGACGTCAATCTGGTCACACGATCAAATCTGACTTGACATTGGACCTGAGCTGCCAAGTCCGCTTATAATACGCGACTTTGGGCTTCTTTTTTCCTGAAGTCGCTTGAAAAAATTATAGGTCACGGGTTGCGGTTTTTTGGGCTTATTTCTAAAAATATGGTTGTTTGTTAGGAAAGTCTAACAAGCGACCTAATTTTTATACATTTATGGTTCCCCCCGATTCATTGAGCGACACTGTCTGCTCACAGCCTCACGATTAATATCAGAGCTGTAACGTAATTCGCCCTTCTACAAATCCCCACGGTCACCTCTCCCGCCTCCACCTAGCTATATAACATTATTACTGTAATAATTATTATAAAAGTTTAAAAATAACAATGAACGCATACACACAAATAGTATTTTACATGCTACATGCTTCACCTCAGTGCCCTTGTCATTTTCTTCGATAGGCCTATACCGCATTAGTATCGTCTAATTTATATTGGGCTTGTTTTGGGCTTGTTTTTGAAGCGGCGGTTGCTTATTTGTCTTGCCAGAGTTGGCAACCCTGATCAGAACCTGTTCAGAAAATATCATACTTACTTACTGCAGTGAATGTCAAATACGCAGCCTACTCACTAATCTATGTAGAATATATTCCATTTATTACATGGTCTGGGTGAATATTCTTCTCTGATTGTCTGGCAGGTATTGATTATGTTATGACTTAAAAATCACGACAAAGAAAACCAGCAATGACAACTTAAACAAATTTATTCTTCACTGATTAGGAAAAAAAAAACTTCTACAAATAATCTGCTGTAATCTTATAATAACACTCTAATGCCACTATGTAACTCTGATGCCAAACAAAAACTCTGCCTTTACTGACCAAAATCACAGCATTTATATAGACTAGCAACATTCTGGAAAGATCTACAGGATTCCTGGGTGATCCAGCCCCCTCCAGGCAAGAAGATGCCAGAAGCTTCTAGAAAGCACTAGTCTATTTCATCACAAACAAGTGGTATTGCATCAGACCATGCAAAATAGACTGTTACACAGACATACCACCAGAGGGTGCTAAATGATAACCAAAATAAACAAATCGCTGACCAGTCATAATAAGCATTTAAATAGTGTCTAACAAATCTCCATTTACAACTGATATACAGTGCTGAACACAAAATACTCATACATAACAATTAAAACCGTGGAACCGCATAGGTAGTTTGGCCTGCGGTAGTTTCACCATTTGAAATTCATCCGCTAGCCAACCTGTAACCATAGCAATGTTAGAGCACTGGCATTTGGCTGGTTATAACAGACACCTAGCTACTCATTTAACTCCAGTAAATTCAGTGGCGTCATATAATTTGCGTCCTGCGTGGCGGTTAACAATAGGTGCTCCAGCGATAATGACTATAAATATTAAAGCAGCGAAGTAATCACGCTTTATTCATTTAACGATAGTAATTGTGTATGGTTACAAAGGAAGCTAACGTGTCCACTTCATGTCTCAGGAACTGCTGACAGTTCGCTAGCTACGTGCTATGACAACAGACTGATTTCCGCTCGCTGGCCCTACGAAAACCGTTATAGGTTCATTGTAATTGCTGGTAGCAAGTTAGCTACAGTCTGCATAATCGCGCATAATATTGTGTTATGTTGTTATGTTGTGTTAATATTCGTTTCAGCGGGAATCCATTACCAAATCATCAGCTGGTAAAAGGGTGTTAGCGTGGGCAAAAAACTATTTCTCCATGAAGGTAAACTGAACTAAGTTAGCTGGTTCAGTTTAGCTTAGCCTATAGTATTGGCTAAGAGAAGGCGCGGCGCCTATTTAATGATTACCAGCTCATTTTTTAAGTGCAAAACTTTCACCAAAAGTTTCTGAATGCTTTGATTTGATATTGCTGGCAAATGACCATGGTATAAGCCGGATAATCAACTCGTAGGTGTGCATTACACGGTTTTAAGACACCACGCGGAGGTTATTAAGCCTCCCGCGTGGGTTATACTTAAAACCGTGTAATGCGCACCTACGAGTTGATTATCCCTTACATAGATCAGCCCTCCGTTCTCAGAATAATACATTGCATAAGCTGCCTCTGCTTACGCAAACACTCAGGAAGCTATATGTGCAGAGAAATTATAATCCATCACACGAAAGTGGATAATTTTCAGAGCTGCCCCCAAATGTCGCAAGGGAGGCTTTCAGACAGCTCGGGTCCTCTTCGGGGGAGCAGCTCCCCAGTAATTTGTACCATGAGTATCATATGCATTGTAATAGCACGGAATTTATTGCCTCTGCTTGACATGCTAATGTCAATATATCCCATACAGACCGATTTTATTGCAGAAGTTACAACATGTCTTCCCTAATTAAGAGAAATATTAAAAAACACACTAAAGTAAAATAAGCAAATGAAAGTTAGAGTAAAGCATTATTCCAAAAATGCAATTTTTAAAATTGTATTTTATTTGTATAACACTGTTGGGGTATTCTGTGTCAAGACACCAGAAGGAACAAGATTTTTACACCGACCATCTCAGATGTTGCTGAAACACTATCAGATTGTGAACAATGATGAAAGATGCCTTCTTTCAACTTTTGTTTTTCGAAAAATGTCCACCAAAGACTGCAATGATAATTGTCATAATAATGTGATAAATTTGGAGATTTAATTCTACTGACGGGGGGACTCAGAATTTTCAAAAAGTGCAATCAATAAAGTGTACAGAAATGAATTTGAGACCCTCAGCTCCATATGTCTTGTCCAGCATAGTGCATTTGTACTGTACACACTTCAAATTCAAATCATGGGATTCAGAGGCCAAATGAGGGCTGTCAGGTAGTTGTTTTGGATGCCTTGTTCCATAATCAGTATTACTGTCAAAGTTAGTACAAATCTAGGTCATAATTTTAAAGTTATAAAAAAAACTTTGCAGTCAAAATGTCTGATTTGGCCCATATATACATTGCAGTAAATTAACTATTAATGACACCAAAAACATTTTTTACAAAATATATCCAAGTACTTAAAGAATACTATTTTCATCAGAATGCACCTTCTGATGGCGTACTCTGAGATGCAACTGTGATGGATGGTGGGTATCAGGTCTTGGTGATTAAACGCAGAATTACCCTGTTGTTATTTTGTTAATGCGTGCTTAGCAAACTACAGTACAGTCCCCGTTAAAACCGAAGAGACGGCGTTAGTTAACGCCCGGTTACCTCGGACATTTCGCCCTTCTAACCCATTTCTAACCACGATCTTCACACTGCTGACCAATGTGCCGCATCACAGGACAATTTACCTCCAGGAATAGCCACATGTGGCTCCGCGGAACTGAATGTAGTACCGCGTGCAAGTTATAGAAAAGAGGGCATTTTGACTGTTAGAATTATGTTTGTGTTTGCCGTTATGTATTTTAACATCTTTTTATTTTCTCTTGCAGTGGAAGTGAGAGCTTATGCGCCCTTTGGAAAGCGTGTGGCTGGTCATTTCCTCGGTTTAAAAAGCGTAGCATGAACAAGAAAACAAAATATATATTATGATAAATTCGACGGTGTAATATAAGCAATTGTACTCTTGAAGGAAATTTTTTTGGTATTTTAAATATATGTCTTTTTATTGCATAAACTGTGATTCTGAGAGTTTGTGGGTAGACCTTCAGCGAAGTGTGCCGCAATTGCCAACAGCAATATAAATAAACAAATTGTGATTAAAGATGACGTGTTTAAATATAACTCTGATATAGCTTAGACAGTGTGAACTGTAATTACTCCATTATGCATTATAATTATGCGTTTTCGGATCTGCAGAGGTGTGAGGTTGTCTCTCGCCAAGGAGTCAATCTTCGTCCTAAACTGTGGGGAAATGCGTCGTATCGTGACAGGTTCCATATAGTTGTGAATGTGATATGTCAGTTTATGGTTGGGCATCGTATATAAAATTTCTGCCACGCGCTGAGCAGGTCATTAATTCTTTAATACAATGAGCTTAAAGGGATTATTAGGATGACAATGAGTAATAAATAGATATGATACGAACTGGGCTGTATTGAATCAGTGCCAGGTGTATTTAATCCGCTTTTAAATCCGCTTTTAATCCCCTGAATTCAGTTTACGAAAAAGCCATTCAGTTTTAAGTGACATTTAGTTATTGTCCTTTAGAGATAAGATATTGAGCAGATCTTTTTTTTTAATTGCGTTTTCCTTATTGATTGATATATAGTAAGTTTACTAAAACTAACCTGTGAGAGGTTCCGCAAATAGTTTATTTTGCTTTTTTTTTTTTTTTTTTAGTGCATTCAAGAGTCGTTATGGTCGAACTAAATTCATATTGTACACAATTCTTTTCTAGTTGCAAGCTTTGCGAACATTATATTTGAACATCTGAATGGTTATGACGAATCATTAAAACAAATACAGACGATGCAAAACGTTTTGTGATGAAAAATTGGTAAAAAATTGCCTATTAGCATTTTAAAACGAAACAGTATATGAATCGAAAAACATTCAAGTTCTTTCCGGAAATGAATTTTACTGAGACGGGGTGCGAGTATATCTTCGATATAGGAATGGATATAAGCTAATAAATTACAGGTTTGCAACAGGAAAAATAATATATTTCGGCACTTGAGTGTAAAATAATAGTACATAAAAGCACACATTATGTCTGAACATAAAATATTGCAGAAATGATACCTGACAAACAAAATCATCACCAAAAATAGCATGATATTTAATAATCATACATATTATACCGCACTAAAGTTTTAAATAGTAGGCTAGCACAGGTCGAGCAAACTGTATCGTCTAATAAAAAAAAGGTTTGCAAATATGACTACCGGCAACATCACCCCTGCCAAAGCAAATCAATATTCTATGTAGGCTAACGTTACTCTTGCATTCATATATGGAAATGAATCGCCAAAAAGCTGTGCCATTATCAACATGACTACTGTCAACACAACCGCTCTCGTGGCTCAGTTATGATTAAACAAACTCCGAGCTAACTGGCTATCGCCCAGCAACCGCGTGCGCGGTAGGCGGCGGGAGGTCTTCTTTTGTCTTCGTGCGCGTGAAGACGCCATCCTACCGCACAGCGACCGACGAGATTTCCCGGTCCTACCTACAGCCCAACGCCCCCCTACTGAAGGATTAACGACCTTTTCTTTGGTTTTAACGGCAACTGTACTGTACAGCAATGAAGGGAGTCAATACTATGAGTCTGTGATGCTGTACGGCATTTAGAGTAAAGGGATATGCTCACTGAGTCAGACCGTACAATGTGACTGAGGGCTTGTAAACAGCATAAGACAGAAACATCCGCAACATTAGCATAATGTCACACACAGATAGCAAGGATAGGAGTAGGAGTTAGCACTGTGAACACGGGTGAAACTGCCATTTCTTCAACCCACAGTGGACTTACTTGCGGGATGTAAAATATGTGGAAGAATGTGCGATCCGTGTGCATTATTAATTACAATTAAATATTAATGGGTCCTGGACTTTAAAGGAAGAAACAGTCTCAATCCTCACAATCTGTCCCATTAAAGTAAATAGATACAGGAGACTCCATTATAATCTTGGCCAAGAATCAAATGGGGCAGTAAATCACTAAAAGCATGAAAAGTAGACTAGATCAGATATGCAACATGCGAAAAGATAACACCGTCATAGTTCTTGACAAAACTATCCCCATCATCACCTGAACAAGCGGGGATTTCTCATAAAAGTATGGATCTTTTCAAAATTACTGATCATAATACAGCCACTTGATCATAAGTCATTGAGTGTTTTTGAACAGAGCTAATCTAAAAGCAGTTCCATAAATCGAGTTGACAGTTTTATTACCTCAGAACACTTGAGTGGGAGGAAAAATATTCATGTATTTATTTTGTTGTGTCAGCGCAACTCAGAAAGAGTCTCTTGAACAATTAAATGTGTCTTTTGGGAGAGTCAAAATGTAAGGACTGTGGAAGGAATTAGCCTCTGTCACAAGATCTCTCAAACATGACTTTGATGGCCATCAGGAAGCCTGATTTCACTGTATTTAAACAGTTCAGCTTAAGGCCAGAGGCAGAGAATGCATTTGACTATAATGCAACACAGTAAAGGGCACAATAAACACTCACATAACCGCAGCGTGACATTAAAGCAGCTTCTGTTTTACCACCGCTCATGAAAAGTAACAGATTTGACCCCTTGGCACTCTGCGCTAGCTCAATACATTGGCCATAAACTGCAGAGAAACAGTTCTGGTAATATACTACATAATGGGAATTCAATAAAAGACAATCTATGTCTTTTCATGTCTTAATCTATGGTTTGGATACAGGCGTTTAAGATTTGTTGGACACATACCAACATGGGTGTTGTATTATTCACATTATTTTGATTAACTAATTGAGGCTTACCCATTAAGAGGCATGTTGGCTTAACACATCTGAGTTACTGAACTCTGGGAGGTCTAACTATTGCATCAATTCACTTATTTACTTATTTGTATATCGATACGCTTTGAGGGCAGGGGTCTCAGTGTAATCTCGCACAGTAAGCAAAAATTTCATAATGAAAAAAAAAAAATAAATAAATAGAACCAATATAATTATTATAAGAATAATGGAACAAAAGAGTTGCCTGAAAAATATGGCACTGTTTCTCATATTAAAGATGGCACTTTTTCATTACCTACGCCCGGAAGTATTGTGATCACTTGCATATGCAAGTGTGTGTGCGTGTGTGTGTGTGTGTGTGTGTGTGTGTGTGTGTGTGTGTATGTATGGTGTTTACCTACCCTTGTGGGGACCAAATATCCCCACAAGACCTAGAATTCCAGATTTTTTTGTATTTGGGGAGACATTTTCAGGTCCCCATTAAAATAGAGCTATTTAAGGGTTAGGGGTTGAGGGTAGGATTTGGTGAAGGTTAGGGTTAGGTATTTACTGTTGAGGGTCAGGGAAAGGGGTTAGGGAATCAATGGAAGTCTATGGAATGCTCCTACAAAACATGAAAAAAAACAGTTTGAACACCATTGAACCTCATTGTCTCCACAACTTTGTCTGTGTGTGCGTGCGTGCGTGCGTGCGTGCGTGCATGTCTGTGTGTGTGTGTGTGTGTGTGTGTTTGTCAGCAAGCTTACTCAAATACTATTCAACAGGTTACCACAAAATTTTATGGGAAGTTGGACAGTATGAATGGGAAGAGGTGATTAAATTTGATGACCAATCAGGATACAGATCCGGATTCTGCTGCTGATTATAAATGCTAGTAGATGAAAACCTGCTGAGAGAGGTATGTGCTCTCTGTGCCCTCCAGTATTAAAGATGCTCCTATTTCTTCACTGGGGTGCTGGTATCTTGGTATCTTCTCAGGACACCAGCAAGCTGTGGTGGTATAGTGCCAGTTTCTGGAGGCAACTTTTTTTTCTATTTTGAGTGAGCTCCAAAGTGATAGCTCATCCGATGCGTGGGGATAATGTATAATGGTCCATATAATATTACCTTAGAAAATCTTACTGGTTCATGGGTGTCCTCAATGATGCTGAAACCAAATTCTCAAATGAAGCTCTACACGGACACAAATGAGCATTCTGCATAGGTGCACACTGCATGAGAACTCACTGCCCTGACTCATCTGACTACATTCAGAGATCACTTCTGTTTTGAGTTTCAAAAGCTAGAATGTAGTGAACAGAACTGTTGGATGAAAACAAAACTGCGCTGTTATTATACAATTATTGACTTCAGTTGAGGTGAATATCAGCGCAGCCGAGGTGAATATCACTTGTCCAAGGTGGATAAATCATTGGATTCACCAATAACTGAAGTCAATAACTGTTTTATTATATGACCCTACTTGAAAATATAAAATAAAAGAAGGGCGACAACTCTAACTTAAAGCTCCTCACAGGAACGAAGCGACACGAAATCCAGACACTGTCAGGAGCTCCTGCGGTGAAGCCTAATCTATTTTTAGCTGGAGGTTGTCGGATTGTTATATTCACCTCACTTGTACTTTCGCGTGGTGAATATCATTGTTTACAGTGACCGGCGGAGCTCGACTCGACCAATCAAGAGAGAAAGAATCCTTACGTCATATAATAAATTACATTATACCCAGGTCCGGAACAGTAATATACATCACCAACCCCCACCCCCAAAAATGTCCTCCTGAAAGTCCCGAGACCACACGCCCGAGATTACCTTACTGACAGTGGCCTTGCTAGTGGGCAGTGGACTTCGAACAGCAGTCTGCCTCAAAGGCATGTTATGCATAAATGACCTGCCGTCAATCTGGAGTTTTACGGTCCGATGAAAGAATCCTTCACATAATTTCTCTACGCTGTGGCAGTGAGTAGACAGGACAATGGCCTTCAGTGAACACTGGTGGGGCTTCCCTCTCCAAAATACAGGGGCCCTGCAGAGTTAAAGCCAAACCAAGAATACTTTTTTTCCCCTAAAATGTGCCCTAAAAGGCAAAATAAAATTCTCTGGGTATAATGAGCCAGTTTTACTGGTACAGAAATAGAATAAGTTAATGAATTAAGCTATGGCTCAGAGTATTACCATAGAGAAGCCCAGTCGCAGGCTTCTCTATGGTAATAACTGACTGCATTTAACAGTTAAATTAACACATTGTTTCTTTGCAATTTTAACTGTAAGTAGAGTCCTGTGCCCATTTAACTGTGGTTTACAGTTAACATAAACGGAACTCCGTGATAAAGGTATTGTAAAATTACAGTTAAAATAAGTGGCAAAAGGGAGGCCACTTAAAATAACTGGCAAAAAAAGGTGCCAGTTTACAACAGTGCTGAAACAAGGGCTTGTTGTAATATCCACAAGATCACAACGCTGAGTAATTTACAACCTGGGGAAAGGATGGTTGATATGGCCACGCTACAGCATGATAAATCAATCTTTAATTCACTTGAACTGCTGGAATGAACCAGTGAACTATCATGTTGTGTTTCCCCTAATGTGAATGCAACAATACTGCATGAGAGGCTCTGTGTGCAATTTTCCTGGTTACTGATTCCCAAAATAGGTTTAAAGAATAAGCTGGGGAGCCGACAATTAATCAGAGTAATTATTAGATAATTATCACATGTGAGATTAATTACTCATGCTGAGAGTCTCATCTTGAGCATCTGTTTTCGATCTCATCGCTTAATCACTTTGGAGAATTGCGAACACCAAAGAATACAAGGGAGCATATGCAATAATCCATACCAACAACCCACTTCACACATAGTGAACCTCGCTGAATCAAGTTAGCTTATGTGCAACCTGACCGTTATTGCTGTTTGTCGTCTTTCCAGTATTATTGAGTAACACTATTGGGGACTCCCTTGACATAAGGCGTATGTAACACATTAGATAATTGACAGTAAAGCACTCATAAGATGTCATAATGGACGAAATCAGTTCATGGCATATGAAATAATACTATTATGCTTTTATTGGTAATTATTGCTCATAGTATTTACTGGTAAATGCACTGACACAAACAGCATAACCAACTTCATTTGTTTAATCTTGTCATCTCAAATATATGGGTATGCTTTAACAGCTTTTTGTAAAAGGAGTCAAAAAGTTTGGCATTCATTATTTTCATCTCATACATTTTGCTGGTAAGATATTTGTACATGAATAATTGCACAAATAACAGGGAGACATCTTGACAAGGATCTTAAATCACAGCCCTTTAACAGCTACAGTAGTAGCATTTTTTTATTTCCTTTCATTTAGGAATCAAACAAGACCTTGAAAACAAGGCTTTCTGGACTCTTAAGCCAATTGATGAAATTAATTGGCCACTTAAAAGCAAAAAACACAAATCTTCTAGACTTGTGTATAAGATGAGCCTGGAGACCAGCTCTCAAAATTTCCGACCACAGTGCTAATTAAAAATGTATCAATTGCAATTACCTTCTTATTAGATTAGAATAAGCTAAGCTAAACACCTTTTCTATTTCCATTGAGTTAGTCAGACAAAGCCGGATACAGCACACCAAAACAGATGGAAAAAAAATCCATAATTATCTTATGACTATTTCAAGTAGATAATCATTTAGCATTTTCAACCATCCACCATTAAGATTTAATGTTACTGGGCTAAGGTGACTGCTGAGACGCATACACAGGAGACTCTTAATGGTAGAAACACCGGGAATAAAATCAGCCAAATAACAGGACTCTGATAATGACAATGAAGGCAACATTTCAGATCTCAGGCACCACTTGCTCCTCACTGCATGAGTGAGCATGCCTGGATACTGTTCATATGTTCCTTCCAGCCATTATCTACACTGCTTCTTCCTCAGTAGGGTCATGGGGGAGCTGGAGCTTATCCCAGCTGATTATGGGTGAACGACAGGGACACACCCTGGGCAGCTCGCCAATTCATCACAGGGCGCACCCACCATTTGCTCATACACACATAGCTCTATGGGCAATTTAGAGTCTCCTATTAGCCTGACATGCATGTTTTTAGACTGTGGGAGGAAACTGGAGTACCCAGTGGAAACCCACTCGAACAGTGGGAGAACATGCTAACTCCACACAGAAAGGCCCCAGGCTGGATTTGAGCCCACGACCTTGCTTGCTGCAAGGAGGTAGTGCTATCTACTGCCCCACTGTGTCACCCTCTGGTCATTCGTTCTTACTGTGAAGTCAAGAGTTATCAATAGCTTTCTTTTCAGTTTTCTTAAAGCCAGTACTATAAGGTTTCATTTCACCTGATGAGCATTCAATGGGTCGTACACATCACTGAAGGACTAAGAGGTACCCTGAGGAACATTGCTCATATCCACAGAAAAAGCACTTTTCATAGTTACACACTGTGCATTTGAAACACAAAGACAGCACTCAGTGCCGTCATAACCCCTAAATGATCATGATAAGTCCTTCAGAATCATGTGTGGTGGACAGAAGTGCTATTTCTCAGATGGACAAACTAAGAGAGGATTTATGACCTAAACACTGTTCCATGGGATATCCAGTCCAGTGAAGTTATTTAACTCTGATATGATTGATTCCAAATGGACCCATATAACCTCCTTAGAGTTGATTTACTGTTTTGTATACATAGGATAAAAATGCACCACATAATCCCCAGAATTCAGCACTGCATAAACTTTGTGGCAATCCTGAAGAATACCATGACTCACTCAATATTAAATTAATAGCAGTAGTGTGACTTCCTGAAAGAAAGCAATTGTTTGTGATAAATTGCTTGATTCACTTAGTTGCTAAAAGATCCAGCATTTTGCACTAATGCATTAAAAAGATTTCAATGTAAAAACATTCCACAATGCAATATAGACAGTTCCATTCAAGCCAGGTGTGTCCACTGCTTGCTCTGTTTTATGCAATATATGTAACAGATATCGATACCAAAGATTAATTCTGGAAATATTTATCCTCCAGTTAATGTATCCGGTAAACTACATTTATTTATTTTGCGGTGCGAGCATTAACACTCACATCAATATGCGATGACGTAACCATCCGCTTCCTGATCCTTTGTATGACTACAAAAAAATTTCTTTATTTCAGTGTATCTTCTACTATTATTGAATACACTCAGAAAGTGAATGTACTGTATACAAGAGTTCTGCCAATCCTTACACGACTAAAAGCTGTTTTCTGAAAGGGAGCCAAAATTTTGGCACTCGATCCATAAGTTTCTGACAATGACATTCCGTCCTTACACTTTTGAAAAAAAAATTGCAAAATACAGACTATAAATTGTAGCCAATGTCCTTACTTCGAGCTACACTTGGACATTTGAAACAATTAAGCAAAATATAGTGCCGAAATATATTTTTTGTGAGGTGGCATTTATTGCAAAAACATATTAGGCAATGTCCCCATTTTGTAAAATGTATTATTCACTCAAGTACAGTACATTTATATATGGCGATATATTGTGTTTAGGAAGGCCTTATTCAAGGCCTCGCCAACTTTGATGGATCACTTCATTAGTTTGTTTACAGCATGGTGGTAAAAGGACGGCACCGTCATTACTGAGAAGGATTCAGCCAGAGAGCTCAATCAGGCAGAGAATAAGTGCTTGACAGAAGGACATTTCCATACGGGAAGAAACTTAGTCTCAACCAAAATACACAACATCTAGAACAACACAGCAGGAGACTACCAGATGGACAGAATATGAAAAGTCGACTGCAGTTCCTTTTGTTTTTCTTCTCTCGTTATGTTTAGCCTCTGAATTAAGGAAAAGGGATAAACAGCAGGCCCGGGGCAGTGTGAGTGGCTAACTAATGGGCTCAGCCAAGATGGTCAGAGTTTTTCTGTGGCACGTCATTCATTGGACACATTCACTGAATTCTAATGCTAGAATAATACAAAACCACAAAGCTTGTGCACTGCCTCAATTTACCTGTGCACTCCCTCAATTTACCAGTGAAGAAAAATGAAAAATGAACTCTCATCATTTGGAGAAAGCATGCATTTGAAATAACAAATATTATAGGCAAAGAATGTGGACCACATCATCAATGTTGTGGAGTCAGAAAGAAATCATGGGAAAGTAATTTCAGTCCAGTTTGACCAATCAGTGTCTCCAGTAGATAATGCGACAAAGTGATGCCTACTTGTATTGATCTTATCACTGGCTGGTAGGTACCTTAATCAACAAAGTCTTATCAATAATGCTGTGCTTTTAGACTATTCAGTCTGTTAAATAAGCTGTAAATGACAGAAACCCAGCTGTGCAGACAAAGACTGAACATGTCCTAGTTTAGAACATCTAATACAATTAACAATTTCCCTGCCAGTATTTTTTTACAGTCGGCATTTTTGATAATATTCTTTAATCTTTCAATATCTATTTTTGTTGGAAGATCTGTAACTGTGCGCCCCATTAAATAACAGTGAAAGCTTTTGATTTTTGATTGCTGCAATATCACGTCAATGGTGGGGGAAGCATTCTGTCAGAATTGGCAGAAAATTTCATTTTTGTCTGGGAATGGGTTAACTGAACATAAAATATAAAATCAGGTGAACGTACTACACACCATCCAGGATTGTGCATGCTTAAGTACAGCTTTTATTGCATCACCAAAGCTATTTGTTTGATTGCAGTACTATCAACTTGATAGAAAGGTCAATAGCAATCCCCATGTGGAAGTTTCAATAATGCATCGCACTCACTCCCACATAAATGTAAATGTATGTGCTGATGGTGCATCGACCACCAATGGATTACAACTGACTGACTGTTTGACACAATACAGCCCCTAATCTACATCAGTGACTCCAAAGGAAATAAACCCCTCAGGATAACTGTTTGACCAACCTTTGGATAGACTCCGGACACACACTTTGGATAGGCTCATTATTGCCTCAAGGGGGTTGTGAGTTCAATTACAGCTTGGGGCCTTTCTGCTTTGTGTTTGTTCTCTCCTTGTTCACATTGTGTTTTTTTTTTTTTTACTGGGCACTCAAGTTTCCTCGCACAGTATAAAGACATGCCTGTCAGGTTAATTGGGACTCTAAATTGCCCATAGGTATGAGAGTGTGAGTGAAATCCCTGTGATGGACAGGGAAACTACACAGGTTGTGTTCCCATCTTTCACCCACTGTATGAAGGGACAGGTTCCAGACCCCACCCCCGCCCCTCCCCCCCCCCAGACCCACCCAGGCCAGATTAACCAATCAAATGATTTGGTTTTCATTGCAATGAAGATCAGCTTAATTTCAGCTACTGAAAAACAAGCAACTGTGAGAGAACTGACTCCAATAAACCTCTATTCACAGCTGAAAGACAGCCTCTTTCTTTATTTCACAATATTTTCCACATTCCTTAAATTGATTGATGTTGTAGTTTACCACTAGCCCATGAGCAGCAATTGATATGCTCATATTGAGTGTGTGTGTGTGTGTGTGCGCGCGTGTGTGTTAGTGCATGTGAGAATATGTATTATGTGCGCATCTAATGCCACACTGGTATACACATGGATCTGGGTTTTACACGGCTCAGTGTGGGCAATATTTATTTCATATGCAAACATGTCAATGCATGATGAACAACCTTTTCCTAAACCCAGACTACAGCACCCTCCCCGATGCACAAAAACACATGCACATGCAAACATGTACATGCACACACACACACATGCACACAAACGTACAAACACGCACACACACGCACACACACAAAACGTACTTGTACACACACACACATGCACACACAAATACACATGCACACAAACACAACCACATGCACACACCACACACACACAAGCACCCACACACACTTACATGCACGCGCACACACAAGCACACACACACACTTTTTTTCCCCTTCTCGTGAAGATGCATGAGCCACAACTCAAGCCTTCTGTCCGAGCCACCAGACCGTGAAATTAGCTGCCGTAGTCGGGCGGTAAAAGACGTGGGTGTGGCCGCCGAGCATCCTGGCGAGCAGCAGAGAATGAAACAGAGATCAGAGATGAATAGATTTACAGCGGAGGAGAAGAAGAGCACTTTTACCACATATCCCTGCCATTCACCAACAACTTCTTTATCCCCGTTCATTCCCCTAAACCTTTTACTAATACTTACTTACGCATTTTTACCCACTACGCATTGCGATACCTATCCTATATGGCCTCATTCAGACCACAGTCAGTGATGCTTTACGTCACAGGCCGTTTATTACAACATTTCCTGGGTAATCAGCAGTTACTTAAATGCAGTTAAAGAGTAAGTACTTTGATTTCAGAGTTAAATACTATGTAATGCGCGGTAAATTTTGTAAAGAAATTCTTTTGATGCTTTCATGGTACTTAACAAGTTTGTTTTATGGCACTTACCCAACTTAGTTTAATAACAGGCCCACTTACCTTTGAAATCCAAAGTTACCCAAGGACAGCAAAAGCTGCAGACATCTTCCCAGTACGCGTAAAATAAAGTGTTACCTTACAGCAGAGTTTCCCAAACCTCTCCTGGTGTACCCCTTGTCCTGCATGCTTTAGATCTCTCCCTGCTCCAGCACAGGTGATTCAAATGATCACGTCATAATTAACCCCAGAAGCTGCTTGATAATAAGCAAATCATTTGAATCACCTGGGCTGGAGCAGGGAGAGATCTATAGCATGCAGGACAAGGGGTACGCCAGGAGAGGTTTGGGAAACACCGCCCTACAGCATCTGCACTGAATGCATGAACACATGCTGCTGCACTTCCTCCTCCAAGCCACAAGATGACGACAGTTGCTTCTTTTCACACTGCACTGCCCAAGCCAACTTTGCACAGACATGAGTCAAGGGACTTTCAGCCAGAGTCTCAGCCTTGTCCTGATTAAGCCTTGTCCTGGACTAACACGAGCTTGGTGCAGAGAATCTCCATTCAAAGCTGAATTTAATCTGGGACTAGATTTATTCTGCACATGTCCAAACTGGCCCTTCAGGTTATAACAGATCGAGGGTGGCTGCTAGACTGCAATGAGACGTGGTTCTCAGGCAACTGAGCCTGCTTTGACCTGGGCATGATCATCCAGAGGTAATACTAACAAGGTCGGCAATGGCAGAGCGGCACATACACTTTGACGAGCATGAAAAAATCTATCTAAAGCTAAAATATTCACCACTCCTAGTCCCATACAGTTGCAGTCCCAGCCATGGGTTTAAAAATGAATTTGTATTTTTATCTTTGCTTGTGAAAGGTACTAAACAGTGCCTAAAGTACACTATTATCCCTTTAATGGTACATGTGGGAAATTTGTTCCTGGAAGAACAAAAATGTACCATCACTGCAACCTTTATTTCAAAGTACAGTGCCTTAACAGGGGTCACCAAAAAGCCATATTCTCCATTGATTCCAGTGTAGTGACAAGCAATAAATAACAGAAATAAAGGATCAAAGTTCCAAAACAGGAAATGAGAATATGATTAGATTTTGTTTGGTATCATTTTGTAGCGGGAAACCCTGAAGTTGCTTAATCTTGGCCGTGCCAGTTGATTTATGATTTATTTATATTTTTATGAATTCTAATATGCTCCACTTCCCACTTTCAGTGTATTCAGATATTCTATTCACCTCGCGAGGCCCTTTAATAATTGCCTCCAGTGTACGAATAAGATTTAATATGAGACAAGCCATAGGCAATCATCAGCGCTTTTGTCAGTAACAAAAGAACGCGAGTGTACCTGAAGCCCATTTTGACTGACACGCCGTGTAAACAGCTGTTGGGATATCGTGCTGATGAAAGGACTTGTGTCAAAACTGCGAACGCGTCCCCGCTATGCTTTCGATTGCCCCGCTGATTAGCATTTTAATGATTGCCAAACTCCTCACAGAATGTTACGGGTGTTCGCGGCCGCTTTTGCTGTTTATGGAACAGATGACGGAATCGTGGTGAAAAAATACACAGGATAAGACAGAAAAGGGTTGCTGTTAGCTGCCAACCAGAGAGTACTTTCCCCACAACATGTAATCAGCTCAAATAATGCTCTCACGCATGGCTCCAGCTCTCAGTAATTTGTCAGGCACTTTAACACATCCACGGCTCACCCTCATCACGACCATTTTCCCTTCTCTAGATCAATGTCCATCGAGCATGAGCAGCAGGAGCTATCGAGCCACTTGTTAGGTTTAGTGCTGGATCTCTGTCTCCTTGCTTAATTCTAAGGGGAAGAATGGGGTCGATTAGTTTGGTTGCCTCATGCTGAATACGCAGGTTTTGAGGGAGGCCAGTACCTCAGTACCTCATACACCCAAGAATGGATGTGGTGCAACATTTAAACCTTTACATGTCATCAAAATCGGAATGGTCCCCAACAAATTTCTCTAATTAATTCATTATTAACCATTTGAGGCCTGTTTCCCAAAGTTGGACGACAGAGTTGGTTGGATAAGTGAACTTCTCTAAGTAAAACTGGACCCCAGACTGAAATAAAAAGAGAAAATTTGGGTTTTCATAAGCCCAGTAATCAGTTATCCAGCTGACTCGGTAATCCTGCTTTGTGAAATTGTATCTTTAATGCAGTATGTACAATGTTGAACCTCAGTTACCCAAAGGAGATAAATGGGGTGTAGCTTGCGAAGCCAGATCAGACAGGCAAATCAAGCCATGTCCACATTCTCATAGACACTTTCCTTGCAGATCAGACACTGTTCCTTTCCTTTGGAAAAAGGGATTTTTAAGCAGCTCTTCTGCTCTGCCTCCATAACAAACATGCCTCTGCCAGCTGCTGCGCTGCATCATTCCTGACTGCCATTAGTTAACATCCCACCTCCACCCCAGCATCCTCCGGTGAGCTCTGAATGCCTTTCTCCCGCACTCTCCTCCCCTCAATCTCAGTATGTCGCAGGGTGTGTCAGGATCAGAGCCTATACATCCACTATCATTTTACCTATTTCTTAACACTGCAATTATCAGTTTACGTGAGTTGGCAGACAAAATTACAGTAGAATTGCAGATTTTATAGATATCATTGTATTCGAGCTCTCTAAATGAAAATGTAGCCCTGAAACAGACCTGAGCGTGTACAGTAACGAGTCAGAGACACAGAGTACAACCATAGTGTGCATTGCCGTTTTTAATTTACTCGAAAGGCCAAAAAAGCGAGGCAAAACAATCTCCAGAGGCCAGTAGGGCCCTCACGCACGGAGCATCTCTGAATTATCCTTTAATTAACGGCGTTTCACCGGTACCTATGAAGGGAAAGTGATAACCATAAATCAGCACGATTACACTGTCAAGGGGGCGCACCACAATTAAATCAAACCTTCACCACCAGATGCTCAACCAATTCCAGCCTGTTACTTTTTCAATCTTATCTGACGGCTTACTAACAAGTTTATCATGTTGCTCTGGCAGGGCGCGAGCGCTACAGCAGGTCGAGGGGTGTCACCAGTCAAAGGCCCTGAGTGACCCCCAGAGTTATTAAAAATAAGTTCCCCCTCAGGAATGAGGTTTTCCCATGATTACTGAATCACACTTGGAGGAGTGATGGCTGGGTGACGATTGCGAAATTTATATTGCGACAATTTAAAACTGTTAGCTCTATTCAAATAATGGAAAATAATGATAACTACATATCCAACTGAAAAAAAAAAAATCATTGATAATATAAAATAATAAAGATAACACACCAAATGACAAGAGTGAGTGACAAGAACAAGCCATTAAGCCTCACAGAGTAAGCCATTTTCTTGTCTCAGAAAAGCACCAAACACGACGGACACTGCACTCCGCTCAGCTGTTCCAAAGATTGCTATGGAAGATATTCAGTGGTGCAAGCAGCCAATTTACGGAGACTGCCATGTTTGGTTTTGGGGATATTTTGGTACCAGAGCATGTTCAATAGAGGCTTTTACTGGAACCAGAGCATTCGCACTGCGTACCCAAATAAGAACGGCACAATAGGAATGAAAAAAACTTAAATTGAACAGCTCAGATGCAAAGTTCTGATGAGAGTAATTTGTTTAGAGTAGAAATATTTCAGGATTTCAGTTGTATTAAAAAAATTTCTGACTTAAAAATGAATTCCGACACAATGTGTGAGCATCTGGAGTAATGTAAATCCTTAATTCCCTGGTGAATCTTTGAGTAGAAGTAGAGTATGAGGTGACAGTTACAAGCAAGTGTTTTATTTATAAGTTAATTCATTCATTTATTATTTTATTTACATTCTATAATGCATTCTGTACAGATTTTTGCTGGTCGTCTGAATGTAGAGCCAAAACGTTAAATCTTTTTTCTTTTTGAAAGAAAAAAAAAATCATAAAAAATCATAACAGCAAGCCCACTGCACTGCCCTTCAATTGTGTTTGCCCTTATGGCTCTGTTTTTTTTTCTTCTCTTTTTTTCATTTTTCCATTAAAATATTATCAAGGTCAGAAAAGATAAGGCTAAACTTTCCAAAATGCTGAAATATCTATTATTCCTCTCAAAACTTTGATGGTTTTAAACTGCACTGGTCCACACTTTCTCCAATATATTGCAGTACAGTGTTTATTGTAATAAGAATGCGCATAGGTCGGGCTGTGGAGTTTGCATATTCTTCATGTGTTCAAATGGGTCTCCTCTGGTTTCCTCCCACAGTCCACAGACATGCATGTCAGGCTAATTGGAGACTGTAAATTGTCCACAGGTATAAGTGTATGAGTAAATGGTGCTCGTGCCCTGCGATGGACCATCAGTCTTTCAGGCCCCAGCCCTCCTGCCATCTTGCTCAGAGATAATCAAGTTGGACAATAAATAGATGACTATACAGTAGATGCACACGGGTACACTGTACGTGGTTAATCATTGTATAGTGCACATCCCTGACTGTCACAGATAATTCCCAGTGGAAGTATGAAAACAGCAATACAGCAAACTAACTTTACAAAATACGAAGCTAATAAAATATATTCCATTCCACTGAAAATATTTTTTAAAATCTCCTGGGAAAACATTTTTGTGCTTCTGTTTGATATGTAAATAGCCTCTTTAACAAAATAGAAAATGATTTCCACTTATTATTTTCTTTTATTGCTTAATCTCTTTAAATGACAAGAAACTTGTTTTTTTTTTTCTAAAGAAACAAGACTGATAAAGTCCACTCAAGAGCACATTTTTTTCTCATCCACTAAATGTCATATTTGATGGCAGCAAGCACATAACTTATTGTGCAGTATAAACTGAGAACCAGTAAGTTCTGACCGAAAGGGTCTGTACAATTGGGCAAAATCTGCTCAGTCCATTCATTCCCTTCATATTAAAACAAACATAATTATTTTCTTATTTTCATATTTTTTGGCTCAGTGCTCCAATACATTGGATTTGAAACAAATGAGTATGAGATTAAAGGAAAGATATAAGGTTGTCAGCTTCAAGTTGCTGAAATCTACATCCACATCATGAGAGTCATGCAGCATATATAGTGTAGTTCATACATTGTCAAAATTCTGACGCACTGCACTTAAAAAAATGCTGCAACTGCAACAGGAAACCTGCAGAGGAGGTTTAGCTTGACTGAAGTGTTTGAGAGCAGTCACATATCTAAAGGGCTGAATGGACAGGTCCCTCCATGTCTGTTATAGTAGCTGAAACCACTCAAAAGATTACAACCAACCCTCTAAAATCAAACCGTATCTCAGGGTCGAGTGTTTTTCTCTAAAGAATGACAGAGGCTGAAATTTGTCACATGCTGCCCTTCTTAATGTGCCAGCGGCAGACTGAGGCAAATACATCGCTGAAATTTTCCATTTGAATCTCAAAACTCTTAGAATCTGAAGCAAAAATAAGCCTGTCGTGAATGGCAAGGACCAATTGCGCACCCATGTAAACATGCGTATACGCACTCTCACACACGCGCACACACACGCGCGCGCAATGCCACCAACACTTACAGAAACCCTCAAACATGCACTTGTACATAGAGACAAACCCACCAATACAAACACACACTCACCGTCATAAACCTACTCACATAAACCCATCAATTCACATATCCCACACACACACACACGCACGCACACGTCTTTACAAAGCTATACTTCTGAAGACATTGTATTGATTTACATTGATTATGTAGAACCACTCTGGAACCCATACCACATTATGCCTCACCATAATTATGCCCTAACCTTCACCTAACCCTGACTGCAACCATAACAGCCAACTTTAACCACTGAGCCGTAATCCTCCGTGAGGACAACCAAAAATGTCCTCACAACCTCAAATGTCCACAAGGCACTGCGGTTTCTCAAGATTTAGTTCTCACAAGCATAGCTACTCAGACCCACATATACACACACACACACACACACTCACACACCTCCGGCCCCAGTTTGAAGGCCACAGACTGCCTGACACCCAACCAGAAGACACACAAAGCACTACTTGACATTTCTGGCAGAGATGGTGCTCTACCGCTTTATGTTTGAGTCACTAATCGTTGTAGTCAAGATAGCCGATGACTCAAAGTCAACATCAGCACCTGCTCTGCAAACGTCTTCGAAAATTTCATTCCATCTCCTCTTCACACGCTCCCACTCTCGCCTTCGAAATCAGGCTCTCTTGCTGCTCTTTTAAAATGATTTTTTTCTTTCTCTCTTTTAATACTTCAATCAAGACTTATTCAGCCAGTAATTAAGCAGACAGGATTGAGACTGACAATCCGAGTCAATGAAAGAAAAGTGCACGGAGCGACACTTCCTCTCCAGACGCGGAGCCTCGGACGCCAAGCCTGTAATCAAGTGGGCCGGCAGACTTCGTACCAAAACTGCGAAATATTTTCTGAGACAGTTCAAAGTCATGAGAGCCGGAGCAAGTCAGCTGAAAATGCTCGAGACTCATATCATAATTACCTTAGAAAGTGATGACTTGCACACATCAAATTGAGATTTTTTTCATCAAACCATAAAAATACACTCGTACACGCCGATGGATCACTGCCAATCCAACCAGGTGATTTGCTTGTACACCATATTTCTGAATAAGTCGAACAATACAAACTAAATGAAGACAATCCCATTTTCTACAAGACTTCTGAGAAAAACCAAATTGGTCTGAGAGTACTATTGCCATATTATGATATCATTTTCATCACTTTCCTTATTACAAAGATGATTGCATCTTTTAATTTAATGAGTAAAAAGTGAGATTTCATTCTCAGTGATCCGACAGACGGGTTTTTAACCGTCATAAAAAAGGAGGGAAGACCTACAGTAGCGTGCACACTCGGTCCAAAAAGTGCGGAACCTTCCGGCTGTAGATCACAAGGCGTAACAGGTTTACTGGCACATAGTTTACGATCCGCGGTTTACGAGCTTTTGAGAACTAATTATAATTGCTCGGTCAAGGATTAACAGGGCCGCCTACGGTGAGGCAAACTTCTTTTCTCCTTTTTTTTGTTGAAAGACAAGAGCTGGACTGAGAGCAAAATATAAAGCGAGATATTCGGCGGCGATGCTTTACACAGCGTATTTCATCCTGTGCCGAGCAGAAGTTTATGTTTCGAAACCTACCGGTCAAGCGGGAGTACGGCTCGCACACCTTATTAAAATGAGTTATATCGCACCAGCTCTCTGGTCCCGCGGCGTGGTAAGCAGATGTACGACGTGAGCGAAGCGCGCAGAAAAATAGATCACTAAAGGTCACCTCTGTGCTTGCACGCGCTGTCGCTTCACAGCTTTCCATATTGATGGCTGAACTCGGTTGGAAATGCGGCTATTGCATCTGGCTATTGCAACACTAGAGCGACCCCCAGATAAAAATAGAGTCAGACACACTCTGAGGGAGGTAGTGTGGTAAGATATCACGGGTAGGGCACCGGGCTCTCGTGACCTAAAAGGTTGCAGGTTTGACTCACAGGTAGTGTAAAGGCCAGTGTATCCTTGAAGCGGTTACTTTAACTTGACTTGACTTGACGATATATCCATCCCATTCACTTTATAAACATTGGTCAATGACCAATCTGCATTAAAGAATACTATTCATACTGCGCTAAATAACAGCTAAATATTGGTATTGCCGTCTAATTTAATGTACATTATCATGGGTGAACACTGTCATTCGCAATACATGCATGGGGAAATAATGGTTTGAACCCTACTGTATGCACAATTGTGGGTGTGTGTGTGTGTGCGTGCGTGCGCGTGCATGTATGTATGTGTGAGTGTGAGAGAGCGCAAGCATGCATGTATACATATAAAATGCTGTGATTGGTTATGTTATTACTTATTTGCTTACACTGCTATGATTCTGGACAGTGGGGACACTTGTGCTTTTATTGAAGGTTTTCTTCACACAGGTATAGAGTCATTCTTCTGTAAAGTACTTGTAATCTCTCATTCACCACAGTCCAGGTGATGTGCATGATCCCATTCTATAATTTGGAACGGAGATAGCCACCTGTGACTGCTATTTCTATAGACCACTCATGGGCCAAATAAATCAATCTAGCTCCTAACGACTCATAAAAACTAAACAACCTTTCTTCCATCAAAGACAAACAAATCTTTTCAGATCCAAATACTCACACTTAGAATTCTAAGTGCGAAATTGTCTGGTATATATTTAAGAGTAGATAAACTGGCATAAGATATCCGATGGCACTTCTGGCTTAAGTGCTAAGGGGCCACAGCCCAAAGACTGACTGATTATTAAATCAATGTCACACAGCTAAATAGTCACATCAAGTGTTCAGTGTCAACAGTGTATAGCCAATATTCCGATGAAATGGTCGCTTTCACACAATTTTACAGAGGACACTTAAAGCCAGTGAAATGCAGTCCCAAACACCTGCTATGCGTCTGTGCTCTGATGGAGTAATATTGAATACCCATCATGAATACGATTCCCTCGGGGGTGTGGGAAGGCTGTATACCGTATGGTCTCCATTGAATCGAACTCACATCAAACACCACAGCAGATATTACCTCAGGGTCCACAAAGGCAGCTTTGTCAGTCTTTACTCTGATCTAGTCACGAGAGTAAAAGCACTAAACGCCGGTCTGAAGCAACCTCGCATTCTCTCTCACCGAAGGCCGCAGGGCTTTTGGTAAAGAATGGCAATATGGCATCTCTCCTCTTTCTTTTATTCTATTTATTTATTTTATTTTATTTTTTTCCAGGGGTGCTATTTCTAAACTGCTCATGCCAGTGCTTGAGAGTTGGGTTTTCAGGCTACAAGAGCAGCAGTCATGGCTTCAAAGAGAGTTTGTTCCCGATTCAAATGCCCCTCGTATTTTGACTAAGCTTGCCTGGTGTATTGGAACAAATTAAATGATCCCAAAAAGTTCAAACCACGACCACTTTCTCCCCCTCATCACACTCAAATGCACAATGCAAGATTAGCGGAGCACAGAACACCATTTTAATCCAAGATAAACACTGTTTGAGCTCAGGTTGGCTCAGTAGATTCTCTCATTCTTACACCCAATACCAGTCCTTCACTTCCTGCATATGTGGTGAATGAATGCCCGCGCACACTATAGATTAGGCTAAGTCAAGAATAAGACCTGACGATGATTACTGTTGACTTCTTGGCACAATTACAGTGCATGAGAATTTAGATTTTTCCTCAACCAGCTTTTACTCACAATCTTAGAGCACAAATTGTGGCTGATTTTTGCTAAAACTTTGTAAATACATGGTTGACTTTTACACTGAGCAGGGCAAATCACCCACTTCTTGCAGTTCTGAACAGATATATATAGACTGCTGAAGGCCTCTCTGTCATTCATTAAACTGTGGAGGTGGGTGAGGGTCAAGTTCAGCTCAAATTTTACTCAAGCTAAAAGTGAAAAACTCAAGGCTTTCTGGGTGACTTTCATGGTTAGTTCATGCTTCTAGCTGCCTAAAACAGAATACATGAGCTACAGTATATGGAAAATAAATTGGTTTCTGGCATATCTAAATAGTTCCATTTCTGACCTAACATAACCTTCAGTGACTGTGCATCTTCTTTCACAATCTACAGTCCATAAACAGCAAGCAGCTGAAACTGCTCACTTTCATTGAATAAAATGTCAAGAACTAATAAAATGCCAAGTGACTTTCAAACTTTTGAGGGGTTATGCACACAAACGTATGCACACTGTTACATCCATGGTTGTATGCTAGGGAGAGTTGTCACACACACCCACACGCACACACGCACGCACACAAACACCACACATACACATACACACAAACACCACACACACGCACGCACGCACGCACACACACACTTCTTTCTCCTTACCCTGCTCCAAGGTGCATCCTGTTGTTGTCGTCTCAGGAAAGATTACTACAAATGAGATGAAAAAAAACATGCATTAACTCAATGACCAACCATGAAACCTGTATGTTTCAGGAGATTGCAAAACTACAGACAATCACAGCTTTCCTCTAAAGTACAGAAATGATCTAGTCTGCATTAATCGTATAGTGGTATAGTCTCATATTGCTCCCTGAAATACTCAGAATTCAATTCCGCAATGCTTTATGCAGCTTGACTATGTTATTCCAACATACTGTATCTCTGATGTGGAGAAAAATGACCAAGAATGGCACATAAGACATATAGTTAATATTATGACCAGAATGTACAAGTTAATTAACCCCTTGTCACTCCGACGGCCCGTCCACGGCAAGAACAGCTTTCAATTTACTTTGGGTATGCCTTGGATAGGCATTTTAGGCACATGTTACCGGTGTGAGAAGGGGTTCAATAAAATCACGTTCAATTCGATTTGCAGAGTCAAATCTGCGGACAGCCTTCACAAGACAAATAGTGATCTGCATAAGGACAGTACTGCGGACATAAAACCACAGGCAATTCAAACATCAAATTGATGTCTTAATTCAAATACTGCACATGGTGGCTCATAGATCCTCTCTCTCTCTCTCTCTCTCTCTCTCTCTCTCTCTCTCTCACACATACACATATACAAAGTACATGGTGCAGTGCTGATTCATTCTCTTTCTCCCTCTTTCTGTCTCTCTCTCTCAAACACACACACACACACAAAACTCACACACACCCTTTACAAAGCACAGTGTTGACACAAACATATAGTTACCCTAGGTTATGCATTGTTTAGACACTCTGCTATCAATAGTTTAGCATTAACAAGAGTATAATGTCTGCAGTTGATGATGACAACATTTTAAAATGTATTAATCTTTTGTACCATCTTAACAGAATTTAACCTCCTATTACATTTCCTAACGCCGATTAATATTATGGTATAATGAACAAGTACTTCATTATACAGTTACGCATGATTTACTTTCCAATATACTGCACATAACTCGGAATTACCTCACCTATTTAAGGCTAGTGAGTGAGCAGGACTGATGACATGGCTCATTGCCTCATATTAATATTATTATTGATTAAAATTATGCAATGTTATTGAAATAGCCATATAGTGTAAAACAAATGCAAAGCTTCACAGAGCAGTGATAGATTTTCACAAGACATTTCTCCCAGTAAATCCCTACACTGCTATGGTCCCATGGATCTGTTGACTAATATCCTTGCATACGATTAGGCACTTACTGAAGCAACTGGAGAAATGTGCTACGGTTTATTACTACAAGATCCACCATGAATTTTACATTTTGCTAAATTGACTGCAAGCAATTTCGCGGAAAATTATATACAGAAAGTTGCTCATAAAAATAGTAATTTTTGTTATGTAATATTGATTTAACATCACATGGCTGAATTGAGAGAAGCTGTTCAAACAGTGAAGCAACACTAGATTTTAACCCCAAGAGACGCTACATCCTACAGCAGTAGGATCTTCAACAACAGAACCAGCAACAACAACTAAACAATAACATCAACATCAGAAATAATAATAAAAAAACTACAACAGGAACATCAGTAACAATAACTACACCAACAGCAGCAGCAACAATAACAACAGAAACAACAAGAGCAACTAAAATGACAACAACAGCTACAACAATAGCAACAAAAATGACAACAGCAACAGGCATAGCAACAACAGCAATAAAACTAAGAAGATGAGGCAGCCATCCACTTAAACACATACACACACACACACGCACACATACACACACACACACACACACACACACACACACACACACACATACACACGCACATGCACACGCACACGCACACGCACACACACACACACACACACGTTGGGTTTTCATGTCTTGTGGGGACATTTCAAAGACTTGCATTCAGTCCCTAACCCCTTTCCCTGACCTTAACCCTCAACAGTACATAACAGTACAACCATAACCATAACCTTAACCTAACCCTAAAATACCTCAGTTTCCTCATGGGGACCTGGAAATATCTCCACAAGGTTAAGAGATCTCAAATTTTCTTATGAGGACACTTTGCCCCCTCTAGGGTAGTTAAACACAGAACGTACATACACACACACACACACACACACACACACACACACACACGCACACACACACACACACACACACACAAACATGTTGGGTTTTCATCTCTTGTGGGGACATTCCATGGACTTGTATTCAGTCCCTAACCCCTTTCCCTAACCTTAACCCTCATCAGTACATGCCTAACCCTAAACATAACCCTAATCTCAAGCCCTAACCCTAAAATAGCTCATGGGGACCTGAAAATGTCACCATAAGGATAAAGAAATCTGGAATTCCATGTCTTATGGGGACATTTTGTCCCCACAAGGAAAGGTAAACATGGACCCACACACACACACACACACACACACACATCCAATTCTAGATCTTATGAATAGGTTTCCAAAACAATTCAAACTGTTATTAGAAAAAAGACCTTTTCAGACCTTTGAGGGGAAAGAAGTTCAAATGCATAAGTAGGGAATGCAACAACAAACACAGTGCACAGAAGAGGAGCATGTTCGCCCCTGAATATACATGAAAAATAGAAAATAGTTTCCACATAACAGGAGGCAATTATCATTATTATTCATTTATGTTATTTTGTTCAGCCTTTTAGAAACATCGCATCCCATTCATGTTAACGGGGGTCTAAATTAAAATGCATAGCAGATAAGAAGCAACCAATGCAGAACATTAAGAATATTAAGAGTTTGTCATTTTGTGGCACAGAATATTTGTTAACAGGCCGGGATTCGGACTGTTATTAAAACATGTCCGTAAAACTAACTCACATTATACAGCTCTGAGGAATCCCACGGAAAAAACACAGAGAGAGGGGTTTGGTGTCTGAGAGGGGAGGGATAAAGAGGGTAAGTGACAAGAAAGCTTTCGTGCGGCCATATTTCATTACACAGCGCCCGAGCTCGGAAAGCAATCAAGCATATTTAGCCGTCCTCATCTCCAGCTAAAGCAATTATTACTTTACAGTTTTTATTGTGCTCCACCAAGAGGAAAATGAACCACGGAAACTATCAGCTCAGTGCAAACACAAGAGCCTTCACGCGAGCCAGTGACCCGGACCAGAGCTATAGTTTTCTTCAGACCGTGTTAGCAGTGTAGCATCGGCACATTTCAGCCTCGCTCACAACGATATCAATGAAAATGTCACCAAAAGGCATGTGGAATTATTTGCATTCATCATATTGGCAGCAGCAAAAAACACCAGAGAAGGTTTGTAATAAAAATGAGAAAGGTTTGATCAGCATTTATGGATTTTAATATCTGCCAACTACAACTATTACCACAATAATAATAATAATAATAATGTGAGTCATTATCTCTGCGGCGCACACAAAACATAAGTCTACAATCCTTTTTAATGCTTGCCTCCACTACAAACTTCAAAGCCAGTTCAACATATCTTTAACTACTCAATGTTATCAAACATGTGATGTAGATTATGCAGGCCTATGAAGTACATAATCGTCTGAATTTACGGTACATGAACTGATAACACGTATTACCACAACTAATAATATTGATACACGCCTTCTTTGTTTGTTCCTGCATTTGGCAATGCCTTTCATGAGAACCCGTCTTTACTGATACAGGGCAATTTGCCCACACACAGGCAAAGATTATCAGCCACAATTTAATTGGGATTTCTCTGCGGACGTCTTTAGACGGCACAAACAGCCGTGTGACATTTTTTAATACGGCTAATTCAGCACCAGTTTGAAGTTTCCAGATGAGCCGCTTTGATATTTTTAGGACTAAGTAATTACAGGCCTAAATAATTACATTGTCTACGTTGCCCTATTTTCCGAGTATCCGCAATTAAAACCGAATGAATCTTTCTACACAGGCTTCTTGGAGAATCAGCGTTTTAATCTGTTTCATTTTTTCGTGCGGGGCCCATGTCGGAGAAGCTCCAGTCGAAAAACTGTCTCTTCTCTGAGATGTAAAACCAAATGTACTTAACTAAGGAAGATGCCGCATTTCCTTAGAGTGAGGGACTGCTATAGCAGAGCAGCCATAAAATAAATGTTTACAATAAACAGGGTTTAGAGTTACTGTTTTCATATTGCATGTTCACCTGCTTGAGGTGAGTGGAAAGGTAACATGGCCGCAGAAAAGAGGAATTCCCAGGGGAATGCTTCATTACCTGTCTGTCAGTCTGTCAGCACTAAAGCGGTTTAATAAAATCACACAAGATTCTCAGGAAAGGTGTGCAATGGCCCAAGGATCACCTGATTAGATTTTGGACCGAACTGGATCAAGGTCAAGGTCAAAATCACTGAAAAGACCAAAAATAATTGAGGAGACTAATGCCAAAGTCACATTTTTACACCGTGAGGAAAGGATGGGAAGAAGTGTTCTATAATTACCTGAGTCCATTTCCTCAATTTTCTCAAAATCGACATTTTGTGACACTTTCTGAAGTGCTTTTAGCAGTGGAGTCTTCAATTAGCAGATTTTATGGATCTATTATAGATTGAGACCCTTTTTTGTCGCAATAGACATTTTGCGACTGAAGTACTTTAAGCACTGGAGTCTTCAATTTAAAACATCTCAATCAGGTGGGTATGTTGTGCGTGCACCACTTTATTGTAATTCCACAGGACGCTAAATAAAAAGCCCACGGTTTTCCCTCCAATTTCTCCAATATCACCCTGAGGACAGCAGCTCCAAATATAAAGTACTAAAATTGAGAACAGGTTAATAGTACTGATGGAATGTGAAATGGTGTCCGATGCAGGGAGATAATGGCAAATAATCACAACATTTCATCACTGAGTGTAATCATGTTTGTGTAAAATGACAGGGGACCATATGCAATCCAGTTGGACCTCCGGCATTCCAGGACAAATTAATCACACAGGAAAACTCTCACACTGATATGCCAGGTGGGATCACACTGAAATTATGTGATCTCAGGCTTTAACGCTTGCATGTTAATTGCAGATTGCAGACTACAATTTCCAAAACTCTTTTCCTGGAGGGCCGGAGCATTTGCTGGATCTGCTTTCTTTTAATATGGCTCCACATTGAAGCTTTGGAAGCCAGGATTAACACTTTTAGGCCAACAAATTAGATTCACTTGTCGTTCGGATGAAGGATGAATTGGAGGATACAGTGCACAGGGCAGTTGCTTGGCATAAATGTATAAGCATGTACAGGTATACATCTTACCTCCACGCATGTGCATTTCATTACTCTAAATCAACGAGCTACATAAACTAGAGGCGCTACGTTACGATTTCAATGTGCAAGTCTGGCCGCCATCTTGTGACGGGCGTCCATCACAGAAAGGTGCAACAAAGTGGATTCATGCCTTGCAGAAATTTTCATTTCCACTGAGTGCCATACAGTCCTAACAAACAAAAATACCGCAGTACCTTGAATCACTCCCGACTTGAGGTAAGCCGCTTTCATAATGGACGCGAAACAAATTTTTCGCATGACAGATTACATTAAAAGTTAAAGCAAAGACGCGCATACACGCGTTTTGCCTGTATTCGCATCTTTGCATTGACTTTGAATGTAATTTGTCATGCGAAAAATTCGTTTCGCGTCCGGTGTGAAAGAAGCTTTAGGCACGACCGAAAACCCGTTGAAATCAGTAGTCGCTGTCAGTAGACGCGAATAGGTTTAGTTGTTCCTCGTCCTGGAGTCGTCCATCGTAATGTCAGTGTCCGGGTCTGCACCATGCAGCTTCTATCAAACAAAAAAATAGTCATAGATACGGGTCTGATCCAATGACAAACCAATTTTTTTTTGTTTTTCTGTTTTTTTAATAGGCTAGATAGGCCTATGTGTCAGATTCAATTACAAACCAGTTTTTTTTTTGTTTTGTTTTTTCAAAAGCAGTAGACTTGGCAGCGGTCACAATAAGACACTTGTTATCAAGGTTCCCGTCGTTTGCGATGATAATTTATCTCACTACTTAACAAGTGCCCTGTCCTCGATCGTACTGCTAGAAAAATAGACCTGGCCTGACAGAACGAGATCAGTCATAATATAACCGTACCGAAGGGGTTTTAAGATGGCCTGGATATCTCCCACCGTATTTTCAAACATTCCCTATGGAAAAATATCAATCGCTCAGGGGTCCGTTTCCCGAAATCACAGATGCTAACTTACGTCATAGGAACCATTGACGAACTATGTAAGCTGCTAACTTAGTTAGCAACTACGCTTTTGGTGAACGCGATGGGCGATAATAGACAGAAATGGCGCTTCAAGCTAAATCTTCTCTAGTTATCGGTCAGAAAAATGTCGGAAATCAAAACGCTGCTGAGTGCATATTATTGATATTTACCGAAATATTAACCAGAGCGTATTAGTTTACATGGGTTCCAGCGGCAGGCATGCCCGTCATAAGGTGGCGGCCTGCTCTGCACACATTGGCTGACCTGGAACGAAGAACGTAGCGCCTCTAGTTTATATATCTCGTTGCTCTAAATACACTATTTGCACTATTATTCAGCGCATGCCCTGTCCCGCCCTTACCCCATACTAGCAAGGGGAAATACTGTAAAGAGAAGCATCTTATAATGGAGAGAAATGGAAAACAGACCCTTGTGGTGTAGAATACATTTCATGTTTTCTGTAAATTCACTTTCCAATTGGCCAGCTTCCCATTTCCAACAACAAAAATGCAATATGAAATTGAATTATAACAATTCTCAGAAGATTTTTTTCCCCAGAATTTGCTTTGTTCTTATCTCATATACAACTTCTAAAAAAAAAAAAAAAAAAAAAAAAAAATAATATACACTCATCAGCCACTTCATGAGCTACACCTTGCTGGGACCAAACTGGACCCACTTTTGCCCTCAGAGTTGCCATTATTCTTCGTGGAATAGATTCAACAAGGTGCTGGAAACATTCCTCAAAGATTTAAGTCCATATTTACGTAATAGTATTATGCAGTTGCTGCAGATTTGTTGGCTGCACATCTTTGGCGTGAATCTGCCGCTCCACCACATCCCAAAGGTGCTCTATTGGAGTGAGATCTGGTGACCATTTGAGTACAGTGAATGCATTGTCATGTTCAAGAAACCAGTTTGAGATGATTTGAGCTTTGTGACATGGCGCGTTATCCTGTTCGAAGTAGCCATCAAAAGATAGGTCCACTGTGGTCACGAAGGGATGGACATGATCAGGAACAATACTAAGGTAAGCTGTGGCCTTTATACTATGCTCAATTGGTACTAAGTGTGGTACAAAGTGTGCCGAGAAACTATCCCCCACACCATTACACCACTACCACCAGCCTGAACTGTTGATACAAGGCATGCGGTAAGAAAACACCGCTTGTGTCTTTTGAGACCACATTTTCTCTTGTGGCCTCCAACCCCGAGATTACTCCTTGGGTAGGTGAGGCTGGACTCCAGGAAACAGGCTGGAGGTCCCACTGGGGCAGGGACAGGAGCCTGGAGCAGCTGGAGCATGGAGCTCAGAGGCAATAACTGAGAGATCACTGACCAGGAGACCACCGGGCTAGCCCTGGTGAGTGGCTGGACGGCCCAGTGACCCATCAGACCTTAAGCCCGGAGCACCAGCAGGCTGATGGGCAAAGTGCGGATCCCTCAAGGCCAGACAGGTCCCCCTATCTCTAAGGGTCAGCCTGCTCTGGATTGGCAGCAGACTAAGAAACTAAACTGGCAGCAGGACAGGGAGCCAGGTTGACGGCTGGCCTAGGAGTTGGACAGGCGGCTGGATGAGCAGTTAGGCTAGCGGCTGACTGAAGGCGGGACTTGTGGCAGGAAGGATTTCACGCCTTGATGGCACCTTTATGCCAGTCCATATGGGATTGTGCTTCTGTAACCAGAGAATCCCCACCACCACAGGGGAGTGATGAAACTCCATCACACAGAAGACAATGGTCTTGTGATGGTTACTGGAAACCCACATCTGCACCAGGCTAGTGGCCTCCTAGGCATCCGGCAGCACAATTGCTGTGAAGGTTTGAGACTGGATGGACACAGACAGGGAAGATGAAGGAACCCCTAAGCATCTTGCTTAGGTAGAGCTGAGAAAGTTGCCATCAGCCACAGAATCAATGAGTACCTTAGCTGGTAATTGGCGCTCCTGCCAGAAGATGTTGGAACATAAAAACGGGGCCAGGAGGAATGACAGCACTGGTACGCACCTTTCCCCTTTAGGCTGGTCGAGCCTGGCACCCAGGACAGTTGGCAATAATGTGATCGGTGTCGCTGCCGCATAGGCAGGGGCCCAAATACATGCATTGTTGTCCCTGCACTGGGTCAAGCAGAAACAGCCTGGAACAGCCGAGCTGCATCGGCTCCAAGGATGGCAGTTGGAGGGCAGCTCTGGCGGATGAACCAGCAGGTCCAGATGGAGGGCATGTTGATCCCATCGTCTTTCCTGAAGGCGCACATCCACTCTGAGAGCCAGGTGGAGGTCAGGAGGAAGAACAACAGAGGTCAGCTCATCTTAGATCCTGTCAGCGAAACCCCAGAGGGAGGTGTAGTAAAGGGCCCAGGGATCCCAGTGGGTGGAGGCTGCCAGTGTGCAGAACTCAATGGAATAATCAGAAAAAGGAAAGAAGGTTTCCCTGGTGGAGCTGGAGGATGTGCCTTGCAGCATCATGTCCAGAGCAGGAACAGTCTAAAACCTTATTCATTCATCGCACAGGGAAGGTGTGTACAGCAGTGTCCCCAGCCTCTCAGCATATGGCAGCCCTATTGTGGGCATGCTCAGTCAGGCGGGTGATGACTAACGTGACTCAGGAACCTCTGTGGGAAAGAAGGATGGCTGGAGGTTGAACACCATGGAACACCACACCAGGAAACAGCAGCAGGTGGATGGATTGCCGTCGGGTGACTCTGATCCATTGTTCCATAGCCAGAATGGAACCCGCATTGATCCTCCTGAATCTGAAGTTTTACAATTGGATAAAGTCTCCTGTCCAGCGCGCTGGCAAAAGCATTCCCTGGGAGACTGAGCAGTGTGATTGCCCTATACTTGGAACACATCCTCTGGTCCACCTTTTTTTAAAATGGGAACCACCACCCCGACAACAGGCGATTCAGACAGCCCAAAAACATCCAGTGCCTTCAGCATCTCAAAGTGAATCTTGTTCAGCCCCATGACGTGCCACTGCAGACCTTTTTGACCACCTCAGTGACTTCCACCAGGGAGATTGGCAAAGTCTCACCCGCATCCTCCATCCCTGCCTCCTCAACGAAGGGTGTATCTGTCGAATTCAGGAGACCTGCGAAGTGCTCCTTCCACCAGCAAAAAAGAAAATCCCCAGTCGAGGTCAGCAGTTCCCACCCCTGCTGAAAACAACCTGAACAAAGCCCTGTCCTCCCTTCCTGAGTCGTCTGACGGTCCTTCTGATGGTCTTCAGAAAGCCCACCTGATAGTCCTGCTCCATCGCCTTCTTGGACTCCTCCTACACCCAATTTTTGCTTCTGCAACTTCTACGGCTAAAGTCCCTCTAGCCTGCCAACATCGGTCTGCTGAGTCAGGAGTCCCCTGGGCCAACCAGGCCTGAACGTCCACCATCTTCAGCATGTCAGCCTAACCTCACCACTGGTGTCCACCAAGGGGTGCTCAGGTTGCCACTATGACTAGCACCGACAACCTTCAGGCCACAACTCAAGGCAGCCAAGTCCACAGTGGAACAGGGTCGACTAGGACTCCATGTCTCCAGCCTCCAGCACGATTAGAGATTCCAAAAAAATAAAAACAAGCACAAAATACTGAAGGACCCCCCCCAACAGTTTTGGTGTTCTGACCCGGAAGTGAAATGTGACAGAGGAACAGACAGAAGGACGGAAAACTCTGAGAAGGCACATCTTCAGAATAAGATGTACGGCTGTAACAGATTTTGTGCAAAAACGTTGAACGGTTTAGAAGTTCCAGGCCGAAAAGAAGTCTGATTGATGGACAGGTGGGCAGACAGATGGAAACGCGGAAGGACAACACTCATTTCTATATCTCCCTCCACTTTGTGGCAGGGGATAGAAACAAAAGCATGTGTGTGTTCCGGAGAATGGCTGTGGATGAGTCAGGAGGTCTCTGCACGGCCATAGTGTCGAAGTCTCAGTGCGTCCCCCACCCTGAGCATCTCGCTCCTGCGCCCCAGCCTTTGCGTCCCCTACCAAGCCTGCACTGTCAGCCCTCAAGCGCACAAATAAAAATCGCCCATTCCGTGGCACTGACAGGCAGGGAGCTTATTCGGGGCACAAATTACACACATCAAAGTCATCTCTGATGGATGCTTATTTTCTTCTAGCGTTTGCGTGCAGTCAGGCACGCATGTATGTGAGTGTGTCAGTCTGTGTGCATGTTTGTACACGTGCATGCGTGTGTTTGATCATATATGCACACGTGTGTGAGTATGTATGCTTCTTCCCTGCCTCGACGTGCATGTCTCTCTCTGTCACACAGCTGTCGGCTCTTGTGTAATATCCAGGCGCCATTGTCTTCTCTTCCAAAAGGTATATATACAGTGCCACAAAAAAACTTATTTGCCCCTTCCCAATTTCCTCTATTTTCACTTTTTTTTTCATATTTTGATGTTTCAGATCATCCAACTAATTTTAATATAAAACACAGACTGACCTGAGTAAACACAAAATGCTGCTTTTAAATGATCATTTCATTTATGGAACTTAAAGATATGTTTGAAATCTATATTACCCAAGTGAAAAAAAATAATTGCCCCTCAAACAAACAATTTACTATGCTACCCTTGGTGCAGTCACCAGACTACTGCAGTCACCATTTGCAATAACTGGAAATGAGTCTCTTACATCACTGGGATGGAATTTTAGCCCACTCTTCTACACAGAATGGTTTTCATTCAGCCTCATTGGAAGGTTTCCAAGCATGAACTGCCTCTTCAAGGTCATGCCATAGTATCTCAATCCAATTCAAATCAAGACTTTGACTAGGCTACTCCAAAACCTTAATTTAGTTTCTTTTGAACCATTCGGTAGTGGACTTGCTTGTGGGCTTTGGTGCATTGTCCAACTGTATAACCCAACAGCGCTTGAGCTTTAGGTCACAAACTGATGGCCAGACATTCAACTTAAGGATTTCTGCTAGAGAGCAGAAATCATGGTTCCATCTCATATGACAATTTACTCAGTTCCTGCAGCAGCATAACAGCACCAGACCAATACAGTGCCAGCACGTTTGTCGGTTGGTATGATATTCATGTCGTGAAATGCTGTGTTAGCTTCATGCCAGATGTAACAGGGCCCATGTCCTCTAGAAAGTCTCACTTTTGAATCAAAGTCTAGGCAGTCAAAAAGATGATTTTTGGCAAAATTGGCACAAGCCTTGGTGTTCTTTTTGGCCAACAGTGTTTTTTGTCTTGCTGCTCTCCCATGGATGCCATTTATGCCCAGTCTCTTTCTCATTGTAGAATTGTGAACACCTTAACTGAGGCAAGAGACGCCAGCGGTTCTTTGGATGATCATCTGGGGTCTCTAATGACCCCCTGGATGAGTCCTCAATGCTCTCTTGGAGGAATTTCAGTAGACCAACAACTCCGGGGAAGGTTCACCACTGTTTGAATTTTTCCTCCACTTCTAAATAGTGGCTCTTACCACTGCTCACTGGAGTTCCAGAGCTTTTTGTGATCCTGTCTGACACTGACTGGTATCAACGACTTCGTTGCTCATCTGTTCTTGAATTTCTTTAGACTGTGGCACCATGTGTTGACTTTGGCCTACTATACATCACCAGATAGGTTCTATTGAAGCGATGTCTAAATTCAGCAGGATATGCAGTAATCATGCCAGGGAATGCCAAATGAAACTGAACCCAATTTTCAATTATATTTGTTTCATTAATTGATTTAGTAACTAAGGGGGCAATTGCTTTTTCACATAGGACCAGGTAAGGTTGGACAGCTTTTTTCCTACAATAACGAAAATTGTCATTTAAAAACTGCATTTTCTGTTTATGTTAGTAGTCCTTATCTCATATTAAAATTAGTTTGATTATTTGAAACATTCTTGCATGACAAATATTCAGAATTTGAAGAATTCAGGAAGGGGGCAAATACTTTTTCATATCACTGTACAGAGAATGTTATGGAAAATAAACCCCTGGACAAATGAGTGAGAAAAATGGTTGATCTGTACATGGGCTGGCAGGGAGAGAGATATTCCAAATAAACAAGATACTCTGCTCCATGGCCCAGCCTTCATTTTGACCCGAGCTTTCTACAAGCACAGGTCAGTTGAATGGATGGTCATTACAATGAGGGTGAAGGCACAAAGACCCAAGACCACACACACATACACACACACCACAATGGTTGGAGACTATCATCCTTGAGAGAAAAATCATGTTTGCTCGAGCTTCTTAATATTTGCAAACAAGCTTTGCGCTTTGCCGCTTTTTTAATGAAAGGTTTGTTCAATCCAACACCTAAGCTGAGCCGCCACATCCCTGCAAAATGATGCTTAGTTCTTCAGAGTGGCTTCACAGAAGGGTTTGAAACATATTAATACATAATTGCAGGCATGTATGGTGCTTGGCTGAAACACTCAGACTACTCTCAGTGAAGAATACACTGCGTTACAATACTGCCATCTGCTGGCCAAATATAGTATTTTCGTAAAATGAATTCCCCGCATTTGGCGATATTATACTTTTGTTCCTGATTTAAAATATTATACATTCTGCAAGACCCAACTGAGTGCTGTAATATCAGTAACTAAAATACTGAGGAACAAATACTGGCCCCGCTCCTCTTACGGATAAGGCATGTCAGTATTAATACATACTTTTAATAGAGAGATACTTCCTTCGGAAGCATCAAAAGAGTTTCAGAACCTTTTTCAGCTTCACTGAGTATTTAACGGTACAGATTTAAAGATTAAATTAAAAACAAGGCAATTACAACACGGCTATAATTGGTGCATTTTGACATATTTATTACATTTTGAAAATAAATCAAGAGATTTATTGAATGTGATTGTATAAAATATATATTTTTTTAAACTACAGTCTGAACCTCATAGATCGTATAAAGGTCAGAGTGATATATTCATATCAGTCCCCGAGTATGAAATTCCGCGCACAAAATTTATGCGCAAAGGAATAGCACCATCTTGTGGATAATTTCTTATGAACTGTCAGACAGATGGAAAGTGGGTTCTGCTGCCATTAGTTTCACAACAATAGTAACAAGGGTGAATCTCCGTGACTCCATCTATCTACCAGGAGGACATCTGGAATGTGATTGGTCAGGCTCAGAGTGGCAGTGCTGTCTCTGGTTTCTCATCGTCTGTGGTCTCGAAGCTACGCCCTCATCTTAACCCACTAAGGTGCATGGTCACACATCAGTGGTTGAGACGTTCTTAACAGATCATTAGCTTGCTTCGCTAAAAGGCCCAAGGGGTTTAGGCTATGCTCGGGGTCTTTAGTGGTGGTCTGTTGTGCGTGCCTGTGTGTGTAAACTTTTGGCTTGTCTGTGCTCTAGCGTCTTCAGTATTAGACCGATCCTTTTCATATTTCTTATGTGTATATCTGGTCATAAGGTCTAGACCAAGTTCGATTTTGAGCTGAATCGGACCGATACTTTGGCCAATAGGGGGCGTTCCATTTTGGCCATGTTTGGCCAAGCAGGCGCAGTGGCTTTGCTACTATTTTTTTAATGTTGGTATAATATGTTAATATGTATGTAAATGTTAATTTAAGGCAGTGAAGTTACAGAACTAAGGCTCAGTATTCTCAAAAACGCTCACTCTTCATAACGGTTAATGAGACCTGTTTGCTAGTCAATCATGCAACTAAAAATGGGATTTGGACGATTCTCTGTCTCACCCAAGTAGAGCAAATACTGTATATTCAGTGATTAGTGTTTTAGCCCAGGGCAAAAACCCTCGAAAAACCCTTGATGTGCCCTATCAAGATTTTGATTAAAAAAAAAAAAAAAAACCATGTTACTAAGTCAGGTATAATCAGGCAGTGCTCACCTGAAACAGACAAGGAGCTCTGACATCACCCCTTAAGGGCATGCACACTGCAGCAATGTCCAAGTATAACAAATTCAAATGTTCTTCTCTAAATTATCTGAACATAACACAAATACCCAACAATACTCTAAAAACTCTTTATTGTCTCCGAGTCCAATCCACAATCCAATTTGTAAGCCAAATCTGCAAGCCAAATCCGCAAAGCCAATAAGCCAAATTCACTTCTATGTACAGTTTAACTCCGTTTCCCAAAAATCTCTATATGCTTTCTTGGCTGAAATCAGCTTGACCTTGTAGTACCCCATTCTTGTCCTCCACCTGACAGTCTACTTCACCAAGCTCATCCTATACCCTGGATGTCTCAGGATCAAATGGCCCAGCCGTTCAGCCAGGGGTTCAATAATCACTCCATTCGCCAACCTGTTTTTAATGTAAAATGTAGTTTCACATTTTCTCCACCAAGTGGGCTGGTATGTACTAGGCAAGAACAATTTCAGTGCCCGGAATAGTATTTCAATAGAAAGCAAATACAATTTAAACCCAGGGCTGCCTTGCTGTTACTCTTACCGTCATTGACCTTTGCTGATTAAACAGATGTGGGAAGCCACACTCCCGCAGAATCAAAATCTTTTCTATGCACTGTCCACGTGCTGATGATATATCCACATATCCTTATGCTTGTAGGTTTACAATTGCTGAAGTTCCAGCTGCCAAGAAATCTAAAAGTTAAACTTAAATATTTGCTCTGAATAAAGTCAAGCTGTTACTAGATACACAATCTGTAAATTTTGCACTGAAGATTGTGATTGTACAAGGTCCTTGGGTATAGGCTTTAGTCAGGTCTACAAACAATGGTCATGTGTAATTTTGTTGTTCAGCATTTCTCAGACATGTTATCTAATAAACACCTTGTTTATAAATAGCCTTCATCAAGTTCAGAACACTATATATATATAATTTTTTTTTTCAATCTTTCAGGGAGGCTCTGGATTTTGCAGAACCCTGAACAGAACAGGACGGATAAAAGTTTCTCTTTGTTGCGTGAGTCAATGAGTCATCACAGCGTGCGGCTGGTGCATGTTCCGACTCCGCCCGGATGCTCATTAAAAGCCGTAGACAGATCTCTGCGCGATGCGATTAGTGCGGAACTGGAGTACCCTCAGAAAAGAACACTTCAAGGGGAGACTCGAGGGAGATCGCCGTGGAGACAGTGCTGTAAAACCCATTCGCACATGCTGTGAGCAACTTCAACACATCCGGCCAGTGCCTCTGACAGCACAGCACTCTCCGTCACAAATTTTACGGTCCTCCGCGCAACTTCAGTCTGATAATTGTGCTTGAGAATGTCACTAAAAGCTAAGCTTGGATGTGCGGGGTAAACCTATTTTTATTGTAAAGCACTGTTTTTCCGTTCATTATAAAAGTAATATTAAGGACATTTAATTTATCAATGTGCGATGCAATAAAAGCAATGTACTGTATTACAATGAGGTTTGCTTTATTAAGCAAATGCCAAGTTATGGCCTACGTTACATGAAGCATGCAATAAACTGTATGCTAAATTCTCATTTAAGTATGGGATTTTTAAAAATTAATTATTCTTTTTCTCATTATTCATATTGGTTTTGTCATCACACAGTCAGCCAATCGAACAGTAGGGAATAGTTATAGATAGAGTCGTGCCTGCTTTGATTGAGTCTTTCCAAATTTTGAATGATGAATCCTGGACTGGAAGCTTTATGCTGTTTTACCCACCTAGTGACTTGTCAATGCATAGAAATCGCAAAGTTAACATCATAACTTTGGTATCTCAGGACCATCAATAACAGAAAACAGAAGATACTGTATTGAAGCCTGTTGGATGATCCAGCTCTGCCTTTAACAGTCACTTACGAGCAGTGGACAGCCACAGTGCATTACAGGGATCCTCAAATCTGGACCTTGAATCCAAATCCATCCCTGGTTTTCTTTCCTGCCCAGAAAGTCACTAAACAATTAGCACTGCTGATTTGCTAGACTGTCATGACACTTGGACCTCGAGCACCATGATTTGAGGACCAGGGTTCTAAAAGAAGCCACGATTTTAGAGCCAAAGCCTTGTTCATGGTCATTGGCAGTGCCACTGTTATCCACATATAAATGTGTACTGTGAGCAAATGCTAACACAGGTAGATGTATAGAGATAATGGTGAACAAGGTTCAAGTAAATTAGCACTGAAAATTAGGCTAATTCACTCAGCTAACAGCCTCATTGTCCCAACATTCACGAACTGTCTGCATTCAACCCTTCACAACAAACTGAAATTAATTAATGCCGTCTAATTTCCAAAGGATACATAATCCATTTTTAATAAAGTGAAACAGTCGATTTGAAAATCATACACGTATTGTGCACGGACGCGCTAAATTCATTCACCCTCCGGCGCCGCGCTAATGCGAAACTAGCGTGCGAGCCTGGAGTTATGATTCATAAAAAATGAATCAGCTTTAAAAACAAGGGCCTTAAGACAAACTAATATATTTAATTAAACTCCCAGTATGATATCGCCGCACGGAAATTTATCCCCTCAACCAACCCCCCACCCAAGCTTCCTCAACCATGTCGTTTATTTACTTTTAATGCTGCTAACTTATTCATTTACACTTCAAAGTAAGGCTAAACGCCATTAAAGCAAATAGATGTTTTCCTTAAAAATGGCAAATGAAATTGAGCCCCAAAAAATTACAGCTTGAGCATATTAAACAGTATGGACTGGAAATACAACACACACACACACACACACACACACACACACACACACGTGTTTGTATTGGTGTATTCATGCTGCCAAGCCTTTCCCAAGTCCTGATTGCAACCATATTATGCCTAACTCTAAACATTACCTGAACGTTACTGTCTGTAAACATAACCCCAACTGTAACGATTAACCATATTCCACCATAATCCTAGGTATGGACAACCAAAATTGTCCTCACAACCATAAATGTCCTCACAACATTGTAATTTGTCAAGAGTCTCACATGTGAAGCTATACGAGCCCACACACACACACACACACACATCATATACTGACTTTAACGACACAAAGCAACGATTGAAGTGTTTTGTCAAATCCTCTGACTCCATAAATTCACTTCACTAATTCACAGTACAAAAGAACAAAGATAACAGTACAATACAGATAAAAACTGCACATTGACAGCTGTAGCTCAGCTGATCATCTCGTTCTACTATCTAATCATTCTGTGGTGTGCACCTGGAGTACTAATGCCCTACACTAATGGTAAGCTACACAGTTGCCATAAATTTTTCCTGCTCCCCGTGCATTCAAGAAATGTGGGATAACTTTTTTATAATAAGGTTCACATGAATAAGAGCTAATATGTGTAGTTCTTAACTATTAGCAGCTGAAAATTAAGCCAATTTATGTTAACACCAATTAATGTTAATAAGATCCATATATCCATCAATCTATGCTACTTATTCCTCATCAGGGTAATGGGGAGTCTGGTGCCTATCCCAGCATAGGAAGACAAGCAGGAATATGCCTTGAACAGTTCGACATACCATTGCAGGCCACAGCCATCCAAACACAATTAACTCACAGACGCGTACCTACAAGCACTTTACAGTGTTCATTCAGTCTAACCTCTCTTTGGTTTGTGGGATAAAACCAGAGGAAACCCACATGAACCCGTGGAGAACATGCAAACTCCACACAAAAATACCCCAGACTGAGATTTCAACCCACAACCTTCTTCCTGTGAAACCCATTGCTCAACCGCGCCGCCATATCTGTGATATACCAGTGAAGAAAACATTCAGATATTTGTGACCTGTGCACTGATTAGGAAGTCTTCAAAGAAATAAAAGAAAAGGTAAATCATTACCAATTACTGTAATAGTTAGGCTCCTCTGCTCTTCAAAAACATAAAAATATATATTTAAAAAAAAAAGTATAACATTCATAAAAGTGTAGAAAGGCAGATTTTTTTTTTTTTTAATGAGAGCATGTGCAGTGGGCAATAAATTGCTAAGCAATGAATAGTTATTTAATCTAAATCTTATTTTTTCTGGCTCAGAAAAATAATTCCGTCCCAGGAGAGAAATTAGTGCACTGCAAAGAATTTGTAGAATTTAGAAGTACTGTCCACATTCTGAAAAAAAGGAAAATTCTATATTTACTTAAAAATGGTTGCACTCAGCTGTTATAAGTAACTCCTAATTAATTTCACTTTTTTTCAGTGCAGTAAAGCCATACTTTTCAGTGGATTTCAATGGGAAAATTTGCCTCTTGGCATCTGAGCCTTTACAAACTGCAATACCATCATTGAGCCTCAGGGGGTCAGTCAATCCCTCATCACCTGGGCTAAACAGACACTCAGTAAAACACTACTAGTTTCCAATGAACTCAATGGGTGTTTAGATTGTACCCAGTGGACCACAGAGGTGTATTTTAAAGAAAGCAGATACAAAGATGGGCTAAAAACGGGCTGTTACAGTCTTGATTTGGCTCTGTTGCGCTCTCATGTCTACAGACTCACATATTCCTCGCAGTTTGCAAATGGTCCATTGTCTGCCGCCATTTTTAAACAAAGTCATAATCGCGGGCTGTCTCTTTCTCTCCTTTCTGATGCCATTGCAGAAAAACTCTGCCACAGAGAAATGACTGGTTGAGAAAGTGGATAGTGCATGCTTGAAATATAGCAGAATGGTTTAAAACAAATACTCTCTGAAACCAACAGCACACATGCTAGTCTTATATAAGATTTTATGATCATCATCAATCAAAGCCCTGCCCACCGCTATGGCTTTACAACAGCATTCCGTGATGGACGACCCAATGCTTTTGTTGACCTGTGATAGATGGCTGTTTCAAAGTCTCATTTACTTTTGCTGTTCATCTTTTAGAGAAATGGTGAGCGATGTTCGACTCTCCGGCCAATAAACAATCAGAGAATCATCGGGTGACTGTGTGCATAACACTGCCAACGATACGGCAGAGACATGGAAGATATATCATTTTAAAATGGAGATGCACATCTAAGGAAAGGTTCGCTTCATCTCTCAAACAGAAAAGCACCACTTGGCCTCGACTAAACATTCTGTACTTAAGGTAAACTTTTAATTAAAAGTGCATCTATTTATTTATTTAACTCAGTGTCGTGATATTCTTGATCACTGTGTTTAGGACACCCGTGGCTAGCTCTGGCACTGATAGAGTTAAGTTTTTGGAGGCAAAAAAACGACACATTTCTCTTTCGAAGTAAAGCCAAGGGCAAATGTGAAATAGCTTTCCTACGTACACGCAATATTCCCCCCATTAATTTGGAATGTATATCGCTTATAAATAAATCCATAAAAAATGCTTCAAACAAAATCCTTCAGCTCTTGACTGCCTCTAAGTATGATTGTGTCAGTGATGGGTGTGAATGCCCTGCAACTGATAGGCAAACAGTCCCGGTCACATTCCTGCCTCTCACTCAGTGGATGCTGAAGTCAGCCGGACAGATGAACTATGGATAAAGCCCTTCATAATAAAGATGAATTCAGCAAGATTTTTATACTGTAATCTTCACTGAAGGGGATGCACCCACAAATCTCTATGACTAAGGAGGAGGCCAGTGATATTCTTCTCCGGTCCATGAGTTGAACCTTTTGGTTGGATTACTTGCAAGCTTCACATGATTGGAGGATTAACCATGTCTAAGGGAAAAGTTACAGTATTGCTGCTCCTGTAACCTGATGACAGTAAAAATTTTCTTTTTTACACACTGAATTTCGATGGAAGTTTGCACAAATAAGACCACCAGCTCTAGTCACAGAAACAGTATATTTTTGCAAACATCTTGGTGTTTCATTGCTGTATATTGCACAAGTTCCCACATTTCAATCACAAAAATACAATACAAATAGGTTGCCAGGCAGCCATATGGGTTTTCAGGACATGCTATGCCATGCAAATTATGAACTTATTTACAATGTTGGAAAATGGGCTAATGTTATGTACACTTGCACGAGGGCCAGCTATAATATTAAACTGCTATGAGACATAGTGCATATTACGTTCCAAGAGAAATGTATTACAATGTAACCATTAAAGCCATATTTTGAATATAACTTCACCTTTTTTAGAAGGTGGACAAAGACAGATTTTTTAAGAGATAATGTATTTCTCGTTTTATAAAAAGCGCGTGGCTGCCATCTATAGGTCAGAGAGTGCTATTACAGCTCAATATTTACTCTTCTTTCTCCCACACATCAAGAGAAGCTTGCGAAAATGTCACATGGGACATTACATCATAGTTATTTTAAGCTGCCTTAATTACAGTGCACTGGACTCCAGCAGCAATGTGGGGTCAAGGGTCATTATACGAGACCCGACTGCAGTACTGTGATCTTTGTGACCTCTGGCTGTGGAAACACCATTTGCTCCAAACAGAAGACCGTGGCAACCTTTTGAGTCCCCGGAAAACGTGCTAGCTGCCCAAGCTATAGGCTACCGCTGCACACAGGGGGCATTACCACTCACATAGCCTAGCCTACACAGCAAAGCTTTGGCTGGGATTCAAACATAAGACCTCCTGGGTGTGAGCCAATAGTTTTAACTGCTGCATTAACATACTGCGGATTAGCCCCTGGTGTTCAGGTCACCATTAATCAAAGACAAAAAAACTTTGAAAGTAAACCAAGCATCCAAAACAGTGTTCCACATCAAAAAGAAAGCCTATCAACAGCTTAAGCAAGGCTACAAACCCACTGCTTGGTGCATTTTTAAAGTCAACATGTGCAAGCTGAGCACTTAAAAAAAAATAGCAGTACAAAACTATACATTTACAGTGAAACCAAAACTACTTTTGTGGTAAATATTAGCCTTTCCCTGCAATTGTTTTATTATAATTATTATTATTATTGATGTTGTTATTATTATTATTATTATTATTATACAGAATGTAGTTACTCTCAAATAAATGTAATGCAATGGCATTATTATCACTACAACTATTTAGCACAAAAATATGGAAATGAGGAGATGTATTTCTGTTTTAATTGCTCATTAAAAGCAAATTCTCTGATGACAAAGTCACCTAATTCTGCCACAATAACCGGCCAATTGCTTCTCAGACAGTAATTGCTTATTATTCGTTTTTACCTACATTTCCTGTATATTGTCAGATGGCTCCCATTCCGAAAGTCTCCCTGTCACAGAACGCATTTGATCATTCTTTTTGAACACAACACACATTTGGAGGGGAATACAAATGACTGGTCTCCCACTGGGGCCCCGAGAACTACAAAGGGCATTAAAAAATAAAGAAATAAATAAATAAAAATAGAGCCCCAAAAATAGCAGCGAAAATCAAAGCCTCTCTTCTACCCTGGGTATTAATTAGTGGCGTTTTAACTGCCTGATGTTCACTCTTTGCTGCCGTTTCCTACATAAACAGAGGTAATCTTGCCGGCACCATGGGAATTTCACGGAAAGGTCTGGAACGCAGCAGTAACTGGAAATGGGGAGATAGGGAATGGGGAGAAGATATAGATTGAAGCTGCCACCAGCTTACAATGCACAAGAGGCAAGAATACACCCAGGGGTACGTTTCCCAAAAGCACAGATACTAACCTACAAAGTTGGAAGCATTTTAACGGTATGTGGTCAAACTATGCAAGTTGCTAACATGGTTAGCAACTATGCTTTTGGGAAACTTGCCCCAGGATTGTTTGTCAATCCAGCGCAGATATCTCTCACCAATCACTCAAATACTCATACTTATGATCTATTAAATTAACTCTAACAGAGTACACATGATCTCTTAGGGATGTCCATGCATTCTGTTAGAAATGAATTAGCACTGGTCATTATTCAGTGTGGTTAAGAGAATTAGTGCAATTTCAGCATGGATTCAGCTTGTCAGTATAAAAAACTAATGGAAGCTGTGATACCAGGCTTTGGTCTGTTGGAGTTCAAGCATGTTTGTAAAACATACTGCGCATCCTGCTTCGGGAGCGATCTGATGCACGATTCTATTGACGGTTGTGTCATAAACGTGAAATGCTCAGTAGTCTGGATCTGTGTTTACTGAAACAGTCTCAGTTATGCATCATGAGCTCAATGCATTCAACTAAAATCAACAAATGACCTGTAAGGAAACAACTGCAGGACTAAATTCCCCCTCAATGCTTCAGTTGTGTTCACTTCTGGGACATAAATGAGTTGCGGGGCAGCAGGATGAACCTCAGTAAAAAATGTATTTTGCACACCTCAAAAAAATAAGCCACAGAGCAACTTTTAAAAACTGTAGTTTACCAGGGAAGTTCTACTGAGATCACTTCTTTCTCTAGGACACCCAGGGATAAATGCCAGGTAGAACTACTGTAGGTGAGGAGTAATAATGAGAAACAGTGGTAAAGCTCTTGAAGGAATTTTGGGGTTGAGGGACTTGCAAAAGGGCCCTATAGGCTTCCCTGCTGCTTTAGTTACAATAATATATGAGCCCCTAAGAACCATACCGGGCCATCCCGCACTTTTGCCGAAATTGAGTTGTGGTAGTCAGCATGTGCAGAAAACTGAGATCTACATTTCCAAACAGCCCAACCCAATCTGCCCACATGGATTGTTAATACAAGCAAATGTCTTCTCTGCCCCTGTATATATGCACTGCACTGCCTTAGCCATAATACGCCATCCCACAACCTTCCCATAATTCATTGTAAACATGGCAGCTCGGTATCTCACTGATGAGGAGTTGCTTATTGTGATTGATGATGATGGTGAAGTGGAAGATGACAGAGACCCAAAGTTTGTCCCAAATGAATCAGAAGATTATGCTTCCTCCTCAGAAGGAGGTTGGTTTCAATTTAATGCAGCAGAAGGGCACCCAAAACCTGCACAAGAAGTGCATGTGCATGATTTTACATATCTTGAGTTTGTACCAAATGCAGTGTTTAAACTAGATGACTCTAGGTGCAGTGTTTACTCTGGCAACTTTGAGTCCCATTTTCTCAAAAGTACCCCAACATGGGTTGGCCCAGTATGGTTCTTAGGGGCTCATATAGCATTATTTTCAGAAAAAAAAATAGATACATAAAGAAAGAAAGAAAGTAAACTTTGAAAGCAGGTCATTTTTAGTCAAAAAGCACTCGAGGGTTAACGTGCAGAAAGGTGAGACCAAGACGTCAAAACAAATTGGATTGTGGGAGCATCGATTGATGAAAATCTGACAGCAGCGGTTCTTAAAGTGCACTCAACAGAGACATGCTGAAGAGCAGAGACGCGCAGGAATTCAATAGCGGGCAAAGAGGCGAACTTCGCAAAGAGGTGGATCGTTTTCAAAGCGCACCTTTCGCCTCACATCTCCTGAACTCATAACCTGTTTGATGGGGAGGTAAAGAAAGGCTCTCCGGCACCGCTAGTTATAGACTGCGCTCCGCTTCCCCCGTTCAACGTGCTCGGCTGTTCAAAAGCTGCTCAAAAGCAGGTTGCAAATACACCTCAAATCTATCATCAGCCACTTCTGCCTCCCTTCAAAGGTTTAGTTTTGTTGGCTAAGTGCACACTGAGATTAAGTGCACCCTGGCAGCTTTTTCTTCCCGCATCTGTGATCTACTGGCTTCCGTTTCAAATAAATGAACTGGCTCAGAGCATGTTTGTGAGATGAGAATATATATGAGACATGAATTACACTCTTCAAAGCAATTCTCTACAGCTGAAAGGATTCTACTTTTCCTGGGTTTTCTCCAGTAGGTCTGAGCTCGCTCCCACTGTGAGGAGAACGCACCATCCATCTCAAACGGAAGTAACACTCTTACCGCTTCAAACTCAAGTAACTCAATGTCTGAAACGGAAGTACCACTCTTACCATTTCAAACTCAAGTAACTCACTTAGAATCTCACATGGAAGAAACACTCCTACCGTTTCAAACTTAAATAACTCAATGTCTCAAACATAGTAGCACATTCAGAACCCGATTTCTCTGCATGTGCTAAGTCTGGTGATGCGCTCACAGACCGACCACTCAGTATATTCCTATTCTCCTCCTGTTGCGAGGATTAACTGGTATTTTTCCGCCAGGGCTACACACAACTGGGTGGAGAGGTGAATATCAAGGGCGTAGTTATATTTCATGAGGCGTTTTTCATGTAAATTAGATTACACCAGCGGGAGTGTCATTTAAATGAGGGCACGCAAGGCGATATTTGGTATCTTTCTGAAACATTAGCCGGTGCATATATGAATTGGCATGACCATGTCAAAACTGAAGCTCAACCTATTATTTCTTTTTTTTAATTTCACAGAAGGTGCCAACAAAAAACAGAAAAAAATGAGCCCATAATTAGACGTATTAGTAATATAAATAATGTATAACAATTGTATCATGTTTCATCACATCATCAATGTTTATTACTTTTGGCATACTTTTGGAATTAATAATAACACAACTGTGGAGCCTGTGTGCTAATTCTCATAGCCAGCTTCACCCAGTCGCTCAAGTAAATAGGAGCATGGCTGAGGAATATTCTGAACATGGCAGTCATGATTTAAAGTGCAATTAAAAAATTATTTGTCCCTGGATTTTATTAAATTCTACCCACTCACTATAGAAGTGTAATTTTTGAGGGACTGTGCCCCATAGCCAACATTTGCGTTGATTGACGGAGTGGGCCGACACAATGGTCTATTCCCTGGAGGCAGAGAAGCATATACAGTCAAACAGTGTTATAGACTTATGCATATGTATATGCGTATATACTTATATATGTGTGTGTATGTATGCGTGTATGTAGGTATGTATATGCGTGTGTATATGTAAGGGATAATCAACGCGGACGTGTGCATTCCACGGTTATAAGGCACGATGCGGAGGCAAATAACCACCCGACGCGAAGCGGAGGGTGGTTGCCTCCGCGAAGTGCCTTAAAACCGTGGAATGCTCACCTACAAGTTGATTATCCCGCTTATACCATGGTCATTTGCCAGCAATATCAAATCACAGCATTCAGAAATTTTTGGTGAAAGTTTTGCACCAAAAAAAAAAAAAAAAACGAGCTGGTAATCATTAAACAGGCGCCGCGCTTTCTCATACCCAATACTATAGGCCAAGCTAAATTGAACCAGCTATCTTAGTTCATCTTACGTTCATGGAGAAAGAATTTTTTGCACATGCTTACATCCGTTTACCAGCTGATGATTTGATAACGGATTCCAGCTGAAATGGAGATTATGCATAACGCAACATTATGCACGATTATGCAGACTGTAGCTAACTTGCTACCCACAATTACAATGAACTTATGACGGTTTCCGCAGTCAGCGAGCTGAAATCAGTCTGCTGGCATAGCACGTAGCTAGCGAACTGTCAGCAGTTGCTGATACATGAAGTGAACACGTTAGCTTCCTTTGTAACCGTACACAATTACAATCGTTTAATGAATAAAGCCTGATAACTTCGCTGCTATAATATTTCCGGTCATTATCGCTTGAGTACCTATAGTTAACCGCCCCCCAGGACGCAACTTATATGACGCCGCCAAATTTACTGGAGATAAATGAGCTGCTAGGTTTCTGTTGTACCCAGCCGAATACCAGGTCTAACGTTCCTAGGGTTACAAGTTGACTAGTGGATGAATTTCGAATGGTGAAACTACCGTAGCCGAACTACCTGTGCGGTTCCACGGTTTTAATGCATACCTGCCAGCCAATCAGAAAAAAGTATTCACCCAGACCATGGTGTAACAGACCATGGTGTGTGTGTGTATATATATATATATATATATATATATATATATATATATGTGTATGTATGTATGTATATGAAGAGTTGAAATGCAAAACCCACAAAGTCCACTCAACCTCTTTTGTTTTGAATTGAGTTTTTTTTTACTCAAAAAAAACCTCAATTTCAAACAAAATATAAAAAATATAATATAAAATATAAAACATAATATGCTGAGTAAAAAAAAACTCAATTTAAAGCAAAAGAGGTTGAGTAGACTTTGTGGGTTTTGCATTCGAACTCTTCATATGTATTTATGACTATATATATGGATGTGTAAGTATATGTATGGGAAAGGGGAGTTTTGCTTCCAAAATGCAATATACCCATCTAACTCCTTTTGAGTAAATCACCTTTTCCTATGTTGTTATGTATTGCATTTCACAGAAAAACACAAGCTTTGACCCTGAAAAATAAAACTTATAGTATGAATTTCTAAAAACGGATTTTTTGCACCATGTGCACTATAACTCCGATGCAGGTTTGATGGGTTTTTGGGAATGATACATGGGTAAGTGGGTGGGTAGATGCGAGCCTCTTTTGTTTTGAATGTGATTGTTTTTTGTACTGTTTTGTATTGTCATGTTCATTCGATGTGGACCCTCTTGAAAACGAGATGGTACATCTCCAAGGGCATTAATAAACTTCTTCATTTAACTTTTGAGGAGAGCCAGAGACATCTTCCTCTGAAGGTTGAGGACATCTGTCATCCAAGCAATCCCTCTCTGTTACAGTTAAAATATCAATTCCCCTAACCTTACATGACCATTTCTAATTCATTCAACTATTACACATTTTAATTCAGGAATCAGATTTTGGTAGCAAGTTTTTGTGGCCACAGAAACGACAAGTAGACAATAGGCCACAGTGCACCACCAACAAAAAATTTTCCAATTTGCCTCCGTAAAAAATACTCAGATATTTTAGTGGTTTAGGAGTTCTGGTCCGACAAAGAAGCACGACGAATGCACAGACGGACACCAGAACACCATTCACTCCTATGTCCTCATCCACTTTGTGGCGGGATGAAAATGGCACACTTAGTGCCTCAAACAAAGTAATAAACTTACTGTCTTAAACATCTCTAGTATGACTCAGAAGTAACACATTTTCAGCCTCAAACAGAAGTAGCACACCAACCCTCTCACAGTGACTATCTTATGAAATAGCAATGGACAATCATCCTTCAAATGGTCAGAAATTAATTCATTAGTATTTACCATAACTTTTGAATTGGCTGTTGCATGATTTCAAGAATATTAGTCACCAATGTAAATGAGTTCCGAAATAACCGAAATTAGAAAAATCTTAATTACGAGATACAGTATAGCCAGTAGAATTTGTCTGCGATGTGACAGAACTAAGTGGGTCATTTTGGTATCATGGGAAAAAAAAATCTGATTTGTTTGGTAATATTTTTTTTTGAACTTTGCCACACAAAGCTGACATAGCATTGTTATATTCATGCCAAGACAAAAAATAAATAAATAAATAAAAAATGACTGGCAATGACGGTCTGATGGCATTTGACATCAACACAGATTTTTTTTTTTTTCGATTTCCGTAATGAATACATTCTGTGAAGCCACTGAAATAATTGGTGATTCAGAAAGCGTGTGCCAAGTTCATAGCCCTCCTACTCATTTTTTCAGAAGCCAAAAATGTATGTACACAGGAGTCTGTAATGTAAATAAATGTAAACAGATATACAGTTGAGACAGCCATGAATGGGAAATTCTTGGAATGATATAAAGCTAAGGGGAGCATGTTGGTACTGGGGCCACTACAATCAGTCAGTTTGTTGCGGTGTTATTGCCTATCGTGTTCGTGTGTATGAGCAGGTGTATTAGGTACAGTATGTGTTTGCGACAGTGGATAGAAAAAGGACTCAAAAATTTACTGCAATTGTTGCTAATGCGTAACTGCGTTTGTCCTCTACTACAATCCACTATTAATAGCATTTAATTTTATTTACATATGTCAGACATGATTACCTAAGTGACAATTTTTTAAAGAATTTTTCACTTTTCAGTTGTTCACTCCCTAGCAGGAACCAGTATGCAAGTGTGTGACAATTGTTTATGTAGTCGTTGAAATAGCTTCACTGAGACTCCCTGCGCTTGAGCAGTAAAAACTGCATTTGCGTGTGACGACATTTGTGAAACTGAATACCTTTATTTGTAAATAAATCTCAGGCATCAGTAGACTGAGCTCAATCATATCAAAATATGAGGGATGTCTTTGTAATCCAACCTGCACCCATTTTCACCAAATGTACACAGCCGGAAAGAATTACCATGTAAAAAGACGATTTATGCAAAAAAAAAAAAACGTTATCAGAACTTCATACTTGCATTCCTAGGCCAGAAAGAGTCAGGTCAAAATCAGTAAGTCACTAACCTGAATACCAGCTCAACTGTAGGTCATTTGATTGCGTTTAAAATAGCAGGAGGCTAAGTGTGAATGTGACAGTGAGGGCCCTGTAATGCAATGTAATGAATCGTAATTCATTAACCTTGGCGCCACAGTGGTAAGACCTGATGCTGCCACCCAAGGCTAAAGGCTGTGGGTTCAAGTCCCGGCATGGATCCTCCCTACATGTGGATAGCGTGTTCTCCCCGAGTCCAATTGGGTTTCTTGGGTAATTCAGGTTTCCCCCTACAGTCCAAAATACGTGCACCAAGGCCTGAAGATGAACACTAACCTTCCTGGCTAAAAGGAACGCACATAAATGTGCATTGACCTTGTTGAATTATAAACAACAAAAACAATAACACAGTGATGCAGCGTCCAAGTGAATCTGTAAATGTAAAAATGAGGGGAAGACTTACCCAGAGCCGAGGCTGTCCATTGCAGTTCATGCAGGTGCCAACGTGCTGTCAGATGCCCTCATTTCAATGGGACCCTCTCCTTCGAGACACCGACCCCCCACCTGGAAGAAAAACAGCACAGCTCTTCTGTAAATATGTGCATCACTTTGATTGTCCATTAGCGCAGGATAATGCTAATGTCTAAAATTCACTTCCGCCAATGGTGGGTATTTGCAGATTGGCAGGATATTCGAGACAGGCATCCAGGCATCCGTGAGCCAGTCGCACAAATATTCTGGGAGACACCCAGGCCGTCCAGGATAGATGGCATATTTGATATAGTACAAACCACAAACAAATCACAGCACTTTTCATATGGCATCGCTGTCAAAATGCACTGCACTGAACTTCCAGCAAAGCTAACACAAGTTTAGTATGAGAAACAGAAAGTGCAAAGTGCCCCGTGAACAAAAATGTCTTCCAACAGATAATATGTGGACAGAAGTTAAGCAAGCTGGCACTCTTCGGCACTTCTTTCCAAACACTGTGTGCGCGGGTGCTTGCCAAAGAAAGAAGTTCTTTCTCGATATAGAATAGAACACAATGTAGGATGTGTTTCTTATCCTCTTGTGCTTACGCAGAAAAGATGTCTGTCTATATTAAGCCACGAAGGCGCCATGAGTCATTCCACGGCGTTTCGACTTGTGCCCCCAGACAGTAAAATTATGGATAAAACATGAAAGTTCAACACATATTCAGTTCCTATATCCAGCATCTTTTACCCAGCTGAACTATGGGCCAGTGAGTCAGTGCTGACAATGGCCTGAAGATATTTAAAAGCATAAACATCTATATTAGGAGATATGTATAGGAATCATACAGCTTTTTCTATGCGCAGCTCCCAAATTACGGCACTGTCAGAATGCTAACGGTGTATAAATAATAGCGCCGCTAGCGTTAGCCTCGAGAGATTTGAGAGTATTTCTGTCTACATTGGGCGATCCGTGCACAATTTGTACAGCTGTTTTCATACATATCCCCTCGACTGTGTCGCTGTCCGTACACTTGCGATGTACATGTGCAGTAAAAGCAGTGCTTCTCTCGGTTAACGTGAGGCTGACCCCTGCCCTGACGAAACATTAACTAGCCCAAATCCCTGTGGGATAAATTCTAAGTCCAAATGTTCCAACAGATTTAGAAGCCATGCAGTTTTTTTTAAACCCCAACAATTCATTTTAGACCAATGGGTTGAAAGAGCAACTACAAGAAAAAGCATCTGTCAATCCTGGTTAAAACATACCACAAAAATTAACCAATTCCCTTCCTATGCAGTATCATACACACAGTGGCTCCACATTCCGCTATGCTGATACATGTATTCCAAGTCCTCTAGAACCTTCCAAAGATGAAGCTGAGATCAGCCCAAGTTGGAAAATGAACCCATGAAGATTAACACACTGATGGTCCACTTTCTGGTCCTTACAGGAAAGCCCCCAGCATCGAGCTGAATATGTTCTAGGTGTTATAATTAGACCTTGAGGCCCAACTTAGTCAAAAGTTTGAAGCATCCTATACTCGTCTCGTCACGCTTCAGCGGTGATCGGAGCACCTTTGTTAAAGTCTCTCTAAGGCCCCTCACTGTAGCTGGGATTCTGTCAAAAGTGAGATCATTTTTGCAGCTTAAAGCTCCAGGTAAATTTCCTATCAGGAGATCATCATCAATACGACAATCTCAGATAATCTTTGACTTTGTGAGTTAAGCGTGTGGATGATGTCGAGGGCGGTGGGAGAGGTAACTTGACTAACACAGAGTTTCATATATAATTTCACAAGTTATATAAACTTACAGAACCTGTCGTGCAAAACATGCTGCCAATAAAATGTGATCTATTTATTTATTTATTTATTTGCTTCAAAAACAGACCGTCATAAAAAGAGGTTGACAGAAATGTAATGTGTCCACCCAACCACCTATTCACTACCCCGGAAATTCCTGGTCAGGCTCATGGGGATTCTGGAGAATATCCCAGCATGCATTTGGTGAGAGGCAGCAGCATACTCTGAATAGGATACCAATCCATCTCAGGCAGAGCAGAAATGGCAAAAATAAAATGAAACACAAAAAAGGACACAAATATATCTCAGCCAAAGAGACAAAGAACTCCCTGTTAAAAAAAAAAAAAAAAAAAAAAAGAATCCAACATTAACTTTTGCATCAATTACGCAGAGTTAAGATGCAATTTACAACTGCTATCTCTGCAGAAGCATGGCCATCAGCGGCCTCCTCGAAACCCAGCCCCCCGGCCCCCCCTCCCCCATCTTCCATAGATGCGGCTCCTACAAGATCCCCTTCAAGTGGTGTAATAAATCATTAGAGTCTGCTGGGCGCAGTGCACTCCGCTGAGATGTGCTGAATCTTAATTAGCCCGGCACAGTCTCGACTCTGAGGGCCTGGAGACACACTCACCCGCAATAGTGCTCGCCTATTAAAAGTGTTTCACGATGGGAATGTGGGCTCATCCTGCCTATCTCAGTGAAAGAGAACAGAAATAACTTCCCAAAACTTAAAAATAAACTAAAAGGCTGCAGGGCGGCTAAGGCAGTTTATATTCCGTTCTTGAGTGTGGATCCCATGGTCTGGTATCTGTTACGGCTCCGTTACACTATGGATGGGCCCAATGGTTTGGTTTCTGTTAAGGCCCTGTTCCAGTGTGTGGATGGGCCCCAGGGTCTGGTATCTGTTAAGGCTCTGTTCCAGTGTGTGGATGGGCCCCATGGTTTTGTATCTGTTCCAGTGGTATCAGTTGGTATCTCTATTCCAGTGTGTGGATGGGCCCCATGGTCTGGTATCTGTTAAGGCTCTGTTCCAGTGTGTGGATGGGCCCCATGGTTTGGTATCTGTTCCAGTGGTAGCACTTGGTATCTCTATTCCAGTGTGTGGATGGGCCCCATTGTTTGATATCTGCTAAGATTCTGTACCAGTGTATGGATGGGCCCCATAGTCTGGTATCTGTTAAGGCTCTGTTCCAGTGTGTGGATGGGCCCCATGGTTTGGTATCTGTTCCAGTGGTATCAGTTGGTATCTCTGTTCCAGTGAGTGGATGGCCCCCATTTTCTGATGCTAAGGCTCTGTTGCAGTGTGTGGATGAGTCCCATGGCCCAGTATCTATACAGACTCAACTCCAGGGTAATGATGGGCCTCACAGTCTGCAGTACATTGATGCTTCTCAGTCCACAACAATACACTTTCTGGCCAATTGCAAACTTGCAGTCCATGGACCGCAGCTTCACACTAACAGTTTTTCTGAACCAATAGCTACAAAATTTAGCAGATGGAAAAATACTGGAACTTTCAGCTGACAGCACTCACTGGAGAAGGGCACAAGTTTATCTCTTTTTCCTGCAGGAACTGTTAATAATATCAGTCAGAAAAACTGCGAGGGAAAACATATATCAGCATGAACAGTGACGTATGTCAAGTGTTTAATTCAAGTCATCAGGTGACTGGCAAATAAATGGAATAGAGAACGCATTTAGTAAAAGCCTTCAGTAGATCATGAGATAATTGTGTTAACTGAATTAAAAAAGTGAACACAGACATCCAAATTATTCTATCACAATGAGCTATATTATATTGCTTCCCTGATTGCCTTATGCATAGTACCATAATTGCAGTAATTTGTGCTAAATGGATATATTGATGTTTATATTCTCAGTAGACCTTTGCTTTAAAACTGCTGTCAAGAGCTCATTCATTTGAATTCATGCATGGGGCCTGGAAAAAAGTAATTGTAAATATATGTATATTGTGAGAAATCAAAGTGAAATTGAAAAGCAAAACAATGACACTGAGAGCAAAATTAAACAGCACTAGACAGTAATCAGAATAAATTTATTTAATGTATCATAAACCATGGTTCAGCTGCCTGAAATTGTATTTGTGTCTCAATAGTGTGAAAGGCCAACTGTTAGCCATAATTCACAATCCTGAATGACACAGAAATTGCATTTAAAGCTTTTTTTTTTTTTCAAATCTTCCCAATGAAATATTCCATCCAACTATGAATTGGCCTATTACTGGTCAAGACTCAACTCCAGCGTGTACTTGGTGGGGACCACGATTGCATGCTGGATAAACCACCAATCCACTCCAGGACATACGCACCAGTCATTAACACAGTTATATGATGAGCCAGTTTAGACTCTCTGAGTATGTTTTAGGAAACCTGATGACCTGGCAGAAACCCAATAGAAGAGCGCGTCAAATTCACACACAGAGCCTGCTCAGCCCAGGACGTTGTCGTCGCAACTGCATGTTTGCTAAATCTCCTGACTGCTGTGCGTGCTCCTGAAAACAGCACTGTCGCGGGTCCGGTCGCTGTTCCAGCCGCTGTCCGCGGTCCTGAAACAGGCATTATCGCGGCTCCCGTCGCGCTCCCAACCGCTGTCCGCGGGACTGAAACCAGATCTGTCGCGTCTCTAGCAGCACTGCTCGTCGCTGTCCTCGGTCCTGAAACCGGCATTTTTGCGGCTAAGGTAGCGCTCCAGGCCGCTGTCCGCGGTCCTTAATCGCAGTTTCGGTGCTGTGGGAGAATATGCCGCGGGAGGAATAAAGCGTTAATCTCCTAAGAGATTCACCCTGGCCAAACTCCTTGAATTACGCCTATCTCAGGGCTGCGAGCACTTCCCCCAGTGCTGGTTTTTCACTTTGTTATATGTGAGCTGAACTTCAGCTTATCTGTCCGTCTCTCAGAGTTTTCAATTTAGTTTTTCGAATTGTTTTTGTTCCTGTTCAGATGCAGTAGCCCTGGACTAGTTGAGGCTTTGCTCCCAAAATTTTTCATCATTAGTTCCTTCCTTATAGTTCTTCTTTTCTTTTATTTGTTTTCTCCCTGCCTTGTTTGGCTGTATTGTCTACTGTTTTTATAATTTATCTCTGCGTACTACATGAAGGTGGTAGCTGCATCATATCTCGACACACCCCAGTTTGACAAACTCTTGACACACTCCAGTTTGGAGGTCCTTGACAGTTCTCCGACCTTCTTACACAAATTAGTCCCCTACATGATAATATATTGAGAAATATACCCGATACTGGTGTAGCAGAGTTTAACACTGATGCACTGGTCTCAGGTCATGCTGCTTTTCCACAGGCAGAGTTCTAAAATGGCAAGAGGCCATATGACCATTCAAGCATCACCTATCCATCCAATTGCTCATCTCCCAATGGGTTACAGCCACTAACCGAGCCATGACTACAATCCGACGTGTTACCAAACACAGCTATACAGTGGACTAGAAATAATATCCTACATGCTTTCAGAAGCACCTGACGAATTCACTGAACATCATATAGACACAGAGGAATCTGAGCTTCAAATAGTCTTAGCACAAGCAGGAAAACTAGGTACGCTTTTGAAGAAAAATAAAGATACCGTAAATACTGCACTGTGCCATCTGGTTCCATGGAGACGCCAGGTATGTACATAACGATCTCAGAAATCTACTTCACTGATATTGACTGAATTTAACCGCCAATGCAAAATATTAAGAAAGAGCTGGGGGCTAATTTCCTAATGTTCAGGAAGTGAAGGGCCCTGCATAATACATGTGCGTGCATACTGTTTAAGTCCTTCATTTCAAGTACCAAAAAACAAGCATGAAACTCACTTCTTTTGAAGAGTGCTCTAATTAGGTGGTTCTGCAACCATAATTTACTGTAGTCCCTTGAAGAGGAAGGTGTTTATTTGGAAAGCCTTTTGAAATGCCACAAAATTCAGTGTTCCAAAACTCCACAACTTCACGGCTTTTAACTATGAACCTGAGAACATTCCTACTCATGAAAAAACATGGGCATTCAATCCATGTGGGGAGCCCAATAGACAGCTCAGATATGGATGGTTGAGCATATGCAGTTGTACTTCACTGGTCATGTGAGAAAACAGATTGTTATATTGAGTTCGGTGACAATGGGTACATCTCAGTTCTCGTTCCTCCTTTGCATCCATGCTTTTCTTGTTTCTCCTTGCATCTTAGTCCCTCTCACCGAGGATGCATGGATAGACACAAGGAGACCATGCGACGATAGATGAATCGAGGAAATATGTTTTTAGAGAAATGAAAGTATCTGAAACATCGCATCCGTTTCTGATGACGGCCCACAGCTGGATTCGCCGCCAGCATCTGTCGTTACCACCAACATGGTAAAAGTCGGCAAAAAGTCTTCCAGACTGCTCTTGTGCATCCTGACTTATGGATCCTCCTCGCTCCTCTGTCCTCCAAGCAGAAATAAGCGCATTGGGACAGCCAGCAAGATGTTGGATCTGGAACTACTTCTGGTTTAAGTGAGGTTCGAGGTGCGAGGAAGTATCCAATATAAGAGTTGAAATGCATCCAGTGTATTAATGTGCTAGATATCACCTTTATAAGCATCATTATACCAATAAAAATAGTCTTCGTTTGAAATATGTATCAATGGCATATTCAATTTTAACCATACATAGTGGATTGCATAAAGTAGGAATACTCATAGTGTACTTATAAAGGAAATAATGAGTATTAATGGTAGAGCATGCAGCAATTTATTACTCTATGAAGTATATTAGCAGTTTCTCATGTGAGGCATATTTAAATATAATGAATATATTATGGACACAATCATGCATTTAATTGTAACAAATTACTCCTAACAAGATAAATTTGCTAGGACTCTGCCCAGTACAATACACAAAATTTTAACAAATGAAATGCAAATCTTTTTCTTTTTTTTTTTAATTTGAAAGACAGTAAAGCCTCCTCATCCAAATATGGAATAATTAGTAAAATAAATGTTATTTTATGTCTGGGTTTGCTTTTTGTCCTTTGCGAGGAAAAACATGTATTTACATAAATTTTGTACGGGTTCTTTCTTTTTTATTAACACCATGCTTAATTTTGTCTGTTTAGCTATGCATTTAAAATGCATTCATTTGCACTCCATTCTCAATTTAGATGCAAATGTTACTACCATTCAGCTCTGAACCACACACACACACACACGCGCGCCCACACACACATACGCACACGCACACACACACACACACACACACACACACACACACACACACACACACACACACACACACACACACACACACACACGGTAAGAAACAGATATTCTGCCTCACGTGTAGAAAAAAAAAAGCTACTCCTGTTGACCTTGCAGTGAAGTTTCCCCAATACTTGCAGAACATTAATTTGCTCTCACAGTGAATGACCGAACGGTGCAGGCTCTGAGCTGCATGCATGACAGGATCAAACCTTGTTTTAAAAAATAGACAGCATGAGAAACTGACTCTTACTGCGCAGGAAAATATGGCACAGGAAATGACATCAGAGAGAATGATGTGGGACGTGGGATTGAAATATAAGGGGCTGTCCCCGCATGAGGATAGCAGCAGTGCAGGGTAAGTTTTGGTTGGCCAACCCTATAGTTCTTATTTGGGAAAAAAAAATGAAATTTGAACTATTATGTTAAGGATTCCACAGGTTGTTAATAGACAAAAGGGTGCTGAATCATTAGCAGTGCAGTTACTGGAGAGACCCACAGAGGCACTAGTGAGCAACGTTTCTCAGCATAAGCAGGAAATAAGCCTTGAAATCAAAACAATAATTGCAAAAGCTTGGGTGGTGTGTGTTTAGTGGGAGGTGGGGGTGCGCATGGTTAAGGCATTGTTTGGTGTGGTGTAGAGAGGTGAGGGATTGTGGGTCGTCCCGTGGAGGTCAGCTGACTTAACTGTAAAGGTAAGAAAGTGTTAAGTCATAAATGGTACAAGATGGCTGCCCTTTCAGTCCATATTTTAGTCTTCTGTAAAAAAGTGTCTCCACACCAACCCCCCGACCCCCCATAGGCAAACAGCCCTGAAGGTCACAGACCACCTAGATCGATAGGGGATGTGGGAGGGATAAAGGGCCTAAATAATGCTATATATGTATACCACGGGAGGCCACAGTGCATGCTGGTATTTGTATGCTTTATTTGATCGATTAAGCACTGAGTATATTAAAAACACAGCAGACACTGGAGTTCTCCTGGTATAGCCACACCTGGTATACAGTATACTGTATACATCCCCTGCTGTTTTATTTGTTGTGGAATGAAGTGCATTTCTTCGTTTCTCTGCACAATTCGATCCCATAAACACCCACAGCACATCTCACTCCATTCCACATGGCTTCCCGAAATTGCCCAAACAAACATCAAATTGCATTTCAACACATACTAATGTCCTGGGAAATGTAAATATATATTTTACTGCTCAGTCCCCTAATGTTTACTTCATACTGCATTTTCTTCGTTCCTCCTTAATTTACATTGACTTGTGCAAAGCTGCCTTAATTTCCTTCAGTTTTCCCCCAGGTTCTCAGGCTGAATACGATTAACCATCTTCTTCAATATTCCAAAGCCACATAACTATATGTGAAGATGCACTGCACCAATGGGCCACAACACTTTTAATCGGGCTTATTTTTTTTTCTTCCCTGCATGTAAATACACTTGAATACATTACTGAATGCCAGTTAAAAGACGAGTCATTTATCTCGAACATACAAACTGATCCGTTCATTAATGGAGTTGCCGCCTTCGGTACTTCATAGGCTTTGGTCCCTATGAAATCTGTAATGTCTGATCACCTGAGAAATGATCAGAGCCAGCAGTACCTTTTGTGCGCCAACATATTGATTCTGTTAAACCACCTCCTTTTTTTATTTGAAAATGACATTAGTTAATAGTCACTGTATTGATTGGTTGGAAAATAAATTCAATTTGCTTTGAGCAACGACATTTATTTGACATGACCTGAAAAAATACACAAAGGGAACAGAGGGAAAATGTGTCAGTTTGGCTTGTAAAGCTAATATTGATAAAAACTTGGATTCCAAATACAAGAAATATGACAGAAAAATTCACATTATCATAAAATGGGGGTTATAAAAAGCACACAAAAAAAGAAACTTGAATGCATAGAACTGATGCCTCTCAGAACATATCCATTATAATTAAGCTCAACAGGAATTAAAATTCTCAGTAAAATAATCAATATGTGTGGAGAATTGCAGTGTGGTTGGCCAGAAATTCTAGGTTGGACTGCTGAGAAGTGCAATCCTCCTGGGCTCTGCAACCTACTCAAGCACTGGTCTGGCCACTATATGCTGAAAGTATACCTTTTTTTTTCAATACCGCCGTACTGAATGCCATTTTTCGAACGGTAGTGTGATTGTAGGTTCTGACCATAGGGTTTGGTCAGGTTTTCAGGATCACTGCAGTCAACTAAAGACAACCGTCATCATCATCATCATCGTCATCATCATCAACATGAACAGCAACACAATCATCAAGATTATAATCATGACCATCAAAATCACCATCGTCATCATCAACATCATCATTTAAAACACTATCATCATTTTCAGCAACAGTATCATCATCTTCATCATCTTCATTACCACCATCATAACCTTGAATATCATCATCATCTTCATCATAACAGGCACCATCATTTTCAGCAACACCACGAGCTTTATTATAATCTTCAGCATCATTATCACTAACATCATTGCCATCATCATCCTCATCATCTTACCAGTGAGATGAAGCGACCAGCCCAGCTGCCTCAGACAGGAGTCAGGAAAGAGTAAAACTCCTCCAGATTTCTGAAAAAGGGAAAGAAAAAAAAAACCTTTAAGAAACTAAGACTTTATTTAACACTGTCTGTACCAGAGATGCAGGGTTCAGCTTTCAGGTAAAGAGAGGGTTAGCTGAACACACAGAAAAGGGCGTGGAAACATGCAGCCGGAGACCTTATTTGTGGAGGTAAACTTCAAACACCTCCTCTTACTCTCAGAGGCAAGGAATCTCGGTGAATCAATTGCAAAATGTATTGTACATATTGGTAACTGCATATTAAACCCTACATTCGAAGTTGTGAAAATATTGCTACATGTTCCTTGGTTTCTAGCTGGAGTATCTTGTCTGCTAAACACAAGTTAGCTGAGGGAATTTGTTAATATGGAGTCAATGCCAGATGCTGCTTCTATCATATGAGTAAACCTGAAAATAGTATGAAGAAGTGCGCCAAAGTGTACTATTTTTTTACTTTAGAATACTTGAAATATAATTATGGCGCATATAAAATATGCTTGATATGTAGTTGTTTTCTCCAGTGTGTTCTTCTAATGTAGCACAGACGTGAGTGTGCGTGTGTGTATGCGTGCGAGCGTGTGTGTGTGTGTGTGTGTGTGTTTCATCACGCAATGTCATCGCAGCTTTGACACCAAGTGCAGAACTTAACTTTTTTGTATACAATAAAAATAATCTGTGCCGCATTTACTTGATAGTAATAGTTTTTGCTTTGCCAACATCAACCCTTCTTGATGGGCTAGTTGTTGGCTTATCTCAGCTGACCGTCCTTAGAACAATGGCAAAACAATCATGGTTCAGACATACAGCTAACTCAAGCACAATCCATTCCCAGTCTCGGATTATGCACTCTGAAGCAGTTAATGAGAAACATTAAATAACCATCACATGCGGAATAAAAACAAACAAGGTGATTTCTTACTCCAGTCTCACTGTTAGACACCAGACGTTTTACATTGCACTGAGAGAAGATATCAATCAAAATACAATTACTCTGCAAACCATCAATCAGTGGTCGCTGATTTGAAATTGTCCAATTACATAAGTTAATTATAGATGTCAGTACCCTAATTAAAATTGTAATTGAAGTAAATGTCACTCTCGTTAGCTAATCTGAAAGCCATCAACTCTCTGATGCGCCACTTTATCGATAGAAAATGTATTCTCAAACAACATTAAGCAGCACTGCATGAACCCTCTCTTCAATTAAAAAAAGAATATCAAATAGAAATAGGGGGAGAATATACCAATTAAGATGATCAATGAACCAATTAACCCTTTACTGAATATTACAACCCCAATTCCGAAATAGTTGGGACGAAGTGTAAATTGTGAATAAAATCAAAATGCAATGATTTTCCGATCACATGAGCCAATATGTTATTTACAATAGAACATAGCACTTCAAATGTTGAAACTGAGACATTTTACATTTTTATCCACAAAATGAGCTTATTTCAAATTTTCCGGCTGCAACAGGTCTCAAAAAAGTTGGGACACAGGCAAAAAAGGGCTGAAAAAACTATTAATATATAAAAGAATCAGCTGAAAGAACATTTAGCAAGTAATTAAGTTAACTGGCATCAGGTGTGTAACATGATTGGCCATAAAAAGGATGTCTTAGAGAGGCTGAGTCTCTCAGAAGTAAAGATGGCCAGAGGCTCTCCAATCTGTGAAAGCTTGCGTAAAAAAATGGTGGAATACTTTAAAAACAATGTTCCTCAACGTCAAATTGTAAAGGCTTTGAAGGTCTGACCAGTGCGTAACATCATCAAAAGATTCAGAGAAACTGGAAAAATCTCAGTGCATAAGGGACAAGGCCGAAGACCTTTACTGGATGCCCGCGATCTTCGGGCCCTCAGACGCCACTGCATCACTCACCAGCATGATTCTGTCATTGACATTACTAAATGGGCCAAGGAATACTTCAAGAAACCACTGTCTGTAAACACAGTCCGCCGTGCCATCCACAGATGCCATGAAGCCATTGTTGAGCATGATCCAGAAGTGCTGCCATGTTCTGTGGGCCAAGGCTCATTGAAAATGGACTGTAGCAAAGTGGCAAAGTGTCCTGTGGTCAGACGAGTCCAAACTTGACATTCTTGTTGGAAATCATGGATGTTGTGTCCTCCGGGCTAAAGAGGAGAAAGACCACCCCTCCTGTTATCAGCGTTCAGTTCTAAAGCCAGCATCTCTGATGGTATGGGGATGCATTATTGCATGTGGTGTGGGACACTTGCATGTTTTAAAAAGCACCATGAATGCTGAAAGGTATATAAAGGTTTTAGAGCAACATATGCCCCCCTCCAGATGACATCTATTCCAGGGGAGGCCTTGTGTATTTTAGCAGGACAAAGCAAAACCACATACTGCAGCTATTACAACAGCATGGCTTCATTGTAGAAGAGTCTGTGTGCTGAACTGGCCTGCTTGCAGTCCTGATCTTTCACCGATTGAGAACATTTGGCACATAATTAAATGAAAAGTCTGTCAAAAGAGACCCAAAACTTTCCAGAAGCTGGAAGCCTGTATTAAACAAGAGTGGGATCAAATTCCAATGGCTAAACTCAAAAAACTTGTCTCCTCAATGCCCAGACGCCTCCATTCTGTGTTAAAAAGAAGAGGGGATGCTACACCGTGGTAAACAGGCCCTTGTCCCAACTTTTTTGAGACCTGCAGCAGCCATCAAATTTGTAATGAGCTCATTTTGTGTATAAAATTGTAAAATTTCTCAGTTACAACATTTGCTATGTTATCTCTGTTCTAATGTGAATAAAATACTGGCTGGTGTGATTTGAAAGTCATTGCGTTTTGATTTTATTCACAATTTACACTTTGTCCCAACTATTTCGGAATTGGGATTGTATTTGTTTAGATAGTAATCGTTTGAGGATCTCTATTCTGGCATAACAGAGGCAAATCACTGCTCGAAACTTCTAGTATGTGCTTCTTAAACTTTGGTAAAAGGGTTCTATACACTTTGTTTTTCTTCTTAATATGCAAATGGTCTGTTTACTCCAAAGATCAAAGTTTTTTTTCCCTCTTTAACATCTAAAAATGACATTTCATTATGCAGTCCAACAAAGAGCAGATAACTCTTCGCAGCGTGTTTAGCGCATACTGATTTATTTGCTTGTAGAATTAGTTTAATGACTTAGATGGCCATAGATTTAGCCACCCTCGGAAAAGTACTAATTGACCTCTGTCGACTGAAATCACTGCCTACATAACTCAGCCTTCGTAGTCAATATTAGAGCGTGGAGTAGGTCATGCCAAATCCTGCAGTCTCTGCATTATGCACAGCTTAGTGAATTTACATTGATTCTTTTTTTGAATTTTTTCACCAACTGGGTCAGCAGTCTCCAAACCTACTTGTGTTTTTCCCCCAGTCAAATCCAGATATTTTTGTTCTGATGGAGTTCTAAACGCAGGTTAGTGAACCAGACCACACCTAAGAATGTCACTCCATTCATCCACGTCCTAACCAACCAGCCTATTTATTTCAACCAGCCTTCATTCTACAGTCCTTGCCTGTCTCGTTTGACGTCCCTCTCTCTTATTCCTTCGCCCTATCACTCTGTAGGAACCCCAGGGGGATTTGAAAGAGCCTTTATGACTCCGAGAAGAGAGGTGACCCCCACCGTGAGTCCCATCACCTGGGGCTTCTCGCTATCCTGCACTGGTCTTCCCCAACTCAGCACATTCCGTCCTTCATCAGTTCAAATTCCCATGCTTATTCAATTCAATAAATATTGTTAACTACTATTTTAGATGTGGTCTAGAATTCATTAATTACATCCTAATTAACCACAGGGGTGTACTACGAAGCAAGATTATTGGGTGTAAAGTCAGGGTTTTCAAAGTCACCAATTTTCAATATCTTGTAACTAGCCATAGAGACTTCTAGTGCCTCAGATTTTGAGTTTGGGGTTTGTGGAGCCAGCTCACACCAAGAAAGCCTGGCTAATGATGAAACTGCCTTGTTATTCACCCCTCTGATGCAGCTAATCATGAGCTCCATTACTTTCCTTGAGGTGTTCCTCCTCCTGGGCACTCTGGTTTCCCCCCACAGTTCAAATCCATGTCATAAACTAATTGGAGACTCTAAACCAGGGGTAGATGGAGTGCAAGTGCCATTTCCAGTTCTCATTCCACACAAACCTATAGCTGAATGACTGGACTGATCGTAATTTGTCTGTCGTGGAGCTCTCACAGTTACTTAATTCAGAATATTCTGCAGTTCATGACTAAACTTTCGATCACTCATCAAACCCAGGAGGAAAAAAAAGACTAGAAACAGTGCTGGCCCTCTGGGTCAGGGTTCCAGACCTCCTGCTCTAAACAGTTCATCAAAGTAAAAGTGTTTCCACCAATGGAGCGTGTGTGCCCTGTGGTGAATTGGAGACATGCCCTGGGTGCATTCCTGCCCCCCGTACATGAGGATAGTGCTCAATGAGCTCCTATCTACAGTAAATCCCTCTCTCTACAGGGCTCAGGGCCCCCATATTTAAGCCCAAAGCTCACCTCAGATGACAAAAATTATGGGGAAAAAATTAACAGATGGAGCCTTACTGACTGAAGCACTGCATGCCATTTGAAAATATTAAGACCCACAAAATGTCGTCCACATTCCCCAAACTCTGGTCCACACTGACTGCACACTTTTACAAACTTCTAATTAAAATCACACTCTTTTAGTTTCATGCTGTAAGACAAAGCTGGCCCAGTCAAAATACCAATGCAAACTAGAGCACTTGGCCAGAGGACTGTCCAAGCACAAATGTATCCCCCGACACGCACCCGTCGTCGCCACTTCCCCAACACAACCACGGGGCCCAACCAGGGGCCTGAGTGACAAGCTGAGATAAGTCACTCAGTACGTTTACATGCACAATTAAGTTGAGCTACGGTAATAACTCGATTAGACCATTTAATCAGACCACTGTTTTTGTCCCTGTTTACATGCGCAATAGGGGAATCGGTTTATTGACGGAAGCATGTCCGTCTCAGCTACAATTGGTGGCAATATGTCACCTTTCAGCTTGTTTGTGTTGGACCTTTTTCTGGTTGACCTACTACGTCTCAGACCACAAAATCGAAAAACAACTTACCAGGTGGCAAACTGGTAGAATGTTGAGTGGAGAAAACATGGACAGCTTACAGCTCTGTAAATTTCATATGGGCTGTGTGTTATGCTTTCTGTACAATTGAGATGCACACTATCCCTGGTGGTTATAGTGTTAGCCAAAGCTAGGCAGCAACACCGCTATGCTCTACTTTGTGTCCTCTCTACTACCCAAGAGTATGTTCCCAAAAGCGTCATTGCTAACTAAGTTGGCAACCAACATAATTCATCCAATCACAGTCTGTGGTTCAAACTATGTAAGTTAGCATATGTGCTTTCGCGAAACGCACCACCGGGCTTCCCGTGCATGTTGGATGCGGGTCAGATGTGAAAACTAGTGGGACAGAGTCATTCTGAAAGTTTTCTGATGGTGAGTGGAAGGAAAATTTTCAGATGACGCGCAAGTCATTTGTTTTATCATGCCGATTAATGGAAGAAGTTATGGGCCCCCAAGGTATGACTGTTCAAGCACCAATACCCCTGCAGACGACGATTGCTGCTGTTCAGCACAAACTTGCTAGGAGGGCAGAGCACAGCGTTGTTGCTTATCAGTTTGGTGTTTACAAGTCCATGGGACTTCTGAGTCAAAGCCCTGTACAATGAACAGTGGAGCATGCACAGAGCGCATAGACTATTTTGATTCGATTCAAGCATATACATGGAGGAATAATGGGACTAGTAACCACATTATCTGGGAGTGTTAGTCCGACTATGAGAAATGTGATTTAGTATTCCAGTCGCACTAACATGTTTACATATATTTTAAAAGTCCAGTTTTAGTCAGAATAACACAATAATTTGATTTTTTTCTAACATCAGGGAAACGCACTCACTGTTTGTGGTATGATTTTACAGCAAGTCTAGGAAGGATCACCAAGAAAGAGTTGGCCATAATCAGAAATTAACATTTTTGAGCGTTTTTGGGCCTAATTTGGCCTCTATAGGCCCAACAAAAGGCTCAAATCACCGTTTCCTCAAATTTGTTCTAGTTTAGGTTTCCACCACGCTATTGGCCAAAAATGAACAAAATCCATGAATTATTTCTGTCTCTCCTGTGATGATGTCAAAATCTCTGTGGTGGACGCAACGCAGGCAGTGGCTTTCTTCCAAAACCATAGCTCTCAGGACATACCAAAATTAACTCCGCTGGTCGGCAAATGTACAGTGCAGTTTAGATGTAATTGGACTGAAACATAAAAGCAGCGAGTAAAATCCTGGTATCAGAAAGCTAAAGTCCAGCCCTCTGTTTCTTCAAGCTATGATCTGATATCAGTAATTGGTTCTACCTTCCAGCTGCAGAACTGTGGAGTTGAGCAAATCCTCAGGCCAAAACACTGCAGAAAACTTTCACTTTCTGAAACAAGCTGTTACATCTCTGTGTTAATGTGCATAAAACTGCATACAAGACCTTCAGTTCCCACACGGTTCACATGAAATGGACAAATATGCCCATGAAAAATAAATCAGTCAGTCAACTTAACCTCATGTTCTGTTAAGAACTTCAGAGAAGGAACCAGGCACAGATCCAGAACAGAAAAAGCCACTGGGCACTTATAATAATAAAGAATAAGCCAAAATTGGCACAAACAGAAAATAAAAACTCAGCAGCAGAATGATTTGAGGCAGTCTCAGTAAGGCGAGTGGCAAACAGGATCAAGGTGGTGAGGCAAACCACGGATGGGAACTGGCCAAAGGTCAATATCAAGAGAGCAACTTGTGGGTAACAGGGCACGCAGGACTGTGCACATTCTCTTACACCAAGGCTTGGAGGAACAAGTGAAATTACCTCTCTGTGAGCTGCTTAAAAACAGAAAGAGCAATTCAAGTTGTCACTTTTTTTTGTTTTTCACTAAGTATACCAAAGTATGCAGATTACAGGGATCTAGACAAGAAAAGTTCAATGAAGAGAACAAGACAATCCAGTGAAGGGAAAACACATCAGAGGTACTTAAATACACAGTGCTCCTATGAACGATGGGAAGGGGAGTGTGCAATTAATAAAGGAAGACATTTAAGACATGACAGTGTATAGGGTTAACATCACATGACCAGGTGTGTGGCATGCAAAAGTTATTTCTCAGTCCAAATGCTAACAGACTGCACTGAAAAGCTGGACCCTGCCGCGAAACACTCTAAGGCCCATGGCTTGTGCTTACTGGGGTTTATTATGCAGTTGAGCGAATCACTCGATAAGAATAAATCACATGTGTACGATCTGGACTAGGGCCTTGTGCGTGCTGTAATTGCGGGCCTGACTAGGTCAATGTTCTCTGGGTACCCCGGGTTCTGCTTCACTGATTACATCCAGAACACAGGTCAAAGCTCCTAACTCTCTCTGGCTTTGGCTGGGATATAAGTGGATTTCCTGCCATAAATTTACAAAATCTACAGGGAGAGATGGCATCTATGACTGCTTGTGCTTACAAATCGTGTGGCTGTCTAGCATGAAATTGGATCTGGGCTTAGTTAATCTTGGCAGAGAATGCTACCAGGTTAAGAGTCATTAAGATCTTTAAATCTCTAGCATTCAAAAGTTGTAAAGCACATCTAGTCTAATTGGAAGTTCATATAAATACTTCAGCCAGTGAAACTCAATAGTGACTATATCAGCCATAAACCTGAGGATTAAAGATTCAAGGAACATCTCATCTTAAACACAAAATTAAGTTACATTTAAGTAGTTTATAAGCATGTGATACTGTTGGGCATTTTTATCATTGTTAATGAAAATAATTTTATTCATATAGTCAAAGATACAGGGAGTGTGATAAGAAATCTTAGTTTGGCTCATTTTAACATTCATTTTGATATGAGGGATTTTGGTTCATCCGAACAGGATTAATGAATAGTGCATTTTCAAAATGCATATTAAAACAACAATAAGGTGCACATGCTTTCACAGCTTTAGCCAAGATTTACTTTTTTTTTAATTTAAAAGGTTATTCAAGGTTATAACCAAATGGACTCTCCCTCTCCCAGTCATTCTCTGACTTTTTCTCTCTCTCATCTCCTTTGTTTGCGTGTATGAGTGTCGGTAGAAGCACATCTATAATAAACACAGCATCTGTGTCATAAGTACAGTGAACAATTAACAAATTTTCGGGTACAGTTATCAAGAACAGGTCAAATCATTTTGTAATACTGTAATAATGTTAAAAAACGGTAATGTTAGATTATAACGGGGATTGTAGCAGTGCGCTTGAGCAGGTGCAATATGCGATATGAATCTTAACTACCTACATCACTGTTGAACATCACACACGGAGTTGACACCATTCTGTCAAAAACTCAGGCTAGCTTGTCAAAGTACTTCTCCGCGCAGAGGCAAACAAGCCTGTTAAAATCAGAAGCCTAGTTTGTTCTTCTTCCTGTCTCTTACCGACAGCTGTGCAATGTCAACAGCATGCGTTATTAGACCAATGTCTAAAAAGCCTGTCATTCCTGACGTCCCTCTCGATGTGTCAGTGAGAACGATAATACCAGGGCACATATTCCGTTAATAATAGCCAAAATAACAAGGCAAAGCCATGCCCTTTGTCACACAGGAAATCACTGACATTCCCTTCCAGTATCGTGAAAATAGTTAGCATTGCTAAGAAGCAGTTCATGCTTCATCAGGCACTATCAAACGACCTAAGCTCATTAATGCAGAATGAATCGTTATCTAACAGCGAATAACAGTAATTTAATAATTTAACAACAATTTCGTTTTGTTAAGCGTTTGGTCGTATTCAGACAGAGAGGGGTTTGGAAGACAGGTTTTATTGCATTTTCAGTCACGGAGAACTATTTTTATAACACACGCATTACACATTCCTTTTGGTCATGTGAACGCAGCTCTGAAGGATGAATTATTGATGTGAAACAATTTCGTCGAATGCATATTTAACCATTCCTGTGGAAATACGTGGCCTGCAGCCCAAAGGCTCCCGCAGTTATAGGTGACAGGCTGACACTAAACACGGGCCTGGACTCGCATTGCATCTGACTGTGATGGAGGCAGCCCACCACACCACTAGCTGACAGCTAGCACCTAGCTTTCCTTCAGTCGTATCCTCTACAGAGCGTAAACACATTTCAGCACCTAAACCTGGCAACTGGGCCAATGTGGAAATCCAGACCCAGAAACCAGGAGGACAAACAAAATGCTAAAAACAGCAGGATCAGTTCAGGGGTGAAAGAAACACATGACAGTATTTTTTGGAACTTTTATAGTCTTTACAAATCTGCTGCAAAAGCATCCTTTCATAGAATTTGTGAAGAAACATCCGTTCATCCATTCATCCATTATCCATCCCATTTATTTCTGGTCAGGGTCATATGGGGGCTGAGACCTATCCCAGCATCCAATGGGCAGGAGGCAGGAACACACCCTGAACAATGGTCATGTCTAGATGGTAACCCTAAATTTGCAAAACGCACGAGATTTGTATTATGACTCGTCACTATGGAACATTGCCAAGGGGCCTTGAGATGCATGGAGTCGGCCTGCTATTTGTTATGTTAATGCCACAGCATGCCATTTGAGAACCGTACCAAAGAATTTGCATGAATGTTGTGGATATTTGTAAGTGTTTGCTAACAATGTTGTACACATATTAACTATGTTCATCTCATTACAACATGACAACCACAGTAATCCGCTAGACTCAGATTTGCACTAGAAAACAATGACTGGAATCATGTGGAACCATTTGCAAGCTGAGGACAGCATGATTGTGCGCAAAATCAAGAGCAAATGTGCGAAATCTGGGGTTACCATCATCTAGACATGACCCTTAACAGTTTTCCAATCCATCGCTGGGCTTGCACACCATTCACTGACACACTCACGTCCATGCCTTTGGACTGTGGTAGAAAACTCGTGTACCCGGAAGAAGCCCACATGAACATGAGGAGAACACACAGACTCAACACAGAAAGGTCTAGCCAAAGTCCCATGTCGATATTCAAACGCACAACCCTCTTCCTTTGAGGCGACAGTGCTAACCCCTGCGCCACTGTGCCATCCCGAGCTGACATCGTAGACCGTTTATAAAAAATGGCAACTTGAGCCATCCTTTCTTCAATCAAATCTTACATCAGTAGAGTCTTCCATCAACGCTAACCTGTTCCCCACCAGGATAGCTTATCTTCAAAGAAATGTGATCTTAATCATTTAAATGTCATCTCCGCATGGGATAAGACCACTATCTGCACTGTAACAGGCAGGGAAAACACATTAAGAGCGAGCTGAAGAATTAAATTAAGGGGGCAGACTGTCTGACTTTCCCCTCTTTAAGAAACTCAACACTCCTTGCGTCTTCCAGTCGCTTCTGCAGAAGACGATATCATCGATTACGTGTTACACACAAATTTTCCCTGAATGGAACCACCTGCACTTGAAGATAGCGTCTTTTTAGGTAAATGAATTTAATTAGCCATTGATTTTTTTTTCAATTTGTTTTTTTTTTTTTTTTTGTACTAAGGACTCTAAGAAATGCAGTGGACAGTAAAAGAAGGTAAAATTACCTTCTAGGTAAGAACTAATGAAGACCCCAAGACCACAAGAGGGACATATACCTGATGTATAGCAGAGTTAGAGTTAAGACTTGCACACCCTTTCGTGAACTTTTTTTTTTGGTTTGTTTGTTTTATAGGTATTCTTCGAGTAGCTATATAGTACAATTAGCTCATTATAATGTTTTAAAATGTATGCCAGCATGCAATCATGAATAGATAACACTAATCCAGTGTTCCAATGTTCTGATGATTGAAGTAGAAGGCAGTGCTAAAGGAAAGACAGAGGAAGATCGAACAGATCTTCTAAAAATGCCACTTCCTTACCCAAATAAATGTTCACCCTCTTTCATACCTGTCCGATACTACCAGTGTCACTACATCAAGTGCTAAGTCACCCTCATTTGTACAGTCAATAAGGACAACTGACTTCCCTAAAAAGTGCATAAACCTATTGATAAATGTACCCATTCCTCTATTGCATAAATCCCAGCCCTCAGAGCAAGCCCTTGTTTTAGGATCAGAATCATCATTATAAACAATCAGGGGCTCAATTTTAGTCCATTTATCTCATCTGTAAACCAAAAACAGAATGAAATCGAGAGACCGAGAGAGCGAGAGAAAGCGAGTGAGAGATACTCGGACTGTAATCAATTTGAAACAGTGCCTGTTATAAACAAAGGACATATTTGGGCTGTTCAGAAATTACAGGCCCTACATTTTTCCCCACACAGCATGCTGATATAGTACAACTCTTTGTCCACGACATGTTTTGCCTCGTGTGAGAGAGAGAAGGCTAGTCCCTCTCTCCGTGCAGAGAGCTCCGGGGCAGATGGGTTTCTGAGCTACAGGATAACCACTAGTCTGTGCTGTTAACCAAGAAATGCGCGCGACTCCAGCTGACCCACTTTCGCTCCGTTCGGGGGATGAGACGAAGCACCTTGGTGAGCCTCACTCTCAATCCCAGGGCTTGCATGGGTCTCATTATGCAGTGACAGATTACCAGCAAATGCCCATATTTACTTTGATCTGCGCGTCAGGGCTTTAAGAAAGAGGCCGCCCCGTTCCTTTGTGAAGCCCCATAATAGTCGGTTGACTCAGATTCGCTCGTGTTACAGAATTTGGCTGACGGGTTGCATCACATCCCTGCCTGCGCGCAGGTAGCTAAGGTGCGCTTTTGGGTGTTTCAGATTTTAATGAAAACTATGTCTCCTTCATTTTAAGGGGAAGAGAAAGAAATAGTTCATATGGCAACTATTTCTTTTTTTAATTCTCGTGCAATGACTCATTTTGTTCACACAGTGAACAGTCTGCGTGATAAGGCTCATGCATCCTCTTGAGTCTGCGCGTGTGAGTGCGGGCACATGTGCGTGTGTGTGTGTGTGTGTGTGTGTGTGTGTGCGCGTGTGCTCATATGAGTAAGTGCGTATGTGTGTATTGTTTTCCCATTGAGAATGATTGCCTTGCCTCTCTGCCACACTAATATTTCTTTAAAAAACAAATTGAACAGTCCAGTTCACAACATCACTGTCCTCTACATCAAAAGAATATAGTATGTTTTTATCATCGTTGTTTTTTTTTTTCAGACTCTCGAAGCCCTTTACACAGAGAAAGAGAGCTGAGTTTCTAAACCAGATTGACAGGGACGAGCCCTGATCCCCAGCAAGATAAGTAAGAACATTAGGGGCTGTCCGATTCAATACAGCCATATGTGAGTCCAGCAGCAAGTAGACACTTAGCAATTTAGCAATCACACTCATAAGCAAATTAGTATTTTGGAAATCTAGCATTCAGTTATCATGCTTCAGCACTCCTTCAGTTTACATTTCTCTCCAAGGGCTTCGCAGTCCTCTGAAGGCTAATTCGAGAAATTTTTATTTAATGGGTGAATACAAACAACATTGCTTTCATCTGCACTTAGGAAAGCACAGTTGAAATACAGCGCGACGTGAACTGCGTGTCTGAAATCGCGGGTGGCTCAGAGGCGTTACGTGCAGAGAAACTAAGGATGATTGAACACCAGATGCCGCGCCATCTAATCTGTCAAGTGTCCGTCCCGCTTCCGAGAGACAAGGCCAGACAAATTTTGACTTCACGGAACAGCGGACCGGGCGGTTGCTTTCATTCACGCTCTGTGCCTCTGTGGTACGGAACAGTTCGGAGCACGTTTGTTTCCATTTGCGTTTGGAGTGTGTAAAGAAAGGAAATAGCACTCGGGGGGGCCGAGGCGAATTCCCAGGGAGCCAACATCAAATGTGCGTTAACCTACTCTAAACTCTCCATAACCACTTATGAAGTCAACTAATGTATGACAGACAGCACAGCCGGTAAACAGCCGGCACACAAACAAAGCCAGAGACATGGAACACGGGATGAAGAGCAATTGCAATTTGAAGGAAAACCGCAGGGAGTCGCCTTTCATATTAAAATCATAAAAAATAAAAAAAGTAAAAAAAAGGGTTTCTGACATTAACTGTGCGCAATTCCATTGTGATGGAACGCGCTGTAAGCCCCAGTTATCCGCCGCGATGGCAGCTTAAGCTCGCTCAGCTCCGGGTATATCAGGCAGATGACATGTCGATGGAAGCTTCCAGATGGAGAGTGGCGTTCTTTAAATAGGATGGAACAAGGCTCGAATCTTTCACTGCCTCCTTGGCAAATCTTTAGCTAGCATAGCTCCGTCAAGCACTCAGTAAAGTAACCAGAAAAAACAAGTCCGTACACTCATCACCTCATAATACAAAACAGAAAAATAACAAATATACGTGTTATGCAATATGTAACACTGTGAATTGTAAATTCTGTGACGACATTTTCATGCTAGCAAACAAAGCAACACTGCCCTAGTTACACTTCTGAGATTTAATCATGTTTCTTAAATTGATGTTCATCTCCCCATAGGGCCCTTCATCATATTGTGAATATTCTAGAACATTCTATAATTCTGGGCAAACCAGTACACATGCTACAGGATGCGGGATAAGGCTCAGGTAACCATCAGGGTAGATGCAAAGGAGTAGGTATAAAGAGACCATTTCCAGCCGATAAGACCAGAGGATCAATAGAAGACAAATGTCTATTTCGCAGACCATTCGCGAATGTAAGAGGAAACTGACATTTAGTTACAACAGAGCTTCGAACAGTGCTGATATCCAGTGCTCTCCCTTCATTGTGAAAGGTCTAGTTTTAACAGGCGCCATGAGGAAAGCTTTGTTTTTTTTCTCTTTTTTTTGGAGAGGGATGGGGGTGGGGGGTGGGGTTGGCAGTATGCTGTGAATGAAAGGCTGCTCATAGAAAAATGGCGACAAAATCCTCCACCACTGCTGCGAAATCCCCAACCCCCACCCCTCCCCCGACGGCGGACCCCATTTTGGCAAGAAAGGTAAAGATCCACATCCGCTCTCTCCGCTGCCCAATTAAATGCAAGAGTTTCCAGGAGAGGTCAAAGGTCACAGGGTATCCACCTGCATCAGATTCTTCTGAAAACCTGCCTAAAAGCAGAATATACTACCCCCTCAGGCTGAGATTTTTTTTTTTTTTTTTTGAACTTTTACCTGGGACATAATGAACCTGGAGTAAGTGATACTATATTTTACATTTCTTGGATATTTGTCCGACATACCTGTTTTATTAAAAAAAAAAAATCAATTAAAATTATGTTATGTTTTGAAAGATAAGTCTTCACAAAGCGAGGTTCAGCACTCAGAGGGAAGGACTCGAGAATTGACAATGTATAAAGACATTTGAAGCTTTTTTTAAATTTTTCATCTCAGCCGATTAATATCAGTCAGACAGGCTGCAATTTGAGTGGGCTTAATTAACAATGATGTCAAAAAGTCAATGCTGATGAAACGGGCTGATGAAGTATCGCTGCAAATTGCGTTTTCATAGCCGGCACGCTTTTTCAGCGGGCGATTAGGCCTCAGACTGCGAGAGCCTCGCTCTTTAGCTCCTCCGGAGATTTAATGAAGCTCGCCAGCCTGTGTGCGCGAGAGAGGAGCTGAACCTCCCATCTGTCTTCGGCTGAGCTGCGGCCTCATTTTTATTTACCAAGAAGAAGAAGAAGAGAAGGAGTTCCTCATTCGCCTTCAGCAAGCTTTAATTACTGATAGGGATGACACACGTTCGCAGACTTCTGTGGAGCTGCGACTGATTTCAATCTCAGGCCCTTTGCAGAAGCCATGTGACCTGAGCAGGTGCCAACAACATGGGGGGGAGCAGGGATTCAGGAGGGTTGGAGGGTCAGCTGACATTCTGCCAGGCAAGCATCTCGACAAACACCTGTCCGGATAATTCACAGTGCATAAGTAGGTCTTCTGTTTGTAGTTACAGCACACAAGCTGATTGTAATGGAACTGAGTCTTGTAAACTGTGAGGAGTTGCAGAAAAAAAAGAAAACATGCATTTTGAATATGAAAGCGTCTCGCCGCCGTCTTGGGCGCAAAATAACGCGCTGATAGAGAAGCACACAGAGGTCTTTTAAGCACGGCGAGATATGAAAAGAGCGTCAGTCTGATAGCCGGCCAGCTTTCGACTCATCCTTCTTTCCTCCCGACACACAGCAATCACTCCCCCAAAAAAAAAAAAACTGGGATGAAGTACCCTTTTTAAAATGGTAGAGGTATTCCCAGCGCACGGAGGCTAGAGCGTCTGTCATTCAAAAACAAGCGGGGAATCGTCCAGGCGACGAAATTATCACCATGGCCATCGGGAGCTCGGAGTTAGAGCCAGGGGACGATGCGCTGGCCGTCTCTCTCTGATGTGGGATATATCTCTTTCAGCAGGAAAAACCGCCCCCCTCTCGATCCGTCTGCTCGCTGCCCGCACAGCACAGCCAGCAGGCTCCCATGATGCTTTGCGTCCGCCCTTTATCAGAGCTCGCGGCTGAACATCGGATAAAGCTCCAGCTCCGTTCCAACGGCGCCACAGGGATGGGTCATTCCTATAACGATTTAATTCAAGGTTCCACAAAACCCCAAAAGTCCCGTTAATTTTCTCGCAGTCGATGAAGATCTGCTTTCATAACATGATTCAGCATAGGTTTGACTGCTCTTTTACTCATCTGACACAAAACGTCCTCATAAGGTTACGTGAATGTTTTGCCAATGTAATGACAATGGCAGAACAGGGTAATGACATTACTGGAATGTACAACATTTGCTAGAGAGCCATTTGGATATTCTAGCACAATCTGCAAGGCAAGGACACCAGCCAATTGAAATGAAGCACAGAGCAGTGAATTAGAACCTTGACTACATAACCCGCCACTTACTGGTAGTGCTATATTTTATATTCTGTCGCTAAGATACAATGAACAGCTGTGACACCCACAGGAATAATTAGAGTACACATATAAACAATCAGCTAGCCACAGCAGCTAGTCAATCACAACAATCAATTAAGGCAATTAAGTGCGCACAGCAACCAATTACAGTAATTTAGGCAGCAGTATCATCTTTGAGATAAATCACCACACACAAGCTAGCCTTAAATTAGCAGCCCAACAAGCAGCCCCAGGCTCGGAGACGTGTCGGTTCGAGGGCTTGAAATCCTGCAATTTTTACCACAGAAGTGTCTGCAGAAGAGAGAAAAAAAAGAAAAAGTGCTGAAACCAGACTGACACGTTTTTCTGCGACTTTACCTTACCTACACAGTAATGCATGTGAGGAGTAGTTGGGTCCCTGATTTCATTGTCAATACAGACAATCATGCAGGTGAAATATTTTTGTGTTTTTATTATTATCCCGCCCCACCTGAAGGGTGAGGGCGAGGGGTATTGTTTTTGGTTTGGTTTGTTTCTGTTTGTTTGTTTGTTTGTTAACACTATAGCGGCAAAACTAATGGGCAGATTCACCCCAAATTCGGTTTAGGGATTGCCACTGACCCAGAATAGATCCCTATTGAATTTCGTACAAGTAGGTGAAAGTATGTGCGAGGGGCGGGGTTTGTTGTGCCTGGCACCACTTGTTTGATGACGCTTTCACCCATTGCACTCAACTAAACACAAGCAGGAAATCAAATCACCCAAATTCACTCACACTCTCATATCTATAGGGAATTTAGAGTTTCAGATTTGTATGACAAGCACGTCTTGGGACAGTATGAGTAAACTGGAATACCCAGAGGAAACCCACATGAACACAGGAAGAGCATGCAAACTCCATATGGACAGGGCCCAGGCTGAATTCAAACCTTCAACCTTCAAGCCGAGAAGCAACAGTGCCACCCATTTGCAAAATATAAATCACCAATACATTTGGGAGCCCAGAACTGGGTCTCCTGGAGCACAGTATTAGGTGTTTAACATTATGGATATTACAGAAACAATAAAACACCTCATGGTTCTGTTACGCTTAAAGGAAGGAGAATGAGAGCGTAAGGAGGGATGCTCAGTCGAGGGAGCTAAACTGCTCTGACAGGATCCGCTTGCTGTTTGCAAACAACATTGACATTTCCATTTTCACTGGCCATTTCCATTACTGCCTTCCTTAGGGCGAAAGAACTTCAGGAAACCCTTAGCGATGTATAAATGTAAATAAATTAGTGAGGAAGTGAAGTACATAAATTAGTAAATATTCGTTTCATTTTGATGATTCAGGCATGCTACCAACCAACATATAGGCAAAAGAGCCATTGAAGGTTAACGATTAATTATGAAAGCATTTATAGAGGATACAAAAAGGTGCCATGAAATTGGAATTATTAAAATGGGATATTGACTGTTAAATAGAATTCCAGGGACATACAAGAAACTGTACCTCAAATTTTCTGTGACTAAAAAACCATTATCTGTCGTCAAAATATTATTATCACAAGCCAGTGCAGCCAAGTAGGTGTTGGGGTCCAAAGGTTTCAGAATGATAATTTGGCAAGTGTTCAGTTTTTATAAATTCCAGAATGTTCACAGTAAAGCTTTGACAGATTAGAAAAATATATTTTGAACTAACAGGCTGCTTCCCTTCAGAAGAAGGCAGATAAAGACTACCACAGTACAGAATTACAGAAAATGTGATAAAGTCCATTCTCTGGATATATAATCTACTCCCCAGGGCGATAAACAACAACAGTAATAATGCTATATTGTGTTTTTACGCAGCATGTTAGCAAGCAGCATCTACGGAGAAAGATGGTAATCGTTAACATAAATGACCTACTCCTTCCTACATGCATGCTGACATTCTGCTGTCGCACCTTATGACCTTAAAACACCATACACAGGCAGGCTATATATATATATATATATATATGTAAGTCCTCAGGTAACCCCTAATGAAGATACAAGTACGAAAACACCCCTATTGCCTGAATGTACCTTCCACAATATTTCAAACTCGTACTTGAAATGGGGTAGAATGGAGGTATGGAATGAAAAAGTATGCAGTAAAATTAAACTTTAATTTTATTGTGAGTCTGCTTTTAAATTTAATTTTGAATACAGAGATAAACAAGATCAAATGAACTACATCCTCGGCACGATAGCGTGTAATTAGCGAGTGCTTGTGCAGAATGGACATATACGCTTCCTCTGCCCTTTTTGCAAACTCTGGCTCAGTTCATGCCCGTGCACTGACATGTAGAATAAGCTTGTCAAGTTTCATGACAATATGTTACATAATAACCATGGAGTAGCACTTCAAAGTTAGTGTCCACACCAAGAAGAACAAGAAGAAGAAGAAGAGGAGGCTGAGTGAGTTTCTGGTATTCATCCCGCGGACAAAAAAAGCAGCTCCTGTTTTACCCGCCGCATATCTACAATCTCTATTCAAAAGCAGGCGGCCCTCTCCCGTTGTCATCAAAATGACAGACTCTCCGCACACTCTGGATAATAATCTTCCAGCGCCAAAAATTGCCAGCTTGAGCTCACTTTTCTTCAGAAGTCGCCCGGTTTTTGCTCAGTTTTTTTTCTCGTTTCTGTCCAATTAGTTAATAAGGGAACACAGGATCAGAAACCAGCCTCTGCGCTTCAGACTTAAGACTTCAAAAATCTGCAATTCAAATCGGAATCGCGGCAGTGGAACAGACAATGCAGAGAAGGCCTAACTGCAAACCCAGATCAGAAACCAGGGAAGCTGACAGTGAGGGATTCTGCTGCACGCTAGAGCAGAGAGCGTGTGCTAGTTTATGAACCGTGAATAGACAGCTAACTGTAAGCAAAGCGGATATTTGGAGAAAGAAGTACCAAGACTATGGAGAGAAGCTAAATTTAACCAATCTTGTGTTACTCACTCACTGATAACCAAGGCACGCTCATGTGTGTAGCCTTCAGGAGAAGCTCATACCCCAACACGCAGGAACGTGTTAAATCTAATATTAACAGTAGTGGTAAAAAAAAAAAAAAAAAAAAATAGCAGTACGTTAAAAAATGTGAATTAAGTGCAAATATTTTTTAGTAGCTTTTAGTTCCATATTTCAAATGTAGTGGAAACATTACACATTCAATTCCAAATCAAAACATTAACAAATTTGATGAAGTCTGTGTTATTCTTGTATAGTAAGCAAAGAAAAGGAATATTAATCTGTTAAAAAAAATAGCAGTGTCTAAAATTGTCTCTTCAAACTCAAACACTAAATTTAACTTAAGATTTAACGTCACATTAAATTACTGAACTAATATTTAGTTGCGTAACCATTGTTTTTGATGACTGCTGCGCATCTGTGTTGCATCGAGTCAACCAACTTCTGGCACCTAGAAACAGGTATTTCAGCCCAAAATGAATGGACTACATTCAACATTTTACAGGAATTTTTGGGTTTTGCTTCAGAAACAGTATTTTTAATGTCAACCCACAAATTTTAAATGGGCTTGAGGTCTTGGAATTGAGCTGGCCCCTCCATTACCTCAATCCTGTTTGTCTGGAACCAAGATGTTGCTCACTTACTCGTGTGTTTGGGGTCGTTGTCTTGTTGAAACAACCACTTCAGGGGCATTTTCTCTTTGGCATATGGCAACATAATCTCTTCAAGCATTTCAATGTATTCAAACTGATCCATAATCCCTAGTACACAATAAATAGGCCATAAATAACACCATAGTATGAAAAACATTTCCATACCATGATTTTTGCACCGCCATGCTTCACTGTCTTCACAGTGAACTGTGGCTTGAATTCAGTACCCGGGGGTCATCTGACATTCTGCCAACAACCACTAGACCCAAAAAGAACAATTTTACTCTCATCAGTCCACGGAATGTTACGCCATTTCTGTTTGGGCCAATCGAAGTGTTCCTTGGCAAATTTTAACTGATTCTACACATGCCGTTTTTTCAACAATAGTGCTTTACAGGGGCTTCTTGCTGATAGCTTAGCTTCGATCAATTGTCTTCTGACTGAAACAGCACTTACAGGTAATTTTATATCATCTTTGATTTTTCAGGTGGTTTTTCAGGAGGTGATGATGAGCTGCATCTTTGCAATTCTGACTATTCTTTGATCTGTTTTAACTGTAGTTGCTCGTTTCCTTCCGCATGTTTCAGGTTTTTGTTGCCATTTTAAAGCATTTGAGATCATTTTAGCAGGGGATTCTATAATTTGCTGCACTTCTTTATACGTTTTCCCCTCCCCAATCAACTTTTTATTCAAATTACGTTGTTCCTCCAAACAATGTTTGGAACAGCCCATTTCATGTCGCAATTCAGAAAGAAATATATTTTAGAACAATTGTCCTTCAGAAAGGAGAATTTATGGCATGTTTTTCTTCACAGAATGAATAAATTCTCTAATTTTGTTATGATTCTGCCATGTCTGTCTTGTTCTGCCATGTTTATTATGTTCCTGCCTTGCTTGTTATGTTTTCCTTATTCCCTGTTATGTTTATTATTATGTCTGTTAGATTTTGCCATGTTCTGTTTAGTTTTTGTACTTTGCCATGTTTTCTTTTTTGCCATTCCCTATTCACTTTTCTGTTATAGTCCGGTCCATGTTTTGCCATGCCCTTCATTGCACTTTGTCTCCCCTGTCTGGTCTCTTGTTAAGTTACAGCTTCTCCCCAGTCCCGCGTGTCACATGCTTAGGTGATTTCATGGTTTCTGGGTTTCAAACATTCCTTCCAATCTCGTTTGCTTCCTTCGCCTCTCTTTTCTATTTTACTAACCAATACTTACAGTTTGTTGTTTTGTTAAGTTACTAACCCAGACTAACATTGTATGTAATACTAACTTACTAACGAGCACTAGGGATTGTATAGCTGCACTTACTAATTGATTAACAAGCTCTCAGCACTCGCCCTATTCTAGTCTCCGCCTCTTGCCTTCACTTAGTCTTTGCTGCAATTCAGCAGATCCTCCGCACCTGCTCCACTCTGTCCTGCTTCTCATTATCTGTGCACGTTAGAACTCCCTAACCGGAGCTGTATGTTTTGTCATAGGCTGTCTCGTGTTCCCTGTCCGCGTTTTGGCTTTTGCCAATTCTATGTGATTAGGTTCTTCCTCATGTTTTGCTCCCACGTAATTAGTTTTATCCAGGTCACCTTTTCCTAATCATAGCATGTGACTTCCCTTCTGTGTATTTAAACAGTCTTCTCACAGCAGTTCCCCGTCAGAACGTTTCTCCTTTTGCCACGCTTCTCTCGCCTTGTATTCATAGTGATTACCTTTCTGACTGGACCGTCCTTGACTTTCGATTTTTGCCTATTCCCTGTACTTTGCCACATCCATCGTTACGAATCCTTTTTTGTCCGACTCTGTATTTTGTGATTGGTGCCCTGGTTACGATTCTGGATTTTGCCCTTTGGATTCTGATTATTGGATTGTGGACTTTGTACCGTTGCCTGCTCTGTTGGGGGTTCCCCCCCCCTCCAGAAATAAAGCCTCCTTTTTGTATTCACTGGTTCTGGCTTGTGGTTCCTGGTGTAATCCTCACAAATTTAACTCAACACTGCTATTATTTTGTACACAACTCTTTCAATGAATGCCTCAATTACTCAGAACAAGCAACGTACATGTCATGACAGTTGGGTCTGTTGTTTTTCTATAACTACTATATCTACTACAAGTAAATTATTTGCCATGCAAGAATTACACTACTACAAACACAACTGTATGTGAATGCTCCACAGATGCACACGCGCGCACACACATGCTCACAAACACATTCACAAAGAAACAGCACACACATGAATGTGCAGAAGCACACTGAATGTCATTGACATTGTAGAAACAAGCATGTACACACCTGCAATCTCTCTCTCTCTCACACATGCACACACAGTCCACTGATTTACCAATTTGTGATTAAAACTTATTTTTCCCCATATTGGTCAATGGCTTGTCACTAACAAAAAATATTGGCTTACATACAGAGAATTGAAGCATTATCACATCATTCTATTTACAACATGTACTGATTTGTATTGCAACGCAAATCATCCATTTGATTGTTTCATTTATTGCTCATTCCTGTATTATTTTTCTGATGGTACAGTGGTATTTGAAAATGGAAGTGTGGGAACTGCAAACTGCATATTTGTAATCCCTGGTCTTGTAACAGTTCGGGTGATATTCAGCCTGTCATAAAATCCAACTTTACGACTGCCTTCAAGTGAGTCCACAAGATTTATTTGACAAGTGCTAAAATTGTAACACTTGATAAAGTCCCAGTCTGTACATCATAATTTCTGCACAACGAGATCAAGGACATAGCACGGTGAATTAAACTGATGTAGAAAATAATTATAATACCATCAACAACAACATGAAAAAGAAGAAGAAGAAGAAGACAACGACAAAGGCTGCATTTGAATCGTCAAAAATTACCTCCTATCCTCAAATTCCTAAATATTTTTCCTTAACTTCAGTGGAAACCCTCAAGAGGTAAAAGAAAGATGTAAAGCAGAATTAATAAGGACTAAGGAAACAACAACCACGTTGCTAAGAGAATCTGAATGCATTTGTCATGGCAGACAGAAGAACCAAACGCGAGTCAGGAAATCCAGAAACCGAAGTCGTTTATTCAGGCAATGGGTCGGGAAGCCAGGGGTAGCACAGAGACGTAGTCAGGCAGGCAAGGTTCGTACACGATAATCAATAAATGAGGCAATCAAAACAAAAGGGCTAGGCAAAAGAGTAATCGGTCAGACACAGGCTAAAGTTGTACACGGGAAGCAAAAACAAGAATACTGGCACTAAGCACAGGCAAGGGAGAAAAAGGAATGAAGATCTGACGGGAATCTGTAGTGAACTGAGACAATATATACACAAGGAAATTACTAAACTAGGCGGGGAATAGGATTGGTGGGAGTTACTAAACAATCAAATCTAATAAGCACACGAGGGAAAGACAAACCATGATCACGCATCACCATTGACAAACCAATCCTAAACATGAAAACAGACTCCAATCAGGGAGTTGCCTAAGTGCATAATAGAACGGGAGGCAGCTCGAGGTAAAACAGGTGCAGGAGATCGCAGTAATCAGCAGAGTCAGGGATAGGAACAGGAGGGCGGAGTTTACAGACTAGTTTACAGACTAATACAGAGTATTAGTAAAAAATGAACAACGTGATATTTACACACCATTACATGACAGGTGAATGTTAATACACAAAATTACTCAGGATGAGTATATTAGTCTATGTTAGTAATGACATAACGTAACATGAAGTATTAGTCTTAATTAATATGTTAATACGTGAATAGCGGGAAAAACAGGAAACGAGACGTGAAGGAAGAATTTCGGAAACCACAGAAACCAACGGAAATACCCGAATAGATGCATGAACGCGGACAGGGAAGTGCATGGCTCAAATCACATGGAAGACGTACATGACGCGACTGGGGCAGACGAGGTGCAACCCTAAACACATGAATGATAAATGAAACAATAAATGATAAACATAACCAAGCCAAAAAACACAGATTATGACAGCATTTAGGTTGCATCTGAATTCTCTCACAGAGGCAGTCTTTTTCCTTTTCTCTCCACTTGTCCTTGATCGCCTGCAAAAATGTTACTTGGGTCAAGGGAAAGTTACAGGGAGATTTTAAAGGTTAGGTTCGATACAATTAAGAAAAATCTGATTTCCTCTCCTCCAATATGTCGTGGGCTCGACGGCGAAGACAGTTTTCACAATTCATCGGAAAACTTCAAGACTGAACAACGTTTCCAATTGTTAAAGCTGCAAAGGATTGTGGTCGGTATTCAGTTTTTCCTTTCTTCCAAGGTTAGTCCTGTGTTTCCTTGCTGGAAGGAGGCGGCGAATGATTTTTGGAGCTTCCAGGGGCCGGGGGGCGATCGCCAACCCCCCCAGTAACTTGTAAATGACATAGCGTATGACCAAATTTGCAGGGGATGATGTACACGTAAAACTTAATCACTACAATCATTTTGGTATTATTATGACCTATTATGATGTCATTATGACATCATGTTTTGATTTTATTGTCCAAAACTGTCATAATAGGGTCACCTCTTACAAATTTAAATTAGGTAAGATACTGTAAATATAATGGAATAAGTATATTTTAAAAAAAAATCTGGAAACTACATTGATGAAACTGAAATCGGCAATTTTTTGTCAGACATACCTGTTAGAAAACTGTTGCCATGGAAACAGCGAAAATGGTGGACTTGACTTGTTGGGATAAAATTGTTCCCAGTAAAGTTTTAGGAAAAGTCACCAAGTTTGGTGGTCTTAGCTCAAGCCGTTCAGAAATTATACGACGTGAAAATTGGCGCGAGCATAAAAAGCCCCCCCACGGTCTAGATATGGTTAATGTTTTGTAATAAAAAAAAAAAAAAGAGATTTTTTGAAAGAACTTTCACAGTCTAAGTAGAGTTGATTTTTAAGCACAACGGAGCCAAAAATAAGCAACTACACACAGGCAACTGACAGCAATCATTAAGTAAATGCTTTTCCGGCATTCATCATTGTTGCTCATTTTTTCTGACATTTTTTCAACACAAGGATTGGCAAATCTATTTTCATCTTCCTACAGCTGTACTGACAGTGCGATATATGTTCCTAGAGTAAGTTTTCCTTAGAATGGTCCTTAATATGTCAGGAGCCTATTAAGAAAAGCAAAATGATTTTAAAAGGTACATTTTGTATTTGCCCTTATTTCCAAGCAGCTTGAGTGGTTAACGCATATTTGGACCAGGTCCCTACGACAGACGCCGGGTGGATTTTGTTCACATAAGTTTGGATAAAAAGGGAAATATAATTTATAGCTCAGGGACTAAGCTAAGTGCCTGTGTCTGTCCCTTCACTCTCTTATAAGCCATCTACACCAGTTCACTCAGTTGTCTCTGAAAATGGACCTTAAAGGTTGGTTCACCACTTTGAGGCTTTTACTTAGAGATCATGTGTCTGGATACTGCCTCTGAGAGGTTTTACTGGATCCATATAAACGAGTACAATCTATAATCCTGCTTTTCTGCCATTTGATGACTTATTGGTCCAGCTTTGATGTTATTATATCTCCAGAAGGGCAAAATATGAAGCTCTCCCCACAAAGCAGAAAATAAAAAAGTATACAAAGGCATCTGCATGGATCTGAACAATGACACTATTAAAAAAAACACTGCAGTTCTGACATAGATCACAGTTTGGATGCAAGTACCCATAAATAAAAGCTCTACATCTTACAACCTCCAGATTAAACTCATGTTCATTGTTTTCAATGATCTGAAATGATCAGACTTTTACCATTTAAATGTGCACTAAAGGTCCCCTATTACATTACCAGGTGCACAACCAATTAGCCATTGAAAGCCATTTCAAAATCTGTCCTTCCTGACATCACAAGGGGGAGTAACTACCCAGAATAATGAAGGAACTGATTATTCAGGCTGGCTGAAGTTGATCAGTCCCTCCTGCCTCTCAAACACAAAGGAACAGATTTTGAAATGACTTGCAATGGCTGATCAGCAAAGCTCCTGGCGACATAATAGTGGACCTTTAAGTAGTCAATAAAAATCAAGTTAACTTCAAACCCTTCACAAAGAGAGAATTTTAGTTGATTTACCAAGGCACAGCCATATTTTAACAAAGCTTTAGCTGGAAAACGAAGCCAAACTAAAATGGCAGCATTGTCCAAATACTTTCAACAGTGCAGTATTTAACTGGTCAAAGAATATGAACACAAGCCCAAAAACACAAAATTTTGAGTGAGTTATTTTCTTTGAATACAGTGCTTTTTTAGTAGTAGAGTGCTTTCCGCAAAAAAAAAAAGCAAAGAGAATCTGTCCTAGCTATCCAGTTCAAAAAAAAAAAGAGAACAGTTTAAAAAAACCTGTGATTTCACAGTAAAACTTGTGCCATGCTTCACTGGTTAGATATTCAAAGCATAATCACTCATTTTGGGTCTGTTTTCTGTCCCTTGGCAAGGACGAGACTCAGGTCAAACTCTCTGCTATCAATATGATTGTCTGAGAGCATGGACCGTACACTAATTACTACCAACAAATACCAGAGCCATTGTACATATTTCATTATTCAATTTGGTGCATGTTATCATTTATCTAAAATCCTAAACAACCCCCCGTTTACCTTTACCCAGCAGCAATCTTTCCAAGGACACTTTCCCCCACTGACATTTATGAATTTGTGAGGCATCATTTCCCAATAGTGTGCTTGGCCCAATGCCACAGTTTGGAGGGGTTCATCTACTGCAATGATATTCATATCTAATTAGGGAGCAAAATATTTCAGACATCACATTACATCCAGCTTTCATCATCACCTCATCTGTATAAATGTTTATCAAAAGGATTCTGTTCAGGAGTTTTTTTTTTTTTTTATCATTACTGTGGTCATTAGTTCACAGTAAAACAGGGTCTCCTTATCCCATGTAGCTTTGTCCATTAACCCCCTATAGTACCCAGCAGCTTGGTAACACCATCTCCAAACTTTATACAAAGTTATATAACATATACAAAGTACTGTCTATAAATACACTGTTACCCGTTTTACTTTCATTCATTGTCCATTATTGTCTTGTATTGTACAGCACTTTGGATGAACTTCAGTTGCTTGTAAATGTGCCTTAGAAACAAAGATAACTCGACTTGTTGGTTGAAAATAAACTCATAAACTCAAATTCTTTGACTAGTCTTCATTTTCTTATAACGGCCCATTAAGACAGCAAATGATGACTTTGATGAGTGAGCCTATAATGCATCATGTATGAGTCTTCAGTATAAATGCCAAACAATCTAGTTATTGAATCTTTGAATAAGCAATTCAGGATTTTAAAAATAAACACCAAAAAGGATTAACTTCAAGGGTCATTTCCATTAAACTGACTGAGCAATTTGACGTATTTGACTAATGATGGCAAAATTCATTATAGCCACTGCAGAAAAAGTGAACAAGACACCATGTTTGACAGATGGGATCAAATCTGTAGAGTGAGTCACCATTACCAAAGGCCTTATAACTCTGATAAAATTACTGGATGGTACATATCCGCCAAGAAGACATTGTTATCAATATCCCCTCTGCCACCAAATCCCATTTTTGGACACAATTATGGTCATGCCTAGAAAATACAGAAAAATTTAATTCAGCTTGAGAAAGTATTTTATGAAAAAAATACCATATCTCTACTTATCTGGTGGGATGGACAGACAAACAGAAAGACAGAAGGACAAACAAACTGACAAGCTCCATTGCAATGTCCCAGGAGTTAGGCATGTGTCTTCAGTCATTTGCCATGTAATGGCAGGGTCACTTTCTGCAAGACTGGTGACATAAAACAGTGTACTGCATGCCAGTTTGGATTCACTTGATCAATGATTACAATGTACACTGTACATGCTTATGAAGGAGATATATGGTATTTATGAGGGTCTAAACATAGAACGCTCAGACCAGCCAAAAACAACATAAATGTATATCAACGTCATTTGAATAATTAAAAAAGTGGTATACACATTTACTTTTTCAAATAATACTATTAACCCAATTTTCCAGTCGGGGTATTAACTAAATGTGTATACTCAATAACAACTACAACATAAATAAATTATTTATTTATTTATTTTGTGGTTGTTATCGAGTATACACATTTAAAGTTTTTCAACACAAGATACTATCACCAGCTAATATGCCTACGCCAAAGAAAAATTCAAATTGTTCTTTGCAATGTGAGGTTTTTCACATGACAGAAGAAGCTCTCAGACACCTGAAAGGCTGCTCAGGTACTCTGCAGCAATAAAATTAATTTTTTCCACAGCCGTACTTCATGACAGGGCCTCAGAGTTCGTTTAATTCACACACCCCTACGCCCATCCTGTCTTCTTTATGAAACACACAACACAAACCCATAAATAACTGAAGTGTGATGCAGCTCGTAATCGAGCGAAGGTCAGCTCCTCTCCAAACACGATCATTTTGAGGGTAATTGAATCGGATAGAACGTGAAATACCGTTACCTGCTCTCAACCTCCACGAGATTAGTGTCTGCCTTGGATCAATAGTACCCGGGCGGCCGGAGAGAAACAGGAAGGTCAGCATGCGGAAGCGTTTGCGCTCTCTTTGCAGGTTTCCCATCTGTAGCTTCCATTTCTGAGACGCCAGGCTCAGAATGTAAAGGTCCACCCCAGGATTTTTGTGCAACTCGTAATTTGGTCAGTTCGAAAAGCACTATGTAGCGCTATCCACTGTCAATGTGGAATACTATTCAGCCCTGTTCACAATCAGCACTCTGCATTATCAATGTAAAGTACCATCCATATCCACGATCAATTTAAAGCACAAATTTCTCTTTTTAAGATGATTCTGCTATGAGAATGCGCAGCAAAACTGAAAAAGCTGTTTTCCCAGAACCAATAATAACATGAGAGTAAAGTTTGATCTAAATTGACAGCCACAGTATTTTATCAATCTTGGTAAGTGGCAACTCATTTTGTGAAATATTTATATTTATTCATTTATTTATTTATTTTTATATTATATGTCCCCCAAAATGTTTCCTCATTCCTTAGTCAGAAAAAAAAAAAAAAAAACAAGAAATAAAATTTCTGATATCTGGGCGGGGGCAGCCTGGGACTGCATAGCTGTGGGGTCTGCAGCCTAGATTGTATCACAAAATTTGACTGGAAGTTAGGCGGTGGATCAAGTCCCAGGTAGCATCAAGAAGAACAATGCAGCTGATGGGCCCTTGAGGAACCCCACATTGCTCCAGGAGTGGGCTACGGTATACCACTTTAGACAAATGTGTCAGCAAAATACTTGTAATAAAGGTGCACCAAAGAGGTAAGAAATCACTTAGCAGACATGCCAATGATGCACACCAGTGAACAAATATGCAGTCTAAGTGCATATTTGTTCTTCCAGGAACGAATGTCTCACGAATTCCATGAACATATAATGACACTCTATTTGGATGCAATTATGTACCTTTTACAAGCAAAGGTATAAATGTATTATACGGCTTGTGGTGCGATTTCATGTATGAATAGGGTATCACCAGAGCAATAAAATAAGTACTTTTCACACAATTTTTATACATTTTTTCAGGAAGTGTGTGTACTTTAAGGGAGTAGGGAATGATTCCAGGAGGACACTGAGCTAAGCGAAGCACACTGATTCTTTTAAACATGACTGGCAGGCATACATAATTATAAGCAATGGCTCTGCTGTGGCAGTCAGCAAACCCACTTAAACGCCCAACTTAAACCTCTTATTTTATCAAAATACTACTCATGATGTTCCTCTGATGCCAGGCCCAGATCCCTAGGTGGTTACTGACTTATCTGAAAGTCCAAAATGTATTCCTGCTCAATAAAGGTGGTTAGCAGGCTAAGATACTGCCGCGAGTTCAAGCCACATTTAAACCACCTGGGATAAGCCTAAATTACTCTCTCGCAACAATACATCATAGATGCACAGAAGCTTTGCTGACAGCAAGCCTCTTTTGCAAGTTCATTCAAGGTAAACGAGCAGAGACAGTAATGTGATCGATGTCACATCAATGCCCATGATATATTAACAGTATTGCATCTGATAGTAAATCACAGGGCAGCAGTGGGAGGGGACAGTATATAATTTTACATGATACATCTTCTCTCATGTTTTAAAAGTTATGTTTTCCATTCAGGGTTCATGTGGGATTTATGAGTTCTCTCCAAATACATGCCTCAGGTCTATTATTGCTATCATTGCAATATACCCTCCACAACACGATGACTGCATTGTCCCATTTTGGTTCGAATCCACCACCCTCCTGCTACCTACTCAGTACTCTCATTTCACAAATACCACGGGGCAAGTTTGTTAAAACTTTTCTCCTTTGAACATGTAACCCATTTTATCTTAATTTCGGGTTCCAGTGTTTCCATAAAGCCTGGCTTTGGGAACCCTGGATCAAATAAAGATGGACTCCATGTTGTAATCTAAGCAGATACTGACAAAGTCATGCACAAGAGATAATAATAATCATCCATTCAACAAGTAATTGAGAAGAAAAAGTTGCATAACTTGCACCGATGCATGCAATGCCAAGGAGAAATCACCCAACCAACTGCATCATTTGAAACCATACAGAATTACACAGCACGAAACCACTTGAGTTGCACCGCATTACCATTTGGGCTGAAGCGCAAAATACACTGGCGCCCATCGCTGTAATTACTTCTGCCTCTGACGTCTGGATATATTGACCCCGCATATCCTGGCTGAATTCCCAAACTACTGGCCCAACTGTCAGAGCTGTGAGAGTATCTCCTCCAGTTTAATTGGTTCAGTAATCCCGCCTGCTTCTCCAGCTAATGTGTGATGAGCATTCTGGCCCAAAATGGCCACCGTGCATCACCAAAGTGGCAGTGGCTGATGTGAATCTCCCAACTGTCATTATTGAACAACTTTCTTTGGGAGGATTGTGGGTATTTTTCATTCGGCTTCTCTCAATCCACTTCTTTACCAAGTTCACTTGGATCAACAAAACAGAAAAGAACTTCATCAAAAGGCTCATTGTCAGTGTCATATTAGAGAGAAAATATAATTACCCATTCAGTGTTAATAACCAAAGTTATTTTACACGTCCATAACAGTGTTAAACATGGATGCTCATGCTCATTAGAATGACAAATCGACACTTCATTTTAATGGCGAGGCTTACGAAACAATGCGCGTCCTCACTCAGTTAAATGGCCCGTACTGAATGCAACTGCACTCTTTACAACAAGACAAATAAAACAGAATGCATGATTCAACACGGGCAAAAAAAGGAAGGCATATTGCTTTGTATATTTAAAAATTACAGAAAGAAAATGCCCGGGCTAAAACTTACTGTAAAACCAGCTGTCGTTAACCAATTCTGCACCTTTGAGTTGCTCACTGTTGAGTGGCTCAAGTCCTCCTCAGAAAGAAATTGATTAAAGACTGTAAAATAATTGTGCTTCAGGAAATGCTCTGCTATTGGAATACTTTTACTGAAGGTGCAAACGAGCCAGATGTTTGAAGACAGCGCAGTTTCCTTAGACCCAGAAAAACTCAGGCAAGAGGATCATAAATGGACACCACTTTGTATGCAATCAGCTCCTATACCAATGAATTACTAAAGAAGAAGAAAAATAATGGGGAGGTCAATTAGGAACAGAATCAGCATAGGACAAGGCTGAAGGGGGGGGATGGGGGTGGTCATTGATTCAGCTGCTATACTGAGGCGATCAGCAAAAGTTCAGGCGAAACAAAGGTTTCCGCGGAGCGATATAAATCATGGGAATAATTATCCGCGAGCAGTGACAAGGCGTTCGGCTGTGGGCTTCCTCGGAGAGAATCCCCGGAGGAGAGCCCGGCTATATTTAAACTCTGCAGCCTCATCTATATACCGAATCAACCACTCAAACTTACTGCAGGAGGAGGGACCTGACCTCCTTCCCGCGATGCTAATTTCAAGTGATGGAGAACTTTGAGAAGGTGGGAAGAATTCTTTTTTTTTTTGAAAAAAGAAAAACAGTAATAGCATGCAGACATACATAATGCACAAAACAGAACATCAGATAACAATAAAAAAATTTGTAGAATGCGTTAAATATTTCAAAATGGAAGACAGAAACATCCATTAGAAAGTAATTATCTATACCCATCGGAGGCAGTAGTAGATTGTAGCATTTTAATTACACCTCAGTGCATATGACAGTAACCCACATGAACACCTTCCTTTCACCCCAGCTCCTGAGGGCTTTTGGTTAATCTGTCGAGGCAGCAACCATCAACAGTAGAGAAAGCTGTGAGGTAACATTCACTCATCAAATTTAAAAACTGTTTTTTATAACAGACCGTAAGCCTACAACTTTTCCGTGATAGAAATCGTTCCAGTGTCTCTATCTTCTGTGCTCCTCATTCGTTCTGCGATTTCATGGAAAGGACATTTATTTTAAAACGCCAACCTTTGTTCCGGTCCAAAATGGTGACCATGCATCCTCTAGATGGGACATACAATACTGGCATGTAGCACACAATCACACTCCTCTCACGATAACAATTTTCCCTGTAAAGCACTTGGAGACACCTAAATTAAGCAAATGATAATAGACGGTAATGTTACAACCTCATTTCCAAAAAAGCTGGGACACTGTGCAAAATGTAAATAGATACGGAATGTAATGATTTACAATTCATTTAAATTCTATATTTAATTTGAAGTAGTACAAAGACTACTATATCAGATGTTGAAATTAAGAACTTCTGTTTTTGACAGATATATGCTGATTTTGAATTTGATACCAGGAACATTATTTCAAAAAAGTTGGGACACAAGCAGGATTACCACTGTGTTGCATCACCTCCTCTTCTAACGAGACTCTAAGCTTTTGGGAACTGAGGGGAGCAACTGCCGTAGTTTTAAAAGCAAGATGTTTCTCCATTCTTGTTTGATGTAGCATTTCAGTTGCACAACACTTTGTGGCCTCTTCCGCCATATTTTTTCATTCCGTAATGCACCAAATATTTTCAGTGGTAGACAGTTCTGGACTGCAGGCGGTCCAGTTTACCACCAAGACTGCTTTAATACACGACCCTCATGTGAATTCTGTGTCTCTTGAAATCTGGGTCTTCTTTTTACATTGTATATCTAATCATGTTATGGACCAGTTACAAATTAACCTACAACCCCAATTCCGAAATAGTTGGGACAAAGTGTAAATTGTGAATAAAATCAAAACGCAATGACTTTCAAATCACACCAGCCAGTATTTTATTCACAATAGAACAGAGATAAAATAGCAAATGTTGAAACTGAGAAATTTTACAATTTTATCCACAAAATGAGCTCATTTCAAATTTGATGGCTGCTACAGGTCTCAAAAAAGTTGGGACAGGGGCCTGTTTCCTATGGAGTTGCATCCCCTCTTCTTTTTAACACAGAGTGGAGGCGTCTGAGGATTGAGGAGACAAGTTTCTTGAGTTTAGCCATTGGAATTTGATCCCACTCTTGTTTAATACAGGCTTCCAGCTTCTGGAGAGTTTTGGGTCTCTTTTGATGGACTTTTCGTTTAATTATGCGCCAAATGTTCTCAATCGGTGAAAGATCTGGACTGCAGGCAGGCCAGTTCAGCACATGTACTCTTCTACTACGAAGCCGTGCTGTTGTAGTCGCTGCAGTATGTGGTTTTGCATTGTCCTGCTGAAATACACAAGGCCTTCCCTGGAATAGATGTCATCTGGCGGGGAGCACATGTTGCTCTAAAATCTTTATATACCTTTCAGCATTCATGGTGCTTTTTAAAACATGCAAGTGTCCCACCCCATATGCACTAATGCATCCCCATACCATCAGAGATGCTGGCTTTTGAACTGAACGCTGATAACAGGAGGGGTGGTCTTTCTCCTCTTTAGCCCGGAGGACACGATGCCCATGATTTCCAACAAGAATGTCAAATTTGGACTCATCTGACCACAGGACACTTTGCCACTTTGCGGCGGACTGCGTTTACTGACAGTGGTTTCTTGAAGTATTCCTGGGCCCATTTAGTGATGTCAATGACAGAATCATGCCGGTGAGTGATGCAGTGGCATCTGAGGGCCCGAAGATCACGGGCATCCAGTAAAGGTCTTCAGCCTTGTCCCTTACGCACAGAAATTTTTCCAGTTTCTCTGAATCTTTTGATGATGTTATGCACTGTCGATGAGGAGACCTTCAAAGCCTTTGCAATTTGACGTTGAGGAACATTGTTTTAAAGTATTCCACAATTTTTTTTACGCAAGCCTTCACAGGTTGGAGAGCCTCTGGCCATCTTTACTTCTGAGAGACTCAGCCTCTCTAAGACATCCCTTTTATAGCCAATCATGTTACACACCTGATGCCAGTTAACCTAATTACTTGCTAAATGTTCTTTTAGCAGATTCTCTTATATATTAATTGCTTTTTCAGCCCTTTTTTGAGACCTGATGCAGCCAGAAAATTTGAAATGAGCTCATTTTGTGGATAAAAATGTGAAATGCCTCAGTTTCAACATTTGAAATGTTATCTATGTTCTATTGTAAATAACACTGGCTCATGTGATCTGGAAGTCACAGCATTTTGATTTTATTCACAATTTACACTTTGTGCCAACTATTTCGGAATTGGGGTTGTAATTAGTTGTGAGATATTCTACCAGGTATATTTTTTTAGCATCATACAACTTTTCAAGTCTTTAGTTGCACCAGTCCCAAATTTTTTGATATTTGTCATTGGCATCGAATTCAAACTGAGCAGATATTTTTCTAAGAACAATACAATTTCTCAGTTTCAACATTTAGGCCTCTATCTTTCACACTGCCCTACCCATTGCCACTACCCGCTACCCGTGAATTACGCATTCAGCAGGTTCCACTATCCCTAAACGGTATCTTGCGGCCACACTACCCGCTATACATTATGCCGACTCCTTTATTTGCGCCTGGAGGTGTGCCCGTGGGCGTGTTTATGCGCTTTCCCTACAATTGCTATCTTGACCACACACGTTAGGGGAAGCGTATAGCAGGTCCTCAAACCACCCGCTACCCATTTGGGCTTTTACAAAAGCGCGCCCAGGCGGCTTCAATGCGCGTCCACTTGGACACATGTGGACGTGCACATGCGGCTCCACTTACCAAATTAACTGGCCTATAAAAAGCCACCTTGCTTTAGCCTCAGTTGAACCCCTGAGAAAATGGCAGAGATAGTACTAAATCGCCTTGATCGCCAGTTAAATAATAGATGACGCCCAGAACGCGAGTACCGCCAGCGCACCAGCTACCTGGGCCTTTCAGGTAAGTGTATATTGTTTGTATTTTGTATCAATCATTTTTTCCGCTTTTATAATAAAATATAATTATTATTAATATTCTAAAATTATAATAACAATAACAATACAAGTATTATTTCCCACAGAACGAGAATGCTTAACAAAACTGCACCTCTCTCGTCAGGCAGTGACGGAATTATGTCACCTGGCTGCAGATGATGTAGACACCGCTGCCAGCTGTCCGTATGCCTTGCCTGTTGCTGTTAGGGTTACTGTGGCACTATTTTTCTATGCTAGTGGGTCATTCCGACACCCACTCAGCTCAATTGGAGGCATGACCCAATCTACCGTAAGCTCGGCTATAACTACAGTCACTGCCAGCATAGTCCGACATGGCAGTAGGTACATCACTGGCATCTCTGTGACACCCGAGAGACAACGCAGGGTAAAGCGGGATTTTTTAAGATATGAGTTCCCTAGGGTTCTGGGCGCCGTCGACTGCACACACGTTCTGATTCGGGCTCCGGCTCTGAACAGTGGCGCCTATGTGAATCGTAATGGAACCCATTCCATCAACGTCCAGGTGATTTGCGATGCATGGGGTTACATTTGAATGTATACGCAAATCATCCTGGAGGTAGCCACAACGCTTTTATAATGGAACAGTCGGTCATTCCTGCAGTCTTCCAGAGGGACCCCCCTCTGGATGGGTGGCTGTTGGGTGACAATGGCTATCCACTAAAGATGTGGTGCATGGTGCCATACATTACGCCGCCAAGTGTGCGTGAGTTCGCTTTCAATAGAAAACACTCACCCGCACGAGTTGTCATCGAGCAAACATTTGGCGTGCTCAAAATGCGGTTCCGCTGCTTGGACAGGTCAGGTGGGGTCTTACAGTATGGTCCTCAGAAAGTAGCATCTTTCTTTGTGGCATGTTGTGTGCTGCACAACCTTGCCCTATGCCATGGAATGATGCTGGAGTTTGAGGATAGATTATTACCGGACTATAGAAGGCGGCAAGCTGAAGTGCAGGTGCCGACTCCAAATGCTGATATAGTGCCAGCAGGAGCAGGGGCAATGAGGGACCAGCTGGCAGCGGAGCTGCGACACCGCTAGTCATGTCATCTGCAGCCTGCCTGGTAAGTAATTTGTGTAATCAGTAGGCTACTAATAATGTAATAATATATGTAATTCATATAGCGTTTTGTTAAATACTCAAAGTCGCTTTATAAAGAAAAAAGTGTAAATGATTGCAGTCAATGTAGGCATTTATTTGGCTGTGGGTATTTGCTAAAATGGGATTTTGTTCTATGCTTCATTTCAGACGGGAGAGGGAGTTGGAAGTGCATGGCGTAACGCATTTTGACCTCATGCACGAGCAATTTAACTTCGTCTTTGGAGAAACGTGGCAACCTTCCTCTCTCCATCACGGGTTTCGGTTTGAGGATTTGGGATAGCCCAGCCTGCTCTTAAAGGCAATGGCACCTGGCACATTGATTGGTTTAACTGGCGTAACGCCCAAACCACGCCTATGCATAATATAACGGGTAGCGCAGGTGTTTTAGGGATAAAGGCAGGTGTGCAAGATAGCAACTTTTGCGGGGGAACGCCTCTTACGCAATGCTAAATCCCCATATAACGGGTTTAGGGACTCTGGCGTAAGATAGGGCTCCTAATATGTTGTCTTTGCACTATTTTCAATTAAATAGAGGGTTTAAATTAGTTGCACATCACTGCATTCTGTTTTTTATTTACATTTTACACAGCGTCCCAACTTTTTGGGAAACAAGGTTTTAAAATCATAGCTCAACATATTTAAAAAAAAAAAAAATATTTGATGCAGCAATGGCATAGGTGAGACAGAAGTTTCAAAACATATACTGTGTAATAAAATTCCCTTGCCAGCACCATTAGCATCAGCACCTGGCTTACTAAGACAAAGCAGTGGGTTGAATAGCTGTCTGCAGTAGCATGCTAGGCCGCACACAAGTAAACCCTTGTCTTCTGTGGACTCAATTTCACTGTCCCACCCAAACAGCCAAAGCATCAGGGGAGGGAGATGTGAGAAGACGGACGAGCTGAGTGAAGTCTCACATCGAAAGGCTGCAAATTAGCGATGCTAACGCTCGGCGCAATCATCTCGCACATTCAAGCACATTCTAATTTTACACCAGGGCCAGCGAGGAAGGGGAAAACCATCCAAGTAGACGAAGCTCCAAATTGCCGATACATATTATTATCTGTCATATACCCTTTTCACCAAGTCCTCAAATGTGACTACTTGCTTCAAAGGTAGATTAATGTTGGCTTATGAACAGAAACATTGAGCCTGATATTTCTGAGTAGGGGATGGTTTTTTAAATTTTCATTTTCCTTGTGGATCTAAATGAGTGTCAGCTAAAGGAGAAATTCTTACCATTCATGTGTTTAGTTAAGTGACTATCATTTGGAGCACAGCACAGAAACATATATTAGTAAATAATAAATGCAATTTTCACACAGGAAAGATTTCGAGGCTGAACTGAAGGCAGTACTGAGAGATAGCCAGGCCATTGTGATTAAGGCTCACCACCTCTCAGACTGCCAAGGTGAAAGGAGCACTCTAAGCAGCCCATCATATTCAGACAAAAACAAAGTCGACTGAACAGATTTCTGTTTTTCATCAGAACTTATACGTATTAAATTATAAAACCATTCACTGTTGAAGGTTATTGGTCTGGGATTTTACACCGGTCTGAGCAGCTGAGGATGTTGAAGGAATTGACTACAGAGGAGACAAAAAGAAACACTTGATGTCACGTGATATCGGACTTCTGCAAGACGTATTAGGAGACAAAATGAGTCACTGCAAGGACATTAACTCACGTGCTGGATGGCAGTTATGTACAGATATAAATCTCACTAATTATACATTATGTATATTACACAGTCATTTTCTATGTGTTATTATCACTCGAGGATATGCAAGTCTACACTAACAGCATATTGTTTAATTTAATTGATGAAAATTTTTTGCTCTAAAAAAATATTGAGTTGAATTTAAAAGGATTGCTAAATCAAACAAGTAGACATGGTCAACAACATCCCCCGCCAAAATGTCTTCTTTAAAGATACTATGAACAGAGGCTCCCAGAAGTGCCACAAGGGCAATAACTGTGGGAAAAATAATAGTGTGCTTCTTATTTTCGAACTCCATCAGGGTCTTTATGGTCTTAAGCTACACACCAAATTTGGTTATCCTGTCTGGAATATTTCCCGTGAAAAGTAGTTCCCCTTTACATATACTGTGAACAGAGTTGAAAAAAGTGAATCAAGGGCAATAACTGCGGGAGAAATAATCACGCGTCTCATTTTCGAACTCGATCAAGGTCTTTATGGTCTTAAGCTACACACCAAATTTGGTTATCCTATCTGGAATATTTCTTGTGAAAAGTTGTTCTCCTTTATAGACACCGTAGTCAGAGTTCAAAAATGCGAATCAAGGGCAATAACTCTGGAAAAATAATCGCGCTGGTCTCATTTTTCGAACTCGATCAAGGCCTTCATGGTCTGAACCTATATGCCAAATTTGGTTATCCTATCTCGAATATTTCTTGTGAAAAGTTGTTCTCCTTTATCCCGGACGGACGCACGGACGGACGGACGGACGCACGCACGCACGCACGCACGGAGGTCAAATCAATATCCCCCGGCCACTTCGTGTGGCGGGGGATAATAATCACCAATGTGATTGTCAGTAATTTTATCAAGACAACATAATTTTATATTCCTGTAACATTTACTGAATTATTTTTTAGAGTCTATGAGAGTCCAGGAGGGATCAAATGTACACAACAAAACAGATTTTACAGATGGATTTCAATTTTACTCTGTATGGCAAAATTTGTCTTTCTTGTGATGTGCCTCTGCTCAGCTATTTCAGATTTGTAATCCAGGCATTCACATGAGGTTGTCGGGTTTTATTAAGCAGCGATATCATGAATTTTGGTTTCACTGTGTAGAAATTTCTGTGCTTTCAGTACACACAGTGCCATGAAAAATATTCGACCCATCCCTGATTCCCTTCCGTAGCAGCATGTGTTACAATGAGTGACATATGGCCTTGACACAAAATGCAATTCAGTTAGCCCACTCACATGTAAACAGCTAATCACAGAATTAGGCTGCATTCACACTGAATTGAGCCTTGCGGTGAAAACGTCAGACCTCCCATTCATTTGAATGGGGGTAGTGCATTTAGGCCGTGACAGCAGACATGGCAGGGGATGCCAAAAAAATAAAAAATAAATAAATAAATAAAACGCTTTGACCCAGTGATGAAAAGTGAAAAAGTCAAAAGTGAATCAACTTCTGGAGAAGCAGACGTCATGCTGCGGTAGCCAATCACAGAAACCGGCTGTAGTGACACTTCCACACTGCCCCACAACCCTGTGGGTACAATAACCGGAATGCATGAATATGATTCAAGTTCACTGTGTGGACACTGAACCTCACATACCCCAGGTTTAAGAACCGACTGGTGGATGCTGGGAGATGGGATGTTAACAAGCAGCAGTAGAGAGTGATGCAGCAGCAGACAATGTTACAAGCAGCAGTAGAGAGTGATGCAGTGCAGCAGCAGAGAGAAGAATGTTTTTTTGCTGCAGATGTCAAACATAAAGGCAGCTTAAAAAGCTTATCTTCTAAGAGGACAGATTAGTGGCAGATGTATGTTTATTAGAATGAACGTGTATCAAGTTGTCTGCCCGAACTAGATCTGCACGCTAGGCCACATTGTGACAAAAAAAAAATAAATAAAATCAAAAACTCAAATACCGTAACCAATGTGAGAAAAAAAATCTCACTGATTGCTTATTGTGTATTACTTTGGACACAAAAAGTGCCATTAGGCATTTCTGCCATACCTACCGTCACTTAATCATAGAGAAATTTTGGCCGAATCTGATTTGCATAGCACTTTAAATCAGTTAGGCCTGACCTTGACTGCTTTACGGCATGAACTGTATGCTTCAGGTCCTCCTCTAACACCACTTATGTCAGAACTTTGGAAAAAACAGGAATAAAGTTACCAGCTGCGATCCTGTTTTAGAGCACCTCTCATGAACAGTCACCAGGAAGTCAGAAGACTCCTCTCTACCTCCTGTTATAGCAGCAACCTCGCACCCAGCTGTGAAATCGCACTGCCGACGACCTACTCAATAAGGTGTTAACAGATGGGCACCAACCACCCGCGAGTCTGTCGCGCGTGCTTTATAATTAAATTAGCAAGGGTACCAAATCTGAAGTCACGTACGCACAAGCAGACACACTTAGGATATATAAAAAGGCACTTTTATCTATGTTCAAATATTTAAACATTCCAAATAAAAGAGATGAAGAATAAGAAATATGTACTGCGCTTACACACAAAGACACACCTCTACACACACACACACACACACACACATCCTTTCCACTTTATCTTCCAAGAACCCTCTCAGAGGAACGTTTACATAGAATGGCATTTTAAATCTTAAAGCCAATTACCAAATGCGCATTAAATTTGCAGTAAGGGTGGATACCTCCACACATTTGTTAGCGTACTTCATAGTCATGTTTTTTTACATTTCATCATTGCGTGATGTCAAAAAGTATATGAGTTTCACTGTCTTGCATTTGTTCTGAAAATATCAAGAAAGAAGTGCAATCACACTCATCGGTTTGAGATCTGAGACAAGCCAACTGTGAACTCACACCCCAGCCTGTGAGGTGTGTCCTGTTGCCGAAAGCAGAATGCCTCAGCTGACAGTGACTTCATCACAGAGCATTTAATTAAGCCCTCCTCCTGTCAACTGAGTTTCACATGATGTTATACCTGCCATTAAGTTAAGCAAAGCAGATAAACTAACGACAGTTTCACTGTTAACCAGCAATCAACTCGTTCGTGCAAGACATCGATACATTGGATAATGAACTGCTAATTATCATGTTAGATTTGGTCCTTTGTGAGAGCAGGGAAGTTCTAACTATACAGCAGAACACAGCAGCACCGTGAAAATCGCAATGTAGATATACACTAATCAACGATAACGTTATGACCACCAGGCAAAATATTGCGCAGGTCCCCTGTTTTGCTGCCAAAACTGCCCTGACCCATCGAGACATGGACTCCACTAGGCCTCTGAAGGTGTGCAGTGGTATGTAGCACCAAGATGTTAGCAGCAGATCCTTTAAGTCCTGTAAGCTGTGAGATGGAGCCCCCATGGATGGGACTTGTTTGTTCAGCACATCCCACAGATGCTCGATTGGAATGAGATGTGGGGAATTTGTAGGCCGAGTCAACACCTCAAACTCATTGTAGTATTATCAAACCATTCATGACTGCATAGCAACAACTGCAAATAGCATTATGAATTGACAGACGTATTTACATATGTTTATGTCATAACTACAAAGGTGCCTTGTACAGCTTATCGAAAGGTTATATGAAGGCCTGCTCGTGAAATATGTATTTTCTACTCTATTCAATATTCTCTCAATCCTCATCAAAACCTCCGCAGGTAAAACAGATGACGGCTTTTAATCCATGGCGTAATCTGAACTGCAATTCAATGATTTTACATCATGATTGTAAATGAGGTCAATGCAATGCACTGTATCAAGGAACTTCATTTCTTCATGTGCGTTGCTGATATTTCAGTGGTTTTATGTTCATATTTGGGAAACTATGAATGATTAGTCAATTGATTATACACCACAGGCATTCTCTTCATTGATCACACTTCATAGAATGCATTAATTGATTTTTAGCAGCAATGCTGTAAGTCAGCAGTGGAATGCATTTCAATTTCCTCACAGATGCCAATATAGTCAACCTGGGTGATTTGCAAATGGCTACAGAACGTGTTTGAAATCAATTCCCATCATGGGTTTATGCCAAAATTCAGCGGCTGGCAAATCATCTCTAAATACATTTGGGGAATGTCAAAAGAAAAAATAATAAATAAAAATAAATTCAAGGACTCCCTCCCCAGAAAAGTATCATTCTGTGAGAAAATAAGCTTGCACTTTCTCCGTGTCAATTATAATCTATGTATTAATGAATGATAAATTGTCAAGCGTAGTATATTTTTAGCCGGGTAGATGGGAATCGCATAGCACATAGATAACCAATAAACTGTGGATAGAAACAGCAAAAATGACAGTATACATCTACATACTAGAACATATCTCTATATAATTACCTCTATTTGTACAGTAAACTTACCTGACCGAAAAAAAAATCACATTTTTACCGTCTGTTTTAATCTTCCTCGGCAAAATTTTTTAGGAAATATTATTAATTCATGTAGCTAAAGAGAACAGGATGCACCAGTGTATTTGAAATGCTGCACAAACAGAACAGAACATCAATAGACTGAGGAGTCTACCTCAAGTCTAATATTTTCCATCGCAATGGTATTTCGACAAGGTTTGTCTTCTATACAGTGTTTAAAACAAACACCTCACATTTCCTTAGCTATCACACTCCATACTCAGTTCTGTTTAGCTACTGCAATAGGAGATTTAGAATAAAAATAAACAGGAAGTTGTTTCACCAACTGCAGTGACGTCAAAGTTTATTAAATATCTACAGACTTACTGACATTAATGGCCACTTCACTATACTGGCACTTATAGACACTGCGATAACACAGCTTATAAACACCCTCTTTGTGTTGTCCACGAAAAGCGGAGATGCTGAGATCAGTCACAGATATTTGTCATTCGTCACGGTTGTGTCGTATCGACTCGAGTACGAAGAGGGGGGGGGGATGGTAAATCGGTGACATGGTCTAGCGTGTCAGCAGTATCTTGGAGCGCTCATTCGGCGAGGTCCGAATGGCTCCAGCAGTGCAGGATGAGCACAGAGGTTGCGTGTGGAGAAACTCAACTCAACACGGGTTTACCACACCGAGAAAAAATACAGACTGGCGCAGTGCTGCCACACACCTGAGCTCTTTCACCTGCTCAGCAAAGCAGCAAATAAAAAACAAACCACTGGCAAACTCCACAGGTCTTCCTGCCATTTTGTGGCAGTTGTTGCCACCCAGCCCAGTCTGTCAGGAGAGCAGACAGTGCAGCCAGGCCTTTTCTGTGCCCTAGAGAGACCCAGCTGAGCAGAGAAAAAAACTGGTGCTCATACCCTGGACAAACAAATGAACAGACACATGCCTGTGTGTGCACACGCACTCACACGCGCGCGCACTCGCATGCAAGTATGCACTCAAACAGTCACACACAACCGCACACCACACAACCACACATGCACGCACTAGCACACACTCGAATGCATGCAGATATGTATGTATGCCGCTTGCACGCGCTCACAAAAACCAGCACACGCACAGTATAATCCTACAATTTTCACAATAATTTGATGCTCTTTCATTTTAGAAAAAGAAGAGGCAATGATCGGAATATCAGGGTCAAAGATCACAAAGTGCCCGTTCCACCCCTCCAAAAACAGTCCAGCGACAGCAGTCAGCCGTAGACAGCCAGACACAACCACTAAAACAGCATCCAGCAAAATAACCACAACATTACCAGGCAGCAAAGCAACAAACACAGCAACTTAGCATTACATCCAACCAGCAACAAACAAGCAACACAGCCAGACAGCAGCACAACCATATCACCACCAGCTAGTGATACAACAGCAATAACAAACAGCCAGCAACACAACCAGCTAATAACTTACTGCAACACAACTGCAGTGCAACCAGCCAGCAACACAAGAGCAATACAATCAGCCGGCAATGCAACCACAACACTATCAGGCCAGCCAGCAACACAACCAGCCAGAAATTAGACAGCAACACAACCACAATGCAACCAGCTAACAACACCACAGCAATATAATCACCTGGCAACAAACCACAATACTACCAGCCAACAATACAACAGCATAGAAATCAGCCAGCAACACAACCTGCAAGCAACATTCCAGCAGCACAACCACAACACAACCAGACAGCAATACAATCGCCAGCAACGCAACCTCAACACAACCAGCCATAACACAATCACAAAAAAACAAACAGCCAGCCACGCAATAGCGATAAGAATCTGCCAGCAACATTACCACCCAACCACACAACAGCAACAAAACCACAATACAACCAGTAACACTACAGTGACAAAAACAGCCAGCAACGCAACCACAACACAACCAGCCAGCAACACCACAGCAACAAAACCAGCCAGTAACATGACAGCAATATAGCCTGTCACTAACATTTAGTTCAGGTATCAAAAAAAAAAAAAAAAAGCCCAAAACCTGAGAAAACTCTCAGTAATGCCAATGCCCTGCAAAAGTCGGTTAGCAACATTAAGTAAAACAGCACAGAAGCCATGAAGACAACAAGCAGAAGGAACTGAAGATCCTTTGCCTAAAAGATAAACGATCGAAATGAGAAAGAACTTAATTGAAGAGACAGTTACGGGTGCTGCAGATTTATGGTTGATGGCAAAAGGTTGATCTAGAGGTCAACTGCTCGCTTCATCACTCATTACTGAAAAACAGTTGCGCGAATTACGATCTCCTTCCTCACTTTCCTTGCTAAAGTTACATTCGGGAAGCAATTAATTCTTATTTCCAAACTTATTTAATAGGTTGGGATGGCCTCAATGATGGCGGACCTCAATCGATTCCTGGGCCAAATTCAGGGAAGAAGGAAACATTGCCAAAGAAAAGCAAGCCCACAAACACCATTTTAGGCCAAATGCATTACAAAAATGCAGACAAGCAACACTGTCATTGAAAGATATTGTACCCTCCAAAATGGACTCACTTCTCCATTTTGTTGTTCTAACCTTGATACTGTATTTCTCGTTACTCCACACACTCAACTGCATGACATTCTTGCTTCACCCCCACTAATACATCTACAGCACGCCCCGAATCCTCCGCCCCGACTAATTTATGAGATAATGCTCAGTGATGGAGATGCAAGCTGTTTGATCCTGGCAGTTAGCAGAGGACAGGCTTAATGACACGTATACAGGATAATGTTCTCATTTCACAGTATACCCTACCTTTTCATGGTTACTCTGTGTAAGGCGTAGCTTTCAACAATCATGTGAAAAATACCCGATTCATATGCCAATTACACTCAGTTCCAAAAATAACTGGGAAAAGAATTTAGATATCCATAGTGGTAGAGACTTGATTGGCATGTATACATATCTTCAGTATGAGTGAATATGTGCGTGTGCATTTAAATATCAGGTGTGATTAAAAACATTTGTCTTGAACAAATGAGCACATATTACCCATTTTCTCAAATACAGTAATCCTCTTGTATAAAAAATAGCTGAAGTAATATAGCTGTGATGCATATCATAGCAATCATCTGGCTACTTTACAATATACAGTAAAAGGCAGACTGGACTGGACCTGCCCTGTGAAAGAACATTCCGGCAGCTTTCTAATACTGCCACTGCTATTTATAAAAGACGGCAAGATCTGAACGCTGAACAGTCAGAGGTCGACATGCTTTCTTTGGAGAAGAAAAATTGCACTTGCCGCAATTCATTGCAATGAGTGGTCACCAATTTATCAAACAAACGCCCCGTCATTATTGTCAATAACTAAGTCCTTGCTATGCTTTTCCATTGGCTGCAAACACTGCTAAATAAAATATAATGGCAGAATAAGGTCAATTCAGGGAACAATGTTGAATAACCTTCAGGGAATGATGCTCTGAATTAAAATGTACCCAACGACGGAGAGGAAAGGGATATAGAGATATCAACTTAACATAATTGGAACGACAGACACAAGCCTCTTCTGGCCAGCAGGGAAGTCTTTACATTGATGTCTGAATCTGTGTCATTCATTTAACATTCATACTCATTACTCATTCATTAAAAGTCACATTCAAGGAACAGACCAGAAAAAAGAACAGAAACTACACCGACACAGATAGAAAACTGAGAGGTAAGCCAGTTATTCAGGGCATGAAACTGCAGAAGTCAATTCATAGCCTACTCCTGTTCCAATAATGGCACTTTGATTCATTTCTGAGTTTTTTTTAATGACATAAAGTCATCATTCTTCAATAATTACAGCTTGCAGTCAAACAGCCAGGAAACGTTAAAAAGCCTAAAAATATCAGATTATAAAAATTACAGGGGAAAAAAGCAACCAGTACAAATCTAACAGTGAATTTAAAAAGGTTTTTCAAGGCTGAGCTAAATCAAGTTTATGAGTCAAAGTCGTAACATGAAAGCATTGACCCATTAAAGGAAATGCTAAACTAAAGCTTTGTACTCTCAACTCGTATTAAGCACACAGGACATGTCTTGCTTCAGGCTATACCACGCACAAGGAAGGAGATACATAGGCAATAAGGTCAAGCTTTATAATTGATATCATAATGAGCATTGATTTTAAATAAATTAGCTTTGGCAAAGGCCACCGCGTGCTCTTGTCACCAATCTGCTTGTTAATAAAGTGTCGCTAAGCTATTCTCAAGCCAGGAGAGTGTATCAGCTTTGATGCTATGCAAAGTCCCTCGAGGTCAGAGTTCTCATAAAGTGGAAAGAATACGGAGAACAAAGAAAAAATATATTTATAGACAATATCTTCCCACAGTGCCCCTGGCCTTAATTGGTAAACTGAGATGAAAAGTGTGTGAGAAAAAAAGATTGCCGAGGAAAAAAGAAAAAAAAGGGTGGGAAGAGAAGATCGGGAAGAAAAGGATATTCCTTCTCATAAACCTGGCCAGGGGCTGCATGCTTAGACAGGTTCACAACTTTCTCTGCCAAGCCCCGCCGGACCAATTACTGACTGTTTGCTCGCTCTATTTTAGCGTTTGTCGAGAGAATTTAAATGTGCCGTCCCGGGCCATCGGCAGGAACGTCCTTGGTGTGTTAAAAATCCCGCCCCTGCTCCCAAATTCCTTCCCCAAAAAAAAAAAAAGAAGAGAAAAATCTATATCATCAGAGCGCAGGGGTGTTTGTGCTGCTTTTTCCCGCGATTGCTCTCCAGTCAATAACTCAAGGAAGATGTTCGGCGGGTTGGCAGCAGTGATTGGAGTGTTTATTAACAATGATGAATTTGATGGAAGATTTAGTTAGCGGGTTTGTAATTTTTCTGCTAGTAAAAACATCAATTTGAATGATGACTGCACACAGGCGCACTATATCTATTTCCCAGAATAGCAGTATGACTCTTCCTGAGTTTGCATTTAAATCTTGGGGTGAAAAGTACCGAAACAGCAGTTTTCATATACATGGATTATATTTTTTATGAAGATTTTAGACAACTGTAATATTACCTCTTACTTTAATGCGCAAGCATTTTCTTTCATATAGTTACACAAAATACAGAGCATTATGATCCTCTTTGGGTTTTCTCTTCCCGTTGAAAAATATTTCATTGGGAAGACATACATTTCCTATTAGACAGGAAGTAGCAGTCACAAAAGTAGCAGTACAAGCATCTGCAGCAGTTATAATTACAGTACTGTGAGTAGGTATGGTAGTACCAGTAACAGTAGTAGTAGTAATATATGTGGTAATAGTTGTATTAGTAATATTGGTGGGAGCAATTGGAGGAATATTAATCCATCCATTATCTATACAGCTTCTACCTCAATAGGCTAGTGGCAGAGCTAGGGCCTATCCCAGCTGACCATGGGCAAAAGGCAGGGACACAATTTCGGGTCCAATTAGCCTGATATGCCTATCTTCGGACATTGGGGGATACCACAGTACTCTAAAGAAAACAATGCAAACATGGGGAGAAGGAGAATGTACAAACTCTACACAGAAAGGTCGCAGGCTGGATTAGAGTCCCTGACCTTCTTGCTGTGAGGCAACAGTGGTACCCACTGTGCCACCATGCCGCCCTAGAAGAAAAAAAACATTTCCAGAAGTTCATGTTTCTATGTACAGAAAATTGAGAAGAATGGTTTATCAATAGGATTTCCCATGCTTTTTCGCTGCAGATGGAAATTCCAGCAGAGTTGCAGACAGAGCTTATAGACACTTGTCCAAAGGAGCGTGCAGTCCAATAACCTCGGGGCTTATAAGCGCATCTCAGTTCTCTATTTGTGTCACTGGCTTTAGCCTATGACTGTACCCCGGGCCTCATTTTGAGTATCTCCAGCGAGACCCGGGAGCGAGAGAGAGCCCAAAAGTAGCCAGCAGGAAGCGGTTGCTAATAAGACGCCAGAAGGACTCCGCTGCCCCACAATCCAGCAGTTTAAAAGATAAAGAGGCTGTTCACTCCAGCTGTGCTTCGGCCCTGATGCTGATAGGAATACTTTTTTTTGCAAGCATCGTATTTTTGAGGGCAGTTGATGCAGTTTTAACAGTAGGGGGTTGTTTTGCCGCCCTTGAAATACTCATGGAAGTGAGGAAAAGAGGCAGAGTCACAAAATCCCATTCAGACCAGCAGCAGACGGTAGATGTAGAAGTCAGAATGTATCAAGGTAGAACTGAGAATATTTCTGGATTTGGAATTGACCCAAATTCATCTTAAAACACCTGGAATCTCTCAGCAAAGGGCACATTGCTGAATAAATAAAAACAGCTATACTACCACAATAAATCTGCTGATTTAAGTGTTTCTCAGCCTGTCAGTCGTTGTGTCTGTCTGCCAGACTGTCTGTCTGTAACTAGTCTTTTTATTTGACTTAGTACTGTAATAACTTACTGTCTACCATCATTAAAATTATGTTTGCATCTATATGAACCTTTGCTAAGTGAAGCTTAGTGGTTCCTCAATCCACTTTACACACCCTATAACATAACAAATAAAAAGCAAGATATATAAGAGAGCGAGAACACTAACACCTCAGCATTATCACATGGATGTGTTTAGCAAACAGAAGTAACTGGGTTCACCCAAATGAATAATTCTTAAAATGGCCAAAAAACTGCACGGTAATTCATCAAAATCCATCTAAAACGATGTTCTCTTAAAAAAAGACAAGCACATCCCCAATTATTATTTTGAATCACCGTTCTCTGAGATCTTGAGCGAGAACCGTGTGGGTAAAACAATCTTTCCGGTGTTGAGCGGTTACTCCTCAAGATCTGAGATTGCTTGACCCTGAAGGAGGCGAACCTTCCCAGGGTTCGTGCTTTTAAAAGTTTGTGGGGAGGAAAAAAAAAAAAAAAAAACTGAAACCGCGAGGCATAACACAGCGCAATCCAGCAAATCTTCCAAAGTCCACTGAAGTCAGATGTGGAGGATCTAAGGCCTGGATGGAAAGGCGGAAACGGAAGGGAACTTTAAAGCAGACTCAAATTTGCCATATGCTGTTTGCAACCGACGGATGCGTCTCCCTCCAGGCGGAGAGAAAGAGAAAGGAAGAGAGCAAGAGAAAGTGAGGGAGAAAGAGGGAGAAGTCTTCATATTCAGAGTGACGTCCCCTTAGAACAGGCGAAAGATGAGCCATCTGTTAAATCTATATGAAAACAGAAGCTCCGATTCCACAGGCTGCCTTGACTCCCATAATGAGCACCTTATGTGTGATTGAGAGTGAAAGAGGTATGGAGAAGCACAGAAAGAGCATAATAGATGATTGAAGGCAGATTGACACTTTTGTGATGTGAACTAATGAAAGTGCTGCTGATTGAGGGCCAGCAGGCATGCGGCCACGTCCTCTGCCATTCAAACACTCACTTCAGGTCACAATTACAGATGGTTTATGTAGCTAAAATGCTTCAGAGATGACAGTGTTCTGTCTAATGTACAATACCCTCATTGACGGTTATACCTCTATTCCACCTTTGTGGATTATGCTCTATTGAGCTTTTCTCCTTCAAAAGAGTATTTACACATTAAGTACTCGTTCAGGGCTAAAGGCATGAGCTTCCATGCAGATGATGGTGATGCTCTGCTAAATAAAATAATAAAGTTACACTTCTCTCCAGTGCATTTAATCTTTCATTTTCAGAGATGTTCGCTTGTAAGACCAAAAGGCATTTACTTTTTGTTTCCGGCCAATCCTGCATTTAAATTATGGAAACAAAAACTCAAATTCACGCCCTGTTTCACAAAGCAGGAAACCATCCCAAATTTGGATCACAGACTACAAAAGAAGTAAAAATAACTGTTCCAGGTTTTATTTATTGCAGCTATCTGTATAAAATAATTGAGCCCCTAAGAGCCATACTGGGCCAACCCATGTTGGGGAACTTTTGAGAAAATGGGACTCAAAGTTGCCAGCTTCCTGCGTCATTTAGAGTATCTGGGAACTAGAAACACTGCTTCTGTTAAAAACTCAAGATATGTACAGTTACGTAGTGCACTTCTTATGCAGGTTTTGGATGCCCTTCTGTTTCATTTAAAAGTGAAACCTACCTCCTTCTGAAGAGGAACCATCATCTTCTGATTCACAAACTCTGGGTCTCCATTATCTTCCACTTCACCATCATCATCAATCATAGCAATTCCTCATCAGTCGATACCCTAGCCGCCATGTTTACATTGAATTATGGAAAAGTTGTGGGATGGTCCACTATGGCTAAGGCAGCGCATTGCATATTTACAGTGGCAGAGAGGACGTTTTATATGAGCAATCCATGTGGGTGATTGGGTTGGCTCATTTAGCTCAGTTTTCTGCACATGCTGACTACCTCAACTCAATTTAGCCAAAAAGTTGGCCCGGTATGGTTCTTAGGGGCTCAATTATCCTGCTCAGTTCTGTTTCTTGGAACACCAGCAGGAGGAGAACAGCGATTAAAAAAAATGGGGGAGCAGCTTGCACAGCTAACTCTGGCAGACAATTTGAGTCATGCCCATATTCCTATAGACACTCCCATGCATATTGGAAACTGCTCCGCCCATCTGGTGGATGGGCAATTTAAGGTGCTCTCTTCCCACAACTCTGTGTAAAACCCTCCTCTGCCTGCTGCTGTACTGCATCACTCCTGCCTGCTGTTAGTTAATTTCCCACCTCCAGCCCAGCATCCTCCTCTGGGCTCTGAATCACCCAGAGTTATTTTGACACTCCCTGCTCTCTTCTCCTCAAGCTCAGGTGGCTGCAAGGTATGTCAGTGTCAGAGCCTAAATGCCAAACTATCATTGTATCTATCCGTTAACACTGCAGTTAAGTGTTTACACGTACGTTGGCAGAGAGTAGAAATATGTACATGAGCATCATTTCATAACAGCCCCTGTTTTAATTCCTGATGATGAAAGTACAACATGCCGCCTTATTTATCCAGTACTGCATATTGGCAAGACTCGTCCTGAATATAGGCTATTTCTAGCTGAGGTCAGATTTGAGTCAAGTTTTTGATATTTGTTTAAGACTTAGATGTACTAAGCTTTTGATATTTGATATTTGTTTATGATTTAGACAAACCACAACTGTAAAAAGCGGGGAAAAAAAACAATGTACCCAGTGGGGTTTTCAAGCATCAACAATGGGACTGAAGGCTAATGAAAATATCCAGTGTTCAATTATCACCTAGCCGGCGTGAAACATTAGCGGAAACCACTAGTGTTAAAAGTTTGATACGGCTAATGAGGACTTCCCCACTGAGAAATAAAGAGAAGAATGCAGAGATTCAACCTGTGATGTCTCATTTCCTAAATGAAATTACTACAGACGAGACGAAACGAAAATACAAGCAGATGCGGGCCCTGACTGAAATAAACTGTTGACCCACCCGCTCTGCTAAATTAGTGATTCATTTCTGAGGGAGGACATGTTTGCCCTCACCAAAAAAGGAAAGGCTCAATGCTACCCATTTTACAGTCCTTGTTTATGAAAATGATGTAATGAATTATGTGGCTTTTGGTAGATGTGAATGCACCAAATGTGTACAGCAGTTTTTCTTTAATATTCAGAATGAAACATTCCCATCCAGCATGTAAGCCAAAAGCTCATCCGCACACTGAACTTTTAGTTCCAATACATTTAATACCATCAGTCAAACCATAGCAGCATTACATATAGGAGTACCTATTCATTTTTTTTCCCCTCTAAATTCCAAATGGGGTTAGAAGTGCGCGCAAACCCTCTTCCTTTCTAAGTGTTAATCCAGAGCATGTCAGGTTGTGCAGTACGCCCAACAATATAAAGGACTCAAATGAAAAAGCCAGCTTCCACTTCATGACAACCTTTTATAGAGTTCAATTGCAGTCCAGACGTTATTTACAGGAAAAAAATACCATGTGTTGAGGATGGAGAGAAAATATGTCTGAATGCAATACAATTGTGACCTTGATATTTTGTGACTGCAAAAAATGGCATAAAAAACACCTGGTCAGTCACAATAGGAACGCCTTTCAATCATACTGAACCTGCAAATGTCCTATAGGTTTCTGGCAGGATGTGTTGAAGAAATCCACTTTCCAGCAAAGCTCAGAGTAAATGTCCATCTGTGTCCTTCCCCTGGGTGCTTATTATTCTCTGTCTATCCGAGTTTTTATCTTCTCCCCCTGGGAAAGCCAACTGCAGATCTCTTCCACGCAACTCAAACTCAAGTCCCTCAAAGTGGCCTTTGCTGATATCTTGGGTCGCCTTAATTTGAGGAATTGTTCCGTTATTGAAAGTGACGTGTTTTGTTCCTAGACAAATCAATAAGGAACGCCATTTGTTCCATGGTTTTTCACATGTAATAAAATTAATAACAATACGACTAAGAACATTCAACCAGGCTTTCTCAATAAACAACATATAGAAAATGGCAGCCAGCTAAACGAATCACATTTTGGGTGGAATTCCCACTCTCATTCTACTTCGCTTCACCTGTTCGTTGCGTAGTTACGCAGAGAACAATTGCTCAGGCCAAGTTTTCGGAGAAAGCTTGAGTGGTAAAATAACTGGCCTCTTTGTCTGCTTCAAGCCCTCCAAGAATATGAAGGCGTTTGCAGGCGTATTTCCATAAATCGGAGGAGCAATATCCGTGGCTAGATTCCTATACGGCAGATGCCAACAAACCACACTGTAAAGCACATGGTGGAGCATTTCGTGACTGTGTGTGTGTGAGAGAGACATGAAGCACCAAGCCACAGGGGAAAGGCTAGCCGCAACTATGATCAACCTACACACGCTCATCACGTAGTTCCTCGTACCTCGCGCATCACCTGAATCAGGCATGGTAACGAGACACCATTTATATTCAAAAGACAAGAAAATGCTAGTTAAGTATACAAATTACATGCATCTACAATCAAGATTTATGGAAAAAGTACATTTTCCATCATTACATGGGTGAGTATCATCATAGGCTTATTTTGATCAAGTAGCCTTCTGGATGTATATAAGTCAAAGGCCTCTATCTTAGACCCAACGCAGCGCGTAAGGCAAGTGTCTTTGCCACTTTATGACCGACGCAGATATCATTTTTCCATCCAGCACCCAGTTTGCATGAATAGGGAGTGTAATTGCGCCAAACTGAGCACCCATGGGCATGTTGGTCTTATTATAAGGTGTGGTCAGGCGCATTTATGGTGCATTGCTATCTTGAGACTGCAAAAAAGTGATCATGCCGTTGAACAACAAAGACCTGGTCTAAAGTCAATGGTCAGATTTTGACTGCTAATTTAAGGGCCCATAGTCACATAATAGTATGCATCTTTGTAGGCAAGTGCATAACGCACGTACACACTGCTTGGAACATACAGTAGCTACTACATGTGCAGGGAGGAGCAGCAACACCCACTCATGCAAACGATTAAAAAAAAGAGATAACAATGCAAAAGATTATTGGCAAGATTTTAAAAAATGCATGTCAGAATGGTTAGTATGACCGACCTTCGCACATCGGAGCATGTTGTGAGGCAGGCTGTTTAATTTGTAAGAGAACCTGTTCCATCTGTTAATTTGCGATTTAACATGTGAGGTTACGCATGTATGTAATCGCAAATTCTTCTGGATAAAGCCAGAACTTGGTGAGCTCTGTCATTCCTGCTGTTTTCCGGAAGATCCCTCCTGGAGAGACAGCTGTTCAGGGACAATGGTTAGCCTATGTATTAAATACATGACTTATCATATCGAAAACAGAGCATGGATTTTCGTTCCATCTCAAAAAACACAAACTGTAACAAAACAAATGTTTTAAGTGCTGAAAATGTTCTTCAGATCTTTGGATTTTTTTTTCCTGCTACTATACGTCCTTATAATAGCCAGTCGCCAAGTTGCAAGGGCATCTGGTCTTTAAAGGGAATGTGAGATGATACTGATTGGTTTATGCCAATTTATGCTCAAAACATGCCAATGATAAACTAAGAGATCAAGTCCAACCCTTTTAAACCTTGCGCCCTACTTTTAGCCCAGAAAATCCGCCGCTAAACTAGCAAAAATGGATTTGGACACGCCCTAAATGCACTTGTGCCACGCGTTTCAGACCTTGTGCTTAGATCACCAAAATAGGGACCAAAATGTTTATTGTACACAGTTTACTTTTGCGAATTCGATTAACTTGACAAAGGTAAACATAAAATCTCATAAAAAATAAAAAATCTCAAAAAAATTATATAATGAAAAGATAAGCATTTTAGATAATTAAACATATTTAAAACCCACCTGCTCCCCATATCCCTTATTATCATTTCTAATAGTTGGGAATCCCAGTCATTCCAACAGCACTCTCCTCTTTACAAAGACTTTGAGCTGCACGTTCAACAGAAATTTTCTGTGCAGAAAAATCCAGAAGTTATTCTCAATTTCACATAGAAGCAACTACAACCCCCAAAAAAAGTTAAGACACTGTGTAAACTGTAAATAAAAACAGAATGCAATGATTTTCAAATCATTTGAACTTCATATTTATTTAAAAATAGTACAAAAACAATATATTAGATGTTGAAACTGAGATATTTTGTTGATTTTTGGAAAATATATGTTCTTTTTGAATTTGATATCAGCAAAACATTTCAAAAAAGTTGGCCCAGGGGCATGTTTACTGCTGTATTGCATCATGTCTTCTTCAATCAACACTCCGTAAGCGTTTGGGAACTAAGGAGACCAACTGTTGTAGTATTGAAAGCAAAATGTTTCCCCACTCTTGCTTTGTGTAGAATTTCAGCTGCTCGAGACTTTACAGCTTCCTTTGTCATATTTTTCATTTCATAATCTGCCAAATATAGTCAGTGGGTGACAGGTCAGGACTGCAGGCAGACCACTTTAGCACCCAGACTCTTTTACTACAGAGCCACGTTGTTGTAATATTTGCAGAGTATGGTGTTTGGCATGGTGTTTCAGACATTGTTTACAGAAGTGTTCCTGAGTCTATGCAGTGATTTCTGCCAGAGAATCCTGTCTGTTTTTAATGGAGTGCCGCCTGAGGACCTGAAAATCACAGCCATTTTGGCCTTGTCCCATGCGAACAGAGATTTTTCTAGATTCTCAAAATCTTTGAATGATTTTATGTACCATAGAGGATAAAATCTCCAAATTCTTTGCAATTTTAAGTGGAAAACATTATTCTTAAATTGTTGAACTATTTCCCCATGCAGCCTTTCATAGAGTGGTTAAGCCCTCACCATGTTTAATTATGAAAGACATTTTATACCCAATCATGATACTGACCTGTTGCTAAACAATCTAAATTAGCTATGAGATGTTCTGCCGGTTGTCTTTTTTTTGGCATCATGCAACTTTTCCAGTCTTTTATAGTCTCGTCCCAACTTTTTTAGAACATGTTGCTGTCATCAAACTCAAAATGAGCTGATATTTTTCAAAAAACAATATAATTTATCAGTTTCAACATTTGATACGTTGTCATATTTTCAATAAAATAGAGTTTTAATTAATTTGCAAATCATTGCATTCTGTTTTATATACATTTAACACAGTGCACCAACTTTTTTGGAAATGGGTTTGTATTTTCCAATCAACTCACGCTAAAAAATACAGCCCTCTTCTTTAGTGCCCCCTAATGGTGAGGCAGGGGAAATGAAACAAAGCTTGCTGCTTTCGAAACCGGAGCCAAACTGAAGGGCTGGGCTGAGAAGGAGTGCGTGTTTCATTAAAACTACACCGGTGAGGAATAAACTGAGCACAGTTGGAGATAGCCACCTGCTCAAACATCTCTCAAATCTTCTACCCATTCCCTCCTTCTCCACAACTCCAGGAGTTAGCACATTTATTTACCCATAATGCATAGCTGTAAACAACGTCACAGCAATCTCAGGCTCGCTCACTCACAAGTTTACTAAACCCATCCATTATCAAACACGTTGATTCCTGGCCATGGTTATGGTGGGGCTGAAGCCTATCCTCACAGTGGGCAGGAACACACCGTGGATAGTCTACCAACCTATTGCTGGAATTACACACCAATCCCTAACACACTCAAATCTTGGTAATTTAGAGTGTCTAGTTGGTCTGGTATGCATGCCTTGGATTGTGGGAGGAAACCAGAGTATCTTGAGGAAACTCACACAAACACAGGAAGAACATGCAAACTCCACACAGAAAGGCCCTAGGCTGGATTCAAACCAATGACCCTCTTGCTGCAATAACAATATCATTCAAACGGTTAAATAACTAAACCACAGCTGAGCAATAAGGATAACTGTATTACTCCAGTGAACATATCTTTCCACAATGTGGGCAAGTTTCACTCGTCAAGCGTGTTCCCATTCCCTTAACAGCCCGCCAACGAGTGTGCTAACAAGCGCAACTGCCGATTTTCAAATTATTTTCAAATCGCTCCAGAGTGATGCGCAGTCGGCGGTTGATCAGCGCTAAGCTTCGGAGGATGGTCGCCGGGGAATTTCGTCCGACGTTAAACAGACTGCTCGGGGAAAAGGGACGCCACTTTAAACCCGGCAGTGAAGCGACAGCATCGGGGAAGTCGTTTCTTCTCGTTTCTCCAGAGGAGGGACACAGTGGAGCCCGCAGGAGGAGGTGAAATCGCGACGTCGCAGCGCACCGTCGACAGAATCGTTTTTCAGGGAGGTGCCGTACCCAGTTTCCGGGCCGAACATCTCCGATCCCCTCTCTGAGTCAGAGCTGCAACTGACTCTTTGAACAATCTAGGCCATTTCCTCTCATTTGAATAAAACTCAAATTTCCGACACGGAGCACTGAAATAGCAAATGGTGCATTCGGCGCTATTTTTCCCCGTATTCTTTTTTTTTTTTTTTTTGGCGCTTCGGAATTGGATGCCACGAGAACAATGAGCCACCGCCAACCAAACTTCACAGCACAACCCCTTCTCTGTACACTGTCCGCCATACGGTATTCAACTGGAGCTCTTATCGCAGACCATGTCTTAAGGGATCACGTCGCGCATTATGCCACAGACTATGAAGGCAGGAAAGTCATTCTTACCTTATTTCAGATGTTTGGTCGCACATCTATTGGAGGGAGGGATGGAGGGAGGGAGAGAGGGAGAGAAGGAGGGAGAGAGAAAGAGAGAGAACATTAGCGAAGTGGAAGAGCAGCAACTGAACTTGAAAGCAGGTTAAGGTTGTCACACCGAGCAGAAAAATGACAGCGTCTCAGACATCGTGCAGACTGGTGGTTTAAGAATAGGTCCTGTCAAGACACCACGGTAATTTATTAAACAAGGAACATAAAGTGTCCCGGGAAACCTCCCTTGAGGATTCCAAGTTTGCGCAAGCAGCATTAATATTTGTCAAATTTTCTTCCAATTCCGGCATAAAAGGGACGGAAAACGCCACCGCGGCTCATCCATTACAGTAACTCCCATAGTCACTCTAAATTTTAAGTAGCTAGAATATGCCAGAAAAGTATTTCTGTCTGTCAAGTCTTTACCTCAGTTAAGTCAAATGACTCTGCCCTCATAAAAACCATACAATTCCTGTATCTTCTTCTCTTTCCAATTTTTACTATTTTCATGGATTTCAGATGATGAGACCACATAATTTACATGCATTTGCACAAGCATATAATCCTGTGTTAAGACATTAGGTAACCCCATTGAATTCTAGAGCAAGTTTTAGTGGTATGATGGCCACTTCCGCATTTGTTTTATTGGTCATTTCCAAATAAATGATAGATAGGCCGTAAGTATTTGGACATTTTGCTATCTGCCTCTTTACAGAACCCCATTGGATTTGATGACAAAGAATTACAAGTTAAAGTAGGGTATTTTACATTCATATTAGGTGAATTGTGTAGGAATTTCAGTCCTTTGGTACAAAGTACATTGTCACAGTCTAAACTTAAGCACCACATTGTCTTATTATTCAAAGCTTAGCCAAAATCAAAGTCGACAAACAATCCAGGTGGCAACCATGTCTGCTCTCAATAGTCAGCACATTAGGGGAGTTTTTTTGCCCCCATTGCTGAAATAAAGAATGAAAAAATAGCTAACTGGTGACAACTTCAGCTAAAAAGAAAGCACGTTAAAAATAGTCAGTTCAGTTCAGTGGTATCATCGTTTACAGAGACATACTTGCTAAGCAAGTATAATTTTCCAGTAATATGATTTATTGCAGATGATGCACTCCCACTGCATCAATCCACATTTCACTGTACGTGATCTCTAGAGAGCAGCGAGGATTGTTCGTGACTCCCATACTAAAGGAATTCACTCATTGTGAAATATATCTGCGGTAATCTATAAAAAAAAAACACTGATTACTAAGCGCCACGCATAACGTGACTGTTCTTACTTGGAGCAATCACTATGCATTCTGCAAGGGACTTAATTGCATTAACCAGGAAATAATATTAGCAGCAATTGTCTAGCTGAGCAAAATTAAATAAAAATAAGCAGTGATGCTGTAAACTAAATTTAAGTCTTCTTACAGCACACTATTGATTTTTAAGGGTCACCCTTGGACATCAAAGATGCTGGGCTGCATTACGACTGCCCAGGGGAGAGAGTGAAGGATGAAGGGCCAGACCTGAAATACAAAACTAACACCTGGCTCCCCTGGCGGGAGAGGCGTGAGAGTTTGTGTGTGTGTTCTGAGTGTGTGTGTGTCCGTTTGTGTTTGTCTGTGTGTGATCTGTGAGTTTTGTGTTTCTGTGTGGGTGTGTGTGCTTGTGTACGTGTGGTACGTGTGTTGTGTGTGAACTTTATAAGCATATGTGCATGTTTCTGTGTTTGTGTGTGTGTGTGTGAGCATGTGTGTGCGTGTGTAACTGCAAGTGTGCATGAGCTTGTGTGTTTTTGTGTGTATGCGTATGAGTGCTTGTGTGTATTTGTGAGTGAGCTTGTGTATTTTTATGAGCATGTGTGTTTGTGTGTGAGCTCATGCATTTTCATGAGTGTGTGTGTGTGTGTGTGTGTGTGTGTGTGTGCTTTGTGTTTGCGTGTTCATGTGCGTGTATATGCATGCGTTTTCGCGTGCGTGTGCACTCATGAGTGTGTGTGATTGTGTGTTCATGCGAGTGTGTATATGAGTGCGTGTTCATGGGTGTGTTTAGGTGTGTGTGTGCACTCATGAGCGAGTGCGGGGGGATTGGGGAAGCGTTGTATTTGCTGGTGTTGCAGAAGAATGAGAGGATGGGAATCAGTATGAAATGGAGGGGGGAGCAGTAATTACCTTCATTTTTACACCTCCTCATAAAACCCAAATACACCAAAATTATCTATGTAATCACGGTCATCTACCAGACTGCACACAAAGGCAACGATGATCATGAAAATAAATAAACAGATCAATGTTGTACTCCTTTTTTCATACTTTTTTCAAATTTCCAGGCATTCCACTGTTTATATCAGTACGTCCCTGCATAATCGTCCAGTTGCCCCAAATCAATGTCTCGCTATCAATCTATCAACTGCATCAATCCATCTTTAACTACTCAATTACTTTGTCATTTCATTGTCAGCCACAGAATAATGAAACAGTTAGTTGCAGTGTTCATGCTAACCCAGCAGTAACGCTGTTATAAAATCACTCTGAGTCTATTTGTGATGAATTGCTTTTTCCACCCTCAATGGAGCCCACAAAGACAGGAAGTCAGCTAAACAGCGCTTCACGAGCGTATGCATCTCCCCTTTTGCCCCGGTCTCGTATGAGGTAGTGGACGCTTCACTGCTCAAATGTGAAAAGTGCGAAAGGGGTTAAAGACTTGAAGGGAATCTCTAAAAATCCACCGGAGATTTCGACACCCAGTGCCTTTGAAGTAGAAGGCAGAAGTGCCATAGAGAAATCTTAGCAGGCTGTCTTAGAGGTAAGGGGAAAGGGGGTCTGTGCTCCCTGTCACGCATCCTTGAATCAGGGGGTGCGGTGGGGTGGGGTGTCATTCAATAATATATCGTCTGACGGAGATATTGCATCGCGTCTTCCTCAGTCTCAGTCATTGCGTGGCCATCAATATACAAGAAGCCATAGTAAATGGGGCCTGGCAGTCTCTCATGAATGGAGGTTAGCAAAAGGCTAATTTCACATAGAAAGTGGTCACAGCTCACTGATTCATGTAGCCGAGATAGAAAATCCAGACCAGGCTTGATTCAGCACTAGATACCCTCAAGTTCTTAAGTACAATACTGAGCAAAAGTCTTAGGCACCCAACATTTTACAAAAATTTAAATCTGCCTTTAGTTGTTTACTTTTAGTTTTCAACATTGGTGTTGTTGAAGATAAAAAGTATATTTGAAATTCCAAATGCCAATTTAAAAATAGTTTTATCAAGAAATGTTTGTATTTCATTAAAAACAGTCGACTCAGTTAATATATTCTTCAGGAAACCCTGATGTCAACATCATGGCTGTCTGTAGTTACTTGGAGGGAGAGATGCAAGTGAGACAGTTAGTCTGCAGAAGAACGGTGGCAAGTTTTCCAAACTGCTTTGAACAAACAAAAAGCCAATCATCTTCAAAAACTATAGCACAACAGGACAGTGTCCCAAATTTTTTATGCAAAGCATAGTCACACCAAATATTGGTTTGATTTAGTGTTTAACAATTTACAGCTCTGTATTGTACATTTCTCAGTTATAAGAAACTTTTAATTTCATTAATTTTGCTAAGCATATTTGCCCCGTGAAATTGATTTAAATGTGCCTAGGACTTTTGCGCAGTACTATATGCTGCCTGTTAGGGACACTTTAGTGGCAGGAAAATGGCAAGCTATGCAGGGTTGAATGGCCTTCTCTTGTAACTCTATGTCATGAGTGGCCGGCCCTGATCCTAGGGCGTTGCAGTGTGGGGAGGTTTTTGGTGTTACTCACCACTAGATTGACCAATTAACACAGTGATAACACAGTTAACTCTCCTCAGCTAGTTTCTTCGGTCTTAAGTGGGCGAACAAACAAAAAAAAAAAAAAAAAAATTGCATATCCTGCAGTGCTCCACGATCAGGGTTGGCTAATTTGCGCTACTAAATATTAGGTTACATCATGTTATGTCATGATGTTATGCTTTGTTACCTCCAACAAGGAGCTTACGTATGTGACTGGTTGTGTTTTTGGATAGTTAGCAGGATTACGTAAAAAGTATCGGCCTGATTTTCATAAAGCTTTGTAAAGAGGTGTAGCATTGGCCGAGGAAGGACTCGTTACATTTTGGACTGGGTCCCAATCACGAGGTTCATAGACAAATTATTTTTCACTTTTGTTGATATTGCTAGATTGTCTCCAAGACAAAATAAATTCCTGACATCTTAAAATCCAGAAGATGGTAGAAATGTTCAATAGTGACAAAACATACCCAGTTGTAGAAATAGGATGCCTGGGTTTGCAGAATTGCATATCGTAGAAGAGTAAACTATTGGCCTTGGCAAAGATATTTGCTCTCCGAGTGCCACTCTAGTTATGTTAGCTAATGTTGTCATTCTATCTTATGTTCTGTTCTTATATGCTTTATTATGTACTGTATGGCCACAGTCCAGAGGGGCTGATGCAGGGTTAAAAGTCATAAGTAGGCAACACACTCCCCAGTTACAGCTACAAGGGCTAACAGATTTGCCTTTTTCAAGCACTACCCTCTTCCCAGCAGAGACTCCTGGCTGCCTGGCTCTCTTCGCAGTGCGGTACTACACAGATGGACAAGAGCTCACCAGATGGGCCGAGATCAGAAACTTCTGGAGAGGAGCCTCGAGCAGCCAGTGCCGGCACCGATGAAACATGCCCACAAACTAATCTCGCTAACTAACCAGCCTGCCGCTAATCCACTGAGTCACACATCACAGGCCTCGCACGAACGGGAGAGGGTGGAAGATTCGAACCGAGCTGTCAGCGACCAGTCCTCACGTCTTCCACCGGCACAAGGCCCTGCTGTTCAGGCAAGGTACTGTTGGATATCCGCACATCTGTCACCCTCCTCATCATATGAGAGTTTACAGCTACAGCAGGCACAGGCATTATTACCAGATATTTCCGAAAAGAAATAAGTAGGACACGGTGCAGAAAAATTCATTCTGGCAGAGGGAGAAAATGCATTGAATAATTCTACATTTTTATTTAATCCACTACTAAATATACATGTTGTATTTATGCAGCCAAAGTTATGGATTTCTGTATAGGAATTTATACTGATTTAGATGTGCAAAAATGCAAAACTGTTATGCTATACAGTTATATTGAATTAGACACCGAACTGTCGGCTTGTCACTAGGCAGCAGAGAGAAGGCGGGAAAGAGACAGTCTCTCTTTGGCTAAGAGAGTCTTCCATGGGTGATGTAATTGCTTTCTATTGACCATATACAGCTGAGCCCTAACTCTAAGCATGAAGCATAGCTGTGGGGAAATGACACAGTAAATAACCACACGTATCTTCCGTATCCATGCACTTCTCAGTCTCTTCATTAATGCAACCAGGACAGCCCTGACTATGTAGATGTATCATGTAGCCACAGCAATGGCTGAAGCCTGTGAAGGAGAATAGACCAGCCAAGCCTCCAGACAACCTGGACTGAGGCACAACTTAGAATGTAACAGGTTAGGATAGACCTACAGACCTTTAGAATCATAAAGGATAAGAGTTATAGGGCCCCTTTATAGGATATTTCTCTGAGCCAAACGTGGCCCTTCTTCAATTCTGAACCACCACCCTCCCCCCCATATTTCAGCCACAAATTATATAAAATAGTCAGAAGAGTAGAGAATAGTCAACCAAAGAAAAGGTATAGAAGCATGAAATACTCAGATCCTCCGCCGCAGGATGGCTGATATCTGACCTGGAAACAAAATCTGGGGGAGGGACAGACAGATGGACAGGATGATTGATAGAAGTATGAAAAGGCACATCTACATAATAAGAAGCAGCCATATTTAAAATTTATCAAGAAATATCCAACTGTTCAGGAGTTGTGGCCTGGAAAAGAATGGGATGGCTGATAACTGGCCAAAAAACCTACCTGGTGGAGGGATGGACAGACAGACAAGAGGACAGACAGATGCACAAAAAGGCACATCTACACAATGAGATGTATCTATACATAAAGTTTTGTAGAGAAAGATTGAACAGTTTAGGAGTTCCGGTCCCGAAAAGAACGGGGTTGCTAATATCTGGCCTGGAAACAAAACGTGGCAGAGGGATGGACAGAAGGACTGCAGGACAGATGGAAGTATGAAAAAGCATATCTACACAATAAGATGTATCCATTTATTAAATTTTGAAGAGAAATATTGAATGATTTGTGAGTTCTGGCCTAGAAAAGAAGCATGACAGGTGGACGAACAGACACACGGAGGGACTGCAATCATTCCTGCATTGCCATCCACTTCATGGTAGGGGATAGTAAGGCCTCAGGAGATGAATAGCAGCTGTGACTTTGTGTAGGCGGGCAGGTTTAAGAGGTTGGTGTGCTCTCTTTGAAGCATTTCTGTGAAGCGCAGTCATCTTGCAGAAGTAGCAAGCGAATGCAGCAAGCCGTGAGGTCACTGCTATTTTCTCGCTAACAATGCTAAGGAAGAGAGAGGCAACCAGCAGAGATATGGAAGAGATGGGCCTGCATTTATTCAAACTGCTGATATAGGATCTGTCAGCTGGCCGCCTGCACTACTGTGCTGTAGTGTGGGAATAGATATCAGCCCAGCCTGCTGAAATTGTGTTTTTTTTATTTCTTTGACAGCAGGGACAGTAAATGGCCACTAAACAGCTGTCCCAGAATTTAGCTATCAAGCTAAATTTCTTCCGGCACCCCTGGTTGTTTGAAATTTGAAGGCAGTCAGTCAAGCCGGTTTGAGCTGTGATTTAAGATGGTCAATCAGTTGTTAAGGCCAACTTGAAGCAGCAAGGAAGCTACCATAACATGTTCTCACAATGTTGCTGCGATTTTGGCAGAACATTGCATTAACAATGTCAGAACATTATGTACTTGCCTGATGGTTATAGACACCACTGGAGAGGTTTGCTGGTCTGGTAAGTTAGTCAGACTGTGGCCCCATATACAGTAGTATGAATGTAGCTTGAGGCAAGAAAGTGGCACAGGATACTTAGCTCAGCATTTTGGAAAAATAAGCAAAAGCAGTATGAAGGATAGCTGATGTGTATGAGAAACACAAGAGAAGATGGCAAGACTAGAGTCCATACTGTTCATCCAGTATTGCTGAAGCAGCAAATTGCAGTTTTTTTCCTCAGGCAGATTTTCTACAGTAGGGAACCGGTCACACATTGTTGACCCAACATGACTGGATATTTATAAGACTTGCAATTTCTGGAGATGTCAAAGAGCAGCCTCTATTTGCAAGGAAATTATCATCATTTTAGCATGCCGTGCTGGAAAGGTCATTGAAAAGACAAGAGGCATTGGACCCCACTGGCAAGAGGTTCATCGAAATGTCAACAGTACAAATGGTAATTGCACTATGTGGACCGGGCTGGGTAAACATGTTTCTATTAGGTATGCGTTATTTCACAAAAATTGAAAGCAAAGTTTTCTCTTCGACCTATTAAATTCCATGCATTTTATTTTATTGTTTTATCATTCAATGGGACGTAACATACCACCAGTGAACTGAATAATTCATGACTAGAGTTCTGCTTACAATGTGTGTGTGTTTTATATATTCACACATATACATTTTTTAATTATTATTTGTTGTATACACAGACATTTTTGCGCTGTAATGTGCAGATAATATATTAGTTAAAATGTCAATTGAATGACATTACAAAGCAAACTAAAACCTCACATATCTGTAGCATACACTCACTGAATTAGAAAAACGCTGAGCTTTACAAAACCTATACAGAGGAATACCAAAGAAACAATACGATAATGCACATCACAATGCTCTCCACCCTTAAAGTTAACATCAATGGTAAGCAACCATTCCAGGATATCTAGCATCCCCAAGGTGTCACTCCCGGCCGAAAAAAGCACACCTCGAGTTCTATTTTCGTGCCTTCGCAAACAAAAATACATGCGGCTGTTTTGTTATGCACAATTTTGTCCATCGCAAATGGCTTATTATTCGCCTTTGCCTAGTTTGGTCGTTTCCTGCTCTAAAATGAGAGTGTTTGCATCTCAAGCTGTCGCTCCATGGTTGTTACATGGGACAGAATCACAGCCAGCAGAGATGCTTGCTGATAAAGGCATATCGTTTCCTACATATTTTCATATTTGTTATGTAGCCTATAAATAATGTGTATAAAATGTTGGTGGGGTCTAATGGGAAGGGGAGGGTGAAGGGATATCTTTATACATGTGCAAATTTGCTTTGTGCAGGGGAAGTATAACTAATTAACTTCAGTCTTGCCCTTGTTTTAATACCACGAGTGCCATTTTTTTTATGGTTAAAATCGCCCACATCTTTCCATACAAGACTCATTGCCCAAAGCATCTACCTTAATTCCCCTGAAATGCTTTCATGCATTACTACATTTGGTTTTCAATGGACTGAAGGATGCAGCAGTATCACAAGATATATGCTCGTTCTTCACCAGACAAAACTGCCAGTATGCCATGGCATTAACAGTGGTTTTAAAGGGAATGAATCTGATAACCCCTCATGGAATGTAAACCCCCACCACATCCAGAGGTAATCAATTTGTCTCCATCCAACCCCTTTGATAACAGTGGCACAGCTGTGCTATCGCTTCCTGTTATGAAATTATCAAAATGGAGTCAGACATTGCGAGTTCTGAGCTCCAACACCATTAGCACTTACATATTCTGACTGTTTTAGTCAGTCAAAAATAGGCCGCTCATACGATAGCAAAAGCGGGGCTGCTCAATCCTGTTCCTAGACATCTACAGTCCTGTGGGTTTTCACCCCAACCTTCACAAAGCACACCTCATCTAAGAGATACAGCAGGGCTGCGGCTGCCCAACCCTGGTCCTGGCGATCTACTGTCCTGCAGGTTTTCACTCCAACCAGAACAAAGCATATCCAATGTAACAAAGATCTTACTACGCTGCAAATCAATTGAGTCTGGTATGCTAAATTATGATTAAAATGAACACCAACAGGGGGACAGAGCTTGAGGAACCGGGAGTTGCTACCACAGGTTTAAATCATTCCGACTCATATGAATCTGAGATATACTGTGTAGTGCTGTGCTGCCAGACAGTGGCTTACATATATGAGCTGTGACAGCATACTGTGTAATGAGCAGACTAATTATAACGAGACAGGACCATAATTTCAGGTGGATACACCAAGTGTTTTTACCACCCTCCATTTTTAAATCTTAATTGGCATTTTCCTGATGGCCGGGTCAAGGCAAGAAACTTCTGGGGCCTCATCTATACATGGTGCATAACCACCGAAAAAATATGTATGCAACTTTTTTTTTTTACGGATTTTGGATCTATAGTATGACAAAGTGGACTTTAAATCAAGAGGATTGTTCACACTCCTAAAATTTCATGTTGAACTTCATTAATCCAATAAAAACTGCATATCTTTTAGCTTACCTGTGGTTTTATGAATTAAGATTTATTTTATTTTCATCTTTTCATTTCCATCAAAAATGTCTATAAATAAGGCCCCAGATCTCCTGACCACAATTTTCATTCTTCCTCATAATTAATCTCTTGAGGGAGGGAGGGAGAGAGAGAGAGAGAGAGAGAGAGAGAGAGAGAGAGAGCATTCGGTTTCTTTTTTTAATTTATTCATTCTTTATTTCATTTTACCAAAAATTCCAACTGAGATTCAAAATACTTCTTTCCAAGGGAGAGAAAAAGAATGGTGGAGAGAAAGAGATATAGGGAGAGGGACTACTCTGCTAAAGCTGTAAAGTATATTCTACACTAGTATAATAGAGTATGCTGTTTTTGATATCCACAATCGTCCGCACATTTAACTGCTCGACCTATCTGACTTGTTTACTCAGGCCCACATGAGCTAAATCCTCTCTCTCTCTCTCTCTCTCTCTCTCTCTCTCTCTCTCTTTGCCTCTGCTTTCTCTCTCTGCTTTATAGTGCTGTTCTCTTAGCGCTGTGTTAGCGTGCTATCCCCATAGCGTTGCTTTTGTTTTAGTGGCACATGGCTGCGGTGTAATTTGTTGCCACGCGCGTCCGTATATTACTCTGAAGGGGTGCTCTCCATTCGGCAAAAATAAACAGCAATAAAACTGGATAGCAAAGGGCTTTGGAGCTGCCGTCTACAGCACAGTTTAGACATCATTTAAAAAGCAGGTCTGCCCACGCTGTTATTTAACCTATCCAGTGGAGTGGAGTCTGAGCAGCTATTTCATAATGGGGTAAATGCATTTTTTTATTCTGGCATATAGCCAGAGCCTGCATGATCTCATAGTTAAACGCATAGCTGGAAGCTAAAGATGGGAAACTGAAAAGCCTACAGCATTCGGTCGTCTTTCATCATCGTAGCTGAAACACTCAAGATCGAGAATTAGAACATATTTTAAGTGCCTTAGTCACTAACCTGATGAAACAAGCCTGTAAGCAAATTCACACCATAAGGGGCACAATGGAAGAACAATATTAATGAAAATTATTATCATTATTGTTGTTTTTGTTGTTGGTAACATTATCATCAACTATTTTTACACGATTTGAATTCACTGTTTTACATCCTTGATCCTGCTGTGTAGAAATTATAAACTATAGACTGGGATTTTATCAAGCGTAAAAATTTTAGTTCCTGCCCTATAAATCTTGAGGACTCACTTCAAAACAGCCAACAAATTGGACTTTGTGACAAGATGAATAATATCCAAACACTTATAAGACCATAAACTGCAACAGTGACACCAAAAAAATTGTAATCAAAACACTGAGACGGTGAAACAAAGAAAGGGCAATCGAACAGCCAATCAGTGACTTCATCAGATGAGTTCATTGTTTTAACTGATAAGAGTGAAATGTAAAACTGTTTGACATGCTAGAATAATTGCTCTTAGTGAATAATTTTCTGAACAGGCAAAAAAATTCAACAAATCAAGCAATGATCTCTGCTCAGCTCAAGCTCAACTGCATTGCTGCCACTTAAGAAAACAAATTTTCATACGTCATCTATTAGACCATATTAGACATTTAAACGGAACCCCCATACAATACTGTTTAATATGCAGGCCCAAAAATGATGAAAACAGCTTATCACGCCAGTACTGTACTATTATGATATTATGTGACTACCTGTAAATATGACAGAACTCACCCTTTAAAAGGTGATTACAATGTTCTGACTGAACATCCTAATACTGATCTATACCAATCCCTGCTGATGATTGAAAGCATTGGGACTTGGGAACTCTGACTTGTTTAAATCACATGCCAAATATTCTCCTCTTCAGATATTTAATAGAGGTCGCTCAGGGTCTCATCTTGTTAAGGAGTCGCTATCATATGCAAATGAATGGAGTGGCCTGCCATCAAATTATGACTGTGCCAGTTTATGACCCTGGCAGATATCCCCGCTGGGTGACACACATTTTGGCAGTGGGATCGCCCCGGGGAGGAGGGGGATTTATTTGGCAGGGCATTTCATGCCTCACCAGTGACCCCTGCTAAGTCATTTGGAGACTCACCGTCTGCACAGTATAAGCTGCGTGTGCAAAGTGTTCTTCCGGATTGCACTCAATCCAATCGCTTTTTACTCTAGGATGAGTGTATCCTGTCTATGCAAGCTCAGCTTTTGTGCTGCAGCAGGAGCCTTCCATATGATGAGTTTTTTAAGAATTCTGGTCGTAACTCTGCTCAAATTAGAAAAATGGAGTGTAGCCTACTCGTAATAAAAATAATTCCGACTGCACGGGGATTCCAAATCGGGCAGAAAAATTCAATCAAGTTTTCAATTAAATTTTATTTGCGTAGTGCTTTTCACAGACAGACTGTCACCAAGATGCTTTTAAGTGCTTGGCCCAAAGCCCCAAAATAGCAAACGAGCCAAAAAAAAAAGAAGCTTCTCATAGGGAGAAAGTACCTCAAACAGTGGTGAGCAAAAAATCTCCAAAGGGATGAAGTACAGTATCAAGTGAATGGTAAATTGGATGCAAGTGATGAGAAGCTTATTCAAATGGGGAATGGTTCATATACAGTACAAAGACAAAAAAAAAACATAAAAATAACAACATGCCAAAACTGTGGTAGCAAATTCTTTCTTGCACCCAGAGTGACACAGTTTTAACAATTACCAAAGAACAAGACGGGGCCAATCCTTCCTGAATCGATATGGGGTTCCAGGTCTAATTCAGAGACCTGAGTTACAAGGGTACTGGCCATTCCTGCAGCTATACAGTAACAGTATCAGCAACTGAAAATCGATATTCACAGCAGTTGAGGTACAGTAGCTGGAGGGTCATCCTGCAGCCTACAGTATTTTCCTTTGCCACTATTACCCATTACATTAGCTCAAAGCACACCGTGGGTGTTAGCTTGGAAACGTAGGTCCTGAAACACAAGATTAAATGCCTCATGTCTTGAAACACATCATAACAATGAGGAACAGAACTTAACGAACAGGCAACCTCAAGCTGCTTAACGGCTTCTGAATAGTGAGCCTTTTACCGAGAGCTAATAAAAAAAGAGCAGTTCTCCAAACACAAAGGTGAGAAATAATGTTTGTAAATCATGACCATTTACTACTACAAAATTACATAATTACAGACCAATTTAATCCCCTATAAAATAGAAGTCGCAGATCTTCAGAGATCTTCAGAGAACAACAACAGATAATTCAGGCAGTTACAGTCTGACCCATCATTACAAGAGTACATTTGAGTATGGGCAGCTCTTACTGTATAGATAGACACCAGTGATATTTTCAGAAATATAAGAGTTCTCCTTTCTCATGCAGGACTGTGAAGGTCAAGCCTCCTGGAGAGCCTAAGTAAGTAACCATACTGTTCATCTAATAGCTCTCTTGCGCTCATTTCCTTTTTGTCCAGAAAGTAAAATGGTGGAATTTGTTCAGTGCACCTAATAGATACATTTCTCCCTCTACAACCTGGGCAGATAGAGGAGTCAGATGGAAAAAAAAAAATACAGAAAAACAGGAAGCAGAAACAATCAGATTTATGTGCACAGAGTAGCAGTAGGAAGATGGAGAATTCAAAATCACAGGTGTACTATAAGGTGAGTAAAACAAAGAAATTGAAATGGCGGAATTGCCCAAAACAAGATTGATGGTGACATAATTGCAATACCGCTGCACCTATCTATCAGATCCACTATATGCTATTGGCATCATTTCCATAGCAAGAACAGCTTGTAGATAACCTTTTATTAAGAGTAACCCCACAAACATTAACATGAGGCAGAGAGAGAGACAGAGAAGGAGTAGAGCGATTAGGGAAGCGGGCACCATGTGCAACTCGGTTGTCAGATAAGTCAGGGATTAGTTCTATACATGCCAATGGGAAGCCCTCTGGAAATCCAGAAAATTGACCACTTTTGATGACAATGGAAGGGAGGTGGCAGGATAAAAGGAGTGAAAGAGACCAACTGTCTATCTAAGGGATGGAAGACCTAAGACACCTACTCATTTAGCTTGTTTTGCTGCTGTTCTGGTTTGTTTCTAAAACCAACCACTTATTGCACATTTGATTTCATTGAGGCAGTATAGTATGTTGCCATGTACACATAACCTTTAATTGTACTCTTACAACTGAGATTATTGATTTAGCCATCTCCAGGACTGTGATTGGTTATTTTTCATATGTCTCCTATTGCATATAAAGGGCTCTTTAAAACCCTCCAAAAGTATCCCATTTTGTCACTTTTTTAGCATAACAGTGCTCTTATTTTGAATCACAACACTGCTTCAGATTTTGCCTTACCCATAATTAATATCCACCCAGACCTTAGGTGTGACACTAATGCGCATTTTTTGCTCCAGGTGCATTCTAACAGTGGAGCCTATGCAAGAGATCTGATAGACCAACATAAAGCACATATACATTTTCAAATAACACTCAAAGCTCATGGTCAGATGAAGTGTGCTCATTTTTTGAAATCGATGTCAGGCATCCAGTGAATTATTTGAGGGGTGTTAATCTATCATGTTACCCATCTGGACCCACCCATAAAGCACTGTCGTCTTCAACCTCAGAACTGCTCTCTCTCTCTCTCGCTTTCTCTCTCTTCCTCTATCTCACACACTCACTCACCACTCTCTCTCTCTCTCTCTCATCCAATCACATCCAATCACAAATTTACACATCCATATGCACCAACACACTGATGCAACTACACACAAAATGATACTCACAGTTACATACACACAGAGAAACACACACAAACACACTTACACACATCCACACACACACGCACACGCACACACGCACAAACACACACTCTCCCTCTCTGACAAAGAGCCACACAAATACAAAGAGTGGCCGTGCAGCAATAACACTCACATACATAAATGCATACACACACTGACGTACATACACACACACACACACTCGCACATGCTCGCCCTCCCCCACTCAATAACTCTCTCTCGACGATCCACATATATAAACACCCACTTATGCTCAGTAATCATTCCCTGCCCAAAATTCCCTCTTTAATACAGCACATACAGCAACATCGTAGCCATATTGGCACCAGCCATACATTATGCATTAACAATGCCCTCCCGAACGCTGGGTTCCCCTGTGGCAGGGACTAATGTAAGCTGACTGCATCTGCTTCGCTTTGCATGGCCCTAATCAACACCTATACGCAATTAAAATTCTTCTTGCCGGCTTTTGATCTGTTAACTACCTCATTTGCATTATTCACTCCGCCGCAGATCTTCATTAGGAAGTGGCAGCTTTGGCGCAAGCCGATTAGAAACAAAGAGAGTGAGAGAACGACAGTGTTAAAGTTGCGAAAAATAAATATAAAAATATCGCGTAAATATTAAAACAACACACAAAAAAAAAAATTAGACGAAAGTGATTCAGAACACCTTTTCCAGAAAGTGGGAACAACACAAAGCTGTCTTCTCTCCTTCATAACAACACACTGCAAAAATAGAAAAATAACTCCACCTTAAGTCTCACACAAAAACGCAGTACTTTTGTTTCATTTTAAGAGTTAGAATCTTAATCATATAGTTTATTTTGCTAAATTAAACAACATACTGCCAGGACGGTGAGAAATGTTGACTCATTTCAAGATTTGCCAGTATTGTTAAGCACATTTCCCCGAGCACTCAGTAACTAATATTTTCCAGTGGAGATAAAAAATTAAACTAAAAAAGGCTCATTACGAGACTAAAATGCTCATTAAAACAGTCTTTTTTTTTGGCAGTGAAATGGCACCAAGATATCTCTCTTACACTGCTTTTTCCTTGCCGAATCCTAGGTAAAAAGTGCTGGGTAGGGAAATGAAGGAGTTGAGCGGTATTGAAAAGAGAATGATTCAGGTTCCATTTGAGAACATTCAGAATAAGTTATAAAAACTTTGTGGGCAGATTCAGTCCACGTCGGCCATCTGCTTCGCTCTTCTTTCTGCGATGGCGGTTGACGAGTCGCCCGCATTGCGTAACTGTGGGCCGGCTGTGGCTGCATAAAAGCGACCCACAGACATGAGAGCGGTCGTTCGTACCCACAGGACACCCTCATGCTCTCCAGCGCGCAGGTGTAAAATGCAGGATCACAAATTAAATTTCCTCGCAGTTATTTCCTTCCAATCACCTGCTTTCGCCAATTAGCCTAAATCACCGTCTGGGAGGAAGGATAAATTAGTGAAATCAGAGGGCTGGATTCTCGGGTAGAAGAAATAGCACCTGGCAGGTATTCATTTCCTGACCCCCACACTCTACACCTCTGCACACCTGCTGGTATTACTCTAATGTTAGCCTTCTGCTAAGAAAAGTGTGACCGTATTTGCAGTCTGTGAGGGTGGTAATGGTAATCCTCCTGCTTTATTGTCAAGAAACTCCTAAGGAAGTTATTGGAGTGGTTTGCCGGTGCGCGTTTATGGAGGCTGAGCTGTCAGTACCAGGGTGAGGAGGGGGTTGTCATGACAGTTCTAGGGGTCTACAAGGCTGGGGGGTAAACAGCTTAGGGCCCAACAATTCTAGAAAGATCCCAAAAGGGGGGTCCCCCACCAATATTCTTCCAGAGGACCCAGCGAGGCTCCTATCTGTAATTATTTACCATCTGAGTTATATTTCCACAAGAGTAGGTGTTATGTCATTTGCAGCCTGCTAGGATGGCAATGAGTAGACATCTTATGTCATTTGCATGCTGCTCGGGTGACAATGAGAAAATATTTTACTACTTTTCCAACATAAAAATCGTTAGTAGCTCACTGTATGGTCTGTGGGAGACGGAGTGGAGAGGGAGAACTGACTTGTGCCACACTGCCAATAAAGAGCAAAAGCTAGCTGAGGGTGCAGCGCATCGTGTCGGTAACAAGATTGGCTCCCTCTGCCCAGGGTGCAGTTTAGACACGGTCCCTTAGGGGTCTGTTAATCAGGAAGCCTCTGAAAGATAGGCAGGAAGTCACTGCCGGGCATAACTCAAGTCAGGCCACGAGCCAGAGAAATCCGTTATGGAGACCATTCCCACAAACGCATTCACTCCTGGCAGCGAATGTCTGAAGATACAAATAAATGTGTACAGCCTTCGAGAATGATCGCTGTTTTAGAGATGTGCGGAGAATTTGAAGGATCTCCCATCGCGAGATTGAAAAACTTTTTCCAGACAGCACGGCTTGACAGCGTAGACTGATACATCTGGCTGCCTGTCATCAGAGAATAATTTATAGCAGGAAAGATCAACAACTGCTCTTCTCAGAGTCAAGATGTCTATGCTGACAGTCACAGTGACACCGATGTCTTCACAGTTAACTCAAATTAGTTCATGTAAACCAATTAGCTCCAGGCTAAAAAAAAAAAAAAAAAACGTAAACAGAAAGTACAACCACATTGCGTGCACATAAAAGCCTTCCAATAATTTACAGTTTTATCACAAATTTAATTTGAAAATTAAGTTTAGAGGTACAGTAACAGAGACATTGCAGTAACTATATTGACTGCGATTATTCAAGAATATTCATTTCATAAAGTCGAGCCCAATTACGTGGTTGCTCTTACAAAGAAGCTCCCACTCATAACAGGTAATCCCTTATATAATCCAAATTTACACAAATGCTGAACGTTCTTGATGACCAAAAATTAGATGCCAACCCACTTACCGACACACACACATGCACACACACATCTTACTTACTGGTCTGCTGTTGATACATAATGCATGAAGGATTTGTGCAATTTAGCGCACCCTTCCATGGCGCGTCTGTGTAAGACTGCATTTTACATTGTTGCTGAAAAAGTGAATCTCTCTGTTACATCAGCTTTGATTCCCCCGCAGGGATCCAGTTATGCACTTCTGCAGAATAAGTATAATTTCATCATCAACGCTACCTGAGCAGATGCCGCGTGGAGTGCTATTCGCCAACACGCTTATTAGCGTTCCTGCAAACCGAGAGGCTGTTAATTGCGTGGAATAACACATCCGAGACATTAGCCGCTCTCTGCAGTCATCATGGAACACGTTCCCTGCAGAAGCGTACCTGCACTTCCTCGGTTCAAGAACGTGAAGCCTGCCTCAATAAAGCGCAAAGCTCTTTCTTGTGACCGACAGTGCAGTCCACAAATATTAGGACAGAGAAATATTTATTTTACTTATGGCTCTGAACTCCAGTGCTTTGGATTTGTAAACAATGATTATGAGGTTAAAATCAAGGCTCCTAGCTTACAATTGCTGGTATTTACAGTACTGAGCACATTTTTGGCACATTTAACACAATTCCAGGCTTACAAAAATCATTAAAGGTTTCTAAATATTGAAAAATGTACTACAAAGTGCTGTGAACTGTTAAAAACGAACTCAAATCAATATTCAGCGTGAATGCCCTTTTCCTAAAAATTTAGGACACCGTCGTACAGTTTTGTAGTTATATAAGATAATTGGCTGTTTGGTTGTTCTGAGCAGGTACACTGTTATAAACTGACTGAATTTAACAGATAAATTAACGCATTGTCTCCTCGTTATTTTAACTGTATGTAGAGTCCAGCGCACGTTTAACTGTGGTTAACAATTAAAATACACAGAACTCTGTTGTAAACTTATTGTAAAATTACAGTTAAAATAACTGGCAAAAAAAAAAGGTGCCAGTTAAATTAACAAGTAAAACGGTGCAAGTTTATAACAGTGTAGGAGAATATGCCACAGTTCCTCTGCAGGCTCTCAGTCTCTCTTACACCTGTCTCCTCAGGTAATGCCAGACAGCCATGATGATGTTGAGATCAGGGCTCTGTCATGGCATATTATTTGTATCAACTGCATTTAGTGAAATACAAAGTTCTTATGTAAGATTTATTTATTTATTTGAATTCATTATTATTTTTTTAAATATAAATTAACATTAGATGCATCAAATGTGCCCTTTATCAGCAGCCCCAAAAATATGGAAAAAAAAAAAAAAACATTCAAAATCAAATTTAAATTTAAAAAATCTAGGGTGCCGAAGACGTTCGCACAGGACTGTACATGTACAGTATACTGTGTTAATCATGTAGGAACTGGAGCACTTTATTCTAGTTGTGCAGCCCAAGTACTTGCAGTCAACGCTATATTTTGCCATCAAACAAGCTGCATAAACCTTTCTTGAAGTCACCATCAGTAATTGTCACAAATGTTGGGAACAATAAGGCAGCCACGCATCTCATAATCTGTCATGCTGCCCAGTTAGATGACCAACAACAAGAACTTGCAAGAACAAATCTGGATAATTCAGAATATTCTGACATAATATCCATTCTTGGACATAAATAATTTACTAAGTAGCGACAAATACACTGAAATACATTGAATTTGTTATTTCAATAGATAATACAGAGACCCAATGTTTTGATATTTCCAAGTAAGAGCAATTCCTGCTTAACAGTACGATGAAAATCCAGTATATTTATGAGCCTTTGCCAGGATATTATTCTCAGTACATCTTCAAGTGCTTCTAATATCACTTTTCCCCCTCTGTCATGGAAAACATCAGAACAAGACCACCTGGTATTTTATCACATAAAAGAGAATACACTGACTCCCTGAATAGGGGAAAGTAATTTTTTGGAGTTGTAATAAAATCGCAAAGAAGAGGTGTCTGATTTGACAAGGGGTTATGCCATACTCACTGGGCACAGGACAGCACATTTGATTTGGATATTAGAAAATAGAAAATTTCAGCAGCAATCGGAACAGTTCACCGTGCCCTGGAATAATACTGGGCTAATTTGTACTTGGCCAGGCTCTACCAGAATGTTCCAGTGCCCAGACAAAATGTGCTAATTTACCCATAATGTCCAGCATCGTGCCAATGGAGAAGGCCGCTTCTGACCATTTGTGACAGTGTAAAAGACATTACCGAGGCTAGATCAGCTGCCTAAGAATGTCGTTGCCCATCACGTTTGGGCGCACAGACACTATAAAAATATAGCAAGGCCTCTTGTTATTTCAACATGTTTTAAGCTGTCAAGTCAACAAACATGTAATCAAGTCCAATTGAAATCCTCAATTTTTTCAAGAAAATTTAAACATTTAAGTTGAGTTGAATTTAGCCTCCCCACAGAATCCTGGGACATATGACTACTCAAAGAGTTCACATATTCATGACTTAGCAAAGAATGCAAATACATATGACCAATCATAAAATATTACAACACATGACAATCAAATGAATATCAGTATACTTGACTACCAGTATAATAATAGCTTGCATGACTACTCAAAACATACTAGGACACCTGACTACCCAAAGCATTGCAGTGCACATGGCTACTCAAAAAACATTAGTACACATGACCACCCAAGAATATTCGTACACATGACTGCCCAAATAATATTAATACATAAAGCATAAAAACCCAAAGAATACATGCACACGTGACTACCCAAAAAATACAAGTACATATGACAACCCAAAGAATACCAGAACACGTAACTATCCAAAATACTAGTACACGTGACCACTCAAGAAAATTTTTGTATACATAACTACACAAAGAATATTAGTATATGTGACTACCCAAAGGATACTAGTACACAAAACTACCCAAAGAATATCAGCAAAAAAAAAAAAAATTCTGCATGTCTACACTGAAAAAAATGAAGGCACAGTGGAGGTAACAAGCATTAAGAACAAATTTAATATTGTTCCCCAAAGGAAAAAAAAAAAAAAAAAAATGCCTACAGTACACCTTTATAATTTATTGTGTGGAGGGGCGCCGATCCACACTACCATATCACGCGAATTAAGGTCACGTATGCCATTTCCCAGAGGCACCTTGACTGTAAAACACCACAGAAGGTGAACTTCCTGCCGTAAACATTGTCTCGAAGCAAATTTGTTTCCCTTAACGATCTGTGCCTTATGTAGCATTGGACAGCACAAAATCGATAACCCCCCACCCCACCCCAAATGCCCTCATTGCTCTGTCAGCAGTAGCCCTGGTTGTGGGAGAGGGGGTTCTGGAGCCCACTGTATCACTCCATCAATCTCAGCATCATAGCCTGAGAAGCAAAGGGACTACAGTGTCAATACATTGATTAAAGATGATAAATAATTTAAGGTATTCTGCTCTAACACCATATTGATGTTTCCAGGGTGGTGATTCTCCACAGTATCCCTCATCCCCTAAGGTCATCTCTCAAATGTCGGATAGCCTGAATGAATTCAGCTGTTGTGCTTCACTTGAATTGCTCTCTCTCTCTCTATCTCTCCCTCTCTCTCTTCTCTCTCTCTCTCTCTCTCAATCTCAGTCTCTCACAGTTCCATCAAATTAGACCTCAGGACCGACACTGGAAATTCACTCCAGCCATTGTTCAAAAATCATACACTTTTAACAAAAAAAAAAAAAACAAGTAAATCCTTTTGTACAATCTGCCAAAAAAATAACTATTCCTCTCACTGCTACACAACAATGATAACCCCGTGTAACCCCCTGCCACAATAGGGAGGCAGACATCTCTCAGAAAGAGAAGACTACTGGTAGTTCACGCAGAAATCGAGTGATTGTTAAATTGTCTTGGTTTGACGCTTATCACCAGTTTTCTTGTTTCCTGGATTTGAGCACATTTCTTCCCTTTCAGCGGCGACTTAGACATCCCTTCTGACAGCTGTTAGATTTGATGCTACTCGGAACAGTATTATAAGCCAAAACATTTTATGAAAAACTGGCTAATGCTTGCACACACTGTATTTAGCAAAAGCAGGCCTGCTGGGAAGAAACAAGGTGACAGCATAAGCCAAAACAGGAATAATCTTGACATAGGTTAGTATGCAAAAGCACAATTAGCCAACGGATGGAATTTCTAGCTAGATAGTCCTGTGTCAAATTTGCACTGGTGATGAGATATGGAATTATGTTCTGAAAAATAGCCATTAAAGTATTGTTCAGAAAGTACGAAAGCGCTTTAAGATATCGATGAAAAAAAAAATGAAGGAGCATTAATAGGACTAAATACATAGAAGTCAAATACGACTCCAAACAATGCTGAAATCTGCTTACGCAGTGGTACAAACATTTGCTTTCGTAATGCAGGGTGGGGTGCTGTGGCGCATGTTTTATGTAACTTATCTTTGCTGATAATACAGGGAGGGGTGCAATGGCACAGACAACTGAATTATGTGATTGATCTTTGCAGATCATACAAGGAGGGGGTGCTGTGGCACAAACATCTGTTTTATAAAACTTTTCTTGCCCAATAATACAGTGAGGAGGTGCTGTGGCACAAACATCTGTTTTATGAAACTTTTCTTGCCCGATAATACAGTGAAGAGGTGCTGTGGCACAAACATCTGTTTTATGAAACTTTTCTTGCCCGATAATACAGTGAAGAGGTGCTGTGGCACAAACATCTGTTTTATTAAACTTTTCTTCTCCAATAATACAGTGAGGAGGTGCTGTGGCACAAACATCGGTTTTATGAAACTTTTCTTCCCTGATAATAGTGAGGAGGTGCTGTGGCACAAACATCTGTTTTATTAAACTTTTCTCTGATAATACAGTGAGGAGTTGCTGTGGCACGAACATCTGTTTTATGAAACTTTTCTCTGATAATACAGCGAGGAGGTGCTGTGGCACAAACATCTGTTTTATGAAACTTTTCTCTGATAATACAGCGAGGAGGTGCTGTGGCAGAAACATCTGTTTTATGAAACTTTTCTCTGATAATACAGTGAGGAGGTGCTGTGGCACAAACATGTGTTTTATGAAACTTTTCTTCCCCAATAATACAGTGAGGAGGTGCTGTGGCACAAACATCTGTTTTATGAAACTTTTCTTCCCCGATAATACAGTGAAGAGGTGCTGTGGCACAAACATCTGTTTTATGAAACTTTTCTCTGATAATACAGCGAGGAGGTGCTGTGGCACAAACATCTGTTTTATGAAACTTTTCTCTGATAATACAGCGAGGAGGTGCTGTGGCAGAAACATCTGTTTTATGAAACTTTTCTCTGATAATACAGTGAGGAGGTGCTGTGGCACAAACATCTGTTTTATGAAACTTTTCTTGCCCGATAATACAGTGAGGAGGTGCTGTGGCACAAACATCTGTTTTATGAAACTTTTCTTGCCCGATAATACAGTGAGGAGGTGCTGTGGCACAAACATCTGTTTTATTAAACTTTTCTTTCCCGATAATACAGTGAGGAGGTGCTGTGGCACAAACATATGTTTTATGAAACTTTTCTTGCCCGATAATACAGTGAGGAGGTGCTGTGGCACAAACATCTGTTTTATGAAACTTTTCTTGCCTGATAATACAGTGAGGAGGTGCTGTGGCACAAACATCTTTTTTCTTCCCCAATAATACCGTGAGGAGGTGCTGTGGGACAAATATCTGTTTTATGAAACTTTTCTTCCCCGATAATACAGCGAGGAGGTGCTGTAGCACAAACATCTGTTTTATTAGCTCCGCCAACGAAGTTGGGGCGGAGGTTATGTTTTCGCCCATGCTCGTTTGTCTGTCTGTCTGTCTGTTTGTGAACAAAATAACTCAAAAAGTGATGCATGGATTTGTCTGAAATTTTGTGGGTGCATTGCTATTACATCAAGGATGCACCCTATTAATTTTCACTGTGATCAGTGGAACAATATGGCCGCCATGACAGCCATCTTGAAATCGTATGACATGCGATCACTGAACTTTGCTCCCACTCACGAAGATTTGGATTGTGCTGCCTTGGCGGAGGTTTGCACTCTACGAGTGCCTCTAGTTAAACTTTTCTTCGCCGATAATACAGCGAGGAGGTGCTGTGGCACAAACGTCCGTTTTATTAAACTTTTCTTCCCCGATAATACAGTGAGGAGGTGCTGTGGCACAAACATCTGTTTTATGAAACTTTTCTTTGCCGATAATACAGTGAGGAGGCGCTGTGGCACCAACATCAACTTAATGTAACTTACCTTTGCTGAAAATACAGGGAGTGGATGCAATGGCAGAGACAACTGTTTTATGTAATTTATCTTTGCCGATAATATACAGAGGGGGATGTTGTGGCACACACATCTGCTTTATGTTACTTATCTTTGCTGGTAATACAGGCAGGGGGTACTGTGGTGCAAACATCTGCTTCCTATAAGTTATCTGTGCTCGTGACAGGGGGGGTGGTGATAAACTGCTGAACGCGTCATGGAGGACACGCGGCGAAGGTGTGAATGCACTCCGCGCGTCTTCGTACCGAGGCGTGAACACGAGTGCCTGTTTAAAAATGCAAGGAGAAGGTGACATGGTCTTCACTAAAAAAAAAGAAAAATGTGATATGGTTTTGACGTCACACAATCTGTTTTAGGATGCTGCAAACAGGGTGTGATATTGATGCAGTTGTGATGATATACACAGAGGTGGACAATCCAGGTTCAGAAAGTAAAAGTCCTCCCCAGTATTTAGTTCCAACCTCCTGGATTTGCTAAATAAAACAGCCCTTCAGACCAGAGATTGGACTAGTCAAGAAAATCAGCAGGTTGAGTTGATGGTGGAAGTAAAACATGGTGGGAATTTTACTTTCTGACCCCTGGAAAGTCCACCTCTGGATATACAACAGCCACTTGCGTCAGATTCATCTGACATTCTGTATAATCCTTTCCCCCTCCTGCTCTTTGGCAAGTGCAGATAAATTTCATCTGTATTACCCCTCAAATATTTTGTTCTGCCAGCTTTTCTGCAGGACAATATGTACTCCATTTAGAAGTTTTTGTCCACGCACCAGATTTAATTAGCGGTTTGAGTTAAAGCAAAATGGATGAGTTAATCCAGAGGTTGGATATAAGGTTGGATTACACTAACAAAATGCTGAAAAAAACCACACAATTAACATTATTCCAGAGAGGATGTTCGTGCATCTTGTGCCCCACTAGACCCCTATGGATGAGTTCCCAAAAAATTATGAGCATCCTGCCCAAAACAGAGACAAGGGCTCCACTCCTGGAGCCAGACCTGGGAGGTAAGCTCGCTGGCGAGTGCCTGGTGGCCGGGTTTTCCCAAGACCCGGCCGGTTTCAGCCCGAAGAGGCTGCGGGAAGCTGCCTCTGCGTGGACTCACCACTCACAAGGAGAGGAGTCGGGGTTGGGTGCAATGTAGACCAAATGGCAGACAGGGGCAGAGACCCTAGTTTTCTGGGACTAGGCTATGGTAACTGGCTCTTTGGACATGGAATTTCACCAGGCTGCCAGGGAAGGAGCTGGAGCTTGTGCGGCGGGTTGAGCAGTACCGGCTAGACATAGTCAGACTCACCTAAATGCAGATTTCTGACTCTGGAACCAAACTCCTAGACAGCAGTCTGACAAAAGTCTCTTTTTCTGGAGTTGTCCAAGATGACAGGCAGTGAGCAGGCATGGGTATATTTATATCTCCTTGGCTAAGTGTCACGAGAAGGTATTTGCAATGCGCTTGCAGGTTGCGCAGGGGAAAGCTCTGCCTGTTGTTTGTACTTATGCACCTAACAACAGTTCGGACAATCCAACCTTCTTGAAGTCCCTGGCTGGGGTCCTGGAAAAGGCTCCAACTGGGGATACCATAGTTCTGTTGGGGGATTTAAATGCTCACGTGGGCAATGATGGAGACACTTGGACGGGAGTGATTAGGAGGAATGGCCTCATTGATCTGAACCCGAGTGGTGTTTTGTTATTGGATTTCTGTGTTAGTCATAAATTATCCATTACAAACACAATTTTCAAGCATAAGGGTGTTAATAAGTGTACTTGATACCAGAACACCCTTAGCCAAAGGTTGATGATCGATTTTGTAATGGTGTCATCAGATCTGTGGCCGTTTGTTTTGGACACTTAGGTGAAGAGAGGGGCAGAGCTGTCAACCAATCATGACCTGGTGATGAGCTGGATCAGATGGCAGGGAGGACTGCCGGACAGACATGGTATTCCAAAACACAATGTGAGGTTTGACTGGGAATGTTCGGTAGAGGACCCTGTACGGGCGATTTTCAGCTCACACCTCTGGAAGAGCTTTTCCCATATCTCGAGACTGGGGACATGGAGTCTGAGGAGACCCCACTGAAAGTCTCCATTGTGGAAGCGGCTGCTGTGAGCTGTGGCCTGAGGGTTGTTGGAGCCAGTCGTGGCAGCAACCCAAGGACCCGTTAGTGGACACTAGCGGTGAGAAAGGCCATCAAGCTGTATAACGTTGCCTTTTGGACCTAGTTAGCTCAAGGGACCTCTGACTCAATAGACCGGTATCAACAGGCTAGAAGGACTGCAGCCGCGGTGGTCGCAGATACAAATACTCATGCTTGGGAGGAGTTTGAGAAGGCTATGGAAAAGGACTTTTGGGCGGCCCCAAAGATGTTCTGGCAAACCGTCAGATGACTCAGAAAGGGGAAGCAGGGCTTCGCCCAGGCTGTTTTCAACAGGGGTGGGGAATGGCTGACCTTAACTGGGGAAATTGTTTGGCAGTGGAAGGAGCACTTTGAGGATTGGAATCAAACTGAAATGCCCTCCATGGAGGAGGCAGAGATGGAAGACACGAGTGAGTCTCAGTCCATTACCCTGGTGGAAGTCAGTAAGGTGGTTGAAAAGCTCCACAGTGGCAAGTCACTGGGGATGGAAAAGATTCGCTCTGAGATGCTGAAGGGTCTAGATATTGTTAGGTTGTAATGGCTGACATGCCTGTTCAACATTGCGTGGATATCGGGTACAGTACCCTTGGACTGGCAGACTGGGGTGGTGGTTCACATTTTTAAAAATGGAGAAGGGAGCGTGTGCTCCAACAACAAGGGTATCATACTGCTCAGCTTCCCAGGGAATGCCTATGCCAGAGTGCTAGAAAAGAGACTTCGCCTGATTGTCGAACCTTGAATTCAGAAGAAGCAATGCGGGATCCATTCGAGCCACGGAACAGTGGACTAACTTTTTATCCTTGTACGAATACAGGAGGGGTCATTGGATCTAGCCCATCTAGTCTATGTATGTTTTGTGGACTTGGAGAAGGCTTATGACTATGTCCCATGAGGTATCCTGTCGGGGGTGCTGCGGGAGTATGGGGCTCCAGGGCCGTTAGTTCGAGCCATCTGATCCCAATACAAGCAAAGCAGGAGTTGTGTGCGCATTCTCAGCATTAAGTGGGACTCATTTCCAGTTGGTGTTGGACTCCACCAAGGGTGTGCCTTGTTACTTATTTTGTTCATGATTTTCATGGACAGGGTGTCAAGACCCAGCCGAGGCTTAGAAGGTGTCCAATTTGGTGGCATCAGGATTGCATCTCTGCTGTTTGCAGATGATGTGGTCCTGTTAGCTTCATCATGCTGTGACCTCAACGTGCACTGGAGTGGTTTGCAGCTGAGTGTGAAGCAGTCATAATGAGGATCCGCACCTCAAAATCTGAAGCTATGGTTCTCTACCAGAAAAAGGTGGATTGTCTACTTCAAGTGGGGCATGAGTTCTTGCCCCATGTGGAGGAATTTAAGTATCTTGAGGTCTTGTTCATGAGTAAGAGTAAAAATGGAGCGGTATATCGACAGGCAGACTGGTGCAGCATCTGCTGTAAAGTGGGTGTTGTAACAGTCCATCGTGGTGAAGAAGGAGCTGAGCTTAAAGGGAAAGCTCTCGATTTACTAGTCAATCTATGTTCCAGCCCTCACCTATGGTCATGTGCTCTGGGTAGTGACAGAAAGAACAAGATTGTGAATACAAGTGGCCAAAATGAACTTCCTTTGCAGAGTGGCTCGGCTGTCCTTTAGGGATAAGGTGAAGAGCTTGGACATCCTGAAGAGGGTCAGAGTAGAACTGCCACTCCGCTGTGTTGAGAGGGGTCAGGTGAGGTGGTTTGGGTATCTGGTTTGGATGCCTCCTGGACACCTCCCTTTCGAGGTCCTCTGGGCATGTCCACAAGGGAGGAGGCCTCGAAGCAGGCCCAAGACACGCTGATGGGACTATATCTCTGGTTGGCCTGGGAACGGCTTGGGTTGCCCAGGAGGAGCTGGAAGAAGTGGCTGGGGAGAGGGACGCCTGGGCCTCACTGCTTAGTTTACTATGTCTGCGACCCGGTTCCGGATAAGCGACAGAATATGGATGGATGGATGGATGGATGGATGGATGAATGGATGGATGGATAACTGTAGCTGACTGGGTACTAAAACAGGCCAGAGGGTCAGCAACATTACCAAACTGATGAAAACAGGCACTGTTTCCCGAGCAAAAAGCTCACAGCCCTGTGCCATGCAGTTTATTAATGACCACTCTTGTTTAATGTTGTGTCAAAACACGCTCAGATACAGGAAGCAAAGACTCAGCGTCTTTCATTTTCAGGTGTCAATACCAAAAGTAAACAAAATAATCCAACTCGCACCCACCTGAGGTTTTTCAAAAATGACATGACTTTCAGAGCAATGCGTGGAGTGTGCGCACTGGGGAAATGTGTCTGTCAGTTTGCATATTTAATACACCTCAGGTAGAGCACAGCTGCTTTAGCAGTGACTGAAAGTTTTTTCTTTTTTGTAGTTTTTCCACCTTCCCCACCTTCTTCTTGTGTTTGACAAGTCTGACAACTCCGTTTCAGTCGTCCGTTTTTCTCCGACTCTCAAAATGTCTGCTCCACCATATGCCTTTAATTGGAGGATTCTGTTGCGGTAATATGCTCACTTGGAACTTCTCAAAATCATTACCGTGGAATAAGACGTGTTTATGGTGATACTGATCTCGGCATTTACGAGCGGAGTCTCAATTATGGCTGGAAGATATGAAGATAAATCAATTTATTCGCTAATGCACATCTTGACAAATTAGTTATTTCAGCCGGTGTTAATAAACACATAAAGCTGGCATTAACAAAATGCACACAGTTCTCAGATAATAGCTTGTCTTGCCGATCCCTGTTGAAGCGCTGCATTTGTAAAATGTGCCATTGCATTAGTTTATGGTCGTTCCTCATCGCAGCTTTTGGCAATTGTGTTGAATACCATCAGTTAAATGTCGCATGAATACTCCCACATCCTAATTATTTTTCTCCTCCGTGCCACACGCATGATGAGTTAAAAATATGCCGGGGGCCATGGTGGGATTTGATCCCCAGCCAATCGTCTGCGCAAAGGTTTCTTAGGCTAACAAGCTACAACTATTTATCAATTGAATATGACCAGCTTATTCCGGTTCGGGGGGGCGGGGTCTGGAGCCCATTCCAGCAATTCACTGTACCAGGGGAAGGAACACATCTGGAACAGTTTTCCAAACCATTGCATTAATTGCATACCATTCACACACACTCAAAACATTTCAGTCACCAGTTAGCATGCTTTTCTTTCGACTGTGGGAGGAAACTGGAGTACCCACGCTAAAACCCACATAAGCACTACACAGAGAGGCCCTTGGCACAATTCGAACTCACGACCTTCCTGCTGAAAGGCAAAAAGCATTAGACAGTGCTCCATCATGCCGCCCTTTGAGCGGTCAGCTAAAGGCTAAAATGCCGCTAGCCAAGGGGAAAAAGGTTTTTTTGAACTTCAAGAATATGCCACTGCGAGTGCAGTCAGGGTTAAAACCTTTTGATTTCACCGGCTTTCTAGATGCCTCTACAGGCAAACTAGCCAGGTTAGGCTCGCAACCTGACTGTTTTTAGTTGATGTTTGACTCGAAGTTTGCCCCCTTTTTGCAGTAATTATCAGCCAATGTTGTGCTGAATTAAGGACTTTATTTCATACTTCAGTTTTGAGGTACAATGTAAAAGAGTAGTCAATTTCCATTCGAAATATGCATGGCTATTATTTTGCGAAAAATTTTTTAAAAAGTATCATTCTTCAGAATGAACTACATGTTCCATAAAGTGCCAATTACTTATGCAGCTGTGGCTAATATATTATAAACCGAACAGAGGAAGAGTCGTTGCTTTTCCACAGAGAAAGGAATAAAAGGAACATTCATGTTACACTACCATTTTAGCCTCAAGCAGCAAAAGCGTATCTGTTTCAATCAAAGGGCACTTATGTCAAGCAGTCCATTTTCATTACTTCATTTATAATGCCAGTTAATAAACAATTAAAATCCTCGACAATCAATGAATTTATAAATAGCTGAATGAAAAATTCTGACCCGTCTTGGTCAGTTATCTATTGATGCAGAGATATATATTTCTTTACAGACTGACAGAGCAAAATGCAACATTTGTTGCAGTTGTAGTTATGTGTATGGACAGGCGATTCCCCAGTTAATCTTGAGCCATATAAATGCTCTCAATTAGGCCAGACCCCATTAAACAAATGGATGTAGTGCACGCTGGCTGCAAATGGGGATTGCATGATCTGATCCATTAGGAATCACCATACATCACAGGCCGACGTTCACCACACCCTGTTCACACAGCGAGCACTATTTACAATTCAGAATGGTAACCGCATTCTTAATGGAAAATAAAGCGCTGTCCCCCAGGACCTCCGCTATCCCAGCAAACCCAGCTCCCCTCTGTAGGCCCCTTTGTGCTTCCTCTAGGTAGTCTCTCCCTGCTATTAAAACCACAGAGCGAGAGCACCCCCCCTCCACCCTTCCTCGTTCCTGTGGGATTCTCATTACCCACCTAATGCGGAGCTTAGAAACTGTAATGCAATAGACATCTAACTTGTATTTCCCCAGTGACGGAGGGCGCTAAAACTTCATATCCTTCTGCAATGGAAACCGGGCTGCCTAGAAACAAAGGTGTTTTTCCCTCATATGTCCTTTTCAGGAGAGCGAGAGAAATGCACTAAATTTCTCTGCTTTTCTGGGTTTTTGCCGCCAAAAGTAATTATAATCACGCAGGTCCCCAGCTTGGGTTACTGCTTCGAGACAGTAATTCAAAAGTGGAACGCCCACATTCCAGATTACACCCGCCCACGGAGAACGAGAAGTGATTAAGCATCATTAGGAAACATATCAGTCAGGTCCACAACATCAAAATTCTACAAAGTCGAGGCTTCTAAATGCCCGTGAAACCGAGAGGAAAACCATGTATGAATTTAATGCGACATGCACTCTAACAATTGCATTTCCAAAACATTCCCTCTCCTTCCGCAATGTTTGTCAAAGTCAGGCATTTTATGTGGAAACTTGCCTATGGACAGGAAGACAATCCAAATACTAGTCACATTCATCCTTCCCTCTCTTATTCACTCGTCTCCTATCACAATTGGAAGTATGGGAAGAAAAGAAGGCGAGTATGTTTTTTTAGTCCTTGCACCCTTGAGATGCTTTAGAATCCACAGATGAAATTTAAATTTGGCTAGCCCTGTAAGTGCTTTCTCTTTCAATGCGCTGGCACGTTTCTAAGAAAAATACCTGCCAAATTTGCACGCAGGAGCTGTAACCACCTGAAGAACGATACCATCCCAAAAATAAAAAAAGGCAGATGGCAATGAAGTAGCGCGTGATATGACCTGAGATGACAGCCTCGCAAACTCACACAGTGTTTCTCAAATGTTTTTGAGGTTTTAACATTGAGCTGATTTTTTTTTTTCCTTATTTTTTGCGTCTGCCGGGAGGTGTATGGTATTTGAGATGCGAGGCAAAGCGGGAAGTCACGACAGCGTCCCAGAATTGTTCCAGAAACAGAATTTGTGCCGCTTTCTCCGGCGAAAAGCCCTGCTGACTGTGGGGAGGAAGCATCTGGCCGAGCACAATGACAGAAACTATGACTGATAAACGAGTTTGTGCTTACCAGAGTCAGCTGCAGGATACTCATTAATTAACCGATATGACTGAAACTAGATCATCGCCATTTTGTGGAATTTATAGAAAAGGCGAGTCTTCAGAAAATGTATATTCATTACAGGGCTTTTGAAAACATTACCCATAAAGATTAGTTTATCTTACACTAAGCATCGTGCAATACTGTGTTGAAATCAAAAAGTGCCCCCGAGAAATTTCATCATCTCATCTCATGTTTGCCCTCTCTACTGGGTGTAATCAAAACCACAATTCATGCAGTAACACGTAAACTCGGAGGCAGTATTTCCACACTCACTACGACGCTTCAATTGCACTTCCGAAAAGATAGAATCCCTCATCAAATGGCCGCCTAAACGAGTGTCCTAAAAGGCACTGTCATGTTGGCGGAAAAAGTGCGTGCTGCTCATCACTGCTATCCTCTCTGATTAATGCTTCTTCACTCTGACCCCTTGCTGTTTGTCTGACAGAATTTAATCACTTTTTTCATGTGCTTTTTTCCAGACTGGACATTTCCAAGATGAGTAAATATTTGTATCACAACGCAGCGTCCACGGCTCAAGACGCCGAACCAGAAGGGCCTAATTGAATCAAAGGGGACGGTGGTTTATTGCCGAGAGCTAAAAGCCTCCTTTGCATATCATTTGACATAAATACAGACGACAGAGTTTTTCCACATTGACATGTGCAGGAAGTGGGCACCCATATATGATGTATTGTCTTGCTCAAAAGGATTCTTATTTTAACGTAAAATGAAGTAAAATTGATGATAATGTTTTCTTCATTTTGATGGATCTGTTTGCAAATGACTTTCGGGCATTTAGAATATTTACTTGGAGTGGTCTTTATGTGAACTTAAATGAACCCAAAAAACATTCACGACATCAAAATAACTGTTCACTGCTATGGTTCACATTGACCATAAATACAATAAGTTTTTTGTTTATGCGTTCATGCCTCTGCCGAATCAAGAATGTTCAGAACCACTGTATATGTGTTTGCGGAAGAAGCATTGCAGTTGTCATTTCCTTGTCATGTGATTTAGCTAGTGTATAGTCAAAGTTATCTCCATGTTCTGCATTTCGATGAAGGCTATTATTATAGCCTACAAGTGATTAAAATAAAAATAAGGCATATTAATGACAGGTCAGCATTATATGGCCAATATACTTGCTCATACCCGTCGTCAATTACACGTATCTATATTTTCTCACACTACTGAGGAAGATGTGTGATTGTGTCTCCCTAATGATATACGATAACAGCAAATTGTATGCAGTTGCTTTACGTCTGACGATAATGAAATCATCCCACTAGCCATCCCACTACATGAGTAATTCCATTAGATTTAATAACTGAGCAATTACAAGACATGGTGGAACAAGTCATAATCATCACTGCACACACTTTCACGATAAACAGTAGAAATATGAAACTGACATGTAAAATTGTTCACTTGAAATAATTAATTTGCGTGCTGTATTACAGGAATGGCTACATTGTTATGGGTCATGATGTTGTGTGTGCTGATATAATAATGGATATCAAAGGTGAATTAATTTCAAAGGAATGAACAGAGATTTAGAACATCCTCTGAAAAAACAAAACAAAAAACTACACCACTCAAGTGGAGATATTGATGGATAAACCAAAGAATCTTTCAAAAAATAAAATCCATCAGGGCACCTAGGAGATCTCTTTACTGAGACCTAATGTGGATATTTAAAGAGTAGCAGGATTTACAAGAAAGATATCTATTCCGGCGGGAATCCAAAAACTAGTTCACGAATGTTTAAAATATAACCTCCAAAATCTTTGACTTGTCACCATGGCAACAGGAAATGAGAGTACATCCAAGACAAAAATATTTCAAACTTCCTAACTCTGAATAAACATATTTATATGCACATGAAACATCAATGCACATTGCCTTAGATAATCTGATGTCCTGTAATTTACACAGATCAAATTCATTCAGATGATTATATTTGACCTTAAATAAGATGTCAGTCACCCTTAGAGCAGAACTGAGCCTCAACTTAAATCCTCGAAGCATAATTCACAGCAGAGACCTACGCTACATGAAAAATTCATATAATCCATAGCAAGAAACAAGTCAATTAAACTCTCAGTTCAGTTTCTTTTACTGAATCACCTCATTTCCGGCATACGAATAGCTGCTGCTGACAGCAAAATGTGCTGAAAAAAGGCTAATGCAGCCACAGCTCCACCAGCCACATGAAATATCTGGTTTGCTCACTTTTTTGTAAACAGAGAGCAGGGTCTTCCCAACAATTCAGAGGCTACCATAATCTGTAATTACGGGCTTCGGTCTTCTGGAACACTGACACTTGCGGTTTCAAGATGAGCATTACTCGGTGCTCCCAGTTAGCCGGGTCAAAACCATCTCCACCAATACCCACAGATGAGTTTTTAATATTCAAGATGAATCCCGATGACCAGGGGGCTTTTAATTTGCTTTCAATGTCTGTTTTGAGTCATTTTGCGTACCGCTATGATCGGGCAATCTCAATATATTTCCATTCTTGGAAATTTCCTGCGCGGGCATGCCTGCTAATCCTCAATGTTTGTTGCTGTCTATCATCCGGAGGGATAAGGCGATTTCTCTCACGTCCACGTCCCTCAAAATCTAGAGAGGAAAGAACAGCGCATCTGACATTTTTTCTTCACCTGAATTGAAAGTCTTTTTTTCCTTTCATTTTTGTGACGGTGTCAGCCTGAAATGGCCGCATCTGCTGGGTGTCAAGGCAACAGAGTACCATAACAGCGGCGCTGAGTGGCAGTGCGTGTGACCTGATGACATCAGTGAAAAAGGTCAGAGGTCACCACCAGAGGTCACCATTAGCCAGCTGTTTCTCTGCATCCAAGGGGAGCCCGGTCCCAGGCGATATCCTAAGTAAAAAGCATCCCTCAATATAACTCAGTATTTCGCTTTCGTTCTGCCACAGTTGGCCACACTTATTTATTTGTTTGTTTATTTATTTATTTGTGTGCACATGCGAGTATGACCTGAGCAGTGGTGAATGCTCACTTTAATAGCTGGCAGAGTAAATTTTAGGCAGATATTTACATTTCATTCTGATTTCATTCAATATCCCATGATTAAGCCTTTCTCATGTACCAAAAGATGCAATTTGAAAAAAAAAAAAAAAAAAAAACAGCTGTTTCGACAGTTTGTTCTGAAATTGTGTGCGTTTTTTTTCTACATGCATAGAGTGCATGTGTGTGCATGTGTGAGCTTGAGTGCAAACATGTATGTATGTATCGGGCAAAATTTACATCTTCAGTTGTTCCCATGATACCCATTCCTGTTACTGTGCTAGCATCTAACTGGCAGTCACATGAGATATTATCATATAATCTCATATTTGTGAGCACATTACTCTGGTAAAACTGCTTTTTGACAAGTCTTTATTATGAAAACACACCAAATGTTGGCTACTTTCACCGATCATAAAATTTAATATATCTGTATGACTTTTTTAAGGGGCTGTCTTAAGTAAATATCTCATCACCTAATTTAATCATTACAAATGATGAGGCTTTCAAAAAATAAATCAATAAAAAGGAAAAACCGGTCCCACTTTAGATGAAGTGTTGCTCATAAAGGCTTTATACAGCATGTATAATGCCTTCATAAATGAGACATAATGTCTTCATAAATCATACATAAGCAAATGTCATGCTTTGCAAAGGGTAAAATAACACATCCTTATCCAGCATGTGATGCCAGATTTGATATAACTGACAATGTCACTTAGCCAGTGGCTAAATCCTATAAAGGGTGACACTGTCTGCTAAGTGACATTGTCAGTGTCACATCTGGCATCACATGCTGAATAAGTATGTGTTATTTCACCCTTTACAAAGCATAACATTTGCTTATGTATGATCTATGAAGACATTATGTCTCATTTATGAATGCATTATGCATGCTGTATAAAGCCTTTATGAGCAACACTTCATCTAAAGTGTGACCGAAAAACCACTAGGGGCATCACCCTACTGTTTAGATTACCTTGACGTAGAGACAAGTCAAGGCACACAGATTCGTCAGAGCACTCCAGAGACCCTGTCCCATAACCATGAACCTTGACGAGATGTCTGCAGTTTCACACGCTTCTTTCATTGCTTTAATGGGTACTCATGAGCTAAAAGCAACCTGATGGAGATGGACAGTGAGGTAAGTCTGTTTATTTTGAACTCATGTACGGCTGCCAATCATGCACACTGTGAGAATTAAAGCTTCAAAACAAGACTAGCTTCTTCTTCTTCTTCCTCTTCTTCTTCTTCTTCTTATTATTATTATTTATCATTATAATTATTATTATTAATTGTTGTTTATTTCTACTGTTAAACAAAAAAGGCCGTTAAAATCAGTCAAACAATCCTTGCACGATGTTGAAGATGGACCGTAAAGACTTTGCTCTTACTTTACATTTTATGCGTCATTCACAGAAAAGAAATTTACTAAAGAAAAAAAGACCTGAATTGTTCAATGGCTCAAACTGTTTATCCAATGACGCCAGCTGAGCTGCGTCTCGCTTATTCAAACTGGCGTCTGATTGGAGCCTAGCATGATCAGCTGACTCCTGCTCAGTGGCAGTGTTAGGTTACTGCTCTGTGGTCCTCTGTGTGACATCTGACGAGGCAGTGAGAACATAAAAGCCCATTTTCAAACCACAGAAGATTATTGTTTCTGATAAAATTATGTGAATAGGACAAAGGGCCTCATGCATATTTCAGTGAATCATTTCCTCTCAAATAACACAGTAATGATGTGTCAACACTAGGGTTTATCTGACAGATTCTCGAAAGAATGCAAAATTCAACCAGATTTAGACAAATTTAGTTCTTTGTAAATGGCCAGACAGTGTAATACATTTCAAATTAGCTCAAGGAAAAAAAATGCAAATAGATGGATCTCTTTATGCACGCGATAAATGTTCTGACCATATTTACTATCTTCATTCAACCTGTCCAGTCTTACTTTCACCACAATCTCCAATTAACTGCATTCTACATGAATTTAGGAGGTATTTAAGGTAACAGAGCCCTAATCCCCACTGGATGTGACACCCTTCTCTGTGATTATGGTCGAACTGTATTCAGTCTATTCCTTACAAGTTTGATTCATGCGGCCTTTAGGCCAGCAGAAAGCATTAGATTTCTGAATAACAAATGCACTGTATAATCCCTGCCAGAATATCATCATACAAACACCTCAGTATCACAGGCTAAACTCCTTAAAACTGCTTGCTGGACTAGAAATATTATTTAAGAAATTAACTATTTACATCAGTTCCATAACAGACAGATCTGTCTGGACCTTAATATCCATAGCGTGTGTATTTGCGTTTCACAAATTCACATTTGGACGTCAGAAGTCTTTGTTGCCTGACCATACAGGATTAATCGCATGAAGGATTACAATAACAATGTGAATCCAAAATATACTTTAATAAAATAATCAAACAGCAACACTTTGCTTTAGCAGACCATTCGCTCAAGCGGGTGAATAATTATAAACATCCATCTGCCAGCCACACAGTGCTGATCAAGATAACTACTTGATCTACAGTCACTCATCAATTATTCAGTTTCTTTTTCATTCCTATTTGATTCCAGTGCAGCAGTTTTACGAGATTCGATGGTACCTGTGTTTGTTTTGAGGGTAATTGGCTGCGCTGCTGGCAAACACAAGCTAGAAGGTCTCCACCTGCACTGTAGGATACAACCACTGGTAAGAAAGCTCTTCTCCTCGTTCACGAATCACCACAGCTTGCGATATCTGTAGTATTGGGTGGTTATTGGCACAGTAAAAATACCAGTGTTAATTCAACTCCAATAGAGTTCATTTGAGTCCAAGATGGATGGTTTGGTCTCATATAAACTCTACTGGAGTTGAATTAACACTGGGGTTTTTGCTGTGCACATGAACATACTGGCAGTAATATGCTTAGTGTTTCTTCTTTCTTCAACTAATTGTGCTTAACCACATACAAGTTATCATGCCAAGAACTCAGTCCTTTTTGATATAATAAACAGGGAGTTGAACAAAATACCGTAAAGACCCCAGAAAAATGGCTTTAGCTTTGAAGACAGACTATTAATGTGAATGCTAATTAGTTGAATGTGTCTCCTTAAAGAGGTCTAACCAGCTGCACTTTGCATGGTGAGTCTCCAAAGCCAGATGAGGCTATTAACAAGACGAGGAGTTCCATTGGGGTCAAATTGTTGGGGAGCGAATTGCAGGTGCGTCGATCACAAACACGGAAATATTATCTAAAGGGAAAGTTCACCCAAAAAATTTATATTTTTCTCCCCTTTTACCTGTAGTGCTATGTATTCATCTACACTTTTTGGAGTCAGTTGCCGAGTTCTGGAGATGCTAGCCATGGAGTCTCCATTCTCTCAAATGTAATGAAACCTAATTTCATTTGTCTCATGGTGCCAAAGTGTCCAAAAAAAAAAAAAAAACATTTGAAAAATTCAAAAGCAACGTCTATATCAAGAAATCATGACCCAGTTACTCAAAATAATCCATATACCATGTTATGAACAGTTATATACAGAAACTATTTTTTTTTTCTGCCGAACTACACTCATGGTTAGCAGGTTTGTATTTTTGATTTTTAGGTGAACTGTCCCTTTAAGGCAGGGGAAACATTGACAACATATGCCAACCCCCAAGAAACAGCTGGATCAGATCCAAAACTTGGCAAACTCCAGGCTTTTATTGAGACGATACATTATTTATCAATTTTGAAAGTTTTGTCTAAAAAAAAAAAAAAACAATTTAGGCTTCGTTAGCAAAGAAAATTAAATTTGTATGTTTCTTAATTAAGGACTACAGATTAATTATAGCAGTAAACCACGAAAGAGGTCACTGGGAATTGATAAGTTTCTCTGATTCCGTCCATAACTCAAGCCTAATTTGCATATTCAGACTGATTATATGCAACCTCATTAATTATTTTTGGTTTTCTGCAGATATATCCCAACTTGTATCAATCATGCATACCCTACCTAATTTTAACTATCACAATATTTATTATGGGGCTTTATTTCTGTGAATTTTGTCCATAACACTCACAGAAGTGTCGGATCTGACCCAGCAACAGCAACAGCAAGCAAAACTGTGGCCGCAAGTCAAAGCTCTAAAACAGGGACAGACAGACGGTTGGTAGAATAGTTGTTCCTAACTGCAGATTGGCAGCTATAGAAATCCTCACAGAGTGGAATCTAGTATTCATGGCAGTGCGTTTTATGATTTGAACACCCCAGAGCATAGAATTCAAGATAAAATCCCCCTAAATCTCACCTATTTTATTCCCCACTTTGTACTTAAATTTCAGTGGTCTTGGAAGTGCAATCACAGTAATATTACAGGTTGAGATTTAATCCCCGATTTCACAAGGGGTTTCTATCTGGAGCTGTCTTTTATCTCGAGTCCCAGTGCACAGATGGTTATCTGTTGGGCGTGTCTGCACTCTGCTTCCCAGCCCCCAGTTAATGGAACGGAACATTCCAGATGTAAAGCTTAATTGTTGTTTATACAGTGGCCTATGTACATGGTGGCTAACTGCAGAGGTGTCTGGTGGACAGTCAGCAGAATTGGACGCAATAAACAATGATTGGTCGAGACAGTGGTGCCTGTGAGAGAGGACGCTAAGTGAAAAGTAGAGTCTGGGGTTGAGTTTCTCAGATACTTCACGCTGCATTCAGATTTACAACTGTACAAGAAGTGACACCTGTATATCTCACTGGCAAATGGACAGTTCTTGGCGTATCTATCTTGTGGAGCTTATGCAGCGCAACTCACCAAAGCCCTGGTCATTCAAACCTTACCTTTTCAGTCCCAACATTAAGGCTCCAACATTGCTCTGCGGGCTGCTACTGCCAACAGATGAATGGCTTTTCAGTTTAGTTTAGTTTAGTTTATTTGACAATTACAAATACAAGTGCCAATAATAAAATCAGTCGATACATGTATGAGACATTGTCAGGGATAACATGAAAAAGTCCAGGACTTATTTCCATCATGTTCCCTGATGTTCATAAAGTCCACACACTCAATGTACAAGATGGAAGCACTTGGTCAACGTCCATGAATACATGTGGTAAGACAGGCAGCAGTATTCCGCTAAGTGTCAAATTAATTAAAATGACCTTATCGTTATCGAGGGATGTTATATAGCAGCATGTACTTGACCTTTTTCTTAAACATTTCTATGTTACGCACTTCTTTTATTTCAGACGGCAGCTTATTCCACTCTGTAGCAGTCCGTATATAAGAAGGAAACCTTACCCATCATAGTGAGTTTTAACTTTTGTATCGCCAGGAAGTCCAAATACCTCCCAGTGTTACGTTAGTTACCAGTACTAATATGCATTCTTCATACTTCTGTTGCTGCAAATGGCCTTGTCATGATGGATCTTGACTTGAACTCGTTAGGTTGGAGGTTCAGGACCCAGTGAGGCCACAATTAGATCAGTGTAGCTGTAGAGCCCTCGAGTGAGACCCTTATCCCAAAATTACTCCAGGGAGATTGGCCCTGGCTAAGTTTAATGAGCTGTAAGCAGCTTTAGATGGAAGCATCATCTGCATAAGCAGGTGTAATGTCGTCAGTGAAGTTGTGTAGAAACACACTTCTACTATGAACTGTTTGCTACTTATTACTCATTAAATTTCAGCTGTTCATATAAATGGTCTCTTCATTTGTATGTTTATTGTTATTTTATGCTCATTGGAAGGATCTTAAGAGGTAATAGGAAGCCATGAGAATATTTTTGGAGATAGCTCACATACTAAAGGTTTGTAAATGCAGTCTCAAAGCCATTTTAAATATAATAGCAGGTGTAGAGTGAAGAGGGATTGTTTTAATTCAAGGTGAATTACCCTAATTTATTAAATTTTTACTCTATAAGCTTTGTAATACCAAAAGAGCTACTATAAATGTGAAATAAAGGCCATTTAAAACATAAACTTGACACAAATGAATTGAACATTTCATGAAATATCACCGCAACATTGTTTCCCTGAAGAATTCTGGCCAATTACTTCAATACTAGTACAACTGTATTGACAATAATCCTCGCAGTGGGGGAAACCACCATATGCTGTCAACTACATGTATTATAGCCTTCATAATGAAGAATATTATATGGCACCTGGACAGGAATATAGTTTCTATTATCCATACAAATCAGAACCCTGCCTGCTACCTATCCAATAACTCTCTGAAGAGTATGAAACTAACAGCCAATAAACTGCACTTCATCGTAGTTCATCCAATTTATGAAATCATGCCACAGGTCCACTGTTGATATCCATTAATAATAGATGCCATTTGGAAATGGTTATTTGTACAGATGTTCTCATATGCATATCATTTTAATTTACTGAAGTTGTTCTACTTTTTTTTTTTTTGCATTTCATAGATCCAGCCTTAAGGACGGACTGAACAGATCCTTTACTGCTCTTTGAAATATGAAGTAACTGACTATCTGAGCAGTGGGAGTGCTACATTTTTTTTTCTCCAAGAACTCCTACAGCTGTTCAACATATCAATGAATCAAATTACCTTTCAGCATCAGGATATGTATCAATTTGAACTCTAAACTGTAATGCTGTGATTAATTATGCAGAATATTAATGACTGCAAAACATTCCTGCATGCATAATGACAGTATGGGGTAAAATGCATGGGCAGCATTCATTAACCAGGGCAGGAAAAATTACACAACCTCTAATTAACTTCTGTGGAAAAACTAGAATAAATGAAAAACAAATAAGCTAAAAACCAAAAAAAAAAAAAAAAAACAATACGCTTGGATTTCTAAAAGGCTGAAGTAGGCTACTGTAATCGGACTGTTACGCTAAGCTTTCCATCAAATGAGAGATTGGTCATGAGAGTCCATGGATCATTTGAGACTAATGCAGGGTCAGATCACTTAGATGGCACTGGTGGAGAGACTAATCGATAGCACTGATCCATATCTGTGGATATAAAGCCTTAAGAGGTGGAAGGGCCAAAGTGATTAATTTGTGGAACAATCACTCTGTGGCGTACTTTAAAGCGATTTTCTCAATCCCGTGCACATGCTTGTCCCTGCTGCACATTTGTCAATGGGTCATGGTGAAAATAATTGATTACAGGCAACGTAAATGGCATTAAGCGCCTGTGTGTGTGTGTGTGTATGTGTGTGCATGTGTTTTTTGCGTGTCTGTCAATCCAGGAGCAGACGGCACTACATTTGATGAGATGTAGACCCCTGAAGATGCAAACCAGATCCAATTGTAAATCCAACATAGTTGCATGGCAGGGAATTTACTGCACAATGCAGGAACTCTCTCTGACTTCTAGTAACATCAAAATCTCTGAATGAGGCGCCGAATTAGACAAGCTCAAATATAAGCCGTGATGTAATTTAGCAATAGCCCTCATAGATTAAATAAAATACAGTCAGCATAACTGCAAGGCCAGGGATTTTTCTCTGTTCCGGACTGAAGGAAATGAACTCCAATCACATCTTATCGAATGATATGAAACTGACCCCATATGGCCTTTTGACAGAGCCAGAAAAACAAAAACAACCCTGACCCCTGAAACCCATTGGTGTGAGTGTGAAGACAGCTTCTGTCAATCAAATCAGAAGTCCTAACCGGCTGGGAGCCATCTTGGCATCAAATGCCACGTACGATGTTCTGTCAAAAGCACTTAGCGTCAGCAGTGCCTTTTGCTGACACACCCCATCAAATATTATACGTATTAAAGATTTAAGGTGTTGAACGCAAGTGAGGTAGACTGAGATTTATGTTTTTATATTCACCACAAACACAACCGAACAGAATGGATATCTCTATTAAAAATGCAAAAACATGGGGGAAAAAAACCATCTAGTTTGACAGATTCCCGACTGAACGAATGGACAGCGCAGTATAGTGTTATTGCCATTCACTCCTTTATAATACAAAAAGCAATAAAGGAGCTATCAGCTCATGGATACTCTTCAATAATCTGGCATGATCACAGCGCATTAGCCGCAAACACTATAGTGTTTCAGTGCTGAAGAAAAATGCATTTGGAAAATCAATCAATATCAAATATCTGCAGGAGTGGACGGGATATCACATTTCCCTTTGCCAGATGCCAAGAGAATGCAACTTACAAAATTAAAATGAATAAATCTGCAAAATTTATGCAGTGACTCCGTAAGTGTTGCAGAGAATAAAGACGAGACTAAAAGTGAGCAACGCTAAGATGAAGTTACATTCTCTAGTGCCATTCTCCTTTGTAGGCCTAACTTTTCACCCAAATAGGTCTAAACGAGATGTGTCGAGTTTCACTTGAAAATCTATCCAGAACAGGCACAATACATTAATGAAATAGACAGGTAGGTCGCCTGCGACCAATGGGTGTCGCCCGACATTGCGGATATTTTTCATTTTGGCTTATTTTTGACACAACAGTGTCTATTATTTTGTGAATTATGTTACCATGGCAACCAATATCGATAGGTGCAGCGCCCTAAGCACTGCCCATATACATACCAAGTATAAAAGAAATAGCTTGAAATTTGTGGCCTGTGGAGCGTCCACAAGGAAATCTCTACGGCGGCGGACGCGGTCATGTGACGAGGCCAAATCCGTAGAAGCCCCGACTTCGTCTGGAGGCTACAATAAATACGTAAATAGGGAAAGAAGAAAATTAATGATTTAATCTATGCTTAAATAAGTGTGTGCACGTCAAATATCCCACAGATAACCTGTGAAGGCCAGTGTGCTCGTAAAGGCTGTAGTGTATCCTGGGACACCGAGATCCTCAACTGTACCCTATCTCCTTTCTTAGAAAAAGCTGCACTTCACCACACAACTGTCAGACCACAGCTGGTTTTTGCAGCTGCATATGTACACGGTGCAGACTGCCAAGAATGATAACAGCAAAAACCCAGGCCTCAACACAATTTTTGACAGAAGACAAATGACTTTCACTGCGCTTATCAGCACAGATACGGACGGGGGAGGCGAACAGCCTTTTTTACACGAGGCTTTTGTATTCCGAACACACACATATATCCGAGCGCTGACGATTTTCTGCTTTATCTTTCACCGAGAGTAAACAGTTCCTTCACAGCTACTTATGTTAAATGTACCTTTGAGTCAAACAGCAAGGATTATGCGCCGATTCAAGAACAGCGACCAGAATGCGGGGGACGTTACAGCCATCATAACATAATGGCTGAGGAGCACATTACAGCCGTAATGACACAGGCTTACACTTGTAATTAACTTAAGCCTATTAGTGCATGAGTGAGATAATGGTTCACGATCAGAGCCGATCGGCTGTGACATGTCTTCCGTGCCGAATGTGTGAAATGTGCAAATTGGCACCATGTATGCATTTGAGTGTGTGTGAGAGTGTGTGTGAGTGTGTTTTATTTGTGTTATCAGTGGGTGGTGGTTCGACCAGGCGCAGGTTACTGTCTCTTAGCTGAAGTCAGCAGTCTGTGGGACCCAAAGTTGGCAGGTTGCCCATTTACTTTCAGGAAATAAACACAGTTTGCCCCAGCTGTATAAAAACGAGATGCGCTGCCGACACAGATCGCAGGGCATTGCATGGCATTCGGGGGTGAGGGGGTGAGGGGTGTAAGGTGAGGGAGGTTGCTGCACAGCAAAAACCACAGAACAAGTCTTTTTTTTATTAGGATAAGAAAATTTTTAGAAATGCTATTTTCAGTCTAAATGTCATTTCTACTGTATCACTTATCGGCTTTTGGCGACAAAAAATTTTACCAAACGGACAGATATTTCAAATTATAACAAGATTTGCCTATTGGGGACAAAAAAAGTAGCTTATCACGCAAACAAGTTTACATACTGGAGGAAAAAAGAAAAATTTTAAGTCTCACACTCTCAGATTAAACATTTGTGAAGACAGACTTTTTTCAGTATGTTCAGAGGGAGGGGTGCGTACTGCGGTTGCCGTGGCAACCAGCCGCAGGAGGGAGGTGGGTGGGAGGTCCTGTCACAAGTGAGCAGGCGCTCTGTCACCTCGAGAAGTGCGTTAGGGCTTTTGATCTCTCCCGAGCCGTGCTCACGGGACCCCATGCTCCGGTCCAGGACTTCTGCTGTACCGCTCCTCTGCACGTCCCCGGGAGCTGGCTCCCAGCCACACACACAGCCAATCAGATGCGCTGCTCAGTCTATCCCAGCATGCCTCAGGCTCCTCAGCGGGACACCACTAACCTGCCAAGCAATGGCGCTACTCTGGCATGAAGGTGCCTATGAGCTTATGAATGAGAAAAATCTTGTGCGCATCCCAATTCTGCTTTTAAGAGGTTACCACCACTGTCGGGCATTATGTTTCCCCTTTAAACTCAGTAAAAGAATTAAGAATCCCATTTTAAACCCACTACTGTCGTACTTAAATACATATTCATAAAAAGTGTCACTCAAAGATAGAAGGTCATGGAGAGAATTCTCCAAGTGCATGTGAAGTTAGCAAGCCATCATGTCCAATTTACATGCAGCTAACAAACATGGTCCTTTTCAATAGCAAAACATAAGCAGAGACTCAAGCAATGGTGAATGATTATTTCATTCAAATTCTAATGACACTGATTTTAAAATAAAAAATAATGTCTAAAAGTGTATTGGAGCTTATATATGTGAATATATTAGTTATGAGTGCACGTTAGTTTATTGTATCGTGATGAGATCACTGTCACAATAATAGCAAACCAACCATGATCACCTTAACCTGAATAATAAAAGCAGAACACAGACACAGATACAGACACACACACACACACACACACGCTCGCGTGCACGCACACGCACACACGCACACACACACACACGCACACACGCCCACACGCACACACGCACACACGCACACACACACACGCCCACACGCACACACACACACACGCACACATGCACACACACACATAAACACACACTTCCCTGTACACTAGCTGTAATGGAGAGGGGTTTCTGAGATTTGATCTCCTCCAGCCTAATACACTGACAGAGGAGGAGGCAGCAGTGCCCTGTGGTAACTCCAGGCACCTGATCCACAAGACCATAAAACCCTTTAATCCTCAAGTCTTTAATGAGGAGGAGCAGGCAGCAGAGAGGGTGCTGCGCCTCGATAACTGACTAAATGGGGAATAAATAATGGCACAAAGATAACCCCAGAAACCCCACTGTCTGTGTGATTTGAAAAGAAGCCCCACAGTGGGAGCCGGTGCAGGTTTCCGGGTAATTAAAACATAGCTAAACGAAAACAAAATAAGCTATAACGAAAGCAGTGAGAGTGTCAGGACAAAAACACTAGAGTCAGTACCACTAAAATGCTAAAACAACAAAGCAATGCTCGTTTCAGCTTTCCTGGATGCAAAGCAGGCGATTAAATGGGGAGCAGTTCTCTACTTTCTCCACGCTTAGAAATATGATGCATTTTGTTTCTGGTCTCCTCGTTAGGCTCCTCCATGATTAGTCTTCATTACGGCGGTTGAAATGGAATCTTGGTCCAACGACATTAAAAGAAGGGAACTCAGCATAAACAAGTCGTTTCTGTCCTTCCTTTAGTCTAACCGATGCTCCCAAGCTAATAACACTCTCAGCTCATTGCTGGAATTCACCCACCCCCCCTCCATTTCATTCACGTTTATCCATCCTTATCTCCTTCGTCCTGGACTGACCCAGAAATTGATAAACTACAGCCACCTTTAAGGAAATTCTAATCTGTTAAATGTCCCTCAGAAAAGCGAGGAGAGAGGATATGTGTGTACATCTTTTGTGCATTTTTTTTTAACAACAGAGTGCATCATGGCCTCTGACTGATGCTTCAAGGAGTAAGTACAGCCTATAAGTACTTAGCCTATTACAAAGGTCAGCAACAAGGACTGTATCTGTTCCTGGTTTTCATGCCTTCAGTGAATGCTGCAGCTAATTACTTAATTAGCTAAATAATTTATGAAATCTTACATTTTACCCCGCATTTCTTTTTGTCAATTGTGCATTTATGACCACCAAAGGCTTTTCTTGCATCCCAAAATGAATGGATTCACTGTGATCTAATCTATGATGAAACTTACAATTGCTTGTCGAGCCAGGTAGCTAATTGATCAAGTTTACCGTAAATAAAAGAATTTTAAAAACTTGCGTACCCGCTGGCCACTCTCGGCCTGGACCTGTCCACCCTAGGCCAATAATATACCCCCTTCACTCCCCAATTCTCCATGAGCACTCCATTTGTGCTCCATCTGGTTGAGCTAAGGAGCAAAGAGTGGTCTATATTAGTGGTTCCCAACCCAGTCCTCAAGGACCCCCTGCCCTGCAGGTTTTTGCTCCAGCTCTACTCTTTCACACCTGATCCATTTAAGGGCTTCATGCTGAGTGGTTGAAAAAAATTTACCTGAACAGGGTGTGCATGAAGGTGCATTGGGCCTTAACTGGATCAGGTGTGCAAAAGTAAAGCTGCAACAAAAACCTGCAGGACAGGGGGTCCTTGAGGACTGGGTTGGGAACCACTGGTCTCTATGAAAGGACGCAAGCAGTGATAATGATTGATTGGAGAGACCTCAGTGGCACTTTAGCTACACTTTCCTTCAGCCCAAGATAAGTATTTTTTCCTAAATTGTATAATTAATTCCTGACCAAGGCTGAGTCTCTAGATGCATTTTTGTGACTAAGCAGTGACCAAATGTAGCATCATTATTGTGCTTGACAGGGCAATAATGCAAACATTTGCATTATGTAGCTCGACAGAGTTGGGTAGCTAGCTCTTGAAATTTAGTAAGATTGTCCTTGTTGCATAGCATGAGACATTATCCCATATCTGGCATTATTATTTTTATTTCTAAACTGTGGTTTTTGCAGTGAATTTTAGCAGGGATGGTAAGGCGGCGTCCTGACAAACTGAGCTGCAACCAAGAACGACCTACCAACAAGATGTGCTCATGTTCAGTGATTTTCATTAGCAAAAAAGTATTTCAGAGGACACGCCCATAATTTTTTGCTACATGGAATTTTTTTTTTTTTTTTTTTTGGTGGTGAGCGGGGTCTTTTACACTGGTAAATTAAATGTAAGTACATGCAGGTGGTACTCTGTTCTGATAGCCTGCCCAACAGAATAAGCTATCTAATGATAATCACCTTTAGATAGGTGGTGGTCTTTTCTGATGTATGCTGTGCTACTATAAAATGAATTCACCGAAGTAGCTTGCACTGTCGGACTAGACCGATAGGATAAGCAACTGGCAGGTAATCCTGACCTCGTATCACAAACTGCCAGAACAACGGCACCTTTGCGAGCAGGTATCATTTTCCCCCCAAGAAATAAATTAGATTTATCAGCGGAGGACGAAATATCTACACTGAACAAACGCCATGAAAACCATGCAGCGCTTTATTGAATAAGCTTTATTGAAAACTTCAGTTGATGAACTAATATACTTTTCCCCCCGAATGTTATGTTATTGTCATTATCGTGTTAAAGAGTGCTGTTTTCTTTATTTAGTTTCCTTTTTTCTATTTTGCTCTCTTTCGTAATCTGAAATTATTCACCTGACTAATTCGGTTACAGAATATTATTTTGGATATGCACACTGCTGTGCAAAACACAAAGCGCTGACGGCAGGAATGTGAATGTAGGGGCAGACCGCTCTGCTGAAACGTGAGAGCGGCGGAGAGACGCTCAGTCATGCGTCATTGTCGCGCGTCCAGCCCTGGTTCACATCACATCCCAGAGACAATGTACAGAGACCTGCTATTTTCTGCAGTGTGTTCAAAACAGCAGATGATTTTTTTTTCCCCCCTCGGTGCGCACAATGAAAACTCTGGCACTCAGAGCTATTTCAGGTTTTAATGAACCTCCGCTATCAACTACGCGGCCTTGTGCAAATGATTACAGTAATGTTGTGCAAGCCTTCTGAGCACTGGGCCATAACGGGTCTTCATTTTTATGGCAGCATTTTTACAAGCAGAAATGGTGGCAGAAACTGCCAGTTCTTGTTTCCGAGCAATACTGGCACAGGGCGGCAATTATTTTTTGCTAATACACATATAATTTAATGGCCACGTGCACTCAAGATGATTATCAGGGGCTACAGGATGAACGCGCCATCTCACGACACGGCAATAAAAGTGCCGCGATGTTGATCGTTGAGTATTTTAAGAGCGTTTTTCTCCCGGGTCATTTGCCGTGAAGTGCTCACAGATGGACAGGGGAGAGTCGTGCCATAATCATCGGAATATTTGTGAAAATCAGAGGTCCCCAGCAGAGTCGTGACCTCAACCATCATCTTCCAAACAACAGCTGGGATTACTTCACCAGAAAGAGGGGGGTTGGACTGGTGCCACTTAAGAGTCATGACGTTGCATTGCATCTAGTTTCTGCGCACGAGAGCTCTATGGCATTTCTGTCCAGTTGTCAGCGGAAGAAGCAGGAGCAAGTTTAGAACAGAAAATATTAATGTTCTATCATGTTCCATCCTCTGCAGTCCGCCGCATCTAGAATATTCCCTCACCCTCAAACAAACAGTCACCTGACCAAAATTTATATTCAAATGGCTTACAAGAACTTCAACAAAAAGCGAGCACGTCTACTGTGGATTTCGAAAAGGCAGAGGCTGTTTGGCTTTCACATTGACTGACAGAACTATGTGATGGGCTGTAGGGAAATGTATTTATTTTGCTTCTGGAGTGAGAGATTCCCAAATGAATCAAGGATTGAGTGGAGAGTGACAGACAAAGAGAGAGAAGGATGGGGGAGGGGTAGTTTCTGTGTGTGGTCGTGTTCTTCCAGATAATACAAGTTTGGTATAAAATAAGGCAAAACTATGAGGGGAAAAACAAACATGGCTGATTTGACAGAAGTACCATTGAGAAATCTGAGCTGAGCAATGTGACCCTTGGCAGGGACCTAGGGATAATCCTTACCCTCAGCTGTCAATTCCCTTACATCAGTCAGGTAATACAGAGTTGTCATTATGACTGCTACCAAACGCTACCACTCTGGGTGAGCCCAAGAGTTCCAGAGCTTTTTCACCTCTCAATCTTCCCTCACGAAGCAAAATATTTTGTTTCTTGCCTCTAAACAACCAAATATGCTCTTTGGCAGATGTTTCACATCATCAGTCTGTAACCAGTGGCACAGTGCGCATGTGTATTAACACACATGCGCGCGCGCACACACACACTCACTAAATTTGCACTCAACTTTTAATTAACTTAAACCTGTACTCAACATGTTACATACCAACAGAAAACATGTTTCTATAACTGAACTCCTCTCACAGAGGTAACACGAACTAATATGAAGAATGGACCCGGCTCGCAATTACAGTTATAGCCGCTGCATCAATATGCTTCGATATTTTCACTGGAGAATAATTAATACATACGCAGCAGAGATTGTTCACCAAATTTTGTTGTTTTGAAGACTGAAAATTTGCCCGAGAAAGGCTGGCCAGATTGTCAGGAGCGGGAACTCTTGGCATGTGACTCACTTAGCCCCCAAGCTTAACTGTTTTCTCCGCTCGCGAGGATCAGAAGCTCAGTTCCTAGACACAGTTCATTTTTAAGCAAATTCAAGAAAGGTCCATGGCCAATCTGGGGGAAAAAAAATCATCAATTAAGCAGGAATGGCATCAAATAAATATGTCTGACTGCACCAAACTTAGGGAGCCAGATTCAACTGATATATAGGCAAGAAACTGGCAGGCTATTTTATCAGTACTCAACTTGAATAAAAGAGTAGTATTCCACAAATAAGATGACAGCATGCAGGATGAGTAGCATCATCGACATGTTCCAAAAGCTTAAAAGGCTTCCCTGGCTCCATTTGCATTTACTTGGACACATCAAGTGTGTTGTGAGTCGGAATTACAGTGAAGATACAGCTGGGAGAATACATTAGCATTCACTATGAAAGCTCACGCAAACACTGCAACGCCATCATTATGGAGAGTCATGTATTTCGGAAAGTGATATATTATTCGTCAGTTCATGGAGTCACGAATGACACATTTTTCCAATGAAATAAAGGCAATTGTGAGTAAAGGTTAAAATGGAAGAGCATTTTAAAACTCAGGCATGAGCAGTTGCAAATTAGGTTTGTGTAGTACATGATTTTTCTAAATCAATAAAAACAGTCCAGACATGAAAAATGATTGCTCTTTACAGTGTATGGTGGAGACCACATTCTGATTGTCTTGTTTTCAAAGTCACCAGAACACTCAATACTGTGCTCTTCTCTTGAAAGGACAGAGGAAATACTACCTACGACAATTTATTGAAATGTGTGTTTTCAGGCAGGAGGATTAACAATTCATTCACCATATCTTGTAGTTGTAACATAATAGGAAATCAAATACTGTATCGTTATATTGTTAGTCTGTTATTTTTTTTTCTTCTTGAACATAACACGTCTTTTGATGACCTCACTTTGCTGTTGCAATATTGATTTTTCACACTTTGAATGGAAATTTGGTATTTGGATAGGAAAAATTAACTTTTTTGACTCTCAGCAACTGCAGAAGTTGAATAAACCACCAAAACTCAAGAACTGCAGCAACGACCAATGATTTTAAGTCTGAACAAATTGCTGATAGATGCTTCACATGGGTGAGATCTAAAATGGCTGACTGTGGAGCCTCTGTAGAGGCATTTTCATTGAGGACAAATTATGGGCAAGGAGAAGAATATTTGTTTGGATGCTCATAAGTATTTAACAAGATAGTGTCAGAAGCAAGGAAAGCAGAAATTACTATCCTAGTCCATTTGTGTACATTAGTGGCAGCCCACTCTCTCAATGCTGGGGGACAGTGAGCTAATCATCTATGGCAGTGTATGTAAACACACAGCACAAATAGCAGAACACATACCAAAGAGTCAGAGATTGACGTTTCACACTAAGGAGATGGATCTGATAAGCAGAACGATGCAGTCAGGTGAATCAGAAATAGACAAAGGAGGTGCGCGTGTGTGCGCGCACGTGTGTGCGTGTGTGTGTGTGTGCGCGCGCGCATATGTGTGTGAGGGAAAGAAGGAAACTCCCCTGTGATTGCTACCTGCCAAGTCCTGAGTCCAAACATCTGGCAGAGGTTCATTGGTGGCAAAAGATTTGCATTTGTTTCATATCCCTTTGTTTTGCTTTTATTGCTCATAATTGAACATCCACTCCAGTTATTATTCTGCTTAAAATGAAGAAATGAAGCAACAATATGCAACGTGCTATTGCAATGCACATTATTATGCAAAAAATACATAGCTACAGCATTGTATTTTGACTGCATTCATGTTACCCATGACTCTAACCAGAAATAGACCAGTTGGATAATAAATGGGTGATGTCATAAACGGAAGGATTCCATATTGCAATAGACGTCGCCAGATTTGGTTGCTGAAAAGCTGCTTGCTTCAGTGGTGGTGAAATATGCGCCAGAATGATCTTTTTTTGACTGAGCTCTACTGAAAATTCATACTATGAAAATGTGTGGCTTGCGTGCGTGTGACCAGGATGCTGTATAAATCTGCAGCTGTATGCTTGTCTCAGGGTATGACAAGTCCACACGCACTGATTTACTTATTTTTCTATTCACAAACTTATCAATAAGAACAGATACCACCAATGAGGGGAGAAAGTCTGGCTCATTATAAAATTGGCCAACAGGGTGAGAAAATTTAACTTGTCAAGCAAACAGCAACTAAAAAGAAGCTTCCATTTGCCATTTGAGAGAGTAAAAACATGACTAAGTCGCAACAATAGACTAAAACACTTGTTATGGCAGACGTTTTTTTTTTCCTCTTCACTTCAGCAGAGCGCAGAACGCAGTGGTCCAGGCTCCTTCCTCCCTGCCAACTCCTGACAACTTCGGTTCAGAATTTCCAGAATGTTCTGCACAATCCGGAGGATGAACAGCCGTAGGCAGTAAGTCGCTGGGTGCATCCCAACACTCAAAAAATGCATTTTGCTTCTCTCCACTAGACAGTAAGAACTACAATGTTAGTTTTGCTTTGAAAAGCCAAGTGAAATGGTTCCATGCAGCCATGTTAAATGACTTTTTAGTAACCCGATTCATTAATTAGGTTCATAATAATATAACTTAGACGGAAAATTACGCAGTCTCTTGTGACCAACCAATATCATGTTGTTAAGCTACTCAAACTATTTTTTTTTTTTAATTTGGCATCTCCAATCCCACCCCAATCTTGAATGTACAATCAGCGAACTGTGAACAAGCATCCACGTTCCAGACTCATACTGCCATCTCGGGAGAGTGCAGAGAGCTCACAGCTCTCCTCCAAAATACAGAATGTGCCTGTCAGCCGCCACTACTTTCCACTTGCAACTTCAAACCTCGCAAGCTCCCGAAGAGATCAGAGGAAACCAAAACATGTGCCTGTCTAGAATGCGACTGAAGAGCACCTAGATGGCCGTTATAAGGCCCGTGAGCAAGGAACAATGCTAACCTAAATCGACTGTTTCCCTCCCGTATCCCTGAGCAGCGCAAAGCCAGTTATATGCAGCTCTCACAAAGCTGCTATCCACTATCGGCATTGATCTGATGCCACAGTGGTCACTCTTGCGCCAAAGGCAGCACCTTTACAGCATGAGCCAACCTAGCAACCAGCATTATGCTTTTACTTGCACTCCACAGTGCAAGTGTTCAGTAAAGCAAGAGATGAAACGGATGAGAGTAGGGTATATTTTTAGAGTATGCCCACTCTTTGTTCTTGTGAGGCGGCCAGTGGAACGATGGGTTAAATATTTTTGGTTCTCCTACAAAGGCGTGTGCGTACACATCTCTGCTGAAACAGGGGCAGAAAAAGAGAAGTTCAAACTTCCCTCTGCTATAAAAAGACAGATCTTATTGAAAACTTGCTTAAGTGGTTTGAATAATGTGGGAGAAAAAATCTGATTTTGGCATGGTCCCAGACGGAAAGCCACTTTGGGCTCCAGAACGGACCACGGTCTTTACTCAGGGTCCTCAGTGAGAAATCCTGGCATGTCCCCAAAAGATCTGCACTAAGTTAACCTGGACATTTGATTCAGTGCTCGGACCTTGCAGATCTACTAAAGTACAATCAGACATTAAAGTGCTGTGAAAAAGTATTTGCCCCTTCTCGATTTCTTCTATTTTTTTTTTTACATAATTGTCACATTTAAATGTTTGAAATCATCAACCTAATTTTAATATGACAAGGACAACCCAAGAAATTGCAAAATGCAGTTTTTAGATGACGATTTCATTTATTGAAGGTAAAAAGCTATCTAACTCTACCTGACACAATGTGTCAAAGTAATTGCCCCCTTAGTGACAAAATCAACCAATTAAATGTAATAAATAACTTGGTTCACTCATACTACATACACCTGGGCATAAATTACTGCCCACCCTTTTGAATCTAGATAACACTATAAATAGAACCTGCCTGGCAATGTGAAGAAGGCAAAAATTAGCATGTGATGCCACCATCTAAAGAAATTCAAGACCAGATGAAAAACAGAGTTGTTGACATCTCAGTCAAAAAAGGGTTACAAAGCCATTTCTAAGGCTCTGGGACTCTAGCTAACCCTAGTGAGGGCATTATCTACAAATGGAGAAAACTTGGAACAATGGTGAACATTTCTGGTAGTGGCCCGCCTACCAAAATTCCTCTTAGAGTACATCAATAACTAATCCAGGAGGTCACAAAAGAATCCAAACTAATATCTATAGAACCAGAGACCTTACTGTCCTCACCCACATGGAAAGAATCTATATGAACATATATGCGCATATATGCAACCTATATGCCGCATATATGCAGCATATATGCGGCATATAGGCCAAATTCAGGTACATATATGTGCTTATAGAGGGCATATAGGTCTCCTATATCACTTCATTTCCACATATAGGCCCTTTATGTACATACGAGGTATATGTCTCCTATATAGCTCATATACCCAGTGGCAGGTTCTGTTTGTCATACCTATTGTACAGCTCATATCTCACTTTTGCAAGCAACTGTCATACATGATGCCCAGCTCATATTTTTATTCTCAAGGTAATATCTGCTTATTAGTCCAAAGTCCCTTCCAGAAATAACAAGAATTTCACGCAATAACTTATTAATTGCATGTGAATATGTGAAATTGGCATCACATTTGATCCTAAATACATGTTGACATGTGACAACGGCATGTTATGTGTAAACCAGTCATTATTAACTATGGCAAGTGAGAGGACACAAAAAGCTATGATATCAACACAAATATCTAATACTATTTGTTACATTTTTTTCCCTGAAACATTAACAATAACAAGGTCATCAATTCGTGTTGACCATACTTATTTCCATTCTGTGAAGATTGAGTTGAGTATTGTGGAAGAGAAGGAAATGTATAAAAACAAAATGCTTTGATTATGTTTATTTCATCAATAAAGCATTTTTTCAAGTTTAAGTCACTGCCAGATTCACCACATTAGATAAAATTGGATTCACATCATTACAGCTCATACACATCCACTGAAAGGTAATACAATACACTGTTGCATCCACCAAATGCAATGTTTTCTGTCTCGTCTGTAATGCAGTTTCTAGATGAATATGGCTCAGAGGTCCTTAGTCTAAATGTAGCAAAATAAAACAAAAATAACAAAATAAAAGTACACAGAGGAACATACATTCAAGTAAACATGCCTTTCAAAAGTCATTTTCATCCCCACATCTATTTGAGCATTTCACTGTGTTTAATGAATTTGAAGACAAAGTCTACATTTCTGTTCACAGTTTTAATGAACAGACACTTGTCTTTTATTTGAGATGCTTGTATAGCAACTAAAGGTCCCTGACTTTTTCCTACAGGGATGAAATAACAAGGATTCTTAAATTCCCACACGGAAAGAACCTATATAAACATATAGGTTTTAATCCCCGCCTCGTATCAACCAGCAGTGCAGCTCTTTTCAGAAGTAGCGCGCAATTGGCCAATGCGCTTCAGGGATGCAAATTACGAAGGGCCTGCTGGGAAGGGTTATGTAGATTAGAGTTCCCCTAGGCGCGTCCTGTTGGCCAGACGAACGTTAATATAAAGGATTCTGATCTGCATTTCATATGTTCATTCCCGCACTTGTAGAGAACTAAAAGTAATCCAAACGGTTCACATCTGTGGAACAAATTTTAAGATACGTGAACCACAGAATAGAATCGCGAATAGAATCGTGCACAGTCCTGCGTAATCCACGGAGGTCCATGTGTGCCGACAAACCTGAGTTACTTTAATGTAGTTCCCTAATTAGATATATTAAAGCCGGGTGGCATTAAAAATGGCAAAAAAAAAAAAACGTCTATGTTTTATTTGGCCGTTTTCATATATTATAGGTACATATACATATATGTGCATATAGGTACCTATAATATATGAAAACGGCCAATTTTATGTATGTCGCATGTATGCGAAACCTATATCTGGCCCTACATTAAAACCTATATGTTTATATACGTTCTTTCCGTGTGGGTAGTTCCACATGCATCCTTCCTAGTTACTTTCCCACAGCAAACACAGAAATATTTTCCATTGTGTTGTACAGTGATTGGCTTTTTACATCAGCCATTGAGCTCTCTTAAGTTTGAGCCAAAAATCTGGCGACAGCTAATTTGCGGTGGTTGGCTATAGACTAGCCAGTGTATACCAACATTGTGTGAGATTTGGTGCTGGATCATTGTTTAACTTAAAACTTGATTTTTCACCATATGCTAATCGTTGGTGCACTTCTATTTTTGTCAGAGGGAACGACAAATCTTTTCTCCTTTAGGGCAAATTGCCCAGAACAGTCTGACTGCTTACAACCCCCATACTGCCTCTCCAATGGCTTATCAGAGTGCATCGTGTTTAATTAGTGATGATAATTTCCAAATCACAATCATATTCCGCAGTGTACAAAACACTCAATAACCAGGAGCAGTTTTTTATGATATTAATAAAACAGAACTGTATAGTGATTAAGGCAGAATTGATCCCTAGGAATTTATTCCACTATTTTTTTTTTTGGGGGGTCAAATGCAGGCCTGCGTTCAGTGTGAAGTTTGTCCTTGTTAAACCAACAGATTCCCACTCGTTGAAAACATTTCTGCCATCCTTACCATGAAAATTCAGGATCTCTGACACATGACACAAGGCACCATTCTGGATCTGAAGCATTTAAACAGTTGAAGCAATTCTTACTTTCAAATGCTGCACTTAAGTATGAATCTAGATGCTAAATCTATAAAGGACAGATAGCTGTCTGTTGTCCTTGAATACAAAGAAACAAGAAATATACATATGTCGACTGGTCCTCTTATTCTATGATAAGGAACAGCACCGTTTTTTTTTTTTTTTTTTTTTTATTATTGTTATTGTGCCCTTACTTTGATTATTTAACCTCTTAACCATCACCTGCATTTTCTCACATTTGGCCCGGATTGGTATACCACATTTCAAATGCTCACAGCTCCCACATACAATGGTTCTATTACACAAAATACTGCGTGTCTGTTGTTGCTGTTATGAGTATTTACATAAAATATACGGCTTAATCTTCAATTTTGGGACAAACAACGTGGATTTCTTGATTGCACAGGTTCTTAAATTTCGAACAAGACCAAATGGAATGGATAATACATGGTTTGACTGTCACAACACAACTTTGATGATGAGTACTGACAAGTTTCATTGCACTCAAGTATGTGGTGTCTATGTTGAGAAATTGATTTATTGCATTTGTTATGACAGACATAGGGCAAAAGGTGGGTAGGAATGAAATCCTGAGCATCTAAGCTTTCAAATAGTATATCGTTTGCCTGGATTGGTTGAGGATTTAAGTCCTAGTTTACAAATGAAGGATTCAAAATTTGTTTGAAAATTCCATAGGGCCCTAATTAGGGCCCAGTGACAGTTAACAGGTTAATTAATGTATAGCCTACTAAAATATAAGATTTTAAATCTTTACTAAAATAAATGTGCTGTTGTTTTCTGTAAGCTGGCAAGCATTGTGTGTACCATGCAGAGATATTAAGTGGTATTCACAAACGAAAATAGAATCAAATACATATTATCACTGGAAGAAAGCAAACTCAAATAGGTTGGGGAGTCAAAACATACTGTAAATACTATAGCCAGCAAAACAATATGTTCGATTTTAAAATGATTGGTAAGACAAACAAATGAATAAATACACAAATAATGATGAGTCAGAACCACATGATGGAGTAAACAGACGTAGGTAAAGTGAATTGCCTTCCATACTGAATAAGTGCTCTGAGCTGTGCAGTTCGGTTTAATAGTTTTCGTGTCTCCATCCAAGTGAGCATAATTTGTAAGCAGTGACTGGATCAGCGGTGTTATAAACCAGTCACACATACCTTGGTGCAAATGACTGAGTACTAGAGTGATTGACAGATCCCCCATATTGGGTATGCACAACCTTACCCTGTGCACTCAATTTGCAACAAAGCCATAACTGTTTGAAAAAATGAAGTCATTCATTAAAACGTGCAATCTCACAGTGATTATTTCTCATCCGATAACAGTCAGTTCCTGTCGCGTTTTGCCGAGAATTCCAAAACTCATTTCATCAGGGGCCTTCATTGTCACCATGGTCACTGCTTATTCAGGGCAATATTTATTATTATCAGCCAAATTGTGCGACACATCTTTTACATAATATTTGCTATTATATAATAAAATTGTGCTCACGCCTGCTAGCGCACAGAGACTACTTCCTGCTTCGCCTCTCTCCAAAACTGTCCAGAACTTTCGCACCACCACATCCTGCATCCCACGATAGGATCTCAACCCTCTTTTGTGAAGATAATCGCTAAAATTTATCAGGAAATACAAAAAAGCGACGGATATGGATGGATACCAGGTTGGATGCATCCCATTCACACTTATTTCACACCCAGCGGATGAGACGCAGAAAGCTTGACCCTATAGCGGACAGATCATCAGACAGCATCTGACTGTAAGGACTGACTGAAGCATTATCTGTTATGTTTCATTTATTTTTCACAGAAGCCAGGAGCTGGTGAGAAATAGGGAGAGTTTGTACAAGAGTGTGTCAGTGTTTGCTTGCATGAACTTCTGTGTGTGTCTGTGGCTGCATGTGTGTGCTTGTGTGAGTGGGTGTGTGTGTGTGTCTGTGGTTGCACTTGTTTGCTTGTGTGTGCGTGTGTGTGTGTGTGTGTGTGTGTCTGCATACATGAGCTTCAGGCTGTGTGTGGTGTGTATACTGCCCTACAATGGAAGACTGCAGTATCTGTATCAGTTACACTATTGCAGATACTGCAGTCTTCCATTGTAGGGCAGCATAGGGGTGCCTGTGCGTGTGTATGTGTGTGTGTGCGTATGGGATTGAGTTTTGTGTGTGGTGCGCTTGAGGTTGCATGTGTATGGTTGTGTGTGTGTGTGTGTGTGTGTGTGTATGAATGAGTGTTTGTGTGTGTCTGATCATGTGTGTACAGACAGAGAAAGACCCTGTACAACGGTCTGCACGAAAAGTGGCCAAAAAGAGCTTTTCACCAACAATAAGGAACATGTTCCGGCCAATTTTTCAAGCACTTCTGAACTCCCCCGTGTCATGTGTTAGATTTCACAACAGAAACGTCTCAGTGTGATTTCTTTTTAAAAATAAACCAACCGTTCATCTGCCAGACAAACACGGCAAGTTTATTTTTCAATTGTTCAGCAATCCAACTGTCCATTCCATCTGTCCTGTAAACATTCAACTTGATGCTTCATTTAATATTAGCAGCTTGTGTTACTTTGAAGGTTTTTAGTGTGTTTATACCACAATACAGCAGTATTAACTGCAGTAATAACCCATTTTCAGGGGATACAATAAATAAAATGCAGTTTTTCATAATGGAGCTAGATATTAGAGATTGCGTTCACTTCAGGTGAGATAGAATGCTTCACCTCGATGCATTGTTAAGTTCCGCTGATCTTTTGGATACTGCATATGGAAATGCCATTCAAGTAAATTGCTTTCCTTGCCCTAACAACATGAATATGTCTCCTGGCTATAAACCCTTTCCTAATACAGGACTGATCGATAAAATAAATTACAGATTCAAGTTGTCCCCCATAATGGAAAGTATAGAAATTTTGAATTTAGCAGAGTGTGCATTTATCAGAAACCCACTGGAAAAAACAAACAAACATTAGTTTGACTGCTACATGAATAAAGTGAACAGTGTGCAATATTGCAATGGGCAGACACCAATGCCTCAAATGAAGGATACATTGTGGCTCATTATGTGATTCAGATAGAATTCCTTAAGTGGAAGTGTCGCCATCATTTTACAAAGTGCACAATGTCAGGGTTGAATCTTAACAGGGTTATCAGGGGTGATAGTGAAGATAAGCCACCTCATAGAGAGAATTTTATGCCTGGTATTTTAGACATCATTTTGATTCAGACATTCATAACTGCTCTGAATAGCAATGCAGTTGTAGAGAGAGTTTTGGAGAGGATCAGCACTTCCGTCAGTGTTGAGAGTAATTCATTATTTCCTGTTTGCATCACTAGTGGCTGAGGAATGAAGGCTGAATTTCACCAAATATTTAATATTTCAGAACAAAAGACATCTAACATTCTGTGAACTAGCTCATTAGCTGCAGGTCTTATGTTTTTTGGTTATGGTTATGCGACCTGCGGCTAATGAGCTAGTTACAAGTCTACTGTAACTCCGGATTTATGCAGGACACCCATGAATAAATGCTAACTTTCAAAAAAAAAAAAAAACTTTCACTGCAACTGCAATATAATTACAACTTGATAAGACCAGCACTGAAGCTAAGGGGTTGGTGACAATGCATGCATCTTTTTTTTTAAGGCAAAGAAAGCACTTTTTTCAATATGAAACTCTTAATCAAAGAAAGGACATGTTAAGCACATGTTCTTCTCTTTCGATAAATATTTTTTGCGGGTTTTTGCAAGTTTTATGTACTGAGTTATCAAACCTCAAACCTCTGAAATGCGACTAAGTAAGTAAGTAGCGCAAGATCATGAATGCAGCCATTCCATATATACTAGCCAATTAAAAAATACTTTGTGTGGCAATGTCCCTGATGTTATGATGTGGTTGGACACGAGGAAATCAACTGATCTTTATAAAGTGTGCACAAAGTAGTTTAATTTTCACTCATGCTGCAGCTTAATTTTTCACCATATGATCAAGGTTTGACATTACCAATCATTATTAGAACTTGAACAACAAAATCAGTGATAATGCCGCTGTCAGCGGCTGTTGATTGCTCCTACAAAATGGGAAACTCAAACGTACCTGCGGTCATAAGCTTGCGCAGATTTCCCTTGGTGAAGCCTGACTTGTCTCGACAGTGGTTGCACATAACTGGATGCAACAATGAGTCACCGGTTATGTTCTGCACACTTTTTACCTTTTATTGTCTCAAGGAGCACGTTAACGCAAAGTATGATATTGAATCGCCCAGAGAATATCGTAAGATTTTGTAAGATGATGCCGTGCCAACGGAATTCAGTCATGGGCATTCCCCCAAACCCAAGCGCCAGTCAACTTTTACAAAGCTGGAGCAACGACAGTATCAGCTACAGGTAGAACAGGTAGGCTTTCCAAAGCTTATGTCAGCTTATAATTTGTCATTGTAGTTATACCGATTCTCAAATAATCAGTCGGACAAACTCTTGCTTACAGTAGCCATGTTTTATTTCATTTATAACCTCTGCACGCTCAAGAGTTCCTGTGTCCAGGTGACGTGGCAAGCTACTCTGATTCCAACAAACATGGCAAACCACCAACAACATATATATCTGCTCTTCTCCAGCAGATGTTGTTGTTAAATTTTTTTTCAAAAATTACCCAAAAAATATATTTGAATAGTAGGGGCCGTGTACTTTTATGGGGTTAAAGCTGAAAAAAGTGTTTTCTTTGCCTTCAAATAATATAGCAGGTTACAGCATGAAGGCTGCATGATAATAGAGTCACTATGCTTTATATTCAGACTACCTGTATTGCCCTGAAGAATTTAAGGGAGGTTATGGTTACAGCAATTGTTTAATCTTTCGTATTCCCTATAGGCTGAACAAAGGAAGAAAAAAAAAAAACAAGAACAAATTAAGTCAAAGAGCCGGACCCCAAGTTAAGGACATGAATCACAGGCTCATTTTTTAAAATCACTTTACTCTTTTTATCTTAGGTGTTAGCATTCTTTCCCGCCCTTGGAGAGTCGCAGGTTTGCAGGTGTTTATTTTTTATTCAGTAGCTGATTAAAAAACACACTTTGCTCTTCCTAGGTCTTAATGGATTGCTGATTTTAAGGTGAAAACCAGGCACCATGTAGCAGTTCTCCAAGGCCAAATGCCTCTGGCCTAGCGGGATATTTTTACCGTCCGTAATGAACTTGTTCCGAATGCATTACTAATCACCTTAACAACCCCCTTAGCTCCAGCTATACCACAACCAGCCTATTAGCATCAGGCAACAACACTGCCAAGGCCCCACTGCAATAATGGAGCTAGCCCTGCAGCAGGCTTCAAATCGCAGGCTTGAATCCACACTACAGAGACCCTGAGTTATAAGCTGGTTGAACTTAAGGCCAAGGTTCAACTTTTCTTAATGGGAGACAATGCATCAAATAAACGTTTCACAAACTGACCTTCACAGTCGAGAGAGGACGGCTCAATATTTACGCTACCTTGAAGTTAGTTACACAGAACCAACCAGCTATCTGCGACGGCTATTTCTGAGGTGGTTTCGAAAATTCTGCAGTTCTACGGCTTTACCGGTGAGCAGAACAAGCAACACCACTGAGACACATCTGTATTTACCAGCCTTGTACTGAACGGTGTTTTATATCGATCCGTCGAATAATTTAGCTTCAGTGTTTTTTGTTTGGAACAAAGTAACAATGGTGGAGAGGGTTCACGTCGGGCCCTTCTTGTCAGTGGGGGAAGACAATGTCCGAGACAAAATGCCCTGTCACTGGAACACTGCGAGCTACGGTCAATTACACAGCCCCGTGCACCGGTGTGCCTCATTTAGAGCAGCGTAATCCTGGTAGCACAGGACCGCTCAAATATCACTTCCAGCGTCAAGCCAGTTGTCTGGTGTGAAGCGTGACACAGAGCGCCTGCTAATAGGCCCGTTCTGGATCCTTGGCACCACCGTGGGAATTGTGGCTTCGTGATTTGATCTGAGGCAGGTCATGGGTAATACACCCTGACATTTCCTGCAGACAAGGCCCCGCCTTCCCAAAGGCTTGAAGTAATATCTGTGAGCTTCTAGAATCACGAGTGCATAACAGTTAACCGGGTAACTCAATCTAATGGAGTGAAATATTCGAAGGCTCAGTGTGACGACCCATTTAGCACCATACATGTTCGATTGTCAGCCAGAAAAGCACGATGATGTACTCCAAGTATTTTCTACTGTCAAAGAACTGCACATGCTCATATGTGTACAAACACAACACACTGTCAAGTTGCATGTTATCTAAAAACCTTGTCATCAGTGAATGTGTTTCACAGTATTTCCAATGGCCTAATGTACTACACAACTACCTTCACTTTTTGTCAGGCCATGTTTTTGTGTAGCCTGTGGTTCCTAACTTTGCTCCTGGAAATCTACCGTCCTGTAGGTTTTCACTCCAACTCTAACAAAACACACATGCAACAGCTAGAGAAAGTCTGCCCAACCCTGTTCCTGATGATTGATGCTCCTGTAGGTTTTCACTCCAACCCCAACAAAGCACACCTCATTCAACAGCTAGAGAAGGGCTGCCCAACCCTGTTCCTGGAGGTATACCGTCCTGTAGGTCTTCACTCCAATCCAAACAAAGTGCACCTCATCCAAAACCTAGACCAGGGCTGTACAACTCTGTTCCTTTGTGCTTTTTTAGGGTTTGACTGAAAGCCTTGAAGTTGAACAAATCCCTTATGTCATGGATGGACAGCTCTCTGCTAGCAGTTGAACAAGGTGTGGTTTCTTAGGGTTGGACTGCAAACCTCTGAAGACAGATTTACAGGAAAACAGTTGAGGAGCACTTCCGTACAGTAAGGTCCTTACGTCACAGGAACTGTTTCATTTGATGGCACTGTCACATTATTGAAACAGATTCGGCACCACGGGACTGAAAGATTCGCTGTAAAAGCCCATGACTAAATATGCCCATGATCAAATCACTTATCACAATTACATCCCCATAATTGTTCTTAGATCTTTCTTTGATGCTAAGGAGAGGGCAGGAAAGCACTTTCAAGTCACAATGACATGTACGACAGTACAATTTGACAAGCAGTTCTCCCACAGCCCCAGTTCCATAGAAAACAGCAATATGACATTTATATAGAAAGGTTTTCAGGTCCCCTGAGTGACAGAGGCAGAGGGTTTATAGCCGTTAGATAAAAGCGCATATAAATACCACTTTTTCATTTTCACTGCTCTGAATTTCATCATTTTTCACAAGTTCCAAAGCAAATAAGATGAGTAATTGCACACATTTGTTAAATCTCAACTAAAGGGTCCTGGAGTACTGTACATACAAATTACTATTAACTCAGCGGGAGTAACACATGTTCTCTACGTATCTGCATTTGGTTTCCTCAAAGCTCTCCAGTTTCCTTCCACATCCAAAACACATATTTTGAACAGTTGGAGCATGAATTATCCTTGACACTTTTACACAGAAAACACAAGACAGTTGAATTGGTTTTCTAATACAATATTGCACATGGGGTACAGCATTTTGACACAACTCATATAAATTTTTCCGTAGCCATGTGACAGAACATAATAATCCATGCAAAATTGCTTTTGTATGATAATTCATTCACAGTCACATTATATCTTCACTAGATAATCAACAAATAGTCTGTATTCAATGATAATGAGAATATGTAACATGGCAGCAGTGTAATACGCAAGTGGGAAAAGAAATTTCATGACAAATGGAGTAAAATTTTGATGAGTGACAAAAATCCTGCTGCAATTATACTTCCACTACCATAAAGCTCAAACTACTACGTAATTACACAGAATAAGACAACAAATTATGACCGTTTGTGATTTGGCCGTGCATAATGCTTAAAAATCACATATAGATATGAGGTCCTAATTAAACTATCCTCATCACCAGTATGTCAGTTCATCACAAAAGCTAATATATATTACATGGGAAAAGGATAACACAGAGAAAACCTATCCAAATCAGGGACTTGGAATTTTTTTTTTATGAATTTAAACAACATAACAGGTTTCTATCTACAGTGCAAAAGTTGATCTTGGCCAAGCCGCTAATGAGCATCATCCCTGTCGAATGAATAAAACATATAAATAAATACATGGTAATACGCAATGATGTGAGTTTTGAAAATGCATCTTTGCAAAATAGCGACCCCTGGCCTCCTTCCATTCACTACCATGAGTAAAGACGTGAGGATAGGATTAAAAGGCTTGAGCAGGGCACGCTGAAAATCACGCCACACCGGAAACCACCATGTCAGAAGAGCCTGGCCTCCATTCAACCAGTTTGGCGAAGAGGAGGCTGAACAGTTGACCCCAAGGTCCCACAGAAGGGACTCAGGGGGGCGATATGACCGGACCAGCCCTTTTCTCTCAGCAGTTCACAGAGCTCCACTCACTTTTGATGTTAGACATATGTAGCACACAGTCCTATTCAAGCAGTTATCTGGATTTCACTGCGATCTTTCGCCACCTTTACGGACCTACATTTATACTCCAGTGCAAGGATGCAAAGGATAGTGATGATACTGTGATGGGGAGTGCAACAAGAGAAAATAAATAAATAAATATCGCATCTCATTTGAAACGCAGAAGGAAGCTCACTGTTATTTGCATAAATGCAGTTAGCTCCCGCACTTCACACTTTTCTGTTCTTGTGAAATTGGAAGAAAAAAAAAAAAAAAAACTGTCAAGCATTCCTGGTGTTAGCTGCACATTTCGGATAAATAAAAACCTCCCCGAGCAATGGTTAGGTGTCCTGCAAAGCCCCACAGCCTGCAATGGTGCAAAATCATAGAAAAAATATCTGATTGGAAAAATGATGCAGAAGCTTCTTCTTCTTATTAAATACTCAATATCAATTCAGATCTATGAATCCAAGTGCCCACATGAGTAAGCTTGGGCAGGCTGCATTAGTCTGCGCGTGACGCAGCCCACATTGACTGATAATTTTATACACAATGCAGAAAAAACAGCAGCGCATATTCTCATAGGACACATGGAACGTGATCATAGTCACAGTCTGTATGCACTAGGCACAGTGCTATGAAAAAAGTATACGCCCCCTTCCTGATTTCTTCTATTTTTGCTTATTTGTCAAATTTAAATGTTTCAGATCATCAAACTAGTTATAATACAAAACAAAGACAACTCAAGAAAACACAAAATGCAGATTTTTAATGATCATTTAATTTATAAGAAGAGTTATTCGAAACCTAAACTACCCATGTGAAAAAATAATTTCCCCCCCCCCCAACCTAATAGCTGGTGAAGCCACCCTTGACTGCAGTCAAACATTTGCGATAACTGGCAATGAGTCTTTGACATTGCTATGAAGGAATTTTGCCCCACTCTTCTTTGCAGAATTGTTTTAATTCAGGTGCAATACATGGTTTTTGAGCCTGTACTGCCTATTTACAATCTTGCCACAGCATCATAGTAGGATTGGCATGGCATTCTCCTTCAGGATCTTCTGGCAAAGAGCAGAATTCATGGTGCCATAAATTATGGCAAAACGCCCAGGTCCTGAAGCAGCAAAGCAGCCACAGACCATCAAAGTACCACCACCATGTTTGACTGTTGGTATGATGTTCTTATGGTGGAATGCTGTGCTAGCTTTTTGCAAGACGTAATGCGGCCCATGTGTCTTTAAAAAAGTTCCACTTTTGACTCACCAGTCCACAGAATATCATCCCAAAGGTGTTGGAGGTCATCAAGATGTTTTTTTGGCAAATGTGAGATGAACCTTTAAGGTCTTTTTGGTCAACACTGGTTTCTGCCTGGCAGTCCTACCACTGATGCCATTTTTGCCCTGTTGCTTTCTTATCGTGGAATTGTGAACATTGACATTAAATGAGGCAAGTTAGACCTGCAGTTCATTAGAGGTTAGACTGAGTTATTTTGTGACCTCCTGGATGAGTCGTTGATGTGCTCTTTGAGGAATTTAATAAGGCAGGCCACTCCTCAGAAGGTTCACCTCTCTTCCAAGTTTTCTCAATTTGTAGGTAATGACTCACTGTGGTTTGTTGAGCCTTATAAATGACTGTATAACATTTTCCAAACTGATAGATGTCAACGACTCCATCCGTCCTCTGTTCCAGAATTTTTTAGGTAGCGGCATCATGCACAACTTTGTGCCTACTTTACATTCCCAGACTGGTTTTATCTAAGTGATGTTTAGATTTGACAGGGCTGGCAGTAATCCTGGGCATGTCCAGTGAAATACAACTAAAGTAACAATTAAATTTGTTCCATTGGTTTATTTAGTTACAAAGGGGGCAATTGACAATCTGTATGCAAGAAGTAGCTAAGTCACAGAATAACACTTTTGAGATGTTGGGGGTCAAACTTTTCAAAACATGTTGCAGATATTTTTTTTTTTTTTTTAATGGTAACATACTGTGGAGCCCATTGCTGTTTCCAGTGGCTCTTGAGAGCTGACAAACCCTTTTTTGCAGAAAAATACACGTACAGTATATTACAAAGTTAGTAAGAAAATTAGTTTGGGACTTCACAAAATGGCTGGACTTGAGTAATTTTAACAGATGAAGCCAACTTTCCAGCCTCCATGGTCGCCATTTTTATGGCTAGTCACGTGACATATTCTATCATTTTGATTGGACAGTCACAGACCTTTATGGACTCGGGTGTTTCTTGCACTAAAGCTTAGTGAATTTGACAATGGCAACGCACCACGCACCAATACATGGCACTTCTGGGAAATCTTTGGTATCAGATGATGCTCTGACCATTGAGGCTTTTAATACTGGTGTCAGCTAATTTTTTGCTAAATGTAACTCAAGTACTTCAAGCACGAAGGTCTTCAATTACTTTTTTACATAGGGCCAGGTAGGGTTGGATAGTATTCTTCCTTCAATAAATTAAAAACATCATTTAGTATTGACACTGGTTATCTCTGTCTAACTTAAAATTGATTTGATGATCTGGAACATTCACAGTAAGTGTGACAAGTAGGGGAGAGTGGGGTACAATGAGCCATTTTTCACATTTTTGACCCAGTTTTGTGGTTATCATTCTGACCTCTTTCAAGTGGCCAATCATAGCCAAGGATGTCCACTAAAATAATCTCAATTATAACAATCCAGAGGAGTAATTAAAACTGGAGAAATCTGATGTTAAAAAATCCTTGTCAACTGGCTCAAGGTACTCCAAGGGCGAGGTACCTTGATCCAGGGTATGGGTACGTTGAGCCTTTATTAAAACCACCAAAATGGAATGAAATAGTACAAATTATTTACTAAAATCCTTTAACACATTAGTTTTTTGGTTAACATCAGGGAGCACAATACCGTAAGTCACCAACGAACACTCTGCAGCCCCTTCGACAATGTCAGCTAGGTGTTAAGGGCCTAAGTTTGTTGTGTTGTCCTGTAATCAGAATGTATGTTGGAAGGAAGATACATTTATTGCGGTATGATGACACCCTGTGTTGGAAGGCCTATTCACAAGAGTATTTCCTAAGGTCAATTTGGAAATGACAGCATTGATTCAGTTCTCCCAGTCACATGTCCTATCTCTCCTTAATATTCATTGCATTACTCTTGTTCCTTTTTACAGAGATATCACTACAAATATTTGGCTTAGATCTTAATAAAAAACAAGTTATTGTACAGCTTTTTTCACAAGGCTAATTTGTTTAGTATGGTGGGATACCATGAGCCATGGCTTAGCGTGCCCCTCACCGGCCGGCTCATGGTACCCCAATTGGAACAATTCTGTTAAAGCACATGTACCAAAAACTAGGTCAGTCACTCCCATTTACTTTCACTTTGATTACAAAGAATACATGTCTCTGAACATTTGATACAAATATCCTATGAATGCTGCACTTATGTACCATGAGAGAACAAAAACAATCTTACATCTAAATTTTACTTTGGTGGCTAAAAAGAGAAATTTGTGCATAAATTTGTTAATGATGAAACAAAGGAATGATAATTAGTGGTTTTGTCCTTCAATAATAGAGGGACATACACACTGCCATCTTCAGTCAAAAGCTTGAACCAGATGGTTAGAAGAGGCCATGGATCAAGGTGCCCACAGGCTCCTCTCCCCTATGCGAAAACTGAAGAAACTGGGAAGGGGGCAAATACTTTTTCACAGCACTGCACATGAATCCCTGTTGCAAATACCCCAGATCAGGGCAACTGAGGTCAAGTATAAAACTTCACCTTAACAAACATCAACACTCAGCTTTGTCAATATGCCTTCCAAATTTCACTAAGTACAAGATGAGGTAGAGCCTCCCCTTCAGACCTATCATCATCTTTTGTTTGCCTACACTAATCAAAGATTAAATTTCGGCTCACTACATAACCCTGGGAGCCTCTTCAGTGAGGACAGTAGACTTAATAGTAGCCTGGCAGAGAGGCATCCATTTTAAGCCGTTAACTTATTAAGCACAACTGTTTGAAGAAAGAGAGGCAACACTCATAGATAATAAAGTAAACTATTGAATTTCCAGGCCATAGGCTATTAATATCTAGCCGGTAGCTGCACAAAAGTTATGTTCAGCAAAAAAAGATGTACAGTATGCATTTACCAAACTCAGCATATTTATTCCCACCACAGAAACAGGATGGTCAAGAGCAAAGAGAGGCAGAAGGGTGAATTTTTGCACAAAAAACATGTACATGTTTGTGTGTGTGTGTGTGCTTTAAATATGAGAAATGGACGAAATGCAAGTCAAAACAAGTTCGCAAGTAAAATATAATCTGCATGCGAGATATTGATATAAGGTTTAGTATATGTGAATGCAAAACTTCACTAAGACATTGCTCCATACTTTACTTATGTTATTCAACTTTAAACATTACGGTGTCAAATGTTGAGTGCATGGACTAAATCATTAAATGCCTCTGGCGTTTTGGGAAGATAAATCACTATTTAATGCAGTATTTCCCCCTTCCTGATTTTCTTCAGTGCTGCATATTTGGCACACAAAATGGTGTGAGATAACAGTAAACAAATAGCAACAGTAAACATTTTAACCACACGTGATCATGATCTCACACCTTAAAGGGTAAAACAATATTTTTACCAGTCCCTGCAGTTAGTCTCTCCAATTTGGTCAAAAGCAACTAAATTCACTGAGCCAGACACCATGTAAACTCTCCACTTACTGTACTGCAGCAATACTGGCCGCAGCTTGCAGTACCAGCTTAGATTTCTGCCCACGGCGTGTTTATGATTCATAAAAGCATGGCGCTCCCTGACTGCAAATCATTGAACCATGAGATTTTACCCCGGCAGGAAGAAAAAGAGACCCTTTGACCGCCCTGGAGAACGCACTAGCTGATGTTCCACATTCAACACTTTAAAAGTCGACCACTCCATTAAAACACAGCACGGCAATATGGAAACATGAAACTGAAATTGTAGCAAACAAAAACATCAAAAATCACCTGGTAAACCATCCAGGTATTTAACCTACTAATAAGACAGGCATTTGCCATGAATAAAAACACACTTTAGAATTTACAAACTGACCTTAAATTGAGGTCAAGAAATATTTGGACAGTGACACTGCAATCAATATACATAATACACAGTGTGGCTCCTTTGATAGGTTACTTTGTTGGTATTTCAACCCATATAAAGTGAACCATTTAACAGCTGCTGCCTTATGATATTATCACGGTCCGTTCACATATGGTCTCACTGTCCACAGTAACGACGGTGCCCATGATCTCCATAAGCATTGGGAATTATTTCTGTGTTATGGACCCGTAGCTGCAGTACTGTCCCTTTTCAGACACCAAATGTGTGCACAGAGAATACAGAGAGGATATTTCTTGTCCTCGGTCTTGGATTACAAATAAAGATGATGCACTTTTTTTAAGCCACTTCACTCAGGACCCATCAGCCATACGCCCACAGAACTCTCAGGTTCTCATATTTCTCTACTCAACAGATCCTAACAAAACAGCCATTTTGTTCATTAATCAAAGCTAGTCCATTCAATTAGAAACCCACACCAACAAAGCCACTGTGTTAAGACAAAAAAAATGCATAACTGAGTTTGGGACTTAGCCGTACCAAAATTGATTAGATTTTCTGTTTTCTCCAGGGTGCCTGCTTGCTTGCTCGCTCACAGTGTCTATTTATTTACAACACTGTGATGAAGTATTTGCCCCCTTCCCGATTTCATTCATTTTGCTTATTTTTCATATTTAAATGTTTTAAACCATCAAAATAATTTTAGACAAAGATGACGTGCGTACATACAAAATGCAGCTTTTAAATGACCATTTCATTCACTAAAGGTAAAGAGTTATTTGAAACTTTTATGACCCATGTGAGAAAAATCATTGTGCCCTAAACCTAATAAGTGGTAATGCCACTCTTGGTGGCAACAACTGAAATCAAATGCTTGTGATAATCGGAAATAAGTCATTTTCATCACTTTAGCGAAAATTTGGCCCACTCTTTGTGATATTGCAAGAATTCAGCAACATTGGACAGTTTTTAACCATAAAGAGATCGTTTGATTAAGATTTTGCCACAGAATCTAAATTCAATTCAAGTCTGGACTTTGACTAGACCACTCATTTTGTTTCTTCTGAGCCATTCAGAGGTGGACTTGCCTGTGTGCTATGGATCATTCTCCTGCCGCATAGCCCAATTACGCTTGAGTTTCAGGTCACAAACTGGTGGTCGGGCATCCTCCTCCAGGATTTTCTGGTCAAGAGCAAAATTCATGGTTCCATCAATTCTGGCAAGTCGCCCAGGTCCTGAAGCAGCAAAGCAGCCCCAGACTGCCACAGTACCACCGCTATGTTTGAGTGGTGGTATGGCGTTCTTATTGTGGAATGCTATGTTAACTTCATGCCAAATTTTACAGGACCCATGCTGTCCAAAAAGTTCCACTTTTGACTCAACAGTCCTCAGAATATTATCCCAAAAGTTTTATCGGTCCTCAAGATGGTTTTTTTTTTTTGCAAATGTGAGATGAGCCTTTGTGTTCTTTTTGGTCAGCAGTGGTTTCCCTTGCAGCACTCCCATGGATGATATTTTTGCCCAGTCTCTTTCTTGTCATGGAAACGTGAACACTGACGTTAACTGAGGCAACGGAGGCCCTTAGTTCAACAGATGTTAGTCTGGGTTCTCTTGTGATCCCCTGGATGAGTCGTTAATGCACTATTGGAAGAAATTTGGTAGGCTGGCCACCCCTGAGAAGGTTGAAAACTGTTCCAAGTTTTCTCCGTTTGTAGAAAATGGCGCTCACCGTAGTTCATCATGGTCCCAGAGCCTTAGAAATGGCTTTGTAATCCTTTCAAGACTAACTGATGTCAGCAACTTTGTTTTTTAACCTGTTCTTGAATTTCTTTACATCGCGGCATCATGTGCTGCTATTGGCAAACTTCATGTTGCCTGACAGGTTCTCTTTAAGAGATGCTTGGATTCAACAGTGCTGCCAGTAATCATGCCTTTGGGTGTGTCTGGTGAAACTCAACCCAATTGTTTAAAGGGGACCTATTATGCTGATCCTTCTTTTAATACATATAGGTTATGGTATAATGTTGGATGTCCATACTCGACCTCTGAAAAGTTTCCAAACATAAAATACAGGGGTTTTGCCGTAATCCAAGAACGTGATTTCGTGAACGTGATTTCCTCTCTGAACAGCTCGTCCCGAGATCTTCAAGAGATCTGGGCAAAACCTGACGTCAGGTTGTGCTGTCCAATTAATACAGACCTAACCAGAGCCAATCCCGGCGCTGGACCTGCCCACACCGGAAACTATTCTAGCAGGCACTAACAACGGTAGATCATACTACGCCTTAGTATCGTCTACACTTTTGGAAATACAAAAGAAGAACCGCAGATTATTTGAGGTGCAGTTTTGTCAGTATCTCTCCCAAAGCTGCTTGTCCGTTTACTTTTGGGCGCGAAGAAAAGCACCTATTTCTCTTCCAAAAGACGATGGCACCAGAAATCAGTGGGTAGCTTTTTTTGTTTGCTGGCAGCAAACAGCCACGGCCAAAGTGAACGTTAGCTGTTTGTGCTCAGCATTTCACCAAAGACAGCTTTGTCAATAAAGGATAATTTGACATGGGATAAGCGTTTCAGCTGCTTCTCAAACCTGAAGCAGTTGCATCGATCAAGCGCTCGGAGCCACAAGCTGTAAGTAACGATATAACAGCAAATAATGTAAGTGAAGCTAACGTATTACGGGTGGCTTCAGGACCGCTCATGATAGTTAGCACTAACAACTGGCCTCAAACGCAGGCTTTGTAAAATATCTGAAGATAAAGCCTGGATCGGTCGCGACTGTCCGTGACTCACAGACACAGAAGCTGTAAGTTGCTTTTACTGCATAAGCCAACCTGACGTGATGGCCTGCTGATTGCGTCTGTAGCACTGCGGCTAACGTAGCCAAGTTACTGTTGCTAACGTTTGTGTCCTAAATATGCAAGAGTAATATCAGGGGAAATTCTAAAAAAGGTGTGTGAAAATAAACCTCATTTGAAGCTAACTTTTTATATTTGTTTGTAATTTAGATGCTTGGTACAACTGTCCACGGTAACGGAACTTGCTGTCTGTAAAACCTGTATTGCAAGTGTTTGTCTCTGTGGTTGTTATGAATGCTTGGTTACCAGCTACTGCATGTTAGTTTGCGTGCCGTGCTAATTAGAAATGCTCCTGGTTAACTTAAATGCAGTAATTCTGATCGGTATGCTTGTGTTACTTCGGTAAGCATCAATGTGGCAGTTTCATCATAATGTTGCCCGATTGTAGCCACTACAGTTGAAGCTAACCAGAGAGGTGCTGTATGTGTCCGCAAAGTTGGGCTGAAAAGGCTGCAGTTAGACCAGAGGTAGGTTTTGCCAAGCTTGGGATACGTGTTTGGGTTTGTTTACGGCTGCTTGTGATCGCTTCACTTATCCATGACCGGGATCAGCCGGATACTTCACAAATATCTGGGCTAGCTCTCTGATGCTCCCGTGGTGAAAGCAATGAGAAATGCACAAGCTCTAAGGTGTCTGGTATAACAAACGATTTCTCTGCTCTACCGTGACATAATTTCAACACTTTATTTTGATGGTCCCTTTGTGGATGCTCAACAGACTAGAAAAAACATGTTAACTTTATAATGGTTGACTTTCAACAAAGGATGATTTGTAGCCAGTTCAAATGTTATAACAAAAACATCATCATACTTTCTACAGACTATCTTAGACAAAACTTAAATATTTGTGTTGACAATCTACAGTGACATGTTCAGAGATGCTCAAGAAACATTCATTTAAGTATCAGTAGACATGTTATTGATGTCAGCAGAGCATCTGCAAGCATCACCCTGTATATTAACCTGATCATCTACTGACAATGTGTTGATAGTGTGAGTGGAATCAGCATGAACTGACTTAACTGAAACATATGGATCATTTGCCCAAAACAGACTAACGGTGATACCGGCACCACATTTACTTGATCATCCATTAAAACTTTGTTGATGGTAAGTTGAGTATTTCCAAGTATCTCCCTGAATGTTCACCTGATCATCTGCTGGAACTTTATTCAGTGTCAGTTGAACATCTACAAGCATCATCTCATATATTGACCTGATCATCTATTGATACTCTGTTGATAGTTTGTTGAGCGTCTCCAAGTATTAACCTGATCATCTGCTGATACTCAAGTTAAAGTTTCTTGAGCATCTATTAGCATCATACTGTAGATCGTCAACACAAGGATTAAGGGCGCGTGTAAGACACTTAGTAGACGGTGTGATGATGTGTTTGTTTATAGTATTTGAACTGTCTACAAATCATCCTTTGTTGAAAGTCAACCTTTATGTTGTTGACACGTTATTTCCTGTTTGTTGAGCATCTACAGAGGGACCATCAAAATAAAGTGTTACCAATTTCATCCCCCTTTAGAAATTGTTGTGGCTAATAAAAAGCCGAAAAAGGCGGAGATTAAATAGGAAATTCTTTCCTGTAGAAGTTATTGATTCGCTAGCCCCACATAAGCAACTTGTCCATGCTCATGGAACTTACAGTCTGTAAAATCTGTATTATGTTCATAACATAACCGAGCTCTCTCTAGCTGTCGCATACTATCCATAAAGCTGCTTTCACATCGGACGCGAAACGAATTTTTTGCGGGACAGATTACATTCAAAGTCAATGCAAAGACACGAATACACGTGTTATGGGCGCATTAAGCAGCTTTCACACCGGACGCAAAACTAATTTTTAGCGCGACAGATTACATTCAAAGTCAATGCAAAGACGCAAATACACGCATTACGGGCACGTCGAGCCGCTTTCACACCGGACACGAAACAAATTTTTCGCGCGACAGATTGCATTCAAAGTCAATACAAAGACAATGCATAGACTTTGAATGTAATCTGTCGCGCGAAAAATTTGTTTCGCGTCTGGTGTGAAAGCGGCTTATCGCGCCCATTTTCCGCGAGCAAACGCTGGTCATTCCAACGCAATAAATAAACCATTACCACGGGCAATTTCCGAAAAGGCCGTTTAGCCTGGAGCTTTTGCCCCTCCGTCATATACCAGCGCAGAAGCTGTTTGTTACTCCACGCTAACGACACACCACAGTTATGCACACGGAGCAGCAGGTCCTTATAGTACCCACCTATGCAGTCCATAAGTTGTTGGTCCACTTTTTGCTGCTCCTCACTGTCCATGTTTCCCTCTAAACTCAGACCCACCGGATTTCAACGGTCTCTGGTCTACACTTGGGTATGTCGACCCGTTCTACAAATGTGTCTGTATGGGGTGAATTCTAGCTTTCCCTCAATCCTAGCTAGAAAGTAGAAACACCGGTGTACTCACCATAGTAGCCGTAGGTAGACAGCAAATTCGAGCTTGAGCTCCCAGACTTTCGCACTGCGTCCTCCACTTTCGCCGTTGCGTTAATTAGAACAAGTTCATTTCATTAGATCTAAACACATGTACTGCGTTTCATTGCGGAATTTGCCTGTCGATTCCTTGTCAGGTGGCAGATGCGTCTCAGTTTCACCCAGAAAACTGCATTCTGCTGCCTCGTCCCGCCTAGATCCACCCTCCACAGAGCTGGCCAGTAAGAAGAAAATGGGCATACGGGGAGTGGGGGCCATAGCGGAAAAGCCTCCCCAACGAAGTGTTTCAGGCAGAGACTACAATGGACTACAAATGGGGTTTTTTGAGGATGGCAGTATGAGCTAAATAAGGACCCTTTTTTGGACATTGAACGATCAGGAGTACTCTAGGGGAGTCCAAGATCAAAATATAAATTTGGAAATGTAACATAATAGGCCCCCTTTAATTGGTTGATTTAGTAACTATGGGAGCAATTACATTTTTCACATATGGCCAGGCAGGATTGGTTAGCTTTTTCTGTCAATGAATGAAAACGTCATTTAAAAACTGAATTGTGTGTTTTCTCATGTCATCTTTGCCTAATATGAAGAATAAATTCATAATCTGAAGCATTTAAGTGCAACAAATATACAAAAATGGAAGAAATTGGGAATGGGCAAATAATAAATAAGACAGCACTCTATCTATCTATCTATCTATCTATCTATCTATCTATCTTTCTTTCTATCTATCTATACACCCACACACTTACTCACTCGCTAAAGATCAGCAAAATAATGTAACTTAAAATCTAATTTATTGCTCTGCTTGCATATTTAGTTATTTTCTCCACCCTGAGTGAGGAAAACTAAAGATCAATATTCATGTATGGTACAGCAGACTGAGAAGGGCTTTGCCTCACCTCAGCATTAATAATGCTCCTTACCATTTTTCCGGCATTCCCTTGTGAAAAGCTAATGATGATTCATTTCCTAGCTCCCTCCACTCTTTTGGCTATCCTTGCTAGATTTATAATCATACCTAAGACTATTTTCAGATGTGCCCTGGATTATTTGAACATGCTTTCTCAACTTATTTTGCACAAAAAAAAAAATCTACAGGAAAGTTACACACATCTAAGCCTGCAAATCATATCTCAATGAAGTGAAAATGCATCAAAAATTAATGCAAAGTCGTATTTCCAGAAATATACAGTAGATAGATGTGCTAAATAAAATGCCTTGACCATTTTTAAGGAAGATATTCGATTCAGTGGGGATCTACCCTCTAAGGACATTTTTGAAGTGTCAGTGAGCTCCTTAGCTGCAGAACAGACTGTAGTCTGTGCATTTAGAAAAGACAGCCAAGGGCAATTTACTGTATGACACTATGAAACTGAAATCACTGGTAAACCAAAGCACCCTGCTTCCTGTCCCCAATTACTCCGTAAAAAATAAAGCACGGATGGAGCATAAGTGCTTGGTGCATGTCTTCCTGATCTCCAGTAATGCAAAATCCAGGTGCCAGAGAGTAAAAACTCCTACTGTAAGTTTTTTCCTTCCATTGACTCAATCAGATAGTTCATTTATCACCTGCATTATCATCATACATTCCTGCTCAGAAATTGTGTTACTGAGGAAATCTTGGCAGTTGAAGCAAAACCTTGGTGAAGGTTTCATATTTGAACATGGGTTTTATAACTGCTGAGCTCAAACATGGGGAGTTGAGAAATTTCTTTTATATAACTGCTGCATCTGACTGTCCTCTACATTCCCTGAAAATATTTACCAGAGACAAAATTGCTTTTTGTTGAGTTTAAAACCAGAGCAGACAAAACGGTTATGTGGTGGTTCTTCAGTGTGTAGAATTAAAAAATTTGAGGAATAAGCATTACTTCCTTCTCGACTGCATTCCACTTTCTCAAATATGACAGTTGACAGTTGAATCAATATAGATGCACCACTCAACCATTGTTATGCTCAGAGCAAGTTGCTCATACTGTGGAATTTAACAACATAACAAACGCTCCATAGTTTGAGGTATTATTGACACAATTGAGATGAGAGATGTGGAGCTACCATGGGAAAGGAACATGACAAAATAAGCTATCAAAAAAGGTGAGAACCAACTGTGCAATTTATCAAACCACAGGTCTGCTTTCTTAATGAAACCTCTGCAGGTAGACCGGATAGAGCCATTCATTCAACCGTGACGACCTGCTACCTTTTTGTCAGATTAAATTACACCAAAAATAACAGCAAAAAACAAAATATAAAAGAAGAACTTGGGGAACAAAAAAAAAAAATACCCATTATGGATGACCTCACAGACTCAGTACCTTCAACATGGAAAAATAGACTCGTGTGGAGACAACATTTTCAATGTTCATCTCTCCATACTCATTCATCTATCCAATCATCCATCCATTCATTCATCTATCATCAAATCTGCTTATTCCTGATCAAGGTTTTTCTGGGTTGGGGGGGATATTGAAACGTATCCCAGCAAGCATTTGGTAGGAAGACTGAATCCCGGACGATGCACCGATCCATTGCAGGGCACAAGTCCACTATGTTTTCTATGTATTAACACTGATGACACCTTCATAAAATCTGTCTTTTGGTTCCAGTGAGCATTGGCACATACTGCATGTAAGTAATACAACTTATGTGAAGTAAATTGTACATCAAAAGTTAAAACTAATTTTAATTGGCTGTATTTCAATATGCAGTTCACATTTTCTTTGAATTGAAAAAGCTTTGCTAGGTATCACCCCCAAAGGCGCGGTTTCAAGACAAGATAGATGTTCCTCATTGAACCTTGTGGGCTAATTTATCCTCGGCATTTGACCCATCCTTGTTACCAAGGAGCAATAGGCAGCCACTGTGCAGTGCCCTGAGGGACCACCTCCTGTTCCAAGGCCAGAGGGTCAAGGGTAATGGCAGGAGAACACCTGACCTGATCCAAGTTTTTTTGGCGTGGGAGGAAACTAAAGTACCCAGAGGAATCCCACATGAAGAGGGGGAGGATGTGTGCCGTGACCATCGAGCCTGGACAGACTCCAACTCTCACTCCCCTCCTCACAAGGCAAACCGCTGCACCACCATGCTGCATTACGGTTTGTGTACCTCAAAGCCCTGTCTTATACAATTTGAAAGAGAAAGAGATATTTCTCAGAGTTTCGAGCAGATTTTCGGAGGCCTTGATTTTCTTTCCCGAGGTAAACTTGGATTACATCTAAAGCTGGCTTCATCTGTACATGCAAACCATTCTCAGGACAGAATTACAGTCATTATTCCAGTTAATGTAAAACATTCTCACAATGCCCCTGCCATTCAGTGCTAATGTTATACCGTTGACCATATGGCCGACTTCCAATTAATTTCACTTCGGATCGAAATTGCAGTGTCAACCGTAAGACTGGAAAAACGTTTCATTAACACTGTGAGAACATTTTCCTTTAGCCGAGACTAGCGATTAATATTACCAGAGGGCAAGATTTGAGCAGCTGTTATTTTACTCAGAGGCAGAAGACGATCCTGAGTGTATTTATTTCGCGCCTGACTCCATCTTGGGAACACAGTAAAAGTTCAGCTGTAACTACTGTATAAAAGCATGCAATATATTTACCTGGATTGCTTCACTGCACTTTAGCTCTGGAGGGTAGTGACATTTATATGAACCAGATACTGTTATAAAGATAATATATATCTGCAACTGATATAAACTGCTCCCCAGAAGCCAGGAAGAACACAAGCCACACGTAGATGTTTCTGTTTTATTCTGATACCCTGATAACCCTTTCAAATATTCAACTTTAAGCCAGACTAAGATGGTCAAGTTAATGATGTACTATTGCAGCCTTTAACAGGCCAATGAGCTGTTTGCAAGGGGGGCACCCTACACTGCAAACCCTGATAGTGAGGCAAACTCAAATGTTTTGTGGAAACCAGTTACCTCAAAAAATTTGTGTAGGCCAACTTAATTGCATTGTGAGGAAGGAACATAAAGAAAACAAGATAAAGGGGTTTTTTTTACATGTTATTCAGTGCTGCAAACACAAGCATTACATTTGCATACTCACATTTTTTTGAGGTAGTCGCTTTCCACAAAACATTTGAGTTCACCACACTTGTCAGGGTTTACAGTGTGCAGTCAGCTTACTCCACTACCATTATTCACTTCAGATAGCCATGCACCACCTTTGACCAGCAATGAAGAGTTAGATGCGTGAAAAAACAGATCTTTAAAAGTCTTAAGATCCTCAAATTCATAAGGTGAATGTTTCATATTTCATATAGTTATCAATTTCATTCATTCATTCATTCATTTATTCTTTATTAGTATAGCACTTTTTACAGAAGAACTGTCACAAAGACACTATATACAAAATAGCAGAAGGAAAGACGCCTGGCCTAAGTCCCCAGAATATGTAATGAAATAAATGAGATTTGTGAGCGGATCAAAAACAAACTTCAGAGTCAGAATTTAATATGGTGGCCTTGTGGCCATTTTGAATATGCAAATGAGGCAAAAAATTACACAAATGCACGAATTTGTTGAAGAGCCACTCAGTATTTTTTCTTAGAATAGTGATAACGAATCAACTAAACATGACAACCTGGTAGTCATTTTGAATAAGCAAATGAGGTTGAAAACCAAATGGTGCAGAATTACGGGTAATGGTGAATCTGTATACAAAATAAGAATGATCCACCCAGCAGTTTTACATGAATAGCAATAACAAACTTTAGAGTCTAAATTCAAGATGCTGGCTTGCTGGCCATTTTGGAAATGCAAATGTCGGGACAAATTGCATAATGCACAACTAGACCATAGGGGGGCCTTTGTGCAGAATGTGGTGAAGATCTGCTCGGTAGTTTTTTGGAACGGCAATAACAAATTAATTGTACAGGATGACCAAGCAGCCATTTTGAACATGCAAATGCGGTTGAAAAAACATGGTTCACAAGTACACCATAGGGAGAACCTATACAAAAAACAGAGAAAGATCTATCCAGCAGTTTTCCTTGAATAGTGACAACAAAATTCAGAGTCAAAATTAAAGATGGAAGCATGGTGGCCATTTTTAATATGCAAATGAGGCAAAAAAAATAAATTAATAAAAAATTTACATGGTGCACAACTAGACAGTTGGAGGAACCACAATGCTGGATTTTGTGAAAATTCACTTGGTAGATTTCTATTTCTTGGAGTACCGATTGCAATCTCAGTCAACATGACAACATGGCAGCCATCTTAATATGCAAATAAGGCAAAAAATTTCATGGTGTGCAACTAGACAGTGGGGGGAACCTAAACGCAGAATTTCTTGAAGATCCACGCAGTACTTTTCATTTGAATAACAATCACAAGCACTGTTCACGAACGAATGATGGACGACAGATGAGGGACAGCGGACATCCCTAATAAAATGGTAATTATTAGATCTTGAAAACAGAGAACGGAGGGTTTGGAGCTTGTTGGCTCACAGGCTTAAAAGGCAACGAGGAGGCCAGAAATGGAGACCAGAAAATTAAGTAGGCCCATATGCTCCAATTACCAACAGAGAACGGGTGAGGGCAGGAGCACACAGGGGAAGTCGATGCACGAGACAATAATTGATGAGAACGAAAGAGGGGAAACAGAAGGAAAAACCTGACAAGAATGGCTGGATTACGGAAAAAACTGCCAAGAAAACGTAACACTGGAGGAAACACACTTTTGGTGCGGGGCACTAGCAACACAACACTGCACTCGTTGCGCTTGTTCCGCTCACTATCCGTAATACTGAGAGGATCCTCTGGCACCGTAATGATGTCAGCGGTTGTTGTCGCGCAGTAATTTGGCCGTGCAATTCGAGTAGCATTTTTGAAGGCAAAATGGCAGAAATTTGAGGGCCTGTAAAATCATTAATTTTTACCAGAGGCGTCTTAAGCTTTGACATTGTGTATTTCAAACCATACATTTCATAAATATACGAACAAACAATTTCACTTCATAGGTACTTTAAGAATAAAAATAAAAGCTAAAAAGGTAAAGATGGTGTTGGCGGTGGTGGGGGCCGTGGTCTTGCATCTGCAGCTCTAGGGTTTGCCAGGACATGGACTCAACAGACAGGGCTAAAGCAGTCCTTGGGCTCTCCACCTCACAGGGCAGGGGAGGGCAGACATTGATTGAGATGTATGCTCAAATTAAATCGCATTGAGAAATGCCATAGTTATCCTCTTTGATGGGACAAGCGCTTGAGACAACCAAAATGTTATAATCTCACCCTTGAGATACACTTCAAAGTCTTATTATCAACAGAAGGGCAAATGGCATGCATTAAAAACAACTATTTGATGCGACAAATTTCCATCCCTCATCGTGTCTGTATAGATGTGGTGGGGAATTCTAAATATCATACTGAATTGAGCATGTTTTTTCTTCTAATTTATTTGAAATGCCACTTGAAAAATGAACATTCAAATATGTTTGTTGTTCCCATTATTTACAATGCACTGCATGCTCTTAGGGGGTTTCAGACAAACGTCCAGAGCTTTCAAAAGTTTAATGAATAATATGGCAATGGATTTATTGCCCGAGTTACCTTCATATTTTCAAGAGGGTGGCAGTGAAAAACTGTTTGTTTAGCCTCTTTGTGATAATCCCGGGGGAATTTGCTTGCATGTTGTCTTTACCCGTTAGCCGCCATTTCGGCTCTTCTGAGCTCCCTCTCAAAGGATTCACTGGCAGAATTGACAGAATTTGCAATATTCCAACTGGTTTGCACAAGGGAGACGCTCACATTTAAGACTACTACAGAGGTCAAACAATGGCAGGGCACTCAATTTTGTTTTCCCAAAAAAAAAAACAACACATCCAATTGCTGTTAATGGAAATGCTAGTTCATGTCATGAGGCTAGTTTAATACCAAACAATACGCTTGGCCTCATCTTGGCTATTTGTGCTGTAAAATTACAGATCGATATTGAGATAAACATGGGAAGTATATTTTTATGGTTTATGGTCAGTGGCCAGTGGTTTATCATGAACGTAGTTATGCTGTCTATGCATACCATACATATATATGCGTATGTATATATAGATATATATATATAAACACATAAACACACACTCACACACCGATTAAAACCAACTGCCTAATATATTGAAGGTCCCCCTCCATCAAACTGATGACACTTGAATTCCCAAACTCAAGGTTTCCCAGCAGAACATTTCTCAGAATATCATACCCCCTCCACCAGCTTGTTTTCTTCCTGCAGTGCATCCTGATGCCATCCCTTCCCTGGTAAATGCTGCACATGTACCCAGCTGAATTACATGATGTAAAACGGGACTCACTGGACCAGGCGACCTTCTTCATCTTCTACAAGGTCCAGTTCTGAAGCTCAGGTGCCCATTGGAGGCACTTTTAGAGATGGAACAGGGTTAGAGTGGGCACTTTGACTGGTCAGTAAGCTAAAAAGTGTAATACAAAGCAGGCTATGGTGCATTGTGTGTTGTGACACATTCATCATGTAACTATAACTGAATTTCTCAGCGATTTGCGCCACAGTCGCCCTTGGTTTGGACCAGATGGGATGGCCCTCATAGCACTTGTGCATCAGTGAGCCTTGGGCGCCCAAAAACCTGCTGCCGGTTCATGGTTTGTCCCTCCCTGGACCACTGTCAGTAGATACTCACATCTGCTGTCAGGAAGCACTCCAGAGGTCTTGCCACTTCAGAGATGTTCTAACCCACTTGTCAGGTCATAACGATTTGACCGTGGTCTCCCATGTCATGAACCAACTGTTTGCTAACTGTCTAAGATCAGTCTGCACACATATACACATACACACACACTTTGTAGGATGAGTTCTACACAGCTAGATTACTGAGTTAGATGGATAACTGCGCTCAGCAAAACCCAGGACACTGCCTAACCAGGACCATGGTTTGAAGTTAAACTAGAAGGGAACTTGACCATCACCTGTGAAAATCAAATAACCTCTTACTGTTGTCATATATAATCTTAACACAGTTTCAAAAAAAAAAAAATTGGTCCAGAACTTTTTCCGTAATCCTGCTTACAAATGCAGAGACAGACCGATAAACAAAAGCAGGAGAAAACGTGACCCTCGACCAACTCGTTGATTGAGGTAAAAGAGTTTTCCAGGATAAATTCTGTGCACTCGATAATCCTGCTTTGTGGAACAAGCCACAGATTAACCTGTAAATTAAAATAATAATAATAATAATAATAATAACAACTTTTAGTTAAAAGGTAGGAATAAAGCAGGCTGCATATAGCTGTCTCGAGATTACTTCAGTTAAGTAAAGTCAAGGTCATTCTTTTTGAGGGAGCATTTGAAGAAGCAAGGATATTCAATTTAGCCACTTCACGCTTGTTCGACCCCTATATTCTTGTGGGTGGAGCATAGAACACAAAAAGAAAAAGATAGACAAATGCTGTGAAAAATACAAATGCTGTGAAAAAAAATGAAGCATTCTGGATGAGCCCTCTACACAATCTCTGGAATTAATTTTAAAAATGCTTCCAGTGAAACTGGAGTGGAGAATAGAAATGCATGTTGGATGATTACTGCGGTAGAAGCAAAGTGAAATAATCTGAAATATTTTTAGCAAAACCCAGAAAAGCACAAAGTACAGTTACAGATGTGCACATACTATAGACCCATTAAATGAAGCGTAAACAGTCTAAGACATTCATTTTTTAATGTGTAATTAAGTCTGTAAGAACTGCACTTCCTAGTTCAGCAGACAGCACAGTGAGAGGTAATAAATTATTCCTCGTAAGACTGGAGGACCAAAATAAGCTGCTGTTTTCACTGAACAGAGGGGAATATTAAAAATATATAGATATATAAGCACAGGATACCAGAGACGGAGAAGCGCAATGTTGTTACAGTCCAAGAAAAAATTCTGCGCTAATGAGCTGCAGACTCTCAAACAATTAGGAAATGGGGTCAAGGTTTACCAACAGAACCAATTATAATGAGTCTTTCACTGGAAGACGACTCATGACATTAAAAGACTGAATTACTTTTTACTCTGTGTTTAAGGATATATGGGAAGATAAAACTCCCCCATAAAGGTAACTAGAGCCAAGAAAGTCACAGAGTCAAGAATTCTGGGGTCAAGAGACATTACAGAGAATGCCACCATTTTAAAACCACTCAAAATGTCTCAATTTCTCATATGAATTGACAATCCACAGGTGAATTCAAATATTTGCATGTGTACAGAAAATGTTGAATGTAAACTGAAAATTTTCACATGGGAAAACTGACAACTTCAAATAGCACCTTATCCCCCCCCTTTTTTTTTTTTTTTTTACTGAGTTCACGTACTCTTCACATGTTGGGTGTTCACATGTGGTTTCTGTACACATACTCTATACTTAGGAACACTTTTATTATAGGAAGCCATGCGACGTTTGTCAAGGCTTTTGAAGGAAAAGAGCTTAACATTGTCAGACCGCTCTGCGTATCACGGAAATGACAACATTATTATACCCAGTCGCTTTGTGCGACCAAGCTTTGTGAAATCCATGACAAGCTTTTTGTGTTACGATGACAGGCCAAAGCCAGGTAAGGACTTGAGGCCTGGGCAGACTGGCTGTGTTTGTCTCCCACCATTTTCAAAGGAAACCCCGATCTTCAGAATGGCCTTAGAAACACCAAGCTTAATAAAAGATAAAGGAAATATTCGTGACACAGAGAATGACCTCTTCCTTCCGGGGCTGCCTTGGATTTATAAGTCTGAGTATACTCCAGAAAGAGCAGCTTCTGTGTTCTTAATTGGCTCACATTACCACTCAGCTCTCTGCTAAGAGCATTTTTTGTTTTGCTGGCTGGCTGGCTGGCTGACATTTTAGACTGGGAATGAATCTGTCAAAAACATTTTTCACATATCTTTTGTAAAACCCCGAGAGGACACATAATATAATTCAACAAATTAATATAGCTAATATAGCTCATTTTTTGAACTGCTTTCACCGATTAATTTTTGGCTTTTCCATACATGATGGTATTTTCATACTGAACACTGGCTGGAATGTGCAAAATACACAAGAGCACGCGTTCTTTCACACAACCCCAAGATAATGTCAGAAATATTATGAACATTTTAAGGTTTATGAAGGTTTTATTGTCTGTTTATTTTCACATGTCTACCATGGCTTGCAGTGATTAATCTGATTTGGAGGATATGAACTGGAGTTGTAAATTCGCCATCCGTGCGAAACAGGACAGTAGAGAAGTGATCACACAGAAATCAACGGTGTCTCGCTTTGTCAGCAATTATCATCTGAAACCTCGCAGCTAATAATCCCATCCATTGCTGCTCGCGTAAACATTAGAAAAATGCACAATGGCGTTGCTCCGAGCCAATGCATCATATAGTACGCTCCCTGCCAAGAAATAGCCTTAGTGCAGGTACTCTGAGCAAATTCTGCTAGCATATGCACGGTTGATCTGAGATGCCACATAACCCGGAGTGCAGACAGTTGTTTTTGCTTCGTCTTATCTTCCAGGTAAACACTCTAATGCCATTGAATTTATGTTCTGAGTATGAGACTTGACTTCCTGGTTTAAAATGTATTAAAATATCTCCTCCCCACCCAGTCTCTGACAAAAACCAAAGGCATTGACCCAAGAGTACCATTGTGCAATACAAGAAAGGAAATGTACTGATAAAAGGGATGATTTATTTAGTCTCTTTTATTCTGTGAGTGGCCAATACACAGCATACTGGGGATGATGTTGGCAGTTATTTTTTTTTCTAATTTGGAGTTTGCTTGGCTGTTGAGTTTGCCAGAGAGGGGCAAGTGCGTTGTTCTATGTCAGTGCAATTCAGTCAGGCCATGAAGAAATCAAACAGACAACCAATAACTGAACAACACCTGAAATTCGGTTTTTGGTCTCAGCATACCAGCTCAATTCTTGTCAGAACTCCCTTGGAAGCAGACGAAGCATTTTCACAGATCTAAGAATAGGAATACTGGTAAACTGTTTTATAGCGTTTCTCATTTGTGCACAATTTATTCACTCACAGCAAAGAGCTGACCGATAAATGACTGAACATGCTTAATCATGACAAAAACTTCTTATTACTTTATAGAATTTCACATTTATTCTGTAACGAGAGACCATCTTGTGATGGGATCACACCAGTCACTCTTTCTCCCAACTCCCATTGCCCATGCTCAAACTACACCAAACTTCAAACTTCTTTTTATCTCAACTACGCACCTGTTAAGTTTTGTGACTGCATCTTGCACGCTGTGACGTTATCATGGCGACAAAATCTGTCCACACAGACAGACAACAAACATATGATAACCTGGCAAAGCACTCAAAACCACTTCTCTGGTGGTTCCTGCTACAATTAGTGTCTCCAAGACCACACTTTGCCAATGACACACACACACGCACACACACACGCACAAACTCAAAAGGTGAAAACAACACTAGTCCACGCTGTCGCGGCTGCTAACAAACGACAAAACTCCTAAATGCATACTTTCTGTTGCTTCAGCACCCCTGCAATGGTCTCATAATTGACAGGTCTCGGTATTGGGAACACAGTTCCGATAAGATGTCCTTGGCTGCAACAATGACAATCTTTCATTTTCACTGGAAGGCGCTGTCAGTGGCTTGTTAATTGCACAGCCACAGCTATTCGTCGCCTTGCTCATTTTCTTCATCGTTCAAGAACAATCACCCATCTTCTTCTGGGTTCCATATCACATCCAGAGATCCCACACAATAGGGCTGCTGGGAACCGAAATAGACTGGTGCTCGACTGAGGACAGCCGCATACCTCACTGTAAGTAAAGCACAGGCACTGGACATTAGAAAAAAAAGCAAGAACGCTTCCTGTTAAAGCTGATGGGCTTTATGGAGCCCCTCAGGGAGTTGAAACGCTCTTTTGAGTTAGAAAGCCGCACCAGCTCTTGTCAGCGAGGTGATCAAAGTGTACTGCGGATGATGGATTCTTAAGTGAGAGCACTACCATTGTGTGGCGTTTAAATGCACACCACAGACCTTCTGAATATGCAGATGTAGCAACCACCTCCATTAGAAAGGACAGAGTTCTTCTGCTCTGAACTTATTACAGGATCTATTTACAGCTTCTCTGCATTAATTATATTCATAACAACCCTGTCTTTTATCCATTGTTCAATATGAATACTTTGATATGAAATCTAAAGGCTGCACTGCGCAGTATTTTGTAAATACTCTTGATAGAGTCGATCTGGGGGTGCTAAGAAAGAAGCAAACTTTCTGATCATATTTCCTTGATTATAAAAGTCAATTCTGCGGTGTGCAAGTAGGAGCAGAAGGGGAAGAGGAATTCCTGGTTAAAAACAGGACCAAGTTGGTTGGCATTAACCCTTAGAGCGCTATAGGCAACCATAGTTGCCCAATGATGTAAGATAACAAAATCAGATGCTGTTGAAAACCGATCACGTGGCAACTTGTTTAAATGAGTTCCCCTGCGAGAGCTCTTTTAAACAGGTTGCCACATGATAGATTTTCAACAGCACAAGATAAATACATCTCTAATTCCCTGAAAATTTATTCAGCACTCTAAGGGTTTATACACATCATTTGAAGTGGTGAAGATACACAAATGTTTGTGCAATAGTTACGTGGTGAACCAAAACAATAGTTTTCAAGTAATATAACTGAATAAAACAAGGCCTCTGGATTGGGCTACATGTTTGCACATACAGTTAAAATAGTCTTCCAGAGGAAGCTCTTGATAAGCCATTCACAAAACTATAACGGATACATAAGACAGATAAATCCATCAAGAGCATCACCGGTAAATTGCACACAGGCAGGTCCTGCACTTGGAGGAGTCTCCCTGAATGAAATCCGGTCCAATCTAGTCCAGACCGGCCCAGGACGGTGGCCTGCAGTCCTGCAAAGGAGAGGTGTAAAACTGGTGCTAACCTCTCCCAGGTAGGAGGACTTCATCCAGCTATAATGACAAAGATTTCATCACGCACCAGTGGTCTCCTTCCACCACCCTCCCCGCTCATCGATCCAGCACTCGGGGGGATTGCCCCGTCGAGCCGGCCGTCTATTAGAGCCGGCCTCCTCAATAGTCTGCGGAACGATAAAAACGCAGAGGCCGACATCACACGCTTCAAAGCACAACACATCGCTCTCGGCCCTGCCGAAGCTAAGACGGAGACCGCAACGACCGCCGAGGCGCGAGGGAGTACTAAATTTGGGAGAAAAAGCAGAGGAGGAAAAAAAAAAAACAAAAAGCAGAAATAGTATTGGGTGCAGCGGGGAGCTAATGGAAAGGCCGGAGCGATGTCGTTGGAATATGAGTGAGAACGAGAGGCAAGTCGCTCAGTAGGACTTTGTATTAGCTGTATTAGCAGGGGTCGTCATGAAGCTGCAGAGGTGAGAAATCACAGTAATGTATTTGTGAAAAATAAGCACAACAAAAGCCTACATGCTGACGAGAAGGCCAGACTTCCAGACTTCCAGCATGATAATTACATGGGTTTTAGGTGTTTAATGGGTTTAGGCAGCAATAAATGGAAATTTTAAAAAAAAAGAGAAAAATTACATAGTAGTGAGGTAGAGAAGTAGAGTGACACTTAGTTGACAGACAGACAGTCTTTCAAGAGTGGTTGAGTTTTGCCTGAATCAAATTTCAGTTGGTAATCATAGAATGTGACATTTATAATTGACGAAACCTGTGGATAGCAAACGTACAAGCCCTTTCCCCAAAAGACTCCCATATCTGTCATCCTTTCCATTTTGCACTAGCGCAAATGGGAATTCGTGCAGTCTCTCAGTTTTATTATCCCAGAACAGGCCTCATGTCTCTTTTTAATTTTACTGGCAACGCTAGCCTTCATTTACATTCAGAGAGGCCGGATCGAGAGCTCAGAGTATAAGGTACAATAAGCTTTCAAGCCAACTGTAATCTGGTCTGCTGAGAATAGCACTGAATTTAAACAGAGTACTGTATTCCCGTACCTACATTCACATGCTGACGTAGTTTGAACACAGGTGCACACACAAGTATAAGTTTTACATTTTACTTTGGCTCAGCTCAGTGCATTTTTCACAAAGACTGCAGTCAAATTAAGATCCATGTAAAAGCACATCGTCTTGCTAAATAAATTGAGGGATGATAAGGGCACGGCACATTTATCCGGGAATCACAACAAACAGAACCACCCTTTCTCCTTAACTTTTAAGAAATCCCTTAGTCATTTTGGCAGCTGATAGCACACCCTCCTCACTCCAAACAGCGAAGTTTGACTGCCGTTATGTTTACACGAGGATACAGGGCTTTGAAGAATCAAAATACCGTCTTTGTTTGCAAGAGTCTTATAATAGACTATCCTCATTAAAGCATGCTTTTCTTTGTCTCTTAAATCACTGAGAGACAGCTGGTCAGTCACACCCACATCTGTATAATATCATCACACGTATGGAGCCAACCCACATTTTTTTGAGTAATCAGAGATTGAAGGGTATACTGAGTAGGATTTTTTCATACAAAAATAATTCCGCTCAATCGTCACTTTTGACCCACTAGTAGTGTGTGGGTGTGTCTGTATCTCCAGAGACCCTGCCCTCTGCCTGTATTTTGATATCGTACTTTGCATGGGACATCTCTGGGAGTTAACCTTTGAGTCGTGGGTGTGTAGCCCCCAGCCAATAACAGCACACCGGGTGTGAGTGCGAGACTCTGTGAAAGCTTGGTGACCCAAGTTCCTAAGAGAAAGCTGTAAAAATGATGGACACAGCGCAGAAGAAAAGGAACTACAGCAAGGCAAATTGCCAAGCGGAAAAGGCCAGTTTCAAAGCGAGAGTAAATCTGAGGCTAACTTTCACCCGCTAGCGTACACTAAAGGAGATGATGGGAATATAGAGCGAGAGAGAATTGGCCAGTTTTCTGTTGGAAATGTTAGTGCTGGCAGTCAGCTAAGTTAGCTTGCTAAAGTATCTGCTTTACCTTCACAACACATGTTATGTTCCAAAATTACTTTACAAGCTTACACAGCAAGTCTATCAGCCAATGTAAATTGCTTTACGTGTTGAGAAAAAAAAAAAACGTTTGAGGTATGCAGTACTAAGTTTGTCCTATGAACTTCATTTTCAGTAAAATACACACCATACCAACGTAGCAAGTATATAGATTGCGGAAGGCTCAGGACTGAGTGCCTGTGATGAACAGATAACTTATATACGTTTGTAGGCTAGCTGATGATAGCCAACATTACTGTTGGCAGTTTTTATTTTTTTTAAATAGCGTTGTAGAACTGGTATTGCACCTTGGTCCAGAACCACAATACAGAGTAATTTTGAGCTAACCAGCTAAAATTCATTTGTGCTAGCAGGCTAAGGTTTGTACTGGAGCACAACACAAAATAGGCAAGGGCTTCTCGTGTGGTTGAGCTGCAGAGGAGGGTCCAACTCGGAATGTTGTGTTTACAAACAGCAATGGATTAATCCTACTTAGTATACCTTTAAGAAAAGAAATAGAAGGCTTTCTAACAAAAAAAAAATCATATTCATAAAAATAACCATCATAACAACTGAAATAACAACTGCTGAGCATGCAAGTATACCGTGTATTTTCAGCAAGGCCAGTCACATGGTTCTGAAAGCTCACAGCCCTGCTGTAGAAGTTTACACAGATGTGCTGCAAATTCGTAAGCAGCCCAATTTTGTGAGCACTGCAACAAAATGAGGGCCAGCCCTATAAAAGTCTGTGTCTGACTGAGTGAGTGATGAAGTGACGCCATTGGTCGGTTGAGCTACCCCATTGGCTGTTGCTCTTTCAAAATTAACTGCTGCTAATTATGGAATCAGATTTGTGTCATAAGTCACAAGCGCAAATTATATTACTCCGCGCGCATAGAATGGCACCTCTGCACATAAAATTAGCAGCAAGTGCACAGAACAGCCAGCATGCGCGAGGAAACTTCTGCTTCGCGGCGCGCTGGAGGGAAGCATTCTCTGGCAAACTCATATTTCCCTCGCAAAGTTCATTTCTGCTCGCGCGAGAAGGCATACACGCTTGCGCGGGCCATATCTCCTCGCTCGAAACTGATTTCTGCTCATGGGCCATACCTCCTCGCCGAACTCATTTTCTGCTCATATGAACATAGACTTTTGACATTTAGGGGTGGAGACCAAGGGAGGCCGTTTGCCCTCTTATGATTGGTCACTTTCAATGAGATCACACCCACACGCCCTCCGGCAACCTAGAATAGATACAGTCTGCAACAAAGGGAACGCCCACAAAAGTAGAGCTGAGGGGGAAAACGAACATCTCTGCTATTAGCCATAATGCCGAAGAGTTGCTGTGTGCCCTTTTGCACCGCAAATAAACAAAAAAATCACCAATTAAAGTTTTACATTTTACCAAATAATAAAATGGAACCACAAAGGAGGACAAAATGGCTTCAAGCTATCAGAAGAGAGGACGAGTTTGGAAGATTATGGCTGAACCCCACAACAGAACGTGTATGTCTGTAGGCCACTGAGTCGGATCATTCGCCCATTCTTTTAAAACGTATGGACAACAATCCAACGCCTATTTATTTAATTTTTTAATATATCGATCCTTGTCAGCAGGCAGTAGCGACTCAAAGTACGTCATGACAACTTCTTGGCCTTAGCAAGACAAGTTTAAATTCCGTGTTTTTGCAGTATAGCGGACGGGGGGGGGGGAGCATTGTTTCCCCCTCGGCTCTAACCAGATGTGACGTTTGTGGGCGTTCCCGTTGTTGCCGACTGTATCTATAACAGCTTCCGTTATCTAATGTAAACAAGCAAGATATAATTTCATAGCCATTTAAAGCTTTTGGCATCATGTTCGGCGCTTAAGATTAATGAGGTTATCAGTAAACTGTTAATATAGGTAAACTAACCGAATGGCTCACTTACCGATTATGCAATGATGGCCCGTTATTCTGCAATGTGTGCAATCGCATATCATTTTTCCATATAAGCAGCCAGCTAGCTAGCTAGCTAATGTTAGCGAGGGAAAATCTTAGCAAATAATCATCATATATTAGCGATATGGCTTTGTTTTTGCCCTTATGTTATTAGCTAGCCCTGATCTGTACTAGGCAAGAACTTAGCTGATTACTATGCTTCGCGGCGCTGTCGTGCCGATCTCCACTTGTTTGTTCTGATTTTTGGAGGAATCGCTATTTTACACATATTTAACCCCGGTTGCTTCACCATAAAGCCGAAACAGACTGACAGTTGGTCGGTCTATTTTCTGCCTATCAACGTGAACGGAAACTGCAATATAAATGAGCAGCCGACTCAAAACTGATTTTATTAACACTGATTTTATTTATGCACTGCCATCGCTACTGTCGTTATCAAAAGGTCTTCTGTCCGTAAAGGTGTCCCTACCAGTTTTTTTTTTTTTTTTTTTTACAGCCAACAGCACACACAGCCTGTTTAAACGCGCTTCACTGTACTGAACAGAGATTTAACCTGAATAAACGCATATAATAGACATAGTCAACATGCAAGAAACGCAAGGTTTCCGAATTATTATATCTGAAAGAAAAATGGAAGTAACGGCAACGTCGTCAGTGTGAGAAGGAAATTAAATGAAAGAACCGTGTTAATGCTAAATAATAAGACCAAAGGTGCGGCATTACTTTGTTAATTTATCATACAGTCAAGATTCTGGTTGTTTAACTTAACCAGTAATTATTATTATGTTCCCCGCAAATGTTGCGGGGAACATAATGTTTTACCCTCCGTCCGTCCTTCCGTCCTTCCGAGCAAGTTTGTCCGGGCCATAACTTTTAAACCGTTCAATATTTTTTCACAAAATCTGGTATATCATTAGATCCCATGGTGTAGATGTGCCTTTTGATATTTTGGTTGTTTAGAAATTTTTCTTTTTTCCAGTTTCCATGGTAACAAGTTCAACTTAGTGCATATTGAGGGTGGGGACCTTGTCCGGACCACAACTCTTAAACCGTTCAATATTTTTTCACAACATTTGGTATATCATTAGATCCCATGGTGTAGATGTGCCTTTTGATATTTTGGTTGTTTAGAAATTTTTCTTTTTTCCAGTTTCCATGGTAACAAGTTCAACTTAGTGCATATTGAGGGTGGGGACCTTGTCCGGACCACAACTCATAAACTCTGAGAGATTTCTTTTCTTTTCTTTTCTTTTGTTGCGGAGAACATAATGTTTTCCCCTCCGTCCATCCGTCCGTCCTTCCGTCCTTCCGAGCAAGTTTGTCCGGGCCATAACTTTTAAACCGTTCAATATTTTTTCACAAAATCTGGTATATCATTAGATCCCATGGTGTAGATGTGCCTTTTGATATTTTGGTTGTTTAGAAATTTTTCTTTTTTCCAATTTCCATGGTAACAAGTTCAACTTAGTGCATATTGAGGGTGGGGACCTTGTCCGGACCACAACTCTTAAACCGTTCAATATTTTTTCACAACATTTGGTATATCATTAGATCCCATGGTGTAGATGTGCCTTTTGATATTTTGGTTGTTTAGAAATTTTTATTTTTTCCAGTTTCCATGGTAACAAGTTCATCTTAGTGCATATTGAGGGTGGGGACCTTGGCCGGACCACAACTCTTAAACTATGACAGATTTCTCCACCAAACTTGGCATATATTTAGATCACATGGTGTAGATGTGCCTTTTAATAGTTTGCTCATTCGGAAATTTTTACTTTTTTAGTTTCCATGGTAACAATTTGAACTTACTGCATAATGAGGTTGGGAACCTTGTCTGGACGACAACTTATAAACTATGAGAGATTTCTCTACCAAACTTGGTATAGTGTGAGACCACATGGTGTAGATGTGCCTTTTGATATTTTGTTTGTTCAGAAATTTTTCTTTTTTCCGATTTCCATGGTAACCTTTTCAACTTAGTGCGTATTGAGAGTGTGGACCTTGTCCGAACCAAAACTCCAAAACACTTTTTCTCAACCAAACTAGGCATATTGTTATACTACATGGTATAGATGTGCCTTTTCATAGTTCTCTCTTCAAAATGTGCAACCAAATATATATAATGGCGGGGAACATCATAGTGCTTCACAAGCACAGATTCTAGTTCTAATCGCCATTGTTGAGAATGATGGGCAGTTTTTTAATAATCCAATTTGATGGCATGAATCATCCCAGGTTAAATGTAAAATTGACTTTAGGTATTTCCTGTCATTTGACGTTGAAATGGTTCTTTGATTGATTTAATTCCTTTCCCATTCCGATAATGTTTTTTCCATTTTTTGTTTCAGACCTCACATCTGGGAACCTGCACGCATGTTGGCTGTATAATCTATTGTTCAATCTTTAATTTGATTTATCTATTTAGGTTAAAGTTCGTGTAGTACAAACAGTGTCCATATAGGGGTGCTGTTGGCTGCAAAAAAGAAAAAAAAAAATCGTTTCAGGCAAATAATACGTTCGTCGTTTACGGACTGAAGTAAGATCTTTTGAAAATGACAATGATGTTGGATATGCATCAAATCTCACATGGGCCGATAATGCAAATACAATCAGTTAGCTATAGATATTAGTACAGGCAGTCCACATTCATATTGACATTTCTTTCACGGTAATTGGCAGAATATAAGCTGACCAGCAGTCACCCTGTTTCAGCTTGATGGTGAAGCCACCTGGATTGAAATACGCGTAAAATAGCGATTGCTCCCACATCCGAAGAATTTAAACGAACAAGCTGGGGGCAGACAGCGTCGCAAAGTATAGCCATCTGCTAGGTTCCTGCCTATGACAGATAGGGTATGGCTAATAACGTTACGGTAATAACAAAACCATATCGCAAACATATGATGATTATTTACTAAGATTTTCCCAAGCTAAAGTTAACTAGCTAACTGGCTACTAATATAAAAAATGATATGCGATTGCACACATTGCAGAATAACGGGTCATCGTGGCATAATCGGTAAGTGAGCCATTAAGTTAGTCCACCAATATTAACAGTTTATTGATAACCTCATTAACCTAAGCGCCGAACATGTTGCCAAAAGCTTTAAATGGCTATGAATTTATATCTGGTTTGTTTACATTAGATAACGGAAGCTGTTATTCTAGGTTGCCGGAGGTTGTGTGGGTGTGATCTCATTGAAAGTGACCAATCATAAGAGGGCAAGCGGCCTCCCTTGGTCTCCGCCCCTAAATTTCAAAAGTCTGTGTTCCGCGCGAGCAGAAATGAGTTTCGAGCGAGGAGGTATGGCCCGCGCGAGCAGAAATCAGTTTCGATCGAGGAGATATGGCCCGCGCCAGCGTGCATGCCTTCTCGCGCGAGCAGAAATGAACTTTGCGAGGGAAATATGAATTTGCGAGAGAATGCATTCCCTCCAGCGCGCGCGAAGCAGAAGTTTCCTCGCGCGTGCTGGCTGTTTTGTGCGCTCGCCGCCAATTTTTTTGTGCGGACGTGCCATCTACGCGCGCAGAGTAATGTAATTTGCGCTCGTGACTTTTGACACAAATCTGATTCCATACTAATAGTCATCGGTTCGGTCATCAGGAGGCTTTTATAGCAGCACACGGTCCAGCCGTTTACTAGGTTTTGACTCAGCCTTGTTAATGGCTGAGCTTGATTTTCATTCACTTGTTAGAAAATTGCAAGAATTTATTCACCTATTTATTTTGCTGAAATATGGCCTTTTTTATCAATTACATTTTTTTTGACATAATCCTGTGTTGTCAATTATTCTTATTTTGACCTCTGACTAAGTGCTCCTACGCCTGTGCCATTTGAGGTAATTTACTGAAGCTAAAGTATTAAAATTTAACTGGAAACATTGTACCATGTCACAAATTGTTGACTGGGACTCCATGGACAAATATAATGCGTCAAGACGTCTAGTTTGATAACTGTCGTTTTATGGTTCAACAGCACAGATGTTTCAGTGTTTTGCAAGACATCTGCGCAAGAGAATTAAGGCACGAAAGGAACACACAAGACTACAGTGATCACATTCCTCAGCAACCTACTGTACAACAGAACTCAGCCTAACGTTAAAATGATTAATCATATAAGAGATTAAATAAAGCTGACCAACCCATAGATTTACTGTACATTTCTACTTGTTTTCGCTTCTGAAATGGGTGAACTGGTAATTGAAGGCTCATGAATACAGCATCATAGATTCTTCAAAGCTTAAGACATGTAAGAGCAGCTTATAGCCAAAAGGCAAGAGTGTTTGACTGGGACATAAAAAAGGTCACTGGTCAAGCCCAAAGGCAACTGCAATAAGAACAGTGTAGCGCAGCACTAGACTATGACCTGGCTTAGTCTCATCAAGCCACTGTGAGCCACTGTAGATAAAAGCATCAACTACATAACCATAATTTGAGGTATCGCTTCTTAGTCTTGGCCTGCATTATATCTTTTGTTTCTCAGACCAGTTTCCTCATCAATAAAAGAGCAACTGAAGCCATCAGTCTGAGTTCTGAAGCCCTCTCTCTCCCACTGGAGTATTCCTCAGTGCGTGACGTGAAACAGATCACATGAAACCGCCCGTCAATGCCGTCTTCTTCAAAGTTATGTGCATATTAAATCAAATTTTGACTAATGTCTCTCAGAAACGGGAAAATAACATTCCTCTCACATCACCTCCACTTCACCTGCGCAGAGAAATCCAAGCTTCCCGAGATAGAAAACGAGGGGAAAAAAAATCTGTCAAAATATTCATCCTCTCACTTACAGCTCCGCGCTGAGTTTACACCTCAGAATATGTGAGATAGTTAGAGACGTATTTGCATTAAATACAGACAACACACCCACAGCACAGACGTGAGAACCGCTGCCGTGGAAACGGAAGTGTCGGCACCAGGCAGCTCAATCTGGCAGCTTCGTCTAATTTTTCCATTTTATCCCGACGACGATATGAAACGTCTCCCGCAGAAGTAACTGGAGGGCATGTTATTGCTTTTAAATTTTATGAAAAGGAACTTTGGCCAAAAATTGTGAGCAGCAAATGAAAACAATAATTAATTTATACATCTCACGCAAATGATCATTTCGAATTTATAATGTTAAATACTTTTGGACAAAACACAGACTATTGACGAATCTTCACCTGAAGCAATGAGATCACTTGGGCATGATGCCCATGATTCCAACTACTGCAGGAAACAAGAAAACAGTAGCCAAGAATATTCACCGCACACCTCTCCGTAGCACCATTTATGCTATGGAGAGGCATGGCGTTGAACATATGAATTCATACATTAACCAAATTATTTTTTTTTCTTATTATCATTAAATTATTTTGGTTCCACTTCTGCTACAATGCACAATTAGAAAATGAGGAAATTTGAATTCTCTCCAACTCCAAAAAAAAAGGGTTCTGTGGATTGTCTCAAAGGAGACAATCCATAATCCTTTTACAGATCTTTATAGAACCCTACAAAATTTACGAAGTCAAGGCCAGACACAGATAGTGAATTTATGACTAAATGACCCACAGTTCCATCATAGTAACCAACCTTCTTTGCGGAGATTCACAATTCAGTAGCTTTTAACTCCTGACACAAGAATATGAAGAATGTGAATGCCGTTCAACACCTAAAGGTCTGCAGTGAGCAGCAACTGTAATTACTCGAACCAGGTGAGCTAAATCCGGTAGATCTCCAGGATCAGGATTGGATACTGCTGGCACAAAAGCCCAGTTCAGTAAAAAGAGCGGCCATAGGTATCATGCTCTATTTGTATACTCGTACACTGAGCTCTCAAAAAACATAATCAAAGGCTCGTAACCGAAATGACTGCTTCAAGTGAGTCGCAGGAAGGGGGAGGACTGAAGCCCGAAGTTCAGGGCATGTTTGCTGAGACCAGATGTTCTGCTTTTATCTACTTCGTACCAGAATAATGAAGGCAGCCTTCCATTTCATTAATTAAATTTTAGCACCTACATGATTAAGCTGCTACTTTTAATGATATCTTCCACACCCCAGAGCCGCAAACTGAGACTGGGTTTTGCACCCTGGTAATGAGCACGAAAAGCTTCGTCTATCAAATATATTAGCGGGTTAAAAATAAAATTTTTTTCATTTTCACTTTGTTGAAGGCGCGAGAACACTCAGTACTGCGCTGCTTCCCCATGGAAGATTCCGGCTGGTTTCAAATTTTCTTCGGCATGAAGACATTGTATGGATGTCAAATTACATTTCAACTAGCGCAGATCAAAAATGGAATTACCAGTTAAAACTGTCTCTGCTGATTTTGATGCTTGTTTCTAAAAATAATGAAGCCAAACAACTACAGAATGTTTTCTTTTATATTTCAGGGACAATACCTTCACATCTCTTCACAATTGTTTTCCCAATAATAATAGAAGCATACCAGGAAAACAAGCCCAATGTTGACAAAAAAAAGACCTGAATGGTGCTACATATTACAGTATTCACAGCATAATATTCAGTGTAAAACCCCTCTGATATGGTTCTTTTAACACTAATCAAGGGCATTTAATGATTCATCACTGAGAACATTGCCGTAATGTCAATGAGAACTGTCAACAAACAACGACAGAAAGGACTGCATGTGCAACCCATTATAACGTGACTGAAAAGGGACCGTATATGAATTGAGCAGAGCATTGAAAATTGGCACTACACCCTGATGAATAAGGTTTCACAGGCATAAAGGACTAAGCTGGTTACAGTGTGCAATGCTCAATTCTTCTTCTCTCACGACGCGCTGTGCTTGATTTCTGACACTGCAGGATAATGACTGCTCCGCCAACTCTACTTTACATAGGTCATATCTGCTTAGCATCAGCACAAGAGCATGACAGAAACGAAGCGTGCGCTAGAACAGCCATATCTCCGCACATACATTACACTCCTACAGCCAGGATCCGCCGACCCCCACTCCATGCTTTCGCAAAGCTTACTGGGATATGTTTGAGCTCCGTTATTAGTCTCTTTCAGTGTAAAATATGCAAGGTTATGCATTTTCATGTCCACCGGGTCTCTTAGTCTGAGAACTCAGCCTTCTCTTCACCTTTGAGTTCTAACGCAGCTACACTGCTGTTACACAAGAAGTGAATCACCGGGCTCTCTGGAGCTCTACAATACACGGCCAAAAATGACCAAATATTCATGCAACATGCATGAATGTTTACAGACAGTTGTGAGTGTAGAAATTTGCCCATGAATTGCATTTAATGAATCACGCTCATGTAACAGTCCAAAGACTATAGGCTTGGATGGAGAAGGATGTCATTATGAATTTTTTTTTCATAATTGCAATTTAGGTGCATGTAGAAATTGAGGAAGCCCTTTGGAAGTTATGGGTTTTAAACCAAGATGACCATTTCATGCACTCACAATGAGCAGACATTTGTTGATAATAATAATAATAATAATAATAATAATAATAATAATGAACATAGCGTTGGTTGCGTATCATCTTTTTTTTGCACATAATCATAACAATATTTAATATAATTGCCAGAATAGGGGTCATTGAGTTTTACTGTGATATGGTATTATTTGAATATTAATCAAAAATGAAGGAGGTCCTGTAGTAGGCTTTTGATCCTTGGTATTTTACAAATCTCTTATCCAACAGGTCCAGCCACATATACTCCATTAATCAGCTGATAAATAGATCTCAGATCAGTCCAGGCTTAAGAGTTTCTTCAGCGCTGAGAGGTACCAGGGTGTTCAGGACCACGGACAGCACCCAAGCACCAACTTTGCTTGACGTGGTATTCCTGCTAATACTTCATTTACCTCTCAAGTCCTCTCTTCTGAATGCAAACTTCTGACATACCCCACACTGATCAAAATGATTTTCTCCACACATAATTCACTTGCAAAACTTATTGGTTGAATAAAACTAAATGCGCAGACATGCTCAGCCATATAAATTAAGCTAAGAAAAAGTTTATTCAGGGAGACTATCCTTTCATGCTACTGCTCAGATAATATTACCCATCCTTATCCTGCCTTTCTAATTGTCTGCTGTCTCCAGAGCCATCAGCCATCCCACCTGTTCATCTACCCAATGCCTTTTGCTATCATCTTACTGCTGTCCTGTTAAATGTCTCTCTTCATGCTTTATTGCGTTATGCACCTGCCCACTTCCCCATAACCACCTGGTCTTCACAGATTCATCAGTGTCTCCACTTCGGCCTCATCAGCTTCATCAGTCTCATCTGAAGCTATTTGCCATGACCACCATCAGTCTCTGGACTCCACAGGGGGATTTATTATGCAGCTGCTCAGGGCCGTTGCTCCTCGGTTAAAAATCTCCCTGTAGAGTCTACGCGCCAAAGACTTTTCAAATCACGTGTATAATAAGGGTATGCAAATGCTGAATCACTATTTTTTAAAGATTAATAAGACCAATAGCCACCATGGAGCAGGTAGGAAATTGTGTGTCATTTCTTTTTTCTGAAAAATGTACATTAACACCTGAAACAGTCAATAATAAACAGCAATCAAATGTCAGAGGCCAAGTGAAATGCTTTTGTGGGGAAAAAAAATTGTGTTGAGAAATCAACTAATCACCATCTCACCTTTAACACATGATTAACCACCACCTCTTCACATATACTTTGTCTGAATAACAATAAAGTTATTAATTTAGCAACGAATCAAAATCAAAGTGTGAACCTCATTGTATAACAACTCAGAAGTGATACCAAAGAGCAGAGATGCCAAACTAGGCTTTGATGAGGGGTTGTAAGAGTGGCAATAATGTCGAAAGTTTCCATTTTTTTTCTAATTATTTACACTTCCCACTGTGGCATTTTTTGCAGGAACAATTATGAAACATTCAGTGAAAAGTTTTATTTATTTTAAGACCACACTTGATTTAGTTTAAGGATTCAAAAACACACATCTGTTGTGGAAATCATTTTTAGCAAATAGAACTGTCATTGGGATATAAATTATTTTAACATTTGCATGAAATGGCTAAACCTACTCCAAGCCAAGCAATCACTGGGGTGAAACGCAAACTCACAAACACAAGTCTGTGCCATTTTATGAATTACATGGTTTTCAAAGGGCAAACTGACATTATATGTCATCATTAATGAGGATAGAAGCATGCCTCAGAAGACTGTGATGCCAGCAATAATGATATCAAAAACAAATTGGCCAAAAATTCAACCAATTAGTCTTCGCAACTACACAAATTGATGTTTGGTTGCTAATAAGGCAAAGTAAACTGCTACAGGTTTAGATTGATTAGACGTTAAAAGGCGAGGCTTCGTCAGACAGCATGCCACTGGGTACTGGCATCAGCAAAGTTATTACCAGAAGCATTTCACTTAGCCTCTGACATTCAGTTACTGTTTATTTAAGACCACTTCAGGTATAAAAGCATGTTTCAAAAAAAGAAGTGTCGCACAATTGCCTGTAGGCCCAGAGCAGTAGTTAGCCTTCTTACGCTTAAAAAATATTGTGACTCTGCACTGGCACACCTTATAACTGTATAATAAAAACTATGTTTACTTCATTCACTTGGTCTCTCCTGATTGAAATATGTTCTCTCATCTATCCACACTTCCTCTTTCAGCATAGTATCTATCGATTTAGTTTTTTCAAAAAAGATTAAATTTTCAGTTCACCGGTTTGTTGTTCCAACCAATTTAGAAATTTGAAGATAAGGTCAAACAATTCATCCAAATGTAACAGATATACTATTTTCCCAAAAGATGACTGTTGTCACTTTTCAAGCAGATAACTTAGTGAGTGATGTTTTGCGGAACAAAAACCTGGCCTGACTCAAATGCTTTGTGAAGAGAAAAGATGATTCTGTGAATATAAATGAATCCCTCTCAATATGTGAGCATCTCTGTCAGCACCGCTCAGGCCTATAACATAATGAAGCCTTCTCTAATGACAAATACAGAACGCAATTAATGACACCCGGCTACACTCCCAATTACAGTCCGAGAACAAAAGTGTCTGAGCAACTGGCATACAATGTATTAACAGACAAGAGTGGAAAGAAAGAATGTATAATGTCCCTTTATACCATGTAGTAGAAGGGAATAAACTATCTTTTGCAGAAAGAAAGTCATCTTTATTGAAGTGAAAATTGAGACCTTTCTTCGATAACATTTTTCTGAGAAACAACCAAAAATACATACAAAGAGAGAAAAAAAAACTGTACAGGAAATGCAAATATAGTAAGTTAACTGAGAAAGTAAAATTCAAGGCATACAGTACATATTGTTCTAAAAATGATGCCTGTAGCTACAGATTACTAATCTAACATTTTTGTTCTCAAAAACTTGAACACAGGAGCGAGTGTACTTGTCTTGTACAAAAGTGCATTGGCAGTAAATACAATAGAATAGCAGAGGAGTAAACATGCTAGTGTAAAAGTGCTTTAGGAACTGAAAATAGCAATGGAGTAAGTTAGCTCATGCAAATGAGGATTAGGCTGTGAAAGCACAAGATTAGCACTACAGTAGACATGCTTATGCTCATGTGCATATGGCAGTGAATGCAATAACTTAGGGCAAAAGTAAGCATCCTTGTGCAAAAGTGTATTAGTCTGTGAATGCAAATGGTTAGCACTAGAGTAAGCAAGCTCATGCAAAAGTGCATTAGTCTGTGAATGCACATGCTTAGCATTAGAGCAAACATGCTTGTGCAAAAGTGCATTAGTCTGTGAATGCACATGGTTAGCATTAGAGCAAACATGCTTGTGCAAAAGTGCAGTAGTTTGTGAATGCACGTGGTTAGCACTAGAGAAAACATGCTTGTGCAAAAGTGCATTAGTCGTCAATGCACATGGTTCGCATGAAAGTAAGCACGCCTGTGCAAAAGTGCATTAGACTATGAATGCACATGGTTAGCACAAGAGTACCCGTGCTCGTGCAAAAAAGAATTATCCTGTGAATGCACTTGGTTAATACCAGAGTCAGCATGTCCGTGCAAAAGTGCATAAGCCAGTAAATGCACTAGGGTAGCATTCAAGGCCAAACTCACAAAGGACCAAATAAAATTATTAGAAAGGGGTGTTGCTCCCTTGTTTGTCTGGCTCCAGTGTGCTAAACAAGGCAATGTAGGCCTCCCACCTCGGGGATTTTTGATTAAGCACCTGAACAGCTAGTAAAAAGAGCACCAAGCTTGATTTGACACAATATTACCAGTAGTTGACCAACAGAGCCAACCTCTTGTCCATTAATGCCCCCCACTTCAGCCCAATCATCATCAACCACGATCCGTCCTTCCTGTTGGCAGCTCCACCCTGACCCAGAAGGTAATTGATATTAATTTGAAAATGATTAATTCCAGATTGCTCGCAAACTGAAAGGTGAGTGGCGGACCAGCTCGGCAAGGCGGCATGGCGCGTCGTTACTGCGGCGACAGCAATAGCATTCTCTGGCAAAAGCCCCTCGCGGCAATTTCAACAAAGTCCGTCAACCCCGAGGCGACCCGCACTGAGAACACTATGGCGATCTGTTCATTGTGTTTGACATCGCAGCCCCTGCACTATATAAGGCTACAGGGCTAGAGCAAGACTGTACTGACCCAGGACACCTGGACCCAGTGTACACTGCATGGTTTTTAAGTCGCGTCAGGCGGAGATGGAGTGATGGCCCATACCATCTGTGCCTAGGCTTTTCTCTTTAGCACTTTATTTGATTTGTATGCCAAAATCATGTTAAACGGTTCCCCTTTGTTCTTTCCAGCAGCAGCACAGAACTACTAGTAACACCTGATATTCAAATAAAATAAAAAAATATTGAAGGCTAAGCATAACTTCTTTATTGCTTTTTTTTCAAGGGCAGAATAAACATGGAACTAAAGCCCTTCTAAAAGAGAAACAGGATTCCAATTGAAATGAGGGAGGATGTTGTCTGATAACCAACCACTCACGAGCAGGAAATGTAGAAATGTACTTATCATGCCATGAATAACAAAAGGTCGCAAGTGACATTCCTGATGAAACCTGTTTTTCTGCACCACGAAGTAGTTCGTGGTGCTGAAAAACAGGTTTCATGAGGAATGTCACTTGCGACCTTTTGTTATTCATGGGACGTTATCTCTAAAGAACGGTCACTTTCTGTTTACTGTGGATGGGTCCATGGAATGGTGGCAACAAACAGCCAAACAGTCAAGAATGTCTCCTGTGATCTGGAAAAACCTAGTACATTTGCCACTTTTGGGAGGAACCGATTTTGACCCTCATTTGCAGTAATTAAGAGTGGTGAAAATCTTAATACAATAGCTATTAGTGTTATTTGAACTGTCAAACAGTTCAACCGACAAACAACAGTCAAACTGGAATAATCCTTCCAGTTAGAAAAAGTCCAGAATCCAAAGGTTTTTGTGCAGTTGCAAGAATCCTTGCTACTGATAAATTCACTAGGTTTTTCCAGATCACCGGAGATGTGTTCCCACCTCTTTCCCATTGCATGCTGGGATAGGTTCCAGTGCACACCACACCCCGCAACACTGACCAGGAATGAGTGAGTTAGACATTGGATGAGTCGATAGACTAGTGGATGGATGGACATCACTGCTGTTCTCAAACAGATTTTGACTTTATAAAATGAAAGTTAGAAATCATTTATGACCAAAAAACCAGTGGTGGAACAGATGGCAGATTAATTAACCAACTGAAAAGCTGCTGGCTTACAACTTAGTCCATGGATGATCTTCAAAAGTCTGGCCTGTCAATCTATATCCTGCCCTGAGTTTCTGTTCATCAGGCAACCAACTGAACTGTCACTGATTGGCAAGAATCTCAGCACACCCGACTCTCGGCTAAAGGGAGGAAAACCCACAATGTCTGTAACTTAACATAGGATGCAGTCATTTAATTAATATCAGATTTTAACATCCCAATATATTCAGGTCTCTGACTAAATAGGTAAATCAATTAGTAAATCGATAATTAAAAATTCCAAAACAAAAGCGCAAATGCTAATATAGTGCAGCTGACAAGGCAGAGTACATGGATGATTTACTGTCAGTGTATTGATCCTAATTTCTTATTAATTTCCTCTTACATTATGTACTTCCATTATGCTTGAGGTCCACCCTGAAATGGTTGTTGACTCTGTCACACATACAGTGCTTAACAAATTTATTAGACCACCACCCAATATAAGGTTTATGCCACAGCTGGCCTAAATTAACAGTGTTGGTAATTACCAAAATAATTATTATGTTTCTGTAATGGTTAATCCACTAGTGTGCTCGAGCTCTTTAACTGAAACGATATTTTTAATGCTAAAATATAATTATTGTCATTATCCATGAATTTTCGAATTTACCGTTTTACAAAAAAGCCAAAAAAAATAGTTGAGCACATTACTATTTTTTTGATTAAAATGCCAAACAACAGTTATTTTCCTGTATACCTGAACATAAAAATTAGTTTTATTGGTTGAATTCAAGAATGCAAGCTGTTATGAAGGCCAAAGGAGGCCATACAAAATATAGTTTTTTTTGTTTTTATGTGTGAAAACGGACTATTTAGTGGTTTCAGTTTGTTATTTGCCAAAGAAATAACAACAAAATTTTTAGTTTTAAACAAGTTTTTGACAAATTTCTTAAATAGTTGTATTTTCTCTTTTTTGTTTAATGACAGGTGGTCTAATAAATTTGTTAAGCACTGTATCTAGGGCGAGACAGGATCTGTAGGCCCAGTCTCTGTAGGACCAATCACGTGGGCCCGGACCAGAGAAGCCTGCATTCACCACCAGCGCATACAAACCGGGGGCTCAGAAGTTTTACATTCACCCCGCGTAAGCGCGAAAGATTCAGCGCACTAATTAGGATGTCAGGAGCGAGCCCTAATTAAGTCGTGAGGCTCTGATGCTTGCCCGCTCGATGCAGGTTTTGGGACGCCTGGGAAAATGACTGGCGCTCCCACAATGCATCTGTTCCCTGCTGAGATAAGGGAGCGACCAAAAAAGAGAAAGAGACGCTCGCTCCTGGCGTTAAACTGAGCGACCATTTTCAGAAGTCCTTTTTTGAGATAGGCAAGCCTCTTTGAGAATCAATCCCTCCCTTGACTGGTTATGCCTTGTTTGTTTACAAAAATACAGTGAGGTCTGTAAGAATTTGGACAGTGACAAAAAATTTTTGGGAGAGTGATGTCAGACAGGAACATTCCACATGAATGTAAACTAAACTTCTCTTTATCATTTCACTGTATTTAAATCGTAATAGAGAGCACCGCATAGGAATAACAACCCCTTAAATTCATGCCACTGTCCAAACACTTACAGACCTCAATGTACACACAACAGGATGTAATACAAAAACAATGAGCATTTCCCAAAACAAAAAAACAGAATTAAAACCAGTGGTCTATGGAGGGAATGGGCAGAGGATACACATTACATACACAAGACATAATGAGACCACACAAGCAAAGCCTCAAGCAAAATAAGCTAATAACAGAACAATTAACGACCTCAATTAAACTAAGTGCGAAAAAACTCAGACTTGTACTCTGTGGTGCAGTTGGTCTCCAAGTGTTGCATAAAATCCTGAATTAAAAGCTGCTTGCTTCTACTTTTTTAGGTGAGTGGTAACCATCTTGAACAAGGCCTCTCTACTAAGAAGGGTGTAAAAAAACTCTTTCACGATAAGAAAAGGGGGGGGGGGAGGAAACATTGTTTGTCTATTCCCCAGAGTATGCCTTTCCCCTTTCCCAATTTTACTACTTGAATAAAGACCCCAACCACTTTAATTTCAGTTCTGAGGAGGAACTGATTGAAGCAATTGTTTTGATGACAACAGCTAATTCCATTTTTTGCACCTTTGATGTAGGGTCCTTAATTTTGCTGCAATTGTCGCTCTAAATTAGAGACACAAAGATGCTTTATTATTAGAATATGAATTCTAAATAGTCTGGCAGCCAAAATGGCAGCATAACATATTGCTGTAGGGCACTGCTTTGTAAGTTTCACACATGAAACTGTGCTGCAACAAGTATATCACCCATATAAGAGCATCTCTTCCACAGAAATGAATCGATGGTCAGAGTGAACAAGCAGTCGTCATCTTCTTGTTTTCACTCATCATCAACAAGCCATCCTGTTTCATATCTGTTTTTGCATAAGCAGTCCACCAACTAAGCAAATACAAATGAATATAAAAATAAATTGGCACTAAATGTCATATTCTGGTCTCGTTCATCGCATCCCTACCTTACTAATATGGCTCAAGATTCCCACTGAAATGAAAAGATGCTTACTTTCCTTCTGACTATTTGCGGTCTTGATCTAATTAATTCCACTCGCCTATTACACTTTAATTCTAATGCCGTGTTAAAACCGTTATGTGCTCATATGCAAATTATCCGTAAAGAGGAATATAATAGTGACTACACCCTCGGCCCGTTTAATTATTAACTCATCATAATGGCTGTAAATTAGGGTGACTGACTAAAACAAGGTTTACACCTCACGGACCCAGTCTAATTACCACCAGAGAATGTTGAATGTTGTAACTTGTCGACAGTGACTCATGGGAGATTCCGGTGCGTTAGGGATGATCACCGTTGTAAGAGTAATTTACAGCTTGACAGTTAGCGAAACACACGTGATTGCAGGCATCAGATATTACTAGATCACGTAAATATGGCACAACAACAGAACATTTAGCTGGTTAAATCTCGTCATTCACCAACGGACAAGAGGGAAAGGCACAACTTTTACCTTGTACTTAAAGAAGCTGTGTCACAATTACTGCACATGCCCAGAACTTACATCCTGAGAAAGTGAATCTGCTTGACTGCAAGTCATAATCTGATTCCATCCTTGCCAATCCGTCTTCGTTTTGCATTGTATTTCTATAATTTTAGTTACTACGGCACTATGCTTTTTATATTAAGGTGCTTTTTATGGAAATTCGAGGATTCAAAGCACTATTTTAAGCTTTAGCCAAGGGATACGAAGAATGTAAGCTGGTTTCCTCGCCAATAATCATAGAAGAAGAAAAATACCTTTGAGATTTTGACTTGCAGATGAGCGGATTTACTTTGTTCAAAGTTGTAAGCATGCACAGTAATCGCGACACAGCTCCTCTAAAACCTTTTTTTAAAATGAAGTATATTACAGGGACTTCTAAAATATACATAATAGCACAGCCAAGTGGATGAAAGACTCATTCGAGGTCCCGCCTCATACACGCACGCGACCCACTGTTGGTACTCAAGAATAGAGTAAGAGGTTCTGTTCTACTTTACCAAAGCTTCTTCGCAACAACAGAGCATTCAACAACATGTACAAGAACACAAGCCCCGTGATAAGCAGGGAATTCCACCTGATATAGAGGAAACTCCAGAGGATGAAGAGGTCATGACCATCCAGACCATCTAGATTCACTATTTACGTACAAAAACAGAAAGAAAAAAGTACTGTGTCATACCAGGGGCCGTATTTATGAAGGGACGATATCGTTGTTGACAAGCCGCTAAAGTCTTTAGTCCGTTAGCTCCCAGAAAGGGCTATTCATGAGGGGGAATTCAGTCCTATCAGCCCTCCTTACTATCAGATGAGTTTGAGGCAGGAAAGTGAGGCTATAAATCTCACAATGGGACAGCACTCGAGATTCAAAATGGTGGTAGCGTTGATTCATCAGATGCAACACAGACATAACTTGAGGAAAAGACTGCATTTTCCCCCCATTTCCCCCTGTATTTGAGTGTGGCTCTGTCCGCCACTCCAAAGGACGATCAACTTCTAAAAGATTTCCTCCCGCTCTTTTTTTTTGTTTGTTTATGCCAACAACAAAAGACCATGTTTTAGCCATATTCCCTCTGATAGCATCATTACTTTACCGTGTTACCAGTGTGAAATCCTTGCTCTCCTTACCTCTTCGTGAGAAGAGCAACTTAGTTTTCTCTTTTAATATATGTTCCTTGCATCTTTTTGGGCAGTTTAGATTTTTTTCCTCGGCAGGCTGGCAGCATCAGATAGAGCATGCACAGTGGTAAACTAGGTCATATTCTGGAAATAAATGGGATGTTTGCTGTTGGCCCTGCATACTACCATTTGTCAATACGTTTCTCGTTCTGAAAATTACAGTCCTTTAGCTATCTGGACTTAAGGGATTATCGCTCCGAGAAATAATAGTCCCTAAAGAACAAGGCCCCTGATCGCCATGTCTCAAGGGGTTCACATTCTGAAATGATCTCTAAAATGAAGTTCCAAAAATGGAATTTTCATTAATACTTATTCTATTGCAATTAAAATGTGTATCACGCCATTTTTTTAAATCCTTATTTGACCTTTCGCTCAGCATTTTCAATTACAATGGCTCATAATGACTGAACACAAGTAACGAGTGCCAAGCATTTGAAGAATACAAAAAAAATTCTTGCAGCATTAGCTCGAAAATTAGCTTCTACTTTTAGTTGGTACATGCATAAGTAGAACACTTTGTGCAATGGAGAAGTGCCTGGTTATTTACAGAAGCAGTTGCACACATATTTTTTGCAAAATGGACACCCGGAGGAACTGTGAGTGAATCTGTGGTATAAGATCGCCACCCGAGGTGGGAGAAACTGAAATTTGGAACTCACCCAGAGCAGAAAATATCATCACCAAACCTCAGATTGCCTGGCTCTGGAATATTCCACAGCACTCTGTGTATCTGAACACTGCAATAATACAGCCGCACGTGCTGAATTAAAATTGAACAGCACAAAATTGTGCCTCATTACTGCCAGCTTAATTCCTTCTTGCCTATCTGGAATGATACAAAATGTGGTCAAATGTATAAAAATTAATGCTTGATCAATGGAGCTCTTTTATAAAATGAGTGGGAACTGGCAGCGTTTTACTTGAGGGAAGACCGAGAGACTGAAATTATGGGATCGATGGTAATGACCAAGCCACTGGCGGCCTGCTTTGGGTCCGTGTATGGGAGTGACATCCAATTAAAAAAAAAGTTAAAAAAGCAGTAGCGATTACAGTCGTCTGCGCGTATTGATTACGGACATGCGTGACTGTCTCGTTAGGTCTCCGAGCACAGAGCCTATTTTTATTTATCCCGTTATTTAATGTGCGCCAGCTAATAACATGTACCTGACCTTTCTTTCCGGGTCCTTCCGATATCGATGCAGGCTTTGGGAATGGACTGTGTGCAACATCAGCACTCGTGTTCTACAGTGCTGTCTATCTCCGGTTCGTTGGCGATGCATCATCTCATTTAAGAACCATCCGAATCTGTCGGTGCTGCACTCTTTTCTCCCTCTTTAAGAGACCCTGTCTAGCTATGGCTCCCAGCATCTTTCACAACCCCTCCTGGCATAAATAAAAACAAACATTATTTGCCCTTGCCAGTACAGTCTGGTTCATCATGGGAAAAAAATTCAGGCTGGCTTATTAAGCACACAGTTGCGAGTACGATGGACATCGGCCTGGAAAGCAAGGCACTTGCGGCAGGTTGAGGAAACTGCCAAATCAGTATTCTTCCGTCAAATTTCATAACATTTCTGAGTAATTAAATTGAATATTATCATCCACTCAGCAATACAGAAACCAAGTCAGCCAGAATAAATATCGTCACTCAGAGCCTTCTAGTTACAAATGACTGACAGGCGTAGTTTAGGAAGTGAATTTCTCAATTAAAAAAGCATGGCATAATAACACGAAGAATAGCCTTTTGTAATAGTCACTGCATAGCTATAGTACAAATAGGTTTTACAACATTTGTAACATTCTGATGCTGAAAAACATGGGAGAGAATGTTAGGGCAAATCTGCGCATGTGTGTGTTTTAACAGGCCTTGCAGTCGTTGACCTGTGTGTTCTGAGTTTGGTGTCAGTTTGAGTTTGTGTTTTTGTGCATTTGCAAGTGCAATCAAATTAGTTACTGAGTGTGTGTGTGTGGGTGTACACGTGTGCGTGTGCGCATGTGTGTGTGGGTATGCGTACATTTGTATGTGTGTGCATGAGTGTGTCTTTGTGCATGTGTCTGTATGCATGTGTTTGTGTGTGCAGTTGTGTTTGTGTGTGGGTGCATGGGTGTGTATATGCACATGCACTTGTGAGAGAGAGCCACTCGTGTGAGCGAGCGTGTGTATGTGGGAGCACATTTGTGTGAGTGAGTGTGTGTGTTTGTGTGTGTGTGTGTGTATTTCTGAGCATGGGAGTGTGTGTCTGTTACCCTCAGCTGACAATGAAGTCATTCATCACAGTGAGAAGCAGGATGTGAATCTCTATTCATACCGCTACATCAAAGGACTTCGGCAACAACCAGCGATTGAGGCGGGAGTAAATACAGCCAGAATCCATGTTTACGTTCCACGCTAGTCCAAGCACATCACCAAATGTCGGATACGTCAAAACAAAATGGATTCCAGTGCCTGCTGAGGTAAAGAAATAGATTCTGATACCTGCCCTCTCATTTCAGCAGTCAATCGGTAACCGGCTTTTAGCGAAACTGGCCCAGTTTGCAGCCCTGCTGACACAAATGTCCTGCAGCGAGGATATCTAGCTGCTCGTCTCTCCGCATCCTGTAGCACCCTGTAAGAGTGACTGTCGGCCAGGGGTCCCAGTGCGTGAGGACAGAAATGGGACTGCCCAATCCACTCAGGGGGGCAATGTACCCTGTTATACTCTGCACAGGAGCGCACGGCCAGGGTCGCCTCGGCGATGTTTGACACGTCCGGACACATTTTCCTTTCCCACCATCAGGATGCCCAGGCTGAGCCCTGCGTTGCAGTCATCTGTAACACTGCCATAAATACTAGCTTTGCGAAGCCCACAGCTTACCATTTCTATTGAGACTTGCTCAGATCAGGATTGAATCAATTGTGATGGTTTTTTGAGCTGTTGTCCTGCAGTCATTCGCAACTATCCTAGCTAGCGTCGGTAAGCTTTGGCTTGTGGCTACACTTTTGCTATTGTGGTTTTGTTGGTGTTTGGTATATGTTGTCATAATATTTGACGCTGTTCCTCTCGCCACCTCCAGTAATCTTGCTTGTCGAGCTTTGGTTCTCAACATCTGTCCTGGGCCTCCCTTGGGTATGCTTGTTTTTGTTCCAACCACTTTTTCAATTCCAGAACTTTCACATGCTGACAATGGAAGACTATTTACCCTCTTAAGCCACGTTTTGCCTGAAATTGAGAAAACCTCTCATGTTCATAGAATGAAATATTTCAAAGACTTTCGTTGAAAGAGGAAACAAATTGCATTTGACAGAATAATCAGCCCCTCGTTGTTGAAAGTGTGGACGCTAGCCACAAAAAAAAAAAACCAGCAAATTAGAAGATAATGACAAATTCAAACACAGAGCAAAAAATAACAAATCAAACCAGGGCTGTATAAAATGAAAAAAAATTCACATGTTCAGCAATGTAATTAGGACCCTATTCATTCACCATAGTCTTTAAGTTAGACAGTTGCATATGTGGGCAGTACAGCACTATTTTTAGTCTAAAGGGTACGTGACATTTAGTGTAGCTATAGCCATCTCATGCAGCATGAGGGTAAATAATCCATCACAGCTTGAAGGGACAAAATTAAGAAAAATTTGCAGTTAAAATTGTGATAGCAGTTGTGCTTAGAACAGAAACCAGGATACACAGCTGTCCCAAGGACTGACATTGAGAAGCACTGCTTTAGAGATTTACGAGCGAAGTGCTACATGTTAAACCTCTTTCAATCAGGCACATGCTTCTGATTACAATTCCAATAAAGAGGAAACAGATGTCTTGTAATTGTGGGTTAAATACCTCAAACTAAATGCAAGCAATTTTTTTAATGATTTGCGAGTGACAAGGGAAGCAGACTCTGAGAAAGCTGCTCAACCCAACTTTCAAAATGGCTGCTAATATGAAGGAAAAGGGAGCTCAAACTTACAGCATATCTATATACGCTGAGCTCTGGTTACACTGATGTGCATGATATTGCAGTGCCATGAAAAATCATCTGCTTCATTCACAAACTACCTTATTTTTTTTTTTTTTTGTCCCACACCGGATACTGTGATTTTTTCTAATGTGTTTCCATTTACTCATCACCGTTGTCTAACATCACATCGTGTCAGAAGATCTCAAACCATCCAGTGAGACAAATGCGCAATAATCGCAGAAATCAGGTAATGGAATTGCATATAAGCCCTGGTCAGTCCTATAATTACTTAACTTCCCCACAGTTGATGGGCCAAATGGTTCGGCAATTCAATCGTCCATCTTCAATAGTTAACCCCTAACACTCTGATTCTTGCTTGAATTTCCTTCTTGTTAAGTAGGTTCAAAGTTAGAAAAGGCATTTTGTTCATATTGTTGGACAATGTGACTTACATATTCTGTATCTGTTGGTAGCAGTGCTTCACTGAAGCTACTTCACACTTATATTGAGAGAAATATTCACACCCAGGGTGCCACACTTTTATAGCCCCAGCATTATATCAAAGAGAAAATATCTAGATCTTGTGCATTATTTCATATACTTTTTCATGTAATTCATCCGGACATTTTGGGCTTTTTGGAAACTTTTGGAACTTCAATAAAATTTAAAACAGGCATGAAGTTCCACAGATTTGAATAAAGCAATTACAACTGACAAACCCACATATTGTGGGCTGAGGATTAACTTGGCCTATCTTAACTGTCTAAAACATGGAGGAACCTAGATGTGAAATTTTGTCTCATCATAACTTAGAACTCCAAAGATTATTTTTCAGATATTTACACAAGATAAGATCCCAGCATTAAAGGGTAGCATGCCATGCAGTATGACCAGGAGAACTAAAACTGGAGAAAGACCTTTGTAGTTTTCAGAATTTTGTGAATTTCACAGGCATATAGTTCTATCTCTTAGATAGGATTGTGTATTTCCAGAAATACTGAAACAAAAAGTTCTATGTCCACCCTTATGGCTTTAAAAAAAAATGCAAAAATGCACATCAATCAAAAATGTGTTCATCATGGTAGAAAATAATACAGATGTGTAATGAAAGCTGTTCATCGAACAGTAATAATCATTGAAAAGGGATGGCTGCCTTCTTACAAAAGTCCCTAGCCTCTTAGCATCCCAATGCTTCTTGTTTCTGTGGTTGAACAACTTGTTAGTATACAGTGTATCAGAGGATGGTAATCCATAGAGGGCTGTTGAGTAACAATTGGTCCTGTCTCCGTAGCTGGTCAAAATTCATCTGAGTACACTGTAGAGACAGGGCAGCACAATGCACGTGTGAAGTATACAAACTGAACTTTGCATCAACGAGCATCATCAACTCTCTCTATCATATTGCGCCTGTCCATGTACATTTAGACAATCATGTATGCATTAATATGAGATTGAGAATTAAGTGATACCATCTTGAATTATCGCATGGAATGAAACAATGAAATATAGGCGCCATTCAGAACATACCTATTTAAACGATCCTAGATTTCATCAGGCAATACCGTTCTTAGTGTTTTATCTAAGTGTTTTCGCTTTGAGGGGTCTGCTCTCGTTCCGTCTTCTTCAGCCATTTTTTCATCTGATCACATGACCTAGACCTACCTCCTTGAATGGACAAACTGAACGTAAAACCTCTCGTGGTGAAATAGACACAAAATATCAACAAAGTACCGTGTATTTTCTGGATGTCTCTCTTAGCAGCTCCCTGCGCCTGAAAATTGCCATCAGGACATAGAACCTGTTGACACTGCAATGATTTTTAAAGTGAAACATCATTTTTTACCAAAAGCGGATATAGGCCCAGTTAATTTTCAGTCCACAATAAAAGATCAGCAGAGTTGAGGTTCATTGGAAAACATCGCAGAATGCACCGTGTCTTGTAATAAAACACTGGCCCCCAGTTAACATAAAGCATTCAAGCAGAATTGTTGCGATAATGTAATCACCCTGAATGAACGTTCTAATGATATTGCGAGAACATTTAGAGTTAGCAGGGTTAATTTCATGATGAATCTTAAGGCTGTCTAAGAAGAACTCAAAAACTCCACAAGAGCGTGGACACACAGTAACCCAGCGGCCTCAGAAGGTTGGTGGTTCAAGCCCTAGTGTAGGCCCAATAAGATCAGTGTAGCTGATGGGCCCCCAAGGAAGGTCCTGAATGCCACATTGTCCAAAGGGACCTGGCCCCTACTGAGTCCAATCAACTGTGAGTCACTTTGATTATAGTAGTCAACTATGTACATGACATGCAATGGAACTGTAATGAGTGCCGATTTCTGGGGTGCATGCAGTGACTGGACTATCAGTGATCACTGCAACGCAATCAGCAGCTGACGAACAATGACATCAGGGTGTTCTCAGTACAGAAAATGGAGGAAACCATGTAAATGCGAAGACCAAACTGAAGGAAGTGTACAGTCAAGAATTTTGATCGCAGTGTTTTCCATAGAAGTGCAGGAATGATATAAGCATGCAGCCACAGAATAGATAGCTGTCCACTAACAATGACAAACCAGTGCGAGAGCAACCAGTTTTGACAAACACATTCGACAAACGCTTTGGGGTCATATTGACCAAAATTCCTTTACACAGAGGAGAACTACAGCTCATACTTGGGTCATAAACTAGTCTGATACCATAACCTCTTCCATAATATACTGTGCTGTGTGTAAAACAATCTGCCAAATATATACAGTGTAACGCGGTTATTTTAACCAACTGGTAGTGCGCCTAAATATAAAAAGCACTTCACATGATATCCACTTCCAAAGATTTGAGACAAGATCACTACATCAGCTAATTCAGACAGGAAACAATGGACCATTCACTCATCCATTGATTTATTCATTCATTCAATGAATCACTCACTCGTTCACTCACTCATTCTCCACACAGATCTGTATTGAGTCACCCCAGCATCATCAGATTACAAGTATGCCAGCTTTCTCTCAATGACTGACCATGCCCACATACACAGTAAATCACAAGGCTGCCCAACCCTGCTCCTGGAGATCGACCATCCAGTAGGTACTGGCCAACCTAGACAAACATGATTCTCTAACAGTTGGATAAGATGTGCTTTGCCAGAAGTAGAGTTAATATCCACAGAAAAGAATATCTCAGAGAACAGGGCTGCCCTTGTCTACAAGCTGTAATGGTTGAGCGGAGAATAACTGTTGTCCAGTCAAAACAATTATAAAATTACCAACTGCACAGGGATATAATTGTATTGTGCAGCATGGTGGAAATTAATTACATTAAAGGTTGAGAGATTTACCTTGAAAGGTTTCAAATAAATTCACTGAAATGCAGACACACACACACACACACGCACATATTTATGGCAATGCTCTTAGAGATAAACACACTATTATGACTCAGTGGTAGAATACATGGAGTTCCTGACTATTCAGCAGTAAGCAATTCTCCACACACAGCATATAAAGTGCCTTCTTCCAACAGGACTAACCATACAATGATTACACGAAGCCATTCCTTTCATCTATTGGTATCTCATAAAAAAGCACGCAGTGGATACAAAATAAAATTAAGCAGCTGCAGATAATATTTTACTCCAACCTGCGAGCATTCTGTGTGACCTATGACTGACAAAGTCACTGAACACAGCTGATCGATTACTTGTTTCAATGGCACTCAGTATTTGAACGTTAAGAGGCTGAAATAGCGCTGGATATATCCGAGGCACAGATAAACTATGAATCATCGAAGAAAAAGGAGCAACTAAAAGGTATTTATGATACTAGAGCGTTATAATCCAGAGCTTTGGCCATCTGCACTCCTCAAAAAAGAAGATTACTTTTCCACAGCAGCAGTGGGTCATTTAAGGAGCCTTGAGTGAGTGTAAAAAGTTCAAATTTTATGACAGTGATAGCAGCTCACTCACAGACTAAATCCACTCTGCACTTTCAGGTGATATGAGCCCGGGGAGAAGAGATGCCTTTTTATCGATACACATTTCACTAAAATGCCCAAGGCGTATCGCACTAAGTGGGATTAATGAGCTAGCAGGCTAGTGTTGTGAAACCATTCAGGCTTTCCGGTTTCACGAAATAAACCTTACATCTACTCAGGCTTGTTTCTATGGCAACACACCAAGTTTCACAAACGCGCTACGTGGCTAACTCAAGCCAAGTTACTCTGACCGTGGGATAAAATGCACGTTGAAAGGTTCTTTCCAAAACATCATACAAAAACTAATGCCATTACAACTACTATGGCAACCACTGCTTTTACTAATAATAACCTCGATAAATTGACAGTTTTTGGATAAGTGGGCTATCTATTTACCTATCTATCTATTCATCCATCCATCTACATAATTGTCAGCCTAATCTTTGTTACACAAAACCAAGGTGTGTTTTCCAACTTCCTGATTGGCTGATTAGGATGTTTGAACCCCCTCAACTTGTGGCAGATAACACGTATTACGTAGTGGCTGCAATCAGAGCAGCAGTTGTAGTTCCCAGAGATTGATTAGCAAATCAAGTTTGGAATAATCCATGCCCGTTGGCAGCCATTTTTCTTTTCTATTATGCATTTGCAGTCTATTCATTGAAGTTCAATCAGTTCAAAGATAACACAAATTTCAATAAAATTAAAACCCATTCAATCATCCTAAATATTTCATTTTCTGCCCTCAGTGTTCAGACGCCTGGTTAACCTCAGATGCTTTATCAACAACAATGCGACGGAATCCATTCTCATTGTCCTTAAAAGGTTTTCACCTTTTCATTATAATGAGCCTCTCTGTGTTAGCAGTGACATGGACAGATTCTTGCAATGAAATGTAATCTGGTACCAAAAGAAAGAAATTTTAAAAGTATAATTATCCACCAGTTACTACAGCTAATTCAGGAGACAAGTCATAAAATTCACCAATGGCTTAAATAGATACAGATAAACTTAGCTAAATTAGGCATAATAATGGAACAGGGAGTTCTAAATGAATCTGTAAATGGCCGAATCTTTTGTAGGACAGTGTCATTTTTTTGGCTGGAGCAGAGCAACCAGCCTGGAGAGGTGCCATTGCCTGTTATTTTAAAATAAGTCAGTTGGCTGCATGTTTAGCAGATAGAGCATACTTTAAGTACAGACTAGTAAGAAGAAGTACAGACTAGCCTGATGATTTTAAGTATGCTACATTCAGCAAGAACTTTGCTTACTTACTGTTCTTATTCAAAGTAATCAATTTATACATCTATACTCGATGGTAGCCAGGCAGGCCATAACATTGGCCTAACAAGGAGGCATCCATTGGCTCCTTGGGGAGGGATCAGTGACTTTATCCAAAAGTGAATTGCTAGCATGCTTTATACGAGCACCGCTTGATATGCAAGGAGATCGCTCCTCATTGACGGACAGCAGCTGTTACATCAACATAATTTATTTGGGAGCAGCCGACCTGGACCATTCGGAGGTGGAAAATCTAGATGTAATGGCCAGTAGTATACGCAGGCCAAGCGCAACGACAGAGAGAAAGAGAGTAGCACGAACACAGTACAAACACGGAGAATAATATAGACCAAATGCAAGTACTCGCGCTTCCAAAGGACGTATAATAGTCCAAACCACGGAAGCAAAGCGAGATAAAAAAAGGGAGAAGAAACTCCAACAATAAGAAGATAGAAAGTCATACAAAACCTGACTACAGATATCTTAGTCTATAGTGCGAAGCTAAACACAGACACTCTAGCGAAGGAGGCGTGCCGGACTTCCTGCTTATATAGATTCTGGGGAAGCGTCGCCCCAGCTCAATCAACCAGCTGGGTAAGGAATTCGATAGCCCAGGAATTCGATATCGTCCTGGGACGAGTGCCGCAAAGAAAGGTCCAAACAACATGCAAATCTCTCAAACCATGACACCAGAGGCCAGAATGTAAAATTCCAACCATGTATTCCATTTACCAACAAACCCAGCTAGTTGATTTCAACTAGTCCTACCTACAATCTGAAAAAAAAAATGTGATAATCAGCAAATTTGGTGGATCTGAATGAAAAACTGGTGTGGACCTTCCCTTTGTGAACCTGGATTTTCTACATCAGCCTATTATTGTGTTTTTGTTTTGTTGACTTGTCCAACCAAGTCTGTGTGGACTCATTGTAGCTCCACACAGGGTGAGAGTTATGAAGGACTTATCAGTCCATCCATCCATCCATCCATCCATCCATCCAATGCCGTGCCTGGTCAGGGTTGCAGGAGGTGTTAGACCCCATCCTAGCGAATAATGGGTAGGAAACAGAAGTACACCATGGAATGTTTTTGCTCCATAGCAGGGATATCCTGGACCCATCCTTCATAAATTGAAAGCAACATTTGAAGTAGATAAAAATGTAAGCCTTCCATTCCTCCAGTAGATGAGCTTTGCTGAGCGTACACGTTCCTGCCTCATTTTAACACAAATTCTGTTTGCCTTCGGAATGGTTCCAGTTCTATGTTTATTTTGCCCCAGAAGAAAATAAGCCTCATCCTTCAATATCTCTTTTTTATTAAAATATTAGATGTTATTATTCCCTTGCCGAAGCGGGAAAAAAAACAAGGATGTGTAGGGTAATATAACGCTGCCATACAAATCAGATAAAAGGCTATAGGAGAGATACAGCTCTGTTTTATATTAGCTTTCAGGCAACAGTGAACAGGCCTTCCAAAGAGGACTGCCAACACATCTGTCCTTGCATCCATTATCCAGCCCGTATATATCTGTTAAAGGTCAACAAGGCTGGACCCTATCCCATCATGTAATGGGAGAGATGCAGGGCACAACATGCACAGTTTGCTAATTTATGTGTGCACCATACACCATTCATTCACTAATTCTTACCTATAGGGAAATTTAGAGCCTTCATTCATCCTGAGATGCACATACCTGGTCAGTGGGTGGAGACCAGAGTACCTGGAATAAGGCAACAGTGCTATGCACTGCTTTGCCCTTTCCCAGTAAAGAGATTGTTTACTTGTATTTTCTTGGGCTTTAGGGACAACAACGCCAAGAAGTAGGACAGCCACTAATGTTTTACACTCCCTCACACCAACAGTAAGAGAACATCTACTGTCTATTCTCCCAACTAAACATAGCCAAGACAATGGCATTTGAAATCTCAGAAACAATAGTACAATACATTTTATGGCATGCAAAAAAATGGACATTGTTCATAATAGTTCAAATCAAAATAATCTTTACGGCGCTATGGCTCCCATGGTAAATCTTTCAGTCTTTTTACAGGTTTTCTGACAATGAACACTTCATTATAAATTCAATAGACAAATCATATTCAGTCTTGATATGATTTGAGAACTTAGTGAACATGCCTCTTTCAATATGATGGCATAACCTGTTCACCAAACAGCAGTAAACCAATAACAATTTGCATCACCTCAATGCTAGGTTAGAAATGGCCAAAAGTAAGAGCAATTCAGAAAGTGAATCATTTTACTGTCCTTCTAGCAACAATGGATACATCAGAATCAGAAATCCTTTGTTCCTTTAAATCATTGGGAGGTAAGCTATTTCTTTTTCCATGGCTGTTCTCACTTTATTTTTATCTGGGCTGACATTTTGGTGGTCAAATCTCCTGCACACTTGCGCCAGACCCTCCACACTAACTAATTAGGTTAGATGGTGTTTATGCAAGAGTGTAAGTCAGCTAATACAAGAGATGATTCACTGGGGCTGTTTGTTCAGGTCAATGCTCTTCTCTTAATGGATTAATAAAAGCACTTGATTACTCGGTTAATTATCATGGGTCCTTGGGCCTGAATTTTTTCATAAACAAAAGGTAAAACCAAGCCAATAGGACCACTGAGCTCTACTGAACAAGAGTGGCAAACCCATTTCATATCTCATCAAAGCCAAAGACAAACAAGAAGAGATGGTCAGCATTATCCCCCACTACTATGGAATCCCTTTAAAGTCCAAACAGTAAGAAGGGCCATAATTCTCCAAAAAAAAAAATTTAAAAAACAGTTTTCGAACCACTGAAAGTCATACAGTAACATACACACAAAAAATTTCATTCATCAAGGTAAACTAGTTTCTGAAAAACTTGTCCCTTCTTATCCTGATGGGCGGACAGAAGGATGGATGAACGGGCTCACTGCAATATTCCTCGCTTGGCAACAGGAGGCAAATAATCAGTCAAATCAGCTGAGTCCATCAAAAATTAAATATCAATATTCTTCAACAGTATGAACTATTCGCAGGCGCATGTTAATAAGGCTGCAGATGAGGGAAATGTATTTGCTGTGCTGAACTATGGTCCCATCATTTCTCAAAGCAAAAATGATGAGTATATCCTTGAAGTAATAAATACAATCATTACCCAGGTGGCCGTCTGAGAGTAAAGATGTCTACATATCTTTATTTATTTATTTATTTATTTATTTTCTGGAATTAAACCATATTCCGGTGCACCCTCAGACAGCCTAGCCTCCAATTTTCTCCCTCAACTGCCTTGTACGGGGACCTACACAGTTTTCTGGGCTGTGTTTTTGTCTGACATTGACAATAATTTCAGCCAAAATGTGCAATATCTCAAATATGCTCAAACTGCCATTGGAGGTCTTTCTGTAACAAATTTTGATAAACAATCCCGAATTTACAACTACATAAATGCACACATATACGACATCAGCCCTGAGCAAGTATGCCAAAGGATTACGGTAAAAAGTGTCAACCTTGTGAGCATGGTTATGAAAATAAGAAAATTGAAAAATAATAACAGTAATTCATGTCACATTACAATCATGCCCCTCACCTCTGTAATGACATGATTACCAAAATGACCACAAATCTATAGCAGATATTTGCTTTTCCACCATTTCTATGTTTGATTACAGGGCCACCATACGCAAGCAGAGAGGAGCTATCAGGACCCCAGGGATGTGTCTGGCTGCACCGCCAATGTTAAAAAAGGAAAAAGTTAATAGAATGGCGCTTTGCCTCCATTTTATACAGGCAATCTGGTCTTTATAGCAGTAAAAGAGGAGATATGGATGTAGGGGCAGACACAGCATAAAGTGCAGGCTTGTTTACAGCTTAGAAGGTGCAGGTGTTGAAGCCAACCTATAAGTTCACCAGTCAAATTCAAGCAGACTTGGTGCGAGAAAGAATCTTGCACCTTTTTTTTTTTAATCGGAAATGTGTTTATAAACCTCCAGGGACAGTTTCTCACAAATTCATCCACCGGGCTGCACTTTTAATGTCGAATCCTATATTTAAGTCAGCCGTTTGTCATGTGTTCGAGCAGTGGTGGGGGTACAGTGAATCATTATTACACTTTGTCAGCAGGAGAGTTAAAAGTGGATACTGGTGCGTTATTCTCTATGGAAACGCTGTGGCGCGATTGTGGCATTGCCAACGGCAGAATGCTAATCCAATTTCACATCTTAATGAAAACGGCTCAAAACCTAATACCATGATAGAAGAGTCTTAAGAGTCTGTTGGCCTAAATTACAAAAAAAAGAGAAAAAAATAGAAAGAACCCCGACTAAATAGCTGATAAGGACATAAAACACACATCTCTCAAATCAGAACTATACGCTGCTTTTGGATTACCACTGGGGATCATCTATCAAAATAGTACGTATCAAAATACGAAAAGTCAAAATTCCATTTGAATGATGCATTGTGTTTACTGCACGAAGGGCCATGATTTGGCTGTTCAAACAGCCTTCAAAAACTGAGGGACTGGCTTTGTGCCAAACTAGTCCGCTCTGCTTCACAACGCGACTGACGTCTTGCTTACGAGATGTTGCTTCGGTCACATTAATGGGCAGTGGTAAAGGAATTAAAACAAAGATCATAAAAAGCAAACTGCATGTCATAACAGTGTTATGAGCAGGAATTCTTCTAATTTTACACAAACAAGAATCTGTGACCGTCAACAAGGAAACAAGCCAGAGTGTTGATTTAAAACTCTATGAACAAAGAAATCCTCACTTCACAGTGGCTTCCATATTAAAACTAAGATGACAAACAAATTAATAATATTAAAGTAAATGGTTATTATTCACCCAGGTGTGGGTTACAATGTCCAAGGTTTTCCCAGTAAATGTCCCAGTACAGCAATGGAATGATCCCAAAGGAGATATCCAAGGAAGTCCGAGAATTTCCAAGAGGCTAAAAAATTACTGTGTCCACTGATGCAATTGAGAAGGAAAATTGTATAGCTGACGATGTAGAAGAAGAAACACAGGCATGACTGAATCCAATATTTGCTGAATAAACGTTGCAATGTTTTCAAGAACTGCTAATATACTGAGACACAGTGAAAACACAACACCCATATTTAATAAACAAAAAGAAGAAGCAACCAATGTTTTTGATTCAATTTTAGAACAAATAGAAAAAGTATTTCATTGACCATAACACTGTAAACTTTCATCACATTATCTCAACAAATGTTTCCGATATGCCATTGTGAATGCACAGACCCTCTACAAACTGTCAGTAGCGAGTGTGTCCTCCCTGTGCTTGTACACATGCACGTAAACGGCGAGGTATCGATTCACACAAACGTCACACAGTTGCTCAGGGAAATTTCCTCGACTCCTCCTTTAGTGGTGCTGTCAACTAGGCGACGTTGTGTGGTTGACGTTGACGCTGGCGCACACGATGACCCAGTTCATCCAACATGTGTTCAATGTGGTTAAGATCGGGCGAAATGGATGGCCAAGGCAGAACATCGGCCCCTGCTTGTTGGAGAAAGTCTCTGGTGAGGCGTGCAGTATGGGGACGGGCATTGTCGTGTTGGAACATGAATGGGAATCGTTGTTGTCCATGGTTGTTCAACAGTGGTCGGAGTTCTAGTCTTAAAATTTCATCCACATATCACTGTGTTGTTAGACCTCCACGCCTCACAACAAGTTCACTCCAAATCTCACATTAATGGCAGCCCAGACTATGACACGACCCCCACCAAACCGAATTCTCTGCAGAATACACCTGTCTTGATGACGTTCATATTGCCTCCTGTACACCCGTTGTCGGCCATCATCAAATGACACACAAAATCTCGATTTGTCGGAAAAAACCCAACAGTGGAAGACTCGTGGCGGCTGAAGATGATGACGTCGAGCAAACTGGAGTCTGTTGTCTCTGCGATGTTGTCATGATGTTGCCTTGATATGGCCTCCGGCATCTTAACCCCGCTGCTCGCAGTTGGCGAATCACAGTCATGGCATGGATGGTGCGTCCATGATATCCTATTGTGTTCTGAGCTTTGTCTGCTACTGTTTGGAGCCGGTTCCTCAGATGTATCCGCTGAATGTGTCAGTCCTGACGCGCCATTGTAACAGGGAGTTGTCCTGGTCGGGGGCGGTGGTGAACACTTCCTGTCTGTTGGTAGCGATGCTCCAGTCTGTTGATGGTGGATGGACTGACCCTGAACCAGCCGTCAATCTCTCTTTGAGATGATCCCACAAGCAGCATCCCCAAAGCTCGCTCCCTCTGCTGTTCTGTAAGCCGTGGCATTCTGACACTGATGCTGATGAGGATGAACCACTGAGCTTTTTATGTGTCCAATGTCTTGCTTTGCACTTGCATGTGATTCAAATGATGCATTCAACCTTCTGCTAATGACATGACAAAGTTGCGTTTTGGACAGGTGATCCCGACAGACGCGCAAACCGGGTTCGAACCCGGACTTGCACAAATTCCAGCTTTTAACCTTTATACCACTATATTTCTTCTGTGGTAATTTTGATGGCTTCAAAAAAATCAGCCATAATTTTAAAAATTAGGCGTTGCGTTTTCACTGTGTTTCAGTAATATTAACTGCCTCACAAGGCCACAAGTACTTACATACCCACAATAACTTTCCAGAAGTTTCCACAATCTACATGATATCTCTGTCTTGCTCGAGAATCTTCTATACACACGTAATCACTTCTAGTCTTGTGTCAGTATAGTCCAGTTGCAGCTAGGACTTTCAGGAATAGTTGAAAAATATATGGAGTTTTCTACACTGTTCCACAAAAGATACACTAGACTATTCTACATACATGTACATACACATAACAACAGCAATAATCATAATCTTTCAGGCCCATTATAATGCCTAACTTAATTGTAGATAAATGTACTGTAAAACTCATAAATCCATGTAGCTCAGAGAGAGTCCAGAGATGGACTTATACACCAAAAGCGCTATTTTGCCAGACAGGATAGAGTGATAATGATTCAAAAGACTGAACTAAAATCAAAAGACCAGACTGGTATCAGCATGTGTTATTTCCTGAAAGGTCAATTTTTTAATATTTCATTTTTTTTGGTTTTCTGTCGTTAGTCCGTAGGCCCAGGAATCCCCTGCTCCTAGTGATTAGGCAAAGCTTAATTATCTCCGGTAACAGACCCACCTTTAAAACCGGAAAATCTGAGCACATGCTATCTGGAATACACTGGTAATTCCTCGGCGAATTAGCCAAATCGCTTGCTGCATTGTTCACTCTATCCTGTGCGTAAGTGATTAAACTGAGTTAATGCTTTATTCATTAAATCAGCCTGTGAAAGTAATCCACACCTCTTGCTTCTCAGGACTTACTACGGATATTTCAGATGGAAAATATATTTGACATGCTCTACACCCAACCAGAGTATTACAGCTCACCCCACAGTTAATGGAAAAGTCTTAATTCAAAAAAGTATGTAGAGTAGCTAAAGTAATTTCAATGATTAAGGGGTATAATATGCTAGTGACGTGTTGAAAGTGAGTAAGCAGACAGAAGTATTAACCCTGAATTTTTTTGGAAAGTTCCCATTTCCCGGGCCTTAAGCACCGTGTCTATTGTGGCAAATTAGAATCTTTAAAACAGAGCAAGGTGAAAGTTCATGAGCTTTGAGAGAAAAATGCTGAAATCACACCCAACCAATCAATCAATCAATCAGGCCTACTTATCGACAGCTAGTCCCAGGATATGCCACTCAATCAGAGTGGTGAAACACCAATGACACATTTCTTTGGGAGGAGAAGATCATTCCATTTAACCCTCAGAAAGGCTCACTCATTATGTTTAATGGGATCCCCGGAGACGTGCACAGCAGTTTACTTCACACTCTTCCCTGATCTGGGATCAGCTCCACAGTCCCTGGGGGGCATGTTTGTGGACACAACCGCAGACACACGAACAGAGAAAACCTTGAATTTCAAAGCAGATTCTATAAACCTATCTGGAAATACCAGCCCAACTATCACTGGATTGCGGAACACTATCTGTGAGCTTGTTTTATACACACGTTAGCAAATAACAGTAAACAGAACACATAATGATGTGTCTGCTGTCATGTTATTGTGCCACACTGCTTTCTGTCGATTACGCTGATAAAGAATGGTTGCTATTGATGGAACAATATGAGGGTTAGGAGTTTGTGCAAGTGTGTGTGTGTCTGTGAGTAGTGTGTCTGGGGGGGGGACGGGAGGTTGTGTTATTTAGCATTCAGATAAAAAGGAAAATGGAGTTCATAATCGCACAGTTCTGGGACACCAACAGAGCCCATGAAGCAGGCAACTTCAATTCAATGCCTTCGGGGTAGTCAAATCTCCCATAGCTTATATCACTTTTTTCTGCTTCATTGCTCAGCTCAGCAGTCGCTTTGTTTTGTTTACTTCACCCTGAATACCAGAATAGCTATTTGCCTACTTAATGCACACAGGTTAGTGCTTTGGAAACACCTGTGCATTATCTAAAATGAAATTGGCCTAATCTTTTTCATCATCTTTCTTCTGTGTGGAAAACAAAACATATCTCTCAATAAAAGCTAGGATCAGAAGGATAATTCATTCATAAAATATAAAATACTCTACTACAGCAGCAAGTTAGCAATGGTTTCTTTTAAATTTTTCCAAGCTATTGATTTTCTGTTTCAAGGGCTAATTATAAAATGACATTTCCGTGAATGCATAACAAAATAAACAAAAAAACTTACTGTCACTTGTTTTTATGAATTAAAAAAACTGAACGTTTTCTAGGCTTGAAATGACTATACCATTGGACTCCCCCACTTAAAATTGGCAGTACTGTCATGTGATATAACCCATTTCATCCAAATTCGGTGTAACCACTGTGTAATCACCAATGTCAGGCACTGTTATCCACATAAACATGTCGGCTAAAAATCGCCTTATGAGCCTCCAAAGAAAAGCTACTTCATTTCCTATTTTCTGGTAAATTCATGCGCGGAGACTTCATTCAGTTGAAAATTTACATGTTGAGTGGTGTCTGGTTCCTTCTGCTCATACAACAAAATGGACAATTTCAAATGCAAAGCAAGCAGTTTGCCAGGTAAAACTCAAAAGTAGCTGCATGGTTGTGTGAGCATTGCAGAGCATTACGGCAAGTAATTTTACCGATATGGACTTTCTTTTCTGGTCATTCAAAGGGGGATGAAATGGATGAAAAGTGCCATACCCGCATTTGCAATTCCAACTTCATATTTCCCTGTCCTAGAACACTCAAAAAAAAAGTCTGCTCTGATCATGTTCAAACAGGATCAATACATACAGCTACAATCATAAACCACAGATTAGCACTAATTTGTTGTTCTATTTTACATTCGACCATTCGGTTATTTTCACGTAATGAACAAGCCTACCTCACAGGAATGCATGCAATAAACTATATTTACCAATTAGGTGAAATATCTGTGAAGTATTTTTAGGAATTCATACATCTACCCATCCATTTTCTAAACCATCTCCTCCTCACCAAGGTCGTGGACGAGCTGGAGCCAATCCCAGCCGATTATAGGTGAAAGACAGGGTTTTACACACCCTGGACAGCTCACCAGTACATTGCAGGGTACACACATCAATCACTCTTACAGGCACAGACACACACACACACACACAGATCTAAGGGCAATTTAGAGTCTCCTATAAGCCCATCTAGCATGGTTTTAATAATAATCTTTATTTCGTACTCAAGACACAATTCCACACACACACACACACACACACACACATTCACACTCACAGTTACAATTCATAATGAATTGGACTGTGGGAGGAAACTAGAGTACCTGTAGGAAACCAATGCTAATACTGAGAAAACATGCAAAGCAATGAAAGGCCAAAGGCCACATTCAAACCCTCGATCATCCTGCAGTAAGGCAACTCCCCACTGCACCATCGTGCTGCCCATTCATAAAAAACAAAGAGTAAGAAATTCTGGCTCAAAGGTGAGCTGAGGTTGCCAGAGTTGATGCGAAGCTGAAAAAGAAAGCCTACAAACTGGACCAGCCTCCTTCAACCTATTCAAACCAGAGGGCAGTGTGGTTGTCAATCTACCATGGCATCCCACAGCGACCACTCCTTGCGAGAAGTAATTGTGCTAATTGTAAGCTCAGGGGGGCAAAATTAACCTTATTACCAGATCACAGGCTGCTGATTCATAGTCGTTTACACAGTAACTATAGGACAGTCTAAACACCAGCAATGACTCCGGTGAAGTTTGCCTGTCATGCATTAAAGTGGGTGCAGATCAAAAATAAGAGATGCATGCAGTACAATCTTACCAATAACAAATCTTGGTCATATCTAGCTTATTTCAGGTCATAATTAGACCAGGTCTGGCTCATAGCTGCCAATATTATTATCAATTATAATCATCATCATAATCATCATCATAAACACACCCTAGGTGATGTTTTTGTGTTTTTCTGAACAGTTGAGAAACCCATGTAATATTTTATAAGGGACATTTTTTTTTTCCAAAGACAGGATTTGGTCCAACAAGATCTCTCTTTATCCAGTTCAAGATCATCCACAGGCAACAAACACCGAGCCTTCAGAAGCTGACCCGTCTGGGACCCAGCAGGAGAGGGCTAACACAGGCCACTTCAGAAGGCAGTCGCATGCAGACCTCTTCCAAGGAAAGAAAAAAAAAAAAACCCCTCCAGGCTAACAGCATCCAACGGCCGGCAGAGAATGGACAATTCATGTTAGTCCTCGACAAGCTCGTGTTTCTGACTTTTATCAGCTTTTGTTTTGATAACATCACTTCCGACAGCTCCGCTCAGGAATCCATTCTAAGGTTGGGGAACCATTTACTATTATTTATTTTTTAATACTTTTTTTAAAGTGGTTCTTTTGCTGTATCTGAGAAAATAAAGAATTTAGTCAGAAAGATTGATATGCCACTGTCCGAAAGAATACAGTTGACCTTTGGAATGATGACATAAATAAGTTAGTTCCCACAAAATTAAATAATGAAAAATGAGCAGCATAAGGAAAGCTGGGCTCAACAAAGCTGAATTTCTCATCGATGGTTTCCTTGACAGCAAACTTATATTCTATTTCTTCCTCTCATTTCAGGCCTGAGGGAAAGTAAAATATATGTTTTCAAATTTCACTTTCCCTTTAGGCTGTCCTCAAAATTACATTTTCACCCGCATTGATTTTCCTATTCTAACTTGTTACATCCTATTGTTGTCTATCATGTGTTTCTCTTCCGAACACAAGACACCGAGATGCCAAGTGACACGGCATACGGTAGGCTTTCTGCCATGTTCCATTTTCCATCAGCGAGTACAAAATGGTGGGTGAGGCTCACAGGGAACTAGAAAAAAGGCAGTCTTTTTTTTTTTTCATTCCTCTCTTGCAATATTCACAATGTACTGTAAGATCACCTTGAACCAGGCTTCACAAGGAATGGTACAGGAAATACATAACCAAAGGATCACCTTAACCAGGAGAGCAACTTTTTTTTCTCCATATCTATATACGGCAGAGATGCAGAAGATTCACACCACAAGTGTTGGATGAATTGCACTTGTTTTGTTCTAAAAATGCATCCCACCAGGAGGGAAGTATCAGCCAGATCTTCCCCACAGCGTAGGACAATTATTTAGCAAAGTACCCCCCACCCTTACCAACACAAACCGCCACCCACAAATGCAGAGACCCGCCCCTCTTTACATCTGCCCTAGTCCACCCTCTCATCGTTGAATGGTGCTGATTTACACGGTAAGGGTCGCGTGGGTGATTCAGGAGCCTCGTCCCTGTTTAATAAAACAACACAGGCAAAATAAATAAATGAAAAGCCCAGCCTAAAAATATCAGCGGTGCTTTAACCTGGGATTCCCCTCATGTTGGCACCTGGCACTGCTGTGCACTTAGGGGGGCAGAGTGATTTCTGATGTACCCGGCGAGGGACGCGGCGAGGAAGTCGACAATGCGGACAGACAAAATGAGTTGTGACGTGTTTCTACTTACATCCACACGGACTGTGGAAAAACAGCTGAAATATCTTGATTCCATTCACATTTTAGTTGTTTTTGATAATTCTAGCTGGTTATAGCAGGTCACTGAGCAGAGCTGGTCTGTAGAAAGTCAGAGCTGGTCCTTTTTTTTTTGGTATGACTGATTTTTAGTGTGTCATAGCTGATCTGTCGCTGGTCATAGTTGATCTGTTTCTGGTCAAAGCCAGTGGGTAGCTGGTCTTGGTCTTTGGCTGGTTAAAGCTGGTCTGTAGCTGGTCATAACTGGTATTTGGCTGGTCATAGCTGATCTTTCTCTGGTCGTAGCTGGTCTGTTTCTGGTCATAGCTTGCTTTTGGCTGGTTATAGCTAATCTGTCCCTGGTCATAGCTAGTCTGACGCTAGTCATAGTGGGTCTTTGGCTGGGTATAGCTGGTGAAATATCTGATAATGCTTGTAGAGCATATTGGTGGCCAATCAAATAAATTAACTGAATATAAGATGATAACCACGTGATCAGCAAGTCAACCACCCAGGAGCATGACAAATACTGCTTAAATTAACTTGACCAATTTGGCCATGTTTAAACTGGAATTTTTGACAGGGGTGGTCCCTGAGAGACAGCATTTTGGCAATGAAAAAAAGTAATTTTGGCAAGTGTGTAAGTACATTGCTCACAAAAAATAATACAGAAAAACAGGCATCCAACAATGAGGTCGCGCACAAAAGCGTTTGGGTAAAAAAAGAGAAATAAAAATGCCACCTTTTTTGTTTCAGTACATACAGCAATATCATACAGGGGCTGCTAGCTTATGAGCAGATGCAATTCCCTCGGGCGAGTTTAAAATCTCTGATCGCACATTTGTTTGCTACCTAAAGCCTGTGGAGCGCTGGGAAAGGTGGGACTAACAGGAGCTCTGCCAAACAAAATCCCTGAAACCCCCCTGCCAGAGGGGCAGGCTGGAGCCAAGCTGGAACACCTCTCCAAGAGATGCAAACCCAGGAGGAATCGCTCAGTCAACCTCTGGGGTAAGTTAAAGTCATTTTGGCTCACTAGCTGTTCCACTATTGTTTTTTTTTTTTTTAACAAATATGTACGTAAAAATATACATTTTGTTGTAAAATATTTTTTTCTTGTGCACTGCAGAAGATTTCATAAGAATCTAGATAGTGACAATTTATTTATTTATTTATTTTTTTCTTTTTTGCAGTCTGGCTCTTTATTCCAGTGCATTGGATTTGAGCACAGTTGATATGAGCTTAAAGTTGAGGCTGTCTGCTGTAATCATGCAGGTATGCTGAATCTGCATTGTCCTAACAGCCCTTTTTATAGGGTGTCCCTGTCCAAAGACAAACTGCATAGTGGGCCAGGGATGAGCTAGATTCAGATAGGAACCATAACCTATGGAAACACTGGCAAACACTGAATCCTTTTAGTGGATACATCTCACAGATAACATCAAGAAGGTCATGGGTTTGAATCCAGCCCGAGGCCTTTCTGTGTGGAGCATGTTCTCCCCCGTCTTTGCATGGGTTTCCTCCAGGTACTCCAGTTTCCTCCCACAGTTCAAAGACAGGCATGTTAATCTAATTGGATGCCTTAAATTTCCCACAGGTATGAGTCTGTGAGTGAATGGTGTGTAAACCGTGTGTGCATCCTGCCATAGATTGGTGAGCAGTCCAGGGTGTGTTCCAGCCTTTCGCCCACAGACGGCTGGGATGGTCTCCAGCTCAATGGCAACTTTGAGGAAGAAGCAGTATAGATAATGGATGGATGAATGTATGGATGGATGATGATGCTGCTGGTGTTGAGGATAGTGATAACTTGTTGAAGATGATAATGATTAAGATGAAGGCAATTATGATGGTGTATTTCCTATTTTTTTTTTTTTGCTGTTGTCTATCAAAACTTTTATTTGTAATGATTTTCACTCAAGTGCATGTCAGAGTACATTGTGTTCAATAAAGCTCAACTAAGACTTCGACTTTTCTTATTCAAATCAAATTTGCCTCTATAAATCAGAAACCTGATGTAAATCCCCTACTGAAGAAATTGGTTATTAGAAATAAATGATTTCTGCTGTTAAATGTGATAGTTTTTGTAGTCTGTGACTATGCACTGTTTGGAGGTCTCAACCAAAATCCTTCTCAACGTTGGATCAAATCAAGCCTGCAGCCAGCTCCAACAGACTCCCAGGGAAATTGGGAGGTTACTGAAACAGGCCACTATTTTCAGATTGGACTTCCAGTGAAATATAAATTCACACCTCCATAGACTGCAGCTTTGGGTTTTACTCAGTTCATGGAGAGTTCATGCAGTAATTGTGTTCTCATGAAAACCACCTTTTTGATGTTCAATTCTGTTTGCACAGACTCCGTTCCCTTGGTCGACACAATATAAAAGGCTGAAAATACCATTGCGGCAAGCGAGACAATATACAGGGGAGTACATATACGGTAAGCACATTCACCATAAAATCAGGGCACAATTCAGACCCACCTAACTCAGTAAGAGAGTACCAACCAACTGCTTCAGTTAAGGGTAGAGGAAGAGAAAAAAACAAGATCTGTGACTCTTCCGGGATAAAGGGAAGCTGAACTCTCTGTTAGACACTATACCTTCCTTTTAAAGTGTATTACCCTTTTCTGTACATGTGACATGACCATCCACCTATTCTGTACCACAGACTGGTTACAACAGATAGAAGATGGTTTCTCAAAATATTTTTTATTAATTAATTTCCTTGTATTTTCACAATTTATCAGCACATTCACAGTAGCATTAATCGGCCTTAACTATTTACTTTGTTTTTTTTTTAAACAAATGGCAAACTGAAAGATTACAGCCTGACTCTGCCATGCTGGCATCGTCTCCTGCACACACGCACAAGCCAACTGTATATTCAGATTATATCCGTTATCATTCCCTCTGGCTTAAAGCCAAAACCTGCTAGCAGTTGCATCTTAAATCAGCCTAATCTGATCAAGCTGGCATTGTCAACACTTTTACCAGATTTTTTTCTAATGTACCGGCTGGGCTTCCAAGTTTGGCCGCCACCAAACCCTATCAACTGCAAGCAGCTTTAATCAGTAACAGCCCAACTCCACAGACCAACTTCGACCACAAAATGACCTGCTAAACCAGTTAGTAGTGCAAAACAGCAAAATGAGCTTTGAATGCAAGCTGGTCTTCGCAGCAATTTGAAATTGGGGACATAAAGTGCAATTTTGGCATTAGTGGCATTTATGCCAGCAGTGTCTAAGAAAGGATAGCAATGACAGTTGTTCTCTGTCTGTCTTTTTCCCACACAAGATACTATGTTCTCCATGTTCTGTTGATATATTATAATCCACCCAATTTGACTGTTATCAGGCTATCGAATAGGTCTTATCTGCATACATTTCTCCCACACATATGGGTTAGTAGGGGCTTACTTGACCTACAAGTAGGTTCAGGAAGTGGTTATCACCCATTTATATATGACCCAATGTGGTGGACCTCTAGCTCACGTGAAACCCAATACCAATAAGAAACAACAGAAAAAAAAAGCACAGCTACGCACTGCTATGCGGTTTAAAGCTAGGAAGCCTGGAAACTAAGTAAGTTATTCATTACCTTGTCAGGAATTTTGAGGTAAATCATAAAAAGTTACTTGTTAGCCATGTGGTAACAGCCTCCTGAACCTACTGGTAGGTCTAGTAGACCCCTACTAGCCTATATGTGCAGGCAAAATGTGTGCTGATAGTGCCTATTAAATAGCCTGATAGCAGTCAAATCTGGTTTTAATGAAGCTACAATTCAAATGAATGAAACTAAACATCAGGCTAAAAGGTGCAATAATTAGCCCGAATATTCAAAGTATCATCTGATCTTGCCAGTGTAATTCATCCCAACATATTCCATGAAACAACCTGCACTGAATGTTCACCATGTGAGCCATCGGTGGGGGGAAAAAAATGCCATGGGAGAAAACAGGACAAATCTCCCTTTTGCATGCAATATCCAGATAGCCTTAAATAATAACTGCTTCCATGCGTTTTATTTTTTATTTTTTTTTTTTTAATTAGAGCATTCTGCCTCGTCAGCAGACTTGCAGCAGTCGGTGAACAGGGGAAGATAAGGGGCGAGTCCATAGATTAGGCGAAGCGGATGTCTCTGCAAGAAGCCGGGGACACGCGGCATGTTTTTCTTCTCCCAATGATCGCGCGTGTTCACTCACTAATTTCTGAAGAGGCGTAGCCTTATTGAATTATGAAAGCCCTGTAATACCGACTGGGTGTCTAATTGATTTTAATTGTTGGTGCCAAGGCAATCAGCGATGTGCAGACAGCGCGCTAGCTCCTGTTCGCCAGCAGTTGCATTTATCCAAGCTAATGCCTGCCGCAGGTTAAACAATGCCATTCTTCCCACTATCACATTAGCGTAAGGCTCAGAGTTGCTCGCGCTGCACAGAACAATATGTGCCTAAATTAATTTACTGTATCTGTACAGCCCAAGTAAAGTAGCCATCGCTCAATATTCCAGGCTTGGGGCAAAAAAAGCTCATCAAATGTTCAAATCCCTTTTCCCATTTCCTGGCAGAGAATCAGTCTTTATATTTTGCATAGCGCCACAGCGCAGGCAGACTGGCTCGTGTGTCTGCTTGGCCTTTTGCGTTCTGTCTCAGGGATCAATCGCTGCCGTTTAATCCGAGTCCAGCTCCAAGTTTGCAAAAAAATAAACAACCAAAAACTGAACTGAAATGGTACTGCCCCAATTATTCAAATGCAAATCACACAAAAGGGTCTTGTGTTAACCAAACACTTAACATCGCACACATCAGCTCAAATAACAACGATGATATCACTTACATTTGACAGAAAACGATTGTTAAACAACCAAATAAACAAGTGTGACAGATTATGCTGATGGTCACACAGAAAGCACAAAGTAGACACAGAGTGGGATCAGTAACGCAATTTCAAAGGCCTGCAGCTCCCACCTGATCTACTTGGCACAGATGTACATGCATTCAAATTAAAGTCAACAGTCTGCACTTTAATTTATACCCATAATGAATGTGCCATGCAGAGGCTGCAACCAATTAAAATGGTGTCCCTGTCCTGATACTCACAGACCTTGTTACATGCAAGCGGGCTTTAACATGGCATGGCTACTGTCCACTTAGTCACTCAGTATCACAATAAAGCATGAATCACATTAGTGATCAAATTGAAGACCTTACTACTAAAAGTACTTAAGTCCTGAAATGTCAATTTTGAGAAAAAAAGGGGTATCAATATAAAAAAGATCCGTAAAGTCTGCTAATTGAAGACCCCAGTGCTAAAAGTACATCAGTCACAAAATGTTCATTCAGAAAAAATTGAGAAAATCAAATTAGGAAATTATAAAAGACGTTTTCCCATCCTTACCTCATGACTTATAAAAATGTGACTTAAGCACTTTTAGCACTAGAATCTTCAATTTATCTAAAAAAGAGTACATCCGTCACAGAGAAAAATGAATAACAGTTAATGTAACAACAGAGACTTCACAAGATAATCCCTAGTGTTCATTCACCTGCTAGCCCCTCCCCCCACTCGAAACAGTTTGATGTCTTGATAAAGTTCGGCGACGTGCAGCAAAATGAGAATGAATGACTTACAATCTTCGGGCAGTGAACCACTTACTCATTCCAACAATTCAATAGGAGCAGTGACGCAGGCCCAAGGTCACCTGCCCTGGTCGCAATTACCCAATCTAATGAGGTCTGAGGGCACAGCCAGGATGTTCGGGAGTGTTGGCTGGTGTTGCCATGGTGTCACAGCATTTGGCGACTGCGTCTGCACTGACTGTCAGGTGGGAAACTCCGCCAACGGGATGGTCGCCACGCGCCAAACCCAACAGCAGTGGAAACTGAAATAAATTTCTCTCGTCATTTCAAGGCGGGGTTGCTTTATTCCAGAAGGAGTCCACAGTTTTATGAAAGCTAGTGAGTCAGGTGTGCAGAATTACAGGTGGCTTCTTCCTCGTGACAACACTGCCCTTGTGGGAGGTAAAGGTACTTGTATGTTTATGCGGCCATTTTACAGGGGTGAAGCATGGGACAGTATGTGACACGTAAGATGCATGTTCAACTGGGATTCGGATCTGGTGATTGACTCAGCCATTCAGCCAACAGAAGCAGAATGACCAAATGAGAAATTCATTCATATAATAATGTCAATCCTAGCATCCTGCTGTGTGCTGGAATATTGTCTTTTTGTCTTCTATGCTCAAATATTTGTCACTGTCCAATGAATTTTGGTTCTCACTGTAACCTCCATTATCTATTACCTTACTCACTTATTCCTCATTGTGGGTGTTGGAGCCGCCTATCCCAGCATGCAATGGGCCCCAGGCCCTAGTTATTTTCACAGTCCATTGCAGGAAATCACAAACCATTCATATAAATATACGGGCAACCCACACAAACATGGGGCTAACATGCAAACACTACAACAAGGCCCCAGACTGGATTTGAACACACAAACCTCTTGCTGTGCAGTGACAGAGCTCCCCACTGTGTCAAACATCAACAGTCCTGAATTTGTTTAGTTACTTTAGCGGCCTCTCATTTGATTTGTGTCTTTGTTTTCCTTGCTGTGCGTCAATGTTGGACAGGCTTTCATTATGAAGCTTTGACATGAAGAAATTGACATCTCAGCCTTTACTTCAGGAGATACACCCTCGGCAAACAGCAAATTACATTCCACCATGGGTAATGGAAAAAAAAGGGAAAAAAAATCATAATTTGTGACTTGGTGCCTGGTTTACGTGGTGCGCTACCTTTGTTGTGACAGTCTTCTGCTAACACTAAGCAATGGCCTGATTATGTCATCGAAAAGAATTTCATAAAGCATAATTATAGACCCTTTCTCCCAAGGGGAAAAACAGGTAGGGTAATGAGAGCACTTTAAAGGAACAGGAGCAGTCGAAACTCCAGGAAATAAAACTTGAAAAGAAAAAGAGAAATCCACAGACATGAAAAAACAAACTTTTTTTTCTCTCGTTCCCTTCCAGCCCACGATCATTCTGGTTTTATGTCTCTTGCACAAAATTTGTACATCTGTGATGCCAGCAGTAACTCAAAGCCCTGTCTAGCAATGACGATGACGGATACCAAACAAGCAAATAAGTCCCTAGGACAATTTTCGATCCAGGGTGGCTGAGCATTTAGAGAAGGTGGTAGTTTATTAAGTCGCACCAGTGCCAGATTTGAAAAGGAGACAGCGCAAATCACGAGGAATAATCCATGATAGCTTTCACCAAGAATTCAGCGCACGACAGTAAACACCTAAATCCTCGGTCGCAGCCATAATGACCAGCCCCCACGACATAAAGCTCTGATCCCATGAGACTTTCCAACCTCTCACATTGCCAGGGGTCCCCACTCAGAGCTGAACTCCCGTTAAAACATCATTTCCAAGGATATCATAAATAATCTGCCACCCTTGATGGAGTCTGAATGGTGATATATGGCCAATTGGTCAAGTGTGTGCGCGTATGTGAGTATATGTGAGCGCATGTGTGTTTGCAATTGAGTGAGTGCGAGGGTCTGTGCTTTGGCGAGTGCATGAGTGTGTGTGCGCGCGTGTGTGATCATGTGCGTTTTTCCCTCAGTGCGTGTGCACGTGTGTGCGTACACTTCATCAGACTAGCATAGTTGAGGATGTTTATTTTTCTACTTAATGCTTAATGGGACACTTTGCATAGCGTGTTATTAAATTGCATTGCTTTTGTGACCCATTTTTTATAATGAGATGATTGCCTCCCATACAAAATGACAGCAGCTCCTCAGTTATTGTTTAGTGCCGAACTCCAGGATATTTCGCTCACATAACACAGTACGCTGTATTTTAAATATTATTTTTGTAATATGGATGGGAAATCATGGATAATCTGCCACCATAGCAAAATCTCGACCCAAGTCAGCTGAATTGGCCCATTCATTAGTGTGTGTCATACAAATGGTAGCACGAAATTTCAGATGAGTTTCAACACCTCTGACTCAAACAAAGAACAAACAACACTGCAGCGAATTATCAGTCATGTATAAAGTCAGTTTACTGAAACAGCACCCCAGCCAGTAAAGTATTATCAGTATGAAAAATATGTTTACAGCATCTTCTGTTTGCCACTGGCCACATCCAAAAGACAAAACTTGTGCAAAATTCGCAAGAATGCGATTTCTAATGCTAAGTTGGCAAATAAATGCATTAAGCACAACACTAGATGTTTCATACATTTTTGTGCTTGAACTTCCAGCGTTTCAGATAAAAACCACTATCAGTACAAAAAATGAAAATCAAAACAACCCAAGGACAAACAAAATAAAGAATAAACACCAGTGCGTTGGTATATTTAAAAGTACACTAACTCATCTTGTCACCTTATTGTAACCGGCTCATTAGTTTAGTTCTGCTATGTTTCCCCTGAGAGCAGCAGTAATTTCATCCGAGAAGACTGAGAGCACCATTGTTTCGTGCAACCATCTTTCATCCGAGATTCATATAAAAGACAACAGTGCAAAAATACTGCTACAATAAACAAAATTCAAATCAATGAACTTTGTCCAAGGCAGCTATTTTTCCAGATGGCATTCGATTAAAGGCTGAACCCAATACCAACTGTACATTCACTGAAGCATCAAGTATATTACTGGTGCATATAATATTGAATATCATAATGCTGGCATTAATTCCATAATGTACATACATATGCATAAATTCACAGCTACATGCACCAGGGACACCCATCAAATCAAACGACTAAAACAGACCTTTAACTTAAAATGCAGTTGAAATAATAATAATAATAATATTTCTAAAAAAGATTAACATATTTGTTGGACATGCAAAGTTGAAGCAATTCCAATGCAATATTATCAATTGATCTCAAATACTCTGGAAGTGAGAACCAGAATGGGAGGAGTTTGGATAATTAGAAGAGGTCTTCTTCCAACAGTTGGAAGATGACATCATTGGTTTTTAATCAGCTGCTATGGAGAGAAAGTAAACTCGTCCAAAGGGATAAAAAGAAGTTCTAGAATTGTTTAATCTCCAAACTCACTATTTAAACAACAAAAAGAAGGGTATCAGGGATATCACATCAAAGAAATAGAATACAGCAAGACTTCAGCCACAGAAAATGGCTCAACATTTGTCATGGACAAACCATTTCATGAAAAAAGCTATCTGTAGAGTTGATTCATACAGTATCAACCATACTCAGAACATTAAATTAACTGCAGTAAAATAAAAAGACAACTACACAACTCGTATTATGGCATGGGGAGTTATGGGTGGGTATATAAAAATAGATTTAAATATACCATTAAAAGCTCAATTTTCACTCATTTTAAAGTAACCACTAACATATTTTATTCACACAAATCCGACAAAACTCAAGCAGCACAACCCACAGCCAAAGTAACGCTATTACAGCAATAAGACTCAGCCACTTAGAACATAATGCAAGTACAACTCCAAAAGCTACTTACTACACACCCAGTAAGACGGTTTCAACTGCCTCGGAAACTGAAATTTAACAACAAAAGAGGAAACTATAAGTGATCCGTTCAATTGCATGCTTGAAAACAATCCAAATGTTTACTATGACCGTTTTATTGTTTACTTCATTGAATGCAGAGCAATTCGTCACTTACTGAGATTGTCCGGATCAGAATCCGTGCAGAAATCCAGAGGAGTCTTATCTTTTCGTCTCCCGTGTCAGACACAGCTTTATGTTTCTATTCCACACCCAGGCCCCAAATACGCTGCAAGAGAAAATATATCACACATCACATTAATTTATCGGAGGTTCCCCAAAAAGTGGAATTCCCTCAGTGATCAAGAAAAATAATATTTATAACGTGCGTTGCAATCCTCACGGAGAGTTGGTACCTACTCTCTCTCTCGCTCTCTCTCTCTCTCTCTTCCACTTGCTGTCGGTGGAGACAATGAGTCGTAATGAGAAAGAGAGAAAAGTGTGTGAGAGAGAGCTAAGCCGTCTTTGGAAAGATAGCGCTGCTGTCAAATTGTACCACACACTGCTGCCGGCAGTGGAATGGGAGCGAGAGACGGGCGAAAGCGAGGGAGAGAGGGAGAGCTACCGCACCAGAAGACATGAGATGAGATGCTTTCACATAGAGTACCTGCATTTCCTTAACGAGCCACTTGATGGCCGGCTGGAAAAGCATGTTTTTTTTTTTTTTTTTTTTTACCTCCCACCCACTTCCCAACGACAGAGATACCGGCCGTATCGTGATTAATGAAGACGGGGAAATTGATGTCTCCGAGATGACCGCGTCAGGAGTCAATCCATTACGATTTGGTTACCGACGCTGCTACAAATGTATGCCAAGTTCGGCTAACTGAACCGTGACGGGTTAAACGGCGACATTTTGGCTCAAATTCAACTGGCAAAACTCGATTCAAATCGGTGCTCCTGCAAAAGAACGAGTGCCCACGAACTAAGTGCGTTTAGCTGAATTTAAGGCACGAGATAAGACACCATTCTGATGGTTACCAGGTGGTGATCTCTGTCGAATGAAAGAAGAGTGAGGGGAAAAAAAACTTGCATCTCCAGTTCTCGGTGCGAATACATTGTTTAATAAAATTCTTTTCAATTCGGTCGGCTGGTTTATTTAAACTCTTGGATCCCGTCATTATAATTTGTTGATTGCTATGCGGAAGATGCAATTGGGAAATTCATTCCAGATGTAATGTATTTTTAATATCGTTAAGACTTTCAAAATGATACAATGCACTGGACACAAAATTGGCGATCAGACAGGGAATGCTGTGGTACATAGAGCAGTTTAATGTTGCCTATTTAAATATTCATGAAGGCATACAGTTGCCAACTCAGTAGTTTTAATTGCTGTGGACTGTGACCGGAATATTAGCCAACATTATTTCGGAGCAGTCGTGTAAAATATATATTATGTCAAAATAAATAAATAAAAGATAACAATGATTTCAGACCTCCACCTTTCGTAGTGATGGGCTATTTTTACACTTGCAAGCATCTGCAAATCACTTGCTGAGCCATACCACGCGACACTCGGGAAATTATGCCCTGCAAAGGCAAGTTCAATGTAAAGGCAAACTCCGGTGGAGGGAGAGGCTGATGGTGACAACGTTTCTATAAAACACGTCTATATGCAAATATTTAGCAGCATGTGAAAGCAGAACTGGGAAGTGACTTATTATAGCTATCAAAATGCACAAACCTACATTACCGTCTCTGAGTGCCGCCATCTCTGTCCTTCAGGCCCATCCAATGTGGAATATTCCATTGAGCTACTAAATAATAATAATAATAATAATAATAATAATAATAATAATAATAATAGTAGCTAGTGAATGTATTTCTATTAGAGCTAAATATTTCCAATACAACAGATATAAAGACTGAAATCTAAGAGAACTGCTGCTTTTCAGGCAAAAATATGCAATTGCTGTCCCTTCCATTCATGCTAAAGTCAACCACTTTCCACAGGCAAAGGCTGAACGCTGCGGATTCTGGAGAAGCCGCCTTCGCAGGAGGATGCTTTCTTGGTGTACCTGACAATGGGCTACATTAGATACAAGGTCAAAATGACCTTTGCGTCCTCACCTTGGTTGCCTGGTTGATATGGGAATGCCAGGCACTGAAACATAAGCCTGACCTTTAGAGTTGGCTTTTCAGATGGTACAAGGATCATGGTGTGGACCGTCACGTAATAAAAAAAAGAAATGTTTGCGAATTCAAACCAAACCATTACCCAGCAAGTTTCGTTCATTTATGTTCTAATTTACAAAAGCGAGTTTCTGTGAAATTAGTTTGAAGGTAAAGGGAGCGCCGTAATTTATCGAACAGTGACAGATTTTTGGCTCAGTCAATTACCAGATCTGAATCCAACTAAACATGCATTTTACAAGCTGATGACGAGCCTGAAGACGAAAAGTCCCGAAAACGTGCAAGAACTGAAAATTGAGGCGGTGCACACCTGGCAGAGCATCAGCACAGGAGATACTCGGCATATGATGATGTTCGTGTATCAGACTTAAAGCAATTATCGCATGCAAAGGGTATGTGACCAAAAGATGTGGCAAAGGTGTATCCTCCAAACAATTAATCAGATATAGAGGAAAACATGCTCATATTAAAGCTGGGAGTCCACACTTCGTCAGAATACCCTTTCTACTTCCAAAGTGCTTGGGTACAGAACCAAAAGAAAAAAAATTGTCACTGCCCAGTGAATTATGGTGCTCTTTGTATACAAGCAAACTGGAAAGTATTTGCTTTAAGTCTTGAGTAAAAATGGATGGAAGCGCGGTTTGTCATGAGAAAGGAGGCAATTTTAGTTATTTACCTCAGTGTCACAGTGTCACAATAGCCAACAGTTTTCAGCAGGTATGGCAGGGGTCTCCAACCCTGTGCCTGGATCACTATCAAACTGTAGGTTTTCAGTCAAATCCTAATTCACCACACCTGATTCAGCAAATTATCAGCCTATAAAGATTCAATAACTGGGAGATATGCAGGGCTTTGCTTAGGTTGTAGTGCAAACCTTCAGGATGGTACCTCCCTAGGAACTGGGGAAGAGGTCACTGACTCATAATGTTGCAGAATTGGACCAGAACAATTCTGCTATGCTTTTTGAAAGCTGTCTTCAGAGTGGCTCAGTCATCAGTAACTCAACATAGGTTGGTCAAATGGCCACAACATGTGAGCTTCAATGCATGGATGTTACCACTGTTATGGTCCAGACCAGGAATCAAGTGCAGAGGCAAAGTATAATCCAACAAGTGGTTTATTGACAGCCTTATACTGTAATTTAGGGGATGGAACCCCTGAGGAAGAGATGGGGATGGAGCCCTGCATAAAAATGGCACAGTTCAGTACAGATGTAATAGACGAAGCTGAGCTGTCAATCGCTGGCCGGTGGCTTTAAGGATTACAGCCGGGTGCAGTGCAGACTTCACCAGCACCAAACTGTTCCACAACAGGATGGATTAGCATGAGGGGAATTCAGTTCCAATCCTGATCCTGATGACCACAGAGGGATTGGGAGTTTATTCCTCACAAACTGGGCAAGGAATGGACTTGGAAGCGTTAAAAAGAATGTGGTCCCAATCCTGAACCCTAATCAGGCTAAGGAGCTTGTTCCCATTGAACAAAACTGACAAACTGACTTCTGCTGGGTTAACTTGAACGCGGTTGCAATCCTGGACCCTGATTAGGATTGGAAGCTTGTTCAAATTAACTCAGTAATGAGAAAGACATCCAGGAACCGCTGTCAATTGTAAGTTGCATTAACAAAAATGAAGAGAGTTTTCACTAACAATACTGACTGGGATTTAGTACAAATGCAAATCCACAATCCAGCAAATTGCACACACAGTAGAGGGCTTAAATACCCGTCACACGGCTATTAGAGGATAACCACATAATGAGATACAACTGAGGGTGGGTGAGACGCACAAGATCCAAACCAATCACCAGAGACATACACCTAATAGACATGCAAGTAACTGAATTGAGTGAAAACAGACTAGGAATTCACACGAGGGTTGTGACAACCACACAGGTGTGTAATCTCATGGTCAATCCATCCATCTACTGCATGATAAAACATGCTTATACCTGGTCTGGGTGGCATGAGGTCAGAGACTATCTCAGCATCCAGCGGATGAGGGGCTTGAATTATCCCTGGATCATTTATCAATCTATCACAGAGTACGCAAACCATTCACTCATCCAACATGCATGTTTTTAGACTTATGTGCTGGACTCAGATTTGAGCAGGAACCTAGAGTACTCAGAGAAAGCTCACATGAACATGGGAACAACATGCAATCTCAACATGGAAAAGCTCTATGCTTGCACGCGCGTATACACAAAAATGTGCCATGTTTTCTGTCCTGCATTTCTCCAGTGTTGATATTATAAGTACACATCGCCTCCCTTTGATTTAAACCTCAGTGAATATTAATCACTATAAAATTCAGTCTACTCAGAGGGGGAAGTGGCGCGGTGTAGCACAAGGGATGGGATCGACTTTAGTGCTGCTATCATTAGCTCATACTAGATTAGCGAGTGGACCTCTCGGTAGCACTTGCCTGAGGAATAAAATGATGATGACGGATTTCAGACAAACACTGAGATGGGCTGGCACACAGCCAAAATTTATTTCAGGCTCTGCGTGCCAAAACTGGAGCAGGGTTTGCAAGGTTTCAACGGTAAAACGCTGGCAAAGTTAGAATCATGGGCTTATGTAAACACTTTAATGCACAGAACAGTGCTTCATAATCAATTAACATTCACGCTGACAGTCGGCGGAGGATGGATTTTTCCATCATAGCCCGGTTCCTCCTGAGATTTCTTCCCACTGGGGAGTTTTTTCTCACCACTGTTTGAGGAATTTTCCTCCTACTTGGAGTTGTCTTTTTTTTTTTACCGTATGCTATTTTGGGAATTAGGCCAGGCCTGTGCCCTACTGCAGGTTTGGGAAGGGTTTGTATGACTTCTTTATGATCCTCTGTAGCCGCCAATAGAAGTACAACTGAACTGAGTTTAATTGAATTGAATACGGCACCAGACCACTTTACCTCTGGGATGACGACTCATTTAGTGACATGGTGCTAATGGTAACAGGCTTGGACCCCATTTAATCACTTGTTTTATGAATTGGCATACAATTTTTTGATATAAATTTGCTTTTTTTAGCAAATGTATTGAACACTTGCCACTGCATTGCAATTTTTTTTGGTAAGATGATACATAGATTTAAAAAATATAATGTACCCACTTAATGAAGCTTATTCAGGGGTATAAGCTAGGGTGGGGTCAATCTGTTATGGCCCAGTCCTAGTGGCAGATCTGCGTTTGAGTCTGGGCCATGCTTGTGTTGACTGACAAATAAATCAGCAAACTTCATTGGGTATCGCGGAGATAAATAAATAAATCACCCGCTTTATTGTGCCTGCTGACCTGGGAGGGCGATCAGGTTGATGTCAAGCTAGCCATCTCTTCTGTGAATCAAACCAAATTTCTAACGGTGGACGTCAGACTCAGTAAATAAACTGTCTACAATGTTGAAATGATTCCCCACCATTGTCTGTGAGAGCAAATATCAGGGCTCTGACACCAACTGTGTCTGATGTGCCTGACATTCTGCGCAGCACTAATTAGGCTCACGGCAAAGTAAACACAAAAAAAAAACCAATGCAGTCCGGGGGAGAAAGGAAGCGTCTCCTTCTCAGAGCCAGTTTGATTTGTTGCTACAAGCATCCAGGTTTTTTTTTTTGATTGATTGATGCTATTTGGCTGCAGCTGAAAGATCCAGATTTTGATCGACTAGTGTCCCGAACTCCATGGCCTTTAGTTACGATTGTGACATCAGCATTAAAATTAGCTAAGAATTATTTTAATCACATATTAATGATTAATGAAACTTTAAAGTAGTTTTATATTCATGTGAGATAGGCAGAAATCAGGTTCACGTGTAGCCTATCTGCACATCAGGTTTGAATAAAGACACTAGCCTATGTGCAGGCCATTTGCTTGTACAGTGTACAGTACATAGATGTCAGGACAAGAACACATTCGCAACTCATTTTAATTTAGCAAAAACAAACAGAAAAAAGGAATACACTGGGATAATCATTTGGCGTTGTTGACTCAGCTATCTTTGCAGTAATAGGATGTTTTTTCTTTCCCCTCAGCTGTCAAGCCAGTCTTATCTTAACCTTATTGAACCTCCCTTCCGTAAATGCCATTTCGGTAGGTCATACTGCATCCATTATCTCTCATGAAATCTAGAATCACGAATGAATGACAATGAATGCTTTGGAGTCTTAATCAGTGCATGCACTGCCGCGCTGGGTGAATACCAATCGTGCACCTGCATAGAAGGATTGCATTAGGATTCAAGACATCCATGCAGAAACTTAATCACTCTGCAGTCACACTGAGCGGCTATGCGTTTGACTGCATGGAGAAAATGGAAACCCCAAACTTTCATGTTATGCTAGTATAAAAACATTTTATTTATTTTTTTATTTATTTTCGTTTGGGGGGGGTCACCTCTTTTTCATGACCCTGAACACTGCCAAATTGTTTAGTCCACTGCTGAGAGCTGCTCCCTTCGACTCAGGAAGAAGAAGCCGTGGCACTTGAGTCCTCTGACTCGTGCGAGAACTAGCCCCCAATTCTTTTACACAGCGTAGTCACACCGCCAAGGCTGCCTATGCTGTCAAAGCATAACACAGTAAGCATATATTTGGCTCATTCAGTTACACGCATCTGGCCAACCAGGACTGGCCGTTAGAGAGCGATAAGACTGCCGAATTTTAACTGGCATCACCCCTATCATCCCTGGCGAGGCTGAGCCAACTGTTGCCTCACCGAAGCACACGTCCGGCCATAGCCGGTAATGGCGCGGCTGGGATTCAAACGCCCAACCACTGGGCTCCCAGACAAATATTTTAGCTGTGAGCCACTCATGAGCCACAATATTTAATTTTGAAGAAGTCATACTATCCTTTTTCTATTTGTATTTATTTATAGCGCATTTGTATTTGTATACATAAAACATTTGCAAAGTTACAAAACCAAAGTCTCCTTGTAGTTCAGCCTTTTTCCCACAGCATGTTCCACAGCATGTCACAATGCAGCGCATTTGCAAAATGCCTGACTAATGGCAAGTTTGACATGCCTTTGAACAGAGCAAGGTAAAGTGGAGGCTGGGTAGAGTTTGGTTGGTGCATATCACCATGTCAAGAAGACACTGTTTTCTTCAGCATTCTTCAGCAATTCCCTTGTATGGACTTCCAGAGGAAGATGAAGAGAAGAATTAGCGGTTAAATTGACAACGTAATTTTACCAGTATTTCTCAGCTGTACATCACCAAACTTTTATTGTGCTCCCACCATTTTGCAGAGCACTACTTCCTGAACTGCTGTTGGCCAATCACAACAGAGTGAGTTTCAAAGGAGGGAGAGCCAAACCTGCCCGTTTCAGATGGGGTGTCACACTCACAGTTTGTGCAGCCATAACTAGGGGCTGTTATACTCGTACTCCGTACAGCTGTAATGAGATGGTTTATGACCATAAAAATATGCAAATGTTTGTAAATAGACCGCAAAAATGAAAATATGAAGCTGGGAAATGGGCATGAAATTACCCCTTCAGAATGTATGCTGAATTTGACGCAGGATCTGTTTCTCAACTTTATTGCACAGTGCTGTGTATCAACATGTTGCAGCTCACAGGCTAATGAGCTCTCACAAAACTTGGTGCTGTCTGACAATTTTCTTTTATGGAGTTCACAGTTTTCAATAATTAATGAACCCTGGTTTCTGTGCAATCGTCCTTGTTTGTGCATCAAATGCATACTCCATCCCAGGACAAAATATAATAAGTGGTCCATGTTCTTACCATCTTGTTGTTTCAGTTCTGAGCTGTTGACTCCAATCTGTTCATTTTAATTTAATGACAAACAGCTAGCAAACATTCGCTGCAAGTCTAGATTTATAAGCAAACATGGGATGCACGTCTTGATTCATAAGCAGGGAACCTGGTATAGCAGCAGATATTTCCTGCAAAAATAAAGGAAATTGGAATGTTTTTCAAGCTAAGTGAGTATTTGGATGAAATGTTTTATCTGTGAAAATACATTTTTTTACTCATTACTTTGGTGATTGTAAAGAAATTCATGGGCTACAGTGCTCATGGATGGATAAACTGAATTATAGGAAGGCATGATTCTTTTTATATTCTATTTTTATGGAACATTAAATGTGTACATATACGTATATATGTTTATCAGCAAGAACAAGTTCTTCATTGACCCCATGTGACTGTTATTTAACATTTGTGGTCATGCTTGGCAAGTGCAGTTACTGGACTGCACAGCATCACAATAAATACCAAATATCACAGGTAAAGACTTGCCCCCAGCCTGCGCACATATGTCCATTTTGGGTTGAAATGCATGGTCATCAGTTTAACATTCTTCCTGGTGGTTTGAGTAAGGTCTGCTCTGTCTCAGGCGAGGGGATGTTACGTGATGAAGACTCATTAAATTAACATATGCCAAAGAGATGGGCTTCACAGCTTGCTGCACTGTTATTGATTACCTGACAAACTTGTCTCTCAGGTGACAGTGGTGTAATTTTATGCAGAGCCAATGATTAGCCACCTTCCGAGCTTCAAAACGCTCATCATACTTCTCACCGACACCAGCTTCACGAGGATGAATTCTGAAGCCAAAATAAAGTTTCAGCGTTGTCTGTTGCTTTGTATCTGTCTAATCTCCGAGAGAATATTCTTGAGGCAATCCATGCAGGAAGCACAAATTGCAATCAAATGATGAGCATTATTTGCAACACCAGCATGTGGATTTAAAACAAGACAACTACCTCCAGTGGTAGCAAGTGGCAAAGAACTTAGATAGCAATCCAGTTTTTTCCCACAAAATTTTATTTAACGATTGTCAATATATTTCAGTCATTTTAGATGATGGCTCCTGGATGATAGGGGCTGTCCTGGATAAGTTGTGAAGTACAGTTACTGCCCAAAGAAAGAGAAAAGTAGCTCATTCAGTGATATTGTAGCAAGCCTGAAACTTATGTTAAAAATAGCCATACTGACAACATAATGCTGGCGGACAGAGAAAGGTTCAAACATTCAAGTTCTACTCGTACTTTGGAAACTGTGTTTCTAAAACTCCAAAAATTATATTTCAGAGGGAGGGAGATGCAGTGAGACAGACAGATAAAGAAAGCTTGTGTGTGTTTTTGCGCGTGAACTTGTGTGTGTGTGTGTGTGTGTGTGTGTGTCTGTCTCTCTGTATGTAACCAAGTGAGTGTCCCTGTGTTTCTCTTGGGGTTTGCACAGTTTTGCAGGCATCAAATTCAAAATGGGTGAATATTTCCAAAAAACAGTAAAGTTTATCAGTTTGAACATTAAAAATCTTGTCTTTGAAGAGTACTCAATTGAATATAGGTTGAAAAGGATTTGCAAATCATTGTATTCTGTTATTATTCACGTTTTACACAACGTTCCAACTTCATTGGAATTGGGGTTTGTATTTGTGTTGAGAATTTGGTAGATGTCAGGTAAGTTGTAAATGACTGATAGATTTGCTGGATTGCAATCCCATTCAAATTGAAAACTTTTTTCAAATGGAACTTTCTCATGAGAAATCATTTCCATCTACTGTATCGCACAATCAATTAAAAAAGTAAAACAGCAATTAAATTGAGTAATCATTTATGGCCAACTTGAAACTGATTGCACACCTGTGTTACATCTGATTATTCAGTTCTCTGGTCACTTATTATCCTGTTTTATATTTCACATTCAACTTAAATTATAAAAAAATAATAATAGTGTGCACAAGGCTATCAAACACCTGAAACATATTAAATAGATGAGTAAACATTTATCGTTTCAATTTCCATGCAATGTAATGCCACAGCTCCAGGGCGATTATAATACAAGCAGAAACCAGCATGGATAATTATGGTATGCATTAATACAAAAACTCCATTTACCCAGCTAGAAAAAAAACAAAAAACTCTTATGTTGCTCTTATGTTATAACAAATACAAACAAAGCAAACAAAAACAAAACCTTCCTGCGCCATAGTGAGAACATTTTGCATTTACTAAAGTTGACTAGAGTGTTCTCAATCAAAGATTCCAGTGCTAACTCAACAATCACAATTGGTGATGGACAGCAATGCAGTTATAGAATGCGGGATCAGAATTTTGAAATAAAGGAAACCATTATCAATATACCTAACCACCAAATGGTTCAAGAAAAAATGCAGTTTGAAACTGGGACAGAAGACTCTGATTTTGCTGCCAGAAGTGTTGCGTCAAGTAAAAGATACTGAAATATCGCTGACTGAAGGGTGGGAAGGGGGAGCACTGGGGAGTGGAGGTTTGTGGCAGAGTAGGTGTGATGAAGAAGTGTGTTTATGTGTGTGTATGTGCGTGTGTGTGTGTGTGTGTGTGTGTGTGTGTGTGTGTGTGTGTGCGTGAATGTGTGTGTGTAAGTGTGTGTGTGTGTGTGTAGAGGGGTGTCAGGTTCGAGGAAACATCACCGGTTCAGCGGCACGCCCCAGCATGTGAGTGCCGCACGACCCGAGCGCCGACTGAAAACACCTCGGATGCATCACGCCTTCAATTATCAGCTTCATAAACTGCCGCCTGAGTTATCACATGCCGTGCTAGCTCTCAGTGGGAACACGGAAACTTTACAGACTCACTTTTGGGCGATGAACTTTGTTGCTTTTTATTGCCAGTAATTGCAGTGGAGGTTTCAATCTTCTAGCGTTCCTGACAGTGCATCTGTACACTATATCAGAGGCATTGTTATCCTTTGTTCATTTTTTGTTTTCCTTGTTTGAGAGTCTTGCCCCCAGGCAAGTCCAGAGCAGGTGACTATTGTTGCATGCCTGGAACAGAGTCTAACATGGAATTTCATTTATCCACTCAGACAAAAAATAAATATTACTTAGCATTTTACATAAAAAAACAATGAAACAGGAAAGGCCGAGCACCCACTGGGCACTCAAAAAGCTGAAGCAAATACTTTATACTATTTAATGTATTTATACATTTGCAACTGACTCTATCCAGTTGTTGTAAAACCAACAAATGCAGACAAGGGGAATCCACTTGGAGGCTGAAAGCAAGTTTTCACAGCCATCAAATGAGATGAGGAGACTCCTGGCCTTCTGGCGAGAGCTAGCAACTGATTGTGCCCCTGGCATACAAAACCTGAAATAGGGTGACCGTATTCGGGAATAAAAATTCAAAGAGGAGAGGGTCAGGCAAGCTTAATGAACATGATACCAGGCAATGTGCCAGTAGGGTCTGTGGAACGAGCAAAACAAATGTGGACATATTTTGGAACTTAGAAATCAAGTACGGGCAGATATTTTTGATTAACAAAGAAGAAGAAATGTCCAGGGGAAAAAAAGGATTAAATGAGTGTATTATCATTGTTAAGTTTCACTGGGGAGTTAGCTGAAGGGGGGATGGTTCGACTGAAGCTGAGAGCTGCAAAAAGAAACCAGTCGAGAGGCGAGAGCAGAGAGTTGACTTTAGAGCTGGTGGTAAGAATGAAGGTCAACCAGGTCACAAAGTTCTCGATGGGCTCGAGTGGTCCAACGACGGGTACCAGAGCTGCATTTATGGAGGAAGGATAGCCTAAGGGCCGGGCCAAGGGGTGAGGGGAATAGGTGGTGATAAATGCCCTGGTTATTTCTATGTTTTCTGTGCTGGAACTGAAGATGAAGGTCAATGCCCTTATATTCCGAGAGCGGGCCAGATGACTTCTGAAATTTAAGGGCAAGAGTCTTGGCATTCTGACAGGAGGCTCACTAGCTTTATAAACTGAGCTGACCAGAGAGGAATCAAAATATTTGATCAAGGGGATAGTCAATTTGATTTGAAGATGTTAAATACGTATATGACTTGTCATTACTTCGCAGACAAAGTTGATGGTTACGGTGTGAACTAGGTAACTGGTTTACCATGCACTTGACACTCTGCAAAAATACTGCTTAATCTCGTCAGTCCGCTAAATTTACTCCAGCGACGATGATACTGCATTACTTTGATAAAACCGCAGGCCAAATGAAATGTAATATTAATGCTAATACTAATACTACTACTACTAATAATAAGAATAATAATAATTTTTGGATGGCAATTTTGTAAATAATACCTGAAATTTACACCACTTTTGGCAGGAGGTGCTTGGCTTACACAATGCTCTATGCTCAAAAATTCTGATATTCTAAAATTCATTGACAACTTAAATTGAAATTTAAGGAAGGCGAGGTTTAAATAGTCATTGAAATGTGACCTTGTTGAATATGCGCAAAGTTGATCAGCTGAGACGGTTCATCTCTTATTTCAGCAATCTTTCCACTCGCTGATACCATCTCCTCCAGCCTACTCTTGCCTAAAAGTGTTTATAAGCCGAAGCAAGTGATGGCCATAGAAGACTTGACAAAGCATTATAACAGGCTCCCAAGACCCTGTGATTGAGGTTGAGCTCCGACAAGGGAAAGAAATCTGAAACTAACACTTAGCAAGAGCTGAATCACAGGCTGCCCAGCATTTACTGTTGTTTGTAGTCACGTGCAGTTCCCTCTCAATGGGTGTAAAGCAATTGTTTCTCCATCAGATGAGTCAATGACAATTTATCTCATCCTGTTGTCACTGTCCTTGAGCAACTGTCAATAAAAAATTTAAATGGACTGGAGCCTGCACTCTCATATTGACTATCCCAAAAGAGTCATTTCATCAGAATATCTCATAACAAGCCAGATTGAGCAGGTTATCTTCCACTGATCGTCACTGTGTACAATATCAATCAAACAGGACGCAAGTTTCACCCTCTTAAGAAAAGTTTTCCACTCAGTAAGTAAAGGCAAGTGGTGTTAAATCCAGAGAGGGCATTCGCAGACGACAGCCAATAAAACGTCCCAGGTGAGAGTAAATTTGGTGGAAGCCGAATGGTGTTATTCACCCTCAGCAAGCATTCAATCTCGGTCGTGTACTGCAGCGTCATTTACAGCAAAGCAGTCACACAATCCCTCACAGCTGACATTTTCCAGAACATTGTCATGCTGTGGTTTTAGAACGACTTAACTTGGACTGCTTGTGAAAGGGTGTTGGAAGGGAGGTTAAAGGGCAACGGTAGAATCATGATTCAAAATGTGCTTTCAAGGTTCCTCATTATGAAGTGCCGTGTGACAGAGGAAATGGAGAGGGGGATTATGGGTTCCCTCAGTCTATCCAGGTTCTTTCCTTTGGAAAAATGAAAGATTTTTACGGTTCTGACCGTGCCGAAACAATTCTCCCCGAGTCCCTTTTTTTGGAATGTGAAAGAGTCTTTGTAAACAGTACATAACAAATGAAGCTGAAGTGGACAGTAATTGTACAGTTGTGGTACTTTAGAAAGGCGATATTAAAAGCAGTAATTGAAGTCCAATTTAAAGTAATGCCACAGTGAAAAATGTTGCTTCTATAAAACATTACTGCCAGAAAAAGTGACAATCTGTCAGAGTCTGCTGAAGACCGCTATAAATAATACTGAAGTTGTTAAATGCCTATTAAATAAAAGGGTAGCATGCAAAGTGGCTGATCTCTTCATTTTTCTTGCTCTTTATACATATCCAGTCTGTATTCATCCAGCTTGCCATTAGTCAATATCAGAGCGCTAATTGTTTTGGTTTGCCATGGTATGAATTAAAATGTCTCTCCCATTAACAGCCAAAGATAAACTTCAGAATTACAAAATAATAGTCGGATGGCACAGGCCCGAATTGCTATCCATCATAAAAGGGCAATTCATGTGTCTATTGTGGTCTTACATTGAATGCAATGCAAAAATCCTTTCATAATACATGTTTTAGCAGTGTAAGAAAAATATTTCTTATTCCCTCCTGCATAAAATATTAGGTAAATTTACCCTTCTTGGATAAGGTATATTTTCTAACCCCAAAAGCAAATCCTGAAGTGAGTTCAATGATCTCACCTCAGCGGCAATATTTTACAAATATTTTATTGTATAAAAAAAGCAATGGTATAACAATTTTTAGCCTAAATAAAAAAATAAAATATTCATTCAGATTAAGTTTTTTTTTTTTTTTTTTTACTGTACTTCTCATTTGTAGGAAACACGTCTGAGTAACATATATGATAGCATCCTTTTTAATCATTTAATCTTTTTTACATCTCCCTTGTACAAGTTTTTACAAGTGTTTCTGGAATGGCCAGACTCAGTGTGCAGTGTTGAGAAAAAAATATTTGCCCACTTCTGAATTTCTTCTGATTTGGCTTTATTTATTATACTTTAATGTTGCAGATCATCCAGATAATTTCAGTGCAAAGCAAAAACAGCATGAGTAAACACAAAATGCAGCCTTTAAATGACTGTTTATTTTATTAAAGGTGCAGAGTTATTCGAAAACCATGTGAAAAACATTGGCCCCTAAGCCTGATAACTGGTTGAGCCACCCTTGGCAGCAACAACAGCAATCAAATGTTTGCAACAACTGGCAATGAGTCTTCTACATTGCTGTGGCAGAATTTTGGCTGTTTCAACAGGATTGCTTAAATTCAGCCATATTGGAGGGTTTTTCAGCCACGAACTGCCAAATGCCACACCACCTCAATCAGAATCTCCCCAGGACTTTGACTAGATCACTCCAAAGCTGTATTTTTATTTACTTGTATTTTTTTAATTATGAGGTGAACTTGCTTGTGTGCTATAGATCATTGTCTAGCCCCATAACCCAATTGTGTTTGAGCTGTAGGTCATGAACTGATGGCCAGACATTCTCCTTCAGGATTTTCCGGTAGAGAGCCGAATTCATGGTTCCATCAATTACGGCAAGTCGCCCTGGTGCTGAAGCAGCAAAGCAGCCCCAGACCATCACAATTCTAACACCGTGTTTGACCGCTGGTACTACGTTTTTATTGTGGAAAACTGAGGTAGCTTGACATCAGATGTAATGGGACAAGTCTACCAAAAAGTTCCACTTTTGGCTGATCAGTTTGTAGAATATTATCCCAAAAGTCCTGGGGGTCATCATGTTAGCCTGGGTTCTATTTTCACCTCCTGGATGATGCTCTATTGGAAGAATTTTGGTTGGCTGGCCACACCTGGGAAGGTTCACCACTGTGCCAAGTTTTCTCCATTTATACATAATGGCTCTCACCATAGTTTGCTGAAGTCCACCAGCCTTAGAAATGGCTTAGTAACCCTTTCTAAACTGATAGATGTCCACAACTTTGTTTCTCATTGCTTCTTGAATTTTTTAAATTGTTGCATCCTTAACTGCTTTTTGCCTACTTCACATTGCCTGACAGGCTTTATTTAAGTCAAATGTAGAATCAATATGGCTGATATTAATCATACCTGGGTGTGTCAAGTGAAATAAACCCAAATTATTCAGTTTGTTTAATTGGTTCATTTAATAAATATGGGGGCAAATAAGTTTTCTCATTGGGCCTGGTAGGGTTGGACAGCTTTTTTCCTTCAATCGATGAAATCATTATTGAAGAACTGCATTTTGTGTTTACTCAGGTTATCTTTGTCTGATCATAAAATTAGTTGGATGATGTGTCACATTTAACTGTTACAAATGTTATGCCAATGTAGAAGAAATCGGGAAGGGGGCCAACACGTTTTCGCAGTTCTTCAGTTGTGTGCGTAAGACAGGAGAGACTGGTGATGGCTTGTGGCCAGCCTGACAAAAGATTGCTCAGAAATACGGACGTGGACCCTCATCAGCCAACTTCTCAAAGAACCATAGTCTTGCAGCCCTTTCTAGCACTTTCTGCTTTTATGTTTTGAGTGGCAGTTATGGAAACTTAAGGGGCCATTAAGTATTACTCCTGCTGAGTATTTCATCTACCTTATGAACACTTGATTGACCCCTTGGATTCAGGATAGTGGTTTTTGGAAAATCTAGGGAATGGGATCAAAATAATGGGGTAGATTTTATATCCATATACTGTATGTGATTTTATCTTCTTTTTTTATTTTTGATTGCCCCTCCATTCGAGAGAAGATATTGTACCCCTGTTACTTATTACTTGCACATCTATTGAGCCCCTCTCTGTAACAACTGCTCCTCAGCTGCCAAACCAACACTACAGCAGCCTGCTGGAGACAAAAGCAATTCAGCAGCTATTTTGCATTATTCCAACAGCTGATCCTCATCTCCTCTGCCTTGGCTCAGCCTTATAGAGGCGGGCTGCTAGAATGGCGTCAGGCTGAGGTCTGCGCCGACAGAAGGCTGGTGTGTACCCGCCATATCCACGTAATATCTTCCCAGCGGTCCCTAGAGGACCTGCTCAAAGCCGCCAGGATGTATAGATCCATCCCACCTGCCACACAGCTTCTCCGTCCCCCACGTTTTTTGGTCGCTGCCTCTTCTCTGTCTCTTTCCATTATATCAGCACAGTTCACAATTGAGCTCAGCGAAAACGCATCAATTGTTTTGGCCACAAAAGGGAGTACTGCTAATGATTAGCCCTTTAGCGTGTAGTTAAGGGTAGGTATTCATTTATAGAGTGGGAAGTTGGTTGTGGAAACATGAAAATATCGCTTGTGTACTGTTTATTACTATTTACCTTTATTTCCCACAATTGGGGAATTTATGGATCCACAGCCAACCCAGCAGAGAACTTGCAAGGCAACCATAAAATATTTGGTGGTGTAATGGGTGAACTCAGCTGTGTGGGGATTCTGCCTAATAGTTCTTTGTCCGTCCAACATGCACGAGAGTTCCTACAAAAAAAAAAAAAATCAAGCTAAAAATTCAACCTGGCACCATTAGTCACCAGTGGAGTATTAGGCAATCTTACTGAGGATGGACGATTGTCTGGCGCTCAACTGGTCATCAGCTGGGCCGTCCGCGCTACACATGATTCCACCTTAACCCTTTGTAGAGTTGAACTTAAAAGGTTCTAAAATATTAAAACTGCTACTACTGCAACTACTTCCACTAGTACAACTACTATTAATAATAATGCATTACTATTATTGTTAATAATAATTTAAAAAATTAATAATAATAATAATAATAATAATTAATAATAATCCCAATGTGTTTAGAAATCCATGTTTCACTGGTAGTGACTGTTATACCAGCATTTGTGTCAGGCCTTGTGCCCCCGTGTTTGTCTTTCACATTGTTTCTAGCCTTCTGGGTAATGGGTTTATGTTAATTGATTTATTGCCTCGTTTCCTCATTTGCCCCCTGTGCCCTTTCCTGCACCTGTTTCTTGTCTCCTCTCATTATCCCTGTGCATTTTATATTCCACTGTTTCTGTGCTCATGGCGAGAGCATCTAGTCATGCGTATACTACTTCCTCGTGTGAGTTGATTCTCGTGCCTTGGCTTCATCGGTTACTCATCCTCATCCAGCCTCATGTTTTCTTACGTTGCCTTGCCTTGCCGTTGTTTTCCCATCATCTTTGTTCCCTGGATCCCCGTGGTCTGATTTGGTTTCAACCCTGGGCTTTGGCCTTCGACTCTGCCCTGCGCTTTACTCCGGATTCTTATCGCCTCTACACAACGGCTACCTGCTCCTTGGCTACTCTTTGCTCACCTTACATGACTCTGACTTATGGCTCTGACCCTGGACTGTCAACTTTGTTAATAAAGCTCTGGCTTTTGCATCCCTGTGGGCCCTGCGATTGATTCCATCCACCTATTCCTGACACATTCAAATGTTCAGCTGAGAACATTGTAATTATGCATCAGTGACTTCACACCCAAGCGGGCCAAAGGCTGCTCCTTCGCGATTATAACCCTCAAGCTGATAGCCAAAGGTCAGGGGAGCCAAAGCCGGCGTGACCTGCATGGTTCCTGGCAGCATCATCCTTCCTCCACCTCCATACCTCCCCGCCCCGGTGCTCCCAATGGGAACACCAATGCCCTTTCTCTCCTTGAGAAGAGGCCAATTAGAATTTGAACCACATGCAGTATCCAGTACAGAATACTGCACGAATACCACATCAACCATGCACTCATGCAGTAACTTGATACGTTAACATACCCTATTTTTTCCAGCATATATGATGCAAAGTTCTTAAACACGAAACTCAAGAAATGAATTTATAGAAAAAAAAATCACTTTCCTATTTCTTTGGACTAGTCCTTTTCTGTTTGAGTTCCTAACACAAATTTTACACTAGTGCAACTACTTTCATGGAGCCGGGCAAATAAATAAATGAATAAATAAATTTAGAATGGAGCGGAATCAAACTGCCTTAATTTTCCCGGTTACAGACAAAACTTATTTATTATTTTAATTATTATTCTGTTGTAAAATTGTCAGTGAAAAACTAAATACCGTACTTACATATTAATAATATGCAGAGACTTAAAAAACGATTATATGCAAAATATACACTGCTTTCATAAGTTTTTTCTTTTAATCAGCACAGAGAATGCCAAGCGATGCACATATACTTTTATAGCAAATGAAGAGGAAAGAAACAGACAAAGACAGATGGTGATAAGAATGAGTTAGATGCACAGAGAGGCAGTAAGCTGGAAAGAGAGGTGCTTAACATTGGAGATACTATTACAACAGAGCCCTGAACCTTGAGAGGAAGAGAAAGAGAGGGAGAAAGAGAAAGAGAGAGAGAGAGGGAGAGAGAGAGAGAGACAAAGACAGAGAATTTGGCTGAAAAGGTGACCTTGAGAAACCTTCCGCCTGGTCAAAGTATCCACATGCCGAACTCCTGGTCTCCCAGGGACTGCAGGACATACAGGAACCAATGAATCGTGAGCACAGACAGACAGCGGCGGCGTCTATTTAGTAATCTGCTTGAAGACGCGCGACCAGACGAGGCACTGTCAGGGCGGTTTGCGTTTTGTTTCGTCTGTCGTAGCCCACCCTCATGACTCATATTGTCAACGGTTCAAATTTGTTCACCGCGCGCGACAAAAAAAAAAAAAAAAAAAACAGCGACTGCCATTTGTCATGCACGTCACTGCGAGTTACGGCCGCGAGGTTGAAAGCCGGGGGCTAGCGTTAGATTGCTGGTGGAACCTATTAGAACACACCCTGCGTACGGAGGGCGGTTAATTTTTGAAAGGGACGCCACAGGTGATGACATTACGGCTGTCGTGTTGATGAAACTCCATGTTTCTTCTTGATTGTGCTCAGACTGTTGAATATATTTTGACTGCGGAGGCTTGAGAGAAAGGGAATTGGCTGGCTGAATATGAGGGCTGCGATATGATGGATTACATCATGATTCAGCCCAATAAAATGACTGGATCGCTCAGACCTACACACATTTTTCTTTTGTTGGGACATGCCAGGCTGTCCTGCCCTCTTTAAAGGCTGTTGATTATGATTAGAATCGAATGACCGAACAGTATTACCCTCCATAAATATTCAGTAAATCCCTGTCTTTACAATACACAAAAACAAATACTTTATTATCTCCAACTTTGAATATATATTTAAAAGAGGCAAACTGTGTCATAACTCAGTGAATCTTTTTATTCTATTGGCAAAATAAGTAAAAAAGAAAGTTCTCCACCTGATTGGTAGAGATATGTGACCCTTTAATGTGGCTTCAATCTGACAATGCACTCCTTCTCACTTACAGGTTAAACCTTCTGGAGCATTAGACGAGCCGTCCTCCAAATGCAATCTAAAACAAGACAAATGTTCAGCTGCATTCACTAAGTACATATCTGTTAGTTAAGATGACAGCAGCAAAGTGCAATGGAACTTTATGCTACACTTACTGAGCTGATGGGCTGGGTTTTTCTGCAGACTTCTTTGCTGGCAATTGTAGTCAAGGAAAGACCGATACCTAGCCCGTCATATCGTTGTCAGTGGTGACGACAGCCACACAAAGTCATCTCTGTTTTCGCCGATGAAATACGCAACTTACCATGAACTATTATATCACACTTGCCGGATGATTTCAGCTCCCATTGGTGATTTTTATTGCTAAGGAACAACTTTTTAAATTGGCCAGAAATTGATCTCAGCTTCAGCGATGAAGACAGCTATACAAACACTCGTGTCTGTTTGAAAAGAATGAAAAGGTTCAATAGTGGCTTCTGCTTCATTTACCAGACACGATTCTCTAGCTCTTCTCGCTGGCTTTTAGAGCAAATAAATAAATAAATAAATATTCTCGCCATTCATATCATACTTAACTGCACTGTACCTCAGAAATGTCCTTTCACTATTTGTTTCTTATTGCTGCAGAATAGATGCCTGTTGACAGTGCAGCAAGAGAGGAAGGAGTCACGTCTACTCACAAGTCCAAGTCATTAACAGCCGAGCATTATATTAACATTACCTCAAAGTTTTCCATGTCATTTCTGAAAAAGACATCATCATACTAAGAACAAAGCTTTCGAAATTTGACATGAGTCACAAATGGAAATTAAAGACACATTTTTGTAAGGATATGATTTATTTATGTATTTTATGACGTTTATGTACATAAAGCATTAGTGTATTCATTTACATGAAGCACTACTTGCTGGTTGCCATGTCATATAAATATTATTGGTGGAGACCCCCTTAGATTGTTCAGAAAAAAAAATGTCACGCTGGGTTGGTAAAACAGCTAAAACATTTGTTGGACATACTCGCACATTTTACATGTGATTTAGTATTATTTAATTAATGAAAAATTTACCTGAAAATGCATGTGTCATGTGTAACTGTTCCTAGTTTCCACAAATTAATGAATTTTTTTTACTTCTTTGCTGAGGTTTTGAGAGCTTCCAAAGCAATTAAAATATTCCTGCTGATCACCCTCACTGCACAGACCCATGCTCTTATGGTGGGTAGTGTCAGAAAAATTGTCATGTTCCTGTGGAAACATGGCCACTGAAAATCAAACCATCCAAGAAAAATACTTCACTTACATCTTGTTCTGGAAGCAGCATGTCTCATTTCCATGTAAACAGGAAGCTCAGAGGTCCCCATGGTATTCTCTGACAAGCTTATTATCTTTGTCCAACAGACTGCAGTGAAACAGCACAGCAGCACTGTGATTGGTCAGGAAGTGCTGGAGAGTGAACACTGTGTCTTTGCTACGCTTTCCAAACTGAACTGATGATTCTCCATTTCCAATGTTGTGCACTACATCTGTGCTGCTATCTTGCTTCCATTTTTAACATTTTTTTTATTTTTTACTGAGGAAAAAAGCACTATCCATTGTTTTTGATCAAAGCCGTCCAGATGTGCGACTAGCTGATGCTACACTTGTGATGCTGTCTCTGACCTCAATATCCACAACAAAAATATGCCCATTATTTTGAAAGCACTTTTTCTTGTGGAACGATGCTGGCCATGTCACTGCTTTGAAATGAGGGGTCGGGAGAAAAGAATGTGGCGTAATAATCCTGTGGACAACCCAGCTTTGCAGGGGAGGTGACTAAATAAAATACAATAATACCCACACTGAGCTTAGACAAACTCTCTTCTTTGCCTTGTTTCTTTTCCAGAAGAAAAAAGTTTAATTCATTGGAAGACCTGACATGGACACAGAGTAATTATGGCCAGTCATCCTTTGCTATCCTCTTTGCCTTGGTGTCGGGAGAATATTAAGTGTATAAACACTTTCCTGCCCAGCCACAAGGGTCCCAATGGTGACTGTGAGCTTAATCTGCGGGAATCTCAATGGCTTTGTTTGGACAGCTCTGTCAGCCTAAGCACCAGTATAACGGAGGGTTATTACCTTTAAAAACTTGTGCAGAGATGGAGACTGATTTTTTTCATTCTAGATGTAACCCCTGTCTAACTGAGAGAGTGAGAGAGTGTGTGAGAAAGGAGAGAGAGAGAGAGAAGGAAGGATTAACTCGTCAATGCGAATTGGGATCCGATGCTTCGAGTGCTGAGGGAGGGAATGAGCATTCTGACGTATTGAAAGCTCACCTCCGATACTGACATCCCAGAGTGCCTCACTTTCCTCTGCCATCGTACGCATACGCCTGCATATTCAGCACAAAAACCTGAACTTGCCTTCCCCAGCAATGAAGAAAAAGGATCGAAGTGATGTGCTTTCACACATACCATTCAATTGACTATTAAAATGAGGATAGTTTGTATAATAAAATCTTTATATGGAATGCATTATTTCCCCCAATGAGGTCCCATTGTTTGAATGATGCCAGCACCAAGTTCTGCCTTATCTCCGTAGAAACTGGGATGTACAAAATAGACAAGGGCCTTTCAATTTGGAGTTGGCATGTTCTCATCATATTTGTGTGGGTTTCCTCAGTGGGTTTCTCTTTCAATCAAGTGTTACACGCTAGAATAATTGGAGGCTCCAAACGGCCCATTGGTTTGAGAGTGTGAGTGAATGTTGAGTGATTCCTGTGATGGATTAGGGAACTGTCCATCAGGGTTGGGTTCAATTACTTTTTTCAAGTACAGTTACAGTAATTGTAATCAATTACTTTCATAATTGTAATTTAATTTTAATTTAATTTTTTATCGAAAAGTAATTGTAATTGAACATTCTGTCCAGAAAGTAATTGTAATTACAATTACAATTACAATCAATTGTAATTGAAAAAAGTAATTGAACCCAACCCTGCTGTCCATGGTGTATTTCTGGCTCTATCCCAGTGTATGCTGGGATGAGCTTCAACCTCCCTGCGAGTCTGACCAGGAAAAAACAGGACAAATAACATATAAATGATTGGACAGATGAGTATTGCCATTTTGGGAAATTACAGAACTGAAGATCTCAGTTTGGCAAGAACAGGGGTAACAATTTCACTCTACTTTCAGAGATTAAATATTATTATTGAGGAACACTTGTTAAACTGAATTCATTTCACTGAATTCATTGACACACTTTTGTGACTTTTCAGAGCTGAGTGAAAGATTATGAATTCAAGAGCTTTTCATTTAGATCTTATTCTGATTAATAAAGGACTAAATTATCCTTACACACACTGAACTGGAAATTATGACAGATGTTACTGTCTTAATAGTTACCAAAAAAGAAAAATTATGACAGTTCTGCTATTCATTAGATATAAAACATGTCAATATTCCAAAGGTGACAAACAGTAGTTCTGTCACACAAACTAAAACTAAAAAAAAAAAAAAAAACTTTTTCTGTAAGATCTGTGACCTGCCTCTCAGTTGTGAATAAGGAAACTGTATCTCTTCAAACAAAGCTGAATTTTAGCCATCATATGTATCCATAGTTACAAAAATGGATGGGCCAATCAATAAACAGAAACTTAAATGCACACCAGTCTCAAACATTCCTATACATCTTCTGACATTAAACTTCTGTATACAAAAAAAAAGAAGAAAAAAATACAACTCTGTGTGACACCGGATGAAAAATGTCTCTTTTCAGCACAGAGCACACATCTATCTTCCCAAGGTCAGATAAGACAAACCTTAAAAACAGCACCTGATTGCCTTAATATCGATTCAAAACCATATCCTCTCTAACCTTGGAATGCACCAGAGTTAAACATGGATTTTCATTTTCCGTTCAGTCTTATCCAGTCAAAAAAAACATGCAGGCACCATTATAGCGTCTGTGTAGTTTGTGATATTGATTACATTATATATTTAAAGGCAAATCATTGAGGCAAATGTACATAAGAACTGCATTTGATTTTCAACGGTAAATGCACATTGGGTGAGCCAAACATTATGTCAATGTAATCCCAATAAACAAAGAAAATGACTGCTATAAACAGTATTTGCTGAAATGAAGAAACCAAACTATTACGTAATCTATATATTAGTTTTATGCTTTGCTAAGTGAAGTCTTCCATCATAGGTTGCCCGTATGTGCAGCGAAAACTGCCATATAAAAGATCATTTGATTCAGTATTTCTAGGCTCAATTACAGACGGTAAAAATAATTATACAATGACAATATCAAGCAGCAACAACAATGGCATTACTTATTTCATTGACTTTTTGCAGTTATGGCAGACTCTGGTAGTATGATGATATGTCTCTTTTCCCTTCTCTAGAGGGGAATATGTATCCCCATGAGCAATATCCAATATTACTGGTCTGAATGCACATTGAGAACACTCAGGGTGATATTGAAAACAAAAAATTCAATAACCCTCACTACCTAGCATCCTGGCAAAATTCCTGAGGACAATTTTTAAGATTCAGTGCAGTAGAGAGAATGGATATCTGTCCCCTCCCCACCACAAGGATATATAATAAACGCACAAAATGTGTGCTCATCAAACTAAACTGCGTACACTGTGCAATTCATCTTATCTATGTCCAATCAGTCATTTCATAGTGACCTTGTTTACTGTAAGAATTGTCAGCGGCGCCTCTTGCATAGTCTGATATATATTAAGCATAAATTGGAGATAAATAAGAAGTGTTATCAAGCACAAGCACAAAAACACAGTTTTAGGAACATTTGGAATCACGTACTGAATTATAGATATCCAATTTTATTTCAACTTGAGGCTTGTGAGTCTTTCGCCAGCACAACGGATATGTATTTCAGGAAAACAATGCCCAGAGAAAAATCAGGCTACCCCTTTCCTTTGTTCTGTGAAATAGAAGGGACTGGGATGGGGTGACAGATAAGTAATGCTGACTTACCGTCCATATTAGGGGAGAAAAACGTATCGGCTATTTATGAACATTTTGACTCCATGTAAAATAATTTTTGACATTGTTAGCAATAGCTATGGGTTAGAACAAACTATTACGAACAGCCTGTGCACAGAAATGCATCCGATTCAAGTATTACACAAAATTCACAAAAGGTCATCGAACATTTCAATTATTGCAGGCCTGCTAATGGCAACTTCTGATCATTTTTTAACTAGTTTACTTCATGAGAACAACTCAGTCAAATGCTGCAGAACTGACCAAAAATTTTTTTTTTGGATGTGCTACTCAAGGAATAGCCTGGAATCCATCCGTATCAAGCTTTGGTCGCTCCCAACGGACACTTGCTTGTACGTCTGGCCTCAGTCGGTAGGCCAGCGTTTGACTTTCAAATATTCGCACAAAATCCATGCAAGATCTGTAATTGGCTCACAGTTGCAAGGGTGCCCCCTCCCCCCTTTAGACAGACTTAAAAATAAATAAAAATACCACAGTTCTGCATTCAACGGAAGTCCTGCCTCCTGGCTCTTTCATTGTCCAGAAACTCTGCTGCCACTCAGATGAATACTCGTATAAACACGTTTAGCGCTTTTGTAGCGCTTTTGTGAGGTAAATGATTAAACTCATTGTGATCATTTAGAATTGACTTTTTAATTCTGAAGACCCGTCAAATTAGAGCCTAATAATGAAGGAATTGACTAAAGTTAGGGTTACGATTCCAGTTAGCGTTAGGCTAAGGTTAAGCATAATTTGGTGATGGCTAACGTTCGAAAAGGCTGTACAGAGTGAATGTAAGCCAATACCATGTCCTCAAAGGTAAAGCTATACAAACGTTTGCGTGCGTGCGTGTGTGTGTGTGTGTGTGTGTGTGTGAGTGTGCGTATGTCTGCAGAAATACATAACTTGTGGTGAATGATAGACTCACAGCTAATTCCAGATCACAGCATGCTGAAGGTTTGAGGCTTACATAAACATTAATTAAAATTTAGGCACTGTAGGCTCTTCTACTGGTTATAATTAGGAAGATTCAAGTATGATATCCTTTTGATGGCAGCAGTCGCTTTAGCCTTGTGCTCACCTCATAAGTGTGTCAGACCAAGGCAAATATGAAGTGAGTGAAAGACTGGGTGATGACAAGGACAAGCTGCTCAGCCTGCCCAAGCTTTTAAAATGAGATTTCCAAGCTTTTTCTGTCACTCCTCGTGTGTCACTAAAATGTCTCTCAACTTTCAAATTGAGTCACACTCCCTCCAACTCTCGGTACCCTGTGAGCGTCAGTTAGTCTCATTCTGACAATAATACACCGCGGAGAGTGCAGACAAATTGAATTTGAGATGAAATGTATTTTGCTCAACCCAAGACCCATAACTAAACCATGATAAGTGGTTGCACTCAGAAAGGTATGGCAACTTCAATGTTCTCCAAACCAAGACGACAAACTGTTCATGAGGAAGTAGGAAGTTGAATTTGAGCAAAATCCATGCCATTTCTCCCAATCCGGTACTCAAGATCCTAAGGAACAGTGTCTTTGTTTTCGGATCCCCTTTTTCACCAATTGTGATAATGCCCTCCACCATGTTGAAAAACTAGGGCTGCTGATTATTCCGGAATCACTATGGCTTTGTAGAAACATCCAAATCTGCCTGGGAGCATGACATCACTTCCTGTTTTCATGTGCCATCATCAAAAGAAATTCCTGACTCATTTTTTATGATGAATCTTGCCATCTTGGTTTCGATAGCCCTTTGTTCAATGTTTCCTACCACTAAATCCATTGTTAGATGGCTCTGTACATCATGAGCACACAACTCTATCCCTTAAAAAAACATCAGGCCACTCTGTCATGCTCTCACACTAAAATACTCACATATAAATAAGAAGCTGCTGTTTATTACAGCTGACATTTCATCAGCTGTGCTCCATGCAGTATGAATGGACTCATTTTTATTTTCTGGTCCACTGATCGTTAAATTTCTCTTTCTGAAAACAGGCTGCTTGCTTGCAGTAGCTGCAAGAGGTACCCAACAGCAGAATCCATAAGATCCTACCTAAGCGCAGTTTGATGTCGCTGCCCTCAATTCAGCTATGCTGCCAAGGACAGCTCTAATTCTCTCAGAGTCTCGAGCAGTCATATAAGTCACCGAGAGGTCATTTATTGGGCCCTCCTTTGCAATAACAAGTTCATTTTTTTTGGCTAACCCCCCGCTAAAGGTCTAAGTATCAGAATATCGGTTTTGAAGTCACACAGTGCTTCGCTCCTGAAGGAAAATGCGAGCAGGCTAGCGTCTCCGCTGCTATCTCGGAGCAAAGCCCTTTTATCTTACCGTCCGACCCACATTCAGGGGAGATGCTGTAGTTAACATTGCTTTGCTGCTCTCCAATTATCCAGGCTTCTTGTCGCACATGAAACGACAGGGTGCTTCATTTCTTAGTGGCAGGGATGCTGGGTGAATTTCCCCTGGGCCAGGGATAAAATTCTCTCTGTTAGTGTGTGTGTGTGTGTGTGTGTGTGTGTTTAGTAATATGCATGGTGCTCCTACAGTGACATTCTGCTCTTGCTCTACACAGAATCAGACATGAGTGAACTTTTCAGGTGTTCTCCCACAGTCTTAAGATATGCAAGCTATGAGGGTCTAATAACATATAATAGAAATTATACTGCGAAACTCTTGGTCGTCAGAGACTAAAGCCTGTATCCATTGCCCCTCAAAAGCAGGAGCACTGATCTCAGACCAGTTTCCCCTGCCCACCTTTTCACCTCATTCACTACGAATGGAAAAGACAAGACTGATCCACGATCATGCACCTATTCCGAGAAATTTCTTGAGTAGGGGTCGATGAAACCACTGCAAAGCACGTCTCTGAACTGATTTCAATAAATATTTTACTGACTCCAAATACTGTTTAACAAACCACTAAAGCCTATTGAATGGATCCCATTCCTAAACTTCTCATGAGATCCCATGCAAATGCAGACAACTCTCACAGGTTCTTGGTCCAGTAGGATTTTCTGTTGATAAGGAACTGTTCTGTGACTTCTTTTTGATTGCCTGAACAGCCCTGGGTTCCACTCACAGCCACAGCAGTTCTTAATCGTTCTCGCCGAAGCCTGCATGGTCAGGTGGACAAGATAATCTTTTCCATTTTCCATTCTACCTCCACTTTTTTTCGTGAACACAATAGACTCCACCTTGCCAGCATACATCTCTCACTGATACTCTCTTACCACCATCAGAAAATATTCTGCTGCAGCTCATATTTGTGGAGTGTTTTGCTCTCAAAAACTTAAAATGTTTCCTTCTTTCTCTATTCTGGTCATTCATTCAGGATTACAGCAGCAGTCACTGCTTGGGATGTGCCATAAGGTCACCTGAAAAACAATATTGCAAAGGAAGGAACAGCATTCATGCTTGTCTTTGGACTGTTTCACAGTGATGCAAAATCTATCCATCCATTATCTACACCGCTTCTTCCTCACTGGGGTCACGTGGGAGTAGGAGCCTATCCCAGCTGACTATAGGCGAAAGGCAGGGACACACCCTGGACAGCTTGCCAATCCATCGCAGGGTGCACCCACCATTCACACACCTTTCACTCTCTCCCTCATACCTACAGGAGTTTTAGAGACTCCAATTAGCATGAATGATGCCAAAATCACAATCATTTTTTTTTTTTGAGTTGACAACTTTTATTCATTTTTTGGTGTGTTTCCACCCCAAGCGACAGTTTTTTTTTTTTTTTTGTAGTCTAGATTATATTGATTTTTTATTCAGACAGGCAGGAAGTGATTGTATGAGATTTTTTTTTTTTACCTGCAGGGTAAATACATCGCACTCCTTTCACTGAAAACATCAATTCTGAAATAGGTATTGAAGGAGGACAGCTGATAACGTAAGACTTGTGAGTACAATAGGTACAATGGTGCTCTGACTCTAAGCAATACTACGGCTTATACTCTATTAGACGTGATTGTTATCATTGATATCACTCACTGTCCTCGTGATCTGTTTAAGTATAAGTCCCAAGACCGCTGAAGCTTGTCGAACAGATATTGTGTGTTGCATTTGGTTCCCAATGACATAACTGGTACATATGAAAATATAAATTCAGTGCTTTCATTCATGAAGCGTTAGGCATCGTGATAGATGTGGGCACAAATATTCTCTCAATGTTTCCGGAATGCAGTCTTAAAAATGTCATTAAATATAGACTTATTTCCTCAAGCTTGTATCTTTTTCTTTGGTATTATGAATGCCCACAACCAGCCTATATTGACAGCAGTTGATCACATGGATAACAGTGAGAAACAATGAGAATAAAATTCATTTACATTTTTTATTTTCATCCAAAAGGCATAATGGAATTCTCCACAAACCATGGGTTTGTGTATGGGCTTTCCTACTTATTTGAGGTTCAATTAGATTTCCTGATTACTCCATAATTTTGAATGCCAATATATTGGAACCATTTAATGAATATTAAAAGCTTTTTCCCCTCTCTCGTGCTGTTCTGCCCATGAAGTGATAGATCTCAGCTGGCCGAATTAAATCTACAAAACATTAAATCCGGTTTGTACAAACCTGTTAAACTGCAAGTGTAAGTACTTTTACCGGTTTTGCATATAGCCAAGTGTCATCCAGAGAATCATAACATTTTATGGTGTCGTTTAGGGTTCCACACAATTTTCATTTTGTTTCTCCTGCAAACTCCCATTCTGTAGACAGTCACTTATTTCAGCGTGTGGCCATGGTACTAGTGAGGAATTACAATGTTCCCGCATTACATGAAAAATAATCCATACACTCTTAGCTCAAATAAAACTTTTTTTTTCATATAATCTGTTGTCTTAATTGCTTACCAACTTCCTTGGTCAAAGGAAGGTTAGTAGTCTATGACAACATTGACAATATGATACATATTTCCTAGATTGGTCTCACTATTCAATTCAATTGCTGCAAGGGTTGTCTATACAATGCAAAGCACTGGTAAACCACAATAAAAGAGCAGACAGGTTTGAATTAGGTTTAAAAAATAATAAATAAATAAAATCATCAGAACACTGCAGAATACTGGAAGTCTCATGCATAGAAAGTATGGTTATCAACAGGTACCACAGGGATGGGAACAGGATCTCATGGAGAAAGGTAGGAACTGCTCATAATCCAAAACATCCTCCCTCTCAACAGTAAAATACGGTGGAGGTAGTGTTATGGCTTGGACATACCTGCCACAAGGCTTGGAATTAAGCTGATGCCTGAGAATGCCCTGCATATTTACTTCTGGCCAAGGCATACCTAGATGATCCAGCAAAAGGAAGTACATTAATTCCATATTAAAGCATGAGCACCCATCTGTGTGGGTGGGTGGTTGGGTGAGCACCCCTAAAAGATTTGGGGTGATCTGAATGCTGGTTGCCACTGGAGCCCTGAAGATTGCCCTTCACTACTGAAGGTGTGACTGCCGTAGCAGCCGCAGAATGACTTCCACCTGATGTGATGGGAAACTTCAGTGTGAAATACTTTCCAAAAAAGAACACCACTGCTGTTATCAAATGGGTGTTGCTGTGACAGCCAATCAGCAGGGAGGGTTTCTCCCTTCAGTGTGATCATGTGATGCATTTTTTTGTAACACACAGGGAAACTGCCAGTCCTCACTGTTGCTCAATTGTCCAATGAACCCCCATTAGGAAAGAGTTGTGACAATTTTTTCTTTCAGGATGTTTATCATAACAACAGTTATAATTAAAGCAGCAAGCAGTGTTGAAAGGGCCCTCGCACCCCTCGTGCACGTTGGGGTGGTGGCGAGATGTTGATGGGTGCAGGTGTCCATTCACAGCCATTGGACACTGCTAGACTCTGTACAATGTGTTTTCCTGAGTGGAGTGCAAACACCACTACTCAAATCAATAGGTGGAGCACGTTAAAGTATGACACCTGTTCATGAAAAAAAGTTGAAATTTTAGATTCAAAATAATGCACTTCCTGTGGGGTTCGGGTCATGGCACGATATAATTTTTTACAAGTCTTGGAACGTTTCATGTCTCCACCAAATTTTGTTCATGTAGGTGAACTGAACTATTTTGTTGAAATTTTCTGGAGGGCGCTATGACACCATTTTGACATGCCTGTGTGCAAAACCTATACTATTGTAATCGTAATACCGGGCTCTACGAGTGTGTAGAATTTTGTAAATTTTCAAGCATGTTGAGACCCTCAAAAGGGCAATTCTTTTAAAAAAAATTTAGGGTGCACTACAGAGGCATTGTGCCATATTAAATGCCAATTGGGATATCAAGTCGAAGATCATAAGACATTAACAATTTGTGCAACGTTTTGCAAGTTTTGGAATATCCGAAGGCCTTTAAACGTGTGTTCGTAAAATTTGGAAAAAACACAGGAAATGGCTCATAGCTCACTTCCTGTTTGGACAAAAATTTCAAAATAATTACCCTAACCTTGCATGAGAAATTCAATGATCACACCAAATTTCATGAACATTCAAGCACTTTTATCTTAACATGCCCGTGTCTAGAGGGCGCTGTGGAGCCACCTGACCATATCCAATGTAATATCAGCATATTTTTATACTGGGAAGGAGACTGTTATCAAGCCCATAAAGTTTCGGGCAAATCTCACAAAGTATGTGGGAGTAAAACCAACTTCTTTTTTCATGGGGAAACATCAAAATTCGCCGCGACGCCACGGACACATCATTCGATGAATCCAAAAAGCTTCGCAATTTAACATCGGCAAGGTCTTTAAATGTCATGAGCCAAATTTTAAGTTGATCGGAAAAAATCTCTAGGAGGACTTTGTTAAAGTATGACGCCTGTTAATGGAAAAAAATGTTTAAAAGTTGCAATTTCAATTAAAAATGGCTGACTTCCTGTTGAGTCTAGGTGATGGCACCAAGACTTTTTTTTAGGTCTCGGCATAGTCCACATGGACCCCAAATTTCGGACATGTCGGTTAAACGGGCTGCGAGGGCTGCTTCATTGAAATATTCTAGGGGGCGCTATAATGCCATTTTGCCATGCCCATCTGTACATCCTATTTCATAGTAAGCCGTTTGCCCGGCTTAATACATGTGCAAAATTTTGTGAGTTTTCGAGCATGTTGAGACCCTCAAAAATGCAATTATGTATTAGGGGGCGCTACAGAGCCAAAATGTCACATTCAGTGCCAAGTGCGATATCAATTCGAAGAGCTTCATATTTCTAACCTCTGAGCAAAGCTTGGCAAGTTTTCGAGTATGGTAAAGTCCTCAAAAATGTATTTGTAAAATCTGGAAAAACGCAGGAAATGGCTGTTAGCTCACTTCCTGTGAGGCGAAAAAATTTCTAAAAAAAATTTACAAAAAACTTCAATATCACTACTATGGCCCCACAAAATTTTGTGAGAATCTGAGCAATTGCGTTCCAAAATGGCCTCATGTTTGGTGGCGCTATAGAGCCACCGGGGCACGCCTAAGCTCAAGAACAACAATACTTTGTAATTTTTCACACGCCTGACGTATATGCAAATTTCTGTGGTTTTCGTGCATGGCAAGGCCCTCAAAAACGCGTTCTTGCAGCAGAATAAAAATAATAATAATAATAACTAAGAAGAAGAAGAAGAATAAAAATCCTATCAAAAACAATAGGTTCCTCGCACCTGGCCGGTGCTCGGGCCGTAATTACAGGGAAAAGAAAATAACATCCAAACACACACATACACCCACCCACAGTACACGCATATAAGCAATGTAGAGACATCATTGCTTTGCTGGCTTTGTATGACTATGTTTAGCAAGCGGTTATTTTTACACTCATTTGAGATAATACATTTGGTCTGGGGAAAAAAAATGTCGACTTAATCATTTTATATGAGGAAAGTCATTTCCCATTATTAAAAAAAAAACCACAGGACACAATCCCATCCATTTCCAAACGTTCTCTCATTATTGATCAGCTAATACACCGAGACCTGCAGCACCCTCCGCTCTGTCTGACAGCTTGCCATGGTTTAATAGATCCCTTAGGGACAAAAGACAAGGGTCCCAGAGACAAAATGCCAGTCTGCTATCGGTCTCCATGCAGTCCATTTTAATTGAAAGAGCTACCAGTTCTTCAGCAAAAAGTCCTGCACGTTAAAAAAATGAGAAAATAAACATAAAGCTATGCAGTGGGACAGCTACTGAGCTGCCTCCACCGAGACGACGATTCAACATGGCTCTGTATTCCAGCGAATCAGATTTGAAAACAATGAATGAGATTAAAGTAAAGACTTTCGGCATTAATTTGTGGACGTTCGCATCCCCGTCATGCAAATCAGGAAGGAATCGCAGCCGTTTGTTCACAGTGACACAATACAAATACTCATACGCCAAACTGTATAAGCTTCCTACCGCTGCAGCTCCGAGCTGACATTGAGACAGACTTTAAGCCAGACGTGCTCGCAGCAGGCTAGCCTACAGGGACCGGTGGGCTGCTCCAGTGCTGGCACGCGTCAGCTTCGGCCAATACAATATCGCACATTAAACAGAGTGCGATTTGCCCAGCAGTGAGCTGGATCTAAACCACTGACACTAATGGAGTAAGGAGAGAATCCGAGGCTTGCCGAGTGGAGGAGCCATACATCTTTGAGCCCGCTAACGTAATTAGCGGCGTCTCCGCGGAGATATACGTGTCAGTCTGAGGCATGCACTGCAAGGGGCGTCATTTTTCACCGGGTTGATTAATTTCCAATAAGAATGTAATTGGGTGTCATTAAAAAAGATAATTAATGCATATAGATTCACAAGTAAGTGCGTGTGTATATACACGCTGCACGCACGTGTGTTTGCACGTAACACAATAAAAGTCGTGATGACAGTCCTCTGCATTCGAGAGTGTGATTGCAAATTGAAGAGCCAACCAGCAACAAAAATAAGTAGACTGGAAACTCATGAGAGCAAAGCACAGACACACACACACACACACACACATATGCACACACAGACATACAGGCACTCCCAATGCTACGCCCAGCCCACCAAAAACACAGGCTCACGTGCATGCCCTCTCTCTCTCTCTCTCACACACACACACACACACACACACACAGGATCATTCTTAATTCGGAGGAGGCAAAACTGGGAAGATTAAGTCATTTTTTATGGGGAGAAGAGAGTTTGGGTTTGTTTGTTAGTTCTATTGAAGACTGGAAGAAGCGGATAATGAGTGAGGAAGGATGAGAGTGAGATGAGAGAGTGCAAAGAACAGCATCTCTCTCCTGGGCTCAGATAGATATCTAATTAGGAGATGAACTCCGAGCTGAGGAGCTGGGCAAAGAAGACGCACTGCTTGTGTACAACACCTACAAACTCATTTCCACAAGAACTGGGACAATATGTAATATGCAAATAAAACAAAATTATGTGATTTGTATCTTCTACCTACATTTCTCTGTAAACAACATAAATAAAAAAGATTTAACTCCATAAAACCTACAAACTCACATATAGATCCATCAGATACAGCTGCTATATTCACTCCTGTGAAGCTTCAGGCCTCTTTTAAATTCTAGTGGAGATTCCAAGGTTTCTAACGGTCCCAAATATGTCCAGCTGACTTATATGGAAATGTGTATAAAATTATACGAGATCTAAATATTTTCCATTGATATAATACCATTGTACTCTGGTCATGAAAACATGGCATACTGGGTTTGAATATTTTTCTTGATATAAGTCTGATGTAGCTTCAGTGAAGCATTGCAACCAGCCGATTCAGAATCTGCATGGGCCATTGTCCAACAATACGAAAAAATGCTTTTCTGACGTTAAACCTACTTCAGGGAAAACTTAAGTGAAAAATTCAGAATTTAAGGGGTTAAAAGTTTTGCCTGATCAACCGTATCGATTTTCGTTGCAAATCTGTTGCTTGCAGCATGTTCCAAAACAACTAGGACGGGGAATGGAAGGACTGGACAAAAACCCATTTGGCACATTCTCCACTTTAACGTGAATATGTACGTAACAGGAGATTCAGTCATTATTGGGAATAAAATGAGCAGTCACAAATGAGCGATAGGGAGGTTAAGGCTATATCAGCATGCAATGGCAGAGAGGCAGGAAAACACAGGACAGCTTGTCAATCACTCACAAGGATCATACACAATTCACTCACACTCTCATACTTCTGGGCACTTTAGAATTATGAATGAACCCTTCTTTTTAGTTTTCATGCATGCAGTGGTTTTTAGGGGTGTCAAACAGCTAAAACCAATTTTCACAATAAATGATCAGGAAATAAATTCAGTCAGTTATATGAAATCAATGAACCAGAAATCCCCCCTGCTGTGTTAAAGCATTTTAAACTGCATTTCCAGATTTCATTGATATTTAAATCACTCTGTGGCCAGAACATATTCTGAGCCTATGTGTGCGTTTGATAATAGTGGTTAGCATTGCTGCCTCACAGCAAGAAGGTCATGGGTTCGAATCCAGCCTGGGGCCTTTCTGTGTGAAGTTGGCATGTTCTCCCCGTGTTCGCGTGGGTTTCCTCCGGGTGCTCTGGTTTCCTCCCACAGTCCAATTGGAGACGCTAAAATTGCCCATAGGTATGAGTGTGAGAGCAAATGGTGTGTGAAAGGTGTGTGCACCCTGTGATGGATTGGTGAACTGTTCAGGGTCAGCTGGGATAGGCTCCAGCTCCCCCTGCGACCCTAGTGAGCAAGAAGCAGGAATAGATAATGGATGGGTGGATGTAAGATCCTGCTGTGGCTTCAGAGTGGCGTGTATTTAGCCTGACCAGGGCTCCCACAGCACGTCTCCTTGAGATCCACTATCATGTAGGTCAGGGGTATTCAACTTTATCCAGTAAGAGCAGGTGTGCATACAAGCTTTAATTCCAACAAGCAGTTACACACCCAATTCTTCTAATCAAGATCTTTCGCAGAGACTCTTGTGGTTGATGACTAAAATCAGGTGAGGAGTTGTTTGGCTGGAGCAAACGCCTGCACACACACTGGCCCTATGTGGGTGAGGTTGAACACCCTCGCCATTGGTTTTCACGCAATCCCTGACATAGCACACCTCATTCATCAACTATAGGTCTATTCGATTCCAATCCTCTCAAAGTCACTCAACTGCCAGAGATCTCACTAAGCTTTTAATTACTAGAGGAATGTATGCACAGCAAAATTTGAATTGGAATAGAAAAGAGGAGGATGGTAGACTTCCAGGAACAGGGTTGGGCAGCCCTGCATTATCTGATGAATGAGGTGTGCTTTTGTTAGGGTTGGAGTACACACCTACAGTATATCTCCAGGAACAGGGTTGGGCAGCCCTGCATTAGCTGTAGAAGGAGCTTTATTTTGTTAGCATTGGAGTGAAAACCCACAGGCCAATAGACCTCCAGGAGCAGGGTTGGGCAGTCCTGCTCTAGCTGATGAAATGAGGTGTGCTTTGTTAGTGCTGGAGAGAAAAGCCACAGGACAACAGATCTCCAGGAACAGGGTTGGTTACCGCTGAGTTGCTCTGAAGCCCACAAATAAAGGGTTGCACTCGGCTGGAATGATTGCGACTGTCTCCTGTTTGACAGATGTCTGTACGGCGTCTCATCTCTGACGAGGGCACAGTGCGGCTCCGTGCGACTCAGCCAGGGCACAACACAAAGAAAACGTGGGGGCGGGCGTCGGTTTCAGAACTGTCAGAAGAGACTGCTTTCATGACACAGGCTCGGGAACACACTTGAGCTTTCCCAAATTGGGTGAAGAAATCAGAGAATAAAACAACTTCCTCATAAAAAATTACTAAATAGCATGAGCTGCATTTTTTTATATGTAATGTTGCCATTTCAGAGGTCTGCGGATGCATCAGTCACCCACATTCACTCAAATTATCCCCAATGCTACGTACGTACATTCGGTATTTTAATGAACTCCGCAAAAAAATCCAGTTTTTATAAATATACAGTGGTATGATATTTGTGTGAAGAGCAGTTGGTTGCATAGGCCTGAGGGGAAAATGGGGGCATGAATTAACTGGAAGTTTCCGTGAGAAGTGGTAATGAGGGGAATACTGACAGCCTCACTGCGACTGCACTACTCCAGCCAGCATTCAAACAGCACCAATACGGGACATCTCCACTGTCATTTTAACAAGCCTTCCCATACTCACTCACTGGTTTATTCAGCAAATAAGTGAGGGATCCATACAATGTGTGTGTGTGTGTGTGTGTGTGTTGCAGTGCTGCGCTGCAAGTGAAGGCATGGAAAAGGTTATCTCGCTAGAGAAATGATTGGTAATGTGTTGTTTAGATTCTTCAGCCAGGAAATACAAAAATGACTGCATCAAATAATTCAGCATATGCCACAACTATCATACATTGCAGTGCTTTAGTTTGCGTGTGAAGATATATTGACGGACATAAAATAATGTGAGTGGTTTGAGGCGTGAGAGGAAGATGGTGGTTTTTGTATTTTACCATCTCAAACAATAACCCTCAAGCAAGGCTGGGTTTATTTTTAACTCAAGGATGCTCACAATACACAGAGGTAAACAATCTCCTCTTCTCTCCCTCACTCTCTCTCTCTCTCCCTCTCTCTGTCTGTCTTTCAAACTAAAACGCACAGAAACACGCGTGCGTACTCAGACGCTCTTGCTCTGCCTTTTTAACTCTCAAATGCATGCACACACACACACACACACACACACACATCCCACACATGTACCCCCCCATACACACGCACACACACTCACAGTCATACAGGCACTCCCAACCCCACACCCAGCCCACCGTAAACATGCATTCTCTCTCTTTCTCTCTCTCTCATACACAATACACACTCACACATACATACAGGCCCACCTCCTTCCACCCAGCAGACCCCCCGCCCCCACGTAAACAGACACATTCACACTCTCTCCTTCTCTCCCAGCCCACCGTAAGCATTAATTCTCTGTCTTTCTCTCTGTCACATACACACACACATATACGGACACACACACACACACACACACACAGACAAAAAGAGCAGTGTAATACCCCATGAGGGTTGACCAGAGAACAGTTATTTACCCGGGCAGGATAGAGGCAGGGGTAGTGGAGACTGTGGTCAGGGGCTGTGGGTCCTGCACAGTGGCATTGTGTCAGGTTTACTGAGGACTCTGTCAGGGACAGGCCTTTGTTCCATCTCAAAGGTAACGAACAATAACTCACTGCCACACCGCCATTTGGGATGGATATTTCCACCACAGCCCAGAGCTTCCATAAAAGCCTGAGTCCTCATATACTCAAAACCTTTTCAAAGAGGGCTCATATTTTATCATTTTCTGTAAGTATGTCAGTACTCATACTACTGGACAAAAAGAATACTTATGATGTTAGGCTGATACAAGCTAGTCCATGACTTGCAGACTTATTTGTAAACATGGTAGATTTGCACATAAACAGGGTAAATTTGGGAAAATGGGCTTCGTCAGTCCCTGCCTATGCCAATGCTCAATGCCCCTGTACAGCATCAGATTGTTTGGCTAACCCACTGAGGAGAAAAATGCATTCAGACAGACAATGTTTTCCTCATTTTATAGTCGCATCCCACTCAATTTACAAATAATATGCTATCAAATAACATCGTTAAAACAAAATATCCTATTCATGAAATGAAATTGTTTTATACATTTCAGTATTACATCGCCATCTTTCCAATAACAAACTTCAAATAAATTCACCTATTGCATATTTGACATATTTATTGGCTTGCCATATTCCTTCTTATGTTTGCAACTACAAAGCATTGCTCAATCCACTGGCACTTTGCGCTCACCTGCTGTCTCTCTCTGAAGTAAATACAGCAAGCACTTGTGCTAGTGGATAGTATATTCACTGCTATTTCTGCAGCCAAATGTGACAGTCAAAAACATAACATCGCTCACAGGGTAACACTTGCAAAAACTGGAAAACATGAAACAAGACTGAGGATACTCAAATCAACAATTAGTTCTAATGGCGACTAATAGTTTGTTCATTTCAATTTAAATGTCTTACTGTTTGCCAGATCAATCATTGGATGAAACTTGCAGCACATTAATTAATGACATGCGCCATTACAGGAGATGGGGACTTTCATTTCCATGGAAACGGTTGTAGCGTCAAAATGACGGGTCCGATTTTTAGAAAAAATTTTGGGAATTTACATTGAGTAATATTTGAAAATTGGAACTAAATGGGTTATCTAACAAAAAATTCTAAATTTGACCTTGAACTTTGAACTTTGGACATCAATTTTCTACCGGAAGCTATTGTCGAAGGTGAAAATGACTCATGACTGCTAGAGTGGGCTAACCTGACCGAATGTTTAGGCATTGGTCCCATGCTGAATGAAGAGGTGTTCAGGAGAACTCATTGCTCCAGATTTTCACTGATGTATTCAATCAGGAAAATAAGCAAAAATATAGCCCATTAGAAGAGAGGGATTTTAGTCGCCATAGAAATGGCAGTAGTGTCAACACAGCATGTTCAATTTTTTTCGAATTTGGCAAGCTGCCATAGGGTCATGATATGAACCATCCCCAACAATTTGAAGGCAATCGAAACAGAAACAAATAAATTCAATTTTTCACCTTACCCACCCTAATGTTGACCTCCAGGTGTACCAAAAGTAGAGTCCTTGGTTGATTTTGGTGCCCGCTTTCCCAGTATGCCATGCGTACAGAAACAATTTGACCTTGTTTCTATCATTTTTCTGAAGCTAAATATTGGCCAAAATGTGTTTTTGACCATTTCTATGACCCCGACCTTGACCTTTGACCTTAAGCTTGACCTTAAATGTAATGGGAGGATTGCTCACTATAGGTGCCGTGTCCCCTGTGCGATCTCATCCTGACTGCTGTCAAAGTTTAATAAATAAATAAATAAATAAATAAAAAACCTTCCAAAAACGAACCCCTACCTCCTCGAAAATATGGCTTCTTGTGGTAAAATTAAAAAATCTTGGCTATCAGAGTGAGCACAAACAGACAGACAGACATTATATGACATGAAAATCATAATACCAGCCAAAGCAACAGTTTTTGCAAGTAATTAGAAATATGGCTATAGCAGCTTTTATCAAGACAGGGAGCTGTGCAGAGTCTTTGCGCTAAATCAGTGGAGAACTGTCCAATTTAATTCTCAACCGTGTTTCCTTTCTGATGACCACACTATTGCACTAGATATGAGGGATCTTTAGATTTTTCTGCAAGAGCTTGGACAACTGTGTCAATATGCTCTTTATCATGCCTGGAAAATAATGTAATGTATGACTGTAAATCCAGCAGAAAGTTACATTTATCTGTGCCATGGACTATTGTTTATGTCACAGCTGAACATAGTGAGAAAAAAAAAAAAAAACTATTGTTTATGTCACAGCTGAACATAGTGAGAGAAAAAAAAAAATATATATATATATATATATATATATATATAAATGCACAGATACTTTGCGGTTAGTGTCATCCCTATAGAAAAGCATTGGAGTGATGATTCCTTTGAGCATTGGGAATAAAAAAGAAAAAAGGTTCCAATTGTTTTTATGTGCAAAAAATAAAGAAGGGAAGCCGGTGGCCAGCTGCTTTATTAGAAGTGCCTGAAGGAGGGACGAGGAGTTGCAGAGCAGTTCTGACTGTGGCAGGAAGGACAGTCTTCAGATAGACTCATAAGATAGAAAATGTGTGTAGTAGCAAAGGGAAATACAAGTAAATGACTAAAACACAAATGAGAGTTTTGTACTAAAAAAATGAAAAATACATGATGCATGCTTTGTTTAGAACTTGAAAGGCCACTTTGGATGTCAAAAGTACGCAAGATGTGTAATGGGATTCTTAGTGTGTATATGATATCCTGGGACAATTGTCAATGGCGTTTTCCTCTAAAGACAGGCTCCATGGCATCACTGAAGACCACTGTTCGCTAATTTAATGTTCTATAATTAGAGTTTGGCGGCATTGTTTATTAACTGAGTGCCGTCGAGGAGGTGCCCCGGCTGAACAATAAGTCTATAATTGCTTTATTTTATTACAACTCAGTGAACACTATAATAAGGCAATGCGACCTTCATTTCCTCAATGTAATCTGCAACCCGTTGTTCTGCATACATTCAAATAGAGAAAGCATTATGATTGTAGTAGATGCAGAATATCATATTCAAGAATGCACTGAAAATATTGGGTTATTGAGATCTGTCAGTATTTGAAAAGTGACACAATTTTAAAGTGTGCAAATCTATACAGATAGTGCAATCTGTACTCCCTTAGAACAAATCTCCAAAACCTGATCATTCACTTCTTTAAGAAAGGATATCCTGCAATAGACATAAAACTTAAAAAATGGCCTCCAATGCTGCTAAACGAGATCGCTTGTCACCGGGGATTATATGTAATTAAATGGACTTTAACACCAAAAACAAATTTCACGCAAAGACAGAACAACTAAAGTATTAAATCCATTATGAGTGATTTTCATATCATTTAGTCAACACTTCAGTCCAATGCACCCTCAGACCAGATACCCCAGTTAATGTCCTCTATTTTCTATGTGAAAACCTAAATATATCTGTTCCACACTTCATCAAGAAAATTCAGTACCATCAAACAGCTTGTGGTATAAAAATGTAATCTGGTAAAAGAGCTCTCATTAAGGATGAGGCATGTCACTATGAGTGTTGGCCTGACTCTGACGATGCACTTACTGTAACAGCCCAGAAGAAATGCGATCATTTGCATTTTCCCTGGATAGAGTACTCAGAGCGTTCTCAGCCACTTTTTAAAGATTTAATTAAGAAAAATGTCTAAAACAATGAACACAAACTGACTCCGCTGGAAATGCCTTTCAGAGAAACTGCTTACTGTGCATTTCTCGTATGATATTTTGGCAGGAAGTCAACCGTCTTTTGAAACAATATTTCCACTTATCAGTGAATTTTCATGCGGCAGTTTTCTGTAGAATACACTGTATGAATCATAAAACAAAGCTGAAGTGTAAATATAGACCGAAGTATAAATGTTTCATATAAGAGTAATATTTAACAATGAAGGTTTGTATGAACAGTTATCATCCAACTTCTCAGTATTGGTTTTTAGGCAATTCAGCAGCCAAAAATAAACGTTGCTCCAGTATGGTCTGCTCTTTAAAATGAGAAACATTAGATATCCATTGAAACATCATGGGCTTCCCATCATAATGGGTGTCTTCTTTGAAAATCTGTCAGTCACTGCAGAGTCAGGAAATCATTGCCATTCAAAGCAAGCATTTAGATAATTTGACAAGTCCTTTCAAATTTAATCTGTGCTGCAGTACAGTATATGCACAGATCAGTGGTGCTATGAAAAAGTTGTCTCACTCTGGAGAAGGCTTAAGAGATAACACTAATTACAAGCTCATTTGGGATGTACGGTGTCTGCTCAAAATGCAGTAATAATCTGCTACTGTATCAATTGTCCTACATCAGGTCAATTGTTAGAGTCCAGTCTCATCTCAATGCCTCATGTAGTGATGCTACCTGACCAAGCGTCGATATACGATGCAAAAAGGAGGCTTTTAGCATCCTTATTTAACGCCAGTTTAGAACAAACCCTACCCCCCTAACCCCTAACCCTTAACCTGAACCCTAACTGTAAGTGTCAAATAAGGACAGTAAAAGGCTCTTTTTGCATCGTATATTGACGCTTGGTCAGGTAGCGTCACTATATGACGAGTCGGAGTGAGAGTGTAATGATTGTTACATACCAGCATGCATGACTTCAGCCACAGTTAACCATTTTTCGGTGAGAGATCTCTCTCTCACGCAGACACACACATACATGCTTGCACACACATACTTCCTAGTACTTCTACCCTTTTGAGGATATAAAACTAACTTGCATTCCTTCTTTGTGTATCTCTACTGCCTTGCCCTAATCTTTACCATGACCAATGCATGCCTAATCCAAACCTTTACACTAACCTTAACCTATCCCCAGTTCTAGACACAACGGACTATTGTATCAAAGGGCTGTTCCACCACAATATTTACTCCTTCCTTTACATCAGAGAAAGGAGCCACAGAACAACAGTGAAATTTAGAGTAGTAATGCTAAGGCCAATTTTTCTTTGTCCAATAGAAACTTACACATCAATCCACAAAGACGACTCAACTGGACGAACCTATCAGAGGCCCCAAGCTCCAATACACTTGTGTTAAGCACATATCACAACATTCAACTGCAATAGGACATGAGGCAATCTGTGCTAAGAACCTAATCCTTCGAGCCTAAGTTGGAGCTGTGGACAGCCACAGTGCTGGACCCTGGGACTAACTCCATCGCTGAGGCCAGTGCAAAGATGGTGTCAAGAGTATACCAAAGCTGACAGTCATGCCCATAGCTAAAGATAGCCCACAACTGGAGAGCACCACAGTTGCAGATGGCCCACAATGGGATATAGCCCAGAAAAAGAGTCAAGAGTCAAAAGAAGAGTCAAGAGAAATACTTGTTGAGGGGGCTCACAATTCCTGGCTATACCCATGCATGTTGGTACCTGAATTTAGGGTACACTTTGCCGAGTACGAGTGCACAACCTCTAAAGGGTTTTCAAGCCAATGCCCTAAAAAAATAAAAGCCATCTCAGGTCGAGCTCTAGCCCACCTTTGAGTGTCTTTGGGTTCGCAAATTTAAAAGCCCAGCGTCTTAGATTCATCGGTGTGACTCAAGGAACAATATGAAGTGCAACAAGCAATTTATCACCATTTATGTGATTTGCAGTACTTATACAGATGGTTCTGCAAAAACTAATGGTTCAGTCAATTTCATGGGGCACCTCGGCGTCACATTGAACGAGGAGGTAATTACGCACTGGATTCCGAGCCAAATCGCATTTGTCTTTCGCGTCTCAAATTGAAATTGGGAGTCATAAAATCTTGTACGTGCAAAAGAAAACAGATTTTTGTTCCGTTTCAAGCGATGTGGCTCAATGTCGTCAGCTTGGAATTGTTACAGCTTTTTACTTCTTTCAAAAAAAAAAAAAGACAAGCTGTATGAGCTCTATACCCACATATCCTGGAATGCCTGAAAGTGTGATGTATATACAGTATGTGCACAAACACTTTGATGGATTTCTGTACCTATTCGAACATGACTATGTATAGTACTTTAGTTTACAATGTCATCCTTTTACCATGATGCCACAGTGTTATAGTGGGCAGTACTTTAACCACACAGGAAAAAGTCTTCAGGACTTTAAAAATTCTTCAGTCTTTCAAAAAGGTTTGAAACTCAGTCTGAGGCATTTCTTTGTGGTTTTCACATGCTCTCCTTGTGTTTGAGTGAGTTCTGCAGGTACCACTAATGTCCTCCCACAGTCCAAAGACATGTATGGTAGGCTAATTGAAGACCTCTAGTCTCCCTCAGGTACGTATGAGTGAGTGAGCAACTGGTATGCGATCCATGTGATAGACTGGTAATCTCCTTTTGTCCACTGAATGCTGGGACATGCAGCAGCTCCCTCGCAACCCTGACCAGGAGGTAAGATAATAGACAGCTGGATTTAAATTGACTGTTCTATGTCAATAAGCATGTTGTCAATACTACAACATTTAACTTTGATTTTTAAATAATCAAGTTAGGTCCATACAAGGGCGTAGGTTTAATGTGAGACTTGGTAGGGACACGTGTGATGCGAGCGCGCATAGCACGCAAGGTGGAAAATTTTTTGTGAATCTGAGTGCAGATACTGCCTTTACTGTGTACAGAGATTATCCGAATTAGTGTTTCTCCATTTTTTTAATTATGCTACGCAAGATGCCTCCATAATTTTCATACAAAGATGCCGCATACATAAACTTGCCACAACCTTCACTGACAGCTGCAAACCATCTCAGCGCACTCATGTCTCCCGCTCTGATGCAGTAACCAGGGCCTTATTTATAAAAATTTGCGTAGATTTCATATTGAAATAATACGTACATGCAAAAAATTAAAATGGCATTTAGTAGAAAATAGCCTAATTTACAAACCTATGGGTAAAATAAACTGCATGGAATTTTCATTTATTTAATCAGGATGAACTTGGAATTTATTGATATTGTGCATAAGCTTAATAATTTCCCCCTTTTTTAATGTCAAGTTTGTTTTTATGAATCAGAAATCTGCAAAGAAAGTGACGTATGCATCTTTTTTCTGCCTACGCACCGTTTACAAATGAGGCCCCTGGACATTGATACAAGTGAGTGGATATATAACTATGCATTAGCACGCCAGTTCGCAATCCTCTCTATTAAGCATCTTAATATGCGGTAACGCGATTGCAGCCACAATAAACACCTCAAAATGGACCACTGACTATGAATTGGACAAGCGGCAAACGAAGTGTTAATTGGACTGGATCATGTTAGATTTACGATTACGTGTTTCTTTCATTTCCCCCACTGAGCCAAAGTTGGTTGGGACATTTTGACTTTCAAAGGTTATATTTGCTGAACATCATGAGACTAACTTTAATGCTTTCCCTATAACTGCTAGCAACCTGATTACTAACCAACATGTGACAGAAACCAGGTCCGCTAGTTGAAATTAGTGAACATGTTTAATTAACATTCGTTGACATTATTTTTCGGTAAAAATTAACTGAAGGTAGCCAGCAAGTTTTCACTTTAAGTAACTATCTGTTTCTGACTAGTTAGATCACTTATTCAACCAACATAACACTTGGCATTCAGTTTGGCAAAATATTAGCAGCATGACTTGACACGGAGCAACCCTTTTTCCTCACGCTCTCAGACAATGAAATTTTCACAAAAGTGATACGTACCTACGGTAATATCAATGTATGTCATGAGTTGGGCCATGGGAAAAATGCTATGGTTACGTGATGAAGAAAAATCTGAAACAAATGTCAAATTACGGTCCTCTTCTATGGGTAAGCCATTGCAAACACATGTAATCAAAGTCGGCGATCCTGTTGCGTGTCTCAAGTCTCGCTTTAGACAAAAATGAACATTCATGACCTGAGTAGAGTGGTCAGTTTACTCTTGACTTTTAGGCTTCAGGTAGCCCCGCCCTTTCAACCAATCAAATACTAGAATGAATAAATTGGTTGTCTTGGAGAGTATCCTCCGCAACTGGGTCTTATATTGCTTGTCTGGAAAGACGATAAGAACGAGTTTGCTGAAATATTGGGAGGGACAATCTGGCTTCCCAAAATATTGGTAGGGACATGTCCCTACCTTCCATATACAAGCCTATGCCCTTGGGTCCATAAGTGTTTGGACAGAGTTTTTTTTTCTCTTTGTTTTTTAGCTGTGTACTACCAACCATTGAATTCAGTGACTATGAGAGAATATGCCACAGACTGTCAGTTTTAATTTGCACCAACACCCACATTCATCCCTTGATCTAGTGGGCCATGCTATTTGTCTTCTCACTCACTCCACCTCAAGCTTGTGTCTGGTGAGTATTCTGGTGCAGAATGGCTGCCGTCGCATCACGCAGGTGGGTGCTTCACATCGGTGGTGGTGAGATGAGATTACCCCATATGACTGTAAAGCACTTTGAGCATCTACTGTATGAGAAGGGGCTATATAAATGCAAGGTTCATTCATTCATTCATTACTTGAACCATGCAGGAATTGCAAGACTTTTCATTGAGTATCATTGTACAAATACACAAGGAATACACTGAGTTTTTTTTTTTTTTTTTTTTTTTTCCAGAACTTAGTAAGCTCTACATATTTGTCCAGCACAACTGTCTGTGTGGACCAGACACTTGAATTTGGCAGTTGTGTATTTGGAGGTGATGTTCTAGGCCAATATCTCTGCCACCCAGTCAATGAAGTTTCTTTAGACTCTGATTAAGACTTCACTGTCTTTGACTTTGGTTGTGCATCTTCTAGGTCCACATCTTCTTTGATTGCAGGTGTATATGTATTGTGTATTAACAGGTTTGTGTATGATCCATCCAGTAAAAGACAATTAATGTGGTGAGGTCAGAGGTCAGCTCCCTCTAACAGGCCGCAGCTGAAGGTAGCTCTCTCTCACCCTTAGTTGGTCGTTATGAGGATTGGGCAACACTGCTTCGTAAACAAATGTCTCAGTTATATAAGGTTTACTTTTGTGAGGCTAAAAGCCATTAGGACACATTAGCATACTGGCAAAAGGATGAGTGACTGTGAGTGGGGTGTGTGGGTGCAGAGGTGTGGAATGTTTGTGTGCTTTGGGTGATTAGGCTTTCAGAGAAGTTTCCAGAAAGCTGGCTCGAGAGGCTAAGTCTGCATTAGCATTTGTCTTATTTAAAATGGAGTCTGCCAAATTATTACAAAAGAGGAGCATCTAAGGAATCAGATTGTAAATTGAAGAAGGAAAAACTCTTTTTTTAATCAGCTACTTACAGCCTAAATTACCACGAGTTCACATATCATTAGCCTCATAGCATAACTGCCTAAGTCATAGTTTTGCCAAATTGAAATATCGAAAAAATGTGTTTTTTCCTTTTTTCTCAAAACATAAAAAAAAACAAATGAAAAAATCTTTAAAAATGAGGGACATAATAACATAATGAGGCTAACAATATGCACGTATCCACACACAATGTTTGGTATATACACTAAGTATACACCCTTCATTATATACTTGTGTAAACAGAAAAAAAAAAATTCTAGTTCCTAAATCCCATTTCACTACCCCCCAAACCATAAGATCTACCCTAATCTCAACCCCTTCCCAGACCCTAATCTTAACCCAGACTTTTTCGCTAGTGTAACAAACTCCCAAAAAATAACCCAATTTTTAATTTTATTTTGACACCTTGGGCTCTAATTTCTTGGCGCAGCGCAGGGTGGCGCAGGCGTGGCGAAGCGTGGCACAGCCCACGCAGTGGTAATTTCGTCCGGTGCAGCCCGCGCAGTGGTAATTTCATCTTGGTTGCAACACCGTGGCGCAGCCACTTTGGCAATTTGGTAGACGGACGTGCGCCGAGATGGGTGTGGCGGCGTAGGGTAGGGGAGGTGTCACATATTCATCAAGACGCAGTGACAATTTAAGTAGAAAAAGTCTTCGCTGTAGTTGCGCAGAAAGCTCGCCAGCTCCAACCTGGTTTACTTTCTGTGCAGTGGTAATTTGGCTGACCGGGCGCACAGTGCGACACGTCACCAAACCTCACAGGCAGGTTTCAGAATGTCAGGCACATTTCGATGCAATAAATAATTACAGCAACCACTATTTAATGTAACTATCTGAATCAGGACATAAATTATAGTATCTATATTGATTGTCCTGATGTCAGATTAAAGGCGGTTGGCACGCGTAATGGAAACTCCACCTGGCTTAATCAACGCAGCTGAATCTGTGATGCAAACTAACGACTTCACATCTTTCTCAGCCAACCACAAACTGCCTATATATAATGCTTGTGTTCCATGCTCAGAAAAGCCGCTTGCACACTGGACGCGAAACGAATTTTTCCCACGACTGATTACAGTCAAAGTCAATACAAAGACGCGAAAGTCGGACAGGGTTTTAATATATCTCCGTGTCCGAAAGTCATAAAAGTTCTAATTTTTCGAGTATTCCAGGAATTATTAGACGTGCAAACATGGCCATATTTGTGTTCGACCTTCACAAAATGCAAATTGATAGCTATCGACTTTTCTTGGTCTTTTTATTCATGTGTTTTCTTCCGTTGAAGATATACAACAGTCTTTATTCGGTCTCTCTTTTGAAAATTAGTCAGATGGATCGAACAGATTAACGCTTTATTTCCACACCAGAGATAAAATAGTGCTTGTAGTCAGTGAGCAAATCAATTCCATGACCATTGACAGTGTGAATAAATTATCGCATGCACGATCAAGACTGTCCGAGGCGAAATGCAAAATACTCCATGTACGGCAGCCAGCAAAAAGTAAAAGTATTAGTATGAGAACAGATTTGTAACGAAATAAAGAATAAAAATATATCACCAAGAAACAGAGCATCCAAAAAAGATGGCCCACAAATAAATAAATCGCAGTGTTCATTGGATGTTCAGTTTGTTGTTAAAATGTTTCTTTTTATTCTTTATTTTGTTATCAATCTGTTCTAATCGTCCTCTTTTTTTTTGGCTGTCAGACACGGAGTATTTTGCATTTAATGTCCGACAGGCATTGTACATTGTCCCGCGCCAATGTCGACTTACTTTATTGAGCAGAGCTTAAACAGAAACATTGATTGAAATTCTCGGTACTCATCTTAAAGAACTGAGCCCTCTTATCAAAACATTCACTTTTAATATCTAAAACATTCAGCAGATTTGAAGAAATTAAAAACAATAATCGACTGTCGGACACGGAGATATATTAAAACCCTGTCAGACTTTTCGGACACGTGAACACTGCGTTCAACGCAATCTGTCGTCTTGAAAAATTAGTTTCAGCGTCCAGTGTGCAAGCGGCTTAATACTAGGCTACTATTTATGTCACTTAGGTTTTATCGTTTTTAGTGGGGGAAAGGAATACAGCCTGATTGCTATGATCTCGTACTGAGTTAAGATCACATATTGAAAATAAATGTGTAACGTATCTTGCATTGTTGTCCATGCATGTTAATCCCAAAATTTTAAGCAGCAACAGGGTGTAATAATAGGAACACGCTATCCATCGTTTCTCTTCCCAATGATGCAGGCAGAAGAAATAAATGAGCAACCGTCGTATTTCATTCCAACTTCATAAGTTTGAATGATCTGACGTAGTTTCGTTTTGAAATTCCATTCAAGTTCGCTAATGGTAATAATTCGAGAATGCCCCAGCTAGCCAGCTAACTCATATTCGTAATGCTTAATATAGACGTAAGCGGTGCAGAAAACATGCCTGAAGCAGCAAAGTAAAATGCAACATTAACGCATCATGCAGACATAGGACAGAGGCTTCTATATTCTAACACATTGAAGGTGAGGAGAGGAGCTCATTTGATTGGTGAAGATTTGACTCGGCTGTGTTATACCCAAACACGCCTTCTTTGCCACTTGTGCCGGCAGGAGGGACCGAGGCGGGACAGAGGAGTACTTGCGCCAGGCTACGCCGTGCACGAAATTGCAACATACGCCTGGACACACCCCGTTGGCGTGGCGCACCCCCCATTCGCCGCGCCTGCGCCACGCCTGCGCCTGGTCTACGACCCTTCCTTTAATCTCAAGCCTAAATTTAATGCGTAACCTTAGAAAGACCTATTCCCATTCATGAGCCAAATTGCAACCCTTGACCTAAACCCAGCCGTTGGCTCAGGAAAAAAGTTCTTTCCATATGGGGACCCAAAAAAAATGTCGCCAAATTTCAGATGTTACTATAGTAGTGAAATCTTTTAGTTTGCACATGCAAGTAAAGCAAGCACACAGACATGCACATACACACACAGACAAACATTTGCATATCTATCTGCACACAAACACACAAGCATCCACACACTTGCGGACAAAAATACGAATGGACATGCAAACACACAAACACACACAGATACAAACACAAGCCCAATCACACTCATAGACCAATGCACAAAAATATGCACACGCACACACACACACACACATGCACACACACACACACACACACACACACACACACACACACACACACACACTCACACACATACACACACAGAATCAGGAAACAGAAGGAGTGCATTCTGTTTGGTACAGCTGTCGACCTCCGTGAAGTCCCTTGCCGATCCACAGTGTGGATCTATTCATGTCAACAAGATGAACTGGCCGGGTTGAACTATTTTAGTGGGCAGTAATGTTCAGTCAGTGCTGATTTACTTTGACCAGTGAAAGGTTTCTGTGTGTTGGCTAGGACAGGGAGGTATACCAGGGTGATGTTTCATGAAGGCACGTATGTATGGGGAAGACTCATACTATGTCACCAATCAGTTATACTTATGACAGAGTCTTTCTGGAGAGAGCAGCCCTTAGGAGTCTCAAATGAACAGCTTCATTACATTAAAAGTTGCCACAAGTCACAGATCCTTTGGCCAACCAGTCAGCAAATTCTCTTCATACCTGAGTGAATTACCTCCAAGCACTGTAACTCTAAATCCTTGTCAAATATACTGTGACAGGTATTATTATTATTATTATTCAAAAACTGTCAGAAGCACATGATAGATAATGGATATGCGGTTTGGTGGATGTTGTTCTTGTTGTTATTGGTATCCAGATAGTGTATGAGTTCATGATTAATTATCAAGAGACATTGAATTGGGCATGACCATTAAGGACCCATTTAATAAAGACTTCAAGCGCAGATAAATTGTATGGGATTAAATTTTTAGCAGAGTGTGCCCTTCACTTACGGGAAATCATGTCCACTTTTGAAAAAAAAGAACATTTGTTTCAATATTCTCGGGCTTTATTTATTTATAAGCTTCCCATAATGCATTTCTCTTGTGTAATTAGTTTGAAATGTGCCTGTAAGTGATCGTGGGAGAACATCGCAGCTCTTGCGAGAGCTTCTTGGCTCAGTTCATATTTGCATCACACTGTTCAAGCTTTCCTGAAGGCATGGCAATTAAATCAGTGTACTTAACATTCTGTGTCATAAAATGTCTGCCAGCTAGGGCCTCTGGCTTCCTCCTCAGATCCTCAGAGTTGCTCCATGCACCATAATCTGAGCTAGATAAGAGTGACATGGGTGAAAGATATTGATCGGATCCTGAATTAATCAGTTTATGAGGGTTAACAGGGATGAATCATTACGATAAGAACTAAATCCCACTCCCACTCCCAATAAAAAGGTAATGCTACCCTTAAGTTAAATTTAAATACACTGAACAGCCATTTCGTCACCTATACCTGCTCATTAAACAAAATAGCCGGCTTCTATAAAAAAAAACTGCAACTCAATATATCAAGCACACTGACAGGAAAAGGAGGTTCAATTGTAGTTCAACCTTAAGAGAAACGGACAAGAGTAATATTGACAGAAGTATGATTGCTGGTGCTCGACATGTTGGCTCCAGCATCTCAAAATTAGTTGTATACGCACCATAGTCAGTCATATACACATTGAATGATTAACAAGATGTATCCAGTGACTTATCATTCTGAGGGCATAATGTTAATGAGAGAAACAAAAGGAGAATATGCAGACTTGATCGAGTTTAAAGAGAAGCCAAAAATACTCCAACAACTGCTGTTTACAAAAGTAATGTGCAGAACAGCACCTCTGAATGCACAAGGCATCAAATCTTGTAGCAGATGGGCTACAGCAGCAGAGCGCCATCAATATTTGCCAAGTTTAACAATTTATTCTGGTTACACAGCCAAACTATGAATTCATTCTCATAGTTTGCAACCCATGCAATATTTTTGGCAAGCAAGCAGTAACTAAGGGCTGCAGTCATCTCCATATATTAATTACATATCAAAATGCAAAAAGCTTGTATAATATGACAATGACGACTGACTATCTTGGACATCCATGCTGTCAGCATCGATACCATAGAGTTATACTTGGACGCAATATGTTTTCATTATATCATAGCCTATGTGCAACTGAAGTTTGATAGGATGGTCGCTGAAAATGAGTCGGCCTTTTATCTATAGTCCTTAATATTTTCTCCTCAACTATATAACTTGCTTAAATTGCAAACATCAGCATTTGCAGTGAGAGTAAGATTGTTATGGCAACATCTGAATATTGTTTTGTTTTTCAGTTTGGAGTGACTACGAAGAAAATCTTTTGTGACCAAGTTGTGTTGAAGAAGAGCACTGTATTACCATTGGATTCATGGGACGTTAGATTTTCTGGAAAAACTCAGGTCTACTCCAAATGCTCAATCCTTATTGGCTGAGGTTTATTTATCACAGAAAATGAGGATAGGAATGATGAATTCTTGCACTTGTCTGATAAAGTGGTCCGGTCAAGGTTTTTAATGCAATGTTCTCAAAGTGGAAAAGTTCGATATCTAAGAGTAGAAGAAAAGGATTCTGGGAAGGGAAAATCATTAGAAACATTTCACAGAAATCAAGATTAGACTTTGAAATGTGTAAATTTAAAACCCATGGATCATAGGTAACAATAAATTAAAGTCTGGTATAATTTAACATAATCTACTAACATATTTTCTTTCGTTGAATAATGTTTTAGTAAAGAAAAAATAAATAATATGGGTAAAATAATAACTACTCTTAATAGTGAGTAGTTATTATTTTATTCTCGCTATTTATTTGTTTAGTCCTGGAATTTCAGTTTTATAAATCAGATTTATGTTAAAATGCACAGCTATTAAAAGCTGATATGATCAACAGGGCTACAGAAATCAGGACATTACAACACAGCTAGGCAATCAGTACCCTCACTAGCACAATTAAACCTGATGAATTCACCCTGATTTACCATGGTAATCATTTATGGGACATTCACGGCCAAAATTCTTTTCCTTTCAAGTGCAGCTCAATTGTATTTTGCCCTTTTCCCATAGGATGAGGGACATACAGTGAGTAGTTAAATTGTTCCTAAGTCGAATGCATTTCCACATTTGTAACCAGGCTAAAATATAGGGCATGCCACAAATGACAGTAACATGCTCTAAAATGCTTTGAAATGGAAGAACTGTACTGTACACCACCATCCCAAGACCCAGCCATAATTTGATGATGATGATGATGATGATGATGATTATGGCATCATGTGATCCCATGCACAGTGAATTCATAAATAGGAATTTTGGGATCCGAGGGCAAGTGCAGATGTGAACACAGAAACTCAAGTCTACATGGATGGAAATTAAAACACCCATTTATAATAATCTCCTTGAAGTTTTGTGGAAGGTTAGGATACAGTGTCATAACTATGCAAAAAAAAAAAAAAAACTCTCTTTCAGCTCGGTTTCACTTAATGCATTTGGCTTGCTTTCAAGGATTCCATTACAAGCCAGAGAGAGAAGAAAGAGGTACAGTATTCTAAAAGTATCAATTCAAAAATTTAGATCCCCTTCTTACATCTAACATTACATAAGTGTTATTTTGGCATTTGGGTCTTGGCCAAACTTTGGAGGCTATCGGACTGAAAGAATCATAAGATGTAGAGAATTTATGAAAGCTTCATTTCTTTTGTCACAACTCCTTTTTGAATGATCACAGCAAGTGGGATTTGACACACGCGTTATTGATGCGACTGTTAGGAAGTAGGCAGGGGAACACCAGATGCAGGATCCAAAGTGTTTATTAAAACACAAAACACTAGGAGAAAAAGGGCACACAGGCCAGAAATAAAACACCGTGCACATGCACTGAACAAATGGGAAAACTAAAGTACACTGCCCAAGGCAGGGGGAAACAGAAGTACACACTCCAAGAGTGGCTAAACTCGAAAAACAAAAACTGAACCTAACTAGACTGACGGACACACTGGGAGACTTAAACAAGGGGCAGACAAGACGTGGGCGCAGCAAAAAACAAGACTCGGGAATCATACACAGGAAATACTCGGAAGGCACAAGGAGCTGAGATTTCACAGTGCAGAGCAAGTCTAGCAAAGTTCCGTCTGATGTCTCCTCCCATCTCTGCCACATAAATAGTCACGAGAGGAGGCGGGGACTCAGAACGCAATCTCGACTGGAAACAGAAACACATGGGATTAATAAACAAATTAACGAGGACTGGGTAAACCATAATGACTCGAGACAAGACGCTGAGACCATCAATCAAACTAGACAGTTTAGATTAAGGTAATCTAAACGTGACGAGTAAAAAGCACCACGAGAGAAGCAAAGGAAAGCACAGCTTTAAACGCAGTTAGTCAGGGAAAGCTTAGGCAGGAATTACTAAAGCTAGAAACACTCGCACTCGCTAATGAGTTAATGAAGGTTAATACTACGTGACGAAATATTTACAATCACCCTCAAATAAGTGCTGGTTAGTACGGTTAGTAATTATCCTATCAGAGAACGCATTCACTCAGTTTAGCGAGACCCAGAATCAAGCACAGGTGGAAGCAATGAATGAAATACCACAGCCGAAACCGAAAGAGGAAACGTGATTGGACAACGAGACTCAGGCATGCTGAAGGCTGTCACGCGACATCACTGGAGATTGGCAGAGAGGGAATCGATCATCAGACGGCAGAATGAAAGCTGAAAAATAAAACGAAAGTAAGCACAAGCACAAATAAGCACAAAGACAACACACATGAGGCAGAACCATAACAGCGACATTGATTACAGAAGATAATGCCATTACTACAAATGGCACGTCAGACTAACTGGCTACTATTGCACCATGGTATGTCCAAATACTGGGTCTAAAATGCTATGAAGCAGCTTATAACTGGCAACAGCACTACCGAGGAGGTATGGTTGATGACAGGTAGACATTAATTCCATGCCCTCCTTGTTTACATTCACAAATCGCCCCTTATAAATCAGACTGTGTTGGCAAGTTTATGCTAAACCACCTCCTCTCCCCTTGCCTAAGGGTAATATTCAAGAGTTTATATTGTATATTAAATATCATTTTGGAGGCAATTGACAGGGAGAGATTAAGGCCAAGCAGCCTCTCCATCACAGTCGGTTTGCGACCAGAAATCACCCACCTCCCACTTAAAATGACAAACTCAACCAGTGCAAGGATTTCCCTTGACAGGGTGATCCAGCTTATCATCAGTTATCAAGGCAGGGATACTGTCACATGCCCCCTGGGTCTCCTACTGCTGGCTTTTACTTCATCCCTTTCATTTAATTCAATTTTATTTCTGTAACACTTTTTGCAGCATAGCTGTCACAAATACACTTTACTGTGTAGCAAAGGACAACAACCAAGCTAAACCCCTCAAAATTGGCACTCCAATCAACCCCCTCTACACTGAGTGAATATAATCTGTGACTAATTGTATTACATTCAGCAGACAAACTCATCCTGAGCGACATGCAGCACAAAGTTCATCAGCAAGTGCAATACTGCTAAATCTTAAAGGGTAGTAACCTTGTAAGTTCGAGAAGTGACCTGTCTAAATTAGACTTCGACCCTAAAGAGCCACCAGTTAAATAAAAATAATAAATTAACCCGTTAATTGCACGGAATGTGAGAAAATGCAGGTGACAGTTAAGAGGTTTAAATAACTCCATCTGTTTGCTAAATATGCACAATAAAAACAAATATAGCTTTAAACAACTTTTCAATAAGACTTAACTTATTAGAAATGAGAAACCTAGGAAGGAGGAGGGGTGAAGAGGAGTGGCCTGAGGAGGAAGACAAGGTGTAGTTGAAGGTGGTCACATTCTCAGCTGTTCCTACTTCCAGTGCAAGGCCAGTCAAACACCAAAGACAGAGATGTTACTGGACTGTGGGAGTGGTGTCAGACAAAACAGGAAACCAGCAGCCGAGGCCACATTTGAGAATCCTGACCGCAGGGAATCCTCTGATTGAGCTGTGCCAGGGGACCCTGTCAAGCCGTGCAGATTCCAGCTGCATTTGCTCTATAGCTCAGATGGAAAATGCTAAGTGAGAAACGTTTTGAAGGTGCTGAAAGGCTGAATGTATTTAGCGCTCATGCACGGCACCGGGGGAGGCAAACTACAATGAGTCGTGCCAATTATAATGGGACAAAATCCAAAAAGAGAAGAAATGGTGAATTAAAAAGTTGCTAAGAAAGAATGAAGTGCACTTGCCAATGAAAAAGTGGATTTATACTGCATACACACACACACACACACACACACGGCTACACACGCATACACACCCTTGTTTCCTTTTTGGTTTTGTTCTCCGACACATTGTATTTGAAATAAAACATTAGCATCAGGTTAAAATGGAGAATGGCTGCTTTTTTTTGTTGGCATTTACATCTCCGCATTGCGTAAAACATGTTACAATTGCAGCACTTTTTATTATGGGTCACTGTCCAAATACTTATGGATTTGAATGTGCATGCAAAAAATGAATGTAACTCATGAGAGCTTAGTATTTTTAAAAAATATGGTGTTGGTACTGCTGCAGAAAACACGGAATCGGTTTGCGGGATTGAACTAGATAGAAGATGGACAAGAGAAAAACATCGACTAATCTTTGGAGAGGAACAGAGGCATAAACAGCAAAGTTATGTGAGATCAGAATGTCACAAACCAGGAGGCTGGTGTTACTGTATGGAAAACAAGTCGGTTTGAGAACTCAAAAGACCCCTGCCAAACGAGACACACACAAACAGACAGACGGAAGGACCATTAGAAAGATAGAAGAATGGACAGACGTGGCCGAAATCAACAGTCCCCTAGCCTACCCGTTGGGTGGTGGGGGACTAAAAAAGCAATTTGGAAAGGTCACTGCAAGTAATTTAGAAGATATTCTCCACAAGCAGAACTGAGGTCAAGGTCACAGGTCAAATGTTGTATAAAATGTCCCATAGAGGTCATAGGTCTAATTTAATAGGCCTACTTGCAATGGTTTCCTTGACCTAAACTTAGTGGGTTTGATAAGCTATATTTCAAGATTGGATGATTTTCAGAGAGTTGAAAATGGCAGGAAAAAAATTAAGTTCATTGGGTAAAAGGTCACAGTTCCATGAAACAATCAAAAGGTCCAATTAGAGGACAAAGCCAACTGACGCAAGCAATTTTGAATGGCCAGTGTCGGATATATGCTCCGGAAACTAAAAACCGTGACAGAGATCATCGCTGAAAAGTCAAAGGTCAGAGGTCCCAAGAAAGGTAACAGATATGAAGCTTTGGTAAAAGTCGTAAAGTCAGTGTGAAATGAAAAGGCTGCTGCATATACAACATACTTTCAGAGTAATGGATCCAGACAGACGAACAGGCACAAAGACAAACACGCCCTAAATTAATAGTCCCCCTACTTATCCTTCAAGTGGCGGGGGGCTAAGAATCAACAGAACTGCTGCAAGTATTGGGAGAGACCCCACCAAAGCAGCTATTAACCTAAATGAGGACTCCTTTGCAGATATTATAATGGAAAGGCCAAGACCGAAATGGAGGATGATACTGAACATGATCGCGATGCTGGATGGATATCAAATAAATTCAAAGATTTCTCAGACTACAGCGCAAAGCACACTGTGGGTTTCATTCCTTTCCACACGCCAAAGCAAATTCTTCTTCAGTGAGCACAGTTTTATAGTTCAGCAGCAAAAAAAAAAAAAAAAAGAATTCAAATTCTCAAATTCCAACAGCTGGAACCCTTGAACAGTCTGTCAGGTCAAATATGTTACAAACAAGTGTTGCCAGATCAGCTGGCACAGCTAGACGATACACTTCACATTTACCACCATCTTTAAGATAATAATTAAATAAATATCCAATAAGAGTCATATAGATCTTTAGTAACATGACATGTTTCAGTTGAGACAAATTGAGTTTTTTTCTATGGTAAGGTTGGTATACAAATTTATATACAGTCATCAAGTTGTCATATCCATCATTTCCATAATCGGATTTGGGGTCATAATTTACTGAACTCATCTAAGTCCCATCTGACACACGGATCGGTAGAAACCCAAAAAATGCAAAACAGTCGAATAGGTTGATTGTCTGCCAACACAGAAAATGTAACCCGTACTTCTTTGACATTCCTATTGTCTTGTAATATCACGCTGATGGCTTAGCCATTTCCCCAAACACTGGTCGCTTACCTGCTTTTATAGACGGCCTCGTGTCAGCATGTGCACTACCGCTGTTCTACAGTTGTTTACACGTCAGCGTACTTAACAAGTTAAAGTAGCCACAGGAAGAAACATAATTATTATCATATTGCCAGCATATGCTGGCATAATGAAAAGTAAATTATAGCAAACTCAATTAGCTTGAGCAGCACAGGAGTTCTTTTTTTTTTCTTTGGAGGTCACTCTCCAGCCGATCGAGATTAATTGAAAGCAGCGAAAAGAACAGTCATTTCATTTAATTGGCAGAGTTTAGAATGTGGAACAGTTTGCCATCCTCTACTTTCAGGAATTTGGCCTTAGCCTTTCAGTTTATTTTAACACATTTAGCAGAGCTGATTGCCTAAGCAATTCAGAAACCCACGGAATGTGGGATTTGACCACTTTTACATTTGTTTTGTATCCTGTTTTTAAGTAGTCTGTATTTATTTCAACTCTTTTCCCTGGAGCCTGAGAGCAAAAACATTACTCCCAGGTGAATGGTTAGAGTTGTTGATAAGCAAATGTGAAACAAGCTTTCAGGTCGGGAGCTGAATAAAATCTGTAATGTTCTGATAAAAAAACAACTGAAGACAAAAGTTTAGTCATTTTATGCAAAACTGACATGTCCCCCATCTTCATGATAAAGGGGTACTTCTACTCTGTTGGCGACTATAGGAAGAACAAACAATGTTTCACTCCCATAGTTAACTGTCAGAGCTGACAGCACTGTACTATTATAACCCCAGATCACTTTATAGACCATGAAAAATGTGTGTATGCGTGTGAAGAGAGGTAGAGAGAAGAAGAGAGAGAGAAAGAGAGAGAGAGAGAGAGAGAGAACCTAGAAGACTAACTAAAAGATTGGACAAGCAATGTATTGTGTTACAGTTGTCTGCACCATATAAGCCATTTGAACTAGAAATACACCAAGATATTTAAATGTTTAACTTCAGCGACACGCTTATCTTTTTCTTTGGTAGGAATCTTCTTATGTATTTTCTTTGTGTATTAATATCGTTTTTGTCAGCCTTAGTCAATGTAATTTCATATCCAAGAGGGAGCTCAGATTCAGTCGCCAAAATGGGGGCTGGGGAGCAGAGGTTATCTTCATCAGGTGGATTGCCGATGAGAAAAGTACAACCAAAAGAGATCATTATTGTTATTTATAATTATTAGTTTAAATGACAAGGCCAGTCTACATTAATGAGCATTTCTGTAAATGCTCCAGGGTAGGCCAGAGAGGCTAATATTTAATCTGCAGGGTATTCAGTATTCTCTATGCCTTTGGATTGTGGGAAGAAGCTGGGGCACCAGGAGGAAAGCCAAGCAAATAGAGAAAGGAATTGTCAACACGGGAAGAACATGTAAACACAGGAAGAACAAGCAAACTCCATCCAGTGGGGGACTCAAACTTAGACTCCCTTCAGTGTGAGGGAGCAGCACTAGCAGCTGCGCCACTGTCCCGCCATTTTTGTGACCAGTGATTCTATTTGCGTCTTCTGGTAACTGCTATTGACTGGCGCTAAAACAGTGGCCAACTAGAATGTGTTTTTACTCGTAAAAACATTCGTCCCCCCCCAGCCCCCTTCCCTGCCTAACCCACTGGACGGACGGACAGACGGACAGACAGGCACATGACAAAAGGCACCACTACAGGTTCTGAGTAGTAAGTATGCAAAGTTTAATTAACATCATGCAAACGGTATAGGAGTTGTGCACCGGAAACGAAGTGGGAACACTGACGCGGACGCGAACGCAAATGCGCATGCGAACGCAAACGGGGACCAAGCCTGAAACAATATGTCTTCCCTCTCCCTCCAAGGGGGGAGACAAAATAATGATTAAATTACGGAAACTGTGCTCTTCCAGTCACTTAGTTTATACCGGTTTTCATCTTGTCTTTCTTTAACTTCACTTGCTCTCATGTAACTCCACTTATGAGGCAGAAAAGAGAAGAAAAATGGAAGAAATTGCAATGAAGATGTGGGAGGGATTGAATTGAAGTGAATCATGAAATAGGACATCCTTGCTCCTTCAAACATCAGAGTGAAAGTACATCACTTACAGTCACAGATGTGGTAGACAAGGAGAGGCTGATTCACAGGTAAATCAATTATACGTATATCTGAACAACACCTCCACAAAGGATGGCCTCGTCTTTCCTTATGCAAGAACGATTTCCGGGTCGAAAAGTTGTGGAAGAAAAAGTTGAGGGAAACGAGCATTTGGAAGGAGCCCATTATCTTGCTGCTTACACTGTTGTTCCTCGTGTGATTTCTTGCCAGGAAGTCATTAAAAAGCATGCATTTACTTCCAGGTCACAGTGAAATTGCAGATATGAAGAGCGCACCGCATGGGTTCGTTATCTTGCTAGAAAGTTAATTCTGCGCCAATTAAATTCACTGGAAGGTATTACTAAGCACTAGAATATGAAACGATCGTGTCATTATGAAAGCCTCTGAAACTGGATCAAGCAAGTCATTTCCTTTAAAACTCAGTTTTATTCTTACAGAAGAAAAATACATTTATGCTTGAAATAAACTGGTTGTTACCTGTTATTTTCTTGATAGAATTATTTACATTTTTGTGAACAAAAAAAGTCAACCCTACAGTAGTTCTCTGTCTCGCATAAATGTCGGTCATGGTAATACGACTCTGGGTCATGATAATGATGTGAGATAATGTATATTGCTGTCATGATAATGTAAATTAGTGTCATGACAATGTGATTTGTTGTCATGATGATGTGAATTGTTGTCTTGCTAATGCACGTCTAACGATCACTTCCGCTTGAGGTGGAATCGCCCAATAGACTTCCGAATATTCCAGGGAAGACACAATGACCTCAAGTCACAGTTAGCGCCAAGTACTGGGACACTGAAATCGAAGACTGCAAATATTTTGAAGAAGAAATTAATTACTGAGCATTTGGCTTTTATTCGCTCAGCATCACAGCACTGTTATGAAATAAGAACTTGTTTTTCGCGAGTGTGAATTTTGTGGACGTAATTACACAGCTGATTAAATTATAAAACACTCGCTTGAGGTCTGCATATACATTACATAATTGCTTCGTTTGCAAGTGTATTCAAGGAATCCATTTTTCACATTGAAGTGCAGGAGTCCTACAAATATTTGCAAGCTTTCGAAAGTGACCTTGGTTAGACATTCGAACACAAAACTAATATCTACATTTTACAACAATGTATAAAAGTTGCTACATTAACTAATTTCCTTAATTCCTGCCGTAAAAATGCTGAATTGTTCACCATCTCCCCCCACCACCACCCCCCCCATTCCACTTTCAGTAGTTTTATTTCCAGACAATCCCAAATAAGCTGCAATAGAGTTTATGAAGTGATATATGAGTAGTTTGTTTCCAAAATGCAATATATCAAGTTTACTCATTTGTGTAAATCAACATTTTCTATGTTGCCGGCTATGGCATTTTATAGGAAAACACAAACTTTGCCAATGAAAAAATACAAATTATAGTACGAATTCCTAAAAACAGATTTTTGCCCCATGTGTAAGAAGCACAGGCCTATTGCTTGATGGTATTATCTCAATGTTTGTATTTTCGGCACTTATTGCGTTTTGGAAACAAACTCTTCATATAGTGTAGGTAAATCCATCCATTGACTAATTCACTTATTCCTGATCAGAGTCACGGGTGAGAGGCTGGATTACTCCCTGGACAGTTCAACATACCATCGCAGGTCACACCCAACTGCACACCATTAACTCACACTCTCATACCAATTGGCAGTTTAGAGTCGCCAATTAATCAGACATGTACGTCTTGGGACCTTGGGAGGACACCAGCATACCCGTGGGAAACCCACACAAACATGCCGAGAACAAGCAAACTCTGCAGAGAAAGGCCCCAGGCTGGATCCAACTCACAACCTTTTTCATAACCTCTACTGCACCACCCCGCTGCCTACTGTAAGCAAGGCACGATCAAAATGAAAAATGGTGGCTATGCTACTGCTGCAACCTGGGTACTCTGGGATGCTGGTACAGTATATGTTTCAGTACACAGTGCAGAGTCTAATGGGAATTTGTTGTCATTTATGCAGACAAGCCAAGTTTAAAGTTAAATAGTCTCCTCATTTATCCTCTCTAATTAATTTTGCTGGCTAAGCAAAACTGGAAGCTTAGCCAGCACAGAGGAGTCTAAGAAAAAGAGCTCTAAATGACATCTATAGATGAGGTAGTTTTCCCTAAATTTGGCTTCGGTAAGCTGAAGGAATTCAATGTATTTAATCAACTTTTTATGCTAAACTTTGTGTCCTGATTCCAGACCAGTTTGGAGGTTTCGAGTATCAAACTGGCCAAACTTTTTTTTTTTTTTTTTTTTTTTTGGAGAGAGGCTTTTAACTGCTACATTTAATTTAAAAACATGTATATGGTTCATTTTAATTTTTCTTTAATGGCCCTACCATGCCATTAGTTTTCTTCTGCTGACAAGAGATGCAGGTTACCACAGGAACTGGTAATAAAACGAAGAGGTAACATCTTCCACGGACGCAATCTGTCACACAATAAAGTGAGAAAAATTGATCATATCTTGATAAAAGAGGCCAGAGTATATATCCAATGTAGTGTATTGGTGTTGCTCAAACTTGATTGTACATTCAAGCAGTTTCTCTGATTGGATGCGGTGGTGGCAGTGCACTCGCCTGCTTCTTTCCTTGTACAGATGTATTGTTAAATTGAGGCAGCAGATGTTTTCATTTGATTTCCATCACGCAATTTGTCAGCGAACACATTTGTCAACAGACATATTGATTCAGCAATATTGCAGAGATTGGCTGGGCGTTAAGGATCTGTAAATCAAGCAGCAAATCAAGGGCTGCGGCTCTCGTTCGAGCCAACAATTTTCATGGATTTCTGCATTACCCCTGCAAAGTGAGAGCATGGTGGAATCAGAATGCCCTAGCATGCAATGACCTTCATCTTTTCACCCACTCAGTCAAAGAAAATGCACAGCAAACTGTTTTCACGTTGTTTTTGAACAAGGAATTGTGACGCATAGATATGAATAGGGTTTTGAACAGGACAATTTAAGTCACTTATTCTTATGTGATGTCTTATACAACATAAAGTGATAGTGGTTTTGATAAGCAAAGCTTTACTAAACCATCCGATTGCCAATTAATTGTAGGTGTGCATGTATGTAAATCCTGCCTTTATGTTAGCTTCACTTTGATGACTTTTGACTTCCTGGATGAGCAACAGTTTCCCATTTGTGAAGGTATTGCTGTGGAATGTACACACAATTTGATGCACAGTTGTGTATTCGGATTATATTCGGTCCATTACCTACTCATAGAGACCTGACACACACACACACAGGCACGCAAGTGCACACACACACACACATCTTTTGATCAATGACCTTTTGGCCAATGCCCTGGCATGAAAGAAGCACTAAGCTAAATAATGGACTTAGATCACGATACTTAATTCAGGACACAACTTCTGAAAAATGCATTACTAGCATACAATGGGCGAGAGGCAGGAACACACTCTAGATGATCCATTACAGCGATCACACACTATTCACTAGCACCTATGGGCCCATTTTAGGGTCTTTAATTAGCCTGGCATGCTTGTCTTTAGACTGTGGGAAAAAATAGTAATGCACAGAAACTGCACAAAAAAGGCCTCAGGCCAGTTTCAAACACATAGTATTCTTGCTGAGAGGCAAAAACGTTACCCACTGTGTGATTATGCCGCCCATAGCTGAATCAGATCCGAGTAGGTTTGTAGCTTTTTAGCAGGGAACAGGCGCAGTTACCTATTACCGAACAAACCTTGCTATAATGCCATACACCCTATGAATGAACACAGTATTGAGCTTATTATAGCATAGAACGGAGCAATACAGCATAACAAGCCTGAATATATTACAAGTACATTTATTCTGTTTATAGGGCACATATGCCATGCAAACAGTTGTCTTTACGGTTCAGTGCATTTTTATTTCATTGCAGCTATAACACCCAGCTTTTTTCTATCCTTTTAAGGATGCCAGACACAGGTAATAGAATCTACATATGCTGCAAATTCAGTACGCACGCAGGTCCCCATTTGAGTCGTATTAAACTGAAGAAAACAGAAGAGAGAAAGGGATTATGGGATAGAGTGGAGGAGGGGTGAGAGTGAGGTTAGAATCATCTTACGTAATAGTATTGTGGGATGGAGAGGAAAACATCTCCACAGTACTCGTCCAAAATACTTTATTGATTACATTCCACGCTTTATTTCTGGCTGTGCATCTTGTGTGCTTGCGCTTGCGTGTGTGCGAACACAAGCAAGCAGATATGTGTGAGTGTACCTGTGCTTAATTTCAGGCAAGCTGGTCATCGAATGTAAATTTTCATGAACCAATTCATAAGAACACAGAGATTGAGAACAGAGCCCTAATGATCCTTACCAATTTCAGGGAACGATGGGATAGGTTTGCAGCGGGCTAAACTTGGATGACAATGAAAAGAGAGTGCACTGCTGTGTTTGCATCTAAATGCACATTTGAAGCTTTACTTTCCTAAAAACATCCACCCTCTGAGAATTTTCAAACTCTTGTGAAAAGATCACTTTCTACTTTAAAGAGCATTTTGTCTGAGTGTTAAAACAGTTTTAACACACCTGCCAGAATTTCTTATATTTACTGTTATGCTTTCCAACTATATGCATTATGGAATGCTATCCTCTTTTGCAACTTTAGAGCTAAATGCACTGTACTTGTTAAATCTACAGTGGTTCATCCCACTCCCTGGTTTGTCAAGGTTTTCTTTTCTGTCTTTTGCATATTTTAGAAAGGTTTCAAAGAAATTACATAAGTGGAACTGCAATCTGTTTTTACCCAACAATCAAAATGGTGGATGATTTCTCCTGCGGTGGAAATCTCAAGCACAAAAATGTATATTGATGAGGGCATGGTCACACATTAAAAAATGACCATTGCCTGCCAAGGCGAAATCCATAACTTGCCATGCTCAATGTGGGCTGTGCAGGATGTTACTACAGCCAATGACAGTCAATGTGTGGGGTCACACATTTTTCTGCTATTAGCTGAGGCTGTAATTTTGTTGGTCAAAGTTCACTAAAATTGAATTCCACATGAAGCGAATATACACATTTGCTTTTCCATAAAATGTTTTATCCACCACTCGCTCACACAGAATGGAAGTCAAAGGGAGGCAAATGTGCGACCATGCCCTAATGCAAAACAAAGCCCCATTTTCAGATATAGTGCAGAAGTCGGTGGGTCCAATCAGTGGCACTGTATGTTCATGGCTGGTAAAAGCCACCTGATGGACCTTAACGCAAAGATAGTCTCCATATAGTCTCTGCCTCAAACTTCTGCTCACAGCTTGTGCACTTTCAGTCTGATATGCTATGAACAGTTTTATGGTTACATTGTCCAGAGGAAATACTGAGCTATTCTGATTGGCTGAACTTCCACACATTTCCAGTCGGCATGATGTTCGGGTTTCAAGAAAACTGTTGGGAAACAAACTGGGTAGCAGCCGGCCTGCACCACGAATTACCTCATCCCTGAAAGTAAATTATTCAAAACAATTCTGTGCGTGATGTCCATGGAATTCCATTACTTTGCAAGAGCTTTGTTGGACTCAGTTAAAGAAACAATAAAATCCTGGCTTGTTTGCCAAGGGAGTACGGTTAAAGTATGGTTCTGATATGGCCAATGTGGTATTTACTTGATTTGTAAATCTCTCCATGCAAGTGTACAGTTGTCATACATGGTTTTTTGTGGCATGGTCTTATCCACTGAACAGGGTGCTATTGTAGAGGGACTATGTTGAACTGATTCGAGTAGGATTTTTCTGAGTGGCAACATTCTGTTTGAACTGGCCGCCCTGTTGCATCATGACAAAAACTACTGCCTGTGATTGGACAATTTACATACATGCCATTTCAACTCTCCTGGATGTATGCTGAAACACTTTTACATTGTTGTGAAATGTTTCATATCAATGTGCAATTCATTCCAGGATTTAATTTCAAAGTTTAACTTTATTGTAACTTTCACAATTCCTCCGTTGCCTGTCAGGCTTACAGTATGCCTTATCTGCTTCAGTGTGTTATTTCCTTATGCAATCCAGAAAGACATTTGCCTCCTTTCTCTGTTTTGTGAAAAAAGGGGTGGGGTGTATAGAGTCCAGTTGACATTTGCTAACTAGTGTTTCTTCATGAAGAGACAAAGTCAAAGATGATAGGCTCTCTCCCGAATGCCTGCAAAGGCAGAGTGTTGCATTCTGGATATACAAGACTGATCGCATGGCAAAAATTGATGGTGACCAGGATATCAAGCAATTGGCTTTTGCTTGCACGCAAAAGAAAAATAGTTCTGTAACTGCTTCATATTTCATATTTTTGTGTACGTTCTTTGGGAGGTATGCAATATTCATATCGTTTTATAAGCGAAATTCATCCAGCAAAACTGCTTTAAAAAGAAGACATTTGCATTTCTATTGGCAGGCTTTGTAAAAAAAAAAAAAAAAACAGAAAAGTATTTATGGAGAGCACGTTTATTTTCCTAAATGCCACTTACGCTTCCTGGATTTGTTTACCCAAACGTCAGATATGTCTAAGATCAGCAATTTCCCTCCTGGAATAAGAACATCTGAGGCTATATTTTATTTTCCTGTGGGCTAAAATGGAGGACAAAAAAGTCTGTTTAAAGAGCTAGTATTTCTCACTCTACTCCACTATTCAACTTTTATATCCTATTTTCTCACCGGTGATGCTGTTCATATTTTTATCGACCAACCGTTTTATTTGCTGTCAGAGGCCATGACATAAATGTGCCGTTGTTGACATTTAAAACATGTTGGACTTTGACCTTATTGCAACCAGCAGTTATGGATACACACCAGAAGACGTAATCCACCGCTGTAGGCTGTCAGATGAGCATCCAGATAGACACAATATGGCCAAAAGTATGTGGACATTTGCACATCCATCTCATTACAAAAGTATTATGTGGAGTTGCCCCTCCATGACAAAGCTCCAGTCCACAAGGAAAGTTTTCCACGACATGAGAAAGCATTCATGTTGGGATTTGCTTGTAATTCCAGTCATTAAAGTAATGGTGAAGCCTGATTTGGATCCTAGTGCTGCCTGATTGAGATCAGAACTGAGTAAGCTACTTTATGTCATCTACGCCGATCTCAGAAAACCATGCAGCACATGAGGCACCGTCAACAGAGGGTCTTCTCAAAAACTGCATAGAATCATCTAAAATGAGATTATAAACTCTAGTAGGGCTGAGCAAAATATTCATAGTACATTGATATTGTAATATAAGATATTTCCAGACGTTTGGATAATGTAATATTGTGATATGATGCAAGTATTGTCTTTCTTGGTTTTAAAGACTGTGTTACAGTTACGTAAATGCAGTTTTCTGCAGTTACCAGGCTGTTCTTGCTGTTCCTTGCACCTAGTTTTTCATAATTTATAAGCACTAGAGGTTATCCTTAAAGGTGCACTATGCAAGTTTGTTTACTTTCTGCGCGATTATATTTTTGTCTCAATTCATCGACATCTCTCCATGATCCGCTAGCTGCCTGCCCCCAAATTCACTGTAAAAAAAAAAAAAAACCCCGGGCTCTGGAGACCGCACAGTGGTCACAAACTGCAAATAAACACAAGGGGCACAAGCTGTGGTCCATAACATAACAAACTGTCCTGGCCAATCACCAACAAGAGTTGACAGTTATGGAAGCATGGGAAGGAGGGAACTATGGGAGGGAGGTGCGGGCTATCTCTGTTTTGTTTGAGTTCGAATGTCAACAGAAGTGAAAGTAAACAAACTTGCATAGTGCACCTTTAAGATATCATATTAATATTGAGGTATTCCGTCAAAAATATAGTGGAATTTGATTTTGTCCCACATCGCCTGGTCCTATAGCGTAAGCATTTTCTGCCAGTGGAACCAAGTCCAAGCCATGAAAAATGGCTCGAAACTAGAAAGTGTCCACATATTTTTGGCCATGCAGTGTATCTTTCATTTCCCAGTATGGCCAGCAATGCATAGCAAGCTATAACTCCACCACAAGTCATATGTTGCCATAGATATAGACTGTATAAAAAGATGGACAAAGCAACCATGACGTCACCCTTTGGTTTCGGCATACCATTTAGGAAGGCTCGATTTTGGCAATTTGAATAGCGCCATTTTGTCATTTTGAAACCGGATGTGATTTTGAATATCATGAATTGAATATCCAGGGAGGAGCGAGGGGTGGATCTACGGGTGGATCGGACCGTATCAGACAAGGACCAGAGGATAGTCACGCCCCTAAAGCATATTCTGGCTTTATCCTTTATTCTAGTCTATATACCATAATTTACAAAAATGAGCATCATGATATATCAAAAGAGACATGAAACTTGCGATAGATACCATAAAGTAATGTGGAAATAAATTATTGAAATAATAAATCAGGTGAGAAAGTAGGGTCATTTTCTCATAGACTTCCATAGGATTGAACTTCTTTCTGCAACCACCGACGTCTCCATCTGCTGGCCATTAAATAGAATGCAAATTTTAGAGATTCCCGCATTGGCATCAGTTTTCAGACCCAGGTGCTGCGTCCATCTTTTTATACAGTCTAAGGCCATAGACTAATCAGGATGACCAAGATACAGCGAGATTCTTGGAATTGCAGGCAGCCCAAGCCAGCAGCTGTAGAAGTACAGCCCATTTACCTCTCCCCTGAACTTCCTGCAATACCACATCTTTCAAGTAGCAAACAGAGCACAATAGAGTAGACGTGCGGTGCATCACTGTTCCTGCTTTGGTACCTGTGCCTTTTCTTGTCTTTGATGACTCAACAACCTACATGCATATGTAGGGCACCTGTAAAGGATCAAAAGGAAAGTTTCTTTTGCTGGATATTTCAGAATAGAGTTTGGTGTGCTGCTTTATCCACAGGCGCGTAGGAAGCAGTTTGACATTGAGGGGGACCGAATCTGCACGGGGTGGGCGGGTCCCAAAATTTGCTGACTGCCTCATCAAGTCTATAGGCCATTCATAAATAGGAATAATAACTCATTATTGAATTCTGAAACAATTTTAAAAATGTTTAAAATCTGCAACAGTCTTCATCACTGTAGGCTGTCCATCATTATACAACATGTAGATCCGACCGAGCAATCTGATTGGCCAATTAGACGTTTAGAATGTTCTCAAATGAGCAAGACAGTACGGGTAGCCTGTGCTCAAATGAAAAATACCTCATCACTGAAAATATTACTCCGCCTATCTTAGTTGCCTAGGCCATTGATTTAATTAATTTGTCAATTTGTTTGCATTTGTACATTGAAATTAACATTTAATAAATCAACACATCTGTGAAAACTGTCGTCTTTATTTCAGAGGTAAATTGGTAATGGCCTGAAAAGGTGATAAGCTAAAGCCCCTGAAAGATGGGGTTGAAATTATATAACTCTGTTCAGCCTTAATGTTACAGGTTACTTTTTTTTACTTTTGCTGCTTAGCCACATTAATCGGAGCTAACGTTAAATTGGAGTGACACACCCCCAGCTGAAATGAAACATCTGCTGGTGAGTTTATCAAAATATAGAAGTATATTCTGGTGCCGACGCTGGAAAGCTGTTGCCTATGTTTAAATATAACCGTTAATATATGTTAATTGTAGATAAAGATCAGCTGTGCTGGCAAGTTGTTCTCACGCACCTGTTAGCTTAAAAATGACTGAGATGTCGGCAGATCAGTCGATGAAAAAATGATTTTTTCCAGCGGATATTCTGGTTACAACACGATTGAGCTCGCAAAGCAGTTTTGTGTTGCTATGTGCGGTATTTATTCAGTTTTGGGAAATCACGATGTCTAGAAAAAATAAGCCCAAATTGGCTGGCTGACAAGGACTAGTTAACGTCAGATCTCATGTATTTCCATGGAAACAGGGAGAATACTAGCAAAAAAACTTTTATATTTTGAGAGCGAAATGCCCACAGTATTAATACATTTTGAATATACATTTTATTTTGTTGGTAATAGTTGTATAATTGCATTATTACACTCAGGGTGTGCTTGACCGTTATTATTGTCACTTCAGCGATGCTAACGGAACTCGGCGCAAGCGCCTCGTTCCTGGCTGCATCGCTGTCGTGACAATAATGACAGTCAAGCACACCCTCGCGTGTAATAATGCTTAATTGTATCACTATCACAGATGTCATCTACTGACATTCATTATGCACTGACGGGCTACTTTCAGCACCAACAGCGCACAAAGAAATAACGAGTTGGATACAGATTTTACTGACAATTCAAAGAGCAAATGTTAATACAGAACAGCCTAGCCCCCAGATGTTCATGACCGTAATTATCTGATATCAGAAACGTCCTACCCTTTAGAAGCGAGACATTTGTTCATTCTTTATAGTCAAGAATGTAAATGCAGGGTTCCCGTCAAGCTTTTAAAAAGAGTAGCTTTTGAGCATGGACAATCTTCATAAAAGTATTTTCTGCTGGTTCCTAAAGCTTAAAGATAGCATTAACTAATGCGACAGTATGCAGGCAACAAGTGCAATGCTAATGCCAACTGCATAGCCGGAGAGGAAAGCGCTTTTATGCTGGAACAATGCAGTGATAAAACAATGCGCACAATGAATGACAATGTTAAAGTTATAGGCCTATTGGTTTTACAGAATGTTAGGGACTGCATCACTGAATGTACTAACTACATTTCAGAATCAGCAGCGTGGTCAGCAGCCCCCCAAAAATGAGGAGCATGTAAGCCTAACGGTAGATTATACGAACAGGTAGGAGCAGGCTGTAGTGCAGATACAACGAGTGAGCAACAAGTCTCTCGTAAACTGTATTTCCACATATTAACCGATTACCAGTGTAAGCATCATGGCCATTGGCCGGCATAACAGTGTTGTAAAAATGCAGGGCAGAAGCGGCCCCTGACCCTGATGAGATCATGACTGCTGAGGAAGACATGCTATGCTGCACAGATGGAGAGTGCCCAGACACTGAGGTAGCTAGCTGTTGTTGTGATGAACGACGGGACCAGAGCATCACTCCAACATGTTGTACCCTACGTAGCGATCATCATGCATGCGCCTTTTCGGAGGAAAACAGAACCGAAAAATTGACCAAACACTAACAGCACCATAGGCTGCACCTTTACAAATTGTAATCTCCGTTTCCAAAACCATATACTGGTAAATTATCTTGACTGTTCAGTCACAGCAGCTGCCAAGCCTGATCTCGTTCCAGCACCAGAATTGAGCAAAGATCAAAAAATATTCGGATCATTAGCCTACCTTGTTGGATCTTGCCATTGTCCACAGAGAAACATCGTAATCTAAAACAGTATTCCAAAACCATATACTGGTAAATTATCTTGACTGTTCAGTCACAGCAGCTGCCAAGCCTGATCTCGTTCCAGCACCAGAATTGAGCAAAGATCAAAAAATATTCGGATCATTAGCCTACCTTGTTGGATCTTGCCATTGTCCACAGAGAAACATCGTAATCTAAAACAGGATATCCAAAAAGATCAAGTAGAATGTTAATGTAGATCGTAGGGCCGTGCGTCCTTCAAGATGGGGTTAATGTCATGTAGCGTTCAGAGCCTCTCTACATGGCTCTTGGTTAGCCGCACCGCGTTAATACAATATGGTGTTAAATGTCTGAGATAATATGTAACGCTATGTTAGCCCTCAACGTGAAAGTCTGATTATCACAGTTTAAAAGTTAATCTTGCATTTTCTTACTAAATCGATGTCTATACAACATTACCTATATCTGTCTAACTTTTAACCTGATGGCAGAGTGTAATGACGGCCAGTAGGTTACAAACTTATGCTTCCGCTACAGGACCATCCATGATCAAGCCAGCTCATGTGAGTTGTCAGGCAAGAAGCAGACATTGCTTGACACATGCGTGTAAGGTGGGGGAGGGGGCGTTAATCTCTTGGCAGGGATGTGTAGTTTGTGAGGATAGTTTAGATTAGAAGTTTGTGCTTTACGGGTGTTTTTTTTTTTTTTTTGGGGGGTGTCAACATTGGAGGTGTCATGTCCCCCGCGACCCCCCCCGCTTCCTACGCGCATTTTTATCCAAGATGTATTTCAGTACTGCTCTTTTCAGTAGGACCAAATGTCAGAATCGTGGTTCCAAATACCACTAAAGAGCTGAATAGTTTTCCTTCTCTAAAATCAATTTTGGAATTTCTAATCCTATCTGAATCTAGAACATCCAGTCAATGAACTACGTGCCAGCAGGTTACCATCTTGGGATAGTACAGACAGTTTGTGATTCTCCTCCAAAACGTGTCTGTTATTCACCGCTTCTTTACACTTGAAGTTTGACACCTCGCAAGCTGAGAGCAAGGGCAGAGGAAACCTGAATGTGGGTCTGCTATCATTTTACTGACGAATGCCAAGATAGCTAGCAGGAGGTGCTTCAGCAATGTACAATGATAACCCCAACCGACTGTGTCCCTCCCAATCCCTCAGCTGCGCAAAGCCAATTATGCGCTGCTCTTAAAAGTTTGCTGGTCACAGTTGACACTGAACCCTTATAAAAATTTATTATAGTTAACTATAGTTTACTACAGTAAAATTGATTTAAACTATAGTAAACTACACTTTACTACAGTAAACTATAGTTTGTTGCAAATATACTATAGTAATTGAATATCATTACTATAGTTGACTATAGTAGAGTTTGACTTTTGTGATTTACTTTAGCATCACTATAGTAAACTACAGAGTATAGTATATACATATATATATATATATATATATATATTTATATATATATATATATATACTATAGTATATCTATAGTAATTCTGCAAAAATACCATAGTTACTGTAGAAAACTTTAGTATTTTTACTGTAGTATTTTGTGGTAATTTTTCATAAGGGTGACACAGCTTGAATTCAAGTGAACCAACCCAGCAGCCTCTGACAGAATCCTAATTCATGCATGTAGTACTCATAGATTATGTCATGCCTTCAGCTGTCACTGTTCATGGACGTAGAATAGTGTTTTTATCGTATATTATTAATCACATTCCACTGTCTACTTCTTCCCACAGATAGTACCTTTTGAGAATAGTTGTGAAATTTAGCCTAAGGCAAATCAGAGCATGTATTTCCACACACAATTAATGGATAAAAATCTTAATTTGTGTTGCAGCAACAGCAAAAACTGTGCACTAAGCCATAAATGAGCTACTGCACTGGGTTGGTTATTTATACTTGCTCTAAAGGTGGGATATTAGAGCTCACGGCTACTTATTGATTTCCCACTTAACAATATAGCCCAAAAACTATTTTATAATGACCCCCCATTGCATGATTAGACATTTTCAGATATAAGGTACCAGTCCCAAAATCTCTTCGAAGCCTCACTTTGTTTGCATCTGTTCACATTAATGACGTTGTCTAAAACTGCATTAGACAGAAAAAAAAAGAAGCTTATGCTGAATTTCAGTTTCAGTTTTGCTTAACTATCACTGTGGCGCAAATATCAGCTTGGAGCTATGCGTGGAGTTCACATTTGAGTTTCTTTTATTCATTTGGGTTTCCTCTGTGTACTCCGGTTTTCCATCCACAATCCATGTTGCTATTCTTTAGGCTCTAAACTGCCCATAGGTATGGATGTTTGAGTGACTGTTGTGCCCAGCAATGGATTGGTGAAATGTCCAAGGTGTGTTCCAGCCTCTCATCTAAGGGATTTTGTGATAGGCTCCCGCATCCCCGTGACTCCGGCTGGAAATGAACAGATTAGATAACGGATGTACAACTATGAATAGATACATTCCATCTAAACCCCTGAAAAAAGGCCATAGACTGAAGGTAAGCCTATAATAAACAACGACACTGGTGATCGCTCACTGCTGTTGGGATGGTATTGAGCTTCAGGCAAAAGAAACAAATAAGAAAATTCCTCTGATTACTTTCAACTGGAATGCTGCAGGCAGTTGAAGCAAATACATAGGTGGGAACACACAAGGTTCTGCTCCTCGCCTTGTTAGGGAACAGGACCCTGGCTGCCCCAGGATTCCCCTGGGTGAGCAGCGCTTATCTTCGAGGCCATTAGTTTCCTGAGATACCTTCTCACAGTCAAGGCAATGCAATTGTGTACCAAACATATGACAGATGAGCCCATTTAAGATGTAACCTTTGACCGAGTCAAAGCAGAAATAGCATTGTAGCGCTGGTCTAAATCTCTAGCTATGACCTGCCTTATACAGTTTGATGGGTCTGTTATGGACGATATTACTTGCGCGCCAGGTTCTTATCTTGCTTTATTTTTCGGTGAAATATCGTCGACAAATAAAAACGGGTAATCATTCAAATGCGACCCATGGCTTTTGAACGCATACTTCTCTGTGAATAGGGGAACTAATGCGAGATAACTGTAGTGAAGCATGGAAATCCTTTTAAAACACTTTGAAAGTACTTTCCAAAATGGAGATGTGGTGGTTTGTTAAATGAATCGTAAAGATCAAGTTTAAAAAAAAAAGTATTTTATTTTGCTGTTCAGCAATTTAGCTCCATTTACACTTTTTTCTCATTTTCTGAGAAGCAAGAAATAGTCAGTCTTCACACGGACATTCAATTTCAAGTGTTTGTTTGATGGCTACAGTCTTCCACACAGCAACCCTGAAGCCTATTATCAGACGTCTATTATTGTAGGCTGGCCACAGTCTGGGCACTGAAATATGTGTCCAGTAAGAGGGCCTTATTGTACTGCAGGCACTGTGGCATTTGATCATATAACAAGAGTGTTCGCAAAACTGCTAACCATCTCTTATTATGGTTTGATTTATAGTATTGCTCAGTGGTTTTTCGTCCTGTTGTTAGTCAGTGGAAGTATCCACCTCTCACATTGTTACCCAGTGTCCCCTCCAAATGAATAACAGTTGCTATGGAATCCTCAGACACTATAACAGATTATGTTTGTACACTTGTGTGTGCGGGCCCGTGTATGTACAATATGTACTGTATGCCTGTAAGTGTACTGTAAATGTATATACTGAAGTTCATCACATTTTAGCAAAAATTGAATGGGCTGCATTCACTGAAGTCACAAATGTATGTGTAGTGTCCCAAAGTCCAAAGCTATTTTTCTTCCCTTTGCCCCTGTACTACTGCAATACTGAACGATGTATTTAAACACGCCAATGTTTTTCAGCTTCGGACTGCATTTTCAGCACCAAACAGTTCGAATACTGATGTCCTGAATTTGACTTTTACAATACTATAGAAAAAATGGCCCCACAATAAGCGACATATAACTAGCTCATTCTTTCAGGGGGCTAACCCCTACTCACATGGTTTTTTGCTTCATTTCTCTCTGGAACCAGGATCCCGACTCTCGGCAATGAAAGAGCACCGTGCAGCTTTGAATACGGACAGACAAGCTTACTTTGATTTTCGCAACACCTCGCAAAAATTGGTCTCACAATATGCAACAGATGTCCAGCAAGCTAGCTAGCTAGTTCTTTCATGGGACCAGCCCCAACTCACAGGATTTCCTGCTTCATCTCTCCCCGCTGGCGCCGGAATAGGGGGGACAATGGGACTTTTTGTCCCCCCGCTTTTCAGGTGGTAATAAAATGGTAACATCGGGTTGGCTATTACAGTCATAGTGATAATGTCTAATATGTCTAATGAAGGCCAAACTCAACAGTCCAGGGGTAAACGCTCGTTCATTTCAACCAGACTAAACCAGGCTGGAGTGAACCCTAGAGCCCTGCATGGGCCTAAAATCTAAGCCATAGCCCAGCCCGGGCCCCAGATGTGCGGCCTGAGCCCCGCCCAGCCCGACAGCTTATCAGAATTCTCGGCCTGAGGCGAGCCCGTCTTTTTTTTTTTTCTTCCTTTTTTCCCCCGTGGCATAGCCTATATCCTGTTGCGGCCATTAAAATAAATATAAATTTAAATGGTCCCTTTTGAAGCTCCTTGACTTCAAAAGGTAAATTGCCAACGTAACTGTTTATATTTGTTCGAAATGAATGAAAGTCTTTAACCTTATGAACTGAATAGGCTACCTGTTCTGTGAAATTATGCATAATAAACAGCCCAACTGAAAAAAACGTTCACAGATATGTTAAATGATATCGTATCAGTGTTGGCTATAGGCTATATCCCGCACTTCGGTAAACATGAACGGTATTCTTTAAGCGCGATGTTTCATGAATTAAAATGAACAAAATGATCAAGTTTCATGTTATCCAGTCTGACCGGCAGCATTCTTCCTAACCCAAGAAAGAGTACACTTGGCTATGTCTTAATAACCAAAGCATATTTTGACTTTGATAATAGATGTGTATTCAATACGATTAAAAAAATACAAACCATTTTCCTCTGCGTAACGTCAATGAAGAAATTATTTTATTTTCCTCATGGCTTTTGAACACCATTATCTCAATTTACGTTAAAGCAAGTCACAGTAGCCCGCATATTGATCGCGATCGAGGTCTTTGCATGTTTACACTGTACCCGAGATGTATAGTAAGTATATCGTACTGTAAACCCAAGATAATTAAACCACCGCGCTCTCCAGCCATAGGTTTGACTAGTGCGTCAGCTTTTTATTTATTTATTTATTTTTAAACAATTGTAACTAAAATTAAGTCCGTAAAATAATTTGTGGCTTCTCTCACTTAGCTCGCAATGGATGAGAAAAAGGTTACCTTTATTTAAAGTAGCATTTTTCTCCTCCATGCCGTGGTGAATAAATAAAAGAAACTATATACAAATTAATTGAATGCGGACTCTGCTTTCCTTTAGTTGCCGTGGTAAATGCCAAATGAAATAACACAGTGATTTTACTTTGGTATTTAAGAAATATCAGAAATGAGTAAGATACAGATGAAGCATTGGTGATGTTTTCTGTTCATATTTTTCTGTTCATGTTTTCATTACAAAAAGTTATTTCTAATGTTAATGTTAAAATGTTATTTCAATGGTGACCAATATTTTTTTCTACTGTTTAAGTTATACAGTTACTTCCACGAGTTAATAAGTAAGTGTCCCCCCACTTCAAAACTCCTTCTGGTGCCACTGTCTGTCCCTGGAACCAGGATCCAACTGAAAAAAGTGGGCTATGCTTTTTGTTGTAAGATACATATAAGCGTTTTCATAGCACACTAGCAATATGGGTGGGTAATGTTTTGTTCTGAAAGGCTATGTGATGATATAGCCAACGTCTATTGGCAAACTGGCTAATATGATAGAAAAGTGGGATCCATTTCCGAGACAAATATCTTTCCTATTATAGCATGTTTCCATTATCTTCCTCTTTCCTTGCTTAGTTCATAAGTTTTGTTACCCTGGTTAGAAATAGTTATCAAATTTTATAATAAGGCCTTTGAGGACCCTGATGCAGTAAAAACAATATAATGTCACTATGAAACAAACACAAGCTAGTGAAAAAAAAAGGCAAGATCTTTCTGTGCTTTGGCCGATGACAATCACAAGAATACAACCGATTTAATGTATAGCCAAAGCTTATGAGCAAACTGTAGATATTAGAAAAAAAATGTAAGACGTCAACAAAAAAGTTAACACCACTGGGCTATCAATGATTGAAAGATGCAGCTGCATGCTCTCTCAGTCCCCTAGCAAGCTCTCCAAAAATAGTAGATGATAGAGGAAGAAGAACAAGAACAAGAACAACAACAACAACAAGAGTAGCAGCCGCAAAAACAAGGTCAAAAGACAGGCCATGAGAGAATGAATTTACATGCTTGCCAACAGAAAATACCAGCAATGCCCTTGCTCCTGCTGAGCTACTTCCTGTGGTTAGGTGCAGACAGCAGGAGATACTGGTGACGGGATCTCACATAAACTTTAGATTCAAGGTTCAAAGTATAATTCTGGAGAAAATACATTAAATAGGATTCAATATCCACAAGTTTTTTGTCCAAATGCCATGATGGCTTCTCATTTTTAATTTCTAGTCATTAGATGAACAAAATACAACCCCAATTCCGAAATAGTTGGGACAAAGAGTAAATTGTGAATAAAATCAAAACGCAATGACTTTCAAATCACACCAGCTAGTATTTTACTCACAATAGAACAGCAATAACATAGCAAATGTTGAAACTGAGAAATTTTACAATTTTATCCACAAAATGAGCTCATTTCAAATTTGATGGCTGCTACAGGTCTCAAAAAAGTTGGGACAGGGGCCTGTTTACTATGGTGTAGTATCCCCTCTTCTTTTTAACACAGAGTGGAGGCGTCTGGGCATTGAGGAGACAAGTATCTTGAATTTAGCCATTGGAATTTGATCCCACTCTTGTTTAATACAGGCTTCCAGCTGCTGGAGAGTTTTGGGTCTCCTTTAACGGACTTTTCATTTAATTATGCGCCAAATGTTCTCAATGGGTGAAAGATCAGGACTGCAGGCAGGCCAGTTCAGCACATGGACTCTTCTGCTACGAAGCCATGCCATTGTAATAGCTGCAGTACGTGGTTTTGCACTGTCCTGCTGAAATACACAAGACCTTCCCTGGAATAGATGTCATCTGGAGGGGAGCATATGTTTCTCTAAAACCTTTATATACCTTTCAGCATTCATGGTGCTTTTTAAAACATGCTATTGTCCCACACCATATGCACTAATGCATCCCCATACCATCTGAGATGCTGGCTTTTGAACTGAACGCTGATAACAGGAGGGGTGGTATCCTCTTTAGCCCGGAAGACACGACGCCCATGATTTTCAACAAGAATGTCAAATTTGGACTCGTCCGACCACAGGACACTTTACAACTTTGCTACAGTCCATTTTAAATGAGCCTTGGCCCACAGAACACGGCGGCGCTTCTGGATCATGCTCAACAATAGCTTCCTTTTTGCATGATAGAGTTTTAGGTGGCATCTGTGGATAGCACGGCGGACTGTGTTTACAGACAGTGGTTAATTGAGGTATTCCTAGGCCCATTTAGTAATGTCAATGACAGAATCATGCCGGTGAGTGATGCAGTGGCGTCTGAGGGCCCAAAGATCACGGGCATCCAGTAAAGGTCTTCCGCCTTGTCCCTTACGCACAGAGATTTTTCCAGTTTCTCTGCATCTTTTGATGATGTCATGCACTGTCAATGATGAGACCTTCAAAGCCTTCGCAATTTGACGTTGAGGAACATTGTTTTTAAAGCATTCCACAATGTTTTTACGCAAGCCTTCACAGGCTGGAGAGCCTCTGGCCATCTTAACTTCTGAGAGACTCAGCCTCTCTAAGACATCCCTTTTATAGCCAATCATGTTACACACCTGATGCCAGTTAACTTAATTACTTGCTAAATCTTCTTTCAGCTGATTCTCTTATATATTAATTGCTTTTTCAGCCCTTTTTTTGCCTGTGTCCCAGCTTTTTTGAGACCTGTTGCAGCCAGAAAATTTGAAATAAGCTGATTTTGCGGATAAAAATGTAAAATGTCTCAGTTTCAACATTTAAAATGTTATCTATGTTCTATTGTAGATAACATATTAGTTCATGTGATCTGAAAGTCATTGCATTTTGATTTTATTCACAATTTACACTTTCTCCCAACTATTTCGGAATTGGAGTTGTACCTGTTTTTTTTTTTTTTTTTGTTTTTTTGCTACACTCATTTGTAAGATTTTTATGATCAATGTTCATTTTGCGCTTTCCTCCAAAATGTATGAGTAAAAAAAGTTTCTCCTCAAACTAAACCAACCGTCTAATGCTCATACCATGTGATTTCAAGAGTGGCATGATCACATTTTTGACAAAGTAGCTGTTCATGTCTACAGAAACAAATAATTCCATGGAGCAGTGTATAAAAAGTTTTCCTGTGAAGTTAGGGGTTTCCTCATTAGTTTACATGCAGTACTTCTTTAAGCCTTGTGTTTTCTGCATTCAGATTCACTGAGTTGGCCAGAATTAGTGCTCTGAACCACCCAAAATGCATTACGCAGCTGAGCTGATCTGGTGGTAATCAAAACAGATCATTTCCTTCACAGGGATCAATAAGATTGTGTTTGGTAATTACAATTTGTAATGACAACCTTCCCCGGGCTAATCTATTTTCGGCTAGGGAGTGCTTTTTGGGCCTGGCAGGGAAAGTGTGTTCAACTAATAGGGTATTTCTGACAACAAATCAATACTTTCTTTAACTGGTCTTAAAACAAATATTGACTTAGTAGTCTGGTAGACTGCCTGCATGTAAATACTGTTTCAGAGCTAAGTCAGTTTACGTAACACTGAAATTGAAATGACTTCTTTAGCAACTTCATTATGTCCTCCCTGTCAATTGAAACTTACAGAAGAAAATCGAGAGTACACAGAAAGTGACAGATTCCAACCAATAATTTAGAGGAACGGGAAACAAATAGCCAAATTAATATATTAATAGAAAACGAATTGTTTATTTCAAAATTATCACAATATATCCTTAAAATCTACTTTTAAATTTTGCTTGGATTAAGATATAAGGCTAAATATAAATAAATAATTCAATGTCGCTAAGAATTTCTGGAGTAATTTTCAAAAGATCAGTATTCTGTCATATAGCCTATGCGCTAATTTCCCTGAATTGTAAACCCAGTTGTTGGTACTTATTTTTGAATATGGCAATGTAACTCAAATAAAGTACAGATCAGAGATGCTTATGTTTAGAACAGGGATGGATGAGCACATTCAGTGATTCATTCATTTGGTCAACTGATATTGAATTACAAATGTAAATTAAGCTTTTGTTTAAGTATGATTTGTGGTTTTTAATTATTCATAGTGGCACACTTATGAACCACAGAAGACCTAAATAAAATACTTATTATTTAAAAGAAAATAAAAGACTTTTCACACAAATTTAGAACTACATCAAAATATGGTACCACTGTAGATATATAAAAGCCACATCATTTTCATACTTCTGATGGTAAGCAGGGGTGGAAGATGCATGAATCTTTTGAGTCAGTGCCCTCACTGCTATTTTAAAACATGTGAACATAATGTCCTGTCAAAGCTATGTGTTCCAAATGACCCGTTTGTCAGTTAACCAAACAACTTTGGCTTGGATTATTGAAGTCAAAGATTCAGCACTCTTACATGCTGAATCAGCAACCTGGATGCTCGAAGGTGGCTTCATTTCTTTGAAAATGCAGGCAGCCTATGCAGCTGCACACAGAATATAGAGACAGAGACAGCGCATTTACATGGAATCACTTTTTCACCCTCATTTGAAAATCAGGTCGACAGAAGCTGGATGAATCCGGGATAACTTTCTGACAGCTTCATCAGAAGAGCATTAATCATTTCTCCACCCGAGGGTTCTGACTTTCACTGTGTAATCTGGTTCACACACTGATAAAAAAAGAAAAAAAACAATTGCCTTACCTTGAACTGTAATTCACGATACGGAGCTCAGGAAAAAAAAAGTTATGTCTGCGTTTTGCGCAAATGAGGAAAAACTATTTCAGGAGACAAGAGCTTTAATCTGTGAACAAAAAGCAAGGGCATGTTTTGACATGTTTTTCTTTTGCAGAGCATCTTTTCCGAGACAATGCCCAGGAAGGAAGACCTAGCAGCAGGTTTATGTATTGCATTTCATGACAGTATAGATTCTCTCAATCAAATATAAACACTGTCCCATTTATAATTGCATTGAAATCACTAAGATTTTACATGGTAACCAAGGGAGCAGCTGGTGATTCTGGGTCCCTGCGAGACCATTATCCTGGACCAGGGAGCAAAGCAGTGGAACTGAAAGGTCCGTATTTGTTACCCAGTGGTCCCTATTCGGCAGACAATGGGCACTCACAAAATGAGCAGAGGTCAATAGAGTTTTAATATAAGCAAACAGTTATGGGGGCATTTGTAAAAAGACGAAATGAACAAAAGTCATCATTCTCCCAGTAGTCAGGCCCCAGTACAAATAAATAACAAACATAACATGCCTCCTCAGTGCATGTGTGTTATGACACTGTGGCTCCTAGTGGTGCAAGCAGGTATTGCCCCGTGTATGTGCATTTTGTAAGTTTGATACGGACATACTCATGCTCAGACGGATGAACAGACATAAATGATGACACAACAACAACAACCCTGTACAAAGTTATTGTCCGAGATATTAATGATCCCTAGTGTGGATGTCAAATTCCAGCAATGAAATTCCACAGTGTCTGGCAGGTTTTGCTGTGTTTCTGCAGCGGTAATTAATTTAAGTTACAGTTTGGCTAAAGTCAATGTACGTTCTTTATAAGGCAGAAATTAGTTGCTGATTGGACAGAGATCACAAAAGCCGGCAGAAACGGCGTCCTCTCAAATTTGGTACCCGTGTTCAAGTGATTTTGAAAATCCAATAAAATTTGCCCTTCAGGCTGACTTTTGCTGCTAAAAGCACGCCACTCAGAACAAAGCATAATGTAATGTTAACAGGTATGCTAATGTTGGGTAGTAATATCAGTTCATTTAGCAAGATTCAGAAATAGGTCACCTCACTAAGCCTGGTAGTTGTGACTGATGTTAATACAGATGATAGTTAAAAGTAACAGTTTTCAAGTACTTTAACGTCAGCTAGCATTTGAAATTTCTTTACTTGTCGCTACCATCACTGACCATTAAAAAACAATACTGTGCATGACTGCTCACTTGTGGACCCTATAGTGAATGAGACCTTGCCTTGCGGATCGTTGAATTGTCATTGCCTTTTACACCCCTGGCACCAGCCCAGATAACAAAAGTTCATTTCGAAATCTTAGGAAGACCACCAAATGCTCTCAGAGGAGTAAATCTATTCAGGAAATGCACAAAAGTGTTTGCAATCTTACGTAACTACAGGAGCCATGCACTGTTATGGCAGATTTTGTAAATACAACTTTGGTTGGTTCCACTAAAAAAAAAAAAATCAGAGTGACTAAAGTTTTTCGGACTGAAGATTTTCATGGACTTTTCTATTATCATTTATGCAGACTATGAGGATCTTGATTAGACCATCTTTATGAAAGTGTCTCTCTTGCGGACATCTAAAAGTACTAATGGCATTTTAGAGCTTGTGATGCAAGCCCAAAATTTATATCACAACATGGTTTGACATTAGGATGGCAAGAAAATGTCTCAATCTTCTTTATTTGTTCTCCAAATTCAACAGAAACTAGAGCTGGACTCGCGAGAGCCCATACTGCCAGCATAGCTGGATTTGAACTTTGGCCTATATCTCAGCTGTACTCTTGCCTAGATATGCCAAACTTAAATCGCTTGTTCCTCTTGTGCTACTCTTACATCCTGCAAAGTTTGGTTAAAATCTGTGGCGCCATTTTTTAGATATCCTGCTAACAGACGAACAAATAAATAAATAAATAAACAAACGGTACCAAAAACATAACCTCCTGGCAGAGGTAATTATTTTATGAGGAACTAAGACTCAGATAAATATTAAGGTAGTGGTCCGATTGGGCCGGCTACAAATCTGTCAACTGGATAAAACCAATCAGACTGTCATTCTGCTTATACCTTATTGCAAATATTTTTACCGGTATGTTGTTCATAAACCTCTTAAAACTAAAGAAATTCGCTCTTCCCAACAGTGTTTCCTGGTGCAACAAATGTGTCTGAATCATACTATCATGGATATCCCACCCCAAGAGAGACTTGCTCCTGTTGCAGAACATAGGGCAGAGATTGCAAAGCTGCTCTCCCGAAGAGACCATCTCAGTGATACACCATGGAATGTAAAGTTTTTTTTTTGTTTGTTTTTTTCTTTACTGTACAGTTACATTGCTTCTAAACCAGCTTTTGGCATTTATACAATCCCTGGCAAAGATTATGGGATTGCTGCTTTTTACTTCATTGTAAATAAACAAATAGTAGATATGACACTAAACAATTTTTGTTTATTAGCTCTTCATGTAATACACCGCAAACAAATTAGATAAAATTAGTTTAATTAATGGCATATTTTTTCATAATTAAGTTGAGGAAAAAATATGGAATAATCTTGTAACTGGCATTTTGAAAAGAAATACCTGAATAAATATGAATATGCAAATTAGTCTGCAGTTAAAAACAGAGTGATTGCAATGCTTAAATAGATGTTGGACTTGGTGAATTGAGAGGAACAATGGCACCAACAAGAAAGCTGGCAACAATGGAAAGGTTTATAAAACTACTCCAAGAGGGAAATTCAATGCGGAAAGCGGCAAACAATGGAAAGGTTTATAAAACTACTCCAAGAGGGAAATTCAATGCGGAAAGCGGCAAACAATGTTGGTTTTTCCTGAGCAGCTGCACCTAAAATTTGGAGCAAATATTAACAAAATTGGAACGTTATAAAAGGAAAACATTTGTGTTGACCACAAAAGACATCAAAGCAACAGGACAGAAACCTCAAAGCAGTATGCCATGAAAATATAAAATGCACAACAAAACAAAAAAAAAACAAATGGGCAGAAAAAGGGGTCAAAATTTGTGACAGAACTGTAAGAAATCGGCTAAATGAAATGGCCTTTACATGCAAAAAAGCCAAAAGAAAACTAACACTAACACCTTATCAGAAGAAAGCAAGGTTACAATGGGCTAAAGAGAACTAATCATGGAGTGTGAATAACTGGATGAAACTAATATTCACTGATGAATCACGAATCCACATTGGCCAAGGCCATGATGCTTGAACTTTTGTGAACTTTTGTCTAGTTTTGTTCTAATGAAACACATAAAGATGACTGCTTGAAGAAAGCAAGTAAATTTCCACATTCATTTATGATACAGGGTTGCATATCAGGTAAAGGACCAGGGGAAATGGCAATTATTACCTCAACAGTCAATGTGCAGGAGTACACTGAAATTTTGGACCATTTTCTGATTCTATCAGTAGAAAATAGGTTTGGAGATGATGAAATAATTTTTCAGGATGAGAATGCATCTTGCCACAGAGCAAAGAGTGTAAAAGTTTTTCTTCAGAAAAGGCATATCAAGCCAATGACATGGCCAGCACACAGTCTAGATCTCAATCCTATCAAAAATTTTTGATGGAAATTTAAAAAAATGGTCCATGACAAGGCCCCATCCTGCAAAGCTGATCTGTCAACCGCCATTCGAAAAAGTTGGAACCAGCTTGAAGAGAATATAGTTTTTCATTAGTGAAGTCCTTGCCTCAAAGAATTCAGACCGTCATAAAAGCCTGCAGAGGAACACCAAAGTATTAATTCTCATTTTTTTGTTGATGATTCCATAATTGTTCCTTAAACATTGATTGAGGAAATGACTGGTTCCTTAATTTTTTCCTCTATTTGATTATGAAAAAAAACACAATTAAAATAATTTAATCTAATTTGTTTGAGATGTGTTTCGTGAAGCCTGAATGTTAAGCTAATAAACAAAAATTGTTTAATGTCATATTTCTTTTTTTCTGTGAAGTAAGAAAGCTGAATATACATCCTCTGGGTCTGGTTGTTCCATAATTTTTGCCAGGTATTGTAATTCCCTAATGAGCCATTGAGGTTCACTGGAAATAATCAATATGGCTGATTTACAAAGACCATCATCCACACTCCCATCTTAAAAACAATGAAGAATAATTGTTGATTTTATGCCATAGGAGAATTGAGCTACAGTGCAAAATTGAGTATAGTGCAGAAGCCTCAATGGTAAGCAGTATATATGCACTGACTATGGGACAGAGAGGAGCGCTTACTATGATGTATATAGTGACGTGGTTACACGTTAAGTTAAACCAAGTCGGAAAAAATAAAAGTCAGAAAAATGGGGTATTAATAATAAATAGGGAAAACAAAGCAATCCAAGCACTAGCTATTACAATATTAAATGGAGGGAAGCTAAATTTTTCATCGTACTGGAAACTGTGGATCCATGGATCAAAAATACCGTTGACAAAGAAACTACAACTCTACAGTGCAACCTGCGAGTCCATCATGCTCCACAGCTGTAACAGCTGGGCAGCCCCAAAAGTAGTCATGGACAAGCTTGATTCCTGCCAGCACAAGCACCTGCGCAAAATTACAGGACACCAGAGGCCGAACAGAACTATCTCAAACAAGACCCTATATAAAGTATGCAACACCACACCACTTTCCACAAAGCTTAACCTATGCAGGTGGTCTATGTTGGGCCACATGTTAAGAAGGCCGGAGGACACACCTGCACAAAAAGCCCTGGAAAATGCCATCATAGGGTCAAACCCCGAAGAGGGCGACACTGTACCCACCTATTCGGCATACTGAGGGCAGACCTCAAAGCCAGAGGAATAAGACCACCCCAGACAGCACGGAAACTCCAGGAGCTCAGAGTGCTCGCTAGAGACAAGACACGGTGCAACCGGATGAAGAAAGACTGAGTGCAGCTGGAGGATGATTTGTCTACTGAAGCCGCAGAACACAGTAAAGGATGATGATGATGATGAAGCTAAATTTTTAAATATTTAAGAGAGGGAAAGGATGACATAAATTCTGCCCCATTCGATCTGTTTTATCTACATGGACATAATTTGAGAATTCAAGTCCATTTAGAGAAACCAAAGATCAAGTAAAATTGCAGAAGTAGCAAAGATTGAAAATATATCCTTGATTTGCTGCTTCATAATTAATAATGAGGAATGAAATAACCTTTCCTAGATTTGTGGATTATGATTATCAAAGAACTTAATGTATTGCCGGTGTGAGAAAATCTAGTTATTCAACTGAACAGAGAAAAAGTTCTACCTGAGGAATCACAGTTATTGCTTTCCTCTCAAAACAATGATACTAGGACAGGATGTGAGGATTGACACATGATTTACTATGACTTTATGCTTGTGCAAAAATAAATAAATTAATAAATATTAATTTAAAAAAGACAAAAATGTTTGGTTCAAAACAAGTTGACCAACCACACCATTGGCTTTGGCATATGCCAAAGGGTCATTTCATTGGTTATTGCATATCCTTGAAGTGTTCATGTATGCTGAATCTCAGAATTAATCAGGCTTACAAAGATTAGCAAATCACTCAGGCATTTAAAAAAAGCAGAAGGAAACAAGATGGCTTCATGTGCATCTGGAGGTGTGATACTGTATCTTTTTTAGAAAAGGTGTAATTCAAGCCGGGTTAGACGAATAAGTGCAAGAGCGAGGAAGAATAAATGTGTTAACGAGAAAGGATGTAACATTTGAAACAACCATTTCCAAGCAATTTTTTTTTTGCATTGTTTTATTTCAAAGCTACATGAGCTCATCACCTGATTTCACCAACCTTTTCTTAAGACATCCTGAATGTTAATTTCAAATTATTTTATCAACAAGAAATATTGATTTTAAGAAAACAGTCAAAGGGCCATGGTAATAATTATATTTACGGTTGAAATTAATATTGAGATTTATTTCTTTTGGATGAGATGTTAAACTGAGGTCCTGACTCTCTGTGGTCATTAAAGATGCTATGACACTCTTCAACAAGAGTAGGGGGGTTACCCGGTGTCATGGCTGAATTCCCAACCTGGCTTTCAACCTGCCACCTAATCATCGCCTGATCTAATTGGCTATGCAACTTGTCCTCTCCCTCTCCCCCTCAACCTCCCAGGGCTCCCTTGAAAAAGAGATATCAATCTCAATGGGACTTCCCTGGTTAAATAAAGGTTAAATAAAATGAATAATACTTGTTCTGCATGGGAGACACTGTTAAGAACATTTGGGTACCTCATGGGTGTCACGGTAGGCTCAGGAACAGTGAACAAGAGTGATGAGGGAATCTAACTGACTTTAATTACAGGACTGAACAAGAATAAACAATAAAGGATATATAAAAGCGGAACATAGAAGAGACAGGCTGGGAACAAGGGCTAGAAAAAACAAAGGAATAATCACAATAGAGAATATGGAAGCAGAGAATCACAGTTTGAAACAACATCTGCTTAATAAAGCCAGACAGGGAATGAGAGGAGAGTGGCTGCTTTAACAGAGGGAATGCAGGTGCTGGATATCAACAATCAGGTGAGTAGGATTGAAAAAGTGGAGCGGAAATCCGAGTCCGGAGGAACTCGTTGGAAAACAGTTGGAAAACTCCGTCCAGACGTGACAATGGGAATATTGTAGTACTGAGACAAGAATTATACTCAGTGTAATGTTAATGCTGGAGAAGAAGTGTATTAAAAAGGCTAAGTCAGTGAAGTGGAATAACTTATCAAAGCCTAATTCACGCTCAGTGGTGGAGTATTTAGATCCTGCATTCAGAGGTAATGGATTAGCATTTGCAATGCCTTTAGCAAAGTCTCAGAATTATTCACATCTTTTGAGGAAAATGTAGAGTTCTTGTTAAAATACGAATTCACACATAACACTTCCTTCAAAGTTGCAAATGCACAAACTGCTCGCAAGGTTACTGCAAATTACATTTTTCAGTACGATTTCAGCTGGTTTAAAAGGGTTCTCTCTTCCACGTCTCTCCACCTGTCTGTCTGTGTTCATTAGGAATATTTATGCAGAAGAGAAATCACATCTACAAAATTTATCCTTTAATGGCGTCTAAAAGAACACATCTGCATTCTAAAAAAAATATCTGCAGCGGAAAAGGTTTTAAGCATTAAAAATATATAATAATAGTGTGCTCATACTCCTCTCTTGGTCGATCTGCTGATTAAAACTTGATTCATGAAGAGGCCACATATATCATAGACGGTCACTGGCAGCGAAATTCCCCAGTAAATGAATAGACTCCTCCGATCACAAACCAGATGTGCTTTGAATAATCAATACAATTGACTGATACTGGTTCTGAGTCACTATTTTTGGGGGAACGACAGGGACGATTGTGAAGGGATGGAGTTGCTAGGTGCACCATGGAGAAAAAAAATTCAGCCAATCAGCTCTTTGGGGGACCGCATTATTGTCATCGTAAACGCAATAATTTAATAAACACCAGCTCCATGCCCTGGGGTGCAGATGCACAGACACGCCTTAATTATACTCAACAAAAAAAGTTGAGGAAAACTGTGTCTTAACCCAAGAATGTGAAATGTACAAACCGAACGTAAATCCCAGGTGTTGCTTATGTCAGTGCTGTTAATCCAAGACGCAAATTGCATCAAAACGTTTGATCAGACGACTTCATTACCCCAAAACAGGGTATACATGGGGGAGATGAGAATCACACCAAGTTCTGACTATTAAATAAAAACGTCAAATAAAGTCAAAAGTCATTTCAAAATCTTGCGTGAAAACCACGTGTTCTCACCACAGGCAGATAGCGTCTTGGTAAGCTCAGAACAAGAGAAAATAATAGTGAAAAGATTCAGTGGTCTTTAACTTTTTTTGTTGAGTATACTTTTGCTAATTTTGGACATTTGGACTGCCCACACTGTCGACCAGGGGTAGGGGATCCTGCTTGTGGATAGCCATAGCCTTGCATGGTTTATGCCCCTACCACACCTTCTTGCCTTCTGTCATCAAGCATCTGTCCTCATTATCAAGCCCTTGACAAGGTAAAATTTGAATCCAGCTATAGGCTGTCCACCCCTCTTGATTTGCTATAATCGACTTATTTTGCCAAACTGTCGCTACATTGTGCCGGCCAATGGAGGATGGGCTCCCCCACTATAGCCAGGTTCTCCCTGAGATTGATTGCTGCTTCTTTTTTCTATTTTATTTTGCTTCATTCATTATTTTTGGAGTTTTCACAAGGCATCGGTCGTCCTGCCACTCACTTACAGTGCCAAGTGTCTTTGTGACATCTCCCCCTGTAATCAGTGCTAAACAAGTGCACTTGAATTGAATTAATAACAATGATATGCATTCATCGAGAAACTCAGTCGTTTGTTAATCAATACATTGCCTGGCTATCTCACCAAATCCTTGGAAAACATTGGATGGGAAATGTCAATAAAAATGATCAGGAATCAAATTATGACACCAAACAACAATGTGAAAACAGTTCAGATTTTGTTCTTCTTGAGCTCCACAAATCCTTGTGTCACCCCTTCTGAAAGTGACCATTCACCCAATAACTACCCGAATCTCTAGGCTCCCATATGGGCTATGAAGTCTCCAAATGGTGTGCTGTCTGCTTTCTGACGTGGCTTTGCCATTTTGCATGATGCATCCACATCCTTCACAAATCGCTTGACTCATAACTTCATGTGGCTGCATCACAAAAAAAAAAAAAAAAAAACAGACACAATGTTAAATGTTAAATTTCTGCCCTCCCATGTTAGCATTATGCTATTTGCATCATTATCCTAAAAAAGCTCAATCAGCGTTAGCAGGATTACAGCTATAGCTCATTTCAGATGCTCAGATCATGCGCCAAAACGCACCTGGATACGAGCCTGAGATTTCCACGGCAGCCTGAGCACGAGGTTAATTGATGATTTCCCTTCTAGACTCCAGGAAGTAGGTTTGTGCAACAGCAACAGATGGCAGCGAGGGCAAAACATGCACAGCGAGCCTTCTAGGAGTAAAAGGTGATGTCCTGAGCAGGCTGAATCTGGGATTTAATCCACCCACCCATTATCTACCACTTATCTAGGGCCAGGTCCAGGGGGCAACAGACTCAGCAGAGTCGGCCAGACATTCCCTTCTCCAGCTACACCCTCCAGCTCTTCCTGGGGGGATCTCGAGCCATCCCAGGGCAGCCAGGAGATATAATCCCTCCAGTGTTTCCGTGGTCTGCCTCAGGGCCACCTCCCTGTCAGACATACCCAGAAAACCTCTAAAAGGAGGCATCCAGGAGACATCCACTCTAGATTTCCAGACCACCTCAGCTGACTCCCCTCAATGCAGAGGATCAGCGGCTCTACATTGGGTCTCTCTCGAATGTCGAGGCTCCTCACCCTCTCAAAGGGTGAATCCAGACATCCTTCAGAGAACATTTATTCTGGCCTATTGTACATGAAATCTTGTGTTTTCATTGACTACCCAAAGGTTATACCCGTAGGTGAGGACTGGAACGCAGATTGACAGTTTAATTGAAAGCTTCACGTTTGGGCTTAGCTTTTTCAGCACAGCAGAACATTTGCATCATATGCATTTTATTTGGAATTAAACTCAATTAATTTACTAACCATGAGGATGTACAAGGAAACACAATAAACCAAAGGTCGTCAAAATGAATAGGAACTCAGTATGAACATATATGTACATTCTGATGAAAATCATTGTTGAAAAACAAAATAAATAAAAATTCTCTTTTATAAAAATTCTCTTTTAAATTTCAGGAATATGTTTTATTTGGTTAACTGCAGTCATGGATTTGGACATTACAGTTACAGAATTTTAATACCCACTACACAGTATTCATCAGAAAATAGTAAAAACAAGTGGAATCTTGCTCCTCTTCACTCTATCCCCTCCCCTCTTCTCTCTCTCTCTCCCTCTCTCTTTTTTCTAAAGCTTTTCTGACTGCATGAAATAGTGGTGTCATCCCAGCTCGATCTGAGGCTCATTCATTGTTTCGCTTATATACGGTGCCGCCATTATATTTGACATGTCCACCTGCCCGCCCCCTTATTGTGAAGTTGTGATTAGGTCAACAAATTCTATGGTGTGTGGGTGGGGAGCGAGAGGCATTCCCATTTGGGCTTATCAGTGAATGAAGCTGAGATCACTCATCTATTCAGCCTGATTCACTCTGCAGAATGGCGTCCTCCTTCATTTCACGCAGCTCTCAGTTATCATTGAGATTAGTTCTGCCTGCGTTCCCCTCCTAAGAGCAGTTCCATATCTGTTCGCCCACCAAGGATTCAATGAAAACTATGTGACACGTGTCATTTCTCAACAATAGAGGAGTAGGAAGAACGCCATCTGAAATGCTGGTGTTTAAAAAAAGAGAGGGGGAAAGAGAAAATTTTACCAAAACTACTGCAAATACACACCTACCATTGTGACAGACCTATCAATACCGTTCATATAACGTCATTCTACCGGTTCAGTCGTTAATTTTACTCTACACGTGGACCGTGTGAAAAAAAACAATGGGGAAATCCATACACCGATGCACCTCTCTTGTACCACAAATCTTGGGAACACATTATTGGTTGGCAAGTGATCAAGAAAACAGGCCTGAAAAATCGCAATTCTGCATTGTATTAGGCCAACAGCTGTTAAACTCATTTGAGAAATGTTTTTTTCATTACAAGACTCTCTGCAGAGGAGACACTTGAGTGGCTAATTACCAACACCTGCGCTTTGAAAAAAATTCTAAGTCAGTGCCCTTGAACTCCATTTACTTGAATTAGAAATTCTGTTGGTTAGAGGTAAATCAACAGCATCAGATACAATGCAGCGTAATGATGCTTGGCAGTGCTAGCATCGATAGCATTGATACCACACCGAGTTGACGCATGCAGTCGTCTTCTATAATACAGTGGTTTATCATCAAAAGTTCATGATGTAAAACCAGTTTTATATATATATGTATATATATATATATATATATATATATATATATATATACTGTAAGTAGTTGCTGATATGCCACAACATTCATCATGAATATTATTTTTTCATGGATCACAAAGAAAAAATAAAAATACATTTTTAGAAATTATTATTTTTAGCACGGCCTCTGTAGGACTCTTAATGAAGTTCCCAATTGACTTCAAGTGATTTTTTTTTTTTCAGGCCAATAGCCTGCAGAGCACTTGCTTTTAGCATTTTTACCCCATACTCCACAAAACGGCAGTTCAGAATGAATGGAATATACTGTATTCAAACTGTTCATTTCAGCGACTGCTACGGCTAATGCTATCATGTGATGTGTCTTTAGTAGACTGGCTCTGTTCTCTGTTTCAATCATCAGTTATGACTGCTATATTAGCATTGAATATGAACACAGCTCTAAGTGATCTTACCCTTTAAACGGTTTAAAAAATAACCGCAGGATATCATGAGGGGGAGAATTTGAGAGGTCTGCATGAAATTTTCAGTCAACTTAAGACAGGATGCTGTAAAAATCAATGCCTTTTTTGCTAAACTAGCTTAAAAGAGCTCACGTAGTTTATACTAATGCAGTACCTATTCAAAACGCGGTTCGGAACAGGCTGATTGTCCAGCCTCTGGTGCTTCTGCTCACAGCTCTCACAAGAACTGCTCAGCTAAACAACTTCACATCCGACACTGCACTTCCTTGGGTCCATAGTAATACACTTGCAAAGTGTGAAGTCAATCAGTTTAATATTTATATTAGGAAAGACAGAGACTCCCACCATTTTAATGAAGTATTGCATTTTCAACACAGAAACTCAATCGATAATGGCACTATTTTACAAATGTAGATGAGACGCAGGAAGTTGTCAATGTGGATTAGTTTATTTGGTCATCTCTTTCTATTAACTTTGTGGCAGGCTGAAGGAGAGCCCGGGTGGGATTTGAACCCTAGACTCCAGGTTAAGAGTCACATGCACTAACCACATCCCCATCGAGTTTGTCTCAGTTCTAAGAAATACTTAATAGCCCTATTCTGAGTTTTGATTCCCATGTATGGACTTCCTCAGTTTTACAGTTTACGAGTTTGGATGACCCACAACTCTGCCTACTTTTGGATATGACTGGATTTATTGCTGGTCACTATTCTCTGTTCTGGAGCTGCATTCTGCCCAGCTGGTTCCTGATCTTTAGCCTGTAATACGATGTTGTTGCAGCCCAGTCATTCTGTACCGCAGTCCTACCTCTGTTTATCAACCTGGACTGTCTGACCCTGACTATTTCTTCAATAAACTGTGCGAAACTTCACCCATATTTGCGCTTGAGTCCTGAGCCCCATCGTTACAGAAGGTGAAATGCCTGCCACATATCCATGCCTGATTGGAAATGGTTTGAAAAGTGGCAGCGACATTTTACAGCAACTTTTGGACCTTAAAACTGGCATCATTGATGGAAAACTGCCACTTCTGCATCTAAATCATTCAGTGGAATTAGAGGGTGAGAATCAAGAAGGCCTACTCACTGTTCCAGAACTTTCCGACAGAAGACCTTGCTCCAGATAGCAAACAGTTTGATTTGCCTAAATTTGAGAAACCCTGATCACATGTGATGGTTCCATCTGATTCTATGGATCAAAAAGTGAAAAGGAAATTACTTTTTTATGTTCACTCCGCGGCAAATATTCAGTCCTGCCATTATTTTGGTGGAAATAAGTAAGCCCATCAGTCCATAAGTCAGCCTGCAAGCTGAGTGGCCAGTCAGGCAGTCAGTCGGTCAGACAATAGTCAGTCAGTCTGGGATTCATTGCATTTTTCCCCCTGTGGGAAAACAGAAAACAGCAGTCACGCAGTGAAGAGATCCTGATAGCACCGTCTCATTTTTCCCCTATAAATAAATATTGGTTTTCAAACCTGCAGATAGAAATTGAAAGGAGATTGGGTTTTTTTGTGGACTACCAACACTTAAGGTAGCCAAACAAGAAAAGCCATTTTTAAATATAGAAATCATGTGTGAGGAGACAGAAGGAATATGTTCATCTATTAATTTCATTTAATTTAATTGCCTGAAAGCATTGAAATTCAGCTACAGGAATTAAAACTCAAATGCAGTGGCTTCATGACAGTTACGGGTTTTCGTGCAACTGCATTGCATGATCACTTCTCAATGATGCATAACTGCTTGTATAATTGCATTTATTTTTGTATTATTGTACATTATGCTAATCTCATTACTGTTTTGTTGTCTTAGCATCTGCTTTTTCTCCCTTTATGGCTTAATCGTGTATTACTTTTTAATTTCTTTTCATCTGCATTAGAATTTAGTGTTCATTTATTTTTATTTCACTAATTTACCAGGATTAACTCGGGAAATGCATTTTCGCCAGCCCTACGAGTGTCTTTATGCGAAGTAGTATTCTTTCAGTAATACGAATCAAGGGTGTATGAAGGCAGGCCAGTTTTAGGCAGGAATGCATAAGCAAATCCTGTCCTTTGGATGGATTTAGAGTCTTTGTTACAGTTCAGATTTCCCAAAGTGAAGCTGAGCGGCAAGCTAAAAGCAAAGTGACAGAGAGTGAATTTATTTATTTTTATTACACATCACAGTGAAAAATGTAATACAATGTCGACTCAAGTGACAGGTTTATGCTGAGGGAAAACAGAATTGCTGAGGATTAGTCATGTGTGTGTGACTCTCGCCGTCTTTTTCGAGCTCCACTGTGGACAAATAATGCAGGCAGTTACTTACTTCATCCATCCATCCATGCATCTGTCCATTATCCAGCCAGTGTGGCAATACTGCTTCCCACTGCACCACTTCACCTTTTCCCATCCATCCATTATCTACCTGCTTGTTCCTTTTGTCAGGGTCACAGTTGGCTAGAGCATATCCCAGTGTGCATTGGGCTAGAGGCATTAACACACCCTGGACAGCTCACATACACATACTCATATACAGACACACACCATTCCGCCATTCGTCCAAATACTTACCAACAGACGATTTCAAGACTCCAGATTGCCGCAAATGAGGAAATCAGAGGAAACCCACAAGAACATGGAGAGAGAATGCATGCAAACTCCACACATAAACACACACACACACACACACACACACACACACACACGCACACACACACACACTCACACACACACAAAGGCCAGGGCAGGGATTTCAACCCAAAACTTTCTTGCAGTAAAGCAACAGTGCTACTCACGGCATCACTTGGCCACCCTACTTCATTCATCCATTCAACATACAGACTTGTAATGTAAGCCACAGAAAAATTTGTGTGGCAGTTTGGCACTTGAGAAAGGCCCTGTTTGTGTAGGAAACAAAAACCTTTGTGCATGAAATCAGAAGCCAAAATTGGAAAAATTCTGCAAGTTAGAAAGTCATCATATTGTGAGATTGACCCATATGCAATTTATTTAACCCTTACATACTGTTCGGGTCAAATTTGACCCGTTTTGACATTGGACAGCAATAAACATATCCTAAACGTCATTCTTTTAGCCTGAAATTTGACAACTTTTCCTAAAGTGACTCAAAATACATAAAAATGAAAACATTTTAAAATTTTTGTACAGGTGCTACAAATTTTTGTCCACTGAGACTATTCCGGGTCAGATTTGACACGTATCTATTTAGATGGATTTTATGTCCACTAGTGTGGGTCAAGCTAGGGACAATGGTGGTTTTAGGGAATTTTGAAACTGTCAAACTGTACATTCGATGTCTGTGTGTATTTTTTATGGGACATTTGTGACAGAGTTCAAGGGGGGCCTTGACACTGTCATGAGAACTGTTTGTGGTCCCACCACATTTGCCCAGGTTCCCGTGGAGACAGGCACCTGCTGGCCTTTGATGTGTTGCGGGGGAATGTCGAAACAGTGAAATAGTGAAACACCATAGGAATGACCATACATGATACACATAAGGAACAGAAGTCATACAGAGGTCAGAGGATGCCTTGACACAGACACAAGAACTGCAAGCTCTTGTAATGTAACAAAATAATCTGAAAATAAACAAATTAGCATCAATTTTGGATGGGAGGGTGAGGGGCCCTGTTCAACAAGTCACATCCGATGCCAACACAAGGGTACAGAAGAGAAGGGGATGCAATTTCTGCTCTGGAAAAAAGGACCACAACACAGGGACAACCTGCTGCAAATGTGGGAAATCCATCTTCAAGGACCTCACCTGCAAGGTCTCTTACCACTGCTTTCAGAGCACAGACTAGTTTACTAGTTTGCCAGAAGTATTTTTTAATGTTTTGAGTTCTGAATGTCAATTAATGTTGAATCCATATTGATAATTGTGATTCTGCGATTCTTAAAATTGTGAATTTTATGATATAGCGGTGAGGACAGTGTTTAATGGTTGCAATGGTTATGTGGTTATATTATATATTCTAACAGTTTCAGAATGTTCTTGCCATTTTCACTTTTTGAAAAATCAATTTAACTCATTATGGCTCTTATCTTTTCATGTCTTAGGTACAAGTAAAACAGGATATGATATTGTGCGATATTAGATGTTTTTCTCCAAAAACGAGTGTTGTACAACCTAAAAAACACTCTCCTTGCTCTCTGAAACATCGACTAAGGATTAATCATCCATTTACTAAAGTCAGATATGCTATTTTTACATTAAAAATAGCTCTGTAGTTCAAAACTTAGTATAGGCACTTATTATGAGGATGTTCTTGGTCTGGGTCAAAATTGACCCGGACCATACTGTAAGAGCATCAAATATGAACAGCATGTAAGGGTTAAGACATGACAGGAATGGAAAAACAATATAGAAATCAGTTAAGCCATAACACTACTCTACTTTGTCCTTATTTACAGATAAGTGATATAATATTTGTTTAGAGGGAAGAAAAAAATTAGCTCAAGACGTGTATATCACGTGTAACCTCTACAGAAAATGTGTTCTGTGGAAATGTTCACAAGAGACTTGCGTGGTCCTCACATACAACTAAATCGATAACACACAGAGTGCAATCAATACAAGCAGGACCGAGTGACTCTTCCTGCACATTGGAGGTGTTTCTTTTGAATTTAAATCACCCAAACAGGAGCTGTGATCATCGTGTTGGCTAAAGGCAGCCCTCTGTGTACATTCTACACCACAAAACTAAACATGCACCTGCAAATGAAAGTAGTTCATATGATGCTGATACAGAATCTCAGTCAGGATGGTGGATTTGGGGCTCAGGTAGCATAATCTATCCTCCAAAAATTATGTTTCTGGTCTCAATCTCATGTACCATATATTCTGTTCTCCAAGAATCTGCATTACAAATGACATTCAGTGGAAATAAAATTTATAATGTCTTTGAAAATGTTTTGGCTGCAGCCTGCATTTTATTGTCATTTCATTTAATCCTTGGATTTAGAAATATTTTGTGTTTTATGATCATCTGATCCAGTCTATTGACAGTTTCAAATCTCATTTTAAGACATATCTATTTAAGTAAGCCTATGGCTAGTGATTAGAGTTGTATACTTGTGTACGTATGTATGTGTGTAATGTGTGTATATGTATATATTTTAGTTTTTTAGGATTTTTAATTACTTAATGACATAACTACTGGATCATACTAGTATTTGTTTATATTGTACTTAAATAAATTATTTGTTATTTGCTATGACTTTTAACTTACCACAGTTTATTGTAATGTGTATTTGATCATGTCCAATGTAATCTATGCAATAGAAATATAAATAAATAAAAAAATAATAAATTTAATTATTTAGCTTTCATTTTTGTCCACAGCAACATAAAGTTGATTAGTTGATTAGCAGAGACAGGGTCAAGCTTTAAGGCTCAACTGTACTGATCTTATAGTGGAAACAATTTGTCACATCCTTCCTATATAACGAAAAACATACTACTTATTGTAAAAGCATGCTCGTACTCTAAGAGCCAGGGTACTGAGTCACAAATTCCTCCAAAAGAACTTTTATCACTGGATGTCTGCTGTTCATTTCACCTTAATCAACAGCTGTTCTCTTTCTTACTCTGTAAGCTGTCGCCCAAAATAGGAGACTCATTTTCTGGGGCAAGTAGGATATCTGAAAATAGAGAAAATCTCTGCTAATTTCCTGGAAAATGAGTCCTGCCTGTATGCAGCTGGCTGCAAGGAACAGATGCTCTTATTGGCTAAAAAAACCACAGCAAAGTTTGCAGAAAGAGTAATGGGAAGTATTAATAACCAGGGGACTGGATGATTTGTGATGATGTAATTGGAAGGAATTGGGAGGGCAAAGGGAAGGCTGTAGAATAGTGGACAGAGATACTCAATGGCTCCAATTTGGGGCTTTGCTCAAAGCTCAGTGACATTTCTGCTGGTCTGAGGTCAAATAATGTCACTTTAATGTCAAAATGAATTGAGGGTGCAAACCTGTTATGTAGGCTTGAGGTCACAAAATTTACTTTCTCAAACTTTATTTAGGACACTGAAGTAGCAGATCTCAAGAAGTTGATGAAACATGGAAACTTCAATCTTTTTTCCCCCATTATACTCTAACTAGATTTTTAATGAGCAGTCATTTAACTTGTTTTTTTCGATCCTTACTTTTCCACAGTCAAGAAACTGTTGTGAATTAAAAATGAACCTTTCTGGCCCATCAACATTTTTGAAGATGTGACACAAAGTGATACATCAATTAATGTTGGAAATTACTCAAAGTGGATAGTTATTGTGCTTTCTGTTTCAGGAAACTGAAATGTGTCAAACCTTTACACAGTTTCAGGGTAATTACTGAGGCATTTCAGCAAAATGCATTTTTCCGCCAATTTTTGCAACAATACTTGGTCTGGATTCGGGAAAAGCAAGTTGGTCTCATTTAACATGTTTTTCCATTTCTGTGTCCCAAAGCACAGTTAGAAACTGAGAAGCAATTTATTTATTTATTTATTTATTTATTTTTAGATTAGGAAAATTTTGGCCTTAAACCATGTTACATTGACAGCTCCCTTTGAAAGTTCCAGTGTTCAAAATTTTACCATGTTTGTACATGAGCTGTCATTTTCCCTCATGCATAATACATTATAGAGGTTAAAAAGATAGCTAGGCCCTTTAGTACAAACATTAATATTGAACTGCACACTTACAGCATTGCTTATGCATCTTATTAAAGTGATATTCACCATGGCTGTTCACCCTCTCTGAAGAATTGCTAATTAGGATTCAGTATCTAATTTCACAAATAACCAATTTCAACTCCCTTGGACCCTGATCCAGAAAATAAATAAATAAATAAAAGACTGATACATTTAATTGTCATTTAATTCCATTTCAATAGATCTATGGAGCAAGAATTAGCATAAAAGCGAATAAACATAAACAACAAGGATCAATAACAATGACATAAGCCTTGCACAAGTAGCCTGAATGTTGAAAGTTACAGAATGGTATTCCAGAGAATCCAATGAGCTCACTCTGCGAAAATGTCAGAGAAGAGCCATTATAATAACACAACAGAATTAATGACGGCTCACTCAATTATTGAACATCCTCACTGCTTGCTGAACTTGGATTTAGCCTTAGAATGCCTCTGTGGATGAAAGATTGACTGGTGGATTTAAGCATCAGGGTAAAGAAAATGTCTACCTATGCAACTGCCTTGCGCTTGTGCACACAAAAACACACGCACACACACACACACACGCACACACACACACACACACACACACACGCACACACACACGCACACACACGCACACACACACACACGCAAACAGAAATAGAAGACACTGATTCAATGCTTATTTCAGCTTTGCAACTGGACCATGCAACTTCAAAAAATGGACAATCCAAGAGATACAAATCTTCAAAAATAAAAAAACAGACAATCCCAGGCACTTTTACATGTGAGAGGCAGGCCTACAGCAAAACAAGTGTTTTTTCTTTTTTTTGTCACTGATTTTGGATTTTGATCATATTTCAGTGTTGTCGAAAATAAGTACTATGGTTGCCACGGACAACGTTTAGTAGGCCGCCTCAATATATGTAATCAGAGTGACAGGAAAACTCGGAAGAGGTGCTGGTCAAACACTAGCCTGAAATTCCTAACTAAAGGGAAGCGTGGCTCTTTTTAACGAACACAGTTTTGAAAATAAATGTCATTGAGGGCTTGAAATGTTCCCGGAAAAAATTGGAAATTCAGCTCATTTATATTCAGACAATGTAGGGACAAGCTAACCTACAGGGGGTGGACAAAATATCAGAACCACCGAAAAATGAATAAATAAAGAAAAGAAAACTTGGAAGTATCTTGACTACATTTACAGAAGCAGAACACAGAACACAGATTACCGCTAAAAATTTAAATAACAACCCTGCAAAAAATGTGCTATAGGAATTCCTCTAAATGTGCTATAGGAATCTATAGAATTTTAGTACTTCAAGTCCTATAGAAAAAAGTTCTATAGAAAACAGTTCCATAGAAAATCTCTGGAGGACTTTTTTTCAGTTTGGAATCTTAAATCCCACCCAAATTTGGAAGGCAACCACAAACAAAGCAACCATTTTATATGACATTTCCCAGCAATCGTTTCCCTACTTGCATCTCTGTAGCACAATGACCTCTCGTGTGCTACTCTGAGCGGGGCTCGAACCCAGGCACTTCTGCTCCGCAATGCCGTGCTTTAACCAAGTGAGCCAATAAGTGAGAAATAAGATGGTGGGAATAAGTCTGCATATAAGTCTGTAGACAAATCTGTATATAATCTGCAATCACATGCATGTGAATGGAAAGACATAATTTGATTGAATTTTTAAAATTAAGGGAAAAAGTTCAAAAGGTCAAAATTTCAACGTAATTCTGTCTTCGTAAGCAATAGAGGAACACGAGTTTTCCATTATAGCATAATAAAGTTGTAATGCCTCACATTTATATTTTTGAATTGCTGCCGAGGAAATGGAAAGAGGTCTTCATATACCGTAACTAAAATACTGCTAAGTTGTGTGGTCAGGCAGTCAATCAATCGTCTGATCAGAGAATCAATGAGTAGGTATGTGCCTGGTACCCCATGTGCTTAAGCACACCTTAAAGTTAAAAGGGACACAATTTCCTTGCTACTTCAGTATGGTCCTAAAGACCATCAAAGTCCTATAGAACAGGTTTTTCAACTAGGGTGTTCTATAGGAAGGTTTTATAGAACAGCAATAATCTTATAGGACTTTCTTTTCCACAGAGGTGCTCTATATGTTTCTAGCAAATTCCTATAGAACACATGGAAAATCCTATAGAACATGCTGTTCTACTAAAATGTTCTATAGAGTTCCATTGATGTTCTACAGAGTTTTAGAGAATTCTATAGAATTCCATAGAAGTCCTATAGAACATTTTTTGCAGGGAATCAAAAGACTCACCAGCGGCACTTTGTTAAGTAAGTCTCCAAAGCAATACCAGAAAACTAACAGAGTTCCAAAAGGACCAAATAGTTCATGCCAACATTGCAGATTTGTCACAAAATCATAATTATTTAAGGTGGGAAAGGGAACTGTGCCAAAATTAATGACAATATACACCGAACACCAAAAAGCAGCAAAAGCCAGAAATAACAGCAGCCATCAGTCAGAGCTCTCCGACATGGACATCGGACACTTTGTTGGATAATTACTGAAAACCACTGCACAACAATTGTAAAAAATCACCACAGAAATGAATCAATGCATATCTGAAACAGCCTCATCAGAAGGAGTACTTCCTGAGCATTACAAACCTGGCATTTATGCCAGTGCATTTGATGATTCTGAAACTGAATTGCTTTTCTTATTTTTTCATAAATAGACTCCATATTAAAAGATGCAAAAAAAGAAAGAAACAAATAACTTATTGGCTCTGCATCTCACCAGACATCCTAATAGAATAGTTCTAAAGGCCATATGCTCACATTCTTCACATAAGAAGTCAAACAAGTTCCTACTCACTGCGGTCGTTAAAAATCCCGCGGTACTTATCGTGAAGTGCATGGGGTTTCCTGGCGTCCTGGCTCAATTCCAAATCCGGCGGCCCTTCCAATCTGGCCACCAAAGCATATCCACTTTAATTAAACAAGTCATTCCCCACCTCTGTTGTTACAGAATATGAGTGTTATGACACGAAATGGCAGCTCGCCATCACCTAGGTGTTTGCTGCACATTGTTAAAAGGGTAATTTGCCAATAATAAAATCATACATAGTTTAATTGTGTAGGTTCTGTGTAAATAATTGAATCAAACTATTCACATTTTAATACATCAGCTTGAGATATTTGCATACTTATAACCACCATGGCTTTCCTATGCATTTGCTGTAAATATGCCAACTACCACAATCCATTGTGCTAGCTCACTACACAAGACCATAGACTGTATAAAAAGGTGGACGAAGCAACCGTGACGTCACCCATTGGTTTCAGAATACTATTTAGGAAGCCTCAATTTTGGCAATTTCAATTGCGCTATTTTGCCATTTTGAAACCGGATGTGATTCCTATTGGACGAGAGCATGAATTGAATATCCAGGGAGGAGCGAGGGGTGGATCTATGTGTGGATCTGACCGTATCAGACAAGGACCAGAGGATAGCCATGCCCCGAAAGCATATTTTGGCTTTATCCTTTATTCTAGTCTGTTTGGGAACATAATTTACAAAACTGAACAGCATGATATATCGAAGGAGATTTGAAACTTGCGGTAGATACAATAAAGTAATGTGGAAAACACTATTTAAATAATAAATCAGGTGAGAGAGTAGGGTCATTTTCTCATAGACTTCTATAGGATTGAACTTCTTTCTGCAACCACCAACGTCGCCATCTTCCAGCCATTAAATAGAATGCAAATTTTTGAGATTTCCGCATTGGTGTCAGTTTTCAGACCCGAGTGCTGCGTCCATCTTTTTATACAGTCTATGCAGTAGACACGCTGTTGACTGCTATGGGATCTGTGACATGCAGCGGTCATAGATAGCATTGTATTGGAGCACTGTTCACTTTATTGCAAAGAGGACTGATCATGCCAACAGTTTGGTCTGTGTCCAGGTGCACAAGCTACAAAAAGGCAAAGCTAGAGGTGTAGCTTCTTCCCTTTTGACCTGCAAATACATTGCGGGCAATAGAAAGGCAACTGGCCACTGCGAACACAAGATATAAACTAAACATGCTAGCAAATAAGTGTACAGATATGAGACTTTGCAGCAAGAATTTTGTTTTCTTTAGGACAACAAGAGAGATCTCCGATCCAAGTTACTGGTTTGTCCTCCTAAACAAATTCTGAATGATCCTGCTGTGGGCGGGGTTTTAACCCATCCTCCCGCCTAGTCTGCGCCTTGTTTTCCAGTGTCTCGCTACACTGTCATGCCATCCATTTGCTGACCCAAGCAAGTAATGACAAATGAGGCTAGTTTCGACCATTAAACCTCAAATGGAGAAAAGAAGATCACCGAGTTGCTGGTGAGTAGCTAGCCAGGTAGCATTTTTTTACGCCAATGCAATGACCAAACAAAAATGTCCCGACTGGCAAAATTTTTTACTTGCTAGCAAGCTCTAGCCAACTCACAATATTACCATGAGCTAATGTTAACATTACTTGACAGAAATTAAGCTGGCCACACCGAAACAGTGAGATTATATTGCCAAAATGGCTGGCAAAAAATTCTGCTTGCTAGCTTGCTCCAGTCGACTACAACCGCAAGCTAATAAAAACCTTAGCTAGCTGATCGAAAGATAACTTTACATATGCCAGATTATCTTGCAGCTTTACAATAAAACATATCTACTTTGATAACATCCTCTGCTCTCATATTTTGGAGTGTCATTTCTGCTGTTGTAAACATAGCTAGTTTGCAGTACAAGTGAAAAAGAGAGTCTTGTTTCTGACTACCCAGAGACGGAGACTAGAAATCCAAGCTGATGTAGCTGTCAGTTATTCCTTACCTCCAATAGCATCACTGTATGTGTCAAATGGCAGCGCTGGAGGGGGAAGTAAAATAGATATTAAGCCTGACTTCCACAGATATACAAAAAATTTGAAAAACTTAATGCATTTTTCACACAATATCCCTAACTTGGACTGAGGGAGAAAAGGTTGAAAATTGGTGGTGTCCCTTTAATGACTTTGTAATGAAAGACGTGATGCCTTGTCAAAGTAATTTAACCCCTTAGACTCTGGCCTTTTCATTTAAATTTTTCCTCACATCGATTCAACATTAAAAAAAAAGTATTTTTTTCATATTGCATGACAGTGTCACATACATATTGTGTATCTGCTGGTTACAGCGCTTCACTGAAGCTACATCACACTCATATTGAGAGAAATATTCAAACCCAGGATGCCATGTTTTTATGGCCACTGCATTATGTCAAATGGAAAATATCTAGATCTTGTACATCATTTTATATACCTTTTTCTGTAATTTAACAGAACATATCCCAAATTTTGGGATCATCACTCGTATTTAAATAGACCTTAAGTTCCACAGTTGTGAATAAGGGTCTGTAGATTGTATGGGGTTACGACTGTAAAAAGCACTTAAATGTACAAGTGATGTTATTCTGATGAGCATAATCATCATAATTATTAAGGAAACTACTGGACATGATTACAACAATATACACCAAATTTGAGCTGTTTGCTGCTTTTCTCCCTGTTCAAAATATGTTGCTTATTCCTATTTTTGAAAATAATTGGCCTAAAAAATTCATTGATCTGTTTCCATGTTTTATTACTGTCCAATCCTTTAATGTCACATTGGAAAGGAAGGCATCAAGACAGAAATCTTTTGCCAAAAGACTGAAGATGCTTCATCAAACCAAAACATGTGACACTGAGCCCATGTGATACTGGGAATGCATTTCAAAGTTATGCCTTCATGTTCTACCCTTTCATTACTAACAGTCTTTGCTATGCTAATAATTGTGTTCTATTTTAAGGCATAACTCTACCCATTCATTATTTAAAATTGCATTTTTCAGTATGTTCTTTCTTTAAATAATGAATAGCTTAAACTACATGGAGTGAAGTTTGTTTGTTTTACTATTGGACCCATTAACATTGAGATTTTAAGAATCGAAGTTAATTTATAAATCCATATCTAGAAATGCAGCATTCGAAACTGCCTGAGACATTTCAATCCTGCTTTACAGTGTATGTATTGCACAAATTTTAACTGGTGGCATGTCACTTTCTAAAACTGCCTGGCGTTTTGCATAAAGAAGATTTCTGATCAACACTATAAAAAGTGTAAGGGCCAGTCTTGTTTTAAAGCAATAATAAGATTAATTTTCCATTTTTAAAATAATAGTTCTTGATTTGAATGTAGGCCAACTACAGGACTTTCTGTGATTTATTTATTTATTTATTTTTTATTGCATACATATTTGCTTGTGTGAAGATGGTGCTAACCAGTGTTATGTTTCTACAAGCAGGGTTTCTTAGTTAGCTGGATATCTGCTCCAAATTAAACCTGGAACCCAGCCAAATCTTGAAAATGGACTGAAGTGAAAAGAGCCAAAAATAGTTTTACCACCAGCTTAGAATGGTATCTCTTGATTGAAAGGGCATTATCATCTGCTATCAGCACTGTAGGCATGGGATAGTGGGGCCCTGCTCCACCAACTAGTAGGTTGAGTTCATCTTTATCACTAATAGATGGTGTTGGTCACTTAAACTTAAGTTGTACAAGTTGTACCACAATAACCACAGCAAAGGAGCAATTGAGATCTATATAAACCACAAAAGTCCTCGTGAGATGGAGGTCGGGGTGGTTGGGAGGCACATAATACAAACTTTCCCACGGGAGACCGGTGCTTGATTCCCACTTCAGCACCCCTAATGATTGGAACTGTAAGGCACAGCTGCCTTTAAAAAAAAAAAACACAATCACCTCTCACTAATCCTGAGCCACAACCTCAAACTAATGAAAACCATGATAGCCAAGTCACTTACGGTAATAAGAGTAGGGTCCCACTATCTCATATATGTGGCGTTTATGACAGATGAAGACACCCGTTCAATCGATTGATGAAATTCGAAATGTGTGATTTTCCTGAGGACCGTAATCCAGCTAGATCGGCAATCGTGCTCTCTGAAACACCTCCCAAGGTCTGGTAGCATTGTACTTTCTACAAAACCCTTATAAAATGCTCAGCATGATGCTTTACATACTGTGTCTTAGAAGGTTAGAAGTCAGAATCAGTTATGTGTACAGTATAGCACAGAGCCCGAACGAGGGCGCTGTTAATTGAGAGGTACGACGGTTGTTCTCAAAGTTCTTCTCAGGAACTCCAAGCAAAATCCAGGTATTTCAAACAGTGCAAGTTCAAGTGCACCTGATGCACCTTATCAAGGGAATAATTAGTTCCATACGGAGCAATGCGGGTGGAATGAGTCTAATACCTGGATCTGGTTGGGAGATCACAACGAGATGTTTTAGGTATGAGGTATTCTCCTCAAGACTGTAAAATCCACAGAAAGAAAAGGCAAATATTTGTTGAGAGATTCCGGAAGATTTCACAGCAAACTGCTTGCAATCGGGAATGAACTCCACCGAGGAGCACAGATTAAAGAGAGAGCAATCGCGCAGGAGACCAAACGCTGGAAGGAAGCAGCTTCTTAAAAGTTTATTTTTATTTTCACCTCGCGGAAGTTCTGTAGGCACCAGTTTCTGATTAAAATGCACAGTTGGCATGTAAGTCATTTCGGAGATCAGAAAAGAGCTGGTTTTTTTCGAAACCGCAATTTAGATTTGTGATGAGGTCATCGGCGAGGTTGATGGAAGCTGCACTGTGCATCGTGGTCTGCGACTCACATTTTGTCTGGTCCTTTACAAAAATGAAAGGAAATTTGCCAAAAAAAAAAAAATCTCACCCATATCATTTCTCAAATGCCCTTCATGATTTCATTTGACTGAAGTGGTCATGATATTTGCAAAGAGTTATATTCATGGGCCATGCTAATCGTGCTAACTTTGTTATGCTTGAGCCCTTTTGCTTACATTGCATTGTTCCATTAGTTTACCGGCTCTTCCCTTGCCCTTGGGTAACTGTGTCTCTCGTCTAACACACAGTGCAGCTATCGAGTCTCTCCGCTATCTCGAACAGTGAAGGAATTCTCATTTTGATAAGATTACCTCTTCGGCTCCTGCCTCATTCTTCAATTTAATTACAGCGCCGTCCCCCGACAAAAGATTTGGCTCTTTCTTCTCCTGCAGTCCAGCTGCAAATTGGGGAGGGAGGATTCTTAAAGCTTAGCTGTAAAAGAGCATGCTCAGTCAACATAACCCGTTTAAATGAAAGCTAATAAATAAATAAACGAGTTCCAGTGATTAAATTTCTCTGATAGAGATGTGTCGATAGGACTGCATTTGGCCAGTGGCCAGAAAAGAGCGCTGTTCCAAGAGCTTGTATCTGACAGAATGACAACTTAAAAGTATCTCTTGGTTTCAGGTAGATATCTGAACCAGACAGATTAAGAGTTGTGCTCATCTTGTACGCTGAAAACTAGAGACCGGAAATTGCACTTGGAGAATGGGCCAGAATGTGAAACCTCTTCCCTGCACAACACCATATACTATCTGCAACACGTGTTTTACACTTCGAATAATATGGTGTTTTGGAGGGTTCAAAATACAGAGTCTTTAAAAGTGAGTGATTCAGAACTTCAACTTACCAGAGGTGATTGTGAAATCAGTATTAGAATTTTCAATCAGGAGCATGCTAGGCACATACTGAAATGGTGACTTCACACTAGTATTTGTCAAATGGGAGATAGATAGGGCCTGCAGTATCATCGCATTTCCCTTTGTAATACATTTAGGGAGCTAATAGCCACTCCCCTTCTCCCCTCCCATCCAATGGGAATACAATATCCCACTGGCTAGAGCAGGAATGGGGAGTGGATGGCTGGCATCTTGAGCTGGCTAGGCAGACGGCTTCTTTTCAAAGTGGGCAGATGAGCGTGAACTGTCTGCCAGCCATGGCTCTGAAACGCTCTTCAGAGCCACCCCATCCCGCCCAGACTGTGCTCCACAGTCACCCGCCTGAGGGAGCAAGGTCTAGAAAAGTAGAAGGACAACAGCCAAGGACTGGGCCCAGGGCATTGCTCCGGGACACCCATCAAGCTGTGACGGACGTTGTGATTGGCGGATGCGGGCCAAAGAGCCCGAAGGGCGGCGCAGTCAAAGCCAGAGCCACCATGCGGGACCCACGATCTGCGCGCTACAAGGCTAATTCTTCACAGCTGAAACAGCCATCATTAAAACATGGTGATATAAGCGATTGCACAGGGATGACTAATGGATTTCATAGTAGCCAGGAAAGGTGTTTAGCAAGGGGGGGGTGCAAAGTCTAATGGTTACATTTGCCAGAAAAGCAAATCAGTGGACAGAGAAGCCTAACTGCTAGCATGCAAGGCTAGCAGAAGTGTGTTTCCAGGGGACTTCATCCTGAAGCTGGATTGTGGAATTAGCAGGATAGAAGCACTGAGTAAAAGTTCATTCACACCAAAAACTGTAGCCACCAAGAGAGGGATAGTGATATCAATGTGGTCTGAACATCCACACGCTGTGATAAAGTTTTGTCAATATTGTGTCAGCTTCGTCATCCTTTATTTTGAATGCAACATCTGGAACAGTTGGATGGATTTTTAATGGACATCACTGCATTCCTTAACGCAACTAGTAAAAAAAAAAATAGCTTTGAATGTTTCCTAACTGTCCAGTTCGTTACTGTCACTGTGTTTTTGTGGACTTAAGTTCTAAAACTTTTTGAGACACATTTAGGTATCATGACTGTCCATTTTCTTGGTGTGGATGGTCCAATACAGAATAATGCCTTTCACTTCAGCCCATGTTCCATTATGTGCAAACATTTTGAGTTAAACTTAATCTAGTAATCCATCTTACTCTGTATTCCTGCTTTATGAGAGAGGCCACTGAAAGCAGTACAAAGCAAGGGAGGTCAGCCGATTACATCACCCATGATGCTGATTGGGTGTGTGATAGCCAGTAAGGGAGACAGGGGAGAACTGGGAAATTTTTTGGTAGAATCAAAACAGGTCTCCTTACCTCCTGGTCTTGCATATTTTCACTCATACAAACCAGATATTTTAAAGCATGATTGATTCCTAACGTGGAAAGATTCCATTATTGATGAAATTATGACACATTTTTGGCCTGCTGGTTATTTTTAATTCCAAATGAAAAAGGGTAGAGATGGGACGCCTCGGGGAGATATGGGACTGTGGATGTGGAGAGATGTGACAACATGGGGTGAAATGGGACTTCCAACATCTGGTGGTGTTTTTACCCCAAATCATGGAAAAACACTGAAAAATATGTGCACCAAGTCTTGAAAATATATTTACTGATATCAGAAACATTATCAAACTCAATGGAATAACTCAAATTCAGCAGATAGCCTGTTTTCAGTGGACTTTATATCTGTCATAGAAAGAAAATATCAACAGATATCCAAGACACCAAAGTCAGTCACAGAAACAATACCACCTTTTGTACAGGAAGATGTTCCTTCTGAGACTGGGGGTGGTAAGACAGACACCCTGTTCCCCGTCCCCACAAGAGCACTGCACAAACCACAGAGTGACTCATTCATTTACACCTTACAGAATTGTTCTATTATTTGAACATATGCCCAACAACACAGGGTCATATGGGATGGCCAAAACAGGGATGCAACAGAGTACATCCACAAGTTATGATTTACAGTACATTTACAGTTAGGAAACATTTAACAAAAAAAAAAAAAAAAAAATGCAGAATGGATAAGAAGTTTTAAGGGCAAAAATCGAATTTCGAAAAGCGGGCAATGATATTTTGTGAAAGTGAAGTTGCCATGAATATCATCAACAAGGATAAATCACTGTTTCCATTTGTCAATGGATTGCTGCTTGAATACCTAATCTACGAGGAGAACAGTCTCACTTAAATCCTAAAAGTTTTGAATGCTTTACCTTGACGCACTGTGAACTTGCCGGACATGCTTGGTTTTTTTTTAATTAATGGGTCATGGAAAACCCATATTGGAAGCATTGTATTAATAAACATCCGTAGCTTCTTTGCTGTCAATTGCCATTTTTGCATATCAGGTTGTTTGCTGGCTTAGATTATTCCCCCATCGTAGCATTTGTCATCATTATGCTATCAAGAGTCTGCTATTCACTAGATAGTATATTCCCCTTGTACCCAAAAAGTACATGGGGAATGGCCACATGGCAGCTGGTGCCACGGCCCGTACACTGCAGTTTCACTAAATTAAAAATTCCCCATGTGGCAGAGGAAGTTATGGGGAACAGCGATGGCAGCGGTTGCCGGCCCGAACACTGCAGTCTCACTAAATGGAACTTTCCCCTCATAGCAGAGATGCTCATGAGGAAAGGCCATGACAGCGGGTGCCAGGCCCACACATTAAACATCCTCACATCAAATGAACTGGGCTCTGAATGCATGCAGTTTTGGGGGGAAGATATTTGATCATCAGTCCCCAATATGTCATGTAAACTTATCTGCGGGGAAGTGATGAGGTTGAAGCCAAACTCTAACCATGCTCTGCTGTTGTAACAGACATTTCAACATGAGTTGACCGAATGTAATGAAGTAACACCTGCAAGCTAGTTCAGGTAGTCAGCTTGAGTCGCTGTATTACCTTACTATTTATATATATCCCCTACAAACACACTCTCCCAATATGGTGATCTATTTGAGCTGAGAAAATCTCCCTGCTTCTTTGTGCATGCATTGCCGCTTTGCACCAGTATCTGCTCTTTACCCCCTCCACCACCCCAGCATCCACCTGCAGGCTTCAGCTAAGGGGGGGGGCAAGTATTTCATCATCACTTCCCAAAATCTCATGTAAACTTATCTGCGGGGAGTGATGAGGTCATAGTCTGGAGGCCAAAATCTAGCCATGCTCTGCTGTTGTCACAAACATTTCAACATGATTTGACTGACTGAGCTACATTTAGCTGTGAGTCAGGGGTAAAGACAGTGAGGCCAATCGGCAGCATTAATTATTTCTTCAAAAAACTTGGGAGGAGAGAAAACCTGGGGTGTATTTGGACTCCATAGGATCAGACAGGACGACCCCTGCTGTCAGCTTTTTTTAAAGACTGGATAAATACATGCCTTTGACAATACAATATCAGATGCTTGAATTTTCATCCATCCATCTACAGTATCAATTATCTAAACTGTCTCTTCCTCACAAGGGTCTTGGGGAAGATGGAGCCCACCCAACAGTTTCTGGGCAAAAGGCAGAGACGCACCGCAGACAGCTTGCTTATCCATCTCACTACACACACCATTGACTCACACACTGATACCTGTAGGCAATTTCAAGTCTCCAATTTGCCTGGAAACGAAGCAAACAAGAGAAGAAGATCTAAACTCCACACAGAAATACTGCAGGCTGGATTTGAACCCACAACCTTTGTGCAAAGAAGCAGCTGTGCCACGATGCAGCCACACTCAAAATGTACAGCGAGATTGTGATGCTAATGCGACAAATGCAAATACAAACGCGGCACAGGTTTTTTCGTGATCCATGCACGGATGAATTATAGGAGGCAGTCTGGATAGTTGTCGGGAGCAGAAACTGCAGGAAATGAGGTCAAGCTCGAAGGTGAGTTTAACAGCAAGATCCATAGAGAAAGACCCAAGACGGGGATTAAATTGTAGGAGGCTGGAGACAAGCCTTCAGACACTCAAAGCCGTTACTCAGTGTCAGTAGGTAATTAATTTAGCATTTAGCTTCACTGCATGTGAGTGCCCTCCAGGCTGCAACCCTCTGGCAAGTCCTTGACGGTCCGGTGAACTAAGGGCACTGCCACCTAGTGGAACACCCGAACATAACAAAAACAAAAGGTAGCAAACAATACTGTAATGGAGAGCAAGTACATGTTGCATAAAGTTATGTCAACAAGGACAGTGACACATGACTAAAATCTAACAGATAAAACTTTCCCGGGGCAATAATGACTCTGGGTTATGTACCAGCAATTTTAGCGAGCAGCGGGACATGCAGTGGGGTTCCAGAAAGTGGTAAATATAGATTAGCAATGCGCAAAGCGTATTTGTGCATTTTTTTCTAGAGATAAATCAAAGAAGGCTCTTACCCAGGGGGCAGATTTAAATATACATCAAACATCTACAGCAAACTCCATTACCCATCATCCATCAGAACATGATAATTTATTGTCCCCAGTGGGACTCTTAACCAACATCAAAATGCATTCCCCCTCCCCACCACCACCACCACCACCACCCCAGAATCTACGCCACCGTGATTCAGTGAGGCAGCCTGCCAGCTGATTTCATCCCTCCCGCCAAAAGGAGCCAAAAGATGTCTATACCCGTCCCCAAAGCCCCAAGTCCCTGGCCCCAAGTTTTCTTGTATTAAGGGCCCTCTGCAAAGAATTGGGATGTTCCAAAATGTGTTCACCCAAGACAAGCAATGGAAGGGCTAGAGAATCAACCAAAACATCCGCCAGCATCAGCAGTTATCTTGCACAGAAGCCAGTGAAAGATGTGAACACAGCTAAATTTCGCCCAGAAGTGTGAATGAATGGACAAGAGACAGATATGAAGTTAGGGGATCACAATTTCACAACACAGCTGCTGTAGCAAACAGAGACATTCTCATCTGAGTTCACGAGCAGCAAATTGTTTCCTCTTCTCCAAGAGTGCCTCTTGCTCTTGGCTAGCGTGTTAGCTAAGAGCAGGGTCGAGGTAAGACCAAGGGTGGTAGCTGTAAAGTCATCCAGTGCAGTCGGTGAGCTGGAGAAAAGGCAGGAGCCTGGCTGATCTACTTTAGGTGTGAAAGCCCCATATCTGAGAGTGCATCACAGAAAATGCTGCTAGTCCACATATGTTGACTGCACAAACTAAGAGAAAAATGACTGGATTTACTTTATCTGCAATTCCACAATGCTTTTCTGTACTGTCCCAGGGTGCAGGAAGGAAATGACAGCTTCAAGACACGTACAGGCCCTCTGGAAAGAGTAATGAACTGTGTTTATTCGATCTCTAGGATAGGGAATTATTTTTGCCTGGTGGAAAAAGTCTATCAAAATCATTCCACAGGGACTGTGCAGAGAGGTGAAAGCCAATTTTTTTAAAATATATTTTTTAAAGCTTTTCAGCATTTTTATGAGAAAGGATAGCACAGAGAGACAAGGAAAATGGGTAGTGACCAAGAGCAGGAAAGATATGCATCAGAGATCAGCGGCTGGATTCATACCACAGATGTCGCAGCCTGTAGTGTTCTACAGGCTGTGCTACTGAGACTCCTTAAAGACAAATTTAGTCCTTTTCAATGAACAAATACAATTTCTCGCATCTTTACTTTCCTCATGTGTTGAATGCTCCACTAGTTTTCATTTGATTACAGTTGTCATGATAACTGCCACATGGGCAGGGATGTTTACATGCTGGCCATGCAGTGCATTAACTTTGTTGTGATTGAATATGGCCGCAGTACCTCCCTGGTTGGACAGCCTGTGCTTGGTAATAGTGCCACTAGCCTCAGTTGCTGGAAAAAAACTCATACGTTTGTTAAGCCTCTGAGCAGGCAGATTGCACCCAAGCACGTACAGTTGGTGATCCGGTGCAGAACTTGCAATCCAACTGGCAGGATCAAGCCATGGTTTTAGTGGTGCAGTGGTGTGTGTGTGTGTGTGTGTGTGTGTTTTTTTTTTTTTTTTTTTTTGGGGGGTGTTTATAGATAGAAGGACGCATATAAATGCGTGCATCACAGGAGATTGGAAGCACTGTAGAGGAAATGCATGCCAAGAAATGGAGGGAGAAAAATAAAGGCATTGGACCAGAATGCATTTCATAATCTTTGCACTGAATTGAATGAACTCATTCCAAAATAAATCAGAATTAATTTCAAAATGATAATTATAAACAGGCATAAATTATAAACATTCAGAAAATTTATTATTAACCATATTATGTCTCATTACAGGGTGTAACACAATTCCAAACTCTTCCATACCTGAAAATAGAAGTGAATATTGTAAAGTAATCGTCAATTAATTATGAATGACACTTAATATTTTATGATCAGAGGACAGATACAAACAACTTAAAAGGTGCCCTTTGACGAAACAGATTATGCCTGGTGGTGACTGCTGTAGAAATTAAGAATTACTGTGCCATCAAGTGGCGCACTACAGTCAGATTTTGTATTTTAATGAAGTCCTGGCTGCAGGTCATTATAACTCCAGCGGAGAATACACAGCTCAGGTTGTGGGATGCACTACATTAGTCATCTGGCTGATGTTTTTATCCGAAGCGACTTACAGTTGAGTAGATTAAACAGGGGCTAATCTGTACTGGAACAATGAGGGTGTTTAAGGGTTTTGATCGAGCGCCAAACAGCTGCACTAATCTCATTGTGGTTACACTGAACCACCAACCCAGTACGTCCCAGCAAAATTTGCTTGGCCCGAGGCCATTGGTTGACCATGCAAATTAAAAGGAAGGTGCACTTTCGCAAACAAAGCAAGGTTTTGGAATTGTTCTGAACGTCTTTGAAGGGGCGATTTTTTTCCCCCCATTTTTGTTAACACAACAAGTGTTTTCCATGCAAAGTGAGAGAGGTGTTTACAGGCAGTCTGGGGTTCAGCCTATATTTAAATGAGTTCTGGGAGTTCTAGGAACTGCTAATTACAAGAGGGCTGAAGTGCAAATCATATGCATGAGCAGCTGTGTACATTTACATATCACAGCTAAGGCATGAGTGTGCGTGGATGTGTGTGTGTGCGGGAGAGAGTGATTGAGACAGAGTGAGAGAAAGAAAGAGAGAGAAGTGGATAGCATAGGATGCATTCACAATGAAATAGCTTGGCATTATCCACCTGAATATGCATCCAAAATACCTACTGTATATTCAAGCCTTGTTGCTAAAATATCTTAATTCGCTGCTGGGTCAGCTCATTAGGTAAAAGCGCTGCTTGGGAGGCCACCATGGTCTCTCAGGTGAAATCTGGCCGTGCCAGTGCCGACTGTAGACAGCAGCAGCCTTGTGAAAGCAGTACGTATTTGGCTTCGTGCTGTTCAGGGATAGGGGAGGGATACAGTCGGTTAGGATTAGCATAGTTTGTTGCTCAAGCACTTCCTGCTGGCCAACTGGATCTTCAGGTTTCCACTGCCCTCGATCTGAGCATGTCAGGTCTGTGGCCACGAGTGAAAAGAAGCAGCATCTGACAGGCGCATGTTTAGGTGGAACTCTCAGTGCTCTCCTGAGATGGTAGCATTCGTCACTATGAGCATATTCTTGTACAGAATTTTGTCGATTTGGACATTTGTGATTTGTGTGGGGTTGGAGATGCCAAATGAATGAAAAAAAGGAAAAATTAATTCTGATTTTGTGCTATAAAATGAATTTTTCTTTTTTTTTTTTTGCAAAATGACTGAAAATGCAAATTCAAGATACTGACTGTCATAAAGGAGAGGACCAGCTTAAACGATGCCTTCCAGCAAGCATGCACAAACTGCATTTGCCATCGCCTATGAGAGTCACTATAAGTGGACAAAACTGGAATTAATCAACGCCATCTAGATCCAGTTGCATTAAATTTTCCACAAAATTATCAAATTAGTCTTGGTAACCAAGTGTGTAAATGGCTTCCTGAGTACATGATTATTCCTATCAGATATGAACCAACCGTTCAAATAATGCTACACTTAAGTTAATTGTCCAAAAGCATTTTATGCTTTTATATCATTTGCTCTATTTCACCAAATGGAATCTGGTAGGAAAAAAAAAACCCATTCAAAACAAACTACTGGTAGCACTTTGCTACCATACAGAACCTCAGAACCCCGGATCTCCCCTGGCCTAAGAAACGACTGCTCCAAATACAGACCGAAGTGTCTGAATGACCAGCTGCTCACATTGGTCAGTATTAATCTCCCCCATCTCTCTCTCTCACCCTCTCCCTCTATCTCTGTCTCTCTCTTTCTCTCTCGCTCCTCTCATCATGCCAATAAGTCAGGCCAGTAAAGGAAGTTGAAATTGAAATGGAGAAATTGAGAGGGAGTGAGAGAGAGAGCAAGAGAAAAGGAAATAAAGCCAGACGGTGAAGATCCAGATGAGCACAGCCTCCCCCTGCTGAGGCAGGCAGGTGCGTTAACATTCAGCTGCTAACGCAATACCTGCAGCTGCCTCACCACAGCAGAGTCTTAACGCTACTAATGGATGCTAACTAACAATAGCACTCCAAATATTCCATGTCCATTAGCATCAGCATTAAGGGGTTCAGGACAGGACATGACATTTAATAGACGCCCGTCACCACAGTAACTTCCACGGCTTTTGTATTGCTGAAATAAAACAAATTTTATACTTAATCTTAATCATAAAGAGGGAGCGCGGTGTCATGGCTGCGATTCATTTGTGGGCACGAGGCTGACGGCACAGCCATGACGAAATTTAGTATAATACCATGACCTCTCGTGCGATATTGCGATGATACAACAGTTTGATAAGCAACACATTTACAAACAAACAATGAATAATTCACATTTCACAACAAATAGGTCAAATGCTGTATTTTATTTATTCTTTTCTCCGCCAAAGAAAATAGTTCCCATGGAAGACAAACTGCATTGTGCATTTTCAGCTACTATTCATTGCACAGACACACTAACCGTCCATCAGTTACTTGTCTCGTTCCCTGCTGGATGGCCCTGGATGTTCCCAGGGGCTTCAGTAACCTCACCCTTTACCACTCGATTGTCCTCAAGCTGTTCTCGCTCAAGTTTGCCTGATTAACAATCAAACAATTTATCGAATGAATGACCAAGACCAATCCTTGATCCATAATAAGAAATGATCATGAAAAAAATTAATGCCTATTGCCAACATTTCTACAATTGATACAACATTTTTAGGATGGAAACATAAATGCAAAAAATCCGAAACTTTCGCTGACTTCGCAGCATTTATTTTCGCCAACACTCAGCTTTGCATCGTACCCAACAACGCCCTTTAGCCGCGACTACATTTAGAATACAGAACGGATTCTCGGGGCTTATTGCTTGATGAGCCTCGCAAACTAATTTACAAAAATCTGTGCTATTTCAAGAGCTACACAAGAGCAGAAATTATAAAGATATTGATGTTTTATGTAGTCATTTATGTGCGGAAGAAAACGCGTCATAATTTTTTGGTGCAATGTATAACAATGCTATCAAAAATAAATTAGACTGTCATCGGTTTTACCAATTAGTCTGAGCAACGGTTGCTAATCAGGAGAAGCAAACTGCGAGAGGTGTAGGTTATTAAGCAGTGAAAGGTGAGGTTACCGCTGGCCTTTGTTTCTGCCGACGGACTGCCACTGATGATTTGTACATTCCAGTTAAAGGTGCATCAGGTGAAATATCAATTCTGTGAGATTTTATGATTCATTTCAGCATTTCTCCAAACTGTCCAAGTCTGCAGATGTGATTTTTGCACAGCTGAGAATTTGTGCTGTTAAAGCTGGCCTCTCTTCCTACTTTTCCTTTTCATTTAACAAACTTACATATTGTAGGTCAAAAGTTACATTCGCGAAAAATGTTGCATTTGCTATGTCTGCTTTGATGTTATTAAAGTAGCCTATTATCAGAAGTCTTCAAAAAAATGAATGAACAAATAACACACGAGTAATTAGAATATTATGTAGCCAACAAAGGCGAGTGGGGTGATAAATATAATAAAATGTCAGGGTGATGTTACACTGAATATCAGAACTCCTAGAAGGCGTCTTGTCCATTCAGAATGCAGGACCGGATCTACTGTAAAATACTGGATATTTGGGTGGATATTAATTGGCTTGAGTTAAGTAACTTGCTCATGTGTACGACGTATACGACAGCTGAGATTTGGCTGTTACCTTGAATGCCCTGCTCCCTATTTGCAATATACTCTACAGTATATTCGTGAAACATTCAATTCTGGGTAAGCGGTGTTAAATGCACCGCAAAATATTTTTCTCACCAAAAGTAAAAAAGTGGATGGACCTAAAACCCTACAAGAACAGACTCATCGCTTAAATAATTGCAGCTTAATATACTGAGCAGAGTAAAAATCAAAATACTAATGCATTTTAAATCCCCTGAGCTGTGTACCTTCCTAAGGCACTTACAAGGACACGAGTTGAACCGTGTGAGAAGTATAATTTTTACTCAGCTTAGTAAATAAATCTTAAATCATATGGGTGGTGGAGAGTTTGTGTGGGTGTTTACATGTCAGGCTAGGCAGAATCTCTTCCCATAGGTAGCATCGCCCTCAAAACTCAGGAATTAGCAGGTTTAATAATGTACGTAATTGATGAATGAATTTTGTGAGGAGCAATGACCATCAACTGTCTTACCCATCGGCAGGGCAGGGGTGTCACTACGGGGGGGGGTTGGGCATGCTCTTCCAAAACTATAGATGAGTTTAATTAATAATGTACATTATCGTGATTTTGGTAAAATATCAATTTACCCGGAGTCGGGGTGCTAGTTTGGCAATAGTTCCCAAACTACAGATAAATAAACTGATAATATACCTTATTAGGGCAGGCTAGAGCACAGTTTAGGGGAGCTATATTCCTCTCCCTAAAATAGACCAAGTGACAGTCCTGCCACTGGCAAATGTCGCTGTAGGTATGTGGTACAGTCTGTTGAAATTACCTTTAAATACCAGGCAGATGGGTGTTTCAGTTCTTACCGTGACAGACATTAATAGACCCATAGCTGGGAGACGCAATTAAAGTCGATGGATGTTCAGTGACAGATTCATTGGGTTCATTACATAGAGTAATATCAGGCACATCTGACAACTTAGCAAGATTCACAACAGGAACGCATGCTTGCTTTTCTGTGTTGATGAGTGCGAACATGATTTTTTTTGTTGCTTTATGCAATAGAACATCTTGTACATGTTGCTCTCTCATTGCTCACTAAAGTAGATTTGTACGCCAAAAACTATTTGTGTATTTAATCAGCAACATGAGACAAAAAAGGTACGGAAACAGACATAGTCAGGTGGATTATTATTTGAACTGCGCCGCATTTGAAAAGGGTTGCAATTTCTACAGGGTGCACTCAGTATGGATGTCTCTCAAATGTTTGAAGTGAACTGTGTAGGCATTACAGGCCTTAAAAAATGTACCCAAGTACATACAGACGTCACTGAATGTAAAAAATATTAGTGTACCCGCCTTTTACTCAGCCTAAATGAAATATAAACATGATAATTATGCCTGTTTTGCTGAACAATGATGACTGCCAGATGATGCCAGGATTCCTGCCTGTCCAGATGCGATCTCTGATGTACAGACAGTGTCACAGTTGTCCAAACCACCCACAACCTGAACCCCGGCCAGTCGAACTCGCTCATCTCGCCGTTATAACCAAGTATGACAGGGCCTGCATCTGTGAGGAGACGCTGCTGTGGATGATGTAAGTGTCACTGCAGATGGCTGGCTGACGAACGGCCGATGCCATGTTGGCGGTTGCCGTGGTATCTCGACGATGGAAGCTCTGCTCCTCGGCTGTTTGGGGAAAAAAAATTGTGTGGAGAAAGTGGAAGTGTACTTAAGGAAGATGGTGGGCATTTGGGCTCAATGACTTTACATTTCCTGTATGAATGGGACGCTGTCCATTCAGGCTTTGCATGATGCTGCACACAGTCAGCTTATGGGTGAAGGGGATGGTGAGGATAGTTAAATTCCAGTCCTGGGGGGTCAGGGGGTGGTGAGAGCGGTCAAACTCCAGTCGGGGGCCAGAGGATGGTGAGGGTGGTCAAACTCCAGTCCTGGGGGGTCAGGGGATGGTGAGGGTGGTTAAACTTCAGTCCTCGGGGGGTCAAACTCCAGTCCTGGGGGGGGGGGCTCAGGGGTGGTGAGGGTGGTTAAACTCCAGTCCTGGGGGGTCAGGGGGAGGTGAGGATGGTTAACCTCCAGTCCTGGGGGGTCATGGGGTGGTGAGGATGGTCAAACTCCAGTCCTGGGGGGTCAGGGGGTGGTGAGGGTGGTTAAACTCCAGTCCTGGGGGTCTGGGGGTGTTGAGGGTGGTTAAACTCCGGTCCTGGGGGGCAAAGGGGTGGTGAGGGTGGTCAAACTCCAGTCCTGGGGGGTCAGGGGGTGGTAAGGATGGTTAAACTCCAGTCCTGGGGGGTCAGGGGTGGTGAGGATGGTTAAACTCTAGTCCTGGGGGGTCAGGGGGTGGTAAGGATGGTTAAACTCCAGCCCTGGGGGTCAGGGGGTGGTGAGGGTGGTTAAACTACAGTCCTGGGGGCCACAGTGTCTTCAGACTTTTATGGTCTCCTTTCAGCCTGCTTGCCAGTTAATGCCTTGAGAACAATGAGTATCAACATTCTAGTCAAACAGTGACATAAACAAATCCTCTTTTGGGATAAACCTACCCTAAACCAGCAGCCTCTGTGGCCCTTCAGTATTGCATTTCAACACCCATGGCTCAGAGGAAAGAGAAATACTACTCATTCCTATTCATTTCTGTTGATTTAATGCAGAATAACTGTTGTATGGGCATGAATAACAACTGATAGTTCGCACTATTCAGAATCACAGTCATAAAGCAAAAATGCGTTTTTTTTTTTTTTTTTTTTATTTGGCATCTCCAATCCCTCCCGAATCTGGAATTCCAACTTGGTCAACTATGTACAAGGCTTACTCGTATGCAACCCCTTGCTGCTAATTCAGAAGCACGCGCTTGTCAGCCTGCTGTTTCTTATACACTCATTGGTTGAATCTTCGCAAGTTCAGAGCGAGGGCGGAGGATACCCTGACATGAACAGGCTTAGAATCTTCCTGACAAGCGCCCGTCTGGCCAACAGGAGGCGCTTGAGCAACGAACAAGGCAACTATTATTTTCCCTTCCTGGCAGTCCCTTCCCAATTTGCAACCCTGTAGCGCAATAGCCAATTTTGCGCTACTCTGAAAACGCTGCCGATCACTGCTGGCTGGCATGAGGCGGGGATTGAACCCGTGACGTGATAGTCACTTCTGCTTCGCAACGTGATGCTTTACCAAGTGAGCTACCCGGCAGCTAAAATACGTATTTTTTATTTGTTGCTATTTTTTGCTGCCAATCATTTATTACAAATCAGTACGTGTCGTGTGGTGTGTATGTCTATGCCTATAACTTCATTAAGCGATCAAGCAATCTGGACATAGCCAACTAGAATTGGAATATGATAGTTTCAACTCATCTGCAAGCGTGAGTCAAAAATTATTGCAAGTATGCCCGTACATAAAAAAATACAATGAGGTAATCCAAGGTTATCACTGCCTAACTGAAAAATTTGTGAGAAAGGGAAGTTTTAGAACAAGGTACCATTGCTTAAGTGAAATTACTTTTTCGCCCTTCTAAAAACGAGTTTATTTTGTGATTGGCTGTTCATTACAGTTGGCAGTTGCAGGAAGGTTATTCCCATAATACAAAAGACAAATGCTCAGAAGGTCTGTAGAGATAAGTTTGGCGCGTGCCTAACGGTAAACAGCGCTGAAATCCATTTGTCTACACAGGCTTTGGAACGTTCGAGATAAATTCCTGTTAGTCACTGCTATGCCTGGCATGTCAAATAAACAAGGAAGCCCAAATGCGCTCCATAAATAGGAGCAAAATTTCACATACTGGCGGACAGAATCTGTCAGCTGGACCTGTTTGCTCGACCACCGTGATGTCACAATAAGTGATGTCAGAGACCGTGCTCACTGTGACATCGCAATGGTCTAGGAGTCATGCTGCGTCCTATTATTCACCTTATTTACCACAGAGTGAGGCGGCTGGCTATTTTGCGAAGGAACTTTCGTTTGAGCACGTGACTCAGTTCAGAGTGGTGGTAAACAAATCAGGCTGAGTCATCTATTTTGTGCTGCTAGCTTGGTGGGTTGAACGCTGATTCTTAATAGCAAAACATTAAAGGGAATATAGCATGTGTCGGAAGGTTGTCTGAACATTATGCTTTCTGTCAAATTTCGCTAGCAAGCTAGCTGCTGACGGCGATGTCTTTGCGTTCTCCTGAACCGGCTTTTTATTAAATCAGAAAATTAAGTTGCAAAATAATTTGATATGGAAGTGGATGAAGTGGGCGGGGCTGCACAAGGTCAATAGCGGGAGTTGGGAATTGGCAAGTGGGAATTAAGTCATTTACAACCGTTATGCGGTCCCAGTGAATGTCAATGTTGTTGGGAAAAATGAACGCGCACATTAAAGTTTCTGTTTTGCTTCCTCTGTTTGAGCGCACCACTGAGGCAAAAACACCTGGTAACAACTGAGCAGCTCAACATTGTAGGTTTAACCAACAACTGCATCCACTTGTTCATTGATCAAAGGGTTATTTTGCTGAACATGAAAATCTTTAACTTGTGTTACAATGTGTTGAAGCATTAACCAGTGATGGCATCAGCAGCCATGTTGATATGATGTCATATACAGTAATGAACTCAAGGATGAGAAGTCTTAACCAACTTTGCAACTAGGAAATCAAAAATAGTAATACATTCTATTTTTGTCCTAGTCAGAGGCCTGGAATCCCGAGTGATAATCGAAAGCATTATCAATGTATATCTCTTGGAGGCTCAAACTGCTAAACCACTGTGCAGTCACAGCGCGCAGTGTCAGAGATAGTAGTACAAGCTCCACATAACTAAATTCCATACAATCCCACGAACGCTTTGTGTTCGTGTGCCAGACATTTGTTTTGACACTCCATTCCCCATTCAAGAGCTGGAATCCACAGGCAGGCTCAGCCGTTTCCATGTCAAACAAGGAAACTAAAGTTTACGCTCTGGAGAGCACATAGCACGCCTCGTTGGTCCCTCCAGAGGGAGAGCGTCAGCACGGCCAGTTTCCAGCTCTATTTTGTCGAACATAATTAGAAAGTGCAGCTCCTTCAATAGGCTGGATTATTGGTGGGAGTGCCCCGATGTCGATGAGCACTGTTAGCCTTGTTATTTTCCCTCCATTGTTGTCCCTTGAGTGAAAGCCAGAATACATCCGCAAAGGTGTTTTCACTCACAAGATCTTATTATCCACACCAGGCATGGAAAGAATTGTGCGTGGTCTGTCCTTTTCTGGTCATGCTCCTCTTCAATTAATTGGAGATCCAAACCTTTTACTGTAGAAAGACCTCACCACAAAGAAGTCACACAAACTGTATCTTTTGCTCCGTAAACGTGGACAAAGCAAGGAGAGAAGGTCGCCTCAGACAAACGGTGCAAATCGTTAAATCGCCAAGAAAGGATTTTTGTTTTCAATGGCGTCAAATTACACCCAATATACAATGCAGCTGTTTAACACAGCCTCATCTTCAGAATTCTATGACAGATAATGCAAGAATAGGCAGAAATGTATTCTACGATGGAACTGCTAATGGAAATGTATCCATTCATTGGCCATTTTGAAAAGAGTTTTGATGGCATCAGTGATAAAATTGATTTAATTTTTCACCTTTGATGAGACTCTCATTTTAAAAAAGAATAAAAGAGAAAGCCATTCTATAATCTTCATTTTTACAATTTTTCTATTCCATTTGCCGCTCTGAAAACACAATCATTTTAAATCTATATCTCTGTGCTGCCAGACAAGCGTTTGGGTGGATTTTTTCTTACAGGAGAATTTGTACAACCCAATTCCGAAATAGTTGGGACCAAGTGTCAATTGTGAATAAAATAAAAATGCCATGACTTTCAGATCAGATGAGCCAATATGTTATTTACAATAGAACATAGATAACATTTCAAATGTTGAAACTGAGACATTTTACATTTTTATCCACAATATGAGCTTATTTCAAATTTTCTGGCTGCAACAGGTCCCAAAAAAGTTGGGACTCAGGCAAAAAAAGGGCTGAAAAAGCAATTAATATATAAGAGAATCAGCTGAAAGAACATTAAGCAAGTATTTAAGTTAACTGGCATCAGGTGTGTAACATGATTGACAATAAAAGGGATGTCTTAGAGAGGCTGAGTCTCTCAGAAGTAAAGATGGCCAGAGGCTCTCCAAACTGAGAAGGCTTGCGTAAAAAAATTGTGGAATACTTTAAAAACAATGTTCCTCATCATCAAATTGCAAAGGCTTTGAAGGTCTCATCATCGACAGTGCATAACATCATCAAAAGATTCAGAGAAACTGGAAAAATCTCTGTGCATAAGGGACAAAGCCGAAGACCTTTACTGGATGCCCATGATCTTCGGGCCCTCAGACGCCGCTGCATCACTCACCGGCATGATTCTGTCATTGACATTACTAAATAGGCCCAGGAATACTTCAAGAAACCACTGTCTGTAAACACAGTCCGCCATGCCATCCACAGATGCCACCTAAAACGCTATCATGCAAAAAGGAAGCCATTGTTGAGCATGATCCAGAAGCGCCGCTATGTTCTGTGGGCCAAGGCTCATTTAAAATGGACTGTAGCAAAGTAGCAAAGTGTCCTGTGGTCAGACGAGTCCACATTTGACATTCTTGTTGGAAATCATGGGTGTCGTGTCCTCCAGGCTAAAGAGGAGAAAGACCACCCCTCCTGTTATCAGCGTTCAGTTCAAAAGCCAGCATCTCTGATAGTATGGGGATGCATTAGTGCATATGGTGTGGGACACTTGCATGTTTTAAAAAGCACCATGAATGCTGGAAGGTATGTAAAGGTTTTAGAGCAACATATGCTCCCCACCAGACAACATCTATTCCAGGGAAGGCCTTGTGTATTTCAGCAGGACAATGCAAAACCACATACTGCAGCTATTACAACAGCATGGCTTCGTAGTAGAAGAGTCCGTGTGCTGAACTGGCCTGCCTGCAGTCCTGATCTTTCACCGATTGAGAACATTTGGTGCATAATTAAACAAAAAGTCCGTCAAAGGAGATCCAAAACTCTCCAGCAGCTGGAAGCCTGTATTAAACAAGAGTGAGATCAAATTCCAATGGCTGAACTCAAGAAACTTGTCTCCTCAATGCCCAGACGCCTCCACTCTGTGTTAAAAAGAAGAGGGGATGCTACAGCATGGTAAACAGGCCCCGTCCCAACTTTTTTGAGACCTGTAGCAGCCATCAAATTTGAAATGAGCTCATTTTGTGGATAAAATTGTAAAATTTCTCGGTTTCAACATTTGCTATGTTATCTCTATTCTATTGTGAATAAAATGCTGGCTTATGTGATTTGAAAGTCACTGCATTTTGATTTTATTCACAATTTACACTTTGTCCCAACTACTTCGGAATTGGGGTTGTATAACTATTTTGATTTTGATGCAGTCCAAGGGCAAAATACAATGTGTTTTTTTTTTTTTTTTTTTTTGGTACCATGCGTTCACAACAATTGCACTGTATATAAAAAGCACAAGACAAATAATATTAATTAGAATTTTTTTTTTGCAATATTTATTCACATTTTTCAATGGGAAATAAAGTTGTTTTAAATTTTTAATTCCATTCCAGCGGAGGGAAACAGTAAGGGTTGAAAAGAGGAACTCTGCACAGAGAGCAAGACGGCAGGGCATTGTTTAATGCATACACCAAGCTGCGACACTTTGGGAAGCGAAAGATGGATGGCTGCATAATGAAAGGCGGCAGGGATGTTGTATGTCGGTATAACCTGAACTGTATCAGCACCCAAACACTCACACTCACCACCATTCTAATTGACTGTAATAGGATTCCCAGTTACACAGTGGCCTTTCCACCGAGGGCCACCGATTGTGTTCAGCAAAAATGAGCATGAATAATGTATGGCCCTCCGCATGCATTTCAACATCCTTAGGCCAGCGGCAGGGCCCCGGAGCAGCAGTAACCAACCCAGTTCCTGGAGATCCACCGTCATAAAAGTTTTTAGTTCAACCCGAATTAAGTGCAATTGACTCAACTAATTAGCAACGGATCTCTTGCTGGTGAATGATATGAGCTTTGCTGGGGCTGACGTGAAAACTTACAGGAACAGGGTTAGTAACCACAGCTGTTGAAGATCCCAGTGAAGAAAGTGCCTTGAGTAAGCATTGATTTGAATTAGAATCATTATTTAGCTTGTAGTAAACAGAAAACCTGCTTTTTCAGCGCATGTGCCATTTAAAGATGTCGCAGCTCAAATGGCAGTCTCGTTTTTAGTGTTAAATTTGACATTTCCTGGCAAGTGAAAAGGACAGTTCGTCTGAGGTTTTGTTTGTAATTGAAGTTCGACTGAAATCTGACAGAGAGCACAACTATTTTCAAATTTATGATGATTTATAATGACTGAGTCTCTCCATCTCTCATGCTTATGGTCACAGCGAGCGCATCATATTATAATATCAGTTCACATTCCTCAGTCTGCTATTTTTGCCTGTTGTGATTGAAAATCCTGTTTTTGACAAATCCATTTGTGACAGATAATTAGTGTGCTCAAGATACACGGTATACACCAAAGAATATACACTGTGCGTACGTACTACGTGTGCCCATTTTTCCCAGGAAATGTTTTGCAAGTAACTTCCTCACCACCGTCTTATTGCGAGCAGCTATTAGAATGAGGGCTTTGAAATTTACTGCACCAGTGCAAGACTCTTGCACACAGTTTTGCTTCCCTTGACATTATTCACATTTAAAAATGTACCCCGCTCAATGGGACATCAGTGGCCACAGAAGAAAGGCTAATAAAGCCGCAAAGCCGTTAGCTGGAGTTTTTGTAGATCCAGAGACCTACTTTCAGAGCTGCTGTAATGGCAGCCTTATCTTCTCTTCTGGGGCCGTTCTATAAAAAGGTTTACATCTCAGCCGTCCCTTTGGTGCCTATTATAGGAGGGTAGTAGTCATTAATCACTGTAGTGTAAGCATTTTGGAGCCGTATTCATGCCGGGCGCCCAATACTCATTCATTAACGTAGCTCGCACCACTCTTTTCTTAGAGTCCAACTCCAGTTCAGTTACACCTGTGTACCCTAGAGTCTCGTCTTTTGCTGACAGATCTTTTCTTGTCCCCGCCCCCACCCCCGTTACAGTACGAGCTGCTCTGCAAACGCTATTTTCTTCACACTCCAGACCATTGTTTGCAAGCCCTTTTTCTCTTAAGCCGCCGAGAGGTTGGCGTGATGGATTGTCCCACAGTTGATCATTCACCTCGACGTGACATTCGCACTGTCAACGTAATGGTCTGAACTTGCCATGGGAATCACTTATTCATTTATTTGTTTACTTTGGGTCATGCCAGTGTGAACACACAAAAAAATGTCGGTTTCCTGGGTTTAATCTATTCATTAGTCCTCGGTGCAAGAAACAATCCTTCTAGCATTTTTATATGTGATTCTCCTGTAGATGTCTGTCATGAAAACTTAAAAGGCAGACGCCGTGCTGTATAACAGATATAATAAGCATGTACATGCATATGTACTTAGACAGGAAGGGAAAACAGTGTAAACATGAATAAGGAAAACACTGCATAAACGTATTGAATAACCTCCTTATTAAGAGCTGCTAAAGCCAATGCCTTGTAGAACACATAATGCAGCACTGTGTTATTGTATAGCAATGAAGAAGAAAATTGTATGTGATGACTATATGCTGCTCTTAAGGTTTTTGCTTTTAAACATCAATGCACTTTCCTGTTTTGTAACACGTTTATGACTGCATATGTGGTTACACTGAAATGTTTTGCATGCTGTTTCTCTTACAGTATTTTTTCTTCCAATACTGGAAAAGGTATTTGCTTTCCTGACATAATGATTCTCTCTAAAATTCAAACATTCAAATGCTTCATATGATAATGAACATGTAAATAAAAGTGAATATTTTAATTATATACATCTATGAAATCTCATATTACAATAGTTTGAACAACAACAACAGGTACTAATGTACGGGCCAATGTAAAAGAATACATTATAGGTCAAATAGTTCATGATATACAGTACATCATACAGAATCTTGCTTGCTAATGTTGTATATTTACATTGACATAACAGTAAGTCCATATATTAGCTTGGGTTTATTCATGACAGTGAGAAATCAGTGCAATCATTCATTCCCTCAGTCATTCATTTAGTCATCCATTGTAATTGCATTGAAACTGAATCAATATTCACTTGATGCAATTGCAACAGCCAGATCCTAAAATAGTACGCTTCTGGGAAATGTACGCACGTCAGACCTCCCCCGAAAAATGTGCTCAGTAACAATGGCAAATAACACATCTTTGACGCTGAAATTATTTTTAACTTTATTCTTCCCGGTGCTGCCGCAATCCAAATGCACACAGAGATCTGGGAACAAAACCCTGAAACATGGAATAAGTACCTGAACTTTATTCAAAAAAACAAAGCGGGGTGTCGTCCAAGTGCACAGTTCAGGCGGAAACCTTGCCGCACAAATGCCCATTACATGAAGCGCGAAGGCTCTTGAAACAGCACGATGGACAGTACAGCCAGAATACCAGTCAGCCATTTTCTGTACCTAAATCACAGCTTGTTGGTTGGCGCACAGACAACACAGGCGGAGAATCCAGCCTCAGGACGAGCTCATTACTAGTATCCTTCGTGCGTCCCGCGGTGAAGCGAAAAGCCGTGCCCATGCAGCAGTGTGTTCAGACCAAGAGCACCCCGCAACCTTTACCGCTATCCCCACAGCGTTCAGCCCTAAACCAGAATGTTATTATGAGTGACATCTCAACCTTTACACCAATCTTAACAGCGAAGAGGCTCAGCAGAAGAAGTTAGGAACAACCAAATCCCAAGTAAAAATCAGCTCCTTTATTTGACTTTCTCATAATCACCTGGACTTGCTCATTAGTTCCGCTCTGCAGCCAGAATTTATACATGGGCAGAAGAAACTAAAAGAGCTTGTACTGACTTCCCATCTGTCCGAGCAAACAGCAGAGACACACATTACTGTCACTTAGTACCTGGAGGACCATTATACCAGACCAGGGAGAAAAACATTACATTTTGTGAACTTTTTCATTCCAAGCCTCACTGCACGTGTAAAGGCATATAGTTCTGAAGTGTACAAGAACTGTTTGACCCTATCAAAGGAGTTAAGTGACTATTTTTTTAGGCATCTGTACATTAGAATTGTGAATGAGACAATTGATGAGTGTCGAGAAATAGATATTCCATTTAAGACATAACTTTGTAGATGTGCCACAAACAGCTTGTTCATATAACACCTACAGTAACAGGTGTGTGCGTGCGAGTGAGAGTGTGTGTGTGTGTGTGTGTGTGTGAGAGAGAGAGAGAGAGAGAGAGAGAGAGAGAGCAGTCCCTTTGCTTTAAACCACAAGTCTCATTGACAGCTCATGAATTACTGTCGAACTGAATGCATGGCTTGATGAAGTGGACTGCTAATCAGCAGGGAGATGAGAAAATCCCTATTGCTTTTCAGCATTTCTGTCACAGAGGACGTGGAACCGAGGAGTTAGATTTCCCTCGATAGTCTCATGAACAAAATCATTGCTAATAGTTTGACCTCGGTTTTGTGAAGCACTCTTAGTTAAGCCCCATATTGACTTAGCAGTAAAAATAATCACCCCATCTGACATGGGCATATTAGAGTCATTTCCCATGGCAAATAAAATCAACCTCATCACCCAGTGCCACATTAAAACAAGACCACATAGAACGAAACTCGGGATAGCCCGAATAAATGACCAATCATCGAATACTGGATGTAATACACAGCTTGTGGTGGCCATAGACATTTCCAATTACTTTCACTGCACAACACACTCATTACCAATGCTGTAACTCTGTTCTGCTCCCAAGTGAACATTTATCTTTTTTAACTTTACAACTCTGCAATTGTATTTGTTAATGTAGCAGCTAAGCAAAGTAAATGCTGATTCAGTCTTGGGCATTGAGATTAATTGTTAGAATAGAATAGAATCTTTATTGTGGTGTTATGGTTGGAACCAGGAGAAACAAACAATCTTACATGACAGAAGATGAGATGAGATACACAATCAACCAGAAGTCACATATACATAATAGCGCATCACTATAGTAGCTGACTGGCAGATTTGACCAATTGACTGACTTGTTAATCTTGGTGAGGTTCCATGTTTACACCTGATATCTCATTTAAGTCACATTACATTTCCATTTACCCTGCAAAGAGAGAGCAGCAGGGCTTTTCCTTTGGGTTATGCCATGGCAGAGAGGCCAGTAAGTACAAGTAACACTATTACATAAAGTCCACATGATTTAGCATTAACAAATATAGTTGTTAACCTAAAACAACTGAAAGGTTAGCCAGCTCATCATTAATTCTTTTTAACAACTACATTAGATAAGGTCAATTAATTAATATAATTAAAACAGCTTAAGTATCTGTTAAAGGACAGTTAAATGAAAGTTTAACATATGCTTTTGCAATTTATAATATATGAATCGTTCATCAACAAAAACATAATCAATAATAGGTCACTTTCATGCTTAATTAACACATTTGTACATTAAGTCCTGCCATTTACTGCATTAGTTAATATAAGTTCTCATGACCCCATCGCAAAGTGTTTCCAACAGAAGGCTGGTGAGTGGTAACGTTCACAGTTTACTTGAGCAGCAAACCGAGAATGACGCTTCGGAGGATTGGCATGTAAACATGACCTTGTTGACAACAGGTGGGTCTAATCTTTCAGACATCCCAATAAAACATGATGGGATGCAATGCCCCTTACAGGAAATTAATCTTCATCTTGTAACTCAAAACAGAGAGCACAAAAACAGAGAAAAAAATTGCAAATGTAGTTCATTACCAGACAATACTTACTTGACCTTAAAGACCTTTTCAACCAGCAATTTAGATTTTCCAGCAAGACTAGAATTAAAGAAACCCTGATCAAACTACAGGCACTCCTAGAGTGCAAACCTCTGCCAAGGCAGCACAGTCCAAATCTTGCTGAGTAGGAGCAAAATTCAGTTATCGTGTGTCATACAATTTCAAAATGGCTGCCGTGGTGGCCATATTGTTTGACTGATCGCAGTGAAAATCAATTGGGTCCATCCCGGATGTAATAGCGACCCACCCACAAAATTTCAGAGATATCTTTTCAATACTTTTTGAGTTATCTTGTTCACAAACAAACAGACAAATGAAAGGTCATTCATAGAATGACGACTTGCCGGAATCATGCACAGATCTCTGAAACAGAATGAATGGAATGGAGTTGGGATCAAGTCTCTAGCTGCAATAGTAGCGAAGTTATGAACCAAAATGTGTTTTGGACCTTTCTGGTGAGCTTGACCTTGACCTTTGACCTTTGCCCTCAAAAAGAGACCGGTCTCTAGCCACAAGGCTAGTCAATGTCGTCACCAAGTTAGGTGAAGATAATGTGAAAATTATGGCCTGTAGAGTGCACACAAACAGACAGACAGACAGACTAAAAAATAAACCAAAATAGAGCGCTGCTTAGGTGACCTTGACCTTTGACCTAGATTTTCCAAAATAGTGCAGTGCTTAGGTCAGGTAACACAGGCCTTGAGTTTATCAACAAATTATGCACTTGGTTTGAAGTGTGTACACCGATTAGAAGCGAAGCTATGGCCACTTAAGTGTTTTTGACATTTTGTGGGACCTTGACCTTTGATGTAGATTCACCAAAATAGTGCAGTACCTAGGTACAGTAACATAGACCTTTCGTTTATCAACAATATGCACTTGGTTTGAAGTCTCTACGATGATTAGAACCGAAGATATGGCTTCTTATGTGTTTTTGACCTTTTGTGTGACCTTGACCTTGACCTTTGATCTAGATTCACCAAAATAGTGCAGTACCTAGGTCAAGTAAGATAGACCTTTCGTTTATCAACAATATGCACTTGGTTTGAAGTCTGTATGACAATTAGAACCGAAGATATGGCTTCATATGTGTTTTTGACCTTTTGTGTGACCTTGACCTCGACCTTTGACCTAGATTAACCAAAATAGTGCAGTGCCTGCCCAGTGCCTGTCCTATGTTGATCATGAAATATGAGCTTAATTGAGCTGAAACTGTGGATGCCACAGTGCAAAGAAACAAACAAACACACAAACAAACAAACAAACAAACAGAGTAATATACTTGCGGAATCCAAGATTCCGGCAAGTAACAAACAAACGGCACCGATCACATAACCTCAGGTAATAATGCAATAAACTGAAAACATCACTATGTAGACATACTATGTACACATTTAATAATCGTGGCCCTTGAGTGTCCAGTGGGATTTAACTTACTTCATGTGGTAGACCAGGGGTGTTCAATCTTATCCGTGAAGGGCCAGTGTGGATGCAGGTCTTTGTTACAGCCCAGGGTTACAGCACCTGATTCAACTAATTAAGTGATCAGGGGGTTCAGTCAAGACCTTGATAATTAGAAGCAGGTGTGTTAGTGTTGGGCTGTCATAAAAACCAGCAGCCACACTGGCCCTTTATGGATAAGATTGGACACCCCTGTGGTAGACAGTACATGCATGTATCAACATTGACAGGTAGTTACATGCTATACTGTATATGTCACATGCTGTAGTGCAAAGTGCCAAAGAATGTAAACACCGCAGCCCTTTTTTTTAACAGCTCCCACCCACATGAAAAACACCGTCCATGACTTAATGAATGTTTAGAAAGATGTGCACATATTTCTATATGACACGGAGCCCTTGAGATCTGTATTGACTTGTTCTCTTAGCTGTGGACCCAGGATGGTCCAATGTCTTTGCAGTACCATAAAATATAAACAAAGAAACATTTGAGTTTCTAGGGCACAATGAAAAAAAAAGCCACCTATATAACAAGTGCTGAGCTTAAGTAGATTTTGCAGAAGTGGTCATTATTGCCTGAAAATGAATATAAAGACTTGATCATATGCGATCTATCTTGAGATGTTAATTATAGTAGACAGGATTCGCATAAATTGAGTTCAGACACACTTTCAATGGGATATCAATAGAAAAGCTCTTATTGCATAGTATGCTGTAAGCACCCCTCATTACTGGTTTTCCGAGCTCCTTCTACCTTGGAGTCAGGTGTGGAGACAGTCCGGCCAATTACAAGCACTCAATGTTCCCTTATTTTGTTATTAAACTGGGAAAAAAGGAAAACCAGGATTGACTATGAATTTGAGGTCCAGATTTGATGACCCCTGATTCTAGAAAAACAAAAATTCTGAGCGTTAACTGTATTCCAAAGTGCATGTCATGAGCACATAATATTGCACACGTGTGGGCTCATAACTGTCAATGAATGAGTAAGAAATCTAAAGATGAAATATCCCCGTGGTCGCGTGAAGAAAAAAGAAAATGGCACAGTCATTAGTCATCCTTGATATTAAATTAATAGGAAAAAATCTCATGTGCTGTACAGGCATGAGTAATTGTTGGGCTTTGTTGTATTTTTTAAAAGAGCTTGCCAATGCTTCAGTATACGTCAAATAGACCCACATCATTTTATAAAATTAGGCTTCATTTCCCTTTACGCGCTTGACAGGTTCAATTTAACTCAGCTGTCGCGGCTGAGCAAATTCAAATACAAAGCATGGTAGGAATTTCCTGCGTGACACTTTACCTCTCGATTCATGGGGAAACAGAATCCAGCCATATTTGATTTATTCATGACAATTGTAGGGTCAAACGCGCATCTCCCAGAGAAACTGCATGTGTGAAATCTGCAAATTACCGCAAACTTCTTTATTTGTGAGAACGTCTCAATGCCGGATAATGAGAGCGGGTTCTTTCTAAGTTCACAGTTGAAATCTAGTTTAGTTTTGGTCTTCACTGCGAAGCAGCATAATCACAGCACGTGCTCGCTCGTGAACAACAAGAGAAATCATTATATGACATAAAGATTCAGTCTCTCATGATTGGTCGAGGTGAACTCTGCCGGTCACTGTTAAACAGTGAAAGAACGCAAGAGGTGAATATAACAATCTGATGACCACTAGCTAAAAATAGATTGGCTTCCCTTCCTTGGGCAAACAGAGTAGAGGTATAATCTGAGGGGGAAATTTATTTTTGGGCAAAGTCACCAAATGTTTTAAGTAGGTTTTTATCATACAGTATTTGACAGGTGATTTTGCATGCAATTTTTACGCCCAAGTGACCATTGAAAGTGAAGTTATGGCTCCCTCCCGATTCATTTAGGCGGGGGTTAGTCTTGCAAGCCTGAAATAACTGCTTGGAGGTGTTGCAAAGATGGCTGTTGAATGGCAAGTCTTCCCTATGAAGACTTTGACAACATATTGCCCCAAGAAAGAACAGGAATACAAAATAATGAGCTTAAAAATCACCTTGAAGCCAAATGATGAATTTGGGCGTGTTGCTTTAACGAATCCAGAGTTCTCTCTTGTGAATGGCTGGGAGTGTAATTTCTCTTCCTAACCACTCTTCGACAGTAGAACTTCTCGGTTTGCAGTGTGGTCAGGAAACCAGAACAACTTTGCTCTTGTCGTTGAGTAGTTAATAATTTATGTGGGGGGTGTTTTCAAGACGGAAATTGGGGCAGAGATTTTTCAGGTTGGGCATCCAATTATGTTGGAGAAGGTGTTAAATAATGATCACAAAAATCTCAGAAAAGTCTTTAGACCAGTTTCTGCAAAGATTGTGTTTTTTTAAAGGTTTATTTCTGCTAAGAAATTGAAATTAACCTGTGAGAGGACTTAGAGAAGTAAAATGTGTTCAGAAAAGATGTTTCAAGTGAAATTGAGCTATTTATTCATATCAGGTTGTCGAGCAAAGACTGAAATTAGCTTTCCATTACTTCTGTGATTATGGCGACAGGGAAAGCATTGTGAGGGTGCTAATTAAGAGTTGCTAAAAGGGTGCATGACTTTCAGGAGCTTAAGGTGACTCATCAAGAGAAAAATAAAATACATAATGATAATAAGTACTACATTTGTGGTATTTCAATATCCATTTTACGGCAACTGCATACTCCTGGCTATTAAAATAGCCATGAAAATCTCACAAAATGGCAGCATGAAATATTTTGAATAATGGTGATGCTGCTCTCCCACCCTTTCCAGTCAAAATCTCCAGTACGCAACCCGCTCTTCTTATAATCTTAAAGCTAATTCAGAAAAGTTCTTCCGATAAATTGTTGAGTAATTCAACATGACTCACTCAATAGCGTCCTCAAACTCTGATTGAGGATTTACGTAATGTGCTTCCAGGAACTGAAACAGAGAACCTTCGAGAACAGCTCACACACAATATGCCGCCATTGAAGAATTCCTGAAATAGATTTCATGCACAGCCTGTTTTTCTCCATTGTCCAAAAAAAAAAAAAAAAAATCACACTTTGAGGCTCATGCAGCTACAAGGCTCTATAAAATCAGCAGGCCCACCAATTGTTGAATCAACTCCCGGTGAAAAATTCCGTATAACTAAATCTTAAAGTAACTTTTTAAAAGTCTATACTGCCATCGTCCCAGTACAGAACTAATTTGATCTGAAGGTTTTTTTTAATAAACATAAATAAAGGAGGGATCATCAAATTATGGCCTCCTGATTCAGAAATCCTGGTTTTCTACCCTGCTTTCACCTGGGAGTCAGGCGTGAAGACAGTCAGGCCAATTAGGAGCACAAATTGTCCACATAATTACCCGAAAGGAAAGAAAACAAGGCTGAATTTGGTGTTGTGGGCTAGACTCAAGACTTGCACAGCATGCACTTAGAGAATACTTCTTATCTACTTCATTCTGATAGAGTCATTGAGCAAATGCTTTTATCTGAAGTGATTTACAATGGAAGCGATTCCTATTAATTCACTTTGGAGACCATCTCAGTGCCCAACAATAATCCCTTGTGTTTCCAAGGGCACTGAAATCATTCTTCTCAGTCATTAAAGTTGCACAAGCCATTTGGTAGCTACATCTGCAGACGCTTCACATTATTCATATTTTTATTTGACACAAATGTGCCTGCTTGGTGCATCTTACTCTGAGAAAAGGGAAATTTCATTGCAAGATGAACAGAATCAATCAGTATTGCCACCTCAGAGAGATGCTTTGGACATAAAATAACGAGAATGAAACATAACAGAACTTGCAAAATCAGATTCAGAATACCCAAAAACAATAATCATTGGAGTAAGGGCAAGAGTGAACAAACATTATCGTGTTTGTGCAGCTTTGTAAACCATTTTACAATACGTACCCAACATGCTGCTTATATTATTTGAATGCCGTTGGATGCTCCTGGAGTTTATAGTGATCAGAATGCATGCATATGCACACACATATACACACACACACACACACACACACACACGTGGGGGCGCGCACACACACACACACACTTACGCTGGCACGCGCACACACACACTCACATACACACATTCTCATGCACACACATTCATACATATACTGAAACATGATCACTGCGGCTTTTTGCTAAATCCTTTCAGTTGTTGAGACCAATTAAAACGCTTACCATTATGCTCCCTTATTAGAATGATGAATTGTATCAGACCGGGGTGGCTGTTAAGTTTATAGTCCATTTAACAATAACATTTGTTATTAGCTGTAGTATCCATGAGTGGTTCCAGAGAGAAATTCCCGAGAGTGTTTGTAGGAATCCATTTTCAATCCAGAGAAGCCACTGGTGTTAGGTCTCCCCATGGTCTCACGTCAACAGACTGCTAATCCTGCAAGTTATGGTGATTAAGCTGTGAGTGAAAGTTTCAGGCAGCTTCATATAGACAAGACAGACAATTAGCACAGAGTAGATAACAAAAAGTCTGGGAACCCATCCACACATTTTAAAATGGTGCTTCTAAACCTCTGTGCTGCGACTCTCTGATTTGTCAAAGTGATGATGAAATGAGTTCCAGTGACCAAAATTCAAATTGTGGTTATTCATACCGCAGAAGACAAAAAAGCAATTTACCTCTCATGTTTATGCTCAGTATTATTTCGTTTTCGTGACCATCATTCATAAAACCTTTAAATACAACCTAGCAAGGAAAAAAAAAATTCCGATTTGGAGAGACCAATGAATTACATAAAGGCAATCATTTATTACAGATTGCGGTGTGTATGGATTAACTGATGTGACGATAGCCTTTCACAAAGTCTTTGGTCCTTGTCTCAACAGGGAGATTTTGTAATTGAGGAGCATTTGCCCTGAGCCGCAGCAGGATAGATCCCCCCACGGAGTCCAGATACTGGTGGTGATGCATGGTCGCTGATGGCTCTGCTGACTGATGGGCTGATGAAGTTGATGAATGATGAACCTGATGAATCAGCGAGACTCAGTGGAGACGGGGAGGTGCAGGGCATGCAAAACAGAAGCATGAAAATACTAAAAGCAGAGAGGGAATCATGTTTAAAAAGATAGCTGCAAGATGATAGGCTAAAGACATAGATGTGTCACAGTGGTATTGGATGAATGTGATCAGCTGATAGGACAGTTGATCTCTCAGTTGACAGCCCCAGACAATGACAGCGGGTATCATAAGTGAGCATGCGTAAGAGGAGTGAAAAGCTGATTGAATGAGAAATAACTACCGGTGGAAGTATGTAAAAGAAGAGTCTTCCTGGCTGAAGTTTTGCAGGAGCTTCATATACTGCATGTATGCAGTCAATTCAGATTTGTATTGGCCTCCATTGAACCAAGTGCATGAAACTTTGCACCATGATCAACAGAATGAAAAGAGCTTAATTTCTGTTTTATAATTGAACAGTTTTTGCTTAAACTCAAATTTTGAATTTTTTTGCTTGGACAACAGAAAACAAAAGCAAGGTCGAAGATGCAAGAGCCGATTATGTTCAAGTCTCCAGTTGTGCTCTACTCAGATATCATACGCAAATAGAGGTCTAAAATTTAGTAGTACTCAAATCTTAAGGATTAACCAGAATTTGATGACAAGAAGAAAAGAAGGCATCCAAAATACAGTAGATGTGCCCCAAACAGTATGTGCTAATACTCAGTGAAAGCATCGATTAATTAACTTGGAATCGAATCAGAATGTAAAATTCCATTTCCCAAAAAGTTTGGTCACTTTGTTAAATGTAAATAAAAACAAAATGCAGTGATTTGCAAATCATTTAAGCTCTATATTTAATTGAAAAAGGTACAAAGACATCATATCAGATGTTGAAACTGAAAAGTTTTAGTGTTTTTTTTTTTGGAAAAATATATGCTTATTTTGAATTTGATAACAGCAAAAACAAAAAAACTTTTCAAAGATGGTGGGAGAGGGGCATGTTTACCCCTGTGTTACATCAACTCTTCTTTTAACAACACTCTGCAAGTGCTTGAGAACTGAAGAGACCACTTACGGTAGTTTTGAAAGCAAAATGTTTTCCCATTCTTGATTGATGTGGATTTCAGCTGCTCAACACTTTGCGGCCTCTTTTATCATTTTTTTACTCATAATGCAGCAAATATTTTCACTGGGTGATAGGTCTGGACTGCAGGCAGGCCAGTATAACACTCAGACTCTTTTCCATCGGAGCCATTTTGTTGTAATATGTCCAAAATGTAGGTTGGGTATTGTCTTGCTGAAATAAGCAAGACCTTATCTGAAAAAGATGTGGTTTGCATGGCAGCATATGTTGCTCCAAAACCTTTATATATCATTCAGCATTAATCTGAATCTGTGTCATCACAGATTTGCAACTTACCCACACCATGTGCATTAATGCACCCCCATACCATCATGGATGCTGGCTTTTTAACAATGCGATGATAACGAGCCAGATGGTTCCTCTCCTTTTTAGCCCAGCGAATGCGGAATCCATAATTTCCAAAAAGAATTTCACATTTTGATTGGTCAGACCACAAGACAGTTTTCCCCTTTACTGCAGTCCTTCTTAAGGGGTGATCTGGGGTTAAATGGGCAAAATTTGATTATTTTTCCAAAACTTTTTTTGAATAAAAATATTGTATAATAACCCACCTTTAATAATCACTAATTGCTACAAGGATTAAAAACTGAATTACACTTTTCAATGCGGTCTAATGCATTTTCCATTGATTTCCTAAGGTATTACTTTTTCCACGTTTCTCATGTTTGTAGCAGCCATAACTTTTTTATTTATCATTGAAAATCAATGAAATTTGGGCTGCAGGTACTTTACTTCATTAGAAATGCAATGACATAGGGAAATTTTGCCTATCTGTTACAAACTTTGAATATTTTGAGTATTTGTCAGATTCTGCGCAGAATAATTTCAAAATTTGAGTAAAATGCCCCAAAATCACAAAAATGATAAATTGGGCAAAGAATAGCTATGTCATTGCATTTGGATAAGCAATGGCTTTTAAATGATGAAAGAAAAACTGAATTCTATCAGAAAGTTAAAGAGAAATTGGTGCCAGAAGTTTTCTGCATATTTAATGAGCTTGCTCGGTTACCATGGCAACCGCATAAACAGAAAAATGCCAACTTGTATCTTTTTTGGTGGTTATTATATATATACCTCTTTAGATTAATTCTGAGTTGTTTCCTGGTGTCATTTTTCATTTAACCCCAGATCACCCCTTAAATGAGCTCGGGCCAGAGAAGGCAGCAGCGTTTCTGGATCTTGTTTATGTATGGTTTTATCTTTACATGGTCGAAATTTATTTTGCATTTGTGAATGCAATGACAAACTGCATGGTTTTCAAAACTTTTTCTGTGCCCATGCAATGTTATCTATAGCAGAATTCTCTCTGTTCAATGTACTGCTGCTTGAGGGCCTGAAGATCATAAATATTCAATATTGGTTTTGGCCTTGCCTCTTGCATAAGGAGATTTCTCTGGATTTTCTGAATCTTTTAATTATATTATATACTGAACTCCTGAAATTCTTTGAGATTTTATGTTGAGAAATGTTATTCTTTCATTGTTAAACTATTTGCCCATGCAGTCTCACACAGAGTGGTGAAGCTCTCACCATATTTACCTCTAAAACCCTCAGCCTCTCTGGGATGCACTTTTTATACTCAACCATGTTACTGACCTGTTGCCAATTAACTTACTTAGCAGTAGGATGTTCCACCAAGTGTATCCTTTAGCATCATACAACTTTTCCAGTCTCTTGTTGCCCCGGTCCCAAATTTCTTGAAATGTGTTGCGGGCATCAAAGTCAAAATGAGCAGATATTTTTAAAAAAAAATGAATAAATTTTGGAGTTCCAACATTTGATATGTTGTCTTTGTATTATTTTCAGTTACATACGCAAATCATTGCACTGATTTTCATTTTACACAGCATCCAAACTTTCAGAGAAACGAGTTTGCATAGTGGAAACTGATACACACTGACGCGAGAGCTAACATGCATGGCTTTCAGGATTATGTGGCCTGCATGTGTTTGTCATATAACCTCACCGTGAAGTTTGCCCGCTGATGTCTTGCATCTGTCTTCCAGTCACAATAGTCAGCCCATTGAGCTCAAGCCCCTTTATTGGAAAGTTCATGGATGGAAGCTGAAATCAGAGATTTGATAATAAGGAGAGACATGGGGAGAGGGACTGTACAAGATGGGTGCGTCGTGACAGCATCTAACAATGGAAACAGACGCTCGGGAGAAGTAAAACAGTTTTACCAGAGCAATACCGTGGGGAGCCAGACAATGCCGCGCATCACTGAACTGTAACATCTAATTATCAAGTGCCGTAAACTGTATTGAATTTGTCAGCTCTTTGGAAAATGCCACTTTCAATGCCTTGCCTTCCCCGAAACCTACAGTTGTCGTTCATTATCCGATCAGAATTGCAAACTGCTCCTCTTCCTTCTGGAAAAGGAAAAATGGGGAAAAAATGAACCCATGAACTTCTAAAAGCTGCAGAGTTTAGCTTGTCCTTAACTTACAAATTTTAATGTTTAAAATTGAGGTCAGATTTCAAAATATACTTTAAAGCATCCACCTGAATTTGAATGGAAAAAAATGAACATATGATAAATTGTGTAACAAAGACAGCTGAACGGGCTCACTAGAGCTTTCTCGCAGAATATGCGGGCGTGGCAATTTGTAATATGTCAATAATTGGTTGAGTTCCTAGCCAATGAAGTTAGGTGGATCACTTGAGTACAATGGGATGTCACCTTGGGATGAAAAGGTTCACGCCCAATTTCAATTCAGCCACTGGGAAAGGATAATGTTTAGATTCATAAATCTATTTAGGGAAAAGTAGTCATCTTCTCATACTTTGTGAATGTATACTGTTTAATTCTAAATTCCAAAAAAGATAGAACTGATTTAATTGCCCAGGGACTTTAAAAAAAGGGAAGTGGAGTGAGCATCATTATCATTGGACAAAACTCAAATTGAGGGCTGAGGCAGGAGGTGGTGAAAAATCTTTGGTTTAAAATACTTTTTTGACGAGTTTTTTTTTTTTTTCTATGCATAAAAGTAGGAGAGCCCACCTGTTCAAACCATAGTTTAATAATTTACACCGTAAGCTTCTGGGACTGTTTGCCCAGCGTCACACTAATACGCCGTCTCATAGGCACTTTTACAGCTTGTACTATTAATTAAATCTCTAAATTTGGTGTGAGGAGATAAGCGTTCTGGCAAAGTGAGAATTGACGGGAAGGCATCTCGGCCTATTTTTAAAATGGCTTTTTTTTCCTCAATAAGATAGCACAGAGAAAGCACAGGGTAAAGTATAGGAAAATCACTATGTTTCTCGAAAGGGGTCACCTGACAGCAGCCTCCTATTTTGCAATATGTTAACACAAAGCTTAGCTCTATGGGACTATCAAATAAAAGCAGCCCACTAGGATCATGAAAATGCACTGTCATGAAGGTGACAGATCACCAAAGTGAATCACTATTGAGAAAATGCCGCACCATAACTGCATCACTTTGGCGGTTCATGTATTGTAGAAAGGTCATGTCTGGTGCAATGACAATGACAGAAAAGCTCACTCAAGTCCTGGTTAGCTATATAAATGCACAGCTCAAGACTACATTAACACAATATAAGAAGCACCACAACTGGAAAATACAGATGGCTTGTTCCTGCCGTTTGCTCAAATGTGTTTCACTTCAGTGACTCAGGAATCTTGGTTTGCATGCTAATTTCTGAATTCCAATAATTAATCATTCCAAAAAATTACACTATTTTGCAGTAGTCTGTGCTTGTTTTCAAAGCCCAGTGTGAAAAAAAACCCAGAATCTGGCACATTTTCTTGACTGAGAGTGTTCTTTGTTGTCTGCGCTACTCCAGTAGCTATACTGTACAGGGATCATGGGAACTTTTATTTATTTGGTTTTCCTGCAAATGTGAACTTTCTCTGTGGCAATCATTGAAAGTGACTTTTGTTTTTGTCAGAGGCATTATGGAGCAATCGGAGAGACACTTCACAGAAGCACTGGCTTTACAGGCAGATAACTTAAGAGGGTCACATTTGTTACACTCAAGTGCACAAGGAGGTGCAACAAATATCAAACCAATAAATCACCTTCGGAGAGAACATTGCCGGAGTCTTGCCTTTCTCACGTCTTCCTCAAACAGAAGATGTCGGGTTCAGTCTTTGCTCTATTGTTTTTTCCAGGCAGTCAAACTGTTCGGCTCGTGATGTGAGTGTCTCATTTATTATTTTCTCCATCAACTGAGGGATCCTAACCAGGAGTAAACGAGGAACTGATCTTCCTCCTGTGAACTGGGCCAGGGCTAGCACTGTGCTACAGGTGCTAATGCTGACAAATCACAGTTAGAGGGCCAGTGGGATTGAATCTGGGCTGGGCCCTCTGTCTGTGGAATTGGAACGATCTCCCAGTGTTCTCATGGGGCTTCTATGTTGGATTAAACAAAAACAGAGACTCCAGTAGTCCATTGGTATAGGTGTGTGAGCAGTGGCGTAGCCAGAACTGAAAACTGGGTGGGCGCAGAACATCCTTTACAACTTTTATTCGTCCCGACTTGCTCGCAATCATCTTTCCTAATGAACAATACATTCACTCTGAAAACACTCCACACTATTAGGTGTTGCTAGTTCTCCTCGTGTGTGAGTGAGTGGTGTGTCTGATCCCTGTGATGGATTAATGAACTCTCCAAGGGTATGTCAGTTCTTGCCCGTTGTATGCTGTGATGGACACAAAGCCTCCCCGCAACCCTGAACAGCAATTAGCAAGTTAGACAATGGATGGATAGATTGATCAGTTATTTCATGTCCAATACAATGCGTAAATAATCAAATACAGATACTTTTGGCATTGCTTTTGGGTTGGAAATATATGGTCAACACATTCTCAATGTATTGTCAACACTTTTTGATGTAATGAAGGCTAATTACAATGTGTCTGCTGCTTCATATGATAGGAAAAGTGGACATTTCTATGACTGGTCCATATTAGTAGCTGATACTTGTCAGCACATTTTGAAAAATAATGAAGCAGATACTCCCTCATGTTGTCCCTCGGGTTTAAAGTGCACAAAAGATGAGAATTGTACATTTATCAATTTTTAAAGTAATTTGCACTGGGATTCATGTAATATGAAAAAAAATCACTCGATTCATTTTGCATGCATCAAAGTGTCCAACATCGTTTTCTCAGGGAATGAGTGATGCCGATTACAAGGATATTGTGCCTTGTCTTTTGCCTCACAATTTCCAACAGATTGACTCTTTTAAAAAAAATAAGATTCAATCTGCTGTTAGAGAGTTCTGCTTCTGTTCAGAGGTTCTCCAGGGACACTTACTCAGATGTGTTAATTGATTAATTTATCTGTGAATCACATTTCTTCAGATTTTCCTCACAGTCTATTCTTGTCACTCTTGAGAAAACAAAAACAGACTTTTCTTTCAACTTTCCACTTTGTTTAACTTGTCACTTTGCACCTGAGCCGAGATGAATCATTGCCTCACAATTCAAGTGGCATCGCAATGTTTTTTTCAGCAGAGCTATAGGGTCATTCCGAGTGAAATCACCCACATTTTCAGGATTTCCTTGGCTGACCCCTCAGAATCTGCTGGAAAATGTTCATCTCCATAAGAATAACAAACATGCAAACACGCGCAGATAAGACTTTAGAAATTGGGCCTTGAGCCCTCTTGAGTAGTTCGTATTTTTGTCAGATTTTGGAACCAATGAATCAGTAATAGGGCTTTCTAGGAGCTTGAATTTCCCAAAATGATGAATTTGAGCCCAGATTTTTAGATAGTAGCATTAGATTCAATAGGTAGTGTACACGGATCGTACATAATGCGTAACTCAGACCGTATCGGCACTGCAAAGTTGACCTAAAACTCAACATTTTACTGTGTTAGGGATCCTGGTGATGAGCACAGGCATTTAATAATACAGGTTTTTTTTTTTTTTTTTTTTATCTCTGCAGGGTCATCAATGCACAGCACAGCTAGCCAGACCTTATGGGAGAAACCTTCAGGGTATTACAGTGTAGTGAATGGAGAGCTGTGCGCTTGCTGGCTTGCTGGGGTACTGCAGGTCTGGGTCGGCCGTAAGTCTTGTTCTCGCCCTTCTGCGAGCCCATGCGCTTGAATTGGTCTCCGAGTCCTCTGCTTGATTCCAGGTGTTTCACAGAGCATGTGCATTCAAGCATGCCCTCGCAAACCGAGGGAGTATATTTTGCCAACAAATTGTGCCTTTGGGGAGCCTTTGGGCATTCAAAACTAGGGCAAAACTGAGGGAAAACAGCTTTTAAAAGTGTTTCATTGCACAAACACTGCACTTTGTTTTTCTTTTTTTTTGAGATATGCTTTTCAAAACCATGTATTTTATCTGGATTATATCTTTGCTCCCAAATCAGTCAGATGTATTTCAAGGAATTCAGCTTTGGGGTTCTTCCTCTTTTGGAGTTTAACAGGGTACAACTCAAGCAAAGCGTTGATTGCTATGGCTCCTCCTACCATAGCTTTATATGCCCTAAAAGTAGATCTTTGTCCCTCCCCCACATACAACTGACCTTATGTGACCTTGACCTTTCACCCAATGACCTCCGAAACCTAATCAGTTCGGCTATCTATGGGCGTTGACATGTCTGATTTGGTGAAAATCTCTCCACGTTTTCCCTTGATATAATGCAGACACAATATTTGTGACAGATTGTGTGATCGACGCATTCACGGGTGGACAAACGGAAAAAAGTATGGGCATAATTAATGCAAGTTATGGCAAAAGTGAAAAAAAAATGTGAAATGCAAATGTTAAAGAGTTCCAGGAAACACCATATTTTGTCCCTACTGTGAACCAAAGCACAAACAAGAGTAAATATTTACAAAACTGGATGCGTTACTGAAATGAGAGACATTCTTGTAAATCATTTCAGATAAATGCTAGTGCATTTCAAACAATGAGGTCGTTGCAAGTTACGTAGGTGGTCACATGATCCCCGAAGCAAAATGTACACAGAGGTTAATCACAGCATGGTGAAAATGGGGAAATCTTGTGCAGCTGTTGCTTGCACCAATAATAATGCCATTCAGTCGTCTGGAAAATACAGCAAAATAAGTTTCCATCAATTTCCACAAAATAATGAAGCCCTTTTGAAAGATTGGCTTGTTAAATTAAGAAGAATTGACCATGGAAAGCCTTACAAACCAACAAAACATTCAGTTCTTTGCTCAGAGCACTTCGAGAAAAGCTGCTTCACGTACCAGAAGTTCACAAGTAAGTCAACGGTTTTGTTGCAATGAAAGCTGGTTTTAAAGTGAAGATTTAAAGAAATTAGTGGAAAATATATATTCAATACAAATATTAACCTTAAGCCTGAACGCCCCTGTAACGGGGGCAATGAATTTGCATAATAAGCATGTTTCCTAATAGCAACCTCATCATGCGGCATATCCTCTTAAAGCGAAGAAACTCGGCGAAAAGTTAGTGATGACTATTTTTACCTAAATCGAACACAATTCAAGTAGGCTACCAAGCAAGTAAATAAGCATCTAGCAAAACATTAAATAAAATAAGATTAAATAATCAGTGCTCTATCGCAAGCATTTCTACTGAATTTGTGCTATGCATACAAACGATACCTCAAATGAAAAAGGACAGTCCACAGATTCCAACGATATAAGCCTTGTCATTTTAAATTTACACCACACTCAAAGAACAGCAGGCATAGCCTACACTTTAAATGCTACAGAGATGAGCAAAAAATCTTCTTACCTTTGATTTTTGTCATAAAAGCTGTTTGTGGGCAAATCTGCGCTTGCTATTGTTTTAGCCAGTCTATCTGAGAGTCCTCTCACCATTATGCTATGCACTGGAAGACCTCAGCAGTATAATCACTCAAATGGTTTGTTTTTTGTATTTTTGCTATAATTAACCGCTAAATATTCAACTGTTGTTTTCAAAGCCGGTTTATGACTGAGAATCCTTGCGCCAATACGCTCAAGTTCAAACACAGCACAGCTATTCAAGTGCTAAATCAACCAGTGAATATATGGTCTGTTGAGCTAGTGTCGTGGATAAGGCGGAGCATTTGGACCTGAGGTTCAATATCCGGTTATACATGCGACCTTTCAGAGCAAGGAAATACATTTTTTTTGGATAAATAAATAATAATTAATCGATGCATTCCCATCCCATCAAAGCCATCTTCCTGGGTTACTTCGGGGATCACGTGACTTACACTACGGTTTCTGCATCCAGTGCAACGCCTCCAGTACGGTTCATGAATCAGGTAGCTAAGCGATTTATGTGACCAGCAAGATGAGACAAACTTCATAGAAAGTTTAAACTTCCTGTGCTTTCTGCACTGTTCCTTTTACTTGGATATAGACCTTGAAATGGCACATACCATGGGCTACATTTCACTTCTCGGGTGGAAAAGGAGATATTGGGAATATACGATCCAGGAAGTTGAGTAATCATTAGAATTCTGATCACATCTGCACCTTAATATGACAAGAACATAAATCCAGTCAGTAGCTCGAACAGCACGCACTTCATTTCATGTGCTTTATATGGTTTTGTCCCACCACAAATACCACACTGATCTCTCGTCACGATGACAAATGAACTTTATGCGGCCACAGGAGTAATAATGACCGTCTTTATTTTAAAGTGCCACAGCCACAATGGACTGCATACTAGATGCTGAGGCTTTGCTATGATCAAATGACCCCACCAACGTTATATTTAGTGCACTACATACAACATATAAGCGTGCTTACATCCCTACACTGATCAATGAATAAAGCTTCTCAATACAGGCTGATGGTTATAATTAATCAGTCTGACTGATGGCCTCTAACTGGCATACAAGGACAATAATGAGCTCCCAGCTCAAAAAACCATGCAATTATCTATCTATCTATCTATCTATCTATCTATCTATCTATCTATCTGCGTGTTTTTCTACTTGTCTGTCTGTCTGTCTGTTTATTTCAGCAGTGCCTTTGCCTGGAAATGAAAAGAAGATACATTAAACATGCATAATGTATGACATCCGATAATTAGCATTTAATTTTAGGCAAAGGCTATTCCCCCAATCGTTGGGCGAGTGCCAGTTTTGTTATTTAGCCAACCATTCTCAGCCAATGAAAAGCAAGGAATATTTTGCGAGTGACATGCTTCGGTGAAACCTTTTGACACCATTTTAATGGTCTCGTCTGGAGCGCGGCATCACAAAGGCGGCTGGGGGAATAAGAGCAACCTTCCCCCCTGTTCCACCTACAGTTCAGGGGAGTAAGAGCAACTTTCTTTCCTGTACCACTAATGGTTGGGGGTATAGCCACTCTGTTAATTTTATTTTTTATAAAGAGCACAAACATACAATTTCTCCATAAATGAAGGCTCCTGAGATGTGTTGTGTCTCCTTCCATCTTCCTGTTCTTTTCTTCTTCTCTCTCCCCCTCCACAACCACCACCCCTTTCTTTGTCTCCTTCTCTCCCTCTCTCCCTCTGTCTCAAACAAACACACACACACACACACACACACACACACACACACACTTAGCATCAATGTTTAATGAAATATGATTGATAAAGAAACAAAAAAAACCCATTACGCCATCCCTGCAGAAAACATTATAATTTTTTGAAGTAAATACACTTTCATTCAATTTTAAATTATCTGTAAATGACAAGTGTGAATTGCATTATAGGGAACACGCGTCGACAGTATCGAAAGCAACGCCAAATTTCCTGAAGACTTGAGACACATGTTTCAGATGTTATGCACCCGTTGAGCAGACGTTTTTAGTTCCCTTTTCAGTGCATCCAGGGCAGCTACTTCTTTTTAAACTGGGATTTCTCCTTCCTTTGTACACAGTTCGGCAGGATAGACCACTTTCTCCCCGTTCCTACAATTTAAAGATAATTAGTCCCAGTGGAATATAAAAACGGGGCAGATTCAACGTGCTGAGAAGCATTTTCCAGGCACCCAGCTGAAAATTTTAATAGGTTCTTTTTTTTCCTATTCCAGCTATGGCAATAAAGCGCAAACACAGTCAAGGTGTACGAGCAGAGACGTCCTTTACCTGCATTTTGTCGATTCGCATCTCTGAACCGTGTGGCTAAAAACGCAATATAAAAAGCCAGGCTGCCACCCAGTGAACATAATTGTATTAACAATAGTAACAGATAGTACCACTGGACCAGCTAAAAAAAAACAGTATGCCACAAAAAGTAATTAGATTTTTATGCCTGAAATAGCAGCATTATCCATTTCTCAAAGCCAAGCTGTGTGTACAGTATGCTTTGGATTCTTTTGGAATTTGGCTGCCATAAAGCATTACATTTTTTCAGAATTGGAATAATGGGTATTCTACCAGCCGAGAGCTAACATTGCCCGTTACTAATGTCTATTTTAGATCATACATACTCCGTCATCCCCCACCATCGAAATTATATCCCTATTCATGCCCCACTCCCTACCTCAACCATACATCTGTTAATGATTAGGATTTGATCAAGTAATTCACTGTTGCAATAGGGCACAGCAAGACGGTAAAAAAAAAAAAAAAACCGTTCAGATTATAGGATTTGTAGGTAAGGGAATGAGACAGCTTGCACATCTTAGTTCATAAGGGGACAGATTGATGCTTGTGATATGAAGACAAAGCACGTTGGGCTGAACCCAAAAAGAGCATGGCTAGTGCAACAGTGAATTAGAACACCTGGATAAATGGCACTCAAAATGGTACACTGATTCCCAATAAGGGTAATACTACCACTTACCATCATTCCAGTCTATTAAGCTAACTAGTCAGAAGAAAATGAAACGCTGACATTAAACAGTGTCTTGACAAAGCAGGAAGAAGAAAGAGCAGATCCATGCTAGTCATGGTGTTGTTCCAAGAGTTTTCATTTGAAGACAAAAAAGAACATCTTTAATAAGAGGATCAACGGGGTTCACATGAAAAAGGTTCAGTATTTAAATATAGTTGCTCATCCCACTGAAATCCATTCAAAGGAGCAGCGAGATGATACTTCACGTGATTTTGCTGGTGAGCGTAACCTGATTTTATGCTGCAAGCAAATTGTAGTCGCTTTGTCATTGTCTCATTATTTCTGCACTTAACAATAGGGTGACAATGATTAATTTCTAACGGCCAATAAACAAACTGCTGCCTTAGAACTGATTAAAGACAGAAAATAGAAGACAAAAAAAAAAAAATGGCATAAATTTGGTGCTCCAGAGGGCTGTTTCTCCATAGAGAATGAACCCTAATAGTGCAAAACACAATTACACTCACAAAATGCTTTGGAACTACGACTTTGTTACAGCCGACATTTAATTTTCATTTTTTATCTATCCTTGCTTTAACCAGTATAGCCTCATTGAGATTCAAAAGTCTTATTTTGAAGACAACTCTGACGAAGGGATGGCAAATGCTATAAAAAAGCAGCAAAAGAGGCAATAAAGATTTAAACCGTGAGAAATATATATTCTAAATCACAAAAACCACACAAGTGACAATGCGGAGACGCTCTGTTCAGGAATGTCACTTTTTGCAGCAGGATAAATCTTGTTTACGTATCAATCTTGCCTTTGACATCTTATGTATCAAGCCACTTTCCAGGCAATCAAATGAGCAAGATTGGTTTATTCTGGAAATGCTTCTAAAAAAAAAAAAACCTTTGCATTGCCAAAAGGTATTTAATGATACTTATATATAATAACTTATCATGGTATTCAATTTTCAAGAGACTTTGCAGTTTGGTATTTTCTGATTTAAATGTGATGGACGTGCAAACTATTATTTTCCCCAATCAATAGTGCATTTGTGGTAATGTGAAATACGACAGCGTAGCTGTAGTAATGCATAACAGTCAGAGTGGCTGTCGACCGTCAGATAATTTTAAGGCCTTGAATCCTTGTAGACATGAATATGCCATTCATCCACACAATAAATTCAAATATCTGACTTCAGTTGGAAATGGTATCTCCCAGCACTCTCCACTCATTCAGAGCTAGTCCATCTGGACTGCAGCAGTGTCACTGGTCTCATATTGGTGAACAACTTTTGGCTTATGTGATGAAATACTTACACAAAAAAAAACTTGACTTTTTGAGAAGACACCCTCACCATTATGGCTATTTTACCAGAAAAAAAAAGGCTCCTCTTATTTTGATTTATTTAATCTATAGCAGGGCTTCCGAATCCAGTTCCTAAAGATCAACCATCCCGTTCGTTTTCACTTTTACCTTAATTTAGCCTATGTGACTCTGTTAGTTAGCAGCTCAACAATATGTCCACCTGTTCAATGAGGTGTGCATAGCTAGTATTGGAGTGAAAACTTACAGGAGGGTGAATCTCCAGGAACAGGATTGGGCAGCCGTGGTTTATACTGCATACTGTAGACTGGACATGTTGCATGAACTCATGACTTGTATCAAACCTCTTCAACACCTTGGTACATTATTGAGAAACAGAACACTGTATTGGATTGGGAGAAGGTGCACATAGGTTGAAAACTAAACAAATCAGATTAAATGGTAAATTGGAGTTCATAACAATGGCTTGAGAATTTGAAAGTCTTGTCCATTTTATGGCAATCAATGAAAATTCACGAAATAATCAAAAATAGCATGACTTATCTTGTTTGATTACCCAAATGTTAAATGACATTGCTAAGCAAATGTCTTTGAGGTAAGTACACATATCATACATCACTACAGTATATCAAACTGCAGAGCAAACACTGGTATAATCTAGGTATGGCCTGTAGCACCTCAAGAAGAATATTATATTTATGAAACTGTGTTGGTACCAGCCATAATAGAGTGTTTTAAAAAAGAATGTTTTTTTTTTTTTTACTTTGGACAGCAAAATGGGTTTTCTTGCCTGTGCTTGTGGTGGAGTCATGACTGGTTTCCATGACGATATTGGTGAAGAGCAACCAACTGCTCAGCGACCAACTCTTTGCATAAACCCCTCCGGATTAGCTTCCCAGACAATGCACTGCAAATCCCAGACTGAGAAACTACCAGGCCTAATTCAGATTACTGCTCAACTCAGGGAGAGTCTTCTCACAACCCTCCATAACTTCTTATGGAGGTTAATCATCTCTGGCAGTGCACATATGGTTCCTACTGGCTGCCTATGAAAACTGTTAACATTTGAATTAACACACAACATTTTCCTGTACATTCAGGGTTCTTGTTAACCCCTGCAAGTCCGCTGTCTTTATCAATTTTTTCAGGAACGAGTGTCTAACCCTGATCTGGGTCCAGGACTGGGATTGAGTTGCACTCAAGCATCAACCCTCCTTTCTGTGGGCAGTCCAGCGCTGGCAAGCACTTCAACATCCAGCAGCACAACGTAAGCCACTGGCCGGCAACAGCAATCAAGCATTGCCCATTACACCTGTACTGAACAGGTCCTCATTCCCTCCCGGGTTCCCTCCTCTCCTATCCTCTCTGGGGTTCCATCCCTGTCATTACCATATCATGGCTTTCCATCGGCAGGAACAAAGGCCAGCGGTCACCTGACCTTTCACTGCTTAATAACCTAAACCTCTCGCAGTTTGCTTCTCCTGATTAGCGACAGTTGCTCAGACTAATAGGTAGAACCGACGACAGTCTAATTTATTTTTGATGGCATTGTTATACATTACACCCCAAAATTATAGGGCATTTTCTTCCGCAAATAAAAAACTACGTAAAACATCAATGTCTTTACAATTTCTGCGCTCCTGCAGCTTGTGAAACAGCACAGACTTTCGTAAATTAGTTTGCGAGGCTCACTAAGCAATAAGCCCCGAGAATCCGTTCTGTATTCTGAATGTAGTCGCGGCTAAAGGGCGTTGTTGGGTACGATGCACAGCTGAGTGATGGCGAAAATAAATGATGCGAAGTCAGCGAAAGTTTTGAATTTTTTGCATTTATGTTTCCATCCTAACAATGTTGTATCAATTGTATAAATGTTGGCAATAGGCAACTAGGCTGGACTAAAATGTTCATAGTAATGAGTGTTTATGTGCGCTGTAATGGATTAGCAAACTATTTGGGAAATGTTCCGGTATCTCGCCCATTGGATACCAGGTTAGGCTCTAGTTCCCCTGCATCCATAGCTAGAAAAAAATCAGGCTAGATGATAGATATATGGATCAACATCTTGATAATAATGTTTCTTTTACAAAATTGTACACGGGGCCTCGGCTCTGTTCCTAACCGAAATGAACAGCAGCGAATGTTCCAGAAAAAAGAAAGCATAATATTGAAGAGAATGAATTTGAGAGACAATAGATAACACTAACCTTGCAAAGCTGATGTTCAGTATTCATCAGTCAGACAAGCATACAGTGCTTATGCTTGTACTTCTGGGCTCAACACTACATGCAGTTATTAAGTCAGCTAGTAACTGGAAAGCAAGCAAATAAAATGCCTTTTCTGAGAAGGTTAGAAAAAAGGTGTAAATTCTTTTCAGTTAAGTGGCAATATGCAGACTCGAAGCTTTCTGGAATGGAAACAAGTATCAGATTCAAGTTTTTGCCTTCACTGATGTTCTGGTCTGAATTATTATTGTTTCTGAATAGCCTGCTATGTGTCTCGTAATCGTCTTTAAACATCAAACTCAAATGTATCACCACTGGCAATACTTGTAATTCATTTTGGATTCCTATAACAGAATATCACAATATAATATAAGTTAGTGCAAAATATCTACAGAAAAACATGCAGCATACTGTAGGATAGCATGGTCTAAGACAAAGGATATAAAATACAGAAGGAATAACATGGACTAAGACAAAGGACATACGCAAACATACACATTCGCACATACATTATGCATACATATACACCCTAATGTATTCTGCAAGAATTGAATTGTAATTCCAGACTATTAGGTAGGGTATTACACGGAACAATTATTATACGGAAGTACGTATTGTACGGTATACATGGCGTCTATCAATGAAATCAGTTTTGTATGGAATAAATATTAATATTGCGCAGGGGTAGCAAGATATAGATACTGCTGGACTAGCATGGTCTGAGACAAATGATATTATAGGACGAACATAGTCCAAAACAAAGTATAGGCTATATGCAACAGATCTATTTTGTTTAGTCTCCAGCAAAAGCAAAATGAAGCAATAAAATAAAGCAATATAAATAAAGTAAAATTTTAAAGCTCCCCAAATCTTCATTAACATTATTCAGCATGGGAATAATTAGAACATTATGAGATCTGATCAACAAACTATGTTATTAACCCCTTGGGTTATAATTTTTCACTTCTGAAGGTTCAAAGTCAGAAAAGCTTTTTTTTTCCATATTGTAGGACAACGTCACATACATATTCTGTATCTGCTGATTGCAGTGCTTCACTGAAGCTACACCGCACTTATATTGAAAAAATTCAAACCCAGGAAGCTATGTTTTTATGGCCACAGTATGACATCAAATAGAAATTATCTAGATGGTGCACATCATTTTATACACCTTTTCCTGTAATTCAGCAGGACATATTTGGGATCGTTCAAAGCCTTGGGATCTCCCCTATAATTTAAAATAGGCCTGTGGTTCCACAGATTTGAGCACAGCAGCTGCATTTGATGGACCCAGGGTCTTTAGGTTTTATGGGGTTAAATTTCCCCAAATTGATATTCCCCAAAATGTGCATCACTTCTATGGTGCCCATTTTGTGATATGCTAAGATTTCAAGCAGCTAAACTTATGTGACTCAACCGCAGTGTAGTCCAGTCCAATGCAGTTTCGCTCTTTGTTCACTGTATTTATTCAAAATGCCCAAACCCATTAGCCTGGGAGTCCTTCCTTGGGCATCTGAATCTGAGACAGTCTGCAATAAATAAATAAATGAATAAATCACAATGCATGGATATCATCCAATTATCAGAAAAACAAATGTGAGATTTGAGGTGATGTTGTTTTGCCCTAATTTGGTGGACAGTAGCTGAAAGACATGTGAAAATGGGCACTACTTATACAGCATCTGTAAGAGAATATGGTAAAAAAATATATATCTTTTTTTATAGTTCATTTTGGTGGCATTCCTGCAGGGCGTTGAGTAATTGGCCATTGCACCGACACCGGCGGGATGGGACCGCGGTTGCTGGTCTATATCTGAGTGAGCGTGAGTACCAGTGACGCCCCTCCCCCCCCCCCCCCCAGACTCATCTATGGGACAGTCACACCTCTCCTGCACGAGCTAGCCTCTGAGTTTGACTCATGTCTCTGCAAGCTGAACTGACAGATCGTGCTGGTGTGAGAACAGCCAGCAGCTGCTGCTTGACTAAATGCATTTCAGACTCTGCACTGAGATCTCCTGACCGGATGGAGCTCACAGCGAGCAAAAGCACAATGTGAACACACACACACACACACACACATGCACACACACTCCCTCTCTCTCTTTCTCTCTCTCTCTCTCACACACACACACACACACACACACACACACGCATACACACTCACTCCCTCTCTCTCTCTCTCACACACACACACACACACACACACACACACACACTCACTCCCTCTCTCTCTCTCTCTCTCACACACACACACACACACACACATGCATACACACTCACTCCCTCTCTCTTTCTCTCTCTCACACACACACACACACACACACACACACTTTCTCTCACAGATACAAACACAAAAAAGCACACACAAATACACAAACACACGAAACAAATAATGCACACATACATACATTAGCAGACACAAATATGTACATCACACTGGCGTGCACACACACTACTCACATGCACAAACAGGCACACACGCATGCGCACACAGGCACACGCATACACACACACAGGGCAGTTGGCTAATGGGTCTTAATACCCACATTGCTTCAGGGGAGATTGCTTCGTCTAATCAACTGTAAGTACCTTAAAAGCACCAACTAAGTAACTGTTAATAACTAACGCAAATGGCACAATTCAAAACTAAGTATATCCACGCATTATTCCTGCCATGACTTAATCAAAAGCTCGCCTCGCTCAGGGGCAGAATGTTCCTGTCTGTTACAACACCACATGTAAAAACATACTTCCTTATCAGCAAGTCCCCAGGAATTCTGTGCGTGTTCAGACCCCGGTTGATTAAGAACACCCCCCCCCCCACTATCTTCCACTTTCCGCCAGCGACACAAAAGAGCCACCGTGCTTATCAGATACAAGTAAAGAAAAATAACCTCTTCACAAATCACCTCTGTTCCATTTTTTCCCCTCTTCCTGAGGTGAGCAGGACGGCGGTAAGAACAGAGCCGATAACTGCTGGAGTGAGTGCGCTACACGCCACCGCGCAAAAAAAAAAAGATAAATGGATCCTGATTCACATGGGTGGAAGTTCTAAGAAATAATTATGGCCCTCAACTGTTAGTCGGCATCAGACCATGGGCACACGGGAAATTTTATTAAGTGAATCATCCTGAAGAGGGGGCGGTCTCAGGTACACTCTGTTTATTTTGGCCAATTTATGAAATGAAATGAACTGTATTTTTGGTATTTTTGGGGGAGAGAGCAAGCGAGAAATGGTTAGAGAGGGAGGGAGGGTGAGAGAAAGAGAAAGGGAGGGTGAGAGAGGGACGGAAAAATTGGGAGGGACAGAAAACGAGAGATGGAGAGAGAGAAAGAGGGGGAAGAGAGAGATGGAGAGAGCCAAGCTTCATCCTGACGCATCATATAGTGATGCTGCCTGACCAAGCTTTGATGCCATATACGATGCAAAAGGAGGCTTTTGGTGTCGCTATTTGACGCTAGTTTAAAACAAACCCTAACCCGAAACCCTTAACCCGATCCCTAACCCTAAGTGTCGAATAACAATGCCAAAAGCCTTCTTTTGCATCCTATACGGCATCAACCCTTGGTCAGGCACCATCACTATATTACGAGCCAGAATGAGAATGTGTTGGGAGAGTGGAGGACTAATGAAGGCAAAGTATGCTTGTACTGTGTTATCAAGGAAGGCACTATTCAGGGACAGCAATACTGCTACACAGGATAAGCCTTCCCCATATTCCATTGGATCATTCAGGAAATACATCCTGATTCATTACCATCCCTTTGACATAGAAACATCTTGGAAAATAAATGGGATAGTCACACTCCCCCCTCCATCTTGGTATCTTGAAACATATCCTTGCAGTGCACACATTTTCAAATATTTTTTTTTCCATTCCATGGTTTTTTCCGTTGCTACAATATGTGACTCTTGGGCACTGAAATATTCAAGTACATAGGGATAACACAGGAAGTACAGTGCATCTACTTCATATACTTTACAGAAAAGTGCTTTTAAACATTCTGTATTGGTTCTTTCCTCGCTAATGCTAAGTTCTCTCTCACATACTCAGCTAACACTGTAGCTAATCCATACACATCAAACGCTAATTCCAAAAGAATATACAGATGCAGTAGACACATCCTGAACCCGGCTCAGAAACCTCCTGAACAAGCACAATAACAAATATGAAAAGATAATCAAGGTATTGGACTGAAGAAAATCCAAGCAACAAGGCTGCTGAGGTATCAAAGTATTGACAAAGCACCACAGTTTTATTTCTTCAAAGTGAAAATCCAGTAAAGTATGCCCTCCATCATCAATTAATATACATTTGCCACGTTCTACATCTTGTTAGATCGCAATCTACAACTTGAGTATGACTCTAAAAAGTGCTGAAGACTCATTCTTCTATTGATCATGAAGATAGATACATAGCAAGACCAAACCATTGTTTCCTATGGGCATTTTTACCGGCGTCGCTCACCTGGCTGTTGACTCGATTACTTAATGAGGCAGGCAGGCTTACAGATGGAGTGTGTGCACCTGACCTCTTTATCTCACCGATAAATACTGAGCGAGCGGAGCGAGGAAGGTGCTGTCCTCATCTAATAGCTCTGGTCGCTCAACACACAAGCCTCTGAGATGCACAGCTGTGCGCTGCCATCGTGACATCATCACATCTGACTCAGTATCTTTAAATTAGCCCATATGCAGGGACTGTCACCTGGCGGAGTTTTCAAGTAGGCGAGCCAGATGGCACAGAGCGCACAGTTGGGCCGCATGCAGAACCGCACACTTGTTTATCACATACTGAATACTGAAGCAGTAAGCACCAGCTAGAACATTCTGTGTTCTGTAGTAATAATATGTAGTGAAGTAGCCAGTATTTGACGATAACCATGTTGTGTTCCACAAAGACACTTGACCTCCAGGCTATTAAAATCACCTGGGTCCTGGCAAGATTTCACCACTGACCGTGTTACATTGTGGGATACAGACCACCACAAAGACAGCTATGTACTGTATAATTTGGCCATCGTAGCATGTCATCCAAGTATCTTTAACATACTGACAAATTTCATGAAGGATGCATATTGTGTAGGCTTACTACTTGCTACTTTTGACTACTTGCAAACTCCATTCTGAATGGAGTTCACATAATGGGACTTTGGTTTGAACAGCAAGAAGGGATTTTTTTTTTTTTTTGTCAAAGAACTCATATCAAGTTACTTGCAAATTTTAGAGGCAAGTAGACCAGGAGGTTAGCAAAACACAGGGCAGCATTTCTGGCTTGCGTTGACCATGGCTGTCACCCATTTAATTGTATCTCCCCAACGACGATAGTCGAGAGATACTGTGGTTTAGTTCCAGGGCCACCGCCGCTGCCGCGCCCGCAGAGATTTTCTGTTCCGGGCTCTGAAAGCAACAATTATTACAGGAATCTTTTCTAATTTTGTATAGGCGAAAATATTTATTTGACAATGCTCAAGACCGATTTTCTGCATTTTTGGACATCCAATATGGCTGCCGGTGGCCATTTTGTCCGAAATTTGGGGATCGGGGAGATACACGACTTGGTCCCCGTGGCGACCGAGTTATCTAGTTTAAATGGTTTTGTTCTGCTTTGAGCAGCGTGGACAATTATACATTGCATATACAGTATATTGCAGTTACAAGTACTTAGTTAGTACTTGAAATTATGCTTGCAAAAATGAATCATTACTGGAATTAATTTTAGTTTGTCTCCACACAATAATCATAACAAAACACTGTTGTGTAATTTCACTACGACAACATCAATGACCACTTTTTTTTAAGATAGCAGTTCTGTATCTAATGTGACTATTGTGTTTTGCTTTTTAATCAAATGTGATGTGTAATCTATGTATTTGTAAATCAATTATTTTTGAACATAGGCTTGATTTACGGATAATATCAGACACTATAAAGTCAAATACACAGCATAAAAATGTCATTCTTCACAAACAAAATCCAAGAAATCTTACTTACAAGCCACACAAACCCAAACGAATCCTGCATGAACGATTTCCAAGCAATTCAAGATTGCTGTCAGCATGTTTAGCTGTGTCAAGTGGAATTAGTTCTTGAAAATGATCTTGCCACAAAAAATCTATACAAGTTTAAGTGGCTCACTTCACATTGAAAAAAGGCAACAGCTTTTCACCCAACAGTGCATTGAAAAGCAAACAGAGTAGACTTGCACTCAAAAATGCCTGCTCGGTTGAAGATTATTTTGATTCATTTGTAGATAACAGGCACAATTTGAGAGGAGTCGAGATAATAAACCGATGCTCTGTAAGTCTAGAGACAAATTCAGCACTGCTGGAGTGACTTCGGTTTAATTTTTAGGAGAAAAGATGTAATGGCAGAACCCCATACCACGCACAGTGTGGGTCCTTAGATCTAAAAATACAAATGCGCCACACCTTCACAAGCTCTGTCGAGAAGCACACCATTTTAATCTGCTAATTAAATGATGAAGAGGCTTCTTTGGATAACACTTGAAAATTACATGGTGCCAGCTCAACTCTCTTGGCATGAAAAAGACTTTGAGTTTGAACTCCTCCTCTGTTAATCTTTGTCATACTGCTTATCACAATGCTTGGGGAACAATTCCCTCTTCATTTATCGAATATATTTATATATTTCTCTGGCTCTTCTGACTGCGATTTTTCGGCTTGATTATCTCCAAATATCTTGAATCAATATAGTATTTTTAGTGTCAGTAATCAGACCGTATGAATTTTCCAGTTAGTGAATAATACTCTTCTAATGATGGGAAGTGTGCTTGAATTATGATCTGATCAGGGTTTTCGCACAAATGTGACTTGGTTGTTGTGCTTATTCGTTTAATTTTCAGTGATTTTGTTTTGTATCCAGGGCTTCAGTGAGAGATATGGCAACTAATGCAATGTAGCCAGATTAACTGAGGCACAATACCTAGTCTAACCTTTGACATTTGACATTAGAGGTAATGAAAAATCCTGCCATTTTTCCGCTTTATTTGTGATCATAGCCTGCATGTTTATGGCACGAGATGAGCTGAAATAGCACACAGTAGCTTTACAATAAAGGTAAGTTAGAATTAAAGAGGACATCTGTGTAAAGCCACGTCTCCAGCCATCCAGCTCACCAGTCTACTAAATCCCGGAGCACACTTCTGTCATTATTCAGTCATCATCTGTCATTATTCAGTTATCATTTGTACCTGTTCCCTGTTGTCTCTGAGTGGTAGCAGAGCATATTTAAGGCTGAGCTTATCTCAGCCTCTTTTTGAAATATGTGTAACCTCATGCCTGTTTGACATAGTAGTCTGTATGGGCTTGTTATCCGTATTTTGCCTACTAAACTCTTAACTCTAAACAAAGTGCTTTTATAATAAAACACAGCACTTTTATTTCTTTTTAAAGGAACATTGTTTCCTTTTTATTTCGTGTAAAACATGGTACTGCAGTGCTTTCCAGTTCTAGTATTACCTATTGTAAACTTCTTGTTCGGAACCTCTGTTCCTTCTATTTTGTCTGCAATGTCTGTGCCCACTGCATTACAGTTGGACATAATAAACCAACCAAATCCACCTCTGCGCTTGAGTCCAGTCCTCCGCTTCCTGTCCTCCATGCAACTGCACTCTGCACTCAGGACGAGACATTACAATATGTCACATCTTTCTTAATTGCCCCCCCACACACACACACATACACACACACTCCAGCTGCCTATGTTAGTTTCCCTTCTGATTCCCTCATTGGTGCTTATTTAACTATTATTACATTTTGCGCTTTCTTTTGTGTACCTGTTCTCAACTGTCTCCTATTGTTAATTGTTGTTGAGTCGATTTCAGTTCCTGGTGTACATCATCCCTCTGCTGGATTGTTCTCTTTTTTCCTTAGTGTCAACTTCTAAAATTACTCAGTTGCTATTTTAAGAGGGAATTGCTCCCCAGTTTGCAGTCCTGGCGAGTGGCTTTTCCCGGTCTCTCTTACACCCCAATGCAAAGGTGTACTCCTGCCTGCCCTGGTTCATTAATCTTGCTATCCTGGTTACTGACCTAAGACCAGTTTCTTCGACTACGCCTTTCCTGAACACCCTGTAATCGACCTCAACCCTGCCTGACTCCAGACTGTCTTCTGACAAAGCTCTACGAAGTGGCTTTGCATTGAACTTGTCTTAAGTGAATAAAAAAGCCTACTCGGCTTTCTCTGTGCTCTGTGATTTGTGTCTGGCTCTTGTTCTGAAAATACGCGAGACATTTCAGTAAAAGTGGAGTGTTTCAAAGGGTGAAAATGTCCATAAGTCCTGTGGGTACCCTGTCAGCTGTTCCTACATGTACAGCGTCATATCTAAATTCATAGTGTTAAATCAGGTGTACCTTCATGTATATAGTTTGATGTATCAATTTTCTGTATCAGAATTTCATTGTCAACAATATATGTATGAATTTCAGGAAGAAGTAAAATGTTTGTGATGGCACAGTGACACATTGGGCAGCACTGTTGCTTCAAAGCAAGAGGGTTCAAAGTCCAACTTGGACAGTTCAGTTTTCCGTGCTTTTGTTGGTTAAGCTAATTTTCCGAATGAAATATGATATATGAGAGAATAGTGTTGATGCAAAGCTCTGTGTTAGTCACAAGAATCCTGTATGAAAGACTTGATTGACGACCTCAACTACTGGTCATCTAGCATACGGGACAGTACGAATCCTTGAACGTTGACTTTTATAATCCTTGTAGCACCGTGCTTTATCTTGTCTCGCCTGATAGCTAATGCTGCAGCAGCGATTTGACACGAGGTTTGCCTGAAAATATAAAGATGCCAGTTTGGCACAACTTTCCAGCATAAACTGCCCATTACAGGAAACTATTACTCAAATGCTTCTGCATACTTCAACGATGTTGCAGACTGAAGCACTGGCAAATCCTGTGAATTAATTATGTTTCTACAAGGAGGCTGAGATTGCAAACTAAGCATACTTACATCTCAGTCACCTTTAAATAAGTGTTCCACCATTGCAAGCAAAACGTCCACTTGCCAAGCACTGATCAGATTTGACTTTAATTATGGGAGAGTGTACAATTTACAAGCTATTAGACCCTAATTTAATGTCCTGACCCGTTGTTATTTTGGAAATGTCGCGCATTAATGAACTGTAATACTCATCCAAGGTTCCTGTACTTAAAAAAAAAAAAAAAACCAACTGGCGAGCTATACCCAATCACATTTATTTTAGCACAGGTAAGGGGATGCAAATGTAATAGACCATTTGAGTCAGTCCTTCATTTCTTATCCGAGCGGCTCTTTTAATTAACATGTTAATAAATGCTGCAATAGATTTAATCAGCTTTGACATTTTAAGCAGGGGGATGGCATCGGATACAGAGCAGTAAATTTGTCTCTTGTTAAAAATGGCAAAGCTGCCCACTGGAATGTATCGCAGGGAGGAAGGTCTTATTTATTTTCTTGAAAGAGAGAGAGAGAGAAGAGGGAGGGGCGAGAGGTGAAAAAAAGCAATAACGGGGTTGACGGGTAAGATTTAGACTTCCAGTTCACATATTATGCACAATTAATGATCTATTTGCCTAGGCACTGCGCATTAGCCTGGCGGGTTAGCCTAGTGTTGCGTGCGTGGTCGACACCACTTGGTCACTATGATAGATTTGAAAGGGGGAAGAGTCATCAATCAGTGTCTGGGTTTGATTGGTTGTTTGTGTGTGTGGCAGCCTGCTCAATCTCTCTGAAGGCTAGCCTGCTGATTGCTTGTGCTCTCTCTCTCTCTCTCTCTCTCTCATTCTCCCTAGCTCTTTCTCTCTCCCTTTCATATTTGTTGTGTGCGTCTGCCACCATATTATACACCTAATGCTGAGTGGAAGAACACTAACTGACTCCTCGGTCTTGTCTGTCTTGTGAATATGTAACATAGGGGAGTCCAATCTTACCCAAGAGAGCCAAAATTTTAGGGATCGTCTCTTACTTCCAACTGCCAAACTGATTTGTAAGGTAAGGGACAAGGTTAAATTTAGGGTTAAGGTTAGGGAAACCAGTGACGACTCGCTTAAGCCAAAGCTGCTTAACGGAGATGAAATGACGTTACGTCAGTTTGGCAGATGGAAGTAAGCGACGACCCCTAAAAATGCAGCCTTCGAACAATGCATCCTAGGCTTTGAGATGCACCCAATATGGCCACTAGTTTTTTCATGGCCCAGCACTAGCACAACTGATTCTACTTATCAAAGTCTTGATTTAATTGACCTCACTTAGTTACCTAGTTGAATCAGGTGTTGTCGCGCTGAGATAACATAAAAACCTGCATCCACTCTGGCCCTTTGCAGATAATTTTGGCCACCCCAAATGCTGCAGATCACACCAGTGTGAATATCCACAATTGGTTAATACCCACAACTTGAGCTATTATTAGGAAATATTTGTCGATAACAGCAAGAGCACTTTGAGACCACAATGTCCCCCACTGGAGTCATGACTGCGAAATGCATATCAACAGTCTATCAGCAGCATACGTGCAAAGTTTCAGGGATGTCTTGAGAAAACTGTAGGAGAAGTTGATTTCACCAGCCAAGTATCATCCAATACGGGCAGACAAGCAGACGGACGAACGGACAGATGGACTGCACCACGACATAATCCCTCTTTCGGGCAGTCGTCCAGCGGGGGATAAAAAGTCAACTAGAACTTTGAAAAAAGTTATAAAGTAGTATGAAACTCTACTATTCTACATTGTAGAGCTCATTTTCAACTGAAATTTAAATGATTACATAATAATGCGGTAAATGCTGGAAACAGCGACCTGTTAAATAAAACATTATCACGACTGCGACAGATTGTCACGGATTGTGATGTCACCCTTTGAAAACCAACGGTAGCACCAGAAGTCTTCCTGGGATAAGACTTCGGTTTGTAGCTCTGAAGGTAAACAGCATCTTTTGTGGTGTTGCATGGTCCATTTCAGTGTTGCATATTGTGATACAAAGCATAACGGGAAGGGTCTTTGGGAGGGCAGAATGGGGGGTGTGTTGCAGAGTTCAGAGATGCAGGTGTGTGTAAGAATGTCGGGATGTGATGTCATCTTTGAAGCAGCAAACTGCATGAGACTACTTTCTGGGACTGTAAGCTATAGTGACCTAGGTCTTCTGCTTGCTGCACTCTCAGGAAATTAAAAATGGTTTCTTGCAGGTTCCCCACTAATTCCACAGTGGAACCCTATTCATTTCAAGAGTGTTTCTGCCAGGCAAAATGGTTCAATCTGGGAGATTTCATTCTTTTCACTCCAATGATAGAGGAATCCATAAAGAACTTAACAGTGCTCCTCCGTGGGGAAAAGCCTAACATTAATTTCCCCTGAATGTGTGGACTAATCACAGATATCTTGGTAACCGCTTCCAATTTATACACTCAGTTTAAAGACAAGTGTTCCCCTCACCCTATGTTGCATTTTCAACTAAGCGATTCTAGCACAAATCTTCTAGTTTCCCCTAAAAAATATCAGATTTAACAGGACTGGAACTTCACATTTCGAATTGATTGAATTAGTTTTTTCTTTTTTGTACCGTTTCACCCAATTTAAAGGAACACTGCATGCCTCAACAACTAGAAAGAAAATGAGACACAAATCACCCTCATCTCCACCATCCTGACACCAAGGGCAGCAGAAATGGCTTTAAATGACAAGAGGATTTATGCGCCACTCTTCCACACTTTATTTAAAGGCTGCCATCTACAAGTCAAAACAAGTACACCACAAAATATTAACAGGGTAAATTAACTCTTGCTGAATATGTTTGACTGTAGTCGTGAACAAAGTATCGCAATGAACTCCGGTAGAGAAGTAATGACAGTAGAAATTGTGCATTACTAAGGGACAGCCATCATAACCAAGCCATCATCTTGTACACACACACACACACACACACACACGCACACACACACACGCAGGCACGCACCTGAAGCCACAGAAATGGATCCTTTTTTTCATTTTCTGGATAAGGTCATCTTCCACTAATCTTCCCCTCATTTTGAGCAATTACTGTGTTTTGACATTGCCTGTCAAACGCAATTCAGTCATTTCTTCTCAACCAGAGATTGGGGCAGAACGATGCAAATTGATGCTGACTTGTGTTCTCTTCCAAAAAAAAAAAGAGTTCCATCTTAGACCATCGTAAAAAGTCTTCATTTGTTGCCTCAGAACTTATTGGTTTGCATCATTATTGTCAACGTTCTGATTTAATGAAATGGGATTGTTCCTGAATACGCTGAGAATCTAGTTGACATGTATAGTGCATAGCAAGCAGAAAAACAAACCATGTTTCAAATGGATAATGTCAGCGGACGACAGATTAAGCCACGTGCATTCAAAGTATTGTATCCAAATGTAAGCAACAGTCATAGTAGCTGCAGCTATAGTAACAGTGGTAGCTAGACCATAGGCGTTCAATCGGCCAACTTAACTCAGTCACATGATCTCATATTCTGCATAGTCTTGTTTCCATGACATGATACCCAAATACCTCTGGGTAATATCCAATTCTCAATGTAGAGGATAGACAGATAGATAGACGAAGCAGTATACCAAGACTTGAGCTACCTTACAGGTACCCTGAGTAAAAAGTGGTAACCATAGTAGCAATATATTGAAATAACAGCAGGAAAGATTGTAATATTTGTAGAAGTAGATACAGCCATTGCAGCTGTAGCAATAATAATAGCAGTGCTAGTAGCAGCAGTAGTATTAATAGTAATAATATTGGCAGTCTCAGTAATTTGAGTAACAGCAGCAGCAGTAGTATTAGTAGTAGTGGTAATAATAATAATAATAATAATAATAATAATAACAACAACAACAACACCTCAAAAAATGCTGCAGCATAACTCTCCAAAAAATGCTGAGGAAAAAAAATCACCTGCAAAAACTTTTTTTCACTTGTTTTCTCTGATTTAAAAAAGCCTTTAATGGACTAAATGAGTAAACCACCAAGAAACACTTAGAAAAATGCTGCTGATTTTTTTCATCTCAGTATTTGTTATATACAGTATAACCTTTCTACAAAATTTCACCAGAATTGGTCCAGAGCTTCTTCCATTATCCTTCTTGCAGAGACAGATGAACAGATGGACAAGCAAAGAGGGACAAGAGATAATAACACTAATAGCATTGTTTGTGTTCGGAAAAGTAGTAGTAGTAGCAGCTGCAGTATTACCCCTACTACCACTACTACTACTATGAATAATAATAATAATAATTACAGCTAATTGTATGGTGCACAGGGTGGTTGCTGGGATGTTTCTAGGTGGTTGTTAGAGTGTGCAGTGTGGTTGCTTAGTTGTTTTGATGTGGTTGCGAGGGTGTACAGGGTGGTTGCTACAATATTTCTAGGTGCTTGCCAGAGTGTACAGGGTGGTTGCTAAGCTGTTTCTAGGTGGTTGTAGGTAGTTGTTAGGGTGTATACGGTGGTTGCTAGGGTGTATAGCGTGGTTTCTAACTTGTTTCTAGATGATCTCTACAGGGTAGTTAGGGAGTTTCTACGCAGTTGCTAGGTTGTAAAGGGTGGTTGGAGGACTATTTCTAGGTGGTTGAAAGGGCATACAAGGTGAATGCTAGGATGCATAGGGTGGTTGCCTAGGTGTTTTCTAAGCGGTTGCTAGGGTGAACAGGGTTTTACTTGGCTGCCTCTAGGTGAATATTAAGTTGTTTCTCGGTGGTTTCTTGGTGGTTTCTAGGATGTACATGGTGGTTACAAGGGCTAAGAGGGTGGTTGCCAGGCTGTTTCTTGGTGATTGCTAAGGTATGCAGGGTGATTGAAAGACCGTTTCTTAGTGGTTACTATGGTGCACAGGGTGGTTGCAAGGTTGTTTGTAGGTTCTTGCTAGGGTTCACAGAGTGGCTGCTAGACTGGTTCTAGGTGATTTATAGAGTATAGAAGGTGCTGGCTAGGCTATTCCTAGGCAGTTGTTAGGGTGTACAAGGGTGGTTGCAAGGGTGTTTCTCGGTGATTGATGGGTATATAGGGTGGTTTCTAGGTGGTTACTAAGTTGTATAGGGTGGTTGCCAGGGTGTTTCTTGGTGGTTGCTAGGGTATATAGGGTGGTTGCTAGCCTGTTTCGAGGTGGTTACTTGGGTGTCTTTGGGCAGTTGGTTGGTTGCACAGGGTGGTTGCAAGGGTGTTGCTTGGTGGTTGCTAGGGTTCGCAGGGTGGTTGCTAGGCTATTTAAGGTGGTTGCTAGGTTGTTTCTAGGTAGTTACTACGGTGTATGTAGTGGTTGCTAGTAGGGCTGTACCAAATGTCATTTTTTCACCTTTGATGAGTCGACAGGGATATTCGCATAAAGCTTTGAATACCCCCAACAAACAGATACGAATCCGAGATCCAGTAAATATGCTTTAATTTTTGCACCCTCCTTAATGGCTTACTATGCACAGCATTATGCAACAACAGAAATGGCAACTAACAAATATTTAGTGTGGGAAAAAACAGTGTGGAAAGTAAATAAAAAATAATAAGAAGTAATGAGGATTAAGAAGATCAATAAGTTGGCTTTGTCAAGCCAATTTTATATAATAGTTGCAGTCATAGTAGCAGTGCTATAAGTACCAATTGAAGGTGTAACAATAGCTGCAACAATATTAGCAGTAGAAGGAGTAGTACTAAAAATATCAGCAGTAGTAGTGGCAGAAGTAAATGCAGTAAAAGTGCAGTAGTAATAGTTGTAAGCTGTACTTTGTAGTGGCATTACGGCAAGAAATCTATAAAAGAATACCTCGCCACAGGGTAGGTACGTCAAGGACCAATACAAGGGCCAACCACATCTGCACCTTGGAATAACTGTCATAGAGAGTAATCCAAGTTGCAAAGAAGGAAATTTTACTCAGAAATGGTCAAGCTAAATGAGTGTCTTGCCAGCATTTACCCTGAAACACACAAATCAAGCAACACACCAAGCAATTGTTTCAACGCTTACTGTGCAGAACATATTTTTTCCACCATTTTATTTGTACATTTTTTACTGCAGCAATATTTGCAAGGCAAAATAAATAAATAAATAAATAAATAGATTAAATGTCTTTACACTGTGTAGGAAATATCTACAGTTAAATGCACAGCAGAGGTTTGGAATGTGTTGTTTATGTAATTACACAAAGCTGTAGGGGTAGCAGTTTATCATACATTAGCTCAGAACTGAAGTAATGGGATGGAAAAAGTACTTTCTTCAAATATAAGCCCTGTAACTGCGCTCAAAATCATTTTTTGTACTGTAAGAAAGGCACAGCCTCCAGACCAACAAACGGCCGCATGTAATGGTTGTGTTAGACCCCGGAAATCTAACCTACATTTCTATACAACTACATTTTAATTCAATTGCATTTTAATATGAAAACATAAATAAATAGACTACCCCTGTAATTCATTCACTGCACGTTCCATTTTCACTGGGCTGAGATGTATAAGCTAACGATAGTCTAATAACAATAAATTAGGTAAGAAAAATGTGTAATTCCACCTTAATGTGTCATCCTATTGTGTCTGTAGCCCCCCCACACCTCCCAAAAAGAGTGTGCCCTTTGGGATACATGATGGCTAATAAATGAGCACTCAAAGTGGCACATGTTGACTAATTTCATTCCATGGCTTAATTAATTGCATTTTATTTAATTGCATTCTTGTCATTGTGATTAGAATTGCATAATCTCCATCGAATATCATTTTAATAGGCTCTGGACGCCAGGGATAATCATAATGTTCTAGTCTCTAGTGTGATTATTTTCAGTTGGTGGCATAAAACTAAAGAACGCAAAATTCGCAAAAAGGAAAGCAGATAATCTTATTTTTTTAGAACTCTCACCTGCGCTTGTAGAAGAATTATTTTATGATAGCGAGAATTCTCCCTGAAAATTATTTCTGGATTATAAAAATATAGCAAACAAGCAGGGACGGAGCATCAATTTCAAATGTGGGTGTTCTAAAAGTGCAACACCCGACTTCAGCTCCCACTCCAGTCTTCACAATATGCTAAATTAAAATGAATACCAAGCATTTCTTCATTTTCTTCATCACCATACGCAAATAATATTGAGTTTAAAATGTACATTGTACCATCACTCCCTTCACCCCCAGGCACAATATTCACCTGCATTTGCAAGCCATATTATTAAGCAATGATTTTAGACTTTTAGTGTGTGCTAAAATAAATAAATAAATAAATAAATAAATAACCTCTTTAAATTTTTTTATTTTATTTCATTTTTTGCAAAAATATGGAGAATAAGACCTTAATTCTCTGTATTTTAATTTCAGCTGATACACAACAAGAGGAAAACTGATCTACACTGTCCGAATCTACCATATCCATCACTCATTCAGAATCAGTGCCAGAGGGTAGATTGAATGTTAGCTTCTAAAGCAAAGACCCAGCAAGCCCACGTCATTATAACTCAACTTACAAGGCTATTTGACTTGAATAAGGAGTCAATTATCTTTTTTTTTTACCTTTTCCTTTTATGCATTTCCTTGTATTTTGCATAACAAAAAACAAGATGCATTATGAACAATGAGGGCAATTATATGCACACAAATTTTCCCCCTTTATTCCTAATATGACAACAATCAAAATTTGATACAAATCACGTAAACAGCATATTCTTTTTGGATTTTCAGAGTTACGCCTTACTCCAAATGTAGCATTTTTTGATTAAGACATGGGATATGTCGGTATCATTCACGTATTTGGAGCATTCTTTGGACATGTGCAGTGCACTCAGAAACTATTGGCATCCTTAATGAATATGAGCAAAACGAGCTATGAATAAAAATTTGGAACGTGTCTCAGCTAATTTGCGTCACATGGCCACCTGTTTACAATTGGCGAAGCTCACATTTCCGGCCTGAAGAAGAAACGCATCTACTTTTAAACATTATGAAAGACTTGAATATAAACAGGTGTTTGTATATACGCAAATATCGCAACACCGACATTTTGAAGGTGGTTGAACGAATGAAAGAGGGAGGCAACGTTTGCACAGTCAAATAAGTCCGACATCTAATCTGTGGATTTTATATTCTGCCCCTGCATCAAAGTAGCTCAAAGAATGATGTATTTTCCTCATCCAAGAATGATCACACAGATGCTGAGGGGGGACGAATAATTACAATCGCTTTAAAGAAAACAAAAATTATCTTTGAGCAAACTAGTGATTTATACATTTTTATTTGATCATACTGACTCATCGAAGGCATCGGGTATAGTTGTCCCTTGAAAGGTGGGTATACTAGATATACTGCGGTAGACGGATTGAAAGTGGGTATACTCTATATGTATTTCAAAGGCTTTTTTGCTGGTAGGTGATTATACTGTAAACTGAGAGAAAAAGAGGCGGATTTCCTTTGTGTACTTGGACATATCCTCCAATACACCCTGTATCTGAAATATAAGCAGTGAAAAAATGCAAAATTGGGTACTGCCAACCACAGGGATATTTGCAATGATCAGGGAGCAATTTTAAGCCCTGAGAGATAACCGTAACATGGGCAGAAACATTTACGAATCTAGACAAACTTTTAAACTTGAGATGATGCAGAGCATGCATGTTAAATTTCACAAGTGTAATGCTTTAACTATGTGTGGTGATGCTGAAATAAAATTCTACAAGCAAATTATCTTACTTGATTAATTATTTATTTTGGATACAATGTGCACCACTCCTCTTTCAGTGAAAAATATATAGATGGGCACCATTCTATTTATTTTGTTTTCCAAAATAAATATCCATTTACAAAAAAGTACCCAACTGGCCGCATAATGGCAGTTTGATCTATTTCAATGCATTTTTTAGACACATCCCTGATACTGTGATAGAACCAGGTACATACAAGTAGGAACAGAGAAAATATGTGCTAGCAAGAACCTTTTTACAAAATAAATAAAAATTCTATTTTTTGTTTTGTCACCGAGGCTGCCGAAGAGCACCTTGTCATAATCAAAACAAACGTCTTTCTGTGACAGAGAACTTTATTCTGCTCTATATCACTTTTGGATATACATTTCCCGCTGCTTCAAGAGAGCACATTCAATGAAACCTCCTCTCTCATGGTCTGTATGAAAACTCGAAAAGGAAATTCAACAAAAGAAAAATAATAAAAATAAAAAAAAACTTTCAAATTGAAAGATCAATAAGAGCATCGCTTCCAACTATACCGCAAACACAGCGGAGAGGCCAAATGAGAATGTTGCATCAAATTGTGCTAGTTTTCTTGACATAAGTAGGACAGAGAAATAAGTTTGCGCAAGTGCCTCTTGATGATGTCATCAGCAGGGATGATTTCACTCCACAGAGTTTGCTCAAAGCCGCCTCATGGTGGTACTGTTTATATTGAAAATAACCACACCATTACTGATGAATATTTACACAAAAATGGAACAGATCAGACAATCTATAGTTCTATTAATGTACTAATTTGTGTGTGATGCTTGGCTTATCTTTCTAAAAATAATCACATTTCATTGCAAAAATTGCAGACACTATATTACGTTGGTCTTATCCAAGTTTTAAAATGTAATCTTATTTTGGTTATAGTCTCTGGCAGCACAATCCAATTTTCACTTATGCCCTAAATATGCATTTCCTGTCAGCTTCAACTTCAAATGTACAATGATGTAATATGCGCACTCTCCCGAGACCAAGAGAATATTAATATTCATGTACGGGTGGTAATTAAGTTAATTTTCCTTTCAGCACGTATACAGATGCACAATTTCAACATAAATGAATAATTCAGAACTTAACCTGGCATTCATGTTTGTGGATTAGTATATTCTATTATTATTTTAAGCATTGCTCACAAGACATAGGCTTAAGTGCTGCCATGCCAGTGATTTAAATATTGTTTGGGAATAAAACAGTTTCATTATTACTAATTGGCTTCACATTTTCAGCATTAATGAGTAAACTGGGGCATTTACAGCAAAAAAACACCACAGGATATCTTTTTTTCTCATTCATCATCAGCGCTGCTCACATGGAAATAGCATACTTTTAATAATTATGTTTGAATTTTAATAATTATTGCAGCACAACAATAATAATCATCACAAAGGATACCAACACCCCATTGCATTTGAAGGAAAGAGTTCTTGTGGGGTAAACTTGTCATTGATGAAGTCAATGTTCATTTGTAGACGAAGGAGCCAATTCCATATGTTAAAGGCAAACAGGCTGCACAGCACCGTTTGCAGCAAGCAGTTTGCATGAGTTATGGCAGCAGGAGCTCCATTGGTAAGACTTTACAATAAGGATACATTAATTAACATTAGTAAAGGCAGTAAGAAGCATTCTCTATCAGTTAATTAACAGTAAACTAATGGGTCTACTAATGATTTTCTAATGGTGTTCATGTTAACTAAGGTATTAATTTACACATTATTAAATAGTTTGATAGTTTGAGGCCTTACTTTAGGGATACTTAAGGGCTGTTTTCGACTTCAAAATAAGCATGTTAAAAAGCATTAATAAATGGTAAGTTAAGGTTAGCTAATGCTTATTTAGCTTTCTGATGCATTAGTAAACTGTTAATTAATTGGAAGTTCATGCTTATTACTCCATTAACAAATGTACCCCTACTCTAAAGTGTTACCGCTCCATCTTTGGAGCAGGGAAATCAGACCCCTATTCCTAAGGCCAGTGGCATTTGCTCATGTTAAGGAGTCTTGGCATCATTAATTTACCATCAGAAATTGATTGAAGCATCAAAACTCTTTCGTCTCATGACCTCTTTTGCCAGCTAGTTGGAAAGAAGCAACTAAAACCCGTAGACATGGCAGCGCTCCAGGATCTAAGCTGGATAAGCCCTCTCCTCAGTATCAGGAGAGAGGCACACCACAGAACCACGTTAGGTGCCATTCCCATGTGAGGCAATGCTATCATGGTAAGCCAGACACTTAACCCAAATTGCCTCTGTAAACAGCCAGGTATTTAAATGGATTGCATGTGCAAAGAATGGTAATCTCTGGGTAAGAGCATGCGTGAAATGCTTAAAATGTAAATGAGCATAAGCTTTGAAACCACTCTATGAGCTCTCTTTGTATGGGTTAGACAATTCATGTCTGAATTTGAGATGCTACTGAATGGTTTTCTATGTCATGTATGACAAAGAAAACACTCTCTTCCGATTTGTTTTGAAAGAAGGACTCCATTACGTCAAATTGCTGCCACGCATATTGCACTCTCAGACTCCGTTTATTTGGCAAGGGAAGCATTGTCCTGTCACTCATCAGTTTAAATCACGTTCAGCTTGATAGAGAGTCTGTTTGTTCGTACAACCGTGTGTTACACCTGAGCTAGCCTTCTGCTACATCAACGTCCACTGACAAGACTCCGTACAATGACCATCAGGGAAGAAAATGGCATCTTAAGCTTTTTTTAAATATTTTCCAGTCTCCTCAATCCATATTAAAATAACAATAAAGACGCACAATCCCTGACATTACTATTTAGACTCTATTTCTGCCTAAAAACATATTTGCTAAGTATTGATGAGCTTGTCGCAGAGGCTGTCCACTAAATGGTAAAGTTTTCATTGAGTGTCAAATCTAGCATAAATCAATTAATCTTTTTCCTCTGTGGTGTCCAGAGAATTTAATCAAATGTGACAATATCCCCGAAAAAACAAAACTCAAAAAAGAAAAAAAAACATTTCTGTTACACATGCCAACTATGTTGCGGAAACAACCACTGTTTGGCTTGGTTAGACATTGTGGACGTGCACGAAAACTAAGGGTACCATATGTATGTAAAGTTGTGTAGATTTTACTAATAAAAAAAGGGGGACCTTGACACTGTCACAAGAACCGTTTGTGGACCGACCACATTTTCTCCAGTTCCGGCAGAGACAGGCACCTGCTGGCCTTTGAAGTGTGTGGGGGAATCTCGAAACACTGAAATAGTGAAACACCATAGGAGTGACCATATATGATACACATACAGTAAGGAACAGAACTCATACAGAGGTCAGAGGATGCCTTGACACAGACACAAGAACTGCATCTGCAAGCCCTTTCAATGTGACAAAATAATCTAAAAATAAACAAATTAATATCAATTGGGGATGGGAGGGTCACAACAAGAAGTCACAGAAGAAGCCAACACAAGGGGACAGAGGAGAAGGAGATGCAATTTCTACTCTGGAAAAAAGGACCATAAAACTGGGACAATCCATTTGTGGGAAATCCATTTGCAGGTCCCACACATGCAAGATTTCCTACCACTGCTTTCAGTGCACAGACTAGTTTTCTAGTTTGCAATAAGTATTCTTTAATTTTTTGTGTTCTGAATGTCAACTAATGTTGTATCAATTTTTATAATTGTGATTCTGTAATTTTTAAAATTGTGAATTTTATGATGTAGTAGTGAGGACAGTGTTTAATGGTCGCAAAGGATATATGGTAATATTATAAATCCTAACAGTTCCAGAATGTTCTTGCCATTTTCATTTTTTAAAAAATCTATTTCAGTTATTATAGCTGCAATCTTTTCATGTCTTAGATAAAACAGGATATGATATTGTGTGATATTAGATTGTTATTCTCCAAAAATGAGTGTTGTACAACATAAAAAATGGACTTTCCTTACTCTCTGAAACATCACTTAAGCTAGTATCTCACTGAGCGGCGAATGCTTACAAATGTTGCGAATTTTGAGTTTCGTCAGAGTTCGTAAAAAGGCGCAAAGCAGTTTGTTAAAAGTTTTTAGGATTGCAAACAGTTTGTCTTGTCGCAAAGAAATTTTGAGCATGTTCAAAATTTCTTTGCGAATTTATTTTCTCACAAACAGTTGCAGACGTTTGTAAAAGAGTTGTAAGCGTTTGCAAACGATTGTAACACGTGTCACTAAAGTTCTTTTTGGTTCGCGAAGTATTGACCACCATACAACAGAGCTACAAATGCTGACGAATGTAGACGAATATTGGGTTTTGTGAGGATACCATCAAGGATTTGTCAAGATTGCAAAAGAGTTTGCAAACGGTTTTTAGGGTCGCAAAGAGTTCATTTTCATATTCTAGAAAGCCATTTCCTATTCTTTCGCAAACAGTTACGCGAATGTTGCTAACTGACGCTAAACGTTGCTAAATGTCGCTAATGACACCTAGGTCTATCCTGATTTTCACCAACTTTCATCAGAAAAGTTGGCGAATCCAAAATTCGCTACATTTGTAAGCATTCGCCGCTCAGTGAGATACTAGCTTTAAGGATTAATCATCCATTGACTAATTTCAGATAGGATATTTTTACATTCAAAATAGATCTGTAGTTCAAATTTAGTATAGACACTTATTATGAGGAAATTCTTGGTCCGGGTCAAAATTGACCTGAACCATACAGCAAGGGCATCAAGTATGAACAGTATGTAAGGGTTAAAAGTTTGACACACCTAAAGCTCATGTATTGTGTTGGAACCGAACACTGCATAACTGCTCAGCAAGTTGTTGTCCAGTCAACAGGGATCATTTCCTGTCCATTCAGTTGAAGATGCAGATGGGTATTTTCTGGAAACTTCCATCTCAGAGAGGCTACACATGGTACTTTTATGTGTGTATGTGTGTGTGTGTGTGTGTGCGTAACGCGCATGTGAATGTCGGTAAAGTTGCACATGGCTGTGCCGTTAAAAAATGGCTCCATCGGGAATTGCATTCTTAAGCGCATTATCAGCTTGTCAAAATGACCACGAGAAAGTTGTACTGTTTCTATGACATCAGTAGGTAAGTATCTACACGGCACAAACTGTGTCCGTCCCTATGAAACAGATCAGGTGAGGGCATAGGCTGGCAATCAACAAAGGAAAAGAATCTTAAGTTGCCGATGTATTTGCTAATTAACAGAAAGCATGCAATTCACTGCAAATGTACCTGAGTATCTGTATACAAGATAGTAATGCATTGGCAGTTTTCTAAGCTAATGAATTCCCCCGCACAATGCCTGTCTTCTTTTTGATTCCAGTGGGAATCTTATCTTTATAGTTGAAAAGTGTCCCCCCCCTCCCACATTTCAGAGAAGGCACACATATTAGCCCAGGAAGTCGCAAGCATTGTTGTGCAAGCAGTTACAGTCATCCAATGTCATTAGCATCTTAACAGGCTTGCTGTCTTTGGTTCTTAAGGGATTCAATGAACAGAACAAACAGAGTTCCACATGTATTGGGACAGAGACAGTTGTCTGAACAGTTCACTCCCTACGACTAAGTTTTAATTTGACATGCATTGTATCAGGGTATGTCGAGCCACATCAAGTGAACCGTTGAGGAATAGCAGCCCATTAGCAATAGCAGGAATAGCGCCCCTGTCTACATACTGTACGCTATATACAGGTATCACTGTAGTCACTTGTCATGGGAGGTTTGACTTCATTGTTTTTCAGGCACCATTTCCTTATCCTTTTATATAACCTTGCACATCTCTTTCATGATCTAATGTAGCTGCATCTACTGCTTCTGTAGATTGTGATTTTGTGGAGGGCATTTTTTTTTTTGTGAATGCTACAAAATGACAGATTATTTATGGATGAAAACAGCACAGGGATTTGAATTTATTCTTTTTAATCAAGGGTGCCAATAATTCTGTACCTATGTGCTTATTCAATCATTCTCAAAGCTGATAACTGATCACTTGCATTAGGTAGGTCTTTCTGCATCACATATAAACAATACATACATCGTTTAACCATTCATTTTTATTAAGAGTGAATAACGTGCAGTTTAAAAGAGCAGAAATACATGCCAGTAATTCAAGAAACTTTTGATAAAGCATCGTGAGGTTTGTGACACTGCTCCCATGTCACAAGTAGATATCAGAAGCGAGAGCATTAAAAAATTAGCCTTTACAAAATGCTTGCGACTATAGCTTATATTTAAGGCATTTAAAGTTCAATAATGATATACCTATTATTATTGATTTTTTAATGATTCATCTATTTTCTAATGTCAATATTCATCTTGGTCAGGAGTGGCAAATTCCAGTCCTGGTCTGCCGGTGTGTTTGCAAATTTTTGATTCCACCATCATGTAATGTAACCAATATCGGTTTTAAATCTACATGAAATAGTTCAGAAACATACGCTTCGCCATTAAAAACATGCATTTATAACTCATCAACTGGAAGTGTACTTGCTGTCACATTACCCACAATGCAAAGCAAATTTGATGTGGAGGACCCCTGGCGGAGTGCAATAAAGGAATTTTGAATGGGCTCTATTACTTCTACAGACTAACATGAGCTTATTACTCATCGATGAGATCATTGTAAAACATTTAATTTAAGGACATGAGTCATCAGTGTTAGTCAGTCAACAGCTTTTTAATTAATGCGATAAAATGTTCAATTTCATAAATTGTTTGGACAATTAAATTGATTAAATAATCAAAGGTCAGAAGTTGGGATGATAGCCAGAACAGATACGGCCTGCGTTACCAACCTCTGGATCTAAGGTTTCCCCTCTGAATTCACTTGAACATTTGATTGCAATATTAGAGCAAATGTGCATAAATGCTGTGCTACTCATTTAGCTCAGAAGAAGGCAGGCAGCTTACTTGTTAGTTCTGGCACTGCCTTGCAATTTGAACGAGATTTTTCTTTCTTTTTTTTTTTTTGCCTTTGTTTGCTGAGTGCAATTTTCTAATGTTATAAATACTGTACTGTGCAAATACATTTTTAAACAAGAGAAAAAATCTGTAGACTTATGATGTTTTCAGGAATAGTGAAAGAAGTTTCAGTAAAAGCAGAAGACAATTAAAAACACAAATATTTGGTGTTGCCATCGTTATCTTAAAACTGCATAAATTCCCTACTGGGACAGGGTCCAACATTGTATCGCAGGGCTATTCATCCTTTTCCAGAAAGGGCCGGTGCAGCGGCAGGCTTTCATTCCAACCAAGCACTTACTCACCTGATTCTACTAATCAACCCCAAGAGTCTTTGTTAGAGAGCTTGATTTGTAGTATCAGGTGTGTAACTGCTTGGTTGGAATGAAAGCCTGCACCCACACTGGCCCTCGCAGAATAATGTTGAATAGCCCTGGTTTATCAGAAATGCAGCTGGAGGGTTTTTGATAGCATATCAGAGAAGTTGCCTCAGTTCTGCAGAATCATTGTGTCACTGTGCTCTGTCTCTCCAGGTAATCCCAGACAGCCTTGATGATGTTGAGATCAGAGCTCTGTGGAGGCCATACCATCCGCTCATGTCATTTTCCTTCACAAAAAATATGTGCAATTATTAATTTTTTTTTATTTATTTTTTTGCTGAAAATTTATATGTTTAAAAAACTTTTGTTTTTGCCTTTTTGCCAAGGACTGTCACCCACATTTCTGTTGAACAAAGTCTTTGCTGGGGGATCATCCTTCTTCTGTGGTGAAGTCAGCCTTAAATACAATCTCCAGAAACCCTTCACTGTGAAATACTATGCTTGTACTCCTAAACTACCACAGGAAAATGGACTCTGATCTCCAATCAGCCTTCCATAGCCTATGACCTGAACCGCATCCATTGTGGGCTTAAAAGCTGAGCTGGTCTGAAATCAGTTCTCCGTCTCTGAGGCACTTCATTTAACACCTTCTCTGGTCATATGCAGCAAATGATGCAACTCCAGCTAGTAGTTGTATTTTCCATTTCCCAAACATTTTCTGTTGGTTGGCCTCAAAGGAACCTCAGCGAAATTTATTTAGGCTAACGGATACTTGCAAATAGTACCATACCTGACCAAATGATGTAGCAACTATGACCTTGGGGGAAGTGTGTCATGTCAAAAGGTGACACAATTTTTTGAGAACCATTGATTAATTGTGATGTAAACTACCGCAAAAATATCTGGAATCACTTCAGTCGTAGCTATTTCATTTCATTGTTGGCTTACAGGATAATATTTTTTAATTTATTTTACTAAGGAATAATTCCCAATAAATTTTGTAGACGACAACATTTAAAAGTAAACCATTGAAGACTGGCACATCTTGCAAATTTTATGATCAGCAGCAGCTCTGTGGGGTTGAAATCAGGTGATTGAGCAGGCCACCCCATTTTTCCTTTCCACAAAGTCCCTGCAGAGTTTGGTTTTATGACTTGGGTGGTTCTCCCACTGTAACTGCATTTCTTCCAATTCATCCATGTGAAATCACTGGTGATTCTACTCTTTTGAGCCATGGTGTGACCATTCGGCCATGTTTCTCAGCTCAACGTCAAGCGGATCCCTGTGGCTCCCAACATAGTTTTGGCGGCATCACAAGGAGCTTTTTCCTGTCAGCTGTAACGTTTCATCTGTAGTGCAAGTGCAGCTGCACGGTGGACAGGAAGCAATGGACTGGACTGAAGTGCAGAGGTGGACTTGGTTGTAATTTAATCGACAAGAACGTTGCAGTACGAAAATGCGAAAGAAAAAAGGAACAGAGGTTCCCACAGTTGCACACTAAACTAATATAAAGACTTGTCTACTGACACTATTACGAATAGGAAAGCAATTAGGAAGCGATGTTCCCTTAAACAAAATAAACGTGCTGAATAAAGTTATAACAGCACGGGCTATAGGTTATTAGTGTTTGAAATATACGCAAATATGGGAGTAGAGCCTATACAAGACAGCAATGTCAAAACAGGCTAGTGGTCACACAGACTTCACAACAAGACAGAGAGAAGCTCTGTCTTTTATACCCTGCTACCACTCAGGGAACAAACAATGAGCAGCTGTACATGCTAATTGAAAAATGACAGATGATGATTGAACAATTAGTAGAGGTGCGCTGCTGGGTCTAATAGACCTGCGAGCTGGACAGCTGGGGGCGTGGCATTACATCAGTATGGCCACATGCAACAAAATTGGAGCAATAAAACGGCTGAAAAGGAATAAAGGTAGACTTTATGTTGCTAAATTTTCCATAAATTGTGTTTTTTAGGCCAGTGGTACTTCATCTGAGGTGTCCTTGTTAATAATGGACAAACGGTGTGATTTTTCCATGCTTAAAGGTTAAATAACATTATACAACATGTAGATTCGACCGAGCAATCTGATTGGTCAATTAGACGTTTAGCATGTTCTCAAATGAGCAAGACAGTACGGGTAGCCTGTGCTCAAATGAAAAATACCTCATCACTGAAAATATTACTCCACCTATCTTAGTTGCCTAGGCCATTGATTTAATTAATTTGTCAATTTGTTTGCATTTGTACATTGAAATGAACATTTAATAAATCAACACATCTGCGAAAACTGTCGTCTTTATTTCATAGGTGAATTGTTAATAGCCTGAAAAGGTGATTAGCTAAAGCCCCTGAGAGGTGGGGTTGAAATTATGTAACTCTGTTCAGCCTTAATGTTACTGGTTACTTTTGTTACTTTTGCTGCTTGGCCACATTAATCGGAGCTAATGTTAAATTGGAGTGACACATCCCCAGCTGAAATGAAACATCTGCTGGTGAGTTTATTAAAAGACAGATTTTTGTTCTGGCGCCGACACTGGAAAGCCGTTGCCTATATTTAAATATAACCATTAAAAGTCTTCTGCCACGGAATTACAAGTAGAACTTATTTTATGTAAATTTTCTTTCTGAATTCGAATATGACCATGTTTTTGCCTAAAATCATTCTATAATGCAGAAATCTAAACAAAACGACTATGTTTGGGAACACCCCTAAAAATTCGTATTTTTTTTTCACAACTGTTCGGCAGTTTGGGTGCGACGTATATTCGGGAACGCTCAGCCCTGCCCCCAACCCGGCATTCATAGATCCTGCATACAATCCTGACCTATACCCATTGCGCTTCCTTTCAAATAGACCAACATTGTTCACAAAAAGAACGCCAGTCTACAATTATGTATGACGAACACGAACAATCAGAAGAAGAGAATATTTCAGGTGCCTATGAGAACCTATGCGATTTCATAGCTATTCATTATTGCAAGGCAGTCACTCAGTTGTGAGATACAAAGGTGTGCATGTCGCTGGTTTTCATATTAGCTGCAGGTTTAGCCTAGCCGATGTCAGTAGCTGAGTTTCCTTTTCCCTGTTTTAATGCGTATTTTGAAGTTATGCATCAAAAAATTTAGCCTAATGGAAACACCATTATTCGAAAATAAATCCTCTGATTCGCAAAAAAAAAAAAGGTTTTTACGCTCGCTTGAGGTGGATTTGCACTTTTGCGAAACAGACTTATTGCGCATAATCTGAAATGGAAACACATTTTTCTAATAAACGCTGATGAGGAGGGTCGGCTCCAATAAAGAGCATGCACTGTCATGGTTTTGCCTCCGCCAGCAGGAGACAACAAATCGGCGGGCACTGGGACCATGTACCCAAAAGGAGGAGTAGGGACCCAAATGCACAGGCTGAGTAAAAATATATATCAAAAGATTTTTAATAAAAATGGTAACACATACCACAAACGAGGGGAGGAGCGGCACAACACAACAGTGCTGAATGCACAGAATCCAGCTGCACTGCCAAACTGGCAGTGCAGCTCTTAAATACTAAACACTTCACCTCCACTTCAACGAGCAACAGGTGTGGCTCGTTGAAGTGGAGGCGAAGACAGCAGGAGGGGGAGGGACTGCAGGGCAGAACCATCACATGCACATGGCTACTTAATGCACGTTATTCTGCCTAAGTAGCCATGTGCTTTCTCAGACCGTGTAACTCTACACTGTCCATATTCAACTTCCGCATATACTTCACTTAGCGGTAAAGTGCCTTTTTTGATATTATCCAAGATCAGCAGCATGATCGAGGGGTGCAGTCATGAACAGTAGGCAATGCCAGACTGAAAACAGTCTGACCGTTCTCCATTTTCGCATTTGAGGTTGCCTAGCAAGGAAGTTGGTATGTGTTTATCTGACATAGGTACGCATGCACATCACCGCCTACTTAGAGTTGTTTATTTGCTCTCAACTGCTTGAGGGAAACATATCATATGGAAACGCACTTAATTCGCTTTTAGTTTTAGCGAATTTTCACAAAATTCGCCTCAAATTTAAATGGAAACATAGCTAGTGACTGCTGTCGAAAATATATTAGCAGCGATGATAATAATCATCATCATCACCATCATCATCATCATCATCAATGCACTATCCAGTAGCAAATTTCGAAACAAACATCTAGTATGTTGTATGATAATTTCTTACCGACTTCGGGCTTGCATTGATAAACTTTTTCTGCGGCATTAACAGGAAGTGAATGCTGATTTAAAAAAAAAAAAGATTATGTGCTTGTATATTAAAAGCACTGTAGAGCCCGCTGTCGAAGTCGGTGTCCTGGAAGTGGTCACTGCAAATTACGCTAGACTCACTTGGTCCATGCCACTTTGCTCGAGTTAGCATCACTTTTGCAACCCAAAGTTGTCTTCAAGCCTTATCCTTGGGGAAAGAGTGTAGGCTTACCGCGTCTTTGGTTGTTTTTCTACAACCTCCCCACGATGCACCTACCTGGCATTTCAAGTATTGAAGCAAATTTTAGATAAAAAATATTGCACGAATACACTCCGCCAAGCTTAAAAAATGTCAGGTGCGTTCCCAAGTGTACGTCACGGGTGCATGTGATCATGCATACTCATTTTTTTCTCGATTTTTGAAGGCCAGCTGTAAGAACTGGCAAAGTGGCTAAAATAGTAACTCCGAAAATGTTTTTTTTTTTTTATTGTCGAAACGCTGTTCGCAGAACTAATGTTAAAATTTTTATCAAAAGCAGTCCCTAGAACATATATCAAATTTAAATTTTCGGTGACAGAAGACCTTTAATATAAGTTTGTTTGATAAAGATCAGCTGAGTCGTCGTCACGGCACCAGTTAGCTTAAAAATGACTGAGATGTTGGCAGAAGTATAACTATCAGTCCACGAAAAAATGATTTTTTCCAGCAGATATTCTAGTTACAGCATGATTGAGCTAGCAAAGCAGTTTTGTGTCACTATGTGCGGTATTTATTCAGTTTTGGGAAATCACGATGTCTAGAAAACATAAGCCCAAGTTGGCTGGCTGACAAGGACTAGTTAACGTCAGATCTCGTGTATTTCCACGGAAACGGAAAGAATACTAGCAAAAAACTTTTATATTTTGAGAGCGAAATGCCCACAGTCTGAATAAATTTTGATTATACATTTTATTTTGTCGGTAATAGTTGTATAATCGCATTATTACACTCGAGGGTGTGCTTGAACGTCATTCTTGTCACTTCAGTGACAAGGCGGAAGCGCCTCGTTCCTGGCCGCATCACTGTCGTGACAAGAATGACGGTCAAGCACACCCTCGAGTGTAATAATGCTTAATTTGAGCATGATAATGAGCTCTGCTCTGATTGGCTAGCTAACAGAGGTAAATGACGAGAGGTGGAGTGGTCAAGCAAGGCTGTGGGAGTGAGCGGGGCACACAGACAAAGCAGTCTGGACGTGAACTATGCAGAGCAGGTCTATTTCTTACGTTGAAAACAGTAGGAATTTCTTACTGCAATGTGCCGAATTCAAAAAGGGGGGTCTGGCATTCAAAATGGGGGTTCTTTGGGTGGTTTGATGCAGTGGAGACTACCAACAAGTGGATTAAACTGGAGAATGTATTTCCTATAATGTGAGTGCTTTAATTAAGAGTAAGTATGATGTTTATGTCCTGGATTTTTTAATTCATGCATTCTATTTGTGACCATGAGAAATGTAAAATACATACAGGACACAGTGTCCATGGCATTGACTTCAGTTGAAGACATAACTGTAGAATTGTTGCCTCTCAATTAATATAGTGTTCAATCTTCATTTTTACCTCATTCCCAAAACTCATATTATTGCCCAATGATAAAATAATATTAGATTGTACAAGTCATATTCACAAATGGTTTGACATTTCAAACAAAGACTCGAGCTCTCTGTCTGATGCAAGCTTGCCTTTTAGAAGCAGTTGACAAATGCCAAGCCTTATGGGAAAGAAATAGCATTATCAACATTGATAGGAAAATATCAACCAATATTGTTGCAAAAAAAAAAAAATATATATATATATATATTTTCCATGGCCACATCAGATTACACAAGACATTGCACTTGTAGCTTGTGGAGAACTCCAGTGCTTAGAAATAGGAGACTAAAATGACCCAATAAATAAAAATAAAGACTTTTTTGTAGGAAAAGATGTCCTTCAAGGTTTGTATATAAAAATGACATCAGCAAGTGAGGGCTAAGCACTATAGATCACACTTACCGTTGATAGCCGAATCCTATTCAAAACGTTTGAGGTGGGAAAGTAAAGTAACATGTTAGTATTTATATTTACAATAAAAAAGTGAAGTGCTTCAAGTAGATTAAGCTGATTCATTATGTTCGACCACATTTTCTATTTTTATTTCAGTCATATCATGCCAGATATCTCTGGATTTGTACTACACCATTATCAAACTGATTCATTCAGCATCAAGAAATGGGAAACATCCACACAAATCTACACTATCTAGTTATCTACACAATTAAAGCTTGCTCTAGTGCAATGACATTGCAATGTGGAAGACAGTTTCTGAGAAGTATCTCGGAAGAGACATTACTGAGAGAGTCGATCATTTTCTCAGCAAGCATCAGGCCATCAGGCATTTTAGCACCTGTACTTGGCAAGAGCATGACTGATGACCAAAGTCTGTCCTTGCGTCCCTATATGAAGTGTCCTAATGAGATCTAATGTGCAAGAGAACCACTGCTGGTGCATCAAGCCAGGGGCTTGTGTCAGTTGAATAAAACGTGCAATCAGAAGCCTACATGGGCACTCACTCTCCAGGACTTTGTCAACTCAAGCTATAATACACAGGAACATAGGAACTCACAGAGGTCAGGGCCAATCTCACTGTGCAGCCACTGAGCACAACGTTTTAACTGACAAGATCTATAGACTATCAGATATGCAAATGGGGGAAAGCCTATCCTGTCACGTCTTGAGGTCCATTCCTGAAAAGCTGGACCACTACAAGTACCAATTTCCCAATTTTGCTCCCCGTCAGAGCCCATTTTATAAACTTGGTGAGGAATCTGATAACATGGGCCTCCAGGACTGGAATTGGAGTATGTTAACCTGAAAAAAATCACAATTTACTGCTAGAATGCATGGTGGAGTTCAATGATAAATAAAATAATTTTGTTGCGTATTATGGCATACAATACCAATAACTTTGAATCAAAGATGAGAAGGCCCAAGATTAAAGGAAGGGCGACCACACAGGACAGAGATCTAACTACAGTGCACTTTTTTTGTGCAAAGGCCAGTATTTCTGAACCTGGCCTGTCTGTTAGATGATAACTAAATCTTGAGTCTGATCTAACGTGGGCATAAATGACTGAAAATTCCTTTAAGATCCCAGCTGTCAGCCTCTCCGGTTATTTTCTAATCGGCATTATCTACGCTGTCTTTGTTCCGTCTTTAATTCACTCCGGCTGGTTCAAAGGCATGTTAATCAGGCCCGGACGGCCGTCGGGAGACCAATTACCTTCGCGAGCTGTACTCCGGCGGAGGCTGAAAGATTTCTAGCTCGTCTCTGCAATTTTGCATCAACAAACGTCGACCTCTGCAGAAATGAAAGAACGTCGATGATCGCGAAGAAAAAAAAAATATCACAGACACCGCCCTTGATCAGTCGGCTATAATTAGTTTGCGGTCTTTCAAAACTGTTCTCGTTGCATGTCGCTTTTGATGCAATAACCAACATTACAAATTTCCCTGTTATCGGACAAAGTCGACCCCTGTTGTCCCCTGCGTCTAGACGCACGATGACGACTGAAATCTCGGTAGAATTCACGAGTACAGAAGACGGGATGGAAGTGTAAACAATAGGTGAGTCTGTCGTCAGACTCCTGAACCACTAACTTAACCTAAAGAGAGCTCCATTCTTCCAAGCTAACTGTCTACTACTGGCACAGTCTCGCTTATTTAACAGAGGTTCCCAAGTGGAAAAGCCACACCTGACACAATATAAGCACAGTTATCCAACAAGCGAGTCAACAAACAAGTGACAAACCACAAACGTAAAATGTGACATAGGCGCAACAAGCGTTCAAAGTTGGTTTTCCTGTAGTGGTTAAAACCAGAGCAGAAACTCGAGGAGTGACTAGGAACAGATATCACCACTTCCCCTCAGTTCTGAAACTCCTCCCATGTCCAAAAATACTAGTGCCTGACCAATCAGCACACAAGATGACTGCTGTCCATTGCAGTTGAAATGTCCAGGGCTCAGAAAGTAAAAGTCCTCTCTTGTGTTCCTCCCACCCATAAACTCAGCCAGCTGGATTCACTCTTCGCTTTAGAATTGTGCACATCAGTAAATTCAGGTGGTTGGAGCAAAATAATGGAGTGGATTTTCACTTTCTGGACCTGGCATTTATGCCCCGGCTATTCACAACCAACTCTGTGCATCTTGTATTCCTCCAGTGTCAAGACAGCGTTAGCCTCTCTGTCACATCCTTGACTTCCCCGGCTTGAAGGATGCCCTCCCTTACCCAGAATGCCTTGTCGCCTTCAAGCAGCATTGCTGAGTGGGGTGTATATTTCTGTTCACACCAGGACAAATTTGATTCGACCACAGGGAGGAAACAGTGATTGATGATCACCCACTGTACCTGCAGCCAGAGCAATCTGACCGACTCATCTAGTGTGCCTGTTTGTGTGTTTGTGTGTGTGTGTGTGTGTGTGTGTGTGTGCTTGTCAGTGCTTACTGTAAGTGCCTGAATACGGTGCCTGTGTATGTGTATGTGTGCGTGTATATGTCTGTAAGCACATGTGCCTGAGAGCAGATCCAAGCATATTGATCTCAAGGGGGCGAGTGTTTGGGCTTAACTCGCAGTCTAGATTCTCATCTTCCATTGTTTGCTGATTACCAGAGTTCAGCAAAGGAACAAAGGCAGTACCCATTTTACAGTGCTGTAGAAAATTAGTGCATGAATTAAAATAACCATCCTCGTTAGGTCTCTTGTGTACAGTGACATTAATCATCATGGCTTATATAGGCGGATTTAACTCTTAGCTGCACTGGGACCATGCATTAAATGAGAAGAACTTGATTTCTTTGTACTTATTTGTATACATTTGTTTCAGTTTTTACAAAAGCAGACCCAGTTGCATTAAGTGGAGAAATGCGAGCCATATATTCCCATACGCACGCTAGAAAACCATTTAATGCCTCACAACTTATGAGAGAGAAAGAAAATCGAATGATTAAATGGAAAATGCGTGTTCAATTATAAAATGGGTGGTTGAGAAATAAAAACAGAAAAATTCCAAGATCTCAAATCATCACTATTCCCAACAGAACTATACGAGTAGGTATTAAATGTTGGGGCGCCATCTGCTGGTGGAAGAAGTGCACATCGGTGAGGTCTGAGGCTGGGCTGGACTCATACGGGTCCTGCAGCCAGACCAAGACGGACTCCTGTGAGGAATGTCAACACTGTAATTTATGTGTTGGAGTTATGAGTATACCGGCTCAATGAAGGCCAATCCATGTTTTATGACTGCATGTCTCTCTCCTTCACTCACCCACTCTTCTTCATACCCACTCGGCTTCATTTTCATGGCTTATAACACGATTGATCTTGGATTTATTCATGATTGGGCCGCTGATTCATCCAGTCATACCATCTCACCCCAATCTATAAAGTGTCTCTCTGACAGCAGGTCCATTTCTTTGTCACTGGTACTTTACTGTAATATGAGATCACACAGTTCTACGGCATACTTGACAGCAGGTGCCGTTTCCTGGTATCCTCAATTTCTCGTTCTGATGACTAAAAATAAACTATTAAAGAAAACATAATGCTGGGTGCCATGCAGAGCAGCAAAGTTGGTACAAAAAAAAAAACTTCCTGTGGAAAATAATGTCCTGCTCCCTTACTGATTAGACTTTTACAGCTTATTCAAATGTCATGTCAGTAAGCTTGTGAGAACTAAACTCAATAAGCCCAGCAAAATGATGAAGAAAAACAGACAGACTTTTATCTTACACTGGGCTCCTTTGTAAACAAAGATGGAGGAGAAATCTGCGGTCACCATTAGCATTGCCTTGGCACTATAACAAACGATGTCACAAAAGTTGTTCAATTATTCAAATAATTCTTTTTCTCACTCTCATTTAGAGCAAAAGGGAGAACCAACCGTTGACCAGTCACTTTAAAAATCAAACAACACACCAAACTTTGCCGTGGAATTTGTTTGCCAGTGCCGTTAACATTGATCAGAGCGTTCACGTAGTGAGTGACAGGAGCATAACTTTACAACCGCAGAAAAGACACATTCAGTGTTTTCAACAATGTCGGCTGCAAAAAACCAGGGCAGATACGCCTTGCGTTTCCATACCGATGAAGTGTCTTTGGTGTGATTGACTCAATATGGGTCTGTCCAAGCAAAAGGGTAGGTTTGCATACCCCCAACTTCCACCCTCTTTTTTTCTGAATTGGTGGGTCAGATGCATAATTTAAGCTGATAGGTATTTAGTACACATTTCAGAGAGATAACAGAGATAACTTTATGCCCCTCACATAAACCACTGAAAAGTTATCTCGTTTAATATGTCTATTTAGGGGCAATTTTTCAGTTTATTTTTGTGACATTCTTGAGTAGGTCGAAAGAGAAGCCTTATTAACACCTAAAGGGCATTCCTTTCATATTAAATTTATTTTCTACTTGAAAATAAGTGTTTGAAGATTTTATTCCATACAAAGATTCAAATTTAGGTGTAAGCAGAAAAAAATTGATGTTGTTTTTTTGGAAGGTTCCGTATGTGATGCTGTTCCGTCCATCAGCGACCCCATATACATTCTTAACAAATATCATGAAATAAACACCTTGAAAGTAATTTTTATGTTTTGAGCTTCCAAACTATTCATCTCCTCGCAACATAAGTGGTGTGATGGTTTGTTTCTTGCGTAGTTACAAAGAAAAACACGTCTTATTTCAGCCGCCCGGAATTCCGTCAATCATTACATTACGTGACCGCATTTTTGGATGCTCCTCTATTCCAAACGCCCGCCAGAAAGAGAACAAATTCATTAGCATTGGATGATACCCCCCGAAATGATGACGTCACCAATTTTGTTGTTTACATCAATGGCGTCTTACCGCTGTCATACACGGAGGTAGGTTTTCTGTCAACAAAATGACATACATGACCATCGTCACGTACAATTAAAGTTTGGTTCGCTACTCAGTTATTTCATGGAATATTCACGAAGTATTCTGGATTATATATCTTCCATTTCCAACCCATCTTTTTAGCGTGGCGGGCGTTGGAATGCATGCTGATTCTTCGCACTAGATTCAAAAGTTGTTTTGACAGTGTGCCAATTCGGTGCTGTTATGTGATTTGGACATCGAGAAACAGTGGTCAATCGTCACGGCACGCCAAATATATCATGGAAAACTGGTAATAAGTGTCTTGTACGCTGTGATAGGAAACCCATCTCAGTATTTTGTCTTTTTTTGATCACCAGTACGACTGTTTTTGGCGTTAGTTTTTGTGCAATTTCATCTCAAAAGATCTTTTTGTATTGAGGTTACGTGTGTGATGGTTGACTCGTGCAAAAGTTGTCCAGCGTCATGTTGGCGACGATGATGTTGCATTTTAAATAAAATACATACTGTTTGTGAGGTTCAATAAAAGTGCAGTTTGTGCTCAATGCTATTGCTCCTCATATATTTTCAAAGTGCACCACTAACATGCCAAAAAAGGTAAAAAAAAGTTGGAGCAATTAAATTTTTTGTCAAGCATCACATGCGGAACCACCCATCTTGAAATGCATCACATAGGTGACCTGTTGACCACTCTGTGGACACTATGCCTAGTTTAAATGAAATGGTTTGCCTTTCATTACCTCATAATTGGCAGTGTTAATAAGATATGAAGCTCTTTTGAATGCTGCTTACCCCTTTTTGAATAGAAAAGTATATCTTGTCCTGCCCTCCAGCATGGACATTTTGACGTACTTAAAATCGATTGGAATCTTTGCATTTCAAGTGTTGCCCTGCAGGGTTTGTGCTAAATGTGTGTTAGGATGGTTGTTTTCTATGGTGAAAGATTCAAATCTCAAGCTAAATGCTTTTTGATGAAAAAATTTGGCTTCTCTTATTGTCCACATCACACACAGGACCATAAGGATATTTTCAACTTTTCATTGGAATTCCCCTTTTGCTGTAAATTCAGTTATCTTCTCATGATTTTGTCATGAAAGTACACAAACTAAGCTTCCATTATGTGTGTTCAGTTCTTCCAAACTATAATTTGAAAATAATACTGGCAATGTCACACTTCCGTGCCCTTTTGCTTGGACAGACCCATATACATCCCAGAGACCCTGTTTCCCATTCAATGCTACAGTAACTGGCAAATAAATACAATGTGATATTTTTTTGCACAGAAGAGTATACACTCTGTATTTTCTTCATCTTACTGTCTACCCAGTTTGTTAGGTTATTATGCTATTTGATTGATTGAGAAATGTTTTGCCAATGAATCAGGAACAGTTTACATCACTGCATCTAATGAGCTTATGTGGATGTTTCAGACTTGGCGGCTGCACGACATGAATTCTGGCTCTAACTTGTACAATATTGTGGTGGCTGCAAAAAACTGCACTTCCTCATGCTGAGATGCTTTTCCATCAAGCCCTAGGAAGGTTGAAGGCTCACATCAGTGATCTGGTCCATGGCTGTTCTACAGTCCATGAGTAGAAGGCTCATCGCTCATGCTATGAAACTGGATAGGACCACATGCACGGGCATGTTAAACTGCATGGCCAATTTCATATGAGCGACACAGAGCTTAGGCTTGCAACTGCTGATGAGGTGAAGCAGTTCGGCAGAGTATATGGGAGCGCTCACTCCACTGCATATGCCACATGCCCTAAAGCAGACTGCACAGAGATATATGTGCAGGTAGAGTGATTACAGTGATCAACTATCACCTATCACTGATAGACATTTGCAGGGCAGGATAACTCCAGTAATGCAAACTGAGCCATTTTGCCATTTACTTCCCTGACTTAATAAAATCACTTTAAATGTTTCTTTAGCCATTAAGACAAACTTCAGGCAGTTCACCTCCTGATGCATTTTTCTCACTTTAGTTAAACAAGGGGGAAAGGAGAGAGGCGTTCTGTTAAGAGATGGGATTGCAGTGCAGAAGCTATGCACTGCAAAAAATGTCTGTCTTAATAAGTCATTTTATCTTAAAATACGACCTAACTTCCTAGTTTTTCTCTCTTTAGTGGAAAAAAATGAGCTTATTTTAAGTTATCATGTGCTTGACAAGTGAAATTTTCTTATCCCATTGGCAAATCTTGAAATAAGCCAAAATTATCTTGCCCCATTGGCAAATTTTTGTCTTACTGAGAAAGAAGGTAACAGAAATAAGTGTTTTAAGTCTTAATACAAGATTAAAGCACTAGGTAAGGTGGACTTATTTTTCAGTTTTTGCAGTGTGGTGAGGAATCCATCTTCAGACTCAAGGACAGAGGGTTTCTTCTTAGATCTCAATTCAGGTGTGCTGTAAGTGTGTCCCATCTTTATATGTAGCACTTTTAATCTGTAAAGAAAATGTTGATGTTTTCTTAATAATTATCTTGTTTCAATGCATCTGCAAATATTACATTTAACTAAGGCGAACTGGCATATTTTCAAATCCATATGACTAGCATGTCTGAAAAAGCAAGGCTCAGTCATCAAAACGAGATTGGCGAACGGATCCTAGTGCCCACCATCGAACATTGGCAACTTTTCCAAACTGTGCGAGGTAGCAACAGCCTCAGATTCATTAGGTTAAGAACATATTTAAAACACCTTGCCAATAGAATATATGCATTTTGCATTTTAGCTGCTTTTAGCACAGTTTACAAAGAACAGCAGATAAACAATTACTAATGTTTGTACTTGCATTACTCTGTGAATTCTTTTTTTTCCTTCATTGTAACCTTAAGTCTCTGACCTACTTTTTTTCTGAACATGTGAGAATTAGCTCTAAGAAATAGCGCAGAAAAAGAGTTAAGTACGAATTCTCATCAGTCGCCCGGCAGCCATTTTGAACATGGCAGGGAGGTCAAAAATCACACAGTACCTGTGTATACAATATCAGAGAAAATTTCCTGGCACAAGTTTCCTGAGTATAAGCAGTAAAAAGCATAAAATCTAAAATTCACAATGGATGCATAGCAGTGGTAATAATTATAACAAATTCAGTCAACGTGGTGACCCAGCCATTTTTAATAGGCCTGTGCAGATGAGGTTAAAATTAGTTTTTTTTTTTATTTTCCTTTCGGAATAGCAATAACAAATTAATTGAACATGATGACCTGGCAGCCATTTTGAGTATGATAATGAGACTAAAAACCACATGGTGCCCAATTACACCACAGGACGAACCTGTATACAAAATTTCAGAAAGATTCAACCAGCACTTTAACATGAATACTGATAAACATTAGAGTCAAAATGCAAAATGGAGGTCTGCTGGCCATTGTGAATATTTAAATGAGGAAAGAGATGACTGATATGTAACTAGATAGTTTGAGAAACCAGTATGCAGGATTTGGTGAAGGTCCACGTGGTGGAGTTTGTGGAATAGCGATAACAATTTAATTCAGCATGGCAACCTGGGAGCCATTTTGAATTTGCAAATGAGGCAAAAAAAATTTCATGGTGTACATCTAAACAGTGGGGGAACCTGTATGGGGAATGTGTTGAAGATCCACCAAGAAGTTTCTTTGGAATACCACAGACAAAAAGTGATTTGATCAGCATACCATTGATGACAATGGTGGGCTAAAAAAATTGAATTGAGAAAATCCTGAGAGCTATGCTTGCACATTCATTTGAGAATAATTAGTTTGAAAGGCATACATGGAACAGCTCTCCAAAGGCAAGGTCTGCAGATATCTTTGACTAGTAATTTATGATAGATATTCCACAGATAATGTTGTTGGAATACAGTTCTCTCCAGTGGACCCCTTTTTTTTGAGCAAATGAACGATGGAGAATAATTTCATATTGCAAAACAAGAATAGAAGGCCCATTTGCAGTACAATACACCCAAGAGCTAGTAGAAATACAATGCCATGTATAGTGAAAAAAAAAAAAAAAAAAAAAAAAACAATGTGTTCCACTTTCACATCTTAAGCATCTGATACCAAAATGGGATCACCAAGAATTTAAGCCTCAGATATCGAGTGCAAAACATAAACGTCCAATTATAATCGCATCAAAATGGAGGCCAAATAAAAAATTAACAAAGTGGTCTTATATAATCCACAACGGCAAGTTGCATAAGTGCCCCAAATAGCAATAAGGGATAACATATCACTTTGTAACAAGAGGAAATCGAGCAGACAAATGCACTCCGACAGCTTAAGCAACTTTGATGTCAAGGTGCATTTTGCGATTGAATGTACAGTTTGAAACAAAATGGCTCTAAATTTAATGCTGTTGGTATTACAGTGCTTCCTCCTGGCCTGGTTTCATGATTCTTCCTGTGTAGATCACTGCCTGAAACAGACTTGCCTTCTCAGGCTTTTGTCAAGTAAAAGTAAAGACTAGGAGGATGCCAAGTTTGCTACAGTCCATAAGAGCGCACCAAGAATTCTCTTCTCTGTCATAAATAACCACACATTCCTGAACATGTAGTTTCGAACCAGCACTAGCACCTTCAGAATCAAACAAGCCCAATATAGCAACTCTCCTTCCGTTTACACTTTTATTGGAGTCCTGCAACTCTTGCTGTTGGTGGAACCTGGAAAAGATTCAGAAATACTTCCACTCGGGGCAAAAAATACACACAAAAAAATAAATCAATACAAAATGGCGAGAAAATTTCAAAAATTCTGTCCAAGCAGCATCAGATGATACCGGATAGACAGTAATAGCTGTACACGTACAGGCAAGAGGCAGGAGCATGTCCTGAATAAATCACCAGGATGTCACAATCATTCATTCACTGACTCATACGGGCAATTTACAGTCTCCTGCTAGCGAGACATGCATGTCTTTAGACAGTGGGTGGAATGTCATCATCGCAATAGGTAATTCCAAGTTTTTGCTATTTCTCAGTGTGATTTACAAGTATTATTCATCTAGGTTACACAAAGTTATCATCATCACCATTTTCAGAATAACAATTTATTTTGCATAAATTAAGCTGAAAAATAATCAAGAATCAGGCACTGGGCCTGTTGTCACAGATAAAGAGGGATAACATGGACAAACTATCTCAGGTCCACTTTTGATTGGTTAAAAATGTATTTGGCTGTATGGGATGTAAGCAGGGGGTCCCAGTCCATCTATTCCTGGTGTTGGTGAACTCATGGCTGGGGGCCAGTATTTAAAAAAAAATTCAAAAATATATTTTTCTAACTCTTTTGGAGATCACGGTGATCAGGTTTCAGCAATGGTTCGCTCCTACGTTGTCGCTTTGCGCGTGAGCAGACCCGTTTCCTCAACAGAGTAAAGTTTTTCCCACTACTTTGCAGCCCACGCTTAATAATAGCAATTTGGGAAGGTTTAAAAGCCCACCTGACTTTTAAAGGGAATGGGTGATGACACTAATTGGTTTATTCCATTTTACACCCAAAACATGCCCAAGATTTACGTGCAGATTAAGCACAACCTTGTTGAGTCATACCCCTTACTTTGTGCTCAAATTACCCATCGTTAAACGAGCGAAAATTGATTTGGACACACCCTAAATGCACTTGTGCCACACACTTCAGACCGTGCATTTAGATTGTTAAAATGGGGCCTAAAGTGTTTTACAGTGATGTGGGGGAATCTCACCTCACCACCACCAATGTACAGTGCCGTGAAAAAGTATTTGCCCCCTTCCTGATTTCTTATTTTTTTGCATATCTGTCACACTTAAATGTTTCAGATCATCAAACAAATTTTAATATTAGACAAAGACAACCCGAGTGAATACAAAATGCAATTTTTAAATGATGATTTCATTTATTAAGGGGAAAAAAGCTATCCAAACATGGCCCTATGTGGAAAAAGTAATTGCCCCCTAAATCCTAATAACTGGTTGTGCCACCCTCGGCGACAACAACTGCAATCAAACGTTTGCGATAACTGGCAATGAGTCTTTCACATCGCCATGGAAAAATTTTAGTCCACTCCTCTTTGCAGGATTGTTTGAATTCAGCCACATTGGAGGGTATTTGAGCATGAACAGCCTATTTAAGGTCATGCCACTGCATCTCAAGCGGATTTAAGTCCAGACTTTGACGATAGGCCTCTCCAAAATCTTCATTTTGTTTTTTTTTTAAAGCCATTCAGAGGTGGACTTGCTAGTGTGTTTTGGATCATTGTCCCGCAGCATAACCCAAGTGTGCTTGAGCTTGAGGTCACGAACTGATGGTTGGACATTCTCCTTCAGGATTTTCTGGTAGAGAGCAGAATTCATAGTTCCATCAATTACGGCAAGTCGTCCAGGTCCTGAAGCAGCAAAGCAGCCCCAAACCATCACACTACCACCATCATGTTTCACTTTTGGTATGATGCTCTTCTTATGAAATGCTGTGTTAGTTTTACACCTGATGTAACGGGACACACACCTTCCAAAAAGTTCAACTTTTGTCTTTTCAGTCCACAGAATATTTTCCCAAAAGTCTTGGGGATCATCAAGATGTATTTTGGCAAATGTGAGATGAGCCTTTGTGTTCTTTTTGGTCAGCAGTGGTTTTCACCTTGGAACTCTCCCATGGATGCCATTTTTGCCCAGTCTCTTTATTATTGTTGAATCATGAACACTGACTTTAACTGAGGCAAGTGAGGCCTGCAATTCTTCAGATGTTGTTCTGGGTTCTTTTGTTAAGACCTGGATGAGTCATCGATGTGCTCTTGGAGTAATTTTAGTAGGCCGGCCACTCCTGGGAAGGTACACCACTGTTCCAAGTTTTCTTCATTTGTGAATAATGGCTCTCACTGTGATTCGCCGGAGTCCCAAAGCCTTAAAAATGGCTTTGCAACCCTTTCCAGACTGATAGATGTCAATTCCTTTGTTTCTCATCTGTTCTTGAATTTCTTTAGTTCGCGACATGACGTGTTGCTTTTTGAGATCCTTTAGCCTACTTCACTTTGTCAGACAGGTTCAATTGAAGTGATTTCTTGATTCAACAGGTCTGGCAGTAATCAAGCCTGGGTGTGGCTAGTAAAATTGAACTTAAAAAATGTGGTTAATCACAGTTAATTCATGATTTAAAAAGGGGGGGCAATTACTTTTTCACATAGGGCCAGGTAGGTTTGGATAGCTTTTTTCCCTTAATAAATGAAATCATCATTTAAAAACTACATTTTATATTTACTCAGGTCATCCTTTTCTTATATTAAAATTTGTTTGATGATCTGAAACATGAAACGTGAAAAATATGCAAAAAGTAAGAAATCAGGAAGGGGGCAAATACTTCTTCACAGAATTGTATAGCACCCTCCTGGGTGATGCCAGCCATTTAGTGCCAGAGCGTCAGTGCATTGGGAGAGGAAGAGGACAATTCTTCATTGTGGACAAAACCAGGACACGATTAGGTGGCAGGTAGAAATGGCCAAGTTAGGAATTTAACCAGGACAGCAGGAAACCCCTAACTCTTTTCAAATACTGTTTCGTGATCTTTAATGACCTGAGTGAGCCTGGACCTCAGTTTTAACATCTTACCCAAAAAACAATACCTCCTACAGTGCAGTGTCCCCATAACTTCACTTGAGCATTGTTTGATTTTTTTTTTTTTTTTTTTTTTTTGAGATTAACAGGTTAATTGGGAAGAACGGCTCAGAGTTCTTACCAATCAAACTCTCGAGATGCAAGTCAGAGTCCCGAGTCCCACCAGGAACTCAAACTAATAAAGCAACACTGCACTGCGGCAACAGCCACTCCAGTCACGCATTCGATGCCTGCAGGCTGTCGGAACAAAATGAGACCAACAGGAAGTGAAGTCATCTGATGCAATCAGAGGCTCTCTCATCCTATACACTGCTGAGGGCAGATAAGTGTCTGGAAGAGTCTCCAGGAATAATAGTGATAGTTCCTGCAGGCGCACACATGTGCACGTCTGTGTGTGAGTATGTGTGTGTGTGCGTAAATGTATGTGTTGTGTGTGTGTGTGTGTGTGTGGATGTGTGTATGAATAAAACGTGGTCATTGAAATGCAACATTTTTCCTTATTTACAGCTATCTCAAAATTTTTCCTCAAGTGGCTTATGTTATTTTGTTGTGATTCAATAAGCCAAATTTTCTTTGCAGACCATAACAATTCCTGTCTCCCCAGACCATCAATGACTTTCACCAAATTGCATGATTGGCTGAGAAAGATGTACGAATATACTAAGCAGGAAAGTAATAGATGCATTCACCAGTGGTAATGGTTGCTTTTGTGGCTCTCACGGTAAAGTAAAATAAGGATAGCTAATGATAATGCCACAGCATGAACTCCTGAAGATTCTAGTACAAAAACTTGAAACTCAGCTGGACAACATAAGTAGTAGCAAATAATAGTTCCAAGAGTAAACATATTCATTTAACTCTGTTTGACAAACTTTCTGCAGCAAAAGAAGCCCACACTGACAGAAAAGGTCCTTGGATTAAATTTTAATTAATACCTGCACATCATCACCTGTCTGTGGCTCTTTGGAAATCATGTTGCAATATGATTCATTCATCAAATTGCAGAAAGGAGAAAGCTTCCTTGACAAGATAATTTTATCAGCATGATCTGCAATCATACAGAAAATTTTAAATGAGACATACATATATTTACAGATTAGCATTTAGGGCATTGAATAGGTGGGTCATTCCATATCAAATGTCCGAATTTCAGGGAAACTTCCCACTTGACCATCTCAGATTTGGCTGAAAAAAATTCCAGCGGGTGCATACACCTCCTAATAGGATAAATCCAAAATTTCCAAAAAAAGCACTTTGTTGAGTTTAAGCTTTCTATCATTAACTATGTGCATTTTATAAAATAATGTTTCAATATGCCGTTGATGCCATTAAATGCTGTGTCCCCACAAAAATACCATATTTTAAAAAATTTATTTTGAGAAAATAAAGTAGAACCCCATCACAAATTTTGGATATGTTAATAACAGGCATCCAATCTTTCGAAAACAGTCAATTTGATGTTGGTGGGTGGTTTCATTTTTTTGGTATTAAATGTGAAAAATAGCACAAATTTTATTATTAACATTTTCAAGCCTTAATATTTTATAGATTATACATAAGAGAGGGCCAGAATTAGAGTACAAAATACACAACATATATGGGAAGCTGTATGTGCAAGACCAAATCCCTGTCTTTAAAATTAGGCTTTTTACAGTCCTCAAATATGGTACAGCACAGCGCACAGTAAAATTTTCAAGCAACTTTAAGCACCCAGAAATATATGGCGAACTAAAGGGACACCTTTAAGTCCATATTCCTCAAGTTATAGTAGCACATTTTCACCCCTGAAAAGTTGAAGGACTTAGCTGAAATACTTCTCTAGATATAGCCATTAGTGTATCAGCTAGGGGGGTTCTCGTGTGCAAAAAATGTACCCTAAATTACCCACTGGATTTTTGAAGTAGACCACGTCCCCTAACGGAAAATCTTGGTTACCATTTCCACAGCCCGGGAATAAGGGAGAAAATGGGGTCTCTTTTCGGGGTTCATGCCAAGATTCCGGGACCAATTATTAGGGGTAGGGGAAATGAAAATAGCTTTAACTTTGTAGTCTTTCACCCCAAAACAACAAACTACCCCTCAAAATGTCAGCCCTGAACTAATCTTTTATATGAGATACAGTTTGTAATGATCGGATCAAGAATAAGGTCACTACAGTTAGAAAAGTGACGAAAAATAAGGGAAAGTGAAAATCTAGCATTCCCATGGAATATCCCCCACAGATCATGCCAGATCCAACTTTTAACTTCTCCGATGGTTCAATCCAGTAGCGAAAACATAAAGAAACAGCCCGATATAAATAAAGTGTATTTTTTTTTGCAGTAGATTGAACAGTACGAATTCGAAAAGAGCCTACTTCGAAATTGCTCAATTTTTGGGCACAGCTTAACTGATTTCCCATATAGGGACTCTTAATGGCTATTTTTTAGAATTATTCACAGTTAACAGATATATCCTTCAAAATGTTTGGCTTCGAATAATTTTTCAAACAGTATGAATTTTATTGAGTCTCGATCACCAGTAATGTCACTAGAGGTCAAACTGTCAAGGAAATCAGTTGCCGGTTGCGTCGGATTAGGAGATTAAGTCAACAGTACATGATCAACACAAATCCAAATCTCACCAAAAACATTGGTCTGCACCTTATGAACACTCTGTGGCCAATGCAGTCAATGAAAACTGCAAAAGTTAATACCAGCTTGTGAATGTGAGTTCAACTGTTTTGAAATTCACGTCAGACTATGACCAATGATCATGTCGTTCACTTGCCGATGACACCAAATGTGTTTTGACATTCTGACCTTTGCGAGTCACTCTGACAAGTGCAAAATGTACAACATGGAATGTTAGAATTGTGGCAAGGACATCTCCGATTTGCACACTTCTGACATCTGCAGTGGATTTCAAAGTTTTTGGGAATAGGATTCTTCCCATTGCTTGGGACGAGAAGGTCGTCTGAAAGTTCGAAACCAAACTGTTTTGGTTCAAGGGGCTCTTGTGATGACAGCAAGGACACCATCTCGTTTGTAGCGAAGAGGGCTCTTGCAATATGCAACCTTATGGCATGACTTGTGGGTGGTATTTCATCCACACTTGACCGCTTTGCATGGTGATATCTGTAGCTTCGAAGCTGGTCCATGATTGTCATCAATGTGCCTTTCTTTAGCACCTGCATCAGATACGCTTCTGCTTTGTCAATCGTCATATCCAAGTTACCTGATGCCAATACAAAGTCCGTCAAGTGCGTCTCTGGACTGGCCACTAAGGCTTCATGCTTGGTTCCCACTTTACTTGTGTAGTCACTCCCTGTTAGAGTATGAACAGCAGGTAAAACCTGACACAAACTTCGTCCAATCCTCTTCGAAAGGACGTGCACCGGAATGTATCGCATTGTGTCTCCAACCCCAGTCTTCACCCACAGTTCTTCAAGACCGTTCGCACTCAGCTCACTCCAGTAGAAAATCAGCAAGGTGAAAACATCTGTATCAGAGGACAGGACTAGGAGACGTTTTGTGCCCTGGGTTACAGCTTGCATCGGGTGTGGTATAATCCTCATATCCGCCTCTTCTATGTTCGACCTCAGTTCTGGGAGTTCTACTTGTCTGGTTGTCTTGGAACAACATGGAACGGAGATGCCATCTGGCCCACTGAAGTGACTGACCACAATCTCCACCACAGGATCAATCCAATTACTTGCGTGTGCCTCTGCATGAATGAGAGCTTCAAACTTTGCCTTGTTAACACGAGATAGCCAAAATAGATCCATTTATCGAAGAAGAGGGGTTTCCCTAGACACATCATGCAACTCTATTGGAGACTTCTTCTCTCGCCTTTGCTGTCGGAGTCTTTCAGAGACAATCCAATGTAAGAATCAAAGACAAGGTCAACCCTTGTGACACTCTTTGCTGCCTTTCCGACATAGCTCAGAAGAGAGTCACAGAACCCACCAAAATTCCTACAACTCTTGGTCTGGATCTTCGAAATGTTTGCCATCACATCTACGATACAGCATGTTTTGACCGAATCTTCATTTTGGGTCTTGCTCAGTGAGATGAGCCTCAAGTTCATGGACAATTTCACTTTTATCTGGCTTGGTCATGAGGCCTTCAGAGTCAAAGAGTGGAGTCACTGTAGACACATCATACTGCAAGAGCTCGTCCATCGTATGTCCTCGTTCCTTGGCAATCTCAAGTGTACGTTTCATCTGAGCATCTTCTCACTTGTTAATGTTCGCTTTTCCTTTCTGTTGGATTGGATCCTTGCAAAGTGCCGCAAAGGTTTTAAGGTTGACACGATGGATTGTGTCTGACAGACGAACAGTCTTCACTATGTACCTTTCTCTGCGAAATTTCTCATTGACATCTTTGCCAACACTCTCCACACTGAGCAGCTGTTCTCGGTTGTCTTCTGACACGATTTCCTTCGTCAAGATATTGCGCAGTTGTTTTTCCTTTGGGGGAGAGATGAATGGGTTTTCATTCTTCTCACCGACATCTAGTATGGCTTGAATGTTGGCCTCTTCCGATTCAGTTGCTGCATTGCTGAATGACCTGTTGACTTCTAACTTGTACATAGGAACTACCTATGCCCACTAATTCTTTGTGAGGGTTTGTGATGGCAATGGTGTATTCCCTTGCATGGAAATGACAAAATGACTTCACTTACCAATGCATGGGCCTCTCAACATCTAATCTATAGGCCTACAAGTAACCTTATCCTGGTAAAATTTGGCTGACGAGTACGGGTTGTACCACTTTGTTGCCAAGCGATACCACCAGCAATTGATGACATTTTAACCGCTGCTGACCTCCCTGATAACCTAAACTCAATATAATTTATAATATCATTTGAAAGAGTATTCAAAAACAAACATTTTGAGGTGTAATTCGTCCATCTACTCTTAACGATTATGAAATAACAGCAGTCTAAGTGTCCCTACAGGAAATCAGTTAAGCTGTGCCCAAAAATTGAGCAATTTTAAAGTAGACCCTTTTCCAATTCATACTATGTTCATTCTACTGCAATAAAATACACTTTATTTATATCGGGCTGTTTGTTTCTTTGTGTCTTCGCTACTGGAATGAACCATTGGGGTGTTAAAAGTTGGATCTGGCATGATCTGTGGGGGATATTCCATGGGAATGTCATATTTTCACTTTGCCTCATTTTTTGTCACTTTTCTAACTGTAGTGACCTCATTCTTGATCCGATCATTACAAACTGTATCTCATATAAAAGATTAGTTCAGGGCCGACATTTTGAGGGTAGTTTGTTGTTTTGGGGTGAAAGACTACAAAGTAACAGCTATTTTCATTTTCCCTACCCCTAATAATTGGTCCCCGAATTTTGGCATGAACCCCATAAAAAGAACCCATTTTCTTACTTATTGCCGGCTGTGGAAATGGTAACCAAGATTTTCCGTTAAGGGACGTTGTCTGCTTCAAAAATCCAGTGGGTAACATACAGGGTGGGGAAGCAAAATTTGCAAAATAAATCACCATCCATAGATTGTATATTATTCTCAACTGGCATGTTTATTGAAAAAAAGAGATTAGACTCAGATTACAGCTTATAGTCTTTGCTTTTTCAAATAACAGGTGCACACAATTCAGGGGAGTGGCTGTGGGATTGTTTGTACTTTAAATGTCAGTGCAAGTTTTGCTCCCCCACCCTGTAGGGTACATTTTTTGCACACGGGAAGCCCCCTAGCTGATGCATTACATGTGAAAGTGGCTCCTCAGAAATAGCTGTTCAAAAAGGGCCAGAACTTAGTTGCAAAAATATTTTTTTTATGATGAAACTATGAGGAGTTGAGAGCTAAAAATTTGAATTTCTCCTATTAGGAGGTGAATGCACCCACTGGAATTTTTTCAGCCAAATCTGAAATGGTCGAGTGTGAGCCATTCGGACATTTGACATGGAATGACCCAGGTGCCTTTAGCGAAAGGGGCAAACAAATGTGCGTACTTACACACTTAGCCAATGTACAGAGCTAAATCCAAGCCACCAGAGACAACCAATAGCAGCACTTAATATAGAAACATAGCGCATAAGAATGGGTGCCACCATCTGTGCAAAATCTACCCTGTGTGCTTTAGCATATAGGCATAGCTAGTAAACCCACATTACACCTCATAGTCCATTGAGGTGGGCTGCCTGTTGACATTCCTTGTTTGGTTTTTTTTTTTTTTAACTACACCTTTCACTGCACAATCCCTGCATTTTTGTTCCACCATAGAAAACAGGAGCCATCAGGAGAAGGAATGTCCTCCATCCCTGGCAAAATGTGAAATTTGAAGAAAATTTAAAATAGCTTAAGGAAGTACTCCAGCTCATGGTTGATTGGTCTTTCGCACATCCTAAATAATCTTAAATTTCATGATGATACAAAATCCCAAAAGCCTCCTCTTCCATCGTATATCGACACAGGTATCATCACTATATGATGAGTCAGGATGACAATGTGTTGCAAGTTTGGTGATGACTGGACGTAGCATTCAGGACTTATAGTTCATTTTGGCAATAGCGACCACACCTGCACAATTCATTGCCTTACTTTCGCCACATTTTTTTAACACAGCAATTTTGCATATGTTCTATTAAAAGATCTTGGTGAGGGTCTGAGGATTTTGAGCACTAAATTTTACACGAATTGGTCGCAGCGCATGGGACGAGAGATTTTGAAGGTTAGACAAAAAAAATTGATATGGCGGAAAATCTGTGCATCCGCAAATGGGAGTGGTCTATATGGATAGATTTGGGTGAACCCACAGAATCCAGAAGAAAACAGTAATGGCTGCGTTTCCCAGTTAAGAGCATTCTTAAGGAGTTAAGAAGGCTCCAAGGAAGAGTTCAGCTAAGACGGAGCCTTAAGATAAGAGTGTTTCCCAGATGCGTTCTTATTGCCCTTCTTAACAAGTGTCTTTGTCCCCTTCTTAACTGCCTTCTTAACTGGAGCTCAATTGATCAATCAATGTCAGAGTAACCGATTGTTCCACATACTTATGTGCACACAAATGAAGTTTTGATGTAACAAGTGGCGTATAATGTTAAAAATGAATGTGCGTAATGCCATTGCGCACGCAGCAGAATGTCTGAAAACAAACAGACGCAAATAAAGACCAATAACACAGATAAGAAATCAGAAAAATAAGAATGAAAACATAAAATGAAATCATAACATTACATGAGTGAAATCATGTGGTTAAACTTTATTCAACTTGATTTGAGACATGCAGCTCAAGTTGCTTTATATATAGAGCGTACAACAAGTGGTCAAGTAGAAGACCGGAAATATTAGGGAAAATATTAGGGAAAAATTAGAGAAATACGGTAAAATATTTCAACACATGGAAACATAGAGAAGTTTTCCCTCATTTTAAATGCTTAATGGGTAGTAGGGGTGCATCAAAGAAAGGGGGGGAATAAAATAAGGACGAACCGTACGCACTGCATTAATATCTCCCTGCTTAGTGTCACATTGATTTGCCTGACGCGGCTGTATCTGCAGTGTTTCATCGCTAAGAAGGGTGTTAAGAGTGCTCCAGACCCTTCTTTCAAATTCCTCTTAACAAAAGATCATCTTAGGCTAACAAGGAATCTGGGAAACGCGTTTGCTTCTTACTGGAGCCTTAAGAAGGATCTAAAGAAGCTCTTAGCGCTAAGATCTTCTTAAATGAATCTGGGAAACGTGGTCAATTTGTTTTTGAGATCTACAGTTCAAAAGTTATAAGCCAAAATGTAAAGTTTGTTGTTATAGTTCTACCTGGTGGTCAATCAATAAACAATTCCAAAATGGCAAAAGGGACTAGTCCAGCATTTGTTTTGTTAGTTGTTTGTAAAAAGTTTGAGATAAAAATATTGAAAAGTTCAAGTTATTCTCTGGAAACAAAAATAATTTCAGATGGATGTACAGATGGACAGATGGACATTCCAATACCTATATCCCTATATATGCCCCCTCCCCGTAACAATTGATGGTCAAGGGCATGCACACCTAACCTGTGAGCCTGACTAAGTAATTTCAAATACATTAATTTCAGAGTAATTTCGCCGAATACCAACCAGCAAACAGTCACAGAGTAGCACACCATCATGCAAAAACATTTCCAGCTGTTTGTAACTGTTTAATAAAAGCATGACTGTCGGATTGCCTTATGAAACAGTTAAACCCCTGATGTCAGAGCAAGACTGCTTTCAGGTTGGCCCCATAAACAGAATGTCAGTTCATTCAAAGGTTATTCTGTTACTGTATTCCCAGGAAGCAAGGTCACATGCTTAATATTTTTGACATATACAAGATCAATGCCATGGCGGGCAATGAGGCCAAGTGCCATGTGGTCTTTACAGCCGATGGAACACTTTAGTCTATTCTAAATACTTTAGAGAGATCAATGGGAGATGACTCTCAAACAAATCTCTACTGCTGGGACCAGATTCAAATCAATGCGGGTGCTGCCAACCTGTTTTCATTTGGCCATTTTACATGGAGCCCTTCTTTTAATTTAGGTGCCATATGGAGGGAGGACAGACTGTGCTTAGCCTTTACAAAAAAACAATTCAACTGAATGCTTTTGAAAGGTTGGACAAGATTGTACCATTATCCCTATATAATGCCTCAAGTAAAATTGAATGGAAATAAATAAATAATATTATTATTTCCATCTGCTCTCAAAACCCGGGAGAAAATCTTCGCTTTGTAGCATGTTTTTCAAATTTTAAGGCATCAATATTTCATTGATGTGTTTTGGTTTACAGATCTGCCAATTCTTTAGAATTTTACAGTTCCAAAAATGTGTTTGTGGACACTTGATTTTGGCTTGAAAGAAAAAGTGTCACGGCAACAAAATACCCATACAGAATACACTTAAAACAACATTATGCAGCAATTTTTCCTTAAAATAGCAGCTGAAAAATCATTTATATGGTACATTGACAACGAATACTGAGCTTGAAGCATCTTTCACACCCATTCCATGCCCCAAGCACCCGCTCTTGCACCAGGTAACTTTGGCCGATCAGGTACGTACGATCACCCCTGAAAAGTACGCAATGCTTTTAATGGCATTAACTATGTCCAGCAGCGTGTGGTCACATGTTCAGAGGGGCTCCAGTAACCTTACCCTGTTCTCTCGCTGTTCTCATTCAAGTTTGCATGATTAACAATCAAACAATTTATCAACTGAACGACCAAGACCAATCCATTTTCCATAATAAGAAATGATAATGAAAAAATAAATGCCTACTGGCGACATTTATATAATTAATACAACATTGTTAGGATGGAAACATAAATGCAAAAAATCCGAAACTTTCGCTGACTTCGCAGAAATTATTTTTGAAATCACTCAGCTGTGCATCGTACCTAACAACGCCCTTTAGCTGTCACTACATTCAGACAATAGAACAGAACCTCGCAAACTAGTTTACACAAATCTGTGCTGTTTCACAAGCTACACGAGTGCAGAAATTATAGTGACATATTGATATTTTTCGTAGTCATTGATGTGCGGAAAAAAAACGCCGTATAATTTCGAAGTGCAATGTATAACAAGGCTTTCAAAAATAAATTAGACTCTCGTCAGTTCTACCAATTAGTCTGAGCAACTGTTGCTAATCGGGAGAGGTAAACTGCGAGAGGTTTAGGTCAGTAAGCAGTGAAAGGTGAGGTTATTGCTGGCCCTGTGTTCCTGCCAATGGACCTCCACTGCCGATGGCATACCACCAATTATGGGTCTTCAGCTCACTGTAGAATGAAGCTAGTCCAGTAGTCACAGTATGGACTTCATGGCAGAGGCAAAGGGAATTTAAACAGATGTTCATAGGGGAAGTTAAACAGAGAAAAGGAGAGAGTGACCAAGCAAGAGGTCAGTGAAGAATAAATCTTGGACAGGCTCATAGTCAGTGCTTTATGAAATACAAGGCTGCAAGACAGATGCAAGGCTGCCTTGGACTAGTGAGTAAAGTAATAATAGCTGTCTAACTAACTTATGTCTTACGTTACAATATTACACTTGCATGATGTTTGGCTGTGTTATCAAAATTGTCGAATTGCTAGTTTTGATCATATGCCAAGTCAACTCATTTTGACAGAGGTTTAATAGCTAAGCTTAACCTATGTCCTACATCAATACTGGTAATAAGCGCTTTTGGGTCGGTTCCTGTCTGGCTAACTACGTTGGCTTGCTGGCCATCCAATGTTATTTACGAAAGTTTTTGACATAGACAGTATCTTTATTGATGCCATCCCTGTCTCTCACTGAGTTCTGGTGTTTTCCGGATGCCAAAAATGGTCTAACCTCAGTTCCATCTCATTCTAGTAGCAAAAAAATACATTCAAAAAGTTTGGTCAGTCTTCAGCGATCTCACACCAAATAAATCTTGAAAGTTTGTGACTTAGAAAACCTATCTCAGCTATTTTATAATAATTAACTATATACACTGTGCATTATACGCTATTTAGCCTATATCATATCACCAAAAATATTTTATTTGCTTTCAAGCTCTCCACATTCGATGTATGTTTAGTGTTCATCTCCCATGTCATAATAAATAAAACTACACAAAGTCATATTTGTGTAAAATCCTCTAATATAACTCTTTTTCTGTAGACATGGTTATTTGGCCTCTGACATTAACTTTTCCAATTACAAATTTTTCAGCTGGTAAACAAATGCACGTTCCGCTTTCTATGGGGGTTGGAGGTCTGGGGGTCAAGGTGCAACTTGTATATTTGACAGAGGTGTTCCACTCATAAACTGTAGCAGGCACAGTTCAGCAAAAACTACCTATTCCCACAAAATCGGACTTCAAATAATGGGTATTATCACTGAAGACACATTGCATTAACTTTTTTTTCCCAAAAAAGTGACTCTTAAACAACAGTAATGCTGCATATTCAATAGGTGACAATGTATATTCACTTGAGTGATCATCAGGTAAAGTATTTACCTTCTGCAGAAGACCTCCAGCACTCAGGGTAAAAAAAAATTCTCTTGGTGAAAGCTGAAATCATGTGATATGGCACCAAATCCCTGGCTTCTAGCATGGCTGCTGGAAGATTTAGCAACTAAGGAATAAGAAACAAACCAAGATTTCATACACATTTCACCAAGATATTTACAACTTTTACATGAACAAAAAACCAACAGTGCAGTACTTGAGATGTCATGTCATGATACAGCCTTTGATAAATTATATTTTAGTGAGGGAATTCATTGTCAGAGCGGACAGTACAAGCTGTGCACATTAAAATCTGTTGAACCCACGTTTAAGGCATTTACGTTTTCCTCAGGTGCTTTGGCTGAAAACTTTAATGGGCAGAACATTTTTATAAGGGCTTTCAGAATTGGTTTGCCCAGACAGTTGTCTTTGATGCAAAAAATAAAGTACTAAGTAAATAAATATTAAGATGGCGAATACTAAAATAAGTGATTCTAATTGGATTGTTTGGAATGAAAAAATCAGAATCCTGTAATAACTTTGTTGTTTTATTGCAGAATATGGAGCAAGTGCCAGATTTGCACAACAGGTGTACTTAACCTTTGTTGGGTAACATGACTGAGGCAATTGTGCAGCATGTCCTGATTTTGCCTCACTGGCTTTTCAGTATTTTGGAACATAAATTCAGTGTCACAAATTTTGTCATATGGATGCAACAATGTAGTGCCGATGACAAAACAGAAAAATGATCACCAGTCAACAGCAGTATAGCCTAAAACTGAATAATGAGCCTTAATAAGTTTGCCATGGAATCAAAGTGATTATGACAGGATGAATTATTCACAGACCCTAAATCCTCATGGTTCCAAAGAATAAAAATATTTTTGATTGGCACAACATTGTTACCATGGCTACAAAAAGGTTGGGAAAGTGGCCCATAATTTGAAAGCTTAACTATCCAGGATCTTAAATATGTACACTTTGGGCAACTTTAAACTTAACCTGGAAGTGTTTGGCGCATTTGTTTGCAACTAGGAAAATTTGAGATTTAAGTTTCTCAGGAAACCTCGGGAGAGAAAAGAGTTAACATTATTTGTTTACACACTTAGCTGCAGGCCTATCCAGGCCAGAGGGGCTCCTATGCCGCTATTTGATTAAACAGTCCCACACCTATGAGAAAGCACCCAGACCACTGAGAAGCAAAGATGATAGGATTGGACAGACTGAAATCCCGCAAACAGAGAGAGGACCATAAGAGACCACAGGGAACAGTTTAAGAGCTTGTTTGATCTCTGGCGAAGGATTACTTGAGGGGCAGGGGAGAGTAAACATTCACAGGGTACTCACGCTCAAAACGATTCAACACAGCTACGGAAATGATTGAGGCGCGGATGACTTAGTAGCCTTTCCAACTGAATTAAAAATAGCTGGCCTTCACGAGGAAATAATCTATGTGAGACAATAATGATAGCATTTAACAATGCAATAATATACAACTTATTTTAACACTCCTCATATGTATGGTTGCCATACAACCTGTCCTCCAACCACACACCCAAATAGATCGATTACCCTGACTTACAACCCATTGGAGCATTTCCTAAAATAGTGCTCCTCCTGGCAACAGGAAGGTAGAGTAAGAGTTATAGTTAAAGTTAGAGTTACAGATTGAGTTAGAATTAAGGGTCAAGGTTAGGATTTGGGTTAGGTTAGGGATTTAGTGACAGCGACACTGACGATGGAAACCAGATTGTTGTTTTTTACACTACCACTAGAGGTCGCTTAACTCCTTAACGTAACATTAGGTCGTAATAAGCTGCTTGAACGAACGACCTTTGCGGGTGTATTTTGTTGGAGGACAGGCTCTCGCCATACAGTGCTGTATGTATATATTGATGTATTGACTGTTCATGGAGGCTTTGGAAAATTGAGGAAACTGTCACAATCCTCTTGTCAATTTCCCTTGTTCCTCCGCCCATCCACTAATTTGCATGTCTTTTGGATACATGCTCGTATTGTCTCCTCCAATTGGCTTGATGTCCTGCATGCCTCCCCAATAAGGTGTGATGTATTTGTGTTCCCCATTCTCTTACATGTCAGTGGCATATATAATACATTGCTTTGAGTGTTCAAGTTGCTGGACTGTCACTCACTATATGCCCTTAAGCCACCAGTCAATATCTTCCTAATCTAGAGTTAATTCTCTTAGGAAATGATTTGTAACCTTTCATGCTAGTCAAATACAGAGGTACTTTTCTTCGTCTTATTAATAGGAACAAGCTCCTAAGCCTTTCTATCAGTCTCCAGGATTGGGGCCGCATTCCTGTCAAGCAGTCTTCAATATGTTCCTCTGCCCAGTTTTTTAGGAACACCTCCCAAGCCTTCTGTGGTCACTGGGATAGGGACTGTGTTCCTACTAAACTCTCGCCAGTCCTGCCATCTGACAGTTCTGCTCTGGTGAGGGAAATCTTGATCTGGCTGCTGCCCTGGGAGCCACTGGCCAGGCGCAGACACGCCCTATGCCCAACATTACTACATCTGAATTGAACAGTGCCATTCTGCCATGGGCTCCATCCCTCACAGTCATTACCATATTACTATCAATAAACCCTACTATTGGACTGTACTCAGTTTCTATATCTGGTTCCTTGTCTGGATCATTACAGGAAACTTCAAGGTCATTTTTTTTCCTACATGTATCATACTTCGTACAATGCAACATCACATGGCAGATGAACTGTTACAATTTAAATCTCACACATGTGCAGACGCTTTATTTATTTTCAGAACGTCAATCTTAATGTCATCAGTTCATCCAATTAAATGAAATCTTATTCGTTTCAAGATATTTCATTTCATTTCACAGCTATTGAACACCCAATCCAGAGAGAACCGTAAAAAAATACTCTAGCGTGTTTATGAGGTATACATTTAGCATAGTGCTGTGTGCACTACTGTCGTATCAAACACTGGCCCTAAGGATGCTAATCATTTATGAGTTACTGGATGCGTCATGGTCTGCATATAAATAATTACAATTTTAGGGAATAATACCATAGAAAATGCACACCAACACCAGATCAAACATTTATAGTCTCATCTTAAATATTCATCGTTAATTCCCATTTCTTTTTGATAGTCTTGTTTTCAAGGCTTTCTTTCAAAGCATACCCAAAATCTCACTGGTAATAGCTTCTGCTCACTATTCAGCCTGAATAATTTATTCAAATATGGGTGATGATGATGTTTAATAATGTCTGGCCTTTTGTTGTTGATGTCGCAGAATTTTGATTTGCATTGAGGTCAAAGTCTTCTAATGGTGTTATCCTCTATAGGGCCCAAGTTTTCCTATATATCACACTGCTCATTAGGCTGTATACCATCTGGGCCATTAGCATATGAATGAACACATAAGTATCACACTTACATTGTGTTGCAATTTTTGTAATGCATGGGAATGGCAATAAATCTTTGTGTTTAGTCCCATTTTAGAGATAAAGTGAATGGGCAAAGTTCATTAGCAAGTGGTTTTATTTCCAATTTTAGCACCTCTAAAGTGGTTGATACTTGCCTTTGCATGGCTGGTTACGCCAATCCCCACTGCTGGAATCCCCTGAATTAGGTACATCATAACCCAGTATCTCCTCAGGGTTCTCGGATTCTAATTATGGAGACATATGAACAGGGAGGGACTGTCGCCTGTTCCCCGTAAAATCCGTTTTAATTAATCTCTGACAGGAGTCAGCAGCTCTGCGACAAGACACACTTCGCAGCCCAGAGGTAGATCCAATTTTCTGTCTCAATGGGCATTAAATTAGCGAGAACATTCACACCGCCTTCGCCCCTACACACATAACGAATGGCGTACATGTGGGCGAGTGACATTATGAGGAGCTAACGAATGGCTTCCTCCTGCGGATGAGGCGAATGTAGCAGGTGAGCGATCCCCTCAGTAATCCGTCATGCAGCCCGGGCACGCCATTGTACAGCAAGACTGATCTGGGAAAGCCTGTAAAAGCTGAATGGGAAATAAAATCATGTCGATCTAGTACTATGTCAAAGACTCTTTTGAACTTAATAAAAGAAATCTGGGGATATTTGAAAGTTCTGAATATTTGCTATTGCAACCACATTTTTCCAACATATAAAGGGGCAAATTAACAGTGACTCCGGGCCATGCCCCCCCCCCCCCCCCCAGTTTGATTAGTGTTCCGCTACATGGAACCTAAGATACTATGTACCCTTTGAGCACTACTGGTGGGAATGCATTTCCAGTAACAGAAAAATATCAAATATCACTGCATATCCGAGCAAAGACACACGGACTTGCACGGGCACACGGGCATGCACGTGCAGGTACACACACACCCGAGCACATACGCACACACACATACATCCGTGCACACACACATGCATGCACACACTCACTCACACATGCACGCATGTACACACACGCACAAACATGCACTCAGACCTCAGACACACACACCTGTGCAAGCATACACACAAGTAAACATATACCTGTAAGCCTACAAACATGCACTGGCACACAAACACCCCCACATGCTTCATGTACCCACTTACAAACATATACACCACTTTTTTCATCAACAAAAAAAGAATAACACATAGATCACATCATCCATTGAATCCACCGTGTTTGAGATTTGATGTGCTTTCTGACTGTAGCTGATAATAGTGATTATCATTGCTTGTTACTTTAATATCTGTTATAGCCCTTAGTTTGACTCCCAGTGAGGAACTCTACATTCTCCAGTAAATCAGTACCAGGCTAAAATGAAAGGAAGAACTTTGCATTGAAACCAGGTAAGGCTCAAGTCGTTGTACCGAGGCTAAAGACGGTTAAAAAGCAATCAAGTGATAAAGAGGCAGTGGCAGTTTCTTTCGTTTTTTATTGCAGGAGCTTAGGTCAGTGGAACCGTTCTCTTTAAATTATGGCTATGTAAATCACCCAAAGTGCTTTCGCATTGGGGATGGGCAGATTTAAGGAGTGGATGAACTGCTAAATGGACAGTAACCTAATATGCGGGGAACCTGAGAGGAGCCCTGCCTGACACTAATCAGCATCGATGCCCCTTAAGGAAGAGCCAATCTTATTTACAGCCCCCTTTTTCCACCGCGGTATGGATGCCCTTCCGAATATGGACACGCACAGCAGAATAAATGCCGCTGTCAAGAGGGAGGTAATGGAACCAAACGACAATTTATGGGGAGACGCCCGGCATGGTTCAGATATCGATACGTGCAAAGAGACTGCATTTGTTTAGTCTGGTTAAAAACAAACAAAAGTCTTCTACACTCTGCAATAAGCTAACTCTCCTTTTTTGTTAAGGAAGAGTAGATTTTTAAGGAATGTTTCCTTTTTTTGCCGTGGGTTGAGATATTAAGATGAGGGGCAGAACAATTCTCACTAGCCTGCATGTGACATGAGAAGGGAAGCCACATGTGAATGGCGTGCCAAGTGCCATGTTTTGTGAAAAAGGCAGCTCACGAAAAACTGACTGGGTTGTTTTATTCTACAGTATGTGGGTTGGTAGGCACTCCACATACAGAAATGTACAGTATGTGCACAAGCATTAAAAAGGTGTGTTTTTCATACAATGTCCCTTTTAAATAGTTTAAAAGTCAGAAAACACATTTTTTTTCATATTGTCGGACAATCTCACGTTCATGTTCTGTATCTGCTGGTTGTTGCTCTTCGCTGAAGCTACATGGCACTTAGATTGAGAGAAGCATTCAAACCCAAGACACCATGCTTTTATGGCCACAGCAGAACAACAAATAGAAAATATCTAGATCTTGTGCACCATTTTATACACATTTTCCTGTAACTCAGCAAGACATATTTGGGATCGTTGAAGACCTTGGGATCGCCACTAAAATTTAAATTAGGCCGGATTTCCTTAGGTTTGAATGCAGTACCTGCATTTGACAGACCCATATATGAGTCCATACGTTTTATGGGATTAAGAAAACGTGTTTCCTAACTTATTTCTTTTTGCATTAGTTGCAATGGACCATGCTTCATGAAAAGAAAGGAGATAATGCCGTCCTACAGTTCTGCATGGCAGCAATCTTTAAAGCAATGTGCCATCAATCTGGCCATTCACGCAAACAAACAAACATGACGGGCAAAGAACGTCTGATTACGTCACTGAACGTTAATGCTGTCAGATTGTCTAAGCAGCATCCTTGTGATTTCTTAAGTTCTTATCAATTCTCCTTTACGTCTGTTCTTAACCTCATGACATTTTCCATCAAGGTTAAAAAGGTGGTCAGGAATTAGAATATAGGACAAACTTTTATGACTATTCGAATGCAGCCTTGGACGTTATACCAGTCATATTCTACCTTGCTGTTTTCTATACCATTTCACCATACAGCCTTACTTTTAGTCTAAGTGTAGTCTTCTTTACCTGGGTTGCTACCAAATTTGAACAATACTTAATGCGCCACCTACTGGCACATAAAAATAAGAACAGTCGAAGGCCTTATCGATGTTCAACGCTTATCATGCCTCACACAGGAATATGGAATCATTAACCAGACTTTGCAGGTTACACCCTTCAGAAACAAATGGCTCACCTCCTAATCAACCAAACCCCTGTTCCATGTATTGACCTCCTCCATGTGGGGCCTACAGCAGATCCATCCTGGCTGTTTTTCCACTTTGTAAACACTACCAATGCTTTGGCCTCCTCCTCCATGCACTCTTTTGTCAGGCAGACATTACGTTACATCACCAGGCCTCTCCCCACTCCCTCCCTCATCCTTTACCACTGGTGTGAGATGTCAGTGCGCATCGTACCCTGACCTCATTTCCTGTGCTGTGAACTCAAGATGCCAAATCCTCTGTCCCCACAGATATCAAACTTGAAAGAACAAGCAACTCTTTTTCATAGAGTTATAGGGCCCAGATACCTTACTGGTGGACATGAAGGATGAGGGTGCCTTGTACTTTTGATATGAAATGTATAGCTACATACATGAGTGAGCCAAGTTAACCACTGATATTAAGGGTATAGATAACAGCAGATAAAGATTACAGCCAAATACTGCTGTCAAAGGCTTCAATAAAGGTTCTGTCTACATACATGCATCACGGGTGTGCAACCAAAAGATATCAAGGAAACCGCAAACTGCCAACAAATGCATGGCTCCCCCCAGACAACACATATCACAGGTAAAGCTAACCTCTTGGTATCAACTGAGTAAGCTACAGCCATTTACTGCCATCAAGAGGAAGGCTGCCGAGCTGTCACACCTGCATGGGCTCTGTGTGAAGTAGATTCAGTGAAATTCCCTTCTAGACTACAGCACTGAGGCCATAGGTTAGCTTTTCTCACAGCTAAACCAAGGGTGGAACAGGCCAACTGTGGCTAGCAGAGCCACAATTTGGGTAATGGAACAACAGGTCAAAGAGTAGTTCTTAAAACAGGTACAGGCCTGAGATACAGGCCTGAGGTGGAAGACCAGATGTGGTCTGTAATGACTGGGACAGCAACGCAATGCTTGCTTTTTAGCTGTGCATTCCAGCACACTGTATTGGATGTGAAAACAAACTGTCAGGTCTGATTTGTCTGTATTTTCATCCATATTGTGCGAATTATGTATCATCATTGCAGCCTTTTCTATACTAAAGTCATTTTCCAAACACATGGACTGCCCATTATTTCTCAACTCCATATTGACATATGGTATCCAGTAAAACACATAAAAAATGTTGTCTTAAATCGACTCAGAACAGAACAGGCCCAAATTGTACTCATAAGTATTTACTCCAAAGGAGTTAAACTGACACATCTTACTGTTCTGATTAACAGCTTTGGATCAAACTGCTAAATGGATGGATAAGTTGAATCATGTTAATAGTATTGCAATATACAAGCCAAGTACTTGTTTATCATTCAACTTGATGCACTTTGTGACAGTCCGCAATTAGGGCAGATTCGCTTTGCACAATGTTTAATTAGCATATGCTAATGTGTAATTAATTGTGCTTTGTTTCTGTTCAGCTTGATTGGGAAGCTAAATGTACGCTCTCCAGCTCTCCAAACAGGCTTGGCACTTTTTAATCAGAACAGGGTCTTATTTGATGAAACAGCGACCTCTGCTGGTAAGTTATTTTTAGTCACGCGTTCAGTGCTTGAAAATGTGTGATTAATCGCTAATGCAAAAGTGCTGTGTCCATTGCCTTTCATTGTGTCTCGTTCTCTTTGTTATCCTTTGTACCAAGCTAGTCTGTTCTCTTTAAGGTATTTAAGGAAAACCTTCAAGAAACTAAGTCACATTTTATTAGGGATATATTTCCAGTTTCAGAAGTCCTGGTGAGAGGCGCCCCCTCCAGTTCCTCCAGCTTCTGTGTTCGAGAGTGCGCTCAGTCCAGCATGCCCTATACCAATGGCTTGACCTCCTGGTACTGACCTCAGACTAGTTGTCCCCTACTATGCCAAAGCCGGTCCACCTGTGTTGCTGTCCCTCCCTGACTTCAGATTGTTCTCGGACCATTCATCTGCCTGAGTGACTTCAGAGTTTATCGGCTTCAGTTTTATCAAAATGCCAAATGTGTCAGTACTTATTTTTTTCTCATTATAACTGTCAAACTGTGATCTGCACTTGGTTCCTACTCCTACAGTTCATAACAGCATATTACTGTAGTTTCTTAATGTTACTTGATCAGGAGAGGTCCAACAAAAGAGCATATTTGACTTTACCCTGTTAGAAATGCCACGGACAGAAAAAAAATAGGGGTTACTCCGCAGAATGATTTTGCTGTTAACTAGAACCAACACCAATACTGATATCAGATATCGATCTGATACTGACTCCAATAGCTGGATTGGGTATCAGTGACAAAGGGCAGATCAGGTACTGGATACAATTATTTTAATAACTAACAATTCAGAACATTTACAGTACCAGTCAAAAGTTTAGACATACCCACATTCTTCTCAAAATACAGTACATGTTAAATAAAGAAATAAGCACCCATTATTTTGGAAAAAATATCTAATTCTTAAATCCATCAAACTGACCAGCACTTTGTTGTCATATTTTCTGAGCAGACTCACATTTTTTTTTTTTTTTTTTAAAAGGACAGTCTTATGGTTATAATGAGTTTGCTGCTGCACAGCCCTGTCTAAGTTCCCTTAGATAAAGCGGCGCTTGCGGTTTGATTTTCATTGACCTTTTTGCCCAATAAGTCCCAAAAACAGCTTGACTTTAATTCGCCAGTTGGAAAATGGAAAGAGCTTGTCTGTCTGTTTACTTTGCAAAATCTGGATATATCAGATAAATCAAAGTCCGAATAAATCATTTTTCATGGTATTTTCAATTTCACCGCATGATCTTGTGTTGCTAATGGCAAAAAATTAACTCAATTCATCCTGTTAAAATCACAAACAAGCAAAATCTTGTCTTCTGAGCACAAATAATACATTGGCTAGACTGTATTCTAAAGTGGCAAATGAAATCTTTTAATAAGTGCAAAAAAAAAAAAAAACCCAAAATAAATAACAGTACCACTCAGCGTATTGCGAGCACAAGTACCAACAACTTATATTGAATATCACCGTGCATGAGGGCTTGCAACAAGAAATTATTTTTTTAAATCGTGGCTCAAGCTGGCAATTGTTTAAAAATTGGCTACATATTTTCAGATCTTATTGTGCATAATATTCCTGGTGAATCGTGTCATGTTCCAATTGCCGGAGGGAAAAACAATCTGACTTTTCCCAAGAGTAACAGCAGTAAACCATGAGGACGTTGGCCAGTATGATGTAGATCTTTCTCAGATTCACGCTCTTCTAAATGGAAAAGCATTTCTATACTCGCTCATAACAGGTGGTTTGTGGGTGTTCCCAGAATGCATTGGGACAGAAATGTGCTCACCATGGTGATAGATGCATGATAACTCAGTGCCAGTTTGGTACAGTCTTCCTAAGCTAGGTATGCTATAAAAAGCCACACAATGGGCAGGTGATTAAAATAAGCCATTAACAACAAGTTAGAGCCCATACTGAGGTCAAATATCAGCCCATCCTCAATTCTGTGTGTGGATGTTGGTGCGCAACTCTGCGTGTGTGTAAATTTAGGTGCATAGCTGTGAGCATGCATAATGCCTGAGAGCATGTATCCATTTGCATGTTTTGGCCAGATTATGCATGCGTCTGGGTCCATGTGCTTGTGGGTGCGCGCACATTTAAATGGGGGAATAGGTGCAAGCATGTGTGTATTGCATTGTGCCTGCATACAAGTTAGTTTGGGCAAGTGTATTGGATAATTAATTGATGTTGCCTATTTGCCAATACGTGTGCTTTTCATTGAGTGTGCGTATACATATGGGAGTATGTATCTCTCTCTCTCTTTCTCTCTCTCCCGATATATATGGGTTTGACAAAGCAAATAGGCAAGAGTCTACCTTTGGATAATTACTGCAGTGATTATTATGTTTCAGCGAGCAACAAGTTACATATAACCCTAACTGTTACTGTTATGATTCTGCTCTTTCTGTTCTGATTCTGCCATGCTTATTATGTTTCTGCCATTCCCTGTTATGTTTATGATCAGTTCTGTTAGGTTTTGCCATGTTCTGTTTAGTTTTTGCATTTTGCCATGTTTTCGTTTTTGCCATCCCCTTCCACTTTTCTGTTAGAGTCCGGTCCATGTTTTATTCATGCCCAGCATTGCACTTTTTGCTCCCCTGTCTGGTCTCTTGTTAAGTTACAGCTTCTCCCCAGTCCTGCGTGTCACATGCTTAGGTGATTTCATGGTTTCTGGGTTTCAAACATTCCTTCCAATCTCGTTTGCTTCCTTCGCCTCTCTTTTTTATATTACTAACCAATACTAACAGTTTGTTGTTTTTGTTAAAGTTACTAACCCAAACTAACATTGTATATAATACTAACTTACTAACGAGCACTAGGGATTGTATAGCTGCACTTACTAATTGATTAACTAGCTCTCAGCACTTAGTCTCCGCCTCTTGCCTTCACTTTGTCTCTCCTGCAATTCAGCGGATCCTCCGACCTGCTCCACTCTATCCTACCTCTCATTATCTGTGCACATTAGAACTCCCTAACCGAGCTGTATGTTTTGTCATAGGTTGTCTCGTGTTCCCTGTCCGCGTTTTTGGCTTTTGCCAATTTCATGTGATTAGGTTCTCCCTCATGTTCCCTCCTTTGTAATTAGTCTGATCCCTTCACCCGATCCTAATCATAGCATGTGACTTCCCTTGAATGTATTTAAGGCAGTTCCCCGTCAAACGTTTTCCCAAGTTTACCTGTGCTGCTTTCATTTCGCCTTGTACTCTCTGTGTTTATCTTCTGACTGGACCGCCCGACCTACGATTTTGGATCTGCTCTTTTGTACTTTTGTCTGTATCTGTTTTTTGAACCCTTTTTGCCCGACTTTGAGTTCTGTGATTGCTGCCCTGGTTTTTCGACTTTTTGGATTTTGTCTCTGGGATTGTGTTCTTTGGATTGTGGACTTTGTACTGTCGCCTCCTGCTCTGCGGGGGTTCGCCCCCTTTCCAATAAAATCCCATTTTACCTTCACTGCTCAACTCTCGCGTCTGGTTCCAGAACCGTACCTAACAGTTACAGTGAGTAGCTTCTCATTTCTTAAACAACCGTGTCAGAAAACATATCAACTGATTGTAGAAAAGATGTTACTCTGTTTCAGAGGGGTCAAATTTCTGGCCTGTATCCAGCAAAGAAAACAACTAAAGAGACTGCTGAAACTACTAAAATTGGGTTAAGAACTGTCCAACACATTATTAAAACCTGGAATGATATTGGTGAACCATCATATTCGAGGAAGAAACGTGGTCGGAGAAAATCTGAATGATTGTGATCGGAGATCACTTAAACATTTGGTGAAATCAAGTAGTAAAAAAATCAACAATAGAACTCGCAGCGTGTTTAATAAAGTGAGAGCATTTCCACACACACAATGCAAAGACAACTCAAGGGATTGGGACTAAATAGCTACGTAGCCTAAAGAAAACCACTTACCAGTGAGGCTAATCAGGAAAAAAAAGGCTTCAATTTGCTAGGGACCATAAAGCTTGGACTCTGTTGCAGTGGATAAAGGTCATGTGGTCTGATGACTCCAGATTTTCCCTGTTCCAGAGTGATGGGCACATCAGGGTAAGAAGAGAGGAGGATGTAGTGATGCACCCATTATGTCTCGTGCCAACTGTTCAAACTTGGGGTGTGTTATGATTTGGGGTTGCTTCATTTGGTCAGGTCTCGGTTCAGCAACGATATGAGCCCAAAAAATGTGGTCAGCTGACTACCTGAATACACAGATTCATCAAGTCTTTCTCCTCTGATGACACGGCATATTCCAAGATGACAATTCCAGGATTCATTGGGCTAAAATTGTGAAAGAGTGGTTCAGGGAGCATACAATGTCATTTGCAGGCATAGATTGGCCACCGGAGTCCAGACCTTAAGCAGAACATTCCCAGAACGTCACACTCCCTCCACCAGCTTGTCTTCTTCCCACAGTGCATCCTGATGGCAGCTCTTCCCAGGTAGAGGGTGCAAGCTGAAGCACACGATGTAAAAGAAAACAGGACTCACTGGATCAGGCAACCTTATTCAACCACTGCAAGGTCCAGTTCTGAGGCTTAGGTACCCAAGGGGGGTTGCTTTTAGAGGTGGACTGTGGTTAGAGTGGGCACTTTGACTGGTCCGCAGGCTTAAAAGTGCAATACACAGGAGGGTATGATGCACTGTGCGATGTGACACATTCTTTCTGTAAATGTTATTGAAATTTATACCATGGTCTGGGTGAATACTTTTTTCTGATTGGCTGGTAGGTATGCATTAAAACGGTGGAACCGCACAGGTAGTTCGGCTACGGTAGTTTCACCTTTCGAAATTCATCCACTAGCCAACCAGTAACCATAGCAGCGTTAGAGCTGGTATTTGGCTGGGTATAACAGAAACCTAGCTACTGATGAATAAAGTTGCAACGGCGAGACGTATTATGGAGAGCGTTTGCTAATTGGGAATATGTCGCCGAGACATCGGCATTTGGTAAAATTTGATAAAATGCATTTTACTAAATGCCGATGTCTCGGCGACGTATTCCCAATTAGCAAACGCTCTCCATAATATCTCTCACCGATGCAACTTTATTCATCGACGTCGGCGAGACGTATGCGTGCTGTCTGGGTAGCTACTCATTTATCTCCAGTAAATTTGGCGGCGTCATATAAGTTGCGTCCTGCGGGGCGGTTGACAATAGGTACTCAAGTGATAATGACCGTAAATATTATGGCAGCGAAGGAATCAGGCTTTATTCATTAAACGATAGTAATTGTGTACGGTTACAAAGGAAGCAAACGTGTCCACTTCATGAATCTGCAGCTGCTGACAGTTCGCTAGCTACGTGCTATGCCAACAGGCTGATTTCAGCTCGCTGGCTCTATGGAAACCGTCAAAAGTTCATTGTAATTGTGGGTAGCAAGTTAGCTACAGTCTGCATAATCGCGCATAATGTTGTGTTATGCATAATCTCCGTTTCAGCTGGAATCCGTTGCGAATCATCAGCTGGTAAACGGATGTAGCAAGCGTCTTGCAAAAATTCTTTCTCCATGAAGGTAAGATGAACTAAGATAGCTGGTTCAATTTAGCTTAGCCTATAGTAGCCTATTGGGTATGAGAATGCGCGGCGCCTGTTTAATGATACCAGCTCTTTTTTTTTTAGTGCAAAACTTTCACCAAAAATTTCTGAATGCTGTGATTTGATATTGCTGGCAAATTACCATGGTATAAGCGGGATAATCAACTCTTGGGTGAGCATTACGCGGTTTTAAGGCACTTTGCGGAGGCAACCACCCTCCGCTTCACGTTGGGTGGTTTTTCGCCTCCGTGTCGTGCCTTAAAACTGTGTAATGCACACTTACGAGTTGATTATCCCTTACATATACATAAATGTGTACACACACTCACGCACACTGGTATGAGCCATGACCCATTCCTCATGTTGTCTCAGCAATTCAATCATCTGAGTCAGTTTTAGTCTCTTTTTGGTTGATTCTCATTATCTTATTATTGTCTCTCCTCCCTCTTTGTTCTATTCCTTGTCTTCCACACCCGTCCTCCCACTTTGTTTATTGTTGTCTTGTGTATTTCTGTCCCTGTGAATTGTCTCCCCTACGCTGGATTGTTGCCTTTCATTGTGCCTCGTTTTCTTTATTGTCCTTTGTACTGAGCCAGTTTATTCTCTCAAATTCTTCCATCTTTGGTATTTAGAGAAAACCCCAAAGAAACTAAATAAGTTTTTATTATGGATATATTTCCAGTATCAGAGGTCCCGGTGAGGCGCTCCTTCCAGTTTCTCCAGCTTCTGTGTTCCAGAGTGCGCTCAGTCCAGCATGCCCTATACCTATGGCTTGACTTCCTGGCACGGACCTCAGACTAGTTCTCCCCGAATATGCCTGAGCCGGTCCACTTGTGTGCCTGCTACCCCTGCCTGACTTCAGATTGTCCTCTGACCATTCATCTGCCTGAGCGACTTCCGAGTTTATCGGCTTCAGTTTTATCAAAATGCTGATTGTGTCAGAACTTTTTTTCATTAAAAGTGCCATTTTTTACTGAAACTGTGATCTGCACTTGGTTCCTACTTCTACAGCTCATTACAGCATATTAGTTTCTTAATGTTACTTGACCAGGAGGGGTCTGACAAGAGAACATATTTGACTTTTCCCTGTTAGAGATGCAACGGACAGGAAAAAAAAAAAAAGGGGGGGGGCTACAGCCCCGGAATGATTTTGCTGTTAGCTAGAGATGCACAAACACCAATACTGATATTGGAAATTGATATGATACTCACTTCAATAAATGGACTGGGTATCAGTGACAATGGGCAGATCAGGTACTGGATATAATCATTTTTACAACTAACAATTCAAAACATATAACTAGATGTATTTATTTGTTACGCTTTGTTTTACAAAGTTTGGAAAGCAATGTTTAACTCATTCCTGATGCTGCCTTACATAAATAAGAATGATCCCAGTCTCTTTCGCATAGTGAGGCATACAGTTTATTAATTAAACACTGGTATCTGATTGCTACTCGATAGTGGCTCATACCCAAAGCCCAGGTAATGGGCATCAGGACTGAAAAGTCAGATTGGTACATTCCTAGTGTTGAAGGTCTTGCTCAAAGGTCCAGCAGTAGCAATATCCACATCTTCACCTCCTCTGAGTCCATGGACCCCTCACCATGTGGTCACTGTCTGCTGCTGCCCTGCTGTCCTGATCTGGTCTTGATCTAGTTCTACCCCATACTCGCCTTGCCACTTCCTGGAGCGACAGACTGCTTGGATGTTTTAAGTAAGGGATAATGTAAAGTGAGCCGGTCACTATAGAGAAATAAACCTCGACAGGGTGATGTAAGTCGGGGTCCTACATCACCCTGAAGGGGTTTATTTCTCTACAGTAACCAGCTCGCTCTACATTATCCCGCTTATTACATGGCTACTCACTAAAAAAATCAAAAGTTTGACATAAAATGTTGAACTAAATATGATTTTATTGATTTACAAAAGTTTTCATTGCTTCTGCTTGAAAAAATAGTCCGCTGCTTGAAAAAATAGTCCGTTCGTTTCTACGGTTGGAACTGTAACTGTAAGCAATGGTCACTCTGAAGCGTCCATAGCAACGGTCTGCTATTCATAGCAATGGTCTGCTATACAGAAATAACAGACCTTAGAATGTTGTAATTGACTAATCAGGATCGAGCATTTGACAATGCCGTGTAATAATGAGTTTTAATAGACTTTAATTGAACATTATTAATTAGCTAGCCAGCAGAGGATGGGCTTCCCCACTATAGCCGGGTTCCTGCTGAGATTTCTTCCGAGTGGGGAATTTTTTATCACCACTGTTTGAGGATTTTTCTCCCTACCGGGAGTTTTTTGCTTATTTGCTATAGGGGGGATTAGGTAGGCTGGGCTCTGACTTTTTTCCTCCATAAAGTGTCTGTGTAACAGTCTGTCCGTGAAAAGCGCTATACAAATAAAACTGAATTGAATTTGATGAGACCTAAGAATGCTAAGTCCCATCGAGAGCTTGAACCAGCAGCTCCACAGTTGCAAGTCAAGAAAACTATAACTCAGCTCCCCAACTGCCCCCATTTCATTGATGTGGCCCAGAGAGGAATGTTGAGAATAACAGTCAGCAGACCTCCTCATTGCCTCACACAGAATTCAGAAACTGATCCCATGACTGCTATACTCCCTGGGGGACCCAGTAAATCCACCCAACCACCCCCACCATTTCCTCAAACCCACCTCCCATCTCACATTGCCCCACGGCATACCAACCACAAAACACAGCAGCATCACAGTCACAAGATACAATGCCCTGCATTTATCCTTAATTCTTCTACTTCTCTTTACTCTGAAGTAGGCAAATGTCACTTTTGGTTTCTTTTCGTTTTATTCATCAACATTTGTTTGAATAATGACAGATGAGCACACAGTGTATTTGACTTATAGTCTGATGTCATGTATTATAACATTTATATCCCTCATTCAGTCTGACCACAATGCTTTGTGCTGTGCAACATTTTTAAAAGGAGATGGTTGTTCTTGTACTGGCCCAGGAGTTGATGTTGACATGTTGATACTCTCATTTATTCGAACGGCAAGCCCTAATAAAGAAAATGAAAGTCATGAACAGTCATCCTGATAACATGCATTCCCTCTTATCAGATAGTTAACCACTTTTGGGTCAGTGTCGTAAATTTTGTTCACTTCTTCAGAGTAAACAGTGGCGAAAACATCTTCATTCCTTCATATTTTCTGCAAACTTTCTCTTTGTCGACACTGCATAGAACAAAGAACTTTCAGATCTTTGATTTATTCGGGGCTGGAGTTTCTGTTGTCGACTTTCATGATATCCTTTTAGAATGGACTTTATTCTCTCTCGCTGTGCGTTGTCAAGGCCGCCTTTCCTACCGGTGATTGATTCCTTAAGAAATGATGCGACGAGGGGTAAAGAAAGGAAGCTCCTTTCTGGCATTATGGAGAAAGAGGACGAAGAAAGAAACCCACACAAAGCTTCTTTTCACACATAAAATAGGGATAGCGAGCGGCTCATGAGGCAAGTGTTTGGCAGCAGTAAGGTCTATTCAGGAAACTGGATTGATTACCTAAAAGCTGCAAGTTTGAATCTCTCAAGGCAGTAGTGAACTCCTGAGCAAGGCATCCACAGTACCATAACCCACCTTCAAAAAGGCTCTTTACTCCATATGCATTAGGCGGACACTTGTTTCAGTTCCAGTTCAGTGAGGACTTCTCATCCCTCCTTCTACCATCAAACCCATTTAGTTCTGGTCAGGGTCAGATGGGGGCTGGAACCTATCCCAGCATTCAATGGGCAAGGGGCAGGAACACACCCTGGATAATATTGTTAGGAAGAGGTCAGGGGGACACCAGATGCAGGATCCAAAGTGTTTATTAAAACACAAAACACTAGGAGAAAATGGGCACACAGGCCAGAAACAAAACACCGTGCACATGCACTGAACGATTGGGTAAACTAAGGTACACTGCCCAAGGCAGGGGGAAACAGATAGTGATGGGACAAATGAACTGAGGCTTTGAGACGCGTCTCGAGCAAAAGTGGGCGTGTCAGGTGAAGCCTTACTTCGAGGCTTGCGTCGCTTCCAAAAGAATCACGTGACTGATGACAAACGAGGCCTCGGTTTGTGGAGAGTACGTCATTGGTTCGTTCAACGTATCGCCTACTCATAAATACGCTTCGAATCTCGCGTCAGGAAACGTGATTGGTCAAAGAGACGCAGGCATGCTGAAAGCTGTCACGCGACATCACTGGAGATTGGCAGAGAGGGAATCGATCATCTGGGCCCAGTATTTCAAAAGTGATCTGACAGGATTATCCTAGTCGGATTGGATTAAATCTTGATCTGATCTGAAAACTGTGTATTTCAACACAGATCCAGAGAATCCTGATCCTGAAGATCAGGATTCAGCTCTGGTAATCCAATCCTCCCTTTAATCCAGATAAAAGGCTGGACTTGGGTATTTCAAAAGTTAAGGCAGAGATCTGGATCAACTTGATACCAAAATTTCAGGATCATTTGGATCCCACCTCAGAGGTGGATTTGACTTGGATTGACAAAGCCTTAGCTCCACTTCTCCTAGATATTGTTACTCAAGATGTTCATTACACTTAATCTAAATTGTCAGTGTTTTACATTTAACAAATTGGAGTAATTTAAGAAAATTAAAGCATAATAAAATAGTGTTTGGAAATACCTTCTGAAACTGCTGTAAATAAGAGTAACAAATACAACCCATTTCTCAAATTCTAATTTCACCAAACTTTGTAACTTGTATGTACCAAAACATTCACCACACATTTGGAAGAGCTGTGCGAAATGCAGTGGTTAATCTTTATTTCTCCAATCAAATGGGTTAAACTATGAGATGTGTGCACTTGCATTTTTCATTGTCACAGTTTATATCATGCTGCACATTGAAACACTTTCCAAGAATTTTCAAGGTATATTTTCATGCTTCTGATTTAACGAAGACAAATTTGACTTCAGTCAGAAGCTTAAAAATGCACTTTTAAAATGTTTGGAAATGGCTTGAATGTGATTTTAAAACACACAGCAATGTATTTCAGTAAGTGTTTGTGTACAAACAGATTATTTTGCTTATCAAATCAGATGCCATTTTACTATAAATGACCATAATCATGTTTAGTGGAAGCCTTCTACATAATGGTGACAAATTAGGATGGAAAAAATGTTTTGAAATTGTGTCACTGACAAGCTATATACCATAGTGTTGCACCGATACCGATACCAGTATCGGGTATCGCCCGATTACTCGTAATTTCTCCGCCCACATTTGCCGATACCACGACCGATACCACTTTTAATGTAAGACGCAAGGCAACTGCCTGCTCACGGTCAAAGTATTTTGTGCTATCTGACTTCTATGGCTAGGGGGAGACAGCGAGTTAGAAAAAATACGAGAAAGAGAGCTTTATGGTCATCACATCACATGCAGGCATATGCGCACACACACACACGAGGTGTATAGTCAAGAAGTACATGCAGGCAACTTCTTTTCAGTACTTAAGTAGTTTTTTTGAGGATTTGTACTTTACTTGAGTTTTTTTTTTTTTTTTGACCGGGACTTCTACTCTACATTTAAAAGACAAAAAGTATACTTTTTCTTCATTACTATGACACTGGCCACTTCCCTACACGTTAAAATTCAAATATGAATATAATTCATCATTTAAGGATTATCTGGATGCGGCGCGTTCAAAAAGAACAACGGTGTTCGGCAGGGTATTTTAAGCGTTTTGTGCAGATGTTTCTGCCAGCGGACATGGAGCTGCAAATTTATGCACGCAATTACAATATTCTATCACTAGATGGCACACCCGGATCAGTTATTGAATATTTACAAGCCGAGCTCGCACAAGCACACACTCACAATCACACACACAGAGACTTAGAATTGTGAATCTTCTTATTTGACTACAAATATATTAGTAACATATGGTTATCTTAAACATTTTAGTTGTGGTTAAGTTCAATCTTTTTCATTTGTCATTTGTGTAATTGAAATATGGCGATACCACACACTTTAAGTGATGCCTTGTTTGCTTGAAAGCCATTATTGACTTTAGTTGGATTGAGAATGCCTATGAATGTGTGTAGAAACTATCTGTGCCAATTAATAGTTCTACTGACTTTTTATGAAGTTGGTTGTGTTACCTTGCCTATGCAGCGAGTTTACTTTTCATTTGTCAAGCTTCAGTAATGTTTTGCATCATTTGATGGCAGTGCTAGTTCAAAGGCTTTTTGTCGGGCCTAAATACAGAAAGATTTTTAGCAGTTAGGCCTACTCTTTTTTTTTTTTTTTTGGAAATAGCCATGTGTGAATCGTTTGATATTGGCCTCTTTTAGGCTTGTTACAAAAAGAAAATAAAACCTGTACTCGAAATTGTCATTGTATTTTCCTGGAAAACATTCCAGAAATATCGGTATCGGTTACTGCATATCGGCAAGTACACAAAATAAAATACTCGTACTCATATCGGTTTGTAAAAAGTGGTATCGGTGCATCCCTAATATACCATCCAAGTAATGCAATTACAATTTCAAGCAGTTTCGAGCACTTTATTCAAAATCCAATAACTTGAACCTTGAACGATCACTACAATTAAAAAAGCGTTTCCAAGGATTTCCAGCACTCAACAACCCCGTTGTCCTTAATAGCTGAGTGGTCCGTGGCTGTGAGTGCACCCTGAAAGCAGAAGAAAGAAGTGCATGAGTATATCTTTGTCATCGTCAGGAAGCATGACATCACCAGCATTACCGTAGCACTTCTAAATGAACTGCATAATTGATACTGCACCGTGTAACGTTACGTTTCCGAGTACTGCAGCAGTCTGGTCTGTACACATGTAGCCTGCTGTGTTGCCAATGACGTAATGCTAATAAACTCTGAACGGGTTGGTGTTAGTTTAAAGAGTTAAGGTATGATGTACGTCCGATTAGTTCCATTTTAAGTTAAACCATAGACCGCAAAAATTCATCAACAAAGCCAGCTACCTCGCTAGCCCGCTAGCTACTTAACACACAAGTCAATGGAGCCGAGTTAGCTACCGTTAGCACAAACGTGGCTAAATTAGAGATCGCGGCCAGGTTTTAAGTAGCTGACAATTCAAGACAGCTAGTTTGATATGTTGGTTGGCGTTCATTGCCTTAAAAACCGCCACACATTAGACGACAGGAAACTTACACTTTTGACGTGACAGTTGTGCTCCCAGCTGCACCTTTCGCGAAGTAGTCCGCCATGTTTCAAATCCGGAGGCGGAGACACGGAATTTGGAAATCCTTATCCGGCCAGGTAAGGATCACGGTGATCCAATCTGCCAGTGTTTTGAAATACTCAGATAAAGTCAGCAGGATCACCTTGATCCATGATTGAGAAAAGGTGGATTTCATTATCCGGATTATTCTGATCCAGATTACAAGTTTTGAAATACTGGGCCCAGACGGCAGAATGAAAGCTGAAAAATAAAACGAAAGTAAGCACAAGCACAAATAAGCACAAAGACAACACACATGAGGCAGAACCATAACAAATATGCCAATTCATCACAGGGCACACAAATCCACTCACACCCATGAATAATTTAGAGTCTCCAGCTATCCCATCATGCATGATGTTGGATGGTGGGAAAAAACCAGAGTACCTGGAGAAAATTCCCCGCCAAGTCAAGGACATTTATCTAGGTTCTGCATTCATGATCTCATTAGCAGGCCCGAGGCATTGTGATTGTAATACTGAGGCTAAAGATTTACTGTGACACTCACAATAACGCTATAACAGCAACCAAATGGATTTACAGAGAGGATAGACCTATAGAGCGTGTGTAACATGGCTGACCATTACGGAACATCTGCTCTGCAGCAATATACAGTATATTCCAAATTTTGCTGATAAGCAAGTGAATTTAGATGTGCTCTGTCGAAATTGGCCAGTAAAACTACTTGTTTAATAGGCTTTACAACTAAAATATGACAAAAATTTAAGGTCAGGGCTACAGAATACACATATACTCGCAAACTAAATTAGAGTGGCAGATGGAGAGTTCAGACCTCTGCCAAGGCCAATAGTTCACTCTTCTATTATACGCAATTCAAAGTGGCTAAGTTTTGTCATATTGAACTACAACCATCTAGTGGATTTTAAGATGCATGTGTGGCATTAATTCCGCAAAATGCTTAATGTTGCAATCCCGCAATGGTGAAGAGTCCTTTAAAAAAATTCCTGGATCCACATGGTGATATGGATCACCACCAAAAACAAATGGATTATTCCTTAAGTCATATCCTATCCAAAAAAAAGTAAGTAATTTTTTGAGTAAATCTGCTAACAGACAGATGAAATCATTCATAAAGCGACACTTGCAATAACTCAAAAACGCAAAACAAGACTGAACATTTTGGCATTGGTCCCATGTCTCTATCAGTATTCAAAAGCAAGATATTGACCATATTGTGATTTTGACCTTTTGATGACCCTGACCTTGATCTTTCAAATTCATAATCCCCTTTCCTTGGAGAAGCGATCTGGATCACCACCAAAATCTTATGGATGTGTCACTGGGCGGCCATACCCTGTCCCCTTCAAAAAATTTAATCAAAATCTGTTCATAGGTTTTTGAGTAAAGTTGCTGACAGACAGACTCACAGACAAGAAGACTCCATTTAAACAACCCTGACCTTGACCTTTCAAAACTCATTTCCTTCTTCCTTGGAAATATGGCTTCTTGAGTTATAAATTTCAAGTCGGTACCTCAAGCATTGTGGACGTAAGAGTGAGCAAAAACAAGCAGACAAAACATAATGATGAACATACTTGCTAAAACAAGTTTTCATGAGTAACAAACAAACAAGATGACTCCAGAGGCTTCTGACCTTGACCGCCCAATCAAACTCCTTCCATAGATTCTTGAAATGTAAATTTCAAGTCGATATGTCAAGAATTGTGGATGCTGGAGTTCACACGGCCAGACAGACAAATCATGAGGATCAACATACTTGTTTTTCAAGTAACAAAGAAACACCACAAATGAGTGACCAGCTCACCAAAATGGGAATTTTGGGCTAGCAACAAACACAGGCAAAAAGAAAAACTTGGGGGAGGAAATAAATAAGCTGGTAATAAAATAGGTAAGCAAATAATTTATCTATTTTTTCTCCTCAAAAGGGTGATGAGTGAAACTTTAATCGAAAACTGCATAAAGACTTCATTATTTATCACTCTCAAGCAATGTGAAGGCATACATTTAAGGAACTGAGCTTTGGAGGGTGGAGTGTCTGTTCTCTATGGTTTAATCAACGCAAACTGAAGCAAGATTATTCCACCCAAAGCAAAAGCTGAGGAACACACAGAGGTCAAAGAGGACGAAAATGAAGGATGCCATTAATAATGTATTTATCATAGAACAAGGGTTGGTAGCACGATAGGGAGTGGGCTGGGCAGCACTGTTGCCTCAAAGCAATTGCCCATTGCATGCTGGGATAAGTTCCAGCCTCTCTGTAGTCTGTAGATATGAGCAGGTTAGATAACGGCTAGATGAATGGATGGACAAGGAAGGGATTGGGTGTACAGGCTGGAGAGAGTCATATGAATGGCAGAGTGCCTGCGTACATCCTTGCCGACAAAGGAGGGATTAACATTAAGCTACAGTCACATCATCTAACATGACTCCTGGCTGAGAAGTTCATTTTTTTGAGCTCATATTTGAGAGCAACACTGAACAGGGAGGGGGCAACCACTTTTATGGAGAGAGAGAGAGAGTGCATGTGTGTGTGTGCGTATGTGTGTGTGCGTGGGTGTGCCAAACCTTCCAATTGATCCATTCATGGGTTAGGCTGAAGCAAAATGTAACACAGAAACTATAGACAAAATGAGCATTCAGATATGAAACACAAGCTTATAAAGAACTTTTTGCAAATAAAAGAAAAAAAACTTTCCATAAATGATATGGGCTAATTAAAGCAAAGTTGAGCTGTTGTTGTTTTGTAATCAAAATTGAGGTAATGACACACTGGAGTTCAAACATAAATAAGGCCATGGAAGACACTGCCAGTTATTTTTAATGACAGGCTAACTGCACAGACGCAGTTATGGATGTTCCCTGTAACCGCCCTTAGACCAAAACAAGTTTTTTTTTCTCCTTTTCAAAACATAGATGACTTGGCAGACCAAGGCTCAGGTATAAATTGGTCGCCAGTCTTCTGTGTCTGTGAGCAGAAACGGAAAACCCCATTGACTTTGTTGAAAAGAGCCCCACTTCACTGGAAAACACTAAAAATGGAACATATCCTCGCCTCTGGTGCGTGTAAGGGCTTTTGAAAATGATCCTATCATGTCAATTCAATAAATAGGTAACAGGGACAGGCTAGATTTCAGCCCATATATACAGGAGCCCATTTATTCGCATTTAACCTGAGTTTTTTCTAGCTCATGGTGTCCTCAAGTATGGACATGTTGAACTAATTTTTTTTAAATGAGCACAAAATTTTTGCACATAATCCTTTGTATGCATGACTCGATTATGAGGCTATACACAGCCTGGTATCAGAAAGCGTAAGTCATGCAGCCACTGAGATGTTCTTCCTCCTAATGCCTGGGAGAGGAACAATATGGGCAATGCGTGCAAAGATGCAAATATGTTAGTAAGTAAATAAATATGACATTATGATGCAGAAAATTAATTAGAGGATTCTGCCCTACTCAATGCTGCAGCCATCATATTGTGACTCATACTTACCATCTTGTCCATGCTGTTCATGGCCATGATTCAATTGATAGATTACTGTTTCACGTCTGACCGATTTTGTGTAGCTGTTTTAATAACTTATGTTTTAGGTAAGAGTCTGCCAAATAAGTATGACGTTATGAGCAACTGGTTAATATCTGGATATCATTTCCAGACTGAAGCACGAGCTAGAGAAAAATTGTTTTTGCGGATCCTGAGTAGAATATATTCATGTCTTCAGAATAAGCCAACACAGTTAAAAATAACAACAGCTAGGTGGAAACTCTTAAAAGCCCAACAAGACTTTGTCAAAGTGTATGGCTGGAGTGTGAAGACAAATTTGAGGACTTTCTGCGCTGGGTTGTCAATTTTAATTCGAAATTGAAGCATCTTTCAAACTTTTAACAAAAGTTTAACGTTTAATTGTTTGTTCAAATTCAAAAGGAACAGCCTGCATGGCACAAGCTGCATGAGCATTTGCCCTTAGAGAAGACGGGAAAACAAGGGACAAAAGTTTGAAGCTGAAAATCGAGTTTTAACATAGCAGTTCACAAATTGACATTTCTACAAGGATAAAATGAAAAATGGCCCACAGTCTCCCAGGTTACACATGCTCTAGTTGTCAGGTCCCAGTAAAAGTGAATATAACCCACAGTGATTTTGAAATAGAAGGACAATTGATGGTAAAATGCTTGCCACTCTGCTAATAGCATAATGCAATGTTAGCAGCAAAGCTAACACTGGGAAGTAACATTAGTTGGCTAGTTAAGCAAGATTCAGAAACTGGTCACCGCAGTTAGCCTTACAGCCAGCATGTGTTTTAATGTTATTTTTAAGTTGAGTGGGCAAGTGTTGGGGTGTTCTGATCAGCTGGAAACATTGTAAACAAAAAAGAGCCACACAAACAAGTTGATAGACTTAAGGGGATAGACAATGCACGCTTGTGCATTGTGTTTCAATTCATTTTTTAAAAAATGTTTATTAAATTTGATTGGTTCAAACATGATTTTGTGATGAAGTGACAGCCTCACTGAAGAAGCTTCCCAATGGCCTAACTGATGACGGTTTGTGGCTATTCATTTTGAAGAGCAATGGCCAGTGGAGAAACTGGCACTGCAACACTCGACTGACAAATGGAGTAACTTCACTCACCATCACACACGCAGTCATTCATGGGCTTTTGGTTTATAGAGCTGGCTCTGCTTTACGGCAGTCCAGACAAAAATATACAAGACAAATTCAGTGGTAAATGAAAAATCAATATCTACTCTGCCACATATAAGCAATTCAGCAGCTTCTTTGCGGTATACCCGCACACGCATTCCTTAAATACCATCAGTCTACTCAAGTTTTAAGTAGTACTATCAAGTGAGAGATCTTTATTGCTTTCCACAAAAATATGCAATAATTTAATCCAGGGATGGCACTACAGATTAATGGATTGGGCGGGGGGGGGCAAGTATTTACTTTGGAGGGGGAGTCTGGGCTGGTCTGGCATGCTCTCCTTCAGCAGTTGATATAAACTGAAAACGTACATTATTTGGGGGGCTAAAGAACATTTTATGCAGGTAACCCCCTCCCAAAAATATGCCCAGTTTCACCCCCAATTAAACCCAAACACCACAGTAATCATTGCTATTTTAAGCATGATAGACTGTGGGTAACATGCCTGTGAGTTTTTACAGGTCTATAACTCTAACCCCCAAAAATATTTCAAATCCATGTGCGAATTCTTCCACACAGGAGAATACCTAGGAGATAGAAAGACAACATAACTGCCGCAGACCAACCACCTATTGCCACCCCAAGTCTTTTCCTCATTTCCTGTACTTAAAAGGTTCCTGTACTTAAAAGGTAAACCTACATCACAAAAAACATTGACAGGAAGATGAACCCATCACCACTTTTTGGACTTCTCATCATCTTAATTCTTCAGACTTGCACATCTGAAGGTAAGTCATGTACGATTACTCCCGCTCCTGACTACATATATGACTTAAACTATGGTTCTGAACAAATCTATTATCATTATTAAAACATGTAGCATTTTCAGTTCAGTTCAGTTTCAATTACATCTAATTGGCAAAAGAATTGAGAAAAGACAATTTTTCACATCAGTAATCCAGTGGGAATATTTTTGTGATGAGAAAGATTGCAACAGTTTAAAGCAAAAAATGACCAGCTACCAAATAGGCACCAAAAAAAAAAACACACTATAAACTATGCTTGACCCAAGGCATTTACTCCACAAAACTTTGTTTGCTTCCAAAGAACAAATTCCCTCCTGTAAATATCAAATGAAATACAGGCACACTATAACCCAACTGTCTGATCGGAAAAGCGTTATATTGACCTTCCACTTTTGAATTACTGACTGGTGCAAGAAATCTGTATGTTGTGTAACTGGAATCAAACCCGTATGTTTGTTTTTGTCTGTTTGTTTTTGGTGGAAATATGAAGACGATGTTACTGGAACACCTTTACTCGAAGAACTGAATGACCCAAATGCAATGATAATACAAGAAGAGGAGAAGATGACCGAGCTGGCACAGACAGCCCAAAGTGGCATCAACATATCAGAGGATTTGGACCTAGAAATGGAGGCCCTGCTGCCCACAGAATCAGGAGAAAACGGTAAACTTCCACCAGCCATGACAATTCAGCTGGCGCATCTCACTGTCTAAGAACCATGGGCGAATAGCATCAAAGATACACACTTGCAATTTAAAGAATGTAGGAGTGCTCTACCTTGTAGAAACCTAAGGATTAATTTCAAACTATGAATAAATTAATAAATAAACGACAGCTCAAATAAATCCTTGACCTGTACATTTCAGACATCCAGAATTTTTTTTAGATGATTAGCGGCAGTGACCAATTGACATTCTTTAAATGGTGACTGCATGTCCTATATGCAAATTACCCAGAATTCTCTTCTTTAACTCGTTAGCAAAACATTGTCCACTCAAAGAGTAGTGAGCACTGTATCATTATTGCTTCCTTTGGTCTTAAAGGCAGGGTCGGTAAAATCATCAAATATACAGTTATTGTTATATTTTTAGAAATGGTCTTTACACCCATGTTAGCTTTTCACAAATGTGCTGATATGTTGTCTGTTTTTATTATTATTATTATTATTATTATTTTGTAGTATCAGCTATTGTCTCTGAGTGCTCGTGCATGACTGCGTGTGGGGTGGGCTTAGGCGGAGCCCTGAGGAGATGCTACTTTAACATTCTGCTAGCTTTATATTTTTACATACCCTGCCTGTAAATTCTTGAAATACCCAGCTGCAAACCATGGTCTAATGAAGGCATCTTCTCTATCCACATGCAAAGTCTAACTCTTGTTCTGCTAGGTGCATGCGTATATGTGCTGTAGGGTTACAACTGCTGTTAACGTAAGTCCCTCCAACCAAGCGGATCTGACAGGCAAAACCCTGCAATAATATGTCATTACAGACAGCTACAACTGGTATTCCTGTGAACAGTTATAATAAGTATAACTGCAAATAGCTACAACTGATATAACTGTGAATGGCTGCAACTGGCAAAACTGCAAACAGCTACAACTGGTATGATTGTGAACAGCTGAAACTGGTATAATTGCAAACAGCAACAACTGCTGTAATTGCTAACAACTACTGCTGCCACACCTGCTAAAAACTGCTAACGAGAATAACCAATGCTAACTACAACAATAACAAAAACAGCTGCAAACAACAGCTAACAACAACAACAGCAACTAATTATATCAGAATTTAACCAGTGTTTTCTTCTTGAGTGTTTCCTCATGACATAATTGCATAGAAGGAATGTGACAGGTCCTCAGTGGGCTTGGTAGGGGCATTCAAAGTTCAGACCCAACATTTAAGGCCGTATTAATAATTAGCAATATCTGTTTGGACTGAGACAATTGGCGGCAAAATCTACACAGGTCATTCCATTTTGATGTGAATGCCCTGACATTAAAGTGCAAACTATCAGTATTGAAAGCCATACGGACTGAACCATACACTAATTACTTTAAAATTGCCACTGTCCAAGTATTAGCGGACCGAATGAAAAGAAAAACCCACATCTTCAATGGCTGGTACTACTACAGTAGAAAGCAAAGACCAATTAAAGATGATGGATGTATTCAAGGTGTGTCATTACCATGTCAAGCGCTGCTCTCAGACAGGGGCGAGCAGTGGAGAGGCATCGGTTGCTGTCAGTATGTGAAATGTCTCCCCTCCATTACACATCTGCGTCTCACTCCAGCCCCAGGTGATGCATACGTGCCGGTGATGTCACAAGGCTTAGACTCCACTGGCCTCACTGACATCAGTACATCCACAGACCAGCTCCAGAGCCCGGAGTCAACAGAGCGTGTGCACACTGGGCTGAATGAAGTCAAGGAGATCTCTGCCCTTTCCCCTGTCCCTGATCTGGATGAAGCGAGCAATGAGCGTGACCTCACAGAGATTGGACATGATACCACAGGTATGCAGTTTAAAAATACACAGCTGTTTTTTTTTTTACCCCTTTAAGGTTAAGGTCACAGAAAGGGGTTAGAAGTGTTATTAACTGATCATTCCAATCTTCAAGTAGCCTACAATACAGAGTTGTTGAGTACTGACCTAGTTAGCATATTCCAAATAGGATTCTTCAATGAACTAAAATCCTAGCTTATTTTATTCCGTTTTGGCAATTGTCTTAAAACATGAATTCCAGTTTTCACTTGGGAGTTTGTCAGTAATTAATAAAACCTAAAAGTATATTTTCACCAGAAGGAATTGTAGCATGTATCATGCTATTCGTGTCATTTCAGGTGTCATCTCTCCATTCCATAACTCCTTGGTGTAATTTCATTTGCCAGATCTTGAAACCTGGAGGATTGGCGCAATTTCAGTTGTTGCATCACTTTCCCTGGGGGTCGTTATTGCAGTTTACTGCCTTAAATTCCGGAAAAGAAAACCAAGGTGAGTCCACATGCCTTGCATGAAAAATACGTACAGCTTTCCAAAACCATGACATTATCAGCAATGTGTATGAATGATGTTGACACATTTATATGAGTTGTAAATGACAGTAAACCAAGATGTTAAACTACATTAGTTGGGCTGAATTTCAATCGTTTGGATTTCCTATCATTAAAGTATAAAATACATGGCTCAGACATGAACACTTAAAGTGAAAGACAACTTTTGACTGAGTGCACAGCAAACGAAATAACTGCCCGTCGGGTAATGGATGCACCACATTTTTTGGTAAGTTTAAGCCAAAACTTAACGGAATGGTAAATACATAAACATCCAATTGAAAATCTCATGAAATCCACCATTTTTCACGTTGTTAGCGAGCTTAATGATGTCAAATGTCCCATAACTCTTCAAAAGCAGGAGGCAAAAAAAGCTCTCGCTGAAGACCAGAAGTGTCTGCTTTCCTGTGGCTGTTCTGACACCCAACAGCCAACACACTGCATTTTTGACAATCAGCGAGGAATTGTATTCACCAATAAAAAAAAAATGAAAATGCTCTGCAAAAAAAAAAAAAAACAAAACACAATTGTAGTTTCTTCAAAACACTACAAAACCAATTCTTTGTTGATATTGCAAAGATGAGTCAACCTTGCACATATAAATCGATGATAGTAACGTGTTTAGAATAAAGTCTATTCTGGGAGTTTAGGGCCTATCTAAAATGTTTATCTATCATACGAGGCTCAAGCAAGAAGCACACTGGAGGCAGCAGACTGTTCATCCTATAATATTGTGTTTCAGTTGGGATAAATATTAACATGCATGAATGGATATTAGATGGGTAAGTATGCCTGCAAAAGTATATATACGTAAGTAACCTATAGCACATGCATAGTAATCCAACAATCATGCCAGCTTGGCTAACCACATAAGCTAAAACATCAATTACTTTGCTGAACATGCTAACAGTGTGTAATGATCAAATCTGCGGCGAACTTTCCAGATCCCAGAGCTACAAAAGGAGCACAATCGTCATTATAGTAACGCTTATACCTGCGCTAACGTAAATATCTACTCAATATAATGAATACAAAACACAACTCACATTTCACTCACACAAAAAAAGTAACGTAAATAAATCTCCCATTACCTGACATCCAACACAGAAAGAGAGGTTGAGCACTTGATTGTGCATTAACCAATTTATCCCTACAATACAGCTCCAACCTAGTGGGAATTTGGCACAAAATGAGTTAAACTGTGGTCATTCGACATCACTGTCACATGACTGCCAAAGCGTAATGCGATTATCAACTTCATTTGCTTCATCTGTGAGTGGTTTTACAGTATTGACTCATCAGTGTATGTATCTTGGAGCACAGCTGGTTCAGTCCTTGCTCAAGTGTACATTGACAACATCCTACTCATGAACCGAGCTTGAAACCTACAGGGTTATAAGACATTATACTACACTGCAGTGTGTGGCACAGTGGTGCAGTGGGATGCCTTGCCACACTGTAGTTAGGAAGTATGAGTTTGATCCAAGCTTGGGGTCTTTGTATGTGTAGATTGTCCATTTTGGGTTTCCTGCCGTTACATATTTCTTTACACAGTCCAAAAGGCCTTCATATAAGGCTAGATTAGTGGGAGACTTAAATTGTCAATAGGTTGCTATTACCAACCCTGTGAAAAGTGTCTGTCTTAACGAGTCTTTCAATCTTATTATGATTCAACTTCTTAATTTTTCTCTCTAAAATAGAAAATAGTATCTCACTTTAATTTACTATGGGCTTGTTGTGATTTTTTTTTTTTTTCAATTAGCAAATCTAGAAAAAAATTAGTCAATATTACCGGACCTCATTGGCAAAATTTTTGTCTTACTGAGAAAAAAGGCGATAGAAATAAGGGTTTAAGTCTGAATACAAGACTAAAATGCTTGGTAAGATGGACTTACTTTCCATTTTTTGGCAGTGAAGTGATGGGTGTGTGAGCCCTGTGATGGATTGGCACACTGTCCAGGGAGTATTCCCGCCTCCCAGCCATTACATGCTAGGATAGCCCCCCCCTCCCCCTCCTCATAGGGGTAGGATAATAGATGGATGGTTTACACTGTTTTACAGTGCTGTGACTCTCAGACAGGAGATTCCCGTAAAAAACAATGAAGACAGTGAAGCAGGTGAGACCATTCACGGCGAATCCAATGAGAACACAGTGACTGCTGGGGACAACCGATTTATCCAGTAAGTACAGCCCTCAGAGTGAAGTAACTTAGGACCTTAGATTCTGGATTGTTGCGCTTTTGTTTCTGGTGAGCATGCTTGGAAATTAGGTCATTAAATTGAAACTCAATCACATCCTCTTGAATCAATATTGGCTTCTGGAATTGGCTTCAGCTGCCAACTGAAGATGAGGGGCCTGTCAGAATACCCATACTGTACATCATCTGATTCTGTACATGCTGAATGTTTTGATACCTACTACTCACATGTTGATGTAGAGGCTACAGTGGGTATAAATCAGAACCGTATGCACAAAATTAAACATACTTCATGGCCGTTATCTCAACAATCTCCTGCTCTGATTGTTTACCAATGACGTACCAAATCCACCTCTTCCATTAAATTTTAAAGAAAAATTGGTGGCATTTATAAATAATTCTATTGATACAGACTGTAATTTAATATATGTTATTCTTTTTTCTATTTCAAGCTGTCAGCTTGAATACAGACTGGCATTTCAGTGCCAGTTGCCTTATGGGATAGCTCAGCATTGATCTGTCACATAAAGTGGAATTCTGCCGAATGCAGTTGGCCATACAGATATCATTTGCCAACAGTTCGATCCATACATATAGAGCATTTGGACATACTTCTAATGTCATGTACAGCCTCTTGCCTACTATACAGTAATCATTGCTCAAGATTAGAGGGGATGTAGTCTAACCAGTGGCTTCATTACAGTGCATACACCATAGCTTTAAGATTTGAGAACACTGACATATAAGACATTCAAGTGTATGCAAATATAATATAATAGCCAAAGATCTGGGGGGGGCTGTGAGCAGAAAGCCAGATAAGATAGCATCACATCACTAAGTGCTGATAGCAACAAGCATTAATCTAAAGAGACTGCTTTTTTGAAGGAAGTCAAACAGAAGCAATGCTGCATATGGTTGGCATTTTAAAATTTCACTGAGCCTCTGCTAAATGGAACATTTATCGTGGTTCACTGCAGGAAATATAAATTTCCTTCTTTCTTGGCTTCATAAGAGTAGCACCAATGTCCTTCAGGGTGTGATATCGACCAACAAAAATCACTTAAAAATATTCTTCTCTCAGGCTACCTCAAAACTCTAAATTTCTCATAGGAACTGAAGTTGAACGCTCTTAGGCCATTATAAATGTGTAGGCTCGACAGACTGACTCCTCAACAAATTCTCTAGGCATTGTATCTCACAACAGGTTTGCTTGCAAAGCGAGAAGTGGTGAAAAAACCTTTGTTTTGGTGAAGCAGGTGTTCTGCAGGAAGGTAATAAGAGAATAACTCGCACCACGATGTGGGGCGGCTGTTATTCCTTTTCCAATGTTGTTCTTGTTCTTCATTTTCAGGAATGTGTCAAACGGATGCTTAGATCTGACAACAGCACAACAGGAGGCAAGCCAGTCAGGCATTTCTCTGGATCTGCCCACAAAGGCTGTCAGTTCTCAGGATCCATCTTAAAATGTCAGAAACATGGTGGTTTATATATCCGAATTGCCGGGGCAATTTTTTCATTCCCGTGTGTTCGAAAAATGTATGTTGCATGAAAATGTGTGCAATATCTAAATAAAGGATATGCCAAATGCACAAATCAAATGTAAAATCAAACATAAAAATTACAAAAATGGCTTTACATAACTCTTACATGATAATGAGTAACAATTTAAAGGAGGAGATAGCACCTCTACAAAGTATATTTCAGCGGAGAATACTTGAAGTGTTTAAAATGCATAGTTTTATAAATTTTAATTTGGTAATGATCCAGTGTGATGCATTTTTAAACCAGCGAGTCTTCAAATTGGCTTCAATACCAGGGGGCAGACATTTTTACTTGGGGAATCTTCTGATTTTGAATTTGATCTTCGGAAACCTCACCTTTAAAAATGCTTAATAACCTAAACCTCTCGCAGCTTACATCTTCCGATTAACCACAGTTGCTCAGACTAATTGGTAAAAACTGACGACAGTCTAATTTACTTTTGATAGCATTGTTATGCATTGCACCACAAAATTACGAAGCGTCTTCTGTGCATAAATGACGACGTAAAATATCAATATGTCTTCATAATTTCAGCGCTCGTTAAGCAGCACAGATTTGCGGAAATTAGTTTGCGAGGCTGCGGGAATGCGTTCTTTATTTTGAATGTTGTCACGGCTAAAGGGCGCTGTAAGGTTGCACAGCAGTGTGACAATCCCAAGGACGGGGAAAATAAATGCTGCAAAGTCAGCGAAAGTTTTGGATTTACAATGCCATATCAATTATATAAATGTAGGCAATGAGAATTCACCTTTCATTACCAATTTTAATTATAGGTCATGTATTGGTCTTGGTCGCTCAGTCGATAAATTGTTTGACTGTTAATCAGGCCAGCTTAAATAAAAACAGCTAGGGGGCAGCCAAGTCGTAAAGGGAGAGCTTACTGAAGGCCCTTTGAACTACTCCATGGCCCGGATGAAAGGGAAGAGAACAACTGACGTCACGTAAGAGAATAACTGACGCACAAGCACCGCAGGACTGGCGTTTGATTGGATAATGCGTTCGGAATGCACACTCACCCACTATATAGGGCACTGTGTAGTGAATGTTCTACATTGAAAACAATATAGAGAGTGAGTGAGCGAGTGGACAAGTGTGCATTCCAAATGCAGCCTTAGATTCCCCAAGTAAAAATGTCTGCGCCCTGGTATTGACGCCGATTTGAAGACTTGCTGGTTTAAAAATGTGTCGGACTGGATCATTACCAATTTAAAATTTATAAAACTATGCATTTTAGACACTTCAAGAATTCTACTTTCCACGGAAATATACTTTGCTGAGGTGCTATCTCCTCCTTTAATTGTAAAAATGCTTCTAGCTGATGTGATTGGCAATTGAGTTAGGCCATGGATAGCATCTGAAAATACCTATTTAGTGCACCGTATTCATCGTCTTACCCTAGAAGTGAGGGTGGAAAAAACAACATCAACAAAATATTTCACACATTATGTATTTTTTGCAGACTCCTAGAACAAATATTGCCCAAAGATATTTACATTCAATGTCGTATTCTTCTATACACTACATACCTCCTCCTCCTTAAGCATAGACAGTATGTGTGATTGACTGGTGCTTTGAACACCTTATGCTATGACAAGTGAAAACTCAAGAAATCTGTAAGATTCATTTTCCTTCTGAGCTAGACTCTGAAATGTTGATCAGTTAACTGCATGTTGTTTCGTGTGCTTTAGGGGCTGTATATGTGAAGAATTTTTACCGCAAGACATTTGTGGCTTTGAGAATTAAAGTACTTCATTCAATAAAACATAACTTTGCTGCTGCATGCCGATTTATTCAGAAATTTTGCGAAAACCAGCCAAGGGTTCCAGGTTGTACGAATCAATTGAACACTTGCCAAGTTGCCATTCATAAATCTGTGAAATTATGTAGATTGTGTTCAGTGTGATGCGAATTGATCAGTATGAGGAACGTGTCACCAAAGTCATCAACTGATTTTTGAACATAAATGGGTTACCTGGCAGGCAATCCCTCACTGGATGAAAATAATCAGCTCACCAGATTGTAAATACCATATTTCATGTTACGAATAGCCATGCGAGGCCACATTATAGGTTCACAACTGTCACCTACAGGTGTGCTAAATCAACTGAGTCAATGCATACAGTTCACCAAACGTATAGCACTTTCACCAAATATTACAATTGCAGGCAACTGTTGAGAGAAATGTGAGCAATCATCCTGTATTAAGTTACCACTCTGGAAACCAATGCTAGTTCCCCATAATATACAATCAATGGTTGCAATCTACAAAACAGTAGTAGGGTAACCTGGGGCAAAATGGAGTATCGGGGCAAAATGGGTTTTGTCAGAATGCCTCCTTTAAAGTCTTCGAGTGACCTCAGACTTCATTCGCTTTGAGAGATCACTTGATGAGGGCACTGCATTTCTTCCCAGTGCACATGTTGACTGTTGAACTCGCCTGGGAGAGGTAAATATCAAAATACGTCCATTTTCATACTATTTTTCACTTGTACTTTTTGTGGGACAGTTTTTTTTTTGTAGAATAGACACTGATATAAAGGTGAGGTTCTGTTGGAGTAGTATGCTACAGGCTACTGTAACGCCTTGTTGATCTTGACCTAAGTTTGCCTTGCTTTTCTTAAAGGACTGTATTGAGTACTGTGTGTGATGTGGGGTAAAATGGGGAAGGCGTTGTGGGGTATAATTGGGTACTTCCTCGTTATGCTATAAGTGTATTATTTTGTAAAGTCGCAGATACTTTTGTGTCAAACGGGTGTGAAGACAGAGAGGGAAAAGAGCTGTACGCACATGTTCACCTTACAAAAAGGAACTGCTGGGAATCACAGAAAAGTGCTCCAAAAGTAAAAGGATGCAAAAAAAAAAGGAAAGAAAAGTTCAGATGCACAGGAGGATACTGAATGTCTCTATTGTGAAGATTTTTATTCGATCAGTCATGAAAGTTGGGTTGCCTGCAGCAAATGGGCTGGACTGGATGAAAGCAACAGAAACCCAGTAGGCCTATTCATGTGTGAACTGTGTGAAGACTGAAAATGGAATTAGACGTTGTTTTGTGATCATTTTTTGGACTTCCCGCAATAGTTTGCTGGTTCCCCAATTTGCCCCCGGAACCACCCCGTTTTGCCCCTTGCATGGGGTTAAACGGGCTTGCGAGCCTTTTTTTTTTTTTTTTTTTTTCAATCTTGAATTAAAAACCTGAACTAGAAATTTATGCATTTCTTGCTTTGTCATATTGTTCTTTATGTGCAAACCTTTAGTGTTTATACAAGTTTGAGTCCCTTAAAGGAATTATACAGATGTGGGGAAAGATCTTTCTTAAGTACCCCATTATTCCCCAGCTTCCCCTACGGATTAAACGGTGAGCAAGTTTGTGTCGGCAGCTGTAAAAAATGTGATGTGATCACGAGGAAATAAATCCCCCAAGGCATGCGCTGATCTGGTATTTAAGATCGGGTCTGTTGTTGGAACAATTAATAGCAGTTGGAACTCATAACGGAATTATTTTCTGCGATCGGAAGTTGTCCGGAGTGTTTCCGCTCATTTTCCCAATGGGTTTATTAATATATTGTGAATAATTAGACAAACTTTGGTTTTATCGGTGAAAAAGCTTCTAGAAAATAATGGTAAACAATACAATGCAAAAAGGATAAACCCATTTCAGACACTGATTGCTTTCATTGGATGCACTGCTGAAAGCGTCTATATTTTCCCGTGATAAATATGTGGAATGTTGGACTGGTTATTTTACTCGTCGCGGTTGCGCGCTCACAGTTTCCAAGGGAGTGTGTGACCCCAGACGGACTTCGCAGTGGTCAGTGTTGTCCCTCTCCATCGGGAGCGGCAAACGAGGACTGCGGATCCAGGACAGGACGGGGAAGGTGCGTGTCAGTTATCGCGGATGCGCGCCAGCATGGACCGCAGTATCCATACGACGGTCGTGACGACCGGGAACGTTGGCCACTCAGGTTCTTTAATCGCACCTGCCAGTGTAACGGCAACTTCTATGGCTATAACTGCGGGCGGTGTAGACACGGATTCACTGGAGCCAACTGCGACCAGCCTGTCTCTGTTGGTAAGATAACTTAGTCCCAAATACTGAGCAAGATGTTCTGTTTAAAATTCACGTCACTAAATGCTGAGCTGTCCATCATGAATGATTTCTGATCCCCATAAATTGGTTGAAGCAAGAGTCCATTGTACCATTGCTGGGTTGACAACATAATCTCAACTACCACATCATGACAATTGGGGCGGGTTTATGACTGACAAAATCGGCAAAAAAAACAAAAAAAAAAAAAAAAAAAAAAAAAGCACGCGATCTTGAAGTTACGCAATTAGAAATGTGATCGATTGCTCAAGGAATGGAAAAGAAAATGGTCCGCAGCACTACTTTACTATGGCCCATCAATGTCGATAGTCATGCACGATCAGCTGTCACAGATGTGACTTCCTATTAGAATTCATGCCACAATTGTCGCAGTTGCCGATATAAATGAATAGCTGAGGGATGAATTCTTTTGTCCTTAGTCCGTAGAAACGTGATGCTGTTGAGTCCAGAGGAAAAGAGAGAATTTGTGAACGCGCTGGACCGTGCAAAGCGCACAATTCACCCGGATATTGTAATCGCCACCAGACGATACGCGGAAATTTTTGGTCCGGATGGAAACACGACGCAATTTGAGAACATCACCATCTATAACTACTTTGTGTGGTCCCACTACTATTCAGTCAGTAAGACCTATTTGGGTCCGGGGGAACTGAGCTTCGGAGGAGTGGATTTCTCTCATGAAGGCCCAGCTTTTGTCACCTGGCACCGATACCACCTACTCCAGCTTGAGAGAGACATGCAGGTGAGCAGATCTCCATTTCTGTCTGCGTGTTAGTGGCTGAGTGTGTATAGGTGTGAGCAGGTATTCCTACCTCTTCATGGCATACCAGATATTTTTATCCTAACTGAGCTACTTTAGGCTTAGGGGTTAAAGTAAGGGTGAGGTTATGGTTCAGGTTATAACATGGAGTGCTTATGGCTGTGGTCTGGGTAAGGGGTGTCCCAACAAAATATTAAAACGCAATGTGTCTGTGTGCTTGCGTGTGTGTACATCTATAGCTATACTTGTGAAAGCCAACTATTTATTCAGAACGCGCCATGTTGCGAGAACTTTTGGGATTGCGAGGACATTTTGGGTGGTCCTCACTGAGGATTACGGCATATTGGTCAGGGTTACCGTTAAAGTTCAGGAGAGGGTTAAAGTTAGAGTTCAGCACAATTTGGTTATGGTTGGGGTTCAGGAAAGGCTGTGCCAATTGAATATAAGTCAATACAATGTCCTCACAAGTATAGCCACTCAAGCGTGTGCATGTGTGCGTATGTTGCAGAGATGATATAACTTAACATAACATCTAGCCTTCAGTGCTTTATTCAGTGTATACATTGTGGAAGTAATCAACAGAAAAATCACTGTGAAACATAATGGCTGCCAGAGAGGTTCCAACGTTTCTTTAATCAATTAGCCAGCACTTGAACCCTGTCACCGCTCATCCGTCGCAAACAAAACTTTCACTGTTTTTCCTTAGGGAGAAACAAAATCAGATTACATGGTTTCACAGTCTAATTCAATCAAAGAAGCATTTCAACACCGGTTAAGTGTTTCAAATCTATTTCAGAACACGATGGAGAAGTCTGGCTGAGTTGTTTGTTTGCTAAATTTAGTTTAGACATAATCAAATTAACTCTTTATTGGAAGTATTATACATGACAGGGGAAATTAATCCTGTTGGACGTTTGCTTTATTTTTAAATTTACATCAAAATTTGCCATATAAGATTTACCTTTAACTACTGTATAAATAATGCATTAGGCTGATTAATATTGTTTTTACTTGTGAACTATGCAAGGCTAGTCTTGCACTGAATATTATAGCAAGTGGGGTTAGGCATTTAAAATTTAGCTTTCACAAAAAAAAAAAAAACCTTTCAGGTAAGGCATTCAACATCTATCTTTTCAAAGATCCTATTAAAATTGAAGGAGTATCTGACTGTCTTTCTGTATGTATGCTTGTATTCAGTTTTCTTGACAACCATTTACACTTGGCGGGTATATTGCTTCGGACCCATGGAAGTACATTTTCAAGTTGTTTGGCTGAGCAGTTTTCAAGAAAGCTGCAAATAGCAATACTGGAGACCAAGAAATTGGTCCATTCTGAGCAGGCACGTCTTGAATAGGCACTGCACTTACTGAATCAACTACTGGCATTTTCCAAAGCAAATATGTTTTTTTTTAAATACATTTTCATGCAGGATATGCTGCAGGACCCTTCCTTTTCCCTTCCGTATTGGAACTTTGCGATTGGTGGAAGCACATGCGATATCTGTACTGACGACCTAATGGGTGCCAGAAGCAGGCTGGACCTCAACTCGATCAGCAGTAACTCCATATTCTCGCAGTGGCGAGTGATTTGCGAGGATTTGAACAACTATGACACCCTCGGCACGATCTGCAATAGTAAGCGCTTTGCTCCTTTTTAACTTGTGGATTGCAAATATGTTAATATGTCATTCACTCATTCACTTGTAAATTGAAAACTTTTTGAACTCAATAGTGTAAACACTAGCGGCCACTTCTACAATCTGTGAGTTGGGCAAGGCAGGGGGGCTCTTTGATTCTAGCTGTGGTTTGCTTAGCCATAACTCTGAAAGCCATAACTTATTCAAATTAAATTTTGACCACTGTTTTTACGGTGAGTCTTGGTGCATCGTGCATCAAAATTAACCGGGAATAATTATGCGTCTGCAAAGAGTCACACTATAGCGCTCATACTTTGTAGGTCATTTAACTGGCTATTTCCTGCAGATGTCCTCATATTGCTCAGAAGTACTTTGGCTTGTATAATAGTAATGCTAGCAACAGTACTTAGTCACTTTGCAAATACATTTCCTCATAAGAGTCTGTTTCTGTTGAACTTTGACAAAAAAAATAATAATCACAATTTAAGATGAGCATACAAGTACATATGAACTCACAAGGCTGCTTCTCAGCCTTCATTTCATTGTGAAACAGTAGTATTGTCTGACCAGAAAACGCAGTGCTTATAAATGACTGCTTTCCACTCATGATCCTAAATGCTGAAGAGTATTGAAGCTTGTAGCAAAATGAAATTATAATAATAATTTAAAAATATTTAACGTTTGCCGCCAGTCTCCAGCCTCTCATTCTCTCCCTTCATTAACCATGCCCTGTTTCAATGGGCGGTGAGTTAATGAAAATTAGGCTGTGCGTGTGTGCATGCGTGTGTGTGTGCGTGTGCGCGTGCGCGCGTGTGTGTGTGTATGTGTTGAATAGAATGCCTGAGTGGCAGAACCAGGTTGGCACACTATCAAACAGAATATGTTGTCCGACGTTTGTCTGGAAACCGTAGCCGAACTCGGCCTCTCTCACTTACACGCTTGTACACGGTGTGCTCAATCTCCCCGGTAACCAGGCTCAGAAAGCAGCCCCATCCGGAGAAATCCGGCCGGGAATGTGGACAGGCCCATGGTGCAGCGGCTGCCGGAGCCGCAGGATGTCGCCGACTGCCTGGAGCTCAACTCCTTCGACACTCCACCCTTCTACTCCACCTCTTCCCAGAGCTTCCGGAACACCATCGAGGGTGAGTTTCCCTGAACTCCGAGTCTCATTCCCACACGCGGCAGCAGGGATATCCTAAACGATCTCACCTTATTTTACAGCTGATCACGACTCCTTGAATGATTTGTGTGATAACATGTCCCTGAGAAAAGGATTCTGTGTGCATAGGTGTTTTAAAAAAATTCTTCATCACGGCAAATTAAAACTCACTTTCTCTGCTATTTAACATCATTACCAGCTGCCATAGCAAAGCTGGTATTGTTTTCAATTGATCTGTGTGTTTGTGTGTCATCAGGCCAAACCACAGCGAGATTACTCTGAAAATACCATAAAACTACCAGCAAAGCTGTTTTTCAACATTTTTGCAAGTGTGTATGTTTCAGTCTGTCTCTCTGTTTGTCTATTTCTGGACAATTCTTGTGAACACATTGGCATCACAACCTTTTAAGATGCAACCTTCAGACTTCACAAGTGAATAGTCCCGATAAAAAGGAAGGCTAAGATCAAAGATGGGCTTTTTCTAAGCCATAGTGTAAGCGCTATACTGTATGCAATGGCTGCTCCACTATCGTGACTGGTGCAATCCCAGATGGTCTCCAGTTTATAATTTTTGATTTACTGTGGAATGACATACAGAGCCCAAAAGTAGAAATCATGGCAGTGTTCAAATACTCACAGACTCCAAAGCACTCTGATTGCGTGGCAACACGTGCCTTCTAATTTGATGAAAGCCACACTTCTTGCTGCAAGATGCAGTTTCATTACCTGCATTTTACTGTTAGGAATTAAACAAAAACAGTGATCCAGAGTAACTTAATTGCTCGCATGAATAAAATTGCACTAATGGGCAAAGGCTGGATTAAGTAGTCAGGCTCAGAGCTGACAGTAGTCTGCACTAACTACGGAAATAATTCGAGCCTGTACTCTACAAAACTGAAGTTATTTCCTTGTGTCTCTTTCTTTCTTTTTTTTTTTTGCTGACTGGACGGGATATGTCCTTGTTGCCAGGCTACAGTGCGCCCCAGGGAAACTACGACCCCGTCGTTCGCAGCTTGCACAACCTGGCTCACCTGTTCCTCAACGGTACAGGCGGGCAGACGCACCTGTCCCCGAACGACCCCATCTTCGTCCTGCTGCACACCTTCACCGATGCCATTTTTGATGAGTGGCTCAGACGACACAGCCCAGGTAGCGCAATCAGCCTTCGTAGATCCTGTGGTCTCCCATCTGTCCGGAAATATAAAGCTCTGCAGTATTCAGTGCTGCCCTTACTGACAGTTACCTCTCATTATTGTACTACAAAAACACTGCAATATTGCTCAATGAAAGACTGCTCATTTGCTCAAGTCAGTTTTCTTCCACACTTCAAGACTGAAGATTTGCCCCTCTTTCTTACTTGGTAAATTGGTCACAATATTTTTTAATTTAATTGCTTGAAAGGAAAGAAAACCAGGACATGGATTTGGATTTGAGGGCCAGATTTGAAGACCACTGTACACTGTTATACACTGGCGCCTTTTTTGCCAGTTACTTTAACTGTAATTTTACAATCAGTTTATAACAGAGGTTCCGTGTGTGTTAACTGTAAACCACAGTTAAATGCGCGCAGGACTTTACTTATTAAAATAAAGGAAACAATGTGTTAATTTAATTGTTAAATTCAGTCAATTTATAAGAGTGTAGTACAAAGTAGATGCCATTCATACCCATTCAATTGATTCTCACTGTACATTTCATTGTTAGAATTTCAATGTAAGGTCATAGTGCCTCTTACCTGTGGTTCTGACAAACCATTGCACCATTAAAGCAGGTGTAATGACTGGTTGTAATAAAAACTTGAATTCTCTCAGCCCTACATGACACATGATTGGGCACAACAGCTCTGTTTACTATGATCCAGTTGGATGGCCAGTTAAGCTCCATTTTCTCCCAAGAGATTGAACTGGTCAGCGAAATTGGCTGACTTTTAGGTGGTGGAAATGCATAGCAAGGCGTATGCCTTCTGGATCCTGCACTTTACGACCCCAATTCCGAAATAGTTGGGACAAAGTGTAAATTGTGCAAAAAATCAAATCACTTTCAACCTGTTGCAGCCATAAAATTTGAAATAAGCTCATTTTGTGGATAAAAATGTAAAATGTGTCAGTTTCAACATTTGAAATGTTATCTATGTTCTATTGTAAATAACATATTGGCTCATGTAATCTGAAAGTCATTGCATTTTGATTTTATTCACAATTTGCACTTCATCCCAACTATTTCGGAATTGGAGTTGTACATTGTACTGCAAATGACAAATAATGCGGACAGTTCTGAAGTCTGTTGACCTGCACTGATAATGTTCCTTTCTGGCTACATATTTTACAGTTCTGACGGATTATCCCCTGGCAAACGCTCCCATTGGACACAACAGGGAGTACAACATGGTTCCCTTCTGGCCCCCTGTCACCAATGTGGAGATGTTTGTTACTGCTCCTGAGAACCTGGGTTACTCTTATGAAGCCGAGTGGCCAGGTTTGTGCTCCTGTAATATCTCCGGACATACAGGGTTATATGCTCGATCCTGCACAAGATTCCAGTTTTAGGCTGCATGGAAGTTTCATGTTGCTCCTGGGTTGCTTATATGGAGCTGCAAATTTTAGAATAATTAGAGTTAATTTGCAAAAAAACAGTTTGATTTATCTCTGAAAATCACATTTTAATAATTGTGCACTTTTTTTTTTTTACTGTCCCTAAATCCAGTCTTTTTATTGTTCACTCAAAGGAATTACAAACTAGTGTTGGTTTATTTATTTTAAAAATGGTTTTTATCTGTTTTTGCGAATGAACTCTGCTGTTGTGGCCGGGAATATCCATGCACATTTTCCATGCTGAGCAGCATTTTGTTCTCCATGTGGTCTGGAAGTTTTTTGTCATTCCTGGATTGCGCATATTTGAGCCAGAATGGCCCAGAACTTTAGCTTTGCTGAAGAACCATTCTCATGTGGTGTGGGGTTTCAGAATGTTCCATGCCAGTCTTTCATTATTTGGGTTATAAAGTGGCCATGGCTAATAAAGTCAGCCTACCCTTTTCTGAGGTCCTTAATATTGCTTAGGAACTGTGAACAACAAACACCCAGACCCAGGTTCTAAAAAAAAGATATGATACACTTTATTGAGCTTCATGGGCTAACTGACCCGCTGCATTTGACCCATGCCAGTTACTTAGGAGCAGTGGGAAACCACAGCGCAGCTCCCAGGGACCGTCTCCTGTTCTAAAGCCAGAGCCTTGGCCAGGGGCACTGGTAGCAGTGTTCCTATATAGAGCATGTTTTGGTTTGGAGTACCTTTATAATTGGATTTGCAATCCACTTGTTGAACAAAACCGGAATATATTCTCATTTAACTGCCACACAGGAATGTGTAGTCATGTCGTAGAGCCAGAAACTCTCGTGGTTTTCCAAGACTTGGCCTGAAATGGTGCTAGATAGTTCATTTTTTAGGTAAGCGCTCAATACACTTCACTCTTAAGGAGGTATCCCGTGTTGTTTGGCTAAGCGGCCTGTTCTCTATGCTATGTTGTGTCGTGCTATGCTTGATGAAGATCTGAGATCATTTGTCACTGTATTTACAGTTTGTACTGCATATTGTCATGTGACCTGGTGAGAGGATCAATGCCAGGTGAGAAGCTTTGGAATAAACTTGTTAATATTCATGAGCCTCTCTCCACTTCTGCACTACAGCACTCCCATACACCACCACGGAGATCATAACCATGACGGTGGTGGCGGCACTCTTGGCGGTAGCCATCATGTTCACGGCCACCACCTGCATCATTCGAGCGAGATCCTACGGCGAGATGGAAGGCCGGCAGCCATTACTGGGGGACGGGTATCAGCTTTACTCAGAAGACCGCGACCAACAACAGAAAACCCAGTCTGTCGTCTAAGGCCCTGTTTCCCAAATCACAGTCCTATAGGGCTGAGAACTGCTGGTTTTCCAACCTCTGTTTACCTGGGAGTCAGGTGTAATGACAGTCTGGCCAATCAGCGGCTATAATTGTTCACTGAATTGGCTGGAAGGAAAGAAAACAAGGGCTGGATTTGGATGTGTAGAGCCAGATTTGGGGATTGCTGGTCTATCCCTGGCTTTACGATAGTGTCTTACTGAGCTTGACATTTGCAAAGATGTATAATCCAGGTTCAGAAAATTCTTCATTTTATTGCAAGCTTTCAGATTTACTAATTAGCACAATTCTTCAAATAGGTGGTTTACGACTAATTACTAAAATCGAGTGGTTGAAAGCGGACTTTACTCTCTGACTCCTTTACGAGCAACTTCTGCATATTGGTATTATTAATGTACAATTCAGAGATGTTTAATTTTACATCTTTAAAAATAGTGCAAGTGCTTCTTAGTCCACTCCAGATCCTTCAAATATCTTCTGAGCAGCTACGAATTCTATTTACCATATTAAAGGTCTACAAAACATACAGCCCAGAACACTGACTTATAATGACACAATGCTGGTTCATATTCTGTGTGCAGCAACTAATGCAAACCTACTGCCATTTAGTGAAAACTTCATCGAATTGCAACTGCATTCAGCCAAGTAATTTCAAAACTATTCAGAAATAAAAAGTTTTCCGTTTTTGTTTTGCCCAACTTGACTTGTTGTATGAACTACTGTATTTCATAATTTACTTGTGAAAAATAAGTCACAGTGTTTCATAACTCTTATTCTTACAGAATAAATACAGAGAGGAGACTGATGTCTTTGATAGGACTTTGGCCAGTGTTACAGGGTTGCTGATTTTAAGCAGTAGTTAACATGTACCAAGGCTGCCTTGGAAAATTGTATTATTTCTTATAGCCTGACAAAATGTACATGTTTGGTGCAATATTTCTTTGAAGCAGTACTACGGTGGCTACCTGGGCACATCCTTTCACTACTATCCGCTGTAAACTGTTAAATTATCATAATTTAGGCTCCTACAAAGTGGCGTCAAGGTCATGGGGGGTTGGATCCTATTCCAGCGGACTATGGGCAAGAGGCAGGAACACGCCGTGGAGTTTTCCATTCTACATCAGGGATAACTGAGGTTTTAAAATTGAGATAGCGAGAGAAATTTCTCCTGGTTTCTTTTGTTCAATATTGTCCACAAGGGGGCGCAAGAGTCAACCAGAACAGATGCAGAATCTTGTGACTCCAGTGTGGGAAAGGAATAGAAACAGGGGCAGCATTCATTGGTTTGAATCAGTCTGCCTGCCAACTCCGACTTGACATCGATGAAACGATATGGCATTTAACATTCCGTAAAAGTAACAAAACTGTGCATGAAGAAATTTTCGATATGACAAATTAGATTTTTTAAAAAAGTAATAATTCTGGTATCTGTCTTAAAATGCAAGTGTGTCATAGCCTTCACTGTAAAGATACATTTTAGGAAAAACAGACAGGTAAGTCTTAATGTGAGCTCGTTATTTAAGTTACAACAAAGAACTGAAATAAAATGTTCTCTTTTCATATGCGTACGCGAGTCCCCAGTGGGTGTTACTTACTCCTGGTGTCTTGCCCAAGGCATTCCGGGCTTGACTCCAGCCCAAACTAACCATCCCCAGGACCCTGACTATAATTTAGCCATGAATTCAGCAGAATAGATGGATGGATGTTTACGCGAACATCTTCAGTTTTGCCGCCAGAAAGGCAGCTAATAGGAGGGGAAGCCGTGAAATATGGCCTCTTATTTGGATAACTAAGGATTTCAGTATTCAAATCATTATGGAAATGTCTCCCGACACTCGCTTGTCTGGAGATATCTTAAAGTCTGAGACGGGAGCGCAGCATTCATCTTGCAGACCTGTGGCTTCTGAGCGATATGCACGAGTTAATAATCTACTGCTTCGGCAAACTCTTAGACCGAGTATATGACGATAGTAAAGATAGAGCGCCTAAGGTCGGGACCAGCGAGCACGTTGATCTGTTCTTGATTTGGTTGGGGCGGTTTTGTGCAAACTGGGGCCGAAAAGGGAACATCGTGTGAGGAAATGATAGGGTAGAATGTCCGCAATATGTTTTGGAAGGATTTTTCGTCCAACAGCAAGGGTTTTCTTGGCCTGAAACGAGAACGTTGCTGTGGTTCCTTCGTTTTCCCTTGGAAAATTTGAGAAACTTGAATTTTGAGAGCCAGGAACAGTTACTGATCCGAAATTTCTGCATATTATTTATGTCTGTGACCAGATCAGTTTCTCTCCTTTAATAGTAATTATTGGTGCTCATGTATAGGCCTACGGGAAACCATGTTCAATTCATATTTCATAAATATATTGCCAATGCGACAATCTTTCACACAGGATCTTCTTCTCTTGCAGAGCGAACATTCCTCATTGTCACAAAATGTTGCACTGCCACATGAAAGTAAATGATTGGGACATAATCATATCGAATGTCTTTATTGAATAAAAAGTTACAAATTTGCACATTCTTTCATTTACGAACAGGCTGTCTTGAAATAGTGTCAGGAGCTGTCCTGAAGCACCGCAATGCAGCGATCATTGAATGCAAGGAGAAATGTTTAGCAACACCTATAATTTCAAAATTCTCGTTTCCTTAACTTTAAAAACTGGAAATGAACATAATTATGCACCAATGGGTGTAATTATTGCCTTTGTGTTTACAGCCTCCGATATTACAAAAAATATGAAGTAAATCACCTGACCCAAACATAGTAGGCTATTCTAAGCGCGTCGCAGTCGGCAATATTTGTGTTACCATTCCACACTGTCCACATACAGTAATTTTGATGCATCGCATGGGAAGACTACGATAATACTTATGTTTTGACTGTGAGCTTGTCGTTGCTTTACGGTAAATGGGCGTGTCTACCGGGGTCCACCTGTTTGAGGGGTGTAAAGTTTCCGAAAGGAAGTTTAAGCCGAAGCGGCACAGCCTCCTAGTTAACCTCTGTTTCAAACGCTGCTGGCCGGTGGGAACAGAAGCGGCGGACAACGAATTGAGAAAGCTATTCACGTGTCTCTTTCAGTGCGGTACTGAAACTCTGAGCCACTTTACAGACGTGTCCATTCATTATCTCTGAGCCTGGATCGTCTTTATTTTTCGACAAACTGCAAGTTCACCATGCATGCGCCGACGCTGGACTAGAGAGAACAATCTTACTATCAACGAAGGATGCTACGCTCATACATGCTTTGACGCTTTCACTCTGCAAATTAACAAGTAAACTCAAAGTCGATTTTTGATTGTTGCAATTAACCCTTGTGTTTTTGCATAAATTGCACATGGAGATTTTTTTAAGGACATAGAAACCAAGTTGGGGCGCAAAGTTCACGCTGCAAATTATTCACTGAAAGTAAACTCAAAGATCGATTTTGATTGTTTCAATTAACACGAGCGACTTACCAAACGTTTGCAAATAAATTGGTTTTTAAAACAAGATGGATTTGCAAAACCCATTCATGTTTTTTTTTTTTTTTTGATTTTTGGACATAGAAAAGTTGTTTAATGGGCGCAAAGTTCCGGAGGGTCTCATACGATCATTCACTGAAAGTGGCGTACAGGAAACAAAAGATGACTACAACCCGACATTGCCAGCTGTTTCTGTAACCAAAGCAAACACGAGCGACTTAAAACGTTTGGAAAATAAGATTTGAGATGAAGCTTTAAAACAAATAAATAGATTTTTACATTTTAATCGCATTCATGGTTTTTTTTTTTTTTTTTTTTTTCTTGGCCCCATTGCAAAAGTTGTTTAATGTTTGAATTAATATGAACTTAACTAATTTTATAGGTTTACCTGAACCAATAATCCTTTGATCATTCATTATCGCGTTTTCAATTTCCAAGCAGATTGTTTGACAAGATGCGTTCGTTAAAGTGAATCCAAATGGATAAATTTGATTCCATTTCCACGATAGCCCATCCATTTCATGGAGCTAGGCTGTATTGCGTTTATCTTTGCCATGTTTGAATAAATCTGCAAAATGACACTGCTTACTTCTCCTTCCTGCTAACTTAAGAGAATGTCCAGCCTTTGCAACTCTTGGTTGAAGCCCGTTTCACTGGTAGAGTATAATTGCACACTTGGGACCAATGTCCGCTGTCATAACCAGCACTGAAGAATCAATGGCAGATGACTCTGTATACTTCAACTCCGTGTAGTCGTTTGTTTGGCCACTAGCGTAGGTCAAAGAAACCAAAGAAGCAGCGAGGAAGATTTTGCCATATGCAACTGCAGTGAGGTAAGCCTTTAGTCCTGAACAGAGGTGTCAGGTTGTCATTCCTTGCTGTCCAATTACTCTAGTCTCACTATGCTGTCCAAACAGGAAGAGTCGGTGGCGTGTGAAATGTTGATGGTTTGTTGTTCTTAATATCAAACATTGACTTCTTGGCTGAAGGAAGTTGGAAATCTCCTCAATGTCTGTATACCGATTGAGTATTGCATTCCCATTTAATTGCCCACTAACCCGACAGCACAGCGCCCCCCCCAAATAAAAGTGGTCAGAAAATGGTCTGCACTTGTCAGAGTAATTGCATATGTGAGCCATCTTGGCCCGTCAGCCTGATCTTAAACCTGCATGCACAAATTAGCCTTTAATCCGATCAGACCGTCTCTCTTCAGGAGGCGAAGGGAGGCTGTTAGTGTTGTAAACTAGTAAATTGCATGCCAGTAAATGCCTTATTTCACAAAATCACACCTTCCCTCAAGATGACACATCTTTAACTTCGCACACTACTTCTGGCACCCCATTCACCCTTTTCTCCAGCGCCACCACTTTGATGTGAAGTCAGGGTGACACCAACTACATTTTGAATTTCTTGATTTTTTTTCAATTTCAAAGTGTCTTTAGATTTACCAAGCTAAAACCACACACTTCAGTGTTGAGTTTGACCAGGCAGGAGGAGCAGACAGAATTTTGCATGCATTTGTCTGTGTTACTGAATGATGCATGATACTATACATTTAAAATTTTGGGAAAATGGTAAAGCCTAAATGATGTAAATACGGTAGCTTCGGTATGACTGCCTCATGGATTACTCAAGCATTGGCTAGTGTCCCTTAGCATGGCTTTGGTCAGTGGAACCAGGTTAGTGGGGCAAAGGTGCCATTTTCAATTAAATGAACTGGCCGGTCATCTGTCAGGATGCTTTACATGTTAATGCCCATTACCACGGTAACAGATTAGGACGTGCAGCCTCATGGTTACAAAAGTCGGCACTGATCTCGGGTCATGCTTCCAAACCACATGATATCATGTCTCCTTTTTATTGGCTTTCATTTAAGTAAAATTAATTTTATTGTAATTTTTTTTTCTGAATGGAATTTTTCTGTTTTTATGGAAATGGTAAGGGGGGGTGTAGGCATATTTGTCATGATCACCCAGTGACATATGTTAAAAGCAGGTGTTCACATTAAGATTGGCTATATTCATGATGTTGTCATCGAGGAGATCAGGAGCTAAGATGGATTAGATGAGGGCTTTGTTGCATTAAACCAGACGTCTGGATTATGGCTCTGAACCAGCTGCCCTCCATGTGAAACAGTGCCTTAGAACAATTGGACTTTTTCTCTTCTCATTGAATGCTATCTATTTTCTGTTGGCTTGCAAGTCTTTTTTGCAGGTTTCTTCGACTACCATGTTCCTGTGCGCATCATTATTTATTTGTATAATGTGACATGTCATACATAGTCCAGCTGTAAGGTATAAATTTGACACAGCAAAGCACACTGACTTGAGCCTTAATGTCTACTGTTGTCTAAGCCAAGACAAATTTGAGGTCCTGAAGAATATTAAAGTAAGAGCTCTGATTATGGATCAGCATTGCATTTTAGCTCATGAGAGAAATAGGCAGACGTAGAGATGGTAATTCTGGTCCAATATTGGGAATTTGTATGTATATCTAAAACCCACATTTGTCAGCACGTCGCTTTATCAAATGGATACTGAATGGCAATGTAATTTAATGTTAAATGAAGTTCAGTTTGTATTTTCATCTCTTTATTGCCATGATGCGACCAAAAACAAGCATGCGCAACGTGCTCATATTAAGCCACCATTGTTGGAAAGAAAAGTTTGTGTCAACACAGCCCTCAGGTTTGAAACCTTTGTGGCGATGATATGACTGTAGACTGTCAATGAAAGCCCTTCTTTGAGCTAGTCCTGTCTCAGTTTGGGACTGTGCAGTCAGTGAGGATTCTCCAGTTACTCACCGGATGTCAGTGTCAGTGTTGGGACTCCTGCCAGCAAAGATAATATATCATTAGACTCTTTCATTCTGTGGAGAGTTGAATTACTGGTTGAATACCTTTGTCATTCTTTACTCTAGAGTGATATTGTGTTTTTTATGTCTGGTATTCCAATGAAGTGTAGATTAATTGAGAAGAACAAACTTTTAGAATATAGATTTTACATCAGGATAAGACATTGGACCGAAAAGGAATTGTCAGTATGACTGTACAGAAAAACAGCAAATAAGTCTCGGGGTTTAAAATTTTGCCTCTGAAGTGATTTTAGAAGATCAAAGAATGATGTTTATACTGCCATATGGCAGTAGACTTTCAACCCACATAGACCTGCATGTTCCTGTTTGTGTGGGATAGGTTCTCCACCATGACTAGCTCTGAATTGCGATCCCATCTTGCCCTGCTACCCTCTGTGCTTTTCAGCTGACATGAATTTAGTAGAAAAATCATGTAAGGCAGGTGGACTGTTTACTGTCCTGAGGAAAATTACCTGAGGTTTTTTAGGCCGATGTAGCATGACTCTGCAGTGTCAAATTTGCTCCATCTTCTCTCATGTCTTGTCCTCTCCCTTTTCATACCAAAAAACCTTTCTTTTCTTTCTGAAAACCACAGGCCACCCTCCGTGCCATCGACATAAAGTTGATGCACCAGCTGCTGTCCATCAACGAGGGAATCGAGTCGATAAAGTGGCTAATGGAGGAGAAGAGCACGTTGGCGAGCAGGGACAGCAGCCTCTCTGGCAGCCTGTACAGCCTGTCGGAAAGCCCGGAAAATTCCCTGCGTGGGAGCCACAACAGCCTGCAGGACGGCAGCGATCTGGACGGAATCTCCGTCGGCAGCTTCCTGGACACTTTGGCGGAAGATATAACCGGGGACATCTCGGCCTCTGACACGGAGGGCTTCTCTTCGGACGAAAGCCCCGCCGTGATCGAGGACAGTATGCCAGAAAAGCCTCGGCTAGATAAACCCTGTCTCCAAAAAGGCCTTAAAGTGGACTCGGACGAGTATTACTGCTTTGGATAGCTCAGTGGGGAGATAAACGTGCTCGGTTTCTATCAATGTTGTCAGATGCTGTTGAGGTCTGGCTGCTGCTACTCTTAAAGCTAGGAAGAGAAGTCACAGTCCTGGCTTTGATTGGATACAGGTGACATTCCACCATGTCTGATTGGACAAGGATGATGGCGAATGAAAAGACTTCACAGGTTTCGGGTGAAAAGGAATCTTTCACTCATTGAACACGTTTGAATCATTGACTGTAAAACAGGAGTGGGGCACAGTGTTCTTGAAGAACCATTGCTCCTCATGTTTTAGGTTCTTCTCGGCTCTCTTAACACCAGATTCAAATGACTGAATTGCTTTATAAAGCAATCATTTAAATTAGTTTTGTAAGAGAAGAGAGATATCTAAGACATGCTGGACTTAGGCTCTACAGGAGCAAGGTTCCTTCCCCCTGCCTTCAAAGTTCTTTGTAGCCTTCACCTGAGGGAAGTTGTCTGAGGAGGGAAGAATTAAATGGTCATTGCTTGATGTTGTTTACGTGTATTTTACATGGAAGTCTGCTCTGGTACCTCAGTGTCTTACACCACTTCAAATGACTTAAAATTACTTTGTGTCATTAAGGCCAAGTTCTTGAATATTTTTCATGACCAAGTCATTTTGTAATAAGGGGATATAAGGGGATCATTTTTGTTTCAACATTCTTTGTGGTATTAACAGTACCCTGCTGCCTGCTGATTTTTGAGGAAGTTATTGAATGTTTTTGTTGGAGGTCCTCCACAGATTGGGTCTGACAAAAATTTCCTGGCAAAAGCTCCATAGAGCCTGCACCAAAGTGCAATTTGCAGTATAATATGCCAAAAACTGCATCATAATGTAATTATATTCATTCATTCTGTTCTTACTTTGACTTCATTGACGCTTTGAAGTGAAACGTTTGCCTGGATCTTGTACTTCGAATTTCAAAAAGAAAACTTGAATAATTTATTTGATGTTACATCAAAAACATCATCAGTCCATTTTGCAATATTTTCTGATTTTTTTTTCAAACTTCCTGAAACTTTGCATTGTATTGCAATCATGGCTTTCTTCATCGGCAGTGTCATGGATGAAATAATTGAACAGAAGCACTCGTACTCATTCATTGATTGTGAACTGTTATTAGCTTTATTTCTTTGAAAGTATATTGGTCAGTCTGTGAGGGAAGAGACTAACTCTTTGGCCACCTCCATCAGTCAACTTAAAGTTATATGGTGCTTATGGAGCCAAAGTAATGTTACTGTTGAGCCAGTAATATTGAGTTTTATTTTACATTTCCCATATTCTACTTATACCCATTTTGAGCGTTAATTCTGTTTTTTTTTTTTTTTGTTTGTTTGTTTTTATTAATTTATTGTCTTGGTTGTTAATATTTGAACAGAAAAAAATATTCTGTTGAAAACAATAAATAATATATTGAATAATTATTTGTTGATGTTTGCGTTCATGCACAAGGTATATTTAATATAACCGTTATTTTATGTATTTTGTGTATTTCAGACACAAGCCACATATTTTTTTTTGACCTCTAATATATCTGTAAATAGTCCCGTCACCCTTGACCACCCAAGAAAACAAGTTTTACCAAGTTATTTATAAATGTAACTATAGCAATACTGGAAAAAGTACAAAAAAAAATTTAAATCTCTATGCATGGAGTCGGTCAATATTTCTTACAGGTATTCAAGTATTGTGTAGATTGTAAAGAATACTGAATTGCAATCGTTACGAGGATTCTAATTTGACTGGCAAATTGCGGTTTCCTTAGCTGAACTATGAGCATCACTTGTGTTGTGCCACTGGTGACATCTTACTCATAAATAAGTAGAGGGAATGCAAATTGAAAACTAAGTTCACATTTTCAGTTCAGTGAGAGAAGCTCATTTATAATTGTGCCAATTAGTCACCTATTAAGTGTGAAAGCGTGATTCTTTGGTATAGAAAAATTCAGATTGGTTTCATTCAAGCATTTTGTCAAAATGACTCCTTTGAAGTTGAATCTCAAAAGATGGCATTCCAATTAAAATCACTTCAAAGCCACTCTAGAAATTGAATAGTCCTTCCACTGTACTTCATAATTGCAAAAAAAAAAAATGGCTTGTAATGAGTGTAATGTCCAGATTGTGCCTAATCTCAGACACCCCATAAAGAATAAATTCAGTAAGAGCACATATACTTGATTAAAAAAAAGATATGTTGTATTTAATTTGTGTTCATTTCATGCAAGCACAATCAATTCTGGAGTATGGTAGTAGTAGGGAAAAGGATACTGAGAAATAAGCCATTTTGTTCATGACCTAGTGGAGGAATAATTTAGTTTATGGTCAGAATTCTCAGAGGAAACGTATTTACGAGAAAAGCCGAGAGATCAGATTCCCACAAATTAGTGCCGAGCTCAGTGGATGACATTCCGAACGGAGTTCTCAGACAATGATGCCATCATCTCCCTTAATTTGATGCCTTTATTATTTCATTGCAGGTTTGGACTCTGTCCAAAACCGCTTATGAATTTCCGTTTAACGGAATTCGGTCCGCTTCTTTACAGGACGATCTAGGTTGTGTGTTTAGAGAAGTCAAACATCTACATATTTAAGGATATTTTGTTTTAAGATTGAGTTTTTAAATCTGCAGATTCCTTGATTGATTTTATGTACTTGTGGGAATCTCTTGAAACATCCCATCTACATGGTGACCACGTTTCACTGGGTACAGACTGTTCTTTCCATTGCTCACTCATTGAGAAGGTTCTGCCAGGAATTATGTTGTGCTGGCAGTAATATTTGACGTCAGTATAAGAACATTCCCAGCTCATTTAATATTAATGATACTCTTTCCCTCATGAATGGCAGTTGTAAGTCTATACCAGATATGCATTTTTCCACTGACAAACACCTAGTGCACAAGACAAGACCCTGTATGAAAGCAGGGTGAATGAGGTAGCTGGGTAACTGTCCATATGACACTCAGAGCCCTCCCAAATTTGACAAAAAAAAACAACTAAATCTATAAAAATAATTGTTTTGGGTTTTCATTGCAGCTGTTCAGCCATCGTTGCTAGTCTGCTTTGTAAAATTCCCCCTGGTTACAGACAAGTTATTTATTGCTGTTAGAGCAATTTTCTTCTTTGTTTGTGGATTCTAAGATATCTGGTGTATGTGGCCTTATCTCATTACTCCTGGCTATTGGCATACCACAGTGTCTGTAATCCCTCAAACAAAATACAGCTGCCCTCCACACAAGTGTCCCTTATGGGCAGCTTAAAGCCATTTACCAACGGCAAACAGCTCTCTCTTATCTTGTTCAATATTTGCAAAATTCATTCAAATTGTGCTGGTTCTTAATTATGCTTTATCTTGGAGATGGAGTGTGTTTTCAGTGAGGTTTGTGATCACCTTGGTAACAGCTGGATTAACTAACTGGTTTATCAGGCTTAGGAATTAGGACATCCGGGAGTTTGTGACGAGGCGTTCGGTTCGGTTCAGTGAAGTTTTGTTTTCGAAGAGCGGGGTTAAAAGTGCATCACACCGCTGAATAGTTGCGGTTTACCACTTCAGTGCAGTGGTGTAGGTACATTAATCTACCCACAACCACACCTCTTGTCATGACATTTACTTACGTCTGTCATTTCAGATTGATTCATCAACCCACAGCTGTTATCACTACATCAAGCACATCTTTCCTAGCCATTGCACTGTGGTATGTTGCTGCAGGAAATTGTCGAAAATACACACAACTTTAAAAAGAACAGAGGCTATTTCAACTTTTCTCTACAGCCACAATTTTCTAAAATTAGGAACATTCAAAGAAATAAATGCTCAACATTCAATACCAAATATGGTGGGGAAAATTCACTGTTGCGGCCCATTTACTATTATATTTCCAAGATGGCCAAATATTTGTGGCAAATTTCATCACTTTAAATTTCAGTTATAACAGAGGTAGGCAGTGAGGGCCATACCTGTTCTGATCTTTCATACCAACTTCTGGCGTTTAAAGTAGTTTATTGGCTTATTTAATTAGTTAATTAGCCAAACCATTTATGAATTCTGACATTTTAATTGCATTTTTTGAAAAGCTCATGGATGACTACAGATCACTTCTTGTGTCCCAAAATGAAACATTTTTCCTGAGACCCAATCTATGAGTGAACTCAAGTTTGCTTATGGAGCCTATTAGCTAATTTAGGCAGAACAATTGGTGGAAACAAATTCTTGCATACTCACTGACCCTCCAGGACTGGAATTGCCCATCTCTGCATTATAAGCACTTTCATTTGAAAATGTAAAGGCAGGGATGGAGTTTTAATGTAATCAATGAGTAATCGTGCAGGATAGCACACGTCACATCAGCTCAGCAGGCTGTATTTCCTGTTTTACGCAAATCACCTCATCAGGTAAGAACAGGAATACTTGGCGCTCTCATGTAGCAGCTAGCCTGAGGGTATATTTTAATAGCAGGAGATCTGACAGCACTCAGCATTTCTAACCAGCTCTGTAGCAGCACAGTTAGTCACTAATGCTTGTCACTGGAGCCTGGGCTTAAGTATGGGATTAGGCTGATGGGAAAACCCAGCCTATTTTGTAGCTAGCTGGTTCCAGCACTTAAGAACTTGTGAAAATGGATGTCCACCTAATCTGGAGGTGGCTGGTTGTCAAGAATGGGAACTTGCCAAAGTGAGGTCCACCTTCACAGCAGCAAATAGGTTCTAGAGCGCAGAAACCAGTCAAAATAGCTGTCCAAATAACCTGGAGGTAGCTGGTTCTTGAGACAACAAACTGGCTAAACATGAGGTCCACCTTATCTGGAACTAACTGGATCTAGACCTGAGAAACTGGCTGAAGTGAAAGTCCATCTAAGCTGGAGCTAGCCAGGGATGAAAACAGAGGTCCAACTGGAGCTTTAGCCAAACAACTGCTCAACCAGGGCTAAAACCTGGGAACCAACTGAGAAAGAGGCCCAGCTCACCTGGAGCCTGCCAGGGATGGAGCCTGGGAATATGTCTACTCCCCTGGCTCATTTCAGGAGATCACAAGCCAACTACAATGATTAATTCATCCGCTAATCCCTTATTACTACCCCCCCAGACCCAGGCAAATAATTCAGTCATCCATGATGAAAAAGAAAACTCCTGTGGGATATCATCTAACAAATTGTCCCAATTGCTGGGACGGTGCCATATGTCTGAAGCCTATGGCAGGTATTGTGTGGTACTAACTCAGTATGGCAGCATGGGCCTTCAGAGTGAGGCCAACTGAAGCGAAATGGAATTCAAACTGGAACTTACACCAGCATCCAACAAGCAGGAGTAAAACCTGGGACAGGTCACCAATTCATATCCTGGTGAACTGCACACATTCACTGACGACCTCATCTTTTAGAGTCTCCAGTTAACTTAACATGTATGGACTGTTGGAGGAAACCACAGTGCCCAAATTCAAACCCACAACTTAATCACAGCACCAACCATGCTACTTACCAGGAACAATTCAGAAAATGTCTGATGTTGATTCTTTACTGCAGTTAGCATAAATTATGCATTTTGTTGGCTTTGTGCCATTTTTAGTAACACTGAGTATTAAAACAGCACTACCTCCTAGCCTGGATATATGATGCATACAGGTGGGGACCATTGAGAGAAGGAAGTAGTCAAGTGCTCTCAGAGTTTAAAAGATGTTGTCTTGTGAATTTGAATGCGTTTGGTTTTGTTTAAAATGAGATATCAGAGTGTTTACAGTAAATGTGCATATAGGCTCAATGAGGAGTTAACCACCCCAAATTATGGGCTATTAAATGTAAGAAGGCCCAGTACATTGCTTACAGCACTTTTTTAAGTGGATATTTTTGTAACAAAAACAAACATGTTATAAAATACATTTGTTTTTCTGGGGTTTTTTTTTTTTTTTTACTTATTTTTACTTATTTTTATTCATAAGCTCTCCCAAAGGAAATATTAATAGCCCATTTTCTCCTGGGTCATTCACAGGCCACTTCAGATTGGACATTTGACAAGCTCAATTGTTGAAAGCATTTATCAGAGAGATCTGACATCATTACATAGGATTGCATACTTTAATTATCACATACCCAGAAAATAGTATAATTTGCTATAATTATAGCTGGGAAACACTTTTCAGCAAACTGCTGGAATAGAGATTTAAAATTCCAAGCAACTTGATTTCTCTCTATACATTGTCAACCCAATCTACAACTATTAGCATTTCAAATGAAGGACAGATGCATGTTTGAAAGAATTCTGTGTGGCAGTCAAAAAATTGAAATGTAACACTCTAATGAAAGTGGTGCATCACCCATAGGGTACTAGTGAAGACAAGAAATTTCTCACTGATGAATTCAGATTTGCTTGGTCGGTCTAGGTAAGTGCATTACAGAAAATCTTATTCACTCATTGAGCAGGTTGGGCAGCGGTGAAGCTCAGTGGTGCAACTGATCTTTGAAAAACAAAATACAACAACACCAAGAAGGTACAGATGCCCTACATGTGCTTCATATGATCCCATGTACATCACTCCAGCACAATACACAATACAGGAATTTCAGACATTCATTCCATTGAACTTTTATGGAACTTAGTTTACAAAAATATAAAGACGATATTGTTTTATCGTGTCACTTGCGTTCATAATGGGCAGATCCAAAGATATGACACCACTTATTAAATGTTACGACATAGCAAAACACGGATTGACTCAAGGATTGACAGCTTGACAAAAACCTTTGCTTAATGCTTAATCGGTATAAATACACCGGGGATTGACTATCCCAGTTAATTCCCATGATTTAATCGAGAAATGATTCACCATTTGCTTCTAATTAGTCATCTTGGCCTGGGTGTAACTTCTGACCTGTCACCATTTTGATTTCACTGCTAACAGCCTCATCTGATGGACACACTGAGGCTTCATTTATGCCTATGGAGCAGGCTGTGTAAATCCTCACTGATACACTCTGTTTTCCAAATTGTACTGACCATCGCCATATTACTTTAATAATAATAAATAGATACTTTGCTTGCCAGAGTTTAAACACCAAAGACGGAAGACAACAGTCTAGCAAAGGGGAGACGGAGGAACTTAAAGGATGACTATCAGAGTAGAGAGGATTTCATTTGGGTGGAATCTTTTGCTAATCTGGCACCAACATCTTTAATGAAGTGGGAAGTCACAGAACTTTGCTAATGTCAATTGTATTTGATTTCTGTATAGGAAGTACATGAGTAGCATTCAGATTGTTGCTAAAACATCCAGCAGCCATTACTTTGTTCATTCTTTTCAGGGGAAATTTCTTCAAATAAAATATATTAATCCTTATTATGTATAGTTTCCAAAAGTTCCATGGTTTGTGTTAGATTTCTCATAAGGTATGGTCATTGTTGTTGTGATTTCATTCGAATAAATATCCATTTTTATGAGGACTTTGTCATTAAATTCCCACCAACATGATGAACATTGAAAGTGGCTGTTTCACTTTTTGAGATCATGACAGTGAAGCAATTGCCCTTGTTTGTTATGTTAAGGACTATAACAGAACAAAATGGTCGAAGCAGTCAATATTTTTTTTTTCACCGTGCACTCACTTCTCACCCTCTAGTATTACCAATGGCATGACCCATGCGGTACCAACCAGTTGCCAAAGAACCGAAAACCATTCTACAATATCCTGGGATAAAAACGTAATGCAATGGCCTGAACAATATTAAAAAGAACAAAAAAGTTTGATGTTCAGGACTGGTATCTAACCCACCCAAAATACCTTTACGCGGTATTTCCTTTCTTTGTCAAAGGGTTTGCAGCAGCGTGACAGGCTTGTGTTTTAATAATTTAAAGCTGTTAAACTCGGCCTGCGAGTGAACTGGGAACACACCGATGGCTGTTAAAAGGCCACCTCGCGACAGGCATCCTCCTACTGCCTCATTTGATCTCGTCAGCTGGGAGAAAAGCTCCGGCTTCATCAGCGAGTTAGCGTTATGGGGATCAGGGATTGGGGGGGCGATGCTCAAGCCAAAATACATCAACTGTCAGAAAAATACCATTTGAAGTATTTGATCCCAGTTTCCAGTCCCACAACCTTTTCCTGGCTATATTTGGAGTCGGAGGCGCGCAATGTCCCGCTGTTCACAGATCCGACCCCTCCCACGAGATTCAGAACTTCTCGTTCCCTTGTCAAGCAGCGAGTTTGCCTTTAAAGCAAGACAATCTTATGAAATAACTCCCCATGGGGACAGCAGGCATTAGTTGAGCAACACTGGTCTAGTTAAGACACATGTTTCTGTCAGTGGCAGTTACTTGGCTGCTATCCTAATTTATGGCATCTTTCAATGTGTCAGGATGTACGGCAGCTATAAAACATCCCTTTGAAGATTTTTCTGTGTCCCCTTTCAATCCATACACGTGCACACTCCAAAGAGATGATTCAGTCAAAAGGCATTTTCAAATGCCAATGCGCACAGCTAACACATATCTCACTTATAGTGCATATTCAGTACCAATACCAATAAACTCCGCTAAAGCCATTGTTTAATTTCAATGAACAAGTTTAATCATGTATAAAAATAAGGGACAATTTTGCCATTAAGCAGCTCTGCAGGAGAGTTAGGATGGCCAGTAGGCTGTGATTACCCCCTTTGGCGTGTGGGGGAGTTCCCCTGTCACCGGAAACAACTGCCTTCCCTGCTTGAGTTTGGAATGTTTTCACAGAGATGCTTGTTGTAGTTTGGGACCACATAATATTGGCCTCCAACAGAGCAGGCAAGAGTTGCTAGAGATATACTGTAGACAGTAAGACCTACAGAGAACAGACTAGATTAGTGGATAAATACCTAGATAACAATCAGAGTAGCAGAAGACTAGTGGCTAAAACTGTGGAATATGATAATTACAGAGTTGCAGAGCACACTGTGAAATGTTATCGGCCCACTAAGTTATGCAAACTTCTTTCTTCTCATTAACTCCACTTGTAATGACAAGCTTAAGAAACTGCACTCAAGTTTATATGTTCTCAAAAGTTGAACTTAAAGTTATCCATTGTCTTCACTAATTGAAGACCTGTGTGCAAGAATTGCCTAAGTCACAAAATAATACTTTTGAGATTTTGGGGGTCAAAGTTTTCAAAACACATTGCAGATCATGACAATGGACAATGGAAACGCACCAATACACAAGACTTGAGCGCCTCTTTGCAGAAATCTTTGTTATCAGATGATGCTCTGGCCATTGTGGCTTTTAATACTGGTGTCAGCTCATTGTGACTTAAGTACTTCTTGCACACAGGTCTTCAATTGTGAGTTGAAACAAAGCTTATCTTCGAGTTAACTCAAATTTTAAAGGCAGCCAGTGAATTTTCCTTCCGAACTTTAACCATCTTGACATTTATTACTGTGTAAAGTAGTGGCTAAAGATGTGGACAATAGGACAGAATATTCAGGAAAACAGATGAGATGTTCCAGGATAATCTGTCAGCAGTTAGTGGTAAGGAATCCATGACTCCAGACTTGGTCACCAACCCTGTTTCTGGAACTGCCCTGTATCTTTTTGTTTCAACCCTAATTTGTCACAGCTTATTAATAATTAGTAGCTCAATACAGATCTCTGGCTCTGAATTAAGATATGCTTTGCTTTGGTACGTAAAAACCTAGAGCACAGTTGATCTTCAGGAATAGGATTGGTGACCATAGCTTTAGATTCAGAAACTGAACTTAAATCTCTTCAAGAGAAAATGCACTGTTGCCTTCCTTGGGTGGAAGGTATTTTGGGGAGAGTTGTTCAAGCTCATATCCAGATGAAAAAGTGCTCCACAAAGAGCAGGAAATGGAAAAATCACATGGAAAGTCTTGCCCATCAACATTTTTGCAGAATTAGATTTTTGTGCGGGACTGTTGGTTTGGAGGGAGCAGAAATTTCTTGCTGGCTGAGGTAATGCAGTGAATGAAAGATTATTTCCTCGAGGCCATAGTGGTTTAGTCGGATTAGGTGTAATTTTTGAAAATTACTCTATTCCCACATAATTATTTAAAATGCGGTCAGCCTCACTTCCACATTGCGTCAAACTGTGTGACCACTTTGCGACATGAAGCCCAGTTTTACAGCACAAAAATAATTTAGACAGAAAAAAGCATTTGAGGTCTGACAGCTTACCTTTCAGCGTTACAAATCTAGGATGTCAGTTGCTGACTGATTCCCATCATGAAGTACAGGTGGCTGTGTCTGTGAGACCAATGCTCCTTCACTCAACACATCCTCATAAAGCTTCTACCTAAAAAGTATGAAAAAATCTCACCAGTTAGCACTTAGCAAAGCAAAGCTTCTTCCCTTTTCTTCAACAAAAAATGCTAACTACCATTTTCCAGCAGATTCTCTGGTTCTTCAGACTTACAACAGCTACTTGAATAACAAAGACATGATTATGATAATGTCTAACAATTACACCACATTTCAAAACTGCAATTACATATTCTACATTTCAAAACTAACTTTACATATGCGTCTCTTCAAAAGGCATACCGAACTGATTTAATTTGCCATTTAAAGAAATTTTATCACAATCTAGCTCACAGCTGAAAATATGCCCAAACTATGACAGCAAATGGCAAATTCCCAGCTTCCATAGGCTGTAAATGACAAGGCTTAGGCACATTTGTATCACACAGAGCAACAGTAGTTTGGCCCCTAGAATACAGCAGGGTGTATACAAACTGGAAAGCTGAGTTTTTCACTCAAAAACAATTTGAAATGTGGTTCGTCAGACCACAGAACACTTTTTCCACTTTGCATCAGTCCATTAATTCATCGGCTATGACAACCCCTGCATTATCATTCCTTCTTTATTACCACCAAAACCTGCATGTTGGGCCTCAGGAAAGCACACGTCACATCAAAGCTCTTGAGAGTCCAAATAAGTGTTTGATGAGCTTCAAGATGGCTTTTTTGATAGCAGTAATATCCCAAATGGGGATTTATTATTGATGGCTGTGAATATAGAAAAGCACCTGTATTCTGTTTTTAAACGCCCAACTTCATTGGTTTTGGGGGCTCAGGTCTCTCCAGAAAATATCATTTGCACTTGAAGGGGTCTTGGAGCACACTGGCTTCCGCGGAATGATTGCATCAGGTTTGAGTAGCACTGAAATCCGCTTTGTAAGAGATTTGGTGGGCAGATTACAGTCAGATTCACAATGGAGAAAAGGGGCATTTCAGTTACAGGGTTACAATCAGATTACATTACCCCTGACAGTATACACAGACAGGAAATATTTTCTCATTCATCATCATTTGTGCTTGGAGCTACACTAGAAGCTTCTTCAGTTGAATTTATAAAGTAAAGAAAAATTAAGACACTCTGATGCAATTTTCAGAAACCCAGGGAAATGAAATGACAACAATAATTGTAATTTATGAGGGAGGATCACCTAAAACCGCTGCTATTTGTAAGTTTGCCACTTTTTTACATACAAAAATATTTCTCTAAACTCCACCAAAATGATAAAAATTTTATCCCAGAATGATGCAAATTTCACCGTACAGGCAGTCTCTCCTAATTACAACGGCAGAGCAAACCATAACTGAAACCGCAGCATGATGTAGCGAGTACACCACTCAGAAAATAGGACTGACAAAAGAGAAAGCCATGCATAATACTGACATTTGAAGAATTTGTTTTAATTTGGGAATGGCTCCTCTTTTGCATCTGTGTCTGTTACGGGGCTTTGTTGATCATGAACAGGCAGCCTGCAGCTGTTTGCCATCGAGGAGTAAGGGCAGAGGGTTACCAACACATGACCTGGCTTTGACCTTTTGAAGAGAGGTCTTTTCTTGGAATGTTGTTTAATGAAAATATTTTAAATTCTAAGACAGTTTTCTAGAGGTTCTTGGCTTTCACTCACCACAGTAGTCATTGTTACATCACTCTTAGGATGTTCAGCCAAGAACATTCTGATCATCACTGATCACACACCTGTGATGTCATTCCTTAAAAAGACTACACTCTCACTGGGGCAGCTGAGAGATAGAGTTCTTTAGTACTTTGTTCTACCACTGTGCAGCCCCCCTCCCCCACCCCAGGCAGAATAGCCACCTGTCCCAGCCAACACTCCATATCTCCCCCCCTCGGCACGGTCAGGCTGACGGTTGGCCATTGCGCTGAGGAGAAAAGCAGCTTAATAGCCTGCTACTGATATGTCCCACAGGGCTATCGTCTTTTGTTGGCTGCAGGCGTGAGTTTGCGTGTTGCATGGATCAGGCACTATCCAGTTCTGCCCCTCAGTTTTGGCTGTTGGATTTGTGTTTGCACGCCAGCTTATGTTTTCTGTGAGGCACTCGCAGACACATACCGTGTTAGTGCAGACATGCGATATCAGCTGCCCTGCTGAATAATTTATCCTGATTAATGGCATGCGATCTCACTCCCCACCAGTGCTATAACATTGCAGCTACATTATAAGAACGTTCCACCCTGTCTGTGTTTCCTCTTTTTCCATGAAAGTGCCGTCAGTATCAGCTGTTGCGGGTTCTTGCCCCCCTCTTTTGTGGGTTAGCGCAACTGTTCTGACTGCTCTGCAATGCTAGCCCCGTCACAAAATGTAGTTCTGGAAACTTGGCTTTAGAAACTGAAGAAGCGGACTACTCTCTCGAGGAGGCGGATATGTTGCCGAGACGGGCAGATTCAATGAATGTGACAAGGCCAAGCATTTGGATATGAAAACAGAATTTCTAAAGACTGTTGCTAGATTGATGGTTTTCTGTGAGTTGGAATTGTAATTTTGTACTAAATTTAGCCTACCTCTGCCAATGAAGTTGGACAGAGGTGATGTTTTTGCCCCCATTTATTTATTTACTGTTTGCCAAAATTTTCAGTTTTGACAAACATATTGGTCAGTTTTGTTTGCTTGCATGTATCCACTCTATAGCTTTTAGTTCAATACTAGTCCTCAAAAAAAGACAAGTGGGCCTTGGTCTGAATTCTCTTAAATAGGGGGCCATTTTCTTTTCCTCTCCACATCTCCTTAACCACGATAGAAAATGTCACATAGGTGATGGGAAATTTGCAGGTAGATTTTAAACATACCTTGGGCATGTTTGATAAAAATTGGATGTTCTCTCCTTCAATATATTATGCGCTTGACAGCAAAGATAGCCTTTGCAATTTAGTGGAAAACTTTAGGACTGAATGATGTTTTCAATTGCCACAGCTGCAAAGGATTGTGGTCCATACATCTTTCCTTTCTTCCAAGGTTAGCCCTGTGTTTCATTGCTGTCAGGAAGCAACTAAGGAGCTAATTGGCTCTTTTTCTTCATGAAATACACAATTCGACATTTTTTGTCACAGCAGCCTGTGAAACTATTTCCATTTCACTTCAGAGAATTCGGATGCAGCCCAAGGCTACGGTTTAAATAGTCATTTTTGCTAAAGAAAGTTTCTAACTCCTTGGAAATGACCCGGAAGTATTTACATGACAGCCATGATAACAGTTGTTTGAATTCACTAAATGCTGAGAATAGGTGTTTCAATGGGAGCATCTCAGTTCTATTATTTGGTATTTCCTCGCTCCTCTATCCCTTCTCGAATTGGAAGTTGTCCTGGATCCAGCATCTTGCTAGCTATCTCAACGCTCTTTTTCTGCTGTGGGGAGTGAGGAGGGAGCTCTGGGGAGCTACGAGCGAGGTTACACAAGAGCAAGCCTTCCCAGGGCACTTTCAGCTTAAAGCCATGACGTCAATGGGTAATGACAAACGCAGCCAGTAGCGGTGCAATGGATCATAAAACTCACGCCTCGGATCGTATCACTTGAGTCACGCATCAGATCATTTTTCGGATCAGCAAAATAAATAAATGTGAAACAACTTTGTTTTCCATTTACACTATAACACACAAAGTAAGGAACGTTTGCCCATAGTTTTAAATGAAAATAACATTCACAGTGTTCAATGTTTAAATACAAATTTTAAATAGGTCATTTAAATATTCAGTTATTAAATAATAGTATATGAAATATTCAATCATATAATGAAAGTGCAATAAACCATATGTCCACATTAACAAAAAAGTATAAAAGAGAAAGCAAAACAGACCATATTGTATACCCTCATAATCCTTTTTTCGTTTCAAAATGGTGAGGAAGTCTACGCTGGTAGTTCATTGATCATTCATTACTTTTTTCACTCAGTGAAAGTTGTGAGCAGGCTAAATTAGAAAATTTGAATACTTGATTATGCATGTCCTTCATGCATTGAAAACTTTGAACAAACATTCAGCATTCTGAATGTGCATTCACCATTGACAATATTCCTACAGTTCAGGAACTTAACAAAGATTTTTTTGGTTTCCATAGTGATCTGAAAAACCATTGTCATTTGTAATGCATAAGAGGAAATTTGTGAGGATGCCACGTGAAAATCAATGCATTTTATACAGGAGTAAATAGTACCCAATAACCACAGATGTAGCCTATTTTGAGCACAAAAATAAAAATATATGCACTGATAAGCCATAACATTATAACCATGTGCATAATATATAGTGTTGGTCCCCCTTTTTCCGGAAAAACACCACCAACCCAATGACCCATGGACTCCATTAGACCTCTGAAGGTGTTTTGTGGTGTTGTGGAGCGAAGATGTCAGGAGCAGACCCTTTAAGTCCTGTAAGCTGCAAGGTGGAGCCTCCATGGAGTGGACTTGTTTATCCAGCACATCCCACAGATGCTCAATTGGACTGAGATCTGGGGATTTTGGAGGCCAAGTCAACACCTTGAATTCGTTGTTGTGTTCCTCAAATCAATCCTAAACCATTTTTGCAGTGTGGTAGGGTGCATTATCCTGCTGAAAGAGGCCACTGCCATTAGGGAATACCATTTCAATGAAGGGGTGTCTTTGGTCTGCAACAATGTTTGGGAAGGTGGTACGTGTCAAAGTAAAATCAACTTGAATGACAGGACCTGAGGTTTCCCAGCAGAACATTGCCCAAAGCTTCACACTGCCTCTGCTGACTCGACTTCTTTCCATAGTGCATCCTGGTACCATGTCTTCCCCAAGTAAGCAAAGCACTCACACCTCGCCATCCGCATGATGTAATGTATTCCTCATTGTTTTTAAATCTGTGTGTGTGTGTGTGTGTGTGTGTGTGTGTGTGCGTGCGTGCGCGTGTGCGAATATGTGTTGGGAGAATGGGGGATATTTCTTGTGTCTGTTGTTTGTTGTATTATTTTTACGTAAAGCACTTTGGGCTGCTTCTTGCATGAAAAGTGCTCTATAAATGAAGTTTGATTGATTGATTGATTGATTGATGATGTAAAAGAAAACATGATTCATCAGACCAGGGCAGGCCATCTTCTTCCATTGCTCCATGGCCCTGTTCTGATTCTCACGTGCCCATTGTAAGCGCTTTTGGTGGTGGACAGGGGTCAGCATGGGCATCGTGACTGAAAGTTGAAAGTTGAGACCAGAATGAGTTTATGCATGAGAAGCTGAGAAAACACCAAAGGTGTATCAGTAGTGGTGTTGTATTTTAGGGACCGCTTGAGAAAATGGTGTACACCCCCAAAAATAAAAAAAAAAAATAAAAAAATCATAGTGTTGTGGTTTCCTACAATCATACATTGTAAGAAACTACACTTGAACCCAGCAGGTCTATGATATCATACAGTGCATGATCACAAATCACAACATGACACAGAAATGGATGATGCAAGATAATGAAACATTGACAATTTGGTAGCTGTATTGAGTTTATAAGGCTAAAATCCTCAGTCCCCTGGAAATAATTAATACAGCTTGCAAATCATGTGCCTGTTCTCTACTGCTGAAAAATTCTATCAACTATGGCCGCAGGGTCATGGTAATATTATGATGAATGTAAACATTTTATGTGTATCACAAGACCAGTAATGCTTAATTTATGGCCCTGCATCTCATGCTTCTGAGCAGTCGTTTTACCACGATCAAGAGCTCACTGCTCAGCCTGGCGTACATCGCAACAGCTGGTTGAACAACTACGGAGAAACAATTTAGAAGGCAGCAGGTTTCAGATATATAATCTCCCTTTTGAAGTGTACGGTTTTGAACCTATGCCACGGCCGAGTTAACCTGCAATTTCACTTGTGCTGGGATCACAGAGGTCCAAAAAAAGACATAAAAAAAGCAAGTGGCCGTAATTACCCTGGTGGCGCCAATTCAAGGAATTACAGCACAGCTGGAGTGGACAGGGAATTTATCATTACTCAACGCTACCGAATGGAAGAGCATTACCTGCACTTGGAAGAGTTTATTCTCTGTGACATAACTTCAGTGAGGCAAAAACGTTTACTGATTAACTTCAGAGCTTTCAACGATGACGCAAGAGCTTGTTTTGCGCCAACTGCACAAATTCAGACGGTTTTCCATACTTGGCAATTTCTCCTTCCTTCCCGCACACGATATCAGATAGTACATCAGTTTAGTGCTTAAAGATTTTGGATGGGTCTCCTTTACTGATAAGATTAAAACCAAAGGTATATGTGGAGTCATTAAACATCAGAGACAAGGGCTTGTCAAGGCAGATTGGTGCCTCTTTAGAGTCCAGCCTGCAAGTGGGTCTGGCAGTTGATTGTTTTGATGATGCAATATCTGGCATGTAGGCCTCTGCCGAATACCATTGCTGGAAAACTTCCAGTCAGGAAGCAAAACAAAAACTGCCACAGTATTTTATTCAACAATTATCCTCATCAATTCTGCAAATGTGCCAATTGTCAATTTTTTACCATTAATGATTTATTAAGACTGACACGTGTATTTTTCCATACCATTCCAGACCTGGGACCTCAAGGAAAAGGGGCTCAATCATCCACGCTGTCTTCTTTCCCAAAATAAACTAGAGGAAATGGCGGTTCCAGACGTTACGCTGGAAGACTGAGGTATCTCTGAAGCTCTCTCTTACCGTCTCTCAATCTTTCTCTTCCTCACTGTTTTCCCTCTCCCTTCTCCTTTGCTCTCTCTCTATCCCCCCCCCCCATTTTTAACAGATGATCAGTACGATCTCCTCTCTGTGATATGTATAGATAGAGGGGAAGCCCTGTGATAGAGATTTATCTTTGAGGCAGAGAAAACGAGGGACGGAGGCAGATGTGCTGGTGTTTCGTGGGATGGCATAAATCAGGCTCCTCTTGACAGCGTGCCCTTTCGGAGGTTGTAACAGAAAGGAGCCTTGCGAGCGCGCTAACAAAAGGAGAATCACTGTTTCATTGTTTTCGGACGAAAGAATGCCGACTGCAAGACCTTTTTCACAGTGGACAAAGGCTTTTTCTTTAAAAAAGGGGGCTGCTCAGAGGGCAAAATAGAGTCTGTATTGCTAAGAGGAAATGTCTGCAAAATGTAATACTAATTCATGAGTTCAGTGTGCTAACCTGTAACATAACAGAGACTCATGGGTGAAAGAAGGGAATTTGTTAAAAAAAAATTAGTCAGCAGGAGCTGCTCCATTGGGCTGAAAAATAGGTGCCTTTCTACTTTCATATCAGGTTATGGAAAGCGCGTGTAATAAATGCCCGTGGGAATGCCACAAAACTTGGCAGATATTGGATCACGGGAATTCCATTTCATCTCACTGTTGAAGCCTGGAATCAGCGTTGACTGTTGTCGCTGCTGGGGTTAGCAGAAATTACAGGCTTGCCCTGTGGAAATAATCATTACTCCCCCACCCCCACCCCAATTCAGTTTTGTTTTTGGCAAAATTTTCCTGAATATGGCAAAATAGCCCTCAAGGCAGTTTTATTAAAGTTTATTAACCCTATCTAGACCGGGCTTTTTGGGGCTTCCTGGGGGCGGGGGGGCTTTTTTACGCCCCCCCACCCCTGGTAACTCGTAAACGACATGGCGTATGGCCACGGAATTTGCAGAGGATGATGTACACAAAAACTAAATCACTACAACCATTTTGGTATTACTATGACCTATTATGATGTCATTATGATGTCATATTTTGATTTTGCTGCCCAAAACTGTCATAATACTGTAATTTCTTGCAAATTTAGGGAATGCATCACAATTTTTACACATAATGTGTAAATATACTTAATAATACTTAAATGTCTACAAAGATTTCTGCTGCCAAAGGCAATAGCAACAACGTCAAAATGTTTTTCTTAGAAGTTCAGGTCAGAAAGAAATGAAAGTAAACTTATAAAGGATTACAGGTTTGCATAAGCAAAACTTGCCCTGTTCTTATCGTCAACTTCTTTGTGTTTAGTATATTGATTTCAATATAGAGCCTAAAGACCACCTTAAGAATGGAAAAAAAAAAAGTTTATTTGTTGGTAGTAGAAGCTTTCATCATAGGAAAATAAAAGGAATCGATGAAATTTGAGGGAAAATGTACCTGAATCAAAAATATAGTCCACCATCTTGGATTTTGGGTCAATTAATTCTACTGAACAAAGCTGACATTAAATTACGTAAGATATTGTAAATATAATGGAATAAGTATATGTTAAAAAGAAAATCTGGAAACTACATTGATGAAACCGAAATCGGCAATTTTTTTTGTCAGACATACTTGTTAGAAAACCGTTGCCATGGAAACGGCGAAGATGGTGGACTTGACTTATTGGTATAAAATTGTTCCCAGACAAGTTTTAGGAAAAGTCACCAAGTTTGGTGGTCCCAGCTCAAGCCGTTTAGAAATTATATGACATGAAAATTGGCACGGGCATAAAAGATGGGGTTAAAGTTTCACAGAGCACATTTGATCACTATAATCACTGTAATATGGGGTACGTCCGATAGCAGGGCAACCGAACTCTTTTCCTTGCCAAATACTGTCAAGCTACATCTCCATTAAAAACTTACTGAGATGTAACTCATTCAACAGCTAGATCAGGGCTGCCTGACCCTGTTCTTGGTGATCTTGCATCCTGTTGGGTCTTCACTGCAGCCCTACCAAAGCACACCTCATTCAGCAGAGAGAGTGGGCAACAAAGCCCTGTTCCTTGCCATCTACAGTCCAGTAGGTCTTCACTACAAACTTACCAGACCATAAGTCATTCAGCTATTCTGAGTCAATCTACAATAAATACTATAGGAATGTATGAATGAGGAAAGCCGTATGCAAAGCACATTTTAAGAATTGTAGCTTGACTGCAAAAGCATATGCTGCAAAAGCTTATAAAAGGGAAAATAGGAAAGAGAAATACAGAAGTTAGAACTTAAATGAAACTCATTTCAGACTAGGTTTACCACAGTTACCACCCTGTATAAGCACAAGCCTGGCCTGATAAACGCATACCCAGCAAAAACATTTCCTCTCCTGGCTTTAGTCAAAATCAGTCAGCAAAACTCTGGAATGCAACACAATCTGGAGCTTAGCCTGCAACCAAGTGCAGAAGTTGCTTAAGGATTGATGGGTGCTCAATAGCGAACACCATAGATCCTTCAGGCGCATTCTTTTAAAATCACGTGAGATGACAGCACTTAGAATGTTCTACCTCAGAGTGCCCTCAGGTCAAGTTTTGTGAGTGTTAGACAGAAAGGCCAAGCTCTTCCTTCCTCTTTAGACCAAGTATACGCTGCCTGTGTGCGCGAAGCAATTAGCAAAATTTGCGACATAATCACTTAATGACAGGGGTCATACAGAATGGGGTTGTGTTTTTATGTTAGCCTCAATTCCATGTTACTTCCCAAACATTTTCAACACCTAATTTTTATGGATAATGATCAGGCCTTAAATGTTGAGGGTGAGGTTTGTTCTAATACTTCATTTGGTGCAATGTCAGGTGATTTTGTGTTTCCATGGACATTAAGCATGGACATTAACTGAGTTTCAAGAGGAGAATCTCCATTTGAAATTGAACTTAGTCTCATAGTGCCTATAAAATTAGCCATATATTTCATATTTTACTGATATTATGGGGCGTTGTAGCTATTTTTCTACCCGAGAAGGACAATGGAAATGTACGTAAACATGAAAATCAAAACCAGAGTGCTTATTCATGGTCCATCTGTGTTGCAGTCCCAGCTGTGGAAACAAAATGGCTGATGATTCATTACAAAGCAGATCAGTTTTCTCTGATCTTGCTTGGGTTATTCTTTTAAGATGGTAGACCTAAGGGATGAGTCATGCCCTTGAATTCAAAGGCAACACCTCAAACACAGTTTCCCAGCCCACTGTTGGCACTCAGGCGAGGTGCTTACTCATCAATGCAAAATTAAATGCTAAACAGGGGACTCCATGATTAATCCACATCAACAGCTGAACATCAATGGAAAATTAAAGGCATGGTCATGGTCTGTGCAAAATGTCCATCCAGCAATCTGGAAAGAATCTGGGGATGAATTTCAAGGCATAATGAGGTCAAGAGCAGAGTGCCTACTGCTGTGAAAGACTGTGAACCCCATGATAGGACAAAATAACAATTGATTTAATGCCTTCAATCCTGTTAACCTTCCATCACTCTGAACAGGATGAGTCCGCTGCTGACATTTTTGTCCAGTCCAACTCACTGACATCATCAATAAGTCAAATAATTAGCCCTCTGACTAAAATTAGGAGATGGAAATTCCGACCAACCAGTTGATTCAGTTTTCCTGTATCCTGACTGAATTGTGCCAACTTGCAAATCGAGAAAGATTGGAATAAAATCCCAGTGAGGACTCCATTTTTTCTGAAGCTGGACTTTCAATTGCTACTAAATGAGTAAAATCCTTCCCGTGCAGTAATTTTGTCTTTTTAGATTTGCCTACCTACTGAGGGTAAAGTTGATGGGTATTTATACAAGCATGTTAAGGAGAAATTACAGGAATGCATTAAAATATTGCCCCTTAAAAACAATTTAGGGCATAAAAATAATTTTTTCGCATTCCCTGAAAAAAACCTGTCACATCCCTTTCCCCCCAGTTAATTGTTTTTCTCACAACCCAGCTGGTACTCTCCGTTTCGGTTTCGCTTTGTTAGTTGTTTTTTGTTCTTGTATTATTGTCTTGTTCGCTACCCCTCCTCTTGCATTCCATTCCCATGAGTAGCACACCTGTTCCCAATCCGTTTAGTTGTGGTCTTGCGTATCCAAGTTCCTGGTCTTCGTTTCTCTTTGCTGGATTGTTGCATTGCTTTGTCTAGTATTGTCTCTTCCATCCACGGTCTAAACTACAAAATGTTACAAGTTGCTTTTTATTAGCGAATCTCTTCCCAGTTTTTTTGGCGTGTGGCTTCTTCCAGTCTCTCCTACACCCAATTCGAAGGTGTGCACCTGCCTGCGTGCTCTGGTTCATTCTGCTTGCCATCCAGGTTATTGACCTAGGACCAGTCCCTTCGACTATGCCATGCCTGACCCCTCAGTAATCCTGTTTGCCCGCTCCTGACTTTGGACCGTCTCCTGATAAAGATTCTTCTAAAGTGCTTCAGAGTAATATCCTCCTCTGTTAATGAAGAAGCCAATTCGGTTTTATCTGTGTTCTGCATCTGGCTCTTGTTCTGAAATCCCTGACAAACTCCTGGTTCAGAATGTAGTTTGAGAGGATGATGCAAAAAAAAAATTAAATGAAAGTTACCATCTCAATTCTTAAAAATGCCAGATTTTGGGTTTAGGGATACAGCAGGCAGTGCCTAATCTTGGTAAAAAAAAAAAAAAAAAAAAAAAGGGCCATTATTAGTGCAAGCTTTTGTTTAGGTCTGCTCTCACACACAATTCATTCAAAACTTGATTACTGGAATCAGGTGTCTCGGAGCTGAACTTGAAACAAAAGCCTGCACGCACACCAGCCCTGACCTGCTAAGAGTGGTCACTCCTGGTATGCAAGGTCTCCGTCATCAGGTTTCATATACATGTCAAGTTCAGGGAAATCAAGTCCCTGTTCAGAGTTCCATATGAACACAGCAAACTGCAACTGTTAAAAAGAGAAAAAAATGGACGTTGTATCACCTCATTCCTCCTGTGCAGTGATGTCATGCCTCTGGAACCTGTAACTATGTGGTAATACTGTAAAAGGAACAGTCTGTATTGTTGGTAGTGCTGTCCTTTCGGAAAGCAGGTTTTAATAGAATTTTGGGGAAAAAAAAAGTGGAGTCAGAGTTCTAAAGCTCCTTTGCATCTGATTGTCAGATCAACATTAGAATGTGTTTTCAGAAATATTCTAATCACGTTTATGACCTTACAACTGTGTTAAAATGTTCTCTTTTTGGAGTTGTATATTAACCATTAGCCAGGTAATTACCAGGTGAGAAACATGCATGTACATATTCTGCCAATGTTCAGGGTCAAACGCAAGGCACTAAATGATCAGATCAAAAATGTCATTATTTCGGGTATTTAAAAGGCATTTTAAACCTGATTTCAAGCCTAATATGAAAATTTCAACATAAAATTAGGCGAGTAGATAAGCCAAATCATATGCAAGGTTCAATCATGTTTTGTTCTTTCACAATGCACGTTCTCCTGAAGTAATAGCAATATCGTTAAATCAAAAAAAAAAAATCACAATACAAATGTTGACATCTTTTATGTCAACAATGTTAAAAGCCCAAGTTGCAAATTTGGCTCATGTAACCCCAACTAACAGTGGGAGCTAAAGCCTGTTTATTTCAGCAAAGCAGAATATTGTAATCTTAAAAAAAAAAAATAAATGGTACAGGCGCCAGACACTGCAGTCAGACTGAACCTAATTCCAGGTATGAAGTGGAGACAGTTTCTGTGCTGTGTAAGAGCCAAGCGTGACTAAGCAAGTGGTGTGAGCGTGCATGTATAGGCCCTGACATTACAACACTAAACTATCTGGGACAACAGATCCCATCGTAAGACTCTTTCACAGTGCTAAAGCATCCAGGGTAGCACACTTGCCTGCCAATGAGTGCGTCATTCCATGCGCAGAATATTTTTCACAAACTAAATGTGAAAGGAGCTGTGTCACAATTACTGCACATGCTCAGAACTTTGAAAACCAACAAGAAATCAAACGAAGTGAATCCGCTGGCAAGTCAAAATCTGATTTTATCATTGCTAATCTGTCTTCATTTTGCATTGTACTCATATTTTTTAGTCACTCAGGCATTAGCTTTTTATATTATGAAATTTCTAAGGAAATTTGAAGATTCAAAGCACTATTTTCGCACTTTAGCCAAAGAATATGAATAATGTAAGATGGTTTGAAAACTGCAGATAAACATCATGGAAGAACAGTTATTCTTCTGACTTGTAGTCGAGCGGATTCACTTTGTTTGATTTCTTGTTAGGCAGAACAGTTTTCAAAAGTTCTGAGCATGCACAGTAAGTGTGACGCAGCTCCTTTAAGAGTTTGAGATTGGCCACGTCTGAGGTGGGATTTCAACCCCAGCTTCTCACTTGCACAAAGCGATTTTCAGTTCAACTCCTTTCCAGTCATATAAAAGTGATATTGCCCCGAGCCGAGGGCACTGACATAATTTTGAGGTTCATTGTAAATGAAGAATTCATATGCACGTGCAGTATCAATGGCCTTTACTCCATTCTTTGCTGCACTATTTATATAGCAAACAGGCCGAGCTAACCCCGCAGCATATTTGCTAGCTAACTATTGAGGATACGCAACACGCACTTACCTCCATAAAGCTGTTTGCTGTACAGTGTATTGTGCATTTTTTCATGATATTGACACAGAAGAACAGTCACCGCTGGAATATGTGTTTGCCCTCCAATGACAAACAGGAAAAGCATCTGTGTTCACAGTGACTCAAAGCTCGCGTTGGTATTTGCTCAGAGTCATTCGGGGAAACCTTGGAAGCCCTTCGCATTCAGTTTCCCTTCATTCCAACTGACTTTAACATTAAAAAATGACTCTGTCATAAATTATCCCCAAGGGAGAGATATAAAGAACACCACATAAAGGCCTAAGGGTGGAGGGTATGTTGCAATCTTTATGACATGAAAATGCTTCACTTTGATTGAAAAAAAAATCCAGTTTGTTTGCTTCAATAAATCATGCAGAATAAACACTGTATCTTGGTTTCAACTTTTTTTTTTTTTTTTTTTTTTTAAAGGTGACTCTGTGCAAGGGTGCTTAGGCTAGCATAATGCACTTATTTCTTGCCAGTCTCATTTATGTTTCATCTCTCGCTTTGTTCAGGATCTCAAACATCCAATGGGTTACAACCTGAAAAGTTGGTGCATGAAGTCAGTCTTAATTCCAGTGGCATTTTCTCTGAGAGGCCAAGGGAAGCCAGGCCTCCCCAGTTTTTTAGGACTGTAGCTGCCATTTTAATAAATTCAGTTAATTCTGAAGCAACACAATTCTATGTATCTGCAATTGTCATACTTTACTGTAGTTAATTTAAACTGAGCACAGCCCAGATGAATAATGTGTCATCCATCAGCTATTGGCACTCACCGCTGGGATGATTTTATTTTTACTGAAGTGGCACCAATTTCCATAAATTTGCCTTACATTTTAAAGTAAATAGCCAAATTATTAGCGGGCTGACAAAAGCAACAGCAGTAAATAATTTAGCAGACAGCATGCGTGCGCTGGTCATACGCCGTTTGAATTTGCAAACTAGTACTTTGAACAGTTTTACATCTGCTGATATACTCCATGTGTACTTTGGCACCATTTCTGTCTTTAGGCCCCAAAAGAACATGCATATTTATTGCGTTTATCCTCTGGTCATCACCTTGTTAAAGTTATGTACTTGAATTCTCTTTGACTGATGCTAAAGGATCTGAGGCATTTCAGTTAGTAGCTACATTCAACAGTTATACTCTGATACACAGTGTGTGTGTGTGTGTGTGTGTGTGTGTGTGTGTGTGTGTGAGAGAGAGAGAGAGAGAGAGAGAGAGAGTGCCATGCAGTATAGTACAGTACTTCAATTATGTTTAGCACTTTTGGTTGCAAATTCAAAAAATGCTTTTCGTAGTGAGAATTCATCTTGGTAGAACTTAAGTTAAGACATTTAAAAGACTAGGTACAACTACATTTGAAAAAGGCAGTAACCCACATTCTAATACGAACTGTTATATCCAGGAACTGGCAGAGATGCAGAAGTGTACTCAAAATGGATTACATAGGGCAACAACATTGATTTGTTTTAGTACTTGTACAGTGCACTATATCCATATCTACATCTCCTCAGGAAATAATCCAGTACTTCAGCACACTCTGCCATCACCCATAGAAGCACTGTACATGATCAGACACACTTCATGGCTGTAGTCCTGGATTCTTCAATTTGTGTTCATAACATGACTGAACGTAATACCGGACACACTTGTGTAACAGTGTCCTGATACAGTTCCAACTTGTGTTCCCAAAAGTGAACTGTAGTGACTTGGCAGACCTGCTCAGAGCAGGGATCACCAAATCTGGACCTCAAATCTCAATCCAGCCCTGGTGAATTTCTCCCTAGCTAGTTGACTGAATAAGTAGTGCTTCCTTATCCTCCAGACTGTCTTTACACTTGACTCCCCGGTAAAGGGAGGGTGGGAAACTGAAAGTTCTCGAATCTAGACGACTACGATTTGTTGAGCGCCATCTTAAACTATAAATGAATTGTGAAGAGCACTCATGCATACCTTAGGGGCATTCAAACCAGTTCTCCATAGATAATTCCATAACTACCACTTGATCAGGCACTATACTGTTGTCAATACTTCGAGCCGCTAAATTTGTAGTGCATGTATATGTTGAGTTCTCCTAAGTACAGGTTTTCTTGTTGTAGGTAATTTTGGATTTAATCAACATGGTTTCAAGCTTTCAAGTGTCGTATTCAGGGACAGGATGTAATTCTATCCTGCATTAAGTCATAATGGCCTAACATACATTATACTGCAAAGCTGCAGTAGGCTTTGTGACCTGAGTAGTCTTTATCAGAAGACAAAAGGTGTATCAGGGGAGGAATGGCGTACATGGCATACATGTATTTTCTTTTCACTGTAAAATTCATTCTGAGCATTCATTTCTGTTGAGGTGACCGCTGGCAGGGCGATTATTACGGCTGACTGGAGGAATACAGGAATCCAGTGGAGAAAGCACAAGGAGACTGAAGTGACTGTAATAACAAGTCTGACAGGTTGGAAAGGAAAGGGGATTATTTAAAATGGCCAATGACAGGTCTCATTTAAAATCTCACAATTTACACAGGAGATAGTGTTTTACTTGTCCATCACGCTGCACCCTGCGAAAAAGGCTTGCGTGCGACAAAATTGTGCTGGATAGAAATATCTGTACTGTAAATATCTGCGTGGATTATGAATTAATGTAAGTGCGCCCGTTATTTTCTCAGGGAGGAAGTGTACGTGCTCGGGTTGAATGTGCGCGCTGTGTGACAGATCCAATTATGCCTGGACACGCCGCACTGAAAAGACGAGGAGGAAAGTGCTGAATGAGTATGCACAACTATTAATATGCCAGTCTTTTACTGGAAAGTTGCAAAGAGCAACACATTCTCATCCTGACTCGTCATATAGAGAGGCTACCTGACCACGCATCAATATATGATGCAAAAGGAAGCTTTTGGCGTCTTAGTTTGACGTTTAGGGTTAGGGTTCGGGTCAAGGGTAAGGGGTTAGGGGATAGGGTTCCTTTTAAAGTGGCGTCAAATAAGGACGCCAAAACTGTCCTTTTGAGTCATATATCGACACTTGGTCAGGTAGCGTCACTATGTAACGTGTCGGGATGAGACTGGGCTCCAAGGAGGAAATCAAAATTCACTAAATCTCATCTTGTTCCTTATGCACAAACAAATCCACAACTTAATGCAGTTAAATGTAAAACAGTATGAAAATGTCAACTTTTGAAACAGAGTGGAAGTCCCCATTAGATCACAGGAACTCAGGGTGTCTAAATCAGGTGCAGGTTTGTTTCAGCCAAAGACAATAGACATCAGATTCAACTGAAGTTGATGTTTTTGCACCTTGATGGGTAAAACCAGGAGTCTAAACAAAGACCAGCATTCACAAATCGACCATCTGAAGATAAGAACACACTCCTGATAAAATCTTGGTTTTGATGGAAATCTTAGATGTGGTTTTTCATAAGTCCTCCACCAGTCTGCACACATCCCCATCTGAAGAACAATATGACAAGGTTTCTCAATCTGATCCAGAAAATTCTTCTCATTGAGGGGCCCATCTGAATACTCATACTATATATACATACTGGATCAGCTCTGATACCTACTACTTAACTGTCAATATAATAGGTACAGTGTGTATACATCAGTACTGAATGCACAAAGTTGGACCTACAACGACTGCATCTCACCCATCTACTGACCCAGTGCATACCTTTATCGTATCATCTCCCTGTGTGGAAATCTAAAGATGTATTATGAGTGAAAAAAATCACTAATTAATCACTCATATCACCATTAAAAGCCAATTTGCATATGACTAAGAACACCTCGCATATTCCTCCTTTGAGATGATAAGGCTTTTAGTGAAAAGAAGTCATTTCAAATGTATGGTCAGGACATACTACATTCCACAGCACTTCAGAGGCCATTCATGGCTAGTCTCATGGTGATTAGCTGCTTTGTTAGGACACCTTCATCATTTTTTGATCTCTAATCCACATTTTAACACAGACAGGGCTACCTGTCAGTCTATGCCAGTGCGTATTGTGAAAAAAATAAGTAATTTCTACTAGAAGTTCTGAGAAGGCTTTTTAAAAAGTCATTTCAGTCTGGATCTGGGACCATTAACTCGAGACCACAAATGAAAATCCAGCCCTTATTTCACTTTGTGCTTTTGAATCACCATTCTCTCTGTATTCACATCTGACTCCTACTTAAAGGGAGGGTGGAAAACCAACTTCTTCCTTGAGAACCGTGATTCGATGAGCCCTGGTCTAGACGAATGCATCCACCACGCACAGCAGAGTCGTTCCACTGTGAAGTTGTTTATCAACGCCCCTAAAAGACATCCATATCAGTAGTTTACTCAACTCTAGAAAGACCATGTCTCTTGCCTGAAGGTGTCAGTAGCCAAGGTGCTCCTGTAGGCAATACATTATACGATTAATAATTCTGCATTACTCAAAAGCTTACTAATACATTATTATTTAATTTTAGAAAAGCTCACAACTTTTTAATACCTCCCTCGCAGAATAATATTGGAATCTGAGGACTGTAGACTTTATCAAATCATTTAATTATTAATATACCAGCATAGGTTTTACCGTCTCACACTGAATATTAATTTTAAAGTTGGAAAGTAATCTTGATAAAAATAGATTTGGTGAAGCCTTTCACAAAAAAGAAGTCATTCACTACAATATTTTTTCTATTCGGTAAAATTTCATGACTGTCACAGAATGCATTCAAACAACTATAACTGATGATGTCATTGAACAATGCACAGCTTGTCTCAGTTAAGAGTGTCGAATACCATTCCATCAAATCAGAGTGTGATATCTTTAAAACAATATAGCCAGTTTCAGCAAAACCTGTTACGGATATTAATGTGGTTCTGATGATAATCACATTCTCATTTCACTGCTATGATGGATTCCGTTGAGGCGTCGAGCTGTCTTACAGGATATGGGAACCAAACACTGGTCGCCTGCTCCAGACCAGTGACATCACCTTATCGCCAAAAGGCCTGGTTCTTTGTTGGGGCCAGAGATTCTATTGCAAGGGATATGTAAACAGGCCCAGATACAATAGGTGACGACATACATCAGTGCTGTATAATGTTTCTGGGCTTTTTTTAAGAGGGATAAATATTTGTTTTCATGCCTTGTGATTTCCCTCATTGTACACACCAATTGCTCTTCATGGAGCAAGGCAACGCATTATCAGAGTTTTCATAACACTACCGTGTCTCAAGTTGCACTCTTAATAAAGTTTCCAGTTTATTACACTCAAAGTTTTTTGCTGCATTATCACCCATATTCCACTGTGAGGCCATTCACTATGAATTGATTATTTATCAATGGATGCTACCATTCATTTCTATGAATATCAGCATCAGAATGCAATATACTTCCTGGTGACAGCATTCTGAAAGGCAGGTTGGAATATAGTAGCGATCTAACTTTCCCCTCACAGATGCCCAAATGGATGAATGTGGCCAAGATAAATAACTGAATGATTCACTCACAGCATATTTTTTGTCATGCGTCAACTGTTTCGCAACAACAGAAGAAACTCTTTTTAAATGCAAGCTCTAATCTTATCTTGTTAACTTTACATATGAAGATGATTTGTAACCTGATGCACTAGGTTCTAACAAAAGCCCATTCAATAGCAGTTGATCTGTGCAAAGATCTCCACATTAAACACAATCCATCAATAAAGCAATGACGTACAAGCCATTACATGCATTCAAGCCTGTGGACATCCATTTGTATTTTGCTTAGCTGCGTGACTCAGTGCGCTTTGTACTGTATCAGATAGAGAAGCATTTGAACTCAAGTGAATATGATCCCAATGAACTATTAATAACTGGTAGTATTTTGAAATGTTTTTCTTTTTTTTTTTTTTTTACCCATAATGCTTTCTCTCACTTTTTTATGGCATTACACAAAAGCGACTTCTACGTTGTTCTATCCTTATTAAATTACACACAACTTTTCATAATGTGCACCATCATCCTTTCTTAAATAATTCATTAGTTCATTAAAAAGTTCCCTCGAACAGAAAGTGTGTATAATGAAATATTTAGTTTACAAATGAGAGAAGAAAAAATAAAGTCCAGAGGAATTAGTTCTAATGCATTTAACCACTAACTACCAAAGTTAGCCCATAAATCATTCATTTAACTATATTGATGCTAATTATTCTTCTATGCTACCACAGGAATAAATAAGAATATATAATAATGGATACCTAACAAGCTAATTCTCTGCTTTGCTAATGTATAATAAGGAATTAATACCTTTAGTGCGGTAACACATTAAGCATGGAACATATTAATGATTAAACTATTTGTATCTCATTAGCTCGTGTTAACGACCGCATTGGTTAATGCCAGTTCAAATGACCTCAGTGGCGTGTTAGCAGAATTATTCCCATTATACTAAAAATTACTAAACATCACTATCAAATCACATTTCCAAGCCACTCTGTGAAAGTTAAGCTATATGTGCTGAACTTCGGTCTGGTTTAATTGGGTGTGAAAGACCTGTTTCATTATGTGCGCCTGCTGAATTGCGTAACTGAACTAAGCTCAATAGGTTTTGCCTTTCTGGGTCTACCTGCAGGGCAATGCAAGTGAGGTAATCATTCTGATCTTGGAAGCATGGCATTCCAAACTAAATAGTGAATCAGTGCTGCATACAATGGTGTCATTGTTCAGCGCTGTAAACCGTGGCTCATGTTTCTGCTATTCGCTACACTCTGCCCATCAGCTAGACTTTAATTGCTCATTATGAAGCCCATTACGTGAATGCACGGTTTCATTAATAGGATTAGCTCAGCCACTTCATACATTTCTCAGAATGTGCGGTCTGCGTCTTCAGCAGAGTTTATCTCAATACTAATGTACAACCAGAACGGCAGTCCTTGAATCCTTCAGCAATGGTTCTAAGCAGTTTTGTAGAACTGTTCACTAAAGTTAGTACTATTTCATATCATGCCCTTTTCGTAACAAAGTACAATTTCTTTTGGGGGGGAGGGGGGCATACTGAGCGTGGAAAAGGCATAAGTGAAACAAGCGTTTGAATAGTATGCAAATTAAACTTTACCCTTCCTATATTCCCTCCCTATATTCAAAGAATACATAAAGCAACAAGGACCATCTTGTCTGCACCAGTCTGCACATTTTTCCTCACGTGTGTCAAATGTCCACTATACTAAGATAAAGATACACTTTATTGAACCCCATGGGGTAATTTGTCCTCTGCATTTAACCCATCCTATAGTTAGGAGCAGTGGGCAGCCACAGAGCAGTGCCCGGGGACCAACTCCAGTTCTAAAGCCAGTTCCTTGGTCAGGGGCACCGGTAGGAGTGTTCCTATAATGCATGTTTTTGTGGGTGGGGGAAACCGGAGCACCCGGAGGAAACCCACGCGAACACGGGAAGAACGTGCAAACTCTGCACAGAAAGGCCCCAGGCTGGGTTCGAACCCACAACCTTCTTGCTGTGAGGTGACAGTGCTAAGCACTGCTCCACCGCGCCGCCCGAGCCACCAACTACTCAGAGATCGAAGCATGTCACATTACCTGAATCTATTTCAGTGTCGTGCCACTCGTGGAGTAAGTTAATACGTACTGAAGACTTTGCAAAAACATAACAACGAGGGGGGTCCCTTGCTTGAGTATGGAAGGGACTGCATCAGTTAATCTTTGGGGTCTTCTAAGAGAAAAGTGAACACTTTTATTCAGAAAAGAAATATTACATAACAGAATCACAAAAATGATCCTTTTAAACAAGAAAAATGAGCCTAAGACAGCAAGAGAAAAATGTAAAATGAAGCATCAAGATGAGGCTTGATAAAAACACATTAAAAAAGGACACTGTGATACAGACTTTAAACTGAGGATGAAATCCACTGTACATTGCGTGCATTAGTGACCCTGCAGTTAAACCGATCTAATTTGGTATCCTAGCAAAGGTGTGAAATTACAATTATGAGAGAGTCCATTTAACTTCCAGGGCCTGTGTCATTTCAGCCTGTGTATCCAGGAAGTGCTCATTCCTTTTTTGTTTAAACTCTGAAGAGAGCTGAAGCTACACTGTAAATTAACTGATTTGAGTTTCTCAATTATATACCTAAGTATTCTCCAATATCTGAAACTCACTTAAATGCAGGTGTCCGAGCTTAATTAGATCTCCATGCAGGGGATTTGTCCAGGCTGCTCACATCCGTGACAATATGGGATGAAAACAATTTCCTCCAAACACAGCTGTTCTACTAACCATAGTGCAATGCACATAAATAGCCAACGGTCACTGAGGTCAACGCAATGTAGAGGAAAAGACTTAAGCCTGAATTCATAAAGGCTGTTTTCCCTTTGATCAAGATTAACAAGACTAAACAGGGTATAAACATGGTATAAACAGGTGATGATCGAGCATACAAATATAGGCCAAATTCATAAAGAGGGATTAGATCATCTGCTGTCTCTCCTGAGTACATGGTTAGCCACACCTGTCAATAAATTTTAATCATCTCAAGGGCCAAGTTTATATTCTCAATTCACTTGCTTGTGTGGATGGATGTTTGACCGTGAATGTATTGTGTATCATGAAAATAGCACAGGAAGAGATGGGTGAGCAAAGGCAAGGTGCCCATATGCAAATTTTCAAAGATAGGAAGAACCCTTTAGAAGAGCATAGTGATACATAATTTGTGAAGCGATACCAAACCTCCAAAAAATCATAGTGTTACATTCTAGACCTTACTGGAGCTGACGTTGAACATCCCTTAAAATGGAACCATGCCCTTCTTCAAGTATAAGAACTTTGTATAGATACAGTCGGCAACAACGGGAACGCCCACAAACGTCACATCTGGTTAGAGCCAAGGGGGAAAACAATTCTTCCCCCCCGTCTGCTATACTGTAAAAACGCGGAATTTAAACTCGTTTTGCTAACGCTAAGAAGTTGTCATGACGTACTTTGAGTCACTATTGCCTGCTGACAAGGATTGATATGTTACAAAATTAAATATACTGGGGTTGGATTGTTGTCCACACGTTTTAAAAGACTGGGCAAATGATCCGAGTCAGTGGCCTGCAGACATACACGTTCTGTTGTTGGGTCCCGTCATAATCTGCCAAACTCGTCCTCACTTCTGATAGCTTGAAGCCATTTTGTCCTCCTTTGTGGTTCCGTTTTATTATTTGGTAAAATGTAAAACTTTAATTGGTGATTTTTTTGTTTATTTGCGGTGCAAAAGGGCACACAGCAACTCTTCGGCATTATGGCTAATGGCAGAGACCGGTTTGTTTTCCCCCTCGGCTCTAACCGGATGCGACGTTTGTGGGCATTCCCGTTGTTGCCCTTTGCTTTTATGCATGTGGTGCATTTCAGAATGTCATTGGTGACACGTGAGGTGTATAATAGGCTACCTGGATTTGAGTAGTTTGTAGTGTTACCAAGGCAATGAGTGGAAAGGAAAACCGTTTTGTCAGATTTCCCCAGGATGAGGATGAAAGACGAGCAGTCATTCAAGGATTTCACAACGTAGCCAACTTGCTAGGACTTATCGGTGCTATTCGTGGCTCCCAAGTCACAATCGTTAACCCAGGAGGCATTAAGGCTGCAGGCTTCTATAACAGAAAAAGCTATTTCAGCCTCGACTGCCAATTTGTTTGAAATCACCTCATGCATTTCACTAATGTCGTATCAAGATGGTGTGGTCAGCACATGATTTATAGGTTTCTGAAGCCCTTTTTTTTTCCAAAATATTACGTGAAATTATGTAAGACAGGATCAACATACGTCAATGAAGCAGGAACAGTTGGATAATTTGCTGATTTTTTTTCTGAATTGCTATCATCAGTGAAGTTCATTCACATGTGTACTTCTCTATTTTAGTCGCAATACAGTTGTTATATGTGACTAAAATAATCGGCCGATCATCACCGTTTATGAATTTCATCTTTATTGTGCAGTGGCAGTACAGACAAAACTCTTGAGTAACCATTTCATTCCTGAGTGTAAACCAATATTTCCCCAGATAAGTACCCAAAAGATTAAAATCCAGGCTTTTTTACATTTGAAGCTTTCAACTGAATAGACTCATCTGCAGCTGAACACTCAAGTCTACCCTCACTGGAACAAAATACACCATTTCACTATCGCAAACAAACGTAATCACCTCTGCTCCACAATCATCTCGGTCAAGCAGAGCAGTTATTTACAAAAAAAGGGTCTTATCTGGAGCATAAACTCTTACCCACAGAATCAGTGGTCCAGTTGACTTGCGATGCTAATTGGGCAGCACATGGTTTTATGTAAACCTTCTTCGGCAAGATTCCCACATAAGACTGGCAGATTCTTAAAAAAAAATTAAAAAAAGAAGGCATCCTTCTATAAAATGAGGCCAGTTAGAATCAGTGAGCCCTCTCACCAGGGAACATAACTTTAAAGGCTGGCTTTGGCCAGGAAACCTCACTCAAGGGACTTGTGATTGGCAGAATTTAACTGCAGCCATTTTATGTTAAACAAACTGAATACATGCAACACATGGTGACAATTGCTTTCTCATCTCAGCAGAGTCTCATTCCTCCTTTAAAACAGTCAACAGCACCAAAAGTCAATGAAGTGCAAGACAAACTTAGCACAAAACCAACGTTAAACGAAATACCCACAGGAGTCCAGATATTATGACTTTGATCTTTCGTGGTGTTTTAATTTGTTGAACGTACAATGCCTCAAATAACAATAATGCGACTTCACAAAAAAAAGCTGAAGGTTGCCACCTTTCCATCCGTCAGAAAGGTTTAGCCAATGAGAGGCTGAGGAATGCTTTGGCAGTCCCGTGACAGTGACATCAACTGACCAGAGCTTAACCAAAGTCGATAAAGGCTTAACTCGTCTGTACTAAATTCCCACTCATTTTGAGCTATTTCGCTAGCTTAAATTGTTTAATGCACAACCTAGTGCTCCCCCGCCGTTTCTGTGTTGGTTGTCTAACAACGGGAGGTTTGTTTATGATGTTTTTCTTTCCTCATTGTCAATTTGTTTTCCAGAAAATATGTGTGAGTGAAACGTGAACTGTCTTTTGTAGTCATTATATTGAACGGATATGTACATTAGTGCAGATATAACCTTTAATAACTACATGTCGCTCCTTACACAGTTGTGGGATTTGGGAAGTTCACCACAGATTTGATCATTACACACTGCAAGCATGTTCAGCAAACTGTTTTTTCATGTTCCGGCATGTGGTTAGCCTAGATGGCATCATTGTTAGATTACTATGCATCAGCAAAAAGGTAACGCTACAATCATGTTTGTTTAGTTGACATTTGTTGTACTGAAATTTTCACAGATGGACTGAAATTTTCACAGATCATTAAACTGCCATTTAGTTCAACTGTTGAGTGTCAGAGAAATCACAGGAAGGCAGACACTTCAGGTGTTCAGCAAGGGCTTTAAATAATAAATAAATAAATAAATAAATAAATAAGAGCTATTGGATATTTGACATTGCTCTTGACGGGAAAATGGCAGATTCTGTGAGTGTTTTGATCAGGATGTTTCAGTATTTACAATTCAGTTCAGCTTAGTCTTAAAATAACCAAAAACATATTATGTAACATCAAAGGAGCAGTTTCTTCATTTGTGGTTTACCTCAGCTGAAGGCTGCCCTTCACTTTAAGAGAGACTACTTCTCTATTAATGTTACCATCACCTTTCCTGAGTACTGAAAATTCAAACTCAGCAGGTCAGACATAAAATTGGATCCTAACTACATAAAACAGGAATCTAAGACACTTTGTGACACCTAAAAACACTTCAAATATAACCAGCAATACCTCTTCACATTAAAGAAATTAAATATTCACTGTCAGCTGAACAAAATTTTGACCCGGAAGATTTCAGAGTTTAAATCAAATTAACTGAATAAATCCCGCAGAGCAATTCATCATATAAGGTCCTATAATGAAATGACCCTACTAGCCACCCTTAAACAGGTGAGAAATCATATTTTTTAATGGTTTGCTGAGTTATCTTAATATCGATGGATGGATAAATCAGACCACAGTCTATTAGTTCACTTCCAGAATTAAATAGTACATGGAGCAGATTAATCAGACAATGAAGAAATACAATTGGAAGGTCACTTTAATTTATTGTTTTTAAGAACATAACATTGTGTCATGATACATTTTTTAAAGAGCTGGTGGTCAATACATTTGCAGGCTGAACTATTCTGGTGCCTTAAAAAATACAAATAATGGAGTAACTCTCACAGTAATTGTGTTCAAACAATAAAGATCACTACAAATAAACAATCACTAAAATTAACAGCTCAGTCGGTAAGCATCTGGACAGTGACACTATGAATTGGTGTGCAATTCCAACATACTTCATATGAAGTGGACGTTAAATCCTTCAATAGTTATACTGACAGTCTCCATAGTGCTCATAACAAATGCACTGGAATACACAACCGGAAGAATAAAAAACTGTCACTATCACCATACACACAGACTCCTCAGTACATATTCATACAATTCATTGGAGTTACGGGAGAAAACTCAGTAATACTTGTATGATACTGCAAATAGTTGTTACCAAATTCAGAGAATCAAGCTTAAAAATATCCTCCTTAACCCACACACACACACACACACACACACACGCGCGCGCGCACACACACACACTCCGATGTTCCCTGAGTGTTCCCTTCCCACGACTCATTTCCTGTCCCATTCAAACCTCATTCTCTCATCCGCACGGGTTTCTGTTCACGAAAAAATACTGCTTCAACTTACACTTCATTATCTAGCTATTCCTCTTCATCAATACTATCGGTATTAAACAAAAGGATTTCTGTCGCTAAAGGATTTAAAATGGCCTCCGCATGACAGCACAATGGGCGCATTCACAGCAGTGTGCACGAGCGATTTATGCTCCTTACTCACGCTGACGCATTTGAAACAGCAGGCCTGGCCTGTGCCGATAACCTGACAGATGCTCCTCGTATGTCATCGAGGGTGACTGATTGCGGTCTCTGGTCTGCGATTCAGTTGTCGTTTGGTGATTCTGTGTGATCAATTGGTCAACCAGAAGGCAACCCTCCCCATAACACCTGTACAAGTCCCTCTAATAAAGCACTTGGCTGCCTTTCGTTCTTGCACACACTCATACTACGTTAATTGGTACTTCACTCTCCTATGGTCCACGTCTCCCATATTCCAGAAAAGGAGGTTCGTCAAAATAGTCAAGTTTAAAAGTGCGAAGGATACAGCTATGGATGCCTTTGAACCTGGCATTCATTAATAAGACAAAAAAAATGGTTGAGACAGCAGTTTTATAATGGGAAATATTTGTCCGTACCCTCTCTATACTTGACGCCCTTCATCAAAACAGCATTTACACAGTTTGTCTGACAATGATGAAAGTAAGAGCACATCATGCGATCCCACAAAAGAGGAAGTGTAACACGGTGGCCTCAGTGCATTTGTGTACTCTCGCGTCTTCAGCGGTCTCTACTAAAAACACTGAGGCCGTCACAGCAGATTCAAACTATACTGCATGGACACTAAAACCTGGCCCTTCAGTCCAAACACGGCCGAGGTTTTCTGTTTCCCCAAAACAGAACTAAAGACAACAGTTATCTCAGCATTTTGGGTGACTTTTAAATACTTCTTCAACACAAACTTTGTATATTTTAAACACATATTCACATGGTGTCATGATAAAATAATAATTTCGACACCAATTTCAGTGAAAGTAACATAACAGTCTAAAACAAAAAAGTAACCTGCATATTCTAGCACTTTCTCCACGGTAAATCACCAGAACCATTTGAGTCAGTAATTTTCTGGACTGTCCACACACTCGACTCCCAGGTAAAAGAAGTGGGGAAGCCAGCAGTTGAAGGCCCTTAACGACCAAGATTTGAGGGAATTAACAGTTCGAGGAATGGGGCTACATCGATCACAGTGTTTGCGGCTACATTTAAAAAACAGCATTAATGTGTGTGCCCGTATGTGTGTGATTATCTGTGTCTATGAGTGTGAGTGTGTATGTCTGAGTGTGTGTTTGTCTAAGAGTATATGTGTGTGTGTGCATGTGTTTGTGAGTTCAGGAGCCCCAGAGGTGAGTGTGTGTCTATGAGAGTACAGTGAGAGTGACACTTCCTTTGGTTCTCTTCAGAATTCCCACCGCCTCCTCATGTGTTACGCCCTCCAGACTGTGTGTGTTCACAGCGATGATCTGATCCCCGCGCTTCAGACGGCCATCTTCTGACGCAGCGCCCTGGAAGAACACGAACACCAAACGCATTCTGATACAGTACACACATCTCTCATAAGTAAGTACACTTAACTCTGACAGAGTGTATTTCACTGGAGTAGGAGTTAATTTTACACTGAGAGAACAAACTAATTTACTCAAATGAGAGAAAATTTCACTCTGATAGAACACATGAAACTTTGATGAATTACATTTTAGTACATTTCCCTCCAATGTAGTACATTATACTCTAGTTATATGACATTTCACTCCAATGCTGTGTATTTTACTCTGTTTAGAGCACATCTCCCGTAGATGTAGTATATTTTACCCGATGAAAAGCAATTCTTTTTACTCTGATTCAATACTTTTTCCTCTTATTAGAATGTACACGTTAAATATACACTCAGAAGAGCACATTTTTCTCACTCCTAAACTTGCATGTGCTCGGAGGGCGAAATTAAAAATGAGCTTTCCAATGTGTGTTTTGACAATGAGTACTGCATGCCAAGACATGACACCAGTCATGTCAGAAATCTATTCATAAAAATACGATGATGTGGCTCGCAGTTAACTGAATTTCAGGGCTGTCAGTCATTGGCAGGTTTTTCAACCAATCAAAAGCAGGCACTGCTTGGAGCAGTCTTCAAACAAAACAGCCATTTATAAATCCCAAATGATATACCCGAGCACAGCAGAGTTAAGTTCCTTGCTCCGGGACACAACAGAAGAGCTCCACCTTGGATGTGACCTTGTGAACTCTTGAGCTTAACCCTTAGAGCACTGAATTAATTTTCAAGGAATTAAAAATGTAATTATCCTGAACTGTTGAGAACCTACCATGTGGCAACTTGTTTAAAAGAGCTCCCCTGAGGGGAGCATCTGATTTTGATATCTTACATCATTGGGCCACTTTAGTTGCCTATAGCGCTGTAAGGGTTAAAACCCCACACCACCAGCATGATCCTACTGGACACTTCCATACATTACATAACATTACTTGCACTTATCAGATGCTCTAATCCACAGCAACCTATAATACAATTTATCTGGAAAACAGGTCCACAAAATCTGAGTGCAGAGATCTTCAAATCTGGCCCTCAAATCCAAATCCAGCACTGGATTGCTTCCCCTCCAAAACAGCTAGTGCTTCTGATTGGCCAGACTGTCTTCACAACCCACTCCCAGGTAAATGGCGGGGGGAGAGAAGCCAACAGTTCTCAGCCCTCAGAGAGCGTGACTTAAGGAACACGAGGGAAGTATATTCGGAGTGTCAGGAGTGAGTATAAAAACAGGACTTGCTGAACCTTGCTGAACCCCTCACCTTGCTGAACACGGTTTTCACGTAGATGGGAAGGTCACCGTGAGGACTGCCAAACCCTCCGACGATGCTGAAGCCCAGCCCATCGGGGCCCCTCTCCAACAGAATTGTCTTGTACTGAGGGGGCCTGTAACAGGGATGTATATTAAATCCAATCATGGGATGAAAACAAAAAACAACATGATCGATCTGAAAATAACCATGCCCTTTTTAACAATGCTGGCGTACTGAGTTCCTTGGATAGCTGCACTAGGCTCAGTTTCAAAAGGCAGGATTCCTGAGTTAACTGGATAACCGCACAGTGTGTAATCTGGAACTTTGATAAATGCGTATCATGGATTTAATTGAGAAGAGCTGTTTCTGGTTTTACGTGGTGCAGTTATTGGGCTAACGCCGCTTTGTGAAACACCCCCAGAAGTGCTTCGTCAGGGGTTTCAGTTGTGGGCCGGGATTCGAGGGTGATGTGGATACGTTGGATTTACGAGGGTAATGAGATTAGATTTACAGGGGTCGTTTCGATGGTAGATTTACAGGGGCTCCTTTGAATGCAGACTTACGGGGGTCGTTTTTGACAGTAGATTTATGGCGGTAGTGTTTTGAGGTTAGATTTATGAGTTTGGCGCTGCGATCCGTACCCCAGGTCGTCCTGGAAGATACTGCTGCTGGTGAGGCCTGACAGAGAGAGGCTGGAGGCCGTCTGTTCCTGAGAGGGGTCTGTTACACTGGGGTCTCCTCCTGCTACAACCTACACACACACACACACACACACACACACACACATGTACATGCACGTACCAAGACACAAATACACGTACAACCACATGAACGTAGACACGTACATAAACACAAATATACGCACTCAAGTATACACACACACATACATATACACACGTACACACATGCACATAAACACATGTAAACATATACATAAGAAACGTTTCAACACAAACATACAAACATACGTATAAGTACACAAATGTATGACAATATGCAAAAAAACATAAAAATGTGCACTCAAAGGCACATGGATACACACAAAACAAAGTCATAGCAGAAAAGAAAGTGCATGCAGCAGAACACCCACAGACAGAAACATGCATTTGCAGAACACCCACGTGCATGAGAATGCATGCACACACACACAAACACACACACACTGTTAACACAACTGGGCAAATCCATAGAAAAACCGTCACTATTTTTCTTTCTGTCTGAACCTACAGCAGGTCTATTGTTCAGCTGCATATGTGGCTGTCTGTCTCTCAGTCACTGACCTGCAGCTCAATGGTTCCTGAGGCGTTCTTCAGCAGAGAAACAGCTTGATTGTGGCTCATATTCTCCGTGGGAGTGCCGCAGATGCTAATGATCCTGTCTCCAATCTGTGGGGGGATAAAAGAGCTCTGAATGCCTGCCTATGAATTCTTTACAGTAACAGCACCAGAGTCTGAAGAACAAGAGATCCTTATCACACCGTTTCTCCTTCATACTAATATCGGCAGCCCAATTTAAAAACAGTTGAAATGGTTATCAATGCTGGGGCCTAAAACAGGATTCCTGCTTTTCGAGGATCCACTGGAAGCATGTAGTCGCATAGACTACTGGATTATAGCCTTATCCCGTGACCAACGTCATACACTCCCATGACGTGGCCCATTTTAGGGCATGACCCTTGTGTGGGAAACACTACTTCATCAGAATAAAATGCTACAATATCAGCCATTTCGGGCTATGCTACCTCCCTAAAGCTTAACCCAACCCGTGCTAATGCAACAGCCAATTACATTTCAAGAAGGCACCCCGTTCACACTATGGCCTAATTGGAGTACACCACGAGAACTTTGTACATACCCACTGCTTTGTTTGCATCGTAACTGCAGAGTCGGAAGCTCGTGAAGGCATAAGCTCAAAACATGCAATTTAGATGCTGACACCCATAACCCCTGATTCCACAATAAGTACAGGAGAAGAGCGCAGAGGAGCGGTATATTTATTATGACAGATGGTTCCTTTGCGCGTTTCTCCCAAGTATAAAGGCCAGCTTGTCTGCGGTCTGCGAGGCTTTAGGCATTTCGGGGGCCAGAGGAGATGTCCGGCCAGCTGCATGGATCCTGTCCCTCCAACAGGCGACAGCAGCACAATGGCTTCACTGAGTGCTGTCTGTGGGCGAAGTCTGCAATGCTAAAAACCGTCAAGCTACAACCTTGCCTGAACTCCGCGCCACAAAGCCTACGCGACGGTGACCGCACGTCACAAGTAGGCATGAGCCTATTAAAATGCACCCGTTAAACCGCCATCGTATATGCCGAAAATTTCATAAGAAAGAACATTCTGAACAATTTATTCCAAATGAGAAGCCTGCTTATATGACTGCCAATGAGTTTTAATAAGCTGACTGAATGGCTAGTACTAGCAGGAGCTACTCCCTGCTAATAAGCCGCACAGTTACAAATACAGCACTGACGTGACTACGTCACTGCTACTTAGCCTCTGGTGTTGGAAGTAAAATCCCTATGGAAATTAATGCAGCTAAGACATTTTCCAGAATTACTCTAATTAAAATTAATTTTACGAGCCAGTTCACTCTGATATTAGCTTATGGGGTATGCAGATGCAAGCGATCGCATAAATACTGGTTTATTAACAAAAATCTAATGCCACTGCATTTGTGGTCCAGTTTGCAGACAATTTTTGCAAACTGAATACCCACCACACAAACACGTGAGTAGCCTGTGATTTGTTCCCGGGCAATCAGGTACCTCAGTTTCAGTGAACATTTACAAATGTAACTTAATGGAAGCTGATCATAGACATAAACTGTCATTATCTATCTCAGGAAAACCGTAGAACCTGTTAACAAGCGATAACACAGCTGGCAACAAATTGCAAGCTTACATGAGATGCATAGAAATCAATAGAGAACAGTGGATAGTGATTATTTCCCTACAAAGCTAGCGTTAGGTGAGCAGGAACAACGAGTTGAGATTATTTAGCTCAGTGGCATGTTGGTTGACTTGTTGGCTAGCTAGCTAGATAGCTAATTTCCTGGCTACTATTAGCTAGCTGTATTTGGTGCATATAAACTAATAGAGAATAATGGATAGTGATTATTTTGATACTTAACGATCGTTAGGCCAGTGAGAACCGTGAGTTGTGACTGTTTAGTTAGCTAACTAGATCAGTGGAATGTCAGCAACGTTGATTTGTTGGCTAGTAGGTTAATTCGCTGGCTACTATTGCCCAGCTATATTTGGTAGCTAAAAATCAATAAAGGACAGTGAATAGTGATTATTTCACTACTTAACTAGTGTTTGATCCATGAGTTGTGATTATTTAACTACATAGCAGGGAAGGTCAACAACACATAGACAACACTGATTAGGTACTCTGCTAGCTGTCAAGTTTTGATGCTAACTAACATTGGCCAATGATAGGCTACATAACTATATAACCAGCAAGATTAGCATATCTAAGCAGAATATACAAAAGCTAAATAGCTAATTAGTACAGTCTCACCAGGCTATAGCAAAGATTATGTTTTTATAAAATAAAAAAAATGAAAAGTCATTCACTTGGAATTCCATTCAGAGCATGACAGGCTCTCTACCTTCAGCTTCTGTGTCTGCGCAGCCAGTCCAGTGGGGTGCATCATTGCAATAAAAATGGGGACTTCTCCTATTGGGCTCCCCAAGCCCCCAGCGATGCTGATTCCCAACGAGTCTGCTGGCTCCTGCAAGAGCAATGAACATGTGACATGTGACCAGTGACACGCGTGCACTCGCCGTGAGTGCATGTACACTTGGTATTACATAAGTGGCTAAACATGGTAAACACATGATGCTGATTGGGCTATAATGAAGTAACAGTCCATGTGGTCCCATGTAATTATATTGGTATCATCAGCATAAGGTGGCCAGTCTGTACACCGCAAAGGAAAATGGCTACACAGTGAACTTCCTGTTTCAGCTTTAAAAAAGTAGGCAAATGACAATAGGTAGTCCTTGTACTGCCTTAAAATGTGAAGTTCACTGATTCTGACGAGGTTTTGCCAAAATTGGCATAAAAATTTGTCTGAGGAGCCCTTTCAAGTGGGAACAACTCTTTCAATTACAGTGAGAGACGAAGGTTTTTTGTCCAGCCATATTCTCTAGGAGTGAGCAGATTCTTTCTTCCATTTCCAATAATTGCAGGTTTGAGGATAAATTTATAATTAAGAGAAGATGAACAACCTTTGTAAACTCCACAGTTCTGATCTCCTGACAGTCAGACCCTGAGGAAAAAGGAGATTAAATAAGTCTTCACACAAATGTTTGTGTGTTTCTGCAAACAAATGCTCGCTATAACCGCAACATTGGCACATCTCATTACCCTGCTTCCATAGTGGTAGTTTTAATGGTCATCATCTTCCACAAGCCAGTGCATTTTGACAGTTTTTTTGCATTCTGCTGATAACGGACTAATCAGCCACTCTGTGTTACTCCCATCTGAGAAATAATGAACCACCCTTAAAACATGAAAGCACAGGCAACACCAGCTCAATGCAAAGCCTCCACTACCTAAAACAGCAAAGAAAAAGGGCAGTCAGCATCCTCTTTTACAGGAAATGATGTCGCCAAACATCTTCCACTGACAGCAAACACAAATGCTTTCAATACCAGTAGCTCTGTATTCAACAGAGGCGTAAAATCCAGGGGTTAAATAGTTAAAAGCCTGCCTCACGTTTCCACCCATCATGAACTCAGCTGGTTATTCCTCTAATCATTCGAACCTCCTGGGTGAGGAAATGTAAATATGACCAAACCCAGGTGGTTAGAACAAAACACTGGGGAGGACTCATACTTTTTGAAACCTAGAATCAACCAAAGGCCTTCAGAGATGCACCACAGCACGGCTCACGCCAAGCAAAATGCCGCTATCTTCAACCGCACTGCAGCTCTACTTCAGAAAAAAAAAAAATACTCACAGTCATGGCTCTTCTTCCTGCCCTCCACTTCCTCTGACGGACTCTCTGCCCCGGACAGGCCGTAGGGAGTCGATCCACAACTGCCAGTTTCGCTAAACTGTGAAACCAATTCGATTAAGTGCCAAAACATCATAGCACCAGTCAAAAGCACGCAAAATCGCAAGGAAAAACAAGCAATATCAATTAATTTGCAGTGATTGTTTACTGCTTCTACTGAATTAGCTTACCTGGCTACCATGGGAGAGTCTCCTCTCTGAATGGAAGGGTCCGGCCTTAAACCTGCCCACTTCCAGGCTAATAGGGCCAGTGCAGCACTGTAACAGGATGGGTAAGTGATAGTCATTTTACAAAACACAATGGATGCTACCACAGAGAGAAGTAAACTCAAATATTTTGAAATGCACACTAGAAGCAAACACAGAATGGAGAAAAAAGTAATTAAAATGTGCAGCAAGCACCAAAACAAAATAGAGAATGAAGATACTCTTTCCAAAACAAAACTCTTTTCAAAACACATAAGAAGGGAGCAGAACAGGGAAAGAAAATTTGCAAGATACAACCAGAAATAGATGTTTTTAAAATACAATGTGGACTTGCAAGCAGAATTTATCGGGCTTTTTGAAGAGGAGCAACTCGAAGTGTGTACACAGATGTGACAGACCTTTAGCATAGCGGCCACAGACTCCTGCGTCGCCAAACGGACGTCCTCTCCATTGATGGACAAGATCTGGTCGCCCTGCATCAGGCTGCCGTCCATCTCAACCACGCCACCTTTCACGATGTCCGAAACAAACACGCCCGTATCGTTCCTGCGGGGGAAAACAAAAGAAATTCATTACTTGAAAGAGCAAAGACATTTTTTGGGAAGTTCAAAAACCTGCAGTTTACCATGAGGTGGTGTTTCTCAAAGCTGGGGTACATCCACTATCGCTGAGGGCCATGAGGCATAGATGACAATAGGCAGGAGGGGTTAAAGAAGAAAAGAAGGTGAAAGGAATATTCCTATCGAAAATCGAGAGAAAATGGAAGCCATGCGGGACCAGTGTTTTTGGGGGAGGATAGGGGGTGCTTACACAAAATGCCAAATTACCAAACAGGGACCTGACCAAGAAGTTCAGGAACCCCTGACTAAACAAGGGACACTAATGAAGTAGGGCATAATGCTAAAAACCAGCAATGAGTTACAACCCCAGGTCCTCATGAAGGAGGAAGTGGGCCTGTAACTAAATGACAGGGCTGATTCCCAGGCACTTACGCTCAATGCATTCTGAGTATCGACTCCAAAAATGGTTTACCTTTAAAACAGGAAACAATGCGGGTAGTTTTTGGTGTCTGCTAAGTAGCTAAATTGATGGTTTGCCTTTACGAATGTATAGTACGCAAGAATTTGACTGCAAGGGAAGAAGAAATTGTGTCTAGCAATATTAGCAAGAAAAGATGAAGCACTTCATGGTCATTCAGTCAGTGCTCTAACAGCTCACAGTTGTCACCACTGTCAAGATGAGTTTGTTGTTTCGCTAAGTTCCTGAGTGCTTTGGGCATTTCTTGTCATTCAGAAGTGCTAAAACAGGCCTGATCTGTTGTGTAATAAGGTCAAGAGGGTTAACCCCCACTGGCCTCCCCGGCCTGGAAAAGTAAACGCCATAATGAGCCTGAGCAAACAAAAGCTGTGCGTTTGCAGTGTTCCCCTTTGGACTGGGCAATGCACCCCCCACCACCTTCCCTGGGCCTCGGTTGATTATTCCTGATCAGTGTTCCCACCAAACTGGACATAGGTCTCCCCCACTTTGACACTGAGGTTGACCCCAGTTTAGCTGCAAGCGCGGCTGGGCAAACACTAATGACAGTTATCCACAGAGGGGGAAGTTGAGCGTCCCGTGCCCCAGCCAAAAAAAAGGTCCAACTTCCTGTCTTTTCAACTCGCACCATAAAGACCCGAAACTGATTTACGACTGTAGGCAAGGCAGCCATAAAGAACACAAGCGCAAAGACACTGACGTGTTCCCAGTAGCTCTCTATCCAGAGACACCCTGTAGGCTTCAAAATAAGAGCCTGATTCGAGTCTTTAGGTCCAGTGGTAAGACTTAAGATTATTTTTTTCTCTCACTCAAAAAAATACTGTTTTGCTTCATTTTGCCGGACTAATCGACTGTCTAACCAGTAAAACACCAAAGCACTATTATTACCCAGTCAATTAGTACCGTTAACACAGGAGAGAAATACGTACAATTTTATATCTAAATAAGTGACTAATATGCAACTAAAACACTTGAGACATAATGCTTGCCCTGCCGCACATTTGCGGTACAAAGTCAGTCCTTCTGGCCAAACAAAGGTGGTTATTCATTGTTTCAGAAGCTCTTTCCCCAACAACATGTCGCTCCCATGGAGGTCTAAGGGCCCTCATAACAGTTAAGAACTAATTGGGGGTTTAATGGGGGTGGTTTGTGTAGTGTATGGCACCCTTGAAGGTCAAAGCATTTGCGCTTTGGGAGCAGGGTGCTAAAGTCGTAAGGGCCACGTAATCATAATTCCGGTATAAAGTATAAATGAAAAAATAATGCTTGTATCATCAAACATCGAGAGCTAGCTTCTAATCAAGCTGCTCTGTATTCGTCCAGTAAAAGAAAAACCATTATCGCACATTACATTACCTGAAAAGCTTTCATCATCTGCGCAGAGTATCCAACAACAGGTTACAAACTGGGTCATTTAGACTTATAAAGAGGAACACAAAGTCTGCTAGGACATTCTTCGCAACCCCCGCACACATGCTTCACAATCTCGCAAAACTACAACACTGGTTCATTACCTCAGCCAAACGAAGTTGGCAGGAGGTTATGTGATCGTTGCCGTTTGTTCGTCTGTTTATCTTGTTTGTTTGCGAACAAGATAACTCAAAATGTAATGAACGGATATCTCTGAAATTTTGTGGGTGGGTCGCTATTACATCAGGGATGGACCCTATTGATTTTGACTGTAATCAGCCATCTGAAATCCTATGACACGCGATAACTGAACTTTGCTCCCACGCACCAAGATTTGGACTGTGCTGCCTTGGCGGAGGTTTGCACTCTAGGAGTGCCTCAAGTTCTGCACAGAAATAAAGCACCGACTTCAAGTCAAGCTAAAATCACAATGTACTTTCTACTCAATCCAAGCCAATTCCCAAAAGCAATACATCTACCAATTATCCGTTCCTCTCCAATCAACTCCCTTGCCTGTTCAAATCTGTCAGAGCTGAGAATGTGCACTTAGCATCAATTGAGTCAGCTCCAATCCCTCAGGAAATACTGCATGACGGCTTTTCTCACTCGGACATACACCAAATTGTGGAAGCTAGATCTGCTGTCCTTTCACAGTGACTTTAGCAGAGAGGTAGCATGGAGTGGCTGTGGGGGGTTTAGGGAATTTTTTTTGGGGGGGGGGGTACCTCTTGCCCACAATGCTGAGCCCCAGGCTTTGGCCGGCTCTCTTCTCCAGCTCCACAAACAGCAGCTCCCACACGCCCTCCTCCTTATAGGGAGCCTCCTCCCGGATCACGCTCAGCCGCACCTGCTGAGGCGTCTGACGCAGAACGTTTATCGCCTCGTCATGCGTGGCGAGCCGCAGGTCTATACCGTTCACCTGGGGGGGGGAGGAGAGAGGGATGGGGGGGAGGGACAGAGAGAGGGACACAAAGGAGGGAAAGGGGGATGAGAGAGGGATTGATACAGAGGGATTGAGAAGGGGATATGGGATAGGGGAGGGATGGAGAGAAAGACAGGGGGAGAGACAAAAGAGGGGGAATGAGGGAGAGATAAAAGAAAGATGGGGGAGAGAAAAGAGAGGGATGTGGAGGGATGGAGAAAAAGACAGAAGGGGGAGAGACAGAAGAGGGGTAATGGGGGAGATATAGGAGAAAGACAGGGGAGAGAAAAGAGAGAGGGATGGGGAAGGATGAATAGAGGAAGACATATGACGGAGAAGGAGAGAGGACAGAGACAGAGAGAAGGAGGGAGTGAGAAAAGGGAAAGAGGGAGGAGGGAGAGAGAGATGAGGAATAAGTAATGGAGAGATGGAGGGAGGGGAGGATGGAGAAAGAGCGAAAGGGACAGAAGGGGGAGAGAGAATGAGAAAGACAGAGAGAGAGGGAAGGTAAGAGACAGGGAGGGAAGAAGAGAGGGATGGAAAGAGATGTAGAGAAAGAAAGACAAAGAGAGCATTCAGGTTGAGGAATGCCAGGCAAGGAATGCAGCTGAAAGCAGGTAAGTCACCAGTGCGTTCGTTCTCTTCCTCGTCTGCACACGGCCTTCAGATAAGCCCTGTTACATGGTGATTTATTACTACAAGATGCATGACAAGAAGTAGATATTAAGCCATTAGTTTCCTAAAAGCCGTTTTACTGAATGCGTACCAGTCTGAGGCACACCGGCCCAGTAATCCCCAAACCATGTTAACTGGTAACAGATTAAGTCATTTATAAAGCCAGGCCTTCACCATGAAGACCCTGTTCTTAGCACTCTTGCATTTTTTGTAAAGCTAAATTTAGCAAAAAGGTCAATGATAACATCACCATCAGTACTTTTTCCCCTCATTATGAGTGAGTGTCATTATGGTCAGCATCAGCTAAAAGCAGAAAATGGGCACTAATGTTCAGCCAAATCAGTAAACATGGCCAGAGCAGGGCAAGCAACCTTTCAGAGTAAAGGGCCATCCGCACCAAGGACTATAACTATATACTATAATGATATGAGGATTCACTCCAACGTTCCACAAATATCTTTCTTTCCGAATGCCACAAATCTATTTTCAATGGCTGTCTGCTTTTAAAGGATAAAAATAATGCCAAAGCCACTGCGCCTCCTTGGCTGAACATGGCCAAAATGGAACGCCCCCTATTGGCCAAAGTATCGGTCCTATTCGGCTCAAGTAAAACTTGGTCTAGACCTTATGACCATATTTACACATATGAAATATGAAAAGGATCAGGCGAAAACTGAGGACACTAGAGCGCAGAGAAGCCAAAAGTTTACGCACACACGCACACGACAGACCACTACTAAAGACCCAAGCATAGCCTAAGCCCCTTGGGCCTTTCTGTAATGGCTGGTAGTATAGAGAGGCCAAGCATAACGACTGAGAGAAAGAGAGTAGTACAAACACAGAGAATAATATAGACCAAACGCAAATACTCGAGCTTCCAAAGGACGTATAATAGTCCGAACCACGGAAGCAAAGCGAGATAGAAAAAGGGAGAAGAAACTCCAACAATAAGAAGATAGAAAGTCATACCAAACCTGACTAAAGATATCTTCGGCTATAGTGCGAATCTAAACACAGACACTCTAGCGAAGGAGGCGTGCCGGACATCCTGCTTATATAGATTCTGGGGAAGCGCCGCCCCAGCTCAATCAACCAGCTAAGTAAAGAATTCAATGGCCCAGGAATTCCATATCGTCCCCGGACGAGAGCAGCAAAGAAAGGTCCAAACAACAAGCAAACCTCACAAACCATCATAGGACCCCCCCCCCCGAAGGAACAGCCCCAGAAGTTCCCAGAGAGCCCCGCGCAGGGAATTCAGAAATAAGGGTAGGATCCAGGATTATCCCGAGAAGGGACCCAGCACCGCTCCTCAGGACCATAGCCCTCCCAATCTACTAAAAACTGAGCTAAAATACAATGCACAGTGTAAACCGGCCCTCCTTCAATCATCCGCGGCGGCGGCGGGGGTTGGTCGACCGGAGCCAGGACGCAAGTGCTAACCGGTTTGAGCCTGGAGACATAAAAAGAGGGGTGGATCCGTAAGGATCTAGGGAGCTTCAACCGGACTGTGACCGGATTGATCCTTCGCACAATCTTAAGAGGACCAATAAAGCGGGGAGCCAATTTCCCTGACTCCACTCTCAAGGGCAGGTCCTGCGTGGAAAGCCAGACCCTGTGGCCAACCTGATAAGATGGGGCTGAACGGCGCCTTCTCTCTGTGGCGGTCTTTTGTTTCTGTCCAGAGCGCAACAAGGAGGAACGGACCCTGGCCCAAACTGATCGACAACGTCGAACAAAGTAATTAACCGAAGGAACCTCTGAATCCCTGGCAGTCTCAGGAAACAGTGGAGGCTGATAACCCAACTGAGCCTCAAACGGGGAAAGACCTGTGGAGGAGTTACCCAGTGAATTGTGGGAGTATTCGGCCCATGCTAAAAATCGACTCCACGAAGATGGGTTATCGACCGCAAAATGCTCAAAACAGTATTCTCCAAAGACTGGTTGGTTCGATCAGTCTGCCCGTTAGTCTCTGGGTGGAAACCCGAGGAAAGGCTCACGGTGGCCCCCAACTGGTTGCAAAACGCGCGCCAGAATTTGGCTGTAAATTGAGGGCCCCGGTCAGAAACCACATCTTGAGGGATGTTATGCAGCCTGAAAAAATGGTCCAAAACAAGAAAAGCAGTCTCCCGAACGCTGAAGGCAGCTTGGGCAGCGCGATAAAGTGGCCGGTCTTAGAAAAACAGTCAACCATGACCAGGATGACCGCGTTGCCTTCCGAAACAGGCAGCCCTGTAACAAAGTCAAGAGCGATATGGCTCCAAGGGCGCTTAGGACGGGCAACGGCCGCAGCAGACCAGAAGGGGGGAGGTGAGAAGTCTTGTTCCTAGCGCAAATACAGCACGCCGCTACAAACTCTCGGATGTCCTCCATCGTGCTGGGCCACCAAAAAAGTCGGGCCAAGAACTGCTTGGACCGATGAACCCCCGGGTGACCAGCCAGACGGGAAGAGTGCCCCCACTGGAGAACTTGAGACCGCACTGGTAAAGGAACAAATAAACAGCCAGGCGGCTCCCCACCAGGACCAGGATCAATTTTCAACTCCTCCCACACAACAGACTCAACGTCCCACTGAATGAGAGCCACAATCTGAGCTGCCGGGATAACCGGCTCAGGAATGGGGTCGTGACCGGAGCGGTCGTGAATCCGCGACAAAGCGTTGGGCTTGATGTTTTTCGACCCCGGGCGATAGGTTAGCGTAAAGTTAAAGCGGTTGAAAAACAACGACCACCGCGCCTGCCGAGAATTACGTTGTTTAGTCTGTTGGATGTATTGGAGATTTTTATGATCCGTCCAAACCACAAATGGCTGTTCAGCCCCCTCCAACCAATGGCGCCACTCTTCTAACGCCACCTTGACGGCCAACAACTCCCGGTCACCAATGCTGTAATTCCGTTCAGCCGCCGACAACGACCAGGATAAGTAGTCGCATGGGTGCAACTTATTGTCCCGAAGGGGGCGCTGGGACAAAATGGCGCCTACCCCGACTTCCGACGCATCCACCTTCACAACAAATGGGAGGGAGGGGTCGGGCAAAACGAGAATGGGTTCTGAGCTAAATCGTTTCTTTAACTCCTGAAAAGCAGCCTCAGCTGCTGGAGACCGAGCAAATGACGAGGAGGTATTCTTCTTAGTGAGCGCGATAATGGGGGCAGCTACCGCGCTAAAATTACAGATAAACCTCCTATAAAAATTAGCAAACCCCAAAAACCCTTGCACCTCCTTAACGTTTTGAGGGGCAGGCCAATCCCTGACCACTGACACTTTATCAGGATCCATGCGTACCGACCCTTCCGAAAGAATGAAGCCAAGAAATGAAACTGTCTTGGCACTAGAAACGCATTTCTCAGCCTTGACAAAAAGCTTGGCTTTGAGGAGGGCCTCAAGCACTTATCTGACATGTTGTTTATGCTCCGAGAGAGTTGAAGAGAAAATCAGAATATTGTCAAGGTAGACAAAGACGAATCTCTCCAACATCTCTTGGAGGATGTCATTAACGAGTGCCTGGAACACAGAGGGGGCGTTAACCAATCCAAACGGCATGGCTAAATATTCGTAGTACCCGTCATGCGTATTAAATGCTGTTTTCCACTCGTCCCCCTCACGAAGGCGAACCAAATTATAAGCATTCCGGAGGGCTAGCTTGGTAAAAAACGATGCCTCCTGCAGCCGTTCAAACGCGGAGTTCATCAACGGAAGTGGGTATCGGTTTTTAATAGTGATATTATTCAAGCCCCTGTAATCAATACAGGGTCTCAAACCGCCATCTTTTTTTGCCCACAAAAAAGAACCCCACTCCGGCAGGAGACATGGAGGGTCGAATAAATCCATTAGCCAGAGCCTCCTGAATATATTCTCGCATAGCCTTCCATTCAGGCCCTGACCGCGAGTATAATGAACCCCTGGGGGGAGTGGTACCCGTGTGGAGATTGATCTCGCAATCGATCGTGCGATGAGGAGGTAAAGTCGAGGCCCGTTGCTTGCTAAAAACCTCCGCGAGATCAGCATAATCGTCAGGAACATTAGGAGGCAGACAAAAGTTCAGAGCAGCCCCCAAATTCTCACCCTGTTCGGAACCTGCCCCCTCTAAGTCAGATTCCGAGTCAGAGAAATCCTCTGAATAGCAATCCTCCTCTGGCTGCCACCAGTCAAATTGAGGATCCCACTCCAACCCCTCCTCCGCCCCTTCCTGTTGATTAGGAGGGTTGCGTGAGGCAAACTCCTCAGAATCACTCCAGGCGTCAGCCTCCCCCATAGGTCGATGCCCGGGATGACATACCAAACTATCCCTACAATGGGACCTACAATCAGTCCCTCACTAGACAATCAGGTTATCCTTACTTCCCCAAATGATATAAGGCCTATGTTCCCATAGCCACGAGTGTCCTAAGAAGACAGGGAAAACAGGAGAACTGATAATAAAAAACCGGACCTCCTCAGAATGGCCACCTAAAGCGATGAACATAGTCAATGATTCAGAAACTTTGGTTATAAATCCAGTTCCCAGCGGACGACCGTCCAAAGATCTAACAGAGCGTGAATGTAAAAGAGGGCGGATAGGAATGGAATGTCTCCTAGCCCACTCTGAATCCATGAAACAATCCACGGCGCCAGAGTCCATAAAAGCTTCGATAAATATTCTCTGTCTCCCCACAGTCAATTCTACAGGGATTAAAGTTCGGAAGGGAAATTGGGTCTGTCCCTCTAGCGCCCCCCATACCGCTAGGGACTTCCCGTTTCCCTGAAGCTCAGGGCAGCGTGGATGGATATGTCCCGGTTTGTTACAATTATAACAGATTATACATTTCCGAACTGGCTTACTAGCCGGCTTTCATATGAGCCATCAACCTGCATAGGCTCACCAGGAGTGGAATTTTCAGTGGGCGGAATGGGAACTTTGAGCATGCTGCTAGTAGCATTAGCCCTGTTGCCAGCAAGAGCCAATGCAGTACATTTCTCCCAGTTATGTTCGCGGGTGCGATTATCAATTCGCACCGCAGTGCGAACCAACGAATCTAGAGACAAACTAGGCTCCAATGTAGCCAGAGCGTCCTTAACCTCCTCTGCCAAAGCATGAACGAACACTGTCATAAGAGGCGCTTCTGGCCAGCCTGTTTCTGTAGCCAAGGAGAGAAATGTGATTGAAAATGCAGCGACACTCTCAGAGCCCTGCCTTAGATGTATTAAATGCGTAGCCGCGTCCTGGCCACAAACATCCTGATCAAACACTGATATCATTTCTCTAATGAGAGTCTCCACAGTATTCACTACCGGTGAATTGGATCGAATAAGTGGGCCGACCCAAGTGAGTGCTGTGTCAGTTAACAGGGATAAAATAAATGAAACCCGAGACTACTCATTAACAAACCGTGAAGGCTACGCTTTAAAAAATATCTTACATTGCGCAATGAAATCTTTACATCTTCCGGCCTCGCCTCCATATCTTGGGGGTAATTGAAGGTTTGGCTCTCGGGGAGAATGTACGGACTGTGCTTGTGCAACATTTTGTGTGATTTGCGTGGACAGGGCTCTAATACTCTCAGTGAGAGTTAACAGAACGTTCTCTTGTCTCTCCATGGCATTCGCCTGAAGGCGGACTCTTTCCGCCAACTCTGCCTGTTGTTTGTTCAGGCTAACAAGACCCTTGCCATAACCAGAGAGAGCAGCTTGTTGGTTAGCCACAACTTTCTCTAACGCAGCTGTTGCTGACGACTCCATGCTGACTAGAGTGTTCTGTAATGGTAGTATACGGAGGCCAAGCGCAACGACAGAGAGAAAGAGAGTAGCACGAACACAGTGCAAACACAGAGAACACTATAGACCAAACACAAGTACTCGAGCTTCCAAAGGACGTATAATAGTCCGAACCACGGAAGCAAAGCGAGATAGAAAAAGGGAGAAGAAACTCCAACAATAAGAAGATAGAAAGTCATACCAAACCTGACTAAAGATATCTTCGGCTATAGTGCGAATCTAAACACAGACACTCTAGCGAAGGAGGCGTGCCGGACATCCTGCTTCTATAGATTCTGGGGAAGCGCCGCCCCAGCTCAATCAACCAGCTAGGTAAAGAATTCGATGGCCCAGGAATTCGATATCGTCCCCGGACGAGAGCCGCAAAGAAAGGTCCAAACAACACGCAAACCTCACAAACCATGACACTTTTGGCCAAGCTGGCTAAAAAAACTATAGTAAAGTTACATAGCCGAATAAAGTACATTATCTATGCTATTCAAAACGATAAGCCATTATTATTTCAAATTTCTTTGCATCGTGCAAACTGCGTGTAAATGTTCGGCGTAAAGACAGCACGAGAAAACCACCATGTTCGTTCAGTTGGAAGAAGATGCTTACGTGAGTGGGGCCGGTAGCTCTTTTGTATTAAAGGTATTGTACAAAACCCAAAACCAGTGAAGTTGGCACGTTGTGTAAATCGTAAATAAAAACAGAATACAATGATTTGCAAATCCTTTTCAACCTATATTCAATTGAATACACTGCAAAGACAAGTTACTTAATGTTCGAACAGGTAAGCTTTGTAATTTTTTGCAAATATTAGCTCATTTGAATTTGATGCCTGCAACATGTTTCAGAAAAAGCTGGCACAAGTGGCAAAAAAAGACTGAGAGAGTTGAGGAATGCTCATCAAACACTTATTTGGAACATCCCACAGGTGAACGGGCTAATTGGGAACAGGTGGGTGCCATGATTGGGTATAAAAGCAGCTTCCTGAAATGCTCAGTCATTCACAAACAAGGATGGGGCAAGGGTCACCACTTAGTGAACAAATGCGTGAGCTGATTGTCGAACAGTTTAAAAACAACATTCCTCAACGAGCTATTGCAAGAAATTTAGGGATTTCATCATCTACGGTCCGTAATATCGTCAAAAAGGTTCAGAGAATCTGGAGAAATCACTGCACGTAGCGACAAGGCCGAAAACCAACATTGAATGCCCGTGACCTTCGATCCCTCAGGCGGTACTGCATCAAAACCGACATCAGTGTGTCAAGGACATCACCACATGAGCTCAGGAACACTTCAGAAAACCACTGTCAGTAACTACAGTTCGTCGCTACATCTGCAAGTGCAAGTTAAAACTCTACAATGCAAAGCGAAAGCCATTTATCAACAGCACCCAGAAACGCCGCCCGGCTTCGCTGGGCCCAAGCTCATCTAAGATGGACTGATGCAAAGTGGAAAAAGTGTTCTGTGGTCTGACGAGTCCACATTTCAAATTGTTTTTGGAAACTGTGGACGTCGTGTCCTCCGGACCAAAGAGGAAAAGAACCATCCGGACTGTTATAGGCGCAAAGTTCAAAAGCCAGCATCTGTGATGGTATGGGGTGTATTAGTGCCCAAGGCATGGGCAACTTACACATATGTGAAGGCACCATTAATGCTGAAAGGTACATACAGGTTTTGGAGCAACATATGTTGCCATCCAAGCAACGTCTTTTTCATGGACGCCCTGCTTATTTCAGCAAGACAATGCCAAGCCACATTCTGCACGTGTTACAACAGCATGGCTCCGTAGTAAAAGAGTGCGGGTACTAGACTGGCCTGCCTGTAGTCCAGACCTGTCTCCCATTGAAAATGTGTGGCGCATTATGAAGCGTAAAATACGACAACGGAGACCCCGGACTGTTGAACAACTTAAGCTGTACATCAAGCAAGAATGGGAAAGAGTTCCACCTGAAAAGCTTCAAAAATTGGTCTCCTCAGTTCCCAAACGTTTACTGAGTGTCGTTAAAAGGAAAGGTGATGTAACACAGTGGAAAAAAGGCCCCTGTGCCAACTTTTTTGCAATGTGTTGCTGCCTTTAAATTCTAAGTTAATGATTATTTGCAAAAAAAAAAAAAAGTTTCTCAGTTTGAACATTAAACATCTTGTCTTTGCAGTGTATTCAATTGAATATAAGTTGAAAAGGATTTGCAAATCATTGTATTCTGTTTTTATCTACGATTTACATAACGTGCCAACTTCACTGGTTTTGCGTTTTGTATTAATGGTGAAAGGTCATATCGGTTAGATTCAGATTGCCTGTTTCATTAGAACACCCAGCAGCTGCACATTGCAGCATTGTTGAGAGTTAAATATGGATTTCCAGCAAATGATCGGTCGAAATTCAAACAAATGGTGTCTCTCAAAATACTCACAGTCATCAACGCAACTTTCAATACTTAAACTAAGATTCAATACAATCGAAAGACATGTCCAACCCTCATGACGACACGCACCAATCTGCAAAGAATATTTCCTGTTGTTTGATTGGTCGACTATTTTCTATAGCAGCGATAGCAGATTCTGAAGTTTCTAGGATCATGCCGTGTTTGAACATGGATAACAGTGCAAAAAATGAAAAAGAAATAAATATAAGTATTATTTTGGGCAGCAGACCTGATTTACTGTATTTGACAATGTAAATTTACCATAGGTTTTCTAATTCTTTATCTCTTTTCCCCATAGACTCCTCTCTGCCTTTCCCCATTATGACTACAGAAGACGACCCTGGCTGCATCAACGAAGAGGATATTTGACGCCTTGGGGATACCCCCGTCTTCTACCAATGAGGAGGCTCGGGAAAAGGTCCATTGATATACATATAGGCATCATATGTAGTTATTATGGGAAAAAGACTAAAAGCTGCTGTTGAAGCAGAACTGAAATAACACAACAGTACGACTGAAGTTAAGTCGACATGCACTTCGGCGTCATGCAGTCATTATATGGAAAAGAATTAACATGAAAAAAAAATTACTCTGAAAGAGTGAGAAAAACAGTATCGTTCTGAATGCCATTGCCATTACAGTTTTGGTGTGTAAAGCGCAATCCATTCAAGTTTTTACAATTTCTGTTTGTAGTTATCATTATAGTGTGACAACCTTTCAGAGAAGGCTTTTACATAATGGTTTTTCTTCGCTTCGGACTTTGAAAAAAGCGCTCCACAACTTCACTTCACCAAAAGACCAGCAGTAACTGTGACATTTGCTGCCGGATTCTCAAATAAAAGCACAGTGATGTCATTCATTGGTGACCTCACACCTCAGAGGGTTACTTGGGAAATTTTGGCAGAGAGGCCACACCCCCCATCACCCACCCCCAAATAGGAGAGGGTGTCACTCTACCTCCAAGATCTGATCTCCCGCCCACAATCGGCCATCTTTGGAAGCAGCACCTTCCTCGTACACCTCGTGAATGATGATGGCACCCTGGGGAGACAGAGGACGAGAGACGAGAGAGAGAGAGAGAGAGAGAGAGAGAGAGAGAGAGAGAGAGAGAGAGAGAGAGATATGAGGGGGAGAGGGGTTCGATTTTGATTTAAGCCAAACCAGGGTCTTGTTAACAGGGGTCACAAGAGGTCACATTCCAGCCCTGCTCATCGTCTCCGCAGCTCCGGTCAGCGTAAGTTCATTCTGCATGGCCATGTGCACACTGCGAGAGCAAAGCACTCTGGGATACATCACTTCATTCGCTCTCATTTACCTCGGAGTTTCCGGAGTGAAAAGTTACAGTCCTCGCCTGAGTTCGCGAGTGTTTAATTTGCTTATGACTTATGGTGGTAAATGATTGCGCATAAAAAATAACGCCCTTTCCAACAAAACAAATCCGTTTCACTCCTACCCAGAGTTTTGTACTCAGAGCTTTCCCACGCATCTCCCTCCTCCAGCTGCTTTTTCCCGTCGGCAGGCAAACAGCCCCGTCTGATATGGAAATAGTTTTACATTTCAGAAGTCACATCCTGCCAGAGAACTTCATTTGCTGAAGTGGGGGAATCGCCCAAATACTGGCAACACGCCAGACTCTCACTGAGACAAACTGAAAATACGACAGTCTGAGTAAATGAAAGACCCGGGACTGTGACCTAACACGTATTGAGGTGAAGAGACAGTAGGGAGGAGGTGAGGGGAAAGAATGAGGTATATTGCTTTCTCCTTTAACCTCCAGAGACCCCGGCTTTCATAAAGTGAGCAAAGTCTAAATGCGATGTCCTGATACGTATATGCAGGGTATCAGAAGGATAATCTATTCATTTCATTGAGTATGATTCTTAGAGTGCTAGTGAATGAATTAATTAATGAACAAACAGTGCTCTTATATAGCGCTTCCTCATAGCTACTCGAAGTGCTTTATCGTCACATCGGGGAATCTGACCTCACAACCCCCCTTGAGTGATGCATGTCAGCAATTTTGTTGAATACTGCTGTGTTTAACCTTTTAAATTAGGTTCGTTGTTGTTCACATGCCAGCCCAGAGCACACTGAAAATAAATAAAGGCCGAAATGGTTTAAATATGAGATGCTTTGAGCTACTGGAATAAACAGGCCATATATACGCCATTCACATTCATTACCACCATTCATTAGACAAGCAGAGCAACTGATGCTGGAAGAATGAAATTGCAGTCTAATGAAATTTTCCATCAACAAAATGGGGCTGTGTATATTTCCTGTTACATTCACTTACCAGCAGCGTGTCACTTCCTCCCACGATACTGAGGCCCAGGCCAGTGCGACCTTTAGAGATCTCTATAGTGGTCTCGCAGCCGGGGATGATGGGACAGGACACAGGGTCAGAGGTCAAACTGCCAGGGGTGGAGGACCTGCTGGAACCTGCGAGTGACGTTGTCACGGAAGCGATGAAACATGTTGCTAAAACGCCCATCTCACACTGAAAATCTACTCTTCTGCAAACAGCATAATATATCAAAGCGATTGAGCAGATCTGGTCAGTTGTGGCAGGCTAAAGCACAGATTTAAAACTGTCCGGCCAAGTACAAAGTCACAGAATTAGCTTAGCCCTGGACTAGGATGAGTTTTACACAGACTGTTGATTCAGAATTGAAATTAGTTGTTGACTAAGCTAAGTCTCAGTCACGAAAACTAACCCGTAAAGTTCAGGCTGTTGAGTTCTTAACTTTTTGTTTACAGCACCCAATCCCAATACAATAGATTGAGTGTACAGGATGTGCAAGCACATACAGTACACTCAAGTCTTGTTTGTTTAGATTGGCCTTTTGGGAAGATCCTACGGGACGCATTCCCCAGATTCCGATCCCTTACTCCTGATTGGCTCCGCTTCTGGGGTTCCCACGGAGACGGGAGGGACACTGGGAATGCCGGTTATTCGTCCGTCGGAAGTTTTCTGGGCGGGGACAGAGGAGGGGGAGGGGGAGGGGGAGGAGGAAGTGGGGAGTGGCTCATCTGAGCAGATCGTCAGCTTCACCCGGCTCCTGGATTTCTTCAGGAGATTAATCACCTAAAATGGGAAATTAATCCATTTGCTGACTGGTCATGATTCATCATCCACACAGGACAGTAAACCCTACATCTGGCTGATTCAGGCACACAGAGTTCTTCTGAAATGCATCCCTGACATGGTTTTATCTCAAAAGGAGCAAATAGTCCGCAACTTTTCTTTGATTTCTGTTAGACTTCCCGCAAGTATCTCCTGAAATAATATGGTAATTGAGCCTCTTCCTGCGAATATTCCGTCCCTCAGGTATTTACTTGAACCCAAATTTGCTGCATCTTATTCCACTAATTAGCAATGCAATGCTGGTGTTTGCCCCTTGGATGAGGCGTGCTTTATTAGGGTTGGAGTAAAAGCCTACTGGACAGTAGATCTCAAAGAACAGGGTTGAGCTGCTCCGCTCTTGCTTTTGAATGAGGAATGTGTCATTTGGGTTGGGGTGAAAACCTACAAGATAGTAAATCTCCAGGAACAGGGTTGGGCAGTCCTGCTCTAGCTGTTGAATCACGTTTGCTTTCTTTGAGTCAGTGTGAAAGCTTCCTGGACAGTATATCTCCTGGAACAGGGGTGGTAGCCCTGCTGTAGCTGTTTAATAAGGTGTGCTTTGTTAGGGCCGGAAAGAAAACCTACAGGATGATTGACCTCCAGGAGCACAGTTGGACAGTCCTGCTGAAGCTGTTTAATAAGGTGTACCTTGTTAGAGGGAAAGTAAAAACCAACAGGACAGTGGATCTCCAGGAACAGGGCTGGGAAGCCCTGCTGTTGTTGTTGAATGATGTGTGCTTCTTAGGGTCAGAGTGTAAATCTGCAGGACAGCTGATCACCAGGACCAGGGTTGGATGGCTTTGCAATAAACTATACTCAAGTCCTTTACACTGGAACAAAATCATTTTACCATAAAGCCATGATTTAAATGACAAAACTTCCACTTATTTACCGCTCTAAATACGGACATACTTCTGCGCCTGAATCCTCACATTTGACTCGGTTTAAACTTCACCACACAGGTAGTAGGCAGGACCTTTGCTCGAACACTGTCTAAATCAGTAACACACACACAGTCATGTGACAGAGCTGTGTTTGTATTCAAGAGGCCTCTGTCAGGGAGAATATATGCAGTCTTACAGACTCCAAGTTTTACAGAGTTCAGCATAAATCAAACAGAGACACGTGAGAAGGCAGTAAATAAAGCACTATTACCGTGCCTGACATTCCCTTAGCCTCCCTGTTACAGCATAACACAGACTGCACAGCATGGTGTGAAGGCAATAACTGCTATGCATGATGGCTAAGTTCTTATATAAGTGTACAGCATTATTTATTTTTTATTTATTTAACCCTTATTTAACCAGGGAAGTCCCATTGAGATTAGAATCTCTTTTTCAAGGGTTGAGGTGGGGAGGGAGAGGGCAGTTTGCACAGCCAACTAGAAAAGGGGATGATTAGGTGGCAGGTCGAAAGAGCCAGGTTGGGACTTTAGCCATGATACCGGGTAACCCCCTACTCTTATCGATAAGTGTCATAGGATCTTTAATGACCATAGTGAGCCAGGACCTCGGCTTAACGTCTCATCCGAAAGACGGCGTCTCCTTCTGGACAGTGTCCCCATCACTGCACTGGGGCATTGGGGAACATTCCACCAGAGGGAAGATTGCAACATACTGGCCCACCAACGCCTCTTCCAGCAGCAACTTAGTTTTCCTTGGTAGTCTAGCTAGGTGGTCTGGCTAGGTACTAACCAAGCCCACACCTGCTAAGCTTCAGCCACGCGGCTGGAGCAGATCGAATAGTGGTATGGCTGCCGGCTAGTTTAGTTTGCTTCAAAACAATCTTCTGAATAAGGCTTGCATTCAGAATCACAACACAGCAGTAAGTAATTTTGTTTGCTCTGGTTACCCATGCAATGGGCTTTCACGGTTTGAATAGTGTCCTAATCTCAAATCTTATTGGCTAATGAGTCTCCCCAAGTCAGCCAATAGCGACACTAATGAGAGCAGTAGTTACTCAGCCTTGGCTGACCACGCCACCTTGTAAGGAAATTTGTAAAATAAAATTGCCATTTGATATCTTTGTACTGGTGGAATGGAACGAACAACATTTCAAAACTGGCACAAATTCCAGGTTCTACATGCAAAAACTTTATGAATGAATTAGCAAATACCGATTTCCCATTTTGTTACTCACGCCGGGAAGGAGTTGCATCACATGATAAAAACCAAGCCACTGTTACCAGAAAAACAATTCAGGGTTCTGATTTCACACACTGTGAAATCTGATTGTAGTGTGACGACCCCTCCCGCTCTACCTGCATGTCATGTTCTGATGTCCTCAGTCTTGTCTTTTCTGCTGCTTGCAGGTACCTGAAAGTGGCATGTGGGCGGAGCTGGGAGGGGTAGTCTCATTTACCTGCCTGGCTGGGCGGGGCTTCCAGAAGGCTGAAAGACCTGCCCCTCTGAGAGCGGTCTCTCTCAGCCGGGCCTGCTACAGCTACCTCACCTGTCCCTTTGTTTGGTTTGTTGCATCCACCACTTGCATTACACTACACTTTCACTCATCCATCCACTCCAGACAAGACTGACTCCTCTCAGACTTGCAATGTTAAAGTAGTGGTTGAATATGTTTGATTATTTCTGTTAAATAAAATATATTTTGGATTGTTTTCTGTGTGTGGCCTCCCTCTTTGTTACCAGCCATGAGCCAGGTGGTAACAGTAGCCATTACATGATTTATTCATAGCAACACAAAATTTCTTGCAGACACATCTGTGATGTATTTTATCACTGCACTACTTTTCTTTGTTGCCACTCAAACTCAATGTGTGTAGGTCAAGCTTGCAACACAGTAATAATTTTAACAAGAGCAGGTACTTTTGTAAATTCAGTTAAATGCTTATTCCCAAATCAGACATGACTGCCATCACCAACAAGGCTAAATTTTAAATCCATCGCATAACAAATGGTTTCATTGATGGGGACGTGTGAAGACTGGAGCTCACCTTTTCCACGGGGCGTCCAACGACCAAGTCGTCGTCCACAGCCAGAATTTTGTCTCCAACTTTAATCCTGCCATCCTGTAAATACAGTACAGTGAGTAGCTGCACTCTGAAAAACCTCAAACACAATCAGGCAGGCCCATGGCAGGTAGGCAGGCAGGCATCATGGTGCCACAGTGGAGAAGGAGGTTCCAGTATGATGTCAAACGCCGATCACCCACAGCAACATGTTACCCCCCATGCGGTTTCTCATTCTCTGGAGTCGAGGCTGGTTTGTCCTGCTTTCACAGTTGGAGATAAATTTTGAAATTTTGACAACTAAGAGCTGTTTTCAGAGATATGCTTTGCGCCTTGGGTAGTGCTGCTACCCACAGCAGGAAGATTATGGGTTCAAATCCTGCCTTGGGCCTTTCTGCGCGGAGTTTGAATGTTCTCCCTGTGTTTGTGATTGGGTTTCCTCCAGGTACTCTGATTACCACCCACAGTCCAAAAGCATGCATGTCATGCTGATTAGAGACTTTAAATATGGGCGTGTGAGAGAATATGAGTGATTTCTACACTTGCTGAGATGAGCACTGATGGAGACACAATATAGTCTTAAAACAGCTCAAAGTGTCATTGCACAATAATAAAAATAATAAACACATACCTGTAAATTTCAATTGGAATTTTTCTTACCTCTCACCTGAAGAGACTGATTTGAACCAATTAGATTGAGTAGCCAATCAGAGATAACGACACATACTCGAGTATGACAGAACAGGGACTGTCTTCAGTCTGCAGACAGTCTTAATCCGCGTAAATGCCCACAGTAATGCAAGCTAGGTCTGCACTATGTGCCAAGAGGGTCTTTATGCAATAACCCCAACCAGGAAAACTGAAAATTAAGGGAAGCAGTTCAGTTTAAGGGGGGGTCCTTAATGCGACTGACAAATTTCTATAAAACCTTCCTAATATTTAGAAGGAAAATTTGGGTGGGAGACAGAATTGAATTTTTTTAGAGCTAACAGGGTCCCCCCCTCCTCGACCCCTACCTTTCCCGCAGCTCCAGACGCAGTCAGGCTTTTTATCATCACCCCGCTTTTAGTGTCTTCTTCACTCACAGCGATCCCCAGTCCACCCTGATCCTGTATCCCCCCGACACACGCAAGGAAACATCATTAATTACAGCGATATAATCATGTACTGAGACACGCATGCACAGCTGTCAGAGTCTGGAGCCTGGGCCGTGGAAAGCCAGAACCTTAGCCCGCTTTTGTTTCCATATTAACCTCTTAAGCTCTATCCCTTCATAAAATGTCAAGATCAAAAGGACCCATTTTCAAGCCATAATAAATCAATGATAGAACTATTTTTAATAACCTACGTACATGTCTAACTTCATACCCTTTCCTAGTACTCTATGAGGAACACTTTTTCATCAAGTACACACTAAACATAAACGTGGGTTGCGAAGACGTAGTATAAGTGCACAGAATACAAGGGTTATAATCCTATTCAGACCCCAGAAACCAGGTTACCTGTACAATCAGCTGCTATAACTGATCAATTACATGTAGCAAAATCAGAGAAACCAGTGCATTCTGCAGCTCCCGAGTAATATGGCTTTAAACCCCCTCAAAACCACAGGCCATGACCGCATAACTTCATGTGCACCACAGAACATGCACTCAGAGGCAGTTAGAAACAAAAACACGGATACAGCAGATGTTCACTGCGACTGTAATCTTCTCTTACATAACTGAACATGCGGACTAACATAAGCGTACGCATTTGCACCAGGTGCGAAGTTTTCACCGGCTCCTGATACAATCACCTGTCTGTACCGATTCGCTGCGCTCCCTTTCGGCTTTAAGAGGTGCGTTGAAAGACCTGCAGGACTTCATCTGTGGCCTGAAGTCCATACTCTTGACACATGATTCCAGAATCCAGCTAAAGAACTTCTAGGATTACTTACCTTGGACAGTGTTACATGCTGCACGTATTTGAACATGTCCACGTTGATTGCCGAGGGCGAAACCGCAACACACGAGTCCTGTTGAACAAAGCCAAAAAAACAAAAAAATACCAAGTATCATTTTTCAATATGATACAATCTTCACAGAGCATACACGCTCTCATAGAGCAATAGCAAGGAGGGGATTGTAGGCTAAAAGGGCCAAGTCAGTATGTACATGAGTGGAGAAGTGAGTGATCTTCACAAATAATCAATTTACCTAAACTAGGTCTGAAAAAGTCCACATCAGGAACCCAAAACCCAGATTATGAAAACATATAAAGGGTAGATGTAAAATGTGTGTGCTTCGTGGGATGTGGAATGAGAAGGCAGATACAGAGATGTCCTAAAATCCTGGAGGCGCATAACACTCTCACTTCTATCATTATTGGTCAAGTAATATGTCCAGTCCAATCATGAACTTTTACAAATACTGATGTGATTTATCCAAACCAATCAATGGATGTTTTTCAGATTAGTCAGTGATTTTTTCCCCCGTCTAGTTATTTTATTTTTCTTGACTTGTCCTGAAACTTCTCCCGACTAATTGGCAATTGCGCGTAGTCCGGGAGAAATATAAAAATTAGGACCAGAATAAGTGATTTCTGATAGAGGGAGGGAAAAAGGGTGAAATTGCACCCCTGGTAGAATCATTACACAGGATAATGAGCTAGCATGGCCAGTTTGGCTCTCAGTTGAACAGGAGGCTTTTAAAATCATGGCATTGCTTGGATGTGATTGGCTGGCTAGCCGGTGGTGTTTACCTCAGTCTGTGAGTCATGCGTGTCTCCATACTCCTTTACCGGCCCCACGGCCATCTGCTCCAGTGCTTCTGTGTTCCTGTGTGTTTATTATTGCAGATAAGAGTCAGGGCTCAGAAACCCCTCAGTGTTTAAAATTACAGGCAACATAAAGCCAAGGCCTTTGCACCTAATCCTGCCCCTGCTCAGTCATTCAGACTGGAACTGCTCCTAAAGCCACGCCCCTAACCCCGTCACTCATAATGGGACTGCTCCATAAGCCACACCTCTAACCCTGTCACTCACAGCTGAACTACTCCTTAAGACACACCCCAAAACCTGAGAATCATAGCGGGATTACTCTTTAAGACACACTCCTAACCCTGTCGTTCATAGTGGGACTGATCCTAAAGCCACATCCCAAACCCATAGTGGGACTGCCCCTTACGCTAAACCCTTAAACCCGTCACTCATGGAGGGACCACTCTTTAATTCACACTCCAAACTCTGTCATTTATAGTGGAACTGTTCCTTTGGCCACGCCCCAAACCCTGTCACTCATAGAGGGACTGCTCTTAAAGCCAATCCCCTAACACTGTCACTCAGGGGAGCTACTCCTTAAGCCACACCCCTAACTGTTTGACTCACAGTGGGACTGGTCCTCTAACTACACTAGTGGCAGCTCGTGAACTGGCAATTGGGGAGGCTCAAAACAATCCCTTGAAATTAATGATTGGTCAGGACTTGTTTTCAATCATTCATTTCAATTACCATTACAGAAACTCCAAAAACTCTCAACATTATCAGGTGTGGCCAGTTTTCATTTATAACACAGACCGATTACGACTCCTCACGCTTTTCTTTACTCAGCGGTTGGAAGCAATGCATGTGTTTCGCAATTGTTTAAATGAAATTAGATCATTTGAAACGTCTTTATGCAATTACATTGCTTCCAACCCCTCCATGCACAAGGACTTCAATTCTGCCGAGAATCTCTTACATAGCCTACGCGTTGATTGAATAATTGTTGACTACAGCACAGGAACGTAAATATGCCACTTAAACTCATGCCGAATGCGTGAGAGTTGACAGGAATGCATTATAAATGAAAACTGGCCACATCTGATGATGTTGAGAGTTTTCTGAGTTTCTGTAATGATAATTTAAATGAATGATTGAAAACAGGTCCTGACCAATCATTCATTTTAAGGGATTGTTTGAGCCTCCCCAATTGCCAGTTCACGAGCCGCCACTGACTACACCCCTAATCCTGTCACTCAGTGGGACTACTCCTAACCCCTTTGCGAAGAATACAAAATAATGCCAATTTTTCCTGTTGTGTATGAGCCTCTTAAAGGCTTTATAGCTTAGTATCTGTGTCACAGAGACTGTGGTGAATTATTCCAGTGAAGCAGAACATTTGAAAGTTCACTTACAGAATTATTTAGCAATTAAATTTCAGAATTTATGAGCACCAGTGTCTATCTCCATAAAGGAATAAGCCACACCCCTAACCCTGTCACTCAATGAGGGGCTGCTTCTTACGCCACGCCCCTAATCCTGTCAGTCAAAGCGAGTTTGGGCCAGGGCATAGGAATCCTCACCAATGTTTGATGGGGAAGCATGGGTAGCAGCTGGCATCACAGTTACAACACGTTAGGGGCTATGAGGTGTGGTTATCCAAGTGTTCACAGGTGTTAAATCAGAGACTAACAGCACAGACAAGCTTGCATTAAAATACAATCACCAACACGTCTCACAGACTGCTTCACCGGAATGATATGATCGCCCTCTGCTGGCCGAAAAAGGCCAGCACAGCAAGTTTATAAACCCATATCCCAAATGTACCTTACTCCAGATCGGCGGACTGAGCTACTGACTTCAGTTTCACATCCTGTGGATCAAGCGCTCCATTTCATTATGTGAAGCCTGTGCGAGCTCTGAGCAGCGAGCATAAATACACTAATGAGACCGGACTTCAGATCTCACTCAATGCCTATTGTAATTACCCCGCACAAAATTAAAAATAAGAAATAAATGAAGTGATGTCTGCGACTAAGTACTCGTTTAGGATACATTAATTATTCAACATTGTGAATTTTTAATGAATGTTATGCAATTAATAATGAATAACTTTGAATTATACATGGTCCAACATAGTGTATTGTTTTGCATTAGTGATCATTTCCTCTTTTTCCTTAGTCCTGGAGAGACATCTTTTATATTGTCACATCCTTACTGCGATGAATATTGGGTAATAAACTTGGAACGACTGGCGAAGTCTACAACCAAGTGGACTCTGCAAGTCACTGAGAGTCGCAATGAGCCCTTTTGTAAAACCAATCAACTGTCGAGCTGGGAAGGTCTAGCTACTCCAGTGTTCCTTCGAACGAGCCCATAAAGCCCGCCAGCCTGTGAGCACGGGGAAGATCGGACGTCTCAGTTTCAGCCAGACCCAGCCCTCGCCCCCCCACCCCTCCTTCTCACCGGATGAAAATAATCTTCACCCTGGACGGGGCGCTCTTGATGATGGATGACGCATTCTGGTGACTGCGGCCGTAGAGTATCTGTCCGTTTATCTGCATATAAACCCACAGAGGCCAAAACACTATTCAAGGCTTTTGTAAAAACAAGGGTTTCAGACAAGAAATGCTATTCAAAAATCGGGGTTCCTCTGCCAATATTTTAATCTTGTCACTTATAAGCTACAACGATCAACTTAATACCTGAAAATTAGGTAAAATCTTAGACAAGGCCCTATAGTATAAATGCACTGCATTTAGCCTATATTGTGCTTTTTAATGCAACTACAACTACACTGAATGCAGAGTAAAGAATGCCTCTCATTCACTTGTTCTCACTCAAACAGCAAAGATAAGGAAACCCACTGCAAGATCACACCACAGGCCCTGATCTGGAATCAGTAGAACATTTCAGCCTGAAATAGGCAAGGTTATGGCACCCTGTGCTATAGCTACCTCGAGAATTAAAGGGATAGTTCACTTTTTTGAAGTGGGGTTGTATGACCTACAAATTGCCACTGCTTACATTAGATGCAGTAGAAAGCTCTCTGATCTCCTCCAGGTAGCCGCACCAGTGCATAGTGCTGGGTGGAAATTTAGGCGATACACTGTTGTGAACGGGACCAGGGAAACAGCATAGTTTTGCAGCCTAAAAGAGGTCCTACCTGAAAATAATACACCATTTCAATTGTACGCTATATTAAAAAAATTACAGCGCTTTACCTGCTCGGAAAAAAACACAGTCGCTCTTGAACTAATGAACTGAAGTAGTCCTCCCTGCGGCGCATCGTAGTTCACTGCGCGCTGTAGCGATCAGCTGTTTGAGTCACAGTAAAGTTGCTTGCACGCTGGACGCAAAATGAATTTTTCGCACGACAGATTACATTCAAAGTCAATGCGAAGACGCCAATACACGCTAAATGCGTGTATTCGCGTCTGCGCATTGACTTTGAATGCTAATCTGTCTTGCGAAAAATTCGTTTCGCGTCCAGTGTGCAAGCGGCTTAATTGCGGTCGCGAGGTCGGACTTGTGCAAATATTTCGAAAATGGTCCGTGTGTGTTGCTTTCCTGAACGTGAAAGCAAAGCTGTATCCTGGTGGACTTACAGCTTCCACCGCATTCCTCTGCGGGATGGACTTCGGCAGCTGTGGCTAGCTGCGCACAACATGGATATTGATACGCCATCCGTATCCCTAAAAGAGCTCCGTGTTTGCAGTATTCATTTTTCCAAAGAGGATTTCGTGAGGCTACATTCAGGGAAATCTCAACGGTGCACGCTGAAGAGCACTGCTGTACCCATGCATCAGGTAAAAGAGTGAAACACCTGTGAAAAAGTCTAATGTAACATTGCAGCACAAATTGTTATCGCATAGGGTCTACGCAGCCACATACTGTGTATCTGCTGTGCTGGTTATTATAGGGATTTTTTTTTTTATTTGAGACGTAATTCTATGTCATTTAAATGCTGTCTCTGCCACAAACCGCTCAGAGTCTGACCCAATCAGCTGATCGCTACAGCGCGCAGTTTACTCCGATGGAATACTTCAGTTGGTTAGTTCAAGAGCGACTGTGTTTTCTTTCCGAGCAGGTAAAGCGCTGTAATTTTTTTTAATATAGCGTACAATTGAAATGGTGTATTATTTTCAGGTAGGACCTCTTTTAGGCTGCAAAAATACGCTGTTTCCCTGGTCCCCTTCACAACAGTGTATCGCCTAAATTTCCACCCAGCACTATGCGCTGGTGCGGCTACCTGGAGGAGATCAGAGAGCTTTCTACTGCATCTAATGTAAGTGGTGGCCATTTGTAGCTCATACAACCCCACTTCAAAAAAAGTGAACTATCCCTTTAAGTGCCAAAATAATAATACACGTACAGTACAGGTCCATAAGTATGCAGAGACGGACAATTTCATAGGATTTAATCCCAATACAGCTCACTCCATCCGATCAAATACATGCTCAAATTAAACCCAAAAGTTTGAACTTCCAAATAAAACAAACAGGAACTACAGCCTGCTAATCTCATTGGGCACAGAATTTGCCAGTGCCGGGCAAGATTAATTCAAAAACATTTCAGTGATCTCAAAATAGATTTAAAACTCTGCCAGTGTCCAAACACTTCCGAACCTTACTGTGTTTGACATCTCAGTTCATAATCTGTAACGTTAGGCTATGTCCAGAGGGAACAGGAGTCATGATGCCATACGATGAACCAACACTCTCTTCCTCACCTCCAGCAGCTCGTCCCCCACCAGGATTCGTCCGTCGGTCCCTGCGGCCCCCTGTGGATCGATGCCCACCACGAACACGCTCATGCGGGAGCGGTCCTTATTCCCTGCGAGGCTGAGGCCGAGCCCGGTACGACCCTTCTCCAGCTCGATCATGTGCAGCTCTCCGGGCAAACTGCCGTACCGCTGGATCACTTTCTCTGGAGGAACAGAGCGTCAGAACCATGGTGAGATACTGTATCTACACCAGCCTATGTATACTCTATAAGCAGGCTTTATTAACAGTTACACACTCCACACTTAAACACATCAAATGTACTTTACGCTTACCTCCTAAACATAGTTTACAAAACTTTCTCAACACTAACACACATTCTATCTGAACACATTTTATAAACGCGAGTTACGCTCTACACTCACCCACCAAACCTACCTTACACATTCTGTGCAAACACATACCTGAACACAGTTTATAAAGCTCTCTCTGCATTAATAAAACATACCAAAATACACTCTTCATTCAATCTGAGCACACTTCATAAGCACGAGTTATAATTTCTATGTAAACACAAACTTTAATTGACAACTGAGCACACAATCGCAAACCAGTTCATTAAAAAAATTGCACTCAGTACACGAACACAAACCTTTATAGCGCTCTGAGTACGCAGTCACATACCTGCACACACTTCATAACATAAGTTATACTCCACGCTTACACAATCCTTTATAACACTCTCTCTACGCTAATACAAACATAAGTACACATAACAAGCACAGTCCATCTGCATTAATATAAACCAGAGTACACTTTATTCCGTCTCCACACAAACAAACACCTTTGTAATGCCACAGTTATACACATCTGAATAGTCTTCATAACTCTCTCTAGACTTGGACACACCTGAATGTAGTTGATAAACGCTGGCACCTCCGCGAATAACCTACATAAATAATGCAATAATGTAATGCAGTACATGCTATAAAAATACATTATTTTAATAACAAATTGCATTCCTCTGAAGATGAGCTGAATACAGTTGAATAATACATGCTTTGTTTCTGTTTTACTTTACATATACAGAGCTTTTCTGACGTGCCCTGGGACCACAGATGAAAATTAGCCTCAGGCATGGGCACAATATGCTGATGCTCTACCATCCATGGTGAAAACTGTATGATGTCCCTGTCACAGGCATAAATAAATGACAAACAATAATATACTCGCAGGAATATTAAATCTATAAAGAAGCTGTCGCTTGGATGAATCATAAGAACTCACGCAGCGGCATCCTTCAGACCCGCAAGTTTCCGTAGAAATTCAGACATTAATAAATCAATAGTCGGGTAATTTGGTTTGCAAGCACATTGGAGACCTTGTCAGCATTCGCTTCACGGAATCTTTCAGCTCTACCAGTTTCGCCTGAGTAGGGCACAGTGAAAACTGCGGAAGAATGCAAATGTGCAGACTAGAGCCCCCCAGTGGCCAATAAGTGTGACTGCACCACGACATAGGCCGGGTTACCAACGTGAACGTTACGCCTTGCTGTTACCTCAACTAAGCCAGCTGATTTCTCCAAGAAGTCCCGCCTTTGCGCCTGAGAGACGCCTTAATGAGTTTTTTTTGCAACTGGAACAAAATACCGAGGACGAAGATTTTACACTTGTATTTTTCTACCGGTGACTCACTCCAGCTGTAGCCAAACTCGTCCTCTTCCCCTGACGGGTCCTTCGGGAGTGGAAGCCTGTCCGGAATCTCCGTCAGCGTGTCTGTGTCTGTCTCTCCGACGTGTGGGACCGTGGGAAGGAGAGGAGACGGATACAGCGGTGAAATCCGGCCCGCGTCCCTCTTAGCCGGAGGCTGGTGTAGTTCATGTAAAGCATGCAACAAGCAGCGAATGCAAAATCAGCACCTCAGGACAAAACGCCTCGGAAATACAAGTAAAAAACTCAGAAATACCAGGCAGTACAGGTGTCCAGTCCCGGGAACAGAAAGTAGAAGTCCGGCCATGTATTGACGACTGCTGAGGTCAGCCAGCTGAATTCACATATTAGGCCTAATGCTAACCCTTTGATACCAAGCTTGTACGAAACCAAACATGACCACCCTGTCCAACTTAATTAAGGCCACTCATATCCAAAAATATGCTCAAAGTTTATACAAAATTCTGAGTTAAGCATATCATTTCATGGTATGAAATAGTAAAATTACATGTAGCTTACACATTTAAGCATAAGTTGGATGCATTTATTTACAGCAACATGTAGCAGATTACACATTTCAAGAGCAAATATTCAGTGAGACATGATCTATTTGAATTTGAATCTTCGCTGAGGAAACTTGATTAATAGAATCCTGCATGTGACTGCTTAGCTGGAATGACAGCCTGCACCCACACAGGCCCTTTCTAGATAAGACTGAGGACCCCAAGGCAATCGAAAAATATGGAAAAATCCATATTCGGGCAGAGGAGTCATCTAGCATAATATGGAAATTTCCTTATTCAGGCGAGAAAGGGTCAATCTCCTGGAAACATAACTGTGCTAATGAGCAAATTTGGGTGGCTGAAACAAAACACTGGAGTGGACTTCTACAATCTGAGCTGGGATTTTCCACCTCTGGCAGTGAAAGAGAAACAGTTTGCACACAGTAGTCTCTTAAGGTGGGGAATGGCTGGGCCTCGACTCTCCTGGTTTCAGATAACTCTCTGAGCTCTGTTTTTAATCAAGTCGCAGCTGTGGCCTGGGCTCAGCAAGAAAGCTCATTAATCACTGTGATCCCGTAAATGTGACGTAAGGTGGCAGATCAAAGTCTTCGTCTGGCTCGCTGACAAGTCCTCAGCCCTAATTTCATCATCGGCACTGGTCAGGGAATCGATAACCTTTCAAACAAGTAATCTACACATTTTTTACACCAGGAATCAAATCACTAAGGTTCACTTGAGGACAGTATGGTAAGTGCCAGGGAACTTACCTTCAGGCTTCGAGATCATGCAAATTAAAAATCCGAGATATTTTCAAGACAGCCAATTTTCTTCTTTTTATAGTTACACTTCAATTTTCTGACACTGAACATGAAAATATGTTGCAGAAAAAGAAGTGAATAACTGATTGAGATTTCTGTCTTGGATATAAGCAATATTGCATTTGCTTCAAAGTGGCATCACATTGAAATGTTTACCTATTTGAATATGAACTAAAGCCAACATGTAGAACAGGAATCACCTTCATTTGAAAGGCTGTTGTTTTCTGTGATTTGAACAAACTCTCCAGATGCTACACAGATTACAACTCACAGCACAGACCACATTATTCTACACGCCACATTCAAAAGCATGGACAACAGGACAAAACGGACAAAGCAGAAGAGGTTAGAGCACATGTATGCGAGTATGGAAGCCATGAAATACTGCTTCAGGGGCCACATACAACTGATAGCCTTATAGCAAAAGAAAATTATTTGGGAGTGAATGTGCAGGAATTTTGCTTTTATAGGTCAATAAACGACGAGATCATGATAGCGCTCTTAACCCTTTAAAGTGCAGTCCTTTTTTGAGTAAATTTCCTCCCAAACTAAAATGCTTGACTACAGGTAAAATCCTGGTCTTGTTTGAAAGGTGACACTCAGAAGATTGTACTCAAATAGTCAAATTTGCTGAGAATATTACCCAAATTGAGTAACAACACTGGAAATATACATTTTTGTCCGGCAGAAAAAGGTTCTACATTTTCTTCCGCTCCTGTTGCGCGGTGGCCAAGCCTCATCAGCCAAGAAAAATTATATAGCCGCAGCCAGACGCCTAAACAACTGCAGGGTCAAATATTTTGATTGTGTAGCCAAAAATTAATGTTTTATGGATTTTGTTTCTTGGTTATCTTTGTGTGTATTTCAACAAACAACCTCGGAGAGTCCAACTTTCCCTGCATTTCTAGCCACAGGTGCATTCGCTTTTACAATAGTTTTAAAACTGCCTTATTTCAAATAGTTTTGCCCATATGTAGCTAAATTTTCAGTCCAATGTACCCTTCCAATGCCCTGCTCTGATGTGTGATCATACATGCGTAATAAAGTCGCTACCAAATCTCTCTTGCTTCATTGACAAAATCCCTTGTCAGAAACTAATGAAACAATTCCTCCTTGTAAATATTAATCTTTTCGCAACCATGTGCATCTGTCTTTTGGACGCTTCAGACCAGTCTGTCAGCGTAAACGAAAATAATTTGGTTTTCCTGTTATATAAGAGAGAGGGCTGATAGGCTAAAACACTTCCTGTTCTGTTAGATCAGCTTAGAATAGCCGATGGGTGCACTAATTTTGTTCCTAAAGGGCTAATGTACAATGTACAGCACAGCAACATTAGTAAAATAGCTAATTAAAGTGAAATTTATAAAGATGCGCAGCTGCTGTCGTCATGGCAAAATTGATTTAGTGACTTTTGTCCGAGCTCGCTTGTTTTACAGACTGCAGGTGTTTATCTTTGGAAGGCTACCAAGGAAAGAACATTAATTTCAATATATTTTGACAAATCTGAACAATGCTAGACAATTAAACCTATGGGTATCATGATTTTGGAAGCTGGCGGTGGCTTTGGGAGCTTTCTTTGTTGCTCTCGTCCGGTGCGATATCGTTTTGCCCACTATCGGATTCTTGGGCCAGCTGGCATTAATTGGGGGCGGCGCCCAGACTCTATTTAAGCCCTAGTTCCGCCTCACTGCTCTTGCTAGAGTGTCAGCGTTTTATTTGCACTTTAGCCGGTAAGGTCTCTAATTAGAGAATTGTTGAGGTATTAGTTGCAAAAGAGGAAAGTGCTAGTTAGCAAGGGAATCTTTCTCTGTTTTCCTCTCTCTGGGCACCGTCTGGTGCTAATTCTCTTTATCTCGGTTTCCAAGATTTTTCCCTTCCTTTCCGTTCTGTCGAGCTCACGTTGCTTCCTTGTTGCTGCCCGGACTGGATCTAGGTCCATTGGAAGCGCGAGTCTCCCTCTCTGATTTCTGTCTGTGTTTGTCTCTTATTTTGCTATTCTTCCTTTCGTTCCGGCCACAGCATTTAGTGTCTCAAGAAACCAACCATCACAATGGGACCGCATAGTGAGGCTGAGGGTTGTTACGAAACAATTTTAAATACTATTTCCGCTATTGCATTTACATCACAAATTGGCTTACGCAGTTACAATGCTGAGTCCTCAAACTTTCGAACGATATATAATTCTACAACGTAGCACAATATTTGATGGTATAAAAACGCAATTATGCCAAGCAGCTTGCCCTTGGGCCGGCACTCGCAAAGGGTTAAATATGATCATTTTTGCTCCTTCATTTTAAACATCAAATTTGACATCAGTTGCTCTTAACCATCCTTGGTTTGAATAGCTATTATTAACACGCACCTATTACTGTATTATCACAGGGCCCCACGACAAATGCAAGGAAACATACATGAAGATATTACTGATTTATTCAGTTAATCTGTGGAAATACAGTTATGGTACATTCCTTTAATTTATGACACCATAGGTGGATGAATTTTTCTAAAATGGCGAACATACTGTCAGGCACAACCATCTCCAATATTCCTAATATGAGTCTACGCAGTTGTACTTCACTATATATACCAGCGAAGGCTTCAACTCTTTTCAAAGCAAGCAGCGCTGGTTAGCATGTTAGCAATCATAATAACAGGAAACAGTTTGTGGAAAATGTCCATAATTCCCCCTCCAAAAAATATGTACAGCATGTGGACCCTGAAATGATGTGAGCATAATCATCTGTATTTAAGACTGAAACTACAGCAGTGACAGTATAGAATACGGGGGTCCAGTCTTATCAGAGAAGGGCCAGTGTGGATACTGGCTTATGGCCAGCTCAATACCAACACACCTAATTCTACTAATCAAGGTCTTGATCATAGACTGTATAAAAAGATGGACGCAGCACCCTGGTCTGAAAAATGAAGCCCATGCGGAAGTACCGTAGAATGGAATTCTAGCAGAAGGTGACCTCGGTGGTTGCAGAAAGAAGTTCAATGCTACAGAAGTCTATGAGAAAATGACCCTACTTTCCCACCTGATTTTTCATTTAAATAATGATTTTTCACATTATTTTATGGTAGCTATAGCAAGTTTCAAGTCTCCTTCGATATATCATGATGTTCATTTTTGTAAATTATGGTCCCATATAGACTAGAATAAAGGATAAAGCCAGAATATGCTTTTGGGGCGTGGCTATCCTCTGGTCCTCGTCTGATACGGTCAGATCCAGAGCCACGTTCCTCGCTGCATCTTCAATTCACGCTCTCGTCCGATAGAAATCACATCCGGTTTGAAAATGACAACATGGCGCAATTCAAATAGCCAAAATCGAGGCTTCCTTTATGGTATGCTGAAACCAATGGGTGACGTCACGGTAGCTTCGTCCATCTTTTCATACAGTCTATGGTCTTGATTCAGCTCCCTGGTAAAGTAACTTGTTGAATCAGGTGTTGAATTGCGTTGGGCAAAAACAAAAACGTGCACCCACACTGGCCCCTTGTGGCTAAGATTGAACCTGGTATAGAAGCATCATATTGCCCGGCACAGAGTGGATACTGGAACACACAGCTTTTACCCACATACATGGCGGGAGTAGGGCTACCACTACAACACACAAACCCCACAAACCTTAAAGGGAGTAGGAGTAAATGGGTTAGTTGGGGAGAGGCGAAGCAAAAGTCTACTGTGACTCTCAGCCCCCTACAGGAACAGAGGAAAAAGTAACAACGTTTATATAACACAAGCGATGACACCACAACAGGTCAGAGGCCAAAGGTCAGGGCACACGTGAAAAGGTCAAACGACAACAGTTTTCATCTGGTGCTTTTTTTTTTAATGCAGGCTTTCATGTACACTGTAAAAACGGGTGGTTGTGCCTTGTGTTATTCCTACATTCTTGTCCAGCCAAAAAATTCAAATTGTGCTAAATACGTTATTTGGTTGAGAGAATTGTAGTTATAAGTGAATCGGCAACTTAAAGCATGGTGAAATGACAACGGGCATAACCATGTACTTAAAAATGTACAGAATCAGCACAGTAACAGGCAAACCACATAAAAGATGAATAAATAAACAGTACTGAAGGAATCCAAACCTTGGAGCTGCTCGTCATCAGGTTCTCAGCCTCCTTCTCTTCGATGACGTCATTCACGGCTGCCTGTAACCAGCATTTCATTGAGAGTAACAGACACTTAAACATGTTAATCACTAGTCAAAAAGAGAGGGAGGTTAGTAACAAAAAAATGACTATGACGAAGCGCGATCTAGGTAGGGACTTAAACCGTTTGTAGAAAGCACGCCTGTGAAAGTCTTAAAAGTGTTCAAACTCCATTGGCCAGACCTGCTGTGCCTTTAACGCACTACAGGTTTCACATATACCTCATATTCATTGGCTCTAATGGTGAACAACAAAAATCGTTCATACGCCCATCTGTGGAAGACCAGCTGTTCTGTAACTGTAATGGAGCCACCTCATACAGGGGGAGCATCTGGTGGGAGGCATTTTTTCGCCACCAACTTTCGCCGCTGACAGAGAAGAAGGAGGTAGAGGCAGCTGAGGTTTTGTCCAAACAGAAAAAGTGCTGCCCCAGGCGAGGAGAGGGGGCAAATGAACAGGTGGTCAGTGTGACTCTGAGTGAAGCCAATCACGTCCCCACACAGATGTGATAGGCGGGACTACTGGACCGTGGACCACACAAACATCGGCAATCTGGAAACCTGCTGTGCAGTCCGAAAGAATTTGGACAGTGGCTCAATTTCCGCAAGCTCTGCACTCTAGCACATAAAAAACTTTACAACAATGAACACAAGGGCTAAAATAGAGACTTTCAAGCATTGATGGGGCATTTATATCTATATCATGTGGACAATGTTGCAATACCGGTTTTTTATGTTTGCGTCACTGTACAAATATTTACGTACTGTAATATACTATTGCAGTAGACTAGGCTAGCTGGGAATGGCCACACCGCTAATGCATAACTAGGCTAGCGAGAAACAGAACTGATATTAGGCGACAGGCAGAGATGTGCAAGCTAACCTGGGCGGGAGCAGGCAGTGAGCAGGCCGCAGTTTGATTAGTGATGCGTAGAGCAGAGCCAGCAGGAGGTTTTAACTGCAGGAAGGGCAAGGGCGGCTTCTAGAAGCAACACACAGTTAGCAATTTGAAGCAAAGAGGCAATGCAAGGCAGCTAAAGGGCAAAGCTATCAGATTCAATCGCAGAGGGCGACCGGGGAAATGTAGCACTAGGACCACATGCCAACTCTGGACCTGGAATCAGTTCAATCAGCAATCCAGGTAGGAATTTTGGGCTTTATTTACAATCATGCATGACTGACTACAGGTCTGAAATGGGTTTAATGTCTTCCACTGACCTCAGTATTAACAAAATAATGTGTGACGCTCCATGCAAGACCACTGAGCAATATTTGTCGTGAAAAATCAAGAAGAAGAGGAACTCTTGAAAATAATGCATTCCAAAGCTTTTATATTACATTCTCAAGCAAGCTACGCGTAACAGATCAGCAGTCTTAAAAGCGCACGGTGAATATTTATCATTTCCGGGGAGCCAGCTGGGCTCGTCTGATTCAATTTGGAGACAGGAATTGGAAATAACTCGCGGCAATTAAACGGGCCCTGGCATTGTGGATGTGTCACTTTCCCCCGGACGCCGCCTAATTGAATTTATCTACTTCCGTTACACACGCGCACCAGCGCATGACTGCGCGGGCGAGAGTATGTAAATACTCGCTCTCCCGAAAAAGTTTCTGAGCGCTGCGATAAGGACCGCTGCTCTAATAAGGAGGGCATGCGGAGGAATGGATTTACCTTGTACGGCCGAAGAGGAATCGGCTTTAGCGCTGTAACGTATTTCTCGATAACAGGAAAGGGAGTGAGGCTATGTATGGAGTCGGGCTGGGCGGTGGGGATGTGGGGTTCGGGGGTGGGGGGGGTATGTGTGGAGGGTTAGTGTAAGGAGGAGAAGAGATGGAGTGAATTTAAGTCCCAATGTGCCATGGAGGTTACAGAGAGGTCAAGCGTGAAAAAGCACACAGGGGAGAACATTATTATCACGTCAATGGTGCTGAGCAAGCAGGCCTGACACTGGAGAGTGTCAAACTGATGTGGGAGGCTAAACGCAAAGTGCTACGGATATTGCTGCTTTATCCCCCGGACTGCCTTATTAATCTGCAATTTGAGAGTTATTGTCACTGCTTAATGCTGTTAACATCCCTAATTTGGAAATAAACATGCATTAGGTGAGAAAATGGTGTGGAACAGAACAAGGCTAATCGTTTTTTGTTATTTAAACAAGGACGGCTAACCCGACAGTAATCTTGAACAACAGCAGTGCAGCGATGGGTGTAGCCACATACTGTCAACATATTGCTTTGGTAGGGAAGATGCATGTAGATCAACATTCAGCTTGTATACTTGCACAAACTTGTACACTCTGCTATAATCATCCTTCAATTGCTATTTTGCAAAAGCATTTATAACATGCTAAATGCATCTAAATATTGGATCAAAAAAACTGAACTAAGTACCAGTATGGATCACAAAAAAAAATAGAAGGCTGCATTATTTGTAATATTTCAGTGAAATATGAATACGCAGAAACTAAGACAGGCAATTGTGAACAGAAATAAAGTAGATGCCCTCCTGTTGGCATGGTAACTCACTCGGGTCCTGTGGATGAGGCTCTGCACCAGGAAGACCATTGGATTTCCCGCCCTACGGATGGCCTCCACGGCCTGCTCGTGACTGGCATCCCTCAGGTCCACTCCGTCCACCTGCAAATGCATACAACAGCGGCTTCACCAAAGAATAAGAAGAGAATAACCTGCACTTAATTTAAACAGATACACACCGTCAGCAACACAGCTTTACCCAAAAACAAACTCAAATATTCCACACTTCAGTAAACAAATACAATTCACACAGCATTTTGCAAGAGCTTCTTGTCCATATGGTGAAAATTTTCCACCAAAATTCATGTAAGCTGCTTGATTAGGGGGTTTAACAGAAAACTGAGTGACCAAAGGGCGAAAACTAGGCCCATAGTCTCAGACTGGGGAGCGTTTCCCGAAATCACAGATGCTAACTTACATAGTTGGGCCCATTGACTGTGAATGGACGACTATGTAAGTTGCTAACTTAGTTAGCAACCACGCTTTTGGGAAACGCACCCCTGGTTGGTACATGGTAGCTCTTTGATAAAACAAGGTAAAAACACCATGTGAAGGAGAAAAAGAAAAAAAAAAAAAAAAATACGAAAAAACTCAAAAATGTAAGAAACCTCAGTCGGAGCTCAGCCATTGAGAGAGAGCCCATCCTTTGCTAGCGGCGTGGTTTACAATACAGTAAATGTAAATGCAACATTCAGCAATTGTAAGCAGTTGTTTATGCATGATAGCACACACAAAAGCAAAAGCACACAATCATTTTAATAATGCAAGGCATAAATAACTAGGAATGGGAATTCTTTTCTTGGTTGAAAGTCGTTTGTAAAGCTGGGAGCCGGAGTAGGGAATAAACTGAATTTTAGTTTGAAGCATTTGCCACCTGTGGCTGGAGCGTGCAGGGATAAATCGAAGGTCGAATGCAAATTTTATGTTCCCTCTGAAGGCCTCGGGTTTTCAAGAATGGACGAGAGTCGTATATCATCAGCTTGTCTGCTTAACGGTGTCACCATCGCCAGCTTCATTATAAAAGCACAACATTTGTTTTTCATGATATTCAGGTCAACAGAGATGTGCAGTAACATGAATAACAGAATAAAACTGAGAAATCTGGGGGAGGCGTTTTACCTGGAACTTATATTCCAGTTTGAAAGACTTTTAGCATTTAAGTTCTTGAGAAATACTAGAGCATTTATGGCTAAGGGCTTGAGAAAAGAGCTAACATTTACGGCAAAGAGCTTGCGATTAAAGGGCTATAGCATTTATGACTAAGAGCTTGAGTAATATGCTATAGCATTTACGGCTAGAGATTGAGAAAAAGCATTACCATTTAAAGCCAAGAGCATGAGTGACGAGCAATAGCATTGATGGCAAAGAGCTTGAGTAAGGTACAGCTTTTACACCTTGGAGCTTGAGTAAAGAGCCATAACTTTTATGGCTAGGAGCTTAAGTGAAGAGCTGTCACATTTGCAGCCAAGAACTTGAGAGACAAGCGATAGCATTTATGGCTAAGACCTTGAGTAATGAACCACAGCATTGAGCTTGAGTAAAGAGTAACAGCATTTATGGTTAAGAGCTTGAGCAAAGAGCAGTAGCGTTCATGGCAAAGAGCTAGAGAAAAGTACAATAACATTTACAGCTAAGAGTTAGAGTAAAGAGCTATCGTATTCATGGCTAAGAGCTAGAGAAAATAGCAATAGCAGTTAGGGCTATGAGCTTGAGTAAGGAGGAGTGGCTTTTGAGGCTCTAAACTTGAGGAAAGGGCATCTAGGGCCCTGGTCCTCAAATCACGGTCCTTGAGGTCCAAGTACTGCTGGTTTTCCACCCTCCCTTTACCTGGGAGTCAGATGTAAAGACAGTCTGGCCAACCAGGGGCAATACGTGTTCATTTACTTACCTGGGATAGAAGAAAACCCGGACTGAATTTGGATTCTAGGTCCAGATTTGAGGATCCTTGATCTAGGGCAATTATCTTGAGAATAGGACTACAGCACTGAACTTGATTTAAAGGCTATAATATTTGAGGCTATCAACTATAGTAAAGAGCTATAGCACTTGGAGCTATGAGCTTGAGTTCAGGGCTACAGTATTTTCAGCTATAAGCTACAGTAAAGAACTGTAACATTTGGATTTAGGAGCATAAGGGCTATAGTATTTGAGGTTATAAACTACTGTAAAGTGCTGTAGCATTTAGAGCTATGAGCAGGACAGGGTTGAACACAGTATTAAATTGAGAGGACGGAGGGTAAGAGGAGGTAGTTCGTGTAAGCAGAGTAAACTATCTAGCAGAGGTTGTATCATTATACAAGATCAGGGGTTTACCACGTAAACATAAAACACTCCTAAAAGTGGAATATGAACAGCAGCTCCATGTTTTACCGGGTGAGCTGATCCAGATAAGAGTTGTTCAACGTCGTGACACATCCCGCCGGGTTTTTCAAACCTGATGCTGGGGACCTCTGGGGTTCCAGCTATAATTATAACCTCTGAATAGTAACGAGCAGCTAATCGTCCTTAATTAATCTGCTGAAGAATAATTTACTTTTAAGGACACATTGTGTCAGAAATAACTATGCATGCCAGGAGGAATAAATATTCTGCATTCACATCCCTAGACCTTTAACCATTCCGATCAACACCCGTCATTTCTGATGTATGACAAGTAATTCCTTCAGAGAGAGGTCAAATTTCTCAATTGGCTCATTTAAAGACTGACAGACAAAATAATTGGTTGTCCAAACTGCTGAAGGGGTGGTCAGCTGGTAACAGAAACTGAATTTATTTGTAAATAAATGAGCCAACTCCTGCATTGCCTTGGAAGGATCGAAAGTATAAATTTATACAGCGGCATTCCATGCGTTTTGAGAAATCGGAGTGCCAAAATTTTGGCTTCGCCAGGGCCAAGTTTGAAATACCCGTCCTCACCCATAATTTGCACCTATGACTAGGGTGTTAAAAGAATCTCTGAGGGGCTGGTTAGTATGCTGTTTATATCTAACCCTCCACAGAATGCATTCACAGGCTCAGTCATTTACACCATTTGGCATTTTTCGATTAAATGATACATCACTGCAAAAGCCTGCACATGTGGCCGCAGCACTAATTGCTAATTGGTCCAATTAAACAAGGGCAATGGGTCGGAACTAAAACCAGCTCAGGCTGACACCCACAGGATTTGCATTTGACACCCCGGCTCGGAGGCACTGGATTGTAGAGCTCTCTGTTTCTTTTGTCTGATACTGAGATGCAGTGGTGTTATAGCAAAATTAGAATGGATTTTCCCTGGAGACAAAAGTAATTTGAAATAAAATCTCCTGCCTAAAGAGGTTGGCAGCATTGCTTCTACACAACATTCACATCAGCAGGCTGAAGTGACTCAAATAAAATTTTTTGGCTTAATGTAACACAAATCTGATGTTTTCAGGGTTGTATGGACACAAAATTCTGATCTTATGTCCGATCTTCAAATCAGAATTGAGCCACTTTCATATGTGGTGGAAGAACGGATACAAAACTGATACGTGGCCATGTGACATGCACGAGAATGGTTGGATCAGAATCCATGTGCCATTGTGCCTATACGCATGTGCTAAGTGCAGTTAATAACCTACTAAAACTAGCCTTCTGGCCTTTTTTTTTGCCTTCAACATTATCACATGCAGCTGAAGTCCTCCAGGACAAATTCCATCCAAACGCTCACTACAAGCCTGTCCATTTTGTCAGTTTGAATCAGGTTTAATACAAGTTTTCTCAGAAACAGAATGTTTTTTGTTGTTAGTGACGCAGACGATTTATACAAAAATGTATCAGTGTGCTTACACCTGCCGTTTGGGAGGGCAGATGTGTTCACATTACAGATGAATACAGGTCACTTGTAATTATAAATATGTACCGTCGGGACAGGCAAATTTGATATGAGCAAAAAATTAGAACTGAAAAATAAGGCTTGTAACGTGAACCTAATGCAAGTCAGCAGGTTGCACAGAGGACCAACTGAAACAGCCCATGAATGAAAACCCATTGCAGTTACAGTATATTAAGATCAGAGATGCTGTTGGACCCGGGAACAAGGCCCGTAGCCCCATACCGCTAAAGGGTAGGTTGCCCCCTGCTCGGTCAAATCAACCGTGAGACACTTTGGATAAAAGCATCAGCTAAATAACTGTAATGCTGAGTGAAACTAGACAGTTGGTTGCGCTCTGGTCGATGTGTATCCCTGGGACCCCGAAAGCAACCACTCCTAAAATCGATAGGCTTCATGACCTCACCATACCCAAAAATGAAATGAATCAGTTGAATTTTTTGTGGCCTTACAAGAAAATCTCTATCGACGCGGCGGCGGTGGACGCAGCATTATAATCGCTGATCCAACAAAGTATCCCCGCCTTGTCATCTGGGGATACAATAACGTAATACAAGTCATATGTCTTCTCGCACAAGCGTTCTCGGCTGGCTACACAAACAAACGCTATTAAATGTGAATTTTCATATTCTTGTTAAATTTGGAAAAAAAAATAGGGCCATATCTAATGCAAGCATTCATATATAGAAAGCCAAGACAGCATGCCTGGCCTCATTATCATGTTTTAAGGGTCATATTCCCCTGTAGCACCACTTCCTGTAGACTCCTGTCAATGCAGGAGAACAGATATAGCCCTGTTTCTCCTCAATTCTCAGTCAATCCAGGTTTGCTCAAGTTTATCAGGCATTTGATAGCCGATAGAGCTGAAGTTGTGAGAAACAGCAGTGCTAGATCATGGTTTCCATGCACTAATTGAGCAGTGCCTTATTAATGCATCCTTTAAATAAAACAGAACCAAATTACCACTTGGACCATCACTGGTCTCAAACACAAAATGAATCGTGCATCAGTATCATTAAAATTCTTTGCATTGTCTTTTTTTCACTGTCACACTAAAACTTCTGCTGCAGAATTAGACCCTCTAAGTGGATCTGATTACAACTTATCAATGCTTAAAATAAAGGACGCGTTTTAAAATTATCAGTCGAATAAATATAACAAACGATGCCAGGGAACAACAGAAAATAAAATCGGAACTACTTTGCTGGGGATTGCTATTTTCAGAATAGCTCAAGCTGAGCACCTATCTGCAGGTGTTTAATTTTTGCATGAGAGGCCCTTATCTGTTCGACACTTGCCCTCTTAACTCACAAAATACAATGCAAGTGCGACAGTTTCTTCACAAACACAGTTTGAGAAGCTGATTCTCGCAGCGAAGGGGAAACGTGAAGTCTTTAATAGTCTCATTTAACAGCAAGCCAAGTTTAAGGAGGCATATTGATAGAAGCCAGGCTAATTACAGTAATCACTCCAGGAGCTCACTGAATAGACCAAACCCCGGGGTTAAACTGACAGTGAATATCACAGCCGAGCCGACTGTCGCTATTTTTGCACCCATGCCTTTCGCACTTGCTGTTTACACCCACTAATTGTTCGTTTTTTGCGATTTCTCCCCAAATTTCTGTGAGAGATGTTCTACTGGTGGTATTAACCCCCTAAACTCGAATTTTTCATTGAAGTTTTTCCCAAAAGCAGGTTCTGAGTCAGAAAAAGCATTTTTGCATGTAGCTGGACAATGTCACATACATATTTTGCAAATACTATTTGCAGCATTTTTCACTGAAGCTGCGTTACACGGATATTGACAGAAATATTCAAACCCAGGATGCCGTGCTTTTATGGCTGCAGCATGACATCAAACAGAAAATATCTAGATCTTGTGCATAATTTTATGCCCATTTCCCTGTAATTCAACAGGAATTCATTGGGATTGTTGGAAACCTTGGGATTTCCGCCAGAATTTAAAATAGGCCTGAAGTTCCACAGGTTTGAATACAGCAGCTGCATTTGATGGACCCATATATGAGCCCCTAAGTTAAATGGGGTCAACCCTCCAATTCTTTCTTTTCATGTACTCTAACTGTCAAATGCTGTGAACACTGAAAGAGAAGCATTCCAAAAATACTTGAATTCTGACATTATGATAATAGTGATGATGATGATGATGATGATGATGATGATGATGATGATGATGATGATGATGACGTAGATGATGTAGATGATGATGATGATTATAATTTATTATTATTATTTAGCAATGCAGTAAGTTGCACTAGACTGAGGCCTTTCCGTGTGGCGTATGCACATTCTCCAGGCACCCCTGTGAGCTTCCTCCCGCATTTCAAAGGCATGTATGTCAGATGAACTTGAGTTTCTACATTGCCCATAAGAATGAATGAGCGAGTGAATGGAGCGTGTACCATTGAATGGAGTGGCTTAATTATCCATGCTGTGTTACTGCCCCTCACCCACTGCATGCAGGGACAGGCTTTAACCCCACCGCCAGCCTGACCAAAAATAAGCGAATAAGATAACTGATGGATGGATGGTGATAAGGAAAAGCACCTCCACAATCCTGTCTCCGGTCTTCAGTGTTCCATTACGGCCGGCGGGACTGTCCTCCAGGATGTGCTTGATGAAGATGCCTCTCATCACTTCTCCGTTGCTAAGGCGACTGCCCATGCCGCGGCCCCCAACAATGCTGATGCCCAGTGACTTGCCTGGCTCTCGGTACAGCTCCACCCTGTGAACAATGGGTGACAATCTACGTGCACAATCTTTCACAACCCCCTTCCCCCCATCCACTACATTCCCACAGATACCCCTCTTTATCACTTGGGATAAGGAGCTAAAAATGAGAGTGTGAATCCAGTGCTGGGGCACTCTAGCGGACCAACTGAGACCCTGTCATGTGAACATCAAGTGTTTCACTGGGATCCACTCAAGCGCACTACGCTGGTGTGCTGCTTTAGTAAATCACTGTAGTATGCTGCTCTGTTGAGTCTCTCTTGAGCACTGTTCTAGCATACTATTCTAGCGTACCACTCCAGTAAGCAGCTGTAGCAAGCCACTCAAATGTGCTGCTCTAGTGTGCCTCCCTAGTGCAGTGTTCAGCATACTATTTTAGTGTTCTACACTATTGTGCCTCTTTAGTGCACTGTGAGAACATACTATTCCACTGTGCTGCTCTACTGCGCCTCTCTAGGGCATTGTTTGAGCTTACTATTCGAGTGTGCCAATCTAGTGCACTATTCTGGAGGCCGCCTGCATGCCACACTGCCTATGTATATGGGGAGGGGGTCACTCACTGCTGCTGAACCTGCTCTAGCACTCCAGTGTGGAAATTATACTCGCTACTGTTTAACCAGTTTGCGGGGGGGGTACTCACGTCCTGGGAAGGCTCCAGTTGCTTGAGGCTGCAGCACTTTGAAGTGCACTCTCCTCCCCTTCTCCATCCTCTCGCTCCGGAAGCTCTGGGATCTCACAGCTATTAACCACACACACAAAAAAACCACACACGCCGAGATGTCAGTTATACAGACCCCCCCCAAGCCACACATGTCCCCGCACGACCGCAGAATTTCCCCCAAACGACCTTCCGTCGAGTACATTAAAGCACAGCCACCGCCGCCACCGGTGCTTGCGGTGTTTCAGCCGGCCGTACGTCTCGCCTGGGAGAGAGTAACCTTTCAGGCCTCCGATTGCATTGGAGGGAGTTCCACCTTGAAACTAATCTCAAAACAAAATGGACGCTGAGTGGAGCTGCGCTCGACTGCTGCGCCATCAGCTACGAGCAACAAGCCAGGGGTGCGTTTCCCCAAAGCACAGATGCTAACTTACACAGTTGGGACTACTGACTGTGAATGAACAAACTATGTATGTTGCTATCTGCTCTTTCGGGAAACACACCCCAGGTAAACCAAGTCTCTCGCCTTGAAAGAATGCAGAAGACAGTTTACGCACCTCATTGGTTTTTAAGAAAACAGTGAGAAAGATAATGCAGCACTAGTGCTCAATGTGCTGTAAAAACACCTAGAAGCTTCTGTTTTAAATTTGTGTTCCACGATTCCTACCTTTTTATGGGGATTAATGGGCAAACAGAGCTAAACAAAGGTTAGCTTTATTTTTTATGCCCCTACATGACTAATATTAGCATTTACCGTGCCCATACAAACAAATATACCAGCAAAAAACACTGAATTGAAGGACAAATATGAACATGCCATTTAGATTATCTGTATGACCCTTAGTACAATTCATAAACTGTAACTGAGACAACTGATTACGGAAAGTGACATAACTAATAATTCAAATGTAATGCTTCCATTGTGAATGTGAGAAACATGCTTGGGTCTGACGATCTACCAGATTGATGATAATTTAATTTATGAAAGAAATAGAAATGGGCATGGGTATCAGTGCCAACCACAAGATCACTGCTCCTTGCTGCCAAGCCCCAGAGCACTATTTAATTAAATGGTTTAGGGTGGTAATTGATTCTTTCTAACACTGCTCGAGCATATTTTTAATTGCAGTATAATGACTTGAACCATTTTTAAGTTGACACTACTCATTTCATCCATTTCATAAGGGTGCCATTCAGCCTTAAAAGTTCAAGCTTGGTCACACCTTTAACTTCACAATACTTAATGAAACCATTGCCAACCTGCTAATATTTTCACATTAACCCCAGTCCTGCCGCTCGCCGATATATGGAGGATCCACATTTGTTTCCCCATGTGCCGGCTGTCGATATATCATTCCCCGGAATCTATTTCCCTGTATGCCAGTCCTAGATAAGCATTAGCCAAGACGCAGGACTAGGGTTAAAAACTATTTCAAATATTCAATTAATTGCTATCTTCTTGGGGTGACATTTTTGGAATGACATCAAAATCAGTGTTTTCAGACAGTTTTGTCCCTAGTCTTTTTCTTGTTTCCCCAAAAATGTTATCTCCAGTTTATCTTCAAATAAAACTAACGTTTTATTTATTTTTTCTATTCAATAATGTCAGTCTGAATAGAACTCTGGTATTTTAAGGGCAAAAAATAACTTTTGTGACAACCAGTGACCACATATGGCACTAATCCATCCACCTGATCTTCAATTGTGATAGAATTTTGGCAGAGGATCTAGAGGGGCTCACCTTGTAGGTGGAGGAGCATCGGTGATGAAGATGTTCTCGCTGGGACGTTGCAGTTGGAGCCTGTACTCCTCTAGATACTCAGCTGGGATATAGGTAATGCTGGAACAGAGCGCGGGGCAAATGAGCAACCATAAATGCTCCACTGGATAGCTTATACATTACAAGCACACAATCAGAATGCTCACACGGTCAACAAAAACACGCACTGAAAACATAATTGTGAGCTCACCAAGAGTAAACCGCAAAATAAGTTGTCGTCATCGTCATGTTTTGTGTACAGCTTATTTATGAATTGTGTGTTCATACCAATATTTGTCACACCAGTGGCTACAATGGCCTTCGCAAGGCTTTTTTATGCATATACACAGGTGAGAAAAAGTATTTGCCCATTTCCCTCTTTCTTCTATTTTTGCTGATTGGTCTTACTTAAATATTTCAGATGATCTAACTAATGATAATATAAGATAAAGAGGACAAGAGTACACACAAAATGCAGCTTTCATCTGATTAATTCACTTATTGAGGGTAAAAAGTAATTCAAAAACAATATCGTGAAAAAATAACTGCCTCCTTAAACCTCATGACTGGTTACGCCACCCTAGGCAGCAACAACTGTAATCAAATATTTGCGATAACTGGCACAGAGTCTTTTACAGTGGAGGATAACTGGCACTGAGTATATCGCTGAGGAGGAATTTTGGCCCATAATTTCTTGCGGAGTTGGACGGTTTTCGAGCATGGACTGCCAGTTTAAGGCCATGCCACAACATCTCAATCGGATTCAAGTTAGGTCTTTCACTAGCCTCTCAAAAACCTTCATTTTGTTTCTTTTGGGCCATGTGAGGTGGTGGACTTCCGATCATTGTCCTGCCGCATAACCCAACTGCTCTTGAGCTTTAGGTTATAAACTGATGGCTAGATATTCTCCTTCAGGATTTTCTGGAAGAAAGCAGAATTCAAGGTTCCATCAATTATAGCAAGTTTTCCAGGTCCTGAAGCAGCAAACCACTGTTTGACTGCTGGTATGGTGTTCTTATTGTGGAATACTGTGTTGACTTTATTCCAAATATAACAGGACCCATGTCTTCCAAAAAGTTCCGCCTTTGACTCATTAGTCCCCAGAATATTATCTCAAAAGTCTAGGGGGTCATCAAGATGCTTTTTCGGCGAATGTGAGACAAACCTTTCTTTTTACTTTTTTTGGTCTGCAGCGGTTCAGGCCTTTCAAGTCTCCCATGGATGCCATTTCTGCCCAGTCTCTTTCTTATTGTGGAATCATGAACACTGAACTTAACTGAGGCAACTGAGGCCTGTAGTTTTTTAGATATTAGTCTAGGTTCTTTTGTGACCCGGAGGAGTCATTGATGCACTTTTAGGTTGGCTGGCCACTCCTGGGAAGATTCACCACTCTTTCAGGTTTTCTCCAACTGTAGATAATGGCTAACACTATGGCCTACTGCAGTCACAGAGTATTTGGACTGACTGTGTAACCCTTCCCAGACTGACTGATATCAACAAAGTTTTTTCTCATCTATTCTTTAATTTCTTTAGATCACAGCATCATGTGCTTCTTTTTGCCTACTTTCGATTAGCAGACAGATTTTAGTTGAGTGATGCTAAGATTCAATAGGGCTGGCAGTAACCATGCCTGAGTGTGTCTCCAGAAATTGAACCCAATCGTCAATCAAATATTTTTAATTGATTTATTTCGAAAAAAAGGGGGCAGTTACTTTTTCAAATAGGGTCAGGTAGGATTGGACTGCTTCTGTTCTTCAATAAATGAAATCTCCATTTAAAAACTGAATTTTGTGTTTACTAAGGTTAACTTTGTCCCATATTAAAAGTAGTTTTACTATCTGAAACATTTAAGTATGACAAATATATACGAATATTAAAAAAAAAAAAAAAATTGGGAAAGGGGCGAATACTTTTTCACAGCATCGTATGCATATTTTTCCGTGGACTTCATTTCGATAATACCTTGGATATTCTCAACATTCCTATTTAAATGCCGCAGATGGTCTAGACTTTGTATTCAGTCATGCTTCAGAGCACCACATTGAAATATATGCAACAATATCATATTATTCAAACACTTTCTGTTGCTGGCCAAGGTTGTATGGATTATTCATAAGTATTTAAAAAAAAATCATAAATAAACTTTTTTTGGATATTCATTGACATCTCCGTTGATTTATTAATTGGACCTTACTAAATATACATGACATTTTGAACTACATTTACTAAACTAAAAGAGCACCTCCATCATCAGATTCTGTTGTATGCTTATTTAAAAATGTAATACGGAAATATGCCAATACAATTTTTGAAAATTTGTAAACATTTTTTAATACATGCATCAGATATAACCAACCCCGGCCCCAGAGACACACAGGGCCTACTGCGTTCTGTTTTCAACAAAAATACAACAATAAACCCAAGCAATTCAACCCAAAGAAACCAAATTTTCCTTTAAGCGACCAATAAACTGCCCCATGACAAAACCCCCAAAGACTCTGAAGCTATTCAAGAGGCATGTGGGTCAGCTTTGACATTCACAGTCAAGGGTGTATATACATTTTGTTTGGATGATTGCAACAGGCAAAACTGTACAGCACACTGACACACTAAAACAAAGACGACAGATCTGATGGAAGGGACAAGATGCACATCACTGCATGCACACGCAGGTGGAGACACTGGCCCTCCGAATGCACCTCTGGTACTATTAAGCCAAGAATCCACAAATTCAAAAAAATTAGTGAGAGATGACAGACTATGTGAGACACATTAAGTGCAAACCTCATCACAAAAAAAAAATGGCCCCAGGAAGTCTTAAAAACACGCGGGCGACAAATGGAAAGTTAATGGAAAAAGGGACCGTGGTTAGTTGTGAGGGGTGTCTGTTGTGAGGTTTATCCAGATAATGGATGGATTCACAGGTCAGCCGTAATCTTTGAAAATCTGCAATGTGACGCACCAGTGATACTCTATTCTCTAAACAAAAGCTACACAAAAACTATATGCAAAACTAATGTTTAAATGTACAGCACAAGAATGTATGAACAGTGAATTCATCTGGATCCAGGCATAACTAAGAGATCAATATTTTCCAGCACACACGTTTAAGTTAACTCAATTAAATTCAAATAAAATTGTTATCGAATGACCTGATCCTAGGTCCTGCAACCTCTGACACTTCAGTGACATTTTGACTAATAGTTTCCAGTATTGGAGAGGAAATGCTCCAAAATAGCTTTTTAAGCTTGCAACTGTGCTAACAGACCCCAACACATGAAGGCAGAACAATTTAATTTTCCATTAGTTTTCTTGGTTGACATTCAGCAGTTGCCTCGACAAGCGAAATTTGAAAAGGGTTTATCGCTTTGAAAAGGAAACAATTGCGCTCCAGTAGCAAAGTTGCCAAGTCAAAAAAAAAAAAAAAATAAATCCCTGGGGACTGTTTCCCTGAGGACTGCGTGTTGTGTGTTGTTCCCTTCAAAAATGAAATATACTTCAATATTCTGTAAATATACACACTCATAGCTCTAAATGCAAATTCGATAGCACTGCATTTTAAATAGAAACAATTAACACTAATAAGATTTTTTGTTTTGAAATGTTGCTACTGTATTATATGTACACATATCCTAATCTTTTCAGTACATTGCATTTCCTCCATGGATTGGTTTGGAATCATCTGGATAAAGCTCATTGGGTCAGACTGGCTCCCCAAGCCTGCTGCACAAACAGAACTCATAGCGATGACATCACAATGACCCGACTCAAGGTAAGAGAATAAAGCAGGAGAGGGGCGCATTGAGCACACTGTTAGCTTGGGCCGTTAGCCCATTAGCCATACTCACACATAATAGGGGCACTGCTCGTCGTCCGCAGCGCAAGAAGATCTACATAATACAATACAATACACCACAATAAGCTTCTGAGAAGAGCCCTTCAAGTGTACATCCCAGATTGGTTTCAATACAATTAAAATTAAATGTCAGCCAAGAGCTCAAACCGCATGGAATAAGCACGGTAAGTAAAAAAGCGCTACCCCCAGCTGTTTTTAAATGATTATGAGTTGGCTGAGTGCAAAAGCTGACTGAGAACATAAGGTTCAGTCACATCCTCGAAGTTATGGAGGCCCTGGCCAACTAAGTGCTTTACAGGACGTACTGCAGCACGTGATACTTAATCCTGGACTGAAGAGGGGAACCGATGCGGTGCAAAAATTCAGTGCATACAAAGACTCTGACATACAGCATCTGGAGACAGTGCTGTGAAACAGACAAGACAGCTTGATATTTTAGTCTGGATGGTTTATTTGGTTATGCCATGAAAACAAGGCTGTAATTTCAGAGTAGAAGAAGGTAAACTGGGGAATATTTCAACAATAGGATGATCCAAATGTTTAATACAGCTGAAACATACAGTGCAGTTAGTAACATTTGGACTACGATAGCAAGTTGAAATAAAACAATGAATTCTGGTTTGAATGTAATGAGACTGTTTACATAAACACTAGGTGATCTTGGGAATTAAGCAATTCTAATACAAACTTAATGTCCATACCTACGCACTTCACTGAAATTTGTTTTTTAAGGGGGTGTTTTGGATTTTTTTACTTCGAAATTCACAGTTTGTATTCTAACACTTGAATGTAATAGTAACCTGCAGCGACTGTTGGATCAGCAGCAGAATATTAAGAAAATGAGCGATCTTACTCATTTAGGGGTCTTTAGTTGTGTGCTATAATTTGTGTTGTAAGATATTACATGAAATTTCTACAGTAAAAATTCAACTCAAAGGACTACTGCATCCAGTACTGTGCTTAGAGACATGGATTAGTTGAATCAGGTCCCAAACGTCTGAAGCTATGATTCATTCATGAACAAGAACTCTTGCTCCAAACCACAATCCGCCAGCCCTCACCTGATGTCTGGCCCAATGAGAGAATGCCTGCGGAGCATAGCGCGGGCCTGGGCATTGGTTAGGTGGGTGGTGGGCTCGCCGTTGATGGCCAGAATGCAATCCCCCACGCCCAACCGCCCATCGCGGCTGATGGAGCCGCCGTGGATGATGCTGCGGATGAGCATGCCCGAGCCATCCTTCACCGAGCTCACCGTCATCCCTGCAAAACAAAGCAGGGTTTACACAGGAAATCATCACACAGTGTGCATCAGAGCTACACTGGGCTCCAGATATACAATAAGCCTCACAGCTATACTAGGCTTCAGATGTGTGCTGAGTGTCAAAAATACAGTGAGGTTCAGACCTCTGCTGGGCTTCAGAAATGCAATGAGCTTCAGAGTGGTCTGGGCTTAGGAATCAGCTTCAGAAACAGAGACGCATAGTTATAAATGGCTTCAGAAATAAACAGGTACTCACATATGTATGGCACCTCAGAAATACACTGGGCTTCTGAGAACTGATGGGTTTCATTACTAAACTGGGCTTTATGACTAAACTGGGCGTTAGGACTATCCAGGGCTTTAAAACTAAACTGGGCTTTACAATCATAGTTCTACAAAAACAGACTTTGCCCCCTTCCTGATGTTCTCTGTTTTCTGCTTATTTGTCACATTGAAAAGCTTCAGATCACCCAAGTAAAATAGAAGACACACTTGGGCATGATTACTGCCAGCCCTGTTGAATCAACATCACATAAATAGAACCTCTTTGGCAATGTGAAGTTCACAAAAAGCAGCACGTGATGCCACAATATCAAGAAATCCAAGAAAAACAAAGTCACTGACATCTATCAATCTGGAAAGGGTCATGGAGCCATTTCTAAGGCTCTGGGACTTCAGTACATCACGGTCAGAGCCACTGCGTACAAATGGAGACAACTTGGAACAGTGGTCATCCTTACCAAGAAGAATAGGCCCACCAAATTTCCTCCAAGAGCACAAAGACGACTCATGCAGGAGGTCTGATGAACCAAGATTTACATCTAAGGACCTGCAGGCCTTGCTGCGCCTCAGCAAGGTCAGTGTCCAAGATTCCACGATAAGAAAGAGACTGGGCAAAAATGGCATTTCATGGGAAAGCTCCAAGATAAGTACCACTGCTGACCAAAAACAACACAAAGGCTCATCTCACATTTGTCAAAAACACCTTGATGACCCCCAAGACTTTACGGATAATATTCTGCAGACTGGTGAGTCAAAAGTGGATGTTTTTGGAAGAAACAGGTCCCATTACTCTGGCATAAAGCTGACACAGCATTCCACAATAAGAACATCATACTAACAGTTAAATGCTGCAGTGGTAGTGTGGTCTGGGGTTTTTTTATCTAAGGACCTGGCAACTTGCCATAATTGATGGAACAATGAATTTTACTCACAACCAGAAAATCCTGAAGGCGAATATCCGGCTATCAGTTTGTGACCTAAAGCTCAAGGGCAGGTGGGTTCTGCAGCTGGACAATAATCTGAAGCACACAAGCAAGTCCACCTTTGAATGGCTCAAAAGAAACAAAATAAAAGGTTTGGAGTGGCTTAGTCAAAGTCCAGTAATTAAGTTTAGGTGGGCAATTTTTTTTTTTTTTTGAGTAATCTAGGTGTTGAACTCTTTATCTTCAATAAATGAAACTATTATTTTTAAGCAGCTTTTGTGTTCACTCATGTTGTCTCTGCCTTACATGAAAATGTGTTGGATGATCTGAAACATTTCAACATTTAAATAAGGAAAAACAGAATAAATCAGGAAGAGGCAGAAACTTTTTCGCAGCGAGGAGAACTGGGATTTGGAACAGCACAGGTTTTCATAATAGCAGTATACTGGGCCTCAGAATAAAGACCATTCTGAGCACCCAAGCCCAATGCCAGAGATGTGGTAGCAAACATTTTTTGATTAACATTAGTAATTTGTGTTCAGGCATTTGAAAGTTTAAAATGAAACATTTTTGAGCAAATGATTCTGTCATCAATGTGTTGATAATTGAAAGTGTGTGTATGGGTGTGTGATTAATTCCTGAAAATGAAATTAAATATTGAAAATGTTTGTACATGTCTAGACATTAACAAGTCTTTTGTATCTATTAATGTGAAGCATAGTCATAAAATGATAGTGAGAGTGTCTGCTGAAACTTGAGAGGAAGCAAAACTACAGTCCCGGTGTTCTTCTGTAAACATACTGGGAAGGAATTCCAACAGAAAACCAATAACTTACCCAGACTGGAGTTGCCCTTGACGACGGTAATTGTCCTTTCGAAGGCACTTCCCGTGGTGGTGAGCTGTTTATCTAAGTCCTCCATGGGGCTGGATTCCACACATACCTCTTCTGTCTACAGCACACACCACAGAGGGTCGCACTGTTACTGATAAACAACACTACGGGGAGCGTTATCATCACAGATATACTGAGAAGTGATAATGCTTCTAAAATAATTTCAAGTACATTCAATTCTCATCTAGGTCAAGCACTGTTTTCTCACTAATTTAACACTTTGGATGCAGGTGAAGTCTCAAAAACAACCCCGCAGATACCCAAGTTATTATAAGAAAAATGTACAGACATGAGAAACAATACTACTGTCCAGGATACCAGTGAGAAGAAATGAAACTCAGTAATCTAGAGGAATCTCACTGGAGTCTCAAGGTTGAAGAATTTCGAGTAATTGTTTGACGCAGGTTTTATTAAAATGACAAACAACATTATCCGGCTATTACAGGATTCTGTCTGGTTGACAAGCAAGAGCAGACTAGACTCGAACAGATAAATGAAAGAGGCAGAATGCAAGCAGTACTTCTCAAGATTATTTTCATAAACGTAGCTCACAACACAACAAACAATCAATCACAGGCTTATTAATAATATTCAGGCATTCTATTGGAGGACAGTTCGAGGGGATTAGTTAGGGATTCAGGGAGCACAACTTGAGATTTAGCGACAGGTTCTGATTTTGCTATCCAAAAACAGTCTCATCTCTGCCATTTAACTGCACAAACAATTGTAATATATTTTACACAAAGGGCTTGTATCATACGCATACACAAAGCACTGGACAGAGTTAAGGATTCGAAAAAAGACAATAATCCGCAAAATCAGATAAGAAATTTTACCACTAAAAAGAGCTGATAGAGTACATAAAATTTAAAGTTTATCATAGGATCTGATATTTATCCTTTGAGTACATAATTTAATTCCACACGTGTTTTTCTACACGACAAATAAACCCAATAGAGAACGTCTATTAGTCCTGAAGAGCTGATTTGTTAAGTTTTCACAACGAATATGTTTATTTTAGGTAATTTAATAACAATGTATAACAATTCCTCCAGTTCTCCTCATCCCCAGGAGGGCTTATCGTTACGAGTGGCGATATCTCTCAAGCAGGAAACACTTTTCACAACAGACCTCTGGAGCCACTTTGCTGGCACAATAGACTTCAAATCAATTTTGAATTGGCAGGACTGGGATTCATGCGCAATGGTAGCAGCAGGCAACACATTAAGCTGTTTGGCATGTATAGACATCTCGGTGAGGGGGTTGATTACCTTTACAAAGTCGTCCACGAGGGGGTGGTTTGCGAAGTCCTCCTCTATAATTGGCCCAGGAGATTCTCCCGCTCCGAAATGGAGCTTCATCTCAGGGAAGACCTCTGCGGCCACAGCTGCATCTACAAGCTCGCGTTCCTCGTCACGGCCACCTGAGGGCGCCACCTGCGGCACGGCGCGCCGTTCTGACTCGGTCGCCTCGTAGCCGAGCTGGAGCTGCGTTTCGCTGAGGGAAAGCGGGAGGGCCTCAGCTCCCCAAGGATGAGAATAAACGACCATATTGTCGTCGGGGGAAAAGGGCTTGGCTCGGTCAGTGAATCCGCACATCGGATCGGGGAACGCCGGCTCGGAAAACAGGTTCTCCAGAGTCGCATGCTGGACGAAAAAAACCACACCGCATCACCGGGTTATGCCCCATTACAATTGCAATCATGCAATCCCACAATTAGTACAGCTCCTTGGCCTCCGCTAATAGCAACCAGCCCTCTCTGATTGGCCAATGCCGGCCATTGGGGAATAGTTGTAAACTTAATTGATCCCGCTTTAGAGCGTGAGGCGGTTGAATCGGCATCTCTGTGGAGGTGATGCAATATAGTCTAAGACTATGAATCACGGTGCAGATTCCTCCAGCGTCCTGAAGGTAACAATAAAAGGGAATAAAGAAGGAAAATAAAATCCTCAGCACAGGGACTTACTACAGTAAATCTGGGATATTACACAGGCTGCGAGCAAGGCAGCTGCGGAGTGAGAGCCGCGTAGCACAGAATCCTCCCCTTTCAGGAGATTTTCAGCTTTTAAGAGATTCTCTGCGGCCTTCTTCATCTCGGGTTCAGTTTTGAAGAGGAGTCTCGCAGTCTGAGTTTGTAACTTTCAGACAATTTCACGAAAATTCATAAACTCGCGTATGGCACAAGCTCTGATGGAATTTGGCAGCGGAACTGCGTGTAAGAGAGGGAGGGAAAAAATCCTGGAACAGAGCACACAAAATCTGCAGCCAACTGTATTTGTGCAGGCAAAACTCATCAAGGCGGACAGTGTAACAGTGTACAAACTCCACACATCAGCATGCAGGTCAAAGGAATTCTGTGATTGCAAATAATTACAACAAACAGAGAAAGACACAAGGAAGGAGCCGAAAATATAAATTTTGTCAACTTTCTCATCTGACTGTTCATTTAAGTCATGCAAACATTTGTAGATTTAATATAGGACAGTGGTTCCCACACAGCAGGAAGTAATGTGTGGTGGCAGACCGGGGGGAGGGTACATGCTTTCTATTTTGTTGAGCGGGGGGAACGTTTGCCTTTCCTTTTGTTGACAAGAGGAGTATGGCAATAATATCGAGCGGATAATTCCAGTATTTTTTATTTTACCAGTTTTTTTTTCCTTGCGCACACGCAGATGAGAACGCAATACAGAAAATCGCGTTGGAGCGGTATCAATTTGTGGCGGTCCGAGTTCATTCTGTGGCGGCCCGCCACACAATGGTCTATGTGTGGGAAACCCTGTAGGATGAATTTCAAATATACATACAGAATGTATCAAATGTCAATATACATCAATTAGGCCCCGTCCACATGTAACCGGATATTTCTTTTTTCCAGAAAAAAAAAAATTCTGTCCACATGACCCCATTTTATAAAATATATCAGTCCACATGAGAACGCAACAACAGCTACAAACACTCAGATCAAGTATTCTTGGCCAGTAGGTGGCGATAAGGTCTACACTTAACAGTACAATATGAGAAGAACATCACATAACACAATAGTGGGCTTGAGCAAAATGAGGTGTGACATCACCATTTTGCAAAAGCTCCATTTTAGATGTCCACACGGATACACACAAACCGGCATTTTAGAAAATCTTCACTTTAGAATGTGTTTAAAAAAATCTCCCTTTTAGCGGCCAAAAGCGCTGTTCATGTGCAGACAATCCACAAAAACGCACAGAAAAATATCCGTTTTCAAAAATATCCATGTACGTGTGGACGGGGCCTTAAAGTGATGGGGCATTTCTTACAGCAAAATTGAAATAGTACTTCCTTGTGCTCCGGTTCAAACAGATGCATGCATGTCAGTATTGTCTCAGCAGTCCGGAACGTTCTGACGTCTGTTTGTTAACTGGCAGAGACAGGCTGTCGTACCTCTGGTGCTGATGCCTGCCCGGACATCTGGAAATCCAGATCGGCTCCACACGCACTGCCGTGGAGGGCCAGCATGGACGCGTGGAAGGTGTCATCCTCGCCTTCCGAGAAACGCCCATCAAACGCCCTCTCATCAGTCAAGTCCGCCTCGACAGAGTCGATCTGAACAGCAGGAAGTGGGAGAGCGCGAATAAGAAAAAAAAGCAGATGCGAGGGAAAAAAGCGTGGCCATCAGCTGCTCAGAGACACCGGCCGTGATTGATGGACGAGGAACGTGGCACTGAAAAACAACAGCCGCCTGTCGAGGAGGAGGACGTGAGAAGGAAGCTCTCATATAGACTTTTACATAGAAAAAAAAAAAAAAAATCATGCTCTTAATCTGACATCACATATCATGTACGTAACCTTTGACCTGTGAATAAAATGTGGCTTTGAGAGCAGGAGACAGCCCAGCTGTTCCAAAGCTTTGATTTACTACAGAGAGCCCGGCGTGTCCCGACAGGCTCTGGCCCAGATTCAGACAACATCTGTAGCCTGACTTTGACTTACAAACGTGAGTGTTCCAGGGTTCTTCTTTCAAATTCAAAAACACAGTCGATGTCAGCAATTTCTGAAACACTCACCGCACAGTGCCTGTGAAGTATAAAAAAGGAAGAATAAAGCTCCCTCGCTAGAAGGTCAGATAGATGTAAGGGTGCATGTTGATCAGGTCCAGACTGTATCCTGCAGACACACATGCATTGAGCTTGAATTGCTGGGTGTGCTTATGCAGGCAAACTCCATGTGTGCCATCGTGGTTTTTCATTTCAGGGTCAGTCTAATTGGTTTTGTCCAGTATTTCTGAACCACATGGTTTCATAACCTTGTCTAGACAGCAATGATTCAACAGCAGGGCCTGCAGGACCTATGTTTAACCATTTATTTAGGCCAGTGAGCACTTTGCAATTCTAGCAGTTCCAGAATTCCGGTGAAGACTTCACATTAATGGAATTGTGGGTAATGTAGTAAAAAGGAGGGGAGATCGGGTGGGGAGACTGACCCTTGCCAGTTCTGCATGGAAAAGTACAGCCCCTGCTAGCTCCTCCTGGTCGACCAGCAGGACAGGGAGGGCAATGGACTGGGATTCGAACTGAGAACGGGACTGGACCCCTGCAGAAGGGACGAGCTGCAGAGACAGGCGTGAAAGAACAAGGCCAGTCTCAGTCCAGCCAGAGCAATCTGAAAGCACCTGGACAGTGACAAGATTTCCGATTTCTAGTACTGTGTTCCAGCATGCTGGCTTTAAATCAATGAAAATGAGCTCCCAATTGAGACTTCCAGCCTCAATTTACAGTTATTCCCATCCATATGTTGCAAACAATGAAGGAATTGTATCAGTTTTTATGGCAGCCCGTGTCACTGTCCAAATGCTTATGGACCGCAATGTCTTTACACTCAGTTCATTACCTCTGCCAAGGCTAATACTGCGGTAGCAGCATGCTAGTACAATAGGATTTTGTGAAAGTTAAATTTGCTTTAGAATGGATCAGGTTTTGAAAAAAAAATCCGATGATGTATCCCTATTTCCTCATATATGATTTTGATTTTATTAAGGTGAATTCATTGTGAAAGTTGATAGTACTATTCTGTGAGAAATGTTTTGAATTTTATTGATTAATTTGTTTTTGTTTAATTGATTTGGTGAATAATGCACAGAGAGAGAAAAAAAAAACAAAGCACCAATAGCAGACCGGACTACACAAGCATGAAAGCACTGAACTTTTTGGCTGCGAAAGGACAGTGGAAACTTCGGAAGCCCAAAACCCAACTGACAACACCACTGAATACGTGACACTCCATAATCAAGATTCTCCGAAGAAGTCTGTCAAAAATCAATTTCAGAGGGCAGAGAATAGCAAATGACTTATGTTACTCTACAGAGAGAAGGAAAGGTTGCAGAGAATCGCAAACACAGTGGAAGCAAGTTGCTTTGCATTTCTCAACTAACATGAAAAGCAGGGCCCTTTGAGAGCATCGGGAAAAGTGCCTGGAAAAAAAATAAGTAGCAATTTCAATCAAGAGAAGCACAGCAGCTGCTGCCAAGGCTTGAGATGTTAGCTCATGATTTTAATACTGCACATGATTTCGTCAGCATTAACATTTAAAACCAGTCGAATAATGAAACTTACAAGACTGGTTGCTGCAACACATATAGACACTATTTCTCTCGCTTTCTCTCTTGCACACACCTACTACACGAACTTAAAGCTGCAAAAACACACACGCACACTTCTAAGCCCAGACAAGTAACGTGAATCTCTGTTTTTTCGCACAGAATAGATCTAGTTCCTTACAGGCAATGGCTTGGCCACCCCGATGCGGACCGTCCCCAAAGGTGCCCCTTTCAGTGCCTGCACGGCATCCTCCAGGCAGGCATCACCTAGGTCTGTGTCGTTCACGAACATTAGCCGGTCTCCCGGCAGCAAACGGCCGTCCAGTTCCGCCACGCCATCGGGGACCAGCGAACGGATAACGATCACCGTCTTGGCAGGATCCACAGGGTCCTGAGAACAGTGACAGAGTACAGCGCATGCATTGCGGCTCATGAACTTGTGCGATCTAAGTATGAAGAACTTGACGGTTATTTGCAAGGCAGAGTCAATTCAATTTGAATTCAATCAACCTCACTCTCATTCAGTTCATTATATAATAATTTAACAGAACAGTATGAACAAAAAATGATAAATATTGCCACTTATTAAAACATGACAACATACCATAAAACATGAAGATAACTTGGTCACCTTGCCGTATTGAGACCATGTGGCTCTCAACGCAAGTCTGTGCTGAAATGAACTAAAATATTGAAATCCGCACGTATCTGATATTCTAAAGAGCTGAAATTCACGCATCTGATACTCTCTAATCCTGAAATGTACATATACCTGATCATCTACAGAACTGAAATTCACACCTACCTGAGTATCTGAAGTATCTGAATTCAAAAATACCCTAATCATCTAGAGTAATGAAATTCAAACATACTTGATTATCGAAAGTACTGAAATTCACACGTAACTAATCAACTAAAGTGCTTAAAATCACACACCTGATAATCAGAAGTTCTGAAATTCACGCAAACCTGATCATCTAAAGTGTTGAAATTCACATACAACCAATAATCTTCAGTACTGAAAACCCATACAGTTAATAATCTAAAGTACTAAAATTCACATACATCCGATTATCAAAAGAACTATAATTCAAACAAACCTCATTATCTAATGAGTTGAAATTCACATATACCTGATTATCTTAAGTACTGAAATTCACACAAATCTGATCATCAAAAGTACTGAAATTCACACATTACTGATCACCTATAGAACTAAAATTCACACACTTAACACACAACCAATAATGTTCAGTACTTCTATCACACATACCTGATTATCTACAGTACTGAAATTCATATATAGCTGATTTTCTAAAGTACTGAAATTTACACAAACCTGATGATCCCAAGATGAAATTCACACTAATTTGATCATCTAAAGGTCTGAAATTCACACATACCTGATAATCTAAAATGCTGAAGCCCAGGCCTGTTTCTCCCTTCTCCAGTTCGATGTCCTGAATCTCCGTTTCCCACATGGCCAGAGGAGAGCCCAGAGCTTCTTCTGCTGTGCTCGCTTTCACGCCATCGTCCGATTCAGCAGGAATGATGAATCCGTCGAGGCCTCCCTGTATCTCAAGGAAGAAAGGTTACGCTTCGAGACTGCAGTGAAATCCCAGCAAGCTTCCACCGCTAAAAGAAATATTAAGTTCCTGCCACCAGCCCTTTCCTCCCTAGCCTGCTGTTAACCAGACCAACAACTTTTAGCGACAGAGCACTGGCCACAAAATTTGCTGACTGAGCTAACGGGTCCCATGCTACCGTGTTCCCTGCCTGGTGCTTGTCATGTCCTCCTATACCCCAGGTGATACACACTGGGATAATGTTGATAAAACTGTCATATTAACATCTTAGCTATCCTAATCCTAATCCTAATCCTGATAAGAGGAAACCTGGCTGATTGCCACAGCACCGGCTAGGGGTGGCCTGAATGTGTAACACATGCCATTTCCCAAAGACACTGACTGAAGACTTCTTGAAGAGAAACATAATTTTATACTTCATTGTTTGCTCCAGAAGAGCTGATATCGATTCGATGACAGACACCGTCTGGTACAAACACGGCAAATCGATAACAATGCATAATGGCAAGCGAGGCTCTGACAAATATGACGGCAAAACGCTGCGTGAAGCAGCCAGGCAGTAAGCGTTTGTTATTTTTTTTTCTCCGCAAATGAAAACCGCCGCCTCACTCTCACGGGACGTTCAACCTGCCCGTCTCCCCGTCACCAATCCTAATCAATAGCGAATCAGGCTTTACGTTCGGACGAGGGTGCGTGTAATGGGCTGGCGGGGATCTCGCTGGGGGAGGAAGGTAATCACAGCCGTAATGAAGGATTTCGGGCAGGGCGACGACAGTCCCCCGGCTCCTTAATGGAGATGACTCTGCTCATCTCGAGGGGTGTCTCTCCACATTACCCAGCCATTTTATACTAGCAAGCAGCTCGGGGCGCCCAAGGCTCCCCGCACCAACTGTTCTGCCATCACTGATCCTTCCTTTCACCAGTATAGTCTCCTGGGTAACGTGTGCATTTCACGGGCCGACAGGCTGATACTGGCTGATGGGGAAAGAGCTTTCGTGTGAGTAGAGGAGTGTCGTTTCAAAACCAGATACACCAAATTTGGGGGATTTTTTGTGCTTGAAGTCCACCGCTCAAGAAACAAGTTAATAACCAAAATGTGATTATTTTGTAATATATGACTTAGCTCATACCTCAGGATAGCACTTATCTTTCACACGTGCCAAAAAGGAGTTTTGATTTTAGTTGTTTTATCAAAGGTAGGTATCACTTGAAAAACTCTAACTAAGAGCCCACACAGAGCCGCTTGCGAAGGACTACCTGCTCGGCAGACTCTGATTGGGCCTCCTCCAGGATGGGCGGAGCCATGTGGCTGTCACTCGTTGGAGGGGGAGCAGGGCGACAGCATGTCATGTGCACGAACAGAGGCAGCTCTTTTAGAATGCTCACCACCTCCCTGTGGCTCTCTCCTATGAGTGAAATACCATTCACCTACAATACAGATGGAATAAAGATTATTATTAAGTAAGCTCCATTATAATTAGGACAAAGGTCTTCACCCCCACTCACCTCCAATATTGATCCATTTTGCCATAGCACTGAAGACTGTCCTTACGTGAGCTTCATATTCTTTAGAATAAAGCTGTTTGTCCCCTATTCACCTGCAGTAATGATCCATTTCACCGCTGCACTAGAGCATCGGCGCTGGTGAGTTCTATGATGTTTAAAACAAAGCTATTCTTTCCAATTCACCTCCCATACATATACATTCTACTTTTGTACTAAAGGTTATACTTAATTGAGCTTCAGAATTCCTGGGACAAAGACTTTGTTTCTATATTTGGCTCGAACCTCAAAAATCATATTTGTGATTTCAAACAGTTGAGAAGGTGCAGAATCTCATCTAATATTAAAGAGTTTTTTTTTTTTTTATTTGGGTTTCACATTGTAAAGACTGCAGCAAATGTTATACAATGGTCAATGCATGAAATATGCTGTATGTATAAAAATTTCTCCAAATTTCTGGCACCCAATGCTGATTCAATTCTCAGGTTCTTTACTGCTATTGAGTACCTTGCACTCTACATCCAAAGTACGTAACCTTCAATGAGTACAGAGATGTATAAATGGATTATCCATAAAAATAAAAACGCAAGTAGCTCTGGATCAATATTTGTCCATAACTTTAAGTAACAAATAACTTTATGGTTTTGTTTTTTTCTTTTTCTTTTTCTTTCCCAGCCGAAACTGGCAAGACTGAAATGCCTGTGGCGTTGGTTGTGTATTTCATGAGCTCACCTCCAGAAGCTCGTCGCCGCTGAAGAGCTTGCCGCTACGTCCCACAGGACCCTCTGGCAGGACTGAGCGGATGTAGTGGTGCCCACCGCTAGCCTCCAAACTGATGCCAAGTCCGCTGCTCTCACTGAATTTCTCCAGCTGTGCTACCTGATAACACAACAGGATTAGCCTCATTCACTACATTACCCATAATGCAACATTCAAGGTTCAGGACATGTGCAGTGGTGCCCACCACAGGTCAACAAACTGATACAGACTCAGCACCTCCTCTTGAATTTCTCCACCTGTGGCTTATTTATCATAAAAGAACAGGATCATTCTCATTAACCGCATTTCTATAAGACAAAAAGTACTGAGCATGTGTGGCGGTGCCCACTAACTGCCTCCAAACGGACGCTGAGTCCGCTACTCTCTCTGAACTTCTCCAACTGCGCTACCTGATAGCGCAATAGGATCAGCCTCATTCACTACATTACCCATAGTGCAACACCCAAGGTTCAGGACTGAGCATGTGCAATGGTGCCCACCACTGGTCACCAAACTGACAGAGACTCAGCAACTCTCATTGAATTTCTCCACCTGTGCCTTCTGTGTAACAACAGAACAGGATCATTCTCATTCACCACATTTCCCAGAATGCAGCACCCAACAAAAAGTACTGAGCATGTGTGGTGGTGCCCAACAACTGCCTCCGAATGGGGGAAAGGGGTATTTTACAATATAAAGCTCGCAAAGCCTGCAACCTGCGATCATGGGGAGACTGTTCCTCTCAATGTTCCAGGATCAGAAGGACAGTGAATGCAATTAAATGCGTTAAGAAATGCGGGAGCTTGTGATGTGCGAACCGCCAGCAGTAGGATACAACAGCAATCCACATCTGCTAGGCACTCAAATGCTGGCAAATCCACTTACATCAGGCTGCATAACTCACAATTATTTATGTAACAAATGAAAATGTTGCTTGGGCTGACAACTGCACAGCTAACTCAAAGCACCCGATCTAATTAAGCGTTTTTAATTAAAAGTTGCACACTTAAAATGAGATAGGGGTTGGTCATTATTAGCCATATTTCCGCATCATTTCCATTCTTAGACAGATCAGCAATATTTATTGCACAATGGCTGAAAATAAAACCTTAATTTAAATTTGCTTATGTTGTCCATATCCGTACAATGAATGACGGGACGTGACATCCAGGTTTGCATTAGTCATATTCTAAATATATCAGTGAAATCGAGAGCACATCCTGGTTCTATTAGCTGTCTTGTTACTTGCTGATTTGGACATCCAGCAAGCCTAGGGCCAGTGAAAATATGACAAGGTCTCGCAGAAAACTGCAAGTCTGCATAAGTACAAACATTAAGAAATGCTCCATTACAATGACTGAACTTTATTTGCACCACCCAATAGCAGAACAAGGTTATCCTTTTTCCCAACATTAGCTTGCTGCTATGTGCCACACTATCCTCCTTCATTGCATTATCTGTAGTGCTGAGTGCAATCCTATCCTCTTTCACTACATTACCCATAGTACTGCCTGCCATCCAATATGCAGGACCGAGCATATGTAATGAACTCTCACTCAACTACAGCAGCTAATACAATTAAGCAATAACTCTCCTTCACTACAACACCCATAATGCTGTGCACCATCCAACATGTACAATTTAGGAATTCGCCAGGCCTCTTGAAGTTAGAAAGTTTACAAAGTGAAAACAAAACCTTTGAGGCACCCAGCACTGGTAAATGAAACATCTGTTTCTGATGACAACACTAGTGGGAGCGAAACTACTTCAACCGACCGAGCGTGTCTTAAGAGTACAAAACTGAGCTCAACTGGTGTGTCAAGTCAGAGAAGTAAATCCCTTTCATCTTATGTGACATTTCGGCATTATTTCAACATTTAGCACCCTTGTTAAATGCGATTGTTGCTTTGCCACCATTTATGAATGAAAGCATCCAGTCTCTGAAATACATAAGCGTTGTAATATTGCTGAAGAATAAGTGTCTTTTCTTTTGTTGACTTACTATGACTTCACTGCTGGAGCCAAGAATTGACTGCCACTTCAGCATCAGCTCCTGCTCTTCAGCTGCTGTTAATTTGTATCCTATAAAATACAAAATTATCCTCAATTTTCTCTCCTCCAAAAAATTAAGAACAAGATCTGTTGATAATAAAAGCTAAGTGGATTTTAATTACGGGTATAAAATTAAATTTAATTTCACAAAACAAAACAAAGGAAAGCGTTGCCATATACTAATTTTAGTGTAATAAAGTTTCAGACAAATAATAATAAGTTAGAATGTTCTGAAAAGTAGCACATACACATTCCATTATTCTTAAAAAAAAAAAAAGAATCGCAACTCAAATCCTGAAGTTTTTTTCAGCCACCGTAAGTTTCATTATCACGTCCAGATGTCTTAAATTCAGTAAATAGTTGTTAAATTTGTTTTTTTTTTTTTTAAACATTCCTTCAGCTTTTTTGCAGAGGCATGAAAGATTAATGAAGCATTACTTACCCCGTTTTTCATCTGGCTGGTTAGGCTCAGTAGAAAACAGACTGTTGTCGCCGCTAAGTGAAGGGTACAATTTATCCTCTGCAAACCGACAAAAATCAAGAGTGACACCTCACAATCACACACATCCAATCCCAAAATAAAAATGTTAGTTTTTCATGGCATGAGTTATTAATGTTCATGCATGTATGAGTAACAAAATCTTTATGGGCTTTCCCCAGGAATTTTCTCTGTGCTATGAGTACAACGGACTTTCTCCAATGGACTGTCTCGATTATAGGTTCCCCGCTCGTAGGAATTCTGGGGACTGGGTGGAGGATGACACGCTAAAAATGGCCCTGTGGTTGTGGCTAAAGATCCAGCCCATTCAAAACTGCTGCACTGTAATTTTACTGCCGTAAGGCCATAATCCAGAGACAGTGAGCAAAGAACTCCTCATTTTTACATTGATCTTACAGCAGTTGCTCCCAAACAACCGATAGCCAAGGTCATTGATGTGTCGTACCTTAAGCACACCTGATGCAACAAAGCAATAGACTGAGTAGTTTCATCACAAGTGAAACACACCAAATGTCCTACAAGGCTAAAAGTATGTGGACACACCTGGGCCGTTTCACATGGTTCGAGCTCTTATCTCCATCAAAGAAAAATCTTGCCGCTACAGCATACATTGATATTCCGGATGATTCAGTGCTTCTGGCAGTTTAAGGAAGACCCTATCCTGTTTCAGCACGATAATGCCCCGTACACAGAGCGAGACCCATGCATGGTTTGTCGAGAATGAAGAGGAAGAACGTTAATGGCCAGCAAGGAGTCACAACCTCAACACTGCTGGGAAGAACTAGAAAGCCAACTCTGAGCAAGCCTAATCACCCAACACCACAGCCAGACCTCATTAGAGATGGACACAAATCCCCACACTACAGTTCTAGTATCCTTAAAGCCTTCCCAGAGAAGTAAAGGACACTGTCACAGCAAACTGGATGACCAACTCCATGCTAATGCCCACAGTAATGGAAAGAGATTACATTACTTTAATATAGCTAAGCTGATGCTTTAGTCCAAACTAGCGATTTGATAAGACTGAGCAGGGGCCAGTCCCCAAAGACTGCAATGTGAGGGTAAGGGCCTTGTTCAAGGGCCTAACAGCTGCAGTGACTTGAACCACCAACCTTCTACACCACAGTCAAACATTTAATAGGCTGCACCCCACAGACAGCAGGTTTCCACACACCCTAAGCCATAATAATAAACCAAAAATGGCTGCCGGACACTAAAGGACACAGTTGAGAACAACTGGCATAGAGCAGTGATGTCCAACCCTGTTCCTGGAGATCTACCATCCTGTGAGTTTAGTCATAACCCCTAATTAAGCGCACCTGATTCTACACATTTGCAGCTCAATGGGATCTCTTGCTGTTGAATGAGGTGCGCTTTGTTATGGTTACAGCGAAAACCTACAGGACGATACAGTGCTTCAGGGACAGGTTGGTTACCCTTGGTGTAAAGGGCCGTTGATGGAGTTGATGTCAGTGGTACCGAGTGTGGTGTCCAGGTCCAGGCGGTCCATGGTGAGGTTCGGCAGGGCAGTCGGGGGGAGTTGTGGCTCGGTGCCTGTGGGGGCCAGCGGGGGTTGGGCCTCCTCAGGTTGGAAGCCCCTCCTCGCTAGCTTCAGATGCACCACCTGCCCCGTGTGCCGGAGGACTTCCACAGCCTGATGGTTGGTGTAGCCTTGGATGCTGGTCCCATCAACCTGAAATGTAAGCCATACATTTCCTCAAAGGGAAGAGAAGCATTTCAACGAAGGAAGTGTGGTTTCAGGCACTGCCATGACATAAAATTTGAAGCCAGGGACTGCGAAGTACAGCACTCAAGGCAGAGTCTTCCACTGCACACATTTGATATGGCACCACAACCTGTCTCTGATTCTTCCACAAAATATTCTTTATTGTCGAAAAAGCAAACTAGATGAACAAATCTGCAAACATGGAGATATTAGACGAGGAAGAACACAGACTGAGCTAGCCTTTCACAGTGTGAAAACAATTATTGACTTTGTAAATTTACGTTAAGTAATACATTCCCATTGACTGGATGAAAAAAGAGAGGTATGAATGACTTATATTGGAGCCAACCACAGTGTCTTTAAATGGTAACGTCTTTCAGCACAACCTGGAAATATTCCTTGTAAATGAGGCTTGAGTTTAGCCGCTTCATTTGAGCACATTTTGAGAAAGTAAAACCACTTAATATGCAGTCTAAAAATAATCCAAGCCCCTGACTTGTACACATGCAGAGATGTTTGGCTGTCACAAACAGTGATTAATTACAAGCTGATTTAAATCAACTTTAATGGCTGAAGTATAAGGATTGAAGTGTCTAAATTGGTACGCCACAAATCTCATTTACCAAAAGTGAAATGTATGTCTGTCATTTTTCAGGCAAGGCACAAAAAACATTTTTCCATTTGGAAAATAATCAAATCAAAGAATTCTATGAATATCTGATTACATGCTGTTTATCATTATTATAGAGCCATTACATTTAGCCAAAAGCATCTGTGCCCATTCATCAAGTCTTATTTCATGTTTGAAGAGAGGACGTGCATTGCCTAAAGTATTAGAATTTTAAACCAAAAAATAAGTTTATTATTCACATCAGGAAATGAGACCGAAGTTGAGAGACTTACAGCTATTATCTGGTCACCGACGTGGATCCGACCATCACGCTCAACAGCACTGTCTTTCGTGATGCTCTTCACAAAAATACCCGAGGGTTCTGTGAAGAAAAGACAACAAATGTATAATAACATAAAATACAATGAAAAGAACTGTGAAGACAAACCTCAGGAGATAAAGGAACATGCATCGTCATAGTAATTTAACATTTATTTATTATAGATGTGTTGTAGGGGAGCTGGGCTGAAGCATGTGTAACCTTTACAAATTTGTTTTTCGCTACCCCCTTGTTTTTCAGAAAGGTTTCTACTAGTGAAAAAAGATGAAAACAAGCAATAATTTTCTCAATGTGTAAATGATTTTTGCATTACGAGAACGAGTGATTTTGACCCAAACGACACATACAGTTTCAAGCGTCAACTTCACCTGAGCTCCTGTCTCCCACGTAACCGGCGATAGTTATGCCCAATCCCTGCGCATTTTTAGAGAGCTCCACATCAAATGTATCCATATCTTCCTCCTCATAACCCTGTCATGAGAACAGACATGAGCCATTGGTTTCAGGCTAAGAGCAGCCTTGCCGTGATAGCGCCTCATGTGGCTTGAGAAGGCACGACAGCAGGAAACCCCCTTTCTTCGTCAAATCGGGTCAGTATGTTCTCAAATTACTAATACGGCACAGTTTCCTCCTATTTCTCAGAAGGTTTTTTGTTTTACAATTTCTTTCCAGCATTATTCAAAGTTCTGCATTCAAAAAAAATAAATTTACAATATTATTTCTTTCCTATATTAGCATTACTAGTTTCTTATAAATATTAAAATGGTTTCAAAAACTGCAAAATTCACAACAACAAATACATGCATGTTTCCAAATGCTATAGCAAACTATAATGTAAGGAAGTAAAGAAGCATACAAACATGCAAATAAATAAATAAATGGAATGTTACTAATCCCGGAGAATGATTTTAACACATTGACTGCCGACTACAAGATAACTGGTGACGGCGGGTCAGGGCCGGTGCTAGACCTGAAAATTCGGGGGCAAATATCCATCCCTTTATTGACAACAATTAGTCCTGGCTAATTCTCGATGGTTTTCCTTTACTAACACGTTTTCCAATTCAAGAATAATCAAGTGGCAATTGAAGACACGGCTTCTCTCCCCCATGCAATCTAAAGGCGACAAAATAATGGGCTATATTCAGTATAGAAAAATAATTTAATTATAATTAGGTCCATTCACTGGCACTCGGCGACGGCATTTCAGAACTCTTCAGCGAATGAAGGTAATTCTGGTGACTAGTACGTGCTTTCGTCCGTTTACATTTTCCAATCGGACAGCTATCTATTTTTTACAGCAAGTTGCGTGAACGTGCTGCAAAAACAGGTGTACGTACCTGTCGCCAAAATTACCTTCATTCGCAAAAGAGTTCTGAAATGCCGCTCTCGCTGGAAAAAAATGACCATTGCTGAGTGCTAGTGCATAGACCTACTTATAATTAAATTATTTTTCTGTACTGAATGTAGCCCATTATTTTGTCGCTGTTAGATCGCATGGGGGAGAGAAGCTATGTCTTCAATTGCCACTTGATTATTCTTGAATTGGAAAACGTGTTAATGAAAAAAAACCATCTAGAATTAGCCAGGACTAATTGTTGTCAATAAAGGGATGGATATTTGCCCCCAAATTTTCAGGTCCAGCGCCAGCCCCGACCCGACATTACGAGTTATCTCGTAGCCGGCAGTCAACGTGTTAAGAGCTGAAACAAAATAAAAGTCAGGTTTAAACAATATTGCAAAGCAGTAAACAGTCATTTTTATATTCTTATTCACCTGAGGGAGCAACACCTAAACTCAGTTTCTCAGTATTCCTCACTCACCTGTTGCTCATCAACAGTGGGCAGGGCCACAGGATGAGTGGCGTTGTCGTCGAGGCCTCCCCTAGTAATGACCAGCCGGACTCTGTTGCCGCACTGACGGAGAACTTGGGCGACCTGCTCACTGCCCATCCCACACAGGTCAGTGTCCCCGATCCTCAAGATGTGATCCCCGCTGTGCAGACGCCCATCCTGAGCAGGAGACAACAGCAGTCGCCAGTTAATGCTAATGATCCCATAACACACAACATTCTGTCCACTGTAGCATTACACGGCTAAAACAGGTGCTTTAGTCTTGTCTCACAACTTAAAATCCTATTTTTTCTGATGCAGACAATGTCAGCTTGAGTTACTGTTTGCTTGACATCAGAAATTTTCCAACCTCAATCGCCTTCAAATAAGTGATATGCACTCATCTCGTCTATTATATTTTGTCTTTTTCAGGAAATAAGTAACTGAAATAAGATTTTCAATTCTTAATATAAGACTACAATACTTGTTCTGATTCGATCGGACATGCTTGTTGAGTTTTGTTTTTTAAAGCATACACGCCTGAGATTGCCTGACTGTTCCACTAATAGTGAATACCGCTATAGCACAGGGATTAGCGTAGCCACATGACCCCTACCCATGACCAAAAATATAATTCTGTCCCTAATAATCTTAGAAGCAAAATACAAAAAAAGGCCCCAAGAAATGAAAAATAAAATCGACTGTAACCCCCCCATTCTGTGACTAATATGCAGAGGTCTTGCAGGTAGGGGTATGGGGAAACATGACCCCACCTCGCCCCCACTTCTCAAAAACTATGATTCCGCTCTTCATGCCTTTTAGCAGTAAAATGCAAGAAAAGTATCCAGGAAACACATTAAAATTCTCGTACAAAGCCCCCTACTAAAGGAATGCCCCACCCATTTTAAAAACTACCCCTACACCTGGGCCAAAATGTATCGAAAGTCAAAGTCAGATATCACTCGGGACGGAAAAACGTTAAAAGGGGATTCGCACCTGGTCAGCTATGCCTCCGGGTAGGATGGTTTTAACAATGACGCCCGTCGACCTCCCCCCTACAATGCCGAACCCGAGCCCAGTTCCGTCGTTTACCAGCTCGATGGTCTCGACGTGCTGCCAGTGAGCCTAGAGGAGAGACATGCAGGGTAAATCAGGACACAAACCATTCCAGTTACCTAAAATGAAGGTAGCGGTGTAACATAGTGAGTTCACTCCAAATAAGTGGTAACACACCCCGTTCCTGAGGTCAACCATCCTTAAAAGGTTTTCACGTCAACCCTGATTTGGCACACCTGATCCAACTAAATCTGCAACTCACCCTTAATGTCGAATGAGGTGTAGTTTGCCAAGATCTGTGTGAAAACCTACAGGACGGTGGATCCCCAGGAGGTGGATTAGGTAACTACTGCCCTAGAGAATCCAGCTACAGTGGAGGTAAATTATTGTTGGTAAAGAAACTAATGAACAAAATGCAACCCAAGGCATAATAATCTTCTTAGTGCTCTCATAAGCAAAACCAGTGCAGATGCTACACCCAAAGCTAGGTTTACATTTGAAGACCACAATGGAAAAATGATCAGTCACACTTTCACGTTGTGGAGAAACGATGAATTAAAAATTCAAAACGATCTTAGAAACAAAGCACTGAAAAAATATGCAAAAAATATCAAATACATAAAATATTATAATAATATATACAATGTTGTAATATTATTATATATTATTATAAATATTATAATAATATATAATATATAAAATATACAAAAATGATCAAAATATACAAAGACCTTTGTGGTCTTCATTTTTCTGTGCCAGAAGAGAAGCGTTAGCTACAGCTCTTACTGAAGGTCTACCACTCCGTAGGTTTTCTTTTGAACTCTAAGTTGGCACATCTGACTCTACTAATTTTAATTTTATCTACTAATTAAGCTAAACCAGCTCTCCTGCTGTTGAATGAGGCATGCTTCGCCAAGGGTGGAGTGAAACTGCAGTAAAAATTGATATGTTCACTGAACTTGAGAAAGTCAAGCCCTCTTGTTGCTTTGACTGAGCTAAGTTCTGCGAATGTAAAGAATCAAGTTGATAACTTCATAACTTCACTCTAGAATGCACAGAATTCAACTCAGTCAAACCAATGAGACTACATGACTTCGTCAAGTTGAGTGCACAAATCATTTTTTTTCAGTACAGGACCCTAGATCACCGGGAATAGGGTTGGGCAGCCCTGCTCTAGCTGCTGAATGCGGAGCACTTTGTTAGGTTTGGAGTGAAAACCTACACTAGAGCTCCATAAACACAATTACTTAACACTCCAACAGGATTATACCCCGGTGAGAGGCAATGACCTTTTTTGACACTTCTATGCACCCTTTTCCATAGAGTGTATGGACCTACGCTTGCAGTTACATTTTAATTTAATTCCCAGGCAGTCCCAGCAGTTATGCCCTTGAGGAAAGTGCATAACCTGAACTACCTCTGTAAACACCCAGCTGCAAAGATAGGACGCATTCAATATGAATGTATGCTGCGTTAGTGTTGCAAGATAACAGCATCTGCTAAATGGCTAAGATTCAAATGTCGCTTGGGGGTTTGAGTGACTGTGTGAAGCTGGAATGGTTGTAATCTGCTCAGACAATATTGGAGGAGCTGTCATATCTGTCACGGATTTTGCACAGCAAGCGTGACAGAAATCCTTCAACAGAGAGATGCAGAATTTCGCACAAAAAATACAAAATAGGCCAAGGCGACTCGTCAAATAAAATGAGGACAGCTAAGGACGAGGACGTGCGTTGAGTGTGTCGAAGCGTGGAGATTGTTTAAAAGTATGTAGAATTTTGTGGAGCATGCCAGTCTGTAATAGTGAGGACAGTGTACACATGAGTGTGTAACCAGTACAGAAGTGCCCCGTGCACACAACTGTGGAAGTATGGAGGGTATTTCAAAATTATGCAGAATATGGAAGCGCTGGGCTAAGCTGGCAGGGTACATGAAGTAACAGATGGGTGACAAATTAAAGGAAAACCTAACAAACCAAGAAACATAACAGTCCTATGACCTATGTTCTGCTGAGAAGGGCATTTTATTAACATGGTTTAGGTGCAGTGCAAATCAATACAAAGTTTTTCTGAGTGATTACAAATCATCATAGGAGGAAGCAATTCTATCCAGATGGGAATGGGCTCTTCCAGGATGCTAGTGCCTCCAAACATTGGGCTCGTGGGGCCACTGATTGGTTTAATGAGTATGCAAATAATGTAACGCATATGCTGTAGCCTTTCCAGTCACCAAATCTCAGCCCAATTGAATAACTAGGTGAGATTTCGGATCAATGCGGCAGACGACCCTCCACACTGCTACAATTTAAGCACTAAATGAGGGAATTTCTTTCCGGAAGGCTGGTGTCTGATTACTTCTGTAGAGCTTTAGATACCCCTAGAGTCCGTGGCAAGGCACACTAAAGCTGTGCAAGCATTCCGTGGTAGTCCACCAACTTCATGCTGTTTGTTCTTTTATTTGTCATCCATCTGTACGCATACATGCATAGTACTGTGTTGAGCACGCAAGGGCCTCCAGAGGTGTGTTATAGTTTGTTTAATATCCCTGTCCCCATATCTAACCACACTGGAGTGCGCACACAGGATGCGTTGGGAATGTGAATGCATGCAGTACTGTTGCGGTGTCATACTGTGTGGGAGTGCACATATGGGTATGTTGGGACTGTTTCTGTATGCGGTACTGTTGTGGCATCTTACCATGTTGGAGTAAACAGACAGGGTGTGTAGAGTGTGTTTAGGTATGTAGTACTGTTCCGGTATCTTACCGTGAGTGAGTGCACATACAATGTGTGTAGAGTGTGTTTATGTGTGTAATACTGTTACGGTATCTTACTGTGTTTAAGTACACAGACAGGGTGTGTAAGAAGTGTTTGTGTATGCAGTACTGTTACGGTATCTTACCGTGTGTGAGTGCACAGACAGGGTGTGTAGAGTGTGTTTATGTGTGTAATACTGTTACGGTATCTTACTGTGTGTGAGTGCACAGACAGGGTGTATAAGAAGTGTTTGTGTATGTAGTACTGTTGAATTAATTTTACTGTGTGAAAGTGCACAGATGGGTGTGTTGGGGGTGTTTCTGTATGCGGTACCTGTTGCCGTATCTTTCCGTGTTAGAGTGCGCAGAGAGGGTGTGTAGGGAGAGTTTAAGTATGTGGTACTGTTGCATTATCTTACTGTGTGGGAGTGCACAGATGGGTATGTTGGGAGTGTTTATGTATGCAGTACTGTTGTGGCATCTTACTGTGTTGGAATAAAAAGACAGTATGTGTAGCGTGTATATGTATGTAGTACTGTTACGGTATCTTACCATGTGTGAGTGCACTAACAGGGTGTGTAGGGAGTGTTTATGTATGAAGTACTGTTCCGTTATCTTACCGTGTGGGAGTGCACAGATGGGTGTGTTGGGAGTGTTTACGTATGCGGTACTGCTGCGGTATCTTACCGTGTTGGAGTGTGCAGACAGCGTGCTGGCGGCAGATGGTGTTCTAGACACCACAGGACTGGCCAGCTGAGGGACGGGGCCTCTAGCGACAACCAGCTGCACCTTGTCCACGGCCTTCTGCAGCATGTTCACCGCCTGCTGCTGCTTCATCGTCTGGTCCAATGGCTGCCCGTTTATCGCCAAAATCTGGTCGGCCTCCTTCAGCCTCCCGTCGCTATGTGGGGGGAGCGAGATGTAGAGACGAGAATGAATGATCGCAGAGCTGTCACGTTGTCTGAGGGTGGAATTTCTTGCTCAGAAAAAAAAGCCTCTTTAGCTTGTTCCAGTAGACCAGCGAAAGCCAACCCAGTTCCAAGAGATTTACCATCCAATAGATTTTCACTTCATTTCTGCCCTTATTTGACATATCTGACCCTACTAACAAGCAGCTCAAAAAGATCTGTTAACTGCTGAATGGGTCATGGTTTTGCTAGAATTTGACAGAAAACCTACAACTTGGTCAATCTCCAGGAACAGTGTTGGTTCACACTGCCATAAAGGAACAATTTTTCAGTTGTTCCTGGGGCCCTCTATTACTGGCGTGATGTTGGGAAGTCCCAGACAAAGATCAGTTTTGCCCAACAAAGAATCCCGGTACTAGACAGAGGTCTTTTATTAAATCCAGTGTTTCTTCTTGAATCAATTATGGCAGTGAAGGTCCATCTGTTACCTATGCATCCATTCTGGATGAGGCACCAGGAGGGGGAAACGATTTATTTATTTCTTCATAGTCTATTTACTGTAGGGTACATATTATTTACACACTTATATCTATGGGCAATATGGACTGTTTATTCAGCGAAACCAGCACATTTCTGAGTTGTGGGGCGACCCCCAAATGGACATGGAGAGAATTTAATCTCATTCGGACAATCCTTTTATAATTTTATCTGTTTTTTTTTCCAACCAAAATTCTGAGTGAGTGAATTGACAGAACCTTGATGCACTTGATCCAGGAACCCTGAACCCCCAAGAATGAGAATGCGGTACCCCCGTTCCCGAAGGGTCGAATCCATTCCGGGATTCCATGCTACTGTAACTTCAGCTCACAATCTAATTATCCCAGTCATTTATGGACTGACATTATTACGGGGCCGAACTGATGTACTCATGAATGACAAATGTGGCCTGAACTAGCGAAAAATTAATTAATCAACTAATTGAAAGACAAAAGACGCAGCCATGAATTTCACAAGTACTAATTCAGTTCCCCACCTCTGCGCCACACAAAGTCCTTCAGCTATTTTATTGAGAGGTTTTACACGCAGAGTGGCGTGCTAGCGGTTCGTCTCGCCGTGGCGAAACACATACGTACCAGTGTGTGACACTGCCGGGCTGAATCTCCTGCACAAAGACTCCCAGCTCCCCCCGGTTCTCGCTCCGCAAACCGACGACGCTGAAGCCCAAGTCCCCTGAGACTGGCTTCTGCAGCTCTACCTGTGTCACGTACCGGCCCTTTAAGAAGGAGAGAACGAGCCAGACAATTCAAATACCCCTCCCGTCACACAACTGCAGTACCTCATTAAATCAAGGCCAGTCACCTCACTGTGGCTGAAACAAAGGATGCTAATGACACTTTAATCCCCTGTACTGCTGTCACACTTACTCTCAGAAACCTGTGTAGAGGAGATATAACTCTCTGTTATCCTCCCAGTGAAAGGAGAAATAATGCTCCTAATATTAATTTAAATAAGCGCATTCGTGCAGCGCTCCATTATTCATGTCTGAAATGATGCATATTTCATCAGCTCAAACTGGCACAATCAAACAGCCTCTGTGAAATTCCAAGGTCTTAATTACGCCAGTCTTTCAGTGACGAGATCTGTGCAGCAAACCGTGACTGGCTTGTGTCCGCATCGACTGTATTTTTGTTTGTACTGTCAGTGTGTCTTTAGAATAAAACAATTAAACACTGACAATAACAAAACAAAGCTTTCGCCCCAGTGACTGCAGGTAATAAATTCTTGTCGTTAAGTCTTCTTAAACGCCTCTCATTCTTTCTTTCACATTTACCAAGAGATACGAGGAATGAAAGTTTAATTCTGTTTTTGAAAAACTGTCTGGAAACTCAACAAAATGGATAGACCAAGCAAATGCCTACAAATAGTATATGAGTCTCAAATTCAAACAATCTGTAAAACATAAAGCCACAACTGCATGAGACAAAAGCTGGGAAAAATAAATATAATAAATCATCCGACAGCATTTTTAAAAATCTTTGCAATAGCTATCACTTTGGTAAAAGAGAATCGTCGTTGCCGTGCAACCTGACTGCAGTCATAAAATAGTAACAAACTCTTGCACTGGTATATACCATGCTGTGAAAAAATACTAGCCCCCTTCAGGATTTCTTTCATGTTTATGTTTTTATATTTGTCACACTTATATGTTTCAGATCATCAAACTAATTTTAATATTAGACAAAGACAACCTGAGTAAACATGAAATACAGTTTTTAAATGATGATTTCATTTATTGAGGGAAAAAGCCATCTAACCCTACCTGGATCAATGAGAAAAAAAATCTTTGCTAAGGTAACTGCCAGTCACTAAATCAACCAATAAAACACATTTAATTGATATTTGGGTTTAATTTCACTAGATACATCCATTCATGATTTCTGCCAGCCCAGCTGAATCTGAACATTACTCGGGATTCACACTTAATCGAATCTCGATAACTTGAAGTGCAATACTTGAAGCCGCTGCGGGGCAAACAGACGAGCTTGCTCCTTCTGTTTATAATGAATCAGAACTGACAAGATCTTGAACAAAGGGCTGCCAAACCTCAGAGGCCATGTGAAATGCTTCTCGAAAATGCTTCACTGGCATCCATTTTTTTTGGCAACAGGCCGAAGAGAGCGACATTTAGGTCTGCAGAATCATCTCTCTTTTAACCAATTACCCTGAACTTATTCCCTTCCACTTTGCTCAATTAGTAACCCAACAGCTGATTTGTTCAATTACTAATTTCAATCAGTGGAGAGTCCAGTTAATTTACACTAAGTTTACATTACAAGCCTCGTCGTTAAATTCCAATTTTTTGCACAGATTAGATGTGCCGGTCTTGATGGTTCACATTCATAACACATTACAAGTGACCCGCACCTACATCAGTAATGTGAAGGTATCTGCCCTCCGAAATGGCAGGTAAGCGCACAATGATATGTTTCTGCATGAAAAGTCTGGTCAGCTAAAACTTCATATTTGTGAGAACACTCATGGTATTAAAACCTACTGAAACCGAGAAAATGAACTGACTTGCAGCAAATGTCTAGATGAGATTTTAACCTGGAGGACGGCAAACAGTTTGTCTGCTGGACGTGATGAGGTTGACAAGGCGAAAAAAGACAGATAGCTAGCTTTCTAGGTTTTCACCAGCGCTCAGCGCATACACAAAGGCAAAGAGCAACATGGACTCTGGTCTGACCGATCTTATGTCGCAAGGCCGCGGATCAGATTTGTATGCGATCTTGCACCGCATATGAAAGTAGCTCAGTTATGACTTGAAGACTGGATAGAAGATCAGACTTCTGTGCCCTTGCAGGCCTGAAAACATCAACTCTTGTGTCAAATTAAAGAATAAAAGGTCACACTTTATTTGAAGTGTTGCTCGTAAAGGCTTTATACAGCATGTATAATGCCTTCATAAATGACACATAATGTCTTCATAAATCATACATAAGCAAATGTCATGCTTTGTAAAGGGTGAAATAACACATCCTTCTTCAGCATGTGATGCCAGATGTGATATAACTGACAATGTCAATTAGCTAGTGGCTAAATGCGATAAAGGGTGACATTATCAGCTAAGTGACATTGTCACATCTGGCATCACATGCAGAGGAAGGATGTGTTATTTCACCCTTTACAAAGCATGACATTTGTTTATGTATGATTTATGAAGACATTATGCCTCATTTATGAAGGCATTATTCATGCTGTATAAAGCCTTTATGAGCAACACTTCAAATTAAGTGTGACCGAATAAAATACCTGATTTGAGTCACTTCAACCAGGTAATGTGAACGCAGCATTAAGGGGTGATCTGGGGTTAAATGAAAAATGACACCAGGAAACAACTCAGAATTAATCTAAAGAGGTATATGTAATAACCACCAAAAAAGATACAAGTTGGCATTTTCTGTTTATGTGGTTGCCATGGTAACCAAGCAAGCTTATTAATATGCAGAAAACTTCTGGCACCAATTCCTCTTTAACTCTCTGATAGAATTCAGTTTTTCTTTCATCATTTAACCCCTTACCACTCCGGTAACATTTTCTTAAAATGCCTATAAAGGACGTACACAAGGTAAATTGAAATCTTTTCTTGTTTTTAACTTCCCTGATGGGCCCGTATTCGGGCCGTCGGAGTGTTAAGGGGTTAAAAGCCATTGCTTATCCAAATGCAATGACATAGCCATTCTTTGCCCAATTTTTCAGTTTTGTGATTTTGGGGCATTTTACTCAAATTTTGAAATAATTTTGTGCAGAATCTGACAAATACTCAAAATATTCAAAGTATGTAACAGATAGGCAAAATTTCCCTATGTCATTGCATTTCTGATGAAGTAAAGTACCTGCAGCCCAAATTTCATTGATTTTCAATGATAAATAAAAAAGTTATGGCTGCCACAAACATGAGAAACGTGGAAAAAGTAATACCTAAGGAAATCAATGGAAAATGCATTAGGCCGCATTGAAAAGTTGAGTTCAGTCTTAGTCTGTGGCTTACACCCATTTTTCAGACTGTATTATCTGATTATTCAAATGTTTATCATTTTCCTGGAGTGAAAAGCATAAATTTCATCATCACAGTTGCTTTTAAATCATGATTTTATGGCAAAATTCAGTTTTTAATCCTTGTAGCAATTAGTGATTATTAAAGGTGGGTTATTATAGAATATTTTTATTCAAAAACATTTTTTTGGAAAAATAATCAAATTTAGCCCATTTAACCCCAGATCACCCCTTAAACAGCATTTTTGTTTGTCGTATTTTGAGATTTAGATGGCAATGAAACTGCACAGATTTGCATCAGTGTGTTTGCAAGATTTTTTGTAGGCTTACAATTGGCCAATTCACACGAATGCAAAAATAATTTATATGTCACATTTGATTCCCGTTTTCTACCGTCACTTTTTGAAAAACATAGCTCCCATTTTATTTTGCGTAAAGCTAACACAGCATTCCAATCTAATAACATTATAGCAAAAGCCATACGCAGTCGTGGTAGCGCAATGACAACTTGCCATAATTGATGGAACCATGAATTCTGCTCTACCAGAAAATCCTGCAGGGGAATGTCCAGCCATCAGTTTGTGACCTAACACTCAAGCACAATTGGGCTATGCTGCAGGGCAACGATCGGAAGCAAATCAGCAAAACCATCTCTGAATGAGTGAAACAAAATGAAGGTTTTGGAGTGGCCTAGTCAAAGTCCTGGCCTATAACCAATTGAGATGTCACGGCATGTCTTTAAACAGGCAGTTCATGTCTGAAGACCCTCCAATGTGGCTGAATCAAAAAAAATTCCACAAAGAAGAGTGAGAAAATTCCTCAACAGCGATGTTAAAAACTCACATCCAGTTATCGTAAACATTCGATTGCAGTTGTTGCCTCTGGCACAACCAGTTGTAAGGTTTAGGGAAACAATTATTTTTTCACAGGGGTGATAGGTTTTTGAATACCTCTTTACCTACAATAAATGAAATGAACATTTCTGAGCTGCATTTTGTGCTTACTCATGTAGTCTTTAGCTGGACGATCCGAAACATTTAAATATGACTAATGACCAAAAATCTAAGGAAACGGGAAGGGGGATATACTTTTTCACAGCACTGTAACACTCAAAGTCATGACATGAATTACAAAACACAACCATAACTCTCCTGTGAGTTAACAATACTGCTATTATAACATGATGGTAGAGCTCTTTTGTCGGATTGTCCTGAACCGATTGGCATTATCAGTGCTGTTTTTCACTGAAACAGTCCCTGCTCACACTGTGTAAGACAGGGACTCTCGAGCATTGACTGTATAAAAAGATGGACGCAGCAGCCGGGTCTGAAAAGTGAGGCCAATGCGGAAATCTCTAAAAATTCCATTCTATTGAATGGCGAGCAGATGGCGACGTCGGTGGTTGCAGAAAGAAGTTCAATGCTATAGAAGTCTATGAGAAAATGATCCTACTTTCCCACCTGACTTATTATTTCAATAATGATTTTCCAAATTATTTTATGGTATCTATCACAAGTTTCAAGTCTCCTTCGATATGTCATGATGTTCCTATTTGTAAACTATGGTCCCAAATAGACTAGAATAAAGGATAAAGCCAGAACATGCTTTAGGGGCGTGACTATCCTCTGGTCCACGTCTGCTACAGTCAGATCCACCCATGGATCCACCCCTCGCTCCTCCCTGGATCTTAAATTCACGCTCTCGTCCAATAAGAATCACATCCGGTTTCAAAATGACAAAATGGCGCTGTTCAAATTCCCAAAATCGAGGCTTCCTAAATGGTATGCTGAAACCAACGGGTGACGTCACGGTTGCTTCATCCATCTTTTTATACAGTCTATGCTCTCTATGCACCAGTGCGCCCTCACTGGCCTTCGTTAATAACACACAATAAAACACAAACTGAGGAACTGAGGCGTGATTCACCTGAGCCATGGACCGGATGATGTACTCAAAATCTTCAGCCGACGGTCGGCCATTGGTGGGGGTGGGGGAGGTCTCGAGCGGCGCTGGGCGAGCCCCGTTCTGATGGCTTGGTGCCGAAGACTCACTCACTGTGCTGAGTTCATTGTTCAGAACCAGACCGGCCTGGACGGCATTCCCCTTTAAGAACACGAAGTCAGAAACACGCAGTCAGAATAGCCACTGACACAAACTCATCAGAACACTAGAACCGCACTTGCATGAAAACACGCACTGCGAGTCAGAACCACCCCAACACTGGCGCCACATTTCCATGGAAACACACAACGCTTAGCCCAACAGGTTTAGCACAAATGCGTCAGAATTTTTTATTTTCTTCCAGCACAGAAAATGCAGTCCACTGACTGAAGCTTCTTTTAATATAGCAGCAAGTCCAGAAACTTTATGTTCTAGGAAAAAGCACACATTGCCTGTTTTTCATATGCATTCTAGATGCAATTCTATTCCATCTATTCTCTGTCTAGAAAAAAAAAAATCTGTAGAATACACACAGAAACTAAACTAATAAAACTGAAGTGATTTAAGAAAACCTTGACATGAAAAAATGTGTTAGAGCATCTTACTGAACGTCAACTAATACACAAATAGAAGGGACAGCTCTCCATACCTGATATCAATCATTTTGCTAACACTGGATATAAGTGCTTCCAGCCAGAAAGTAATGAAACGTGTTCAGGCGATGAGGATGTACAGAAGGCCAAACCTCCTTCAACTCATTAGCATCTGAGATTCCTGCCAACGCTTAATATTCTGTTAATTACCACTGACCTGAGACTCTTCCTATCTGGCTCTGAATGGCTGTAATCAAAATGGTTTCCATCCAGAAGTGATCGACTGAATATTTTGTGTGTGCGAATGTGTGAGTGTGTGCGTGTGTGCGCAAAAGAATGAATCATTATTCACCTTCGCTCAGATAGCCTATTTGTCATGTAGGACGAGAAATTACCAGAGGATGGATGAAAAACCTTGTATATTAGTGGGTAAGAACAGGAGAGAGAGAGAGAGAGAGAGAGAGAGAGAGAGAGAGAGCGCCTTTAAGTACCTGCTCAAGATGGAGCATCGTGCCAGACGACTGGGTAAGATCAGGGTGCCTAAGTACAGTGACTGATTTTAGCTTTACCAAGAGAATATGCCAGCAGAATGCGCTAATGGGAAGAGATAGAGTTGCCAGGGAACAGCCTGGAGATGAACCCTCTCCATTTCCTTTGGATCTGAATCATGTTTAGTATTTTGCTCTCACTGCCAAAGCCTGCTGTACTTTTGAACCCACCAGGGCGCCGTGCTCCGTAAGAGCCGGGTCCAGGCATTTGAACCGGTCTATTACAAAAATTTATTTTCAGCTCGAGTTGCAGACGAAATGATATTGAGCGAAAACAGTCTTGGCATTCCTTCACTGCATACAGAGTCTCAGTTGAGACTTTGTCTCTTTGTTATTTCCAGAATTTGTTTCTAATTTAATGCAGGCTTTTCACAGGAGGGACTGATCTCGTACAAACTCTTTCCTCCCCTGTCTGTATGATCTAAATGACCCAATGCTCTGGAACAAAAAATAATTCAAGGGAACTTTCTGTTTCTGTTTTCCAAAGAAATTCATGGAGGACGTGACTATCGTGAAGATCCAGCAATACAGTGGTTCTTAGAGGAGCTGTGTCACGATTACTGCACATACTCAGAATTTACATCCCAAGAAAGTGAATCTGCTTGACTGCAAGCCATAATCTGATTCCATCCTTGTCAATTTGTTTTCCTTTTGCATTGTATTTATATACATTTTAGTCACTCTGGCATTATGCTTTATATTAAGCAGCTTCCTAAGGAAATTTGAGGATTCAAAGCGCTATTTTAAGCTTCAGCCAAGCGATACTAAGAATGTAAGCTGGTTTACATCACCAATAATCATAGAAGAAGATAAATACCTTCTAGATTTTGACTTGCAGTAGAGCGGATTCACTTCATACAAAGTTGTGAGCATGTGCAGTAATCGTGACACAGCTCCTTTATCTTATCCAAGAAGGACCAGTGTAGGTGCAGGCTTTCATTCCAACCAAGCAGTTACACACCTGATTCTACCAATCAAGGTCTTCAGCAAAGACTCCAGGGGTTGAGTAGTAGAATAAGGTGCGTAACTTTTGGCTTGGAGACCCTTTCTGGATAAGATTCAGAGCCCCTGCACTAATACTAGTGCAAGTCTTCCCTACTGAGACTAGCAGAGTCACGTGATCTGATCGGTTTTGTGTTCACTCTATTATTCACCGTTCAATGAAATACCTAATTAGTTTTCCCACTTTATTTGTTCCATTGAGTCTGAAATGATTCCTGGCCCTAATAAGAATAAATTAAGCAGAAGTTTTGGCTTGTCAGGACCAGGGGCTGGTAACACAAAGAAGGATTAAGGAATGAGCTAGATAACTGCACTGTAGAAAAGCCTAAATTGTTATTATTTCGGACAAAATTGATAAATAATATGATCAACTAAATTTAAGCCCGGAAGTTGACAAGTTTTGGATCTGACCCAGATCACATAGATGTGACGAGTTGATTGTTTTCTTGTCTGGAATTTCCTGGAACTTTTTTTTTTTTTGCAACATGCCAAGTGTGAGCCATGGCTACAGTGGCTGAGGCATAGAGCAGGTGATCTCTCTACACTTGAGCCGCACATGTCCGCTGGCCTAAAGAAGATTAACAGAGCAGTTCAGATCCTGCACTTTCAGAGACTTTCTTTCTGCCCCACTTCATCACTCGGCCCCTCATAGGCGCATTCAAAACCCGTTGCCATGGAGATTTCATGACTGTGGCAGCCCAAGCAAACTGCCAGACTCACATGCTTTTGACAGAAAACAAAAGATGGGCAGAATCTTCGTCCAACGCAGATCTTTTTAAAACTTTTTTTTGCTTCAATTAATCATCAAATGACTATATGCAGATAGCACTATAAAAATATCTGTGCCTTTTGGCATTTCAAAATAAATCAACACAAGCCAAAATTAAGTCACCTTCAAATCCTCAGTTCAGCAGTGAAAATTACTATTTAAGTTGAACTGACATCTTAAAAAATGCTGAAATTACAAAGAGCACAGCCATTCTTTACAGCGTGAAAATGACAAGGGACCCATGGTAAATGTCCCATTCTTTTCTGAATCACTTCATCAACCATATCATACCAAGATTACATAAGTGTGAAACAATTCAAAAAGCCACTGGAAAACAGCAGCCTTAGCTGCCTTGCTGTAAAAAAGTATTTGGCCCCTTTCCAGATTTCTTCTATTCTTGCTTATTTGTCGTGCGAAAACGTTTCAGATCATCCAACTAGTTTTAATATAAGACAAAGACAATGTGAGTAAACAAAAATGCAGGTTTAAAATGACCATTTCATTTATAGAAGGTGAAGAGCTACTCAAAATCTATATCATCCATGAGAAAAAAAATAATTCCCTCTATTAACCTAATCTCTGGTTGTGCCACAGTTAGTGACACCAACTACATTAAAATGCTTTCTATAACTGGCAAGGAATCTTTTACATCGCTGTGGAGGAATTCTGGCTCACCCTTCTTTGCAGCATTGTTTTAATTTAGCCATATTAGTGGGTTTTTGGTCATGAACTGCCCGTATAAGTTCATGCCACATTTCAATCAGATACAAGTCAGAACTTTGACCAGGCTACTCCAAACCCTTCACTTTGTTTCTTTTGACTCATTCAGAAGTGGACTTGCTTGTGTGCTTTGGATCATTTTCCTACTAAGTAACCCAACAGCGCTTAAGCTTTATGTTACAAACTGATGGCGTGACATTCTCTCCTGCAGCATTTTCTGGTGGAAAGCAGAATTTATAATTCCATCAATTATAACAAGTCACCCAGGTCCTGAAGCAGCAAAGCATCCCAGAAACATCACACTACCACCCTGTGTTTCACTGTTGGTATGATGTTCTTATTGTAGAATGCTATGTTAGCTCTATGTCAGATGTAACAGGACCTGTGTCTGAGCTAGACCAGAGGCCAGTGGCCTGTGCGTACTTTTTGGTCAGCAGAGATTTTCGCCTTGCAGCTCTCGTATGGTTGCCACTTTAGCCCTACTCATTCTTATTAGGGATTCATGAACAAAGACCTTAACTGAGACAAGTGAGGCCTGCAGTTCTTTAGATGCTAGTCTGGGTTCATTTGTGACCTCTTGGATGAGTCGCTGATGCACTTTTGGAGGAATTTTGGTAGGCCGACTAATCCCAGGAACATTCATCCCTGTTCCAAGTTTATTCCATTTACAGACAATGACTCTCACCGTGGTTTGATGGAGTCGTAGTGGCTTAGAAATGGCTTTGTTACCCTTTTCTGACTCATAGATGTGAAGGACTTTGTTTCTCATCTGTACTTGAATTTCTTTAGATTGCAACATCATGTGCTGCTTTTTGCTTACTTCACATTGCCAGACAGGTCTAATTGTTTAGGCGATGACTAGATTCAACAGAGCAGGCAGTAATCATGTCTAGCTGCACCTAGCGAAATTGAACCCACATCAATTAAATCTGTTTAAGTAGTTGACTTAGTAACTTCAGGGGCAATTGAAGACCTGGGTGCAAGAAGTACTTAAGTCACATTTTCCAAAAAATGAGCTGACACTACTACCATAAAGTAGAGTGTCATGTGCATCATTTAAAGCCAAAAAATTCCAAATATAAGTACTCAAGTCCTCGAAACTGATATACGGCCTTCCCTGAATCTACTGAATTTTTGTGCAAGAAATACTCAAGTCTTTGCAGAAGTACTCAAGTCCTTGACGTCATCAGGAACAAGTGCCTAAGTCCATGACTGTCCAATCAGCTGCTAGTATGTGTCATGTGACAAGCGTAGCAAAAATGACTGTTTGGCAATCAGAAAATGATTGAAACGGCATTTGTGTGGTAAAAGTACCGAAGTCCACGCATTTTATGGCAATAAGTACCGAAGTCCAGGCAGTTTATGGTAAGAAGTACCAAAGTCTGAAACTGATTTTCTTGTTTTTTTTGTAAAAAAGCAGTATTTTTCCACAAAAACGTGTCTGTCTACTTTGTATAACCCCTGGGACTAGCAGCAGGCGCCATTGAATGTTGTCTATCTGCAGCATGTTTTCAAAACTTTGACCCTTAATATCTAAAATGTGTTATTTTGTGACTGAAGTACTTCTTGCACCCAGGTCTTCAATTACTTTTTCACATGTAGCCAAGCAGGGTTAGAAAGTTAATAAATTGAATCATCATTTAAAAAGTGCAGTTTGTGCTAACCTAGGTTATTCTTGACGATTCTTAAAATTAGTTTAATGATCTAAAACATTAAAGTGTAACAAATATACACAAATAGAAGCAATCCGAAAGGGGGCAATTATTTTTTCACAGCACTGTACTCCGAAAAAAACAAAAGACTGGGAATGGATTTGTGATTTATAGACCACCATGCATGTAGGCACTAAGGCCAGGGAGAATCATGCGCCAAATTCCTCTAAAGCAAAGCCCTGAAATCCCAGCCTCCCACAGAATTACTCGCATACCTTCACCTTTCTCATTCCATTACAGCCCCCTTCAACACGGCCGCAGCAACTGCAAAGCCCTGTCCTGCTAAACACTGTCAGAGAGGCTTCAGGCGAGGATAAACAGGATGATTTCTGTTTGCTTGTGAGTGTTTGCTCTTAAAAACCTTAACCGTTACGCAAAAATCACTGAGGAATATGCTTAGCATTTATAATACCACCCAGATGGATTAACAGGACCAAAGAGGACTTCAATATGTCTTGAAGACTCGAATAATAAAAAAGATAGCCGTGCAAAGCTTGGCAATACGCCCACGTGGCAGCCTTGTCGATGACATGTTATTTGAATAAAAATGTTCCAGTCATCACCAAAATCAATAGACATCCCCTTTATATCACCACTGAGCCACAAAAAAACATGAAATGGATACAGCAAAATTGTATTCAGTAGAGTGAGAACAAGGTTTATACAGTATAAGCCATGTACAGTGATGTGCTAAGTTCGGTGCCACAACTTGTTGAAAAATTTTCATATCATCACCAAAATCAACAGGGATCCTTTTCATAACACCATTGACCCACAAAACAAAAATAAAAAGAATTCAATAAAACCTGTACCGTTTATGGTGAGATCAACCTACATATACTCGGAGCCATTAAAAACGCATGGGTGAGATATGTACTGTATTTGCCGCAAATTCAAGAATCCATCGATTTCTATTGCCTTTCCAGTGAGTTATGAGTGGAAATAAAGAAAAGCGTGTGGCATTGTAATCCCGACTTGCGCCACATGGATGCGCCGAGCACTTCAGTAATAACGAACATTGAGTTGTTTTTGATGCGTACAATGATGCTTGACTTGTTCTTTAGGGTGTGTTCACTAGCTTATATAAAGCCAACAAAAAAACACAAATAATACTGCGACATCAGGAAAATGGCACGGCTTACGACACAAGAAAGAGAAAAAGATCCATTTCAGGCCTACCAAAGAAAACAGCCAAGCTGTAACAAAAGTTTGTCAGATGTCTACCTTTTTCAAATAACCAGCAACACAATATCGAAAACATGCCACATACCTGCAAAACTTTGCACCACAACACTTTAAAGTCGATATATTTTCACCAGAACCAAACTCAAAAAAATCGCACAGCCTGTAACAAACCCAGAGACGAACCAAATGAGTTTTCAATTGTGTGTTGTTGGTTCTTTGGAAAAGGTAGACATCTGACAAACTTTTGTCGCAGCTTGCCCGTTTTCTTTGGTAGGCCTGCATTTAGCCTTGTTACTGGCAGGTCTCAGCTGCCGAGAAGTAGCACATCATTTGCACTGTCATTAATCAAAATTGAGACGGCTGTGTGTCCGAGATCAGAAAACAGGCCCTGTCGCTGATCGCTCCCGCTTATGGCAGCCATGAATGAGAACTATAGCTCAAGACCGCCACATCCGGTTACAGCGTGCACGTGACAGATTCTGGACAGCAACCCAATGTGGTTGCAACATGACGGGTCTTGTTTTTTTTCTAGCTTTATGTAAGCTATTGAACACACCCAAAAGAACAAGTCAAGCATCACTGTGTACACATCAAAAACAACTTAATGTTCATTATTACTGAAGTGCTTGGCGCGTCCATGTGGCACGACTCAGGATTACAATATCATGCACTTTTCTTTATTTCCACTCCTATCTCACTGGAAAAGCAATAAAAATGGATTGATTCTTCAACTCACAGCAAATACAGCACATACCTCACCCGTGTGTTTTTAATGGCTCCAAGTATATAACCCATGTGTAGGGATGGGCTAAGTTCAGTGCCACAGCTCTGTGAAAAATTTTCAGATCATCACCAAAATCAACTGGAATCGTCTTCACAACTCTATTGATCCACAAAACACAACTGTAAAGACTTCAACAAAAATTATAGTCTGTAGAGTGAGAACAATAAATTGTGGATGGACAGACAGATGGAACAACGGACAACAGGGCGACCGCAATACGCGCCCATCCGACGGGGTGGGCGTACAAAAATCATTAGAGTAATAGCACAGAGATAATAACATGACTTTATTAGTGTGAATTAACAACTTATTTTGCATAATGTAAGTAATTAGAATTAACCAACACATACAGTTAACAGTAAGCAAATGTGGTACAGGGGTTCAAGAGCCATTACAGGAAAAGCTGAAATATTAACAAGTATGTAGTCCACCCAATACCTACTAAAAACTGCATATCCAAAGGGGTTTTTAACATGCCCAAACGACACTTATAGTTCACTATAAGAGTAAAAGGTAGTCAGTCAGATCTGATTTCACACCGATACCAGCTATTCACCCACTGTAACTGCACACAAAGAATTTACTCCTCACTCGTTCAGAGATGATTTCACCTTGAGACTGAATGAGGATGAACCGCCGCACTCTTGCCTCTTTCTGAGCTGCTTCCACTCAGTAACTTGATCTCAGCTGATTTACCTGATTTTGCTATAAAACACACTATCTGATCAAATTAAACTCAGTGTTAATGAACACAGTGGTCTATCTGAGCTGATTACACATTGTAATGGCACACTGATTGCACTTTGAGTTGACCTGAGACAACCTCTACATGAGCTGATTGTAATTCATTGTAGACAACCCCACTGATCAATGTCAGTGGATTTTACACTGCAACTCAATCAGAATATTCTAAGTGGATTTCACGCAGAAACTCAACCCCCGTACTCTATTTGAGATGATTTCACACTGTAACTGCTAACTAAATGCAGTAACACTGAAACCGTAAACGCTCAATTGACTCTGATTCAGAGTTAAAACTCACATAAACTGATCTGATTCCCGACTCAATCTCAGTGAAGGTGAATATTCCACACAGTAACTGAGACTGTAACACACACAGAGCTGATTTTATAATCACTGTGTCCCACACTGTAACTGAGACTGTAACGCACAAAGAGCTGATTTTATAATCACTGTGTCCCACACGGTAATTGAGACTGTAATGCACACAGAGCTGATTTTATAATCACTGTGTCCCACACTGTAACTGAGACTGTAACTCACACAGAGCTGATTTTATAGTACTGTGTCCCACACTGTAACTGAGACTGTAACGCACACAGAGCTGATTTTATAATCACTGTGTCCCACACTGTAACTGAGACTGTAACGCATACAGAGCTGATTTTATAATCACTGTGTCCCACATTGTAACTGAGACTGTAACACACAAAGAGCTGATTTTATAATCACTGTGTCCCACACGGTACCTGAGACTGTAACGCACACACAGCTGATTTTATAATCACTGTGTCCCACACTGTAACTGTAACGCACACAGAGCTGATTTTCTAATCACTGTGTCCCACACTGTAACTGAGACTGTAACGCACACAAAGCTAATTTTATAATCACTATGTCCCACACTGTAACTGAGACTGTAACACACACAAGAGCTGATTTTATAATCACTGTGTCCCACACTGTAACTGAGACTGTAACGCACACAGAGCTGATTTTATAATCACTATATCCCACACTGTAACTGAGAGAGTAACGCACACAGAGCTGATTTTACAATCACTGTGTCCCACACTGTAACTGAGACTGTAACGCATACAGAGCTGATTTTATAATCACTGTGTCCCACACTGTAACTGAGACTGTAACACACAATGAGCTGATTTTATAATCACTGTGTCCCACATGGTACCTGAGACTGTAACACACACACAGCTGATTTTATAATCACTGTGTCCCACACTGTAACTGAGACTGTAACGCACACAGAGCTAATTTTATAATCACTATGTCCCACACTGTAACTGAGACAGTAATGCACACAGAGCTGATTTAATAATCACTATCTCCCACACTGCTACTGAGACTGTAACGCACACAGAGCTGATTTTTTAATCACTACATTCCACACAGTAACTGAGACAGTAATGCACATGGAGCTGATCTGATAATCACTATGCTCAGCACTGTAACTGGACCCGGTTGTGTCCGTCTCACCTGCTCCTTGAGGTGCTGCACAGACCGCTGCAGGCTGAGGATCTGGTGGAATAGGGGGCTCTGGAGCACAGCCTTCAGCATCCTCAGCTTCTCTTCAGTGGGCACATCACCCCGCTCCTTCAGCCTGGCCTGGAGACGCTCTACTGCCTGCAAGGCATGCTGGGTGTCTGTCGGAAAAATGAAGGGATTAGCGCAATGCTAACCGCTAACACTGCTATCATGGGTATCTGTCGGAGAAACAGAAGGATAAGCAAGAAGAAAACCAGTACTGCCTCTCTCGAAGTACGCTGGGTATGTGCTGAAGAAATAGAGGGATTAATGAGCAGCTAGCCACTATCTGCCCCCTCAAGGTAAGCTGGGTGTCTGACAGAGAAACAGAGGGAATAGCACTCTGCTAACTACTATCAGTGCTCAAGTGGTATGCTGGGTTCTTGATGGAGGAATGAAAGGATTAACAAAATGTTAACTGCTCTTGTCGGTCCCAAGGTATGCCGAGTACCTGACAGGAAGGATTAACACGACACTAACTGCTACCAGTAACCTCAAGGCATTCTGGGTAAGTGAAGGAGACACTAAAAGAGAAGCACAACGCTACCAGCTAACAGCAATCTCAAGGCATTCTGGGCAACTGACGGAGAAACGAAAAGAGAAGAACGATGCTAAGTACTATCTATAGTCCTAATAATGAAGGAGGGCTACAGTGCAGGGTAGATGAAGGGTAAAATTTAGCTCAATTAAAAGTCAATTATTACCAAGTTCATTACTCAAGCAAAATTAAAAGTTAATCATTGTTTTGTTTTACAACCCCAATTCCGAAATAGTTGGGACAAAGTGTAAATTGTGAATAAAATCAAAACGCAAATCACACCAGCCAGTATTTTATTCACAATAGAACAGAGAAATGCTGAAACTGAGAGATTTTACAATTTTGTCCACAAAATGAGCTAATTTCAAATTTGATGACTGCTACAGGTCTCAAAAAAGTTGGGACAGGGGCATGTTTACCATGGTGTAGCATCCCCTCTTCTTTTTAACACAGAGTGGAGGCGTCTGGGACTTGAGGAGACAAGTTTCTTGAGTTTAGCCATTGGAATTTGATCCCACTCTTGTTTAATACAGGCTTCCAGCTGCTGGAGAGTTTTGGGTCTCCTTTGACGGACTTTTCGTTTAATTATGCGCCAAATGTTCTCAATCGGTGAAAGATCAGGACTGCAGGCAGGCCAGTTCAGCACACGGATGCTTCTACTACTAAGCCATGCTGTTGTAATAGCTGCAGTATGTGGTTTTGCATTGTCCTGCAGCAATACACAAGGCCTTCCCTGAAATAGATGTCATCTGGTGGGGAGCATATGTTGCTCTAAAACCTTTATATACCTTTCAGCATTCATGGTGCTTTTTAAAACATCTAAGTGTCCCACACCATATGCACTAATGCATCCCCATACCATCAGAGATGCTGGCTTTTGAACTGAACGCTGATAACAGGAGGTGTGGTCTTTCTCCTCTTTAGCCCGGAGGACACGACGCCCATGATTTCCAACAAGAATATCAAATTTGGACTCGTCTGACCACAGGACACTTTGCCACTTTACTACAGTCCATTTTAAATGAGCCTTGGCCCACAGAACACGGCGGCGCTTCTGGATCATGCTCAACAATGGCTTCCTTATTGCATGATAGAGTTCCAGGTGGCATGTGTGGATGGCACAGCGGACTGTGTTTACAGACAATGGTTTCTTGAAGTATTCTTGGGCCCATTTAGTAATGTCAATGACAGAATCATGCCGGTGAGTGATGCAGTGGCATCTGAGGGCCCGAAGATCACGGGCATCCAGTAAAGGTCTTCGGCCTTGTCCCTTACGCACAAAGATTTTTCCAGTTTCTCTGAATCTTTTGATGATGTAATGCACTGTCAATAATGAGACCTTCAAAGCCTTTGCAATTTGGCATTGAGGAACATTGTTTTTAAGGTATTCCACAATTTTTTTACGCAAGCCTTCACAGGTTGGAGAGCCTCTGGCCATCTTTACTTCTGAGAGACTCAGCCTCTCTAAGACATCCCTTTTATAGCCAATCATGTTACACACCTGATGCCAGTTAAGTTAATTACTTGCTAAATGTTCTTTCTGCTGATTCTCTTATATATTAATTGCTTTTTCAGCCCTTTTTTTTTTTTGCCTATTTCCCAACTTTTTTGAGACCTATTGCAGCCAGAAAATTTGAAATAAGCTCATTTGGTGGATAAAAATGTAAAATGTCTCAGTCTCAACACTTGAAATGTTATCTATGTTCTATTGTATATAACATATTGGCTCATGTGATCAGAAAGTCATTGCATTTTCATTTTATTCACAATTTACACTTCGTCCCAACTATTTCGGAATTGGGGTTGTACTTTTAATTATTATTATTGTGGGCTTTGTACAGGTTCTTAAACTTGGCCCACAAAAATTAACTGTACTGACCAGCGTTGAAAACGCACAACCTTAATTTCATGGCCAATATACAAATTAGGTATAATGATGTGTAAGTGTTTTGAAAAATAAAATCAGATTGATGTTTCCAATGATCAAACTAGACACAAACCAAATGATTTAGGTTTAGTTTTCTTGCCTATAGTTTTGAGTAACCCTTGTTTTCAAACAGTACTACAGTGGTGTCTTTGGTGAAAATGGGCTCAAGTAGGGGTTTAACATGCCACCTTTGCAGCTGTTAGGCGACTTGTGACTGTGGATTCGGACACTCAACCCCTTCGACATCATCTTGGTGAGCCGTCTGAGGCAATTTGAATGATCTCAATTTACTTACACCATGGCTAGCATACTGTGGACAGTCAGGCACTAGATCGGGGTGGCCAACCCTGGTCCTGGAGAGCCGCAGTGTCTGCTGATTTTTGGTGTTACTCGGCACTCAATTGATGGATTAAAGTAGTTGATTACTCATTTAACTGATCTCACCCGGTGTCTCAGGTTTAATTTGGTAATAATGAGCCATTCAAGCAATTAGCAGGAACAACCCACAAGACTCCTAGAGCCAATTAAGCAGACTTGCAGGTTGTGACAGCAGTCTACGTGTTAACCAAGATTTGTCAATGTGGTTGGATATTTAGCATAGCTGTAATGCAGACAAAGTAGAAGTACATAGTACAGATAAAAGTTTATAGAGCTGGGGTGGATAACACTGGTCCTGTAGAGCCAGAGGGTGTGCTGAGTTTGGTTTTCTCCACCCGATTAAAACCTAAGACACCAGGTGAGATAAGTGAAGTGTGTAATAAACTGCTTTAATTCATCAATCAAGTGCTGAGTAACACTAAAAACCACCAGACACTGCGGCTCTCCAGGACCAGGGTTGGCCACCCCTGCACTAGATAGATACCCCCAAACTCTTGGTCAATCTTCCCAGTGAAGAAATAACCACTATGCTGCCGCGTAGCAAGAGCACAGATGCGTATGCGCGCTGGCAACATTCTAAGGGTGTGTTTCTACTCATTTTCATCAAGTTCTCGCCTCAGTAGCCATCTAATGGTGATGTTTATTAATTGACTTAGGGTGGCTTTTGCCTTGCCACCTTCTGAAAGACCAGATTTCTTGAACAGACCCAGAAAGGCATAATTGCATTTTGCTCCAGAGACAAAAATCTTGATTTTAGCTTTTTCAACCTGAAATGGCATTAAAACGCGGCAAAGACCTAATTTTGCATTTTACCATTTTGTCCGGAGGCATAATACACTTTGAAAACAATTACATATCACAAACATGCATAAATTGTATTTTGGCCTTGAAATAGGGGTGGTGTGTTTTCAATGCTGGTCAGTATATTATTCATGAAGCCACTAAACTTTTTTACAAAAAATGTTTAGAGAACACCTCTCTCATCAGCATGCAGTATACCATCTGATAAAATTCCATGAACATTTCAGCAACATCTGAAATAGTCAGTATCAAAACCTTGTTTCTTCTGGTGACCTGACATGGAACAACCCCTATATGAACACTGTTTACAGTCCAGCAGATAACCATTGAGGGGTGATTTTACATCACTGTGCAAGTACCTCATTTACATTGGAAAAGTAAAAGGTTACCAAAATGTGCCATAAAAATAAACTGAGGGAGGAACTGCATTCAGCAATATTAGCCCTAGGTTACAGTATTCAACAAAATCCTGAGAACACTAAAAATGTTCTCTCCCAACCCTTGGACTGTCAAGATCCCATCTGCCCGGTCGTAAAAAAAAATAAAAGAACACTTTCATAAATCATAAAAACACAGAATGGCATTTGAAATAGAACAGCTGTTTTGACAAAAAATGTATGTAAATAACAAATAAAATGAAATAACACTTGCCCCTCGCTCAAAATATGCTCAATAATGAAAAGATACATTTCAGTATTTGAATAGAAAGAACTTTGCTTTCTGAATGTGCAAAATAGCTAGGGATGCGGAGATGAAAAAAACATAGAGGCAACTAACAAAGATCAACCACAGAGGCCCCTAAGGTTAACTGAAGTGGATCAGAGGGTAAGATTTCTGAATCATGTAGCTCTTGTATGTGCCTTGACAAAAATCAAATTCAATGTTGTCAGAGGAAAAAAAAGGTTTATTTGCTTGCTTCCAATCACATAAAAAGCCCACATTATCCATTTGGTCCAGGAGGACATTTTCTGCATATTCTAATAAACTATCTCTTTTCATTTTTCTGTTTCTCTTTTGAATGCTAGTTGAATAATTTCCATATTTTGATAAAAAAAAAAACATTCTTCATAAGTGGTGGCCTGCTGACCTTAGACTTCTCTTTGAACCAGTCAGCTATTTTATCAGGAACGATAGAGGCTTTAATTTTCTTCATATCATTTGTGTGCTTGCTTCAGTCTGAAAATTTGAAAAGGCTAACTTTGCAGTGTCTTAAGTTGCTGAAGTTGAAAAGTTGAAAAAAAGCAGAAAATCAGAAGAACATCTGAAAAGCTGAATGGACTTTCTACAAGAAAGTATGAAAGAGCAGAAAAAGTTAAAAACCTGCTGAAATACCTGAAAATTGCTGAATTTTGCTGGAATTATTAGGGGCAAAAATGACATTTAAATATTAATAAAAATAAACTATGAAGAATATCAAACATCTGTTCAGAGGAAACAAATTCCAGAACATTCCGAACATTTTAAATTCTGAACTGTGTCTATAGCTTACATGGTACAGAAGGAGTTGGCAAGCAAAATTTAAGTGTAAGAGGAAGAAGTTGAGCAAAAAAAGGCAAAATTTTCTGAAGAAAATGTGTGTGTTTGCTTCGGCTTGAAAACTTGAAAAGGCTGACTTTAAAGTGCTTTAAGTTGTAGAAGAAGGATGTGTGGTAACAGTAAAAGTTATTCAAAACGATAATTATGTGAAAACTTCCTAGTTGGAAGATGTTTTTCTATGTTCAGGTCAGGCCAATTAGGTCAAGATATTAGTTAGTTTCAGATGCTGCAATGGCTAAATCAGCATTTTCATTTTCATTTTCAAACAGTGTTTTAAAATAAAATTGACCTTCATCAGAGCTATAATGCAATCCCAGAGTTTTCAAACTAAAACAGGTCCATCAGAATTTTTATAAGTCTCCGTTTCAGGGGTTCAAAACTGCCGGAGTAGTGTGGACGGGTGGCAAAAATATATCACAAGTTTTGCATTTTAAAATGAAAATGTATTAGCATGGATGTAGCTCATGCTATACAATAACATTACAGAGGATTCTTAGCTTCCAGCAGTTTGGAGTGGCCTTTTTCAGTTTCAGCATGACAATACCCCCATGCACAGAGGTTTGTCAAAATATATCAAAACTATTTGGACAACACAGAGCCCTGACCCTGACCTCATTACACATTGCTGGGATCAACCGGGAATCCAACTTCAAGTTGGGTGACATTGCTCAATATCACAGTCCATGCTAACTAAAGCTTTTCCGGCTGGGAAAGGAAGGCCATCCTTGCAGTAATACATTGAGGGCATTACATATTAATTCCAATCATTTTGGAGTAACATCCTGGATGTGAACGAGTCCCAATACTTTTGGCTATGCATGGCACATTAAGCAGGAGTGCTGAAACACTTTGTGATTCCATTTTAATCAAGGAAAATGATTAACACTACATTACTACATATTTTGTAATAACATGTTCATTGTCATAAGTGCTAAATGAACTTCCTTCACTCTGGCCATGAAAGGTTGTCAACATCATCGCATACATTGCAGAAATGACAACATTAGTAAGTCATCACCACTGCTTTAACCAAATGTTTCTGAAACTCAGTCACATAATGACCATCTATAACACTAAGTACAAACTGCATAGGATAATTGTCTCCACTTAAAAAGGGGAAGTATTCAAAATTCTTTCGTCTTCTTTTTCAGTTCTGTGAGGAAGGAGAATAGTTTAGGATACGCTGGTGCTTACCTATTGATTCTATCATGTTGAATCACCACATTAGCCCATTCAGCTGAGGATGCTTATTTTATTTTCTTCAGCAACTGCAAGATATAAAGATATCCACATGAATACCCGAAGCACAAATGAATATCAGGCAAAACCTGTGAGAAGCTGAGTCACAGCATAACAATAACACTGTGAATGAAAATGAAGCTCGCAGAAATCCAATTACATTACCCGCACCTGCAAATGCACCTGCAGATTTGGCAATACCAAGTTATGTATTCAGTTCTATAGCAAAACCTGGAAAAGTTTTATTTTCATTTACTCATGCATCAACAATAAACATAAGAATTGTTCCATATATCGTCAACTCTGTGTTTAATTTTGAATTAAAATGTATGTTTTGACCGAATATGTTTATGTTATTAATTTCACCATTGGGCCCAGTTACTCTCTGGCCATTATTCGCACTTGCTAGTACAATTTACTTGCAATTTGTATAGCCTCGTACCAAGAGAGATGTTTTCATCATCAACTTGAAATTACACACGGCACTCTTAATTAATGAACTGAGTCAAAGAGACAACCACAAACAATGATAATGCAAAGTCATCTGGTGAACCACATCAAAATGTATGTATAATGCATTTCATGGTTCCCACTTGTCGAAGAATACGCGAGAAAACAACGCGAAACAACATCCAGAATAGCTGCTCCGCACTATTCCTCTAGTAACTGAAAGAGACTAATACTGAAATGAATATCTATGAGCGTCAATCGAACTGTTACACGCATATTCCCGAGAAAACAGCATCAGAGGCATTCAAAATGTTCTGCAGTCTGCAACTAGCGTTTAACAAGGTATTCTTTAAGATGAAATAACGTGACGACTGAAACATATCACAAGGATATCCATTGGATGAGGAAGACTATCCACAAAACGGGGACTCATCTTTGTGTTACTTTCTGCTTCTCGCTCACTTTCGGACAATAGTTGGTTGCAGCAAATGATGCACTTGCATCTCTTTACTATCAATCAGTTGGAAATAACTGTAATCGTAGGGTGACACGGGCTGTGCCTGTTTACTTGGGGGTTATTACTGAACTCAATAGATGATGACCGCAAATAAACTGCAGATGGACCATATCATTCCCACGAATACCAAGAACACGTCAAGGTACCCAACCCAGCGATGGATATATGCTACCCAAGCCCATAGTTTGCGAGAGAGAAACCCAGAATATGTCAAAATTTATGCCCGTTAGTTTGCCCTCTCATGCTCGGCCTTGCCGATCTATCAACAGGATGCCATTGTGAGACGACAGCGAGGGAGGAATGCAATCCGATTTACTCAACTCCCCCTCCTCTGCCTTACTGAATCAACAGGCGTCTAACTACGTAGCTATTTGAGAAGCTCAGAAAAAGGCATAAATATATTCTTTTACGATTATATATGCACCACAAACAGTAATAAAATACAGTCCATCACGTGATTTATTAAAAAATGCTGTTTAAGCCGCGGCCGAATACTGCCTGGATTGGTAAAATGGCTTATAAAGCGGTTGCGTCTGTCTACTTCAGCTCGCTGAATTCACAAAGCACGATGTCGTTTCAGAGTATATGTGCATCGAAGCCCAGCACAAGTAAAAAGAATTAATGCGTCAAGTTTTACAGAAACTTACCAAGGCGTATCCTGTTACCTAACGTTGTACAGCACGTATCCTGCGCCGCTGCGTCCCGCTGCAGCTAACGGCGCACTAAGTAGTTTAAAGATGGAGCGCAATGTAATTCGACACTCAATGGACATTTTCTGCTGTGGCGGCTCCGCTAGCAGGAGCTGCAACCGCCCGCACTGGTCACTGTATCTATTGCAAGTTATGCTTGAGGTCACAGGCGCCGCTTTGTGGATACCATGGAGACTGGGACTCAGGACTACCATCTAAATTAATTATATTTTTCTCTTATCTTAAATCTTGGTTGCATGTAAAAAAAAAAAAAAAAAAAAAACTGACACCTAGGCAAAAATTCTGAGAATATGCGCTGGATGCATTCTGTCGACGCAGCGATAATTTATTATCAGATTTGTCAAGTAGCTTAGTTGCTTGGTCTGATGCATTGTAGGCTGATGGAAAAATAAACGAGAGGGCACCCACAGAGCACATACCCCCGCCATCAGATTTTGATGCTCTAGCACTTGTCATAAGCTGCAGAATCCGGATCTGCATCCGGACTGGTCTTGAAATTCACCTCTTCCCATTCATGCAGTCCAACTTCCCATGAAATTTTGAGTTATTCCATCAATAAGTTTTCACTTAAGTTTTTCTTTAAGTTAGTTGGTTCCAAGTAATAAATTTTTTTTTTTTTTTTTTTTCAGGACAATGTAGTATACTTTAGCGAGTTAGTATCTGCTGGCTGTTTTGCATCCCTGATGCAACATTACACAAAACAAAATGTTTTCCGTTAAAATGACTCATATGCAGGAGCTCTACATGTCTGTCATTATCATTTGCCATGATGCGGCATTCTAGGTCGTTCACTAGTATTGCACCAGTCCACGATTTAGTATTATGAAACAATAAAAGAAATTGTAAGTAGCTAAATAGTAGTCCATTGGTGTGTATTTATATAAGTGTACAAGCTTGTCCTGACTCTTTAAGTCCCAAGTGCAGTCCAGTGGGAGAAGGGTAGTTGTCACGGATGGCTGTTACAACACAGGAAGGCAAACCTTTCCTGTTGTCTTTGCTGAGTCTTTGACCTTACATGATCCACTCCTGTGGGGTTCCATTTATGCCAAAATTGTCATATGCGCATTTTCATGTCAATGTGATGTGTCATGCTCTCTGTTTGACTGTCATTCTGCATGTCATTTTGATACGTCGTCTGACTATGTTGTTGTGAACATCATCCTGTGTCATCGTCCATCGTTTGTATTATTCTAACTTACTTGTCGTCTGGATGTGTCGTCCTCTCTGCCGCTTGACTGCGTTATTCAGCGTGGCCTCTGATGTCGTTCTCCATCTCATTTCACTGTGTTATGAATCCCAATGTGTTCTTCTTATTGTTTGACAACATTGCTCATAGACCAATCTCATTGCACTTTTTTATGCAATTCAACAACCAGAAAGGCTATCTTTGTTAAAATCAGTTTTGGGTTTCATGAATAATGTCGCTATATGTCACAAATTGACTATCAAATCACAGGGAAAACGAAAAGATTACAGTTTAAAGTGTTATTGACATTGACAAATGTGTTGTCCAGCGAGCTATCGACAACGAAAATCTGAATGTCAAAGCAGTTTTGTCACTTCTGAAGTACTTTTCAAAGTTATGTGCACCCGGACAAATGTTTTGTCACGTTTGGTTGACGTAGACAGTGCACATTCAAGATGATTTGGAACTCCAAATGTATGTAAGACATCATTTTGGCACAAATGGAACCCAGGCATGCGAGAACTTACTCAACTCACTCAACTGATAGCATGCTGCCTGGTTTTGTGGGTCTTAGTCGTTTCTTCCAATTGAGTTTAGGCATATGGAACACCATTTCCAGAATCCATAAGCCCACTGGTTAGCAATGATGGAACCTCTGGATTACGTGTCATGCACGGTGTTTGAGCGGCAGTACTCTTGTCAGTGGACACAAGATCCTTTGGTGGTGGCATTATCAGACCTGAGTCAATGCAACACAGCTTCTCTTCTTCTGCTCACACTGGTTTACATTTTGTACAACTACACAATCAGGTTTCCATCATTCTCTCTCTCTGTAGTCCACGGCTGCCTGTTGGTCTGGCTTAGCCACAGCTGCTTAGTCCATCTCTCTGAGTGCATCGTCTGCATATTCTGGCTCAAACAAAAAAGGCTGAGCAAAGACATACTGTCCTTCTCCTATATCTAAGTCCTTGGACATTTTCCTCTTTGTCTTACAGTTAAGTAAACTGTAAGCGTGACAAGCATCACTATGCAAGCAGATCTCTTTCTGTTGTGTGTGGCGATTGTTCCGGATAGCCCAACACATTCTCATCTTGACTCATCATATAGTGATGCCACCTGACCAAGCGTCGACATTCGATGAATACTGAGGGTTTTGGCGTCCTTCCGTGACGTTTATGGTTAGGGTTCAGGTTAGGGGTTAGAGAGGGTAAGTTTCGTTTTAAACTGGCGTCAAATAAGGCCGCCAAAAGCCTCCTTTTGCGTCATATATTGACGCTTGGTCAGGTAACATCACTATTTGACGAGTCGGGATGAGACTGGGCTCGGATAGCATATGAACACAGGTGTGCAGCCATGACGAGTTCTTGTTGCTCTAGTCTCCCGCCGCTTCAGGCGTGTGCCCACAAACAAGAATGCGGCTCCGTGCTAAGAAGCTACAATGGGCATTAAGGCTAAAAACATAAAATCTTGAGTGAAATATACAGTTGCAATCAAAATTATTCAACCCCCATTGCAAATTGGGTTTAATAGCAAAATTTACAAACTTTCAGCTGTTTGTGATAAACAGATTAAAAAAGAACATTATAAATAGCTCAAATAACTAATATTACAAGTGGTTTCTCCAAATTTAACACAAAATGCCATTTTTAATGACTACTGCACTCTCAAAATTATTTTACCCCCCAAATAGAATCCGTCATAAGAGCATATTTGCAAATCAGATGTTGTCTCAAGCACACCTAATGCAGCTAATCAAGAGCTTAATTAGTTGCATCAGTTTTGCTTGAGATAGAATACATCAAATACTTGCACTCGCTAGGGGTTTGTTGACAGTGACATTTGATTGCATATTAGAAATATGGCTGTCAAAAGAATTGTCCAGCAAGTTAATAGAGGAGATCATTGCCTGGCAGAAACTAGGAAAAGGATACAAAAAGGTAGCACAGACACTGAATTTTCATAGAGATACAGTTGGAAGCATAGTTCGCAAGTTCAGAATTAAGGAAGAGCGGCTACAGTACCAGGATGTGGCAGAAAGATGAAGCTATCAATGGCTGTCACCAGATTCCTGAGGAGATGGGTGGTCAAAAACCCTTCAGTGACTGCAGGAGACCTGCAGCAAGACTTGGAGACAGGAGGCATTGAAGTTTCAGTTTGCAGTAGGGCGCATACTAAACGTTGAAGAACTCCAAGACAAACACCACAACTGATCCAAAAGCACAAGCTCCAATATGATCAAAACCATATAAATAAGCCTCAGAAGTTTGGGGATATTGTTCTGTGGAGTGATAAAAGAAAACTGGAATATTTCGGGCTTATGAATCAGTGGTATGTCCGCAGGAGGAATAAATGGCATATGCTGAAAAGTACACCCTGCCTACAATGAAGAATTGTGGGGGCTTTTTGATGCTCTGTGGCTGCCTTGCTTCCTCTGGCACTGGAAATCTGCAAAGTGTGGAGGGCAAGATGGATTCAGTCAAGTACCAGGATATCAAAGGAGAAAATGTGATGCCGTCTGTAGGGAAGCTGATGCTTGGGCATCATTGGACCTTCCAAAAGGACAATGATCCTAAGCATACCTCAACATCCACCAAGGCTTGATTCAGAAGACGTCTGGGAAGATTCTAGAGTGCCCATCACAGTCGCCTCACTTGAACCCCATAAAAAAATCTCTGATAGGATTTGAGGAAGACAGTTGCAGCATGCAAACCCTAGAATATTAGTGAACTGGAGGCCATTGTCCCTGAGGACTGGGCAAATATTCCTTGGGAATGCTGCCGAAGCTGTTGTCTGCCGATGCATCACATTTCCAGCAAGGTCATAGCGGTAAAAGGGTGCTGTACTAGGTATTAAAGATGCTTTTCATGAAGGGGTTGAATAATTTTGAGCCTGCAGTAGTCATTAAAAGTGGCATTTTGTGTTAAATTTGGAGAAGCCACTTGTAATATTTTTTGTGTTGAGCCATTTAAATTGTTCTTGTTTGATTTGTTCATTGCAAACAGCTGGAAGTTTGTAAATTTTGCCAGTAAACCTAATTTGCAATGGGGGTTGGATAATTTTGATTGCAACTGTGTGTGTATGTGTGTGTGTGTGTGTGTGTGTGTGTGTAGATATTTTTTAAACAGGCAGCTCCGCAGGGGCGTAGATTTAACTGGGAGTTGGGGGGGACGGAGACACGGCCTTTATGACAATTAGTCCTGGCCAGTTCTCAATCATTTTCCTTCATCGACGCGTTTTCCAATTATCGTAATTGGCAACTGAATACACGGTTCCTCTCCGTATGCGATTTAACTCTACTCTTTAAGTGTTGATTTAACACTGAACTTTTCGCTGTCCATACTGAACAGGTGCTGCTTGTTCTCTCCGATTAAGTAAGACGGCAATCGGTCATCTGGATGCGTATTTGCTGTGCTTAAATCAACGTTATTCAAAATTGCTTACCTGTTGACTCTCAGGCAAGCAGTAAATTAATTTTCTGAACTTAATTTACCCCACCGTATCATCGCTGGATGCTGTTAGATCGCATATGGAGAGGAACCGTGTCTTCAGTTGCCAATTACGATAATTGGAAAATGCGTCAATGAAGAAAAATGATTGAGAACTGGCCAGGACTAATTGTTGTCATAAAGGCCGTGTCTCCGTCCCCCCCAACTCCCAGTTAATCTACGTCCCTGCAGCTCCGTAACTGTTTTATTAACCCCATTAATTCTGACTTTTCTCTTAATAAGCAACAGCTTGCTCCCGCCCCTTTTTTTTTTGAAAAAAAACCATACAATACAATTTCAATTTCAATTTAAAAAATTTTTTTGTTGATAGAGTCGCATTAAGGATGGGGAAAATGCATAGATGTATTTTTCCCATCACTGGAACATAATTCAGGTCTGAAGCGATTAATTCAAAGTCAGAAAAAGCATTTTTTTCAGATTGAAAGACAATGTCACATACATATTCAGCTGCTGCATTTTATGGACCCATGGGTCCATATATGGAATAAATTCATTCAACTTTTGCAGTAGAAGTAGAGTAGCACAATGCATAAGGAAAGAGGGAGAGTGTAAAACAATTCAGGATTTACCTAAATATACTGTGTACCTAGCTGCTCTATCAAATTGAATGAAGTGCTGGAATCTAGATAAACCACCCAGGCATTCTTTCAAATGTTTTATGGGGTTGGGCAATCCGCTTCGGACAAAAGATGCGCCTGCCGTGTTAACACCGATAACGCGATAAAGACTGATCTGTTGCTTGGAATTAAGACGCCTGTAGAGCTCAAGCTCTCTTAGAGCTATGTAAACGGTGATTCTTCTGTTGATCTGAAGTCACAACTCAGCGGAATCTGAGTGGCAACCAAGTTGCGGAATCTGAATGCCATATTTTGTGGTTTCATAGCAGTGTAACAGCGCAGGCCACAGAAACGTGGTCAACTGCACATTCGGCGTGGAGAGGTGGGAAATCTGTCAACGTTTGACATTTTCTGCTTGTCTTAAACAGTGCCATTTAACAGGGAGGAAATGTGTAACTGACCCCCAGGCGGTCAAGGAATGATTTATCAAACAGAAATGAAATACGGCATTAAACTATATGAATGGCTTTTTAATATGTGCCATTTCTCCAGTTTCACATTGGTTAAAGAGGGCATTCAGAGTACCGCACGATGCTTCCACAACGGTATTTTCACCACAAAGTATGTATTTTGCATAAACCGTACAGAGAGCTTCTTAAGTATTTAGACTGTGACAAAAGCCTGTGATTCCTGCTCAGTTTACGAAATGTAGATGTAAATACTTTCAAATTACAGCTGACAATCTATAGCTATATTTAGTGATATGTGTAAGACTGTAACCTGTCATTACACGGTATTATGAGTCTGATCATCACTTTCTAAAATATTGTGAAATTATGAAAAGCTTGATGAATTAGTATGACTCTCATAAAGTATCCTTAACGAGAGAGCAGTCCCACAACGAGAGAGTCGGAATATTGCTTGTGTGCTTGGAATGCTGACTGATGTTCCTTCATGAATGAGACATTAGATTCACGGGGCTCCAAAATATATTCGTTACGTAAGGTTTTCAGCTTGGCCTATGCTGAGGACCATTCACAAAAATCATAAAAACCTTTTTACAGTGAAGTGATAGTGCTACCAACTATGCCACTGTAAGGGTAAGCCTGCGTTTTATTCAATGTCTAAGACTTCAATGAATTTCCAATGGCAAAGAATCTTGTGTTTGAGTGTATAATCCATAATTGTAATATGGATCACAGTTTTATTTATAGGTCATTTTGCTTTACAGACAGATGTATATAACAACTCATTTCTGAACCAATAATGTCATCAAATAGCCTGAAAATCCCAGCAAAGAGGGCAAAGCCAGTACAATGGCTGGGAGACACATATATAATAGGGAAAACCAAACAGGATCCCAGTCTGGGCTTCCCTCCCTTAGAAAATTGGATATAACCCAGGGTTTGTTTCCCTTGCCTCATAGCAATGACAGGATGGCTACAACACAAAGAATTCATGTTCACTTTGACCACAGGATTCCAATCCAGAGTCTTCCGCCTGACGTCTAGACACTTAACAGATGGCTGGTATTTGGCTGTCCAAGAGTTATAGCGCATAGTCACAGTGCGTGGGGGGAGAATGGAATTAGATCGCATTAGAAAAGCATCTCACACTTAACTAAGTGGTATATTCTCCTGAGGAGCAACATAATGCCCCATAATTATCACAATCCTATATGTTCACATTTAAGCTAAGGAGTCTAAGGAGCTCAAGAACATGCCTCAATATGTCTGTCAAGAGTATTTGTGTGCACAAAAGGAAGAGCAAACTCAAAGATTTATCATTTGAAAGTACTGAGCTTGATCATATTTATTCATATATAATTTGTGAATGTGTAAGCAGCAAAAATACAAACAACATAAATATACCTGGTTCATTTGCAGCTAATCAATAAATCTTATGGATTTTCAATACCCACTGCTCCCAAGTCTGTCAGCTTGGACCTTGGAGGCAGTTATAATACGTTTTATTGTCATTTCTGCTTAAATTGCCATCCTGAGAGATGCTGCCAATGAACATAAACTGCATAAACCTTTTTGTCAATGCATGTTTTTTGTGTATATTATTTATTATTCTCACTTTACATGTGCTGTAGTTATTCACACATATTCTAATTCATATAATAAAGTTTAAAATCAAGGATGGAACAAAATCCATTGTTTATTCATGTAATGCTAATGAAATCTGGGTGAGCTGGCAGCAATTTTGCACTTTAAGATACTTCTAGGTCTAAGTTTTCTGTTCTTCTGTGCAACCAGAGTTGTAGACCATTCTTATGACTGAAAAATCTCTGTAAAATGGACCATAAATCAGGAGTTGAATTATCAAGCCATCATGCTAAAGAACTACCGAGAAGAAACAGGCTTATGTAGTGAACTGGTGCCCAATTGCTCAAAGTACTTATAGAGACTGAAACTCTCCTTCTTTGATGTTATGGTAAATTAACCAAAGCCCAGTGGGACTCTGGTCCACAGTCAGCACTGGCATAATCATTTTGAAGTACATGGAGATCAGCATTGGACCAATTATTTTGATTGGCGTCCATTTAAAGTCTTAAACAATATCACATACAGCATTGAAGTACGTACTTACATTAAAGTGATCATTTTAAATGGGTTGGAATCTGATTAAAATTGTACCAATTTGAATGAATGAACTGTTTGGTGTAGGACATTTCTTCACTATTCCAATGTACTGAATGACCACGAGAGAATTTCATGCCCATAATTTAATAGTGCCTTTAATCTGAAGCCCCATTCACCATCTGTAAACCACAGAGAGGGCTTAATCTACACATACAGTAATGTTCTTTGCCTCAGGCTAAACACCTCTCATTACAGAACAGTGTTTTGTGTCTTACATTGGATTACATTGCAACATAATATCTATTTCCAATACGAGTGAACAGATTTACTCATTCTTCTCTCAGTAATCCAGAATCTTACGTGCCTTTTTTTTTAACGGTTTAAAGTATCAGGTTGAAAAATCAGCAGCTGAGGTTGGGCCTATGGTTGACCAGATCCTCAGCCGCCATGTAAATTCCAGGGGCCTCACGCAGACAATGTGAATTACCTGTTGAAATTTCAAGCGTTCACTGGCTTACCTTGTTCATTTTCCTTGTGCTCGAAGCTGCTCATTTCTCAACAGATACAGTATGTACTTTGTATGTACTAAAGGGCATAGGAGAGGTTTAAATGTGTGGTGGAAGGGGCAGATCAGTATGTTAGGGGTCCATACACTTACGTTACAGAACTTTCCAATATATGTCGTTAATTTTTCATCCGTCATCACCAAAAAAGTAGGTCGAGGAACTATTGCTTTTGGCTATGTCGGTCTGTCCATCCATCCGATCATTGATGGGGGACTTTTGAGGTCACTGACTGACTTGTTCAAAAATGTAGCATTTAAAGAGTTCAAGGGACGGAATTACATTTTCTTTTCACTCCACTGGGGGGCTATGTCCCCCCCAGCTAATATGCCAAAGTATGTCAACCCCCCACCCAAAAAAGTTTGTAATCTAACCAAAAAAGTGAGTAACCTCCTTTCAAATTCAGGTGAATGGCTTAATGCGTCCAAAAATGACTGTCTCATTATATTATAGTTAATGCATATCAGTCTAGGACAGAGATTATGGAGTTAAATTACTGCCAAAACCTAATATACAAACAGAACATGTTTTACAAATGCACAATGATTCACTAACAAACACATTGTGATTTGCAAATGCAAAACTGATTCACGTGCAAACAAAGTGTGGTTTGCAAATACGAAGAAAGATTTGCAAACAAACACAGCGTGGCTTGCAAATATAAAAATGATTCACGTACAAACAAAGCGTGGTTTACAAATGCAAAAATGATTTGCAAACAAAGTGTGGTTTGCAAATACAAAACACCATTAACAAACTAATATATTCCGTTTTACAAATACAAAACGTGCCGATCACAAATATCCAGCGCTTCAATTCGTATAAGAAAATACTTTCCACAACCTCGTGACTTTTGGCAGCTTTCTACCGATGAAATGGTGGTGCCGATTTTCTCACTCGTGTCCTTAGGATTTGCGAACAAATGTCCTAGCTAAGTTATTTGCCCTCATCAACAGCAGGTGGCGTTATGAGGCCATTTCCTTGAATTCTAAACGACACAACACCGGAGACTGTCCTGAAAGAATAGGTCAATATCCCACCAGACACAGTACAGAAATCAAGCTAATGATTTTGACGGCAAAGGGTGGGCCTACTATTGATAGGGGAGAGCTGGTACGAAAGTAACATTTTTCACATGGACGTCATTTTAAAAGATAACGTTACAGACCGATAAAAATTTTCGGAGCGATTAACTACTTTCGTGTGTGGTCTGTCAATATCAGGTGCTAAATCATCCCAATATATATTGACTTCGGCATAGTTTGACGTCACACGGAAGTTGCGCATTGCTGCTTTCGACCCCTCCAGTCGGGACGAAAGGGGCACACAGGCCGGACAAAAGTAACGTGATGAAATTAACTGGAATCTTTTAAAATACTGTCGTTAAAACAGAAACAAAATCAATCAGACATTTGTTTTAAACATTTTAATTTGCTTCAAATGTTTCAAAAGTAAACGTGAACATGTTTAACGTCCCAGATAGCAAGCACCTCCGCTCCGGATCTGCCCCGGCTCTGAGCCAGATCAGCTGGTGTTGGCACAGATCCGGGGCAGATCCGGAGCGGAGGTGCTTGCTATCTGCCCAGATAGCAAGCACCTCCGCTCCGGATCTGCCTCGGCTCTGAGCCGGATCAGTTGGTGTCGGTGGGGTGCAATTGGTCTACTTATAAAAATTAGGAAATTACTTTACTCATTATCACAGTTGTGACAGATGTAATGAGCTGCACCCTCAGTGCATGCTTCATGTGACCACAGCAGACAAAAGATGCACCGCACTCACGCTTCTCCAGGCAAAGATGAGGTAAATGTCTCCCCACAAACAAGACATTCCTCATCATTGCCCTGAGAAACTCTGGTTGCAGTGTGTCCACAAAACGTTTTCTTTGGGCGTTTTGAAGAGGACTGTTTTTTCCGGCCCCTCTGCCGACTCTCCTCCTCCAAAGCAGCTTTTACTGGGGTGTCCGTCAGTATTGCTGTTGACCTGCATCATTCAATGAGATGATAGTCAGAATCAGCTTGTTTTTCTACAAGCAAGAAAATCAAGACAAGTTAAAAACGACACTCTGCTCACCTCTTTCTGCCTCTTCTTTTATTTTCTTTCCTCGAGCCAGCCTTTGGATATGGGCGAACCTTTCCTGAGCTGAACCTCTGTATTGGCGTGCCACTAGATGTTCCTGGAACCACAAGCATACCTGCATAGATAATATTTCCAAAAAAATGCTTGGCAAGGCTCAACATGCACATTTAAAGACACACACAGACACAAACTCTCACCATCTACAGGAATGGCAGACTCATGGGGATGCAGCTCAAATGGGCTCTGGCTAGGTTGGTGGTGTCCTAAGGGAGCGGGCGCTGGTGATGGAGCGGACATTGGTGATGAAGAGGGCGCTGGTGATGAAGCGGACATTGGTGATGAAGAGGCGCTGGTGATGGAGCTGGCGCTGGTGATGAAGAGGCCGCTGGTGATGGAGCAGGCGCTGGTGATGGAGCTGGCGCTGGTGATGAAGAGGGCGCTGGTGATGGAGCTGGCACTGGGGATGGAGCTGGTGCTGGTGCAGGACGGTCGGTCACAAAAGCTGGAGCAAAGTCTGTCTCACTGAAAATATCTGGATTCAAGGGCCAGATACCGGTACACTCGAACCCAGATGAAATGCTGCTTGCTGTCGCAGCTTGAGGCAGAGCTTTAGCCACAAGACTCGGAATGTTGTAGATGGTCAAAGTTCTTCCAGGGTTCATTCACATCCAATTGTCTGTTGCACTGTTAATGTAGTGCTTCAGAGGACCAAAAACGCTACGGTCTAGCGGCTGAAGACGGTGGGAGCAGTGGGGTGGAAAAGACAGGAGTACAATGCCATGTGACTTGCAAAAGTCAATAGCTACCACAGAGAGGTGTGATGGATGATTGTCTAAGAGTAACAGCAACTTTGACTCCGGGGTCACGCAGGTGTGTCTTGCAAAATGCTGTAAAAATGCCAAGAAATCTGTCGCCTGCATCCACCCTGATCCATTGGCAGAACCAGTGCAGCCAAGGGGCCATGCCGGATGAAGTGGTTCTGGAACTTCTTCCTTGGGAAGATAAAGTAAGGGGGAACAAAGTTGCCTTGTGCGTTGGCAGCAAAGGCAACAGTCACCAATGTCCCTCTTTCCCCAGAGGTCACAGCACCGACTGGCGCTGCCCCTTGGTGGCAATGATTATGTCTGGCACTTGAACCGTTGTGGTACCTGAAATAATAAATGAAATGAATCATTGCTGATGCAAATCACTGTTGCTTTTTAATTTATCAAAATATAAATTTTTACCTGTTTCATCCATGTTCCAGATGTCCTTTGCTTCAAAATTATAGCGGGTGAGGACAGTCTTTAGGTTTTTTAAAAAACTGTCATGTTGGTCTTGTTGAAGCTGGTGGAACAGGACATGCTGGTGGCTTGAGGTCGACGGATGGACAGGGTTTTGTTGCGCTTCGAGGAAGGAGGTGAGCCAATCCTTCCCTGCCATCTGGTTTTCTCCCCATGAACATGGAGTTTTGAGGCCAATATTTTCGGCCAGCTCATATGCAAACTTTCGCACCTAAAACAGCATGAAAAAAGAGGTTAATTCCCAGATAGCAAGCACCTCTACTCCAGATCTGCCCCGGTTCTGTGCCGACTCCAGCTGATCCGGCTCAGAGTCGGGGCAGATCCAGAGCGGAGGTGCTTGCTATCTTAGGCAAATGGCGGCAGTGGTGTAGCTCTGTCTGCAGTGTTACTCCAACCTCTTTAGGACTCGGGCCAAAATATATATCAGCTGCTCTCTTTATATATGCCTGCAGTCTCTTCTCCTGTTCTTCTGTGAAGACTTTGTTGTGAGCCCTGTACCCTGGGGCTCTGGTCTGCTGCCCTCCTGCCTCTGCCCTCCTCTTGCAGTACCTGAACAGGGTGACATGACAAACGCCTTGCACCTCTGCTGCCCTCCTTATACTCTCGCCTCTTCGGACATCAAGAAAAGCCCTTTTGTAAACCTGCTGGTCAACCTTTCCTCTCTGGGTAGTTCTGACCCTAACTCTTGGCATTTTCTGTCAGTAAAATATAACACACACATTTTAGTGAGCTTTAAAACACAAAATGCGGCCGCATTAGCAGAGAGGGACGAACGTAACCGTTGGTACTTCGGTCCTGCACCTCTGTTGCCCTCCTACTACTCTCGCCTCTTTGGACATCAAAAAAGGCCCTTTCGTAAACCTGCGGGTCAACCTTTCCTCTCTGGTTAGTTCTGACCCTAACTCTTGGCATTTTCTGTCGGTAAAATATAACACACACATTTTTTAATGAGCTTTAGAACAGAAAATTCGGCTGCATTAGCGGAGAGGGACGAACGTAACCATTGCTACTACCGCCCCGACAGTGACTCCTGACATTTGAACCAGGATTGCTTCTAAAGTGGAAAAAGTCTGACATTTCAAACTTCAGGATATGTTCCAAAACTAAATGACCTATCATTTCATCATAAATATGACACATGGAGCGATAAAGACAATCTTTAAATCAAAAAAGTTTACCATTTGTCTGAATTTACTCACCACTGTGGAAAACGGGCTTCCCGGTCTCATTTCGTGGGGAAGTGATGAAACCTCAAGATTTTTCCAGGGTCTGGAGAGTGTTGCGTGCTGGACATGCTGACCAAATTTGACGCATCGAAGTGCCGATGGCTGTGAGTAAATCACTGTATTACTTTCGTCCCACGTTACTTTCGCACCGGCTCTCCCCTACTACATATTACCAAGCAAGGGTTTCTGACATTTTTCCACACCAGTGTGTACTGGCCGATGATTTCCTTTTATTATTGTTTGTAAAATTAATTTCGTAGGGTTTTTACGTAGATAATTCGAACATGTCAATTTATTCGGTTTAGTCAGGTCGACTAAATATTCAAAAGCGTTGCCTTTAGTTAAATAAGCTCCATTTCATGGATGCGTAAATTCCACCACGGAGGTTATAGCCTAATCTTAGCCAAGATAGGACTGACGTCAGTGTATTAGCCTACGATATAAAACGGTAATTCCACTGCGGAAAGAAGATATAAAATGGCACAAATAGCCCGCCAATATGTTTTACGGGAGATTTATAATTTATTTGTACCCTCGTATTATCGTGATTGTATCACATAGTAATAAAAGCAATCCTTGTTGTCGTTAATGCCAACTAAGTCGGATGGCCAGAAAGCGTGTGCACGAGAGGGGGAGTGGAATTTTGGCAGGGAATTTTGACACAAGGGAAATCATCAACCAATTTGCGAAGTGGTGCACAAGATGTCAGAAACCCTTGCATAAGGTGATATTTTGTATCAATAGTAGGCCCACCCTTCGCCATCAAAATGATTAGTTTGATTTCTGTACTGTGTCTGGTGGGATATTAAGCTATTCTTTCAGGACAGTCTCCGGTGTTGTGCCATTTAAAAATCGAGGAAATGGACTCATAGCGCCACCTGCTGTTGAGGAGGGCAAATAACTTAGTTAGGACATTTGTTCGCAAATCCTAAGCATTCAAGTGATAAAATCGGCACCATCATATCACCGGTAGAAAGCTGCCAAAAGTCACGAACTTCTCGGAAGTATTTTCTCATACGAATTGAAGCACCGGGTATTTGTGATGGCTATGTTTTGTATTTGTAAAACAGAATATACTAGTTTGTTAATGGTGTTTTGTATTTGCAAATCACAGTTTGTTTGCAAATCATTTTTGCATTTGCAAATCACGTTTTGTCTGTGCGTGAATAATTTTTATATTTGCAAACCATGCTGTGTTTGTTTGCAAATCTTTTTTGTACTTGCAAACCACACTTTGTTTGCACGTGAATCAGTTTTGTATTTGCAAATCACGTTGTGTTTGTTAGTGAATTGTTGCGCATTTGTAAAACATGTTCTGTTTGTATATTAGGTTTTGGGAGTAATTTAACTCCATAAGAGACAGCCAGTCCTGGTCCTGGAGGGCCCTGGGTTAAAGGGATAGTTCACTTTTTTTGAAGTGGGGTTGTATGAGCTACAAATTGCCACTACTTACATTAGATGCAGTAGAAAGCTCTCTGATCTCCTCCAGGTAGCCACACCAGCGCATAGTGCTGGGTGGAAATTTCGGCGATACACTGTTGTGAATGGAAACACAGAAACAGCATATTTTCGTGGCCTAAAAGAGGTCCTATCTGAAAATAATACACAATTTCAATTGTACGCTATATTTAAAAAAAATTACAGCACTTTAGCTGCTCAGAAAAAAACACAGTTGCTCTTGAACTAAACAACTGACGTATTCCTCCGCGAGGCACATTGTAGTTCACTGCGCGCTGTAGCGATCAGCTGTTTGGGTCACAGTAAAGCTGCTTGCACACTGGATGCGAAACGAATTTTTCGCACGACAGATCACATTCAAAGTCAATGCGAAGACGTGAATTCGGCGTCTTCGCATTGACTTTGAATGTAATCTGTGTCTTGAAAAAATTTTTTGCGCCCAGTGTGCAAGGGGCTTAACTGCGGTTGCGAGGTCGGACGGTCGTTTAACTTGTGCAAATATTTCGAAAATGGTCTGTGTGTGTTGCTTTCTTGGACGTGAAAGCAAAGCTGTATCCTGGTTCACTTGCAACTTCCACCGCATTCCTCTGCGGGATATTGGACTTGTAGCTGTGGCTAGTCGCCTTAACACGGATATTGATACTCCATCCGTAGCCCTAAAAGAGCTCCGTGTTTGCAGTATTCATTTTTCCAAAGATGATTTTGTGAGGCTACATTCAGGGAAATGTCAACAGTGCACGCTGAAGAGCACTGCTGTACCCATGCATCAGGTAAAAGAGTGAAACACCTGTGAAAAGTCTAATGTAACATTGCAGCACAAATTGATATTGCATAGGGTCTACGCAGCCACATACTGTGTATCTGCTGTGCTGGTTATTATAGGGAATTTTTTTTTTAATTTGAGACGTAATTCTATGCCATTGAAATGCTGTCTCTGCTGCAAACCGCTCAGAGTCTGACCCAAACAGCTGATCGCTACAGTGCGCAGTGAACTACGATGCGCCTCGTGGAGGAATACTTCAGTTGGTTAGTTCAAGAGCAACTGTGTTTTTTTCCGAGCAGCTAAAGTGCTGTAATTTTTTAAAATATAACGAACAATTGAAATGGTGTATTATTTTCAAGTAGGACCTCTTTTTGGCCGCGAAAATACACTGTTTCTGTGTTTCCATTCACAACAGTGCATCGCTGAAACTTCCACCCAGCACTATGTGCTGGTGCGGCTACCTGGAGGAGATCAGAGAGCTTTCTACTGCATCTAATGTAAGCAGTGGCAATTTGTAGCTCATGCAACCCCACTTCAAAAAAAGTGAACTATCCCTTTAAGCTAGTTTTGCTCTCACCACCCTCTCAAGACATCAGGTGAGGTGAGGTATCTGTGGTATTTTTTGGCACAACACTGACACCTCTGGCCAGTGTTGATATATCAAGCACAAACCAGCTAGACTGATTTTTTTTGTGTGTGTGTGTGTCGTGGGAGAAATCCTGGAGGCCATAGACGTTGGAACAGGGGGGTCGAGGAGGCCCCCCCCCCCCCCCCCCCATCAGCCCCATACTGCCCCAAGTCATTTTTTTTTTATAAAGAATCTGAATTCAAATGTGTCTGACTTGCATTTCACTTTCATACCATAAAAAATATATGCTTTCTATAGATACATTCGGCAACAAAGGGAACACCCAGAAAAATAGAGCCGAGGGGGAACACAAACCGGTCTCTGCCATTAGCCATAATGCCGAAGAGTTGCTGTGTGCCCTTTGGCATCGCAAATAAACAAAAAAAAAATCACCAATTAAAGTTTTACATTTTACCAAATAATAAAATGGAACCGCAAAGGAGGACAAAATGGCTTCACGCTATCAGAAGAGAGGACGAGTTTGGCAGATTATGGCGGGACTCCACAACAGAACGTGTATGTCTGCAGGCCACTGAGTCGGATCATTCGCCCAGTCTTTTAAAACGTGTGGACAACAATCCAACCCCAGTATATTTAATTTTTTAATATATCGATCTTTGTCGGCAGGCAGTAGCGACTCAAAGTACGTCATGACAACTTCTTAGCGTTTGCAAGACAAGTTTAAATTCCGCGTTTTTACAGTATAGTGGACGGGGGGAAGGATTTTTTTTCCACCTCGGCTCTAACCAGGGGGGTTTTCCATCAACGTAGCTAAGACCATCCAGACTAAGGCGTAATCTTGAGCCTTGAATTAGCACCAACTCCCTAACGAGCCTCGACCCGTTCCATCAAGTGAAATAAACTAGCTCCAACTGACGCTAATTCGAGCCTCATCTGCTACGCCGCACTTCGTGCACGTGCCCAGAGAAAATAAAAAGCCCACACTAGCCGAGTGCCGAAATGTCGCAAAATGACTCAAAGCAAGGGAAAGGAACAAAGGAACGAGCGGAGGCGTGCTCCTCTTCTTTTTGGTTTTTTCAGGGTTGGTAAACCAACGTTAAGGTGCATTACCGTCACACACTGTGGTGACGTAAAGTCTAGACAGAGCCGCTCTGGGTCTAGAGTGACTATCTCAATATACAAAAAAAAAAAAATAATAATAATCCACATTTCTCTTTTCCAACAACTTTTTTTCTATTTCCCTAGCGCCTAACTTCCTCGAAACATGGCTGTAGCCTACACAACTAATTAATTTGCATTTGGCTCTTGCCAAATCCTTTTTCTAAAATTTCTTGGATTTCTCCATTCACTTCCATAATTCCAAGAAATTCCCTCCCTGCATGGGCCACCATCCTAATTCTTTCCGTCTTAGATTCAATTTCTTTTGCGCAATTAATTATCATTGCAATGAAAGCCAAAAATGTACCTTAATGTCTTCGCCCTTCAAACTGCGGCAACATTCTTAGCACCAGAAGCAATGTAGTGGTACCCTCTCATAAGCCCTCACCATATAACTCACATAGTTCAAAAATATTCTGTCCGGTAACTTTTTCGAATTGAAGCAAAACCACCATGCTGTCTTGCTCCTTCCCGTCTCGATATGCGCCGAGTTGCACAAACTCCCTCTACTTCCAAAAAAGAACCAACTTTAACAGAATAAGGGACACCTCCAATAACACCCTTTTTAGTTGGCCGCTGATACATAAGACATGAAATTTGAAAAAGATCAAATTATTTTATTTTAACTGCTTTTGCCTTGTTTCGTCGTCCTACATTCAATTATCACAATTCCACTTCTACATACCCTGCCATCCTTTACGCCCTCAGTTCAATTTTTGACAAACTTCCTGACAAAATGATTGTCACTGAATACACGATTGTTTTCCCATCTATTTCCTACCACCTTCATCCCTTCAACAAACGGCCCTTCATCAGTTTCATTGCCACTTCCTTTATTCCTTTTCTTTTTACCCCCTTCCACCTCATCACTCTCCACTTGTTCGCAATTCAAAATTTCAAGCAAAAGACAACTATCTAACGTTATACTTTCGAAATTCACGCCTTTCACTCTACCAGAGCACCCCGTCTCTGCGCTCTCCTCAGCGGAGCAAACCCTCTTTTTGGGGGTTTATGAGGATTATCTCGAAATTATCACAAGGAAAGGGAACACTGCTGCCATCAACAGGGCGAGGGCGGTGGCCTGGCAGAATATCGTCGACAGGCTAAATGCATAAGTGACACACAGATCATTCAATAGGTTGTATATTATAATAAAAATATCCCGCATGAAAGGGACAAAATGAATGTAGATAGGCTTACTGAAATTCACCAAATTTATTAATTTATTTTCAAAAGTGATACCACATTTATCAACTGATTGCTGCGAAAATTTTGGATGATTTGCTAGCCAACTGGAATTCTATTATTTTTTTTTTTGAAGTTTTATTTTGCCTTTATTGGAATGATCTTATTTATTTTTGATTAGGTTTCTTAATGAATTATATTTATGTTTTACATATTATTATCATTACATGACAGTTGTGAGTGTGTAAATGCACTGGCAGAACTGTCTTTTGGGTGTCTGTTCCGGTCTATTGGACATTCTTTGAACATAGATGAAGCTAATCCTCACCTTAAACCTGCTACAGGGCAGGATTGCCCTGCAGTTTAAATCACCATGGTTACTAGGCTGGGATTCACATTAACCACCTTGATGGAACGGAGATGTGGTTCAAGTTGATGGAACAGAAATCTGAGTTTAGCTGGATGTTTCAGGCTTAGCCAGAACCATAGTTTCCATGGTTACCGATGTGGGGCTAATCTCAGCCACTTTGATGGAACTGAACTCTCACTATCATAAGCCAGACTTGGCCATTTAAGTCTGGATTTTCCTTTAGCCTGCTTGATGGAATACCCCCCTGCTCGCTGGCAGGTTTTCAAATAACTCAGAGTTTCTTCTCCTCCTGAAACTGCAGACTGAGGAGGTTTTAGACATTGCGTGTCCATTCCTTGAAGAGACAGAGGACATTGAAGCGCAAATAGGCTACTGAGAAGAATTCTCCGTTAGAAGAGTTATCCGACCACATTTGGATGTTTTATCGTTTTCGGACGAAGTTTGAGCGTTCCGTTTCTCTGTGGAATATATAATTTATTTCAACAAAATTTTCAGCCCGCATATTGCTCGTGTGACACACCGAGGACATTCTCTCAGTTCAGAACAAATTGCGTAGCTCTTCGTTTTTTTTTTCTTTTTTTTGTTGCAAACGGCCGTTTTCATTATCGTTTTGTTTTATTACGGAAAGAAACAACCACGACTTCATTCATTAAAGGCAGTAGGCACAGTCAGTTTCTACCACGAGTGGGCTCTTCAAAGTACAAAATAATGAATAACTCTCTGGAGAGTTTTAATTCTTCACAATACATGTTAGAAAGTCTGCAGTTCATATGTTCAATTCATTTCAAGTCAAAAGACCTCAAGATAGAACAACTAAAGTTTCAAAATGTGAACATTAAAGTCTGTGGAATTATCCTGAAATAAGTCATTTGCATCAGCTTGGGATGAGAAAAAAAGATTCCACTTGTATCATCTTAAATAAAATAAGGACAACTTAAACTTGCATTTTTTTTTCTATTTCTTTGCTTCCTGCAAGAACAAATGCAGTAGTTAATATTTTGTATGTTCAAACAAGTAAAATCATCCACCTGTAACTGATGCTCCAGCATTAGGATTTCTAATTTAGTTTTCTGAATTCGTAATTTAACTTCATTTGGTTGTTTTTTTAATACTCTCGCATTGACTCGGCCAGCGATTGTCTGCTGCACACACTCACGCTCTACTGCAGCTGCAACTGTACTTTTTTTTTTTAAGTGTTCGTACTCAGCGTACACCTTTATTAATTTTTCCAACTCTGCTGGAGAAAAATAAGACGCGCGACTTCTTTTCTCCACCGTTGCCATGGTTAATCGTGTTATCCATATTTCATTGATGAGGGCTTTTAATATCCTCATGCACACGCCTGACTGTGGCGTAAGTTAACTCAGAGTTAATTGAACCAAGTGTTATCACCTGTTCTGAACCCGCAAACTCCGCGGTCAGCAACTCAGAGTAAGTCAACTCACAACTACAGAACAAACGCAGAGTTTGTTTACCCTGCTTTCTGAACGGGGCCCTGGTGCTAACTCGGTTGGATGTGAATTGTAAATTGTCATCCCAAGCAAAACTGAGGGAAGCTCGTGTATTGTTTTTGTAAGGCTATCTTGCATTGATCATGCTGGTCAGAATGAATCAAACAGTAGAGAGATCGATATTTCCTCTTTGGAGCGAGGTAGCAACCTTTGCTAACTCTCGGTTGGCAAGCTAGTGAGTTTGCTAATTCTGTCTGATCAAACCAGAGTTTGTGTTCGTGGCATTTTAACGTTTTTTCACTGTTGAATCAACGTCATGGATCATAGTTGAATCACCGTTGAATTATGTTTTGATTTTGAAAGATGAATCAACGTTCATTTCGCAACGTTTTTTCAACGTTGGGCATGAGTACCATACACAACCTCCACTTTTTGGGGGGTTTTTTTTTGGCCAGAATGATTTTAAAAGGGGGCACAAATAGTTCTGGGGGGGTTTTATGAGAGAGAAGGGGGTTTAGAATGATGGGGGAAAAATTTTAAGAGGAAGGGGTAGATGCCGCCCAAGGAAAAAACATTTTTGCAGTAATTCCAGTTTCCACCACCGTGCACTTCCCTCATTCACGATCTTTCCAACTTCTTCTGACCTATTTTTTATGTTTTCTTTTCCCTCCATCAATGAGGCTGTGAACATGAGAAGTTAGACATTACATTAGTGTCTGCAGCAGGATTCGAGCCTGGAAACCTGTGGAGAAAGCAATGTTATACACACCATACACTGTGGTCTTAACCACTACACCAACTGAGTTTGTTGCTAGCTTAGTGCATCAGTTTCCATTCATCGCTGAAGGGTGAAAGACAACCAAAGGTATAATTATATATATATATATATATATATATATATATATATATTTATTTATTTTTTTTCTTTCTTTTATTTATTTTTGTCAATGAGAAGACGTCATTTGAATATCCATTTTGATGTGTTTCATGCTGGTGAGTCGCCTGATCCATTGACCCTGGGTAGAATAATTTGAGCAGAACAAACCATTGTTTGTGGCTGAGTTGGGTTAAGGTGTTAAGGTTAGGGTTAGGCACAGGGATAGGGAAGCATTCCTTATGAGTTGGGTTAAGGTTAGGTATAGGGATAGGGATAGCATTCCCTATGAGTTGGGTTAAGGTTAGGGTAACAGTGTCATGGCTGCCACCTTTATAAGCTTGCCGCATGTATAGACGCTCTAGAAATTAAAGTGTAAATTCTCAACTGGATGTGCGCTCGACGTTTTTCCGCACCCGAATATTGTGCTTGGTATCTAAACATTAAGGTAAGCTGAAAAAGTTGTGTTTTTTTATTTTGCTGGAGGTTGTTTGTGGTACTCTTACCCAACGTTGTTTCAATGTTGTTTCAACGTTGAAACAAATCTTGTTCAAATTTCAGTGTTGACTTGAGATCATTTTGTTAACCTTTTTACAACCATCAGAGTTAAACGTTGTTTCAATAGCATTTTGAAACAACAACTGACATAATTTCAACCATATTTCAACGTTGAAGGTCGGTCGTGCACCGGCTGGGTTACAACCATCAGAGTTAAACGTTGTTTCTATAGTGTTTCAACGTTGAAAGGACAACTGACATAATTTCAACCACATTTCTACATTGAAGGTCAGTCATGTGCCGGCTGGGAACAGTTTTTCTCCGGTTAGTACTCAGAGTTGAAATTTGCCGATGAATTTATAACCGCGTCTTCTTCATGGGACATTGTTAGTACTCATTTTGTAAAGCCAAGCTAAGATAGGCCTACTTGTCAGATACCTTGTTGTAGCTGGCACTAATGGAGTAAATTTATCGTCTGGCGATGGTCGTCATTGTTGCTACTGGGCGTTTATCACAACGAGCTGTACGCTGCCATACCCAGCTGAGTGAGCCATTCTTAAGCTGCTTTCACACCGGTCGCGAAACGAATTTTTCGCGCGACAGATTACATTCAAAGTCAATGCAAAGACGCAAATTATTCACGTCTTTGCATTGACTTTGAATGTAATCTGTCTCGCGAAAAATTTGTTTCGTGTCCGGTGTGAAAGCAGCTTTACTCAGAAGTTTCACTTGAAGAAAAGCGCGTTCATGTTCCAAGCTTCTGAACGTTTCTACTGTCAACAATAATGACGTCATATCGCTGATACAGCCTTTAATTACTGTGTGGTAATCAAAGTATCCTGCGTAAAATCAAATCCTTGTTCAGAAAACACTGTGCATACATATATGAGCACAAACCCAAATCAAAAATCCCCCCCCCAGAATATAGTTCCAACGTCAATGCTGGAGGCTGATTTTACTCATAATTGTTTGACTTACGATCCTCATAGTTTGGGAGGTTATCCCCTCTTAACCCCAGAGAAAGCTTACATAACATTATAATTGTGTCAAATTGATGGATACGACGTGTGCTTCTCTAAGGAAATTCATAGAAACTGATGCACCTTTCTATTAGGTTGTTTTGAAAGCTAAGCTTATGATTATTTTTGGATCATTCCTTTGATACACACTAAACACATCTAATGTATTAACTTCAGTCATAAATATTTGGTATGATTTTCCATAGCCGCTCATCATCATAGTTTTAATTGATGTGGAATATTTTGTGCTCTTCTTGCCTGCCTGTTTGCATGAGTATAATTTCTCATATTTCAGTTAAATACCTTATCTCCCGCTGTGAAGAAAATCAAAACATCAGTCCAGTCCACAACAGTGAAATTGAACATTATTCACAAATTAACAGGACATCATATTTGGACTGCAGGTTATTAAAATAGCACACCTCAGCACTTAAGACCCCATTGGCACACATTTGTCACGATGCTGTTGCTCCTTGGGGTACAGACAGGTATTGCTGTATGCACGCACATTTCGTAAGTTTGTTACAGACATACATGCACAAATGGACGGATGGACAGACATGATGCAACACTACCACTCTGGAAAATTGTTTTATGGGGGACAAGGGGGGGATTGTTTGCTATTTCACTGTAACTGTTGTAACTGTGACTCGGTCATTCAGACATATGCTTGAAAAGAAGACTACAATATTCAGCAAGCCTTATCAAAATGACTTGCATTTAGCTTCTGTCTAGCAATGGGTTTCATACACTGTCCTCCTCTACCGCTAATGAAGGATAGAACTTTGTTACCTTGAACATTACACACTCAGTGTAGGTTTGGCCATATTGTCTGTTCCCTTTTCAATGGTTACCTTAAAAAAAAGTAAGAAAATTAGATAAAAAACTGCTTTATTGTTGGTTTGCTGATAAATGGGATTGCTAACCAATGTAAAGCAGCATAACAGTTTTCTGAATAAATAAACTCCCCGTGGTCGCTTTTATAACCTTTTCAAGTCTCCGACACATTTTATAAGGGGCCTGGACAGTAAGTAACAATTCAAAAGTACCATCAGCTTTTTTTGCAGTGTGGATTTACTGGAGGCTGTCATTTAATACATGTATTACGCATTCAGTGCACATTTTAAAGTTGTAAATGATGAGTCCCTGAAGCCTAGAACAATAAAAAAAATCCTGATTGAGGAAGGCGACAGAAATTCTTCAAGTGGCAAACTTGATGACAACTTCTTGGGGATGTATACACTGCATCAGTATGTGAGAGTGTGAGCATGTGTGCGGACACGAGTGCATGTCTATGGGCATATGTAGGTGTGTTTGTATGCGTGTGTACATGCGTGTGTGTGTACGTGTCTGTGGGCCTGTTTGTGTTTGAATGTGCGTGTTCGCGTGCCAATGTATGTGTATGTGGAAGTGAGTGTCCATGGGCTGTATACGTGTGTCTATAAGAGTGTGAGTGTGTGTAAATGAGTGGCTGTGGACATGTGTCTGCTTGTGTGTGTGTGTGTGCACATAGATGTGTGTGCATGCACATGTTCTGCTTCCCCTTCAAGAGTTGCAGGATCGACTCCTGAATTTCCTGAACACTAAAAACCCAAAACTCAGGTTGATGATAGCGCTTTGGCAGGTTTTGCCACAAAAGGAGCAGAGTACTTATTGTTTGTCAGCCCTTACATCATCTGCCCGTACATTAACCTGAGCTTCACAGCACTTTATCTTTCCTTTATTTTTATTTTATAGCAATAAGAAGCACAAAATGATCAGAGACGGAGATAAGGCCATGAAAATACTAGTTATCCACCGAACACGGAAAAACCTGAGAGAATGCCCCAGGGGTGTCAGAGGCATGACGCCAAAAGATAAAACTTCAATTATTTGCATCATGTAGGCATGAAACTTACCTTACCTTAAAACAGGGTTGAACAGCTCCAGGCTTGGAGAACTTGCTTGCGACACTGTGTCTCAAGATATAATTTCTTGAACACAGTGGGGTAATTTGTCCTCTGCATTTGACCTATCTAAGTCTGTTACGCCCCGCTCTCAAACTGGCCTGATGGGGCAAACAATATTGCGCCACAGACCCAAAAAAAAACCAGAGATGAAACACCTTTAAAATAACCAAGCCCATGGCATTTATTTACAAAAAAGGCAGACAAACATCCAATAAACTAAATCAAAGTTACCAAAGAAACCATAAAGACAAAACACAACACAACACACATCCCATGGTGAGAGGCAGCGAACATCAGTCCCTGCACCAAAAGCCTCTCCCCTCCAAGGCTGGCCCCGCAGTATTTAAGGCCTTCATTCCCAGGCCAGGTGCACATCGCTCAGCAATAGGAGCGATCTGATATACAATACGGCACATTGCCAGGCGGATATGATGGCAGAAAATCACGGGTCAAATGTAAAAATGTCAACGAGTGAACTTCCGCTCATATCCGCGCACGGTCAAACCATAGTCAAATGCTAGCTAATATAATGGCGACTTATAGCGTTTCGTTCCAAAACGTGAACTCCGGCTTTGACTCATTTGTAGCGTTTATTTGAATTTTGTGGTATTTTGATGTTCATATTTGTGTATCCACGATGGTATTCGACTGCGAAGCTGCGCAGTGCTCATCGCATTTCGTCATGCATGCATTGGCTTGGCGAAATGGTCTTATTACCGGAAGGCGGATGTCGACAAAAAATCCCCTTCCTCCATCTCATCTCCCGATTTACGACAGTTTTGCGCTAAATCAGATCGCTCCTATTGGATGAAGCAGCTGGGCGGAGCTAGAGGACAGGGGTGGAAAAGGGACAAAAAGCACAGGGGCCACATACAGCCGTAACTAAGTTACTTAGGAGCAGTTGGTAGCCACAGTGCTGCACTCTGGGACCAAATCCAGTTCTAAAGCCGGAGCCTTGACCAGGGGCACTGGCAGGAATGCTCCTATAGAGCTTGTTTTTCAGGGTTTGGAACATCATAGTACCTGAAGGAAACCCACATGAACACGAGAAGACTATGCAAACTCCACAAAGAGAGGTCCTAACTGGCAGCAGCAACAGCATGAACCACTGCGTCACCATGTCCGCATGTTTTTGACATGTTTCGTGACTTATAGTACCAGTCAAAAGTTTGGACATACCCACATTTTTCTTACCATACATGATAAAGAAAGAAGCACCCTTTATTAAGCAAAAAAAAAGATTTAATTCTTAAATCAATCAAACTAACCAGCGTTTGTAGTCATATTTGTTGAGCATACTCACATTTTTTTCAACCCCACAAGGACAGTCATATTGCTGTACTGAGTTTGCAGCTGCACAGCTGTCTAACTTCCCAAAGATGTGCTGCACTTGTGGTTTGCTTTTCGTGGGCCTTTTTGCCCAATAATTCCCAAATAAGCTTGACTTTAATTTGGCTGTTGGAAAATGGAAGGAGCTTGTTTTTTCTGTTTACTCTGCAAAATTTGGCTTCTTCCAAATAGCAAAATTTTGGACACTATTCAAATAAGTACATTATTTTCCTCTAACTTCTGACTGTTTACCTCTCACAAGATTCCATTTGAGATGATGTAGAGAAGTTAAGCCATTTAAATTTCTCTAAAAACAGAGTGCTGTGACATTAGCAAAGTGTTTCCAAACTTATGACTGGTACTGTAAGTATTCAAAAGAGGTCAGAGATTAGCCAATAATTCCTTACGTGGTTCCCGAGATCCTGTATTGAGTGCTGTTAGTGTGAAACTCTGCAGGCACTGTAGAGTACCAAGCCAGAAGTTGTGCGCACCTGCCTCACATGCTCAAATAGGCTGAGAGGGAGACAAATTGTAAACCAATAGGTCGCAAATTCTGAAATTCAGGTCTCTGACTCCTGCTCTGCGCCACTGCCCAGAATGTTCAGCTTAAGCACGCAAGAGCTTTCTGTTTAAACTTCAAGTAATTTTACTTTGAAAGGGGAAACACAATTTACCGAAGGACAAAGCAAGTTTCAAAATCGGAGTCCGGATTCGCTTTCGATGAAGAATTCAGATATCAATGGTGAACAGTTGTGTTCTGAATTTATAGAGCTTTAAGCTTTTTATGGTCACCATCCAGAACCCAGCTTAATGGTTTGGATACGTCCTTCAATGTCCAGTGGCTTTTCTTTAGTACTGCAGTGTGTGCCATTATCTCAGCTATTAAATCAGAAGATACTGAGGGCACTGACAGCTTAATTTTCCTTCAAATTGATCAGTCTCAAAGATATGAAAGCCCGTGCACAATTTCCGTCGTAATTTCCGTTTCAAAAGGTTTTTGTTTTCCACAATACCACTCCACAAAATGCTGCGTGGAAACCGAAGATTGTTATCAGCAGAATGGAAAGTGTAACCACTGGTAAAGATGGTCAATACTGATTTTCTTCAAATCAGAACGTTTGAGTAATCCATTTAACATGATGTAAATAAACTTATTTTGTCACCAAACATTTCAAAATTGTAATATGCAAACAATGGTTTTTGTGCAACAGAGCATATTTTGCAGTTACAAGTATGAATGCCAACCAAACAGATAGTAATATAATGTACATAAATTGTTTGAGTAAAGAGGTCATGTTTAAAAAGCTAAAGAATGTCCAACAAACAAGTTGTAGTTTCCCAACCTAGGCATGGTATGAACCCTGAGTTACCAGAGAGAGCAAAGAATATTTATAAACTGCTGATCTTATCAGCACATTCATTCAGAGCATACTTGAAATGCTTTAAATACGTAAGGGTGTACAAAAATAAACAACAAACAGAGAAAATGCAGATTATGAAACTGAATGATTCATGTGGCAATTGAATCCCATCAGTCCGTATTAATGAAGTTATCTTCCTTAAATTGGAAACTCGTTTTTAAAAGTTGATCTGCACCTACTAGAAGCAGCGGAGGTAATGTGCTGTATAGATGCAGTCTTCTAAAATATTACACAGATTATTCAACTTTTAACTTTTCAGGGGTACGTTCCCTAAAAGTACAGTTGCTAACTATGATAGCAACTTACATATTCAACCATATGCAATCAGTGGTTCCAAGTTCCAACTATGCAAGTTAGCATCTCTGCTTTCGGGAAACGTAGCCTAGTTGCATTAAATACGTAAAGTTGTTTTTTTTTTTTTTTTTACATTTTTGTCTGAAATCATTAGACTTCATAAATGATGAATGACTCAAATAACACACAGCTATCTCAACAAATGATTATGACAGCTTTCGTGAACACATACACACACACGTACACACACACACACACACACAACCACAAACACACAAACAAATATAAGCTGTTCAGAAAAAAAAAAAAAAAACACATTCAGTTTTGGAACTGAGGCAATACTTTTTCTTCCAGTCCAGTTTTCCAACACTGACATAAAATTATGAAGATAAGGTTATGTAAATCAACTTCCGTATGCATACTAAATTAAGTTTCAGGGTGTTTCGGCCAAATTGGGTTATTTGTGTCAAAATTAGTTGTCTTTTTTCACATTTTGTTCATTCAAATTACAACAATTTTTTTTTTTTAATGGAGGACAAGAGGATGACTTCTGTGCAATTGACAGTTAAAACATGCTGAAACTAGAAACCATCTTTTGATTGGATCTCATCAGCCGCTCTTCATACACCCCTACTTCCAGTGCCCTTACTTGGACCACACCTACCTTTGAATATGGCTTTCATTGTAATTTCAACAACACACCTGCGAAGTTTCGTGACTGCATCTTTCACAATTGTGACACTATTGGCGTTGACAATATCTATCCATTGCCAGACAGACAGGCAGACATACAAACATCAAGAAAACTGCTCAAAAGTGTTTATGTGGTAATTCACACTACAATAGGTGTCTCCAGGACCACATTTGGCCACTATGAGACAAACACACACACACACACACACACACACACACACACAAGCCCACTAGGTGAAAACAATACCAGCTGGCACAGTCCCAGCTGGTAATTACAAAACTGTTTTTAAAGTGTATTTTACGGGGATATGACTAATTAGACAACCAGAATTTGTATTTGGAACTTGTTACTGTTATCTTTAGATAAGTGGACCAAATTACTTTCAGTGTAGGTCATTATGAAGCTGAATAATTAGAGGTCATCTATCAGATAAATAGCTAAAGTCAGTCAACATCAGTCAAAATCAGCAGCCCAATAAATTTGTAAGCATGAATGCCTAGGCGAATACAGTAGTATCAAACTACCTGGCTGGCCAAGGAAGATCACAACATATAATGACTTTCAGCAGTGGAAAGAAAAAAACAAAACAAAACAAAAAAACTCCTTTTCAGCTGTCAAATGGATCAATCAAGAGGACTCTGCAGGATCTGGCAAGAGATGTGTCTGCAACCTCCAGAAAGAGAAGCCAACACCAGCAAGACCTCCGAGAGTTCACTGCATGGAGCAAACCATTGGTTAGCAGCGTGAACAGAACAGCCAGGCTAGGGTTTTGCTGAAAAACAATTTAGCTCGGGAACAAATGGAACAGCCTTTTGAATGAGTGAGGTGAGAATTTACCGGAACAAAACATATGAAAGCAAGAGGAATTGTGGGGGGAAAAGGAACCCAATCTCCAACATTCTGTTAAACATAGTGATGGTTATGGCAGGCGGATGTGTCACTGCCACAAATACATCGATTAGTGGTCCTCTTTATGAAATAATGGTGTTATGCATCACTCTATCAATAGCTTCAAATTAATTAAGTACTTTAGCATGAAGTAAACTTTAACAAGATCAATGACATGTCATCTCCCCAATTTGTACGTACACATACAAGCTGTAAAAATGATTTCAATTTCCTTCAAGATCATGAAACATTGCATTCTTTTACAAAGTGCAAAGCAATTCATTCAGGATCCCGGATAATGCAGTCATTCACGTCATATACGAGGAGAGCGATGGAACAGCACCAAGACATATGATGAATGACAAGACTGATCTTCAAGAATGCGGCACGTTATCTGTGATTTGATAGTACGCGCAGGCTATTTGGTTTGTTGAATGATACATAAATGAATGGTGAAGCACTACTGCACCAAGAGAGGTACAGACGGTGGACTCTGGCTCTTGAAGACTCTAACGTATTTGCCTTCATTGCAGTCGCGTCAAGCAATTGCTATTTTTAATCACGGATAAGTATTTTGAGGGATTGTATTTTGAATAGCAGCAGGTCGAGTTTAAAGCAGGCCAATGACTTGAGAAGTGAAAGATAGGATGAAAATAATATAGTTTAATAGTGTTGATTAATCAACAGGTGCAGGTATTATGCAGGTTTTATGAATTTAACCCTTTGAGCGCCGAATACATTTTGAAGGAATTAAAAATGTAGTTATCCTGAGCTGCTGAAAACCTATCATGTTTCAACTTGTTTAAAAGAGCTCCCCTGCGGGAGCTCTTTTAAACAAGTTGCCACATGATAGGTTTTCAACAGCATCTGACTTTGATGTCTTACATCATTGGGCAAATATAGTTGCCCACGACGCTGAAAGGGTTAACAAGCAGCATGGACTATTTGGCGTACATTTGCCAACCAAGCCCTGAAATAACTGGTATATTACATTGTGTGAAAACTGCCAGAAGAAATGGAGATCTCATTCAGACAGTCTACCCTAGTTGACAATGCTGAACGAACCACAATTAATTTTCAGTCATAACTTAAAATAGCTTACGTAGTCATCGAGGGACTGTAGTCGTCCCCACTTTCCCCGAGCTCATCACAGACATTCAAAATCAAGGTAGCAATGTGATTGAAAGATATTGACAAAGCGCTAGAATATGGTTAGTATAAGCGTACAGGACAAACTTTCCATTAAAATTCTTTTTAAAATACCTTGCCACACATTTCCATATAGCCTAATGCAATTTTTCAACCAAGCATGATAGCATGTTTTCGAGCTAATACAATCTGATAAAGATAGCCTAATATCTAATGACTATTAGCACGAAATTAGCTACAACAATGCAGACAGTGTCGCTGCAAGCAAGTAATTTTCCCTCACGTTTGCTGCTAGATGGAGCCCTACTCCGTGCAGTGAGATGGAATCCGGTTCCGAGTCTTCAGTCTCACCATTTACTCCCCATATCTTTCCCAGACCGTAGTTCGCCGCGGAGTGCTTCGAAATTGGTCTGTCATTTTCGCACAGTGCTGTGTTTTGTAAGCAAACAATATTGAGAGTCGTTTACTGCGGAGCTTTTTAACGAGGGCGAAGAACTCTGGATTTCTTCTTGGCTCAATCGTTTACCCTCTTTTTCCGTCAGAAAGATCTGATGTGGTCCATGGGCCATACGGAGGAGGATCCGGCTTTATATACTGAAGACGGAGAGTGATACGGATACAAAAAATAATTAATTGTCCCCACGTTTATTTTGGATCAACGGATAGCCTACGAGATATTGACTGCAAACCCGCAAATCATCATACGGGAAAATACAAGAGTTCAGCGAACTGATTCTCTTCTATTTGGATTCAAGGTTCATCCTTGCTTTGCAAAGCTGTATCCTCATGTTTGGTGTGAAAAGGCGAAGGGACGATATTCTAAGGGAAAGAGACAATTAACGTGCACGAACAGTTCCACTCGTTTTCTTTCTATCTAATGGCAGGACTTGAAGGAGATCGTTGCAGCACACGGAGCAGCCGTTTCTGAGGATCGGTAAGGCAAGCTGTACTGAAAATATGTGTAATGTTTGTCTTCGTGTCTCACTGGTTGTCATTATTCCCTGGAACACACTAATCTAAATTTTAAGTATCCTTGAAAAATATTTTATTATGGCAAGTATACCCATCGCACTTGCATTATTTTGGCACCAGCTGTTTATCACCAAGAAATGCTGTTTTCAATGGTCTAATCAGACAGGATTTGTGGATAGTTTTTGGTGCGTAAAGGGCACTTATCTTTGTCAATTAATTAACGATACTTGTGCCATGAAACATGCTTATTTTCGTTCATTAAATCAATTCTGTGATGGTATTTCATATCACCCAAGAAAAATCTCTCGAATCTTTGACTTAAGCATATTGATTCAAATGTTGCATGCCGTGGGAGATAAGCGATTGAAGTTATAAATCTTAGTTATTGAAAACAAGGGGAGATGTGTTCAAAAATCGCTGGTGCGCTGTAGTTATAAAGATCAAAATTACATGTTTTTAAATATACAGAATCTAATCAATTTGAGGGCGCACTTTGCGCCAGTCTGTTAATTTGGTGAATGTAGCATAATAACCTAATGTTAGGGAAACGTGTCCGATATGAGTATTTAATTTTCATCCGGTGAAATTGCGGTGACATAAAGCGTTTGAAACATCGCGGCATTTTAGGGCTTCCGATCTTTTTGCCAACACTTACAACAGCAGTAGGCCATACAATAATAATAATCATCATCATCATCATCATCATCATCATCATCAATGTCTTTGCTATGCTCGTTCTCTTAAAATTGCTTGCAAAGCACTCGCAGTTGAGTTGAGTGATTATCTGTTACATTGCTTAGGTTATAGACGGGTTATTGTGTAAATAGTTGTGCGCTCTGCTCGTTGGGATGAACAAATGATTCTTAGAATACAATACAGCCACATTTACGATTTCCAGTTGTATTAGACGAGGACACTGAAATGCTGAACGCAAGACAGGGGGATATGCACTTGCAGTGATGCTATTTGTCTGCTTTGAGTGATCTGTAAAAACTGACGCAGCCGTGGAAGGAGACATTTGCATAATCAAAGGGGACACAGTGTAAGGGTAATTCAAATCTTGTGATGGGGCAAATTTTAGACTGCCCTGTGTTGCCACTTTTTGTCTAATGCATCTTTGGTTGGTACACAAGGTTGGCGTCTTTGCTTGCGAGAAATCATCCTGGAATAATTAACATTTGCGGTCGGATAGTTTAATCCATTGCGTTTTTTTTTTTACCCTTTTAATCACGACATATTTATTGCTCTTGTTGATCCTATCATTGCAGTTTTCCTTTGGGGTTCATTTTGTCGTTTACTTTCTTTTCACGTATCCGTGCTCGGTTAAATTAGGCGTGATATTTAAAATCATGCGCACATTTATCAGTGCTCATGCAGCCGACTTAGACGCTTGTGAAATATGAATACGCGTTCCTTTTCTTACTTATTGCTTCTATATGCCGGAGTGATTTTAGAATGTGACTCTGCATTCTTGTAGAACAGCCCTGGGAGATATGCTACTCCGGTCCTCAGTCCCTCTGAGAAAGCCGGAGACTTTGGTCCTATTCTTCTTTTCTCGCTTGTTCTGCTTGAATGATTTCGAGTAAAAGGCATTCCTGGATCAGCATCTCCAAGCAACCATGGGACAGCTGTCTAGACTCATGTATTAATATATTTCTGGAACATGAAAGTTCCCATTATTAAGGGTGATTTGACAGTACTGTGGTTTAAAAAAATGTCAGGTTTTAAACGGCATTTTTAAAAAAAAACTTGTGATCATTTTGCAATATCTCATCCTGTCAATCAAAATTTACTTTCGGGGGGTTTTCAACACATTGGTTGATGTGCCATGCTTATGGTGTGCTTCTCCTGTGGTTTCTGTTTTCATGTATAAATTTACACTATCATTTTAGATCACTTGATTTTTTTTTTAACCTGATATGATGTTTTCTTGTATACAAGTATCGATGCAGCATTAGACTGTATTTTGATGTCAACAGCAAGTACTCCACGTAATATGTGCATCACTGCAACAAAATTATTGCTCTCATTTTTGAAAATGCTTGAGTTTCATTGTAAGACTCATAACATGTTTAAAAAAAAAAAAACATGACAGGACATTTTTTTCCGAATGAAAAATGAACAGACAGTTTATGCAAACTACTACAATTGTTTGTCAAATTCAACTTTGGGTTTATACCATAATTTTTTGCGGTTGTTATTGTTTTGTAACTATGGTGGACACAAGGGCACAACACAGCTCAGGATTTTACTGTCAGGAGTTGCGTTCCCCTTAACCAGAATGACTGGAACTGACGTCTGCATAACATTCTGACATTTTATTACTATTAATAATATCAGTTTATTTTATTATATTATTGTTATAACTTATTAGATCATTTATGCATTATTACTCTTTTCTTACAAGGTTAAAAGCACTAATTAATTTTGCTGTGATAAAAATGAAAACACAAATATTTAACTTTAAAAACTTGATAATGTGGATTGTATAGCAGGCCACAGTTTTTTTGAGTGAAGTTCACTTTCTGAGGGACGTTCCTCCTCTTTTTAACCCCTAAAATTCCTACTTTACTCTAAAGTTTCCCCTGAGTAGGTTCTAAGTCGGAAAAAAAAACATTTTTTTTCATTTTGTTACATATTTTGTATCTGCTGGTTGCAGCACTTCACTGAAACTACATCTCATTTTTTACTGAGAGAAATATTCAAACCCAGGATGCCATGTTTTTTATGGTGTCAAATGGAAAATATCAAGATCTTGTACATCATTTTCTACAGGTTTCCCTGCAATTCAGCAGGACAGACTATTTGGAATCGTTGGAAACCATGTTATCGCCACTAAAATTTAAAATAGGCCTGAAATTCCACAGGTTTGAATACAGCACTTGCATTTAATGGATCCATATATGTTTGTATGGGTTTACAGGTTTACTGAGGGCTAATAAGTTCCCTTCACCCACAACAAAACCCATTTCAATCACATTAGCATGACAGGTCTTTGTGGCTCCACCCATCGCCACAGTATAGTGTTAAAACCTCGTTATCTATGGAGGCAGTTGAATGGAAGTGGTGGGGTACTGTTCTATTGAAGGACCTAGCTAAATGGAAATGGTGGCGTGCTCATTAAAATCTTTAGGGTGTCAGAATGTGTGGGAGATCTCCCTATAGAGGTTTGTCTGAGTAAAGGATTGTCAGACTCTTCAATGGGATAGAGGTTTTAAGCCTGTACTTCCCCAACATTTGTTCCTTTGTTTCTCAAGTAGCTGCAATGGCATTGTTGATGATGACGCTATTGTTTTCCTACAAAACAGTTGGCTGATTAAAACTTGAACTGTATGATTTGATATCTGAAATGGCTCTCATACATGTGCTTAGATTAGTGAATGTTTTACCTAGAGACCTGTGTAATATTCAGACCCTTTGCCAGAGCCCCGTACTTTTAAGTGTAACAAATCATTTCAGAGTTCAGATCCACAAACAAATTAGTAACTCGTGACTTGTGTGGCTGTGACTGGATCCAAGGAGGCTCCTACTCTGTTATTAGGCTTAGAGATGGTTGGGTGTTATCTTCCCACTCTGGAAAGTGGTGAGAAACAATGCTGTTATATAACTGGTAAAACTTTTCTTGATGTGTATTTTTGTGTTCGACTGGTGTTACCAATTACCTGCACCAGTGGGGTATTTTCCGGTTATTTTTGAAAGCAACAAAAAAAAAAAAGAAATGTTTTCAATGAAAACAACGCAGCCAGGTAGCTTGGCAGTAAGGCATTAATGGCAGACTACACGGAGAGTAATGGGTTTGAATGATGACTGGCAATATAAATATGAGGTTATATATTCATATGAGAGGTTATAATTTGAGTTATATATTTACTGACTGAATTAGCACTGGGGTGGTGTGTATTACATGGCTCATTAGGTTGCAGTTTATTGTGAATGTGTTTGGGTTTAGGTGGGTGTTAGTGCCAGGGGGTTGAAACTACATCACAAAACATTTAATTTCATGGGGCGTGGTGGGGTGGGGGGGGGGGGGTAATGTTGAGAATTGTTTCCACTCACCGCTATGGTTCATAACTCCTTGGAATAATGAACACAGTCTAAGCTTGCTGTTGCAGTTGCCTGCATTCCTCAGAAAGTACAGCCTCATATAACAAATATTGAAAGTGTGAATATGTAGTCTTCCATGGATCAAAATTAAAATGTGTTTGTTTGCAGAAGCATATTATCCCCATGTACTCATTTTGCATTTTCATTTGTCAGCTCCAACATATATATATATATATATATATATATATATATATATATATATATATATATATATATATATATATATTTCAAATTCACAGGTTTTAATTACATTAGAAATGTATGTTTTTTTGGTTGGGATTTTGTGTGCGTTTGTATATTTTCTATGTATATTTTTGCAAATTCGATTTATGTATATAAGATAGAAATTTTATGCATCAAGGCTTTTGGCATTTTCTGTGCGGTCCTGACTCTTGCTGACAGTAAAGAACCCATGGCACTTTTGCTTTTAAGGCTAGCCCTAGTTTCCTGATAACATAAAACTGAAGAAATGCAAATAAATAAAATGAATGATGGAACTCCTCGGCAATGGGCCCTGAATTCACGATCCCATTGGGATTTTTGGCATTCCGCTTGTATTGATAAAACAAATATGAAAAAAAAATCAATAAATACTACGACCATTTGTTGGCTATATATCTTTATAAAAGATGCACCATTCGAAATATTTGCAGATGATTTTATGGAAGAACATATGTTTATGATAAAGAATTAGTGCAAACTGGGCTAGGCAATATGGAGTGTCCACTGTTGTGGGGCTCCAATAGGATCTGTTCAGGCGAGTGGATTGCTTTTCTATTTTTGACTCCTAAATGGTTCTCGTATTAGTTTTAAAGCATGCTCTGATGAAATTAAGTGAAAACAAGTATTTATCGTGATATATTGTTATCATAAGCAAACATTTAGCATACATCGTGATATAATTTTCAGGCCTTATTTCTAAGCCCTTACCAGGGCCAGTTATTCTTAAATTCTGTTAAAATGTAGGCGCACTGATCCCAAAGTACTTTCCCTTCCTCACATCCACTATGCACAGAGAAGATGAAACTGATCCCAGGTCAGTGCTTTTACTCTGAGTAGTATAATGAATTGGGACCTATAACTCTACATCAGGCCACTTAATTACTCTTGCAGCTGATTGGTTACTCAGTCTGTTCCATTGCCTTAATTGGATACCTTGATTAATTTCTCTGGGAATGAAATTTCAATTCTTATTTTATCTGCTTGTTTTAAATAAAGGTAAATAATTTACATCATTATATGCCACGAATAGTGGTTTTAGTGAAATTAAAATATCTGTGTCTGAAATGGCAAGGAATTTAGCACAAAAAAATGTGTAAGCATCTAAAAGTGCAGATTGAGCAGATTGCAGCGATTGAATTTAAGTAAAACTGTGGGTATTGCAGTCTTTCTGTGCTTGGAGCAGACATTGTCTGCCTGTTTTCCAAATATAGGCCATATTTTTATGAAAAAATGCCCTAAAGCTATAATGGAGTACATGCTGAATGCCTAGGACCTACTTAAGAAACAACTTGCCAGCACAAAGCACTCAGTTTTTTGTACAGCGGCGCATTGAGTAAGTCCAGGAATTGTTAGCATGTGTGACAGTAATAGGGTAAAGTGCAGACTAACACTGTGGCCGTTTTAGTCATTTTAGCCATTGCAAAATTCAAGGCGGCTGACTGCATACTCAGTTTGGTGTATCCAATACAATACATGGTAAATAGGCACCGAACAACATTGACTTACGTCTTATCTGAAGCAATGGGTGTTGTTGAGATAAGAGTGCATGCTATCATTTTAGGGCTATCCCAGTGACATCTTAGTTTTTTTTTGACGTTGAAGGTAACCTGTAGCAGGACCTGAATTCAAAGGTTAAGAAAATGATACATAAGCAAAACCGATCGCCTTTTAGGTAGCATATGGGATGTAGTAACCTTATGGCTTTGCTTAGAATTGCTTATCTAGCTCAAGGACTCAGTATCAGGAAGAGATCCCCTACTGTCATGCTATGGTCAGGAATTGAACTGCTTAATAATTCACTAGCAACAACTGATACGAGCTTGTGATGTGACTCATCTTTTCAGCGTCGCACTCAAGAATGGACTCAGTCCTTGAGAGATGAAAAGTCCTCCGATTCCTTCGACTCTGATCATTATTGACTTTTTTTTTCAGACAGATACAACAAAAGCCCCCTCAATCGCGCGTTCTCCCTCCTTTGAGCGCGTTTGTACTCTGTCAATCTGCACAACAAACACGCATTGTGTTGTTGTCACTTAAAGTTTTCAGAAGAATCCATTAGAACCGAAGGCCTTCGCCAAGTTGAATGCAGTAAAATTATCGCCTTTCTTTGCTGAGACTGTGTTTCATCCCCACAGCATTTTGTCTAAATTAAAAGGGACACAGAAAACTGCAATAGCTATGAATTCTGGGAGAAAATGCTTAAAATAGCTCCACCTTTGCCGCTACATGACTTAATCATGACTTCATTTGAACTCCTCTTTTACCTTTTCATCGGCAGACGCTCCAGTGTTCTGTAATATTCACTCTTACGTCTGTGATCCAGTCGCACTGGTTACCTCAGGTCTAGCTTATACTTTCTCTTTATTTCTGAGGGAAAATGTCCATTTCCTTTTATTTGATCTTGCTTGGCTTTCTTTTCTTTCTCGTATTGTCTGATGGATGCAGCGTCGCAATTGACCTTGAAGCGTACGTCGATTGTTGCTGTTAAGCCTGTCTGCCTCAGTAAGCCTTGTTTGTATCTGTAGAGTTTTCCACAAATTTGAAAGGCTGTAATTCCTGCATTGTTCAATCAGCGTCAATGTAAATACCATACATTTTCAATCTTGCTACTGTCCAAATACTACCAGACCTCACTGTCAGTTGGGGACGGTTTGTTACCTAGTAGCTGGGGTGTTTAATTGGGTTTGCGAAGATGGTTTGATTAAGCCCTTGTACAGCTGCAGTAAGTTCAGTGCAGCTGATGGGACCTAGAGCAAGGTCTTTTACCTCTCAATGCTTCAGGGGGATTGCCCCCTGCTTTGTCTAATAAGCTGTTTGTAGCTTTGGATAAAAGTATTAGCTGAATTAATGTAATGGTCTGAAGAGTAAATGTCTTGTACAATAGGCTGGCTAGAGAGCTAGTTTGTATTTGCTTGTTTGTAGGCTATTGCCTTCTGTAGGATATTGGAAGAAACAGGCCATCTACCTGGCGCCTCCCTGAAAATGAACTTCATTTAAAGTACTAGGCTAGTAAGCGTCATAATCCTATTGACTGAATAAATGAGAAACTGTTCCCCGCAGTGAGGGAGAAAATGGTTCCCTCCACACCATATTTGGGACCCTGAGGACAAAATCAAAGGCATCTCACTTTCATAATTGTGAATGAGACACTTAGTTCATTTTTTGTAACTGAAACATATGAATGCGGTTGTGTTAGATGGCTGTTTCATTTTGTAGGGCCATTGAAATTAACTGCTGTAGGTATAATAATGGCTTCTCTTAAATATTGTATGCATGCAGCCAGTGTGCATGGTGGAAGCTAGGCTTGCTTTTTTTCCACCTCGGAAAAAAAAAAAGTCTGTTGGCCAAAATGGATTTGTGAAAAGGAATGCCGTCTGCTGTCTCGTACATGCCGCGTGGCATAGGAAATTAATGACTTTATTTAAGCCAGGAAATAAATTCTGGAGTGAGAAGCAACTGGCGCCACCTGCTAATTTTATATTTCTGTGCAAGCCGTCAGTTTGCATGATGCATTTGTCAGTATACGGATTCCAGGAGGGTGTTCAAGAGCTTGAGAATTAGCTTCTGTGGTAGTGTAAATGCCCTTTCTTCTGTGGTGCTGGTAAACCGGCGGTGGCCAGAGGGTGTGTATGATATTGTCTGGTTTATCATGTTCAGCTGAAATGGTCCACGGTTTCCAACTGACAGGGTTCCCGCTGTGCAGTAGTAAGCAACTAAGCTTTTATAATCTGGAATAGACTTACTGATCTGCAAAAAGACGTAAAACAAATAGTCTCATTTCCTCCGTTGAACGTTGAGTGACCAAGCTATTATATGTACACAGATGACCAAGTGACCCCATTATATTTTAGATGGTAGCAGGATTTTTGAATGGGCCCATTTTTACTCTGCCCCCCTGAAGGGGTAGGGTGAGGGTATTGTAATTGACTTGGTTTGTTTTTTATTGCCTCATTTAATGCCACATTTGCCCAAAAGTTAAGCAATGACCCACAATAGATCCCATTAAATTCTGAAATGAATTGGGTTAAGGTCAAGGTCACTGAAAAGGTCAAAATCATTTTTTGGCCATGACTCTGTCAAAAATGGTCCAATTTACATCAATCCAATGCCAAAATTTTCCTTTTTCAATTTATAAAATTTAATCTTTTCCATTTCTGGAGTAAAAAGTGCATAGTTTCAGAGATCGGTTGGGGTCAAACTTCAGCGGGGCCAAGGTCATTGATCTGAATCGCCTAATTTACACAAAATCTCAAAAACTACTGTATATAGCCACTTGGGTACTATTAAACACATGTAGGAATCATAAATGGAGACTAAAATGACTCCATGATCTTTGACCTTGAGCGACCTTGAAAGGTCAAACCAAAGGTGACAAGATTTCAGAACCAACTACTGTCACTAGGCGCTTGGTTACTATTAATCACATATAGAAAGTCATTTATGGTGAGTTAAATGACATTGTGACCTTTCATCTCGAGTGACCTTGGAAAGTGAAACCGAAGGTCACAAGATTTCAGAAGGCTATATCTCATTAACTAATGTGGATAGCCACTTTGTTACTATTAGCCTAATCGCTGATTGGAACTCATATTTGGGAATCTCAATGGTATCTTGACATTTGACCTTGAAAGGTCAAACCCAAGAGCTCATGTACCCGAAAAGCGGATCAACTCATTGAACAGCAAATACATGTGCAAGGGATGGGGGTTACCATGCCTTGCACCACTAGTTGTCTCTGATTTATTTCGGCTCTCTTAACAAATGGAATTCATACCAAAACACTCCAGTGTTATTATTTGCGATCTAAAAATACTTTTAAATGCAGAAAGTTACAGAGCACATATTGGAAGACAAAATTACATTCAATCAGACAGTCTTTTTCTGTATTCTGTTTTAACACAAAGATTAATTTTTTGAACAACACCAGATACAAGTAAATTTTATGAACTAAATATGAATTTAGCTTGAGTGCGGTATATATTATTGCTAACACTGTCATTATGAGACCAGAATATGCGAGTAGAGACTCAAAATATTTTTGCCAACAAAAAATTAAAATTGGCAGACTGTACTGTAGTCAGTGTGTTTTTTCATCCGTTGTATTAAACATAGTCTGAACATAGTACATCTAGCCTGTAGCTGTGCAGTCTCAAAGATCTTTTGGGCAGGTTACCGAAAAGAAATAGTAAACTAGATAACTAAATAATCTAGAAAATCATCACAGGCACGTTGAAATGACTTGTGATGGGATAGTTCCCAAATAATTGCAGTGAAGTCAGCCTCATGGTCAGTCGCTTGACAGGTAACTGAACGGATCAAGCTGGCTCACTTGATCTGGAGAGATTAAGTTAGGAAGAACTCAGCCATTGGGCTTTTGAGCAAGGCCGTAACCCCTCCTCACTTGCAATTGTTCTATCAGGAATTTTCCAAAAAAAAAAAAAACATATCCTGTAATGTCAAATCTAATGGACCCTTCTGGGGTACAATGCATCAATCCTTATAAAACTGTTCAAAATTATTCATGAGAAGTAGATTGACTAAGTCACCATAGATAACCGTGTCATGATTAACAGTGTTAAAACAACACGTAGAATTACACGGATGGGACCCCACTCGGTTGCTTGAAGATCAACATGTTTTGGTAAGTTGTGTAATCACACAGCATCTTGTGTTTGATTTAAATATTCTTGGCAATACATTTCAGAATGTTACATATGGCAGTGTAATCTTATTATGTCAACTTCTGCAACTCAAGTGCTGTGATACTTATATTTTATATTTGCAAAGAGGCAATAGCACGAAACAGAATGAATTCATTTAAAAACCTTTGATGTGCAACCATGAAATACCACAGAAAGTAATGGTAATATCTGCAGAGTGGACCAATCAGTGAAACGTTTAATTGAGATGCTGTTAATATAAATTCAAATAGCAGAAACAGTCTAGAAATGGATGCGTTGATCATTCACACATCTTTTGTTTCTCAAGGGTGACCCCTGACATATCGCGGAAGCGAGCAGTGAAAAGGGTATAGACAGTTTTACATTCCTCTGCTTATTGAAGTCTTTAGATGAAACTGCAAAGCGCAGAATGGACATTTTTTAATTAACCCTTATTTAACCAGGGAAGTCCCATTGAGATTGAAATCTCTTTTTCAAGGGAGACCTGGGGGTTGAGGTGGGGAGGGAGAGGGCAATTTGCACAGCCAATTAGATCAGGGGATGATTAGGTGGCAGGTGGAAAGAGCCAGGTTGGGACTTTAGCCATGGTACCGGGGGACCTCCTACTCTTATTGGTAAGTGGCATAGGATGTTTAGTGACCACAGTGAGCCAGGACCCCGGTTTAACGTCTCATCCGAAAGACGGCGTCTCCTTCAGTACAGTGTCCCCATCACTGCACTGGGGCATTGGGGATTATTCCACCAGAGGGAAGAGCGCAACCTACTGGCCCACCAACACCTCTTCCAGCATTAACTTGGCTTTCCCAGGTGGTCTCCCATCCAAGTACTGACCAAGCCCACACCTGCCTAGCTACAGCCATGCGCTTGGAGCAGATCAAATAGTGGTATGGCTGCTGGCAATAATGCCAGTACATGCCAGTACAAAATTACACGCTTCATATGGAAACCTTGGTTACATTTATCTGAATCCATGCCGTCAAACTGATGCTTGATTTTGAAACTCGCCTCCTAATGAGCATTGGCAGGTTGTGACACATTGGCTTTGCATTGTGTAATTATTACATAACATGATGGAGGTCATCAGAAAGCACCTTCTGTTGTACACAGGGAGATGAAAAAAAATCCTACCATATTTAAAATGCCAGTAAGAAAAAAAAAAAAAAAGATTTGCATCAAATTCTTGGTCTACAATTCTGATGGATTAATCTACGAATTGCATAATGAATTGGTCATTACAACTCTAATTCATAAATTTTGATAAAATGCATCTGTAAGTTTTATCTCTGTTTTTTTCTTCTTTTCTTCTAAAAGAAACAAAGACTTCATAAGAGCTGCCTCTTTGGGTCTCTGTCACTCGTAGCCTTTCTAGAGGTTTCCCCTTAGATGCTTATATCTTGTTGTCCAGGTCAGTGGCACTTTTGGTTGCCTTTTCTACCTGACAGGTATATTATGTTCTGGAACTCTATTTAAAGAATAGATTTTTTTTTAAGATTATTTTTTTTGGGAAATTTTTCCTTTATTTGATAGTTACACATTGTAGAGAGACAGGAAAGTTGGGAAGAAGAATGGGGGATGACATGCAGCAAATGACCCGAGCCGGATTCGAACCCAGGTCGCTGCGGGAAGGACACAGCCTTTATGGTACGCGCATTTAGACCTCAATTGCTCTGAGTTACTGATAATGACAAATACATCAATGTATGGTTGTTCAGTTGAGAACAGATTCATCACAAAGTTGTGATAATACTCCCGAAAAAGTTAATGTCACTGATTGGCCAGGGATTTTAACTCACCTGATGGCCAAAGTTTAAAGTGAAGGAAAATTTTCGCACAAAATCAATGTTAGATAAACGAATAACCCATATGAAGTCCTGATACTATGACATGGATTTCTCTGATTTTTTTGTCGTCCAATGCTTCAAATAATGAGCATGCAACTGAACAATAAAAAACTGAAGGTTGCCACCTTTCCATCCTTCGAAAAGGTTGGACGTTTTAGCCAATGAGAGACTGAGTGACATAGACTGACCATAGTTTAAACAAAGTCTGTATAGGCTTAACTCATTTTATACTAAATTCCCACTCATTTTTAGTTTTTCTGTTAGCGTAATTTGTTTAATGCACAAGCTGGTGGTCCCCTCTCTTTCTGTGTTGGTTGTCTAGCAATGGGAGATTTGTTTATGATCAATTTTTTCCTTTTATTGTTAGTGTCTTGTCTACAAGGTATACGTGTGTGAAGTGTGAGTTGTCTTATATTATTCATTATATTTAGCGGATATTTACATTAGCGTAGATCTTACTGCTATATGTTGCTTTTATATTGTTTTGAGATCTAGGAATTTCACTGCAGATTTGATCATTACGCACTTCTAGCATGTTTAGTAAAGCTGGGATGGTTTATTGATTCAATCGTGAATCGCAATTTTTTCGCTGAAGTTACGAATTACTGTTTAAAAACTATGAATACGATATGTATTGATGTGTTAATGTTCCTTATTTGCCGTGTAAAAGGTTATAAAACGTGATAAAAAGTAGCAGCCTTGCTGATTTTATTGTTGAGTCAACATGGTTTTCATGGTTGGGTGATCCAAACCCCGATTTCACTTATTGTAGCTCTAAACAGAAGGCTGAGTCGTCTGTGACAGAAAACGGCTTGTGTATAGTGTAGTTCACCGCTGCTACATGCATATAAGGGAAACAAGGGTATTGCTCTATTGCTCAATTACTCGTGTTCTCCTTCAGGGCAAATAGACAGGGTCTGAAGTATTTTATATGTTGCAATATATGATGTCAAACTATGACTGATGCAATGTTTCTTACCCTTGTGTCACTGAAAATATTGGTCTAACAAATTAAACAATAAATGAATCTATAGAAAATTGTTTTTTAGCTTACCGGCCCTATGGGCCGATAAGCTGTTGTCGTAGTGTGGCGTCCGTCGTCCGGAACATTTTTTTTTTTTTTTTTTTTGGCTTGATGAATTTTCGTGTAAATTTGCAATAACATAATACTAGACCATATCTCCAGGCTTTTTTCTCGGATTTTTGATCGAATCATTTTTGTCCTTTTTATGGGCCCTTGAAGTTTTGGCTCCAATGTTAAAGATAGGACTGAGAAATTTTAAGAAATCATTTCTGAAAAACTGCGTGATAAATTTTTTTCTAAATCAGGCAATCAACTTACCTTGGTACCGACAATGTACAGTGTGAGCGCCATTTTGATTGAATCGATGGAAGTGGGTCTATTGGGGGCGCTGTACTTTATGAATATACAAGATGGCCTGTGGAGGCCAAATGGTTGCAGATAGAGATTAAGTTTGTATTACTGACATATAGGAAGTAATATATGACCTATATTTTGGCTGTGTTAAAGTTGACCTCAGATGACCTTGAAAGGTCAAACTTGAGGTCAAGCAAAATGTTACAATTTTTAAAGGTTTCTAGGCGTGAAAATATTGAAGATTGGGAACATATGTGCATTGAACACATATAGGAAGTCATGTATGAACTTTCATTTGGTGGCCTTGAACTTGACCTTTGGCGACCTTTGAAGGTCAAACTTCACATAGTGAAATTTCAATGACTTCTCTCACCAAAACTATTACAGATAGAGCTAAGGTTTGTATTACGAGCATATAGGAAGTCATGTATGAAGTTTCATTTGGTGACATTGAACTTGACCTTCAGTGACCTTGAATGCCTAAACTTCACAGTGAAATTTCAATGACTTATATCAGCAAAATGGTTACAGATAGTTTCGGTTTGTATTGGAGATGTATAGGAAGTCATTCATGAACTTTCATTTGGTGGCCTTGAACTTGACCTTCGGTGACCTTTGAAGGTCAAACTTCACATAGTGAAATTTCAATTACTTCTACTACCAAAACTATTACAGATAGAGCTTAGGTTTGTATTGTGGCCATATAGGAAGTCATGTATGAAGTTTCAAGGGTGACCTTGAACTTGACCTTCAGTGACCTTGAACGGCCAAACTATACTGTGAAATTTCAATGACTTATATCAGCAAAATCGTTACAGATTGAGTGTAGGTTTGTATTGGACAAGTGTAGGAAGTCATGTATGAACTTTCATTTGGTGACCTTCATATTGACCTTCGAAGGTCTAACTTGACCCAGAGAAAATTCAATGACTTCTATCACTGAAAAGGTCACAGATGGAGCCTAGGTTTGTGTTATTGACATAGGAAGTCACATATGAACTTTTATTTGGTGACAGTCAGCTTGACTGTTGATGACATTTGAAGGTCAAACTTGACATAATATACTGGACAAAGAAATTAGGGATCACCCCAATTTTCGAATTTGAAATATTTGATAGTTCAAATTATGTTCCATATCATATTTCAATATTAAAAATCAGAGTGATCCCTAACTTTCTTTGTCCAGTATACAATTACAATGACTTGTCTTGCCAAAACGGTCACAGATGGAGTCTAGGTTTGTATTACAGACATATAGGAAGTCATATATGAACTTTCATTTGGTGACCTTCGTATTAACCTTCAAAGGTCAAATGTGACCTAGTGAAAATTCAATGACTTGTATCACTAAAACGGTCACAGATGGAGCCTAAGTTTGTGTTACTGACATCTAGGAAGTGGCATATGAACTTTTATTTGGTGACATTCAACTTGACTGTCACTGACCTTTGAGGGTCAAACTCCACAGTGAAATTGCAATGACTTGTACCACCAAAATGGTCACAGATTGTGCCAAGGTTTGTATAGAGGCATTTAGAAAGTCATATATGAAGTCCATTTGCTGACCACAACTTGACATTCTGAGTTGACCTTTAGAGTTCACAATTGACATATTGAATACATATTGACATATTTTAATGACGTGTATCACCAAAACTGCTTCAGAGCTTAGGATTGTATAACAGAAGGTCTTATAAATCTATGTGAACTTTTATTACTGGACATTGATTTTCATTGATTCAAGTGTCACACTTTACATTAAATTTTCATAACTTGTATCATCGCTTGATCACAGACTGCTTGCCGGTAAGCTACAGGACCCTTGGACCCTGAGTAAATGTGTGAGACAGTGAGTATTGTTAGCTTACCTCTGATAGGCGTTTTTTTTTTTTTTTTTTGCCAATAGCATTTGACTGCACTTGCAATGTTGCACCACTGATCAATAAAACAGTCTGACTGGAATATGGATACATATCGTGACATATATAGTATTGTGGAGCAAATATCGAGATGCGTATCTTATTGTGTACAATGTGTATCGTCTCAGCCCTAATGTTTAGGCAACTAATTTATGTTTTAGTTAATGTGGTAGCCTAAGCCCAGCCAGCATCATTGTTAGATTACTATGCATGTGCAATTCATTGCTTAACACTACAGTCGTGTTTGTTTGGTTATATAGCAGAGCATTTGTTTCATTGGTGGAAACTGTACTTCACAGATCATTAAATTGCTGGTGTGTTCGGCCGTTGGATGTCAGAACACTCATGGGAAGGCTGATACTTCAGTTCCTTCGCTCTTTTTCTACTTCTTGCTGTAAAAAAGCTATAGGACAAATTTCTCAATAAAGGTTGCTGTTAATGCAAAAATTGCAGATTCCGTGACTGTTTCAGTCCCAATGTTTAAGTATTTATTATTCAGTTCACCTTTGTCTAAATCACCAAAAACATATTTCGTAACTCCTGACGGCAGTTCTTTCGCTTGCAGTTCACTATAGATAAAGGTTGTCCTTCACTTTAAACAAGGCTCTGATTTGTAGGGAGAAATGTGCAATAGTCGTGCGGTACTGCTGTCCGTAAGGGTCTGATTTGAGGCTGCCAGATTGCTCCACGCTGTCAAGAAAATACAAAATGTCTTGACAGCACTTCACCGGACGCCTTAGTCTGGGCGGTGAAATCATCACTTGGAGAGGAGGAAGTCTTTGCCTCAGCAGGGGTCCTTCAAGACAAGGAAAGACAAAAAGACTAGAGGCCCAGGTGACTCCTGAGCTCTTCGTACTGGAAACAACCAGAGATCTGCTACGAATGTGGATGATTTAACAGCCTGACAGAGCGCAAATGGTTGAGCGCGTTAACAGTCTGGAGTCCTGTTTTGGGATTGATGCAACAAGGCCAAGAAAACCTCTCAATTCTCATCCTTTGTCTTTGAACAGGATGTTGTGTAATGGGCAAAGGCTTCGGTGCCACGGCTGTTTGCAAAAAAAATAATGTATTTACAATGGTGTTCCAGGCCTGGTTTCCACATATCACAGCTGTAAAAATGTTTAGACGAATACCCTTGGAAAGTGTTGTTTGCAGCGTGTTGGGCATTGTCTGACAAATACATAACAAGGAATGAAAATACATTTCATAAACCAAAATTAATAATAACCTCTCCACTGCTGAGTAATCATGCAGTTTTAAAGCCCGTGGGTGGCCTGTGAAGTCCTTCAGCAACATTGGCTTGTAAAGTGATAACAGAGAGGCCCCATGACAAAATAAGCCGAGAGTAACAATACACCGGGGGCGGACAAAATATTAGAGGCGCAAATGAAAAATGGCTTTAGCTTAACTCAGTAGCTTAACCACAATTATATCTTCATTGGTGATTGTTGTTACTTTAAATGCTAATTCAAGTCCGCAAAGCAAAATAAAGATGCAGTGTCCAAAGAGGCCCAACAGTTGTTGACTAAATTGGGGTTGTGTCGCTCACAAAAAATGGCAAAAATATTTGATGTGGCGAGGGGAACAGTGTCAAATCTTTACTGTACACTGTATGCCCAAAACCAAAGAAGAAGAAGGGAAAAAACCCCAAAAAAGTCAAGGCTCTTTGACTAGGACAGATGGAAGCGCAGCAGGAGAGTTATTCGTAACCGCAGAACTACAACTCTAAATGTCACCTCAGAATGGAATCAATCCATATCCAAACCTGTGTCAGCAAAAACAGTACAATGTGGACTTCACAAAGCGTATTTATGCCAGTGTTTCTGATGAACTGACCACCCCCTTTATGGGGAGTTGTTAAAGTAGGGAAGCAAGACAAGTGAAATATTTTGGAGTTGTGCCGAAATCAATGTCTTAACAGTTAAAAATCCCTTTGTAAACGGTAATGTGAAACAGACTGAAAAGAAGGGTAAAAAAACTCCCTCTTCAAAGGGCTGCATAAGCACTCGACCTTCCGAAGCCCCACCCCCCAGGGTCGCTCTGTGAGCAGTGTTGCATTGTGGGTTGTTTTTTTCTCAGACGTGCGTAGAATGGCGTGTTGTAGGGCTTAGGGAGGAATGTGACCTGGTCCCCTGGTCTGTTGAAACAGAGGAGCTGCTGCCGCCGATGTGAATGAAGATGTTACTTTGGCCCTCCCTCCCCCTAGACCCTGCGTTGAAGCCAGCTGGTCAACTGCACTGGGGCCTCCTGCATTGTTTTTATCCAAAACCTCATTTCTTTCACCCTGGATTATCAGATTATTTCAGCTCCTTTAGCTGGATTTAGCTGCAGCTGCCATAGGTGAGGGATATTTTGCGACGGCGTGTTTTTCCCGCAGCGAGAAGAAGGGTTTTTTTTTGCTATCTCGAAGACTTGGGCTCTATTCAGGATGCCAGGGTGCTGATTGGCTGCCCTTGTAGATGGGGCGTGGCCCATCTCAGAAGTGGTCAATCCAACATTGTGCTGTAAAAGAGGGGAAAATATGAAGGGACGGATACAGGGGGTGTGGCCAGTGTCACAATGACATGGACTTCTGCTCTGTCCATGAAAGCATCACTATTATTACTGCGATCAAGTAATAAAGTGATGTAACCAATAGGTCTTGCTGACTAGCTTATGCACTGACATGCAAACTGAATTAAGGAAGAAAAAAAAAACTGCAAAGCAACAACAAGTATCTGAAGTCCTGGGACCATAATTTATTTATTCCATAATTTATGCGTTTAATTTGAATAAAAGCCTCGACGGGCATCACTTTAACTGGGGGTAACATTTAAACAGCGAGCGCTGTTGAACAATGGCGGCTATCCCCACCCCCCTGAGTCTTGAGTGACGGTGTTTTCGCCAGCGCGTTTAATGCCCTGACATCGTGCGCACGGACAGTTATCCATCACGCCTCGAGTCGAAAGCCTGGAGACGGTGGCGCAGTTCACAGCTCAATATCCTAATCAAATAGCGAGAGGCAAGAAAGTTTGCAAATTGCTTTCCGCAACCGCACTTACGTTTTGTTTAGAGCTAGTTGTGAGCTCACAAATGGTTTGTTTTACTTCATTACTCCCCTCCAATCAATACAGATTTCAAATTCAGCGCATTAATACCGCTTTCCGAAGTACATCGGGGTTTGTTTGTGCGAAAGATCGGGCAAGTGAGAGCAGGTCGTCAGTAAATTGCAGTGTATGTGTGGCAGCATTGTGAAGAAAATAGAATAACTGCAGTCACATTATCATTAGGAGAGAAAATACTGGTCTGTCCTGAAGTACTCACTGTAATGAGGGTAGTTAGTTGTGCAAGAGTTTTCTAATGTTTATTTAGAAAGTACCAATACGTCACTGCTGCTATTGCTGACCAGCTGACAAACCTTGTGGCACCAATTTTGCCATCTAGAACTGTGCCACAAAATAATCATTATTGACAGTTCTTGTATTTAATATAGATTTTTTGATAATGCTAAATCACATCGGAGAGAGCGAGAAGGTGAGAGAGAGAGGGTTTGGTTTCAAAAACGTTTGCCTGCAAGGTAATTTAATAATATTTCATTTTTAGTCTGTGAGTATGTGGTGTTTTGCAGCCTTAGTAAGATAAGTTTCCCTGATCTCCTGCATATACTTTACGACATTCCTCCTAAAATATTCCCCAAAGAACTCGTTGTAGAGTACTCTGTTGTAATGATGTGGAAAAGGTATCCTAATGGCCTGGGCAGAGCGGATGGGCAAAATAAGTGGAGTTGAATACTGATTGGGACAGAAATTTGAATTCAAAATGTATTTGACCCATTCCTTGAATTTACAACTTTTATATCACACGGCATTTCTCTTACAAGTAAAAGCATAATTCATTACTTATCTTCCAGTGCATCCTCTGTTTTTCACAACGGTAGCAGTTTAGCTTTAGTTAATTGACTCCTTAGTTGAATATGAGCTCTTGGTTTTGGTCCTTTGTAAAACAGTGGTGGATACTTGGAATTAAGGACCTAAGCCCTCCATTCAAGGTTCTTGAAGAATTTAATTAAGTATTTTTTTTTTCTTTAAGCAATAATACTAATGCGTTAAGAGAATCAATGTCAAATGTATTTTTAACAATGGTAAGCAACCTGGGGCTTTGAAGAGCCATTCTTGCTCTACAAAAAATAAATAAGTCTAACTAGAGGCAAAGGTCTACCCATCTAATGGAGTTAATTTAATCCTGCCTCTCAGGCATGCAAAGGCCTTTCTAAATTACATGTCTGTGTAAAGAGAGTATGTTCCACGTACAAAGCATCACACCATGATACTGGTCAAGCCCTTTAGTTCTCTAGTTTGTGTATTCATAGCTGCTGGCAATTCTTTTGTTTGTATTTCTTGTAACATCTGTTCCTATGTTTTGCACTTTTCTGTTAGGTGCTAATTCACATTAAGCTCGATTTTTTGTGATGAAACTGCTTTATTCAAACACACTTTGAAGGACGTGCAAGCAGACAGGAACACTTACGCACATTCTTTGGTTCAACTCAATAAACACTATTGTATGCCTATCACAAAAAGCCTATAAAAAGCCCATAATTAAAAACCATCGTCAATGTGTCCACTTTCACATTGGGTTGCACAGAACACACAAACAAACATGAACGTAGACACGCACCTAGATGCCATAATAACTAATGCACCCATGCGACACACATGCTTATGTAGTTGTACACGCACGCACACACACACAGACACACACACACACACACACACACACACACACGCTCACTCTTCCCATCCATCCATCCATCCATCCATCCATCTCTCTCTCTCTCTCTCACTTTCTCTGTCTCTCTCTCTCTCTCTCTCTCTCTCTCTCTCATCCTCTCCCTTTTTTCAGTTCCTGCAGGAATGTATTTTGACATCAGTGGAATAGAGGCTGCCAGTGTGCTGCATGCAGATATAGTCAGAGGGAAAGCCTCCACCTGCTATCAGAGCTCAGCCTTCACAGTGAAGATTAGCATGCCTTCCCATCTTGTTTTGCAGTTGTTAAATCCACATCACTTTGGCTTGTTTGTATTTTGACACAGCCATATCCAGTTTGCACTGCTGGAAATAACTCCTGGAGAACGTGCAGATATCATGTCGGCCATGTTTTGCTGTCTTCCCCGTAACCAATAAGCTTCAAATTTTCAACCGCCTGAATTTAATTTCGAGATGGAAAACTTCGTAAGTCAAAATTGTGGGCCCAAGCAACACTGTTCCTCTTATGAAGGAATCAATCTTTTCTTCTCTTCCTCTGTCAACAGTTTCGCTGGGTTAATATTGTTGTGGCTAAGCATTGATTCTTTTATGTTTCCTGCACTTACTCGGGATTGGCTTAATATTGACAAATTGAGGCGGCCGTACCAGGGCTTGTCTGAAGGATGTTCTTCAGAATAGCTTGGAAAAGCGTAATTGCCATTCTTTTGAAAGAGTTTTGGTTTGCGGCTAGTTTAAAGCATCCCGTTTCTCTCTACTGCACATGAGCGCCTCTTCTTTGTGTGGGCTATGTTTGTGCGGTCACTTCTGCTCATTTAGGATGAATGCTATCCTAAGATTTGGGCCATTATAATACTAAGGAATTTTCTGGATGAAAACGTACTCTTATGTTCGTGATTGGAACAGTATTCAGGGTTTGGTTTGTATTAATCTGAGGCAACTGCCATGCTCAACCAAGAAACCACTTCTGCGCTACAGCGTAGAACCCATCTTACGGCTGTTAACAGTTAAATAACTCAGGTGGCATTATTGTGAAAAGTACATGGGGTTTTTCCATTGAGAAATGAAAGATTAATTCTCAAGTCTTCAACGTATTTGTGACAAATCAGTGCACACAAAGTCATGGAGCTATTGCGGAGTACTATTTTTTTTTAATATTGGGTTTACAACAGTGAGATTGATTAGAGAGACGGTAAAAGAATGAAACAAGGAGTTGTGTAAACGCATTCAGGTCATATTATAACACCTGTTGTGTACCTTCTTGTCCCTCTGTCAGTCTGCTTGAGTTCTTAATTGTCCAAATGAAAAAACACACTTATTCACAGCTCTGTGAGGTGAAAAAAGCTGTCGCAAACTTTTCTGCTTAAATCGAGAGCACTGTTATTATTTCAGGATTGCTATGGTTATAAATTGCATGAATTGCAATTAATGATGATAATTCACTTAGCTACTTATTGGCGAGTCCTAATGTAATTGTGTTTGGCTGCTGGGACGTGTCTTTTGTATTCAATCAATGCACTCTTCAAAATTGAAGGTCTTGCATTTAGTTTCTGACATCCAAGCTTAATAATGCAGGCTGTAAAGGTGGCCTCTAATGAAAATATTTTTCCTTATTTTGTGATTTGCCAATAGGCAGTCATTTTGGATTCTTGGCAGACTTACAGTGAAACACATGTATAAATGAAGTTTAATAATTATATTTTTACAAATTTTATTGTTTCGTGCCTCTTTTTTTCTGTGATAAATTTTAGAACTAGACACAGTTTAGCGGAAGGTCTGGCGGTGTTGCTCATTATAACTGGAGTTTATTGCATTTCTGGCTAATGGGATAGATTGGGTTTTTATCAGAATGGCTCCTTACAGTGCTTTATTCTCCTTCAGTGTGTTTCCAACCTTTATCTCTGTACTCGTTCTCACACTTAGTGTACAACCCCATTTCAAATAAAGTTGGGACAGTGTACATCCCCATTTCCAATAAAGTTGGGACATTGTATATCCTCATTTCCAATAAAGTTGGAACAGTGTACATCCCCATTTCCAATAAAGTTCGGACTGTGTACATCCCCATTCCCAATGAAGTTGGGACAGTGTATATCCTCATTTCCAATAAAGTTGGGACAGTGTACATCCCCATTTCCAATAAAGTTGGGACAGTGCACATCCTCATTTCCAATAAAGTTGGGACAGTGTACATCCCCGTTTCCAATAAAGTTGGGACAGTTTACATCCCCATTTCCAATAAAGTTAGGATTCTGCGTAAAATGTAAATAAAAACAAAATGCCATGATTTTCATATCATTTAAACTGTATATGTAATGGAAAATAGTACATAGACAGCATGTCTGATGTTGAAACAGAAATTTTATTGCTTTTTGTTTATGTTTATGTTTAGGTTTATGGGATTTGCAAATATTGCACTTATTTATTTATTTATTTATTTATATTTCGTACAACATTCCAACTTTTTTGGCGATGGGACTGTATTTGATCTAGCTCTCAAAAGTGGGTTCAGATGGACCCTGTAAGAGTCAATTTAACTCAGTACTTTTCCTGTGCATTGGAAGAAAATTTATCCCACCATGGGTCCGACGCCAACATGGCTTCAATTTCCTTAGTGTGATGTCGCCTGAATTTTTTGGCAGTTTATTTAATACAGACAGAAGGAAAAGATGAAAATAATACATATGCGTGCAGAATCTCTGACACCATTTACTTTGAAAGCATCAAGCTTTAAATAAGCTGTATACAGTATTCTGGAACATCATTGCATATAGGTACACATCAAGAATGTAAAGCCTATAAAAAAGTGGCACATTCCACCAGCAATTGAATTAACCAATGAAGTACCAGATATTTTGTCATTGTTCTCCAAGCAGTAGTAGCCCTTCAGTTGACATGACATGAACTTAGTTAAATAGTTCTTCACCGTTTATGCTGGCTAGCAATCATTAGCCATGGAGAGGAGGGAAATATAGCTACCACGAATAAGACATGGATATGGAAAAGGCAGAGGAATTCTCTCTCGGAGTGTGTGTGATGTGCAACTGAGGAAATTTATGCTGCTCTGCTGCCCAATGCAATTCTGAATTACATCAGTCGAAGAACACCGTTGTCATGGGGACATTCCCCTGGAATGCCATGAGAGGCTGATTGGCTGCTAGCCGTTTTTTGTATTAGCGGTCAGATTGTCGTGCATTATTGGGTCACTGTGCTGTAAAATTGGTGCTTTAAACTCCGGGTTTGCGAAATATGATGGTGAATAATTTATCAAAGTGGAGGGTCTTTTGAACCAAACATTCTGCTCTTCACTCTGAAAAATGTCTGGTAAATATTCATCTCTGTAATCCATAGGAGCGGTGTCAAAAGGAAAGATATTCTGTGATCACGAGGCTTATCGTGAGTTTTTACAGTACGGATTACTATCTTACTATCATGGTCTATGCAGAATGTGGGGCCTAATTCTCAGATTAGTGTGATGTGTTTAGAGATCTCAGGTTGTGCCTGCAACTGGCTGTGGGCCTCGTATCATCACCACCTTACAAACACCTCACAAAAATTGGCCGTGTGGTACCTGCATGTGTGAAGACGAAGAATAATTTCTCTGCTTTTGAAAGTCACGCGTGATCTTGGATTGCAGATGTTGCATCCTGCTGTGGCCTGGGCCTCAGGCGAGATTGATTTTGCTGATCAATAGAGCAGTGCGAGGTGCGACAGGATAGGATCCATTACACTGGAGACTTACGCAGTTTTTATTTTTTCAGTGTCAGGGGGAGTTAGTATTTTTTGCGTGTAGTCTTGCACTTGATGAAGTAAACGGCCAACATTTTTGCAGCATTTCCAACCTTTTCTTTCATGTTATTGTGGCAAAAAATGGGCTTTATCACCCGCGGAACTGAGGCAAAGTGGTTTCAGACACACCGTGTTTATTTCTTCTTCTCTTGTCTCACCTTCAGTTTAATTGACTCTCTTAAAAGGCCTGTGCTGTCAGTGCTGACGGTATAGGCGCTTGGATCCATCTTGTTGAAGGGTACTCGTTCACTTGGAGGTACCGGTCCATTTCTTTTTGACGTCAGGGCCTTATTTTTAAAAGGCAGTTCACGTGGCCGCACTCGGTTTTTTGTTTCGAGCTTTAATTTAAGCCCCCTTCAGATCGGCGTTGGCGGCTATCTCTCTTAGCATGCCGAGCACCGCTTGTCTTCCTCGTTCTGTTCGTCTCATAGCTGAAGCGTTCGCTGCCCTGTTGTACCAATTGGCGATGATCGTTTCGACGCTCGCCCTCAGAAAGCCTCTTTAGTCTCTTGAAGTGGATGCTTTGCAAAAAAAATAAAAATACATAAAATAAACAGATCACAAGGCATCGCAAAAAAAAAAAAAAAAAACTGCCAAGGGTGCAGGTGCTTTAACTGAAGGCTTGAGGTATCTGAGCTGCAATCAAAGATATCTCACTGCTCTTCTTCTTTGGACCTCGCAAGCCAGTGGTAGGATTTGTCTGCGGCCACTATTTGCCTCTACCGCTGCGAAAAGAAAAAAAATCCTCCGTCGGTGGGTTCCGGAGCTGCGGCGCGTAATCAGTCATTATGTCAAACGCTACCCTGGGAGCTGGGCTTCAGCTCGTCCTGCCGAATAATAACCAGCAGATAAGAGCTCCAGCGCTAGCGGGCCCATAGGGCGAGGAGCTGATAGCATGCGCGCTGGAAAATGGCTCTTTTTTTCTTGTACAGAGATATCACGTTTGTTCAAGGTCCGGAGCGGCCCATCGTGCCGTCACCCTTCTCCGGGCCGGCTGACGGCTATCCCATCATGCCCCAAGCCCGGAGTGTTATGGTTCTTTAAATGGGATTCCTTCTCACAGCGCTAACTCGAGCTACGGCTGCAGTATGTGTTGCGTTTGCATTTCTGAAGAGCCGTTTGCAAAACAGTAGCAGACTTTATATGATTTGAGTTACATTACATCACAAGCAAATAGCTGGTGCTCTTATCCAAACTGACATACAACACTAAGTGCGTTAGCAGTTCTTAAAAGTGGGAGTTCTTATTTCATGGCCAAAATCATGAAATAAAAAAAAACACGCATTGAAAGATAAACAGTATTATTTTTTTTTGCTTATGGCAGTTATTTTGCGATTGCCCAGTGATGACTTGGCATAGCTGCTTTTGCTTGTTGCATGTTGAGATGAAATCTTGCCTTGGCTCAGAATAAGAAGGTTTGAACATCAGTGGATGGAGGGATTACTATTTTCAGTGCTGCTATATTACTGAAAGCGCTTCAAATACTCTGTGAGTGAGATCCAGTATTTTTTCATGGCTTTCAATACTCTTCTCTTGTCTTTCCGACTGTGAGTGGTTGTTCTTTTCATGATGCTGGAATGCAGTAGCCTTTGTACATCAAAGGTGGCCCGGAATTGTCTCTCTGATACATCACAATGTCCTGTGGTCAGGTTTATGTTGCCCACATCTTGTTGCACTTGTTCACATTCAGGAAAAAAAAAAATGCAAAGAGGGTGGGTTTTTTTTTTTTTTTTCATTTTTAAAACAATTCCAAACGTTCAGTAAAATTCTAAATGTAAAATTTTAGGCATTCTAAGCCTGAAAGGGCTACTTTTGCTCTCAGTGTTTTTATAAACATAACGTCAGTTGAAGACTATGCTTTTGATCAGCCCAGTCAGGCTTTCTTTGCGCAGTAGGCTATTCTAGATATCATCAGGTGCGTCAAAAGACTTGCTGGTTGTACAATGACTGAGATGGGACAATTACAGGGAAATTAAATGCTGCCCTAATTCAGCTTCTGCTGTGATATTATGTTTCCAGAGGCTCTTCTTGTGAAAATAATATATATTTTTTTTAGCATTTATTCACATGGAAAACATAAATGTAGTTACAATAACTGGCTTTTCAGTTTGAGTCTCCAAATGTCTCTATTTGGGGTTTTCTAACAGGTTCACAGGTTATCTGTTTTAGCTTTCATGATTGTAGCTCCTCAAACTGACATAGGCTGCTGTTTGGATCAAAGGTTCATTTCCTCAGCATTTAGAGTTTTACAGAACCCGTAAATTTGCTCCGCGATTGTTTATGTTCCCTTCGTAATGGGCGACAAACAGGATATAGTTACAACTCAATTGTTTCAGGCCTGTAGCGTTATAAATCCCCGGTGCGGTTTTTTTGTTTGGTGTTGGGGAATTTAACATCGACTTTCACTCTGCATTCCTCTCAGTCGTTTCTGTCGACAAAGAACATTACCAGGCCCTCGAGCCTCTTTTATGTTGACTTTTAGTGATGGCTAAATTACTCTTTTGAAATGTGCGGTGTGACGAAAACCATTTCGGTTGAGCAATGTGCAAATTATGACGTAGTGAATCCGACAAATTGAACTGTGTATGTCTTTATTAGCGGGAATAACAACCACTTTACGTCCTGTTATTTTGTTGAAAGTTTGGTGTAGTGATTCATTCATTCATTCAGCGGTCCAATCAAAAAATATGAGAGCCAAATATATCCTCCCGCTACGCTATCGCAGTTTTTCATGTGCAAGATCCAGCCTGCAACTGTTACAACTACAGACAGTCAACTGGGAAAAAATATTTTCAGACTCTAGTTGCAGTGAGAAAACTTTGTTGTTGAGTGGCGCGGAGATGCAGTCATACCTTACACAAGTATCGATGAACTTTATTAGATCCTGTCAAGTTTTCAGTTGCTTTGCAGCTCCTCGGTCAGAATTACACACTGAGAGGTGCTGAGACTGCGACTATCCACACGTTTCTGATGTTCAACATAACCATTGGTTGTACATAAACAGATGTTCTCGTGAGCTAGTGTGTGTTCAGTAGTTCGTAAATTTACCATGTTTACTGCTTCTATAAATTTTCAGTAGTGATCCGACATTGGTACATGTCAGATATTTGGTCAGTGTTTATGTCTTGTCATATTACTATATACATTACATGGCAGTCCTATTTAAACAAGTCAATTGGTCAGAGAACAGACTACGGCAAGAATTAAGCTACCCAGCAGAACTGTAGAACTTAGCGACTAATGTATTTATGAGTCAGTTGTAATACAAATGGCGTGCTTCAATGAAAAGAAAGACGGCTGAAGAAAATTAAAATAAGAAATGGTTTAGTGCTGGGTTTTTTGTTTTAAAGCAGCAGAAAATTTGTTATAACCCTTTGAGAGAACAATATTTTTTATTTGATTTGGTATTTCTTCAAGTGCGGTTCTGGGAAGAGTTGCCAATGTGTTGTCTTGGCTGCTTGAATGGTCCAGGGGTCTGAATTTAAAAGTCGTGCCTCGGGTTTCTTCCACAGAGAAAGTCAGCCAGCAGATTTCACTAATTAGTTCAACCCCTGGCTGAAGGATTCTGCAAAATAGCAAATCCGGCAAATCCATTGGAACAAAACACTGTGGTTTCCACTGCTGATCTGGTTCTTTCAGGTTTATAATCAGCTTAAATCCGGCCGTGTGCGAGATGGTGTAAATACTTCACTGGGGTGATGTCACGGTTCCAGCATTTATTCAAATTGCTGTATTTCTCGCTATTATCCGTTGTGTCTCGCTAGAATATGAGTGTAAACACGAGTAAATATTGTTAAACATCTGCAATTATCTCTTTAATGCAAAAAACAAACCGATATGTATTTGAAAAGTGATGTGCCTCGACAATTACAAACAGGTGAAGTCACGCTGCATTTTGAGTACATGCTGTTCAGCTGGCGTCTGTAACTGCGGCACGAGAGAGATTCGTATTGGTATTTAAAAAAAAAAAAACAGAGTGGGAACAACATGGCTTTGTTCTCTGGTACACATATTTTTAGTGAGCATGAGAGAGAAAGGTGAGTTGAGAGACAGAGATAGAGAGAGGGGATGAGAGAGAGAGAAGGAGAAGAGAGAGGGAAAAAGAGTTAGAGAGAGAGAAAGAGAGAGAGAGAGAGAGACCGAGGGTACAGCCCTTGCAGTCTTGGCTCGTTATAAACACACGGTGATAGATAGTCTTGCTGCATCTAGCTGCCAAATCTGCCTCTTTTTATAAAGTTCCTCTCGGCTACCAGTTCTTGGAGCTAACAGTACAATGGATGGCTGCTCAATTGACCTGCAGGAGTCATTGCTTGCCATAGTATAACTAGGATGTTTCGCAGTGGTAATTAATCCTCAGTCAATAGAGGTCAATTGCCCGGCCATCCATATAATCAGTTGTGGTTTGGGTTAGGTGCAGGGTGTGGAAATAGCAGGGGGGTGTGCAGAGTCAGGAAAGTGGGTGTCTCTGCGGAGTGGCTAGCCGCTAGCAGTGTAATGTGGTCTTATGCAGAGTCCACTTATTCTGCGTGAAACTGGGTTTTGAGAGACTGAGCCATGGGATTTTTTAATTGCATTGGCGCTAAAGGGATGGAATTGAGCAGGGGATGGTATGCCACAGTGCTCATTGATTCCTCTCTCTCTCTTTCTCTCTCTCTCTCTCTCACACTTTCTCTCTGCATCCCTCACTTATTCTCTCTCTCTCTCTCGTTCTCATTGGTACTGCGAGAGTTGCTCGACAGTGCTAACCAGCTCCGGTGCCAACTTCTTGTTGTGGAACAGCTCAATAGTCCTCCTCTTCTGCAGTCAGACAGATTAAGAAAGTCCATCCAGAAATTAATGTGGAAGTTGATTCATAATAATACTGACAGATTATGAATAAACTTTCAAAAATAGTTACAACTGAGATACTGTACATCAATGGTGTGTAGGGGAAATTGGTTCCAAGGGTGTGCTGAAAGGTATGATTGCATTCTATTGTACTTTTATGTATTAATCAATTCCTGACCCATAATACGGGAAAACCTATTAACTATTTACCAAGAGAGTATGTCCCCAATGAAAACAATTGCGCCTTTCTACAAAATTTGTCTTACTTTATTTCCCCAAAAGTATAGCTGTTATGATGAAAGAAATTAAACTAAACTGGTATGTGTAATGTAATGATACATTGTCTCAGGCTATTAGATTCTCTTGGACACCAGTTTAGGTGGCAGTGTTTTATTGGTTTGGAGTAAACCGAGGTTTTGACAAAGGCAGCATTGGCTAAGAATGACAGCAGTTGTTCGATTGGTCCACTGGAGTTGGTGAATTATCACATCATAACTCTGAGCTATATGGTGAGCAGTAAGCAGGTGTGTCCTCGTTTCTTTACAAGCTATCTGTTTGTTTAAAGTCAAGTTTTTTTGTTTGTTTTTTTTTTTTTTTGCATTTCCAGCTCTCTTAGATCATATCCCTGGTCATATTGTGCACATATTGCACAATGTATGCCAGAAAAAAAAAAAAAAAAAAATCTATTTCTTTGTATTGGTTGTATTCCTCTGACATCCTCGGCCAAGTGCATAATGTTTTCTGGAACACAGTTGCCATTTTACTTTCCTGTTTTCTCTTTGCCAATTTGAAATCTTTTCCCTGCGCCAGCTGTCCAAGGGTCAACAAAGGCTGCAGTCATTTTAAAACCCCAGGAGGATTATTTCTGACCAGGGTGCCAAAATTTACCAGCTCCTCTGAAGAAGAATGATGGTTGTGGAAAGGTGCTATAATGAGGAAGATGCTGTTTCTGAAGTGGAATCGCATTTTGAGGTCAAACCATTTTTTTACAAGACAATTTTTTTGTCCCTTTTCAATTGTGTTACATTCCATAGTTAACAATATCCAGATAATTAACTTCAAGTGTTATCAGGGCAGTACAGTACCATGTTGGGTGACCAGATGTCCTGATAAAATTGGGACAATATCAATTTTAAGAGCCATGTCTCGTTTGGTTCAAGTGTGAATTCTATAAATAAGCGATTTCAAGTGGCCCAATCACATTGTCATGACTCCTCCTTTTCTACCATAATAGGCCTGTTTGTTAATAAACATGCCGTCTCATAGCCTGTCGGCACAAGGCAGCACCTATTTTGAATGCTTGGAATGAGGATGTTTTTTCTATAACCTCCAACAAGCAGCATAGTCTGCCTTTCTCAGCCAATAGTCTCGATCCTGGTTCCAGAGAGGGAGATGGAGCGGGAAATGTGCATGAGTATGTGCTAGCTCCATGTAAAAGCTACTTCTGTAGCATATTGTTGGAAAAAATTTTGTACTCCATCACAAAAAATCAAAGTAGAGTTGTCTGTATTTAAAACTGCGTGGTGCTAAAATGCCATCAGAAGCTGAAGGAAAAATGGTAGAAAATAAGTCATTGTGTATCTGTACTCTTGCAGTTTGTTGCAATATGTTGTTTGGTGTTACAGCAGTACAGGGGTATAGAGAAGCAAAATGGTGGTGCGCTGTGCATTGTGGGGAAGGACACAAACATCTGTGAATACAACTCATACTTATCGAAGTCCGATTGTGTTTTTTTCCTAGGAAACAAAGTATGACGTGCTTAGGCAGGTTGGAACCAACCAATTTCAACCAATAATATAATGGCATTCGCCCATCTTCATCTTTTAGCGGCACAGAGCTAAGATTAATTTGTTAGCTAGCTAGCTAGGAACTGCATGGTACATGTCATGGACATGGACATGTCGACATTCAACATTCAAATTCAAATCAACATTCAAATCAAATTCCTCTCAATGTTATTTCCTGCCTGCCTAAAGTTAATCACTCAGAAATAAGTGACAAAATAGCAGCCCTTGAAATGCCACTTCATCTGGACTTAAACTGCATTTTATTTTTTTTCTTAATAGCTCTTAACATTTTTCGAATGATTATGATTCTGGCTTTACAAAATGAAGACGGCTTATCTCAGAAAGAAGTAGTTACTATCTACTATAGGCGACTTACTGTTCCTCACCATGATGATTTCTCTCTGATGTCATCCCCCTGGAACTGCACCGCCCTGATGACAGACGTATGAAGTTCCCTTACATAAATACACCCTGGCAGCCATCTGTTTCTCCCATGTTTGTGACTACATCATTGCACTTTGCTGTTTTGCACCTTATACAAATTTAATGGACTGCCAGCATGCCAAACTATCTTGTGGGTGATTTTAACTTCTTTTTCTTTCCCTCTCATTTCCAACCGATGCGGTGACAACCTCATTACTGCGACCTGCCAGCGAGTATGCTTTGGCTCCGGTGATATAGCTGAATTTATTTGAGAGTTTACCCATGAGTCAGCCATCTGCCAAATTCTTTAACCCCTGTCTCTCAGAGTGAATCATATTTGCCCATTGAAAAAGATTCAGCTCTGTTAAAATGACAGAACAAGTAACTGTTTTAATGGAGGAGAAAGTCGTAGAAACACAGACAAAGCTGCCGGAAATGTAATGGTTACACCATTGCGTAACGACATTCAAATAAGCCATTAAAATAATTTGAACTGCCTTTGAGCATTCTCCCACTAAGGGCACTGCTACATAGGTGTCAAATAAGACTTGCTCATGTTTCTTCAAGCTTCTCTCGTGCTGGAAAACATATCCTGTTTTTGCAATTCGATAAAAAAAGATGTTTGGGATAGTGACGGTTTTTGTTGTTTTTACCGTGTGCTCAAAGATTTGAAATGAAACAGCAAACTTAAGGTGCAGCCAGCTTTCACAGAGAGTATTTACATCAATATTAGGTTGTACGTACATGAAGTACACTATGGTCAGATTACTAAAAAAGCTGAAAATGTAGTGTGGGATTATTGACCAAAGTGCAAGCACACAGTGGACCAGTACATAAACACGAGAAAAATACTGCCTAGATTATTGTGGTATGATTCACTGTAGTGAGGGGGATGAGAGATGGTCGCCTACGCTTATGTGTACGCACACATGCTGTATATACAAATTCTCAGTACTTCCATCGGACAGCCATGGTAGATTTTTTTCAAAGCGACAGGGAATGGGCCTATGTAGGCCCAGTTCCCTGGTAAGATTATGGTGAATTTACTTCTCGTTTTCTGTCTGACAGCCTGTTATTGCATGACAGATTTGGTCCTGAATTTTTGCCACGTAGCTAAGCACTACAGAATTCAGCAAAAATGAATGCTGCTGATGTAGAACCATAACTGTATTCCACTTGTAATACGTAAGACAGATTATTAGAGTGTAAATGTAAACTCGTTCATACCTCAAAAGCCAGATGAATTTTGCCATTTATGGTTAAGTTCGAGACTCATTGAACTTTTTGCCGTTTTAAATCAAAATAGATTATTAAATCTGATCGCTGGAACTGTTCGTGAAATAACAAAACTTTCAGCGTATTCTAGTTTTGTTTTGACAATATGGAAGTCTGTTTAAATTTCAGAGGGATGTGGTTCATAACATTTTCTTTTTGGGCCTAGAAATACTCTGCTTACACTGTGCATATTTCATGTCCTAATGATTGTTCTAACATGGGAGTTACAATTTACATAGCAGAGAATTAAAGCCCTTCGCAGATATGACCTGATGAGGACGTAGGCTGTTATCTAAAATTGCCTTTTGATGGGCCGAGCACTTCTGCTGCAGCGCTGTCACTGCTCAGCGTGTCCTTAGCTGCAGCGGGCTGACGTTTCGACCATGGATAGATGAGTATCATTCCCGCTTCTGCGCTAGATGCAGCCAAGACATGATTAATACAAACTGCATGTTGGAATTTTACCTTCGCTATGTAGGTGAACGTTATCTCCGGGAAGGTATCGGTTGACTTTACAGTAAATCACCCTGAAGAGCATGAGTATTGTTTGTGCATTATTTAGTAACATGATTTAAATGTGTTCAGGTATCTTTTGACTGTTAACAGTTGCCACGTTTTGCAGTCGAGCCGAAAAGCCAGTGTTCTGTGACTATTATGGCTTTGTTGTCATTACTTTGATGTGGCACTCTAAGCATGTTGCAGAGGTGAATTAGTTAAAACATACTCGTCTTGCCTATGTGAAATTACATTTGCATACATTCATAAAGCTGTCTCCCCATACATCGATCAGTCACAAGATTAAAACCACCTGCCTAATACAGTGAAGGTCCCCCTTGTGCTGTGAAAACAGCTCCATCAAACTGACATCGCTTGAATTCCCAAACTCAGTGTTGCCCCCAGAACATTTCCTAGAGTATCACACTCCCTCCACCAGCTTGTCTTCGTCCCACAGTGCATCATCTCTATGTAAGAGGAACACGTTCCCAGCCAAAGCACATGATGTAAAAGAAAATGGGACTCATTGGATGAGGCAACCTTTTTCAACTACTCCAAGCTCCAGTTCTGAAGCTTGGGTGCCCATTGGGGTGCTTTTTGAGATCGACTGTGGTTAGAGTCCACCTCTTTGACTGGTCTGGAAGTGAAAAGCGCAATACACAGCAGGGTATAATGCAATGTCTAATATGACACATTCTGCATGTAAATATTGAAATTCTCAGACTTGTGCCAGTCGCCCTTCTGTCGGTTCTGGACCACACGGGATGTCTTTCATAGCCCTCGTGCACTGATGAGCCTTGGGCGCCCAAAACCCTACCGGTGGTTCACGGTTTGTCCCTCCTCGGGACCACTGTCATTAGGTACTAACATCTGCTGACCGAGAGCATCCCAGAAGTCTTTGCACTTCACAGATGCTCTAAACCACTCATCAGGTCATTAAGATTTGGCCCTAGTCAAAGTCATTCAGTTCTCATTTCTCCTACATCCAACACATTGAATACAAGAACCTTCTGTTCACTTACAATCAAAGGTCTGCATGCATACCTTGACATGGGCCATTGTTATGAGTCAATCAGCGTTATTCAGGGCATCTCTTAGTGGTTTCAATGTTGTATTTCATACAGTGGTTTTGACCAATTCACATGAACTCTATATTATTTCAAATGCTATACTAGCAGAAGGCTTTGGTTTTATTCTGCAATTAATGATATAGCTCACTCAAAAAACAATGAAAGGCAACCTTAGCTTTTCCATTTGGCATTCTGTCATAACACAGGTACGTTTCCCAAATAGACCTCTGTGTTTGATTCTGTAGTTGATTTGATGTATGCACTCACTTTGAGTCTATTATCTGTGTGAGCTGGATTTAAAATGCAGCTTACGTATATTAAATATGGTTGCGTTTAATGCCAAGGCTATTGCATTTTCAGCATTATAACTCTTATGCAACTGTATTACTTGGCTCTTGCATGAAAGTAAGTCAATGCTGAAATGTAAAATGGTATAAATAACTGATTGAGATTATACCGAGTGCTGTCAGTCAGTTATTGTTTTATAAGGTCTGATTGATTTCCATAAAATCCATAAAACAGTTACCTAATCTGAATATTCTACATGACCACAGAGTCAGTTTAAGCTGTTCGGTCTTTTTTTTTTTTTTTTTTTTTTGCGTTCATCGTTATTTATGACTTTCATATCCGCCTCATTAAATGTAGAGATCTAGATTAATCCCTCATTGGCAGCCCTGCAGTGATGATTTGCATGTGAATGACACTGATGTACCCTCTGCAATGGGCGTAAATGCTACATGCTGTATATTACCTCCAAGCCGATAGAACATAAATAGCAATCAGCATTCGACAATTTTTGTTTCCACACTAAGCTCTGTGAAATATACCTGGAACTCTCTCAAAACAGACATGTTAAACATAACACCTAAAGTGTCATTTTTTGATACACCTTCTTTTCTAGTTAAGGACAACACGTTTTGTGTTACTTTTAAAAGTCTGTGTTAAAAAGTCCTGTGGAGTAATGTCGTAAATCTCTTACAGAAAAGTAGAACGGTTGGCACAAAATATGTTGAAAGTGCCGTAATTGCGGTGACGTAATAACCTGTTTGATATTTACTCGTTCGTTTTAAGGGTACCAGTATCAATATGGTTTTGAGAGTCAATAGGAACTCTAGGAACTGAAAGACCTTCTCGGGCACCATATTATTTTCAATACTAATTACACATTCATATCATTGGTTAAATAAGGGACTCAATATGAGATAATTATAAGTGTTCTCACTCAAGGATAATAGCATGCCGTAACATTTTCTGGGTGATTAGCCATGTATTTAATCTAGCCATGCTTTTGTTGTGGTAGGTAGTGGGAGACAGGAGACAGATGAGAATTCCACACACACGCACACACACACACACACGCAGTCACGCTCACACGTGCGTGAACATACACACTCATATACACACACACACACACATACTCACATATGCACAAAATCAGAGGTGTAAAATCCAGGGGTCAGTAAGTAAAAGTCCTGCCATGTTTTTTTTTACTTGCCTGAATTCAACCACTGGCAACTGACTTCATTTCTACCTGCTGGCTGAAGGATTGTGTTAATTTGCAAATTCGGGTAGCTGGAGCAGAATGTTGAGAGGAATTTTGACTTTCTAACGCTAGATTTTTATACCCCCGCCCCCCGACCCATAAGGGGCGGGGGTATATAGTATATCCCAAAGAATTCCGTCCGTCCATCCATCCGTCTGCGCCAGTTTGTCCGACCGATTTCTCAAAAACCTCTCATCAGATTGTTTTCAAATTGCAGTCATGCATTTTACACTTCATGGAGAGGTGCAGTGCCAAGTTTCATGAAAATGTGATGATTTTTTCAAATATTTCTTTTGTTTTCTATGTTTTGAAAGAAAATTTACCACTGCAAATGTTGTCCGACCGATTTCCGGAAAACTGCGTATCGGATTGTTCTCAAATTTCAGCCATGCATTCTAAACTTCATTCAGAGGTGCAGTACCAATTTGTACGAAAATATTCCATGATCTCCTCAGTGCCCAAGGGTATGGGGGAATTAGTGAGCTGTGCTCACTTTTTCACTTGTCCATCCCTGTTTTCTTATGTACTGCTCACCTCTGTTGGCATAGGCTCAGTGAGGTGGGAGAATTAATTTTTGGGATCAGCTGGCTGAGTTCATGAGAGGAGGAAAGATATGGCACGGCTTGTACTCTCTGACACCTGGACTTTCCACCTTTGGCTATCATTCTGAGCAGCTGTGGTGTTTTGGGAGGGATTTCTTTAGAATAGGTAAACTGCACAGTTAAAACGTCCAGTGTTAATTCAACTCCGGCATAGCGAGCACGACTCCAATGGGAACCATTGCACCCTCCATAAGAATTGATTTAACACTGAACGGTTTACTGTGTAACATTTTTGGTAGCTGGTTCCTTACTCAGACGTTTTTTTTCTTCGATTTAGTTTTTCGTCTGGGTCCCAAAGAAACATGGAGTCATTTCTTATGTTTGCCATCAGACTGCCCTTGTAGAGGTTGTGACATTATCATTCATACCCTTTGATGTCACTAAGTAGGATGAAGCACTCCGCAGACGTGATCGGAACCTGAACGCCATGAGACAGATAATGCACTCTCCATGGATTTTGCTTCTCTACTGGGACAATACAGGAAGGAAACAAACACTTTATCAATGTGGGATGCGGAGCTCAGCATGAAGGGATCTGGCCTCTTGTCTTTTTTTCTGCCGTAGAAGTTGTAAATAGGTGCATTGTGCTGGATCGTTTGTAATCTGGGAGTGCCTTCTGGGCCGTACACCTGTCAGATGTGGTGGGCACAAAAGAAGCAGTGATTGGCCACAAATTCCTATGCTCTCAGGTGTAAGAGAAATGTACTCGCCCCACAACTGAATCTGGGTCGAAGGGCGCGTTCTTAGAACAGTCAGCGGTGACTGTCCGACTATAGAAGGGGGCTTTTATTGGCAAGCATTTGTTATTGTTTTGACTATCTGGTTCTTTGGAATGTTTCATTTTTTTCAAATATTTAGGAAGTGGTCTAGAACTCTGTTACCAATTGTGATTGAGACATCAGCATTAGAATGTCCGCCTATAAGAGCTTATACATTATGCATATATTCAAAACAGCTACTGTTTAATTTCACAAAAAAAAAAAAAAAAAAAGTGTGCTGGCTTCATTGAGCTGTTTATTTGACTAGTTATTTATTTTGAAGCCCTAGATTTATTTTATGTTTGTAGGATTTTTGGTTGCATGATTATCATTCACGCAGTAAGCTTTGCAATTGATCATATTATCCTCTTAGGGGAATTTCCGGAAGCGCATAATCTGCATTTGATGATGGATTTGCAAATTTGAAATTCAAACAATGTGGGAAGTCTGTTTTCCTTGCCGTGTTTGTATGCAATATTTATAGCAAAGTAAAATGGCCGACTGCGTGTACCAAAACTCAGCGCCCAGTGGAGGACTGCTGCGGTAAATCTTTGTACTGTTGCCCGCGCAATTTTCTCCTCTGTTGGGTTTATTGCAAGGTTAGCCTTCTCTATGAGGATATGAATGTGTGTCATTATCATAATGATATTGTTATGCAAAGGTAAACCGCACTCTCACCTTTTGGAACCCAATAGAGGAAGAAGTGTATTAGTTACACAAGCGTGCCCTGATATGAGAAGCTCCTGACGCTCTTTATGATACATTATCTAAACGCGGTAGGTGACATGCGGGGCTGGCCCTCCAATATAGATTAGAGATGTCATAGCATGTGAGCTCACTGCACCACTGATATCACACAATACCAGCCGGGGAGCCAATTGCATAATTGCTGTGGATTTTTAATGGCTCTCTGTGCTTCACTGAGCTGGTCTGTCACACTGGATCTTGTGAAATGCTCTTAGAATGCACACTCCTTGCCTCCTTATTCTCTTGTGTGCCTCAGTAACAACAGGCAAGATCAATCAAGCACAGAAAACCTATTTGAATCTGAGCAAAATTACAGGTTTGCCTGAAACTCGTGGAGCAGCTGGACTCTAATGAGGGAGAGGCAAGACTGAAATTCCTCCAAATGGAACCCTCTGCAACCTCTGCCTCTTCAGAGGAACCCTGTTATGTTCTAGGGTTCTCTGTCTGGTACAGTGGATCTGTCTTGAAGCTTCTAAACTCTGCAGACCTTGAGTGCGTGTGTAGGCTATGTGGGTATGTGTCCTTCAGCTGCTTTCACACCGGACGCGAAATGAATTTTTCGCACGACTGAATACATTCAAAGTCAATGCAAAGATGCAAATACACGCGTCTTTTTTTTTTTAAAAGATTATTTTTTGGGGAATTTTTTCCTTTATTTGACAGTTATTCAGTGTAGAGAGACAGGAGAGTTGGGGAGAAGAATGGGGGAAGACATGCAGCAAATGACCTGAGCCGGAATCAAGCCCAGGTCGCTGTGGGAAGGACACAGCCTTTATGGTACGCACGCTTAGACCGATGAGCCACCGGGGCGCCCCTAATACACGCGTCTTTGCATTGACTTTGAATGTAATCTGTCGTGTGAAAAATTTGTTTCGTGTCCAGTGTGCAAGCGGCTTAATACTATTGTGACTTAGGTTTTATCGTTTTTAGGGGGGGAAAGGAATACAGCCTGATTGCTATGATCTCGTACTGAGTTAAGATCACATATTGAAAATAAATGTGTAACGTAATTTGCATTGTTGTCCATGCATGTTAATCCCAAAATTTTAAGCAGCAACAGGGTGTAATAATAGGAACACGCTATCCATCGTTTCTCTTCCCAATGATGCAGGCAGAAGAAATAAATGAGCAACCATCGTATTTCATTCCAACTTCATAAGTTTGAGTGATCTGACGTAGTTTCGTTTTGAAATTCCATTCAAGTTCGCTAATGGTAATAATTTGCGAATGCCCTAGCTATCCAGCGAACTCATATTTGTAATGCTTAATATAGACGTAAGCCGAGCAGAAAACATGCCTGAAGCAGCAAAGTAAAATGCAACATTCACGCATCATGCAGATATAGGACAGAGGCTTCTTTATTCCAATTTTAAAGGTGAGGAGAGGAACTCATTTGATTGGTGAAGATTTGACTCGGCTGTGTTAAACCCACTCACGCCTTGTCTCCTCCCTCTTTTCCACTTGCGCCCGCAGGAGGGACAGAGGCGGGATAGACGAGTACTTGCGCCGGGCCGCACCGGGCACGAAATTGCAAAATACGCCTGGATACACCCTGTTGGGACAGCGCTCCTCCCATTCGCCGCGCCTGCGCCTGGTCTACGAATTTAGAGCCCTTAGATTGTAAAGTGCAGCAATATTTCCAATGCGAAGACCGTGATTATAAAGTGTAGCCATACTCCCAAAGCTAAGACCATGGTTATGAAGTGCAGCTATACTCCCAACACTAATACTATGGTTGTAAAGTGCAGCAATACTTGCATTGCGAAGACCAACAAAGGTCTGCTTGTCAAGGTTGCTTAAGTAAATTAAAAAAAACACCACATCCTCTCCATTTGATCACATTTCATTCACACGTTTTGTCATTCGCATGGAGCCCGATTCATGACACATACCGGGAATGGTCCAGGACTTGACCGATTGGCTAACGTTGTGACGTGGCTGTACATATAGAAATGGTCCGAAGACCAACTTTGGCACCTTTTGCTGTAGATTTATGTGGTGAGAAAAAAAAATGTAAAAAACAATTACTTTACATTTATGACAGCAGAAAGTCTGCTCTTTGTGATAGAGTATGTTGCGTCACTTGCCTTTTCCTTTAACTCTGGCCTGGAGGAAAATTCAGTCAACTCTTATCTACACATAAGAATTTATTGCAACGTTTAGGTTTAGCTCTAGGTTCTGATCTCCCAGTCATAACTGTAGTAATTTCCTCTTGACCAATGCTGAGATGTTAAAATATTCATTTTTCTAATGCCAAAGGATGGAATGAAAATAAATATTAAATGCTGTCCCTTTCCAATGCATATTCTCACATATAGTGACTGCATGGGTGTTTTTTATTCAATAGTAAGTTCACAGAAAAAATAAATAAATAACTAAATAAAATCATGTTTCTCTAGGGAACTAGTCAGGGATGAAGTGTCTCATGGGGTTCGCAGAGGTGCCACAAAGCACCAGACTGACGTTTATCCCTTTCAGGGCTGATATGATTGTGAGATTCTATTCATGGTTATTGGATGTTTGTTGAGTTGCTGTGCGCTCGCAAGATCAGCTAGGGTGCTGCGCTGCTGCTACAAAACCTGGAGGAAACCTTGGCTTTGTTGATGTCAGAGCTGTGCTAAAAATCTGTCACTGCAGTATAATAGAAAACAAGCAACTTAAACTGAAGAGTTACCCTGCTGCCTTGAAATATTGATTTGTGCTGACTTTTATATCACATTTCCAAAACTTTAGTAAATAGATTAGCTTTCAGTTTTTATTGAGAATATTTAAGTTGTGCTTCACCTCAACGTTTAGTCGTTGTTGTTCAATTAATTCAGTAAGGTTTTTGGGTGTTTTCACAATAGTGAGGAAGTCTGCATCTTGAAAAAGATATCGAGGTCATGAAACCCATATCATCTAGTTCTTACATCTGAAAAATTACAGTTGTCCCTTCAGAACTATTGAACCTTAATTAAGCTCAAAAAATGATAGCAAAACTTAAAGAGAAGATGCAAAACTTTACTTGGTATGACTCAATTTCACTGTAGGCTATATACTGATATAAATAAAATGCAGTGCCTTTTCTTGTCTATTTCTAATTGGCTGAGCGTGATCTTTTGAGTGGGTTGGAGGCCCAATTACTGTGTGTTTTTATTTTTTTACCAACCTTCATCGTTTCACATCAAGAAAAAAAAACAAATGCTCCTTCCCTTCATGTCAAAATTACGGCATTTTGTTATCACACCAAGCCACTTAAAGCTCAAATTTATTCTGAGCAGTTTCCTCACATGGACAAAATCAAGGCACCCTGCAATTATTTTGAAAGGCATGAGATAGACCAGAAAGGAACCTGAAATGTGTGCGTGTTACAATTTTGACTCTTTGGCATAATTTTTAAGTAATTGCTTGCGGCAGCATGAAGCGGCGGCCTACGGCATATCAGGCAAACATAGCGTCTGTTTCTCCCACGCAGTACACCAATCGGGCACAAAGCCCTATCTCTGTCTCATGAGGAAAATAAGAACAATTTGTGTAGTCCAAACTAATAAGAAAGTGCCTGAGTGGCCGCAATTTGCCTCTACAGTACGCGTATTGCACCATGCATTAGAAGAGGAGTGTTCGTATACTGTGTAGCTCCAAGGAACAAGTTCATTTATTTTAAGCAGCACTTTAAGTGCTAATTGCGAAAGTCACCTAGCTTCAGCAGTATGGCTGCTGTATTCCTCAGTTTCCGTACATTTGGGGAAGCCTTGAAAGCAAGAATGCTGGTCAATGACTGCGTCAGCCGATTGGGTATGTGTATGACCTTTATGGTTACAAATCAAAATTTTCTGAGACTCTTTACATGAGACTGTGAAAGCGGAGTGCGTGTTACTTGAACAAAATTCCCTGAGGACAAAGTGCAAGAGTTTAGGAAGTGCCACACACCATGGAGTAGAAAATACGACATTGATCCTGTTTATTCGTTTATTTATTTATTTTGGCTTTGATATCATGCATTACTCCTGATGCTCGCATGACTCCCTCCATAGCTTTGTGCTTCGTTTTCAATGCGATGGGGAGGCCAGGCAACGGTAAGCGGGGTTTCTGCTTTGATTGGAGTGGGGCTTTGCAGTGGCAGGATACTCACACAGGGCACAATAGGTAAGAGACTTCCTGTCAATGCTCTTAGCGCCCTTTCCACTCGACTGATAAACAGCGCACGACAGGCGCTGTGGCAAACCCCTAATCACACCACGGCTATGAAGAGTCTTCGCTTAGTCACACGGCGAATGTAAAATCCTATTTTAAACAGGGGGATCACGTGTGCGGGCATGTCGCCAGTCAACAGCAATTTAACTGTCGTTCCCGAGCGTTAATGTAAAGTAAACTGAGGTGTTGAGACTGTGAAAGGAGTGTGTGGGAAACTGTGGGGGAGGATTGGTGTTTAGTAGGCCGGTGGATGATGGAAGTAAATTGAAATGTGGTGAATGCACAGGAACAACAAACAACTTACAGAAAAAGCTGCCTCCCTCATCCACCACAGTCCATCCGAGTCCCCCCCCCGACTTCTCTGTGGGATGGTTCTATATTTGTGCTCAATTAGGGTTGTTTTATGTGTTACATCACCGAAGCCTTTGAATGCCCATGGATTCTGGAACTAGCTGCAATGACAATGAGGCATTCCAAACAGATTCCGGAACCTGCTGTGATGTGACACTGCCATCAAAAAGAGATTCCCCGATGAACTGTGGTGTCACAGAGTCATTATGAATTGATTCAGAAACTAGGCATGATACCATTGAGGCATCACGCATGTGTTACTACACCAGCTGTGATGTCACAGTGGCACTGCAAACAGAGTCCTTGACCAGGATTGGGTTCAATTACTTTTTTCAATTACAATTACAATTACCATTACTTTCTGGACATAATGTTCAGTTACAGTTAATTTTTGATAAAAAAAATTCAATTAAAATGAAATTGCAATCACGAAAGTAATTGTTTTCAATTACCATAATTGTAATTGAAAAAAGTAATTGAACCCAACCCTGTCCTTGACTATCAGTGATATGATTACAGCATTACAGTGAGATTCCTTGACATTACAGTGACATCTCAATTTGATAATAAAAGTCTATACTGCAACATAAGCAGCTGGAGAAATAGTCGTTGAACACACTCAAGTCGCGGCGTATAAATAGTATGTGTGCCTGTTTGTGTGTATGTGTCTTTGTGTGCATGTGAGTGCATAGGTACTTGTTTGTCTATTCCTGTCGGGAATAAAAAAATGCCTTTTTGGGAATTGAAGACCACATAAGGATTGTAAAGTTTGAAAAAATATCACCATGAGCATCTTTTTAGGTCCCTGCGATGAAAAGGTTTAGGACTAGGATTAGGTCTTGGGTTATTTCAGGGGTTTGTTGGTTAGGGTTAAAGTTCGAGTTAGGTTTGGAGAAGAGGCTAAGGTTCAGGTTGATTTTGGGGTTTGAGGGGATGGAAATAGGATTTTGAACCAAAATAATTTTTCGGTTCCCATGCGCCTAGAAAAACAAAACTGCTTGCTTACATGCATGTATGTGTATCTGTGTGTGTAATGTGTAAAGTAGCGAGGCTAATGTAAAGGCAGTAAGTGATAGGCAGAGCCCCATTGCCCCTCTGCTTCATGTTTGGGGCTCTTCACCTGGACTCATAGCACAGAGAACAGAGAGAGAATCACTTGTGTTATCGTAGTCTCTCTCTCTCTCTTTCCCACATTTCTCCTTCATTCCATCCTGCCATGCTCACCTGCCTGTGCGCTGGTTGAGCTGCCCGTGGGGGTTTGGTGGTGATAGGCTTGGAAAATGCGCCGTGAGCCAAGAGCTTTACTGAACTATGCATTTTATCTGGCAAAGCAGTAACCCCACTTCTGTGTATTTCCAAAAGCAAATTCTCAGCAGTTTAAAGCAAGAAGTAGGCCCTTTGATCTTTATTTGGTGTGTCCTTCTGTTTGTGTGTGTGTGTGTGTGTGTGTGTGAGACCCATATGCCCATATACTGTATGTATTTGTGCTCTTACTTGTATGCCTACATGCGTCTGTGTCTGTGTATCTGTGTTCTTGGGAGTTGATATTGGGAATGACTTCATCAAATTGACATCCATGTTTTAGCAATGTGGTTGCGCCATGAAAAAAAGCTCAGGGAAGGTTTTGTTTCTGAAGCGCGATGCTAACTTACAGGCTGGTTACTTCTGTAGTGTGTCATTAGCTTTCCCTGTCTTTAGCCTGTTCCACACTGTGAGTGAAACTGAACTGAGATCATTTTCACAGAATTGGTTCTCACTGCTGGCTTCGACTGTCCACTTAGAAATGAGCAACAAAACAGCAATAACAGAAACTGTAACTTTTTTTTTTTTTTTTTTTTAAAGTGATGGAATAAGCTAAACTAAATGAAACTTAGCTGTATTTTTTCCGGGTTTGATGTATTGTCAAAAACCAAACTGAAAAATCCCGAGGGGCATGTTCGTAAATTATTCAAGTGCCTAACGAATTAATTAAGAGGAAATGGTCTACTTTGGTGTACTTAAGGATTCTGTTACTTTCGATGTAATTAGTAATCTACCTTTTTATGTAGGGAAGCCTTTTCACTAGTGTGTTGGGGATAGAGGGTGTTATCAAAATGCTAATGCTGCTCAGGATCTCCTCTGTGGAGTGCTAATGATCATTAAGTTAGCCTCATTGTCCTGTGAGCAGAGGAACAGGCCTTGCTTTGTGCGAGAGGATCAGCTGTTACGAACTGATGTGACCTGAATGGTTTCTCATACATTCATAATCATTCTGTCCTGAAGGTAAAGGGAGAGACAGCGCTTAAAAAATGCATGAGGAGTCTATTGAACGACGTTAATAATGGCCGATGTAGAAATTACCGTCTTTTTCCCGACGGCATTATCCCGGGATGCCCAAAGCCTTTTAGAGCATTTAAAGACACACGTGAACATGCACACACACACACACACACGCACACACATGTACACACTCTCTCACACACTCTGTATATGCTGGCTGCCACCGCGAATGTTTATATATCTACTACGCATTATATTGAGTAAGGCATTATCTCGATAGCTGTTAATTCAGCATACACTTGGTATTATTTTCATCACAATAAGTTGGATTCATTTTAGTTCAGTTTGTCGCTGGTATGATAAAACAGTGTTCTCTCTCTCTTTCTCTTTCTCTTTCTCTCGCTTTTCAGGTCTCAACTGCCCTGTTAGCCCTGAAATGTGATACTCCAGATTGATTGGAGCACTTCGAAAAGACAAGGAGCAATAGCAGGTACCTATTTGAGGTTAAACGGCTGCCATATGTACTTCTTTTGCATGTGTCTGCATCCTTTTTGAATTACACTCTTCCAAAACAGTAACCAGTTTGATGAACTTGGATTTCTTTGGGAGGTTTGTGCACTATATGATTTTTGACTGGATGAGAAATTTGTATTCCAACAAATTTGTTAAATAAAATGTTGGTATGAACAATGAGATTAGATGTGTATTCTTCCACCGCATCGGGGATTAATCCGTGTGATTGAGCCTCTCGTTGCGGCGCGTCTTTTCTGCGCCACAACCATGTATGCGAGGCATGTTTTCGGTTTGTTTAGTGATGCAAATGGTGTTTTCGGAGCAATCATGCAAAACAGCAGATGGCTTCTTTTTATTTGCGCTGCCTGAAGTCTTGAAAGTCCTTCTGTTTAATTTGTCATTGTTTTTGTCGCTCGCTCTTCTCTCAGACCGGGCACTGTTGCACCAGCTTCATACTGATTGACGGCGAATATATTATGCAGAACGGCGTCTTTCTCTCCGGCGAAAAAGTCTCTCATTGAGATTTCTCAAGCTGTTTGATGGTGCTGTGTCTTTTTGATAGCCACTGGAGCTGTCTCATTCTGCAGACTTGGCGTTTTACGCAGATTTAATATCCATGCAATTTATGCAAAATCACTGGTTTACACAAATCTTTGGGAGAAAAAAAAAACCATAAGATCCTAAATTCAAACTCATGAAGTCCCAAATTGATATACTAGAGTTCAGAATGAAGTGAACTGATGTTGAAGGGTGTCAAATGAATTTGTATCTACATGCACTTGTCTCTATAAATGTATTTATGCATGCTGACGTTAAATTAAGGCCTACATTTGATGCAACTTCACATGGTCACTTTGAATTAGTGTTAATGGAATGAAATAAGACTAGACGGCAGCCCTGTCACATTATTTGCCTGCTGAAATGGGAGTTCGCTAGCTTCACTTGTTCGTTTAGCATAATTTTTTTTTTTTGCACAGACCATTAGCCCAGTTTTTTACATTGCAGAGCATACACACAGGTATTTAAGGTCACCCATAAAGCGACAGTAATGATTTTAACTCCGTAATTTTTCTTTTTGGGGGTTTATACGCCTAATGCTTTTGATTTCAATCAGGCATTTGTTACGTTATGTTGTTACACCCCCTCCACTTTACGTATAGATCATTCTGATTGAGGTGTGTGTTATCAATGGCACTGGTGGTGGGGCTTTAGACAATTGCTCACAGTAATGGCTTTAGTGGTGCTTTGACCTTCAAAAATCAAGTCAGTTATATTTTGTATGGTGCATTGGCCAAAGTACTGTCAATAGACGCCTTTGGAGTTACAGAAGGGCAAAAAGGTAAACGTCTGAACATCTGGATCCCAGACGAGCTAGTACAAGGTCACAAAAGCTTTAAAAGCCATTCAAAACTCAAAATCTTCAAGCAATCAGAAGGAAAAACTCATAAGTGAAGAAATTATTGGAAGTACCTGGCTACAGAGGGGAAACGGTGCGGTGCAGGTGGTGCACTGTTGCTTCACAGCAAGAAGGTTGTGGGTCTTGGGCCTTTCTGTGTGGGGTTTGCATGTTCTCCCTGTGATCATGTGGGCTTCCTCCCACAGTCCAATGACATGCATATCAGGCTAATCGGAGAGGCTAAATTGCCCACAGGTAGGGGTCTGTGAGTGAATGGTGTGTGAATGGTGTGTGTGTCCTGCGATGGATTGGCGAGCTGTCCAGGGTGTGTCCCTGCCTTTCGCCCATAATCAGCTGGGATAGGCTCCAGCTCCCTCGCAGTCCTAGTTAGGAAGAAAGGAAGAAGCAGATTAGATAAAGGTGGATGGATGTATCAACATGGTGCTGGATGTAGAGAAATGAGGTATGTGACCAGAAAATGTGTCTCTGTATGATTTGATGAATTCAGCTCAAAAGGTCAGGCTTTAAAATCAATCTTCATCGCTGAGTGTGTTACCATACACAAGCAGGTAGCAAACAGTGGTGTAAATGATGGCTCCTTCACTGGAATTTTAGTTTTTTTTTTTTTTTTTTTTTACCAAGTTCAGTATTTTATAGATGACCTAGTCACAAAGTTTCACCTCATTACACCTTAAACATTGCCTTCCATGCTCTTTCTTTAGCTTTTAAAGTTTCTCCACAACAGCAGTATAGAAATGCTACACATAATCCTCTTATCAATCGCTCAAGCTAACAGCCTGTTCTCCACACGATGTAGTATTCCATGAAGGCGCTACAGCTTAAAGAGTTGAAACAACACAGACTGTTAATGAATTGCAGTATTTACTTAATTCCCCAATTACTACAAATTATCTCTCTTTCTCATCTCAGTTTTCATGATAAGCGCAAGCATGTTTGAGCTGGATTTTTTTAATATCCGTAAACTTGTATAATTGGCATTTTACTCAGTGAAGGGTTGGCTCCTGTAGATAAAACTTCTTAGAGAAAAATTGCTGATCTTGGATCAGTTACGCAATTTCTGTACATATCAGGTATGCTGAGGAGGTGGGTTTTGGAAACTGGTCTGGGAACAGTGCACCTGCATTTTAGGACTTTATGAATATGGGATTGAATGTTTTTATTGCATATATGCTCTTTGAAAGTGCTTGCATTTCTCTGTTTCTCTTCTTTAGGACAGGTAATGACCTTCAATAACCAACGTTTCTATTAGCGCATACAAGCAGTGACCTGCGCTGTAAAATGGAAGGAATCCAATTTAATGTGTGAAAAGCCAATGGGAGTTTGAGCCGCCATGAAAAATTGTCATGTCTTGTCTGCGGATAGCTGAAATAAAGTCAGTGGGTCCCGTTGCATTCGCTCTGGGTTTGAAATGAAATGCTTTGCCCGAAGCTCGAGACTGTAGCGAATTCCAGTGCAGCCGTTTTTCGCAGTGTTTTCCTGTGACTTTAGCAATGGCAGAGGTTTGCGGTGATGCGTGCAGCAAACATAATTCATTTTGTGCTGCGAATCCAATCCAGAAATTAAAAACGCAAAGTAGAAAAAAGAACTACTGCACTCAGGTACAAGTTTATTCAGCCAAGAGTGTTGAGCATGAATTGTGATGAGGCTGTGTGCAGTGCATATGCATATTATACTGTGCATATTTAATGCATGGCTGTCAGCCAAACAAACCTCTATTAATCAAATAGTGTGATACGTGCATTGCCCCACACACAAACACACACACACACACACACACGCTTGTGCACTGCAGACACACACATACCTGGGGGTGTTGACTCTGCGTGTGGGGAAAAAACTAGAGAAGATATGCTTGGCGGAGAATTGTATTAAAATTCTTTGACAGAGCTATTTTCCTGGGCCTACTTGTACATTATTTAAACAGAATTTGTATAGAGTTATTTTATTTACTTCTGCACCGAGGCATTTATAGGCATGCTGTTTTACGACCGAGGAGTGAGCAAGCTTTGCGCGAGTAGTGTTTCACCCCTCCACTATTGCTGTTCCTGCTCTTTGGTGGTCACACAAACTTGACTTTTACCTCCCCTGTACATTTATCTTCCTGCCCCTTCCAGTACCCAACCCTGATTGACCTGTAAGCTGAACTGAAATGTGATTGGCCCGTTTAGTTTTTGTTTCCGGGATCTGTGAGATGGGAAATGATCTCATTGTGGCAGCTGGCGGTAGGCGTCAGTGGCAGGCGGAACCTGGCAGAGAGCTACCAATCAGCTACGGTGTCTCGGAGCATCGTTCTCTGATTTGTAGATGGTCATTGCCATTATAGTTATAGTTATGCTATATAACTATATATTATATGACTGTACATATTGTACGGTTATATTTGATAATCTAATTATACTTATCTAAGAAGAGTGAGTTGTGAAAGTAACCTAGCAGCAATTGGAGCTAGTAAATGTATTCTCCCTGGCATCAGTAGCTGGCCATGCAGAACACCAGCTGCCATTTTGAGATTGAACCCTCACTGGAATCTGCTGAGATACTACCTTGAAAGCGTGGGACCCCTTAACCCCTGTCAGATTCATATTTTTACCTTGTTACCCAAGACACTTAAATTGCTATGCACATGTATCTTAGCCAATCAGCTTTCCCTCGCCAAGGGAAAGCATTTGAAGAACTTGCTGAGGAATAGATTTTGGGGCTTTGAGTTCCATCTTTGTAATGGAAATTTTTCTGTTTTCACTGTTTAAGACAAATTCTGGTGCAATTGCATCACTGTCTTTCACATCGAGTGTGTAGTATTTACAGTATATGCTCTTACTAAACAGGGTATTTAATTGTTTACAGTGTAACTAAGCCAATAATTGTCTTTTGGACACATCCTAGTATAATTGGCCACACTGTTTTCATTGTTTTCATCGCAGGTTTTTTTTTTCCTAATATTCATTCAGACTGCTTATCATTGATTGTAAATGATGCAAACATATTCACAAGATTCTCAGATGCACACAAGAAAAAAATTTGAATTGGATGATTACAGCAATAAAAAGACAAATTGCAATTAAAAAAGTTTTAAGTGTGTGGGTGTTGTCATTTCCAAAATGTCTTGTGGACGCTTCACCCTAATTCTCTTTGGGCTACTTCATAATATCTCATTAGAATTTTATATCAGTTGTCTCATTGGTGCCATACTGGTAACATCTGTTAGCTTCCTAACTACCATCAGCTCCATTAGTGGGAAATGGGGAAAAACTGACAAACTGCTTCAAGTTACCATAGTGATGTATTTTTTTTCTTCATAGCTATTTGTGGGGGAGAGTCTAAATTTTCAGTTATTATGTTTCGTGTCTAGTCATTAAATAAGTCTGACTCTCGTTAGAGTCTGGTTGTATAATTATAAATTTAATACGAACTATGATATCGACGCCCACGTAAGGTTACTTATCACTTTTATAGCATAGATCATGACAGCCTCATTTGGCATTGATTATGACTATTCCACCAACACACCCTGGCCTCACAGGATGAAAGCACAGACCAGGTTTGTTGTTTCTTACCAAAATGGGCTACTTATTAGGCCAGGGTGTGGGTAGAGAGTTGCTTGCCATTTTTCTTACAATTATTATTATTATTATTTTTATACTTTTATGAAGTGCTTCCCCGCGAGAAGGCAAACTATATTGACCTGTAGCCTCACAGGTAAGAGAGGCAGTTATGTACCATAGATAATATTTGCATAGCTGTTCCTTCCTCCAGTCATCCCTCATAATCTCCCCCCCCCCCCAACCTTCGGTTTTGAAAAGTTTCAAGACCGCAATCCTGATGGTTTTTTAATCTTTATTAAACCGGGCAAGTTCCATTGACTGATAGAGCAGCGGCAAGTGGGGAATAGCAGAGAGAAGCAGGGCCAAATACCCTGGAGTTCTTTTGGGGTGGAGGGTCTTGCTCAAGAGCCCAATAGTTAAAGTTCCTCCAAACTTATTCTCTCCAGATGTGAGTCAGAACCCAAAACCCCACTGGGGGCTTGAATTAAGTTCTTAAGTTACTCTTAAGTTACCAGTCAAGCAATGAACCACAAGGCTACACTGCTGCCACTGGTGTTATCGTGAACATTCAGCCTGGCTGCGACTTCCACCGTGTTCTATTATAATCCCCGTGAAATGCTCTTTGTCAGGTGCAGGTGATATTTGCCTGGCTTTACCGGATCTCAGCGGATGTCCCCTCAGGCACGGGCTGGGTAGATGAAAGGCGAAAGTTAGCTGCATAGTCATGTCGGATGTCGTATTCGCCGAGGGGTTCGCCCATACATCTCCGTCTGACGTGCGGTGTGCATACACATGTCCTGGTCCGGCTCATTACCTGGTTAAAGTGAGCCATCAATCCTGATGGTATTTGTAACATTGGTCTTCTATGGGAGTCTTTGTTTGATCTTTGACATGTTCTTTTTTCAACATGATCTTACTTAAACAGGATTTTGGGTAGGGAAAGCCATTGGGAAACATGTTTTGCTATTTTTATTTTTTTAATCCAGCGGTAGCCTCGCAGACTCAGAATTTGCAAGTCAGTTTTGGTATTTTGCAAATACTTTTATGTAAAATGATTTTGACTCATAGAATGAGCAAGTTACTTGGCCACAGGAGTGCAACCTTTGCTGGAAGTGTACCCTGTAAGTGTGTAATGAAGCTGGTAGCATCATGTGTTTATGTGTTTGGACTTGTGCGGTCGGATTCTAGTCGTCAACGTTGCAGCTCACTTTTAATGTGAGGATGGTATGATACAGGCTACGCCCAGAGACACTCCATCAACTTTCTTTTCCTAGAAATGAGTAAACGCAATAAACACAATTGATGGAAATTCATTTCTTACAAAAGCTCTGAAACACATCAGTGATACAGATTGACAGTGCCAGTTATCAGAGGCAGAAACCCAGTGAAAAGACCTCAGATGGACAGTTCAAACTAATAATCCCATAATCCCTTGAGCTAATTGTTTAATACATCCCGGCATGTTAACTGTAAGTGAAGTTTATACAGAGCCAGAGTTAAATTTAAATGAAGTGCCTGGCAGTTTTGTTGTGTTTGGGAATAAAGACACGCTTCAACATCCCTCGCTGTCTGCTAACAAATTGCTTCTAGGCACCGGCATACAAATAACGTCCTCGTGATCCTGAATCAGTGATTTTAGAGAAACGTCTCCCTGAAACGTCAACTTTTTTTTTTTTTTGGTTGATCTTGGCAACGAGAGCCTCATAAATGAAAACCTCAGGGACACGTGAGTAAGGAGCGAAGATCAATCGGCTCATTGTAGGGCGCCAAAGATAACCGGGGCTTGCTCCGCCGACGTAATTGAGCTGATGCTAGCACGGTGAACAAAAACTGATGTGGAGCACAATGCTGTCTTCACCGCGCCGCTAACGCTAAGAGGAGAAGACAAACGGCGGGGCGTATCTCATCGCGCAAAGAGGAACTTGGCATGCGAGGGCGGGACCCGGTGGTGGTTTACGGCGTCTGAGAAACGTCAGCTACGAAAACTGCAGTCGGTCTCTGTGCCCCACCCCCCCCACCCCCCACCGCCCCAGCCACCTGAGATTTATTTACAGCCTGGCCTAAGCAATGAGTCCTGAAATTTATGGCTTACTTTTTAATTAGAAATAATGTCTTGTAGAGTTGAAGTGATGTATTGCTTAATCAATATATTGACTGCGGCCCCCAAGATGAGGAATGATTCCATTGACAGCACCCGGAGTAGCCTAACTTAACACTTTGTCTTTGGGAGAAATATACCGCGGCTCGCTGGCAGGTAAAGACTCTCATTCTTGGAGAAGTTATTTTTTCTCAAACAAAGAAAAGGTGGTCACGCGGTGCAACATTTATGCAAACAGGCGGTCCAGCTTGAGAGAAACGTCTGTTGCTACGCGCTGCCAGTTACGCGGTGCTTGCAGGCATTTTTGGTTCGTTTTCTTGAGTACCTACATGGAATAAACAACAAAGAAATCCTTGAGCAGTTAGTCTTATCAGTAATTATGCTTTCAGAGATTTTTCGTCTTCCGCTCATTAGGAAAAATGGGTTCATTGGCTTGTCTCCATAGAGGAAACCTTTTTAGTTCTTAATGGAACCCTTGATCATAGGTGTGAAGAATGAAAGCTAATTTTGCTCAACAAAGTGCGGCCTGTATTTTATTGACCGCAGTATTTGACTGGGTCTGAAAAGGTTGGCGCTTGGAGCCCTGGGCCAGCTAGAGTAAAATCAGTGTTACTGTTTGGACCCTGAGTAAGGCCCTTTACCCCGCATTGCTCCTGCGGTGATTGGCCCCAACTTAGTCTAATTAACACTAAGTCGCTTTGAATTATAGCTTACGCTAAATAAAGAGTAACGTAACGAAAAATTTGTGATCCAATCACAGAGGAGCCTTTTGAAAACACTTTTCCTTTTCAAAGGGGTGCTAATTTGGATATACTAATGTACGAACGGGGCCTGTTCTCTCTGTGCGGTTGTATTGTGTGTTGAAGAGAGGTAGCTAGGATTTGCGAGGCTATTATCTACAGCTGCCTGTGAGACCGTGCTAATGAAGAGGTGTCTTTCACGTGTGAGCTGCTTCTAATTACAATCTGGCCCGGCTTTGAAATTGTGCATTTTCTCTGCATTTCAGGTGAGGACTGGTGTCTTTCAAAAAGCTGAGGCATTAAAACAAACATAAAAACCCTACTCTTCAAAGTGTTGAGAGATTTTTAGATATGAATTGGAATGTTAATGTGGCCCTGTAGGACGTCGTAGCTTATTATTTTCTCACTGAATTAGTTAAAAAAGAGTGCTTGTGTGGATGAAATATCCAACCAAACCTCTATACTGACCGTATTTCTCATACAGTAAAAAAAAAAAAAACCACAGAAGAACAAGTTTGGGAAGCATAGAGAAAAGATTAATTTTTTCAATGTAATTTTTTCTGCCAAGAAAGATACGTGCAAAATACATGAAGAATAGGGGAAGGTGTGCAGTATCAGCGGTGGAGGCCATTCCCAGTGAATCGTGTGGACACAGAAATAACAGGCCTGGTGATAAACACTCCCGCATTCTCCAGCGGAGGGGCGCTGACGGGACGGGTCGAGAAGAGACCCCCCAACCCTGCACCAACCTCGCACCAACAACCAACCTATCCCTCTTCTTTTGTTGCAAAGGTATCAGTTTCATGTACCTAAAGAAAATCTCTGAAGTGGACTGACATGAATAATACATAATGCCGTCTAAAATTGTCTGCATACACACCCAAACACACACACACACACACACACACACACACACATTTCTCACCCTCTCCATCCCTGGCACATGTGCAAAAACACATGCGCACGGACGCACGCGCACACACACACACACACACACGCACACACAGTCTTATCTCTGTTGGTCTCTCTCTTTCTCTCTTTAGCAGTTACTCACACATAGAAACATGACCAGCCGCACACACACTCACTCCACAGTCAAAATTAAACACCTGTCTATACCTATAGATGGTACACTGTGTGATGCTTGTGTGTTTTTGCTTTCTAGACCATGCCAATGAGCCCCCTGGTTCAGCTCACCCAGAAAGTTAAAACAATTCCTTCTGCTATTCATTCTCTCCAACTGTCGCTCAGTCATCAATGTGTAGACGTTTAATAACGAGTGCTTTTGGAGCACATTACGTGAATAGACTCCAAGGAATGCTGGTGGAGTAGCCTTGGTCAATGGTTAACTTTTCCTTGGCTGTTTCAAAGGAATGGGCTCTGTTGAAATGTCTCCAGACATCCAGGTATTGACCTCCGTCATGGTGTCCTAATTTTCAGATTGTTTGCTGCTATCTCGGCCTGTAATCTGAGCTCAGAGATAAGACTGTTTTTGCAGGTCACTCATGCATGTCTATTCTTCTTGTATGTTCGTAAACACATTACTGATGCTTGTAACAAAGAAAGCCTCTTCCTTTCAGTTATTTCATCTGTCTTGGTGAGTTATTTTCTCAGAAAATGTAAGATTCATCGATACTGTTTTCAGGGTGAAGGAATTCAGAAAAAAACATTAGTATTCACAAAGGATGCATTGTCATCCATATCTGAATTCCCATATCTTCTTGTGGCACAGCTGGGAATGGACTTGTTTTGAGCGCCAATCTTGTTTTTTATGTTTTTTTATGTCTGGTTTTTTTTTTTTTTTTTATCTGAGTGCCAATTTCCTGCTTCCCATCCACACTTTCAGGATTTTTATTTAGAAGAAAAAATATCATATCTAACTAAAAGTGGAATTGCAATTGCGTGTTTTTTTATGCTGGAGATGTTGTCCCATAACTTCTGAGATCATTTATATTCACCGGCATGCCCACAATCCCACAGCTTTTATTGGCTGCGCGAATTCTTGTAATGAGAATATTCAGAGCAATGTATGAAAAGCTTGTGGCCAATACCACTGCGTTGGAGATATCAGCTTCAGTCTAGGACTCGAACAGCCATGTTCTGTAAAACGTTGCCCTGAGATTAACTTTTGCTTCTTATTTTCATTGCTGACTATGATCTGCTTGGAGGATTTACTTTATTCACGCCGCTTTGAGAGTAGCTTGAGATGAAAAATGAGGCTCCACGGCAGGGAGTTGAATGATTATCTACTTTGGTTCTCTTAAGTCGCTCTATTTTCACCTGTCACGTGGAATATAAAATTGAACAGCAATGACATCAAGAAAAAAATAGAAATAAGTAAATAACACCCAGACTAAGCCAAGAAAACAGCTATCCTTGAACACTATTTAGCGAGAATTATCTGTACTAGACGGGAAAGGAATGCGTTTCGGAAAACAAAGTCTGCGGTGGGATTTGAATTGAGCCCCGGACCATGCAAACACGAGATACAATCAGCTTCACACGGCAAAAGACCGCGGTTCCAGGAACCAATTACAAGCTTATCACGTCTCTGAGGGCTGTGTTGTAATGTTGTAGTGAACCTTTAAGTGCTGACTCCCATTTCTGATCCCTTCTACACATAGACGCCGACAAATATGTGAGAGAGAAGGAGGTAGAGAGCGGACATAATGGTGGACTTGGGTATTATAGTTTGTACATATGAATTACTTCACAGTAAAATAGTTGACCATTATGGATAGGCATACCGCTACACGGCTTGATTAATTGCAAATGCTGCTGCACTTTATAGGGCTTGGGAAGAATGTATAATGTACTTTTTTCATAGAAGAAAAAAAGGTTATTGTGATGGGTCATTATGTTTTAAGTATATATTTTGCTGGTGTAATTTTAGTACTTGATAGAATATGCAGTCTTTGTGTTCAGTGTGTCTAATCTGTGCAGTTATTACGCTACGTTCTGCGGCCTTGGCACTCCCACAGTTCTTAGATTACCCCCACCGAATATCACACACTGCGGGTCGCACAATAGAGCAAACAAAAGGCAAACGAGAATTGAGAATTTTAAGGGGATGATTTTGGAATTGGTTCAAAATGAATTGAATTATTCTTTTTTAACCTTCCAGGCCTCTGTCTGGCGCCAAGAAGAAATCTCCCGCTAGTTAAAAACTAGGCGACATGACAGACAAATTAACTGGAAGAAAAGAGGAGTCCATTTTCCCACAAATGATCATTTATTTTATTAATGTACCATTGAAAATATTATTGTGTGCATTTTGAACACGCAAATATTTTATGTGTGAATTCTGAAATATAGTGTCACAATTTATAATTTATCAAATTATGAGATGTAGCATAGCAATTTACTACTAAATTTTTTTGCAGTATTAATCAAATACCAGGTATCGATCTCAGCTTCTGATTTGAAGTGATGTTGAATAAAAACCTTATTTTGCCATTCTACCTATTTATAGCCCCGTGAGTGCTCATATTGCGACTGGTTAGACGTAAGCCTTGCCCAGCATTTGATAATTACAATGCCAGGTCCACTGGGAGCCATGATTCAGACAGCAACACCCAGTGAATCATCGCGGAAGGCAGGTGGAAAAAAGGACAGCCAATTTGAAAAGGGGTCACATCCTCCACTTCCTGTGGAGAGATTTGAAGTTCCTGTGGGTGTTACAGTGCAGTGGGGAAAAACTGTGAGGAAGTTGAAGTATGGACAAGGTAAAAAAAAAAATGCTCACATTGCTAAAGGAAAATGAGCGAACGCCACTGTAAAAAAAAAAAAAAAAAAAAAAAAAAGGAAGGTGTTTTGCAGTGAAGTCAGTGTTTTATTCTTTTTTATTTTGTCAAAGAAGGCTGCAAGAAATGAACAGCTGTTCCTTTTTATGACTGCATTCGTCAAAGAGCATTCTGTGCAGATATAGAGATATTAAATACTGTGTCCAAAGTTCCTTTTTTTGCTGACATTACTGAGAGGAAAAAATTCTCTGTCTCTGCTCCAAACGCATAATATTTCTCCCCATGGTGACATCGCCACAGCATGGTGAAACCTACAGTATAAATTTTCACATTAATTAGGTACAAAAACACTCACTTGTCATTTTTACTCTAAACAAACATACAGTTCCTTTTCAAGCGCTGTGAATGTGTGGACTGGGACTCGGGGCACATCACCTGAGTGCTCGAGATCTTTACGAGGGTCTAGAAGGGGTGATTTTGGAGATTCAAAGGGACTAATTTCGCGGCACCATCTGGTGCCACGGGGGAGCGCAGCAAATGAGCGACACCCTCGATCCAGCTTCGGGAACGGCAGATGTGCCTGTAATGTTAGAAGAGCGAAACTGTGGAGAATAACGGCGGGGTGTCGGAGTGGAATTTCCTCACTATCTCATTGTCTCTCGTCGAGGACAGCGCACAGCGCACAGCGCGTTTCATGTTTGCCGCGTCGCTACATCCGATAGCGCTACGGTGCTGGTGAAAAAGACTGGACGTGAAACGGCGTTGCTGTACGGGACGGTGTCGTATGCTGAATGAGTTGCGGAGATGACTGATATCTTTTGTTAGCGCAGTCATTGTTTCTTTGTTCGGCGCATTACATCGTCTCAGACTCTCACCGGGCTGTAGTCGGCACGAGAGAAGCATTCAATCAAGTTGCAGCTCAGATTTTACGACTCGCTCATTATCAGATCCTCGCGTTACGGGATCGCCATGTGGCTCATCTCTCTGGGCAGGGTCCCGCTCATAGCGCTGCGACGTCAGTGCTGAACGAAGGCGTGCCCGACGCCAAGGGTCAAGGATAGCGCAGGCTTTTGAGAAAACAGCTGGGGTCCCTGTTTGGATCGCTACGCTACCTCTAGTGTCAATGCCGCAATGTCAACTGACTAATTGCATTTGCATGACGAAATGAATGGCTCCGATGGTTATCAAGAGGCTGTGTTCTTGTGACTAACAGTGATTACATTTGTCTGGTTTTGTTTCGGTTGAACATGTTGCTATGGCTGTCACGTCTCCTGATTGATATCTGCTTTATGCGTTGGAAATGGCCCGTCAGTTAATTTCATGTTGAGATCCACTCCACAGCAAATTGGACCTGCTCCACAAATGGACTTGATTGCTTGATCATTAGTGACTGCACTGAAACAACAGAGACAGAGTCAACAACAAGGTAAATAATAATAATAAAATCAAATAAAACCCCTTTATTTCATAGCGTATGGGGGTCAGTCTAAAGGTTATTTACAAATAACACAATTACAGAATGGAAATAAACCCAATGAGTCCTAGGGAAATAAGCCAAAATTTATATCTAGCGGCTGGAGTGAATCAAAATTTTAGATTTAATTCAGACCATCACAGACAAATATCTTTCCCTGATCGGCTAAAACCAGTCGGCAAGTTCATAAATCATTGAAACTCACTCCCTGAACTGAGTTATTGAGTGATTTTGGATGATGGGTCTTGAATATCTGTGGCCCTCAAATATTGTGGAATGGGGAGGTCAATTTGAGATCTTTTTGCGAGGCTCAAAAGTGCTCTCCGTGACCAAATATTTTGGGTGGGGTTTAGTGTCCTCATCATTGTATATACTATGCAATAACCTCATCTCAGTTTCTAACTGTCTATTTTTCATTTTTGTCTGATTAAAGAAGGGAGCGCACAAGGAAGGCAGACCATTCGCACTTTGATAGACTGTGTGCATTAGTGTATGTATGTATGTTTGTGTGTGTGTGTGTGTGTGTGTTTGTGCATGCAATTGTGTTTTTGATTATGTGTGTGTGAGTGTGTGTGTGTGTGTGTGTGTGTTTTGCATCCATGCGTATGTGTGAGTATGTGTGTGTGTACATGTGTGGGTGTGTGCGTGTGTTTGTGTGTGTGTTTGTGGGTGTGTGTGCAAATGCGTATTTGATTGTTTATGTGGGTTTGTGTGCGTGCACGTGTGTGTGTGTTTGCATGTGTGAGAATATGTGTGTGTGCGTGCATGTTCACATGTTTGTTTGTGTTTGTGGGAGTGTATGCAATTGAGCGTTCATGTGCCTGGGTGTGTGTGTGTGTGTGCGTGTGCGTGTGGTGTTTAATTTGTCCTAGCACAAGATGGAGAGTCTTGCTGTACATCTTAGTTACTCTGTGCACTTTCTTTTTTCACACTGGAGACTGGTGTTGTTCCTCTCTAGCTCTGGAGGATAAAATGCCAAAAGGTCAGGTCCAGTAACCCAGAAACCAACATTTGAGCAACGAGAGGAAAATAGAAACCACCAGTTTAGCTGATTTGTTAGAGGCCCGGTGACACTTGCAATTTCGGCTGGGGCACGGGTGTGGGACGAGTTAGGATGTGTTACTCAGTGATCAGTCAATGGACAGAGGTTCAGTTTGGCCAGAAGAGAGTGGTACAGTCTGTTCTGGATATTCGTTGTTCTTCTTTCTTTCTGAGAAGCCAGAACAAGACATTGGACAAACCGCCATTTCTGCTGTCTCTATGGAAACCTGAAGCTGCATGGATGAGCTTCATGCCAATCAGTCCTGCAGCCACGCCACACCTTCTCACTGTTGCACTGCAAAAATAAATAATAAAAGCCTGTCTTCACTATTTAACAAGAGCTTTAGAATTTGTCAAGTAAAAAAATATGTATATACATTTATATTTAAATTAATATACGTACACTTTGGTACTACCTGGTTGGCGGGTGAATTTTCTGCTGCCATTTGCAATCTTGACCCAAGTTAAAGTTGTTTCACTATTTTGGAGACTTGTTTTCATACTTTGAAAAATATAAATGGAAATTAGATTGAAATATGTGGGTTTTTTCTGTTTATTCAATGCTGTTTGTTTGTGTCTGAATAGGGCCTGGAGTAGAATATGCAAGGAAGCTCTTGTTTTCACTAATAATGTTATTGCACAAATACGTTGAAAGTAATTTAAGAGCACCAACCGAGTAATGGATAATTCTTTCATTTATTCCATAATTAATTTGTCCACCAAATGCACAGTGAAGTACTATTTTCATTTAAAACAGTTGATTAAGGCTGCGCTAGCTATGGTAAATCATTGATTGAGGGCTAATTCCTAACTAAAACACATGGATAGTTTTGAACTTTGTTGCTGTGTTAGTGGGGTTTTTTAGTTTTTTCTTTTTTTGGGGGGGGTTGCAGTTTGAAGGGAACAGCTCGAACACAGTCTGCATTTTAATGGGAAACAAAAGGCCAACTCTGTTTCCATAGCGACAGATTGAAATAGCACCTGTTAACATGGTGAACGTTTATGATCCATAAATCATAGCCTGCAGTTTTGCTGTCCTATAGTAAAACGTCATCACTGAAACATGCTGTATACATTAGGGAAGGTCCAGAGTTATAATATATACTTATACTGTATATTGCTGCTTTTTTTAAGGTTCTTTCCACCAGGGTCTATGGGCAGATGATGTGATGTAATTTTGACCTTTTTTTTTCTTAATGGTGTTTTCCTCTTCAGTTTCTTTAAATCAACTCAACATAATTGCCATATTTGTAGTTTAGTGCATGGTTCATTGCTGATCATTAATGTTTATTTTAAATGTCACATAATTGTGAGCAACTTCTTATTGAGGTCTTGCTACAGCCAGGTTTGTATTTTAACCAAAAAAAAAAGTTACACTTGCTGTTTAGTAAGTGGTAGAGTCGTGTTTGTTGGTGTGAGTATTTAAGGTCCAGCATCTTCTTCTTCACAGGAGGATCATGGGTAAATCTTCACTCACAATTATGACATCATTTGGCATTAACTACTGTAATTTACCAAATATGAAACACTGCAGCATTGGCTTTTTATTTAATTCTTTGTCAATGCATAAATACTCACAAACACAGTCATTATTAGTTTACAAATAAATTAACTAATGATGTTTTTATCATGTATTTACATATTTCAGCATCATTGACATTGGTGTATTGTCATCTCGTGTGGCCTTGCTGCACAGTATTAGCGGATTCTGCGGTAAATCCTGTTGTCATGTCCCTGAACTACTTTTATAATTATTATTCATGTTGTTGCTTGGCACAAGAACACAGAGATTCATTATGTATGCAAGCCAATTTGAAAATACATCTTTTGACATTCTTGGCCACCAGAAACTAATAGCTGTTTCCCAGCTGGAGGTAAAAAAAAAAAAAACAACTTTATTTATAACTTATCTAAACTTTGGAGTGATATTAAGTTTATTATGTTTGGCTATGTATGGCCAAGCCCATTCAAATAATTCTTCATCTGCTTGTGTTTGAAAGGCAGTTCTTGGCACGGCCATTTTAACAAATGTAGTTTTGGCAAACTGCGCATCCCTTCAATTGGGTGGAAAGGCACGCAATGAGGGGTATTACATTTTCGTCGAGACCCAGATAGAAGCAGCCGCATCTCCTGGTTGCCTCTCTGGAGGAAAGGTGTGGGTGTAGCTGAGGGAGCTTGAGAGTATTTTCTGAGAACAACTCCTTGGAAAGTGCCCTGGGGGATTTTCCGTATTCCAGGAAGGATATGTCTATTTATATGAACCCCTGCATTGAAGCAGGAGAAGCGGTTGGGGGAAGCCATTTTGATTGTGATCTTCCAGAAGAGTTGTGCCATTACCCTCATCTGGTAAAACCTGCACCTGAGTTTCTTTCAACCCAATTAGACGCTCTCTTTATGGCAGCCCTGGTGTTAGTTCCAGCCCGTATCTGACCGCCAGCTTTTTAATATTGCTTTGCCGTCACTGGGAGGACAGGCAGATGGAGTGAGGCTCATTCTTCTTGCGGAGAAGCTTTGTTATAAATACTGGGGTTTGAATTGAATGTGGGGACCACTCCCCCCTACACTTGCACTGTACTCAGAAAGCAGGGGTAAAAAAAAAACGATATGAAAAGTAAATTTTACTTCTTTTCACCTTCTCTTTGATGTGTCTTGTGAAATCATGTTTACAGTTGAAAATGTAAAAGGACAAGAACGACTTTTTATGAAAAAAAAATGCAGGTTAAGTTAAGAACCTTTATAAAAATTTACTATAATTAACTATAGTTTACTACAATAAAATTGATGTAAACTATAGTAAACTACACTTTACTACAGTAAACTATAGTTTGTTGCAAATATAATTCAATATCATTGCTATAGTTTACTATAGTAAAGTTTGACTTTTGTGATTTACTTTAGCATCACTATAGTAAACTACAGAGTATATCTACAGTATATCTATTGTAATTCCACAAGTATACCATAGTTACTGTAGAAAACTATAGTATTTTTACTGTAGTATTTTTTGGTAATTTTTCAAAAGGGAAAAACTGCCAAATTCTGAAAAATGCAGGGTGTTGGTAATAGTTTGGCCTGTAGTGCACCTGAAGTTTATATCTTATTTCAGTTTTTATCATGGTTTGGGGGTTTGTTATTTTATGAAAATGGAATGCCACAGATTTGCACAAATATGCTTGGATACAGTGACCAACAGAAACACCTAAACATGCACATGTGCATTAAATGGAGGCAATGATCAATAGCTTTCTGAGATGCATCGCATCTCCTGCCCTTAACCTCATTGTTGGGGAGAGGCTTGTGGGCGTTGGAGGCAAGTCCTGCAGCAGTCTCCGCTGTCATTGATTAATAAGCCCGGAATGAACATGCCCAGCTGCAGAACACGGACAGTGTGGATCAAAGCTTCTCATGTTTCAAAAGCCGGACTGAACCATTAAGAACAGGGCTGCCTGACCCTGTTTCTGGAGATCTACCATCCTGTAGGTTTTCACTCAACCCCTGAAAGAACACATCTTATTCAACTGCTAGAGCAGGGCTGTCCAACCCTGTTTGTTTAGATTTACCACCTTACTGTTTTTCACTCCAACCCTAACAAAGCACACCTCATTCAACAGCTAGAGCCAGCCCACCAAACCCCGCTCTGGGAGGTGTAACGTTCTGTAGGATTTCATTCCCAACACGACAAAGAACACATCATTCAATAGCTCCTTGAACTGTTAATGAGTAGAATCCAGAGTGGTAATTAACCCATACAATGGTACATTTCCAAGAACAGGGTTGAACAGCCCTGGTGTGTAATGATGGAGGCATTTTGTAATGGGAGCTCCGAGGTGCAATGTGGACAAATTTCCTGCAACCGTTTCTTCCACTCCTGAACACAAACAACTTATTTCATTCATTACCTCCATCTCCTATTTGAAGGTTTGTGCTGATAAATAAATCCAGGTGTCTGAGACTACATGGTTGTCAGGAGTTCTACGGCTGGAGTTTTCACTCCTGGTCGTGGTGGCTTTTTCTGCTTGCCATTAGCAAATTGCTACCAAACCCTGCTCCTGGAGGTCTGGCATTCTCTTTAATTTCATTTGCCTTGTCGTGGAACTGAGTGATTTAAGTCAATATTCTTTTCTCAGTTTTATTATGCCGGTTAGATTGTGAGGAAATAATTTAGAGACAGTTACAAACAAAAACCAACTGCTGAAATCTGTGGCTCTCGAGTACCAGGAAAGAGACCTTGAGTATGGGCACTTACAAATTTATACCAGAACAAATTGGGCTGTTCTCTACAGTAAAGTTCAGATTGATTGGACACAAACATAAATGGAGGGGATAACCAATGAATGACCTTCAGGAGGTTTTGGAAGGACATTCAAATGATAACAATGGGAAAAGGTTGTGGGGATTGTCAGGTACTAATACAAAATGATGGGGGAGGGGGAGGGGAAAAATGCTTTCTTTCTCAGCCAAATTTTGCCGCACCTGACCCTACTGCTACTAATTAACCACTCTTTAAGTACCCATCTGTTGAAATACAGGGTGGCAGATCTTCAGGGACAGGGTTAGCTGCTACTATTGTCGCATGCCTTTAGGACTGTAGGTTTGAAATTAGAGGAATTGTATGATAATTAGTGAGCCATGCTAATATATCACATTTTAAATGATGATAATTGCAGTTGACTTTCATTTTATAATTTCATTTGTTTCCCTGTATGGATAATGTTTCTTGCGTTGACACTCCATAGTATTTTTGTTTGCCTTTGACCAACTGTCTGAGCTCAATGCTTGGAAGAGTGTATTTGTCAAACAAAGTACCATCAAGCACGCTCTTGAATACTTAAGGAACCCCAAACTGGGATAGATTGGCTCACCTGAGTGCCGAAGGGGGTTTGGTGCATTCATATGAAATGGTTCATCATTGATTTTGTTCATTTTGTTCTAGCTTAAGGGCCTGCAGTGCAATTACTTGCCTGGGCTTCCATAGCTGTGTTCTTTCTTTCAGCCTGGGTGAGCATTAGGCGTATAACTCACAAAGCGAATACCAATAAGTTTTTTAAAAATGTTCTCAGTAGCATCCATCCATTATCAAACTCGCTTATTACTAGCGAGGGTCACGGGGGGGGCTGATTTGCGAGGGGCAGGTATACACCTTAGACAGTTAGCTCTGTGACATTTTAGCGGAAAATCTGAATCGCAGATTCAGTGATAGGTATGTTTTTTTTCTGATGTACATATAGGCTACATTCATAATGTCTTGCATGTAATGTGGCAGCCATTTCAAATAAAGATTTGACTTTATGAAAAGTTCACTATTTGAATAATGCAAAATAGCACATGAATAGACAACACTGAGCTTTGCGTGCTACACCGTGAACCATTCAGGGCCAGAATTTCAATGTGTTTTTGAAGGACGATGTAGTGCTACCAAGCCATTATCAAGTGCTGCAAAATAGATGCTTGTATTTATCAAACATTTTCCTTATTAGGAGTAAGTTAAAAGTGAGCTCTTTTCAGACTGGCCTTGCTTGTTGTGTAGTATTTTTTTTAAAAACTATTTTTTTTTTTGTGAACTACAAATATCAGGCCGAGAGAATACAATGAAGGGAATATGAACCAACTTTCATTGCCAGGAAGATGAATATGTGTTTTGGTGCTCATGTGAAATTATTCACTTTGCACTTGACACCGTGGCATTGACATGACAGTTGTAATTGTTGCTTGACTAAGACAACATTGCACATCAGATATTACAAATAGGCTGTGTACTGGAGTAGCACTACAAGTGAAAAGGGTTGTTTTTTCTCAAGTCCGCATAACTATGAACTCATAATTATGAGGGCATTATGTTAAGCATTTGTGGCCTTCCGACTTGTGCTGAATTATGCAAATTATTCTGTAGTCAAGAAATAACTGAATTCCAATTGATACGACTGAATCCTTGTGCTCAGTAATTTGCGGCAGCATTATTGAATCCCTAATATGAATGTATTCCTGAGGAAATATCTGAGAGATTTCTGAAAACCTTGTTGAATATTATGTGTTGACAAAGCGACTGAATGGTGAGATTGTAGTCAATTCCATTATTCCATTGTATTACACTCAAAACCATTTTCCCTGAATGAGTCTATTGATTGGAGATGAAATGATGTTTGATACTCTTTGCCGGCAATGGCAGTGTTCCAGTTACTTTGTGGGGTGAAAACCCAGATTCTGCAATATGACTAGAATTAGCATTAACACTGATTCACCTCTTGGCTGATTTTGTGTGTGTGTGTGTGTGTGTGTGTGTGTGTGTGTGTGCGTGTGCGTGCACATGTGTATGTGTGTGTGTAGGTGTGTGTGTATGTGTGTGGTCTTGCATTCATTTTTGTATGTGGTTGTGTATTTGAGTGTGTGTGAGTGTGTGTGGTTTTATGTGTTTGCATGTGCACATGTGTGGGTGGTTACGTATCTGTGTGTGTGTGTGTGTGTGTGTGTGTGTTTGGTTTTGTGTAGATTTGCATGAGTGGTTATGTCCGCATGCACATTTGTATACGGTTGGGTATGTGTGTGTGTGAGCATACATTTTACAAATGAACATGTGTATATGTATGCATGTGGTTGTGTGATTGTGAGTGTGAGTATGTGTGCTCGTGTGTGTGTGTGTGTGTGTGTGTGTGTGGGCACCTGTGCGTGTGCTAATGTTCATCAGTCTGTGTGTGCATTTGTGGTTGAGTGTTTTGTGTATATGTGGTTGCCTGTGTGCGTGAGCCTGTGGTTTTATGATTGTGTGTACATGTGTGGTTTTGCGTGTATGTATGTGTCTGTGCGTTATGTGTGCGTATGTGTGTATGCAAGTATGTGTGGTCGTCCCCTTTGCCTTCCTGGGCTTCCTCCAGATGTAATTTAAATACAGATGTAAAGACGTCTCAATGCTGGCAATTATAGACCAACTGTCCCTGCTACTTCCTGGGGAAATTCACTGCACAGTCCATCCCCAGTGCTTATAATTTTTAAAGAGATATGAATGCTTATATAATAAGAGATATAAATGGTAATCGTTTATTCACTGCTAAAGAAAAGATAAGCTAACCGTTTTAGGATGTTAAGCGGGGGCGAGGAAAAATTGTTAGTTGTGCTGTGCATAGGTAGTGTTATCTTCATTAAAGCTGTCCTGGTACATTCTTTTAATGCATCGTTCCCCTTAGCAAGACAATTATGCTAAGTTCTTTCCTTTTATTTACACAACTATGGCGTATATATTATTTACAGGAATATGAGGCCCATCTCTTTTTTGGCTGAAGGGCACTTTTAAGTAAATATTTAATCATATAGTTACGTACTGCGCCACTGTTCAGTGCATTTTGTATTCAGGAGATATATTCAGCTGACCCATCCCTGAAAAGTGAAATAAAGAGCAACAGCAACTGCTGTGACTGCGACTAGAAATACGGCTATTAATGGCATTGAATGGAACAGCTTAATTTTTTTACATCCTTCTATCCATTTTTTAATCTGTTTTGGGGGTTGGAGCTTATCCCATCATGCATTGGGCGAGATAGGAGGAACGCACCCTTGGCAGTTGGGTAGTCAAACACACACCACTCACTCACACACTCATGCTTATGGGTAATTTGGCGTCTCCAGAACCTAAGACTGCAGGAGGAAATGGGAGTATCTGTAGAAAACCCGCGCAAACACCGGTAGTACATGCGAACTCTACACAGAAAGCTGAAGGTTCAAACTCAGTACTAGGATATGATACCCTCTGCACTCTCTGCTGCCTTGTGTATTGCTTGACCACCCCAATCCTTTGATATCTTCAATGCCAAACATTCAGTTTCTTATTTACCTGCGTCCCTCAACACCTAAAGCACTTGGAAATGTGCTCTGCCGTATAAGAATTGGTTAAACTGGCATGCGATCGAAGTGAGTTTTAACATAAGCTAACGTAACCTAAGGTGTCATAATGTAACGTGACGTAACATAACATAACATATAACTTAACTTCGCTTAACTTATCACATAACATAACATAACACAAGATAACATAACATAAAATAACATGAGTTGCGAGAACAGGCCATTCAGCCCAACTAGGCTTATCATTTTCCTATCGCTAAAGTGACCCTGACATTTCAGGTACTTGAGGACTAAATGGTATGTAGCACTAAATCAAGCCTCATCTCAGACATCCTGATCAGCATAAGTTTTAACATCCTGGTCAGCATAAGACAAACTCAGTCAACTGAAGAAAATCAGGTGTTGGTTCACTCAGCAATAAAACAAAAAAGGGAAGAAAAAAAATGCTGACAGGCCATCCAGTCCTGGACTGTCTTGTGTCTGCTTGTCTAGTTAGATCAAGCATTTAGGATGCTTATAATTGTCTAAGTGACTTGCAGTGAGCTACTTGCCTGTAGCCGCTGGCTCTGACCTTGGTAATGAAAATGAAGCTTGAAACATGTCCCAGATTGCCCTCCGGGGCAACGGCTTTTTTGACATCTGTTTATGGTTCTAAATAGAGAAACAATGACGGTGCGTCCAAATGACTGTTTATCACCAGCAAACTTCATGATTGACAGAACATTTTCTGGACAGTCTGTCTATAGTTGGCCTAGACCAGGGCTATTCAACAAGGGCTGGTGTGGGTGCAGGCTTTCATTCCTACTAAGTACTTACACACCTGATACTACTAATCAAGCTCTAGCCAAGACTCTTGGGGTTGATTAGTGGTGTCAGGTGTGTAAGTGCTCGGTTGGAATGAAAGCCTGCACCCACACCGGCCCTTGCAGGATAATGTTGAATAGCTCTGGTCTAGACCATCTTTTTCTATTGCATTTTCCCCAGGCTTTTGACTGCTGCATCTGGTGAACTTGCTGTCAGTCACAGTGCAGAAGCTATTGATATAATTAGAGGGACCCTATTCCTCATATTTCTGTTTGGTTCTTCTTATATTTTAATAGGCGTGGACGTTCATTGCAGAAGGTAAAATTAAAGTCAGTCTTGACAAGTATTTTAGCTCTAGTTGCTTTGTCTTTTTTGAGTCATGTTTTGCCCTAAACGTTTCTTACTTTTATGCTCATTAGGACAAAAAATTCTGCCTGATATATGAGATTAGATTATTTGATTGATTAACCCCTCTGCGCAGGTTTAGATGCCGGCGTCCGTAAATTCCGAAGTTTAATCGCTAAATAATTCTGTAATTAAATTTCCAAATTTCTTGCTTCACTGGAATAATTTTCTACAGTCTCTGTGACACAAATACTGACATATAAAGCCTTAAATAGGTTCATGCACAACAGGAAAAATTTGCGATATTAGTATTCTGCGCAAAGGGGTTAATTCAAGGTTTGCCAAGATTTAGTGTGTGAAATATTCACCTTGGAAGGAAGTAGTAACTTCAAACAAGTGAAAAAAGTTCAGGTTAAGAGAGTAAAAATAGCATTGAGGTGCCATTTTTTGTGGTGTTGAATCATTGTGGAAGCCTGAAACTAACAGCAGGTGTAGACAAGTGCGCTAATCTGGACGTGGGAAGACTGAAAAAAAAGAAAACAAGGTCACTGTTCCAGCCAAACAACACTGTTTAGACCACAAAGGAAGCATATCTGTCCGCACAGTCCAAACTGAATAGAACCAATCCTTTGGGGCATTCATTGTGACATCAGAAACCAAAAATCCGCCAGAAATCCCCGCCTCCCTCCCCTGCACAAACCCTGGCAGCCGAACAGCCCTCGCGATGAAAGGCAATGCAAACAGGCCATTATATGCCACAGATACCTCGCCAAATGTGTTCACATGGAACGCGAACCCAAAATAAAGGCTGAATAAGCACGTCCCCCACAGTCCTGGCTGATAATCCACAGTTGCTCCTCTGCTGTGCTCTGCATTCTGTCCTCTCCGTGTCACATTCTAGTCGTGGCATCACTTCCTGTTCCAGTTCAGTGAGTGGACAACCTGCCTCGTGCTAAAGGCACATATACAGCAAACTGCTGGACTCCAAAAAAAAAACCAAAAAAAAAAACAGCAACAATGACGACAGAGATGCCTGCTTGTGCGCTATTTGTGTACGTGCGCATTTGTGTGCGACCCGCTGAACATGCATTTTTAATCCTAATGAGTCCTTTTATTTTTTAATCTCCTCAACAGCACATAATAATGGGCCATTTTTTACTCAATGGTCTCGCTGTTGCAAGGAATAATGTGACCTCCGAGGGAATGCAACGCCTTTGATGCAATATTTCAAAATGGCTTCCTTTCATAAGTAATCTAGCTTATTAATTATGGATGATTATAGTTCTATAGCAAGCAAAGTTTTGATGAAAAACAAGCTCTGATCAGCGAGAAGAGACTTGGTGAATTATACTGATAAAGAAAAGTTTGCCGTGCGATCTGTAACTGTCCGGTCAAGTACTCATTTTGAAAAGTTTTGCAGTTTCAACACAGTTCACTCAACGTGGATGAAAATACGCTGAAAATGAGGTGGAGACTGTCCACTTAATTTTCTGGATACCCGTACTTACACGGTGTGTATTAAATGCAACCCTTTAGATGAGTGTCCTCACCGCCCACGCTGAGTGTTTACTGGTCTTCACATTAACCTCTCACTGCTCAAGGTTAGCACACTTACTGTCAGGTTGGTAAATGCTTGCTTTGAAAAAAGAAGGTGGATGAAAAGTGAATTTAGTGGGCAAATAGAATGGGCAAAATTCATAAATCAAAATGGACAGTTGAACTTTTGGCACAGCCAGCATATATGTCGGGAACTGTGGACAAAGCACCAGTGTGGTGTATGCCCGGTCACGTTCTCAGTAATCCCGTTTGCTTGATGGATATGGAATTCTTCGGCGATATTTGCTGAGATTATTATGCCAACGCAAAATCAGTCTGCAGGCAGTATGGACTCCAGTGAACTGCGCTTGCTCTTCATAAATCTGCCTTGTAAGTTTTGAACCTGTTCTTAGTTGATAAAGTTTAAACAAAAGAAAGACATTTGGATGATGTAACAACCAGGCACATCAGGGGAACCTTTTCAGTTTTCTTGAAGCCAGAACCTCAGACGACTTTGTAAAACATTGCAAAGGGGGGAAGGCAGTCCCACGTGAGGAGAGAGAACAGAACTGCACTCTTTCCCGCCATCAATCATCCAGTCAGTGTGTTTACTCTGGAGAATTTAAGAGTGGAATGCGTGGTTCTCGACGAGATGATAATGCCATGCTGATACTGGAGCCCCAGAGATAGCATCTACACCGGAAAGGAACCAGGCCAGTCATACTGACGGAAATGTTCCTCAGATTGATAAAGAACTGGCACAATGCATGAACGCATATTTACCGGCCATGTTACTCATTCATCTGCGTATGTATCTTGTAATTAGGAAATTCTGATGTACAATAAGGTCCGGAGTTATTTAAATGGCTATGAAAGTTTTACTTTTGTTGGCTTTGCACTGCTGCACACTGCTCACGTTTTGCTACTGAATCTGCTGTCGCATTTGTTGATTGCTAAGCAGCAAATTAAACTTAGTCTCTATTGAACGATTGTATCACAGTATAAGCACTTGGCTTTTTTTTGCCAGTTTTTTTGCAGTCCTCGAGTTGTTAATATTGTTCCTGAAGTTTCAGCGAGTTTGAACGACTGTTTTATGGCATGATTAACTTGCGTCCAGTATCTTAACCATACTGGGGTATTTTTAAAAATATTTTTTATAATTGAATGATATATATGGAGTTCTAAGGTCATGTATTGGTGATGTTATTAGACTGGTAAACTGGAGGTGCCTGTAACTGTTAGATGAGCATTGACTGAATCCCCTTTCTCCCAACCTAAACTCAAAGCTCCATACTCGTTCCCCTGTCTGAAGCCAACTGGTTCTGAAAATACACCACTGGCTTAGAGAAAAGCCCTGAGCTTGACACCACTGCCAACAAGTCAACAGAGACTGTGGCATTACACCAGACTCCACTGAATTAATTATAGTGGTTCTGAAATGAATTTCCCATAATGCACTGGGAAATGTGCAGCAGCAGAGTTTGTTTTAAAGATTACGCAGTCCTGATGGCCTGTTGAGTAGTAGAAGCAGCATCGGATTGACGTGATAAGAAATTGAAAAATCTCACCTTGCTTTTGCTTGGAGATCTACGCAGTGCTCCTCTAGACTTCTCAGGAACAGAAAAGTCGAATGCTCATGTGGAAAAGGCTAGGACGGATCAAAGCGAATATTTCCGGGAAAAAAATTCTAGGGGATCAATGGAAAGATACATTTTGACATGATGTGTTTTGGCACATGCATCAGACTTACTGAATTTCAATGCATATGTAATCTGAAAGTGTTCAAAATGAATACATCAAGGCTTTGTAGAGATGCAATGTAAGCTACATTTCAGGATTCAAAGCATAGAATATAATATTGAAAGACAACTTTATTAATAAGGTTATAGAAAAGGAAAATGAAGAATGATTTATTTATTATTATTGTTTTTTTTTGAGATTGTCACACCTGTAGCGTTTGAGAGCCCCAGACCGACAGCGTTATCGGATGTATCGCTGTCCTGTTTGCTTGTTATTCATGATTACCCAAATACACAATAGGATGTATTTTTTCACAATATACAGCCAGTCCATACAGACTGTCCATAAATGTTTTGCATGTTTTTCATTGAATAATCTTTTCATTGACCTACAATCTTTGGAGACACCATTGCCCATGCCTATCACAGTGCAGTACAAACATATATAATTTTATACAATAATAAAAACACGTATAATAAAACAAAATACTATTTACAAAATGGAGTGGCTTTAACATACTTGTATATTCTATGCATCTTGTCTCTTGGCCTTTGGGCTCAACCAAACGGTTTATTTTGCTTCAGTCGAATATGGGACACCATACTGCCTTTTCAATAGGTTTGATTAGAGGGCTAATTTAATGACTGGGCACATAAGGACCAAATAATCAAATCCAAATAAATCAAGTCCCAATTCAGCCTTCTTAGTGTCCTGCGGTGCAGTTCATCGGCTATAATTATACAATCAGGGATATGTTTGTAGTAGATTAATAAGGAAATTAATGTAAGTACACAGAGCCATGTTTTTAATTAGGTTTTTTTTGTTTGTTTTTTTGTCCCATTGGCGAGCACCACAGAAGCCTCCTGTACTGATATTGATGCAATTACTTGAGCCTCTGACTGGATTTCACCTCTTTAACAGATAGTCTGTGCTGATATGGCCATGGGGGAAATGTACTTGGCTCTTTCTGGGTTTTTTTTTTTTTTTTCAACAGTTCTCTGTTTTACTCGGGCGTACAAAACAAAGGCGGTGGCAGACAGTCAAATCGGAGCCCTGTGTTTTGCCTGACTTTGGAGATTTGCCCCCTCCCTAGTGTGATGCAGTCAGGGAGAGTAAATTGGGGCAGTCTTGCAGCACTCTGTTTTCGGAGTCTTCTGTCGTCTGCCTTTTGTAAGGCCATAATCACGATAATCTCAAACCGTCACCTGCGGTCCTTCACTGCGTCGGGTTCTCGATGCATGGCCCTACCTCTTTGTGCTTAGAGTAGCTTGAGCAATGGCTTTGGGTGACATATGTAGTGTGGTTTTCATGCACTTGATCAATTGCTCAGTTTTAGAGGGCGGTGATTCCTATACAGCTCGCAACAAATAGATGTGTCCTAATAAAAGTTAGCTTTTATTAGAGGGCATTTGTACATGCATATGGAGTGAACTGTGCAGGAATAAATTTGTATGACTGTTCCAATACTTATGGATTTCATTGCATGAATTACTGAACATAAAATAAGGCAGTCCAAATAGGACAAATAGCCAGTCAAGTCTTGGGCTCAGTCACTTTCAATACTCTCGATGTTTATTAAGATGTTTTAAATGGCTGGCGACGTTTGGTTTCACTTATTTTATTTTAATGTATTCAAATACTTCAAAATCACATGTAATTGTGAAAACATAATTTTTTTCCATGGAAAATAATGTTTTTTTTTCATTTCTTTTGTTATTCAGTATGTGCTGTATTTGATTTGCGTACAATGGTTACTATAACCCACATTGCTGGTGACTTCTGAGCTAAAAATTGAGGACGTAGAAAATGTCCTTTTCAGCTGATATTTTGTATTGACAAGTTTTCAGTCGTTATATGTTATTGAAAAGTTTTCCAAAGAGTTGAATAATCCATTTGGATGTTGTCTTAGGAAAAAACTTCATCCGAGCAAGTGGATAAAGTGTTCCACTGACCCTTGTAAATCTATCTCCAAAAAATGGACACATTCTCCAGAGTCTGATGCGATTGGGTTTGCTGTAAGTCAATCCAGATGAAACACAAAAACCCTGGCTGGTCTGCGCAAACCACGTAGCATTCATTCTTCATCAATCACCCCACGCCGACTGACCACCGATTGTCCGAACCCTCACATTTTTAGCCTTTTGGGACATCCCTTTGGGTGGGATTAAACCTGACTCTTTCTACCTTATCATTATTACTTTCTGATTGGTTCATTGTCATATAGCAACACTCCACCCTCAGTTACAAGCTTGCCATTATATACGTAATAATGTATATTCATTTTCGGCCTCCAGGGTCGCTCGAAGACCGTATCTGATCTTCCCAAACCTAGGGTTTACTTGAAGGTCAGTGTGGATGCCCAAGTTGGCTGGATTCCTGGATATTTCCAGAATAAACTGGAGTGAGCCGGCTCATATAATGAAGCTGCTTATTGGTTGACTACCAATATGGTCATTCCTGAAGATTAGCTCATCTAGCCAGCCTTGGTTGGCTTGCTGGGGGCTTTGTTATCTTGGTTTTTGGCAGATTTATGAGTTATTGTTTCTTCTCAGCTCCACATTCTTACAACAGTTTTAAGGGACCACAAGAACCTGGCTGAGTTCTCTCTGTTGAACTGTGATTATACAAGTAGTAATACTCTGAATTTAGAACATTTTGGGATATTTTTCCCACCACAATGTGAACAGCTGGGCGATAAAAAAAATATTTTGTTCGATTGTTATTCTTAACTAAACAATGAACCACTCTGCTAATGTCCAGGGTGGCTTCTGACAAATCTTTTAATGGAGATTACCTTACCTGCTCTTCGTGCTCGCTAAAATAAAAACAAATTAAAGAAACAACTGCTTCATTTGTCCACAATTTTGAATAAGGTTGAATAACATTAAATGAAAAGTTAACAGTTTTATAATAGTTTGTTTTTCATCTTACCTAATTGCGGAGAATCCGTTATACTTGATAATATTAATAACTAAACTACTTAAACATACTGTTAATCAAGGAATGCAATTTAAAAATGATCAGCTGAAGAGGATGTTTGCTGCTGCCTAAAATTTCGGCTCATCAGCTTTCAGTGCCGACAGAAACATATAAAGGGTTTCATTTGTGCGTGTGTGGGTATATAGGCCTGTGTATTTGTGTTGTACATGTGGGCTTGTCTGTGTGTGTGCATATGTCGTGGGTGCTTTGACTAGCATCCCGAAGAAATGATTTGAATGGGATTGGAACTGAAGGTGCACATTTGACTGTTTTTTGGGCAGAACAGTCTGGTTTAAATGTAAAATTATGCAAACAGTCACAGGGGATATTTCCAAGATAAAACTGGAAAGAGACACTTCAGTCTAGTGAAACATCCAGTGACATACCTCACCAAATGCTACTCACTAATTCATTGGGAGAAGATGCTATTGGTAGATATTACATCTGAACTCAGCGGTGGATTTAGTTAAATAAAATCAAATCTTCTCATTCTTCCTTATGATACATTTATGTTTGTTTACTGCTGAGAAAAAAGTGTTTGCTCCTTCCCTGTTCCTTCTTTTTGCTTATTGGTCATGTTTAAATGTTTCAGATCATCCAACTTATTTAAATAGAAGACAAAGACAATGTGAGTAAACACAAAATGCAGCTTTTAAATTATCGTGTATTGATGGTAGAAAGCCTATATTACCCATGCGGAATAACTGGTTGTGCCACCCTTGGCAGCAACAGCTGCAATAAAACATTTGCAATAACTGGCAAAGAGTCTTTTACATCGCTGTGGGGGAAATCTGGCCCGGTCATCTTTGCACAATTGTTTTAATTCAGCCACAGTGGAGGGTTTTTAAGGTCACACAGCATCTTAATTGGATTTAAGTCAGGACGTCAGCTAGGCTACTCAAAAACCTTCATTTAGTTTCTTTTGAGCCATTCAGAGATGGACTTGCTTGTGCACTTCAGATCAACGTCCTACTGCTAAATGCAACTGAGCTTTGGGTCACAAACTGATGGCTGAACATTCTCCTTCAGAATTATCCGGTAAAGCTAGGAATTCATGGGGTCATGGATTATGGCAAGTTGCCCAGGTCCAGAAGCAGCAATGCAGGCCATCACTCTACCACCACCATGTTTGACTCTTGGTATGATGTTGGTATTGTGGAATGCTGTGTTGGCTTTACACCAGACGTTATGGGGCCCATGTCTTCCAGAAAGTTCCACTTTGATTCATCAGTCTACAGAATATTATCCAAAATGTCGTGGTGGTCACTAGTACTCAGCTTAATGTGCGTCCTTAAATAGAACGTGACACACATTGTGGTTTACTGAGAAGAAGACAGTTACAAAAAAGAGGATGAAGAGAATGAAGAAGAAATAATTATTTGCAGTCAGAGCAATAGATCATGTACTGTGTGGTCTGTAAGTATTTAGGCAGTTATCTAGTTGTGAAGTACACCTGACGGTCTGCATTATTAAATTGAGGTTATATACATATGCCTGTATGAGGAGAACTGCATCAGGATTACAGCCCTTTAAAATTAGGTCTGTGTCCAAATACTTATGTATGTTGCATTGCCATTCTTATTGAGTGAACCATGGAGGGACTAGATTACGTGGCCACGACCTCTTATCTTAAAGTGCGGCGAGGCTTTTATGTTCTGTTTCTTTCTGAATTCATCTCACCTGCAAGCTTGCCTCTGTCAAATAAAGTCGTATGAAATGTTTTTGAATACCTTTTATGGAGAATAAAGGGACTGGAATGTGTTTTTATTGATCAAATTTGTTGTCTACATTGTTTAAAATGCATTGTATTGTCCCTGCTGTATGTTTTCATGTTCTGTATCGATGAATGACTGCTGACTGGAGCAGATCTTTCATGCATGTCTTAGTCAAATCTATAGGTTAAATAAACCTTACTAAAATGAACAAGAAGACCTTGGTTCAGTAGTTCTATCTGCAACCTAATAAGATTTACAGCGTCTTCAAGTTGCATATGCTAGGCTGTATTTGTACTTATTAGTAATTGCACTCATTGTACATTGAGACCTTTTTCCTCTGACATTATTCATCAGTGGTAAGCTTGCAGGTCGAGATGAACTCAGATGGAAATAGAACATAAAAGCTTTGCCGAAGTCTCAGATGAGAGGTTATGGTCACGTAATCTAATTTCTGCACGGTTCACTCCATAAGTATGGTACCCTCAAGTTAAAGTAAAGACAGTCACTTTTAATTTGAAGACATTCACATCCAAATCCACTGAACAGAATGGGAGTTAGAGCTGCATAGAATAGTGCTGCTGTCCAATGGATCTGACCATATGAACAACTCATTATAAATCAAGTTATACTTGCAAGATGATTTTATTGTACTCAACTTTGCAGATGGTGGGCTGTACATATTGCACTTATTCATTATTACGTTCAACACATATTGAAATGTTGTTTGTCAGTAGAAAGCTTGCAGGTCAAGATGAGCCCAGATTAAAAATAGAACATAAAAGCCTCGCCGCCATGCTCAGAGATGAGAGGTGGCGGTGATGTAATCTTCGCGAGCGACCGCTCTTGGCTCAGGCCATCCAGCCAGGTTTTGCTCTGTGTTCATTAGCAGGCCGGCGAGAAAGGCTTTGATAAAGCATGCACAGCCTCCTCATTAGAGGCCCACTGGCGCGGCACACTAAAGTTAGGCCAATTATCAGTCACTCAAACGCAAAGCAGCGCGGACAGGCCCACACTATTCCTGATTTAGCAGCTGACAAATTCATTCGCGGACAGTGGCTTAGGATACGAGGGCGGCCTGTGGCCTGCAGCTTGAGGCGGGGGTTCTCGACCTTATCTTGAAAGGGCCCGTGTGGGTGCCGGCTTTTATTCCAGTCGTGTATCCACGCATCTGATTGTGCTAATCAGCCCCTAGAGTCTTTGCCTTTTTTAAAAAGCCCTTGATAAGGAGGTTAGCTGTGCTTGTGTTCAGTTCTCTGGGTTAGGTTGAGGGCCCCTGGCCTGGACTGAGGTGTCTGAGTGGGGCTCAGGACATTGTGGTTCAAGTCCCAGTTTAATCACGATAACACAATAGATATTAGGCCCTTGATCAAGGTCAATGACCATGCGTTATTCCATGGCCTCTGCTAAGTCTACATGACACAGGGTAGAATTTAGCATCAGCTGAATCGGCAATATAGTCAAAAGTGTGTGGACACTTTACACTTAGCCTCATTGACATACATTTTTGAATTCTGAGTATCTGAAATTTTAATTTAATTTTGGATTTAATTGGTCAGGGGCACCACGGTGGCTCGGCGGTGCAGAGGGTAACACTTCTGCCTCTCAGCAGGAAATTTGTGGGTTCGAATCCGACCTGGAGCCTTTCTGTGTGGAGTTTGCATGTTCTCCTCGTGTTTGCATTGGTTTCCTCCAGGTACTTCGGCAGTCTAAAGACAGACAAGCCAGGCTACCTGGAAACTCTAAATTGCCCGTGTGTGTGTGTGTGTGTGTGTGTGTGTGTGTGTGTGTGTGAATGATGTGTGCACACTGAGATGGATTGGCGAGCTTTCCAGGATGTGTCCTTGCCTTTGGGCCATAGTTAGCTGGGAGAGGCTCCAGCTGCCTTGCAGCCTTAGTGAGTATGAAGCGGTTTAGATAATGGATGGATTGATGATTTGGTCTCGACAGTCTGGTTGGACAGAATTTACGCTTGAGGGCATTTTCATACAATTCTGGTTGCCCTTTAAGTACATGCCCCCCTCCCCTTCGCAAGTCCAACTAGTTTCAATGGAGCCCTCAATATGGGAGGGGGTGAGTGGGGTATACAAAGTGCTACAAAATCTGGATGGTAAAACAGATTTGAATTGCAACCCTCAAGTAGAAGCTGTATGTCAGTTCTGTCTGGCCATATGGACTAATTCATTCCAAATTCAAATGTCAGATATTTACAATTTCAAAAATGTTTGTTTTCGTGCCGGCTACATGTGTGCTATGCTATCGAGTTATAAGCGTAAGTCCGTAAACTCATGAGTAAAGCTTCTTAGCCGGCAGTGAACTACCAATCCGCAGTAGACACATATACTCATCGAGTACCTATTTTTGAAGTATGGCGATGAGGTTTCAGTGAAGTGTCCGCACACTCTACCCATATAGTGCAAATGCAGTGAGAACAGGTATTGTGAGTTTGTACGAGCAGTACGTGCATTTTGCACTGATGGTCGGTGTGTGTTATGGACGTACTTCACAAGGATGCCACTTGTGATGATGTCTTCATGATTCAAAGGATCGCAACTCTACTTTTGTGTTGGACAGTGAATCACAAATGTGTTTATGATATATAAAAATAGAAATGTTTATATTCTGTAAGCTGGCTCCTTTCTGTAACTCCATATGAGAGCTTCATGTTTTGTTAGCAGTGTTGTCGCATGCCGTTTTGGTGGATGAGTTTTCAAGTGTTTTCTTAGCAGACGTCATGGGACACGTTTATTGTTCTCACAGGGTTGTTGCCAGACGGGGAAATGAAGGCTGGTAACTAGGAAAGCCTAATTAAAGTAACTGTACTGAACATGTTCCAACATGTTTCAGCCTGCACTGCAGACAGGAAGTAGAGGGGGTTAACCCCATCCTGTCATTTGCGTGTTCATGGCATAATATCTGATTCTAAATCAATGATTACACGCATTTGAAATCAGTACATCTCAGAAATTTTCCATTTCGCACTTTTCTTTTCAAACATGCCTTAACTTACTAATAGAAGCTCTTTTTGCACTGACTTTTCTGATCAGTTTAGAAAAATATCTGATCATTATGTGACTGTCGTCCTTGAATCGCTTAGTCATATTTTGCATTGTGTTGTTGCCTTTGAGCTCGTGCTGATTGGGGGAAACTTGGTGATGCTTAATTAATTTGCAGCTTAATTGTAGCGTAACCCATCTGTTCACATGGGATTTTAGTGGAACATTTGAGGTAAGACATCCCAGAAGACTGGGTGTAGTGTCTCACTTGGGGTTCCAGGTTCTGCTATAACCACAGGATCATCCTCGGTTCAGTCACACACACATACATCCCTTCTATCCTTGTGAGGACATTACATTGACTTCCATTCAGTCTTTGTATGTTTCTTGAGCCTTTACCTTATTTTTACCATAACCAACACATGCCTCATCAAAACTCTTACCCTAACATTAACCCAACTCTACTTGTGACCTTGACCCAAACTTTGACCAATAAGTCACAGTTCACCCGTGTTTGTGAGGACTGGCCAAAATGACCCGTCTTTCCAAAAATGTCCTCACTTTGTGGGGGAAAGAAACAAAAAACATCTTGCGGTAATCACATGTAGCAAGTAAAAGAACATGTGCGCACATACACACATACGCACACACACACACACACACACACACACACACCATGTCAACCTCCACCTATGGACGTTTTGCCCATAAGTTGTGTGACTGAGTCCATATATTGTGCAAAAGCAGTCCTCTCCATTTCAGTTTGGTGAGCTTTCAGGTACAAAATGGCTGCTGTGTATTGCTCAGGTGGGTGCCTCGCATTGTTTGGCTAAGATTGAAGCAAGATTCCTCACATTGCTGTAAAATGATTTGAGTCACCATTGCTTGGTGAGAAAAGTCCACTGCTAATGCAACATTTTGTTTCTCAAAAACGTGTGAAATATCATGTGTGTTTCAGTAATTTAATGACTGAAAAATAACTGATTTTTTTGTGTTTTAGCTTGTTTAAAGTTACATTGTCTTATTTTATTGACAGATCTTGAAATGTGTCAAACTAGCCTCACCTCTTAGGTGACCTTTTGTTTTATTCAATAAACAAACAGTCTAAGTAAGATTTTAAATCTAGATACTATGAGACTAAAGTACTTTTACTCTCAGAGTTTCAATTATTTATTAGTTTTTCAGTGCGGTGGCCTTTCACACTAAAGCTGTCTTATTCGTAAATATGAGCAAGTCTTGAAGAAAGAAAAATCAGATATTTGACCTTTCCGTGCTGACCTTTTTTGGTTTTGTGAAGTAAAAGGCATTGAGTAAATAATTGGATGTTGGTTTAAATAGGTAGAGGTCAGTATTACATTCATGGTGATCAATACTTTCCATTACAGCTGATGGATTTCCAATCAGGGAGGGTATATGTCCTGTGAATTTAATTCACAATGGGTGTCAGGCAGCCTGCAATTGCCTTATACATTTCTCATTGTAGTTTTCTATGTGACTTTTTTCATTTCTGGATCAGTAGAAATGCAGAGGATAACATACCCTACCTACATGTAGCATGACAGCCAAACGTTATTTTCTTTTTAATAACTGATTTCATCGGCTTAGTGAGTTCTAATTGGACTGGGCTCTGATAGTGCAATCAATTTGGATTGTCAAGGTTTTGAAGCTCTGGCAAAAATCTTTCTAAACGTGCCAACAGCCACATAGACAGAAGGTGTGCGTGGTTAAGATACCGTGGAAATTAATGAAGTGTTGTAATGCAATGCTTCTCTGATCTGTTTGAATGCAGTCGAGTGGGGGCGAAACTATCGTCTGCCAAAAGCATCTTCCGTGCAACTGATTAGATTTTGGGGTTCAGGGCCAGGTGAGCTGCCATCTTATGTATCTGATGTTTTTTTTTTTTTTTTTTTTCAAACCTCAGTCATTCCTGCCAAAGGGAAAGGGTCACCTGCATTATTCCAGTGGAATAAAACGGGCTGTGCTGTTTTGTGCTGCAAACTAATTCAGAAACAGAAAAATATGGAGATTAGAAATACGATTATTATCATTGACTGACGGGCAGAGTGCAAATTATACATGAGACATTAACGGCAAAGTCCTTGTGTGTCAGGAGATCATACATGGGTTAAACAACCAGTTGTAAAGTGAAAATTCAATGAAGTCTGCAAAAATTCAGTGAGATATTTAGACAATGACAGTTATAAAGCGATGTAATACTGTATGGTTAACTCCCTCTGAATATGGATATCCCCAAATTAAAGTGAACTTAAATGACAGGGTATGTACGTATGGAATGAACCATGCAGGAATTTCGCCCCTTTAAAATTGTGTTGCTGTCCAAATACTTAGAGACCTCACTGTAGATAGGAGGGATGGAGGGAGGGAGGGAGGGATGGTTGTGTATTGAGCAGCAGACACAGTCACAGTGGGAGCTGTACAACGACACTACAAAACCATCAGGGAGCGAGAAAATAAACTCTGTGGGGACGCTGCAGCTTATCCTCTCCAATCTGATATTGCCACTGGCACTGCGGCGGCCATATTGTTTCAGGAGCTCATCCAGACTTCTGTGACAGTTCTGGTCCAGAAACTTGCTACATGGCGGGTGCAGTGTCTGAACGGAGGGTGGGGAAAGGGAAACAGTCTCTTTCTCTCTCTCTCACTCTCTCTTTCCCTCCCTCTCTCTCTTTCTCTGTTTATTCTTCCTCTCTGCCTTCCTGCCTTATTTCCATTCTCGTTCCCTCCTGATTGTTTGCCGTCACGGTGATGGACTCCTGTTGTGTTAGCGCACTGTTGTTGTGCTAGCGCACTGCTGTTGTGTTAGCGCTCTGTACGTAAATCAGTTTTATAGTTGACCCCATGACTCCATGACAGGTTCCTTTGTAAGGGAGCAGTCAATGTCAGGAAGGTCATGACCAAAGTCTTAGTCACAGCCTGGAGACATGCAGAATGCTCATGACTCACTTCCTGAGGGAAAGTCTTCAGCCGTGAAATGGACAACTAGCTATATGGAACTAACCCTCTGTTTTGGCAGTCTGAAATACTTTAGCGTGATTATTGTAATATAATTTGCGTTCGAGGGTTATGGAACAGTGCTTTCCCTGTGGCAAAATGCTGATGTCTTATTCTGCAAATGGAGAAAGTATCTAAAATACTCTAAAATAGGCCAAAATATTCTGGTAACAAAGGCATTGCTCAGTCGCTGTTTCCTTCTCTTGTATGTGTTATAGATTTTTCTGGAATGAACATTACACATTAGCTAAAAATAAATTACAATGATTTGTGTATTTTTTCAGGAGGCAGAGGTCACATCACATTTTCAAGGGTGTCCTATAATTGACAACAGTTTGGTTACAATAGACAATAGCATTCAATAATTTGACATTAAAGAAAGAAATTGTGGTTTTGCATGGTACAAAAAATTGGCTTTCTGATTGGTTCAGGTTAACAAAATTTGAAGATATTAAATGGGGGCGGGGTGTTATGAATATTTTACTGTCAAAAAATTGTTGTTTAAAATGTTTCCATTGCATCATTAATTTGATTTCTCTCACAGGCCTCTGTCAGTGTAACAAATTGGATCCGGCATTGGAGCTGTCAGACATTTGCTCTAATCAACACTTTCACCGCACAGCAGACACAAATTCTGATTTCACTGCACTGACAAACAGCAGGAGATTACGTGCATGTATAGCATCGATCCCTTATAGGGCAAGCAGATGCCTTTAACCAGTCGTGAGAAGGTATCTTGCCTGCAAATGTGTAAAAAATATTGAATTTTATTTTTTATGTGTTGTGTATTTTAACATACCAACCCATGTATAGACATGCGAAGGTCCATATGGAGACATGAAGAAATCGTCACTGTGTCCCTGTCACTTACTGGAGTTGTTGAGAGAAATCCACTGTTGTCTTGAAACAGAGAGGCACTCCTGTCATAAAGGCACTTCCCTTTAGATACAGTTTTCTCGGAGAAGGTGTTAGGGCATGGGACTGTGGGGGTGCCTCTTGGAATGATTCATTTGTCCTTCTCACTGAAGATTGTATGTGATGCCATTGCTGTTCCCATCTGCTGTATAGATGGGTATGGATCATTTGTCCTTGATTCATCCTCCTTTGACCACTAAGGGTTGAACCAGTGCTAACTGAGGCCTAACTACTTGTTTCTTCTTCTTTGGTTTTCCCCCCTTCCCTGCTTTCAGGCCAGCTTTAGGCTTTTCTGCCCGGCGCGGAGTTTGAGTGGAGCAGAGTGAGAAACATCCGCTCTGTCGCGACTGGGAAGACGCGGGTCTTCGGCTGGAGCCATGTGGACCGTACTGCTGCTTCTCATCTCCTCCGTCTACGTGTTCGGTGGGTTTTCGTCATTTTTCGTCCTCTTAAAGATCCTCTCGGAACGCCCCTCTGGCCATTAAAATAAATTGAAAGCGTCTCAGTGTCCTGCTATTTTGTTTTGCCTGGGCAGCGATTGTTTTTTGAAGAATAAATTGATTTAAGTCACTTGAAGTGAGATTAACCTAAAGAAACATCAAATTTGGGCTAATGACCCATAACGGAGCTAATTTGATACCTCAGGAGTAGTAGAGAAAAATAGAAAGAAAAAAATAGATTGTGGGATTCAGTGTCTGAATCAGAATGGGCTTTGGTTCAATTTATTTGATTGTGTGTTATTACGATTGTAAAGTGGATTTATTTTCTGTGATCAAAACCATTCACTTCACTTGAAAAGTCCTGGCGTTGTTTCAAACATCTAGTTGATTATCTGCGAAAGTATTCATGTAAATTTGTCCTTTGTAAACCAGAATAGAGGTGTCTGGGCTTATTAGCAAGTCTAGTCCTGATATAAACCTTATTTCAAATGTATGTTTTTCTGACCCAATGTGGCCGCTGCATATCCGTCAATCTGTCTGCCTGTATATTGTGTTAACCTTTGAAATGCTCATTGGAGAATTGTAGCTGGTGTTTATGATTGGTTGGAAGCAGCGTTAGTCAATGAAGTGTGTAGATTATTGCTGTCGGTAGCAATATTGTGCCTAACTCAGGGAAGCCCTCATCTGTAGCAGCGGCTCATTCAAGTGAAAGTGATATCTTTATCCTTTCTGACATTTCCTTACGCTGGCTGAGGTTCATTAGCTTCTGTGGTGGGCGTTGTCCTGTTTGGGGATAATCCTATTATGGTCTGTCTTTGGTTGTCTTTCGATGAAGTCCTCCTACTCATCTTGATTCCTGATTTAAGTTGTGTGTAGATATCGGTAGTGATATCTATGTGTCTGTCTGGCCTTGTTAAATTAACAGAACTACGAACAAAACAGTGCATTCACTGGAGATTGCTGTGATGAAAGTTGAATTATTAACAACTGGAAACGGTTTACTGAATTGTAGGATTTAATGTCACGATGAATTCAATTCCAATCTGCCTCGAGAGAACAAAACGTAAAATTCCGGCGTTGAAAGCAACTAGGATCGCGATTCTGTCACTTGGCAACAGTGGGACAGAGACGTATTGCTGTCAAGTTCTTCATTCATTCAAAAGTGGATGTGTGTGCGCAGGAGGATGTTAGAGTGTGCGTGCGCGCGTGTGTGCGTGTTTGTGTTTGTGCAAGGATTTAAGAGCACGTGTGAAAGGATATTAGTGTGTGTTTGCGTGTGTGTGTGTGTGATGATACAGTTGTATTAGAATGCATGTATATTTATTCAATCTACGTAGAGTGACAGAGCAGCTATAATTTGTTCATGAGACAAAAACCTGCTCGTAATAGATAGCTTTAATAAACGCTCGACAGACATTTCCTGAATTGGAGAGAACACCTGAAGCTGGAGCTCGCCTGCTTCATGAGGAGAGAGCGCGCGGGCGATTTGGCCGCGGGGGTAAGGGAATCTGCCGGAAGCCAGCGGCTCTCGGAGAAAGTGTCCAGTGCTCCTTGTTTTTCTGCACCTGCGGATGGGTAATGGCAGGTAATCGACCGTCCGGCCAGGTGTCTGCTGGGAAACGAGCTCTTGTCCTCGAAATACTCCCCCAAACCTCGCTGAGAAACACACACACTCGGTGGGGGGTCGACCACCTGCCCGTCCCACACGTGCGCTGAGCAGATGGAGAGGGGAGGCAGTGGAACAGTTCTGCCTCCAGACTGATACTTCTGTGTAGACTTAGCCTCTCCAGCTAATACACTCGCCGAAAAAGGTATCAAAATAATCTGCGTTTGCTTCTCTTTAGAGCAAGTGTGGACAATTTTCGATTCTGGAGGGCTGGAGTGTATGCAGGTTTTTTTTTTTTTTTTTTTTGACTGAATGAGCTAATTCGAGGGATCGTAATTAAATGTCCAAACCTTGTTCAGGGTGGCACTGGAATATTTGTGTCATGATACACACTTCGGGTAGCCTGGCATCCATCCGTATCAAGCTTTGATCGCTCCCAACGGCCACTTGCTTGTACGTCTGGCCTCAGTCGGTGGGCCAGCGTTTGACTTTCAAATATTCGCACAAAATCCACGCGAGATCTGTGATTGGCTCACAGTCGCAAGGGTGCCCTCCTCCCCCCTTTAGACAGACTTAAAAATAAATAAAAATACCACAGTTCTGCATTCAACGGAAGTCCCCAGACGGGACTTCCGTTGAATGCGCGAGCTTACTTGAAGCAGAACTGTGGTATTTTATTATTTTTAGGATACGAAGGACAAAGCTGACTTGGATTATACTGGACGATGCGTTGGACGATGGTTTGAAAGTTCATCGACGGACGTTTTGTTGAGTTTTCCCATTGCTGCTGCGTGACCCCACTTGCTTCCAGCAATAAAGGAATTTGGATAATTTTTCAAAACTCTCCAGTGGCCATATAGTTGCGCCAGGTGAAGAACAACTTTGTCCGTTCAAGACATCTAATGGTGAGTAATTGATATACAAATTATAGTTTTTGGGTGGAGTATCACTTTAATCTAGCTGATGCAATCATGCCCTTTGAGCTATAGCTAATGCCAATTACAGTGAAATACGTTATGTAATTTGAGTAATATTTAATTTAGCCTTTATTATACCGGGGAATCCCACTGAAATAAACAAAATGTTGATATGGCCAAACATTATCCTGTTCAAAACCTAACAACCACTCCAAGAGTAAATGCAAGCAAACCACAATCTAATTTTTAAGCTCATGTCAAATAACATTCACGAATGCCGTTGCTGGCCAGCTAACTCACATTCGATTGGTGGTTCTCGCCAAGAGCAGAAAACATGAATATTTATATATTCACTTAATTAGTGACGTAAGGGCTAAATGCTGGCTATACGACTGAGGCCAGACTGATAAGTCAGTGACCGTTGGGAGCGACCAGCACTTTATCAGTATGGATTCCAGGCTACACTTCGGGGTGCAGCCATGTTCTGCACGCGGTCAATGGTTTCAGCATGCAAAACTGGTTTTCACCTTGCATGTTCATGATACAGGCCATGCAAGCAAGTTACTATTTTGGAACTGTTCATTTACAATGTATTATTTTTCTGGAGACATAATTGTGTACTGTAGCTGTATATCGTACAGTGACCTGGCATTGCATTGCTAGCTTAGAGTATCAGTTGCTGTGTTTACCAGAAGTGCACATTCCAACACAGAGAATCGTGTTCCTTTAACTCCAATGCCGCAGCCTATCAAAAGCATTGATTTGATGAGAATAGCAGTCGCGCCACTGGCTGCAAACTTTGGAAATTCAATTGCGATATACTTGAAATGGTTGCATAAATGTTACGGTCAGATTCAAGCATGGATTTACTCTGGGTTAGATCACAGTAAAATCTTTAATTTAGGGAAACAAGGACAGTCTTTGGTGGTCATTCATGAAAAATTAAAGAATTGCTGCTTAAATGTAAGACTTTATAAATGGTTTAGTTAATTCTGGCCAGCAGTTGATTTGAAAGCCAGGGACAGGTATGGTCCTCGTTGTGAACCTCGGTTTTATGCAACGCTCTCTCATCGGTGTGAAGAGTGACTGCTCTCAGACAAGGAAGCAGTTTACATTACTGAGTGCACTTGAACTAGATTGGGTTCTTCTGTGAAACGACCAGATTCCTTTCAAAACCATTTTTTCTTATGAGAGTGTCATAAAACTGAAATATACTTTTTCTGTTCTTTTAGTATTTTCAACAAAACTAATTGGAGTGTACAGGTGTGAGAATTCAGATTTGTTTCTCTTAATATAACTGAATTTCTTCACTAATAAAATACATCACTGGTTTGAAAAAATATGGGCAGAGTGTGCACCAAATGTTGTTAAGCAAATGCAGCTCTTGGTACAAGTATTAAAATAGTGGAACTACCATTTACTTGTGCACAATACTGTGTGCATTCACTGTGTCAAATTTTATTGAGTCATAATTTTTGAATGTTTCTTTGAAAATTAGTTTTCAACTTCTGAAATTTCAGGATCTATGAAGAGGTTTGTCATATGCATATATACGGTACTAATACCGTATACTTCTGCATATGTCAGGTTATGAAAAACCTCATCAAGATGAAGATAGTCTGTCATTTACTTGTACTATTGCTCGAATTGAGTCATTAGTGACCTTCACATTGATTTAATGGGATAAACTTTGTGTTAAAACAAGGCAACAACACAAAGCATAAAGCCAAACTCTGCAGGGACTTTCTTGAGATTGTATGATCAAATGTAGAGAGGCCAGCTCAATAACAGAATTAAATCCCTGCAGAGATGCTGCGGGATCACCTGCGTCGTAAAGTTTGTGAAGTGTGCCCATCTTCAAGGACAAAGGACAAACTAATGGGAAATATTGCAGTGCATGCAGAAATCCACTGAGAATGATACCTTGGTAAAATTAATATCATTAACGTCTAAAATGTGTGGGGCTGTGATGAAATCTCACAGGAATACTTTAATGAGGAACTTTTCTTCATTTTAAAAACATTTTTGCCCCCAAATACTTGAAATTCTGGATAAAACATCTTAAAGTGCATTTTGGTGTTGGTTTTCATATAATTCACAGTTATGCAGACACTTTTGTCGGATAAAATAGCAAGAACTTCTTGTGATGCCAGACTTTTGAGCAGAATTGTTCATGTGCTGGGATGAACACGAGTATATGGGTATTGGGAGAGGCCGATATATGTGTATATTCAATATGCGGGGGGCAATATATACCATGGTATGAATTTGGCTTCATAATAAAGATTGGAAGAGAGAAAAAAAAGATACCTGCAATACATCATTAATTTGCCAAAAAAAAAAAAAAAAACAAGAACAAAAGCATAGCTAGACATTAAGGAGAGCCCACTGGTTCAGTGCTGCTATGAAATTGGAATTCGCCAGTAGATTTATTTGTCACTTGCCTAATCAGGCTTTTTACCTTAATTCCTAATGGGGGGGTCACTTAACATGACATATCTTGTTTTCTCTGAAAATTATAAATGTGTCATGATATAGTTTTGTATCCCTGGTCCTAATGGGCTGCCTGCTGTGCTGGGGTTTAAAGAAGCGTCATTCTTATATTCTTATATAGTCACATGCATCACTCAGTATTCAAACCCTGCTAATGTTCTCAGTGACTCTGTCTGATCTAATGGAACCTTGTTCATCTTTTCTTTCACTGGCAATTTTAAAAATGGGGTAGTGGGTTGACTAAAAAATTACAAAGTAGACTGACACTTTTTGGCCCTGTAGTCTAGCACTATGAATTTGAATATGCGGTTAAAGTAAAAAATGTCAGCTGTAATTTACTGGTACTTACTATATTCATGTCATTTTAAACATGTAAGAGAGGCAGCCCATGTTATACATTGTCACTGGCAAAATCGAAATAGAATAAGTTTTAATTCAATCATTGAGTTTCCAAAGGGCCCGACTCCAATGCATTACAGGTCTGCATATCTAATAACAAAAAAGGGAACTTTTTTGAAACTTCAGCCAAAAGTATCTGTATTGACACTCTCTTGTAAAGAAATAAACTTAAAATATACAGGTTGTAACATATGGGCAAAAAAAAATAAAAAAAATCAATTTTTTCCCTTTTTTGAAAGAGAGCTTTCCTTGGAGTTGGGCCCTTTGGAAACTCGAGGATTCAGTTGTCTACCATAAGCAGTGCCATGTGGCCTATACATAAAAAGATCTGGTTTGTGTGTTGCGTGAAATGGCACATATTTCACGTTCTGCAAATAACGTTATTGGCCTCAACACATGAATATCCGACCGTGGAGCATGGATAATTTTCTCCTGTTCCTCTTTGCTTCGACTTGCGATTGAGTGCAGTTCATCAGTGCTGCCAACTCTCCCGAATTTTCCGGGAGTTTTAGTGGCATATTCACGTTCCTGTGGCGTACTCAGCAATTATTCAATTAACGCATATTAAAGAGGTCCGCCCACAGAATTGAAGTCCTTGTGCGAGGAGGTTTATCAGATTCATGTGCGTTAAGGTGGATTTCACCACTAGTATTACGGAAACCGACTATGACTCCCGACTTCTAACTCTTTTCTTTACTCAGGGGATGGAAGCAATTAAAGATGTTTTACACGGTCTTGTATAATTTAAACAATTTAAACAATCATTAAACACATGCTGTGCTTCCAACCCCTGAGAACAAGAAAACCGCGAGAAGACAGGAGTTATAATCAGTTTCCATATTACTAGTGGTGAAATCCACCGTAACACACGTGAAGCTGATAAACCTCCACGCGCAAGGACTTCAATTCCGCGTGAGAATCTTTTAAATACGCATTGGTTGAATAATTGCTTACTACGGCACGGGAACATGAATATGCCACTAAAACCCCCAGAAAATACGGGAGAGTTGGCAACACTGGTTCATGAGTCTTTGGCTTATAACACAACTTCTTGGTTGTGCAATCCAGCTCAGTAGATTTGAAAACAATGAATGTGAAGCTTAATGCGGACGCTGTCAATTTTAATTTGTGGGCATACTTTTGAAAAGATTTTTCATTTCGCTTTTATAGCTTTGATCACTTGAGTTGTGTTGTTGCCTCCATAGAGACATTTAATAATTATTTGCTTCTCGGACTCTATAACTGTTTATCGACATTTGGGCTCTAAAATATTTTTACTGCTTTTGACAGACAAAATAATATGAATGCCACAGAACAAAGGAATATTGTGTATGCAATGTATGTATTATTGATTAAAAGAAGAGAACGATCTGACGCATTTTCATTGGGTCCGCGCTAGCTGAAGTTTCACAGTTTTTGCTCTGGTCAGGAAGTTTTCCTCTTCATTTATGAGTTCTTGTCAGTGTCCTCTCACATCGAAATTAACATCCCGATTGAATTTTTGAAGCCCAGAGCAGGTGTCACTGTAGGATATACAGCGTTCCCACGCTGGACGAAAATGAGAGTACGGTCTCCTTCTTCCGCGCAGCCTCTAGCCTCGAAACAAAATTTAAAATGCTCACCCGTGAAACTCCTCATACGCTATGATTTAAGTGGCTCGTTTCCAGTGAGCCTAGTGCGACTGGTCCGTAGGGGGTCACTGTCAAAGACAGCTACAAAAACGACTTTTTAAATCAATCTATGCCCCCCATACATTTCAGGAAGAGCTTTCAAATCTCCTGTTGATAAAAGTATAAATCACCCGACGCTCTGGCGTAGTGCTGCCTCACAGCAAGAAGGTCATGGGTTTGAATTGAGCCTGGGGCCTGTTTGCATGTTCTCCATGTGTTTGCATGGGTTTCTTTCCATATTTCACATGTGCATTAGGCTAATTGGAGATACTAAATTGCCCCATAGGTGAGAGTGAATGGTGTGTGCGCTGCAATGGATTGGCAAGCTGTCCAACGTGGGCCCCTGCTTTTCGTCCGTAGTCAACTGGGAGAGGCTCCAGCTCCCGGCGAGACCCTAGTGAGGAAGAAGCGATAAACAGAATGGATGGATCACGAAGAGCATATAATCGTTTTTTTTTTTCTTTCCCCACCTTTAACACCACTAAGCCACCTGCTCCTATGGACTCTGGAGGAAGAAGCCATGGCATGTGATTCCTCTGACTCTCATGACTACTAGCTCTCGCTTCTTTACACTATGCAGTTGCACCACCAATTACGCACTGCCTGAGCTGTTGGAAAATCATGGTAGTCAGCTTATAATTTAGTTTGTACAGCTTAACCCCTATTATCCTCAGCGAGGCTGTGCCAATTGTCGCCTCACCGATGTGGACCACAGCCGGAAATGGGGTGGCTGGGATTTGAAAACCCGACCAGAGGGCTCACAGATGAACATCTTCACTGTGAGCTACCCGGAGGGCCTTAATGTCTCGTTACTGTGCGTTTGTTGATTGAAATTCTCTCACCCAAATTTTGAAATGAGTCCAATTATGTCACCACACTGGTGGCTGTATTTATGTTGTCTTAATAGGTGAACAAAGAAGTCTAAATATGAGACCAAAATGCTTGTTGAGACTGACAATTGAGCATCACTGTTGAGCCGGTCCAAGCTGGAACTGACCTCTCAGTGCCCCAGAGTCCCGATGTGAGGTTCAGGGTCACCCAAAATGCCTGGAATTAAAAGTATGCGTCGGCCCACTAAATTATGACAGCACCAGGAGGCTGAATCTGTTTACGGCCCAAAATTCCACGCTACAGTTCAGTCTGCTAGTGCACATTGCTCCGCCTTGATTATATTTCAAGTAGATCAAGTGCAATAATATCCTGAGAATGGCAGATGAATCCTGCCGAGGATTTTCTCTCAGGCTTTGACTGATAGTCCCTGTACAGAGTCTCGTCTCGAATAACCCGTATCTCCCATTTTAGCATTAAATGAGTCAAGTCGCAAATGTGTGATTTGACTGTTCTTAATCGAGTGTTCTCAACAGAACATTCTTATGCTAATGAAACCAGTGATCGGAAGTGATGCAGTTTTCTAACAGTTACTATAAAATCTTATTCGTTGGGTTGAAACATTCTATTTTTAATTGCTATGATATTTAGGGGGAAAGAAGACATGGGTGCTTCACAGATGTGTTTGAAGCACCTGTTGATTGAATGCAGAGGCACAATTTAAATATTCGTTAGCTAAAAATATAGCTGTAGATTTTCAGTGACGTCTCGTGTGATCTCCCTGTGGAATCGGGCAAGTTTCACAAAGATAATGCTGTTTCGCAAAGATAAATAAGCCCTCTGATTACATGTAAAAAAAAAATGTTTTTGGCTTTGTTACTTAAAGGGAGTCTGAGTATTTTCCTCTTATTTTGTGGCACATTTGAAATGCTTGCAGTCTTTTTTTTACATCATGGAAAAACCTGCACCGTAAAACTCGTTTTTCATCTCTTGCACACAGTTTCACCCCAAAGCTTTCCCCTCCTGTGTATGGTGTATGGAATCTGCTCTTAAATCCGTCTGTTTCTGTTTAACTGCAGTTCTTAGCAAACCCTTAGCTGACCTCAGAAACAGTCCAGCCGCTGCAGCCTAAATCATCCATCAGGACGGGGTGAAATGTGCGTTGACGTCTGCTCTGTTGTGGAGGATCAGAGGGGGAGAGTCGCTCGGTGTTTGCATTATCATCTCCTGCTGTACATTAGAGCCACGCTGATGGATGAGGTGTCGAAATTTCCGGACTTTTCCAGGGGCTGTGCTCCTTCTCTGATGCGCTCCCTCTCTCTCCACCTCCGTTAACACCTCAGTTGCTGTCACTGCGGCCCGGAACTCAAATAAATATTTTACAAGTGAGCAGTTATATGTTTCTCCCTCCCTAACAACGCTCAAGCACATCCTTGTATGCTCACTTGTGCGTATCAACGCACACTCAAACAACTTCGCACAAGCGCACATACTCACATGTGCACTCTGTACACGCGTATACATGTACACCCACATACACACACTCACATGAAAGCACACTTTCTTTCATGTGCTCATCCACCCAAACACATGCACACGCAGATACACTCAAGCACAATGACATGCAGGGTAATTTATTGACATTTGAAACACCCAGGGCTGAGCCCAAAAGATGCAAGGATTCTGCACCCAGTTTTTTAAAATTAATTTCAGGGGCGGATCCAGGGTAGTTTACATAGTTTCTGGGACTCACTCAAACACCTCATTGATTGGCTGGAAACACTTTCATTGTGTTGGAACTCACTCAAACCTCATTCTGATTGGCTATTCATGTCGCAAACTACTCATGGAAACTATTCACTTCAAAACCTTGATCCATCCCTGAATTTATTTTATTTATCAAATGGTATTGCACACCTGGATTAGATCAAGCCCAAGCCTAAAACATTGCATTTTTTAAGAAAGTGGCTACTGCCAAAATACAGATGTAGTATTGGATGCAGTACTACACAAACATTACATTGAAAATACTGAAGATGAAGATGCCATGTCTTTTTAATGTTTATCACGTAACTGTAGTAATTTTCCCATAGCCCAGTTCATATTTTGCACATATTTTTGATATTACCCGAGCTACCTATCACTTTTTGCAAAAGTTTCATCCGCTGAGAAGGTGGGGAGAAAAAATTGCTCTGCACTATGTCACGCTGTTAATATGTTGGCAAACTGAGTAACGGTTAAATCAGTATGGGTCAGCGCTGTAGCAAGCTTGCTAAGTGCCACTCACATAAATAAGTTCACGTTCCTTAGCTAGCTAGCTAGTGTGTACGCAGTACTTTTTCATTACCATTGTGTACCATTAGTTTGTTTGCTAGCGAGCTAATGTTAGCTAGCTACTCATTTAACTGAATTTACAAACTGCCGGCAGTTCAGCTGTGAATGTCTGTGACTCAGTGACTGGCTATGATAGCAGAGTGATGAAGTTAGCTCCCTGCAAACATACAGTGGGTGCTATCAGATATTGCATTTGCTTTTTATTAAATTATGCAATTCAGTTATGTGATAAACAGAATTAGAGATTCACTGAATTTTCGGCCACCGAAGATTTTCGGCCGAAAATGGCAAAAGAATGCATTTTCGGTTTTCGGCCAAAAGACTTTTAACACCGAAACAATATGGACAAAACAGGATGTTGTGATGACGCAAGCGAAAACCGCGGCCAGCATTCGCCTGTCCGGACTTTTATTCCGTTGATTTTGTTAAATATTTAGTATGTGTTTAAATCAGGGGACGCGGACTACCGTCACCACGTTATGGCACTAAAGTCCGCGAGTGCTTAATTGTAATTTCTGTTTGACATTGTCCTGATGCATATAGCAGCTGGTGTTGTGTTCGATTCGGTTGCACATTAAATAAAGTACCACCAAAAAAAGCAAAGCACTGATATCCGTAAAAGGCATAGAGTATTCATAGAAAAAGGCAATATATTCTCAAGGCATCTGTGATCCATCAGTATTCCATAATGTAACTACAACCCCTGGAAAAAATATGGAATCACCACACACCGAGGATGTTAATTTACCTTTTTCCCTTCATAACAAAGAAGAAAGTAGCACATGACAAAACAATTATTGTTTATTAGCTTGACATGCAGGCTTCATAAACATTTCACTTTGAAATTGAAGGCAAAACACGTAGCAAATGCGCAAATCGCAGGAGATGGCAGAGTATTAGAATTTATCGCTTTACGACGCGTCATCTCATCTGTGACACCTTTCTTAAGAACAAAATGCCTCATCAGCACCCGTAAAGTTATTTTTACGCGCAATTTTCGTAAAATAGGGGCAGCATAATAACTTTCTCAAGGGGAATTAGGGAACGCCGTTGCTTCCAATTCCGCTATGAACAGGGTCACAGGCAAAGAAACATATTTCATAAATGCAGCAGCTTCGGTGAACAAACGAAACCTTGTTTAAAGGTAAGGCAACGTACAGTATATTTATCAAGCTGCCAAAAACAACACACGTTTCAAAAACACAATTTGAAGACCTGTTTCAATGATGGCAGGTGAAGCCAGTTCCTAGCAATAATGCGGAAGCAATTTGTCTTTCGCAGAGATGATTCTCTCTGGCCAATCAGTGGGCTGCTGTGTTGTCATGTAACATATTTAATTTTACAATTTTTCAGCAGCCAGTAATAGGCCAGTCAGTTATAGGCCTGTAGGTAATTCATGAGTGGGGCCACGTAAAACATTTTATTTGTAATTTTATTTTATTTTTTATTGTGCTTTGTTAGAATGTCAGTGCTAAATAAATATTTTCATAATTTTGTAATTGATTTATTCTTTGAAGCATGAATATTAATTAATGCAATTGCAATGCCTTGACTTAAGTTGGGTAAGTACACAGTCATAGCCATAAATGTAATAGTACGAAAAATTGGCTTAATAATTTCTTTCGGTGTTTCGGTTTTCGGCCAAGTGTCTCTCATTTTTGGTTTCGGCGAAAAATTTTCATTTCGGTGCATCCTTAAACAGAATCCTATTCTCTTGGTCATGTCATACGGAAGTTATGAAACTCGGTGAGTAAATTCTGGATTTGTTGCTCACCAAAGCTCGCAAAAAATGCAAATTTTACTCAGCTCACTTCATAACTTTCATATGACGCGCCCACTCGTGTAAGATCCTCTGTATCTACAAATGGTCATGTATGGTGTCTGTATTAAAGCCCTCCCAATCATTGAAATCAAGGAAATGTTCATTTACATAACCATTCTTTGAGAAACATTTTATGCACACAGCAGGGTGTTTGATCCCACCAGTTTTTGTCAGTTTCACAGAGTCTGTAGAATCAGCTCTCTCATTTAGTGTAAAAATTTCAAGTGACTCAATCGGGTGTGTGCGATTAAAGTAGGCCTGTTAAGAATCGGTCAAATCCATCTGTCTGTATCATGTCTATGGTCTCACTTTTTTAGAATCTGCGGTTAACATTTGAAAATCCTCTTGTGTGCACCAGGCATAATATTCAATCAAGCTAATTAATGCAAGTTGCACTTAGTTGCTAGCCCTCACAGGATAAAGTTTCATCAGTTCAATGGAGATAACATAGGCAAACTATATCCCGCACTCTAATGTTGTTCTGTACAGGGAACCTTTCCTGCCGATCGCTTAATAAATTCCTCAGAGTTGCGAATAACTTTTATACCTGTGTTATCTCTCTCTTCCCTTCTTTCGTCCCTGATCACGATACCCCCACGGCATTTGTTTCTGTCAGATCTGAGGAGGTTTGCTGGGTGCACTCACTGTCAACTTGAGCTGCAACTGGGGAGACGGGCACTGCTGACAAAACGTAGATTTTTGTCTAGTTTGTGCCTCTTATAGTACTATGTTCACTATTGAATAATTAAAATGGTGGTGCAGTGGTTAGCACTATAGCCTCACAGCATGGTTTGAGTCTGGTCTGGGGCCTTTCTGTGTGGAGTTTGAATGTTCTTCCAATGTTCGTGTGGGTTCTCTGGTTTCCTCCCACAGTCCAAAGGCATGCATGCTAGGCTAATTGGAGAGTCTAAATGGTCCACTGGTATGAATTAATTATATGTTGACATGAGATAGCTGAAAGTGTCATGAAAGAATCGATTATATTCCGTCAAACATGTTGCATTTTTATTGAGTAACTGAGTTAAAATGAGTGATCGTACTAGATAAAGTCACGGTGATGTTTACGTCAGTAGCATTGTGCATACACACCTACTCACACCGACTCATTCACGCATACAAACACACTCATTCTCACCCGCTAACATCAACACACACACACACACGTGCACAAACAGACATGCGTCCACCCTCGCCAACACATTTCCACGCACACACACACACGCACGCATGCACACCTACCCCCACTAACACACATACCCAAACATACACACACACACACCTACACACATGCACAGTTTCTTCCCTTTGCTGGAACAGAACATTAAATCATGTATCTATGGAAGCCAATCCCCTCAACACACTATCTGGCAATGCTGATATAGAAGATTCTAGAAATCATTGAACCAGGTGGACAGCATCAGAGGAGCTTGCCGGAAAGTACAATATTTCCAGTGTCAGCTTCACATTTGTACTGATATAATAAATCTTGGGTTCAGCCGCAAATATACATGCAGAAAAAAAGGCACTCCAGTACATTTCAGAATAACATTAATGGTGGGTTTAAGAAGACATACTTTAGTTTACTGAATCCAGTGATGTGTGTATATTTGGCAATTGGCCGTGGAATTGTCATTTATGATTTGGTGGATTAGCTATGAGCACACTGTTGACAGGAGACGCTGTAGTCACTCTTTGGCAGCACACTGACAAACCTGGTTCCTAAATAAATGTGATAATGAACATGACAAAATGTGTTCCATGGAAGTAGTCAGCTTTTTGCTGCTAACCCCTACTTACATTGCCTATCACACTTATCTACTCAAAGACAGGGAAAGGTTCTTGTCCTCTGATGAACAGGGCAGTTTCATTCCTAGCCATTCCTCTGCAAAAATACATCTTAACCAGTGTTCTAGTTTTATAATGAGATTTAAAATGTTGTTTTTTCCCTCTAATGCAGTAGACATTTGCTTGTTTTGTGTTTGTCAATTTCATAATTTCTCTTTTGGGACAAGTTCTTTTCAGAAATATGAATGATTTGGAAATAAACTTGTATGTGAGAAACTGTTGAAGTTTTTGGCAAATCAAATGAAATAATCTGTCTAAAATAAATGCCTGCGGTAAATCACACTGATGCCTAATCATGTGTTTTCAGTTGCAGGAAAAGTTTTTTTAATTTACGCCAACTGGTTTAAAAAAATATCCATAATTAATTTTTCAACATGATTAAATACCATATTAATTGAGGTCCTCTGAGGAAATGTCAAAATATGTCCAGAATTATTAAGTATTCCGCTCCCTAATGGTATCATGTTTTTTCCTAAAAGATCCCTTGGAAAAAAAAAAGCACTCAGTAAGAGGAGACTAATTTTGTGTAATAAAATTATCGAGCAAACTGTGATTTTATCAGAAATTTACAGATCTGACTGACACTTAAATCACATTAAAAAATCATGTTTTTTAGAACCATCATTTTCATTGAACCAGCCCAAGTCAATAAATGAGTAATTTTTCATGCGTTATGTCAATATAAAGTCGATCTTCTTTCATGCTTGCATTCATATCTGTATGAAATATTTATTCAAAGAAAAATCAGAAAATTGGGCCAGATTGATCAATTAAGTCCTGTTTGATCCATGTTGAAGTCCTCTGATTCCACTTGTTATTGACACGGCGTGATTAGGCTCTCACATGAATTTAAGGTGAAGCTGGGATCTTCTTATTTGTGTGAAACGTTGATGAATAGGCCAATTCGTTTGGGTGCCTTGTTCCAGCTCTCCAGCAAAAAAGTCTTCGGGGCGAGAAAGTTCTTTTACACAAAAACTCCTCTGAGACTTAGTTTAACCTCTTTTTATCAGAAAACGAATCAGCTTTTATCTTTGCCTACCATTTTTGGTACCTTTTTTTACCTTCTGGCACTGTTCCGCATAGTCTCTAGCTAGCTGAAGCTCCACAGAAAAAAGATGGCCACTGTTCTTTAAAAGTCCAGTCCACTTACACGGGGTGGTAACTGTCCCATCTAAACTCGGAGGCCAACGGCAAGGTCATATGGGTGGGAGAGAGAGACGTTGCTATGCTGTCCTCTCTTTGAGCCTCAGAAAGATGATAACGGAAGGGCGCGGTTCATTAACCCTCGTAATGTACATCCAGGAATGAGATCACATTCTGGATAAAGGGGGGTGGGGATCGTGTCTCTCGCCTCTGCAAAACCTGAAAACTATTTCGGTCGCAGAAAATCACCCACTCCCTGCAAGGTCATAATGTTCTCGCCAGATCTCCGGGATGTATCATCTCACTGTGCCTATTTTATTGGCCTGCCTGCCTCTTGGACTTGTGGGACTTGCAGTTTGAAGGTTCATAATGACCAGTAGGCTCATTTGCATCATTACCATATGGTAACCACAGGATGCTTGTAGTTTCCAAATGTTTCGATGGGACTGTCTACCTTTGTCTCCCTTGCGCTTTCTTTTAGTTGTGATTGAGTCCAGATGGGCAAAATGGGAAAACCTTTGTGTGCACATTATACAGTGCAAATGCTCTTTCACTGCTTTTGCTCAGCATGCATTTCCAGCTTTTAATTTGTTCCTACGATCAGGTCTGGCCCAAATACATATTTGTTTGGATTTAATTACCTTTCTTTACTCTGCTGATCTTGTCTGGCGTACTGGAACCTGAGAAGTGCAAACCTTGCCGTATGGTCTTCTTGGCAGGCTCGGACGCAAGATCAATAAAGCAAATAAAAGTGTTTGAACCCAAAACAAACTCTTGTTTGACCCTGCTCTGTCTCTAGGTGGCATCCTGTGTCTTGTGGTCTCCATAATCCAACAGCTTTTCTGCTGTCCTGATGCTTAATGTTAACATTGTGCCTGTCGGGCCTGGATGAAGCCATCAATAGTGAAGTGAATGGTGACCATCTTGTAGGCCCTCTTGCTTGGGGAGGGGTAGGTCGCACAGGTGGAGAGAGTCTTCTAGAATTTTGGAGACATTATAATAGTGAGGCCCAGCATAATATTCTTTCTGCTGCTCCCCTGTTTGGATGTCTTAAGGCACCAGATTTGTCCCTCAAATAATAATCCAGCCCAAGTTTTGTTGTCTCCCTGGTATTGAACAAATTAACTGAATTATTGGTGCTTCTGATTGGCCAGACTGTCTCTACACTTGACTCCCAGGTAAAGGGAGAGTGGAAAACCAGCATTTCTCCGCCCCCTCTCAGACAGTAGTCAATGATCTTTGCTTTAAGCCATTCAACGCACGTCATTTCTCCAAGACTTATGGGAAAACTCAAAGAAAACTTGCCGCTAGGCTAATTTTAGTGCTAGGGCGGAGGCCAAAGTGGCAACGCAAACGTGTTAAGCACTGATCTGGGGAGGGATTTTTGTCCCTGATCCCTCCTCTTCCCTCTTGGCCTCTGTTAAATCCTCTCCGGTGTCTGCACTGGGGTGAGGATCAGACACACGACGAGCTACTGTGAACAGGAATTCGCTCAGCCGCTGAATACCTAACCATCGTGTTCTGCCAAGTGACTTAATGTGCAGCCCTCCCAGTTGGCTTTAGAGCCTGGCTTGCTGTGTGTCGGCCCCTGGGATTATGGGACTTGTGGTTTAATAGTGAATAATGATTTGTAGGCTCATTTGCATCATCCCCCCTCTGATATGTGCGAAGCGAGCCTGGTTTATCTGTTTGCTCGTATACCAAATTTATTTTTGGTTTTAGCCAGGTCTTACGATTCTTTTAACACATTATTGCTGTGTATGCCTGGCCTTGCTAATGTAGTCTATGCTGTACAGTAATGTTTTCATATAGTTATGACCGATTTTTTTTTTTTTTAATAAAAACTCATTACGAAGCTTCTAGCTTGCAGAAAGTGATGTCGTTAAATGATCTAATTTATTTTATGCCTTTTTCATGAATATTTTTCCCCTCAGTTGTTCTCTGTCTCGTTTTGACTGACCATTACAGAGCTAAAAATTGTCCCTGTTGGGATAATGGTGGGAAAGTAGTATGAAATGAACTGAAATCACAAAAACACGATCTTCCCCATTTGACAGTACTCATTTACTCAGCAGTGCACATTTCCTGCAGCTGGAGGAACTCCAGGATCAGAAGGTACAATTCCTCCGTCGTATTCTATTTCAATCTAAATCACCTGGATTTGCTAATAAGCACAATTCTTCAGTCAGGGACAAGAACTAATTAGTGAATTTGTCTGGCTGAGGTCATGGGTGGACAAAACGCTTGGCGGAATTTTTTTACTCTCTGAACCCTTGAGATTTTCTGTCTCTACCCATAGCAAACACCACAGAGGGCAGATTACAATGCATGTTGTTGGATACTGCGGAACATTTGCACGTTTTTATGTACTTGGGAAAGAGACGTTTGGTTTATTTAAAAACAGGAACTGTTTTATGTAACTTCTAATTAAATCCTAAGACTTTAGGCCCTTTAAATGAAGTGGAAGTTACTTCAAGTGACACTGTTACATGCTGTCCTTGTGATGACAATTAATAAAAGTCAATGGACCAAGGCTAAATAAGCTCATTAGCACCTTGTGCATTGACTTTTACTCATTGTCATCACAAGGTTAGCATGTAGCGTGTGGTGTCCCTTTAACTTATTGGAGTGGACCCACTTGATGCATCATTCTTAATTAAATCTTGCATTTGGCTTTTTTTGAGTGCATTTTCTCCAGATTGGAAAAATCAATAATCGGTAGGACTCATATGGAAGCTGTGGTTCTGAACGCCCAGCTGAGCTTTCCTCTCTGTTTGAGAGAGCCAATATTGTGTCAGAAAGCAGTTGCACGGATGGTGGCAGCATTATGTTCTCGGAGTTTTGGATGCGATTCAGAATGTGCCAGACTTTTCTCCAGGTGCCCTGCACAGGCTGTATGTTCTGTAAATCGATCTCATGAGTTTGAGCTTCTGTTGTATTGTCTGAAGTGGTGATAATGGTAGTTTAATGGCATTTATGAAAGCTTTGTGATGTTTAATGTGGAGATGCATTCACTGATCAAGAGGATGAAGATGTTATTCTCCATGAGATGGTTCAGTGCATGTCAAAACCACGGAATAATGCCATGAGCATGCTCGGCTTCCATTAAACTTGGAGTGACGTGAAAGTGTGGGTATCCATCCTCAAAGTAACGTTATCTCAAAATCAATGCCCATCAATCCCAAATTTACAAGGTTTTGGAGCAGAGTTGGAATCTGTAAAGAGTTAAAGTTCGGGCTCTGCACAATGATGGGCAGTCTAGAATTGCCGAGAATGTCTGAATCTCTTATTCTCATTAATATTAATTCTTGCAACAGAAAACGAGGCAAATGCCTATCATCTTCAACAGAAATGTATATGGTAACTTGGGGTCTATTAGTGAACAAAAAGTTTTCACTTTCATATTCTGACCATTTAGCATTAATTGTTTTTCCTGAAATATAACCATTCAATGACTGCATAAAGCCAACTATTTTGTGGCATAAATACCCCTAAGTATGCTAAATATTGCCATGTAGAGCAAAGTTCTGTTTTCAAGTCACTGAAGAAATTGTGAAAAACAGTTATGGCTGCCATGATCCATATCAGTAAGTCATTTGGATATTACAGTGTATTATTCCAGGTTACTTAAATGGTGCGTTTGCAGTCCAAGGGAACAGGGAAAAAACTATCATTGCCAGTGCAGTTCAACATGGCCTCTCATGCAGATACTTATAATGTGCTGTGCCTGTCCAGCTCGCTTTTATGGTTCCTTCTCACAGGAATGAAAAGCCACTCAATTAGACACCATCATTGTGATTACTCATGCACAGCTCGCGCAGTAAAACCCCAGCCCCGTGTCGTACACTGACACACTGTAAACACGCTATGCTTATAAAGCCCTTGCCTTTTTTACCTCCAGCCTCTGTTTGACAGCTGTAAATCACTCTGCGTGGAGCTGTTTGGCTGTAACTCTGTACGCAGGGTATGTCACTGCATATATTTACCGGCTCAGGAAGAGAAAAAGTTACGATGCGGCAGTCAACTAAAATGGGGTGGTTTAAAACCAGGAAACGAATGGCAAGCGTCGCAGATCTGAAGCCAGGTTCATCAGAAGTGTTGTCCGCTGGAGTTTATATGTGTTATGGACAGGAAATCGGTCTACTCGGGAAACATTACACAGCTCTTTATGAAACCGAGCACAGTCACTTAAAAACAATGAAGCTGCATTATCAATTATGCATTGTGTCTCTGGCTGCTCTGCCCGCTTTGTGTTCATTAACTTGTGCTTGTGCCCAATGTTGCTGCTGAAAGCTGATTTAAAAGTTACACGTCTAGCTTTTCCTCCTCAGCTGTTTTTTTCCCCCTGACCTGCATTCTTGAGAACATTCCGGAAGGCACAAGCAGTTCAGTTCACCTCTGCATTGTAGCACTCCCCCCAAATTAAATACATGGCATATCTTAAGCCCAGTGACCATGCGAGACCCCCCCATCCCATAAAGAATGATTGAGAGGTTGGCCCTAATGGACGCCCGAGAATCAATATGGAGTATTGTAAAGTAGGCACCCTGACTGAGAATGGGATCAAATGCAGCCAAGAGACAGATTAGCCCTTCAGACCTTGCAAAGGACGGGGGGTTCGAGATGGCCCCCAGTGTACCTCAGTGCCCTCAGAGAGAATTCAATACAGCTATCGACAAAAGAAGGGCTCTATTGTTGGCTGGGCGGCCTCAATAGAGACCGCCGGGTCCTTGTCTTCTTCCATTTCCTTATTCATTTTGCTTTGATTAAAAAAAAAGAAAGAAGAAAAATGCATACGAAATTAAATTAATATGTATGTAAACTCTACATTTGGCGTTTGTAGTTTTCCCGTGTGTGAGGTTGGCTGAAAAATCGAGGTCACTGATTGGCTTCTTCTGTCTTTGAACATTTGAGCACTATGTGGAGCTAAAAAAACAACCGCTGCGTTCTTCGAAATACATTAACCTGCAGGTCAGTTGTGTGACCTTTCAGCCTGTGTAGAATTGTCAACAAGACTGTAAATTTGGTGTATTGGTCCAGTGGTAGCTCATTAAAATCAATGCTTGTTTTCTTCATTTGGTCTGCCTTTGGCTTATAATGAATGATTTCTCTTAACCGATTAAAATAGCCACCAACATTGATCTTTGTGCAGCTGGCTCAGGAGGTATCCTCAATTTACGTTTGTGTCCTGTTTAAGACTACTCTATTTCAATGTTTCAACATTGTAATGGAGTGGCATTCATTCATTGTTTCCTCATTGCTTCCTCTCCTGCAAAAGCAAGTTCTCTCAGGCTGCCTAGATTCGGGCTTGGTCCATATTGAGTGGAATTCGCCAGTGAAGAGCTGTGTTTTAAGGACGTGCAATTTGTCCCATCTCTGTAATTGAGATTTTAAAGTGGTAAAGAATGAGAAATGTACAAAAACCAAGCTGTCTGGAGAGAAAAAAACTGCAGGTGTAGGTTCCCAAAAGACTCCTTGATTACTACTCTCTGCTCAATCTCTCAGCTTGAAGATAATCTTTTTTATAGAGATAATACCGTGAGGTTCTGCCTGACAAGTAATACAGCACACGGAACAGGGGAGATATTATCTAGATATAATTGCCCCTGTCCTTGAAATGTAAGATCTTTGTTAGGTCCCCTGACTGCCAGTTTCCAAGATGTGCTTCTTTATTATTTCACTAAAACAAACATGGAATTAATTGCAAGGGAAACAAAAATGGCACTTGTATACCCATTTGAAACTGAAGCACTTGTGTCTCATTGCCTTGATAAATTGTATGAGCTATCTCCATTCAGGAAAGCATGCTTCAGACAGTACTGAGGTATATAACTGCCATTATACTGTATCTATTTGATGGGTGTATCAGTGATGTTTTGATGTGGAGAATATTAGAAACGAAATCAGTGATCATAGAAAAATGAAGTGAAGATAGTGGCTTGTTTGTTTGCCGGTCCCCAAAAGGATTAAAGTGTTTACGGAAAACAGGCTGGTTTGTAAACTGTGCATAGAATTTTATTTTCCTGTCGTCGCAGTCCTGAGCTGCTTGTCCCTGGAAAATTCTGGAACAGCTTCGAGCCGCGAGGGAGCTTGTATCATGGGTAAGAGGGGTCGTTTCTACCCCGGGGTGCATCGATGCTAGCGGCACCTTATTTTAGCGCGGCGTTTGGCTGCCGGGCGTCGCGGCAAATTTGGCTAATTCGCGGTAATAGCGGGAGTCACCCTTCGCTGAGCGAGCCACACTCTCGTTATGACTGGCAGTCTCTCATTAATTATCTCAGGCTCACAGGTTCCAGTCGCAATTAGCTGCCCAAGCACTGTGACCCCACAGCACTCGGAGGCCAGAGGATGATTTGTTGCCTTCTTCTCCTCCTCCGCATGTTTGCGCAAACACACACACACACACACACACACACTCACTTATGTTGAAACATGCTCACGCGTGCACACACACACACACACACACACACACACACACACACACACACACACACTTACTTGCTTACTCTGAAAAATACGCATGCATGTGCACACACACGCACACATGCTCATGCAGGCTCACGCCAAACATACACTCACGCATACACACTCGTGCTGAAATATATACTCACACGCACACATGCACTCACGCTCAAATATACACTTGTACACATACTGTATGTGTACAGATGCAAACACACACGCTTATGCTCAAACATGCACACCCGTACACACACATACACGCTCTCATGCTGAAACTTGCACTCTCGTGCAAATACACACATTCTCGCACTCAAACATGCACACATGCTCATGCTGAAACATATAATCACATGCACACACACACACACACACACACACACACACATATATTCAAACATGCACTCATGCTCACACACACTAACACTCAAACATGCACACAGTCATGCCACACATACATTGTGATGCACACACACTCAAAATACACTGACGCACATGCACATGCTTATGCTGAAACACACGCACACACACCCACCCACACACACACACACATTCTCACACAAACTAATGTAGACAGACCAAGTCATTCTCAAATGAAGACACGCTCACACACACACACACACATACACACTTAAACACTCCTGCTTACATTCAAAGTAGCAAAAAGTGACACACACACACACACACACACACACACGTGCGCATGCACGCACGCACACAAACATCTTTGTGTTCCTCCTTTATATTATTTGAGGCCCAGTGGACATGAAGAATGATAGAGCAGGTCCTCATGAAAACTGACAACAGCAGATATTTACTGTGAGCCCTGAATGGATTGGGACTGTGACATGGTTTTAAATGGCTGTAATACCCTTGTGGGTCACTAAATATGACTGTGAATACGCTCAAATTAAAGCTGACAAATTACTGCCCAGTGGCAGATTGTGTTGCCGTCTTAATGTTGGTTGTCTTGTGTAAACAATTATTGGGAATAAAATCAAGCTCTCATACTGCTTGTAAGATGTCTATGGAATGCCACCAGTCAGGCTATTTCAAAGGAAGAATCTTTGTTTGTTGGATCTGATAAAATATTTCCTTTGGACATGAATATTGCCTTCATGGTTTATTTGTGTGGCCCTCTATCACTGCTAATGTTCAATTTGCCTTTTTGTTTGTGAGTAAGAGTCACAAGTTGCCATTCTGGCTTTGAATTTACTTTGAACACACATATAGCTCTAACCTGTTATTCTTCAAACAGCCTGGATCACCAGGACTCTTATTTGTTAATATGCACACTTACACACTCGCGGGGTCCAAGGAAAGGAAAACAACTCTTGTGTTCCTGTAAAGAAGAACGCAGATAGGCGCAGAATTATTAGCACCCTTGAATACAAATGGGAAAACCATAATAGGGTTATATTATAATATGTACAATGTGTTCCGTAAATTGTATATTCTCAGTTTTGGGAGTAATTACACTGACAGTGTGCAGTGTTCACTGCCAGTGGAGAATGCAGGATTTCTGCTGATGAGTTTGTGTAGTTTTATTGCACCGATTTAATGGGCTACAGTTCACATTACACATTGTCCCCGCAGTGAGATGACACAGCAATTTTGGTGTTGCTGTGTTTTTATTCGCTTTTTTTTTTGTACTTTATATGTCCTCAAATTATTTGGTCTTTGAATCTTATTTTTGAATGTCACTGTTTTTTGTTGAAAAAGCAACAATAACAACATAATAAGAACAAATTTAATAACTTTTATTATAAATAACAATTTATAAAGCATTTCTGCAGGGTGTCTCAAAATGCACTGTAATAAAAAATGTGTTGCATCGTATATTGCATCCATTGAAATTCACTTCTTTTTATATACCGGCCTGTCTCACCCAGTCTGATTCAAAGCAGGTAATTCTGAAAGCTTGCAATGAATTCTGTTGCCTATCTAAGTGAAGGTGGATTGAGGTGAATGGGGTTGTAACCCGCTGTGACCCCATAAATGGGGCATTATTATGTAAGGAGTAGTGAATAGCACTGTTGCTGCACTGCAAGAAGGTTGTGGGTTCAAATCCAGCTTAGGGCCTCTCTGTGTGGAGTTTGCATGTTCTCCCCATTTTTGTGACGGTTTCCTGGCAGGCTTCCGTCACAGTCCAATGACAAGCATGTTAGTCTCTAGAGACCCTGAAATGCTAATATTGGACAGTATGTGTGCCTCATTGAACTGCATTTGCCCTGCCATAGATTAGCAAACTGCTCAAGGTTGATTCCTACCTCTTGCCTATTGGATATTGCCGTAGGCCCCCTCCCCCCTTCCTACACACCTGTCCAGTCATAAACAGGCTCGACTGAATAAGGTAGGTCCCTCTTGTGTGGGAAAAATAAAACCCTTTTTTCATCCTAAACCCAATTAAACCCTGCTTTGTTGCTGGTGTGTGCTGAGCTGTGCCAGCCTCAGAGTCAGGGTCCCTGTGTAGGCCAGACGGCCGGGTGGACAGGCCAGGCCAGGATGTTGTTTTTGGCAGATAACATCCCCAAAACCGCGCAGCGTAGCCCAAAAAGTCGCACGCGTGGGAACAAAGGAAGGGAAATTGGCAAACAATGTGATTCGCTAAACAAAAGGGCCTCCGTGCTGCATCTGTACGCTGGCTCCCCCCCACAGGTTTTACGGCCTGGAGAAAACTGCCCATTTTTATTTATTTTTATTTGTATGGGCTTGTTTGGCTTGGACTCTGAATTAATTTGAATTCATTTTTTTTTCTCCTTCACATCCATCTTAAGTCTTCTGAGGACAGTGACAGTATTTCTCGCATCTTTTCAGGTGTCTTTTGTAGTTGAGTGTTCATGATTAGCACTGTGGTTTAGTCGGTTGACGGTGGTTTCGCTACTTTGGCTTTTTTCGCTACTGTACTTTCGCTACTATGTCCAAGTCCATTCCCTATTATAGGTAAATGCAAATTAAGAACAAAAATATTAATCAGTTATAAAACTGTATAAAAACCATTCGCATTACAGCTGAGAATATTTTTTTGGGTTCTGACTCAATATGTATGATTAGGCAAAGATCGAATCGGCAACAAACACTCGTGCACCTGAGTCTTTTCGCTTATCCAACTTTTGGCTTCACTTGTGCTCATAATGAATCCTGGGAAAAGAGTTTACTATCCACTGCGGAATTGTATCTCGGGAAAATTATTCATTGATTGGCTCTAGAAAACAAAATATTCAATTCATGAAAACTGAAGCTGATGTGTCATGATCAATTTACTTCAAATAATTACTCAGCGATCTTCTTTTCATTATAGTAGCGAATAGACTCGGACATACTAGCCAAAGTACAGTAGCGAAAGCCAAAGTAGCAAAACAACCGGTTACCATTGAGTCCATCAGTGTTGTGCAGTGTGATTTATTCATAACTTGCCACATTACTTTGGTCATTGTGTTTACCTAGAAACAATTATAGGTGTTAGTGGCTCCTGAGCTGGTGGGCCAATGATTGATAATGTCATGAATCACACAATTAAATGATTGTGCAATTAGGCCTAGAATGGTTGAGCTAATGACTGGTCATGTATTTGGTTTGTGCTAGTCATGGGTTGTGTTATTTGGCCCAAATAGGTTGGACTTGCATGGAAACCCTGAAATAAAATTACACCTTGCTCAGTTAGTGGGTTGGACTGTGTGGTACTAGAATGCATTGCTGCTTTTTTGCTGAAAGCTTTTTCAGGCTGTCCTGCTGATGTAGTGCTGTTCGAACGTGGCTTTTCTGTGGCACTTACAGCCCAGGTACCGCATGCGATGCTAATCAAGCCTAGCCTCGTATAAACCAAGCTGGGCTGGAATTTTCCATCAGTGCTGCATTATAGTGAAGTCATTTTTCCTACTGAGGACTCTTTGATGCATAGAAAAACTCAACAATGTCCCTGATTTTTGTGGCATCAACAGTGCGATTGTCAGAGTGTCTGGACATGAAAATTGCTCATGACTTCACAGGAGTTCTGCACTTAGAAAGCGAAATGTTTATTCTGCATCAAAATTAGCCTTTGAGGCTCATTTTTTTTCCCCTTGCTGTGGCAAATTTGCTGACAATTCGAGCTAATATTATTGTGTGTGGCTGGTAACAGGACAGGCAGCTAAGCCTTGTGTGTTCACACTTCTCCAGTGTTGTTGAGTTGCTGTTAGCCTTTTTTGCACATTGCTTGGTTGTAAGCCAATGTGTCTCAAAGTGTTACTGTGATGAAATGGGGGAAAAAAAGGAGAAATAGTTTGTCATACCGAATAAGAAATGGTTTATTACCGTTATCTTTCAGACGCGACCTATGCGGCAGTGTGCAGCTACACTACTGGGGAGGGACAGGCTCAGCGGAACCGAGTTTTAATCTATTTTCAAACCCGCGTCAAGAGTAAACATATGAGAAATGATGCAAAACAAAATTCTGTTGTAAGCTTCTTGCGTGAAGTGGATATTTGGGCTTTCATGTTTGGCTTAAAATATGAAGACTCTCTGGAGTAATTCTCCGAGAGGAGGATTTGCGGTATTATTTCCAGTTCTGTAATCATTCGCAGATTCACAGAGTAAGGGAGCCAGGGAGGTCAGCCAGGCTTAAAAAACAGTTACGGTCCTCTACCGTAACATCATGGACATTGCTCCTGTAACCGAAGGGATGAGGAATTTTAGATATTTTTCCTGGCAGTTTTTTGTCTTAAGGTAAATACGGGGATTGTGAGTTAGGTGCTGTGTGGTCTGTCCACAGATTTCTTTCAGGGCTGGACATCTTAAGGTGGGCATATATTTTCCTTATCAAATAGTGAGGGAAGGATGCACTTGCTCTGTTGAATAGGGGAGGATCTACTGATCTGCAGCTTCATTGGAGAAAGCCGTTTGTTGTTGTTTATCAAACCTCCACTTTCTCTAGTGCTCATTTTAATACCCCCCTGGTTTTCCACTGTAAAGGGAATTAGAAATCCCTTTAAACATACATAAAAATTTCTCACTGGAGATCGTCAAATAATGTCTTATTTCTACACAAAAAGCGACACTGAGAACACATACTGAAGAATGAAAGAAAAACGTATTTCTGTAGTTTTTATTATGGCTAATTTGGGGCTAAACACTTCTTTTTTTCCCTTTATGCAATAAAACTACTAATCTGTTGATATTAGTGGGAGCTAACTACCAGGGGATGGAATAAAATGTGACTTTAATGATGCTCCTCTGCAGGATATTCCCCTATTGGCACTAAATGGTCTGCTCTAATTTTAGCAGGGAACAATTCTGCACTTATACTGCGCGTCAGCATTTTATCTATGTATTATACATATCAATGTATTCTGATGAACGCATGAAGATGAAGTTATACCTTGAGCAATGAGAATAATATGGACGGTAGTACTACTCCATTCCTTATTTACTACGTGTAAATACCTTTCATAAAACTTTGCAATGGTACTTCGAACTTCTGATATTGTCACCGTGGAATGTGGTATTCATTATGATACCGTAATTGAGTTTTTAGTCTCTGTGAGAATAAGTGCGTTCAGAAGCACTGGCAGTCATTTTTATGACTATAAACCCCCTACTTTGAAAGATTTATGGGTAAACAAACAGGATTCCAGGCCTCGTGACTACTTTGTCTCAATGTATGGACACAGTACCTTTGATGTTCAAAATGTTCAGTGTAAAATGAACTCCAAAGGAGCAATCCATCTTTAATAGCTGTTGTAGAATGCACAGCCAATTATAAGATATTACAGTGAACATGCAGTCTCTTCCTAAATGTTTTAGAACATTTTCTACTACTACTGCTATTTCCTGTGTGAAGGTTTACTACATACACCTCACTGTTTACTTTAACTGGGATTACTCTTGCATACCATTGGGTGGAAAATCAAGAAAGGGATGCAAACTTCAAACACAATTTTCAAAAACAGAAATAAAATGCTCGCAGTGGAATACCATTGGCACATCCTCTGGAGCATCAAGCTGGAATAATTAAAATTAATACCTGCCTCCATGTCTGTGCAGTGCTTTCACACATTCAGTGAAAACTGCTCAGAGTTAAGCTTAAAAGAACACCTGAGAGAGGAGGGGCCAGGGAATTCCAGAATATTCTCTGCCGTCCGTGCAGAGTGCTCTCACAGTCACTGCTTTGTTTTTAACTCAACCAGTGGCCCGGCCATAACAGCACCACGCATGAGCAGTCGATAAAATGCGACTTTCTCTCACCACCTTGGGGCTCGAATGCAATTACAATGGATCGTAGACTATTTCAGTAATTTAGCACAGTTGTGGCATTTGGTTGCTTGCTTACATTAGCTTTTTATTCACTCCTGTGCCTGAACCCATTCTGCTTTTTTCTAGAACGTTAATCGTGAACTCCTGCGCGGGAAACGTTAGCAGGAAATGTCAAACGTCCCGTCGAGTTTCAGTGCGAGCTAGGTTTCTTTTCATTTACTCAAAGGACTGATTGATTTTATGGCTTGATATAACCATTGGCGCAGTTGTCTTGGCCCATGAAACAGCTATAAACACTTGATTATCCGTTTTTATTCAAAGAACTAATTTGACAGTACCATTCAATCAACGACTCTATCTGCTAAAATTTGGCTCCTATAAATTCCCGGCCAACCTATTTTTTTTTTTCTCTACTTAGACTCAATCCTTTTAATTACATTCATATGTACCATAATGTTGTTAATTTTTTAATCGTAACATTAAAGCAGTACGGCATTTCGTTTTTTCATCATTTAAGTCATGAAAAGAGTTTTCCTTGTCAACACTATAATTTTATTTCTCCCTATTCAAATAAAGGATTCATGATATTACATCACAATTTGATTAGAATTTGCGCTGTCTAGAAGAATTTTAACTTTTAAACACATGTGGGCGGAAAAACAACCTGCCTGAAGAACGTGACCCTTATTGTTTGGTGTTGTCATAGATCACGAGGGGGCTTCCCCCAAGCTGCTTTACATTCTGGGAACAAAATTCAAACCAGACTAAAGGAATGTCTGATTGAGTCAACAGAAAATTTCAATAAAGATGCCAAATTACAGCGTAGCATGTTGTAGGCAATACTAAAGAGTTGCATTTATTTTAAAACCAACTGACCTCTGTCTATGACGGCGAATCCAACAGTTCAGCTATAATTCGAGGCTATAGTTTCGAGATTGTGTCGATCAAGTATACCAAATGAACAGAAATAGGTCTGGTCACAGGTCGGCTTCCAACCTCACGCATACGCATGCGCGCTTCCTCCTGCAGTTCATCTGCACGATATGAGCCGAGGGAGACTCAATATTTGCCATGGAATTCCCCCCAGCTAAATATGTTATTGTGACTAAAAAGGGCTGTAATTTTGCTGCATGTTACAAAGATAAATGTACATTATAATGCCAGTATTTCAAGAAGAACTAAATTATGTCAGTTTTGTGAAATGTGAAGGGCAGTACAGCTTTAAGGATGTGGGCATGTAGTATATTGGGCACATATTGTATATAGAACCATGAAGTATGTTCAAGAATGCTTTGTTTGAATGCTGTATCCAGTATTACATGCATCTCCCAAAGTGTATTATGTAACTCTATTGAACACTGATGTTTTCTGGTAAAGAGATGTAAACATGCAGACAAACAGGATAAGTAAAGATTGTATATTTTAATTAGGGGCCTACACTTTTGAACAACCTTCAAAACATTCTTTTTTTTTGCAATTTAGTAGCAAAAAAAGAAAACCTGTAAATTGCAAGATGATGCCAGTGTCATCACAGTCACAATTCTCTCTTAGTTTAATTTGAGCTGAAGACTGTTCCACTTCGCTGAGTCTCTGTTCCAGATGTTATTTATATGTGGCCGCGTACTGAAGCAGCTGTTTGCAGACAATTTTTCTGGTAATTTCAGCCCAAACAACTGGAAAGATTGGAACAGTTGGGCCTACTGGCTTGCTGAAAAATGGATTGTCCTCAGCACATTATTCAAAGTGTTGACAGTGTCTGTAATACATCACTGGAAGGACGAGGAGATTACGCTAATGATTACGTCAGTACTGGGGACAGTGCGCACAGTTGCATGCCTCCCATTGACTGGGATTTATGCTTTATGGCACGTGATTCCGCTGCAATGGAGTTATATGAACAGATCAACTTTAAATATGAGTGTTCACACACTGCAAATGTACATTCTTTTGGGCAAATTTTAGTAACTCATTCCATTCAATAGCAAGGTGCAGCGTTGAGTTTAATGAGCTTGCTCATAAAGGAGGATGTTGCTATGGTTACCTTTTATAGAATTTACCTTTGTCACGCAGTCGTATCAAAGCTGTCACAGATTCACCGATAGCTTCAGCTGAAAGATTCTGAGTGTTATAGTCCAGGGAATTGCTTTATGTTCCATGAGTAAAATAGGCATTGTGGGGAGAATATAAGATGAATGAGAATGCACTACGGTCTTATTACTGAACCCATCTTAGAATTGAATGTTTTGTTTTCAATAAACCTCACAAGTGAATATTTTGGAAACACGTCCTCCGTAAAACCATTCATCTGTTACGATTGTATCATTGTGGTGACGACTCTTAAATATTGCTATAATGTGTTAGCGTTTCACACATTTAGACATACTCATGTCTTCTTTGTGATGTGCCATTTTTTGTGTGTGTCCGGTAGTACTGTATGTGTCTGTGTGTGAATGCCTGTTTTTGTGTATGCCTTGTGTGTGTGTATGCCCTGTATGTGTCTTTATATGCATGTATGTGCATGTATGTCCATGTGTGAATAAAAATGTGTGTGCCTATATGAGTGTATTAGTAACACATGGAGAGACAGAGAGAGCGATAGAGAGAGAGAGTCACATATGCAGAGTTGTTTAATTTCAAGCAGAAATCAGTTGAACACCAGTTAATGAATGAAAAAATAAAGAAAAAAGATTTTTAGCATTGTACTGTGAAGTTTTCGCGTCTTTTGTCACCAGCCACCAGCCTGTTTATTCATAAACTGCCTTTCAAATAATCAGGGGCACTGAGACTATTTTAGTCACTTTGGCTGTGTTATGATAGAGTAAATATGGGATTAAAGGCAAACTGTCAGCTTGCATTTGAGCTGCTTCCTTTCCAATCAGAGTGATCGGTGTAGGAATTACAGCTCGTTTGTGTATTGTCCCTTTTCAATACATAGCAACACAGCGTAAACAACGAAACTTACCTCACTGTCTCCAACCTTTCGCAGCTAATTTATATTTTAAGAAAAAAACTGGAAGACTCAGATGACCTTGAACAAACCCTGATGACCTTGAGAGCTCCCGGATGACACTGAGTGACCTTGAAGCCTGTGTGTGTGTGTTCTCCGCAGGGTTCAGTCGCGTGCCGGTTCTGATGGCGGTGGTCCGCAGGGAGCTGTCCTGCGAGGGGTACCCCATCGAGCTGCGCTGTCCCGGCACCGACGTCATCATGATCGAGACTGCCAACTTCGGTCGGACCGACGACAAGATCTGCGACGCCGACCCGGCCCAGATGGAGAACACGCAGTGCTACCTGCCCGATGCCTACAAGATCATGTCCCAAAGGTGAGTCCTGCCTGCTCATTTCCAGGAGTGGACAATGCTGGCCCAGTAAATACAGTTCCTCTCAGGGAATTTGTTCTAACCACCAGGATTTGTAATCAGCAGCTATCAGATATAATTAAATAAAATTCTCTGGCTGAGTTAATTGGTGGAAGCAAAGTAGGGCAGGACTGTTACTACCTGACCAGTGGACTTCACACATGAGCGCTCTGTAGTCCTTGCTCATGGGAGTCAGCCATCTTATTTTACATTTTTCTCCCCATTTGAAGTTCTCAATCTCCCATCCTGGTTGGCTTTGTCTCTAATACAGAAACAGGAGGACCCACAGAGGAGGTCCTCCACAGCAAGTTTCATTAAGTCGCTGCTTCCTGTTAAGCCATGTGGCTCAAGTTGAAAACAAATATGAGCCCAAGGAAGACACTGAAGGACTGGTTTACTCCATCCATTATACTTGCTAGACCTTTTAGCACCTATGAAAACAACAACACAAGTAATGATTGGTGAGATAACAAACACCGTTGCTGAGCACTGGTCACTGGTACACTTACCCAGATAAATCTTTACTGGACTGTGATGAAGTCAGATTGTTTAACCGCTGCAGCCAGTGATACAGTCTGGGATTGATACAAGACTGCAGGTGCCTCCATCCCCATACTGTAATAATGCCTAAACTCCTTAAGCCATCTGGCAACCCCCTGCGACCCAGCCTGTTGCTTGTGGAGTGGATTGTAAATGCCATTCATTTCATCGTTTGTTTAATGAAGTGATTCCTGTTTCAATAGACCTGTTGAATGGGTTTTGTAGAGATTTATAATGGAAAACAATTGTGTGCCCACTTGACACATCTCTGTTCTGCCGTGAGGATTTTGATTATTTGCATATAGATTGCGTCCGTATTGCATTTTACGGCGCTTTGCAGTACTTGTTTGCAGCATTGAGAATTTTCCTCGGAAATAGGGAAGCAGTAAAAACTCTACCTGACTTTCACATTAATCACTGAATGCGCAATTAATTCAAATTAAAAGTGCGCGGGATTTCACTTCCGGTTTTTGTGTTTAACTGATGTGATAGTGTTCGCTCATTCAGGGTTAGAATACCAATGAAATAGCAGCATTTACCACCTGACTAATAAATCTTTGGCAGCTACAGCTGCAAATTCTTACCAACAGTAAATTTACTTTGATAGAAATCAATTCTGTTTTTTTGAACGTTGTGAATAAATTATCTGCGATAAGGCTCAATAAATAAAAACTAATACCTCAAGGCTTTTCTGCTCGGTGTAGCAGTATGCCAAGAAATATAGTTGCATTGTGAGGGGCAAAGTATACCAATGCATTTTCTGTATGTATTTTTAATAAACTTTGTGTTTTACATAATTGTGCATGTCGTTGTCCACAGAACCAGAAACTATCTTTTTTTCTATGCACAAAGACAATCAGCGCTGTTGCACTGATTGGATAAAATAGTCGATAATGGCTGACCACAACTGGCACGGGGGCGAGGGAGACAGAAAATGCTTCCTACCGAAACCCACCTTCCCTGGATGACACCACGGCCAAATAGGCTCTGCAACAGAGAATTGACACAGAGTTCATAAAACTGCATCATATCGAGGGTTTGGAGCACAATGGTTATATGTCCATTTTAGCACTTTTGAGAAAACCATATTTTAAACTTTGTGAATGCTGTATTAAATCAGATGTTTTATAGACCTTACACATTCACTACTTACATGCTGGGCATTACACTTGTCTTTGAATACATAATGATTCAATTATGTTGAAGTATTGCATAACAGCCAAAATTACCAAAAATGGACATATTACTTTTATGTTCCAATAATCTTTGCACATTTGGTAACATAGCACAATGGTCAAATGTATTAAGTATAAAGAATAAGGGTAACTTAGCTACAAATCAGATGTAATTTTATGTCAATCAATCCAATGGCTTTAAGGATATCAGGGCGATAAAAAATAACTACTACTAAGTCTGATTCCCCCTTCAAAACTTTTGTGCCGAAACTTAAAGAATCGTAGGATTTGCTAAATCTTTCCAGTCCACTATCAAGTTCAATTTGGAACACCTACAGTCATTATACTCAATCACACTCATGTATTTCATTTCCTCAATTTCATTTAGATCTAGTGTCTTGGTATGCCAGAAAAAGATGAAAGTCAATGGCAAGCGCAGTCGCTTACTTTCAATGAATCACAGCAAACACAGAAGTTAACATCGTCGTTTATCGTTTTGCAAAGTGAACAAAATATTTTTTTCTCTAATCGTTGCACACATTGCATTAAGAAGAAAGCAGAAAGCAGAAGAAAGCGTTTTACTGCCGAGGGCTAATTTTTATTCATTGGAAAACGTGTTCATCAAGCAAAATGATTGACAACAGGTTAAGAATTATTAGCGCTCATTTTAACTTAACAAGGAGAACTGGCGACACCTGACCTTAGTATTTTTGGAGTTTATGTAAAGTCATTTTACATAGGCGTGGCGGCTTTTATTTCGCCGTGGCGGTGTGCCACAATTAATTACATGTAATGGAAACCCTGTGATATGTCAACATCTACACAGGTTGTGTGTCCGGACATGTCACATTTGCGCTCCTACAGTTCAGTGCAGTTGGAGCACAAATGGTACATGTCCGGACATAGCACTTTTGTGCTCCAAAGGTTTCTGCATTGATGGACATAATACTATTTTAAATTGCCAATTCTCCTGGAACTGAGCCAGCTGGACATATCACATTTGTGCTCCAAGGAAAAGCATCAGAAACCACTTGTTTTAGTATATAAATCTCAAATTTGAAATTTTGGACATATAACCATTGTGCTCCAAACCCTCGATATAACCCGGATGAAGTACATTGTGCTGTTACTTGGATTATTTTCAACCATTTGAGCCGCCACGTGCCAGCTCCATATTTTTTGCAATGCAATGAAAGTGCTCCCCCTGTTAATACTGTAATATCCATTTGCCAATCAGTCAAATAGTAATTATATGCCATGTTTTATAATGGGTTTGTCACAATAAGGCCTGCAGTTCACCCTGGCATAGCCCCCTATGGTGCAAGCCAAAGGTAACAATGAAGCCAGGAAAAAATCCCTGGAATGAATGTTGGATGAAATGGGGTCAGGGAACCTCCATACTCTTCTAGCCAACACTGTGCATTCCCATTTAAAACACCTTGCTTTTCCAAAAAAAAACCCAAAGCTAATCAGAGTGAGCAGGAAAGAAATGACGCCAGAGTTTAGTTCCTTTATAGTTTTGTATTCCCCCACCCAGATGTGTTTCATACTTCCAGTTAATCATGGGCTGAAGTATAGTGGATCACTATGTTTAAATTTGATCAATATGTTGTTCAGTTTTCCTGTTTATGCGTCAAATTTTTGTACTTGTGATGCCGCAATGAACGATTATTCTGAAGCTTTGTAGTTGTAGATGGGGAGGGAGGGTCGTGGTGCTCGTAAATTATTGTAAAATGAATATAGCACTTGAAAAAAAAAATACAATCCTCCAGGTGCCTAATATATAGATACCTATTTGTATATTTTATACAATTTTGCATGAGTGGGAGTTTTGTGTTTTGTAATGTGCCGCAGGCTGCCAATATATTGACATATAATTATAGTCTAAAGGAGCACCAAACTGTGCACTCGGAATACTATCGCTAATGAGCTACCTCTGCTGTCTCCTCTCAAAGCAGAGGTACAAATCAGTGCAGGTTCTGGGGGTGCTCAGAAACAATGGATCTCCCTGTAAATTAAGTCCTCCGCCCACTGGAAACACTAATCCGTCCTGAATGAAACCAGGCTTCTTCGGGGAAACTAAAGTCCGTCTGTGATCAACACCTTTCCATTACCTATTTTTCAAAGCTGCTGACAAGGAGATCCGAAAGCCAAAGTCAATGCGCAATAGATTTTAACCCTTTGAGGAGGAGCGTTGTTTTGTTTTTTTTTTTGTTTTTTTAATTATCTCTGGTCTGAACTCTATTTGAGTATGTACATTTTTGGAACATTTTGTCAACATTCTCAGTTATTTGCGTAGAGTTACCAGTATCGTTACATCAGCATTTGAATGTTCTGTTTGGAACTTCTTATCACATATCTGAAAGGGTTAAAAAAGCGCATTTGTTGTTGTATTTGCGAGGAGGGAAGGGGAGGGGGATCTTGAAATATTTTGCCGCTATAGTGACAACTCAAAATTTGCATTTGAACAGTTTGCGGGAGGCTTATCACGACGAGAAGGATGCCTTCCGGCAGATACAGGAGCTCACAGCTGTTGCTAGGATGCCGGCTTGTAAGCTCATTAGAAATAGAACAAAAACAAAGATCTTCAAAGACGGTTCCAAAAGCAGATAACTTCGAGGTGACAGAAAATGAGAAGGGAGAAATGGAAGCACGCTGGCTCGCATTTAAGTGCAAATCTGTCCAGCGCCAGTGTGACGGAAACAGGTATGCTGACAGACTGGATCCATTAATGCCGATTTTGACGGGCTTTTTGATGTAGCTTAGCTATGTTTTTATACACTGGCCTTTCGATGGGTTAAAAAAGTGTAGATATCAGATGACAACTCATTAATATTTTCACACATGGGCTTTCACTTTACATTTTCTTCATCTTCACTTCCTTTGACACGCTTTTAAAACTGTGCTTAATTTTTGACCAGTGCCCGAGTAAATAGGCATAGTTTTTTTTTTTTTTTTTAATTTCAGATCATGAGGGCATATCAGTACATCATAATGATTGATGTGCTCTGATTAGTTTGCAGATCTGATTAAATCAAGCATTGTCTGATGCATACAGTGCAGCCAATCATTCTCTTTTGGCCTGGCACCGACCCTGACTCTTTAATTCGGAGTGCCTCAAGGGGGGGTGTTTGGCCCCACGAGCCACCTGTCGTGCCTGCTGGTTCGAGTTGTATTCATTTTGCATGCACATTCCAGTCATAATTCACACTTAGCACTCATAGCCCAGCTACGCTGCGGCCTAGTGCACAAAAAAAAAAAAAAAAAAAATCATTTGATGTAAATCACTATTGACGTGTGCGGAATTGCCACCATCAACAGGCTATTTTGTCAGAAAATAAAGGGGAGGGGGGGTGTTATTTTCATCCTGGAAAAAATAAAGAATGTTTTATTTTTCATTGCAAGGTGGAGCAAGTATCCTTTGTGCCTAAGGGCATCATTGTCATGAAATTGATGTTTTTTTTTTTTTTTTTTTTTTCATTTTAATTTGGGGCAAGGTGTCCTAGAGAGCCTTTTCCTCTCTGCCTGATATCCTGGTCTATCACATTGTTTAATGTGTTTCCTAATAGCTCCTTTTCGAATTACGCTCACGGTAAGTGACTCAAAATGCTCTAATGCATGTCAAAGTGAAAGCTCTTCTCGTGCTGATATCTAGATTGCTCCTAGCTTGACAGGAAGAGTGGTCCGAAATCATTTCCTCCCTAGGAACATATCTAGATGTGCCCCCGTGCAGGCAGGTACGATGGTGATTCTTAAAATTGCTCTCCCGCATTAGCTGCTAGATGGGAGATGACATTTTCTAATCAACTCAATAACTGTTCATTCAGGAAGGAAAATGTTCCATATTAAGTGCGTTAAATTTGAGCACTGAGCTCTGTGGAATGGCCCTTTTGGAGATGCTGCAGAGAGCAAATCTGCAGTTTTATCAACCATGTGGCGCATGACATGGAGCAATTCAGGTTTTGCTTTCAAAATGAGAATTAACAAGCAATTATTTTTAGAATTCAGCATACGCAAGATGAATAATGTGATGCTCGAAATACTTCATATTGCTCATCAGTGCAATCAAGCAAGAACACATGTAATGTGATCTGTCAGCAAAAAAAGGCAAATTGCTATTCTGAATGTTTTCGCCAACCTTACGTGAGGACAGCGCAGTCACACAGCTCCCGAAGAAAACTTTTCAAAAGCCTGCGATAAAATCGAACAAACATTGCCATTTTTTTCCTCAGTAGCACTTCTTCTTCTTTTGTGTTTCTCCCTCCTAGGGCTCTGTCCCCTTCCTGCCCTGTAATTACTCCTGATATCAAAGACATATATCACATGGATCTCTGTGGACTTTGCAGTTTACCTAGCGTGGGCCTGATACGGCTTTAGGGCCCCGACAGAATACGATCCCATGGGGAGATACAGGTCAAAGGCAAACAAAGAAAGTTTTGCTTGCCTCGCAGAAGTTCCTCGCTGAACTTTTTCCTGCTTTTGCTGTTTCCTTAAGTCACAGACCTTGCTGAAGAATCCAGCCGAGACCAGCAGGTATTCAGTGATTAAGGTGTATTTTTGGATGCTTCCAGCTAGTCATTTTTGGTCTGAGGCTAGTCCAAGCTGTACTGTTGTTGGCTGTAGCTAGTCTGAGGCAGGGCGAAGCTGGTTTAGCTGGTTGGATAGACAGATGGCCAAAATGATGGACCTGCACACTATAGGATGCTCAACAAGTGAAAAGCTGGTCAACCAGCTAAAATCACTAGCGACTGAAAAAAAAAAAAAAAAATAAAGTTTAGGTCAGTTTAATTAGAAGTTTTCTGTTGGGAATCATGGCCTACTCCTCACCATGCAGTCATTTAAAGGCAGCCATTTTGTGCAGTGCTACGTACCGTCTGCTAGCGCTTTGCTCCCCACTCAAACAGTGGAAATACATAAAGAATGTTTGTCCTCTTCTGGGCCCTAGGGCTATTGCACCCTGCAAACGTACGGGTCTGGAAGGAGTTGAAGTAATCGCAACCCTAGTTACACATCCTGTTTTGGTTGCGTTTTTGGGTTACATTTAGGGCAATGGCATGCTTGTCATCGCTTTCATCGTTCAGTCGCCAGTCAACATGACCCGGCGAAGGATGTCATCTTGAACTGCAGCTGGTTCCATATCCGTCACGCCTCTCGTCAAACTCACTTGCGTCACCTTGGAGTTTTGGCCGACTTCATTGTTTGGGGGTTTCATAAGAACTGATGAAAAAAAGGGTTAGATTTGCTTAAGTTGTTAAATATTTATTAATTTTTTGTTCTATTTGGAAATCTGTGACGCCAACAAATGAGTATAACTGTACAGTATATGGTTGCCGAGTGTCAGACTAACTGAAATGGCACTCATGTACATTTTTTTTTCCTTTTACCTATTAATAGCAAAATTGTGGTTCTGTGCCATTATATTGCAAAAACTGAGAGGAACTTTGACTTGTTTTTGTGCAGTCGTCTTTATGTTTGCCAGTGTTTCTCTCTTATTCAGTGGGTCAAGGATAGGTTTCATTTTAATGGAGGAGATGCGGTTTTCTTGAACAACAAATAAACTGATCTCACATTCATTGGAAGCAATAGCTGATGATGTCTTTAGGCTGTGTCACATGACCTTAATACATCTTATGATCCCAAAGCGTACATTGCCAATCTCAAAACTGTTTAAAAGGATTGTCTGTGAGAGACTCAGAGTGGTTCAGTTCTGTAGGAACTAAATATTTTTTTACCTGTGCAAAACTTTCCTGGAGTTTGGATTGCCAATTTAAATCTTGCACTTGGATGATTGATGTAATGCAGACAGCAGACAGACTTACATTTTTACATTTTCTCATTTTCACGAGGGAAGTCAATTTGGTGAATTTCATTTGTCGACTTTGTCATTAAGATTTTTTGAATGCGTCTCTGAAGTCTCAAAAGGCCCATTCTGCATCACCTCTGACCTTCCCCAAGTGTCTTTTTTTAAAAATACTCTTTAGGATGAATTTGTGCTCCTATAATCTCTAAGTGATATACAACAACAGCAGATGAGTGATACTGTTTTTAAAGGAGAACTGGTCTCTCTGTTTTTAACTAAATGCTTTGCAAGCAGATTTGCAAATTATAATACCTTCATGCATGGGTGCTTTTCTAGATTATTCCGACATACCTTGGGTCTTTAGAGACTGTTACTTACGTAACTCAGATTGAACTGTACATTTATAATAACATTGGTTGTAAGCTTTTCAGAATGCAGTATTACAAATTTTAAACCCTGGAGTTTTCTCATTCTGCTGTTGTAGATAAAAATATCGGGCTGATTATGGCTTTCAACAGTTTTGAAATTTCCACACCAGAATTAACATAAATAAAAAGTCTGAGGAATAGCTTAGAAATGACCAGGCTAGTTTTGTAAAAAAAAAAAAAAATTAATTAGTGCGAGTGCGCTCAAGATTGCTAATGACTGGAGGCGTGTATTTAGAGGTTAAGTTACCTTCAACCTTAGCGGCAGTTTTTCTAAATGGCAAATAAAGAGTTCAGTATGCATGGATTTTTAATCTTGCAAAATAAGAAGTATTAAAGGCTGCAGAAAAACAGTGCGGCTGTGGTTGAATGATGATTGCAGTAAGCAGAAAGGATTCGTGCTGAATGGTCTCGTGTGACACTGGAAGTAGCTCTTCCCTGTAGTCTAATAAATGCTCTCCCTGTGGGACAATTACTTTGGGAATGTAAACTCGATTGAGGGCACATACTGGCTTTCTTGAGTACTTATCATTTGTGTAAGCTCCATGAGCACTTTCACAGAGAGACGAAAGGTGAGGGATAGGATCCTACTCTATTTTCTTTACCTGCAAATGTCGTCAATGGACTTTAGAATCGCTTAGCTTTGTCTTTGTCAAGGCCCCACATCTTTCTGTATAAGGCTCTCAGAAATAGAGGCCAGGAGTACCGGAGAACAGGTTCTTTAATAAGAGCAGTTGACTGGCAGAGTTTAGTACACTGAAAGCAGGTTACACAGCAAAAATCCTGTGTTAATTCAACTCCAGTAGAGTTTATATGAGACCAACGCATCCATCTTGGACTCAAATGAACTCTATTGGAGTTGAATTAACACTGGGACTTTTACTGTGTAATGTTGGGCAAGCAGGCCAAAGTCAAAACAACCGGGCAAACATTGAAACCGGGAGATCAATTAGCAGGCAGGGCAGGGGCTGAGAAGGGCAAGGGTGATACAGGATCAGGGTCCAGGACAGGGGACCGATTTGAGGCAGGGGAAACGGGAACACAAGAATGGACTGGCAAGGGCCGAGGAACAAGGAAGAAGAAGCGCCTGGAGAACTGCTGGAATAGTCCAGTGAGCATGATGCAGGCACAAGACAATCCAGCGAAGAACTGACAACACAAACAGGCTTATATGGACAAACACAGACTAATCGAGGATCAGGTCTGGAAATGACACTCCTAGCAACAAGCAAAAGGAATCAGAAATGAAAATGAATTTGTATGTGTATCAGTAAATTTGAGGTCACATACTAAAAAAAAAAAAAAATGAAATGAAAATGAGTAATTACACCGACAAACTTCCAAAAGCCAACAAAGACAAAATGCACTGAGAGTGAAACATGCGAAAACCAAGACTGATGCGGAGACAAGAGATGTGACATGTCTGCTGGAGAAGCCTGTACTGCATTAGCCTGCTCCATTACCCACTCCAAATGCACTTAGACATTTTGCCCTCATAGGGCACACAAGAGCCAGGGGCTGACGCGAATGCTTCAGAAAAGTCATGAAAGTGCTGAGAGTCCTGAAGGCGGCTATAAAAATGCCACTGCAGAAGTCATCGTCTAGAATTATGGACACATATTCGGACGCCTCGTCCGTCATGTGCTGGGAACTATCTGGAATGTTCTGGACAGCATGTTCCTTAGTCTCCTAATCTCGTGGTGTTGCAGATTGCAAGAAGATCTGCCTCTGAACATGTTTTTGAATTTTGGCCAGGTCACGCGGTAACAGAGTTATAAAATTGGTGTGTTTTGTATCATTGCTCCAAAACTAAGCAAGATAGAGTTATAATTTATAAATAATGGCTTTGTAACAGAGTTACAAATTACACAGAAGCATTTAAATGGTAACTCTATCTTACTGAGTTTTGGAGCTATGATACAAAATACACCAATTTTGTAACTCCGTTACTGCGTGACCTGGCCCATTTGTGAAAGAGAGAGACCACTGTAGTGTGTGTCCAGTACATGGAAATCATTACGCGGGTGGTGTTCTGCTTCACCCCTGTCCACATAAACTATGACAAAAGAGCTAACTCAGTTCAGTATGGGCTTGTGCAGCGTTGCTGTGGGAGTAGACTACTTTAATCTTATCTTTTACTTGGAAACCGTGGTCTTATTAATAGGTTTATTTACTGGTCTATTTATTTCAGTTTTTTCGAAAACTGCCTCTATTGAATGTCTGCGTAGGCTCAACATAAACCGCTCCAGTCACTCTCAATATACCCCCTGCATACCCCCTTCATTTGACTCTGAAATAGCGCCCCTGGGCTAGGCCGTGTTTGTTTGAGTTTTCAGTTGAAGTTTTTTGAAGCGAAAGGACTCTGGCTGGGCGAGGTGACGGCCATCTCTTCAGATTAGCCTTCTGCGCCTTCCACAGCTATTCATCTCGTGTCCGAACTCAGCGACAGACCTCTCATTCTCTTTACGCTAATTTGTGTTGCTGCTCCCTCTGCCAGAGTTAATGCCTCTTTTCAATTCCAAACCCTGACCATCCCCCCCACCACTGCCAAACTGGCTCATGCCAGAAATATTTTAGCCTTTCACCAACTGTCCTGCGCTGAAGATTTAAATGCATGTGAATGGGTCAGGATGTCACATCATCCATAAATATAATATCTTTCACAATTTTGTTGTCCCTTAGTTCGCTTTATGTTTTAAGTGTTGCAACAAAATTCATATTGGGTTTCAATCCTTTACATGAAAGAAATGTTTTTACTGCTGCATACAGTATGTTACCACATTGATGGGACACTTTTGAGAGAAAGAGAAAAGATTTTCAGCTTTTTATTATAGTCATATTTTGGATTGAAGAAAAAAATTATCATACAACTATTCATTTCTTTGTGCTCTAGAGCCCAGTGCTGGCTAAAGATTTATAACTCAGCGCAATATTTTTTTAAAATTGCAAAAGTGTTAAGTAAGTTGCAAGAATATGAACTTGCCTAATTACAGGGTGGCTAGTTGTAGAATATTGCTGAGAATCCCTGAAGAAAATACTAATGATGCAGTTATTTGGATGGTAGACGCCAAATCATAAGTCATTATAGTGGATGAAAATGTCAAAATCTGATTTGGATGGCAAGAAATGTTGTGAATAGCAGTGGCAGATGGATCTTGCCATCAGTACTCAATTTGTTAAATTTTTTATGGCTATATTTGATGGAATTCAAAACCTGATGTGACAGAAGACAAAACAAAACAGACGTGGACATGGAGAACCTGACATTTTACCTCTACTCTAGATAACGAGCTATTCCAATTCTGGAAATATTCCCATGTTATTCCAATGAATTGTTTATTGGCTGGTGTGCTGTCCTGTTTTTTTTCTCCTTTCATTGCTTTTAATCTGCATTAACCGTCCGGCAAATTTCAGCTTTGCCATGTCCCACCTACTGTGATGTGAAGTGCATGCAGTACGTAGGGTTAAAAATTTGCAGTCGTCTGCTCCCATCCCATCATTGGCTTGGTCGCACAGGGCAGGGGAAAGAGGTCAAGGAAGGCCATGTTCTATTCTTCTTCCTCTTCACTCATATCGCCATGGGGACGGACTCCTCCCTGTCAGCAGATGTTGGCTGTCAGTATTCTGAAGAGAAGTGTTTCCAATGGGCGGGGCGGCCATTTTGTGCACACATGGGAGGGCGGGGTGGCTTTGCCGCAAGGACATCCTCGTCTCAGTCAAGCAGGGACTCCAGCTGTCACTCAAAGGTGGCTTCCAGTCAGTCGACAGCTGAGCTTGACCCCTCATCTGTCACTCATTCTGGCCCCGCCTCCTGTCTGGCCCCCCCACTCTGCCCCTTTCTTTGTCTGAGACTCGAGCCATTAATCTTTTAGAATTTTCGAGCCGAAACTGAACTTCTAGCTTACATATAAAGCTCTCAAAATTGATACTTTGTATTGTCCTGCATGTGCTTGAATCCCTTTTAGATGTACAAATTGTATGTCTGTCCTTCTTCACCAAAAAAGCGACTACTGCCATCTTTATTTGCTTACTTTTCACAACATACTATTTTCTGGGTTTAATGGAACATAGTTCTATGTCTGTGGGCCAGTTCCTTTGGGTGCAGTACTGTGATTAGCCACTGGGGGCAGTGGTCCAGCTGGTCTGCTCTTGACCACAAGGTCGGTCTTTTCCTCCTCCCTTACTCAGACTCCCTTCGGGAACAAGGTTCACACAATAGGCTGACAGGCTCCATGGAGATCCGCTCCATGCTTCACCAGTCAATCAATGCATTCTGCCTTGTGCCGTCTCTGCAGAATAACACATCAGGTCTGACTCCCCCAGGTCTAGTTCAGGACTACTGCTGAACTGTCTGGAAGGGTAGATACTAATGACATAGCCTCTGCTGCAGCCAATGCTAATGAACCGGGCGGGAGCTGTGTTTTTATCTGGGCGACTCGTAAGGTCAGGCCATGATATCTGTGTAGGAGGAAACTATAAATTAGACATAGTAGTGGGCCAGTGGCTTTCCCTATGCAGGCTGTATGCGTATGAATCACTGTACACAGTCCAGAGTATTTGTATTTGTTTATAACAAAAAAAAACTGAAACAAATCAAATCAAAAATTATACCTGCACACTGGACTGCACCAAATTTAAGCCTAATTAGCAGGTGCCCCACTAATGAATGTTGGAAAATGAGAGGTTTTTGATAAATAAATAAATAAATAAATAAATAAATCACATGACTTGAAAATTCGGTTTCCATTCAAATTCAGTTTCCATCATTAGTTTCCAAGCAAAGATGGTGGGCCCTGAATTTGCATGTCCTCCATGAGCGTAGATTTAAAAATGTACTGGCAGGGGAGTTTGGAGACAATACTCCGAGAGCTGTTTTCCAATCAGGGGGAAGCGGCCATCTTTCGCGCTAAAACTGATTGGCACTGGATTCATCCGGAAGGAGTACCTCACCCCCCTTGTTGTAACCGTGATGGCACCTTTACACGATAAACTTAATGAGCTATTCGACAGGGATGAATTCGTATCATCGCCTCGACAACGAGCCTTGTTTGTCAAACTGACCTTTCAAGCTTCTGCTCTCCACCTTGAGCATGCATCCGCTCCTCTTTCTAAAAGTGTAACCTGAGTCATTTCTCATTCCCTCGGAATGGTGGTCATGGTGGTTGTGTTGGTACGTACTCGTAAACTTTTTTGTATTACGTGTAACTTTTTTTTTAAATTACTTTTTTCCTTATATTCTGTCTCGTCATTTATAGGCGCTTTGTTTATGTGTAATAAGCACAGAGTCAGAAGGGCCTTTTATGGTGAGCAATGAAATACATATCATAACAAAGCAATTTTTGCTACTGAATTCCTGGATTCTGATGTTTTTTTTTTTTTTTTTTCTTCCAGGGTGAGATATTACTTTTCTGCTTGCACTGATATATTTCCTGGTCCTAAATCTCCAGACGTTATTTCTGACAGAAAATACTCCTTTAACTTTGAAAGGGGTTTTTTATTGCAGTTTTCTAATTTAGAAAGCAGGTGGTCTTTTCCAACTGTGGCTCCTCACTGACCGCACCATGATCTCCGGTCGGCCATTACGGCACCGGGCAGAGCTAATCAAATCTGGCCCTTCAGATGTGTGGAACTGCTGGTTTGCTCATTGATTAATATGATTGGCTTCCCAGAGATTGTACTCGACTGAAGTCTCAGGTCTAACTGAATCCCTGATTAGAGGGGAAAGACAAAAATCTGAAGAAAAATCGAAGTAGACCTCAGAGTTTAGTATTGCTGGATTGGGACGCACAATTCAGCTCATTGCCAGATTTTTATTCTGCCAGTGAAAAAATGAGTTAAGATTATTGATGGCTTGCTTAGATTTCTTATTCTTTGGTGCCTCTCAACTAACAGACAATAAATTCACATCTTTGTGTGATTGGTCCTCCCTTACTCCCAAAATAAAATTGGTAGAACAGCAGTGATTCAACTGAAGCATTTTTTGTTTAAAAATGAAAAGGGGCGGACGGTCTAAAACAATATACCCTCAACCAGATGTGGGCATGAAAGGCTGGATCTGTTCCTGGATTTCAAACCAACCTCTGGTTTTTAAGAATTCAAATAGGATTTATGAAATCTTATGTTTTAATTGCTTTTCGCGAAAAGCTAATGAATAACCACTGAAGTGTGTTATTGTGCCTCCAAATGAAGAATTTTCCTGTGATCCAATCTATCAGTAAACTCGTGTTTGCTTGTAGAACCAGTGAGCTAATTTAGTGAGGATATTTCATGGAAACAAAAACTGATGTACACATCGATCCACTAGGACTGGAATTGCCCATCTCTGCCCTAAACAATGAGGCATTTCGGGAATAAATGAAACCATCATAGAGATTCAAAAAATATACTATATTGTAGGTCTGAGATCAAATTTTAGCACTGCTTGCACTGAATTATTAATACGAAAGCATTGCTGCAGCTAAATACAAAAGTCTGTCATCTAGCCTTGAATACTTTTTTAAAGGAATGTTTGCAAGCTGTTTCTGTTCTAGGTCATGTGACCAGTGTGAATTCTTCTTCTGGAATCTGTTCCCAGGTGTAGTTCTTGCTCTCACCTGCTTCTGAAGTTCCCGCCAAGGAGCCATTTTTCCTCCCGTCAAAGACTTTGACGACGGCTTAATGGGCCACGTCACCTGTTTTTGGTTGTTGTGATGCGCGAAACTGTCGGCACTCCGTGGGGCGCACCATCTGTGAGCCTGCGAACAGGAACACAGGCTGATAAAGTGAACGAATGTTGCTGGAGTTATGCAGGTGTTCAGTAATTTGTTCTGTGCAAAACACTCTAGAGTGAAATCAATTTCAAAATATTTTCAGCACATTGCCGGAAATATTACTTAATAATGAACGTTGGCTATTACAAAAAAAAAAAAAGACAATAAATAATTGTACTCACTGGGTTATTGCACGGAATAGGATTTTTAATACTTGGGATATAATGATCTACACTGTAAACAGGAACATAGTGCAACATGTAGTGAAGGCCAGAAACATCAGTGCAGTGGCACAAATATAAAAAGCTGTAATTATGGCGTAGTTTCGCTTGAAACTGATCTCTGAACTGCGCCCACATCAGGGAGAAGCACTCCTAACTACACTCGTGAATATGATAATTGGTTTGTCGTCATGCTCTTTTGCGATACCCCTGGTGGGGCAATGAGGCAGTTCTGGGGTTTAATCTGAGAGAGAGAGAGAGATAGAGAGAGACCAAAAATAATAACTGGAAAGTCGTCAATCCTCCCCCTCACGGGTTCCTGGCAAAAATAATAAACTAAAACAACAAAAACAAAAGAAAGAAAACTAGCTAATCCACTGTTCAGCACTGTTTTCTTTAGCGTATAAACCTTGACCCTGAGCTGAAACTCGACTCTGCATGTGTGCTCCCAGTCTGGGCTCTGAGCTGTGGAGAGGAGCTCACCTTTGAACACCTGGGCTGATTAGTTAACACTACACAGGTGCATGTGCTACTTCCACCTGAAGGTAGGGTCAATGCCAATTCAGTTCTCTGCCAAACTGAATGTAATATGGTTTTACTTCAAAAGGAATGTGTATGGACTCTGGACACACCCAGCATTATTATTCATTTGATTTCAGCTGGTACTTCACTTGGCATGAGTCCCTCACACCTTAGAGTGTAATTTTCTGCCCGCACCTTCCTTTTCTTTTTTTTTTTTTTTACTTTTTCTGTAACGTTGACCTTGACCATTGACCTTGACCTGGGAAAATCAAATCAGCTCAGTTGTTTTTCTCAGTCTTACCACAGTTTCATAAAAACTGGTCCAGAACGTTTTCTGACATCTTGCTTACAAACGGACTGGCAGACAAACGGACAGGGTTAAAAAAAAAAAAACAACCTCCAACATTGTTGGTGGTGGTAAAAATTATATAGGGAAAAAAAGTAGATTCATTTACAGTGTTTGCTTGTTGTTATATTTGAAGCGAGTGAAAGAATGTGCTGTGCGTCCTTTTAATATTCCCCTGAAAACTAGCGTCACTTCTAGTTGCCATGTAGGGGCAAAACTGGAATCCTGGTGCCCTGGGATAATATTTAGTTTGTACACACTGTCTGTCCAACTTAGTAGTATGTTACAGTACCCTGTTTCTGTAATTTAGCTGGAGTGCCCAGGGACCATTATAAACTGTGGTTGGGAAGAGCATTGAAATGGGAAGTGGGGCTTTGGGACCGCAAATGCACAAACACTAAAGACGTCGCAGCAGATTGTGAACTATTAAGCTGAAGTGTTAGCCTGACTGCGACATGCAGAATGTGTGAATGTGTCCCAATATGGGAATGCAAGTGTCAATCTCCTTAACACAGTCCTCAAACAACTGTATTTAAAAATTAAATAACTGATGCAAGATGCTTGTGTGTTACTGATGTAACTTAACCGACTTCTAGCAATTTTAGCATTTTATTTCTTGTTTTCTTAAATTTTTACTTTGTTTGCATTTAACCAGCACAGCAGTACTTCATCGAATCCTGAAAGGACCAGTGTAGGTGCAGGCTTTCATTCCAACCAAGCAGGTACACACGTGATTCTGCTAATCAAGGTCTTCAGCAAAGACTCTATGGCAGTTGTGCCCAATCATGTTCCATGAATGGCCCTGAGTATGCAAATTTTCATTCCAGCCAATCACTGCTGATTACAACCACTTGCTGATTTTACTGATTAGCACACCTTCAAGCAGAGAGGAGTGAAATAATTGGTGTAATCAGCAGGTGTAATGATTGGTTGGAATGAAAATCTGATTACTCTCTGTCCGCTGTGGCACATAATTGGTCACCACTACTCAACAGTATCACATTCCTTTCATTGTTCATTGGTGCTCATGAGATTTTTTATTACATAATGTACAATGCAGTCATTACAATTGGAGAGGCTATCTGATAGTCAAAAATTTGTTTGCGACCATCAACCATTTGCAACCTGGAATATTTTCGCCATGAGACTATTGGCAGTTATGTCACAGAATCCAGTTTCTGAATGTACAGCATTAGTTGTTTTTGCTCACTAATAACAAGGAACATTCTCAAGAATTGCTTCTGCAAAAATATATAAATCAAGGGTGACCAAATCTGACTCTTGAATCAAAATCCAATTCGAGTCCTGCTTTTCTCCCAACATTTAACTGAACCTTCAATACTACTGATTGACTAACCTGTCCTCACACCTGATTCTGAGGTGAAGGAAGGTTTGAGAGTCCATTGTTCTCAGCTCTCGAGGAACATGATTTGAGGAACACGGTTCATAGTAGTTTTACTAGGGAAAATGGCAAGTTGGTATTGACAGTAATTTGATTCCCATGTTTTTATTATGAATAATTTCAAGGATGTTTTCTCCATTATAGGACCCATGTTGTAATATTGCGATTGGTTTGGACACTGTCTGCTGCTGTTTGATTCTTCATCATGTCTCATAGTGGGTTATTTCTCTGCCAGTCAGAAAGCAGTTGGGGACTGTTATGTTTCCTTTATTACCTCTGCCAAGGAGGTTATGTTTTGCCTTGGATTTGTGGTATATTTGTTTGTTCGCAACAATATGAAAAACTTATGGACAGATATGCTGTGTTGTGGCCTAATTTAGAAGTGATTTCATTTTGGGAGTGGTCTGGATAAAATTCTGAATCCAGGAATTTTTTTAAAGGATTTTTCACCATTGTTGACATTTTTGCCTCTAACTTGAGCAATGCACGTAGTTCTAAGATACTAACATTCCGACGAACTCTCCTTCATGAGGGCTACCAGATTTTAGAACTTGATTTGGATCCGATGTTATTTTTATAATAGTGTTTACTTGTGTGGTGGCACATAACAACGTTACTCGTATCTCCCAGACATGTAGGAGACTGTTGGGCCTTGGCGGAGGTATGTGCTCTCTGAGTGCTGTTGTTCTGTGAAATGCAAGGTTTTCCTGGCATAAGTAGCATCTTTCCCTCCTACTTCCCCCACGTAGCTCCAGAGTCACATCAGAATTTAAACAGATGCGCCGGTGTACGTCTCTGCTGGGACTGTCAATTCCGACGAGGATGCCTTTGCTGTGTGAGGATTGTGATCTTTGAAGCTTTTTGTCACCTCAGACGGCGTGAAGAGAGCCTATTTTGCTTCACAGTCCCACTGGCATCCATTTGCCTTCCTACAGACATTCTTTTTATTATTTTTTTTTGTCCGAATCCATTTAGTCACATTTGTTGAATCAATGTTAGAATTCTCATTTCCCCCACACCTTCATAAATATTGCCAGTCTCACCTTTTCATTGAGAGGCACTGATGCTCTACTCCAGTCTTTTGGGCCACAGTGTCTATGGGTCTTTGCTCAAATCACAAGCTGCACTAACTGATTTAATTTATGAGCTCTGCATGTGACATGTGTACCCTCCAACACCCCAGCAACCACCTGCTGTTGGGATCTACATCCAGGTATAAGGTGGGTTTCAGTAATTCCTCCTGATTAGCGTTGAGATGCTCTGTGCTCCCAGCTGGGTTGAACACTGTGCACTGGTATGGGCATTATAGTACCGATAAGCTGGTTCATTTAAAAATTTTACTCACATATTCAGTAAAATATTCAGTTAACAGTCCACACCTGAGGATGCGCACGCTGCAGTGACGCACAGACATCTCGGACGCGCGTGCCACAACTTGCCAAAAATGCTCATCAACACCTTAAATTTTCTTGTCGGCAGCTTAAATTTGGGGAAATTAAAAAATAAGCTTCATCAGTCCCTGCCTTTGCTCATGCTCAAGGCCCATCTGCAGTTTCAGATTTATTGGCCATCCAAGTGAAGAGAAAAATGGATCCAGGCAGATGGATAGAGTTTTCGTTATTTCATCGTTGGATACGTGAGTGATCCTGACTGAAATTATTTTCCCTTTCTTGGCTCAGGAACTGAGGTGGTGCAGTGCATGATTGGAGCTAGCTCCTTCACATATCACGGCCTTCAGGACTTGGAGCTGAGTTGCCTGCTATAAGATTTTTATTCTTAAATAAATAACGTCCAATGAAATCAGAGATATACGGCTTGCGGTGGACGGGGTTCCTTGGCTCTCATTTTCCATGTCCTACTCTTGAGTTTCTTCAGCTCACAGCATTGATTAGGAGATTCACTCTCTGGACACACTGCATTAAGATGCTCCATCACGGTCACTAAATTACATTTTTTTCGCCCCAAAGTGGCGAATCCCTGTGAGTATATTGATGTCATGAGGAGGTACGGATTCCATCACGGAATAGCATTTAATCCCCCTCATAAATCCTCCCTAACAGACTAAGGAAGGCCTCTTGGATAGTGTTTCGGCTGCCTGGACATATGCTGTCTGTTAGTTCATCAATGCCTGGTGTGCTATCAGACAGGACTTATTTATTGTGCTCTTTCGTTTGCATTATGAAAGAATGATTGAGGTCTCACAAGGGATTCTTATGTCTCTACACACAGAATACATAATTTCATAAACGAGTTTTACCTTGCCTGGTCCTTTAGTTATTTTCTCACTGAAATTGATACCGTTGTTTTCTATGAAAACAATCCTGAGCACTTATGTATTTTTGAGAGGCATTGGTTTGTCTGTTGTAGATATACTGTATTTTGACTTCTTTATTTCACGCTGTAATTAAGTTTGTCACAGCCTGTCTGTGAATTATGGCACATTATTCAAGGCTAGCATTACAGACGTTATTCTCCTCCACTGAGTGGTCTCTTTTATAAAGCCCTTTGGGAATTTGTAATTAGCAGGAAAAGGCCACTACAGTTTTGCAAGACTGTAGCCAAGGAATGTAGTTTTGTGGTCGGAATCAAAAAGAAAATGCTGTAAGCTCTCTCTCGAATTGGATATTATGGTTTCCATGGTAACATTCAATGAAAATGAAGTAGCTGGGCTCAAAGGCTACCCCGGCCCTCTGTGTGTGTGTGTGTGTGTGTGTGTGTGTGTGTGTGCTGTGCGTGTGTCTGTGTGTGTGTGTTTGCTAGTGTGTATGCATTGAGTGTATGTTTCTCTGTGTATGTGTGTGATTTGTGTAAGTGCACGTTTGTTTATTTGCATAGAGTGCGTGTTTATGTGTGTGTGTGTGTGTGTGATTTTGTGTGTGTGTGCAAGTGTTTGTGCGTGTTTGCTTGTATGTTTGTATGTATAGAGTGTATGTGTTTGTTTGTGTGTGTGTTTGTTGATATGCACAGAATGTGTGTGTAATTATTATTGTGAGTATGCATGTTCATTTGTGTATATGCATAGAGTCTGTGTGTGTGTGCTTGTGTGTGCATGTGTGTGTGTGTGTGTGTGTATGTGTGTTTGTTTGTTTGTTTGTATGCATAGTGTGTGTATGTATATTTAGAGAGAGAGAGAGAGTTTGTTTTACTTTACTTATGGGAGCCAAAACACCCCATGAGTACAGTGAAGTCTGTAGAAATTGCAAGTTGGTGAGATTTTTTTTTTTTTTTTTTTTTGGGAAAGGTGTGTGTGTGTGTCTAGTTCACTAAGATATTAGAGATGCCACTGTGCAGTCAAGTCTGTGTGTAGATTTGATTTCTGGAAGATTCTCAGGCTGTTATGCGTAGGGCTGCAGATGCAAACTCCGTTCCTTCTCTGTCTCCATGCCATGTATACCGTATGTCCACACCAGCTCTTTAAGTACACTTCTCTCTTCTACGTAATGGCGGCTCCATTGCTTCGTGGCCATATTAAGAGAGACTTAAAACTGCGAAAGACCCAGCTGATTTTTCTCTGCCTCCCCCCTCCCTTTTTCACTGGGGGTGTCTTCTTTTTATCCATGCGGGATCTGAAATTCACGCGCACACTGGATACTGTACCATCCTGTTCTGTCAGCACTACTGCTGTGACTCAGGAAAGTAATGTGTTTAGCAGATCCCCTGAAGGTCGCTGCAATCAGTGAAGTAGACGTGCAACAGTGATCCTCTTTCAGCATTGTTTTCTGACTCAAAGTGTACTTTAAGATTAGCTCTGGTACATATGGGCAAACAAAAACTCAAAAAGATTCGGAATTCATGGCAGGAAGACCCTTGCTTTTCAGAAACAGTCTTAGTAATCATATGTTATGGTGACATTAATATGTAGAGGACAGTCCTTGTTATAAGCGCACACTGGTAGACTGGCTCTACGTACCATAATGTTCATATCGGATACAAGTACACTGGAAGACTTCTCTTTTCTAATTACAGATGTGAAGTAAAATGCGTAAATTAGTTGAAGATGTTCCAAAGTCACAAACAAGACCTACTCTGTCGCCCCTGACAGCAGAGGATATATCAGCGAAAACCCCCAAGAAAAAGCTCCCCAGAAAGACAGCCTAGCTACAGTATTGACTCAGACAGCCTCGTGAATGTATTACAAACTGAAACCTATTTTATTTTCTATATGCTTAGACTGCCCAAATTTACTCCTTAATAAAGAAAACTGCACTTAACTATTTTTGTATGGTCAGCAATGAATTTAAATACTTAACATATTATTTAATCCATTGGTATTATTGCTGTAGTATTCAGCAATAATTTATTATGAGTGAAAGAATCGACTGGCAAAACTTCAAGGTGATGTTGCTTGCATATCAGGCAATATGATGGAACTCAGGTTTTCCAGGAAATTAATTTATTATCACTATTAATAATACAAAGCCCGAAATCAATCCAGTTATCCATCTTGATGCGATGGGAAGGCATAGTAAATTTGAAAAGGATCTATAAAACCGTGTTTGAGTTTATTGCGTTAACGCAAAGGATCTGTGGCGGCGTTGATGATTCTATAATATTCATGAAATGTAGTTTTGACGATATAATTATCCCTATATTTTTGAGGAGTACCTGTCCCTTAAAACAACTCATTTTGTGCTGCAGTACAGGTTTACAGTAAATGGACTACAGGCGACCGAGGATTATCTCCAAGTTCTTGACCAGGATCATCCTTGAAGTACAAGTACTGCTGGTTTTCCACCCTCCCTTTACCTGGGAGTCAGGTGTAAAGACACTCTGGCCAATCGAAGCATTAATTGTTCAGTTAGTTCAAAAATTTCCAGGGAGAAAAGAAAACCAGGACTGGATTGAGATTCAAGGTCCAGATTTTGTGATCCTTGTTCTAGAATATTGATGATTTTGCTACACATTGCCAGGGGATTGGATGACCGCACATGCTAAGATTGGCTTACCATGCATCCTGGGGTTGGCCAACCTGGGTCACTTTACAATAAAGTTCTTTAGAGTCAGTCTCTGTCTCTGGGAATGCAGCTCTTGTGTTGAACACTCATTTTACATTGTCCATGATAATTGCGAGACAGTTGCTCTCCCATGAGGTATCGTTAGTGTATTCCGAGAGCGTTTAAGTTTCAGAAAAGTTCTCCGTGATAAAAATCAAAGAAACAGCCCTCGCAGAAGCAACTGCCAAAAACAAGCTTTCTCTATCTGTATCTGAACGCAAGGCCAAAAGGCTAAATTCATTCATTCCGTCAACCAGTCAATCAATCAGGCAACCAAGCAATCAACCAATTCATCAATCATGCAGTCAGACAGTAAATACAAAATAAATAAAGCATTTGAAGTGCATAATCAAAGGGAATGTTCATAATCTCTCTTTGTTGAATGCATTTCGCTGTTATTTTTTAATTGCAGTGGTGGGATTTGGATTATTTCTCATTAGACACTTAAGTGGAGTCTCTCGCCCCCGTATCCTTTTCAGCCGTCTGTTGTGACATCTCCATTATATTGAGCACCTAATTTTCAGCAATGTTGTTTATTTGCTCCAAACAAAAACAGCTGGATAATATTACTCAGTGACATACTTTATTTTCCTGATGTGTAAACTGATACGATGTTTGTGAAGTGATTCGCGTCACAGCCATAATGCACTCTCAGGAGTAAATGGTACATCAGAGGTGCTGTTTTGTTCAAACAGGAACACAGAATAATGTCGTATTTGGGAACCTCAAAATACCTTTTACAAGCCAAGGGGTAAAAATGAATAATGTACTGCTGGGTTGGGCTATACTTTTGTGCACCTCCCCAATAACGTAAATTTATGCCTTTTGTCTGAGTGTGTTTCAAACATGAAGTTTTACCCTCTTAAACTAATCCACAATGTGAATAAGCATTCATGGACCCTGAGTCAAATTTGCTGGTTGACTGAGATGCGGAAAATCACTTACTCACTTAATTGCTTAGTTATTAATTCACTTACAACCTTAAAGAAATTTTGACTTACGAACTTATTTCGTCAGTTACAACTTATTAAATTATTTACTTACTTAGTCACTTACTTACTTTTTAATTTATTTACTTTCTCATGTGCTTAATTTATTTTTTTATCTGGCTGACTGACTCTAGACAGCTAAGGACCCCACCATGCTGTCTTAGTCCTCTCTCACAAGGCTTGTAATTGTTGAGCATTGTGGCAACGTGGCAGCATTGCAGAGGAGAGCCACTGCAAAAACCATTTAATGGTGCAGGGGGAGTTACATTACTCCTCTGCCCCGGTGACAGAGAGGGGGAGAGAGAGAGAAAGAGAGAGTACGAGAGAGAAAGAGATGGGAAGAGAGAGAGAGAGATCCTCTGTTATCTGACAATAAAGCGAGTGTGTTTGTGCTGGGCTTGTAAAATGGCCATTTAATACGAGGCTGTGCCTTTCAGCCAGCGGAGAGGAACCCTCCAGACTTTGAAGTTGCATTCTGCTATTGTGCAGTTATTCGTTAATGCGCATAGTGTTGACTGCTAGTCATTAGTTTTGCTGTCTGAAGAGGACTTTCTCTTATCTCATTGCGCGCTCAGAAGCCCGCGAACGCATAAAATTCGAGGCCTCAGCTTTTATTTGTGTTTTAAGAGTTTGATGTGCATTTTAGACACACATGCGTGCGCGCAAACATTCCCAGACACACACACGCATACTCGGACACACATAGGACCAGTGTAACTGTGTCCTTTATTGTACACAGATCACTTCTGGTGAGATTTGTAATGAATAAGAGGGTAGGATAAGTATTAATCTTAATGTTCCGGTTATCGAAGTGTTTAATTTTGCTGACATGAATGATGTTCCACTTGACCTTCATCCATAGCTACATGCTACTATCTGGGACATGGAGCTTTACATTCTGAGACTAATCCTCTTTGCGGAGGAGCGCTCCTGACCGAGCTCTGGAGTTCATAAAGGGCTTCATGCTTTTTCTGAATACGAGGTGTGATGAGAGAGGGCAGATGAATAAAACATGTATTTATTCACAGCCTCTGGTCCTGCAGTGCAAAACCCCCAAAAAATGAGGTAATCTCAACTCATATTTTAGTCTTATATTTGCACTTAATTCTTATTTATTTATTTATTTATTTTTGCTCAGTTAGATGAAAAAAAGGCCCTTGTGGAAAGATAGTTTGACTCATTTTGAGATATGCTTGTCAAGCTCACAATAACTTAGAGCGAAACAGTATTTTTTTTTTTGAGAGTAGAAAATAATCATTTTATATCGTAGATATGTTTTACAGCGCAGTTTCGGTGATAGTTTACCTGTCCAACAGAACTCAGTGCTCCTTGAACTGGTAGAGTGACCGTAATGGTCAGGTTTTCCATGGAAAAAAAAAAACCAACAAAAAAAAAGAAAAAGATGCGAAGCGGTAATTTCTTGCGAAATCGCGTATAAATACGCATTTATAAGAGGAAATGTCGGGGCCATTGTGCGTTTATTTCATCAATCATCGCAAGGAGTCGGGGCCCAGTTAAAGCCATTTATTCCAGAAGACTCTCTTCATTCTTCAGGGCACAAAGTACCCCATTCATCTAAGCATACCAGGAAACGCTTGTGCCTGTCAGTCGAATTGGCCACAGTGTTCTGGAATGGTGCCACGTTACTACAGAATTCTGCTATGGAGGCGAATGACTCCACTCGACTCCCCCGGCCGTGATCAGAGATGCTGTAATACTGCTTTCTCACCTCTGGCTTGGCAGTGGACAGTTGAGGCTCAGTTGACTGTAACTGTTAAAAAAGGACGAGTCAGGGTTTATCTGTGGAAAGAAGTGTATCAATTGAAATAAATGGACTACCAGTGCCGGCCTGTATTGGAGTAATCTTTTCCACAACCTGGCCCCGACAATAGCAGAATGGACAGATGTGTAGCACAGCTGGTGGGGGAGGATTACTTTGATGGTGAAAAATTCTGCTCCGTCGTATGGGGAAGTTTTTGTTTATGTAATCTCGGCACAACCCGGTGCACGTTTTGACCTTGCTAAGCTAGCACGACTTTTTAATCTATCCACTCCAGGGAATTGTAGAGAATGAAGCATACGGTGAGGTATTGAAAAGGTCACAAAGGAAGTTTTATGCCTGAAACATTAAGAAGACCCATTTTCAGTGCTTTGTGCGAATATACAGTGAGCATCATGATTCACTGGACCATGACACACGTTTTGTTATTTTGGTCTTCGGCTGAGTGAATCACCGGATCTTAATCCCACATGCATCTTATATGCTGAAGAGGAGGCTGGATTTAAAAAGTCCCCAAACTAGTAGGGGCTGAATTTGGCTGCAGTACAGGCCTAGCAGAGCATCACGGAGAAGATATCCTGCATCTGGTGATGTCTGTGAGTCACTGACCTCATGCAGTCATGGCATCCAGAAGATATGCAACCAAATATAAAAGATGATTACATTATTCCATATTATGTGGAATGCTATGTGGGTTTGCGATTTATAAAAGGTGCTGTTATTTCTAAACTGTTCACCTGATATGGATGGAAACTCCCTTGAATTAAAGTTGACAGTCCTTTCAGACTCAAAGTGCTGGAGTACAGAACCAAAATTAAAAATGCAAAGGCTATTCTCCCAACCGTTGGGCGAATTGTAAGTGTCAGTTTCGCTATTCACCCAACCGTTCTCAGCCAGTGAAATGCGCGGAATATTTTGCAAGCCCCATCTTTCGGTGAAACTTTTTGGTGCTATTTTGATGGTCTCATCTGGAGCGCGGCATCGCGAAGACAGTTTGGGGAATAAAGCTGGATTTATGCTTCTGCGTCGAATCAACGCCGTTGCTACGCAGAGCCTCTGCGGCGACGTGAACCCCCGCCGCAGAGCCTCTGCGTCGCCTGCCGTGCACCTCGAAAATTTTCTAACTGTGCGTCAAAGCGATGCAGACCGCAAGGGCACTGATTGGTCCGACCCGAGCCTAGTGACGTGTGTGATTCAATGTCATTCAAGATTATGACCACGGTGGCTAGTAGTTACCTAGCGCACAGAAAGCTGACGAACCTAGCTTGATGGTTTACTACAGTCGACTGGCTATCGCTAGTTATGTCGTTTTTTATTTTTATCCACGACTATTTGTCGCCTTATGAAAGCGATGCGGTTGCTTATAAAGCTACCGCTAAACCGATAAATGGCCAGTGAAAACAGTTCTCCCTTGAACTGGCTGCGTTTGTTCACTCTTGCTTAAGCAGAAAGCAGCAGCCGCGAAATATGTCGAAGGACATTCCAAACGGCCGTTATTTGAAAACGCTACTCCCTGCTGCCCTTCAGAGTTTTCACAACGAAGGGAAGTGACTTTGCAGGGTGTAGGGATTATTACTAAAAAGGATGGTCCATGATTATTACCCTACGGAATGAAATACAGCCCAGAGCGGAATATCAATGGCTCTGATACAGCCCATAACGTAATGTAAACACTCTACCAACGAGTCTCACGTGATTTTACGACAGGTCCTTTGGAAACCTGAGGCCACCTAGCAGTTTGGCAGTGAATTGCTTCACGGCACAGCACGACGCAAACGACCTCAACGCAGAACTTCGAAAGGTCCACGACGGCGTCGAGGCCACGGTGTTCCCTTTGCGTGGAGTCGACGCAGAACCATAAATCCAGCTTAAGAGCAACCTTCCCCCCGTTCCACTAACAGTTGGGGGAATTAGAGCAACATTCCTTCCAGTGCCACCAACGGTTGGGGGAATTAGAGCAACCTTTATTCCTGTTCCACCAACAGTTGGAGGAATAGCCTCTCCCAATGAGAAAAGTGTCATCGTCTAATGCATAGTGGTGCTCATTGTTTGTAATTATGTGCGCTCATGCTTGCAGTTTGAGTTTCTGGCTCTGTAAACTATGGAAATGAAAGAAGCAGGGAGTCAAGCTGTTCACTCCTGCCTCTTTGGTGTGTATGACCATCAGTGCATTTGTTCAGTGCAAGCATGCATGTTGTGTGCTGGTGTAAGCCAGGTGACTGTCCCTGGACAGATACGATTAGTGTGGAAAGGTCCCCAAGCCCGATTTGAGGTACATCTCTGAAGTGGGTTTTACATCATTCTCACAATGGCGGGTTCCTTGTTGGAAAAATAACATGGTGTGTTGCATGTCTTTGGGGATGTACACTTGCAGAAAACTTTAGAAAAGCAGTTGATATTCATCGCTCACATCAGATATGGATCATTTCCAAAAAAAATTATATGAGCGGTCAAACAAAAGTTTTTGATGTCAGTAAATATTTGAGGTGAGCTGGCACGCAGTCCGAACACAAGCATTAAGAAGACTTCCATCGCTTTGGGTAAAAAGTGTGTTTTCTCTCTACTTGAATATAAATCCCCCCAGCAGTGTGAATTTAACCTGATCCGTACTTGCGTTTACTTTGTTTTTGTTTTTTTCTGTTTTATTAAACAGCTTGAAACTTGTGTACTCACAATAGGATAAAATTCCAACAGTCAAAATTGTTGAGCGTTTTGAAAGGACTTGCTAGTGCGCACTTCAGCGCCTTAACTCATGTTTGAGTAGATAACTCGAGAGATTGCCAGACTCACCTTCGAACGATACAAGAGCCTCCTCTACTATAAATCTAACCTTGAAACCAATCAACAGCCCCAAGCTCATGGGTCCTTACCAGTCAAACACATATATTTTGAAAGAAAATCTTTGCCGCTGCATCATGGTTATTTTGTTGTTAGTTTAAATCAGATTTCCTGAGGTGGGAACTGAAAGTGGCATTCTTATATTGCCTGTATATTCCCGGAATAGTACTTGTGCAGATTGAGGGTGCTTCGGAGAGAGCGACTCTCTGAAAGTCGAGACTGAATCTCATTTTAGCCATGGAAAAACCAGCAAATTCAAAATGTACATTATGATGTTTATCAGATACTTTATTTGGAGCGACTTGTGAAAATTACATGGTAACCTACATGCGGACCTATTAATTCTGAGTGAGAGATTTTTTTACTGACGCAATTGAGGCTTAAGCATCCTGCTCTGCGTTACAATGGCAGCACCTAAGCCTGGATTCAGACCGAAGAGCTTTGAGTTACAGGCCGTTATGCTGTGCTCAAAATACAGACTATTTATGATCACCGGCAATGAGGGAAATGGAGAGGGCTGGCTGGTGCTTTTGGGACCAGTGCTTATTTGAAGTGGTCATGCAGATTTAAGGCTTTCTGTGCCAGAAGAGAGAATGGTTGAGTGGGGGATGGTGAGGTCAGGAAGATGGATGCTTTGCACTAGAGCTGTGAAGGATAATGAATTGAGTCCACTCTCAACTGTTAGGCCATTACAAGGGACTAATGGGTCCCTGCAGAGTATCTGGAGTATTGACCTGCCTGTCAGTCAGCCTCCGCCATCTTTTTAGCATCGGCGGCTCACCCCATGTTTATTCAGTGCCAGTTTATTGGGCGCTTACCTGCAGCATGGTGTCTAGGGGGTCCTCTGATTGGTTATAGATTAAGCCCCACGCCTGGGATCTAAGACTCACAGACCTACTGCTGTGCATTTTCACTGCCGTTTATCAGGCTGATGGGAAATGTTGAGCTCTCACACACACTCTGCCACTCTTGTGAATGGATGCACGTGTGCACACACATGCACACACACACACACACACACACACAGATGCACTTATGCATATACAGTACGCGTACACATATACTAACACATATGCTGACCCATGCCCACACACAGACACTCTCTCACAAACAGGGATGCTCACGCGACACCCATGTAAACGCACATTGCTCTACTTCTATCCTTTTGAGGACATTACTTTGACTTCCATTCAGTATTTGCATGTCTCTGCAATTATTCCCTAATCTTAACCATAGCCAATGCATGTTGATAGTCAAAAACACGTTCTGTTCCTCACTATTCTATAGATCACACACATACCCTATAGGAGAGATGGTGTAATACTTCACACTGGGGTGAGCTTAGTTTAACACCTTATAGGTTGTCATAAGGGGACAGGAGTCTATGGGACTTGTAAACTCTCCATCTTCAAGATCGGGAGTGAGGACTCGTTATGGTACTGAGATATGTGGCCAGTCTAATTAGTTGGTGGCATGGATTTCGGGGTCCATAAATCTCCATCTCGTTTGGGGCATCTCGCCTGGGTTCTCTGAAAGGCGCTCGACTGCCAGCTACTCACACAGAAGGGACGGCCCTTGTATTTTTTTCAGGATAAGGGATGATTACGCCTTGTTTTGCCTGTAGGAGTTCCTCTCCACCACAGCATTTTTTAAGTCCTGGTTCTTTGTCCGAGGACTGGATTTGCCAGGGATGACAAATGACGGATGAGGCTTCCTGGATGCCGTTGCCAAATGAAAAAAAAAAATTACGAGCGAGAGATTTCAGCGCAGCCAATGAAACTGGCGAGCATTAGCATAAAAACACTCTGCCATCTGACAGCACCAGGCGGTTAATATCAATATTAGTAATTTCTGACGCATTACGGCTCTTCGCTGCTAGCGTGCGGAGATGGAAGGGAGAAAACCTGTAGAATTACCACATTTGGCACACCTCGTGGAGAAGAAGAAGCTCACGAACCTGCATTTAAATGTCATCTTGACAGGTTTATGCCCGAGATAAAGTTTAAAGAAACGTTGAAATGAGACCAGATATTACCGCTAAACCCCAGAGGTAAAGTCGATTTCATTATTCCTGTCTGGTTTATCGGTATTTTAAGGAGTAGGTCCAGGGAATTCATTGTAGTTTATGAACTAATATATGCTGTTGTCCTGCTATGATAACTGTGTTTCTGGGCTATTGTAGACTTAAATGGGCATTTACTGTCAGGTAGTGCTGCGTGGCCTTATTTCGAGATATGTGGCTGGTGAAAAGCACTTGTTCATTCCCCATGTTACTAAAAAACATCAAATGATTGGGAGTTTAAACTCAAAGATCAAACAGTTGCCTTGAGTTAGTCTTTAAGATCTTTGACCTTGCTGATTTCATTAAAAAAAAAAAATCATTGCTGCTAACTTATTTGCACATTATTCATCTGACCTCTGATATGGAGATTTGTTTTGTTGTTGAAAATTGGTCGTGTCCCTGAAAATATTGGCTGTTATATGCATTCATGCTTTCAAACTTGAAGACATTCAACCTCAAAAAGAAGGTAAATTCTACAGTTTTATTGAAATAAAACTGTGGATTTAGTTCAAGATAATCCATGGATCATAAAAAATTGTAACTTTATTATGCAGTGTAGCAGTGATTTATTGGCTTTAGCTTATATAAGTGATTGCTGTGTGTGCATGCGTGCGTGTGTGCACGTGTGCCTGCGAACATGCGCAAAAAACTCTGTGCAGTCAACTATCTCCACATTTCGCATTTGAATCAGTTTAACTGAAATATCTGTCTCTAGGCATTGATAGAGACCCCTGCTGCAAACTTCCTATTAAATATCTAGAGCTTTTAATCCATAAGTCCTGTCATGTGTGGTTGAGTGGTATACAGAAGTGAGCTTCATAAATTACTCAAAAACGGCTGAGGGTTCATGAAAGCTCACACATAGCCATTTACTGTGAGAGGCCCCATGTAATCAAGGGCAGTAAAGGTTGTGGGTGCAGTTTTTCATTGTAGGCTGTAATAATGCACAATAGTATTTTAACCACGAAATGTGTTCTCCAGCTCATAACACTTTGTGTTTTACGTCCAGGCCAGTAATGGCATATCCTATACAGGACGAGAGAGAGAGAGAGACTGTGAGTACGAGATAGAAAGAGCAAGAGGAAGAGAGAGAATACTAGTGTAGTAAGGCTGTAAAAAGAAGTTAGAAGGTCAAGATAATAAAGCAGAGTTATTGATTAACAATGTTATTCGTTTTGTCGGCTTATTTGTTCACAGTCAATAAATGTTTGAGCACTGACTACCATGATGATTATCCACATCATTTATATTTGAAATAATATAAGACAGAGCCTTGCCACAAATGAGAGCTGTTTCATCGGCCCGTCCCTGTACATGATTGACATTTATGCGGCCGAATGTGACTCTTTATGTGATCGGTGGCCATCTGGGTCGTGTTTGACGTAGGCGGTCCGTCTCCTAATTGGGCGAGTGCCTCGTGTGGCGGTCTCAAAACGTAAACGACGAAGACTTTGATGCAATTCTCCCCACTCTCGTTAGAGCCCAGAGGGTCCTTTTGCTTTCCTCCACAATGCGATTGATTATTTCCTGCAGGATCAATGCTAATTAAAATGTAAAGGAGCCTTTTAATTGTTCTGTATGAATCACTTTGTCGGTTTCCTATGACCTTGGCTGACTTGCTTTGTAGAGACCCGCGGTAATGAAGAAGGTACATTAAAACAGTCTCTGGCCAGCTGCATAATGAGGTTTGACTGAACCGTGTTGAAATGTTTTGTATTTACATAGATATAGCGTTCACTCACATTCCAAATTTTATTCAGTTCAATTAGATTTTGTTTGGATAGTGCTTTTTATATAGACATTGTCGCAAAACCACTTTACTGTAGGAATACAAAAGGATATTGGAGAAAAAAAAAGAAGAGGCTTGTGCCACACAGAGAGCGAACAACTGAGGTTAAGAAAACTGCCTCGTGGGAAGAAAAATATTCAACCTTTGGTGTGAGAGGAAAAAAAAACTCCCCAATGGAATGAAATCTCAAGAGAAACCCAGCCAAAGAGGGGGAATGTAGGTCAATATATGACCTATGAAAAGTGCTGTAGGGAATCTGGAGGAAAATGGACTATGTTGGTGGTGCCTGTGGCTGCCTGGCCTCCATGATGAGGCACTAGCCTCACCCGGGGACGGAAGGGTTTTATTCGGACCTTTAAATGGATGACATCTCACTGTGACATCTCAGTCACATATTCCATAGGTCGGGCATGCATTTTTTATGTCTGCCTGCCTGCGACTTTACCAGTTAGTGACTGTTACATGGGCATTTGAATGTTGGGTTATGAACATTCTCATTGAGCACTTCCCTCTCTCAAGCCAATGTTTCTTCCTATTTGTTTACATAGTGAGCTTTTCCTTGCCACTGTCCTAGGCTTGCTTTTGAGGGGGTTCAGGCTAGGGTTTTACTGTTAAGCACATTGTGACAAATGTTTTTGAAATGCGCTATACAAATTAAATTTTATTTCATTGATATTTGTGATCTTACACCAGGGTTTTCGTCACATGCTATGGAGCACAGCTCATTGAAATTACCATGAGCGCTCCGGCATAACTCTCCATTGCAAACTTTAGCGGAATGGAGAATACGCTTGTAAAACTATTCTAGCTAACCAAATCGATTATGTAAACATAATGCAACTTTAAATAGTCTCTGTTATTAGAAAACACAATGGCAAAAAGTCACAGTGAGGAAACTGCAAATTGAGGAAAAAAAGAACTTAGCAATATTATGTGCAATATTTTAAAATAATTGTGCAGTTGAAAACACCAATGCCTCACAGCGAGAAGGTACTGCATTTGATTATCGTCTGGGGCCTTTCTGATTGGAGCTTATGTCTTCCCTATTGTTCCCTATCCTGCAAGTTAGAATAAACTGAGTCTGAATTGCCTGTAGGCATGAGACTGAGTGGTGTTTATGCCCTGCAGTGGATTGGCTGCCTGTCAAGGGTGTATTCCGGTCCAGCATTTCACCCACTGCAGGCTGGGACACATTCCAGCCCACCCTCGACCATACAAATAAGTGGGTTTAATAATCGATGGGTGCCTATTGCACTTTTAATTCTCACGTGTCAGAGTTATCTGGGATCATATTACCTACTACAATTATGTGGAGCTCTGGAGATCCATGGTCTCTGTTTGCCATCTGATCTCCGGCAAATCCTTTGTGGGAGGTCAGAGATTTTTAATTAAATGATTAAACAGATGATTACATGGAAGAAAATAATCAAGCTGGATACAGAGGCTGGGAATATATCACAGTTAGCCCAGGAAGAGTTCCAGTATCGAGTTGCGGTCGAAGCCAATATTATTGCTCCATTAAGCATGGCTGACTGACCTTTATTTGCTAAATATCCACGCAATATAAATGGGTTTTGTGAGTACTTGTAAGCTATTGGTTTTGATATTACTAATGAATAATGCAAATAAACACCGGGGTTAGCTATCCAGGTAAAATGCCGAACGATATGTAATGACTGCAATTCATCATTTATTTTCATGATTAAATTCTGTTATGTTTTTGTTGGACCTCCAGCTCAACAAGAGGTGTTTTATTTTTCTTTTTTTGTGTGGTCCAGGCTGGTTTGCCTGCCCTCTCAATTGATTAATACTGTTTACCTTTAATGATTTGACACTGTGGAGGCAAGGCTTGATAGTGTAGCTACTGGCCATGTCTATTGCTGTTCGTCTGGTCCCGAGCCCTCTGAACTACAGTTTCGCGAGGCTCATTCAGTTTCATAAGTGCGTCTGCAGGCTGTTTACTTCAATATATCCCCAATCAATTATCATGCATTGTTAACCAAGCAATCAAATATACTAGATGCCAGTCAATCAGAATTATAGTCACCAGCAAAATAGAGCGGTGAAATCCAATTACATTAGCGGTCTGGGTAAAACTGCCACGGTAATGGGAATTAATCACCATTCACGCTGGAGTGGATCTGTGGTCCACTGTCATTGTTGATGTTGTCTTAAACTCTGTGTTGATGTTTCTGGAATGGCTGCCTTTCATTGGGGACTGGCTGTGAAAACCAAAGAGAGCATTTATGTTTAATTCAGTGCGAGGTCGCAAAGCTGTGTTCATTGGAAGAGCTAGGTGGGCAGAAATTATGAGTACTTAATTGCTATGTATTCAGTAAATACTGATACTACTACTATTCCTATGACGATCAATAATGGTAATAATAATGGTAATATTACCAGTTACGGCAAAACAAATGCTTCTAATGTATGCATTTCGGAAAGTCTTCATTTTAATATTATTGATTGACTCATAAGTAAAAAAAAAAAAAAAAAAAAATTAAATATTTTATTTAATTAAGTCTACTTGATACTTTAGATGGTAAAAAACAAGGCCTCAGGCTGTGCTTGTGTAATTATGGTTTTACTGCAAGCGGCACTCGACCCCACTGGTATTAAGATTGATTTTTATATCTTCAGGGTACTGTGCCCTCTTCTCAGTACTCACCATGGAAACCTTGAAACAAAACTGCATGAATGACCAGTGTGCAGTAACACTTTACAATAAGGTCACACGGACTGACATGAAGCAATGGTGATGCTAACATGAGTTACAGATGTTCAAATATTTTAATCAGTGATGTATACAATACAATACTGTATTATACGTGCATTTTACCAATTAATAAATCATTCATTCATAACTTTTTATGCATAGGTAAATGCAAAATCAGCCATCCATTAAGAATGCAAATTTTATTAGAATATTAATTGGCATTAACTAATGCAGTTGTTCAAATGAATTAATGACGGAATGGCTAACTTTATTGTTGTAAATAGACAACAATTAAATTGTTGTTACGCAATATCACATTAACCTATATTTATTTCATACACCCAAGGACATTTCTTTCATACAGTAAGTTCCAATTATTGACACTTGGGCACCTTACTGAAAGGGGTCAGCTGAGACACCTTTGGCAAGTTATATTAGTGCATAACATCTACTCGGAGTGGCATGCAGTGGTAAATTCTCAGTGAAAATCTGGTATACTCTGAGCCATTAAAAACGCATGGGCGAGGTATGTACTGTATTTGCTGGGGATTGAAGACTCAATCGATTTTTATTGCTTTTCCAGTGAGATATGAGCGAATAAAGAAAAGAGCATGGTATTGTGATCCCAGTCTGTGCCACATGGATGCGCCGAGCACTTCAGTAATAATGAACATTGAGTTATTTTTGATGTGTACAGTGATGGTCGACTTGTTCATCTGGGTGTGTTCAATAGCCAGCAAAAAAGGCATGAGCTCGGATGGCTCAGACCCCTCATCTCACAACCAGTTTGAGTTGCTGTCCGGAATCTGTCACGAGCATGCTGTAACCAAATGAGGCACTCTTAGGGGCCGATCACACCGAACGCGCCTAATCGGCATGGGGCGCCATTTTTGTTAATATTCTCAATGATTAGACGCGTTCTGGATGCTGCTTTTGCGCATTGGGTGCCTCGTGTTTAAGTGCCCCCCGGCACCTCGCTGTTTTTTGGTGTGCTTCATATCAAACACAGTCCTATTTTGAGGCGCCTTGATAAAAAGTCATTGTCAGCCCTTTCCCCGCTGTCCAATCGTCTGGTGATGGTATTCCCCTGCTCAGAGTTTCGCGGACCCAGATTGATCTCCTTTTGTTTTTTACTTGTCTTTCAGTCTCAAAGAGAGTAGAAATGAGTACCCAATGATTATTCATTGTTTTGAAAAAGACCAATTAACACAAAAAAACCTGAAATTCATTTGCTTTTGACTCGTACGTTGAAACAGTTAATTTCAGAATGTTCCGCAAAGATTAGTGACAGGAGCGTTACTTAGCAACACAGAAAAGATGCGTCCAGCGCCTTCTTACAACGTTGGCTTTAAAAAAAACAGGTCAGAGGTGCCTGGCATTTCCACGCCGAAAAAGCACGTTCGGTGTCATTGGCCCCTTAAGCTACAGTAGTCATTCATGCCTGCCATAAGCGGGAACGGTCAGCAACAGGGTTTTCCATTCTCGGACAGACAGCCGACTGATCGTTGACCAGCGACAGTGCAAATGAAGCGCCACTTCCCAGCAGCTGAGACCTGCCAGTAACGTGCCAATGGCTCTTTTTCTCTCTATTGTGTCATATGCCGTGCCATTTTCTTGATGCCGTAGCTTTGTTTTGTTTTTTTTTGTTGGCTCTATGTGACCCATTGAACACACCCAAAAGAACGAGTCAGGCATCACTGTACCTATCAAAAAGCAATAAAAATCTATTGATTCTTCAGTTCTCAGCGAACACAGTACATACCTCACCCGTGCGTTTTTAATGGCTACGAGTATACTCTGGACACAAGTTATGTAGCATGCTCTCTATAATGCTCTCTGCTAATATAAATTCATTTGTTTGTGCACAGATGCAATAACAGAACTCAGTGTGCAGTCGTCGTTGGATCAGACGTTTTTCCAGACCCTTGCCCCGGAACGTTCAAGTACCTGGAGGTTCAGTATGAATGTGTCCCATACAGTAAGTACCATTACTGGCTGCAGTTTAAATCTGTGGTTTACAGTCTTTCTATTACTTGAAAGAGGACACATTGAGATTTTTTTCTCAAGGGCAATTGTGGAGTATTTCTTCCCCCTGAATGCACAGACTCAAGTGCTACATTTTGGTCTGTTTTTTTTTTTTTAATTTCTAATTTAATCTATCTGCCTTTTGAGTAATTATTTGATTGCATGCATTATTTTATGGCATGTGTTTGAAATGGAGCATTAGCCCTCTGATAATGAATGAGATTATTCAAGGGGAAATTGGTTTTTCTTCAGTTCGTCAGCAACGATCACAAGCTGTGAAAACACATTTCGAGGCGTCACGGGTGATGCCTTATGAATGTTCCTGCTGGTTATTTTTATTTTTGAATTTTTACATTTATTGTTTATGTATTTATTTACTTTTCTGAACCATTAATCTATAAGAACCCTTGCTACAGGAATTGTTAGATAGAAAAAGTGTTTGCACCAAGTTCTACATATCTAATGCACATTCTGAACGAATAAACGATGGCATAGTCTAACTATAAATGGAAGGAGTCCATTTCTGTCTGTATGTATGTCTGTCCTTCCTTTTTTTTGACAACTGTTCATCCAATCGACACAACATTTGGTGGGTGCATTGCTGTGGACCCCAAGGAAGTGCAGCGTCGAATGTGAGGTTGCGTGGCTGGGCATTCTCGTGAAATCTCGAGAAAGCTACAAGCAGAAATACTGGAAGCCACAAAATCTTCATGTTCCGAACGAACACATTTTGAATGAGCTCTGCACTAGTCTAACAAAATGATTGAGTCTTCTGTGTGCATTTTGAGGGCCTCAGAGAGACCTTTCCAATACAGCTATTTTGTGAGCACATCTCGGGAGGCATTTTAGAAGGACCCAAACTGTCTGTATAACTTTCAGAAATGATCTGTGAATGGCTCAGAATGTCTAACATTCAATGTTATATCCTACCTTTTTACCGAGTTTTGTAAGCCTATTCCATCCCATTAATTTTCGTGTGCAAAGACCAATCGTTTGTATTCATGTTTTTTTTTTCTTCGGCCGTGCACATTGTGAAGTTGTGTTGCACTTGATCTGTGTCTGTTGGGATTTAAGCACAAATGTCAATCATGCATTTCCCAAGCGTATTCTCTCCAGCATTTTCCGACATGTTTTGTATGCTGAAAAATCCAATGATAGACCCACACATCAACACAATTTTGTATTTTGCCATTGGGAATTGCGCTCCACAGAGAGCCTCATTCAACCTCATTTATATTTTTATGGTAATATTTGCAGAACTTTAGCATGCTAGCACTGTACTGAAGAATACTGCTCGCTTAGGGGGCAAGTGGTGGTTGATTGCATGTCTTGGTTGAAGTGCTGTTATTATTTCCTATAAACTTTCTGAGGTCACTGTGTTGTTATAGCACTCAAATGATTGCTCCACAGCACTGGGAAATGACCTTCCACTGCTAACAAAATAATGATAGGTGCAACAGGCCGTCCGTGTCTGACATCAGTGTTGAGGAATGGGTGCTTTGATGGAGAGAATGTTGGATCTGTCTTGTGTGATATCTTCTTAAAGTTGTTGGCATCCAAGTTCAGTACATTAGAATAAACAGAAAGAGAACAGACAGACATATCATGGACACGGTAAGGTCTTTCCTCATTGGCCCAAACTCGGGACTTCGTCAAAAGTGCTGGCTTATCACAGGAAGTGCAGTGTCTGTGGAGCATTGATTCTCTTGGGGAGTATCTTTGGGAAAGTATGCTGCGGCGATGCAAAAAAAAAAAAAAAAAACGTGTGGAAAATCTGAGATGTGAACGAAATCTCCGTGGAAAAACATTCCCGACAGAGTAACAGGAAAAAGCTGGGGGAAAAATCACAGGATACACACTCTGTGCAATTTATGGTCATCCATTGTCTCGGGCAAACTTGGCATGGAGGGCCATTACTGCGTTAGGATAGCAGAGCACGCAGCCTCTGGGGTAGTGTGCTAACGTCATGGCTTTTGTGCAATCTGTCAGACTCAGCATTGTGTCTTTCTACGTTTCCACGTCGTGTTGGTTTTTTGTTGTTGTTTTTTTTAATCAAAAACAGATGTTTGTCTTGATTTGAAAGTTTATTTAGCTGAGTTTGATGACTGGCTCATTGGGCTGTGCAAAACTGTATTGTGTGCACATATGGGATTTAACCATTTTCGCATCTAAAACGATCAAACACAAAACGAATCGTACTGCTTTTTTACTGCGACTACCAGTATTACAACTACTGAAACTACTACTAGTACTGCTCCTACAGCTGCTAACACTTATACTTCTAATAATAGTAATACTACTACTACTACTAATAATTATAATATAATAATAAGAAGAATAATTGCCTGTGGAATTATTTAACTTTTTGGATTGTGCAATGAATTTACCGATTGGTAAACTTGCACATAGTGAAGCACACTTAGTATGAAAGAGTAGGACTTCGTGGGCAGTTTAAAATGGATGACCATCTATTCCATCCTTCTGAAGGTGAACATACATCATATTACAGTTATTTAGTTGATTCCACCAAGAAGCCTATCCCCCTGGAACACTGTGGGGTTAAAGGCATTGCTGAAGTGTCCAACAGCTACTCTAATTAATTTTGATTTTTTTTTTTTTTTTTTTGGACGGGGTGAGTGCCGTGATCCACCAATTATTTAGGTCTCTGTAAAAACACCCTTGTAAAAACACTGTGCTGTAAACTTACCGCACATGCAGCAGTTTTTTGAAAGCAGGTTCTACTGGTGAAAGCATGACTAATAGTGTGAAGTGAATTATTGCTGCACATTTCAATGTTGTTATGCTTAGTTCCCACTGTCGTGCGCTCCGTTACAAACGCCACGATTGGCCATTTGTAGCTGATCAAGGAACTTCTCTGAAGCTGCCTTCACACTGGACGCAAAATGAATTTTTCGCAGGACAGATTACATTCAAAGTCAATGCAAAGACGTGACACGACAGATTACATTCAAAGTCAATGCAAAGACGTGAATAATTCACGTCTTTGCATTGACTTTGAATGTAATCTGTCCTGCGAAAAATTCATTTCACGTCCAGTGTGACAGCGCCTTAAAATTTCAGGTTTGGATGCGAGGTGATGCGATGATCACGACTGACAATTAATCGTGTTGATCGTAGGAAATTTTTGAACCGTCCAAAACTTTTCTATGATCAACACGATTGCCATGACTGACCTCAAGATCTGATCAGATCTGATACGATCACCACGATTACTCCACTCTTAAGACCACGATTTCAATCGTGCCGCGAACCGTGATATTGGGAACCGAGCATCAGTTGAAGCTCAGTCGCCGTCGTTTGCCCTGTGGGTGTAAAAAGTGCATGAAATTCTTTAATTAGCCAGCTCTTAGCGAGGAAAAAAAGAAATCCTTCAAGTACAGTGGAAGAGGGAGAGGATTACAGCTGCAGTCATTAAGGGAGATAGAATCTCATTAATTGTGCCATGATGGTTAGATTGAGTCAGGAGGGCTGGTAGTGTAATGGACAGAGCGCCAAACTCTTAAGATGGCCGCTCTGGGTTAATGCCCTGATGAGAGCCCTTGAGAATGGTAGTACACATAATCGGCCTCTGGGAAAGTCCATAAAAGAAAATCAGCATGCATCATGGGTAAAAAAAAAAAAGAGAATTATCTGTCACTTTGAGTCATTGTGTCCAGTTGGAAGGATTAATTTAGAGAAGTAGAGGCCCAGGCTTGTGTTCACTAAACTAAGTCTAAATGAGTTTTTTTTTTTTTTTTTTTTTTTAAAGGATAATTTGTGTTTGTCGCTAAGGAACCTGAAGGTTAATTAATTATGTCGCCTGTAGGGTGAATTCTCTGTAAAATTCCCTTTTTATAAATACTGCCTGTTAGTGCTCTCTCTGCTGCTGCTGCACAATAGGCAGAGTGGCTTGCAAAACGACTGTAGACAAGCGGGCTTGACAGGAGCGCTAACCATTGGAAAGGGCTGCTTTAAGAATGTCTGTGAGCGAAACGAGAGCCGTTGTAATGGGTCAGATATGGGCTCGAGGAAGAGCGGGATGCCTCTAAACTGGGGTCTGTGCGCACTGTCACACGGAGGCTGGGAGTGATTTGAGGATGTAATAAGGGAAGCAGTCACCCGTACAGAGGGAGTTCGTCGGCAGAGAGGCTTTGCTCTGGAGCTCACTGACAAGTCCTCTCTTCTTCTACGCTTTCTGTGGATGCTAGAATTCATCTCGTATTCCGCCCGTGAAGCTGGTCTCTTCCCGGAGAGCGTCGCGGCCTGTTCTCGCCATCAAGAGCCCGTCGGCAGATTCCCAGCCGGGGAGTGCTTCCTCAGCTGCAGTATAGCTCTGTGTATGTGCGCATGTGTGTGTACGTGGGGGTGACCAATGACAGCCTGCTGTTTCTGTTAGTGCTGTGTTTCACGGTTTGTGCATGTGTGTGTGTGTGTGTGTGTGTGTGTGGGCAACTGATGACAGTCTGTGTTTCTGTTAGTGTTGCGTTTTACCTTGGTTTTATAAGTTTGCATACGTGTGTGTGTAGGCCTGAGTGTGTGTGTGCGCACGGGGGTTATTAATGACAGTCTGTATTTTTGTTAGTGTTGCATTTTACCTTGGCTGATAAGTTTGCATGTGTGTATAGGCCTGAGTGTGTGCATGGTGGTTACTAATGACAGTCTGTGTTTAAGTTAGTGCCTCATTTTACTTTGTGTGCATGTTTGCATGTGTGTGCGCATGTGTCTTTGTATGGGTGTTTGTGTGTTTGTGCGTGCGTGCGGACGTGGACGGTAGGAAGGTAGTTTGCAAATTTATCTTGTTATTATTTTTGACCAGCAAATTCAAAAGTGAAGTGAAAATAAACCTTATTTTTATTCATTCAGCACATTTTTTGAATGGGTGTGTGAGAATACGCGCACATGCAGATGCGCGTGTACCTGTATCCGCGCATGTTTGTGTGTACGTGCATACACATTTCTGTGTGTGAAATTTCATATGTTGGTGCATGAGTCACGAACTGGATTACAGTTAGGGTATAGTTGTCATATGGCACTGTTTGAGTACTCCCTCAGCAGGGCTTTTATGATGACGTATTATCGCGGCTCAATTTTCCAGGAATGGCTCTGCTCACCCCTGACCTTCACTGCCATCCACTGAGGAGGAGTCACAATGGACCGTTGTCCTTCCTGTTCAGTTTTAAATTCCGCTCTGTGCCATCATGTGTTTTATGCGCGAGGTCTCTCGCCGGCCAACAGCGAGCCCTTCAGAACCGGACCTCAGACGCAGGCCTGATTAATCGAGGGCTGGGCCTGACCCAGCAAATCTGAACCGCTGTTCGCTGAATTGTGAGAACAAGCTTTGAAATGAGAACATTTCTCTGCATGGCTCTAAGCCAGACCTCAGCTCTGAGCAGGGCTGCCTCCTCATCTGGATAGAGCTCTGGGACTCCCCCTATACAACCAATTACAAATATTTTTTCACGTCGTCGCCGTGGGAAGCATCGTTGACCTTGACTGATGTGACTAATTACGGGGATTTTTAAAATCTTTTTTTTTTTTTTTTTTGGACAGTTTTTCAGTCTGATTTTGTGCAGTTTTGTTCATTTCAGCTGAGAATTTTGTGCTGGGGTTGTGTTTATAGATGTGTTTGTGTCAGTGCAGAGCCAGTGTATTAGGAGTCTGGCTGCTGCGTATAAATAGTAATGATGGGTCAGACCCCATCTTGGTTTCTGCCTGTAATGAGCTGGTCTAACTTCACCAGGCTCTACTGGAGAGAGACCGAGGCACTGGAGAGACACTGGACATGGACACTTAGTGCAGGCTAGGACATTAATTACCATCAATCTAATTTCACTAAAGCCTCTGTTTTATTTGTTTTTTATCTTGCTTGCATGAGGATTTCATGTTTTTTGCAGTGAACGTTCAGCACATCATGACCTCATTTTCTGGACTGACCACTACAATTTTATTTATTTAGTTATTTTTGTATTTATTTATTTATTACATGTTCAGTTGAGCATAAGTCCTTACCTTGGACTGTAGTCACTGTAGTGATTTAACCCACACAGCAGCCTGAAATTGTGAAGTGCCGACTGAAGACCCCAGCGCTAAAAGTACTTAACTTACAAAATGTCCATGGCGAGAAAATTGAAAAAATTGACTTTGGTAACTTTGACACTTTGTCCCATCCTTACCTCATGGTATGTGAAAATGTGACCTTAGTACTCTTAGCTCTTGGGATTTTTTTTTATTTTAACCATCATCTCCACAGTCCAAATGATTTGTGCACAGTAGAGTAAATAAAACCATGTTCCTGCAGCTATTTCTGCACATTGTGTGATGACAACATGCGGACCATAATTCGCTTTTGTTATCTTGTGAACTGGGATTACATGTGACCACTTTCAAAAGTTGTGTGACAGTTTTGACCGTTCTGTTCCTGTATCGAAGCAAGTGGTAAGCAGACGACATCCTCTTAATCCCGTTATAGGCCGGGCGCGCGGTTAAACGCTAAAAATAAGGCCTCTAAAAGTGGGCGAGAAACCCTGCCATCTGCAGTTAGGGGATTATTTTCCCCCTCGAAATAGGTGTTCTGGAAATCATTTCTGCCAGCGGAGAGTGATTTTTATGTGATGTCTGTAATTCAGACTCCTTGAAGGTATACACCCTGGGGTTTTTTTTTTTTTTTTCCCAGGCTAATGCTACACTATGCCCAGCCAAACTCCTGCTAGCATAGTAGTCAGTTCATCCATGTTCCTCTTGCGTACCTTCTTCCATAGGCCGCTTGCTTTTCAGATTGAATACACTGATACAGAAGGGTCATGATCAGGACTCTTTGAAATTATGAATACTGGGAGATTAGCATTAGCACTGGGCAGAATCAAACAGAAACACAGGTAGCCAGCACATCACTGTTGTGACAAAGCATTGCTGTTTTATAGTATTTTCAAGGTGAAAATCCCTGAACTCGAAACGTTCCCAGTTTCTAATCAGTTCACACTTCGTTCATTCATTCTCAGACCACGTAGGCCTTGTGAAGCGTGCTGTATCTTAGGAGACATGCAGCAGGTGGCGTGTTGCCTAGGAAGGGTTAAATAAGGGTCGATGGGCCGCAAATCAGTAGGGGGAACAGCCCTTGCAGCAGAATCTAGGGGTCAGCTATTGGATTGGTCCGAAGCGACTCGATAGTGTAAGATGGATTTTTAGTAATAAGCCCTGTTACTGCTTTTTTTTTCTGAGAAAAAAATCGACTTTATTACTCTTTAATCTAAACTGAGTTGACAGTAATAGAGAATACCTGAAGGTGAAACTACAGTGAAAGGATTGATCTCATACCTCTATTTTTGTTTTCGTTTTGAAAACCAATTTGCTAATCACCTAAAGCTAACTTCATAACTCAAAGCAACTTAGCCGTGTATTGGCGGTAGGAATAGGAGGTACTTTATATGTATATCAGCAAATTCGTGAGTAGCAGATTTCTCTCCCTTCCAAAAGATGACCATCTTATCAGAGGATATGATGTGTGACGTAGTTAAAAACTCATTTGAGACGCATCATAAGGCAGCGAAAGTCATTGCCAGCAAAAATGTTTTTATAGCAAATTGAATGCGTAATTGCAGGGGAAGAGCATGATTAGCGCTGTTGTATAAATCAGGGTGTTGGAGGTGAAGTAGGGGATGGGGAAAGTGTTTCGCTAATAGCCTTGCCTGCAATAATAATCGATCAGGCCTCGTTCTCTGGGCCCCGGGCTGTGCCACACTTGTTTGGGTGGTAAACTCCGAGACTGTGGGGTTTAACTGCTGCTCAGCCGCATCTGGGCTCTCGTCTGGCCACCTAAGCTAATGCTCTCTGTGTTTTGCATCGGTAATAAGGCTCAGAAATTAATGAAGGGCTTTTTCATCCCTTATTTATTTTCATTTACACGCTTTCAAAGTGGTAGAGATCAAAGCCCAATTAGAAAATAAAAAGGAAGTTGTTTCAGCCCAATTTCAATAGGGCTATCAGTTTTTTGGTTTTTTTTTGGCACTGGTGTTTCCTTGATGGTCTTGGACAATTGGTTAGCTGTGGTCATCAACTCAAGGCTGCCAATGAAACTTCTGCCAAAGCTGTACATAACCTTCCCTGAAGACACAGTTGTGACCTCCTCTATTTTTAAGCTCAAGCTCTGGAACACTTTGAGTAATTAATAAGGATCCTATTCTCAGTTTTCCATGCTGTTTGAGGTGAAAATGTGTCTCATTCAGCCGTGAATCTCTATCAGGCTCATATGGCCTGAATGACCTCATTTTGTTCAACGTTACCTTGCAGTCACTGTGATAAAATGGAATATTAATTTTTAAATTCATGTCCATGCAGCCAGACCTAACATAGACGTCATGCCTGGATCACTGTTCATTGTGTATTAGTCCTTTTGTGGACCATCTTTTTCATTATTATTTATTTATTTTGGGTAAACCTATTTGAGAAAAATATGAGAGATTTTCATCCCTTTACTACAAATGGCAGACTATATGGTGGTGATTGTTCTGAATTCCCAGTAGTATTGGAAATCCTGCGTCATGTATCTTTCGGGAATATTCTGGAATTCTAAGTGAAAAAATAAAAGTGCTTCTTTGACTACTGCATGGAGCATATATCATTACAAACTGTAATTCTAAATTATATTTAAATACAACACAGTATTGACAAGTCTTGTAATTGCATGTGGAATATTAGGGTTTGCAAACCTCCAATGATTGAGTGTAAAAGCTCAGTATTAAATTACAAATATCAGCCAGGACCTTTGTGTGTTTGTGTGGAGAATACAGCGACTCTGATGCTGACTCTAACTGACTCTGTGGAAGGCATTGTAGACTTTGCCATCTCGCAATGCCCTGTTCATTTTTCATTAAATCTCAAAAGCTCTGTTTGCACCATTATTTTGTTCTGATAACTCTGCCCTGAAGTTAGCCAGGTTAGCACTGTCTTTATTTGTGTGTGGTGTGCCCTGGCCGTGGGCAAGTCAGGCTACATGAATCTCTTTCTGTTTACTATACCTTGGCAGAAGTGTGTTTCATGCTACCTTCAAAATGTTTGCTTTGTGGACTGTGGAATTGTATTGAGGAGAGTAGTGCATTGTGGGAGATCAGTAGAAAAGAGGGCGCTTGAAGCCACTGGAGAAACAGTTCTGCCCAAACATATTAGGCACCCTGGATTTACGAAATGTTAATTTGGTCCTCAATGTTAGTTTTTTGTTTTCTGCATATGTGTGTGTTATATTGTGACAAAAAGAGCGCACATGTTCATTTTAACATAAACAAGTGGTGCCAGGCACAACAAACCCCGCCCCTCGCACATACTTTCACTTACTTGTGCGAAATTCAATCTATTCTCGGTCAGTGGCAATCCCTATACTGAATTTGGGGTGAATCTGCCCATTAGTTTTACCGCTAGAGTGTTAACAAACAAACAAACAAACAAACACAGAAACCAAAAACAACACCCCTTGACCTCACCCTTCGGGTGGGGCGGCGTAATAAATAAATAAATAGATAATAAATCTTGGAGAATTTTTTGTATTTAACTGAAGAGTACTGATGGTATGGCCTCCACGCAGCCCTGTTCCCCACATCATGGAAGTTGTTTGTGAGGTTCAGGCAAGAGAGACTCTCTGTCGGCAGAAACACTGTGGTGAGTTCTCCAAAATGCTTGGGACGACCTATCAGTCGCTCCTCTTAGAATACCGCAGGACAGTGTGCACAAGTGTATTAATTCAATTTTCGTGGATGGGCACATGAAATTTGGATTTTATTTTCTTTTTAATTGTCCCGGGCTCTTTATAGTATTTGTATTGGTTATGTATAAACTTGTTATCTCATTAACTTCTGAAAATTCTGCATCTTCACCTCACAGAATTGCTTTACACGTGCCTGAGATATATTTGCACTGTGCTGTACTAATATGGTGTGGATCTCATTTGCATTTTGTGAAGTGTTCTTTTCTATGTGATAACGAGTTTAAACTGTGAGATGGGACTCAAGGGGAACCAGCTGGAAATAGGTGTATTTCACGCTAAACCAATCAATGCAATCTAAAGTATGGAATTAAAAAATAAATAAATAAAAGAAAAACTTGGAAAACTTGGATAGCATAAAGATGCCCCTGGGAAACTGAAGAAACAGATAAAACAGATTCTTTGTCGGCAATAGCTTTCTTTTTTTTTTTTTTTTTTTTTTTGATAATTTTGATTTTGCAAGAAAGAAATCATTCCACTGGACATTTCGTTGATCCTAAACTTTAAATTTGATTTTAACAAGTGTTGGCATGAAGTTTGGCATACTATTTCATGTCAAGAATACCTTGTGCATATTACTTCATTTTTATACCCAACTAAAACACAATGAATTTATTCGTCAATACTGAAGCTTCCTAAGAATGAAGTTTAAAAATCAGTATCTTAAATACAGATGTTTTGTCTGATTTTATTTAATTTGAGGTATGAGTTAAATATGATTCACGTCAAATAATCAAACACAATCTTCCTCAGTTTTTCTACTTCAAAGTATATTATTTTATCCTATAAAATAATCCAGTTTTTCTGTAATGCAGATTGAAATATTAGTGCCCTGCTCTATGGAATAATGGAGCCAATATTAGCTCATATATTATTTATCATGGTTATAATCAAAGCTGTTAGCTTCAGATTATTGAATTGACTTTTGAATGATCCTTTTTTTCTGGTAGAGATACCAGCAATATTGATTCATATGGCTTCATATACATTTATTTATAATAGCATTAATATTTTATTATTTACAGGCTTCTCCTCCATGGAGGATCTTCAATTTAAATTACATTTTGAATGCCGAACAGGAGATATATTCTCTATTCAATTCTGCTGCATCATTATTGCGTGTCAGCATGTCACTCTTTTCTGGTGTGCCCCCCCAGCACCCCTCCTTTTTTTTTGGCAACAGGCCTGGCCAAGTTTGTAGAAGTTTTTTTTTTTTTTTTGCTCAGGAAATATTGGCATATTTATGCATCAATATTCACTGTAAGCCTCAGTAACTCTGATTAATCCTCTTTTATTGAATGAAGGATTACTCGCGCAGGCAGATGTCCGCTGTGCAGTTTGCGGCGAGCTTGATTTAGGTGGGGTGGTGGAGCCTTCGCTGAAGTTTTTTTTTTTTGTATGGGCGACTGTAGCTGATGTCGTTGAATAATACAGACAGCGGATGATGGAGGAGACGAGCTTGTATGTCCCCTGTGTCGCTTCTTTAATCACAAGTTACTTCCCTGCCAACTTTCTTTGCTTCTTTTATTTTTTCCAGAACAGTAAAACTTTAATTACAGTGCTCTGTACTTCTCTTGTACCCAGAACATGGCTTGTCTATATACTCCTTTGATTATTTTGTGAAATACACCAGTTCAGCATTTTGTCGGTCCATCCCATCAGTATGGAAATAAAAGTCACAAGATGGATCATGCAAATGACGACTCTGCTTTTATTGTTCTGTCCTTTGCTGGTCTTTTTTTTTTACATGCAAGTGTAGCGCTTGGAGTTTCAAATTTATATGCAAATTCCATTGGTCATATAACGGGCCGACTAGGTTCGGCACGGCTTCATCCATAGTGCGCCTGCATTCGCTGTGCATATAAAGTGTTGCTTAGCTTCGAGTGAACCATTGGCTCTTCATGAATGCCTCAGAGAGATGAGGCTCACTTTTGAAGCCCCTGTGTGAACTCTTGTGGTGTTTATGCTCTTATACTGCATAAATTGTGAAAGCTGGTTTATTTTTTATCAAATATTCTTACTTGAGTGATGCCTATTGAAACATTGTACTCATGACTCTCTTATACTGACTGGTGGTCCAATCATTAATAAATCTTCCAATCCATCCAATGCCGTAGAGAAAAAACTTGACTGCACAAAGCCCCCTTTCTCATGGTAAGTTGGCTTTAACATCCGGTCATGGTAAAACAAAGCATGTAATGCTTTAACCAATTTGGAAGCGTATGATTTATGTGCCAAAATGGATTGTTCCCGAGTGTGCTGTTGGCTGTGAAAACCAAACAGACCTCGCAGAAATATGTTTGGGTTTTTTTTTTTTAATTCTCTCTAAAACCATTGTTTTCCTAATATTTATGGATAAATATTTGAGTTTTTTGATCATCACATGTCCTGATTTTGATCGTCTTGCTTATATCCTGAAAGCTTTCACTTCCTTGTATGTCCTTATTTGGAAAAAAGTGCCCTATAGCAACGTTTTTTTTTTTTTTTTTTTTTTAGATTATTTATTTATGAACAGGGGTGTCTACTATGTTTACTATGCATTTTGCCCATTGGTTTTGCCAGGAATGGAAGCTAGCACCTATATGACCATGGTAGAATGCTCCAAGAATAGAGAGCCTGTGGTCTAGCTTTTTTCTCTACATCATTGAATCCATCCATCTATCGCTTTATCCATTCTTTCATTCATTGTACTGTTCACTCTTCATGATCATGTTCCCAAATTGACTCTTGTCCTCTGAAATATGTTTATGTGTGTAGTGTAATTGGCATAAAATGCATTTCTCTGGCATGAAATGTATGTGTTCAATTTTCCTTTGGCCGAGATTCAGAGAATACAGCAGAAGTTTTGCTAGTCTGTGCCAGTGAGCTTTTCTAGTATTTGTTGGATCAGCATCAATTAAACAAATCAAGCAGTGCTGCAGGGAATTGTTTCATTTGCATTGTTTTCTCTCCAGGATGTGATGGCAGATTCTTCTCACTGCATCAACTTTCTCTCCAAAAAAATGAATAAATTAATTAACCCTTAGAGCGCTGAATAAATTTTCAAGGAATTAAAAATTTAATTATCCTGAGCAGTTGAAAATCTATCATGTGGCAACTTGGTTAAAAACATGTTGCCACGTGATAGATTTTCAACAGCATCTGATTTTGATATCTTACGTCATTGGGTTACTATAGTTGCCTGTCGCGCTCTAAGGGTTAATAACAGACTTACGTCACCCGGAGCTGATGTATTACTGAGCCGTATCTGCTGAGTATGTTGGGTAAAAGTGCTTGACATCGACCACGTCATTAATCTACTCTCTTTTCTCTTTCCTCTTCCTATCTCTCCACAATGCCTATAATAGAAGTGGAACAAAAAGGTAACTAAATGCCTTTCAAATTATGCCTTGCTTTTTATTCGTGGTTGCTTTATGCTTTATCCGATAATAATGGAGCTCCTTTTTACTTCTGTCAGACCATTTGTTTTTATAACGTCCGCTTTTTTTCTTTCTGCTTGTACTGCTGAGTCTGCACTGTTCACTTTTTTGTTGAAACTTAAGTTCATTAAGGCCCCTGAGGTCGAACCTTAACTAAGGTGGAAAGTCAGAAAGTGGAAGTCCTGCCTTGTATTTATTTCAACTGTGAGGGCAGCCAGCTATTTTCTATCCTTTGGCTGCAGATTTGAGCTAATTACACTGTAAACCCTGATAATGTGGTTTAACTCAAATGTTTTTTGGAAACTGATTACCTCAAAGAAATTGTGTAGGCCAACTTAATTTCATTGTGTGCAAGAAACCTAAAGAAAATAAGGTAAAGTTATTACCTCCACCCAACAAAGTTGGAGGAGGTTATGTGATCATTACCGTTTGGCTGTTGGTTTGTTTGTAAGCAGGATTGCACAAAACATTCTGGATGGATTTTCCTCAAATTTAGTGGAATGATTAAGTATTGTTCAAGGAAGAGGTGAGTGGATTTTGGGAGGTCAAGGTCAAAGGTCAAGGTCAAGGGCATGCAAAAGGTCAAAAACATATTTGCATGAAGACTACAGGACTGCATAAACACAGGGGTTGCTAACTAATACTGGCAAAAATAACATTGAGCACATTGGCGGAGGGACTTGCGCTCTCTGATCGCTCTAGTTTTTTATGTGTTTTAAGTGCTGTGAACACAAGATCATTAAGTTGGCATACTCAATTTTTTTGAGGTATTCGGTTTCCAGAAAACATTTGATTCACCACACTTGTCCAGGACTTACAGTGTGCCAAATCCAGGTGACTTTTACAAAATACTGGGAAGGAATTTTAATTTCCGCATCTGGATTTCCCACCTATAAACGCTTGCTTGATTTGCCCTTAACATTATGTAAATAACCCACCCACGTGACAACATCAACGAATACAGTGCTCTTATTAAGAATGAGAAAGAAACATGGTGTCTTCGCTATGCTTGCGTAACGTCTGCCTCATTCGCGCTGACGCTTTTCAGCGAAACAGCTGTCTGCTTTCGCTTTGTGCGCATCGCGCTGCCTCCAGCAATCGAGCGCATATGTTCTCACACAAACGCTTCAAGTGTCAATTCCCTAATCAATTTGGCAATTGCTAGTCATTGCAGTTGAGGCACTTTTTAAGTGTAAATGTAAATGTTATAAATGCACATAATTCATGCTAATTATCATAAATATTTCTCAATAGGTAGTGAGCAAACAGACAGCTTTAATTTGAGGGTGTTTACATTCATATTGAGTAATCCCTGGAGGATTTGCTGCCCATAAAGATAGCCTCATTGTGTAAATACTTGTTTACTTCACTGTTGGTTCCATATGACAAATCTAGCAACCAAAAAAGAAAAGGGAAGATATTTATTAATACTAAAAGTGTGTCTTTTTTGTGAATATCGGCTTTGAAACTAAAAATGAGGCTACATTTGACTCCTCCAGTAGCCCGTCCAATGAGCAGACAGCATTATGAGTGACATCATATCCTCAGTGATGGTGACAACTTTCTGGCACTCCCTGTCAAAGGCAGACCAGAGGGCTCATACAGTATATTCTGTCCAATCAGCACTGCACTTCACACAGACATAGCCCCCCTCGATGGCACGAAATACAAAGGTCTTACTATGTCCCAAGCCCTACTCATCATGTCAGTTACACTCGCGATGTTGCCGTTACTCTGGCAGCCCCTGTCATTTCGCTAAGTGATATACCACGCGGCAAAACTGTCTCGCCGAAAAAAGCCATTAACATTTATAATTTCCACCCTCCCCTCCCCTCCCTCCCTGTTTCCCTGCAGAAAAAAAATATCCCCAGCTATAATATTTTTTTCTTCTTGCTAATAACCTTTTCTGTCACTTTCTCCTTTGCCCATTTCTGAATTCATTTCTTAAATGTCTCTGCAAATCGCCTGCCATTAAAACGCGATTGCTCAGCTGATGGCTTTTCATAAATGTGCGAGGCTCCAGCTCCGGCTGCTCCTTCAGCTGAGGATCTGCTCCGCCATTCTGTCAACGGCAAATAATTGTCGGCCTGCTCTCTGTGTGTGTACGTGTGTGTGTGTATTTGTGTGTGTGTGCGTCCGTGTGTGGCTTTGTGTGTGTATTTGTGTTTGTGTGTGGTGGACACGCTCATAATGAAATGGTTACAGGATACTAGTCTTTCCTTCCCATACAGAATATCACCTCCTCGTTTTTTTTTTTTTTTTTAACTGTATCATAAATTGGAAGGAGATGAAAGCCTCATTTCCTCTGTAATGTTCTGCTGTCGGGGTGGGGAAGTGTCCTCTCACCTGATTCGCGGAGGAAGACCTCGGAGGAAGATGCCGAGCCATTATCATCAAGCCGCGTTCCTGCTAGTCGTCTAGATTTGCATTGTCGCACCCTTGGACTCTACAACTATCTGTTTCATGGCCAAAGAAAGACTATATGTCATTATACGGCTGACCATTGACCAAAATGGATTTGCATGGTCGTCTTTATTACTTCTTTCTCTAAACTTTTCATCATTTGGTTTTACAGCAATAGTTATCTGTTCATTTAAGAAGTTTATTTACTAAGGCCTTCATTGTTTTTCACCCATGAATTGAAATTCCATAGAAAAGGCCATTTCAAGCAATTAGCGGCAGTAGAATTCTTATTTGTATTCTTTGTAAATATTGACTTTCTTTCCATTCATATCAGTGAATATATTCTCTTTTTCTGCGTTTATTCATTTGTCAGAAGATGCCACCATTGAATAAGGGCTTGCAAGGCATCATGCCATGAAGTTAATATTTTCCCAAACAGTCATAAACCAGGGAGAAAAGCTTATTCGTAATTGAAACCCAATAACGAGGGCCTAAATGAACTGAAATTATTCGTCAGGGATGACTTCCCAACACGAAGGAATTATGCATAGCTTACTACTCCCATGGAGTGGTTATAATTTGCATCAAAAACATTGGTTTACTTGCTTGCTCGCTGATGTATGACTGCCAACAAGAAAACTAAAGGAATGCAATGGAGATTTGCTGCGCTTGAAATATTGTTGAGATATACTCACTGATGTTAGTGAATTGTGTGAGGCTTAAGGATTGGTGTGGTAGGGTGGGAGGTCATGCAAACGCGTGGTTTACGATTGTTGATAAATGAGGAGAATTTTAGGAAAGAATTCAATGAACAGATAACCGCTTTACTTATAGATTTGTATCATTCCTGTTTAGTAAATCTCTTTCTCTCTGTGTCTTTCTCTGTCGCACTCTTTCACTGTTTTCTTGCTCCCTCTATCTGTTACCTCTCACCTTGTTACTCCATTTTGTATCTTCTGTCTCTCTCTCTCTCGTTCTCTCTGTCTTTCATCCTGACTCCCAGTATTCCTGTGCCCGGGCCTGTTGAGGGGAGTGTACCAGAGTGAGCACCTCTTCGAGTCGGATCACCAGTCTGGGGCCTGGTGTAAAGATCCTCTTCAAGCCTCAGACAAGATCTACTACATGCCGTGGACACCATACAGGACAGACACGCTAACAGAGTACTCGTCCAAAGAAGACTTCATCGCTGGGAGGCCCACCACCACCTACAAACTGCCCAATCGGGTGGACGGGACGGGCTTTGTGGTGTATGACGGGGCACTCTTCTACAACAAGGAGCGCACACGCAACATCGTTAAGTTCGACCTTCGCACTCGCATCAAGAGCGGCGAGGCCATCATCGCCAGCGCCAACTATCACGACACCTCGCCCTACCGCTGGGGCGGCAAGTCGGACATCGACCTGGCGGTGGACGAGAACGGGCTCTGGGTCATCTACGCCACCGAGCAGAACAACGGGAAGATCGTCATCAGCAAGCTCAACCCCTACACACTTCGGTTAGCAGGGACTTGGGAAACGGCCTACGACAAGAGATCCGCCTCAACGCCTTCATGATCTGCGGCGTCCTCTACGTCGTCAAGTCGGTCTACGAGGATGATGACAACGAGGCCACGGGAAATAAGATTGACTATATCTACAACACAGGACCTCAGCAAAGATGGCTTCCTGGACATTCCCTTCCCCAACTCCTACCAGTACATTGCTGCTGTGGATTATAATCCCAGAGACAATCTTCTTTATGTGTGGAACAACTACCATGTGGTGAAGTACTCTCTGGATTTTGGTGTGCTGGACAATAGGCCAGGTAGGTGTTTATCAGTTCTTTTCAAAATGTCAGTTTGCTATTCAAATGTGAGATGTCTTCTTGAAATGGGGTGTGAAATTGAGTGTTTCTTCTCTATGAATATTAATGTGTATACTTCATATTATATAAAGTCAGGCTGAAGGGAAAATTTGTTTGTGTGCCAGTTTATACATTAATACATTTATACTTTTGAATTATACATTAATTCATAACTGATGAAAGTTGAAAATCAGCATCTTGCAAAATATTCTGGATGGATATGACTGGGTATTGGATGTTGTTCAAGGTGTAACTCAGTTATTCAGTTAATACATTTGGCTTTAAAAAAGAAAATGAACTGCTGACTCTTGTGCAGAATTGTTGCGACAGCAGAATTATAATTATTTTAACCATTTATGAAGCGCTGCCATGTGGAACCTTTCTCAAAGCAAACTCGCGGCTAATTCATGTGTTTCTTAATTACGACCGCATGTTAACTGAATAGGTTGTTTCCCCTTGATATTCTGAATCGTAGTCAGATTAATCACTGATAGAAATCATGAGTGAGACAGGGTTGAAATTTTAATCTTTTTTCAGCCTATTTGTCAGACCAAAAGTATGAAGGCACCTCTGTATTCTGGCATAATTTTACATCACGGTTGTACTTTGGAGCAACTATCTTGCATTGTGTTTTGGTTGAATGTAGTTGACAATGTATGTTTCGAGCTTTCTATTTGATATTTCTCAATGAAATTTAATATATGGATGCATGTTATTTTGTGGATGTGCCACTTCATACGTCTGTCAGTCTTCCTGTTCATCTGTCTATCCATCCGTCCACCGTGATTTGTTTCCAGACCTGACATCAGCTATCCCGTAGTGAGAGATCTAAATATTTCATGTTTGTTTTGTCTGCATTCCAGAGATCAATTTTTGGAAAATCCTTACCACTACTTGCTGTATTCCATGGCATAATACTATGACATCCATTCAATTACATGTTTCACGAAGGCAAAATATTAAAGAGATAATGTTCTCTATCCCCATGTACCATGATCACATAAGCTGGAGAGACAGCTCACGTAAAAGGGAGAGGTAATTTATCAGAGGAGATAGCAATTAGCTTGGCCCATCCTGGAGATGAAAAGTGAGTTCTTCTGAGCACAAAGCTATTTGCTGGGAGTAGTTGCTTAAAGAATGGCTGTGTAGTGAGCCATGCTTTTTTGAAATGGTAGCATATTAGCTTAAGCTTATTCCATAAATTTTAAGCTGCCCCAGAAGATATTATCTGGGGGATACTCATTCAACTTTGTTTTTTACTGACCACCGAAGGAAAAATGGACTTTTTGGTCCTTGGAGGGTTCCATCTAACCTCCATTCAATGTACTGACCCCCACTGCGCTATTACAAAGAGGTTTCTGACAAGGAAGGCAAAAAAATAATGCTTTGTCCCTGTTAATGAATTCTGCGTAATAAATTCAAGGCTTGGGAACTTCTATCCTTTATAGCTGAAGATGGTCCTGATTTTTCTACAAGACAATAACCAGGCCTCCATAATTATGTTGATTTATGGACTCAATGAATACTGGTGACTATGTGTTTGAGATAATCAGCAGTTTTCCATTAACACTTAGACTATTCACTATGAATCATTCTTGATTGTTGGTTTCTGAATTCTGTTGATGATCTAGCAATTAAGTAAATGAATGTGAGGGAAAGGCATTCTGGGTAGTGTAGTCTGTTTATTCAGTGTGTTTAGATATGTGCCTATAATGTAAGCACGGTTTACGTAACCAGGAGAGGTGACGTGTAAGAAGTCTACTGCGCTGATGTCGCTCATCTGTTTCTGAAGGCAAGAAACACACACATCTGCCTTAGCAATGGAGTGTAGGATATGAGCAATGGACCAAGGTCCCGTTACGCTGTTACCAGATGTGTCTTTATTCAGCTACTAATGAAGTACCGGATGCCTCAAGTCCCAAAGTGTAGGATCAGGATGGAGCCATTAGTCTTTCGAATTGTGGGAGAGCTTGAATGAGAGGGCAAGAACACTCATCAGGTTTTGTGCTTTCTTAGCAAATGCTACCAAAATTGACTATTCACCCATCAGTTATTTCAATATACACCTCGGTAAATCAATACCTATCTCTTCCTAAATATAAAAATGCAACTTATCAGAAATTACAATATTTTGCTTTGATGATATTGATTTATACATGCGTTGTTAACATTTGTATCAAAAGGTGCACAAAAATGTTTTTAGATTGTGGGAATGCATTTTTTTCTTTTGATTTTTTGAAGCCTCTCAGAAAAAAACAGGGTATCTGTTTGGGATGTTGGTTGTTTATGGGCCAATAGGTTGAGGTCAGACATAATTTCTGTTCTCTCACAGACACCAAATCCTGGACATTAACGTTAGGATGTACAGGGGGTGGTCAACTTATCGGAAATAATGCCATAAATACTAGCTTTGTGAAGCTCACAATGGACTGTTTATAGCTGCAGTTCTGTCCCTGTGTACATCTGTTCCTGTCAGAGCGCTTTGACTTGTGTCCATGGTTTTTTTTGTGTGTGTGTGTTTTGTGTTTGGCATGTGTTGTCATCATTTTTGAAACAGTTGCCCTGGCCACCATAAATAATTCTGCTGTTTTTCTGACCAACCGACCTACCTACAGTTTGTGCACCAACAATTCGACCCCTTTGGAACTGTGTCAGCATCCTCATTTTGTTTTTGAGATTAGCTTAGCGGAGTGCTGCTATTTAGACCACCTTTCAGCAGACACATGCTGCTAATTAGTCATCAAATTAATAGGAATGACATGTGTTGATGCTGTCTCAATTGTTGTGCTCTGGAGATTGCAAATTCATTGCCAATTTTAGACTTCCAACATTTTGTCCACCCACTTTTGGTCTCTGTAGTCCATAAAATAGGAGTAGTGACAGCATGATTGCCCTTTGTTCCCTTTGAATTTTTTCTCCATTAATTTGTTATTTTCCCTCGTCTGGTTATTTTGATCGAACAGCCTTGAAACAATGGACTGATTTCACACATTCTGGGTTACCACAAAACTCAACCGCACGTCATTTAAATGTCATGAACACAGGGGCCTATAGAGCACATTCCATTCATTCGATGCCATTAGTGTCTCAAGGAAACTATTCATGTATGGCCTCATCTTAAATTCCTGCGGTTTTGAATTCGGAAAAACCGATGTGTGAATTTAATTAAATAGCACTTCCATTCACTGAGTCCTCTAAGCCTTGGAAATGTTTCGAAACTAAGTGCAAATCCAGATATACAGTGAAATGGTTCATATTTTCCCATCTTTGTAGTTAACTTCCTTATATTGACTGAATTCATCATTGAACAGGGGCTGTTTAATGTTATTATTTATTTTATTATTATTATTTTTGTAAAATTGGCATGTCTAATCTTGAGTGTCCAATCAGCGAACTGCATACAACCTGTCATCCACCACCTTTCTTCTCTCTAAGTCAAAAACCTTGCAAGGGCAGAGGAGACCTAAATACGCGCTTGTTCATAATGCAGCCGCCAAGCGCCCGTGTGGTTAGCAGAAGTGCTTGAGTAACGAACTGCGCTAGTAGCCATATTCTGTCGTCAATTTCTGCTTTGACTTCATTCCCATTGTCCCCTGAATATGTTGTGTGAGTTCATAGCATGGCAGCACACTCGCAGTGCTTCATATATTTTATGTTTAATGTGGATTTAAGACTCGTTTTAACCTGTTCACTTTCAAATTCTTTCTTGTGCAAGCTTGCCGGCTAACTTTAGCCCTCAATTTCATTGCATTTTGAGAGGCAGCTCTAATTACCTAAAGACTTCCTTTTTCCTCAATTTCCCTAAGTGGGCAGGTTGATTGTGTGAATTTTTTTTTCTTTCAATTTTGCATTTTAATAATCTTGTTGAGAATGCAGAATGGCCTCAAATTATGCCTAAATGGCTAAAGTGAGCTGAGACTGACTTCTTTGTTAGCCTATAACTCAAAATTACACATTAGGCTACATAATAATGTACTCAGTGAACTCATTTGACACCATTTTCTCATTATTTGTGATGAATTCAGGGCTCAAAAAGTAATGTGAGATGCCTCCAATCTAAATTTTATGCAATTCTTGGCTCTTACTGTATCCGGGGCACTGCTTGGGAAACTGACTCACAATGTTTTAGTCTCAGAAAGGAGATTTCAAGACCCTCTCAGATCCCTCTCAGAAGAGCACTTGCTGTAACAGTGATAGCTGCCACACCGATATGCCTGCTGTGATATTAATCAAATTGTCAGTGGGCATTTTACCTTTTTCATTTTTTTTTTTTTTGGCATACTTTGCCAGTTTGAGCCACAGTCTTCAATTTAGGCCCTCTTCACAGTGTTGGGATGAGTTCTCATGAAGTATTGGTCATGTCCAGACAAGTGAGTGGTACTACAGTACTATTGCAGGGCTTGCAGTGTGGAGGACCAGGCCTTGTTCAGGAGGTTAGCGTTAGCGCTGGTGTGCTAAAGAGTGAAAACGATGCCTATGTATTGTGGATTTGGGGAGCTGTCAAGCTTTTCAATACCCCAGAGAGACACATTTTGAAACTGAAAAAAAAAGAAAAAAAATTGCTGATGTCGTAAAAGCAGTTCATAGGCTTTGCACAAAAAAGGTTTGTAATGTTCATGTAACATTCTGATGAGATGGCTAATGTTGTTCACCTTGTTTATTTAATGATTCAGAAAACACTGAAATTTAGTGTTAATTTAACTCTATGAGAGTTCATTTTAGTCTTAAGGAATTGATTTAACAGGGATTTTTACAGTGCATTTAGGATGACTGGACACAAGAAGGCAAAAAAAAAAAAAATACTAAAACAGCTGGAATGTGTGTACAGGAAGCCATAATTCACCTGTCAGGACTGTACATTATTTAGTGCCTCACAGTGTATATATTGAATGGTTGGGACTTCTTCAAGCATAAGACCAGCAATCACTGCAAATTCTGGCAAATGAACTCAGTCTAGAAACCTCCAGTAACAAGCACAGGGATAATAAAGACAAAGGACAAATTGCCGGCTTGTCGATGCCCTAAAATGGCCTTGTGTGCCTTTTTTAATGTTAATTTTGCTCCCTAAAGATCAGAGTTCTGCACTGGTATCGATGTAACTCCCTTTGCCTTGATGTTGTCATTTTTCTTAGTAGAACTGCATTGATTATTTAATCTAAAGAGAAATTATTTGTTGTGCTCAAAAGGCAACTTGTGGGATGAATTTATCCATTGCCTTGTCCTCAGATAGGCCGAAGGTCTAGAGCTAGAAAGATGGTGTGTCTAGTAAATACATGGAAGCCTTGTATCATTTTGTGATGATTTTTTTTTTTTTTTTGAACAAGCGTTATCTAGTCGATGATTAGCGTTCTCTGATAATATTTGATCAATATCACAGTGTGCGCGTAGAGCACAATGTATTCTGTGCCAGGAATTGGAAACAGGAAAGCATGGATAAATCTGTAGCATAAATCTGTTTACAGATAATGTTGTGTTAGTATCTGCTGAAACAGAAATCACTGAGCTGGCAATTAGATCCATGCACATGCCGTCATAATGATTTTCTGAACTGTGTGGCTCAGAGGTTGGCTTATCTCTCAGGCTTGCTGTTAGAACGGCCATGGAGTGGGGCACAAGCCTCCGGAAAAGGTAGTTAGTGTCCTGACGTGCTTTATACTTGGACCGGCAGAGTATATCTACTTGCCATGTTTTCAAGATCAGTGGAGGAGCAGCATGTCTGCAATTACTGTGTTTTGACGATTACCATATGAGCGGCGAATGTGTGGTTGCGATATTTCAAATATCAGTGTATGAGCACTGCATTTGTGGTCGCCGTGTAATGATGATCAGTGTATGAGCAGTGTATGCTTGGTTGACATAGTTTAAAGATCAGAACACGAGCAGTGTTTGTGTGTTGAGCAAGTTTTAGAGATCAGTGTACGAGAATCCTGTTTGATTACGATATCTTCAAGATAAGTGTACATTTAGTGCGTGTGGTTGCCGTATTCTAAAGATCAGTTTATTACCAGGGTATGCGTGGCTGTCATAAATATCAGTAGATGAGCAGTGGTGGTGTGGTTGCCATGGTACCGCGATCAGTGTGTGAGCAGCGTTTGTGTGTTGGAAGGACTCAACATTGTCTGATCTCCGTGGTGCCACCGTAGCCGTGCCACATATTGCCATCTGCCCGGGGCGGTGCACAGCTGATTGGCATGACGCGCCAGCAGCCCGCGGACACTGAACTCCGTAATCAATTCAGATTGCGTGTAACACAAAAAATGACCGGAGTCTGTCAACAGGACTAGAGATTTTCTTATTGGCTCAAGATTATGGGATGCTGCTCGGTGGATTACTCCAGGTGGGCATTCCAGAGGTCAGGAAGTAAAAGTCCAACCATGTTTTACTTCCTGTCATGAGCTCAGGCAGCTGATTACCCTAATGAGTTCAACCTCTGGGCTGAAGGGTTGCTGCAGTTATTTGATCCAGGTGGAAGGACTTTTAATTTCTGGAGCTTGATTGCCCACCCCTGCTCCAGGGGTTTGGTATCTCCAGAGGCGAGGCATCTCCAGGGACATGGAACCGAGACGTTGCTCCCGAAGGCTTTGATGGGGATTCACTTCCTCGTAAATCGTAATTAGGCTAGCAGCACTTGGGCGTTTCTCTGGTTGTCCAGGTTGATGACTCACAAATCCACGCCCCTGAGGATGCCACATCCCCAGCGCAATGCGTCACAAATCCACACCCCTAGAGATGCCACTTCCCTGAAGATGCCACGCCCCTGGAGAGGCACACCCCTGGCAATACCATGCTCCCGGTTTTTGCATCGAGCAGCACTTGATTTTTTGCTGCGTATGTGTTTCAATAAACAGCATGGTGTTCCTGGGAAATGCAGTCAATAAAGCTATTTGGGATTGTCCGGATAGTTCCAGCCATCCAAGAGAAACCTAGCTCATGCTCTGTCCAATTCTTTTGATTTTCTATACAATCTCTAGAATGAAAAAAAAAATGACTAATTTCAAACCTCTCCATGTGTTTGCGGTTGCTATGCAACACATTCCATGTGCTTGTCGAGACAGTGATATACTATAATTTTGTGTGCTGATAAAAGCTACCTAAAATATAACATAATGATTTAAAAAATTCTCACAATAGCTTCTTCAGCACTTTTGGTCTTGCACGTCTTTTCAGTTGTGAAAAGCAATAGTCTCTCGCAGAAATATATTCAAGATTAATTTTAAATCGCCTTTGCAGTGGAATGCCTCCCGGAGATGGTGCCAGCACTGCATCTCAGTGTGGTATGTATGAATTGTAAGGCAGATGTGCGGCTGACACCAGTTTTGACCTTGGCTCAAATCCAGCCGAGAATCCAATATGTGAGAGTGGACACAGAGCAGAGCTTTACTGGCTGGCATTGCAAATGCCTCTGTATTAGGACGAGAAATTCCTCACATTTCATTGGCCCCATTTATTGGCCGCAGTCACGCCAAGTGCGAGCGCAGACGTGGTAAAACAATGTTGACATTTTTCCGCGGGTCAAGCCTGCCTTGACCTCTTCCTGCACCATCCCTTACAAAGCAAGCCTCATTCAACAGCTGGATATCTCAGTGAATAGCTGAATTATCTGGAACACATTATCCACACATTATCAAACGTGCTTATTCCTAGTCAGGGTCAGGGGTGGGCAGCAGCCTATCCCAGCATCCAATGGGCAAAACGCAGGGACACACCTCAGACAGCCTGCTGATCCATCGCTGGGCACACACACCAGTCAGTCACACACTCCCACCTACGATAAATTTAGAGTCTCCAATTAGCGTAATATGCATGTTGTTGAACTGCAGGAGGAAATCGGAGTACCCAAAGGAGTCCCATCAGGGAGAACAGGCAAACTCTGCCCAGGAAGGCCTCAGGCCATATCCAAACCTGCTTAATGTGACTGTGCTAAGCCGAACATGTGCCACCGTAAATTAAGTTAAATTAAATTAACACCCGCAGAATGGCAGATCTCCTGAACCCTGGTCTGATAGCCCTCTTTTCGGGTGACACGGGGATGTGAGGGTTAATGAATTCTTGGCTTAGAGTCCTGTCCTCTGTCTTTAAGCCCCCAGTTTGCAAGACCCGTTGAACATGATGTATTAGCTGAGGTATGTCAAAGACATCCAAGAGCGCAGAGGAAATGGACCAAAACATCAAATTTTATTTCAGCTCCAAAGTCAGCACAGGTACACGGTGTGAGTGGAAAGGTCAACTGTAACCACCTCCTACAGCCGAGCATTTTTGGATTTCATTTCTGCTCCTTAAAATTGAATTCCGTCCAGTCCTCCGGGTAGAAGGCTCACGAGTAATCCTGCCCCTGGGTTTAAAATGTGTGGTGAAGTGTCATTGCGAAAGATCAAAGCTATCGCTGCTCTGGCATTATTCAAATTGTCGGCCATGAAAGGGGCGCTCTGATACTGAATTAAAGAATGAGGCTAGTTATTCAGTCAGAGTAGAATAGAATGAGGGGTGCAGGATTTCGCATTGATGCTACTCGACACTGCTCTCTACTTTTGCCTGTTAAAGATTGTGTCTTATTTTTAACCCTTACAGCGCTGAAATAAATTTTTTAATAATATTAATTTTTATCTTGTGCTGTTGAAAAACTATCATGTGACAACTTGTTTAAAAGAGCTCCCGGGAGCTCTTTTCAACAAGTCAACACATGATAGGTTTTCAACAGTTTTGATTTTGATAACATCTTACATCATTGAGCAACAATAGCTGCATGTAGCGCTCTAAGGGTTAAAGAAGTATTTAATTTTGGAAATATTGTACGTCCCATTATTAATGCATACACTCACAAAGACACACAGGGCTACTTTGTTTTAACATAACATAACATTAGTGGCGAGAACAGGCCGTTCAGCCCAACTAGCTCGCCAGTTTCTTTTTTGTGAATATATCACTTCAGATACTCAATGACTCAATGGTATCTAGCTTGAAGTCAAGCCTGCTCTTGAAAATTTCCAAGGATTCTGCCTCAACAATATGGTCAGGCAAGCTATTCCACATCGAAATTACTCTTAGGGTGAAAAAATATTCCCTCATATCAGTGCTAAATTTACCCATTTACCCTCCCATTTGTCACCCCGAGTTCTACTAAGAAAACTTGCCGAAGGAATCCTACATAATTCACTTTTTTGATCCCTTTAACATATTTTATTTAGCTGTTTGTTCAGATGACTCATGAAGTCATGCCCCATTCTTTCATGACGTTCCGTGGTGTTCTGTAGCTTGACATGAATTTTATCCGTAAGCTTCCTCAGTTTAGCAAGCATGTTTTGTTGAGTTACAAATAAAATGTGTGCTTGATTTCAATTTTAGTAGGAGTTAAGGAAGCACAGTGCTTGAATCCCCTTCATTGGCTGGGAATGGCTGTTGTTGATGTTATTCAAATGGCGCACCCATTAATATCGACCGCGTGTGAATTGTCGTTCATCAGAGCATGGTCTGAAGACAAGGAGAGCTTGCTCTAGGAATCGCACTCGGCTCACTGCCTCAAGTGGCTGAGAGTTTATCAGATTCTGACTACAAGGTGATACTCCAGACACTGAGAAGGGAGAAATCCTTTGGCTAAGAAATGCCGTGATTGTGACATCATATCTCACCTGTATGCCCTCAATGACACTCGGCTCAGAACGTGTCTATAGGGCTATGTCTGCACAGCGGTACTTTCAATTACTCTGTCCTTAAGAAAGAATTTTTTTTTAACTAAACACCTCTGTTTCTCTGTTTCTGTTTTTCCAAATTTGAGCTTTATGTTGCAGCCATCCGGTCCCTTGAATTAAGATTGCTCTTGTGACCTCTCTTGACCCGTGGTTACTGGAGATCAGGTTTTATCTGCTGGGAGCGATCTAAGCCACTGTGGGTTGCTTTGAAGCTGTGAATTTGCCCTTATCAGAGTCATTAGAGCTCTGACTGGATGCTGGGTAGCATCACATCATCTGGCTGCCTGTGTTCAAATCCAGACCTCAGGGCTTTGCCCTGAGAGCAGCTGCATCTCCCTCTCTCTCTCTCTCTCTCTCTCTCTCTCGCCCTCCCTCTCTATATCATATGCACTCACAGACAAGCTCACACACACTCGTACACAAGCAAAAATCTGTCTGTTTGTGCCGACCTTTTTTCTCACTCTCCGTGTTACTCCATTTTGTATCTTTTCTTCTCCTGTCTGCCCCTCTTTCTCTCTCATTCCTCTCTCTCCTCTCTCTCTCACACACTTGTACACATGCACAAACATAATAATGCATTAACAAACACACAGACATACACACACACACACACACACACACACACACACACACACATATGCAGCTATGAGTGCGTGGTATACAGTATACCAGTACTCAGCCCTAGGTGTACCTGTCAGCCTCTCATGGGCCTGTGATTTGAGGAGGTTTTCTGGCTCTTAGTACAGCTTTAGGCTCCGTTTTAAGGTGATTTGTCGTCTCCTCCTCTCACGCTCTTGGCACACGGACACGAAATGGGTAATTAAGGGCCAAATAATGCAGCGCGCACCCTCCGTCCATTAGAGGTACGCCGTGTCAGACGATATGGCCGCATTACGGCTCGTCTTGACGCGTAAATTACAACTGTGTTGTCCGACAGATTGCTAGCCTGTCACCGCGGAATGGGCTATTACATCTGAGGAATCTTAATGGTAATTTATTACGCACTTCATCCACATTATAACTCTGGAGTCCTGTCCATACAGTTGTTTGGTTGCAGGTTCTGTTGAAGGGGTATGTAAGCATTGGAGTAGGTTACCCATGAATACAATTTTGCTGAATAGGAATATTGCTTTACATTGCATTACTTCATATTGCTGACCCTCTTAACCAGAAGGACTCAGGAAAGCATACTGTAAGTGCTTTCATCTGATATTGGTAATATCGCCAGGCATTTGTTATGGTTCACAGACCTGTAAGACTGTATGGAACAGCCTGGCAGAAATTAATTCCATATCTTGCAAAGTACATTTTTTTTTTTTGCAGATGCAATGCAGTGCCTGTTGGAATTATTCACCCATCATTGAGCTTAGTGGGAAATAATTGCACTTATTTCAGGAATATGTATACGTCTAATCTGTGCAACTTGCAACTTGTCAAAGCAAACAAATCATTAATCATCTCGGAATATGTCGGTGAGCAGATGCGTGAGTAAACCATTCTTAAAAAGAAATAAACAACCGGGATGAAACACCTACAACTCCCTGCGGTCCTTCGCTTCAGTGGCAGAATTTAAAGCAAGGGTTCAAGGATGTTTGCCAGAAAGCTTCGGAAACAACTTTTTGGGTAATATTTGCGGATCAGCAGATAGCTGCCCAGGCAGTTGAATGTCCCTTTGAGAAAGATCAGGTCAGTCATTATGAAGTAAGCGAGCATCTCTTGCTACCTGGACTCTGCCTGGATTAGGCTGTCATTCAAAACTCAACATTCAGCCAAGGGCCATGCAGGGCAGTAGAGAAACAGCCGCAAGACTGACTGCCATTTTGAAAGAGTGCTACTAGGTTCAAAGTCAAGAGAAAAATAAAATGGGCACAGGCCTGTCAGTGTAGCAGATGCAGCTCTCAAATCGTGCATTTAAGTGGGAGTTAAGATACCCGGATAAAACTTTACTCAAGTGAAAGTAGAAGTCCTTTATTTGAATTTGAGCTTCTTTTTGATGATGGATCAAATTATTTTTTTTCTTTTGAAACAAAAGTGCATATAAAAGCCAGTACTTCCCCATTTAGACGTGAGTAAAAATTTAATTAGAGGACTTCTACTCTAACTCAAGTACAAGATTTGTGCGCTTCAACGACCACTGCTTGTCAGCCTTGGATAGCCACAATGGATAACTTCAAAATTGGAGCAAAATTGATGAAATGAAATTCAAGAATTGTTGCTGTGCAAGCAAGCATGAAACAGCACTGAGGTTTGAATTATTAAATCCATCGCAGATTGAATCGGTAGGTTGAAAAGTGCTCATAAGCTGCTTTATCAACAAATGCATTTAGGTAGCAAGCACAGTTCAGTGGAATGATTGGATTTCTTATTTGTTTTATTTTGTTCATTATCTTTATATCTGATCTTACATAGCAGGGAAAAAAAAAAAAACAATTGTCTTCTTGCCAACGATATAACCATATCAGTTTTTACCTGTCAGCTCGAATGAGTAATCTAGACGGATTGCTGTACAAGAAACTTTGTTAGCATTTCAGAGATTTTTCATTGTTAATGGATAAAGGATACTACCTTGACGAGACTGGTATTGACTTGATATTCCACGGCCTTGTAAAATAGTTTCTGAACAGTGAGTTCACTTTCTCAGAGCAGTGCAGCATGGAAACAATACAGCATCATCACTGGGTAAAATTATAACCCTTGTAATTCATATACTCGGTTGAAGGAGCCAGTTGTCCACTAAATATCAATTTAGATTCAATGAGTGAAGTGTCAGTGATAAATTGCTTTCAGTGGAGATTAGACATGCCCGTTTCTCTCATAGGGGACTCTGCTGATATAAACACCCTCCTGCTGTTCTTTAAGGCCACAGCCGTCTCTCGGCCACACCGATCATGCTCTGAATTCCATAATGCACTTTAATTGTACAGTTTTTTCCTTAGTCTGCCTCCCTCAGTTGGATTATCCACCTCACTGTCTTGTTGTTGGGCCACAAAATCATATTATTCCCAAGATGAAGAAACTAAATATAATTTCTGTCACATCCTGGGTGTTTTTTCTTAATTGTTTTTCCTTACAGTGTAGCCATCTCTGTCAATTGCAGTTTAGTTTCGTTGATGGTTTCTCATTATTTAATAATCGCCTTGTTCTACACCCCTCCCCTTGTGTTTCATCCCAGTGATTGCACACTCCTTTGCACTTTGTTGATTATCGTCCTTGTGTATTTAAGGGCCTGGATTTTGTCTTCCCTTTGCTTGACTGCTTTCTTCAGTCTCCAGTGTTTAAACTCAAGAAAGCAAGTAGCTTTTCACAGATGAAACTGTTCCCAGTGCCTGCAGTACTGGCAAGTGGTACTTGTTCCAGTTCCTTGTTCATCCAGGTCTGAGAGTGTGTATCTGCCTTGCGGTCCCCTAATTCGTTCAGCTTGACACCCTGGCCACTGACCCTGGACCAGTCTCTTTTGAGCCAATCCTGACCTCCAGTGTTCCAGTTCACTCCTGCCTGACCTCGGACAATCCTCCGATTATCCTCTTTGTCGCTGCACTTGAAACACCTATCTTCAATTTATTATTTGGCTTGTCAGTGATCTGTGCGTGCCTCCTGTGTTTAGAAATTCATGGCTATTTCATCATTTTGATATTGTTTTTCTTTGTCACACTCTTGTTAGCGGTTAGCACGCAAAGCACAGTGTCTGGATAGTATTCCTGGGCATGGGGTTTTACTTCCTGGAGGGCTATGATTGGTTGTTTTGGATGGTCTTTGGGCTGTTCCGAGAGTTACATCTTGCTGCAGAATGTGTTCTTATCCATAACTTGCAATTTCAATGTTAAAAGTTAACTAGAGGTAAAAACAATTTGTTGGTGGTTTCAAGGTATTTTAGGTTTTTGCATTCATAGGTCTGTTAATTTGCCTGAGTGATTTAGTCATTTTTTGCAGTTTTTTTGCCAGTTGATATCTAATTATCTCATACAGACTGAGGGGTATTCACTATGGGGTTTGTTCTTTTGATTCTTTTGTCCTTTCTTTGCGTATACGAATGACGTGTATCTTGCAGTAGTGATAATGAAATAATCCCGCAATGAATTCACTATGAAATGGATTTATCAACTTAATCACTTCCTGTTGAAGCAAAAATACCCAATACATAATTAGCCTGCGTTGTTGGAGATGTGTTTTTTTTTTTTTTTTTGTTTTTTTTTTTCCCTTGAAAAGAAGACAGATGAATCAGTTGTTTACTTGCTGGAGTGAAATCACAGGAACTGGCTTTGTCACAAAAAATAAAATTGAATTAAACAAAAAGGACTATGGCAATTTTAAGAATGGCCAGGCACTGTGGGCTGCCCTAATTACTGTGTGCGCTTGAACAGGTGTTGAGGAGCCTGTGGATGCTAATCTATTAGCATCATCCTGCAGAGGAAGTAGCACATAGGCTTCTTTAATTACATCACACCACGCATGCACACAGCACTACATGTCCACCCACCACCGATCAAACGCCTCCATTATTCCTCAAGTCTTAATTATGTTGGCGAGTTTGGCCAATTCAAATCATAGACTGGAAAACAATGTAATATATTTTTTTCTTTTACACCTCGTTTGGCCCTGTGGAATCACTGAGAATGTGTTAGTTGTGAATAACAGAGCAGAGGGTGTAAATAATAGAGCTTTATCCCAAAAAAGAAAGGTCAGCTGCTAAATGAGGAGGGATGGTATGTTTGGTTCATTTGAACCTGCATGTTTGGGAAGAGGGGGATGTTTTTTTTTTTTTTTTTCTGTCCACTAAAACAACTCTCCGTCTGATACAGGGATGGATATTTATTGCTTGGAAAGGCCATGGATGACTCATTGCAAAGCTGCAGATTAGCAGTGATTTGGGAATGGGTACATTAAGGCCATTGCCATTAATGGCGCGTGGTTTAGAGAGTTACCATGCAAACAAGAATGAGCTCTGAAAAAAAGTCCCCCTATTCTGTTTCCCTGATAGAACCCACCCTATTACCAGCACACCCAGTAAAAAAATAAAAACATAAACAAAATTAAAAAAAACAAATCTCTCATGTTTGAGCTGATGCAGTGAAGCTTGTATTTTTGCCACATATTACATTAGCACGTTTCCAGAAACTAGAGGATGTTGCCTTTCAAATGAGGCCTTTGGCATTTGCACTTGCAAAATTAAAAAATGATGAATAAATAAAGGTATAATAGGAAAAACACATTCATTAGCTATTTATAGATTTGGGGTTTTGGTGTTGCATTTTTTTCCTCACCACTATTATGAACACGACGTTGCAGATTCACAGAGACACACAATTTTTAGACAGTATCAAATCGGTTCTGATATGTTTGACCAGCCTTTGATCGTTGTAGTGCATTAAATTCTTATAGTGCTTTGAGCATCACTTTGCGTGATATCTTTAGAAAACTGTATGCAATTACCATGGGAAAGTCTTAGACACCCTAAATTTTTACATTTTTTCTCCAGCCTGAGAATTTTACTTTTTGTTTAATACATTAGTGTTCTCATAGATAAAATGCATGTTTGAGAATAATTTGACAAAAGAATGTTTATATTTCATTAAAGACAACTGATACAGATGATATAGCCTGAACTGAGCTATGATCTCAGCACCATCAAGGCTGTGCGGGTCCTGGAGAGACATTTTGCAGAAGAACTGTGACACGCACTCATACACTTTGAAGAACCACACAAGGAATTATCTGATTAAACTATTATACCACAGAGCAGAGTGCCTCCTTCTTAGGCAATGGGTAGTCACACAAAATTTGATTTGATTTGATTTAGTTTTCAACAGTTCACAGCTCTTTATATTTCATTATTAAACACTTAGAAACTTTTACCTTCATTATTTTTGGAAACATCTTTACCTTCTGGAATCGTTAGCGGTTTGCACAGTATATACAGCATCCTAGGGACCCATTTTTCTCAAGTACTATCCTCTGTAGGAAGACTATCATGCTGTCCTTAAACCTGCCAGTATGGTGGAATAAGTATATTCCTTGCCTCAAGAGGGAGTAAATTACCAGCAATCATTTTCCAGTCTCCCATTTTGTGGTGCAGTTCAGTATGGTACGTATGTGACAGTTGCAGTTCTCCATGAGCAAAAGTTATGGTTGGCACCCACACAAACCGAAGCCTGGTATGCTACTTTTTCACTCCTCCTCTGTCGAGGTTCCAAGCAAACCGTACCGTGGAGGTAAAGGTGGAGCTAGGACTGCTGCAGACTGCTAAGGGGTCAGACAGAGGTCGCGCAGGCATAGAACCACCCACTGCAGGTGTTAGCAGTGCTCTGGGTCTTACCAGAGATATTAAAACGACTGATTGGTTGACACTTACTGATTGTACTACTGGAGACTTCTGGTATCCAGGAATTTTGAAACAACAATCCCCACTGTCTTTGCCCTACTTGTTGTTCCAATATGCTGTGATTTGTTGTTTATTTTCTTTAATGGTGTCACAACTGCCATATTCCTATTTTATTATACCTGTCTGTCTGTGATGTTAACTGGCGATAAAAAAAAAAATCCCATTTGAGAACAGTCAAATAAATTATTCAGTAAGTGCATGTATTTCTACAAGCTGTTGCAAAAATAATCTTTCATTTGAACCCTGGCTTGTTGTGAGAGTGAATCTAGGCATGCATAACTGATGGCAATCAGCAACACCCGACGTAGAGGCAGCCGAATCGTCAACATTTCTAGCACCAAAGAGTGTACAAGATTTCGCTTTTATTATTTTCAAATGGCTGCATATTAATCGTGCCATTGACTTTTTTCTTTTTTTTTTCACTGTTGTCCTTTTGCCAGCAAATAATTTCAAATCAAATTGATGACTGGTCTGACCTATGATTGCTGTGTGTTTTTATATTCCTGTACTAACTTGTGTATTTGCATATCAGTTCTTTCGGGAGCTACTCCTGTATATGCTGCATTAACATCTAGCTATGTTAAATTCTCGGAGCGTAAGCTAAATGCTGCACTCTCTGTACATAACCCCAGCTTGGATTATTAATATGATGTTCATTTGCAGTAATCATTAGCCCGGCAGCTAAAGAGAGAGAACTATTGACATTCGTAATACAATCACATCCCTTGTTTTTTCTGTTTGTGGTATATGTCTTGTTGATATTAGCAATGTGAACCACGCTACCTCCTCAATTTATCTGCCCTAGATGGGATTATGAGGGGAGAGTTGTATTACTGTTAGGGTGACGAGGGTTAATTTGTTTGTACATAAAGGGTACTGCAGCTCTTTAGGGATTTTGATTTGGGTTAGATTAAAAAGGGCTTTGATTTATGAAATGCGATGCATGGGTATGTGCTCCAACTTGGTTCCCTGTGTATTGTATTTAGGTTGTATGCTGTCTCTCAGTCCAATAGAGGTCTAGTGGGCTTGTGTTCGTGGGAGTTTATTCTGTTAATCTAATTGAAAATGACTTTTAATGGTAATTTATGCTCTGACTGTGTCTGCATGTAGAGGTAATGGCTACAGCTTGGCTTGGTGCAAAAGGACAAACCTCATGTGTCCACTTTGCCTGAAGTGCCTTTTACTTCATATAAAACCTTGTTGGTGAAATGCCAGGGAATATCTGTGACAGAAGCTGAGGATGCCAGATTTAAAACGCAGAAGGCCTGTTGGACAATATGAAGCCAGTTCCTTAGTCAGTCAAGCACTAAACTGGTCAGATACTGTGGGAGTATTGTAGGTGTATCATGTGCGTATTATAAGATTAAAACCTTTGGAATTCTGTGGAATTACTATTGTAATACAGTGGAAATACTGTGGGAATACTGTTGGCACACTCTTGCTGAACTGTTGGAGTTGTGTAGGGATGCTGTGGGAGTATTGCTGGAATGCTAGTCTGTGGAAAAACTGTAAGAGTAATACAAGAGCATGGTGGGAATAATGTTTAAGTACTGTAACACAGGGAAGTCTTGTAGGAATGTTTTCTGAATACACTTGCAGTACTGTTGGAATAGTGTGGGAGTACTTTGGGAGTATTGCATGTATTCTGTGGTAATACTAAAGGAATAATGTGAGAATATTGCATGAAAACTGTGGGCATGTTGTGAGAATATTGCAGGAATACTTTCTGAATGCTATGAAAATAATGTGGTAATACTGTGGGAGTAATAATATGGGAGTGGTACTGGAATACTGTGGGAGTGCTGTGTGAGTACTGTGGGAATAATGTGGGAATGCTTCAGGAATATTGTGGGAGTACAGTGTGAGTACTGTGGGAATAATGTGGGAACAGTACAGGAATTCTGTGAGAGTACTGTGGGAATAATGTGGGAATGGTACGGGAATATTGTGGAGTACTGTGTGAGTACTGTAGGAATAATGTGGGAATGGTACAGAAATATTGTGGGAGTACTGTGGGAATAATGTGGGAATGATACAGTAATATTGTGGAGTACTGTGTGAGTACTGTAGGAATAATGTGGGAATGGTACAGGAATACTGTGGGAATAATGTGGGAATGGTGTAGGAATACTGTGGGAGTACTGTAGGAATAATGTGGCAATGGTACAGTAATATTGTGAGAATACTGTGTGAGTATTGTGGGAATAATGTGGGAATGATGCAGGAATACTGTGGGAGTACGATGGGAATAATGTGGGAATGGTACAGGAATACTGTGGGAGTACTGTGGGAATAATGTGGGAATGGTACAGAAATATTGTGGGAGTACTGTGGGAATAATGTGGGAATGGTACAGTAATATTGTGAGAATACTGTGTGAGTATTGTGGGAATAATGTGGGAATGGTGCAGGAATACTGTGAGAATAATGTGGGAATGGTGCAGGAATACTGTGGGAATACTGTAGGACTAATGTGGGAATGGTACAGTAATACTGTGGGAATACTGTGGGAGTACTGTGGGAATGGTGCAGGAATACAGTGGGAGTACTGTAGGAATAATGTGGGAATGGTACAGTAATACTGTGGGAACACTGTGTGAGTATCATGGGAATAATGTGGGAATGGTGCAGGAGTATTGTGGGAGTACTGTGGGAGTACTGTGGGAATAATGTGGGAATGGTGCAGGAATACTGTGGGAGTACGATGGGAATAATGTGGGAATGGTACAGGAATACTGTGGGAGTACTGTGGGAATAATGTGGGAATGGTACAGAAATATTGTGGGAGTACTGTGGGAATAATGTGGGAATGGTACAGTAATATTGTGGGAGTACTGTGGGAATAATGTGGGAATGGTACAGTAATATTGTGAGAATACTGTGTGAGTATTGTGGGAATAATGTGGGAATGGTGCAGGAATACTGTGAGAATAATGTGGGAATGGTGCAGGAATACTTTGGGAGTACTGTAGGACTAATGTGGGAATGGTACAGTAATACTGTGGGAATACTGTGGGAGTACTGTGGGAATGGTGCAGGAATACAGTGGGAGTACTGTAGGAATAATGTGGGAATGGTACAGTAATACTGTGGGAACACTGTGTGAGTATCATGGGAATAATGTGGGAATGGTGCAGGAATATTGTGGGAGTACTGTGGTTACTTTATGCTTGGATATGTCTGTGGGGTGACAGAGAAGGAAAAGATAGTGAGAGATTGCGAGAGCGAGAGAGAGAGAGAGAGAGAGAGAGGGCGAAACACAGTACCTTGCAATGTGTTTTTTCATATTGAAAACAGACCTACCTTTCTTCCTGAGGGGGAATACTGTGCCCATATCTCCTCATTCACTTCCTACATACTTCCCCTACTGTCAGAAAACACAGTGATGTTTATTCCTTATCCCTGACACATCCCCTAGAGAAAGCTGTGGCGTGAATCGCAGACACTTTCTGCTCTAAAAATAATGTTCTCTCTGGGTGCAGTACAATGGATTGTGACAATTGCGTCATTAAAGTTGTTTCATAAGAGAGCCAAGTTTCTCTGCTGCAGAATAATGTGACAGAATAGGTGGAATTAATGAATGAATATATACATGAGCCTCCATCTTGAATGCATGGTTCATCGTAATCGTAGAATATTACAGCCACTGTGCATTACCCTGAAAATAATATGTGTCTGTTTGCGAAGCAGGTGTAGAATTGTGATTGGAACTGAGAGAGCACATGCTTAATCTATTTACTCTCTGTCCATCCAGCTGTGCTAAGGCTCTCGCTCTCATATTAATTAATAAAACAGGAATAATAGTCTGACTAGCAGACAGCTGCCTTCTGTATATGGGCGTTTCTACAGAAAAGGGCATGATTACGGTAAAGACATGTTCACAAAAATTTTTCTCTGGAATTCCACTTTTTTTTTATTCTTCAAATAGGCCTTCCAAAGTACTAGTCATTATTAAAATGGCAAAGCTGTGTTATGGCTGGTTTAATTTTTTTCAACAAACTTTAAGATGGTCAGATGTCTTTACCGTAATCAACAAGACGGAGTGTTATGCCTCTTTACCGTAATCAGTGTTTTTGGCAAATTGCACTGAAGAAAGGCGTATCATTCTTCCTGCATGAATCTTTTGGTCATTCAAACATGTCAAAGGCATTGAAAGGTTCATTGTTAACTCTAGTCTGAGTGTGAGAAGGCATGTCTCCACCTTTGCTGTATGAACATGCACAGGCTGTAAAGGGTGAGGAATTTTTGCAGACTATGTTATTTTGGGGGAAGGGCCCAAATGCCAAATTAACTATATTCCAGCATGCCCCTGCATAATTTTTCTATACTGTAAAGTACCAGTAATGTTTATGTTCCAAAATGGTCTGTTTTGCCAGAGCCTCAAACAGTTCACCCTTCACAATCAATGCATGCGTCAAGACAGTGAATATACAAGTGAGTCAATATTCTGCATAAAAAGTTTATTTTGAATAAATGCAAACTCGAAACATAAAAATATTTTACTTGGAAAACAGCAGTGTCATCAGGACTACAGTGATATGTATGTAACAGCAGTATGTATTCTAAGTGGATGTTTTTTTTTTAGTTTTAGAAGCAGAGTTCAAATTTGAAAACCTATTTGTCACGAGAACATCATGTTTCCACATTCCAGGATTTTTTTTCACTTATATACACTACACCGGATACCTTGGCAGAGCAGTTGATTACGGTAAAGACGCCGGTAAAGGCATATAATGCAGCCCCATGGAAATTTGCAACCAATGTGAGGGCTGATGTTTCCCTTATTTCCTTCCTCTCTGAAAAGGTTTCAAATCAAGCATAACCTCATTAAGAAGCACTAGCACCAAAAACAAATTTTCATGATTACGGCAAAGACATTTAATTTGTGGGACAAGTAAAAATTCGGATACTACCTGAGCCTTGGCACTCAGCCACCACATCCAAAAGGTTTCAAAATGGCCTCCTTTTGTGTTTTTGTTGTTGTTGTTGTTTTTGTTCTAGGGCAGGATTGACATCTAGTGGACAGCTATGGAACTAAAATAGCTGAGTGATTACGGTAAAGACAGGGAAAACCAAACTTAAAGGACACCTGCTTTTGGTTGGGAGGAAAGGGTTAATCCCTTTTTCCCTGAACCAATAGCTATTCTAGTGTATCTTGAAATACTAAAGAAGACTTGTTCCTGGTGGCAAGTCTGAGTCATCAGTGAAAAGGGTTTAATTTTCAACTTAATTTTTTGTTGGCTCAATTTTGAATGATTACACTATGGACATAAAGCATCACAATCTGACCTTGGATGTCAAGGTCATTGGAATGAGTGTCCCTTTAAAAGTTGCCCCTAATTGCAGATATCATGCCCAATATTTCTAGCCCCCAAATGAATAGGAAAGCTAAGTTCCATTGTCAAAAAAATGGGTGGACCGTCTTTACCGTAATAGTGCCCTTTTCTGTAGAAACACCATTTACAGTTGCGCTGTGAGGTTTATGAATGGCTTTTTATGGCATACAAATGGGTTTGGTAAAGGGAGTGTTAATTTTGAGTGCATTCTTTATCGAGGAGTTTTCGGTAAACATATACTCAGTCAAAAAAGAAACTTCACACTCATAAATTTCTAAATATTTTCTTGAAACTTAATACAAGAGATATTATTATTATTATTAGGGGTAAATGCGTTGTCAAAGACATCATGACACACAGCAACTCCGGCGTGCACAAGCATGCAGCACGTCGCGAGCATACATCAAGGTAAAAGCATGTTTCCTCATGTTCCTAGTCACGTGACCTTATGAGACACGTGCAATTGAGCCCACGTTAGCACGGTAGAGTGACATCTCGGAAAAACAAGTTCTTACAGTCAATTATCCGTTGATTTGCAATACCACAACTGTCAAACATTCAACGTGAACGTGCCATTGGCATGCTGAATACGGGAACGTCGGTCACTGACGTTGCCAGGGTTATGGGATGCAGTCGACGGACTATCCATGATCTTCAGACACGTCTCCAACAAACTGGCACCACAGCAGACCGACCTCATTCGGGTAGACCACATGTGATGACACAAGCAGAAGACCGACAAATTGTCTTACGTCATTTGCGTAATCGATTTCTCACTGCAACGTCCACTAGGAATGAATTGTTTAGAGGTCGTGTGACTGCCTAAACCATTCGTAATCGCCTGCGCACTGCTCGTCTCCATGCACGTCGGCCATATCGTGGACCAATTTTAACCCAGTTACACCGTCGTCAACGGCTTCTCTGGGCACAACGACATCTGAGATGGACTCAGCGTGATTGGAATAGGGTCGTTTTTAGTGACGAATCCAGATTCACTTTGCACTTCGCTGATGGGAGAGTTAGAGTTTGGAGGAGACGCGGTGAACGCAACGCCCAGTGTTGTGTGCAGGAAGTGGACCGTTTTGGGGGCAGTAGTGTTATGGTTTGGGGTGCCTTTAATGGTCCTGCCCGTTCCCGACTGATGGTCGTTCAAGGAAACCTAACTGCTGCAGGATACAGAGATCAAGTGCTCATTCCAAAGCTTTTGCCATTCATGGCAGCTCATGGCCCAGGTCTGACATTCCAACACGATAATGCCAGACCTCATACGGCCAATTTAACGCGGAATTTTCTTAGGAATGCTGGCATCAATGTCATGGAATGGCCCTCAAGGTCTCCCGACCTTAATCCCATAGAACATGTATGGGATGTGTTGGGCAGAAGACTCCGTCAAGTAAGGAACCCTCCACAGAATTTGCAGGAACTTGGTGCCATGTTGGTTCAATTATGGCGACGCATCCCCCAAGCTGTGTTCAGACGCATCATTCAATCCATGAGGAGACGTTGCGTCGCAGTTGTGAACGCTCATGGAGGGCATACGCGCTATTGACATGCTTTCATCAAGTTGTAACTTACCATTTTTACTCTCTTACATTTCCGTAGCATTTCCGGTGGAACTGGTTACATTATGACCATGATTTTTATGGTACACCATCCTTAATGGGTACAGAATGGAATTAAATCATTATTTAAAACCACTTTTCTTGTATGTTCAACTTATCGACCTCCAAACGAGTGTGAAGTTTCTTTTTTGACTGAGTATATGTGTCAGATGTTTTCTTTGAAAGTGTTCATTTTAAAATATGTTTTAAAGGGGACTATTACCTCCCTTTTGATGCATAGCTGATAACTTTGCTGTAATTATTATTATCCCCCTGGCATATAATGCGTGGGGATATAGTCCTGAGTGTGGTCAGCTGTCTGTCCGTCTATCCATCCTTGGTCATTTCGTTTCTGGAGCAGAACTCGATTACCGTTCAATATTTTTTGACGAAGCTTGCTGTGCATATTAATCAGGTCCTAGACTGGTGTCTTTTGATTTTTTTTGGTTTTGGGATTTATGAGATTAGATTGCGGGGGCCAGGGGATATGTCATCTTCTAATGACTCTTGTTTCTTAAGTTATGGGCAAATAAGTAGTGGCTCTGTGCATCCGTTACTCCTTGACCAAGCCCAAATGTAAGAGGTAGGCTGTTCTAAATATACCCATTGTAATGATACTAATGGCTTTGTCATCAGTGCTTATCTGAGTGTCATCCTCCATCAAAAACACAGGAGGTGATGCTATTTCCAAACCATGTGGCTCAATGGAGTAGATTATAAAAATGAAGAATGCGAACAATGATATTTAAAGCGGCTAAAACCCACGTTGCTGTGGTGATACTTTCCTGTGCGCAGCCCATGTGTTGTGATGTGAACTGTCTTTGCGTTGTACTAAAACCACATGTTAATGTATTATTTTAGAGTTGATTAAATTCGTTGAGACTGCAGAAGTTGGAGGAAAACCATAAGGAAAGTGGAATAAAAAAATGGATGAGATGAGAAGAGTAAATGAATGTATGGCATTTGAGTCCGAAACTACTCTGGTTCCAGCTGCCTTTGGACCAGAATTGGTCCCGCCCATAGTCACTTCCTATGATAAATAGGAAATTTGGAGCGAGAATCTGTGTTAGATACAGGTGGTATTGACGACTAACGGGGGGAATTGGTTCTGTTAGAATGTTTCGGTGGGTTTTCATATGAGGAGAAACTGGGTGTGGTTATCTATGAATTGTCCTGGGCATGGCGGCTTGGTCGAGGCTCTAACAGCGCTGTTAGTCACCAGAGAGACAGAATCACACAGGGTAGGCGGGCGATGAAGAATACAGTTGCTTTATATAGCGGACGCGGCGTGAGCCGAGCTAACTAATTAGAGAGGGTTAGCCGAGGAAACAGTGATTTCTTTCTCTGTGGAGCTGAGTAAAATCAGGCGATTGTGGCACTTGATGAAGCCCTTTGCTAAGGGCCAGAGTGTCTGTTTTGTGTTTCATTTCAGAGACCGATCTCCTTTGTACGAGAAACACAGCCCGTTCTTTTCCTTTTTTTGTTCTTTATCTCTGTTAATTATGAACTCCCTCTGATCTTGCCTTGTTTTTCGTCCGACGATGACTGTATAATGCGTCAGGCATTCACTAGAAGAGATGTCGCTTCTATCAAAGCATGGTAGCAATATATAATGTGCAGGAACAGTGGTGCAAAACTTTAATGTATTGAATACAAAAGATGAGAATTTTGTTATTTTGGGTCGTTGAATTATAATGAATTTCCCCCGCAATAGTAACCTTTGAGTTCCTCCTTTATAAACGAAGGTCCGTTGGGACAAGATCTCCTCTTAATTTCTTTGCTTTTCGGTCCGACCCCTTGCCACGACCTTCGCTTTCTCTGTCATTGTTGTGAACCCTTCTTTCTTACCCTTAGACACCAACCCCCCACCCGCGGCTGAGCATTGGCTACGCGGCACGGTGCTGTCTGAGACTCGATCTGTCATGCCCTTGAAACAAACCTCATTTGGTAGCTTACTTCCCAATCAGTAACACAAGGGGTTTGGATGTCTCCTTGAAAATGACTGGTGATGCGATTCATTTCATTTGGATGCTGCTCCGGGATGCGAGGCAGACGAGGCGTGCGGAACGCAACTTGAATTCTGCAGGCAAATCATGTCTGTCGAGGACGCGAGGTCTCGTGTTTGTTTTGAGGAGATATATTCTGCAAGTAAATCGGAAGCTCGGCGTCAGCCTATTAAACTGCAAACAAGATCAGAAAATAAAAAAAATACTGAATTCATAACTGAACTGGCAGAGTTGACACAAGGCAGAACAGAGCTGGGGACTGATAGGTAGTGGGGATGTGCATTTTTTTTAGCTGTAGGTGTGCGACAACTGACACCGCTGAAAATTGAGCCTGGAAATTGAAGCGATACCTGCCAAGTGTAATCGATCCGGTGTGAACTATTTGTTCTTAAACCCAGAAGAGGTTAACAAAGGACAAACCTAGCTAATTCTTAGCTGTCTATGATGTATGTGGCTTTAACAAAGGAGGGTTTGGTGGTTGTTCTTACCCCTGTTTGTTGATAATAATGATTTTCAAGCTTCTGGATGTTTCCTGCTCTTTTCCTCTCTTCGGAATTAGGAATGGCTGCTTTCTTCTGCCTCTTAAAAGTAATGTTACTTCAGCCATTCACCAAGAGAGATATCCCTGAAAATATTGCCCCCACAGCCTCCTAACTTATTGTGCTATTTATTACTGTCTGAAGTATAATATTTTGTAATTAGGTGTTTATTTGATAAGATGATGCAATTTAAAATACAGTTCCAATACAGAGCATGAAGCTGATGTGCTGCACATAGAGTCTATAGCTATTGCTAATTTTCAACTCTTGTCTTTAGGTGGGCTTTTACATGTACAAAGTAATTGAAATATACAATTTCCAGTTTCATCAAACAGCAGTACGCCACGGATATGGAAATACAATAAAAGAAAAATGCCACAGTCCATTGTACATACATTTATTATCTATTTCACTCCTTGCAGAGCTGTCTTCATCGGTCGTGGCCAACATGGACACCACGACTACCAGGACCACCGCCCGACCGGTTCCAGTCACGACCTCCACCTCCAGTAGCACCACCACAAGAACCTCAACCACCTCCAGCCCAAGCCAAAAGGTCCAGACCACCACCACCTCTGGCCCCGAAGTAGCCTCGCGACCGGCTCCCTCTTCCCAGCTGCCCAACATCGGCGTGGACCATTGCACCGCGCTGGAGGACTCCGATCTGTCCTGGCCACAAACTCAGCAAGGGCACTTGGCTATTCAGCCTTGTCCAGCTGGGACTATAGGTATAACGACAGTAAATGCATTCGCTAATAAATATACCTGCACTTCTCTTTCAATTCAGTGCAGAACATATGTATTTTTACAGTGAGACAATTTTTACATTCTCTTCTTTGCACTCCAGAAAATTGGTGTGAAACAATGTGCTTGAGGCTAAATAGAGAACCGTTTCCTTTGATGTGATGGTATTTGAATCCATATTGAGTGAACTTATAAGGAATTACAAGTATTTTTGTACTAAGCGACTCCAGTGCTTTGCTGATACTGTTGGCGAGCAGCATGACTAAAATGGGAGAATGATCTTGTTGCTTTTGCATGAAGACTTGTATTGCGGGTGGGCCGATTAATTTCTTCTCAATGTTAGCATAGGATGCTGTTGTACACTATAGTATTCGCAGCTGTTTTGATGACAGAGCTTGCTCCAGTGCCAGGGGAACAGCTAGGAATTATGGGACACCTAGAAGATTATTGTGCTGGGCCTGCATGCAACTTAAAATGCTGTCAGCCCTCTCTAGATATGGCTTACCAAAATTGTGACTCCCAGAATTGTCCCCACCATTCGCCATCTCTGGTAAAGGCCCAGTGTACAGTAAAGCAGGTGAACCACATAATTTTGATTCAGTATCAGCACTGTGTTACTGGTGGTGTTTGTGGTCGTTTCAATGGAGGAGCCTTCCCTTGGAATGAGTGGCAGGCTTGCCCAGGCCTGAGGGTGGGTAAAACGGGTGTTTTGGTACCGCTTTAAGGAATCACCTTCACTGCCTTATCAACTGGCGACAGTAGATCTGCGGAAAGAGCATGAATGCCAACCTAGCATTCCTCTAGATAACAGCACAAAGGCACTCCCCAAAACCACTTTTCAAAACATTCATGCTTTTGAAAAAGTGCATATAAACATTATGCTGACTGAGAAATGCAAATTAGTCCAAGTGGCATGAGAGATTTATTAATTTATTTATTTACAACGTGCTTACTTACTTATTGCATTTATGCTTATATTATTTGTAGCTATGCCAGTTTTTTTTTTTTTTTTTTTTAAACCATTCAAATTGCAGGCAAAACGTTGAATGTACAGTGTATCATTGGGCATAAAGGATTCATAAAACTTGGATTCAGGTCACACCAGAGTGGCCAGTCTGGCCATATATTTGACTGTAGAAGGTTCTGTTTTGAACTGGCATTCAAACTTTAAAAGATATTTTTATGGAAGTGGAAATGCCTTCTGCATGGATTTTTCTGTCCCATAGAAGGCATATCTGATCAGCCTCAGTTATACCTGCTCATAACTGGAAGGATTTACTGTTACTATGTGTGGTCTTTTAAGAGCTTATTGTTAGTTTTTTCTTTTTTACTCTGGAAAAAATATGGTGGAAAATAATAGATTTTTAGCAGCTGGTAAAGTATAACTTTTTAATTCCCTTTTTGCACAAAATTGTGCTGCTTTTTCTGTAACATTTTAATGGTAGAGCTGAGACCACCCGTTGGGAAGCAATAATTGACCTTTTATGACAAAGTATAGGTTTTGCACCTTAATTGAATCTCAGCTCCATGTACAGACTTTAATTGGGCACTGTGGAGTGGTCTTGAATTGAATGTAGAGTGGTCTTCCACTGTTTGCAATGAATAGCATAGCTCAAAAATGCAGAAAATAGCATACTGTCCTACTGGGACTGTAAGTTCTTGCTAAGAGTTGATCTAAATCTGAATTTGACCCTTCTTTGTGCATAAATTTAATGGAGAAAGTGGGAAAATGTGTATAACATTCCCTTACACCAGATTTTCAATTGCGGAGCTCTTTCTAGATTAGAGGTAGAAAGTCCAGTGGTTAGAAAATAGATGTTCTGCCATGTGCTGCTATCAGCCAGCCCAGCTAGCTGATCTGACTAATTACTTCTACCCCCTGGATGAAGGATTGTGCAAAATAGGAAATTCTGGTCACTGGACTGGGACAAAATATGGAGGAGTATTTCTAAGAGCAAAGACCATTTACTAGACCATGCTCTGGGCACTGTAGCTCTTTCTATGACAAATGCTAACACTGTAACACTGAACAAAAATGTTGTGGAGGCCAAAATTCTCTAGATAGAGCGACCATTCCCTCAGGCTCATAAATAACTGGAGCGTGCTCTCTGCAGCTCATCCCCGTGCCTTTGGAAAAAAAAGCTGCCATTTTGTTTCTTAAGTTCGTCCTGTCATGGCCTGGGATGGGGTTAAGCTGCTGCAGGAGACAAGGAACCTTGCAGTAATGTCAGCTGTCGCATGTGTTGCGCAGGGGCTGCTACATACATGTGCCTGGCCCCAGACGCTTACTGGGACCCCCAAGGGCCGGACCTGAGCAACTGCACCTCTCCCTGGGTTGGACATGTGACGAGGAAAGTAAGTCTCCTGTTTGCTGACCAATGAGGCCACAGTATAGACGGAAGCCACACCCTTAGCCATCGCTGCCATTTACTGTATTGTTTGCTTAGTTATTAGAGGCCTAGAGAGGGTTATGGTTATGGACACTTGATGATGACACTGGGCTAGCATGTGGTTAGTGTCATCTTTTTGTATGGACATCATTGGGGTTAACAGGTAATTGGATGGTTTTGGCTAGTATTGCAGAAATATTAGACAGCACTACTACAATGTTCCTTAAGTGTTAGATTTAATGGTATTAGATACAATGTGGCTCAGGTAAATTGGCATAGGAGGTTTTGCAGGGTAAAGACAAATTTGCCCACAGCCCAATTTGAACCATCTTCTGGTTATATGTACCTACTTGTGGGACTGTCTAGAAAATAGATTTGAAATGTGAAATTTGCATACAGGAAGTGAGCTGTGACCTATGTAGTGATTTCAAGATTTTTGTGGGGCAAGGCCTCAAAAAGTCCATATTTAAACCCATAAATGATTGTTCTGAAAAACCAGATGATTTTTAATGGCTACACAACAACGTGACGGACATTTTGATACCAAATGTAAGTATATATGTGAAAAACCGAAGAAGTTTCAGACAATTTTCCATTGAAAAAATGCATCTGTCTTGATGTAAAACGTAAAGTTCATCTTGGAAAAACAACCAGGTTCCTATGAAAACACACCTAAGATATTTTCACAAAAGTTACCTCATATAGTTGGCAAAAAAATATGTGAGTGTCGTTAAATTGCGAGACCGGTAACATGGTGTGTTCAAGCCATTTTCATTATATACTACATATTTCTCAGAAAAGCCATTTAGATGTTTTCATTAACTATTGTACATTGTATAGGTTTTATATCTCCCAGGCCTTGTTTTTACTCCACTGAGCAAAGCGTAGTCTGCGCTTGTGGTCACGCTTCGATGATTTTGTGAACCACAAAGCATTCAACATGTTGTATGCCAGGGGTAGGGAACCTTCTTCAGAAAGAGCCACTGTGGGTGCAGGCTTTCATACCAACCAGGCTGCTACACACCTGATTCTACTAATCAAGGCCCTTAACAAACATTCCAGAGGTTGATTAGTAGAATCAGGTGTGTAGCAGCTTGGTTGGTATGAAAGCTTGCACCCACAGTGGCTCTTTCTGGAGAAGGTTCCCTACCCCTGTTGTATGCTCATGCTATACATACTGCTGCTGTTTCATGTGATACATTTTATAAATCATATATACAGTGCATTTAGATTGCAAAAACACAATTATGCCAAAGAAATGTGAGATAAACAATTGCACTACGAGGTTCAAAGATAGAAGTGTAACAAGGGTGCTGGTAACCTAAATGGACAACAAAAGCAAATGACTATACTCATTGTTGGTGAATGAGGGGATAACAATACAAGACGGTTACAAGATTTGCAGCAAATGTTATTTCAAATATGTCAAAAAAAACGACCAAAACCAGACACAGACAATGATAATGACACAACAGATGATGTTACCACATCAAATAATGACATTGATGAAACAGAGACTGTGTTTCTTCAGGAAATCTTGGCAGATGAGGAAGACCTTATCCAAGGAAATCATAACATAACATAACATAACATGAATGGCGAGAACAGGCCGTTCAGCCCAACTAGGCTCGCCAGTTTCTTTATACAGTTGTGAATATATCACTTCAGATACTCAATGACTCAATGGTATCTAACTTTAAGTCAAGCCTACTCTTGAAAACTCCAAGGTCTCTGCCTCAACAATATGGTCAGGCAAGCTATTCCACAACAAAATTACTCTTTGGGTGAAGAAATATTTCCGAATATCAGTGCTAAATTTACCTTTGGTCAACTTTTATTTGTGACCCCGAGTTCTACTAACAACACTTGGTCGAAGGAATCCTACATAATTCACTTTGTTAATCCCTTTAACATATTTAAAGACCTCAATCAGATCACCCCTAAGTCTCCTTTTCCTAAGACTAAAGAGATTAAGGATCTTCAGCCTCTTCTCATAGCTTTCATCTTTTATACCCGGAATTAGCTTAGTGGCTCTTCTCTGAACTTTTTCTCGAGCCTCTATATCTTTCTTAAAGTATGGTCCCCTGAACTGTACACAATACTCCAGATGTGGTCTGACGAATTTTTTATACAAAAGAAGCATCACCTCCTTGGATTTGTACTCAATACTTTTGGCAGTGTATCCCAGCATCCGATTGGCTTTTTTTAACTGCTACGGCACAATGGCTAGAGCCTGTGAGGGTTTGGTCAACAATCACTCCCAGATCTTTTTTGTGTGAAGCACATTCCAGTTTTAAACCTCCCATGAAGTAATCCCGTCTAATGTTTTTATTACCTACATGTACAACTTTAACTTTTCGCTACATTAAATTTCATTTGCCATATATCTGCCCAATTCTGGATTCTATCCAAATCATCCTGAATCACTTTAGTGGACTCTAAACTATTTGCCAAACCTCCCAATTTAGTATCATCTACAAATTTAACTAATTTGCTCTCAATATTCCTATCAAGGTCATTAATGTAGATGAGGAACAGCAGGGGTCCCAACACCGATCCCTGGGGGATGCCACTCCCCACCATACCTAGCTCAGATGAGATACCACTGACCACCACTCTTTGTGTTCTGTCCTGTAACCAGTTTTGAATCCACTTCAGAATACCTCCTGTAACTCCAATGGAGCTCATTTTAAAAATTAGTCCCTTATGCGGTACTGTATCAAATGCTTTCTGAAAATCCAAGTATATGATGTCATAAGCCCTGCTCTGGTCATAAGTCTTGGTGGCCTCTTCAAAAATTTTAAGGTTTGTCAGGCATGACCTTCCCTTACGGAAACCATGTTGGCTATCCCTCAAGATATTATTACGTTCAAGAAATAAGTCCAGCTCATCTTTTATGATAGATTCCGGTATTTTGCACTCAATGTATCCTGTCCAACTGTGGATTTAATGTATGGAACATCATCACATGGAAGGTGTTCCATTTGTAAACAACACGATGACCAATGCTTAACAATATCAATGGCTTCTCGAAAATTCTCAGTCTATAATTACATCCTAAAATCCATAAGGCCTGTATACAACCTATACAATGTACAACCGTTTATGAAAACATCTAAATGGCTTTTCTGGGAAATATGCAGTATATAATGAAAACGGCTTGAACACACCATGTTACCGGTCTCGCAATTTAACGACACTCGCACATTATTTAGCCAACTATATGAGGTAACTTTTGCGAAAATATCTTAGGTGTGTTTTCATTGGAACCTGGTTGTTTTTCAAGATTAACTTTACGTTTTGCATCAAGACAGATGCATTTTTCAATGGAAAATTGTCTGAAACTTCTTCAGTTTTTCACATATATACTTATATTTGGTATCAAAATGTCGGTCATGATGTTGTGTAGCCATTAAAAATCATCTGGTTTTTCACAACAATTATTTATTTGTTAAAATATGGACTTTTTGAGGCCTTGCCCCACAAAAATCTTGAAATCACTAAAGAGGTCACAGTTCAGTTCCTGTATGCAAATTTCAAATTTCAAATCTATTTTCTGGACAGTCCCACAAGTAGGTACCTATGGCCAGAAGATGGTTCAAATTGGGCTGTGGGCAAATTTGCCTATACCCTGCAAAACCTCCTTAAGTTGAGAGGGACTAACTAATGAAAAGTCAGTCTGTACGCCAGTAATTTGTGTCAACAATTACAGTTCTTAATGCCAGCTATTAAAAAAAAAACAGCTCATTTATTTATAGATGGAAAACTACTTATAAATTAATTCTAATACATGAATAATCCTTCATTAATTTATCAATTATTCGTCAACAAATACATTAAGTAACATTTGTGTCTTGCTTAACTGTACATCATCAACTCCTGTTAACAACAGCATTAATTCATGTAAGTTTGTGTCCATATCGTAAGGAATTTAATGTGTGTGGTTGTGTGAAGGAACAGTTTTTTTAGCAAATTTGGCTTCCTATGATGGCAACTCTTTAATGATCTAAACCAAAAATGACTTTTTTAGTCTGTCCATAAATGCAAAACAATGACTGACCACTGGGGGCTGTGCAGGAGGGTGGTCTGGCTGTAAATACCTCATTAACGATGAAAGTGATTTATTGTGTATGGATTAAATATTAACAAAAGCATAATTAATCTATATTAGGGAGATTACAAATGACTAATGTGCCTGTCAGCTCTTTTCGTTGCCTTGGTGACGCGGAGCTAAAAGAGCACCAACGCATCCATACAGCATAGATTCCAGTGTTTTCCTACAGAGAGGTCCGTAAGTATTTGGACAGTAACTCAGGTTCAATAATAATAATAATAATAATAATAATCTTTATTTTGTACTCAAGGTACAATTCCAGCACACACACATTCACACTCACTGTTAAGATTCATAATGTACACAAATATTCAATAATAAATCTCATCACGATAACTGTCTCTAAAATCAATAAAATCAGATATTATGCCTGAAATCATTGCTTAGTGACTATCTTCCTTTTCATTGCTTCCCGGGCAAACTATAATATTATTACACGCAGCTGACCGAATCTCATTCATGGCTAACAGGCAACAAAACTTTACCAGTTCATTCTCACTCTGATACGCTGCTTTAATAAACTTCTTAAAACGTTGAATTGGTTGATCAGATATAGATGCCTCATTACATATATGATGGAGAAATTGAGAGTGAGTTCTCTTAGGAATATCGAATATGTGATGAATGCATTTATGGCAAGCAGTATAAAAAATATGAACATATTTACTCTCCAAATCCCAAATCTGGCTCCCTTACAGCGACACGCAGTAAAGGACACTTCTTACCTCCGCCAGGGAGGCTATGTTTTTGCTTCTGTTTGTTACCTATGCCAAGGAGGTTATGTTTTAGCTTCCGTTTATTTATTTATTCGTTCCATTAGTCGTCTCTGTCTGTCTGTTTGTTGGTTGTCGAAGTTGACTACCATGTCACTTTGTTCCGTTAGTTGTCTGTCTGTTTGTCTGTCTGTTTTTCTGTTTGTTAGCAGGATATCTCAAAAACGGCCGTATAGATTTCAACCGAACTTTGGAGGATGTTACAGTAGCACAAGAGGAACAAGTGATTAAATTTAGGCATATCCAGACCAAAGTACAAATCCAGGTATAATGGCGGAGATTAAGTACAGCTGAGATAATGGCCATAGTACAAATCCAGCTATGCTGGCAGAGATTTGAAGTCTCGAGTCAGATACCAGACGATTTCGACAACGGTCCCACTAGGCGGGAGTCATTGGTTGTCGAAATCAACAACCATGTCACTTCGTTTCGTTAGTCGTCTGTCTGTCTGTTTGTTAGCAGGATATCTCAAAAACGGCTGCATAGATTTCAACCAAACTTTGCAGGATGTTACAGTAGGACAAGAGGAAAAAGTGATTAAATTTAGGCATATCTAGGCCAAAGTACAGCTGAGATATAGGCCAAAGTACAAATCCAGCTATGCTGGCGGAGATTAAGTACAGCTGAGATATAGGCCAAAGTACAAATCCAGCTATGCTGGCAGTGATTTGAAGCAGAGGCATAGCCAGTGGGGGGGCACAGACACGTCACTTTATGAAAATAATTAGTCCTGGCTAGTTCTCAATCATTTTCCTTTATTGACGCGTTTTCCAATTATCGTAATTTGCAACTGAAGACACGGTTTCTCTCCATATGCGATCTAACAGCGATTAAATCATGGGCAAAATTCAGTACAGTTGCAGAACGAGAACAGAGAATTGGGTTGCACAAAACGTCTGTTTAAAACAATTATTAGTCCTGACCTGTTTGCAGTCATTTTCATAACAGAAGGTTCACTCCGAGAGCACTCCACACTTAACAGGTGTTGCTTGTTCTCCCCGATTAGGTAAGACGACAATCATTCATCTGGACGCGTATTTGCTGTATTTAAACCAGCGTTATTCAAAATTGCATACCTGTCGACTCTCACGCAAATAGCTGGAGCCAGACGCTTTTTATAGCCTATTGAACTGCCGAGTGCCACTTCTTTTTTTTTTTATCAACCCACACAATACCGAGAGTGAAAGTCCGCCTTTCATTGGAACACGGACCAGTTCAATCAATGCGAAGCATTGGCCTATTAATAAGTAAATTATTTTGCTGTACTGAATTTAGCCCATGATTTAATCGTTGTTAGATTGCATATGGAGAGAAACCGTGTTTTCAGTTGCCAATTACGATAATTGGAAAACGGGTCAATAAAGGAAAATGATTGAGAACTAGCCAGGACTAATTGCTGTCATAAAGGGACGTGTCTTTGCCCCCCCACTGGCTACACCACTGATTTGAAGTCTTGAGTCAGACACCAGTCAATTTCAACAACGGTCCCGCTAGGCGGTAGTCATTTATTTGTTGGTCTGTCTGTTAGCAGGATATCTCAAAATCGGTTGCATAGATTTTAACCAAACTTAACCAAACTTCATCTAGGCCAAAGTTCAGCTGAGATATAGGCCAAAGTTCAAATCCAGCTTTGCTGGCGGAGGTATGGGCTCTCGCGAGTCCAGCTCTAGTCCCTATATGATTTGGTCCATACAGGAGTTTAAATGTCCTCCTATTATAGCTGGTTGTCTAAATAGTTACTGTTCTCACTGCTGACTGTTTCTCCATTGGCACGTACTGTAGATGGAATTTTCTCAGCTGTCTGGATGACTTTATTTTGTTAGACATATTCAGCAATCCTGAATAATTGGATTTCCTAATAGACACTGAGGTAATGATACTAAGCGATGGGCACAAAGCGCGTTGATGTCTTGGTCTAAATGCTGCATTCCTTCCCTCAAGGTTTGTAAGATTACCTCAAAGAGTCTGTAACTGTGCTGCACCGTCAGCTTCTCGAAGCAGGTGCATGCTCATTGATTAGATTTTTTTTAATGAAATGACAAGGCAATTCATAATTCTTTAGGTAATTCTGAAACATGCTTGACGGCGACGCTTCTTTAAAACGAATCACCGTAAATGAAACCCTCTGACAAATTACGGCCTGGAAGCTGTGAACTCAGGCCCTTCAGGCTCTCTGGTTTGTGCTGATATACGTTGTAATTTAAAATAAAGGAGACAGAATTAGCTGCCACGAAAAGAGGGAGCTTGGAGCATGCAGCAAGGCTCATTAACAAATAACGGCTCTATCCTTCGCCAAAGAAGATTTTTAATTACATCTCCCTCTAAATAAAAATAGGCCGTCGTGTCTGTGTTTGCTTGCTTCCATTGGTCTGTTGGTTGAATGACCTGAAGGGACTATTGTTTTGTTTGTTATTTTTCAAAAATTTGTCGAGGTACAGTTGAGTTAAAGACAGATTTTATGGGCTGTATCAGAGTAATATGTACTCCATTTTAGTTGAATTAGCACTGGAAAACACAGTGTTGGGCTCATTCTGCTTTCGTGAAGAGCTCATTCATCTCATTGCCTCTTCATGTTTTGTTCCCAATATTTTACCACTGAAACTAGCGTGGAATTCATCACCATTTGCCATTTGAACTGTGCCAGCCTACAAAGAGACAGTTGCCTTCTGCTTAGGTTGCTTGAATAGGATGATCAGGCCCAGTGTGGCCACTTTCAGATAAACGCAGCTGTTGGGTCCTTGAGGGTGGCCCCAAACCAAATATTACCTCAGGGGGGGATTGGCCCCCTGCCTGGCCTTATCAACTGCAAGTCACTCGGATAAAGCCATCAGCTGAATGACAGTACTATTATTACTATTAACCCTGAAAGCGCTGAATAAATTTTCAAGGAATCAAAAATGTAATTATCCTGAGCTGTTGAAAAACTATCATGTGGCAACATGTTTTAAAAAGCTCTCCTGCGGGAGCTCTTTTAAACAAGTTGCCACATGATAGGTTTTCAACAGCATCTGATGTTGATATCTTACATCATTGGGCAACCATAGTTGCCTACAGCGCTCTTAGGGTTAAATACTGACTGCAGGCCTGCTAAACCCTGTTCCTGGAGGTGTTCTGTCCCATAGGTTTTTGTCTAATTTGTCTAACCCTAATTTGGAGTGCCATATTTTAGTTATCAGCAGCCCATTAGCATTTCTCGCTGTTGAGAGAGTTATAAATATTTAGGATTGGGATGAAAACATACAAGGCAGTCGACCTCCAGGACCAGGGTTGGGTAGCGCTGAAACACCTTAATTCCCCAATAGTAAACTGTTGTATTGATTTCTTAAAACAATAATTCTGATCCTAAGGCAGAGTGCTGATCTGGGATCAGTTTTTCCTTTTTGTTTCTTTTAGGAAGAACTGCAAAATACATCCCAGACCAGCACTTGTACTGCCTCACAGCAAGAAGGTTGTGAGTTCGAATCTGGCCTGGGGCCTTTCTGTGAGGAGTTTACATGTTCTCTGGGTACTTCAGTTTCTTCCCACAGTTTGAAGACATGCACGTTAGGCTTATTGATATGAGTGTGTTAGTGAATGTGCGTCCTGCAATGGACTTGCAGGCTGTCTGGGGTGTGTCCCTGCACTTCGCCCACATTCAGCTGCGATTGGCTCCCGCTCCACTACCATCCTGGGGAGCGTTTCCCAAAATCACAGATGCTAACTCACAAAGTTTGAACCATTGATTGCGAATGGATGAACTATGTAAGTTGCTGACTTAGCAACTACACTTTTGGGAAACGCACCCCTGGTTAGGAAGAAGCGGTAGGCCTATAGATAATGGATGGATGGATGAATTAGTTAATTAATTCGTTCATTAATTCATCTGTATTTCTGTGTCTTTCTTCAGTTGAAGTCTGGAGAGAATGCAGTCATTATTGCCAGGGATCTCTCGGAGCAAACCAAGAGTCACATCCACGCGGGGGACATCACGTACACCGTGAGAACCATGGGCCAGCTTGTGGACCTGCTGGATATGCAGCTGAAAGGCTTCACCCCCGGGGGTAAAGATAGCGCAGCCCGGAGCTTAAGTAAGGTAAGGCCTGTCCCTCTCAACACTGCAACGCTGGCCTTCATACCACGTACATGAGATACAGTAATACTGTGGTCCTTATCCGATTATAACATACAAAAGTGTATCAATACATTTTTATGCATCATTATTAAACTTAGTCATCGGTTATTGATTTTAATCTGAGTATCCCTTATAAAAATTTACTATAGTTAACTATAGTTTACTACAGTAAAATTGATGTAAACTATAGTAAACTACACTTTACTACAGTAAACTATAGTTTGTTGCAAATATACTATAGTAATTGAATATTATTGCTATAGTTTACTATAGTAAAGTTTGACTTTTGTGATTTACTTTAGCATCACTATAGTAAACTACAGAGTTACTATAGGATACCTATAGTAATTCCGCAAAAAAAATACTATAGTTACTATAAAAAACTATTGTATTTTTACTGTAGTATTTTGTGGTAAGTTTTCATAAGGGATAATGTGTACATAATGTCTGTACTAAATATTTGAAATACTGAAGTGCAGGAGCTGGAGGAGACGGGCATTATATTTCAGTCTTGCATAATTCTTATTTATGCAGCATCTATAGTAAACATGTACAGATGTGCGCTTGCCTCTTTTGTTGCTTTAATCTCAATCTAAAATGTGTGCATTTTATTATTGCAGTTTATATCTATCATCGTATACTCCTGACTCGGAGTTTATTTTTGTCAAACTCAGATGCATTGCCAAGCCTGAGCCGTATCAGTGCTTTTAGTGGGCTTGTGTTTCAGTGTGCTCTTGTCGGACAGAGTGTTCTACTTCAGCTGCCTCTACTGTCTGATGAGGTAGAAGGATCTACTTCACTTGTCAGCCAGGCCCTAAATCCACCTCTAGTTATATCACACATGAAAAGAGCTGTGATCTCCTGGTCTCCTCTACAAAAAGAACTGGACAGCAGTGCCTAATATGGCGACGCTCACTTTGTTCGAAGGGTGCTTGCACGAATATTGCTCGAAAGTTGGAGAAGAATGTTTTATATTTCAGTAGAAACTGACCGTATACTTAATTCTAAATGTATAAGCTGGTATTGTATGCTAGCTCCATGACTGCAGAGAGTGAATGGTTATTTGATGTGCTTCTGAGCAGTCAGCTCTTGACTACACCAAAGGCAGCGGGTCGGTTGTGTTGAAATAATACTTTCCGTCAACAAAGCAGCCGATGGACGAAAAACAAGCGTGGGCGAAATCTAAAATGTCAGCTGTTAATTTGACTGAGCGGCTTTGATTGCGGAGGACGTTGGAACACCTGCTTTTAAATTGCTTTTCAAGCTTTATTTGGTTTCCGTAGCCAGATGTTCCCGTTGAGATTTTTAAAGTTGTTCCGCTGAAGAGGCGCACCGGCTGCGACGGTGGCCGAGCGTTCCTGCGGCACAGATCGCATGTGACGGATCGCAAGCCCCCGCGCGCTTTCTGGAATTTTCCCTCCTCACTGTGCGCACCATTAAAGCTTCTGTCAAGATGCCTGTAGTAGCAACAGCTCTATTGCTTCCGAGTCCATCTTGAGCTGCTTTTCTCGCCTGCTTTGTCAGTATAAAACTAAGGTGTAGAGCTCCTGTCCTGTTGGATCCAATTGTGTCGCTTCCAATTCTTATCAACAGTCAATCAAAGCCTCAGAATCCAGTTGTGGGGAACCTATAGCCAATCAATGACTCTAAAATCAACAATGAGCTGAAGTTCATAAAACTCCTCCATACTAAATGGTTCCTCAGGACTGTAGTTGTGAACACTTTGGGTTAAAGGGAACTCTCTAGCCTCTCCTCTCTAGTACTAGTTTGTTGGGGGAGCGATTTTTGAGTCTGCAACAACCTGTGACCATAGTCAGTGTAGTCTCATAGTATGGGAAAATGAAGTTTTCATTCGCTAGAACATAAGGCCGGGGTAGGTCATTTATGTCCTCTGTTCGATTCTGCTGTGTAGGAGTGACGGGCACAAAGGGCTGTGCTTTTCCATCATTAATTATGTGATACTTTTGAAACAACTGTCTTTGCAAAAGAAATAACATACGAACGCAGCTAAATACACAAACGCATCCACACACTGGATATTGAAGTTCAAAAACTTGAATCTGTGTGGAACATCTTAATGGATCTAATGGCATGGTAGAGGAATACAACTGAAACAATTTTTATTTGCTTGGATTTCACATTGCCCCCATTGCCTTTTCTATCAAATGAACTGCACAAAACATAAAATCTAATGTGTGAGTGCTTTAAAAGTGTCCTTACAATGACAAAAAATGTTATTACAGTATCTGTCCTGGGGCTGCAAATGACCAGGACGTCCAAAAGCACAATGGGTAGAATCTTTTTTTCTCTGAAAATAAATTGTGAAGGAAAACTTCTGTGATCAGTATTGTCTGGGATCAGTTAAGCAGAGACATGATACGGAAAATACACCGATGTGCGTGGTTTCCCTAAACTGAAAACATGCCATTTGCCATATGCTTGTCTGTTTGGAGATTCAGGAAGTATGTAGAATGAGCTAACCCTGATGGCCGTTATTGAGAAACTTCCAGAAGCGTTGTTTTTAATTGTTTTATTGGGGAGTCTCATAGGTAAGTGCACATTTATGCATCAGGAGCAGTAGATCCCATTAAAAACGCAATAGAAAAAAGATACATATCCATTGCTGTCTCGCTGTTAGCTTAAAGCACTATGATTTTTTTGATTGTCAATAAGTGCTTGCTGGTTTGTCTAAAGTTTAATCCTGGATTATGTCTATTTTTCTCAGGTAGTCAATTATACACATAAATCCTCATGCAAATACATGAGCATATTATGTTTCTTAATCTTTATGAACAGGTGGGAAGTGTCGTTATAGCTTCACATTTGTGATAACAAAAACATCTGATATGTAATAAGGAACAAATGGTCTCATTTTCTGCTCAAAGCAGGAATTTGAACACTGCAATATCTTGCTAATTATGTTGCCATAATTATTCTTTCTCAGTTCTTATATTTGCGAACCTTTAGTTACTAGAAACCTTCATTCGTCATTGTTATGGATTAATTTCCTAACCAGACATATTATATATGCTATTCAGATGAGGTTTGGTGATCAATTTCCTCCCATTCTTTTCATATGAGACAACGAGGTCATCGCCTAAAATTCCATTATTCAGTTTTGCGACAAAGGTCAGTAATAAAGTGCATACTTCTGACTTCAGTCATTTCAATGCATTCTTCTAAAACTGGCTTTATAAACCGAATAGCGAAATTGGTGGCTATTCTGTGATTGAGAGTGCGTATGGGACCGTAGCCAATGTAGCGAGCTGTGATTTGAAGCAGGAGCTCACATGTAAATATGGTGACGCATCTTGGACAGCCAGGGATTGTCAATGCTCGAATGCGATCTGTGAAAGCAAATAAAACACCTCACGCAGCCAAGAAACACCTTTTTAGAATAAAAATGTCTTACAAGCACATGGTTTGACTATTTTCGTTGTCTAGGAACGTATTCATGTGGTAAGACAAGCAGCCAATCAACAATTGGAGCTTAATCCAGGTGCAGAGGAGACTACCGAATTTTTTGGGTGGAATTCCATCAGGGTCTTTATTCGGCGGACCACTGGAATCACACTGCATATTGACTTCAGCTCTGTCCAATCCAATGTGTGCGATATGCCTGAGCATAACACAGCGTTGTGTTCTGATGATATATCACACGACTGCTTGGTCACGCACTCATAGACTTTGTTTGGAAAGAACAAATACTTAGAACTTTCCAGAACGTGCAACAAAGAGAGTCCTTATTTAACACACTGCCCTGAAACAGTCTCATGGGCTTGGTTATATCCTGAATTTACCCTCAATGTTGTACATTTTTTTCCTTAACAAATTGGGGGGAAAAGGCTGATCTTTGGGAGAGCCTTGGTTGACACAAGCTGATGCCTGAGTTCAATCCCCAGTTGAGTTGTGCTGCTGATTTTCCTGCTCCAATTAAGTTCCTTTTTGATTGTTCCGACGTTTCCCTGAGACGGGGCGTAATTAACGCGCGAAGCAGTTTTTCTTTGAGTTTATGTGCGAGGGAGGTCCCGAGGATGAATTCAGAAGTTACAAAGTGATGTTGATTTAACGGCGGTGTCCTTCGTACCTGTACTAATGAACTGTTTTGGGGTTTCAGCTGCAGAAGCGAGAGAGAATATGCCGGGTCTATGTGCAGGTACAGTGACTTTATCCTACCCCCAGCTAACCTTACGCCCTCCGCCGTGGCATGGCGCATCAGAGTGAATGCGCGGTATCCATGCTTGCATGCTGTACGTGCAGTCTGAACGAATTGTGTCGCGCTTCTGCATGTCCGTGAATAATGCGACTGGTCGCATTTGGGCCTGGACTGGCGTAATGCTTGTTTTTTTTTTTTTTTTTGCATAATTTCATCGTTCATTTTTGTTGTCTGCTGGTTGTGTTTGTAGTAATTTGAAGTCCAGCATGGCATGCATCATGTGTTTATGCATTCATTTTTAGTGAGTCTTTTCTTGATACCTTGCGGTTATATTTTTATATTTGGACGTCATCCATCGTGCTGCTTCCTTCCATTCTCGGCCAAAGCCTGCTTCCCCTTGACTTGGGTTACTCACGCGAAAATTACCCCCTCCTGTTATGTGACAACATTTTGTTGAACATGCTCTGTTAATGAACATTTAACGTGACTGTGAAACAATGAAGGGTGTTAGTGAGTTTGCATAATGAAGCTCTAGCAGTGAACGTGTCCTTGTGGCACATGTGGCGCTGTTATTGAATGCAAAATGTGAGAAATGTTGCATCAATTCAGCTCAAACAGCTGGCTGTGCGTGTGCACTCCAGTGTAAGATGCAAGGCAGATATGTGCATGTAATCTTTACCCTGAAGTGCTTGGGAAGCCATTGGTAGATACTGAGACGGAAACTGATAAAAATGTGTTAATCTGATGACTGATTAGCACATTTGCCGAGGGCTTGGCATTTTATTGCCATCCTGTTTTGACATTACTACGTACATGTTTTCTCAAATTGAAGGCTGTTCATCAGGTGTCATCGAGAATTATGACTAATATTCATTGAGTTAACCTTGGTATGGTCTTTCAATGTTTAAGTTGCCTTGGAATGCAGTGTAGAACAGTTGTGAATTCATTGAAGACGCAATGGAAAAAGATGCCTATATTGACACAACAAGGAAGTGCCTTTTCTTTTCAAGCTTTTTATTTACAGGATTCAGGCATTCTGAAGTGTGTATGGATCAGTTGAACATTATGCTATTCATTTGCAGAGGTGTAGTCTCTTAATCTAGGGGAATGGATCTTCAAGTATGTCTAACATACAGGTACATTCCCATTCAAAGCAATGGGAATGCAGCCCCCATGCAGTATTGGCAGTCACTATTGAATGGCCTCGCTTGTATAGATCTGATTAGCTGGCACGGTCGAGGATGGGCATATTGTATTTTAGGAATATTTGCAAAACTATCCATCAGCTTAGTAGAGACTTTGTTTATGGGTTATTTATACAACCCCAATTCCAAAATAGTTGGGACAAAGTGTAAATTGTGAATAAAATCAAAATGCAATGACTTGCAATGAGATCACGAGCCAATGTTATTTATAATAGAACATAGATTACATTTCAAATGTTGAAACTGAGACATTTTACATTTTATCCACAAAATGAGCTTATTTCAAATTTTCTGGCTGCAACGGGTCTCAAAAAAGTTGGGACACAGGCAAAAAAGGGCCAAAAAAGCAATTAATATATAAGAAAATCAGCTGAAAGAACATTTAGTAAGTAATTACATTAACTGGCATCAGGTGTGTAACATGATTGGCTATAAAAGGGATGTCTTAGAGAGGCTGAGTCTCTCAGAAGTGAAGATGGCTAGAGGCTCTCCAACCTGTGAAGGCTTGCGTGAAAAAACTGTGGAATACTTTAAAAGCAATGTTCTTCAACATCAAATTGCAAATGCTTTGAAGGTCTCATCATCAACAGTGTATAACATCATCAAAAGATTCAGAGAAACTGGAAAAATCTCTGTGTATAAGGGACAAGGCTGAAGACCTTTACTGGATGCCTGTGATCTTCGGGCCCTCAGATGCCACTGCATCATTCACCGGCATGATTCTGTCATTGACATTACTAAATGGGCCTAGGAATACTTCAAGAAACCACTGTCTGTAAACACAGTCCGCTGTGCCATCCACAGATGCCACCTAAAACTCTATCATGCAAAAAGGAAGCCATTGTTGAGCATGATCCAGAAGCGTCGCCGTGTACTATGGGCCAAGGCTCATTTAAAATGGACTGTAGCAAAGTGGCAAAGTGTCCTGTGGTCAGACGAGTCCAAATTTGACATTCTTGATGGAAATCATGGGCGTTGTGTCCTCCGGGCTAAAAAGGAGAAAGACCACCTCTCCTGTTATCAGCGTTCAGTTCAAAAGCATGGTATGGGGATGCATTAGTGCATATGGTGTGGGACACTTGCATGTTTTAAAAAGCACCATGAATACTGAAAGGCATATAAAGGTTTCAGAGCAACATATGCTCCCCTCCAGATGACATCTATTCCAGGGAAGGCCTTGTGTATTTCAACAGGACAATGCAAAACCACATACTGCAGCTATTACAACAGCATGGCTTCGTAGCAGAAGAGTCCGTGTGCTGAACTGGCCTGCCTGCAGTCCTGATCTTTCACCGATTGAGAACATTTGGCGCATAATTAAACGAAAAGTCCATCAAAGGAGACCCAAAACTCTCCAGGAGCTGGAAGCCTGTATTAAACAGGAGTGGGATCGAATTCCAATGGCTAAACTCAAGAAACTTGTCTCCTCAATGCCCAGATGCCTCCACTCTGTGTTAAAAAGAAGAGGGGATGCTATACCATGGTAAACAGGCCCCTATCCCAACTTTTTTGAGACGTGTAGCAGCCGTCAAATTTGAAATGAGCTTATTTTGTGGATAAAATTGTAAAATTTCTCAGTTTCAACATTTGCTATGTTATCTCTGTTCTATTGTGAATAAAATACTGGCTGGTGTGATTTGAAAGTCATTGCGTTTTGATTTTATTCACAATTTACACTTTGTCCCAACTATTTCGGAATTGGGGTTGTATATACTGTATCAGTTTGATGAAAATCAGAAAAAGGTATAATGCTGTGAAATATTGCACATGGTTTATATACAGTAGCCTACAGAAAGCAAAAAATGCCCAATGCCTTTTATATAGTATTTTTTTGTGCTACGTTTTTAATTACGGCGTTACTACAATAGCAATACATCAATTATAAGATATGATTATAAGCTGATTGCCCTGTCCTAAATTTAAGTTCCCTGTTTTTGTAATGCATCATTGCATTTTTATTGCACTGTAAAATATTGATTTTGTTTTGACTTGTATAGGTTTTAGGTGGTATGCCTCTTGCATTGCAATTTTTTGACCGTTGATGTATAAGCCCATGGAGGGAAAAAGAAAGGAATGGAGAGATGGATTTTTTCTTTTGATTCGCATTTTTATTAAAAGAAGATGAAGGAGAAAATATGCCATAGAGATGTGGTGTGTGCCGTTATACATTATTACCTCCCAGCAGGTGGCCACATATAGAGCTGCATTCCTGGGCTACACTCCTACTGCCATCAAAGGCAGGCTCAGATTAGTTAAACGAATAACACTTCTGCATTATGCATTTTGTCTTGCCTCTGTTCATGATGTTTACATTTTCTATTGTGCGCCAAGTAAATTCAAAGTCAACTTGACAGTAATTAAATTCTTCATTTTCAACTTCATAAAAAATGCAGTTTGTGGGTGTTGAGGTGTTGCTAGCAGTGGTGAGGTGCTGTATCCATAGCCCGAAAGTATGAGGGAGAACAGCTGAATTTGGGAAATAAAACTGATTGAAATCAAAAAAACTTTTTCCGTCTTTTGACTTGCGTTTGGTCCGGATTTGACATGTAAATGCGGTCAAGTAATCGGACAAAACACCTTGAAAGTATTCAGTAGCGGTAGCCATGCATTTGTAAATGAATCCTTTCTAAAGCGCAATCACAAATATGCAGATACAACATTCAAATGCTGATGTAAAAATCACTATGGCAACTCACAGCAACTGAGGTCTACAACAATGACAGAATATTGTTGTCCAACCAGTGATTTTGGTGATTTTGACCCAAGCTTAGAGAGGCAGAAAAAATAATTTGATTGGTAATTACTTGTGCATTTCCCCCTTTAACTGGAGTTAAAGTTTGTCTGTACTATCTCTGCCATCCATGCACTCCTGCAGGCTTTCCAAAGAAAAACCTTTCAGGGCCATTTAAGTCAAGTAGAGAGTCATCAATAATGAATTTAAACCCCTCCAATTCCCTAGACAATGGAAAAATTCATTGCTACAACCTTGTGATCTCCAATGAGACACAATAGTAGTAGTAGTAGTACTGTAGTAGTAGCAGTAGTATTAGTAGTATTTTTGTATGCCTGAATGCTGCCCAAGATTTGTTCATGCCACTTATGTTTTTAGAGGCAATAGTTAACTTTTTAGAGGTATTTGTTAACTGAGCTTCATTACTTTCTACAAAATTCATGTTTAGTCTCATTAGAAAAGACAAAATCTATTAATCCCTTTATAAGAATTCCACAGTGCTCAGCTTAATGCATAAATGACTAGTTTCCTGGGAAACAATTTGCCATTTCTCATTCCTTCGGGCATCCACTGGTCCACCAATAAGCACAACCTCTTTTGATTACTGAGGAGGGGGGTGCCCTTCCCTCTTTTCCTGTAACCACATAAAAATGTGTGCCTTTTTCTACTGGGGGCTAACAAGGAGTTTTTTACAACCAACAAGGAGTTTTTTTTTTACATCTGTGGAGCGGATTTGGAGGTTGATATTGGCCTTTTTCATCAGAAGATATGGCTGTCTTTTGACCCTGAAACAATGATTTTGGCCTTCCTTGGGACTATTCAGGTGATACAAGCTTGGGTGTGGTGTTTTATTTCTTTCTGTTCTTCTGTGATCGTTCATGTCTTCCTATTGTTGTTTAAAGTAGCCAACCCTCGTCTTTAGTCATAGACGTTGTTCAGTATATTCTGTTCTTACTAAATTTCCTCACTTTAAATCTGATTCTGAGTTATTTTTGATGGAGTTTGATCCAACAGGTTGCTCTGCCTATCAACAATTCTGGCGATTTAATTGTTAATGGATACCTTTGATGGTAATTGATCAATTAGATTTAATAATAAATTTATTTAAAAAGTGAGGGTTTTTAACAGTTGATGTACCTGTGTTTGGTATTTCAAGTGGCAGACGTTAAGCGAGGGCGCCTAACTGTTAAAAATGCTTGATTCGGAGATACCTCTTCATTCAATTGAAGAGCCTAGTGCTTAAAGTACCTAAGTCTCATTTTCATACCTCTTTAGTTATGGACAGAAAAAATGTTTTTAATAGTTACCAAAGTCAATTTTCTCAATTTTTTACAAAGTGGCTGTTCTTGACTTCAGCACTTTTAGCACTTGGGTCTTCAAATTGACTTTGGTAACTATTAAAAACATTTTTTTCTGTCCGTAACTCAAGGGGTGTGAAAATGTGACTTAAGCACTTTTAGCACTAGGCTCTTCAATTTAACTTCACTTCCTCAACCATATTAGCATATCCCAAAACTCTTCTGACAGATAGTTCTGCAAGAGTGAAGAATTAAAAATTCAATATAAAGAAAAAAAACTACCCTTGAAAGGGTGAACAGGCCAGCGTTTTTCCTTTCATTTGAAAATAACATTGGCAAATATGCATTATCCATGCCTCTCTATTGAATTTTAGAACTTAAATAACACTCCTGTTGTTAAATGTGTGGAGTGGAACAGCAAACAGCAACACCAATAGATTTATCCAAAAAAATATTTTCATGACTATTTCTTGTTAGGAGAAAAAGAAAATAAAACCCTTGGTACTGCACAATCCCCCCCCCCCCCTTAAGAAAAAAAAAAAAAAGTCATACTATACCAAATCCCTGCACATTATACCAAATCCCAATACTTTTGGACAGGAAAGCATGTAATGTCGCTCATGCTCACAATGAGAGCTCTGTTGCACGGGCCTCCATCTCTCTGACACGCACAGTCGTGTAGTCTCGACAATCTTTGGCAAGAGAAACTGTCAAAAAAGCAGGAACCGCGGCGTCGATAAGCGCACTGGAGTTGCAAACATGTCAGTTATTATTCGGCATGCTCGTGTCAACATGCATGCGAAGCAATGAAAGTTTTATCTTTCTCCGGTGTGGTTACTGAGACGCACTGACATGCTCGCTCTCTCTGTCTCTATCTTTCTTGCTCTCACTCTGTCTCTCTCGGTCTCCCTCTCTCTTCCCGGTTCACATGCTCACTCCCTCTTTCTCTCTTCGTTTAATTCCGTGTGCCGGTATTGACTGTACTGGCACGACAGATTTGTGCACTTGTATTGCAGAAGCTCGGTGGGTGAAAAAAATAATATGCAATAAAGGAAAAAGATGACAATTGCGGACAAATTGGAAAAAGGCATATAAACAATAAAGCAGGACTAGATTTTTGTATGGGAAGTGGGAAGAACATGTTAGAACAGACGTTTTTCTCCCTCCCTCCATCTCTCTCGCTCTTTTTTTCTCTCTGTGTTTATGGAGACTGTTAGGATCTCTTCACTGCCTGATAGCTGCACAGGACGGGCATTTTCAAATGCATTATGAGCAGAGATACTCTCGCAGTGTTATAATGGGCTGTAATTTGCCTTCCTTCGGGGACGTGGACTCTGACTGCAGGTGCAGAGATGTTTAGAAGAGGTGCTGACCCATGCTTTCCTGAGCGTTGTTACCATGCTGAAAGCTAAGGGTGGGCCTATGTGCACTTCCTGTGTACTTCCTGGTTCTTGATTGGCGGTTTTACAAAGAGCACTTTCGGGAATAAGCAGCCTGACTTTCCTACATCCAGAGAGGATGGGAAAGTGTCAGGCCTTGACTTTTAACGCTTAAGCACTGCAGGAATCACATGCAGGATAACTGTTGACGGCAAGTTGGAATTGCTTCATAATGGAAGGGGAGAGAGAGAGGGAGTGGGAGAGATGCAAAACGTGCATGCGCGTATGTGTGGGGGTGTTCATTTCGACATCTGTTAGCTAGCTTGATTGTGTGCCTGTCAGTGGGGCTACACTAATTTATCCAAAGTTGTGTTGAAGTTCCTTTTTGTTTTGTTTTTTTATGATTTATTTATTTTTTGCAAATGGGTTCATTTTATGTTAGTTATAACTTTGTATGCAGGTGTATTTTAGCACAGATACAGAGATATTGTAGCCGCTGCACCTCTAATTGCATGATTGCTTTGATTCCTTTGGTGCCAGCTAAGTTGTCAGCATGAAAAGATGTGGACCTCAGCAAATGAGGTCAATTTAAGGAGAGCTGAGGTATTCTATTCTTCAGGAAATTGTCAATCTCGCGGACTGTTGGCATGTATGCACACGGGAATGAAATTGTTCCAAAATGAACCCATTGATTCCTCATTTTGATCACTCCCATTCACTACATCACAGAACCGTCAGTCTTTTTTTTTTTTTTTTTTTTATCTTGGTCTGACATTACATCAGTATCTCTTAAGATGATAACGAGGGCTGACTGCAATAAACAGTTATGTCCAGAAGTATTATATTGGACATAACTGTTTATTGCAGTCAGCCCTCGATAATATGCTGTCAGGTGTGGTCACGTAACCAAATAACAGCTAGCATTATGAACATTTCCCAATTGGTTTTTTTATTGAAATGAGTCTTTGGCCCTTTTTTAAAAACTGCAGTGGTACCGTTCAAGCCCTTAAAGGGTTCCTACACCCAAAATGAACATCAACTTAGAAATTCTCATTATACCGGTGGAAACATTATCCGCACAGTCAAAAAGAAAATAAATGATGTATTTAGGCAGATTTGAAGTTATTTTATTGAATTAATTAATCAGGTACCGCTTTAGTGCACCGACATGTTGGCAAACATTGACACGAGTAAAAGGTCACAGTGACGTCAAGTCATTGTGGGGACTGAGCCAAACATAAACCGAACCTGTTTGTAGTTTTGCTGGGACATTTAAATTTAAAATTACACTATATAGTCTTGGGAGTGGCGGCTCTTGAACTGGCAACAGGGGAAGCTCAATCAATCCCTTCAAATTAATGATTGGTCATGACCTGTTTTCAATCATTCATTTAAATTACTATTACAGAAACTCCGAAAACTCTCAACATTATCAGCTGTGACCAGTTTTCATTAATAGCGCATACCTGTCAACTCTCACACATTCGGTGTGAGTTTTGTGGCATATTTATGTTCCCCTGCTATAGTCAGCAATTATTCTATCAACGCGTATGTAAGAGATCTCGCGCGGAATTGAAGTCCTTGTGCATGGAGGGGTTGGAAGCAATGTAATTGCATAAAGACGTTTCAAATGATCTTATTTCATTTAAACGATCATGAAACACATGCATCGCTTCCAATCCCTGAGTAAAGAAAAGCGTGAGAAGTCCGCAGTCGTAATCGGTATGCGTTATAAATGAAATCTGGCCACATCTGATAATGTTGAGAGTTTTCGGAGTTTCTGTGGCAATTTAAATGAATGACTGAAAACAGGTCATGACTAATCATTAATTTTAAGGGATTGTTTGTGCTTCCCCTATTGCCAGTTCACGAGCTGCCACTGAGTCTCGGATGATATTCGCTAAGATTAGAACTTGTGACATTTTAAATGGTGTAACACTGCATTGATCCCAGATTACAACCAATCATTAAAAGCTTATGCAGACAAAACCATGTGTAAACATTTGACAGTTCCCCCTCTGGTGCTGGCCCAGAAGAGCCCAGCTATCATTACATCTTTGAATGCTGTTTCTAATGCAGGCTTCTGGTCTTCATAATTTTCCAGACCAGGCTTGTTTGTTATGCAAGAAATGTTTTGCTCATGGAGAATATCTGATAATAATTTGAGTTCTGTGCAAAAAAAAAAGTTGTCGTGGTTTATTGCCTTACACGCTTCACATATACAGTGCCATGAAAAAGTATTTGCCCTCTTCCTGATTTCTTTTTTTTGCATAGGCCTATTTGTCACTCTTAAATGTTTCAGATCATCAAACTAATTTTAATATTAGACAAAGACAACCCAAGTAAATACAAAATGCAGTTCTTAGATGATGATTTTATTTTTTGAGGGGAAAAAAGCTATAACTTACCCCCCCCCCCCCCTTATTAACCACATTTTTTTAGTTCAATTTCACTAGCCACACCCAGGCCTGATTATTGCCAGACATGTTGAATCAAGGAATCACTTAAATAGAACCTGTCTGACAAAGTGAAGCAGGCTAAAAGATCTCAGAAAACAACACGCAATTGGTTGCTTGTTTGTCTTTATTCCTGTCAGTAAGTGCTTGCGCTGGCTCACCTGTAATATCAGAGTCCGCTTTCTTCACCCAAACTTTTCAGAGGTCAGTACAAATAACCAAGCAAAATTTCTGAAATTGATTGTTTATGTTGATTTCCGTTTGAGCTCGCAATGACCTGATGTCACAGCATCGGCGACGCTTTCAAACTCCTGTCATTCGAAGCCTGACCAGGCTTAAGAACTTTTAGAGCTTAAAGCTCAGTATCACATGCAATTAACAAGTCGAGTACGCTTGATTGGTCATCCCTGAAACTTCGGACCTTTATTGAACGATGACTTAAGGTACCCTTTAATTGAACTGTTCATGAAACTTGAACAGTATAAATTAAATATGAATATAAGTGAAATGTAAATTCCCTCAAATTAATTTTGTTGGAATTTACCATGCCGTCATATGGTAACTGCTTCACAGTTAGCCCAAGAACCTGCTAATAAAGTGTTCATTTATTGGGTGTTGAAGTCTTTGCCCTCTTTTTACCTCAGAGCTCATAATTTGAGGTCCGCAGGTGTTTGAACAGTGATACAAAGGGCTGTATTTCAGGCATAGTTCACTTCTTTAGAACTGCATACCTGAAAATTAGAGTTGACTGTCTTGAGGGTGTGTCCTGTGTACCCTAATTGAGTATGCAATACTGGACTTACAGATCTTCTGATATATGTTACTGTCCAAGTACCATATAAACTCAATGCACATTCTGCTAACAGCCCAATGGGTTTTCAGCCATCTTTTAGGGAGATTATTTCCCCAGTCCGGAATGATGGCACGCTTAAGTTTCATGAACGTTGATTTGAGGGAACTTTTGCTGGTCCAAATGCCCTGGAGACCTCAGTCTATCTGAAATACAGTATGTTTGCATTGTTTGCATTATAATCTATTTCCTATACTTCATTACATTAGAGTTCAGAGCCATTCTGTGACCTATTGTGAACTTCCCACATGGCCTTATCTGCCCCAAAAATCTGTTTGTCTCTCTTGAGTGAAAGACCCCCCGACTCCTCAGATTTTCAGTTCATGTCTCCAGCAGAACTTCACTAGAATGTCTACTGCATCTGTGTCTGGAATCACTACTGAGCAATTATAGTAATTACATTACATTAGCCTCAAATGACACTGAGCAACAACTACTGCATTTGTTCAAAACCCAGCACTGCCAGTGGCCTGTAGACTTCTTCAGTGTGAACTAGAGCAAAATGATTAATCGAAATATACCGCTCCGTGACCACAACCCTCATTTTCCAACCACAAAGCTTTTTCATGTTCGTCTAATTTGCGGACCGCAAGGGAGGAATGTTATTTTCTGGATTTTTCACACCTTACTCAATGCCAGTCTTTTTCTTAGGCCAGTGTGACAATTTTTCCTCAGCACGTGTTTTGAAAACGATAATTATGAAGTGGCAACAGGGACTGTTGGCTTTAATTTGTTGTATTCACATTTATATCACGTAACCCCATAGAGGACTAGCACTTCCATAAATGTATACTTTGTGCACAATTGGTGAAGTACTTTGTGAAATGTGCCCAATATTTGGTATTAATGTTAATATTACAATAGGTAACAGCGTGGTTGGAATTATATTTAAGCAAATTGTGCATCAGACTCCATGCATGACCATCAAAATACATTCATACCTTAAACTCTTCAACTCTGCAATCCCCTATGGTTGATTAAAACACGAGGAACTTTTGGCAGGCTAGTGAAGATCCCAGTGGTTCATATGAGATCTAATACTTCTTGCTGAATTAGAGTGTATAAAATTTACAATATCAGATATTTTCTATTTGATGTAATACTGCTGCCATGATTACTTGGCATCCTGGGTTGGAATATTTCACTCACTGTAAGTGTGATGCAATATCAATGAAGCACTGCAACCAACAGATACCGGATATGCATGTGACATTGTCTTAAAATATATAAAAAATGATTTTTCTCACTTTTAACCTTTTAAACGGAAAATACAAGCGGTGTTAAAATAGCTTAAATTTTCCTTCATTTTCAGTTAAGTGTCCCATAATGTGGCTTGACAGGAATGTGTACAGCTTTTAGAACTAGTGCCGTTTTGGATTTTTTTTAATCACTCCCCTTTTTCTTATGATCATTTCAATATAAATAAAAGTGGCTTTATTGTTTTGTCACAACAAAGGCCTCCTCAGCGCAGTGTTGGCTATGGACCCAGCCCTTGCGGTTTAGAGTGAGCTTGGGCTAATTCACTGCTAATATCTTGCAGTGTTATTCTTCAGGAAGGGCACAGTGCAGTAAAAATTGCTAGAGGTAAAGCCTCTACTTTATAAAAGTTTGAACAATAACTTCCAGAGGCATCATGAATGCCAAAGAACTTTATCTCAATATGTTTTGAATAATATTTGAATATAATCTTTCTCCTCCCCATCCCTGTTTATTTCAACACTTGGTTGCCACTCGGGAAGTTAAATATTCTCAGTTTTGTGAAAGTGTTTGTCTGTAGCAGTGTGCCTTTGTGTAAAACCGTCTACCATATTGTAATAAATCCAAATCATATCTCACAGCCAATAATGAAATGAAAATGAAGCCGGTAAAATAGACCGTGGAGACGAAGGAGTGTATTTTATTAATCAACTGTTCCGGCCCCGTTAGTGTATCGCGCTCTAAAATAAAATGTCATTCCCTGTCCACGACCCAGACACATTCTTCACAGGCTTTTGGAAAAGCGATGTACCAAGCTCTTGGGTCCCAAATGATGACTTACCTCTATTCTTTCAATGCACCTTTTTCTTTTAGTGACATGCGGAATATTGAATTTTGGTTTATTAATGCGACGCCAGATTTCACTGGCAGTAGCCGGCTTAGTCGATTGCAGCTGCTTGGACGCGACTGGGCCTTTTATAAGTCTGACAGGCGACATTATCAGTGGTGATTATTAAAGCCGTGTGTTAAATGTGCCTGTCCCCAGTCAGCCATTTTGAATAAGGTGAGCTTGGGGGCTGGCTTGGGAAAGATATGAGCATGTTTTTTTTTTTTTTTTTTTTTTTTTACTGCTGTCCATTCAGACAGGAGCCCTGCTGTGCTGCAAAAATCCGTGATTCAACTGCTGTCTGAGATTTTCGAGCCAAGCTCACTGAAAAGAGTAAAGATTTGGGGGGAGAGAGAGAGAGGGACAAATACACAGTTGAACAAATGTTGGTTGTCACGTTTTCAGAGCTGTGTGAAACAACTTTCAAAATGTACGAGTAAGAAAAGAATGAAATAAATGTACTAGCATTTACGCAGTAGCTGCAAAACAAAGTTATTTCGGAGAGAGATGAAGATGATTTGATATAGTTCACTTATTGTATTCAGTGGCGCTGCTCGGGAGGGCGGCGTTACAGCCAAAATCAATGCTGCTTTTCTATTGCTAATAACAACAAACAGCCTTTTGTATCCCTGGACGATGAGTTGGGGATACTATGGATCAGCGATCATCACACTGTGTCCGCTGTCGAGTCCACCGCTTCCCTAGAGATATGCTTCTGAGCGCACCACAGGCCACAAATTTCAACCAATTCGTTTCATATTTGGCGCGGGCCTTGTGTGTGGTAAGGTCATGAAGCCTATCGATTTCGGGAGCGATTGCTCGAGTAGGTCCGAGGATACATGTTGACCAGCGGGCGACTGACTGACAAGTTTTTTTTTTTTTTTTTTCCTGTTCCAAGTTTGGCCTGTTCACTTTGTGTAAATGTAGATTATGTAGCAATGCAATGGCACAAAGACACGGACACACACCTACACGCACTTGTATCCTGTCGGAGCAAAGCAAAAACTTTTCCCTTAGCTTAAATATCTGGGTGATCTTGTATGTAATGTAGTGTTGAATGAATATCTCATATCTGGCATGCAGGGATGCAGTAGGTAGCACTTTCGGTTTGCAGCAAGTGAATTGTGGGTTCGAGTTCTGCATGAGGCCTTTCTGTGTGGAGTTTGTATTTTTTACCTGAGTTTTTCAGCTTTTCCTCTGGCCCTCCAGTTACATGTCATGGTAACTGGAGACTCAATATCCATAGCCCTTAGTGTTTCGATTTGTGAATCCTGCGATAGATTGGCAAACTATCCAGGAAGTATTCCTATCTTTTACCCATTGGATTCTGGGACAGGCTCTGGCTGCCTTGCTGCTTTTGCCAATTAAAATAAAATCAAATCAAATCAAACCTTATTTATGTATCACCTTTCATGCAAAATTACAATACAAAGTGCTATACAAAACAGTGAAAATACAACAATACGTACAATGAAAATAGGACAACAACAAATAAGCAGGAATAGGGACATTAGATAATGAACAGATCATATAGGCACCGCATCTCCCTGTTATTGTTTCTGTGAATTTCTGTTTCATTAGTGGGTCAGATGAAAATTTAACCTGTTTACAGTCTGTTTTACTGAATTTCTTGTTGGGCAAAAAGGATAAATGTATGTGCTGAGTATCACATTAGGAATTTCTCTAGTAGTTAATTGTAATTTAACTGAATTTCATCAGTAGCACTGCTTATTGTTGCAAAAGCTATAGTTTGTGCGTGCATGGATCATGATCTAGCTTTTTGTCACAGGGACTGTTGGTACTGATGTTTTGTATTACAGCAACTTTCATTGTGAAATTGATCCAATCTTATTTCTTCTCAAAAGTTTTAAGACTTGTACGTATATTGTTGCCCAGAATCATAGCGGATTAGTCTATTATGGTCTAATTAGTCTATTATTAGTCCTGTGGTTGTTTAGTATTAGAGAATTTCATTTGTATAGTTCATTTGTTTTGGTCTGTGCTGATTTTTTTTTTTTTTTTTTTTTTTTTTTTGGGGGGACTTACCTGCCCACACAAGAGAACATGATTACAATTGATGAAATTCTGATCCCATACCTGACATATCCAGAATTGTCCTTTGATTTCCTGTTTGCAACTTTTTTTTGCATGTGGGGAGGTGTTATTTCTAAATAGGCCTTTGGGGAAATGTACAGAGGTCTCCCAGTGGTAGTTATTCACTATGAGCACAGAAAATAAATACCACAGCTGAATAATCACCTGCTTTGAAGATAATAATAATAATAATAATTCCATATATGCATGAACTTGCTGGTTCATTTTCATGGTGCTCTGATCTAGGATCAGTTTTGCTTTGAAATGCATAACATTGGGACTGGGGAAATTCGATTCAAAGTTCCGCGCTGAGATGCCTCATGAATATAGTACATAATAATATATGGGGCACAGAAATTACTTGCTCATCACTTGCTTTGTTGTATTGTTCACTTCTGTAAATGCTGAGCTAATGCTGTACATGTATATGTATGGTGTTTTAAGCCACTGATTAATTGATTCTGTGGCACTGGACAGCCAGCGGCTCTCTGGACTGAAAATAGATGCCTTTGCAAAGATGCGTCAAGTTCTGCTTTTTAATGCAAAAAAAGACAAGAAGTTTTGTGACTGTCAATTTTCTACATTGATGGATATTGACTACCAGTCATGATGAAAAATTGTGATAAAAAATGAATTTTGGTACTTTCCTGGTAGGACCTTGGAATGCACTGGACTTCGGCAAAGTTTTGCTTATTCAGGCATTAAAGGCAGTGAACTATTTGGTGTTTTGCACTTGATTATTTTATTGCTCCTGGAGGTCATAATGATTCACTGTGACTCAGTTTTACATTTGATTTGTTAGATTTCTTAAGAAGGATATATTGATAACTGTGTATATGAGCCTGCTGTTGAATTATGTGATCATTTATTTATGACTCATTGTTATGGATGGACATGGATATAGCCAACAGAAAACAGTGCTTGGTCGCTGGCAACTCTGTCAGTGCAGCAAATTATCCAGTTTGAATTCAACTCTTATAACTGTTGTTCTTATAACTGATACACCAGACTTGTTCTTAATGGTTAAAACTTTGAGTCCCCCAGCTAATTGCGATCATAGCGTCGTTCATGCAAAGTTGTCTATCCCAGTTTATCCACCTAAATCTAGAACAGTTTGGAATTTTAATGTGGTCGATGTAGAATGTTTAAATAATGCATTGGAGCATGCAAACTGGGATGACATTTTTGATCAGAATGATGCGGATGTTGATTTGGTTTGCGAAAATTAGATGAATTTGTTTCTTTCAATTGTCAAGCACTTTATTCCCTCTAAGAAAGTTGTTATACACCCCAGCGATAAACCCTGGATGAATGGGACAATTCGACGAGCTATGAGGAAACGTGATCATTTGTTAAAGGCGTATAATAAAAATAAATCTGAGACTAGATGGGCTAGGTACTGTGCACTGCGTTATGTAGTGGTGACATTAATTCGTGAAGCTAAGAGTGATTATAATAGGAAGTTAAATGAGATGTTATCCATTTCTAGTATGTCAGCTAAGCAATGGTGGCGGGTTGCTGAATCCTTTTACGGTACCAAGGCGGGAAGTTCAATTCCACCTCTTTATGACAATGCAAAATTTGTGTATGATTCTAAAGGTAAAGCAGAGATTTTCAATGATTATTTTGTTACTCAAACAAGATTACCATCTGAGGAGGCTTCAACTCCCCCACGCAATACGCGCAGTGCACGTGTTGCCTCTTTGACCAGTGTTTCTGTAACTGAGGAGGAGATATCAGATTTGATAAGCAGTGTAGATGTAAGTAAAGCATTTGGCTTTGATGGCATAAGTAATAGGATGATAAAACTCTGTTCTTTGGAATTATGCAAGTCCCTGATGCGCCTAATTAATTATTCCCTCTCCACTGGGCAGTTTCCATCTCAATGGAAGTTGGCAAATGTTTTACCTTTATTCAAATGTGATAACAAGCAGTGTAAAGATAATTACTGCCCTGTCTCCTTGCTATCCTGTCTCAGTGAAATTTGTGAAAAGGTAGTATTTATGAGATTGTATTTTTTTTTGGAAGGTATTGGTTTTTTTATCGTTTGCAGTCAGGTTTCCGTCCTGGTGACTCTACTGTTATGCAACTAGTGTATATAGTTAATAAAATTCATGAGGCCTTTGATAGGGGAAATGAAGTAAGGGTGGTGTATTTGGACATTTCAAAGACCTTTGATACGGTCTGGCATAAGGGCCTTTTGGTAAAATTGGCCAACTTAGGCATAGATGGGGTATTGTATAAATGGCTTGCGAGTTATTTATGCAATAGGCAGCAGCGTGTGGTTATTGAGGGAAGTAATTCATCCTGGAAAAAGGTTCATGCAGGGGTTCCTCAAGGTTCTGTACTGGGCCCTTTACTTTTTTTGATCTATATAAATGATATCCAAGAGGATCTTAGTTCCGAATGTTTTTTGTTTGCAGATGATACTTTACTCTTGGAGGAAGTATCTGACTCTCCTGAAGCATCTGCACAAGTGCTTAATGGAGACCTCGCGTTGATTTCTTCTTGGGCGGACAAATGGTTGATGACTATGAATGCTTCTAAAACTAAATCTATGACTTTTTCATTGAAGAATGATAAGCCTCGTCACCCTGTGTTATCGATCAATGGCAAAGCAATTGAGGTCCTTAAGAAACACGAGCATTTGGGAGTTTTGCTTACTGATAATTTGTCTTGGAAAGCTCATGTGTCTAAATTATATGAAAAAGCTTCTAAAAAATTAAATTTGTTAAAAGGTTTCAAATATATCTTATCCAGATATACTCTTGAGATCTTGTGTAAGTCGCTTGTTCGTTCTGTGCTTGAGTATGCCAATGTTGTATGGGACAGATGTACTTTGGGTGAATCTGATTTATTAGAAAGTCTCCAGTTTGATACCTTAAGGCTAATAACTGGAGCTATGAAAGGCACTCACCGTTTGGACTTGCTGGTGAAAACTAATTTTTTGAGGTTAAGTGACAGTAGAAAGTTTCACAAACTGATATTAATTTATAAAATGGTGAATTGTTTGGCACCAAATTACCTTTTATCTCTTCTTCCATGTAATGTTTGTCAGTTGTCTTTTTATATGTTACGTAATCAGGCTGACTTGGTACTACCTTTTGCAAGTACTGAAAAATCCAAAAATTCTTTTCTTTTTTTCTTCAGTTAAGTTATGGAATTTGATACCCCATGTAGTACGTAATAGCCCTTCTGTTGCGTCTTTTAAAAGAGGCTTGCAGCATGTTCCTCTTTTCTATACACCACCTTGTATTAAGTTATTTTATGAAGGCAATCGGTACTTGTCTATTTTGCATACTAGGCTTAGGCTTGGTCATTGCGGCTTAAATTATTATTTGTATTCAATCAATTGTAGACCATCCGGTTCGTGTGCTTGCGGTGCTCTTAGAGAAGATGCATTACATTTTCTTTTGATGTGTCCTCGTTTTGCTGCTCAGCGTTCTCATCTACTTACTTCTGTCGAGTCGATCACAGACAGTAAATGGTCTTCATTCAGTTTATCAGATAAATTCAAGCTTTTACTTTTTGGCAGCCTTTTGCTTAATTTTGAGAGCAACACTGCTGTTTTTTCTGCTGTTAGATCTTTCTTAGAGCAGACTAAACGTTTTGTTATTAATCACTAATATTTTACCTGCACTGTCTCTTTATTTATTTTTTTTTCTTTTTCTTTTTTTTGTTTTGTGTTGTGTCTTTGTGGTCTATTTGGAATTGTATCTCTTGCTAATAAAATGTGGAAAAAAAGGGAAGGAAAAATATGTAAATTGAATATTTGTGGCATAAGTTCCCACGATGAGCCTATGCTCTTGGGACAAATGCAAAAATACTAAAATATGGTTTAAATTAAAAAAAAAAAATTCAACTCTTAAGAGTTCAAACAACACCACGTTTACTCTGTAAGAGTTTACTTAAGGGGGGGTACATTGGGTTGCAATGTTGCCTCATATTAAGAAGATTGTGGGTTTGAATCTGGCCTGGGGCCTTTCTGTGTGGAGTTTGTGTTCACTAAGAGTTTGCTCGAGTTCCCTTCAGGTTCTCTGCTTTCCTCTCTTGGTTCAAAAAAAGTATGCCAGATTAATCGGAGACAGTAAATTGCCCATTGATGAATGTTGTGTGTGCCCTGTGGTGGATTGGTGAACTGTAGGGGGTGTATTCCTAACTTTCGCCAATGGGATGTTCGCATGGACGTCCTGACCCATCCAGAATGGCGAGTTTTATAATAGGCTGAGTTCATATAACACCAAACATTTTGCAGTGTATAGTCTGATTTTGAATACAGGCAGTTTGGTTGTATCGCAGTGGATTCAAACTCAGATCCGAGAGGGCAGCTGTGTCTGCTGGCTTTCATCACTGCACTCAGCTGACAACACTGATTGGTTAAAGAGTTCACATTGTCTCCTTGGCCGGAATTGGTGGATGACTAAAAGGAAACAATACAAACTTGAGGAAACTGTGTTTGTCCATGGCTGGAGTTTAAGCCCTCTGCCTGAACATCTCACAGAGATAGGACTGTTCCAGGCGGCCGGGGTCACTGTGACTCATTACTCTTCAGCGGCCCCTAGTGGCCATTCAGGCACCTGCAACTCCTCAATGACTATATCATGTTTACTTCACGAATGGGTTCGTCCATGATGACTTACAGTTGATCAGACTGAGATGGGGGCAAATCTCCCTGGAGAAATGTGGGCTTAAGGGGCCGACTGCTTCACTGACCCTATTGTGAGATCACAGGGGCTTGAGCCTGTGACCTACTGAATCACAAGCATTGTAGTCACTAGGTTACAGGCTCATCCTCTTCAACTTGTTGTGAAGTGTTGTCCTTAGACTGTGCTCCACCAGAAGCTGCTTGGCTCTGGTCTCAAAAAAGTAAAGGCCTCATCAAAAAATTGTTGTAAATACGGTTTTTATTGATATTCTGTAATTTCTGCTCCGAGCAGTGTTCATGATGAGCCAATTCAGTTTCAGTTGCTCGCTTTTCTAGCGTCCCACCTCATATTCTATATTAATCAATCGATTATGTTCATTTTAAATTAAGAGTAATAAAATTCATTTACATATCCGTGTTGAAGGGCATATTTTGAGAATTTCTAAATGTAGTCCATAGGTAATTAAATCAATGGTCCAGAGGAAAGTTTCTTGTTACATTTTTTTCACCCTCTTGGATAGGCGGTGTTCATAGGCCCAAGTTATGCATGGGTAAAGACTGTTGTCACTTTTCAATTATTCATGTGTTTTCCCTCTGAGAAATATTGAACTTTATCACTTGTTCAAGCCTATTTCTCCTAATTGTATGTCAACTTCTGCTTCCCAAAATCGCAGTTTGTCCAAAACTTGGACTGAAAGATTTATCAATAGTGTTCTATGGTGATCAGCAAATGCATTTCTCCTGCCACTGTGGAGCGCGGTAGCAGAAATCAGCTTTATTTTTCTCTTTTTCATATCTAAATAAACCTGATTCTTGTGGGGTGGGTTGAACAGACTCTATCCGTTAGCCTAGGGTTTGCCGCACTGTTGGTCAGAAATACTTTTTATACCCGAATCCCTTTCGTACTTCGTCCGTGAGAATGGAGTGTAGCCGTAAGGGTCGCCATTACGAGCGGCTGTGTGCGGAGGAAAAAGATTTCTTTCTCCATATGTGCCCCAGAGCTGGTTTTAGCACTTCACAATGTGTTTCTGCACTGCTATCCCAGCAATAGTCCTTATGTAATATGTATAACACTGCAGTGCTTTTGAAACAGGTGAACATGTGAAAAAAGATAAAAGAGAATAATGAATACGTTGCATGTTCCTTTATATGATAAACTGCTCTTTTTTTCGAACAAAAGTATTGTTGATGATGAAAATTCATTTGGAAAAAGACAGGAACAAATCAGTGATAGGTTGTGTGATTTCTACCACTGATACTACTGCTACTACTAATACAACTACTATTACTACTGCGGCGAGTGCTAGCCCTTATGATATTATATGTTGCTACTGTTACTATTGTTACCACTACTTCTGTTATTTTTATCACTACTGGTGCTGCTACTACTACTACTACTACCACTTATAGACGTATTCCTCTAATACTACTTCTACGAGTCATTATAATAATTATTATTTAATTATCATGTGCTTTTATTGTTGCTGGTGGAATCTATACTTACATGTTTTACATTTGAAAAGGACATGGTAATGACCCACATCCCCAATGAGGAAATCTTCTCCCTTTCAAGAAGCACAGTGCAGGTGCTATAAAAGCAGGAGTAGAGTGATATACGGAGCGTGGAGCAAATGTCATTTCATGCCCTTGTGCTGCTCTGAAATGCCAGGCAATAACTCTGCTGGCACTGGGCTTTTTGAGTCATCAAAACCGGGCCCCCATGTCACCAGTTCAGTGGAGGAAATGTAAATAAAATTAAACGTGACAATCGTACACCCGTTCACACATCCAATGCAGTCAGCTTTCACGTTCATTTTTTTGTGGAGGGACACGAGAAGTAATGTCGTGGCTGTCGAATTAGTTTTCCTGTCATGTTGTCTGCTTCCCATCGCGTTTTAAAAGTGGCTCCTGTGCATTGTCTTTCCTTTGTTTCGAGACTGATGTACAGACTTGCACTAACGAGAAAGAGCACTGCATGGATTACAGTGTATTCCAGGTTAAATATATTCATTCCTTTTTTAGAGATGCCACCTTTTTTCTGTTAAATAAAAGCACTAACCTCCTCTGGCTGTAAAAAATAGCACAACGGTAAGACAATGGTGTTAATCAAGCATTTAATTGTTGTAAATGAATATAATTGGTGGAATCTGTGGTACTTTATTCCCAGTGTGGGTTTTATTATATTGTGCATAGCATAAATTAAATCTCAACGATTGTGTGTGCGTGTGTGTGTGCGCGCGCGCGTGTGCATGTGTATCTGAGCATGTGCTTGTCCGTGCATGTGTGTGTTACGTGTGTGTTTGTGTGGTTGTGTGTGTGTATGTGTGTGTGGTAGTGTACATACATGCTGCAGTGTATGTGAGCCAATGCTTCTCTTTCACATACAGCCACACTGTAATCTGTCTGTCTGTCTGTCTGTCTGTGTTTTCCTGCAACCCCAAATAAGAAAAGGTTGGGACAGTATGTCAAATTAAAATTAAAGCTGAAACCACTGGTTTGTAAATGATCTGTAACCTCTATTAGACTTGGAAACAGTACAACAGCACATTATGTGATGATTTACCACAATAATTTGATTAATTTTTCAAAATAAACACAGATTTCAGTTTTGATTCTTGCAACATATTTGATACTTGTAACATTATTTTTTTTTCTCCCACTCCTCCTGCTAATAGGTCTTAAGGCATCCAACATTATGCAGTCTTTGTTATTGCCGCTTGGGTTTCAAAATGTGCCTCACGTTCTTTATTAGGGACAAGTCAGGACTGCTGGCAGGTCAATTTAGCGCCCTCTCACTCCTCTAACGCATCCATACCTTTGTAATCCATGCAGAATGCAGTTTTGCATTATCTTATCGAAGTATGCACGGGCATACCTTGAAAAGGTATTGTCTTGAAGGCAGCATAAGATCTCAGTGCACATTTCAGAATTAATGGTGCTCTCATGGAAGTGCAAGTCACCCTTGCCAAGGGCTCTGACACAACCGCATACCATGACAGAGCATGGCTAATGGACTTGTTGCTGGTAACAGTCTGGATATGCTTTTTCTTCTTTGGTTTGGAGCACACGGCATCCACTGTTTCCAAAAAAGACCTAAAAAATTGATTCGTCTGACTGCAATACCCATTTCCGCTGTGTGATGGTCCACTGCAGATGCTGCTGAAGCCAGATAAGTTGATGGTGCTTCAAGACACTTAACAAAAGGTTTCTTTTTTGCACTGTAAGTTTTAACTGACATTTGTGGATGATTCTACGTATTGTAGCACTTAACAAAAGCTTGTCAAAGTAATACTATGCCTATGTGGTCATATAACTTATAGATAAATTAGCCCTAGTCCTGCCAGTCGCTTATATATAGAGCACCCACGCTCGTTTCTCTGTGTGTTGGTCATTGGTATATCGTACCCTGGTAGCTATTTCCCTGTATGCCGGTCCTCGATGAACATTAGCCTAGAGGCAGGACTAGGGTTAAGGTTCTTGATGTAAATTTGTCATACCGTCCCGACTTTTTCTGAGCTGGGGTTGTACCTAGCTGTCACTTTGTATTTTTTTTATGCCTGCCTATCTGTCTATCAATCTACTATCTACTATCTATTTGTCTATCACTCAATCTGTCTGTCTGTCTCTAAGTGTTATATTTTGGATCTCAGATTATGCAGCTCAGTTCATTTATTTTCTAAACAGGCAATTATTTTTGTGGTTTTATTTGTGATTGTGAATGTGTTTGCTTGTGTGTGTGTGTGTGTGTGTGTGTGTGTATATTTGTGTGCCTGTTTTTTCACTTCAGATTATGCCACATGTTCCAAATACAGCGAAATGTTCTGAGCCGTTTTCAATGGCTTTAATTAGACGTATTTTGCATAGAACACATAAAAAAGTGTGCTACATTAGGCATGAAGATCTGCTGCTGAGAAACAGCTGTTAGGATCCGCGGTTCTCTTTCATGTTGCTCTCCACGTTAGACAGGGGGCCGAGACCAGACTGCCTACAGACGGACACAGCTCTGCATCTGTCTGCTGGCCAGCATGATGTCATTCCCCCGTGTTCACTTAGCTGAGGACTCTATTGTGTGTGCAGATTGTACACATTGTTCCTTTATCTGCTTAATTTTATATTACGTCATGCACTTATGGTTGAGCCAGCGAAATAACAAATAGAACACTGTGGCTTGTCTACTTACGAGAAAGGGGCAATCAGCCAGACTGTGCTCCCCAGCTGGAGTTGTTTTCATCTTGTCGGCCATGTTGGGTGTAAGCTAGAGGTCAACCCATTCCAGTTAAGGCCGGTTTCACTCTTGCAAGCCATGTTGAGTTTATATGTGTGGTCTCTCTAATCAGGTTAGGGCTGCTTTTCTGTTTTTGGTCATTTTGAATGTGGTCCTGCTGTCTACCTATTCAACTTGAAGCTGTTCTTTATCTTGTAGGCTATTTTGGGTGTTGGCTGGTGGTCAACCCATTCTATTCATGGCTGTTTCACTCTTTCGCTCGTGGTGGGTATAGGCCTGTGGTCTGCCTAATCAGGTGAAGATTGTTTCTCTCATAGATCATTTTGGGTGTTGTTACACGGTCTACCGATGAATGTTGAAGCTGTTTTTCTTCTGTTGGCCATATTGGGTGTAGAAATCTGATGACGCTGTTTCTCTCAGTGACTGGTTGGGTGTAGATGTGTGATCTCCCTTATCTGTTTTAGCTGTTTCTCTTTTGTAGACCTTTTTTGGATTTCTTTTTGACAGCCTGCATTGAGTGTAGACCTGTGGTGTCTATGTATAGGGTAAATCTCTGTTCTCACGCACATCGGTCATGTTGAGTGTAGACCCGTAGTTTCTGTTTTTTGGGTAAATCTCTGTTCTCTCTCACAACAGGCCATGCTGGAGACAGCAAACAACCTCCTACAGCCACAAGCCCATGCAGCCTGGAGCAAACTGAACACCGTGGACCAACTCCGAGCCGCCACCATGCTGCTTGATACGGTGGAGGAAGGAGCCTTTGTTATGGCCGAAAATCTGCTGAACACAGACATCGTGAGGACCGACATAGACAACATACGTGAGTCCCAACAATACGATTCCCTTTGTTAGAGGTTAGTGCTGTATTCAGTTCAATCAATGCAGGGTCTTCAAATTCTGTTCAGGAGTCAAAGTGACAGTGGCTATGATGTCCTATTATGTGCATTAAGCGCTAGTTATTGAGCTGAAGCGCTGAAGCTCAGGTGGAATCGACCCAAGAGCAGAGGATTCTGGGGAAAATGGTTTGCGATGACTGGGATGAGGGTTTGATAGATGGGGAGGATGGGAACATTGACTGTCAAAGGACTGAGCTTTTCATCTAGTCAAAGTGTTTTGTGTGAGTGCCCATTTGTGTGAGCGATGGAGTCACAATACTTTCTTCATGTTTATGATTGTCCCATAGCGTAATATTTTAGACGAGCAGCAAGCTAAATATCCGTTTTCTGTTGTTATTTTCCATCTATTCGACGAATCTCATTTTCTGTGCGTCCTTGGATTTGCTGCACCTCTGTTCTACGCTAAATTATGACATGCTTCAAACGGTAATTGAGTAAATGATTGTAAATATGTGGAAGTAATTTCATGAAATTGTAGGCTGCTCCCCACATCCCTTTGCAATACAAAAAAAATCCCTTCTCAATGAAAAAAAAGCCTCATTAGCTGCCATGATAAGATTACTTTAGTGATTTAAGAAAATCACTTTGGACAAATTCCCAGGTCCTTGTGGCTATGATATTGATTATCAATGCTGCAAGTGGTTGTGATTTTTGTTAGAGATTTTATACTCAATTTAATAAGTTGTACATTTTTCTGAACGGTAAATTTGTACAGATACAGTAAAGCACAAACAATATCAAACCGTGCATTAAAGGAATTTGTAGCCAGGCACATTCCTTTGTAACCATACCTTCATTTGTATATCAAAAATATTAGCTCCAGTCAGCATGAACATCAGCTACGGGTAGTCATTGCATTAATCACAGTTTAGAACAACAGGCAAATATAAATTAAGTGATGAACATAATGGCCCTGTCACACAGCATATTGAACCCATAAGCAGCGTGTATACCTTAATTAATGCTAAATTCGACAGCCGAGAATGCCCAGTTTTGCTTCCTGTGAGATCTGTAAGTATTTGGACTGTGATGTAAATTCAAAACTTCTCTCCATATGGTTTTCAATACCCTTAAATTAAAGCTGGTAGTCCATACTTTAATTTGAGGGTCTCTGTGAAAGGAACCATGGGGTAATTGAGGCCATTTGAAATGTACGCCGCAATATATTTTGGATATTTAAGACAGTCTTATATATATATATATATATATATACTATATCTATATATATATATTTTTTTTTTTTTTTTTTTGCTCAAAAACTTCATGAATGTCCTCTGTACTTCCTTGCTCTTCTGCGATTTGGTGCTGACAGGCCTGTAAATTGTTTGTCACTCTCCTCGGATAAACTTCAATTTTACTGCCATTATTCACTTTTAGCTCTGTCTGTAGCTCACTCTGAAGGAAACACTTTACAGTTAACAGTTGGTTTACTGCTGGTGATAAAAAGCATATTTGTTCCCACCAGCCACTGTAATACTAAAACAATTTAGTTGGATCCTAAATAGATCGCATCACTTTTTGGTATGCTGCATTTGTCCAAGTATCATTTCTGATCTTCTTTTGTTACTGATAAAGCTGGCCCTCCACCTTAGGTTGATCACCTGCCTGACTGGAGATTGACTACCAAGTTAGCCTAGTTTTAATGTGAGAACATGATGTTTGGAGCTATTACTGCTGGTTTATTTGCATGTTTGGTTTCACTTTTATGTTAAATTAATTTTTAGCTCTTGGTTTGAGTAATTTAATGACCAGCCATGAAGCGTACACGAAGCATAGTTACCAGCGGCGAAGCCTATGTGAAGCGTAGCTGGTACTGCAGTCATAAATTCTGTCTGTCTCTCCGTGTTAACACAAAAGCATTGGAATTATTTTGGATACAACCTTCAGGCATTGCAAGTCACTCGCTGGGATAAAAAGAAACATTGAGTTTGAAGGTGGGTTTGACAAGTGCGATAGATTATGTTTGTCATCATCATACATGTTTGAATCGAGCCCTGCTTCAGGCATTGGCTGGCGTCGCAGCTAGTTCGATTCTGGATGATCTAGTTGTGGCCCCGATTCTGGATGATCATCTCCGCTGTGGCCCGGACACTTTCTTGTGGATGCTCTACAGGCTGTAATTTTTGACGAATTATTTTCGTATTTGGTATTGACGTGCTATATTTCACTTATGAAACCTATTGATTTTGGTTGCCACAGTGACAGTATTGGCCGAATAATACACAAATTAGTGGCAAAACATAGACACTTTCTTGTGGATGCTTACAGGCTCCAATTTTTCACGAATAATTTTCATATTTGGTATTGACGTGTTATACTTCACTTATGAAACCTATCGATTTTGGTTGCCATGGTGACAGTATTGGCGAATAATGCTCAAAAAAAGGGGAGAAGCGGCTTTCGGGGGCTACACCCATGCAGTTGCGGCTGACCGTCTAGTTCTATATTGTTTCAATGTCAGGTTAAAAAAATTGGTACATTTAAACAGCAATCTTTTTCATGTAAAAAGTTTTTTTTTTTTTTTTACAATACTCTAATTATTGTACTCTGTCAATTTTTGGATGCTGTATAATATGAGAGCCAATAACATCATCACCTAACACAATAATTTTGACTAATTTGCCACAAAAAGTTGGTTAAATTTTGAAAGCGGGGCGCCCCGGTGGCTCATCGGTCTAAGCGCGCGTACCATAAAGGCTGATTCCTTCCTGCAGCGACCTGGGTTGGATTCCGTCTCAGGTCATTTGCTGAATGTCTTCCCCCATTCTTCTCCCCAACCTTTCTGTCTCTCTACACTGTATAACTGTCAAATAAAGGAAAAATTCCCCCCAAAAAAAAAAACTTCGAAAGCGGTTCTTTGATATTTTATTAAAGTAAAAATGGTCTGAGCTATAACTGGTTTGAATTAAAAATGTGTGTTTAACTCTGCCAAGGAGGTTATGCTTGACTTTCATACTTACCTTTGTTGGTAAGTATGTGTTTTTGTTTGTTAGCACCATTAAGGAAAAAAGTTTTTATGAAATTGTTACCAGAGGCAGGTCTTGGCCCAATTTAGAAGTGATTTTATCTTTGGAGTGATACGGATCAACCTGAGTGCTCTTTTTTTATCTGCTGTTTATTGAAAATTGGGAAAAATGGGAAACAATCGCAGTGAAGTTACACCTCTACTATTTTTGGCTAACTAACAGTCGAAAAAGCTGTTTTCAAGTTCCTTTTACAAGTATCCAAATAAATATATCTGCATCCAAATGCAAACATAATTAGATGTTAATAATCAGAATCTGTTAATATGTCATATTCAGTGCACATAGATATGCTAATTTTTAAACTATTGTATGTGCATTAATGGTTGTATGATACAGTTCGTAAGTATTCAGACAGTGGCACAATATTTCCTTTTTATTTCTGCTCCAGAATGTTGGTTTTGAAAGCAATCAACATGAGGTTAGAGACTTCAACTTGTTACATCCACATTCCTTGAAACATTTTGGAATTGCAGGTTTTTTATACTGCACCACTGACCAGATATTTATGGACTGCAGTGCTACTCACAAATAGCTCACTCACTTGAAGCTATTCCTGAGGCTTTATCTGAGTTAGATATCTTGCATCGTGCTTTGTTGTACACTCTCTTTGTTCATCAGCCACTTCCTGTGGGTGATCACCTGGCAATTTATTGCCTTATTTCGCAATGTTTCACTGTTCCTCTGGCTGACACGTCCTGCCTCTAGACTCAGTAGCAGGCCTGCGCTGCAGGTAGCTAAATCCATCACTGGTGCATTTGTGTTAGCGCAGAGCACATCTGACGATTCAGTCAGATTGAAACAGCTTTTGACATTTAGATGAAAAGATATAGTTTCTACTCCGTGCCTTAACAGACAGTGAAATATATTTTTTTGTGAAATGTATGGTTTTGGCATTAAAGAAAAGAATTAATATTAGACTTCATTTTATTGTTGCAGTTATGTTGACGGTTTCTTTCAGTTGTTCTTGCAGTTATGTTGACATTTGCTCCTTGTCTCTGAGCTGTAATTATTACAGAGTGGCTGCTTTGCCTGTGATCAGTCATTTAGGTGATGATGTGTTGGCAATTTTGCAATAATGGAGTAAGCATGATGTAGTGATAATAGATGAAGTATGATGTTGTGATAATGGAGGAAGTGTGATGTTGTGATGATGGAGGAAGTGTGATGTTGTGATAATTGAGGAACCATTATGTTGTGATAATGGAAGATGTATGATGTTGTGATAATTGAAGAAGCATGATGTTTTGATAATGGAAGACATATGATAATGTGATGATGGAGGAAGGGTTGTTGTAATGATGGAGGAAATGTGATATTGTGATAATTGAGGAAGCACGATGTTGTGATAATTGAGGAAGCACGATGTTGTGATAATGGAGGAAGTATGATGTTGTGATAATGGAAGAAGTATGATGTTGTGGTAATGGAAGAAGCATGATGTGACAATGGAAGAAGCATGATGTTGTGAAGATGGAGGAAGTATGAAATGGGAAATCATGGGGGCATTGTCAAACTGAAACAGGAAAGGGTCTCCTTACTGCTCTGGGCACTCAATACTCTGGGAAGCAGGGAGCATCCACATCTTTTGGCTACGCTGTATATCCAGGGATCCACAGGAAAGACAGTGTGATGCATTTATTTTTGTCAAAGGGGGTGGAGGGGAGCAAAGACTGCAATGGGAACATTAATGTGGGCCCAACACTACAGGAGCAGCCTGCCCACAGAGCTAATAAAGTCGACTTTATTGCATCTGGCATTCAATTTATCTTGGCATTAAGAGATTCATACCCAGCTCACATGCTTCTTGTTGAGTTAAAAAGTAGGCCTTCACGGTAAAATGCCCTGGAGCCCATGTTTTCCATCCTGTGTGTGTGTGTGTGTGTGTGTGTCCGTCCGTGCATCTGCACACGAGCTGGTCTGCGCGGGCCTCATTTCGTCTTTATTTATTATTTATCTCACTGCGCAGGTAAATCATGCATCGCTGACAGGTTTCTGTTTCTTCTGTGCCGTTCGCTCCGTCTGATTTGCCGCGTGATGGGTGTGTGTAATGGGCTCTCGAGCAGAACGCAGTCTGTACGCTGCCCTAATCCTCCCGTACAGGGCTGTGCCCTGTACGCAGTGATGGATTCTCTGTAGCCTTATTTTCCAAGCACAACTCACAAGTGTATGTGTGTATGTGTGCCTGTGTTTGTGCGTGTGTGTATATGTGATGCATTGTGCATCCTGTGTTTTGAATCCTTACCTCACCTCTAATCTCACTCACGGACAGATTTTCCCTGATTATCTTGTTATTTCAAGCAGCTTGCAATCAGCCTGCAGGCGAGGCAGCGGCTCCCAGCTAAAAGCCTGGCTTAAGCTGCTCAGCAAACTCCAGCATGGAGATTAGAGCTAAATATACGCCTCTGACGGAGGCCTCTCTGGCCCCAGTGCAGAATTGTCAGTTATCCATCGCAGGAAATGTCTGAAATGAAGATCCCCTTTTTCTTCTTTGACAGAAGTTCCTTGATAAAGCACAAATAAATTCAGCTTGCATGCCTTACCCTGGAGAAGACTATCTTCATTCTCAAGCTTCATTATAATTGGTGCGTTTTAAAAAAATTGAATGGGCTTATTACCTGTATTAGATTAGTCGAGCAATGAGATAGATGCTGTTCACTCCCGTCTCTTTTAAATGAGGTTAAACCAGGCTTGGGAATGGGGACACGGGGGTGGAAGTAAAGACAGATAGAGGTGAAGTGCACCGCTAAGGTTCTCGGTTGCTCGGTAGCTGTATTTAGCATTATGGATTAGCACAGGCCCCAGCAGTAAGAACGTGCTCATCCCTTTCCCCTTCTGGGTGATAGTGGTACAGCTATCAAATATAGCGGCTCTGCATACATACCGTCAGTCTTTTCAGCCAGGCTTTCATTTTTTCTATTATTTTCTGTGACCTTTAAAAACCAACCTGGCCCTCGCTACCAATGCTGTGATTTTAGCACCCTGAACTCAAATCTACTGCTAAGCCACATCCTTTTTTATGCACCTAATTTCTCGTGTTTTTTAAAATTTTATTTAATTTTTATTTTACCCTTATTTGACCAGGGAAGTCCCGTTGAGATTGAAATCTCTTTTTCAAGGGAGCCCTGGGGGTTGAGGTGGAGAGGGAGACGGTAATTTGCACAGGCAATTATGATCAGGGGATGATTAGGTGGCAGGTCGAAAGAGCGAGGTTGGGACTTTAGCCATGACACCGGGGAACTCCCTACTTTATTTAGAAAAAAAAAAAAAAAAATCGTACAAATTGCTTTGAATTTCAGTTCTAAATGTGGCATTAATATTTTTGTATAACTGAGCACTCAATTGATGGGAATGAAGTAAAGCTAAACTGATAAAGTTGAACGAATGGCTTGAAATCTTTATTTGAATAGTCCGCTCCGCATGTTTTATCTCACAGTGAAAGAGGTAATCATGTATGTCATCATCAGGCATGACAAAATAATTGATTGAAATGTGTTGTTATTTTTGTGTTATTTTTAGAAATGGAAGTGGCCAGATTGAGCACGGATGGGAACCTGGAGGCTGTGAATTTTCCTCAAAGTGGTGGCCATGGGAACTCCATCAGGCTGTCTGGGAACACCTTGAAACAACATGGGAGGAATGGTGCGCTTCTCCAGTTTGCCCTTATTTAGTATTGTACTCAACTTTAAATTGTTTTTTCACCGAAAATCATAAGCAGACTCACAAAGTTCTCCGTAATACAGATGGAGAGAAGTGAATTACAAAGGGGAGGGGAGGGGCAATAGAATTAGTGACAGAAACAAACAAAGAGAAACATTCAAGTTGACACTCATAATTGTGTATTATATTATGCCCGATAGTGAGGTATACTAGCGTGTGGAAACGGTGCCTGCCATTCAGTTTCACTTTTTGAAGAAGTTCTCACTTTCATTGACTGTTTTTGATTTCCTTTTCAGTTACTCAGAGTTTTTGTTACATCAGCAGTGGAATATACAGTTAAGAACATTTTGATCTCAGAAGGGATCTCAGACCTGACACTGTTAAGCTTCAACAGTCTGGGTGTGTTATTCACCAAGTGGCAGGAAGTTCACTTAATAATAAGAACAGGTTGAGTTCTGTCATCGTGTTTATTTCTTAAAGAAAAGCAATTGCACTCTCAGGCTTCAAATATTTTTCATTATTTGTTATAAAGTCAACGTTTCAGCAAACAGGTGCCTTCGTCAGGGTCAGGCGTGACAGCTTCGAAAATAACTGCCGGTAGATGATGCCTCTTTTGCACGCAGCATGCGAGTTGACGTTGGCTGCATTTGGACGGGTGTCCCAAAATGATTAGCTGAATTAGCGCGTGTCTGGGAGCTAGCGCTGATGAAGTGGATTTGACCAAATTAGCGTACCGCGTCTCTCCCTCCTCAGGCCTAGGGAGGTACTTCAAACGTTTCCCCACAAACTGATTTCTTTTTATCTGGAGTAGGGCAGCTTGCCTTGGCAGGGGAGCCTCTTTCATACAAACTCCGGGGTAAAATCCAGCTAACATTCTGGCTTTTGCAGGAAGCCAGTAGCAGAACGATGATGAGATCTTCACAGAGCCATCTTAAACACGTGCGACTTTGCCGTTGGAAATCGTCCTCCTCAGAGACTCTCTCAGAAACTGTATTCTTGGTGTCAATGTCACTGTTTGAAGTGCTATATCATGGGAGCTAATTTTCTTTTTTTTAGTTTGCAGCACAAACACACTCACAGGTGCACATATTATATTGTGTATTATTTACAACCCCAAATTTGAAACAGTTGGCACATCATGGAAAATACATAGAAAATCAGAAGTTCATTCACCCTGACCTGTATTGAGAACAGCACATAGTGCGCCAGTTTTTTTGAAATTGGGGTTATATGTTTTATCACAGACTTACCAAAAACAATTTAACCAAGTATTTTTGAGCAGAACTTGTTCAATCATATATGCACATTCAGTGGCTAAAAGTTTGTATCTTGGGCTAGTACAATTCTGTGCAATAAAAAAATGATGTGATTGTGTTACGATCTGGGTGCTAACAACAGCTATTTCTACTAACACAGGTCTTGATTTAACCTTTTGAAAAGTTAATTATTTGAATCAGGTATTGAAGCACTGTTAAAAGAAAAATCTGCTCCCATACAGACCCTTTGTGGATAGGATTACACACCCCTGTCCCGGTGTATCTGGCCTACCTCCAAGCTGTAACGAGACTTTAGCTTTTATTTGAACTCTGACTGACTGACCGTGCTGCTTATATACCCTGAGCCGGCCATTGTAGAATGGACGGTCCCCTTTGAGTCTGGTTCCTCCCAGGGTTTCTAACCCCAATCTCTTGTGGAAGGTTGGGCCATGATTTGCTGTGAAGAGCGTTGTGACACTTCTCTGTGAAATTACCTATGGAAATAAAATTAGATTGATCAGTTGGTTTCCAATTTTGATGTGTAAAATGACATTAATCTTTCCATTTTCTTGGCGTCTCTTGACCACAGGAGAGATCAGGATGGCTTTTATTTTGTACAAGCATTTGGGAGCATACCTGTCCACTGAGAACGCCAGCATGAAGCTGGGCCCTGAGGCTCTGGCGACCAACTACACTGTCGTGGTCAATTCCCCCGTCATCACAGCCTCTATCAACAAGGAGAGCAACAAAGTCTATCTGACTGACCCTGTCTACTTCACACTCAAGCACCTGCAGGTATGTGATGCACGACCTCATTCGCACTTCAGCTCCGCCGAGAAAAATGACCTCCTGCACCCCTTTACCGAACCTCATTTTTAAGCAGTTATAAGTGGAATACATTTTGACATGCTTGCTTATTTTACATTTAGTCAAACCAAGGACCATTGATGATTGGTAGATATTTGTTACAGGGCTAATCTCACCATAATGGATTAGCTTGTGATACTCAAGCAGTACTGAGTTGTTCGTTTGCATACGTACATGTATGCCAATGAAGGGATAAATGGACGGAAAGATAGACTGTCTGACAGACAGACAGAAGAAGCCAACAATTTTTATTTCATCCGACTGAGATTCATGCACTAGTGCAATAGGCAGTGGAACACGCCATTTAATTTATTGTGGGCTATCGAGCTGAGCAAACAGGTGAATATGGTATAACCCTGACAGTGGCACATATGAGATCTGGAAGTCCCCTGAGGTCTGGGAGTCAGAACCTGCTTCATCCGCGCATCTCTGTCAAAACATCTCGGCTCGCCTCCGACTTAGGCCTCCAAGGTTTTATTACTCTGGCCAGGAGACCCGGCATTCAGACGCTTCCGTGAGGAGAAAACTGGATGGAGGGAGGAAGGGGGGGTGAGAGAGAGAGAGAGTGAGATATAGCTTATGGCTTTCAAAATGAAATGGGAAATGTCAGACGGTGGGATCAGGGCTGTTATTGCATCAGAACACCTGGCCCCCAATCTCAATCCTCGGGCCAGCAAATGGCTTTTCTGCAATACCTCCACCGGTTTATCCTGAGCCGTGCTGTTTTTAACCTGCTGTCGGTGCAGGCTGATGTCAATAACTCGCCCATATGTGTGCAACTCCGCTAGCTTACATGAACTCATAGCTGAGGACGGCGTTGCTTTGTTTCTGCTGAAACTCAGTAGGAATAATAGTGGGTTCAGTAGATGTAAAATATGCCCAGTGACATTGTTGTGGGTTATTTTGAGGGCTATTTCTGTGTCTGTTCTCTGGCATGTGTGTGTGAGTGCGTCGCCTCAGAAAATTTTTGATCGAATCTTGAATTTTAACAGTCTTTTAAAGGGGCCTTTTAATTTTATCTCATCCATTCTTGCTTATTCATTTAGTGTCTATCCATTCTTCAAATATGATGAATGGAGGCAATTCTTGACAGTTACCGTCGATGTTTATGAGGTTACAGTGGAACCAGGGCTATCACTCTGCCTTACCGGAGTCTTCTCTACGCGCGCCGTGTAATTTTGTGTTTAGATAACTACTTGTGTCTCTGATGGGGTATCACTGCTTGATTTGAATTCCATTTTAGTGATTCACACAATGAAATAAAATACCACCTGTTCTTTTGCAGTTTAAACTAAGTGCTATGCTATTCTCACTTCCTTAATAAGTATGGAGAAGAAGCATGTTTTCTCTTGAATTGGAAGGTTACAAAATGCCAAGTTGCTCCTTATTACTGTGGAAAATGGCAAACCTAGCTCTTGTGAAGTTTTTCACTTAATTATCCTCTAAAAAAGAGCTTTCCGTAGTTATAGTGCAGGTGTGCCTATTCATAACAAGTGCTCAATTGTTACTCATTGTCTTGCTTCCATTCCTGTCCATGAGCCCTTGTTCGTCAGTGCTGTCGTAATTCGCTGATACGCACTGTGACTACTATGACTTAAATGCTCAGTGCGTCGCCATGGATACAGGTAAGACCATTAGAAGAATTAAACAGCGAGGGAATTCAGGGATGGAAAGATTTACTTCTGGCTTTGGAAATCATGCTAGTAGCCCTCTTCAACCAAGTTGCAATGTAATGCATACATAATGAATGTATTATTTAGTATGTATGTATTTGTTATTCAGCATTTAAGCCAGACCATCTCCCCAATGTAAAATACTGTCTAATGTTCATTGTCAGTTCAGATGACCACACATTCAGTAATTAATTTTTAAGTGTCAGGGGCTTTCTCTTTTCTGAGGGCCCCTAACACTTCTGTGAACTGTGTCACGACCCGGCTTGTAAGCCATGACAAAAACGGGAGAGACACGGTTATCAAACTGGAAAATATACACATTTATTACTAAAGCAATACAAAAACCCAAAAACATACTAATAATATGAGGTGTGATAGTCAGTAAATCAGTATGTCAGCTGTTGGATGAGTGATTGAGTGGTGTAGATGAAGTGCTAAAGCGTGTAAACCTAAAAATAACATGGCCACAGCCAAAAAAACAATAACGTGCTGCTGGGAAAATGGAGAGCGACCACTTGGACTGGAATGGCCAGGGTATAAGTACACCTGGGAGACTGGCCAGGTGCTCCCAGTTGCACTAAATGGACTCCGCCCCGCCAGGACCTGCAACTTAACAAGACAGAGGGAAAGAACACACCCACACACATACACACAGCAGGCCCTGCTGGGGCAGGAGGGCCGTCACAACTGCTAACACCATAGAATGAGTTGTGAACTCTCAATCACAACTAAGACATGGTTATTTAAGCAAGAAGGCATGCCCCTTAATGACTGAGAAGCCACTGTGTTGTCCATAATGCAGTACAAAATACGCATCAAAATGTCCAGGGGTTAATTCAATGCCACATTGTGCATGTGAGTTCATTTAGGAGCAAATGGTATGAACTCTAAAGGCTGGGTCACACTAGCATTTAAAATGGCGAAATTTCACTCTGTCATTGACTGCCATTCAAATTTGTGCGAAAGGCAAAGAGATTTAGCATATTTTTTGCATATTGCATCGCAGAACATGAACAAGTTGAACCTTGACTGCAAATATTTGCAGTCCTCCTGTTGTCCACCAATCAAAATTCTGAATGCTCTTGTTGGCATATCGCATTGGAGGAAAGCGTCAATCTGGCAGTCTCACATTGTGAAATTTTGTTCAATACAGCGCTGACTGATTATTAAAACAAAAAAATAATAAAAATAAAAAAACAAAAGAGAACATGCATATATTGCTGTCAACAATCTGCTTTGGTGTGTTTATTGATGGCCTCATATCCTGTTTCGCAGCGAAGCATAAAACTCCTTAGCAATGCATTTTCAGATTTTACTTGTGGCTTAATGGTGAGTTCTCACAAATGCGAAACATTTTCCCGGTGCGAAAGTTTTCGCCAGACAGATTACATACAAAGTCAATGCCAAGATGCGAATACACGCAAGAAGACGAGAGTTTGTGCTGACTAACGCTCATCGCATGGGAGACATAACACAGATGAAGAGCACGAACGGCGCGAACTCACAAAATTCGCATAATGCTCGACCTGAAAATTTTACTTGTGCAAAAATTTTACTTGAGTATAGTAGTATTCGGAATAACATCATTGCTACTGGCAGCAACACTGGCTAGCTATGCTTCCTATATTTCTGAAACTGTAGTGCAGTACTTGAGATAATGGGAAAGCTAGCTAGCTGTATCAAATAACCAATGTAACACAGAAGGCACAATGTTCATAAAGTAAAATGTTTGTGAAGTTAGCATAGCAACATTACCCTCACCCTTTTATTGTTGATTTCCTGGAGATTCCTTGGAAGTACCTGCCGGTGGGGGGTAAACACATAGACTGTATAAAAAGATGGACGAATCTACCGTGACGTCACCCATTGGTTTCAGCATACCATAAGGGAAGCCTCGATTTTGGCAATTTGAATTGCGCCATGTTGTCATTTTGAAACCGGATGCGATTTCTATTGGACGAGAGCGTGTATTGAAGATCCGGGGAGGACCGTGACTCTGGATCTGACCGTATTGGACAAGGACCAGAGGATAGCCATGCCCCTAAAGCATATTCTGACTTTATCCTTTATTCTAGTCTATATTGGACCATAATTTACAAAATTGAACATCATGATATATCGAAGGAGACTTGAAACTTGCTATAGTTACCATAAAATAATGTGAAAAATCATTATTTAAATGAAAAATCAGGTGGGAAAGTGGGGTCATTTTCTCATAGACTTCTATAGCATTGAACTTCTTTCTGCAACCACCGACGTCGCCATCTGCTGGCCATTGAATAGAATGCCATTTTACCGTACTTCCGCATGGACTTAATTTTTCAGACCACGGTGCTACGTCGATCTTTTTATACAGTCTATGGGTAAACAAGGCTCAACTCGCATTGCTGTTGGTCGGCGGTTTGAAATCATGTGTCAAACCTCCACCAAGTTGACCCCCTATAGAAGTGATTGCCATGTGTCGTGCACAGGGCTGCAAATCTTCAAAGCGAGAAGATAAAATTGATCTTGCTATCAAACTCGCGCGAGTAAAGCGATGATAAATTTTGTGTCTGGTGGAAACACAGAATAAGAGTTGATTTAACCGGTAACATTTTTTTCTGTCTAGAACTCTGCAAATAGGGAAGAGGTTAGAAACATCTAGGTTGCTGAAACTGTGCCCGTGTTAATGAAATCCTTAATTATTGCTAAAAAGAAATTGCTATTCATTGATTTCATGGGATGCTGAGCTGCAAATGACAGCCTGTGTGACTAGTCGCCCTTATGTCTCATACAGTAAACAATGTGAAGATCCTTTGGGAACTTCATCAGAGAAACAGAGCAGTGATGCTCCCAAGATATAAAATTAAAATGAGTGGGGAGTTACCATAGAAGGTAATTCTGGTCTACTCTCCTGCTTATACAGGGTTATTGGGTTTTTCAACTCAATCTACGAAGAAATTTACAACAAAGTATGCGAGGGCAGGGGGTTTCTTTTTTTATTTCTAAAATGACATCTTAAATTGTTCACTCATAAGTCTCCTGAGCCCCAGGCTTTTTTTCTGTCTAATAGAGGGTATTTTGAGAATACATGATTGTTTTGAAGTGCTGAATTAATTCTGTGCGTTTCAGTTTTTTTGTTTACCTGCATTAGCTGAGTGTTTGGATCAGCACCGAGGGATAATGGTTCAGGAACTGGGCTTTGCGCCCAGAGATCTGGATCAGGTTTCTGTCTCTCTTATTGTGTCTTTGAGTCATACACTAATTCTGCAGTAATCTGCTTCAGTAAATATCCATAAAGCTGTGTGGGTCGATCGAATGCGATCAGGTCTTAGTTGCTCTGTATAATAAGGGAGTCTTCAATGCATGAGACACAGCGTGCGTGGTATATATTTAAAATACAATGCAGTACATTATGTAGATAGACTGTTATACTCTTATAAGAAGAGATGCAATACATACGTGATTTATTTAGTATGGATTTAAATCTGTAAATCTGTGCCTGTAAATAAAAGCTGACGGCCTTGACTTCAACTTCATATTCATTGTTTTAAGATGCTGGAATGTAGGTCCATAAGCGTTTGGACCGTGACAGAATTTTAAACGGCCGCGATTTGTGCATGGTTTGCTTTTAACGGATGTACCTGCCTCCAATCTTGCCCATTAAAATTGCGGCAGAGTCCGAATTTTCACGAGCTGGGTGGCTTGTGTTTTCTTGTTTCCTCTCAGCAATCCGAAGAGTACTTTAACCCCAACTGCTCTTTCTGGAGTTACTCCAAGCGGACGATGACGGGATACTGGTCAACACAGGACTGCCGATTGCTGCACACCAACCGCACACACACCACCTGCTCCTGCACACACCTGACTAACTTCGCTGTTCTGATGGCCCACGTGGAGGTCAAGGTGAGCTCTATTTCTATTCTACAGGAGTTAAAGCCGACTCCATCTTGGAATGCAAATTGCATCATCCCCTTTAACTCTTAATTTTCACGAAAGTTTTCCCTTGAGTATAGGTTCAATGTCAGAGACAGCTTTTTTTTTTTTTTGCATTTTGTACAGTAGGACATTATCACAGGCATATTCTGTGAGTTTTGTAGCACTTCACTGAAGCTACATCACACTTTCATTGAGAGAAATATTCAAACCCAGGACGCCATGTTTTTATGGCCAAACAGCATCACATCAAATGGAAAATATCTAGATGTTGTACATCATTTCATATGAATTTTCCTGTAACTCAGCAGGACATATTTGGGATCACTGGAAATCTTGGGTTCTCCACTAGAATTTAAAATAGACCTGATGTTCCTTTGGTTTGAATACACCAGCTGCATTTGACAGATCCATATATGGGTTTTATGGGGTTACCCTCCAGCTCTGTCAGAGGTGGAAAGTCCAGAGGGTTAGTATGTAATAGCTGTGTTTCTGAAACCATGTTAATAAGCAGTTCTCATCAGGTTTGGAACACTTAAATAAATCATGGAGCTGAAGGAAAAATATTAAGCAAGTTTTGTGTTTTTTGTTTTTCTTTTTTTGACCTGATGACACAGCTTGGAACAGGAATGGAGCATTAGGGTTAACCCTAGTCCTGCCTCAAGGCTAATGCTTATCGAGGACCGGCATACAGGGAAATAGCTATCAGGGAATGATATATTGAAGACAGGCACTCAGGGTACCGAGTGTGGATCCTCTATATATCAGCGACTGGCAGGACTAGAGTTAATATTGTTAGAGTGAGTCGAGTGGATTTTGATTTGACCCTGCAGAAAAAGTGTCTGTTTTTCTAGTGGTTTGGTTGTTCACATGCTGCGGCGCACTTGTTAGCACTATTTTAAGCGGAGATTAAAGTGACGCGAAGGGTCTCTGTGATTTGCGGATTGCATGCTGGCGGAATATCGATTACGTTATCAGGCAGATTTCAATGCAACGTGACCCAGCTGAAGAGTGGCCTCGTTCGAACCCCAGACCTGTACAGCAGATTCATAAGTGTTTGAAATGCAGGTGATTGGTGAGCGTTTTATATGCGAGTTTATTCACAGTTTTTAAAGGTCACCAAGCTCCTCTTGCGGCCCCGATGCTGTCACTCTCTGTGACAGTCGCTGGAAGGACCTCCGGTGTTGACGGCTGTCAGAAAAATGAGCCTTGGGCTCCCTGCTGATATGAAGTGATTGACAGGCCTTAAGCATCTACCAGACCGTCTTATGCACAATTTAAAAAATGAGATAAAATCAAGAAAGTCTCATAATGGAAAACCATTGATGTTTCCTCTGAATGTCCCATGCAGAATTTAAAAGAAATTGGTCTTTTTTTACAATACAAGCACAATCCTTCGATGTTTATGCATCGGTTGAATGACCGATGGCCAGAAAGAATTTACAAAGCACCTTGATTCAAATGCAGTGAAGAAGCCCGACCTCTGAATTTCATATAATCCTCTTTGAATTATGCAAGGTCAAAAATATAGCATTCTCATTGTGTTAGATGTAGAATGCTTCCAGCGTCTTATAATTGCCATGCGGCATCCCCTGTGTCTCAGCACAGAATAGAGGGCCTGCACAACAAAATGCTACTCAAAAGCTCCCCTCCTATAAAACTGCTTTATTTACAAATCTGGATCTCAGGCTGTATTGGGACTATTTATTCTCAGAAGCTTCTAACCCGGTGTGGCTCGACTGGGCACTTTTGCTACATTTTGGATTCATGAAAAATAGGATTTGTCAGCCCCACAGGAAAAAAAAAGGAATAACAGGAAACAGCCTTGGCTTTGCGTCACCCAGTGCGCTGGGAGACTTTATCGTGGGTAAATCTCCCGAGAGCACAGCGTTTGGGTCCTTACCCAGTGTGACAGACAGTTTGATTATTGTGTCACTGAGGATTTTGGGAGCCCCCTGTGACAAGGGGAAAAAACTTTGGGGAACGAGGGTCATGGGGAATCAGGACTATAGGGAACCGGGAAAATGGGAGAATAGGGTCACGGGGAACCAAGAATATGAGGAACCCGGAACATTAGAAAATAGGGCCATGTCGAACTAGGAACATGGGGAACCAGAAATATGGGGAACTAGAACCGGCGGGGGGTATTGAGACCATGGAAACAAGGATTATAACAAAGCAGAACCATGGGGGATAAGGGGTGCTGGGAATCAGGACCATGAGCAATAAGCAGAATAGTTACCCAGGGATACAGGAAACCAGGATCATGGCAAACCAGGACCATAGAGAACCAGAACTGGATTGAACCAGGACTGAACTTATGGTCTATCATGTCCATGTCTGTTGACAAGAGTGCACACACAAGGGTCATTGGCTTCTGCTCGATGCCAGTGATCTATGGCCTGACTGGGGTGCCCGACAGTTAGCTGCCTCCGCTGTAGCCTCGTGCCAGGCTGCTGCATTTGGATCCAGAGGCATTCCTCCATTTGGCTGTACTCAATCAGAATGGAGTCTGAGGCGAACATTGTGAATCAGCGAGGTTTCAGCCCTTGAAAAGATGACTGAGGGGGAGAATTTTTGAAAGTCCCCGGTGAGTCACGGCGTTTTATAAGCCGCCGGCTTTGAGTATTCAGGAAAGCCAAGGAGCACTCTGTGAGTAGATGTTAGTCACACACTGCTGGTACTAAATAGGAGGTGGGTTTTGCAAAATGCAGTTGACTATGTTTAAAAAAAGAGGGGCTTATAGGTAAACACCCAATGAATGGAAGCTTTTTTTGACCTTGCTGGTCTAGGGAAAGCATATCTTTAGAGCAGCTAGTGGTCCTATTCATTTTTGGAGGAGTGAAAATGCTTTTGCAAGCACTTCAGGGCATGACGTCGAAGGTATGAAAGCCTTGCAGTGACCTCACCTTTTAAGAAATTATTGGCTGAAACATGTTTACTCAGTTCCTGAGAGTAATCGATAGAATAACAATGCACTTTTAGTTAGCATCATTGTATCCCCAGACAACGAGTAAGAGATACTACGGATCAGCGGTCGTTACCCCACATCCACCACTGCGTCCACTACTGCTGCAGCAGCTGAGGTATCTTATGAACGCTCTACAGGTTGTAGTACTTTATGGATTCATTTCATATTTGGCATTGACCTTGTATGTGGTAAGATCACAAAGTCTATCGTTTTTGGAAGTGATTGCCGTAAGGCGTCCCAGGATACACTTCAACCTGCAGGCGACTGATCGTCTAGTTGTTCATTACTTCAGAAAGTTAGGAGTCATTTTCCTATCCACATTATGATGACACCGAAAGGACAAAATGTCATTGGATGATTCTGTACTCCTTTAGCTTGTGAAATGGCACACGTTGCTAAGAACTGCACTTTATCATTTTATCTTTAACGTTTCCTAGTCATTATAACCTGCGCGTTGGTCCTGATTATTCTAAAAATAAGCTATTTGATTGTTAATCAGGTGATCATGAACAGGAGCGAGCTGGGAGTGATCGCAAGTTAAAAGGTGAGGTGCCTGCAGGCCTTTTATACGCCGTATTTCCACGCTTACATGTATGTATCATTGTGCATTAAATGAATGGGACAGCACTTACCCTTACTGATATCGCACTCATGTGAGGTGGTTTGTAAAATGAAGCGCTCAAATGGATAGATGCAATTACAGTGGGATCCTGTACATTAGTCTGTTTGATTTCAGTAATTTGAGTAAAGAGGATTGACGGCCTATCTGCGGTGGACACAAGCCTCTCCCAGTGCTTGTTGGGATAGATGCCAGCATCCCCCATTACCTCGCCCAACAATAAGCTGGCTTGAATATGGATAGATGGGTTGGGATTTGGTAAAGAAGTTGAACGACGGTTTAAATTCTTTGATTTGCAGTGTTGAAGCAGCGTCGAAGTAAATTCATAGCTTTTTGTTGTATTCTTTCCTCTCCGGTGACTCTCTGTCTGCACCATGAAACCGCAGAAATGTGGAAAACGTCACGTGCGGCTATTTAGTGATTTATGAATCTGCATGAAAAAGGGATTGCTTCCATCCCAGCGGGTCATGCAACATTCTGTTACGATAATCTGTCGAATTACGGAGAAAGCGTAACGAGATTAATCATGTTTGGCCCGGAACACCATGCATGGGGGTACATGCACTGCGTACCCCAGACAATATTGTAGGGAGATTTATGGAACTGAGTGAATTTTCAGAAAATGTGGTTTCATGACTAATGCTCAGAAGGATTGGGCTCTTTAGCCAAAGGCATTGTCTCACTTAGGAATTAATTACACTCCCGCTTAATTCTTACACTTTAATCTAATTAGTTCCGTAAGTGAACTTTTACCTTTAATCTCTGCAACTACAAAAAAATGCTTTATTCATTACAGAAAAGTCAAACATGTGGAATTTAATGGGGGTGAATTGTATTACTTTTTTTCTCTTTAGAACTAAATCTGGCTCAGCTATCATTTACTTTATCATTGTTCATGGATAACAGTTTGCACTGCGTTTGTGTAAATGCAATAATAATTTGATCCGTCGAAGGTATACATGGCAAGGTGACAAACTGCCGCTGAGTTGAGTATATGTTACATGTATGATCATATAAATATTCAGCAGAAAATTGAATTGCCTTTAAAGGTCATTTTGTATTATTTGCTTCATAATATGTTTTTATATTTAAAACACAGTCATTGGTTTAAACAGAATAGTGATTCTCTGTAGTTACCCTACATTATATTTGCTCTACTCCAATAATTATAATTTAGTATTACTGGATCTTGATAGAGCAATCTAGTGAGAAATGAATTTTGATTGGCTGATGGTGGGCATTTTTTGAAATGTTTGTGTCAGATCTAATATTAATATTCAAAATAGTTTTATGAATTAATTCCATATGATATGAAAGCTTTCCTGCAAATAAAATAAAGATTTCAATCATTGTGAATGTGATAAAAATGTTAGAAAACACGGAAAAGTGTATTTAATTAGCTGTGTAATCAATAAACATACTGGATACTGAGCTGAACTAAAATGAATACAGAACTTTAAACCTTGGATTTAATTATAAATGTGTGATTCCCTGGCAGTGTATACCTTTTTTTTCTGAATGTAGCTCAGAAAAGTTTGAAGCCTAGAAATGCATGTTATTTAGTGGGCACTAAAATGGCAGAAGCACTGAGTGCTCAGCAGTTAATAATAATGCATGACAACTTTATCATCAGCATGAGTGTACATCACTGTAACTTATGCTTCCTTGGCAGGACGTGGCTTGCTATATGTTCTTCCATAACAATAAATGTCACTTAATTAGCTTCTAGTGTAATCCATGTTGCACTGTGCGTTGCATTGTGCTAAATACAAAACAACCCACGTCCCTGCTGGCTCAGTGATAAATCTCTGACCGTGCCATTTTTACCAGAAGATCACAAGCTGCTTTTCTGTTGGAAAAAAAGTTATATTTAATATTTAAGATTGTGCCAGAGATCCGCAGCCTCTAAACACAGCACGCTGAGTCCACCATCTGTGTACGGAGGATTAGCTTCAGACAGGGTTGCCCATGTGAATTATTCTGCTGATAGTTAATCAAGAAAGGTGAAATGAAAATTGATGGAGAGCACTGATTTGTTTACAGGCAAGATTTCGGCATGTTTTGTTTCCGGTTCTCTGTCAACCAGTCGATATTCACTCATGCCTAACGATGGGCACTCGCTAGTGTGTATCATTAACTGCTAGGGTTCCACAAGGGGTTACCGTCTCTTTCCTCTCAGGTAAGCCTTTGAAAAGTTGCTTAATTATTGACAAAGAGAAAAACTAGACCACGAAAAGCCCCCTTTCTCGTGGTAAGTTGGCTTCAGCATCCAGTCATGGCAGAACAAAGCATGTAGTGCTTTAACCTGTTTGAATGTATGTGATTTGTGTGTCAAAATGGTTAGTTCCTGTTGCGGTGTTGGCTGTGAAAACCATGCAGACCGTGCAGAAAAATATTTTTTTTATTCTCTCTAAAACTAGTTTTACTGATATTTTTGGATAAATATTGGAGTTTTTTTAACTATCAGTTCACCTGATTTCGATCATAATGGTTACACTCTGAAAGCTTTCACTTATAAGTGTTCTGAGAGAAATATATTTAGATAATGCAATTTTTTTTATTAATGTTGTATAAAAATGTGTTTTAGAAAAAAAATTGCGCGGTCATCTTTTAGAGCGTTGCATAGTACGGTTACAGATTCAAGAAATTCATGCAAATGGCAGCCCCCACCACTGCTGCAAAGAGAGACTACTCTCATAAGCTCTTTCCCTGGATGCCGGTCACTTCCCGTGATTAACCTACAGCAGTTTAGTCACAGTAACGCATTCTCTTGGCTTCCAGAGGTTAGAATGTGCCATGGTCATTTTGGGTTAATAAAGCCTCAGGGCCCTGTCGTATTTTTGTACGCTGCTTTGTTAGTATTTTTCCACTTCTGGTTCAGTGTCTATAAGACAAATATGTGGGACTTCTTCAAAAATTGGCAAAACTAAGGTCAATGAGTAAATTTTTCGCCAAGATGGTATACGTTTAGTTTAGTGAGATAACACGCTTTGCCATGCTACCACGTAAAAACGAAACACTTTGTGTCCATTAAAATGCACTTCATGAACAATATCTGAACTACAAGAATGCACGACATTTAAATGTGCTGATGGTCTGAGATCAATGGGTGATGTAGTTCCATTATATATCAACATTAGCATGTCAATAGCACCATTTACCTTTTAAGGTCTTGGAGCCTTTCATTTTTTAAAAGTTTTGGTGTATTAAACCACATTATCACATTATCATTTAACAGAACAATAATGCTTTCCTCATGGTAATTTACTTATGGGCCTTATTTTTGCAAATTTTTGAAAACCCAATTCATTTTTCTCATTAACGCTGGACCAATAGAACCGGAACTAAAATAATGCTAACTAAGCTGCTTACACATCAGTGTGACTCACTGTTGGGAGTATCGGGAGTGGTTTATTTTCACTGTTCTGGAATTCCAGCTCTCAGTTACCGGGCTTGATTGTTTGGTCACCATTAAAATGTGCAGTCATGAACTTTCTGAACATACTTTTGTGATTTACACTCCTTTACAAAAAAAGTTACTGCTGATCTTTTTGCCTATGTATGCCTTGTAATCAAATAAAATAGGTTTAAGATTCAAAACGTCAAACCCAAAAAGCGTTTTGAGGAACCTAGCTGTTGGAAGGTTAAAGTGCCCATTCCGCAAGGAAATGGACTTATCTCTTAGTATTTGAATATGGTAGGTCCATAATCAGTTTGTGACATGTTGTGGTTCTTGAACTCCAACACCACTTGAAGTATTGGTTTTTGCGAATAAAAGGAAATAGGCGGAGAATTTACGCCAATAAGAAACGTGTTGCGGTGTTTCATAAACACGCGAAACGCGGTGTAAAAGCGGATTTCCACAGCTTCTGTTCCCCCTCAACGCAAGTTTCACTTGCATAACGGTGGATTTCGCCACTAGTAACGCGGAAAGCGATTATGACTCTCGACCTCTTGCACTTTTTTTACTTGGGGATTGAAAGCAATGCATGTGTTTCGTGATCATTTCGATTGTTTAAATGGAATAAGACAATTTGATTGCTTCCAATTCCTGAGTAAAGACAAGCGTGAGAATTCCAGAGCCATAATTGATTTCCATGACACTAGTGGGGAAATAAACCGTAATGCACGTGAAACTGATAAACTTTCATGCACAACGGCTTCAATTCTGCAAGAGAATCTCGTAAATGCACATTAATTGAATAATTGCTGATGACAGCACAAGAACGTGAATGCCACTAAGAGGCGTGACACTCGCGCTGAATGCGTGAGAGTTGGCAGCTCTGTAATCGAGAGGGCTGTGAGACATTTCATCTAATTTGTTAGATAGACTAGTAAAATTACCACTCTGAAACGTCCATTGTTAGACGTGTTGGTGGCATTTCCTGCATTGAATTGGCCTCCTCTTCAGATTTGGGGTCAGATATGTAAGGCAATATTTGTGAACTTTGTGTAGCCATTGCTTCGCTGAAGTCTTACTATGCTACCTGTAAAATCTGTTGTCTTTCACCGTCTATGGTTGTAGCTAGCTAGGCTCTGGGCCAGTTGGGCGTTGGGTCTGTTTACATATTGAATATTCACGAATGTAGCTGAACTATCCAATCAGTGCAAAGCTTACTTAAATGCCGTATATTCATGAGGGAACTCACCCGTCTTCTCAGACTGCCTGTCAGTGATGCTAAAAAGGTCATCAAATAAGGGACCCAAGGCACTTTTCTCACAAATAATGGTATGAATACAATGGCAGGGCATTGGGGATTAACACAAAATGTCGGGATATGTGTGGAATGGGCACTTTAATTATCTACCATAGAGCTCTGGATAGAGTGTCAGATAACCAAATTACAGTTAGCCTTTTGCTAAAAGTTTGATGTAATTTTTATTGTAATTTGGAAAGGGACCAGTCGAGACTGAGACAGTTTTTCAGACGTACTAGTGATGAAGTGAGGCACTCATGGACTCACCTTCGTGGACAGGAGCTGTAGGCTGCTGAGCAGCTCAGCAGTTCAGGCAGTTTTCTGACAAGACTGGCAACATGAAACTTGGCTGACAGACCTCAAGCTGATGGCTCACTCCTCCAAACTCTTTCTCACACACACACTTTGGTCATTACTGAGATGGGAGAGGTGTCATGAAAATAGCTGGGGTGGTATCGGGCAGCCAGTAAGTAGCACCATTCCCTTCGGACTGGAAAATATAAATCAATGCAGCCTTTCAGAATGACAGGGCACTAAGCTCACCTAAATGTTAGTGTCCAGCGCAGCTTTTAGGTTATATTTCTAAAGCAGCCATTCAGGGATGTCTTCTCAGACACCACTAAAGCTGACCTCACTCATCTATGTTGCTGTGTTTTCTTCAATATGAGTGTATAATTTTCAGTTCGTATAACAACTGTTAGGATATGCAGGCCAATAAGGGACACTCATTGTCTGCACCAACAAGATTGGTTCAGACCATTTGACAGATTTGTCAAGTGCCCAGTTATGCCAGTTCCTTCAGCCTGGCCTGATTGGGCACTTGACAAATCAATAAACAGGGCTGCATTGAACAATAGACACTCTGATTTTTGTATTTTTTTCATTTATGACACATTTTTTTTTTTTTTTTTTTGTATATGGTTCTTTGATATGTGTTCATTTCAACGATAAAACAAAATTTAATTTTTAATTTTTTTAGCCCGTTTTTTGCATTCATATATACCGCTATTTTGACTTGAAATTTGTCGCAAGGATGCGTGTCACGTAATTTACTGTTGCGGTGTGAGTTGATTTGACTTGCAACAAAACATGGCAGAAAGCAAGAGGAGGGCAGTGAAGAAAGGAGGCTGATATTGTGTGGCTGGAGCACCAAAAAACCAGAGTTGTACGAATATGTTTTACACATCAGGCATATCGATGCATGTGTTTCCCTTAAACCCCACTTTGAGGACAAAATGGATCAAATCTGTGCAGTGGCACCTTGTTGATTTCGGCGTGCAAATGTAAGTGAAATGACTCAAAGCTGAAACACGCTGAGACTGCAATGGATCGCACTGATGTCACGAGTAGGCATTCTTGGACCCAGTCTCTGGGACGGGAGGGGAAAATCTGTGTATTCCGGGTGGCAGAAAGTAACAACAAAATTTTTATTGGTCATTTCTAGAAAGGTCTTCGTTTATTGCACATTTCAAACAACCATAAACAGAAAAAAATGTGTCACACACTGCACACTTTAAAGTGTGTTCTGCTGCAATTAGGAGAAATAAATATACTGCAACACATGATGGGTAGCATGGTAGAGCAGTGGGTAGCACTATTACTTCACAGCAAGAAGGTTGTGGGCTAGAGGGCTGATCTGGGGCCTTTCTGTGTGGAGTTTATATGTTCTCCCCGTATTTGCATGGGTTTTCCTCCGGGTACTCTGGTTTCCTCCCACACTCTAAAGACACCTGTGAGGCGAATTGGGTCCTCTTAAATTGCTTTTAAGTGTGTGTGAGTGCATGGTGTGTGAATTATGTGTGCGCCCTGCGATGGTTTGGCGAACTGTCCAGGGGCGCATTTCCCAAAAGCGTAGTTGCTAACAAAGTTACCAACTTACATAGTTTGTCCATTCACAGTCAATGGGTCCAACTATGTAAGTTAGGATCTGTGATTTCGGGAAACGCACCCCAGGATGGGTCCCTGGCTTTCACCTATTGTTAGCTGGGATGGGCTTCAGCTGCTTTGCAACCCTTGTGAGGAAGCAGTGGTTTAGATAATGGATGATTGGATTTATCCTTATCATCCAAAGTTTTAAATATATGGTGATATAAATTTTAGGCCATACCGCCCGATCCTTACCGTTTGCTCAGTATTTTATGATGGATGTCGTCTGAGCTGTTTCCTCTGGCTCAGGTCTACGGACGGGCCCGAAACTTGTAACGTGATGAATTTAACAGGGTTTGTGATGCATGTGGTGTCTTCACTGTGGCTCTCACTTCGAGCTACCCATAAATCCTCTGACAAAGCAGTGAAGAACCCACAGTACACCGCACAACGGCGTCAGCTGTCGCCAAAAGAGCCATCCGCCCTCTTCTGCTTTCTGAAATTATTCCTTTGTTGAGATCTGTGGCAGATCTATGCATTTTCATTTGGCTACACTCTGCTTACATCATCGAAAATTCATAAGCTGATAGGCTTTTTGCATTGTATCAGCATAGTGCTTGCATCTCGTTCCATGTTTGGCCTCTAATGTATGCAGAATCCAATGCAGGGGCTGATGGTTGCCACTGAAAAGTCCCAGAATGCTTATTTTCTGTGTTGTATTTTCCATCATGCCAGGTTTATTGGAGAAACCAGGGTCAGGAAGGATATATTTGAATACATTGTGTCTAACCTGGGAGCTGTTCTTTCTGAAGCTTATGCCAAGAGATTGCAGCCATAGATTGTGCATAATGTCAAGTGGTCCCAATTAAGTTCAATTTTTGAAGGCATTTCCTCAATATAAGATATACTATACTGTTCGCGCGCGTGTGTCTGTGTGTGCGTGCACGCATGCGCATGCTCGTGTGAGCGAGCGTGCGCGCGTGAGCCTATGCACACTTATGTTATCCGAATATATGAATCCACTCATGTATGTGCGTACGTGTGCCTTGTGTGGTTGACAGTGCTCATGCTTATTTATGTGCGCTTTTATGTGTGTGTGCATTTCCATACGTCTGTATTCGTAGGTGTCTGACATTGTAAGGAACAGTGTGGAAGGCCTGCAGTTTTTTACAGTATAGTTTGCCCCCCATGTCCCTCTTGTCGAGCTCTGACCCCATATCCCTGTGACACACAGACTATATGTGGAACTAAATTAAGTCTGCAGCTCTACAAAGCTCCCTCCGCAGAGACATGTCAAAAAAAAGGAAAACTCGAGTCGGGACAGAGTGCTTTTTAGTCCTCTGCAGAACACCTCAGGGCCCAAAACTCCCTGGCTTTAAAGGGGTCATGCTTGGCCGTGCCTTGGCAATCTCTCTCCGCCCAAGAACAGAGGAGTCGTCCCGCAGTAAATCCATCACTTGAATGGGAGCGCTAAAACCTGGCTGGAGGGAAAGACGGTGATGGATTGAGCCGCGATGCACGCGCGCAGGTACAGTAACGCGCCGGCGAACACACCGCGGTGATCGCCGTCGCGACTGGGCTTTGAAACGGGAGATGGCCGACAGCGAGGGGTGGGGGGTGTGACGGCGCATCGGTGGGCGCTGAAACGTTTTGCCTCATCGGCGACAAAGAGCTTTGTCCTTCAGTGCCAGGCGGGCGCCGTTTATGCGATGACATCCACTGCTAACGTGCTAAGATGATTGTTGTGTTCTGGGGGCTTTGTAAAATTTGATTGCGATAGCATCTACTGCTAACGTGCTAAAGCGGTTTTAGTACGCTCAGCTCTTGGTAAAAAAAGTGTTGACATCACTGCAACATTTTTTTCATCACAGAATGCATAAAATGTAACATTCTGCTGTGCTCCATGCTATGATAGTAGCATATTCTGCTGACAGAAGATTCAAAGTTAGACTTGGAGCCCCTCACAGTGGGCCTGTTGAAATTATGTATGCCTGCCAGGTTTAAAGTGAGATCGCTGTGGGCTGTCTGGGAAATTTCGGATCGCGCTGATGCCAAAACGACACTTATGGTATGAGTCCATTCTTTCTGAAGAGAGTGTTGTGTTCAAGTAATCAAATCTGAAACAACAAGGCTTGGAAATTCAATCTACAATACATGTCCAATGAACTTGCTTGATGTGATTAGTTGCGCTTGCATTGTGTGAGAAAATAAAGGCATTAAGAAAAAGTACAAAGTGCTTGCTCACCAGCCTTGCCAAAGAGACACAAGCCTATGTTTTTGAAGTTATTGAATGAAAAGATTCCTCAGCTCTGCTGATGACATGCACACATGAGCTCTGCATTTTAGCCCATCTGGGACGTTGTCCTGTCCAATATCATTCTGCAGCCCCAACAAAAGTGAAAGTGTTGAGGATTTCCACTGGAAAATTGATCTGAATATGAGGACAACTCAAGCAAATTAGCACGATGATTAGATGATGTTAATAGCGTATGGAATTTAGTCTTAAAAATGGCTTTAAATCTTTCATTTTTTTGTCAGCATATGTGTAGTTTTTCCTTGGTGCCATTTTCATGGATGTGATGTGCCATACGTCAGTTTATTTATGGACATCCAATTCTCAAGCTCACAGAATTCTGTTCTTCTGTCTGGTATAACTATGTTAAGTTCTCAACGAGATCCTACCTACTGGTGGTGTGATTATTACAAAGAAATAAATTATTGGTAAGGCTGTTCCTGCACTTTCTGATTTGGGGAAACAAACTAAGAAGAAGAAAATCATCTTCTACCTTTGTTTCTTATGCTTCTTTTCTCCATCCATCCATCCTACTTTTTCCTGATCAGGATAGTAGTGTGGGTTGGTGTATTGGAACATATCCCAGCATACATTGGGGCGAGAAACAGGAATAAATCCTGGTCTGGTCAACTTGCCAATCTGCTGCTGGGCACACATGCCATAAGCTTTTGTTATTATAAATGAAAACAATTTTTTTAAAGCTGTATCAGGAGCTAATGTGTGTACGTAACGCAGCGGGCTTTCTTTACTGTGTTTATTACGGCACTTAAAAGCACAGCGGCCCCCTCCGATTTCATTTGCTTGCATGTTGTGAGAATAGTAAGGATTTTAATTAAGGATTTTTACTCATCACTTTTAATGGGGCTTGGTGTCCCGTTCATTACGGTGTACAATAAATCCACTTTAATTAACGGCAATGCACGACTTCCCAGCTCCTCCCAGTGCTCTGTATTTACTGTCCTTGCAGTAGCTATTGGGAGGTGTTATTGAATCTCGCTTGTATACTTCCCCTCATGAGTGTAGCTGAAGTTGAAAATTAAAATCTACAGGCTCTGCTCTTGCTGCTGAATGAGGTGTGCTTTGTTAGAGCTGGAATGAAAACCTAGAAGACAGAATATATCTCCTGGAACAGGGTTGGACAGCCCTGCTCTTGCTGTTAAATGAGATGTGCTTTGTTAGGTTTGGAGTGAAAACATACAGGATGGTACATCTCCAAGAACAGGATTGGGTGGCCATGCTCTAGCTGTTGAATGAGGTGTGCTTTGTTAGGTTTGGTATGAAAACATACGGAGGTGCGATTCCCAAGAGTAATTGCTAACTAATTTAGCACTTTACATCGTTTGTCCATTCACAGTCAGTAGGCCCAACTATGTAAGTTAGAATCTGTGCTTTTGAGAAACGCACCCCAGGATGGTACATCTCCAAGAACAGGGTTGGGCAGCCGTGCTCTTGCTGTTGAATGAGGTGTGCGTTGTTTGGGTTGGAGTAAGAACTTAAAGGATGGTAGGGCTCCAGGATTAGGGTTGGGCAGCCCTGCTCTAGCTGCTGAATGAGGTGAGGGATTTTCAGATGCTGATTGTGTGATCAGTGACATTTTTCCATGTGTCTGTTTTCAGAACGTGGACCCAATCCACAGCATGCTGCTGGATGTGATCACCTGCGTGGGAATCCTGCTATCGCTGGTCTGCCTGCTGGTCTGCATCTTCACCTTCTGCTTTTTCCGTGGCCTTCAGAGCGACCGTAACACCATCCACAAGAACCTGTGTATCAGCCTTTTCATCGCCGAGTCCCTCTTCCTCGTTGGCATCAACCGCGCAGACCAGCCAGTAAGTGCAACAGTGGGACTGTCCAGCGTAACTTCAGCGATAAAACAATACAGAAGTTTTTGGATTGTGAACCGGGTGTTTTTATTTTTCTCCCTCTATGCTACTGCAAGTTGAACTGATATCATGAATATGTGTTTAAAGTGCGAATTGTTTGCTTTAATTTGTATTATCATATTTGCCAAACCTTAAAGGAATTACAGCTATTTTTTTGGCATAGCGACTGTTCAAATACTAACGCACCCTATGTGTCCAATTGGGACTGCTGTATGTGTATTCTGTTAAAACTTCAGAACATCAACACCTTTCTGAGTGACTCATCCTGCTCTGATAAAAGAACGAAGGAAGGAAGAGAAATAGAAGTCGTCCACTGAGTGGTGACGGTGGTGGTACGGGTTAGTGCAGAAATCAACATAAAGCCCCCCTTTAAATCGATTTTGGGTGTCATAAATTCTTCAAGAGAGTTCCAGAAACCAAACATTATAATGCATCAAACCTCCTCTCCCCTTCACCAAGCTTTTTCACGCTAGAATGAGAAGCTCCTTTAAAATTTAAACGCATGAATACTGTGTGCGGGGAATCAGGTAGCACTATACAGGGCATGTGCCCTCCAGTATAAGCTATTTTCCTTCAGATAAATAATATTAAACAACATATATAGCTCTCATTTTTAGGCACTGACTCTTCTTTAGGCTCATTTTTGGTGTAATAGAATGGAAATTATATTGCTAACCTATGAGAACAGCGATGGTTGAAGAGACTATGCACACTTTCCATGGCTCTGACTCTGCTTGAAGGGCAAATGTCTGGGCTTTGGGGATGTCTCACGCTACATAGCATAATGTTCTTTGGTTTTCCCTTGGAGAGTGTAGCTCTGTGTAGAAAGTGTATTATGAAAAGGGAGCAGCGATTTAACGGAGTGTGTTTTAATGTTATCCTCTCTTAAAAGCCCAGAACATTTTCAACCTCCCCATTAAAGAGCTCGCTTCAGATTCCCCATCACAGTTAAGCATTATGCATTCAGCTTCTGATTTAGTCAGTGTGTGTTTGTGTAAGGGTATGTGCGTATTCGTATGTCCACGTGCGTGTGGGTACGTGTGTACGTGCATGAGTGGACATTTGTCCGTATGTGTGTGTGTGTGTTTGCTCATGTACATGTATTTGTGAGACCTTGTTAGGAAGAAATGATAAAAAAATTTAAACATTCACTCTGACACTGAGATTAAAAATAGAATTTGTTAAACCTAATTTTCAAAAATTTGGCAAGAGTTAGTACAAGTATAATACAATAATAATATTAATAATAATAATAACTAGAGGGCACTCAGAGAGCGCATGCCAGCAGGTTTTGATCTACTCGCACTTTTCAATCAACTGCAGATCTGTGTCCGGATTGGTCTGGAAATGTAATCGCCTCTTCCCAGTCATACAGTCCAACTTCCCATAAAATTTTGTTGTATTCAGTTGACTGGTTTTTGAGTAATCCTGCTGACAAACACGCAAGTGAACACAATGACTCCTGGCGAGGGTAATAATAATGGTAATGACGACCATGAAGATGCCATTGGCGAATGAAATTGAGGGGAAAACGAATGGACTTGAAGAATTGAAGGTCCGCACGCGGTCGGGGGTCTGATTTGCAGTAAAAAGCGGCTGACAGAAACAGTTTGAAGGAGCTCAGGGGCGGCCCTCGTTCTCCCCAGGAGTTATGCAGATACGGCCCAGTTTACAGCGGCCTCCTCCGGCCCCAGCTGGGCCCCCAGCCTCGTCTCTGTTCTCGGCTTCAAAGCCAGGTGGCCTCGCTCCAGGGCTACCCACCCTCCCCCGCGCCCTTTCTCCATTCTTCGGTCCCTCGTTCCCCCGCCCATCACGTTCCCCGAAGTATTTGTTCACAGGCCTAGCAGAGAGTGGGCCCAGTGGTCTACCCTGAACAGAGGATGATCTGGCTTAAAAGATCAATATGTGCTTTTTTTTTGTTGTAAAATGGCCGCCTCAGCTGCGGCGAGAGCTTAAGGGCAGTCACGGTTCGGGGGTTTTCCGCCGGGAGCACCGTGGGGCTTAGCGGTCCTCAGGATGCCGGGAGCCAGCAATTTCATTAATTACAGTCAAAGCGGCCGTGTTCTTATCCCATAGTGGAGAAGCAGGAGTCACATGACTTCAGGTGCTGTACATGAGTCATTACAAATAAGCAACGGAGTGCAATAGGAAACGTACAAGGTACAACAGACTAGACTTGTGTTTGTATCCTGGTCTGTCTGTGCTTGATGGCAGTTATAAAAAAAGTTTTATTAGTACAAATTACACAGCGTATTTAAATCCTCTGGTAAATGTAAAGTTTATGTATTTCCTTGTTTTGAAAATAAAAAAGAAAGTCTTATAACAGACTGCCTAGCCTTGCTCGTGGAGATCTTATTTTCCTGCAGGTTTTTATTTCAACCATAATTTTGCACAACCTATTCATGAATTGCTGTAGCAGCTCAACAAGCTCTCTAGCTGTTGAATGAAAACCTGCTGGATCAAAGACCTTCAGGATTAGGCCACTGTTAGCTGTTGAATGAGGTGCACTTGGTTACAGATGCTGTGAAAAACTACTTAATCATAGTTCCTTCTTGAGCAGCAGTGAGCAGCCCTGGTCATGAAACTTGAAATAAAACAGCCCAACGTGCAGCTACATCATTGATTGGGGTATTTGGGTTCTGTTGGTTAAATACCTTAAATATGAAGCAAATTATGGGTTTGCTTAGCTGACTGTAACCACTGTGCTAAGCCGCTGGTGTTGTAAAATGATGACGCTGTTCACTCTTGCCTCTAGATTGCCTGTGCTGTCTTTGCGGCTCTTCTGCATTTCTTCTTCCTGGCTGCCTTCACGTGGATGTTTCTGGAAGGCGTCCAGCTCTACATCATGCTGGTGGAGGTGTTCGAGAGTGAGCACTCCCGAAAAAAAGCACTTCTACATGATTGGCTACGGCATTCCCGCGCTCATCGTGGCTGTGTCAGCAGCCATAGACTACCGGAGCTACGGGACGGACAGAGTGTGAGTACCCCGCTCCAGGAGTTTCTTTCGTTTGTAATGTTTTTACCCGTGTTAAACTGAGTCAGTACTGTCAAGAGGCTGCTTTTTCAAGGGTGTCCTGGGAGAAGATTTTGCAATGAGGGAGCAATGGGGAGAATGAAGACCCTGGATCGATTTTGGAGTTAAGGGCCCTGCTCAATCAGCCAATGGCTTGAGTTTTGCTAGGGCGTCAGTAACTTCCACTGTACGCTTCTTTAAGATGTCTCTGTTAGATGTTAAAATTGTCAACTATTGACCATACAAATACTTAATGCCTTTGGACTATTTAAACTGTTAAGTATGATAGCGAATTGTGCAGTACTGTGGATGCTTTTAATGATTGTAGATTTTTTTTTGATATATGAAAGGAAAAGGTTATGTTTGCTGCGTGACCAAAAAAAAAAAAAAAAAAAAAACATGAATACATATTGATCATACATTAATAAAAAAATGTGGGAACATATTGAGTTCAAAAGGGTTAGGGTATCTCAAATTAAATAAAAGCCTTGTTCTGACATGGCCTGGCTAAGACATTTAATCTTATTGTGTTCATCTGGCTGCATCCTGTATGAGATATTTATGTTTTATTGATTTCTATAACGATTTTGCATGCTTGAGCCCTTGCTGCACACTGAGCCAGGGTTACTATTCAGTCAGGTTGCAAAGTTACTGTTCTCTGGTGGCTTGTGTTCAGTGGCCTTAGCCATGCTTTTTATCTTACCGTATGGTGTGTCGCATGCTAGCAAGCAGGCCCGGCGCTAGAACAGGGAATTGGGGGGGCACAGGCACGTCTCTTTATGACAAGAATTAGTCCTGGCGATTTCTCAATCATTTTCCTTTATGGACACGTTTTCCAATTATCGTAATTGGCATCTGAAGACACGGTTTCTCTCCATATGCGATCTGTGCCCCCCCAATTCCCTGTTCTAGTGCCGGGCCTGCTAGCAAGTTGAGTTTATATCAAACGATTTCGCTCTCTTGGTTCAGCGGCTGGGTGTTTTTGTCCGACAATCTGCCATTCTCTTTTCTGTGTTTAAGTGTCCATAATTTCAGCTTAGTTTGTGTCAGTGATGTTGATATTAGCATCATTTTGACTGCTAGCGGCAGAATAAAATGTCTGCTGTCCTTCCTGTCAAACATACTGCAGACATCTAAGCAAGAACTTTCCTCTGACCTTTTTGAGGGAATGCGTGACCTGCATATTTTCTCGGTATGGAGACAATGGATGAATACACTCGCAAACACATAAATCTGTTGGCTCAAAACGGACGCTAGACAAAATGGAAGCACCCCTGAAAAATAGTTTTAACTTCGAAGTGTCTAAACCACCATTACAAAAGCATTAACGGCATTCCTCCATATTAGAATGCTAATTAGCTGCATTTGTCTCCTTAAAAGAGAACTTAACAGCAGCATTTTGGTAGGCTAGATGAGGATATTTACAAAGTTCCAAAGGGGCCAAGTAGGTGGCGCCTGAGTTTGTGGTGCATACGTTATAAAAGTAGCAAAATTATTTAAGGTTGCGAGGGGAAGTGTATCAAAAATTATGACAACATATTATATCTCAAACAGCATATGTCAAAGAGCGGTGGCCATTTAAAGACAAAGCTCTCCGAATAGGACAGACAGTCACACGGTGGGGTAGTTGCTAATAAACACAGAATAAAGCTCTGAAAATCACCACAAAATTTAATCAGTCTTTTCCTGTACCGGTCTCAATAAAAACAAAACATCAAAAGCTTTAACTTATGGAAGTCTGACAGAAAGATGGTGTTTATGGCTGTGTTTCAGATGAAAGTAGTCATGAGAAGAAGAAAAGTAGAATCATTTTGTCGTCTTATTATTACTTTCATTTAGTAACCACCACATAAAATGTCTGAAATTGAGAAGTAAATTTGTTTTTTTATTTATTTTCAGATTTCTTGGAATAATCTTTCCCCTTCAGGGATAACATCAAATGATCATTTCTGTTTGCAGTTGTGTCGTAATGAGTACACTAGAAATTAGGTGCCAGTTGCCAGTGCAAGAAAATTAATATCATTCATTCGATGCCAAGATCTTCAGTACAGAACTAGGGAAGAGACCATTTACCAACATCAGAGGTTTTTGTTTCCTTGGCTGATATGGTGTGTCACTCCACCTTTGAAATGCCAATTAGGCATGCCTTGAAGTGTGAAGGCTATAGTTTGTATGTGATAGATGAGGCGATATCTTGCAGAGCCTTGGCATGCTATCATGCTAATAATCAAAGTGGGGCCAATGGTGTTACAATGACTTGGTGGTGGCAGGGGGTAGGGGGCTGGCCTAAAGCATGCAAACTGGCCGTCATCATCACACATCCTGAAACACTTATATTTAATTAAGCCCCTTAGAACAAGAGTGGTCTGACTCATTTTCTTTTTATTCATTTTTAGAAACAACCTCAAAGTACAGAAGTTGCAAATAATTAGCAGTCAGTATACAGCATTGATGTAAGACCTGCTGTAACACATTATATTTCTTTATGTGAAATACCTTGTTGGAAACTTTTACAACTTTGCCTGTCCAAATGGAGTTAGGAACAAATATGGAGTTAGACCACTTTTGTTCTCAGGGGCTGAATTATAAACTAGTATTGCTAATCGGGCAGCCTTTTCAGCACTGCATGGGTTAATTTCTGATCTCTTGGAATGTGCAACAACCAAGCATCCCAACTTGTCCTTTTCTAATGACATTATTTTTTATGGAAACCACTGGAAGTATCCTAAGGTGTGTTGTTGGAAATATATTTGTTACAAATAAGAGCTTATTGGCCATCAGTTCATTTTCAGCCTATGTGGCTCATAGCAATATTAGCTGACAGTGTGCTAGTGGCCAGACTCCCTAGCTACTTTTAAAATGATAATGACAATTATGATAATGAGGATTTAGATCTAATGTTGCACTCATGGGTTCTGTCAATACACTGAAGCATTTAATGTTCCAACCACATGTTCATAAATATATTTTCTTGGCATGCTGATAACCTTCACATAATTAGATGCTGTCGAATTTCTCCCATTGTTTATGTGAATTAGCCTACAGGTATATTCATATAACAACCATGTAATTAATGGTAATGGTGTTATGCCCATGCCGTTTGGGATGGAAATATTAATTATATATGTCTGCGACATGTTTACGAGGAAATCAGAAGAATGTGTGATTGCCTGCATGATCAAGGTTTCAGCTGTCTCAAGACCATATAAAACTTCTCTTAATAACAGAAATAAGGAAATGAAAGGTATTGTCAAAAATAAAAATAGCTCCTTTTGCTTTTTATTGAAATTGGTTAAATATGGTGCAGGTTATGTTTTGTCCCTTCCTTTTTGTCTCTACCATGACCTGAATAAGAAAATAAAAGAGCAGTAATCTTCCGCGGGCCAAAAGTGGAGTCGTGTTTAATGTGCTGGAAATTAAATGATTAATAATTTAGTCACAGGTTATGAATCAACTTCATTTCTGGTTTCCTAGGACATTTGCTACTCTCGCTGCCTTACAGATTCCATATTAGAGTTCTTGGGCCAGAGAGGGCTTTTGTGCCCTGAGAAATGTTGAAATGTTTTAAGTCGCTGAAGTGACAGTCATGAGCTATCCATACACAGTGAGGTCCATAAGTATTGGGACAGTGACCATTTTAAAGGGCTGTAATTCTTTCTCAGCTATTTTTGTGTGTATCTGAAGTACCCTTAGATATGTGGAAGGCATAGCATGAGTTGCTGGTTAAAATATATATATATATATATATATATATATATATTTTATTTTAGAATTTTTCATAAAGTAATTGCAAATGGAAATGTGCAATTTTGACTGGAATACCTCACAATGATTGAAGTTGACAGTCCACTCTTTAATTTTAGGGCATCTGCATCCATATATCGCCTTTTAGAACTGGGTCACTGCCCAATTACTGACACTCTTCAGTGCAGGTTGGTGCCTCATGACAGACAATGAAGAAAAGGTCTATGTATGTGTGTGTGCTATATACGGGTGCATGCTATTGTTATGACTTGAAAATCACAACAAAGAAAACCAGCAATGAAAGCTTAAACAAATTTATTATTCACTGATTAGGTCCAAAAATTTCTACAAACAATCCACTGTGCAATCTTATAATAACACTCTAATGCCACTATGTAACTCTGATGCCAAAACAAAAACTCCTCCTCAACTGAACCAAATCACAGCATTTATATAGCCTAGGAACATTCTGGAAAGACCTACCGGAGTCCTGGGTGATCCGGCCCCCTCCAGGCAAGAAGAAGCCAGAAACTTCTAGAAAGCACTAGTCTATTTCATCACAAACAAGTGGTATTGCATCAGATCATGTTTTTTTACAGACATACCACCAGAGGGTGGTGCCAAATGATGAACAAAATAAACAAATAGCTGACCAGTAAGGCAGCACAAACAGTATGTAACAAATCTCCATTTACAAATGATATACAGTGCTTTACATAAAACACTCATACATAACACTATATACGTGTGTGTGTTTAAGCGGAGCTTGAACGTGCATGCTGGGTGGAAGGTAGTACAAAACCACAGAGCCACTTGGTGACATCATTTAGCTGTCGGGCATGAGTTGCTTCCCATTCCCCCTGTCCTGTTCCCTGCAGTCGTGGTGATTATGTTACCTGGCTCCGCGGTGCAGCCAGAGATTGTCCCCATAATTCAGGATTCATTTGAACAAAGCGCTGTATTATATTTCCTGCCTCCCGGCGGAACGTTCCGAGGCTTCTATTCCTCTCTGCCGTGCTTCGGGTGTTGATGTATGTCCTGCTCGATGGTGCTGGAAAAGGCTGACCGTCTCTTTGTGTTTCCTTACAGGTGTTGGCTCAGGCTCGATACCTACTTCATCTGGAGTTTCATTGGCCCGGCCACCCTGATAATTATGGTAAGCGGTCTCCTCATTAACCTTCCCCGTCTCCCAGGGCACTGCCTGGTCAGACCAACAAACTGCTCATCACTCTCCCGCCTTCACCAGGCGGTTTATCATCCCATTTTTTACATTTTTTATTCCTAAAGTCACTGCTTCAGATCTTTATTTCTAGAGGGGGGATGTCCAGTGGGTCAAACCGTGAGATGAAGTCTCCCATGTGTCTCCACCACGCAGACACTGCCATCTCAGAACAGCCATTTGGCTATTTACTGCTAACTAGTGCTATCAGGTTGAAGAATTGTTTGAAGATCCTGGTGGTTGGAACAAAATATTTGGAAAGTCCAATTGCTTACCGTTACTTCTCGTGAGTGTTACACGGTTAGCTGTTAGCAATAAGATGCTCAATTAAGAATGGCCTAATCACTGTTTTTACCTTAAAAGGTGAATGAGAGTCTTCTGTACTTCCACAGAAGAATGTTGCTTTGTTTTCCATTTCCGGATTATGATTGATTTGCATGCATTACCCTACCTCGGCTTTCCTTGTTCTGTCTCTGCCCTGTGTCTTCTCAAATGCACTGCTTGGCAGGAGCAGAAGGCAAGCTACTCATAATGTGCATACTTTCATCTAAGTAAGTTATTCTGCTTTCAGATTTGAGAGATTTGGTTGCTACTCCTGATTTGATTTTACACTTCCATATGGCACAAAGAGCAATTTGGAAATATAGTAATTCATAACTCTTCTATTTTGAGTACCATGTGAATCTGTACAGAAATTGTTCTGCTCTACGTGGTAATGACACAAAGAAAATGAAAGCATGTATAACAGTTGGCAGCTCGACTTTCTTGCACTGACTACGGACTATTGGCTGATGGAGATAATTGCATGAGTTCAAAATGTCCCCAATTAGCTGAATGTTATGGTGTGGGCTTGTGATGCCTGTTCATGATGGCAAAGTAACCTCAGCAGTTGCATCATAGCGACTGCGCTTGTAATTGATGTCATTTTTTAAAAACCGTACCTTGAGATTTCCACAGTCAACTCGGGTGACCTTTAGTTTGTGCACAAAATAAACACATTCAAAATACCTTTTGGAGGTGGTATATGTTGAAGACTCCATCAAACTCAGGATAAATTGTATCTTAACATAGGGTCTTACAGCGAATAGGCAAAATGACCTGTGGAAGCTCATTGGTTGCATGTAGAGATTAAGTTTGTATTATAGACATACTGAAAGTCATATATGACCTTTATTTTGGCAGTTTAAAAGTTGACCTCAGAGTACCTTGAAAGGTCAAATTTGAGGTCTAGCAAACTATTAAAATTTTCCAAAGGCTTCTATGCTTGAAAATATTGAAGATAGAGAATGTATGTGTATTGAACCCTTATAGCAGGGATCCTCAAATCTAGACCTCGAATACAAATCCAGCCCACATTTTCTGTTATCCCAGGCAAGTAAATGAACAGTTAGTGCCTCTGATTGGCCAGACTGTGTTAACACCTGACTCCCAGGTAAAGGGAGGGTGGAAAACCAGCAGTTCTCCGACCTCGTAGGGTGTGATTTGAGGACCAGGGCCTTATAGGAACTCATATATGAACTTTCATTTGGTGACTTTGAACTTGACCTTTGGTGACCATCAAAGGCCAAACTTTACAGTGAAATTTCAATGACTTGTATCACCAAAATCATTACAGATAGAGCCTAGGTTTGTATTACAGACAAATAGGAAGTAATATATGAACTTTCATTTGGTGACCTTCATATTGACCTTCAAAGGTCAAACTTGAACTAGGGAAAATTCAGTGACTTCTATCACTAAAAAGGTTAAAGATAGCCTAAGTTTGTACGACAGGCTTACAGGTAGTCATGCATGAATTTTCATTTTGTGACATTCAACTTTATTGTCGGTGACTTTCGAAGGTCAAACTTGACATAATATAATTGCAATGACTTGTATCGCCAAAACGGTCACAGATGGAGTCTAGGTTTGAATTAGAGACATATAGGAAGTTTTATATGAACTTTCATTTGGTGACCTTCATGTTGACCTTCGAAGGTCAAACGTGACCTGCAGAAAATTCAATGACTTGCATCACTAAAATGGTCAAAGATAGAGCCTAGATTTGCGTTACAGACATCTAGGAAGTCACATGAACTTTCATCTGGTGAAATTCAGCTTGACTGTTGGAGACCTTTGAAGGTCAAACATGACATAGTGAAATTACAATGACTTGTATCACCAAAATGGTCGGAGAGAGAGCCAAGGTCTACATTAGAGACATAAATAAAGTCGTATATGAAGTCTATTTGGTGTCCTCAACTTGACCTTTGGTGCCCTTTAAAGTTCAAAATTGACATATTGAATTTTCAGTTACTTGTATCACTAAAACTGCTTCAGAACTTAGGATTGTATTACAGACATATAGGAGGTCTTATAAATGCATAGGAACTTTCATATAGTGACCTTGACATTGACATTGGATGATTGAAAGGTCAAACTTAACATTAAATTTTTCATAACCTCATATCATCACTATATGATTGCTTGCCGGGAAGCTACGGGACCCTTGGTTCTATTTTTGAGGGACTAAAAATAGAATATCTGATTTCTCTGGACAGTAATGTTTTCCCAGTATTGTGCTTTTCAGTAGCTCGCAATCTCATCGCTTACTGTGTATGACAAAGTATTTTGATGCATTTCATTTTCAGAACCTCAGCCTAGTGCTTGTAATAGAATACAACTTTCAGAGAAAATAGCATCTCTAAATAATCAAGTTCATTTTTTTGTTTGCTGTACCGCACCACTACCCTTATAAGGCCGACTGCCCTACCCTCCAAAATGACTGGTAAATTATGAAGTTGGGTTATGAAATGTACTCTGGATTGGCACAATTGCTTAGTTAGTTTGTAGGGAAATTATTAGTGATGTTAATGACAATATGAACGTCCTTGTGCTTCCGAGATTTTCTGAAAGACGGGTTGAATTCTGTGTTCCAGCTCAATGTAGTCTTCCTTGGGATTGCGCTGTACAAAATGTTCCACCACACCGCCATTCTCAAACCTGACTCTGGCTGCCTGGACAACATAAAGTAAGAGTCCCCTTGAAACATTACCTCAATTTCCTTGTAAATGGCTGTAATGATAATTGTTATTGTATGATTGTTATTATTATTGTTATTATTAGCAGTCGCTGTTGTTGCTGCTGCAATTTTGGATGTGTGACATTTTTGTTTAATGAAATAACATTGATCTACTGTATGTGTAATTTGTTTGTAAGCACACACTCGCTATCTCTCTCTTTCACTATCACTCTTTGACCCTCTCCTTCATGCTTTCTCTGACACTTGCTCTCTCTCACTCTCTCTCTTTCTATCTCTATCTCTCTCTCACTCTTTTACTATCACTCTTTGACCCTCTCTTTCACAGTTTCTCACATTTGCTCGCTCTGCTCTGTATGAGAAAAGGTGTGCATATTTAGCACAGGCCTGGCTTCAGTATAATGATCTGAGGTTTGTATACCCACTAGTCCCCACTTAAAGCAGTTTGGACTAAATAATCCTGGCAGCACAACAGGAAGTGGCAGTGTAGTTTATTATCCTCATTATCCTGCACCGTTTGCATCTTTTAGCTTGAAATACTGATGAGGAAGTAATTCAGGGAGGTATTGCCATTATCTAAATTGTGGGATTTTCTGAAAAGGGCAGAGGACAGTTCTTCCAAAATTGCCTCTTTTTATTTTGTTTTGTTTAATTTATTTTTTTCCTTTTTTTCGGCTTTTACTTGTGTTACGTTTGTTGAATAAGAACTACCCAAGCATGGTAGGATATTCAAGTCACCGTCAGAAACAGCAGAAAAAATTAATTTAAATCATAATATTTCCTGTTGTATAGGAAAGGCTTCTGTGTTAAATCCACACTTACTGTTGTATGTTCATGTGGTCTCTGTTGCACTCAAACGAATTTGAGTGTACAACATTTTTTCACATCAAACTGCCTGACTGCACTGCTTCTGGAATGGTATCTATTTAGTTTTACACTGATCACTACACCGCACTGACCCCTAAACTGTCAGCATATGTGTAATGATAGACAATAGACAGAAAAACTATTATTCGTTATGGTGGAAAAGAGCATAATGGTAAAGTGTGACCAGAGGACCAAACCATGTTGCGGCTTCCGATGGCAGATGGCGCTTTCTGTTGAATTTTATAGATTTTTTTAGTATTTTTTTCTGTTTATGATCAACGGCATTTTAAACCGGATGTGCAACAATAGGTCAAAAGAACACAACATGGAAAATGAGAAGTTAACTTTCAGATATGGACAAAAGGCTGCACATAGTGCAGTCATTTTTCTCCTTTCTCCTGGAATTTGACGTACCGTTCGCTCGCCGTCGTTTCGTTTTTTTCTGCCCGTACCGTCCCAAATTGCGGTTTTACCATCTGCTGTTTAGCCTGATCCGTGTGGACGCTGCATTAGTCTCTGTGCCCCGACCTCTGCACTACAATGCCCCACCGTCTTCGCATTCCTGACGCTACGCCGCGCTGGCCCTTTCCTAACGTGGCAATAAATTGAAGATGACATTTTACAATGACGCGCCTGCGGTCGTTGGCTCCGGCGGGCTCCCGCTGCATTAGACTCTCCCGGACGATTTGCCAGGCACCTGCAGGACTGCAGCTGTTGGTCGTGAGCGACTCACCTCCAGTCCGTTGGCCGCTTGCCTTCTGCAGAGCTTTACGCCTGGAAAGATGGGAAAAAAGCCAGTGTCTTTGCTCAGAGTGCCTGGGCCGCAGATGCAGAGATATGGGCAGCGTGGAGAAAGGATAAACACGCTTGAAATTTTTACTGTGGGGCGAATTAGCACTCACCACATTGGTCTGACATTGTGTTTTTTATTTTGCGATTTGTTAAAAGAACTATCCCCAGATCTCCATCCTTCTAATAATAATGGCACGTTTTGTATTCTGGTAATCTGCTCTTTTGCAATTCATTCTCCTCCTAAATTGCATTTATAATTGTAGTAATTGCATAATATTGGTTTCTGTTCTCTGTACACGTTCTCTTCGTGACATTTGAAATTCACGAAATAGGTTATTGATCAAGGTTGGGTTGCATTTTGATGGATAAGTGTAATACACTAGTCCTTACATGAACCCTTCAGAGTGCTGAATAAATTTTCAAGGAATTAAAAATGTAATTATCCTAAACTGTTGAAAATCCATCTCGCAGGGGAGCTCTTTTAAACAAGTTGCCACATGATAGGTTTCAACCACCATCTGATTTTGATATCTTACATCACCATAGCGCTCTAAGGGTTACGCATATATATTCCCCAAAAAGCTGTGCCAACAAATAAAGTATTAATTTTGCCTTGAGACGATGTAAACCTCTTGCTGCACAACAGATTGATTGATCTACCATCACAATATTTGCGCTTCATGTATCGACTTTCATTTTACCTTTTCCTCAATGGTTTCTCTTTACTTTTAGCTATCGTTATTATGATGGCTGTGTAGTGGTGGAGTGGCATCGGTAAGGCATATTGTTTTTGTTTACGGCATTTCCAGTCAAACCTTACTGTCCCCTATTGGTTTCCTGTTACCTTGTGCATAAGCAGTTGGTATACACCCCCCACCCCTTGTGAATTGTACCGAAAAATTCTCTTTTGTCTCTTTTTAAGGGTTTTTTAAAATTAAATATGCCTACTGTTTCCCTACTTAACCTGATTTTTTATCCCCTGACTTCTCCATACTAAAAAACTCTGTACATCTGTCAGTGTAAGAGTGTGCCAACCTTGTAATTAAATCAAATTTGATCCCTGTGACACATTTAATATGAGTCGCCTTCAGCAAGCACGTTTGAAGTCCATCACTTGTGCAGTGCATGAGTATTTTTATTGTGTTTATATTCACTGTCAGTGGAGCTGACATCGATGATCTTTTTTGTTTTAACTCAGGGTTTTCTTTTGGCTCTGTAGAATCATTAACAGACAATAGACTTGTCTTTGAAAGTGTGTGCGCAAAATATTTGAATGTTAAGTTTTAAATGTGTTCCTGTTTCTTGCAAGAACATATTAGTGGCTCAATTTAGTTGACATTTTTTTTAACATTTATTTATTTATTTATTTAAGTTTATTCAAATGGGGCATTTTAGACAGTGGTATTATAGAGGCTTTGACGAGTGAGTACATTTGTCCTCATGCAATGGAAGAAAAGGCCAGATAAATTTACCTTGGATGTCAGCTCTTTTACTACATATTCTGGAGTATGCAGCTCTCAATATGGATGATGCTGTCACACAATTCTCGCACACAATATCACGTAAAACCTTCAGATAGCATTTCAATGTATCTGTATTCCGTAGCTGCTACATGGTATTACTCTCATCTGCGGTAATTCAAATGAACTCCCATTGTGCGTCCTAGAGCTTTCAACACCAAAACAAGATCTTTGAGGTTGCACAAGGCTGTAGCATTTCTGTTATTAACAAAAACAGATGGTGTGGGTTGGACTATTTCTTCTTTTGTCCTAATCTCTGTATTCAGTGTAAATGAAAGATTTCATTTAGTTTTTTTTTTTTCAGAAGCCCAGTTCACAACATACATTTCAGTGACAACTGTGCATTGTGAGTGATGTTTGGATTGAATTTTAAGTCTGGATCGTGAGAAAACTGAATCCAAGCCATAGACTGTATCTCGCACTCTGATCAAGCTTTAATGACCGTACTGACCTTTCATTTATTTGAAATAGAGGCTGCTTTCGTTTCTGCTTTTATGCATGTAGCATTGCAAATCAAATATTGTGAGAGAAGCACTGATAATTTTCTGAAAACCTCATTTATATGATATGGGTAAATGATTACAAAGACACACATACACCAAAATCTTAACCATTTTCTATGAAAGTTTGTATCATTTTTATGGCTGGCTATCATGTTTTTCTTTATTTGAAGAGCTTAAAATTTCAAACATTAAGTTTAAATTGATCTACTATGTGTGTGCGTGTGCGCATGTGTGTGTGTGTGTGTGTGTGTGTGTGTGTGTGTGCGGTACATCTGTGTACGCGTGTGTGCATGTGAGTGAGAGAAAGAGTGCGTGTTTACGTGTGTGTGTGTGTGTGTGTGTTTTTCTAGTCCCTGACCATTCAGGATACGGTCACCTCTATGAAATCTTAACCCCCTGGCAACAGCTACCCATGAACCATTGTGTTAAACAGGCTCCATGTTCATTTTATAAATCATTCAAGTTCTCTGCACCTGGCCCATTTATTAAGCTAGAGTGGTTACAAATATATTTATCTCTGAGCTGAGTTATGATCATTTCAGGCCACACCCAAGCTTACACTGTAAATTGTAGTCAAGCCTAAGATGATGTTTGCACCAAAATATCTGCAGAATAGCAGAGTGTATTACATAGTGCCCAGTGGTGATCTGTAGCTGACATAGTGCAAACTCCTGTTGTAATGTTGGGAGGGCTCAAAGCTATGAGACAGCATCGGCGTGTAATGAATCGCTGGACAGAAAACAGGGTTGTTGTTTTGCCGAGCACGTCGAATAAATTATGCTTTTGATTTTGAAGGGGCTTCAGCATGCTTGCTGTTTTCTATTTATTTGTTTCTCCGTGAAAACTGGATATATCTCTGGAGAAGGGGCGGAACATTTCTTATGTGCTGTTGCTAAGCTGCTGATGATGTTATGGGGAACGTTTAAGGCTCCATGCCAGAGCTGGCCCTTGAGATAAGTGTCTTCTTTTTGTGGCCCTAGAGTTCTCCAACTTAAATCACGCTGCTGAATAGTCTGGCCCCAGAGATGACCGTGGCCCCAGAGATGAATGTGGCCCAGAGTATCAGGTTATGCCAGTGTGTGGCTTTGCTTAAAACTTACATTCAGGTCCCTTCTCGCATTCTGAAGAATCTGCCTGCCTATAGCCATGTTTTGTGTTAAAGTTGTCTCTGACATTCACAGCTTGGACAAGGACATGATAGTGTAATGAAAATGAAATCAATCTGTGACCGTTGTGACCGTAGCGCGTAAGAGCGCTGAATTTCAGCTTTATCGTCCCTCTTGTCTTCTGAGATCAATAGCACACACACTCATTCGCAGTATAAAACCAGCAGAGAATGGGAGTCCGAGCAATAGGTCCCAGCTCTTTGACATTGACACTTTAACCATGCTTTCATATGTGTCGATATAATGCAATTCAAAATAATGTTACAGCTGCCGGCGCTACCCTCTGTGACCTCACTGTCCCTCCTCCACCTCCCCAACACCCCCCACCCCCCACCCACCCATGTGGTCTCGGCTGCTGCTGTCTGCACCATCTTGTGTAATTAATTTTACTCTCTTATCATTTCATTTTTGTGTTATCTTTGTGTCATGTTAAATGTGTGCCTCAGTTTTTTATGTTTTTTTCTTATCTTTTCCTTTATTATCAATTTTATTTTTCCTTTTTTTATGCACTCTTTAGCTATGAGGATTACCGGCCCGAGATCAAGTAAGGATGACTTATTTTATCAGTGTCTTACCACTTGTGTCATCAGTTCTTCATTCCTGTTAATTGAGCTGCTGCCATATAGTATCACATAGTGTTAACATAGTCTTAACAGCAACCGAATTACACTTAAATTAATTCTGTCCATCAAGTCCTTAACCGGCTAATTAGCATACGCTTTTTAGGAAGATATCATGCTTTTTTTTCCCTGTTAATTGCGTGCACGCGTTGTGTGTGTATGTGTGTGTGTGTGTGTGTTGTACTTGCTACAAATTAAGAACCAAAAAAACATTTTTGTCCTAGAGAGTGGGGAAATTTTTGGAGTGTGAGGACATTTTCATGTGTCCTCATGACTACAAAGGCGAATTGTGACTTATTAGTTAAGCTAAGAGGTAAGATTAGAATTAGGGATAGGTTAAGGTTAGAGTAAGGGTTTGAGTTAGGCATGCATTGCTTATTGTTAAGATTAGGGAAAGGCTGTAGAGACACAGAAGGAATGAATGGAAGTCAACGTAATGTCCTCACAGGGATAGAAGTACAAGGATGTTTGTGTATGTGCGTGCTTGCGTGTGTTCGTGTGTGTGTGTGTGTGTGTGTGTGTGTGTTCATGTGTGTGTGTGCGTGTGTGTGTGCATGCACATTTTTGGTTTCTTATGAATTTTGAATGCTGATAATAATGTGATGTTTACTAGTTTTGAATACACCAGCGTGTGGATGATTCTTTGTTATTTTTTATGCAAAACATTGTGGTTTCATCATTATTCATGTATGTGGCTTAAAAGTTTCTACCTGTCAAGAACAACTGATCTGGTATTGCCGACCTACTTTATCACTTTGCTTTGAAACAGTGGAGGCGTCCGTGAACACAAGCTTTCAGAAGGTGCAAGCGGCTCTGGTTAATGCATCCTTGTTCGTCCACATTAATCTACTGATGAGTTGGTTTGTTTGCAGTGAGCCCCCCGGCAGTATTGTACAACTCTACTGCATTCGATGACCTATAATGACTCTGACTTCAGCATTATAATTTTCATAGCAGAACATTATAAGCACATTATTTTCGTGATCCTATTAGGGTGAAGCATTGGAATTACTGACTGACCAATAAACACAATGAAGTCATTTTGTCCATAACCTCTGATGACTTATTTTTGATCAAAGCTTGATGCTGGTTTATGTCTCCTACCTCCTGAACCGGCCAATAGCAGAAGAGCCTACTCCCTTTGCCAGATTTTATTATTATTATTTATTATGGGGTTTAGAAATACTACCTCATTGCAGACGTAGTAAAACTCTGGAAGGAGGAATCAAGGTTAACAGACTGGAGAAGTGATGTCATATTCAATCGCAAATTGAGTATTTATGTTAGAAGATTTGGGGTCATTGAGTACGAGGAATCGGACTTCATTATTGAAGATGGTGGGGTATCGGATGCTCTGAAGAAAAAGGATCAGCGGCTGATTTCAGCGGCAGTCTTTGCCTTAATCGCACTGCGTGCGCACGAGCTGCGTTTTCTGCCGCGGCGAGTGGTCCTGTCCCAGCTGTTCTCCAAACGCCCTCCTGCAGCACCGTAACGTAATGGCTCAGCTGGTGCACCGCAGGGCAGAGATCAGCGAATGGTGGCACTGAGCCCTTCTAATGATGACCGAGAGCGTTCCTCCAATCACACACACCAGCAGATAGGAGCAAGCAGTCCTAATATTATATTTATATGGAGGGGGGTTGCTGCACCAGCTGTTGTCACACTTTCTTTGGGTATTTTGTCATCCTGAATAATTTCCACCCCACACTGTGAACCCAGATAGTGCGGTTTAATCAATTATTTTGAGGATATTGATTATCTCAAAAAAAAATTTGTATTGAGTCAACTTAATGATCTTGTGTTCACTGCGCTTAAAGACATGGTAAAAATAACTTCATTTTTTTTTCCCTTATTTTCTTGAAGTTCCATCCACTCAGCGTTATTAAGTCGGCTTTCACAATTTTTTTTTTGAGGTAATAGGTTTTCATAATACATTTGAGTATCTGGGTTAGCAGAGCATAAGTGTGCAGCTTTTGCCTTGTAGTTCATGGGATCATGGGTTGTTATTTTTGTGACAAAAAAATTCTACTTAATCTGACTGGTAACACTTTACAATACGGGTACAATAATTAACATTAATTAACATTAGTTCATTGACTATCACTTAATTAGTTGGGAACTAATGCGTTAGCTAGCCGAATAAGCATTATGCAACCATAATTTACCATTTATTCATTTTCTGTGTTTCCCTTATTGCGAAGTTGAAAACATCCAAGTATCCCATATGCTGCACTTTAAACTGTTAAACCATAATGCATAAATTAATACCTTAGTTGATGTGAACATCATTTGTAAATGATTATCATATGCATTAGTAAAATGTTAATTAGCTGTTAGTAAATGCTTATTACTGCATTAATAAATGTTAATTATCATACACTTGTACGATATTGTAAAATGTTACCATCTAACTTATTGAAAGTGGGCTTCTGTGCTTTCTAAAAAAGTTGATTTGTTGAAAGAAAAAAAATCAGCTGAGAGAACTTCAAACAATTATGATGCAATATTTAAACAAATCAATGAAATGTTTTTACTTTGATTCAAAAATCTTAAATTTTTCAGTGTTGATTTTGTTTGCTGATTTTCTGATATTCCTCTGCTGTACAAATTGTCATTCCTTCTTTGCTATGTTCCCTGTATCTGTGATTAAGAAACTGTTTTCCCTGAATGGAGCTCTGCAGAATGGTAACTGTCCTGTCTCATCCCCAGATGAGACGCCTGTCTGCACTGGCTAAGAGGTTTTATGCTATGAATCAAAATGGCCGCTCACAAACGTCAGTGTCTCTGTAATTATGATACATGAAGCAGATAAAAATGAATCATTTAATGGATCAATTATAAAATTAGTGATATTAAAGAGGCTAAATCAGACTGCAAGGTTTCATTAGATTTCTAGTGCTTGCGATTGTGTTATTTATCATCTTTAATTTTTAACAGGGGTCTATCTTGTAAACCTACATTAGCTCCTGGATGTCCGCGTTATTTCTCTCAACAAAAGCAAATGTTTAAAGCAGGCCAGGCATTGTACAGTAAAAAGAAATATTAGAAATGAATAGATTGCTATGTATTATTCTTTGTTATTATTTGTGGTAAAGCTAAAGGCAATTGTGAGGATTATACAGACTTATATACAGTAGTGCAGGCATGCACTGTAAACCCAGATAGCGTGGTGCACTCAATTGTTTTGTATAAACCTCAAAAAAAATTGTGTAAGCCAACTTGGTGATCTTGTGTTCACAGCACTTTAAAATGTAGTAAGAATAACTTTTACCTTTTGTTCTTTAAATACCGTCCACACAATGTAATTAAGTTGGCTTACATAATTTTTTTGAGGTAATAGGTTTCCACAAAAAATTTGAGTTTGCCACACTATCTGGGTTTACAGTGTGTGCGAACTGCAGGTTGAGCCTGTTTGTGATTTATAATGGAAAATATAAGAGACCTGAACTTGCCTACAGTGGGTATGTGCATCTATCCGGTTTTCATCATGTACTAACTGCCAATCAAATGAAACCGAGGTGGACTCCCAGTGTTCTTCATTGAAAAATAAATCTCTAGATTTTCACTGATTCTTTTTACGATTGTTTGCATACAGCATCGAACTGTCATTCTTTGTATTTGCAGAGTCGTGTCTGGGGTTTAAAGTGAGCCAGAAATTAAAGCAATATATGATTAATTCTGCTACGTTTTGACATTGTTTTCAGTTACGTGATGATGTTGTTTTTCAATGTAGGAAAGATACTGTGATTATAAGTGCGCAATTTTGAAGTGATAATATCTTCTTAAGACTTAATTGCCGAGGTTCAATTGGACTGCATTACTTCAGTAATTTTTTTTTTCAGCGTTGCTTTCTTAAGAGCTCAGGATGCTCTCTGAAAATGGGTGTGATGGATGACGGATTTTAGATGAAAGTCTAAAATGACAGGGTAGTCAAAGAAAAAGGAAGAATGTGAGGTCACCGCACTCTCTGCTTTTTCAAGTAAAAGAGAAACCGGTAATGAGTTTCCCTCTCATTCCGTCGAGCCCAGTCATTATACTTTGTCTACAGAAAACTTAGCAAAACGTCCACTGCTTTAAGAACTGCTGTCAGTGCTGTAGCTCCATCATTCTAAGCTCTAGTTCTATTCTCAAACCATATACTGAAATGAGGGTAAAAGTTTCAAATCTATCCAGCTATCTATGTCTGTCTGTGTCTGTCTGTCTGCCTGTGTCTCTGTCATCTCTGCATTCATCTCTCTTTGTCTGTACTATGGCTGTCAGTCTGTGAGTTATTGCATCCCTATTGTGCTAGTCGGAGTCAAGCGAAGATAAGTGGGCTCCTGATCTTACAGTTCATCCTCCTAAACATGTTTAAAATGCCGTTGAATAAGGCCATGCATTATAAGCCCTTGTGCATCTGTGCTTTTTTTATTTAGTCTTGGCAAAATGAAGGCAAAAATTAAGGCAGATGGAACTGAATTCTGTTGCATGTGTGTAAGTTTGTGAGTATCTATGAGTGCTCTTGTGTACGTGCGCATGAGCACGTGTGTGTGCGTGTGTGTGTGTGTGTGTGTGTGTATGTTTGCACATGTTGCTATGAGTTTGCAGATGTAATATAAAAAAACAAAATTGTAATTGTTGAATTTATACATTTATTTTGTACCTTGATGCTAATCCATGCATTGCATTAATGGAAATTTTGCGGAAAGTAGTCTTTTTTTTTAGCCTGAAGGTAGGGGGCATTAACCTTCTACCTGTGTTTAATTGAAAAGGGTAATCTCATCTGCATATCATCTTTTGATCTATTTCTCTTTTGCAGCAGCACTTCACCCCTCAGTTAACCAATGAAATTAATTCCCTTCGCAATGAGTCTTGTGCTAGAAAATGACCTTTTGAAGAAAATTACATTTTTGAAAGAAATTAAAACCCCTCTTGGACCTGTCAGCGAGTTTTCGCTGAATATCATCTGTTCTTTAATTTTTTATAATTGTTTCACAAAAGTCAGGAGACTGTTAGCAGAGCCAGGTATGAACTCCCCTGTGTTTGAAGACTGGCAGCATTTCCAAATAGAGTGGTTGTTATGATGCTATGGTGTTTCTCATGCTAAAAGTAGCTAGAGTGCTAACAACCAATTCCACTGTTATTCGCACATTTTTCTTTCTTAGACCCTCGCTTCTGATTTTTTTTTTCCTTCCCAGATCCTGGGTGATCGGGGCGATTGCGCTCCTGTGTCTTTTGGGTCTGACTTGGGCCTTTGGGCTGATGTACATCAACGAGAGCACCGTGGTCATGGCCTACCTCTTTACCATATTCAACTCACTGCAAGGGATGTTCATATTCATATTCCACTGCGTTCTCCAGAAGAAGGTAAAGTTTAGTTCCCGAAAATAAAGTTTTACCCACTTTCTCACCCCAGAGCACTTGAGCTTGCCGTCCAGAAGATCAGGGGTGTCAAACTGCAGTCCTGGATGGCCACAGTATCCGCAGGCTTTTGTGGTCTTTTTTCAGTCTGCAGTTAATTAATGCCTGGTGAGCAAGATATAGACCCTTTATCCAATCAGTGACTGAGATGAATGTCATATACCTGTACAGAAATACAACAAAGACAAGATGGCCCTTCTGGACTGGGGTTTGACAACACCTGCAGTAGATGGAGTGAGGTCCATAAGTATTTGGACAGTACAATTTTTAAAAGGCTGTAATTCCCACAAGGTTCACTGATTATGTGTCATGCAATGCTGTGGTAGAAGAAATCATCGGCAGGACCTGGAGATAACAAAAAAAAAAAACAGATTTTAATTTAACGTAAAATTAACGTTGAGAGTCCAGGGTCAGGAACCGGTAGCCAGGACACAGCTCAGGACAGACTGGACATAGCCGGGGGACAGGGTGAAGTTGAGTGTCGGCAGTCAGGATCCTGGGGGGTGGGAAAGAGCAAAGTCAGGAATCCAAAGTCAGGAGGTCGAAGCCAAATGATCAGTTTTGGAGAAAACAGGTGTGGAGAAGACAGGAGGAGGATGAGGCGAACACGAGACCGAGCCCGAAACCAGAGCGACGCTCGCAAAGACACAGGGCTGAGGGAGGACAAGGGGCTCGGGAAACCAGGGCATGCGAAAAACACGAGTCAGCAATAAGGCCAGAGACAGGCAAGACAATCCGACTCTGAACAAAAAAAACGGGAAGCTAAATACGCCGAGAAAACAATCAAGACAAGAAATAGGTGTGGGAAAAGAAATGAGGAATGCACAGAGGGCTAACGAGGTCACCAGAAACTGAAATTAACCCCATAAAACTTACAGACCCATACATGGGTCAGTTAAAAGCTACTGCTGTATTCAAACCTATGGAACATCTGGCCCATTTTAAATTCTAGTGGATATCTCAAGATTTCCAACAATCCTAAATATGTCCTGCTGATTTGCAGGGGAATTGAATTTAATGAAGAAAAAGATCTAGATATTTTCCGTTACTGGTAATGTGGTTGCCATAAAAACAAGTCTTCCTGGGTTTGAATTTTTCTCTCAATGTAAGTGTAGTGTAGCGTCAGTGAAGCACTGCAATCAGAAGATAAAGAATATGTATCTGACATTGTCTGACTATATGGAACAAGTGGTTTTTCAGACTTCGAACCTACTTAAGTGAAAAGTTAGAGTTTGGGGGTTAATCAGCTGAAACCAATCACCCAAAATGGCACAGAGAATAGAGGAAAAGCCAGGATCACTGTCAAATGGATAACAGGGCCCTGAGACATGACGGATATGGATATAACTGCACTCAAATTAAAGCTCATAGTCAGAATTATAATGAAGTTATTTACTTCCATATGGTGTAGACCATGTAGGGATTATAGCCCTTATAACCGTCTCTGTCCAAATGCTTACTGATCTCACAATATAATTAACCACATTTTATATTGATTCTTTAGCTTATTTGAATTGCAGATTGAATTTGACAATTGTTTACACATTTAGTGATGACTAATGGGCAAGTATTGAAGTAAAAAAAAAAATACAAAACTAATTTCTCTGTGGTTATGTTGTGGTTGAACACTGCAGTTCATTTCAAAATGTATTTGATTCCAATGCATTTATCAAAAACTGAATGCTATATGTGGATTATCTTGTTATGCTGTGTTATGTGTTTTATTGGTTACAGCAGAATAAAAAAAAAAAGATGAGCTGACTGTGCTCAGTGCTTCAGAGTACATGATAAAGTTGGCAGGGAACTCTAATTCGAGCAGGAACCAGGATTGCATGGTTTCGGTACAGTACAGCTCCATTGAAGAAGTAATCATTTATACAGAGCTGAGATTACATTCATCCAATTTCAGTTGAGCTTCTGTTGTTCGCCAAACACCAGCAATCAGCATCAAGGAAAATCAGCCTGATCCCATTGCATACTTTTTCTAACTGACATTTGAATTTAAGCGCACTTAGTTCATTTGTAATGCAGTGGGGGGAGCCTGTTATGAAGCCATGATCTGCTTTATCTGGTGTTGATTCAAGCTGCATAGTCACTCAATGTTGAAATACTTTGAAAATATGCTTAACTTTGACCTTATAATGACATTATTTGTTTTATTGTTGATGATTGCATTTATCTCTGCCCGACTTTTTCTTTGTTTTGTAAAGAATATCTCAGAGCCATGGAGCTGAGTTCAATCAATCAAGTTCCCCTGACTTTGACTTAGCAGATTAATGCAAGTTTTCATTCTCCTTTTCATCGCAAACATTATTTGGCAGCTTAATGTTGATGTTGTTTGAACACTGAGCCGTGTCCGTGAAGAATAACCGTGGCACTTGCACTTAATCAAAGTCAAAGTTAATGACAAATAGCTGTAAACCGCCGTTCAGATTTTGCTTAAGCTAAATTTCTGACATCAATTCAGTTCATTTTGCTTCGGGGCATGATTTAGCTCAGTTTAAACCAAGTCCTTGACTGAGTTCAATTTTTAAATGACTTTCAAAACAGTATGGACTAAATTGCACAACATGCAATTTAGTCTGGGGTTATGCTTAGTCGAGTGATCCTATTACTAAGGTGATCCCCAAAAATTACTTAGGAGAGCGTGTATTGAAAAACGTTTCCCTTGTTATTTTCAACATTTGGATTAAATCTTCACCGGTGTCTCTAGATTACATGAGGTGTGCGCATTTTAGATAATCCCAGACATTTAAATCCTTTTTTTTGTATTATGCTTTTTTAAAATGCCATTCTAAGTAAGAGTACAAGAAACCATTTTTACGTGTTTCATGTATTTTAGATGATAGTATCTTGTTATCAAGGTTTAATTTATTGCTACCTGAATGTGCTGTATTTTCACACCTGGAGAAATGATTGTGGCTGCCATGGTGGGACATACTTCTTTTCCACCGTGTTAAAATCACAAGGCTCAATGCTCAATGAAAGTGTTGTTTGGTATAGACACCACCTCTGTGGACAGAGGTACTCTGTTGTCTGCCATAAAGTTTAATGACTTGCACTGTTTTTATAGGCTGGACGAAATCAGATGCTTAAATAGCATGCAAGGTTCCTGCTCGGCAGCCAAAATCGCAAGGCACAGTTGGAACTCATAGATGTGCTACTAAAATGCAGCGTGCAGAAAATGAAATGTGACAGCTCAATATATCATGCGATAAAGTTGAGAATCTAGATAAATAATAAAAAATAACACATTTAAAAAGCTGGCTGTGCCACAGAGTTATTGTATTTTATAATCCGTCTTACCTTGTGTTGTTTTATCGAGAGATGGCCAGATTTTGACCTGCGAGTCTGACCTCAAAGTATTTTAGTACATTTTAATTTGAAGTCTCCTCAGCTTTTTATGAGAAGTAAGAGAAGAAAGAAAAACAATTAGTTAAATTGTATTTGTATGAGATTAGATCATATCGCATTTGTACTTTAAGGAGCGCGCTTCTGGTTAGTATTTTGATGAAGTGTGGAATTCTCTATGATGTGCAATTAGTTGTCGCCAAGGTGTACCGAGTACGATGTGATGGTTGCAGTTTGGAAACACAACATTCAAAGTTGGCCCCTCCTCCCCAGCTCAACAGCATGGGAAGCACTACCCAGCGCAGCGCAGCGCAATGCCCCCCATACCCTGCTCGCTGTTATTGTATCCCCGGACGACGAGTCGGGGATACTATGGATCAGCGATTGTTACGCCACTTCCGCTGCCACCGCTTCCATAGAGATTTTTTTGTGAGCGCTCCACAGGTCACAGTTCTTTATGGATTTGTTTCATATTTGGCATGGACCTTGCATGCGGTAAGGTCACGAAGCCTCTCGATTTCAGGGGTGATTGCTTGAGGGCGTCAAGGGATACACATCAACCTGCGGGCAACCGACTGCTGAGTTGGCTGGGGGCTACACACCCATTGCCCAAAGCCTGACACCCAAAAACGTCCTAATACAGGCAAATGGTGCAGTCTCTGTAGATACAGACACTACCACTCTCTTCTAAAGGGTAATACGTGATGGTTTTAGAGGGATTTTGCATGAGTTTATCCCTTGTTTTTTAGGAAAATAAATTAAGTCAGCGATAAATTCAACACCATTGACATTAGACACATTCATGTTACAGTGATTAACTAACAACAATTAAAAACAAATTTAAAATGACTTCTAACAGTGCCTTTACATTTTATATCATAAGCAAGTGATTCACTTGAGGACCCTCATTTGGTTAACATAATGCTTTTTTACATCCGTGTTAACGTTTGCGTGCACACACGGACACACACACATGGAAATTAAGTAACATATTATAAAATATACACTTTTACAGCATTAAAAATGTATCAGTCTGGCCTGTCTGGGATCCAATGAGTGGAAATCTGCATATTTCCATATTTTCGCTGTACATAGAGTGTAGTTGTAACTTATGCGTCAGTGTACAAAGCCGCTCAACATGCAGTTGTATTACAAGCCAGACAGCGCACTAGAGAGGGTGATTATGGGTTATTAGATGCGTAAGTCTAATGCATAATAATAAAATCAAAAGTTCTGAACACAAAAAAGGAAAATAATATGGATTACTGGTAGGATACATTTGAGGGTGAATATTTATCCATTGAAGAAGAGATATTGAGAAGATTTCAAATACCAAAACCACCAAGAGAGCAAAGGAATATACAGCACACTGTACAATTTATTATTGTTCTTTCACAGTCGTTATGGTAGACATGTACATGCAAAAGTGAAACAGCATTTCTAGTATGGTTAATACAAAAAGCAAGTGAGCCAAAGAGTGATCTCATGATTCTTGCAAAAAAAAAGATTTGCTAGAATCATGGTTGATTCTCCTGATTCTCGCAAAAAACAGATTTACGAGAATCAACGTTGATTCTCACAAAATTGCACAAAATTCTGGCCCTGATGTATATGTTGAGTTTTGTTGGCCTGTACATGGTGGCTGAAGTGTGCTGTTCCGTAGGTGCGGAAGGAGTATGGGAAATGCCTACGAACGCGATGCTGCAGTGGGAAGAGCGTGGAGTCCTCCATCGGCTCAGTGAAGAGCTCGGCTTCTCGAACGCCTGGGCGCTACTCTTCTGGATCTCAGGTACTGCTTCATCCAGCAATTTATTTTCCTGGGGTAAACAATTGTGGATTGTAAAAGGCGCCATGTTGCATTTTGCATTGATTTGGGCACCAGTAGTCGTTGAGGACCTTCCTGTCCAGAAAATGTTTAGAATTTTTTGAATAATGGGAGAACTTTGAGGTGTGGATAAAGAGCACGGCCCTGGTTTGTCATAGCTTACATGGTAAAATGTAGAATACAAATGTTGCATTGGATAGAAAGGTTGCATGTGTTAGCAGCATATTATCCTGCTCCATCTCATGTCCACACTGTTGAAATAAGAGCAAAGAACCATTGTGTATGTAAAAGGTTTTCTGATTGATTGTTTCTGACACGAATCGCGTACGCTGCGGAGAAGTTAAGTGCCGGCCATTAAAAGGTGCTAATTGATTTCCAGCTCAAAGGTTTTTAAAATAACCGTTTAATTAGCAAAGTACATTGTAAACTGTTGGCCTTACTAAGTGATTTCTAAATCTGCTCCAAAACCTTGAACCTTGTTCAAGCCGTCTTTCATCAATATGTGTGTGGAAGGACAAACTTATGGCTGAAGATAAACAACTATGACATTTCGCACTCTTAAGTGTATATTGTCTTGTGCAATTGTCTGAAGCGTAGCAATTTCTTTTAGATATTTAGAAGAAAATATCACACTTGTTTGGATGAAATGAACCATTTTATTACCTTACCCCTCAAAAATGTTATGAAGGAGACACACACACATCTTGAAAGGGACTTCAGATTTTCTGTCCTAACCCATATTTTATGTTGATTGGCTGTGCTATTGACTTGAGACCCTTCATAAACAGCCAATCAATTTTGGCTTAGGTCATTTCCAGTCAAAGTGACATTAACTCTTTTCCCTATAGACTCCTCCCTCCCTTTCCCCATAATGACCACAAATGACGACCCTGGCTATATCAATGAAGACAACCTTTGACGCATTAGGGATACCCCCGTTTTCAATCAGTGGGGAGGCTAGGGCAAAGGTCCATTGATATACACCTAGGCATCATATGTTGTCATTGAGGGGAACAAAGTTAAAATAGCGTAAAATGCAGTCTTTACTGTGCCCAAGGTGCATTTGTGCAGCAAGGACCAAAGATAAATGTGTGACTCTAGTTGAAAGCAGAGAAGGTAGTCGATTGCGCTGTCTCATGGCTTTTCCCGACTTAATTTATTTTTCATCCATTTACTTATTTCTACTTTAGCAAATTACATTCAAATAAGTGAGTTTTGTTGCCTTGCCTGAAGTATACATTTTTTGGTCAAGGAATTAGCCTGCCTCAGTTGGTTAACAGTGTGCCAGTTTTAGTATTTGCTTATAAATACCGTGAAATGGCCTGTACTGTTCTGAAATAAACACCCATTCCATTTCTTCTGGACCTGCTTCTCTGGTGTGAACATATTGCATGAATAGTAAGTCAATGAAATTATATCCAGAACACTGGAGCCTGCCCTCCCATCCATACATTAACAGACACACGCAAGGCACACACGCGCACACACACACCACATGAACACCTCTAATTAACAAGTAGGTCTCAATATTTTAATTAAACTCTTCAAACAAGCTTTCAATGATCAGCTTTCTCTGTTTTGAATAACATGAGAAAAGGATTATGGTTGGAATAATGGCTAAACATACATGCCAGAGCAATATTCCCTGGTTAATATCTGAGTGCTTTTCATCTGCATTACAACTTACCATCACTTCAACTGATTGCTGATGTATGCTCTGGAACAAAATGGCTGCCGTGCATCGCCCATTGATAATTGTTGAGGCTAGATCCCCTCATTAATAAAATTGTGGTTTGTAAGAAAGGAGCTTTAAAAATGTGAAAATTTATTATTGTTGTTGTTGTTGTTATTACCCTGCAGGTTTGTTGCCGTTTATACCTTATATCGGCGAACTTTCGGGCCTTTTAATTATTCAGTCATTCCAATTCTCAAGAGCTCAATATAATCTCCCAATTGACTACTGACTTCATGAATCTTGTTTCCAATGCCTCAATTGGCTGCTGACTGGAAGGAAACCACAAGAACATGCAAGTGTTATGGCAATGTGGGACTTGTGTGCTGTATTCAGCACTCCCATTACACACATACACATCTTTTTGGTAATTACAGCACCATCAGTAAGAAGAGGCAAATGATGCTTTTCACACCTGCTAAATTAGAATGCATGAGCTGTGTGGATGAGGCACTCCTGATCCATAGGCATGCCGAACACTGTTTGCGCCATTTTTCCAAATACATCTTGTAATCGTGTGTGATTTTAGATGACTTGTGTGTGAGTTACTCCGGTTGAATTGAAGACTTGTGTGCAAGAAGTTTCTAAGTCACAAAATAATGCTTTTGAGATTTTGGGGGTCAAAGTTTTCAAAACATGTTGCAGATCATGACAATGGACAATGGAAACGTACCAGTACACAAGACTTGAGTGCTTCCTTGCAGAAATCTTTGGTATCAGATGATGCTCTGGCCATTGTGGCTTTTAATACTGGTTTTAGCTCATTTTTTTGCGAAATGTGACTTAAGTACTTCTTGCACACAGGTCTTCAATTTGACACCATGTCTGGTGAACATTTGCTGGTATATATGTGTTTTGACACCAGTGCACCTCCATTTGATAGCCTTTGGTTGAATTTAACCGGGCTGGACAGGCAAAATGACACGATCTCTGACAGCCAGGACATACTGTATTTAAGCCTTCAGTCGAAATTACCCATTTTAAAAAAAAAATAATGTCCTGTCTGACAGCCCAAATATTTCTGCGTTCAGAAAATGTTGGCTGGGAATTTTCCCTGAAACGCATTAAGTAAACTTTAGTGTACTGTATACTAAACTTTACTGGCAGTCCAACTGTCCCAGTTCAAATACTTTTAATGTGAAATGTTAGCACATATATCACAAAACAGAGAGGGTGATTAACATTTCCCTGACCTCTGCAATGGAGGGTGAAGACCAAACTGGCATTGTAGCTAATGAGAAATATCTAACATCTAACAGGAGGTGCTCTGAAATGCACATACGCATTGAAATATAATGTCATGCTATACAGTAATGGCAAAAGTCTTAGTCATCTTACACTTTTTAAATTTAAATCTGGCTTTAGATGTTTACTTTTTGTTCTCCACACTGGTGTAGCTGAAGATAAAAAGTATATTTGAAATTCCAAATGCTAATTTTAAAAATAGTTTTATCAACAAATGTTTGTATTTCATTAAAACAGTTGACACAGATAATATAGTCTTGCACTTACTTGGAAGGATAGACCCATGTGAGACAGTCAGTCTGCAGAAGAACGATGGCAAGTTTTCTACTCTGCTTGGGGCAAGCAAAAAGCCAATCATCTTATAAAACTATTGCACAACAGTACAATGTCCAAAACTTGTATGCAAAATGGAGTCATACCAAATACTGGTTTGATTAGTTTTCAACAATTTACAGCTGTGTATAGTGCATTTCTCAGTTATTAGAAACGTTTAATTTCATTATTTTTGCATGCATATTTGCCCTACGAAATTGCTTAAAATGTGCCGAAGACTTCGCAGAGTACCGTATATCAAATCAAATAATGACATGATCATTACTTGCAGTTAAAAATAATTACAATAATTAATTAAAAGGTCACATTTTTATTCAAAAACTCACAAACCATACATAAGTGAAAAAATACATAATTAAAAGATTTTTTTTTAATTCACAAAACATATAAATGAAAGCATGTCAAAAGACATTACATATAAAGAACAGATCTCCATAATTAGCTTTGAAAGTTACCGTACATTACCAGGGTGTAGGTTTCCTGAGTATTGATCACTATCCAGAAGGACTGCATATCCCATTTTCCGTCATTGTTTCAATGTGAACTGTTATAAATGACAAATTACTGTAATTTCCTCATTATCTTTATTTATAATTAAATATGTAATCCCTAATTATCTGCCTGACAAAAAGACTCAAAATTGGCTTCATTTTTAAGTCTGTGGATCCTAAATTAGGGGTATTAATTCAACTTTGAAGAATACAGGACGAGTGAGAACATTAAAATCAATTTCAATATGTCTGACAGCGGAAATGTACCATTCACCGGACAGTTCTGTCTTCATTATCAATTGAAGGCATAAGAAAGATTTAACTGTGCACGTGTCTTTGAAATACGTTTTATGCGCAGAACAGTTTGTGAGATGTCATGTTGACATTGCTATTGAAAAGCGAATGGAAATCTAATTAAGCAGGAGATTTCAAGGATATCTGCTGTGAAAGAGTAAATGCATGTGACTGTGGACAGCAAGATGTCATAATATATGTTTTAGGTTCAAAACTGTACCACATGTCCAATTTGTTATTGTCCTTGACCTAAACTACTCACGTAAAGGAGTGAAACTAACAACAAAAAATGTTGTCTAACGTTGTTAGAGGGGCAGATTTGATATTTCTGCAGGCAGGTGTTATCATGGCTGACAGCGAGGTTAAAATCTTTATGAAGTACGTGCCATTTTAGTAGGTGGGTCAGCCAAAGGGGCAAGACAGCTTGTCAAAACACAGTTAAAGCACTTAACATTCCCTCTGACCGGACATTTTTATTGTTTTTTTGTTTTTATTGTTGTTTGGAAAGTGCTTTCTGACCTTCTCTGTTTTTGGATATGACTATCCTTTATTCTTTAGTATAATTACAAAAACGTGTGTTCTTTGATGTTTTTTTGAGAAATGTTAATTTGAATATTAATGGCTAATTTTACTTGGAAGCCTGTTCTTAATTCACAGTGAAAATCAGTCCTGTTGTTTTTTTTTTTTTTTTTTGAGAATTACTCAGTGAAATAGTTTCATTAATGAACAATAAAAATGGCTTCTGAAGTAATTAATGCACTGCAGAAATATTGGGACGACATCCTGTAGTCATTAATTTGGCTTTTGCTAAAATGAGAAGAAACATTCAAGAAGTGCATCCACGCTTGAAGTCCTGAGATGCTACCTTGGCAGCCAATCAGAAGAGGATGTCATGTGGCAGTTTGATGAATGGGTCCCTGGTGTGAGCAGTGAGTTTTTGGTTGAAGCCCCAGATCTAGGCTGTGGGCCAGTACATCTTACTGTTTTGTTCTGTCATTGTTGCAGGCTCTGTTGACCAGTTGCCTGAGCCTCTCAATTGTCTTTTCTTCCAGGACTCAGGTTATCTGTAGGGGGTGATTGTATCATGGGATCACAGCCAAGCATGCCAGTTTTGTGAAACTCAGGGCGTATTGTTTTTTTTTTTTGAGACTGGTTCTGACATGGATTGACTCAATTCTGTGGAGATTTCTGGGACACCAATTGACCCAGTCAGTGAGCTTTGACCTGCAGCCACAGTCCTTTTCCTCTGTTGCAGTATTTAGCAACCTTGTGGTCCAAAAAATCAAGTGAGCTATTGCCATGGTGCAGTGTCCGTCGTCTATCTGTAAACTTTCTTGTTAAATGACTTCTTCTCAAGTTCTACGGGGCAGATTTGGATCAGACCGAGTACAAATGTTCTTCTCATGGCCCTTACCAGGTGCTGTTATTTTTCGGCTCAATTCAAAATCCAATATGGCCGCCGTGGTCTCTGATTGGCTGACTCATTTTTGGCTATTTCTCCAGTTGCACTGATCTCATTGGGATCAAACGTGGTGTGTTTATTTGATTCATGGCCCTGACCAAGTGTTGTTACTTTTCAGCTCAATTTTAAATCCAATTTGGCTACCTTGGTCTCTGATTGGCTGCTGCATTTTTTACTTCTTTTTCCGGTTTCACCTGTCAGAATTGGATAGGACTAGGGCACGTGTGTCACATGGCCCTGACCAAGTGTGCTTTTTGGCTCAAATTGGAATCCAATATGGTCGCCCTCGCCTCTGATTGGCTGGCACATTTTGACTTTTTTTTTTTTTTTTTTTACAGTTCCACTGGTCTGATTTGGATCAGAAGTGGTACATTTTTTGTCTCTTGGCCTTGACCAACTGCTGTTATTTTTTGGCTCAATTTGGAATCCAGTATAGCTGCCCTGGGCTCTGGCGGTCACATTTGCGATGACTTCTCCAGTTCAGCTGGTCAGATTTTGATCGGACATGGTGTTCTTATTTGTCTCATTGGCCTGACCAACTGCTGTTACTTTTCAGCTCGATTTGGGATTCAGTGTGGCTCCCCAGGTCTCTGATTGGCTGAAGCATTTTGGACTTGTTTTCCAGGTTCACTGGTCAAATTAGGATTAGGCTCAGTGCTTGGTTTGGCTCATGGACTTGACCAAGCGTCGTTATTTTCAGGTCAATTTGGAATCCAGTGTTACTGCCCTGACCTCTGATTGGCTGACAGATTTTCAACTTCTCGCCACTTTGTACCTTTTGATCAAATTTAATATAGATGTTCACCTCTGTGCCCTGACTAATTTGGGTTAATTTAGAATTCAGTATGGTTGTCCTGGTATCTGATTGGCTGACCCATTTTCAAATTATTCTCCGTTGCAGTTTGTAGGTTTGGATCAAACTAGGTAAAAGTGTTCAATGTCTTGATAAGAGTCCAGATGTTGTTGAAATGTTGATTTTTTTTTTTTTTTTTTTTGAGTACACATTTAGTATAGAACTCTCTTGGCTGACTCGCTAACCCACATTTTTGTATGTTAGTGACTTCACACTAAGTTAGTGCCGTTCATGCGTCAACTAATTGTTTACGAATTAACATCAAGTCAGCACTTGCTGTAGATGATAACGTGACTATATTGGTCTGTTGCACAGTAGACTGATGTTTATTTCATTGCACTGCATAGCTGAAAAGAATTGCAACGATATCAAACCAGGTAAACGATGCAGGCTTCAGGGGCCTTTTGTTTGATGTTTTGCACATGTTCTCATAATTTTTGACAGAGTTCCCCTCACCTCCTTAATTTAGCCATTTTCGTGACTGACTTCTTTGCAACTCAGCTAGCCTCTAGCCCTGGAGACATCTCAAATTGCTGCTGGTTGGATCTCTTATGCAGACTCATGTTGCTTATTTGTGTGCAAATCAATAGGAATGACCCATGTTGATGCTTCTGTAACAGTGATCTGGGACTGCAAATTTAAACCCATTGTTCAGGGATGCTTTCAAAATTTTGTCCGCCCCCTTTATTGATAAATTTTCATTATTCCGCCTCCCATCTACAGAGCCGGATCCGTCGGATGTGGAACGACACAGTCAGGAAACAGTCAGAGTCATCCTTCATTACAGGAGACATCAACAGCTCAGCGTCACTGAACAGAGGTAATAATTAAATATCCCACACCTCTCTCTCTCACTCTCTCTTTCTCTCTCAGTTCATCAATGAAGCGACAATACCCTCTGCTCACTCCTCTGGATCTAATGAGCGCTCAGAGCAATGCAGTGAGAAGCCTGTTATCTCCAAAATTATTCTGCTACCGATTGTTCTCTCTTCACTCTGACCATATTAGTGCGCTGCATCATTGGTACATGTAGCAGGGTGTTACATCGGCTTTTTGTTCCGCATTGGCATTTTCATTTTGGCAATGACTTTGGCAGCAGTGAATGTTTGCGCTTTTCGCAAGGGGTGCTTTCGAAATGTTGCTTTGAGTCAGTTTTTTTGGGGGGGGGGCTATTTGACCGAGCAAGTGGCCTTTTGTTCTTTATATGAAAAAAAATCCAGAGAGAAATTGCGAAGTCAGTTTTATGGCACTAAAGTTTGACTGCTACTAAGATTGTGAACTTGAGTTTATTAGCTACATCTGATGTCAGGAGAATTTATGAATGAGAGAATGTAGAATTAATGAGATCTCAACGGGCCTTTAAACCATTGTGTGAGTTTTTTATGCAATTCGTATTTTTAAAAAAGCGTATATATTCAGACAAGATACAGCGCTGTCCATTTGTACAAGGAAAATGACACTGAATAAAAATAGTCGCAGTTCAAACAAGGTTGATGGGATGTGGATTTAAGTGCCCACAAATTAGAGCTGACAGTCTCTACTTTAACATTGTATATGCTGTTTTCATGTCCACTGTTTGACTGTGCTGGAATCCTGAGCCAAGTTAAACATAAAAAATTAATTAATTAATTTAGGATAGTAGAATTATTAAACTAAAATTTAGACGTAGACCTTTATTTTTTGTTTTCTTCATTAATGTTTCTGTTGATAAAAAGCACATTTGAGACACAAAATCTGAATAAAATATATATATAATTTTTTTTTTTAAAGTTTGTATTACACAGATAGTTGATATGGATGATCTAGCCTTGACAGAGCCTTGGTCTAAATATCATCACTACTATCTGAGTTGACCTGGAGAAGTGCGGCAAGTTCCCTAATAGGCGGGGAACAAGCAAAAGCCAGTCTTCTAATAAAACTAATTACAGGGCAGTGTTCCCAATTTTTAGGCAAATGGTAGTTCCACCAAATATTAGCTTTTAACAGTTCACAGGTATTTATGGTACATTTTTTGATGTACAGAAACCTTCCTCTTCTTAATTTTTGAAAAGCATCTCTGCATCACGGAATTATTTTAATGTGCCTAAAACTTGAGCACGGAACTGTGCGTGCGTGCGTGTGTGTGTGTGTGTGTGTGTGTGTGTGTGTATATATATATTTATATATATATATATATATTATTTTTTTTTTTCTATCAAATACAGACAGCACTTTACTATATGGTGTGGGCATGTCAATTTAATGACTCTAAAGTGGGAAGAATTCAGTTTTTTAAAGCTAATGCTGAATTTGATGGCACAGTGTGATGCTGAAGACTGATTGGTTGTCCATTTCACATGTAGTATGATAAGGACTAAGGTCTCTTAATGGATGCCTGTGGCCTGTCCCCCAGCTCTGTAAGTCCGCGAGCAGCTAAGATTCACTCTGACACTAATACCCCCTTATGATGACAAATGGGTGTTTTACCGGGAAGCCATGTGTCAACATCTCAATAATTATGCACTTAGGGAGGCCATCGAAGGATACCTTTTCCTTTTTTACTACAGGTGAGGACGTCCTGAGAATACAGAGCACGGTGTGTTTAAATTATTTTATAGAAATTTTTAACATTTACGGAATGAGAAATAATGCAGTATAGAAGTGGCCAAATGCAAAGTGCATGGCCAGTAAATCAATGCAAATCGATTTTACAGTATTTCTCTGCAAGTACGGACGACTTCGTGAATATGGAATGAGACATTTTTAGCATATGGCATGTAAAATTATACATTAAGGCACTGAAAAATTCTGCTTTAGAAGTCGAATAAAGATAAGTGCATGGCAGTTACATGAAGACATATGTATTTTGCAGCATTTTACCAGATTTGTTTTCATAAATTGAAAGTGGGCAGCACAGCATTAGCAGTACATGGACAGACGCTCACTCAGGGTTTCCACCATCATCTCACTTTACACACTGAATGTGCGGAAATTTACAAGTTCTCCGCTTAGCCTGGTCCCATCTTAAACGCTGAGTTATATTCCCCTCCCTTTAGTGCCTATAGATGTTGTTTGGTACGAGCAAGGGCTCTAGGTGTCAGAACTAGAGGTCAGGTAGATTTCGTACGTTTTCAGTGATGCTGTTATTGTCAACTTAGACAATAATAATATTAATAATAATAAATAATAATAATAATAATAATGCTCCTTGATTGAGATCCCAGTTTGGGACCAAACTGTGGGGAGTTTGAATGTGTTTTGTTTTGTGTAGATTTCCCCCCAGAGTTCAATGACACCTTTTGCTAACTGGAGACTCTAAATTTCCCTTAGGTATGAATCTGTGTGAGGAATGTGGGTGTCTTGTGATGGATTGGTAATCTGTCCTGGGTGTATTCGTGTTTCTTGGCTGATGCATTATGGGATACTTTCTAGCCCCCCCTGCAACCCTGACCAGGAATAAGTGGGTTACAGAATAGATGAATAATAATAACTAGAAGGAGAGGAAGAAGAAGAAGAGAAGAAGAAGAACAACAACAACAACAACAAGAATAAGAACAAGGAATTAAATTCAGTAAAGTATGGTTCTCCTGGGAGCTGTCAGAATGTGTTCAACCCCATAAAGCCTATGCACCTGTATAAGGATCCATCAAATGCAGCTGCTGTATTCAAACCTGTGAAACCTCAAGCCTATTTTACATTTTAGTGGTTTCCAATCATCCCATATATGTCTGGCTAAATTACAGAGAAATGTTAATAAAATATTGTACAAGAACTTCATATTTCCATTTGATGTAATGCTGTGGCCATAAAAACAAAGCATCCAAGGTTTGAACATTTCTCTCAGTTTAAGTGTGATGTAGCTTCGGAGAAACGCTGCAACTCGAAGATGAAGAACGTATATGTGACATTGTCCGAAAATATGGAACAAATGGTTTTTCGGACTTTGAACCAACTTAAGGGAAAACTTAAGCGAAAAGTTATCGTTTAAGGGGTTAATCAGCTGAAACCAATCAACCATTTTTTTCTGATTTAGGACCTACTTGCACGACAAAAATGAATTACTTTCAGGTAGTAATGGGATGGATTAAAGGAGAAGATGTTTGATGAGTTTGTGCATATTTGAAAAATTGCGGACCGGTGTGCTACAGTTGCCAAAAAAATTGAGGAATCCCTTTTACTGACAATCGTGCGTCAGTACGAGGATTTTTTCTCTAAACATGCCTGTTTAAGTATTAAAAGCATTTACTTGTCTATTATTTGGGATTATTTATCGAAGGCAAAACACAGAAGTCCCTTTAAAAAGCAGCTGCTCATTGCATCAGATGTTTTTGTTCAATTCTTTACTTTACACTATACTGTAATGCCCCTCCCCTGTGGCACTCCTTTCCCCTGGCTACCTGCCCTGCCCTGCCCTAATTATTCAATTATCTGTTGTCCGCAATCTTTATTATACCCACCCGTTTCCCTTTTAGTTTATTTGATTACCTCAAGTATTTATAGCTTAGTTTTTCGGGCAGGTAGCCTTAGTCTGGATTCCCCTTCATGTGTTTAGTGTTCCCCCCTTTATGTTCTCCTGAAGTTTGTATTTGTGTAGTTATCCCCTCACCTATTATTTATTAAATTCCACATCCCTGCAACTGGGTCCTCCCCTCCACTCCTTGCCCTGGCACCCTCCATAACTTCCTGGGGTGACAGGGCACGACAACTACAGAGGAACTCCTTTTTGTGTGTTTCACTAAATATTATTTTAATACCTGAGAAGACTCTTTAACCTTGAGGGGAACACTATACTAAATGTACTCATGACAAAAAGTAAAAATAGAATCTTGCAGTGTTCATGACTCAGATTTTAGAAATACAGTAGATGTGAAATGATATGCTCGAAGTGGTTACTTGAAAGTGCAAAAGTGCATTCCTCATCAGTGTAGAAACATCCAATGATGTCTGCACCATCTCTAAAATCACAAATTATTGCAAGTTGAATCATTTTTTTACCTTTAGTTTTTTGGGTTTTTTTGAATGTCAGCATATTATTCTATTTAACTATGTCACAAATTATTTTATTTGTTTTTCATCTGACATTTAATTTGTATGCACACTGTATGCTGTTATTTTGCCTATCAAAGAACCTGAATATTTTTTTTTCTATGTGAAGTTTTGGTGTTAACTGTGGTGTTCAATGATTTAGAATTCCGAACTGCTATTTTTCTGTATGTCTGTGTTTGAATAAGGCTCCCAAATAACTGAAAATCTGTATTGTTCGGACATTTTTGCAAAGATGGCTTTGTGGACCAATGAAATAAGCTTGACTTCACCGACATTCTATGTATTTACACAGTTTACTACTCAACAGTTTATTACCACAATAATGTACCAACTGTTCTGCTGAGATCTAAGATGGACTTGAGAGAGTTTTCCCTAAAGGAGGAGTTGTCAGATATTTTGCTTTGTCTGCATCGCTTTCTGTTTACAATGCTTCATCCCTCCAAGATTTTATTGGTATGCAGAGCCGCTGAGGCGACAGTGCCTCGCTTTTGCAAAGGCATTGGCGGTCATTAAACTCTCAGCCATTTCCTGCCCTGCACTCACTCCCAGCTGTTATGCCTTTCAGCTTTGCTTCTCGCTGCTCGCTGCTGTTGCTCTCGAGAGAGAAAAAAACACTCAACAATGTGTTTGTTGTCATGTTTTTTTCCGATTCTCATTGACCATATTTGCCTGATTGATCTGTCTGTTTCTTCTCTCTGTCTCTCTGGGGCTACTTCAGGAGCCATGGCTAACCATCTTATAACTAATGCTCTCCTCCGACCTCATGGCACTAACAATCCTTATAACACATTGCTTGGGGAGCCGGCCATCTATAACAACCCGTCTGTGAGCATGTACAATGCACAAGGTGCGCTGGCTTCTTTCTAGCCTCTTTTTCTTTCACTTTGAAAATATCAATATTTGTTCACTCCTGGAAATCAAATGTTGGATTTGCTTAATAATTTTGTCATGCAGTCTCAGGCAGTTGTGGCACAGTAAACAAGAAAATTGGTTTATTAACTGGGCTTAGAATCTTTGAGGGTATTCGACAAAGTTGCGAGGGATTGCCTGACATTCTTAATTAAATCTGACATTTACTTTTCGAGAGTATCTGATATAAAGTATTGATACTATAGTGCACGAGTTTGTATGTAGATGATTGGGTGAGTTGTGTATCTTGGGTTCCAGGCAAGGCTATCCATCACATTCATTAAAAAAAAAAAATTGTAATTTTCAATTTGAGTCAGCTAACTATCACGACAACTTTGAAAACAAGTGCTTTAAAAGACGGTGCTTCTGAACGATGCAGCAAAAGGAAACTCTTGTGCCTTCTGGGAACCAAATATACCTGAATTCACCTGCCAAAAGTTTTGGTGTCAAGCATCTGTGCTGTGCTTTATGTTTGTCTGTCTGTGAATGGTTATTCATTGATCTGTGTGGTTAGCGTCATAAAATATGCATCCTCAGAGGCTTACAACAACAGTCTGCTGTTGTCTTTTTCTTTTTTTTTTGAGCTAGTCACATCTAACACAGTATATGGCATTTAACTACATTGAAATATTAATTTTAAATCACTCGCCAGAACGCTTTGCATCTTTTTGACTTTTTCGTTTTAGTCATTTTTGCATAGCAACTGCCTGATTTGTTGTACATACATACTGCATCATTTTATCGCTCTAGCCAGTCCCTCTTGTATTGCAGCTTTTTCCTTACATCTGCTGGAGAGAGGCCTGGGCCGTACCGAGGCTTTTTAGCACTGTGCCTATTACTCGTTTTATTGTTTTGTACTGAAAAAGTGCCATTTAATTGAAGTGTTTAAATTTGTGCGACTTAAAATTAACTATGGATAGCGGCACTCTAATGGGGAATAAGCACTCTAAGTCTATTTTAAAAAAGTATGTTTGGGGAATGCTATTTGCGGGGGGACACCTCATGAATTTCGGTGGCTTTAAAATTGCAAATTACATCTCGGAAGCGGAGCGGTTTTTTTTTTTTTTTGCCGGGTTATTGCCCTACCTGTTCTCTAATGCTGTGGCCGGAGGGCTCAGTTCGGCGAAGGCTGACTGAGAACCCGGCTGTAAATATCATGACCCCAAAAAAACAAGGTGAGCCAGGTATGAGCAGAGTTCTAAAACTTGAAATACAGCTGTGATAAAAATGATGGATTTGTGTTATCACGGTCAGTCTAACGCCACGGCGGCTCGATCTGCGCTCGCCGATGCTCAGAGGCATTAGAGGGCCATCTTAACAGACAGCGGAATAAAAGCCGGCCTCGTTTGGCCTTGCCCACTGAGCTTTTATGGCTTAAAGTGATAAAGCATTATCTCGCAAAGATGTTGTCTCTATCTGCAAGATTTGTGCTGATTTGGTCAGTGGGGTGAGCTTAGGACGCACTTATCATCGGTGACGTCTTTCGGTGATTTAAGTCTGCTGAATTCTCTCCACTGCCAACATACCCAGCTTCTTAAACCCTGAATTACTGGCTATTTTGCTGTCTGCTAACATGCAAAGATTGATCAGCTGGCCATTGATAAATTGCTTAACAACAGCACTGCTCTCACAAATACTGTATATAAATACCTGGTTCACATTTCCCAGTTCAAACCTCGTCTGGTGTTGTGGTTTTCAAAGAGGATTTGTCAACATATTTTTGACTGAATTCATGTTAAATATTAATTCATAACCACTTTCAGCAGATAATAAAAATCAAGGGAAATGAAAATCACTGTTATGTTTGGATGAAGTCAATTTATCATAAAAACCACGTAGAACAGGGACTACGTCATCATAAATGCTAATATATCAGTATTTTCTTTGTGTTCTATGTAAAATTTCATTTCTAAAAGCTAAATAAGGCTGTTAGGGTAATTTATTATTGCAATACGTGTACTTATTATTAAAATACAGTATTATGGATTATAAAATTGATCTTAAAAATTTGATTTCATAAAAGGCCAAGGCATGCATGTTCTGAATCACACTGTCTGTAATAACACTATAAATCTTCAGTTTCTACAATGCATTTAAGAGAATGGGTTTAGACACAGTGCCAAAGCACAGCATTTTAGCAAGCAATGGGGAGCACTAAAGGTCAAATGCCATATTATTAGGGTTATTTTCACAAGGCAGTAATTTATTTTGCAGTCCAATAATTCTCATTTGTGGGAGGGAATTGATTAGATGTTCGAAATACCGACGTCTTTCTGTCAAACCAGCCAACGACTGGCACAACAGTAGCCATGCGGCACAAAGCCTCTTTGTTTCTCAACGGTAAATCTTACCGTTTTTTGCCAAGCGCGGGTGTGTTTGGCCTGCCTTTGCGGCTAAGGTAAAATTAGGAGTTTGTCTTACGCCCCTGGTTCCACACGCCATCAGCCTGTGCAGTTCCTCATGTTTTTATACCTGTAATTTTTTGTTCTTTGTAAGCTCACCTGTGCTTTTCTTTCCTTTCTCTACACGCTGTCGTTTAGGGTCCTACCGAGAGACAAGTATGGGAGTAAAACTAGACATTGCACACCAAATGTAATTTACCCTCAACTTTCTTTTCACTCTATGCTGATAAATAGGCAAACAACTGTACAGTATGTTTATGAAAAAAAAATACATATATATATTTTATGTGCGAGGTGGAAAATTGATACATTTGCCAATAAATATGAGATATAGCCTTCATATATTATCCCGGTATCTACTGGAAAAAGGCCAATTGGCTGTGTTCCGTGCATTTATTACAGTCTGGATATAAAGTGGAATGATCTGCTCCCGAGCATCATCAATCCAAACTGCAATCAGCGTCATTTCATCACTGCAATTCAACACTGTATTGTCTTTTCTTAATTAAGCTAACTAGAAATGCAGTAATGCTTCAACTGATGGCAGATGTGAATAATCATTGTTTGTGTGCATGTGTGTGTGTGAGTGCGTGTGTGTGCGTGTTTGTGTGTGTGATTGTGCGCCTGTGTGTGTGAGTTTGTGTGTGAATGTGTGCACATACATGCATGCTTGTGTGAATGCATGTGTGTCTGTATTTAGTATGTCTGAGAGAGGGAGCATGTTTTTGTATGTTAATCAGATGAAAATAATTTAATGCTAATCATGTTATTGTCAGACTGACATGCAACACTAATCAGCTCATCAATAACGTGTGTAGAGTGCGTCATGAATATCGTCAGGAAAAATGCATATTCAATACAAGTTAATATTTATCGTATTGACATATTGCTTAATGAGTGCATCTATGCAGTGATTATTCTGGTATTACGTTAAAACTTTGATGAAAGCTTATATCAAAATTCAGTTATCATAATTCCATACTTTCTCTGCATGAGTGAGAACAGAAAGTTTTTTGAATGTTTTAAGTCATTCTGCTGCTTAAATGGCCCATATTTATCAAGCAATGCAATCAGTTTGACTTATAGTTATAAATACAAATTCACTTCTGCTGCAATTTTCAATTGTATTTATTTCAAAAAATGCTAATTTTTACACTAATCATTGGAAAAAGCTTTGTTAAATAGGGGCCAGTGCAGCTACAGTCAAGATATAATTTTGTTTTCTCATAAGTAGTACGTGTTGTTTCTTTGTTGTAAATGTGTACACTGTGCTTCTGTGTATCATTTGTTGTGGTGTATCTTCCTATTTGTTTGTCATATAATTTAAAATTTTTCTGTAAAATTTCCGTTATGTTAGGTGCAAGCATTTTTTTCCAGTTGATATTGTATATTTGATATTGAACAATGAAAAAAGTTTGTATTTGATACAAATTTCTATTTGTGATTCTATAAATAGTTCAATTCGATCGCAAATGGAAACATTAGCATTTTTTTTTTTTTTTCAATAAAATGGGGTTCAAATCATAGCGTAATCCTGGGGGGGTTTATTGGGAAGATGGAGGTTCTGATTAGTGCTCTAATGATTATGGGAAGTCAAACCCATCCTATCGGCCCTTTAATTTGAACCCCTGGACATTTCTGAGCCACTTTTGTTATGACTTTAGATTCGCATTGCTTAGAATGATGTTGCTAGCAAAGATTAGCATCATTTATTTTACTTTCAGCTTCTTTTCTGCGACTAGCTAGTCCTTGTGTCTCTAAGCTCTGGGCCTGGTTTGGTTCAATCTGATGTACGTCTCCTCTGCCTTCTAGAGGGAATCCTGAACAATGCCCGGGATTCAAGTGTCATGGATACTCTACCACTGAATGGTAACCACGGCAACAGCTACAGCATTGCAGGCGGTGAATACATGAGCGACTGCGTGCAGATCATCGATCGCAGCGGCTACAACCACAAGGAGACCACACTGGAGAAGAAGATCCTCAAAGAGTTGGCCTCCAACTACATCCCCTCGTACCTGAACAACCACAACCTCAACCAGCAGCAGCAGCGGTCGGCCGAGCAGAGCCGCAACCTGATGAACAAGCTGGTCAACAGCGTCAACAACGGCAGCAAGGACGACGGCATCGTGCTGGACGACGTGGCATCTTTCGGCCACGAGGAGGGCCTGGGGCTGGAGCTGATTCGGGAGGAGTCCAACGCGCCACTCTTACCGCAGCGAGCACTGTCTAACGATGGTCACCACCACTACGCGAGGAGGAGAATCCCGCAGGAGACCAGCGAGAGCTTCTTCCCTCTGCTCAGCAATGAGCACACGGACGAGGCGCCGTCGCCCCACCGGGACTCCCTCTACACCAGCATGCCCACACTCGCCGGGTCGCCCGGCGCCGAAACTCCTGGTGCCAAACCCACCAGCGCAGAGTCACCTTCTGCAGGCGGCAAAAGTGCCACGGACCCGGACGACGTGTATTATAAGAGCATGCCAAACCTGGGCTCCAGAAATCACCTCCACCAGCTGCACTCCTACTACCAGCTTGGGCGAGGCAGCAGCGACGGTTTCATCGTACCGCCAAACAAAGACGACCTTTCCCCCGAAGAGCCCGCCCAAGACCCGCCGCCGCATCTGGTCACCAGCCTATAAGACGCTGCTTCTGCTGTCTCTGGTGTCCCTGTTACTGGTCAACTGTCAACAGTGGTAGACGTTGTTTTTCTGTTTTTTGTGTTCTGGGATATGAATAAATGCAAAAAAAAAATAGTTGTTTGGACGCCGTTCCAGTGCTGACTGCAAAAGAGGATATATGTTGATGAGTGTTCGCCGGACGAGAACACCATGCTTCGAACATTGAGGGGTTTGGTGTTTTCGTTTTTTTTATATTTTGTTTTTGTTGAGACGCCAATCCAGGAACAGCCGTTTTGATCCCATATCTGCAATGTTTTTTGACATATCCCAAAGGAATTACACAAACAAGTACCATAACGCTCCTTCGTTATCCGAGTGTGTAAAGTTAAAAAAAAAAAAAAATAGAAGAAAAAACAAAATCGAACGATATTTTAATATACGCCTCCATCCATACTCACTTTTTTATGGCCTCTTCCTGTCTGTTGAGCTACAGCACACTTTCCTGTGACTGTCCCTGTCGATTCGGAAGAATTGCATTTTTTTGAACAAACCAAGGAAGGAACTCTTTTATCGTCATTTATGCTAGAGAGCATATTTTTTGTTCTTGCTGTAATAATTCCAATGATTAAAAAGGGGGAAAAACTAATAACAGAGAATTATATGAAATTTCTATGTAAATGTACAGATACTAGCATTGCACACAATAGTCTGCTCTTTTTGTTCCTTGAGAACGTTTGTCTTTGTAAGTGCAGTAATTGGAGCTTTTCCTCTCTGTTGTACTGGTCTTTCCGGATTATTCTACCAGTAGAGACATTATTTCTTCTCTTTCTTTTCAGATTTTTTATTCTTCAGAATCTCTGAACAAAAACATCACATGAGGATCATTTTCTAGCCAATGTAACCACCGATGTTTTCAAAAGTTTTCTGTTTACTTTTTCTTACTGTGTAAATAAATAAAAGGATATACAGTCACACGAACCAAGAAAGTGAAGGTTAAGTGTGTCGATTAAAAATGTGCCCTGAGGTCATTTTTAAATAACATAGCTGGGTTAAATGGGGCTTATTTACTAAGAGAGACAGATGGACAGATATATTCATGGCAGGTGAAACCTGTGCTTGTCAGAAATCTTCGTTTGATAAGCGCCAGGCACTTGTAAAAAAAAATTTTAAAAGAATAAAAGTAAATACAGGAGGAAGAGACAACATTCAAAATATTATACTTATTAACAGTGCAGTCTGGAGTGAGTGAACAGGAAATGTCTGATAGACTGCTTTTCCTGACAAGAAGGATATTTATTTATTTGTTTTTTCCCCTTTTTTTAGATTCAGTAATTGAAAAAAACATTGAAAACATTGATTTTACCCCCCCCCCGGTGGCAAAGAATATAGCAGCGGATATAGTTTTATGATTATGAGTTGTATTTATTCATTTTATATAGGTTTCAAATCAAAATGACCTCATAACTAATACTTGCTGTAACAGTGAAACTTGTTTGCCAACAAATAAATTCCTAATTAAGATTTACAACATAACTGTCATTAAGGGTTTGTGTTCTTCTGTGCATTATACATAATGTAAATCACTTGGAATGGCTTCAATCACGTGATAACATGAACAAAGGGTTTTCTTGTCTTTGATATTAAAAAGTCAAACTGCCACAAAGAAGTAAACTTTGCTCTTTCTCCTCATTAGCAACATGGTGCTCTACACAAGGGAAGATGGCATTGTAATTTTATCTCGTTACACACAGCGCTTATTTCGAATATAAAATTATGCGGAGGTGTGCTGATCAACGACTCATTCAAACATGATGGGAATTAATATGGAGTTGGTCTGCCTTTTGCCACTCATACTCCTCGCAGACGTTCTCCTCACTTATGTCTGGATTTGCCTCCATTGCAGTGTAAAAGCATTACGTCAGCCTCTGGCCGAAACTCGCTCTTTCTTTTCGGACTTTTTTCAGGAAAGACAAAAAGCAGATTCAAAGATGAACTAGTGTTCTAATAGTTATTTACTTCATTTGGAAATATTGTATGTGGAGGTCGGGGATCAATGGGTTTTTATTTAAAAAAATACCATACTTTCATGGAAAATACTGGAAATAGCAGGTTTTTACATTTTATGGAGATAGCAGGTTTACATAATGACAACATAAGGCTAGGATTGGCATTTAACAAGGTTTTGATCGAAATTTAACAGTGCAACAGTACAACTAACAGCATTAAAATGTCAATTTATTTCCAATTGCATACATACCGGTATTCATGAAAAATTATTAACACCAAATTTGATAGAATTTCTAACAATATCTGTACAATTAATAGAAAATTGTCATGGTCATTTACCATGTGTCAACTGTGTCTCCTTGATTCAGTCTATTGCTTTGCTTTTACATCAGATTGTAAGTTCAGTTAAGGAGATTGTCGTAAAAAGGGTAGTAATGTACAAGAATGACTGATTTTAGTTCCTGAAGGTTTTTCCATTTGGCCTCAGAGATCTGTCAACAACGCAGCCTGCAGCTTTTTGCCTGAGATGTGTGGGACTATTCTACATCATATCCATGCATAATCACATTTTGCCCGAAAATGGGAATAGCAGGTTCCATCAGGAGGGTGACCATTAGTTTGAGCAGTAATGTTGGGTGATTAGGCCTGGCTTGATACCATTGCAGGTGATCTCAATGGATTTTTTGATGGCAGTTCTTCTATAGGCCTCAAAAAAACCTTATTTTCTTCTTGAAGATCTTCCAAAAATTGAAGTGAATGTCATTGCATACTTGATGAGCATCAAGTTTTTCCCTTAGTGGAACCAGAAGCCCTGGGCTTTACCATGAAAAATGGCCCCGGACTTAGGGCTATCCTCATACTTTTCTCCTTGCAGCCTTTGTAATCTCAGACTTATAGTACCAAGTGTGTTGTGATTACACCATTTGAAAAATATGGGCAGATTTCAGTCTGAAATCATCAGTGTGAAATTGGCTTAAAAATGAAAGCTTTTATCCAATATTCTTCAAGATGGTAAACGAATATGTAGTCTTTGTGATCCAATGCCACTGCTGCATACATGTGTTGATTTTAATTATTTTCATAATTCAGTAGTGCTTGTGAGTTCAGAGATATGCACATTTTTGTCTTTACTGAGCTGAGAATACCCATTTCCTGTGCAACTGTGATTTCCAAAGATACTGTATTGGCACTTCTAATGTGTAGGAATTTGTTTGTGAAAGAAAATACCATATTAAATGGATTCAGGCTTTATTTTTAGCCCAATTGGCTAAACGGGCTTATGCTGTGCTCGGGGTCTTTAGTGGTGGTCTGTCGTACGTGCGTGCGTCCGTGCATGCGTACGCTTTTGGCTTGTCTGCACTCTAGCGTCCTCAGTTTTTGACCGATCCTATTCACATTTCATTTGTGTATATATATGGCCATAATGTCTAGACCAAGTTCGATTTTTATCTGAATCAGACCAACACTTTGGCCAATAGGGGGCGTTCCATTTTGGCCATGTTTAGCCAAGCAGGTGCAGTGGTTTTGCCACTATTTTTTGATGGTAAGCTTATTCTTGTCCTTAAGTGACCTGATTCTCCTTCATGGCCTTCTTCAGCAGCGTATTTGTCTCCCCTGCCTAAGATACAGGACATCTTCACAATTCAGTCTTAACATTGACATTGCAGCCATTTCATTACTTTACATTAGTGACATTTAGCAGACACTTCTATCCAGAGTGATGTACAATACACAGTGCACCAGCAGGTGCTAAATTGCTGAAAACCCGGGAGTTACCTATTCCAGCCAGTAACTAAATTCCAGTTGACTTTGTCCAGGGGCAACTTCCACTGTACCATTGCAAAGCCATCTGCTGACTTTAGATAGCTGGCCATATGTTGCTGTGTGTTGACCTTCAACCAAACACAAGTTTGAATATGTTTTTGTCAGCACCATTATTTGCCCCAGTGGAACTCCTACTGTATGTATTTTGGTTTTAAATGATGTTAAACCAGGGTGGCACTATCATAAGTGCTGTGATATCACTGAAATAACTCAAAGGGCCTTTCTGTGGAGTGTGCATGTTCTGTGTCCGCGGTGGGTTCCCCTGGGTTCTTTCAGTTTCTATCTACAGTTCAAGTGCATGCAGGTAAGGTTAATTGGGGAGTCTAACTTGTCCTTGGAGTGTGAATGTGTGATTGATGAATGGGCTTGTGGGTTGGTGAACTGCTCAGAGTGAATTTCTGCCTTCGACCCAGTGTGTGTTGAGGTACATTCCAGACTTTGTTGAGGATCATGTAAAATTTACCAGTATAGTTTACTTTTTTAGTGATTTGCACCTTATTAGCTTACCAGCCGTATGGGTCATTTAGCTATTGTCGTGGTTTTTTGTCGATTGTCGGTTGTCTGGAACATTTTTTCTATCTTTTCCTTTAGCCTCATGAATTTTCCTGTAAATTTACCATGACCTACTACAAGACCATATCATCGGATTTATTTATTTATTAATTTGAAACAATCATTTTTGTCTGTTTTATGGGCTTTTGAAATTTTGGTCCAATCTCACTGTAAAAGATAGGACTTGGAATTTCAAAAAATATTTCTCAAAAACTGTTCGATAGCTTTTTTTTTTTCTAAATCAGGCAATCAGCTCGCCTTGGCATTGTCGATGTACAGTACGACTGAATCGACAGAAGTGGTTCCATGGGGGGTTGTACTTTACCATTGGGTCTGATGGAGAATACGCAAAATGACCTGTGGAGGCCAAATGGTTGCAGATAGAGCTTAAGCTTGTATTATGGACATATAAGAAGTCATATATCATCTTTATTTTGGAAATTTTAAATTTGACCTCAGACTACCTTGAAAGGTCAAACTAGAGGTCAAGCAAAATATTCCATTTATCATAAGCTTGTAGGCTTGAAAATGTTGAAGATAGAGTATAGGTATGCACTTTACACTTATAGAAAGACATATATGGTGAATCAATTTGGCCATCGATGACCTCGGAAAGTCACTTTTGACAGTGAAATTTCAATGGTTTTCAGGGCATAAACTCTTGCAGATAGAACTTTGGTTTGTATGAAGACATATATAAAGTACAACCCCAATTCTGAAATAGTTGGGACGAAGCATAAATTGTGAATAAAATCAAAATGCAATGACTTTCAGATCACATGAGCCTATATGTTATTTACAATAGAACATAGATAACATTTCAAATGTTGAAACTGAGACATTTTACATTTTTATCCTCAAAATGAGCTTATTTCAAATTTTCTGGCTGCAACAGGTATCAAAAATATTGGGACACAGGCAAAAAAGGAGGACAGCCGTCAAAGGAGACCCAAAACTCTCCAGCAGCTGGAGGCCTGTATTAAACAAGAGTGGTATTAAATTCCAATGGCTAAACTCAAGAAACTTGTCTCCTCAATGCCCAGACGCCTCCACTCTGTGTTATAAAGAAGAGGGGATGCTATACCATGGTAAACAGGCCCCTGTCCCAACTTTTTTGAGACCTGTAGCAGCCATCAAATTTAAAATGAGCTCATTTTGTGGATAAAATTGTAAAATTTCTGTTTCAACATTTGCTATGTTATCTCTGTTCTGTGAATAAAATACTGGCTGGTGTGATTTGAAAGTCATTGCGTTTTGATTTCATTCACAATTTACATTTGTCCCAACTATTTTGGAATTGGGGTAGTAATATATGAATTATCATTTGGTGACCTTGAACTTGACCTTGGGTGACCTTGGAAGGTCAATTGACATTATGAAATTTCAAAGGCTTGTATCCCTGTAACAGGTAAAATCTATTCTATACATGTTTACATATGTTGTATCACTGATTGGGACAATACCAGCTTTTCATCCCAAAACTATTTGAAAAACAAGTCTTTCAGTTGAAACAAATTCACAGCTGGTAATTCCACAGTGCAAAATGTTTTTTTTTTTTTAATTTCTTTTTGATTTCTTTTAGATGGTTTGTATTTTCTTTGTGCTTGATTTCAAGTTAATAATGTACATTACAGATAGTGTGCTGGTAAGCTACAGAACCCTTGGTCCTATTTTTGTAATTAATAGTAGTTTTTTTTTTTTTTTAAATAATTCATGCTAGTGCATCAAAAAATATGTTTAAAAATATATGCATTCATTTAAAATATTTAAAAAGTGAAAATCCTGCTTAGTGTAATGGCAGGAGAGAGCATAATCTCCCGTACAGATAAAGATAAACTAAAAAAAAAAAAAAAAACATCCACACATTTTTAACATTAACATTTAATTTATTTGTTCAAGAGCCAAGATTTCACGAAGAAATGTTTGTCAGAGCTCCCTCCTTAATTCTGTCCTCTGTGACTCATGCATAGGACCAGCTCATAGCAGCGCCTGCTAAAGCACGGCAAGTTAAATTTGATATTTTTGGACAGGTTTTATCATTTGACCTATTTGCTCATGGTTCTCGGCTGTCGATTTCGGAGCTGATGACAGTTAAAGGCAGATCTGTCAGTGCTAGACAGGATTACGCTTCACTGCTCCAGGATCCAGTCAAGTCTAACGGCAGCCAGGCTTCACATCGATTACCAGCAACTGACTGCCCCAGGTTTTCAAAAACTTCACTTTTAGGCCGCAAAATTGATGCAGTTGTTAAGCAACATTTTGTATTGCGCCTCCTCTTCCGAGAAGAAGGATGGCGCACTGAGTAGCAAGAAGGTCAGGGGTTTGCATCTGGCCGGAAACCTTTCTGTGTGGAGTTTGCTCATTCTTGCTGTGCTCATGTGGGTTTTTAAGGGTTCTTCGATTTCCTCCCAAGGTCGAAAGACTTGTTCAGTTAATTGCCAATTGGTTTTAATGTGTGAGTGAATGAGGCATGAACAGCCCAGTGAATCACCATTTTTAAAATTTTCTGAAGCTTTGCTATCAAATAAGAATTGAACAATCTTTCCACAGTATGTCCACTCCACAAGATGGGCGTATATTTCGATCGTCCTGTCTAACCATCCTATCGGTCCGTCCACAATTTATTATTCTCACTCTACAGATTACAATTTTGATTGGATTCTTTTCATTTTTGTTTTGTGGGTCAATGGTGACATGAAGAGGATCCCTGTTGATGATGATGATGATGATGATTGGAAAATTTTTTCAATGAGCTGTGGCTCCGAACATATGCATTCCTACACATGGCTCATACAGTATGTACAGCAGGTTGATCTCACTCAACAGGGCATAATTTTTGTTGGATTCTCGATTCTTTTTTGTTTTAATTGGGTCAATAGCGATATGAAGAGGATCCCTGCTGATTTTGGTGATGATTGGAAAATTTTCAGCCAAATTGAAAATGCTGGCTTGTGGGTGTATTACCGCGCCTCGTGTGGCTAACTTTTGGAAATAGTGATATAGAGAGGGCCCCTGTTGATTTTGGTGATGATTGGAAATCTTTTCGTCAAACTGAAAACGCTGCCATGCGGGTGTATTACTGCACTTCGTATGGCTATCTTTAGGAAATAATGTGACCTTGGTTGCACTGTTGTGTTAACACTTCTTCACTGGTTTTTTTTCTTTGATTAGAACTGCGGTTCCTCTAACGGACTACAGTTATTCATCTCTCACTTATTCAACCCCAACACAGATTAAAAACTAGTTTAAATGAAAAGGAGACTGCCACAGTTGGTACAGATACATTAATAGCCCTGTGAACACAATAGAATTTACTGAACCGAAGGACCTCTTATCAAATCCACAGTATGAACAAACATGGAGAAATTAAGCTCAGACCATATTGTGATGATATATAATTTTTTATTCCAACACTGAGTTGCTGGCCACAAGATAATGAACTGGAAAAGTTTGTATTCCGTAGCTTTAACGGAAGTTTTAGTGGTGTGCTATCACTTGGATACCGATTGTGACCATCAGCCATAATTACCTGTGACTTTACATGACAGAAGAAGACATGGCCAAGCTATTCTTTCTCCCATTATCTGAGAAAAGGAAAAATGCTGTTTATTAAGGCCTATGTTACGCACTAAACATCCCTTAATAAGGATACTATTTCCAGCCCAACATGCTAAGAGGAAAGATGTCATCTTTAAAGACTACAAAAAGGGTTATAAGGGTGACCTTTATACACTGCCTGACCAAAAAAAAAAAAGTCACCACCTGGATTTCACTAAGCAAATAGGTAAGCACCTCCCATTGGGTATTTATACCAGTGATTAATATGTTTCAGCTGGCAACAAGTTATTTAACCCTGAGTGGTGCAGTGAGTAGCTTCGCATTCCTTAAACAACCACATCGGAGGACATATCCTGTGGTCGTGGAAAAGATGTTGCTCTGTTTCAGAAGGGTCAAATTGTTGTCCTGAGCGAAACAAAGAGAACAACTAAGGAGATTGCAGGTTCTACCAAAATTGGGTTAAGAATTGTCCAGCACATTATTAAAACCTGGAAGGATATTGGTGAACCATCATCTTTGAGTAAGAAATGTGATCAGGAAAAAAATCTTGAATGATTGTGAGCGAAGATAACTTAAACGTTAGGTGAAATCAAGTTGTAAAAAATCAACAGTAGATCTCAAGGCTATGTTTAATAGTGAAAGTAAGAGCATTTCCACCCACACAATTCGAAGAGAACTGAATGGATTGGGACTAAATAGCAGAGTAGCCTTAAGAAAACCACTTATCTGTGAGGCTAATTGGTTAAAAAAAAAAAAAAGGCTTCAATTTGCTAGGGAGCATAAAGCTTGGACTCTGTTGCAGTGGATAAAGGTCCTGTGGTCTGATGAGTCCAAATTTACCCTGTTCCAGAGTGATGGGCACATCAGGGTAAGAAAAGAGGAAATGAAGAGATGTACCCTCATGTCTAGTGCCTTTTGAACAAGCCTGTGGGGGCAGCGTTATGATCTGGGGTTGCATCAGCTGGTCAGGTCTAGGTTCAGCAACAGTATATACCCAAAAAATTAGGTCACCTGACTTCCTGAGTATACTGAATGACCAGGTTTTTCCTTCAATGGATTTTTTCTTTCCTGATGGCACAGGCTTGTTCCAAGATGACAATCCCAGGAAAGATAAAGCTCAAATTGTCAAAGAGTGCTTCAAGGAGCATGAGACATCATTTTCAGACATAAATTGGCCTCCACGGAGTCCAGACCTACAACCCATTGACTCTCTCTGACTCTTCCATCATCAAAATAAGATTTTGGCAAAATTTTAATGCAATTCTGGACAGAAATAAATGTTTTGACATTGCACAAGCTTATCAAAATGATGCCATGGCGAATGCATGCCATAATCAAAGCTAAAGGTGGTCCAACGAAATGTTATAGTGTGTGACTTTTCTTTGGCCAAGCAGTGTAGAATACTACAGATCAGATAAGACCAAATTTGTATCAGTCATTAAAATAGACAAGCAAACAGGAGCTAAATTTTTGTAAACTGTGGTTGAAATGTTTTTGAATGAACCTTGCTCATAAATTGTCATGCGCACAAAGTAATGTAGCCAGCTATAGTGGGGCCATTTTGTCTGCAGTTTCCCAAAAAAAAATTCTCATTTATTTTTTAGGACAGGAAGTTTACGTTTTCCCCCGTAACATACTTGAGATAAAATACATTTGCCACGTTTAAATCCCTTTGGAAAATCCTCACAGGCAATTTCCCCCTGACAACTGAAGTGACAAGAGATATCCTTCCCGGTGACAGGAGAGGACATTGTTTCTCTAAGCCTTCCCCTGCCCTTTCTTTGCTGATAAAAATGCGGAGGACAGGCTGATTATAAACCCAACTTCAGCCACAACAAAACAAAACCCACAAAGATATCTCCAGATTCATTAGCCTTACACACAATAAGACATCTAGTGTTAAATCGACTTGTGAGCTCTGGATGTTTTCAGGTGTTCAGGAATGTTGATCATGATATTCATCAATATGACTTGGCATATTAATGCTCAGAAAACGTCCTTTGAAATCTAATACCTTTTGCAATGAAACAAAAGCGTACACAATCCTCACTTTCTTCTGAATTTAGAAGTACCAGCGGAAAAGATTATCTCGTGATGTATGCACTTTCATTTTTTTTTTTTTTTTTTTTTTTTTAGAAACTGAGAACAGGAAACAAAAGCAATTTGCTCTGGGGAAGATCCATCATCACTGAATAAAGAAGAGTGAATAGGCTTTGTGGCTTACATTTAACAAATAGGTTTGAAAGCAGAAATTTTAAATATACTTTAGCTCAACAGGTTCAGGACTGAATGTTTCTCTCTTCAAGACAAATATGAATTACCATCAAATCGTGCAGGATTGCTGAATGGCTCTGCCTTCACTGTAGTTTGCAGGCAGCTGCAGTTTAGTGAGCATAAATGCAAGTGCACTTACAGAGTACTCAGTAGCTAATGTGTTGTAACAGCAGGAGGTGCACTGTAGTAGGCTATGGACAGATGGTTATAATTCTCGTTTTCTCGATTATTTTGAAAGAGTATTACTATGGTTGCACTAGAGTCAATGACTAGTTTTTGACACAGTGGACAATCAACAACTAAACAATAAAGAAACCATTTCCTGGTCTTTTCTGTTTACCTTGTGGTTTGATTAAGTTAGCTGAGAGTCAGGCTAGAGTGAACAGTGTTTCCTTGGTGGTATGAACAGATACTACCACACCATTTCACTTGATCTTTTCAGAATCAAGTTAAAATCAGCTTTTTTTTTTTTTTTTTTTAATTTGGCATCTCCAATCCCACCCGAATCTGGAATGCCCAATTGGGGAACTATGTACAAGCCTTGCTCATATGCAACCTCGTGCTGCCAACTGAGGAGAGTGAAGACAGTTTGCGGCTCTCCTCCGAAGCACATGCCTGTCAGCCACTGCTTCTTTACACTCATTGGTTGAATCCTCGCAAGTTCAGAACGAGGGCGGAGGATACCCGAACATGAACAAGCTTAGAATCTTCCTGACGAGCGCCCATCCGGAGGTGCTAAAGCAATGAACAAAGCTACCATTTGTATATTTACCTTCTCAGAAGACCCTTCCCAATTTGCATCCCTTTAGCGCAATGGCCAATTGTGCGCTACTCTGAAAAAGCTGCCGACCACTTTCGGTTGGTACGACCCGGGCTCGAACCCAAGCCATGATAGTCACTTCCGCTTCGCAGTGCGATGCTTTAACCGAGTGAGCTATCCGGAAGCTCCAAATCAGCTTATTTTAAACCAAATGAAATTCGATATTTCATCATCATAAAATTTGTTCTATTCTTTATGAGACAGATGTACAATAATATACAACCCCAATTCCGGAATAGTTGGGACGAAGTGTAAATTGTGAATAAAATCAAAATGCAATGACTTTCAGATCACATGAGCCAATATGTTATTTACAATAGAACATAGATAACATTTCAAATGTGGAAAGTGAGAAATTTTACATTTTTATCCACAAAGTGAGCTCATTTCAAATTTTCTTGCGGCAACACGTCTCAAAAAAGTTGGGACACAGGCAAAAAAGGGCTGAAAAAGAAAGAACATTTAGCAAGTAATTACATTAACTGGCATCAGGTGTGTAACATGATTGGATATAAAAGGGATGTCTGAGAGAGGCTGAGTCTCTCAGAAGGAAAGATGGCCAGAGGCTTTCCAACCCATGAAGACTTGCGTTAAAAAAATTGTGGAATACTTTAAAAACAATGTTCTTCAACGTCAAATTGCAAAGGCTTTGAAGGTCTCATCATCCACAGTGTATAACATCATCAAAAGATTCAGAGAAACTGGAAAAATCTCTGTGCGTAAGGGACAAGGCCGAAGACCTTTACTGGATGCCCATGATCTTCGGGCCCTCAGGCGCCACTGCATCACTCACTGGCATGATTCTGTCATTGACATTACTAAATGTGCCCAGGAATATTTCAAGAAACCACTGTCTGTAAACACAGTCTGCCGTGCCATCCACAGATGCCGCCTAAAACTCTATCATGCAAAAAGGAAGCCATTTTTGAGCATGATCCAGAAGCGCCACCGTGTTCTGTGGGCCAAGGCTCATTTAAAATGGACTGTAGAAAAGTGGCAAAGTGTCCTGTGGTCAGACGAGTCCAAATTAGACATTCTTGTTGAAAATCATGGACGTTGTGTCCTCTGGGCTAAAGAGGAGAAAGATTACCCCTCCTGTTATCAGCGTTCAGTTCAAAAGCCAGCATCTCTGATGGTATGGGGATGCAGTAGTGCATATGGTGTGGGACACTTGCATTTTCTAAAAAGCACCATGAATGCTGAAAGGTATATAAAGGTTTTAGAGCAACATATGCTCCCGTCCAGACGACATCTATTCCAGGGAAGGCCTTGTGTATTTCAGCTGGACAATGCAAAACCACATACTGCAGCTATTACAACAGCATGGCTTCGTAGTAGAAGAGTCCGTGTGCTGAACTGGCCTGCCTGAAGTCCTGATCTTTCGCCAATTGAGAATATTTGGCACATAATTAAACGAAAAGTCTGTCAAAGGAAACCCAAAACTCTCCAGCAGCTGGAAGCCTGTATTAAACAAAAGTGGGATCAAATTCCAATGGCTAAACTCAAGAAACTTGTCTCCTCAATGCCCAGACGCCTCCACTCTGCGTTAAAAAGAAGAGGAGATGCTACACCATGGTAAACAGGCCCCTGTCCCAACTTTTTTGAGATCTGTAGCAGCCATCAAATTTTAAATGAGCTCATTTTGTGGATAAATTGTAAAATTTCTCAGTTTCAGCATTTGCTATGTTATCTCTGTTCTATTGTGAATAAAATACTGGCTGGTGTGATTTGAAAGTCATTGCATCTTGATTTTATTCACAATTTACACTTTGTCCCAACTATTTCGGAATTGGGGTTGTATAAAAGTCTTAGTCACCCAGCATTTTTAAAAGTTTAAATCTGGCTTTAGATGTTTACTTTTTGTTTTCCACATTGGAATTGCTGAAGATAAGGATATTTGAAATTCCAAATGCTAATTAAAAGATAGTATTTCATTAAAAACAGTTGATACAGATAATATAGTCTTGACAGAACCCTGATGTCAACATCATCATGGCTGTCTGCAATTTCTTGGAGGGATAAGGCCCGTTTCCACCAAAGAAGTTCCTGGTAGTATTTGGGGGGCAGGAACTACTACAGGAACGTCCTCTCACTCGGCCCTCTCAGCTGCCGTGTCTCCACCGAGAGGGAGAAGCAGGAGGAAGGGTCCTGTAAAGTTGTGTGACGTCCTTTTAAAAATGTGACCCCTCGTCGTCTGCTGAGTTTTAAAAATGCCAGCTATTTTGTCGCTTTCTGTTGACGTCACATCCCGCCCTGAGTAAATCTAGTCAGCGCCAAGTAAACCCCAAGCCCCACCCAGGAGTTTTTCGGGGCCGTTCAGGTACCTACTCCGAGGCAGAGACTTTTTTAGCCCCTATAAAAGTCCTGAAACTCTGTCCTTTGAACGGTGGAGACACGCAACAACGGCCCCGGCCCCGTAAAATTACCCCAAAGTTCCTGCGGTGGAAACGGGCCTATAGACTCTAGTGAGACAGTCAGTCTGCAGAAGAATGGAGGCAAGTTTTCCACTCTTCTCGGAAGAAGCTTATTGTAAAACTAAAGCACAACAGGACAGTGCCCCAAACTTTTATGCAAAGCTTAGTCACTTCAAATATTGGTTTGATTTCATTTTTTTAACAGTTTACAGATCTGTATAGAACATTTCTCACTTATTAGAAACTTTTAATTTCATTATTTTTGCATGCATATTGGCTGCACAGGATTGCTTGTAATGTGCCAAGGACTTTTGCACCGTACTGTATATCGCTTAAAGCATGAGGCAATGAAGAACCTTGTTGGATATCAAATCACTTGACACAATCAGTTGCAAGAGTAACATTTGATTCACATCACAAGATTCACCCAGCCTTTATCAAACCACCTTGATCCTGATAAGGGTCAGACACAGGCTGGGGCCTAAAAATTTGCCTAACACGCATGTCTCGGATGGAACCGACACAAAGACACAGGGAGAACATACAAACTCCACACAGAAATGCCCCTGCCTGGATTTAAATCTGCAACTTTCTAGCTATCAGGCAGTATGCTTCCCTCCATGTCACACCCACATCACAACCGTGTGGCAAAAATGTTGTTGTGGGAGCATTTCACAAATGATATTATAATCTGTTATTTAATTCATAGCACAATTGGGAGTGTCTGGCATCCATTTTCAGTGAGTGTTGAACATAATGCCGCCTCCTCGCCACCCATTACCTCCTTCATCTTCCCCCACATAATGCAGAAGGCTGATTTACGCCTTGCGAGTCGAAGACTAAGCCTGCACATTTATGAACGTTTGTGATTTCAGTTAGCTTGCGTGCCTGCCCTTCCTGGAATATTTTATCAACAAAACTTTCACGGCAGTGACAACTGCACACGCCGCTTTTGTTTTCTGCCTTCGCCTCCTTTGTTATTTAATTCAGCCCGGAAATTTCTGTCTGATTTTTGATATCCATCGCCTGAAATAGCAGAACCGAATTAGCTGGCGCACTTCAAACATTAGCATGCATTATTAATGCAGAACTGACGGTACAGCTGCAAAGTTCTTCACTGCCACTTAAGAGTGGGAGCAAAGCTTGAAGCCGCTCATGTCATTGCCGTGCATTGACATTCACAGACATTCACAATATGCCTGACATAAATATATTATCTTACAGGCCTAAATGTATGTAATGCATTATCTTAAATTATTCTGTTTCCTGCTGTTAATAAGTATTAGCAGAACTGTAGGGATACATCAAAAGCAACAAGAATAAGCTAATCCTTAGCACAGTGTATGTATTCCACCATTGAGACATGGAATTTAACTATATATTTGCATAAAGATAAGTTTGTTATTTGTGCCCTAAAATACTGATTTACCAAATAGGTAGGCTACTCTAATGTGATTAACATAAGTGCTTTAGAATTTTAAATTCAAATAAATTGCAAATCAATGCAGATTTATGTTTTGTGATGACAGCGAAGGTCATAGACATGAGTGAGACACAACTTTAAATTGTTTGCTCATTTAAATAAAAATGATTTTTGTGGTCGTGGAAAATGAAAACCACTCTCAAAAAAAACTGTGTCGCATGTGACCTTGTGAACTAACCTGTGTGTGCACGCATGAATCCTTGCATTTGTGCATGTACCTATATTTGAGTAACTTACGATAAAGGCCAATGTATTCGAAAAATGTATTTTTTTGCTGTACCACAGAATCAATGGAAAAATCCCAGCAGAATACAAAATGAAAGGTGAATCAATGCTATCCCAGGCTTTATGTGCCAGGACAACTAGACAGGTTTGCAAATAAAAAAACTGCCTCTATTCCTATTTCTGCAGAGATAACATTGATTTAAGATAGATGGGATTTGGCCCATGTTTGCATTCTGCCGTGGTGGCATAGATTGGAAAAAGCAGTATGGAATTCAGATAAAATAAGTGGGGCTTCAGAGCAGAAATTAAATGGAATCTGTAAGTCTGGGCTTTTAATCTTATTTTTGCTTGACTTTATGCCAATGGTTTTGCTTAAAAATAAAAATAATTTCTTAGGTACCTAATTGTTCATGTTCAGCCAGCACCATGGCGGTTATTGTCAGTTATTTTTATTGGTTATTATTAATTATTATATCTCCCCATCTTGCTTTCCTGCTTTCACACACAAACACAAACACAAACACACAAACTCACGCACGTGCACACGCATACATACAAATGTAATCACATACTAATCTGAATAAAATCAAAAACATAATATGTCTCTGATATGCCTCTGTGATGTCACATGATTAAGAAGGCCAATATTTCATATATCCTTGATGTGATTTGAAGTCCACAGTTCTGGAGTATCACACTCTTCTTCAGGATCTTAAGAGAGGAAGAACCTACTCCATTGGAGTGCTAAACCAGCATCTGAACATTACAGATTGTGAAATATATATTTTAAAGATCCACGTTGTAAGCTTGAGCACAATAGGCAATTGATTCTCACATTTCTGTATGTGCACACATTAGTGTTGTTGCTATAGGGCCAACCATAGCAACTCACCACTGGGATCATCATCACATATTTTCCTTTAATTGGAAATCTTCGACTGTGGACACTGCATCCATGGCAGTAGATTGGAGGACAGCAGAGGGAGGAGCATGAATTTGTATGTCTTCAAGATGTGTTTGCACTAGTGTGTCTGCCCGAGGCAGCGTTTTGTCACTATTTCTGCTTTTTAGATAGCCACAAATTCTGCATTCCCGGCAGAAACTTAAAAATTTGCACTGACTCCCAATGACTGCCAACCAAGCCAGTTTAACCCTTTAAGGCCTAATGCAAAAATCCCAGCAGAGAATCATGCTGCCATGTTTACCATAGTAACCTGTATTTGGGCTGAAACACAGCTTCTCAGCTTTCAGGAACAGTTGGAATTTTTTTCTATTGCGCAAAACTTACAGTAATTTCGGTACTTTCAAAATTACGCGCATATCTGTGTTGGCAACGAAACGTTATTAAAATGCGCACATGCTGTCCCGGTTTAAATGGGTTAAATGCCATATGGGGAATTTTCTATATGATGCTACACATTATATTCCAGCTATGCACTAGTACCCTGCAGTCGCATACCTGATTCTTATAAAACAACCCCTAGAGTCACTGCAGAAGAGCTTCTTTATTAATAATTTGACATTCAGGCTTCATGAAACACACCTCAAACAAATTAGATTAAATTATTTAAATAAATAGCATTTTTTTTTTCATATTCAAGTAGAGGAAAAAAAAAATATTGAGTCACTTAATGTTGAAGAAAAAAATTGCAGGTATTGTAAAATTATGGAATCACCTTGTAATTGGCATTTCTAAAAGAAATACCAGCACAAATCTAAATATGCAAATTAGGCTGCAGTTATAAGAGAGTGCAGATCTTCACAAAGTGTTAGACTTGGCTAATTGAGAGGAAGCATGGTACCAACGAGAGAGCTTGCAATTGAAATAATGGAAATAATTATAAATTGCTCCAAGAAGAAGAAAATTCAGCATAGAAAGCTGCAAACAATCTTGGTTGTTCCCAGTCAGCTGTGTATAAAATTTGGTGCAAGTATAAACAAAATGAAGATGTTATAGAAGGAAAACATATGAGAAGACCACAAAAGAAGTCAAAGCATCAGGACAGAAAACTCAAAGCAATATACTGTACCTTGAAAATAGAAAATGCACAACAAAACAAATGGGCAAAAACAGGAGTCATTGTCTGATAAAACTGTAAGAAATCAGCCAAATGAAATGGAATTTACATACAAAAAAGCTAAACAAAACCAGCACTAAAACCTAAACCAAAGAAAGCAAGGCTACCATGGACTACAGCGATCATAGTTTGTGGATGATAGGATGAAAGTTGTATTCAGTTGTGGTGGCACATCGGCTAAGTACGCGCCCAATCAAGGCTATGTCCTTCCCACGGTGACCAGGGTTCAATTCCAGCTCGGGTCACTTGCCGCATGTCTTTCCCCTTTCTCCCCAACCTTCCTGTCTCTCTCTACCTTACAGCTGTCAGATAAAGGTGAAAATCCCCCCCCAAAAAAATGAATCACAAATCTGCAATGGTGCTGGAACTTTCGTCTGGTGTTGTTCCAATGAAACATATAAAGATGACTGCTTGAAGAAGACAGGGAAATTTCCTCATTCATTTATTTTCTTAGTATTGACAGATTCCATAATTTTTTCCTCTACTTGATTATGAAAAAATACACCATTGATGGAAATAATTTAATTAAATTTGTTTGAGGTGCGTTTCATGAAGCCTAAATGTTAAGCAAATAAATCAAAATACTTTTGTGTCATATCTGTGATTTGTTTATTTGCTATGAAGTAAAAAAGATGAATAAACATCCTCGAAGAGTGGAGATTCCATATTTTTTGCCTGGGTTATTCATCAACATAACACAACAGCTACTACAGGCAAAGTAAAAGTATGATTCAAAACCACTAAATGACACAAATAATCATTATTTTTGAGGTTGTTATAGAAAAGCAAGGATTTGGGGATTTAAAAAGTATTGCTAGACATATCTGGGAGGCTAGAAACTATCAGGATAGAATAAAAGTTGAGTGAAATTCTCTCTCATCAAGTAAACTTGCCGTGAGCTTGACAGCATTTATTTGTATCATTTCATTAATAATGAGTGGTATAGGTCAGGCATCCTTAAGTAAATTCTTCTTTAAGACAAATGGCAAGTAAAACAAAAACTTGACTGGGCAGACAAAGTTCTCATATTGATTCAAAAGGGGCTGGAGGCTCTTCATTAAGGACTATGCATAAATGTGCCCAATAGCAGCAGATATGCTAGTAAGAATGAATTCTCATGGTAATTACTTTTTTTAAGCCACAGCTAAAAGGCAATGCATTAACCCTAGATTTTACAATATACAGTACTGTGCAAACATCCTGGACACATTTAGAGCAATTCTGTGGGCCAAATATGCTTGCAAAAATTAAGAAATAAAAAGTTTTAAATGAATGAGAAATGTACCATACAGAGCAATAATTTGTAAAAAAAAAAAAAAAAAAAAACTAAATCAAACCGATAGTTTGTGTGACTTCGATTTGCCTAAAAATTTGGGACACTGTCCTGCTGCGCTACAGTTTTATAAGATGATTGGCTTTCTCTTGTTCCAAGCTGATCGGAAAACTTGCCCCTGTTCTTCTGCCGACATACAGACTGAATTGGGTCTATCCCTCCAAGTAATTGCAGACAGCCATGACGATGTTGACATCAGGGCTCTGTCAAGACTGCATTATCTGTATCAACTCTTTCTAATGGAATGCAAACATTTATTAATAAAACTGTTTTTTTTTGTTAGCATTTGGAATTTTAAAAATACTTTTTTATCTCCAGCAACACCAATGTGGAAAACAAAAAGTAAACATTTTAAGCCAGGCCTAAATGTTTAAAACTGCAGGGTCCCCAAGACTTCTGCACAGTACTGAATATTTAATGTTGATTTTTGTGATTGTACGGGCCGCACATATTCAGAAATCTTCTGCATACTTTACTTACGTGTGATTTCTGACCCAATGATAGTGCACTTCGGCCCTTTGATAATGATGGAATAATTCATGTTGTTTAGCTGACAATTGTTACTGAATGTGCAATAAAACCAACATTTTGTAAAATCAATTAATTTTGTTCGTAAACTATCTTTGGGTCAGAAATCATGCTGTACATAACATATGCGGGACTAAAGTCCTTCAGTATATATGGATTTTTCCATGACAGCTTTTTCATACTCAGGGGCCAATTTACTTTCTAAGCCCCCTACTTCATTTCATGTGCCAGTCAAGGCTGATAATCTTTAAATCAAAAGTACTGAGGAAGATAAGTGCCCTTTGTAAGCTGGGCAATGCTATTTTAATTAAATATATGAGCATGTCCCTGACCCAGATGCTGAATTCTAAACAAAGATAACATCGTCTAATCAAAAGAGAGCCAAGATTGGTTCAAGGGCGGAATTATTTTCTATTATGAATTTCCAGAGGGACTTAACCAATTTTCTTTATGATAGAATCAGCATATTGAAGATTGCATCTGTCGATAGCATTGCAGCTGCAGAGGTGCGAGACTGGGTTAGCCTTGTGGCATTGTGGAACCTTGAAAGGGGCCAACATTTCTTCACATTTCTTCAATGTGAAATGTGCTGTGGACATTCTTGTGTATTTACAAAGTTGGGAAATGCCACATTTCAAAACAAGCTTGGAGAAGAGCACAGCATAATATATATATATATATATAGATATATATATGATATATATATATATATATATATATATATATATATATATATATCTGTATATATACATTTTATTTTATTTTATTTTCAATTTGGTGGTTGTTTTCATGCACTAACATGGAGGTGAGGATGTTTGAGTGGGGTCCAGTGACTGCAGCCTGAGGAATTGAATTTTGAAAAAATGTTTGATGTGAGGTCTCTCTCTCAAAAGGGAATGAAAGCACGGAGTCACATGCTTCTGTTCTGAAGCAGGTGCAGGTGTAAGTATTCAAACAGGATTGCATGGTACTAATATGAAAGCATAAAAGCTGAATTCCCAGGCTCAATCAGTGGTCTTGATTGAGTTTAGCTTTGTATCTGCAAGTAGGAAGTCTTATCAAAGAAAAATTCATTCTTCTCAAGAGATCTCCAATTTGCCCTCAGAACAAGTGCCAAGCTTTTCAGCACTAAGATGGATTTTTCCAATTGCTGTTGTGAGAATGTCTTACAACATAAAGTCCTGCCTCTCTTGTGGACAATAGGACCCATTATGCACTGCAGGTATTTCATTCTGTCCTGTAATTCTACTCCTGCAGACACTAACCCTGGCAACCACATTGTAACACTTTTTAAACCATGTTGTAACTGCCAAACAACCACCGACTAATTCCCTAGTAACCACTCAGTATATCACTATCAGTAGCAGTCCATCGACAGTAACAAATCGTCGTCTTTCAATACTTAATTACCTTATCTGCTCGCAGTTTACTTTGCCTTGTTAGCAACAGTTGCCAAAACAAATTGAAGACCTTGGTGCTACAAGTACTTCAGTCACAAAATGTTTATTTTGAGAAAAAAAAGGGTCAGAATGTATATAAGATCCACAAAATTTGCAAATTGAAGACCCCAGTGCAGAAAGTACTGCAGTCACAAAATATTCATAATGAGAAAATTGAGAAAATCAACTTCGGTAACTATAAAAAAGGTTTTCCCATCCTTACCTCACGGTCGGTGAAAACGTGACTTAAAGGTCCCCTATTATGCCACCAGATGCACAACTGATTGGCCAATATGAACCAGTTCAAAATCTCACCTCCCTGACATCACAAGGGGGAGTGACCACTCGGAATAATGAAATCTGATTGACTGCTCGGGTGAAGTTGAACAGTTCTTCTTGCCTCTGGTTGGTTCTTCCCGATGTGATGTCAAAAGGGGAAAGATTTTGAAATGGCTAGTAATAACTAATTGGCTGTGCACCTGGTGACATAATAGGGGACCTTTAAGTATATTTAGCACTAGGCTCTTCAACTGGTGGAATGACAATCAAATTTACACAGGTCAGCCATAACATTATGACCACTGACTGATGAAGAGAGTAACATTGATAATTGTGTTTCATGGCGACTGACAGTGGGTGGGATATATTAAGCAGCAAATGAACATTTCGTCTTCGAAGTTTATGTGCAGGAAAAACGGGAACGCGTAAGGATGTGAGCAACTTTGACAAGGTCCAACTTGTAATACCCAGAAGACTGGGTCAGAGCATTTCCAAAACTACAGATCTTTTGAGGTGTTCCCAGTCTCCAGTGGTCAGTACCTACTGAAAGTGGTCTAAGGAAGGAAAACCAATGAACTAGTCATAGGGCCATGGGCAGCCCGCGTTGGGACCGAAGGCTGGCCCGTGTGGTATGATCCAACAGAAGAACTACTGAAGCTGGAGCTGCTGAAAAAGTAGTTGCTGATTCTGAAGGAAAGGTGTCAGAATAGACAGTGCACAGCAGTCTGTTGCATATGGGGCCGCTTAGCTGTGGACTGGTCAGGATGCCCATACTGACCCCTGTCCACCACCGAAAGCACCTACAATGGGCACGTGAGAATCAGAACTGGACCATGGAGTGATGGAAGAAGGTGCCCTGGTCTGATGAGTCACGTTTTCTTTTACTTAATGTGGATAGCCGAGTACATATGCTTTGCTTACCTGAGGAAGATATGGCACTAGGATGCACTATGGGAACAAGACAAGCCTGCAGAGGCAGTGTGATGCTTTGGGCGATGTTCTGATGCGAAGCCTTGGGTGCTGCCATTATGTGGATGTCACTTTTGACACGTACCACCTACCTAAACATTGTTGCAGACCAAGTACACCCCTTCATGGAAACTGTATTCCCTAATGGCAGTGGCCTCTTTCAGCAAGATAATGCACCCCACCACACAGCAGAAATGGTACAGGAATGGCCTGAGGAACACAACAATGAGTTCCAGGTGTTGACTTGGCCTCCAAATTCCCCAGATCTCAATCCAGTCGAGCATCTGTGGGATGTGCTGGACAAACAAGTCCCATCCATGGAGGCTCCACCCTTCAACTTACAGGACTTAAATTTCTGTTGCTAACGTCTTGGTACTAGATATGACAGCACACCTTCAAAGGTCTATTGAAGTCCATGTCGCGAAGAGTCCGGGCTGTTTTGGTGGCAAAAAGAGGGACCTACACAATATTAGGCAGGTTGTCATAATCTTATGGCTGATCAATGTATTTTTTATAGCATTATTGTACAATGCATCACAGAGTTATGAGGTGTTGTCTTCTGCATATAAATGATGACGTAAAATGTCTTTAGGTCTTAATAAATTCTGAATTAAAGTAGCTCATTAAAAGGCACAGATTTACGCAAATTAATTTGTGAGGCTCACAAAGCAATAAGGTATGAGAATCCGTTCAATATTCTGAATATAGTCGTGGCTAAGGGGCGTCATTTGGCACGACGCATGGAGAAGTAGCATTGTAAGGATGGTGATAATCTGAATAAACACAAAAAAATCCAAGAGATAGAAGTTTGCAAAAGTTTTGGATTTTTTTCCATTTATCCTAACAATGTCACATCAATTATACAACATAAATCCAATGGACGATAACTTTGTTATTATCATTTTTTAATCATTACAGGTCATGTATTGGTTTTGGTTTTTCAGTCAATACATTGATTGTTAATCAGGTAAACTTTAACGGGAACAGCTTTCGAGCAATCATGTGGTAAAGGGTGAGGTTACCGAAGGCCCTCCGAACACATCACGGCACACCACTGATCAGTATATGACAGAAACCACCCACTAACTCCTGACCCACCAGTGAGAACAAGAAATGTAACAGCCACCGAATGTTAGTGCCTTAGCAACCATGCATGCATTAACGCTCAAGCGGCCACGCAGCGAGAAAAAGCATTTGCATCGAAAGTAAAATTGAGCAATCACTCTGTATTTTCTTCCAAAAATGTACATCACTGCACTTCTATGAACACTCCTGCATTCCACTTTAACTGCATTGGCAATCAGATAGTCCTAAAAATAATTTCTCTGCCTCGCAAAGGAAAATATACTCTGCCAAGGCATTAGGTTTCAGAAATAGCATCCTTCATTTAGTGTGTGGAATGAATGTGAAAGCTTTGTTTATTTGTGGGATCAACCACTTTTTAACACTTGTCCATAATAGGGGAAATCTATGGTTTCAAAATCTTAATTCACCCAAAATATTTCTCCCCCAATGTAATAAACAAATGGGATATAGAGAAAATAACCAGTGTAAGAAATGTTTTTTGAAATAATTTTATAGAAGGGCAGAAAAAAGCCACAAAGCTCCAGTTGCCTGCATTTTCTAATCTGCCGTCTCCCCTTTGTTTGCAAGAGGTTAATTAAATATCAGCAGGCTGCATAGGTTACTGCTCCGCTGGAGTAGTGGGACTGTTTTGCAATGCCTGGAATATTCCGGCTCTATCTCATTTTCATGTACAGCCAGAGCTATCTTTTCTCCCAAACGCACAGGCCGTTACTGATAGGACCGTACGAATGAAAGTGCCCACAAGAGCGTGTAAAAATCAGTCGAAGGGCGAAAATGAGCCCCGGACCCTACAGTCGGAGTACAAAGAGTTTTTTTTTTTTTTTTATGTAAAGAAGGCCCAGTGCCCTATTGAGGGCAGCAGGGGATATTAGTGGGGCCATGCAGCATTTTGGGAGAACAGGGCTCCACATTGTTCCAGCCAGAGATAAGTTTCAACCAAGGTCATCACGCCGTCTTTGTGGGCATTCCTGCCAAGCCCAAAAACTCGCAGAGCTGTAATGTGAGGGAGAGAGTAGCAGTTGCGGCACAAAGAGCTGCACTTTGCCGCGGCTCATCGGTAATCAGCACACGCAGCTCAGAGCCTGGTGTGTGCAGGAGCAGCTTTGGCCAGCCCCACAACCGGGATCTGTGCAATTACAAGAGCTATCTGTGCTAAAGCAACGACTGAGGAGCAGTCCACCAGCTCCTGAATGGGCTGTAACTGCACTCTGTAGAGGACAGAAAACCCTAATGTTAGTTCATAAAAAATACTGGAAATCAGTGACTACCATCTCTGCAAGCGCTACCTCCATCCAGTCATCGCTAGGATATATGACAGCACGGGTGTATACATACACCACAAAGCAGGAATATTTATGTAGTTAGATGAGGTCAAGTAAACCGCAAAACTTCACCAAGACTGTAACACAGACGCTCTTCAACAGTTGCTTTTACATTTTCTTGGAGAAAATGTGCTGTTAACTCTGTAATTCTGCTTTGTTACATATCCACCAGATTTTTCTATGATTATTATTATTATTATTATTATATACTATTTCAAATGTTTTCCCACAAGGTTAATAATTCTTTTTTGTCTTCCATGTAGGCTAAAGACCAAATCCCTCTCAAGTGTGTGACCTAAGCAGTATTGCTAAAAATCCAGCTGATAATGCATTGTATTTTGCTGAAAAATACTCAACAGAAAAAGACATGGTTTGCTTTTCGAGGAAAATAATCCTCCATTCAAGGGATTTAAAACTTAATTCATTTCTTTGTTTTAGTTTTAGGTTACATTAAGTTAATACAATCCGTGCCCAAATAACCCTGTTATAACCTAAAAGGCTATTTTTTATGCACATTAATTTAATCGAGGAGCAATCTGGGATGAAAAAAAAAAATTGCATTTGCCTGCTAGATTTCTGGCTTATATCTCCTCCCAGAGGAGAGCAGTCATAGTCTGGGCTACTGCGGCACAGTTTGAACAAATATTTGACACGTTTTATCACATTTTAATTAGGATAGTTCTCGTCCAAAATAAGAACGAGTCGTAATTTCACAATGCTAATGTACCTGCAAGCACTTGTGGCCGGAGGAAGAGCTTTGTTCATAAAAAAGAAAGAAAAAAAGCATAATTACTTTGACACAGAGTTTGTACTTCTAAGTCAGCGATGTTCGTTTGGCCTCAGCTGACACCAAAAGTCATTTCAGGATAGTTTTTACCACATATACACCGTTATATAAATCCATTATGTAAGTAGGGCTCAAGGTTGTTCTAAATTTGAGCCATACCTACAGTACTATGAGTCAATACTTGCTCATACCTTGACACTGAAGGCTGAATAATGGCACCTTTCCTTCTGGGGTAAAAAGAATAGAGAGTTTAGCATGACAGTCTAAAAACAGTACCTATACATTTTATGACCAAGCTAAGCATGCACAAGTACTATACTGAGTCAGAAGGAGAAGAGGTAGGAGGTGATAGAGTGTTGTCTTTTGTCATACAGCCTTCCAACCAGTAGACATCTTTTCCTGGCCAATTACATGCTGTCCCTCTCAAGTGCACTGAATGCCAGTCCCATCCACATGCCAGCATAGCACTTTAGTTTAACTATCTGCACTAATGATTTCTAAGGTAAGTCTTTTGCATGCTGTTATAAGTGCATTTTACTAAGTAACTGCTGACCTCCGGAGCAGCGACGGTATACAGAGGCTTCAAAGTGGGGGGAGCCAGATTCCGGCGAAACATAATCTTTAATTATTGATGACTAATCCCTGGCATAGTGATTAATAGATTTGCAATAACATTGTTCATTTGTTTATTGAAATTTTATTCTGCCATCGTGACATTTGAGGGACCATGTAATCATGATTAAATAGGGCACATTAGTCATCTCAACCACTCAAACTGGAGGAAAAGAATGCCAAGATTCTCCAGCGGAGATCCTCATTAGAGTCAAAATATTTGCTGAACTAACCCACATGATGGTTACAGAGGAAAAATAAGTAACTGATGGTGATTGATATAAAACAAGAGGCTCCTCAGAGCTTGTACTCGGGCCGGGTTGAGGCCTGGGCCAATCGCGAAACCGCATGCGCGCATGAGCAGGACAATCGCGACCCCGAAAAATAAAAAAAGAAGAATGGAGCCGAAACCTAGATTCGTGGCCTACCGGCCCGAGTAAAAAGTAGATACAATTACGTGTTACCCTAGACAGTCTGGTGAGTCCAGGGTGCATTCCTTCCTGCCTCTCACCCAAATGTAACTACAAGCCATCACTCCGACAAACTCTGTGGTGCCTTGTTCCCCAATGGGAGGCCGCCATTTGAAAAAACTGGGTTTCCTCTGGCCCCGAAGGCACATCCCAAGCACTACTTTCAAGGCACACAACTCTGACATCTCCTGCTGCAATTACATTTCATTACAAGAGTTTTCCTCGAAATATTTTTGTATCAGCATTGACACTTACAGATAATAGATAAGTCAAGTCAAGTCAAGTCATTTTATTTGTATAGCACATTTAAATACAACAGAGTTGGTCCCCAAAGTGCTTCACAATACAACACAAAGATTTAGAACACTGTATAACAGAATAGAGAAATAGAGAAAGGGCATAAATATAAAATATATAAGGAAAAACAAACAAAAATAGATACAAGTAATTAAAAACAATTAAAAGGGGGAGGACTTGAAATCAGCAATTAAAATAGAGAAATTAAAACTGAAAAATTAAAATTCAAAATTGTGCCAAAAGCTAGGGAGAAAAGATGCGTCTTTAAATTGGATTTAAAACAATCAATGCTGGGAGAGGATCTGACATGTGTAGGAAGACTATTCCAGAGCTTGGGGGCAGCAACAGAGAAGGCTCTGTCACCTTTGGTTTTAAGGCGTGTGCGGGGTACTGAAAGAAGAAGTTGTGATGAAGACCTAAGGGACATGGGAGCAGAACAAGGTGTGAGGAGATCAGAGATGTACTGAGGGGCCAGACCATTTAGGGCTTTATAAACAAACAACAATACTTTAAAATCAATTCTGTACCTAACAGGTAACCAGTGTAGCTGCGCTAGGATGGGAGTGATGTGTTGTCTTTTCTTTGTACCAGTTAGGAGCCTAGCTGCAGCGTTTTGGACCATTTGTAGGCGTGTGAGGGTGGATTGAGTCAATCCCAGGTAAAGTCTTTACCCAGTAGTCTAACCGAGAAGTAATAAAAGCATGAATAACTGTTTCTAGGTCTTTTGGAGCCAAAATTCGTTTTATCTTTGCGATATTTCTCAAATGATAGAAACTACCTCTCACCACATTTGCCACCTGCTTGTTAAAACTCAATGTATTGTCCATAAAGACCCCAAGGTTTTTAACCTCAGTGTGCAAATATGCAGATAAAGGACCATGGGTAGGGGTGATACTGGCAGCTGGATTGGAGGGGCCAAAGATGACCACCTCGGTCTTACTATCATTCAGCTGAAGGAAGTTTCCTGCCATCCAGCGTTTAATGTCATTCAGGCAGCTAATGAGACTATTTGTGGAGTGGGGATCAGGTGAAGCTGGCAGGTAAAACTGAGTATCATCTGCATAGCAGTGATGGGAAATGTTATGTTTCTTAAAAATTGACCCAAAGGGAAGCATGTATAAACAGAACAGAAGGGGACCCAGGATGGAGCCTTGAGGGATACCACATTTGACAGGGGTGGAGGAGGATGAGCAGTTTCCAATCCTGACAGAAAAGCATCTGTTTGTTAGGTAAGAGTGAAACCATTTTAGTACCTGTCCCTTCAAACCTATATCTTCCTCTAATCTTTTAAAAAGGATGTCATGGTCAATTGTGTCAAAAGCTGCACTTAAATCAAGCAGTACTAAAATAGCACAAGACCCAGAGTCAATAGTGAGAAGGATGTCATTATGTACTTTTAAAAGAGCAGATTCTGTGCTATGCACAGGTCTAAAGCCAGACTGAAATTTATCATAAATATTGAATGTTTTCAAATAAGAGGAAATCTGGTTAAAAACAATTTTTTCTAGAATCTTTGATATGAAAGGCAGCTTAGAGATGGGTCGATAATTTCTGAGGTTGTCAGAGTCAAGTGAGGGTTTCTTGAGGAGTGGCCGCACAATGGCATGTTTAAAGCTCAGAGGGACACTGCCACTCATTAGGGAGCTGTTGATGATGGCCAAGACAATTGGACAGAGGATAGAAAAAGCCTGCTTAAAGAGATGTGATGGCAGGATGTCCAGAGGGCAGTAAGTAGGCTTCATGTTTTGAACCACCTCTGTTAGCTGTGAGCATGATACTGGCTGAAAGTGTTGGAGATGGGAGGTGATGGCATGAGAGTCTGAGGGGTCTGATAGTGGGGGAATGATACTAGCTCTTATCCGATCAATTTTGTTGGTGAAAACAGTTGAGAAACGCTCACAAGATTCATTTATGGGGTAACTATGCCAGCAGTGGTAACAGGATTGATCATTGAATTTATAGTGTTGAACAGCACTTTGGGTCGGTGGGCATTTGTAGAGATCAAGTCAGAGTAATACTGTTCTTTAGCCTTCCTAACGGTGCATTGATACATTTTCAAATTTTCCCTGAACATCTCATAAGACACTTGTAGCTTGTCCTTTTTCCACTTTCGCTCCGCCCTCCTACAGGCTTGTCTTGAGGAACGGGTGGAGTCATTTAGCCAAGGGGTGCGCACAGAAGCAAGGTTGGGCCGTCTAGGTTTTAACGGCGCTACAGAGTTGAGAGTGACAGAGCAGGAGGCATTAAACAGGGAGAGTATCTCCTCCGTGTCGTTACAGGAAGGGAGGACAGAAGAAATGTGCAGAGATTGTGAGACCATGAAAGTTTTGGAGAATTGTAAGGCTGTGGCAGAATTTATGCGCCTGATCAGCAATGGGGGCAGGGGAGGGCTTGGACTGAGGTGGGGTAGAGAGGAATCAAACACAATCAAGGAATGGTCAGAGACTCCCGTATCAACCATTTCAAGACCAGACACAGAGAGGCCAGAGGATAGAACAAGATCTAAAGTGTGGCCCTTATGATGTGTTGGACCAGAGACAGATTGACAGAGACTGAAAGAGTCAATTAAGTCTACAAATTCTTTAACCATGGGTTTGGTTGGGCAACAAACATGAATATTAAAATCACCTAAAATTAAGAGTTTATCAGATTGAGAGGCCAAAGTTGATAAGAGGTCGGAGAACTCTTGGATAACAAGGCTGTTGGTTTTTGGAGGTCTATACACAAGAGCACATAATATAGGAACTGAGACATGGATCTTAAGAACCTGAACTTCAAAGGAGGAGTAAGTTTCAGTAGGCACAACTTTACATTTAAGACAGGTATTAAAAACGGTGGCTAGACCACTCCCACGGCCAGTCAATCTAGGTGAGTTCAGGATGCTGCAGTGGGAGGGGCAGAGGTCTCCAAAAGGAGAGATGTCACCAGCGGCTAGCCAAGTCTCTGTTAAGAATAAACAGTCCAGCCTACGAGACGACAAAATGTCATTTAAAATGAATGTCTTGTTTGATAGAGACCTGGCATTGAACAGCGCGAATTTGGCATTAAATGAGTCCGATCGCTGTGTAATTGCTGTCGGTGAAATCCTGTAGAATGTCAGGGAACGCAGGTTTTTAACGTCGGCTCCACTATGGGACGCTCTGTTTACATGGAGGGAGCGTGGCAACCAGTGGACAGGGATGTAGTTTGTGGGAGGCAGAGGAGCAGGGAAGTGGCTCGACGGTGATGTTATAAGGTTTCCATAGCTTACGCCTCCCTTTCTAAATGTTGAAGACGAGGGACGAGTTGACGTTATGGATATTCGGGTGGGGATGATGCCCGGAGATTCTGTATGGCAACAAACTTTGCGACGAGAACCTCTGTGAATGTAGCGAGGCCGGCGAGCAATGGAAAGGTCGACGCACAGGCTGTAGACATCCATATTTAGACGGAGGGATGACAAGTTCATTTTTAACAATTCGGCTGGCATATACGAGAAGCCCATGGTCACACATTGGGTTAGAAAACGCCCAATAGTAACGCTACTTAAAATCCACAGCAATCGGCAGAAAAGTTTGAGGCTGCTCCAACTTACAGCGCAAGAACGCATCTGGAAAAAGCTCCCCATAGAACGATAGGTTGGCTAACTATACACAACCACATTTAACCTCGATAGACCATCAACCTGAGCACACAGACTTACACAAGTCAGTGAGGGCAGCGGTGACTACCAGCACTGGCTATAGCGCAAAACCGAGCACAAACATGAGAAAGAGGAAACTTACACATGCCTATGCCAAGCCGTCCGAGTTGCTCCCGGCTGAGAGGGCTCGAGTTAGGCCAGTGTAATCGTTGGCGTTACCCACAGGAGAGAAAGCAAGCTCCAGCCGAAAGTAGTAATCCAACATTTATTTAAGTTGGTATAAAGGTAATAATCCTAGGTTAGGTGATGTCCATTCAGTATAAGTCCATACAAAGCGAGTATATCCAGGTAGACTCCAAACAAAAGTTTAAAGCAGAGGAGCAGCGGCAGACAGACACACCAGCGTACACTCCACCAGAAACAGCGTACTGCCCGTCTGTCGGAAACAAACTCTCTATCTTAACTTATAGATCATTTAGCATTTATATGTTTTGCTAGTACTATTAACTATCGACTTCTCACTTTGAGTCATTTGGCTTGACTGTACGGTTATAACAAACTATTTGATTGGTAGGGGAATATTTCTCTCATGGAATCCTACCATTGAGGTCCAAGTTGATATTGAGGGTTACGGAAACGCACGAGGATGCCCTGATTGCCTCTCACCTGGGATGCTGCGATAAGATCTGGCCAGCAAAACCCAGCCCTTCACCCCCCACCCCCAACAACCCCGATGAACTGTAAACAGGTTAACAGGGAAATAGAATGATGGATGGATAGATAGACTGACCATGAACTTTGGGAGATAAGTACTCCGATGACACATAATACAGATAGAGTGGTCCAAGCTTTGGCAATAAACAACTGACAAAGTTAAATACTTTCAACTTGTTCAACTGATGCTCACCCTGCGAGCTTTATGTCTGATTTAACCAGCCAGAGAATGGCTGTCTACTGCTTGCCTATGCATAATTGACCAATTGGCTATTCAAATGCACTCTCATCCATATCCCAGCATTTGGCGGTCAGCAATTTAACACTTCTGAACGTCTTTCTACGAAGTACAGCAAGTTCTTAAAGACAGGATAAGCAATGTCTGTATATACACTTTAAAAGAAGAAATGAAAGCAGAATGGGCAGTTCTGTCACAGCTGTTATCTGATAATAAAATTGAAAATTTCTATAGTGAGTCTGCCATACTGAGAATCTTGTATTTCTTTTTATTATGACTCTGTTGCCTTAATGAAAACCAATGTACAAAGGAAAGGATTGCAAGAATAATATGACCAAATGTGGCTTCACTAAGCCAAAAATAGTCAAAATAGTAGGCAATGCCCACACTGAAAAGCTTTGGCCAAGAAGGTTAAAATAATGGGATGCACTAAGCCCATCACACAACAGTCCGAGAGAGCCAATGCCTCCTCCTAAACTGACAAAATAAAAGGAAAATGTGCAAAATCATACAGACAACGATAAGGAAAGTAAGACTATCTGATTTCCTGTGCCTGTTGCAAAAAAGGAGGGAGTAACGGCTTAAAAACCAAAGTGTCAACATTACAGACAGGACTGAACTCCAGCCCTCCCTCCCCGAGAGCTATATTTAGGCAGCCACCTGTGCAGCTGTCGCCAATTTACCTATCAGACATACCTGAAACAGTAGAGAGAGAGAGAGAGAGAGAGGGGAAAAGAGAGAGAGGGGGAGAAGAGCAGGGGGTGAGTGAAAGCGAGTGAATGAAGGAAGTGTGACACCGCTCCGCATAATTATGCTTCAGGCTTTCGTGTTTGAAACTGTGCCTCTGAAGTTAATTTATTGTGTGTGATTTATTGCACGCATCGACGAGACAGAGTGTGTTTTCGTGTGGATGAAGTCTAGAGCTTCCCTCAGAAGTTAGGTTTGCAGCAAGCTTTTTTTTTATGAGTCTGCACTATTCACAACACAATGTGTCGTACTGCGTGATCACTTAATTCATGTCAATATTGGCATTCAAGTACAGTAGTGTGCTGTGATGATTATACACTTAACAAAATGAAGTAAAATCGGAAACCAAGAACTATTCTAGTATTTATTTCATGTAATATTGGATCATATAAATGAAAATAAGTAAACATAAAAATATGTAGTAAAAACAAAAATAATGTATTTTTGAGCGAAAAAGGTCAATATCTCGTGTGGCTACCCTTTGCTTTGATTACAGCATTTCATCTTTCAGGCATAATTTTCACATTTTTAAAATTTTTTTATTTCCTCACTCGCTAAACCGTTCCATATGATTTTAAGTTTATTCCAAAGAGATTCTTTCAATATTACAACAAATTTGCTCAATCGAATTAAGGTGTGGACTTTGAGCAGGTGAAGTCATAACTTTTATGTCATCAGATGTTTCTTTCCGAGATACTTCTTGCACAACTTAGAAGTGTGTTTAGGGTCATTATCTTGTTGAAAATAAAATCCCTTACCGATCAGTCCCTTTCCAGATGGCAATGCGTGCCTAACAAGGATGGTGTGATACTTCTTTTGATTCATGCTCCCATCAATTTTTATGAGATCACTGGCTCCTTTCGAGCAGACTGAACCCCAAACCACAATATTACCACCTCTATGTTTTACTGAAGGGGTTACACAGTCATTTTTGGCTCCTTACTTCATACCATCGTGCTTAACACTTTGACACTGCTCAAAGTTCATGTCACCTTATTTACTGGAATAACTGAACATTAGAGGTAATTTTGCAGAAAAATGTTGCTTTAAACCAGGATAAACTAATTTTTTAGCATCAATAATCATGGAATGAGCCTTCAATCATGCATTCAGGCTATGCTAGAGTCAAAAAAAATAAAATTTACGACATCTTTCAATTTTTATAAAAAATTTATGTTTTCAGTGTTTTTGTTTATTACCCTTATTTTTACCTCAATATACTGGTGGGAATTTTTTTTTTGTTCTCATTGCCAACAATAGTATTTTTCTGTACATTTCCACCAAAAATTACTAAGAAGTAATATCAGGACCCCTTTCAGGCAAAAGTGGTGGTGTATAATCATCACTGCACACTACTGTATTTTTTTTGTATAATACAGCGCTCATTTGCATTTCTATTTTTTCTGTTTGTGGTAGCTCTGACAGGTGTTAGATTTTAAAATGAAACCAATTTTTTTTTTTTTCCCCATTAATTTTTATTTTTCTTTTCAATGGTTTTAATGGAGTCCTTTTTGGTAAAATCTGTTCCAAACCTGGCACAAAATTAAATAAAAAATCTGACGATAAAGCAATTATAGAGGTGTTTTTGCAGAGAATTATTTTTATAGCAGTGTCCAGATGGCACTATGGTTTCAAATATGCAAAAACATCCCTTTTCTGTTCATGGATCTTGTGTTTGCTTAACCTCTACCCCAATATTAGAGGACTCAATCACAAATGATACTAAGGGATAATAGCACCGAGAGGGCATTCCAGCAGGGTAATGTATTGCACTGATATTTGGCTAATTGTGCTCAGTAATGGATACGCACTGCAATTCAGAGAAGCTAAGCCCTCTTCCAGGTGGACAATAGCATCTGTTGGGTTTTACTCTGTCCAGGATCGTAACAGCCGAAATCCACTCATCACAGGGCTTTCTTGAACCAGTTTAGTGTTCTTGCTCGTCTTTGAGGCTGACAGTATTTCAGGAAACAGAGGAATTGGCTGAACTGAGACCTCCCCTTTGGAGTTGATTTCCCGACCTATGGCTGTGTAGTTAATTACACCTTTCATGTTAAGCAGCCTTTTTCACTTTTCTTTCTTTTTTTTTTTTTGCCTAATTGATAAAAGTAGCTCAAGTGACCAAAGTGGATTTTTGAATAAGCCAGGAGCATCAGATCATTGGTAGCATTTGGTGATCTCACAAACTACTTTGTAAGTGAAAGCAAAGTCAAAGTTCAGGAACATAACAATGCTGCAAAATTGTGTTTTTCTTTGTTCATACCCATTCAATGATGCTTTTAAACCACAAACTGGTGAAAAAAGGTTTTTATGTTGTATTATTCCAGTGTTCCCGCATATCTAACATCAGAAGGCAAGGCTTTATTTTACATTGGACTGCAGCGGGAGGTGAATGACTGGGTTGTTAAATTAGTATTGCGTCCCTTTAACAGGAGCCATGTGTTTATTCCATCCAGTGAAGATTTTCGTCTGCCCAGCGGAACACAAATGTGTCCTGTATTAATTTCAGTCCCTGTTCATTTGAAGTCAATATCTCATTAGCCATTTACAGGACGAGGCAGGCAGTTAGTGCTGTCATTGGAAAATCTTTCTTCTGATCATATGGCGACACTTCACTACTGAGGAGATGTGTCTTTTCTGCCATTTTTGACACCTATTGCGCATTCATCACGCATGGCTGATTGGTGCTTACAAATACAGTATGCATACAAATAATAATCCAACAGTAGTAAAAATGATGTTTATCATTTCAAGTGCTAGTTTGAGTATGAATTGGTGATGTAAAACGCCATATTTCTATTTACAGTTCTTGAAAGAAACATTTTAGTGAGAGCTGGTAAAGGTTTTTTCAAATTTCAGGATAGCTGTAATGGAGGCCCATTCATAGAAAGTCAAACCAAACGAATTTCACTTGAAAGGAGCTTTTGAAAGAGACCTGCCTTAACTGACACACTTTGCAGTGTAACAGAAGGGTAACAGAAGGCCTGAAGGAAAATAGGAAAAAATAACGGCCCCGAGGGGAGGAAAATCCACGAATGCTGCTGAGATAGAACTCTCTGATGGGTAAAAATCTCAGGGGGTCCCCAGCTATCGAGAGGGAGCCCCATTTCCTGATTAGTGGTTGCTTATATACATATATATATATATATATATATATATATATATATATATATATATATATATATACACACATGTCAGTGGCGGCTCGTGAACTGGCAACAGGGGAGGCTCAAACAATCCCTTAAAATTAATGATTGGTCTCGACCTGTTTTCAATCATTAATTTAAATTACCATTACAGAAACTCCGAAAACTCTCAACGTTATCAGGTGTGGCCATTTCATATAATAACGCATACCTGTCAACTCTCACGCATTCGGCGTGAGTTCTAGTGACATATTTACGTTCCTCTGCTGTAGTTAGCAATTATTCAATCAATGCATATGTAAGAGATTCTCGTGCGGAATTGACGTCCTTGTGCATGGAAGGGTTAGAAGCAATGGAATTGCATTAAGACATTTCAAATGATCTTATTTCATTTGAATAATCATGAAACACGTGACGGTGCAAAGTGTCCACCTGTTGCAAAGTGTCCGCCAGAAAATTTTGTTGCAAATTGTCCGCCCATTTTGTCAAATTTTGTTGCAAAGTGTCCGCTCAAAATTCATCGTTGCAAAGTATCCGCCCGTTTCAATAAAATTCGTTGCAAAATGTCTGCCCGTTGCAAAGTGTCCGCCCATTTCAGCAAAATTCGTTGCAGAGTGTCCGCCCAGAATTCATCGTTGCATGGTGTCCGCCCCTTCCTGCTAAATTCATTGCAAAGTCTCCGCCAACTGTACAAAAGCAATTGATTTGAAAAATCACCAAAAAGCGTGGCAGCCACGTTGGATTTTAAAAAAAAAAGCAATAATTGATTTCAAGAACCAATCATTATTTACTATGCAACACATTTCAAAATAATGACATTTTTCTGTTTTTTTTTAATTATTATTAATTTAATTATTTATTCTTTTTTTTTGTTCTACATTAGAAGGATGATTAACCCTCAGGAGTCCACGATCACGCCCCCGTGGTCAAATCACAAGACGTGTTAGTGTGGTCATAGGATGAAAATGAAGCCATGTTGACCATTGCCGTCAGCTTCAGTCGCAAGTGCTGACCTGTAGTTTCATGCTAGTTTTTGTTTCATGTTGATAGACCAAGTATAAAGAGAGATCATATAAACTTGTTATAAAACTTTCTGTACGCATTTTTAGACGTGCGTAAAATTATGTAACTTGGGATGAAGCCGGCGTTGCATGTATTTGATGATCTTCATTGCATTTAGTTAAATATCTTTGACAGTAAAATAAATAAATAAATAAAAACATTATTTTTCAGATCCGATTTTATGTTTTTTGTGTGTTTTGGGGTCCAACATCTACAACTATAGTGTGTGAAAGTGACAGACTAATTGCCAGGACAAATTGGTGAAAAAAAATACACCAAAGATTGGCATGGTTCATATTTTTTATTGTGGTATAGGAAGGAAAAATCACAAATACACAAAACGGCCAAAATAGCCAATGAGTCTTAAGGGTTACATAAATGCAAGTCAGTGTTAAAATTTAGGCCTACTGTATGTTCAACCACGGAAAATACAGTGGAACATCACTAATTATCTGACTGCGCACACATGACCTGTCTAACGATGTGAATAGTGAGGTTAATGCACTATGTTGATTGCTCGATTTAGACGGAGCAAGGTGCCATGAACAGTAAGGAGATCTGGGGATTAAGCTGATTAATAACATAATTTAGCGTGGAGTCAAAAACGTCTTCAATAAAGTTTGCGCAACGTCATTGCGTCACTAACAGTTTGTGCGTTTGCATCATGTCTTCTTACTATATTATTGAGTTTAATGGAAAAAAAAATAGGTAATTCTTTTGTTCGAAACCTGGTTGATTCATGCGAACACGGGCAAGTGTTTTTTGAGGTTTTGGTGTTGTTTGGACTCGAGGTAAGCATGTAAAGAATAAGTTTTGTCACTCATTCTCATCACAAAGTTTTACTCTATCGTCTGTTTTATTGACTATGGAAGCGTAATATTTCTATACCTCACGAAAGATTAATGTGAAATAATGTATATGGACCTAAAAAAAGATAACGCAACCTTTTAAAAATGTAGTAGGTTAGAGCAGTGCTTCTCAAACCATTCCCTGGAGGCCCACCTGTCCTGCCTGTTATAGATCTTTCCCTGCTCCAGAACAGGTGAGTCAAATGATCAGGACATTATCAACTGGCTTTATAGGGTTAATATCGAGCTGATCATTTGAATCACCTGTGCTGAAGCAGGGAGAGATCTAAAACATGAAGCAGGACAGGTGGTCCTCCAGGAGAGGTTTGGGAAGCACTGGGCTAGAGAAAATTAACATTCAGGATAAAGTAGATAAAATTACAGGAGTTGAAAATTACTTCAACTGTGGTTTGAATACAGAAATGCATAAATCTAGGGCCCATTTTATAACCAAGTCTGCATGCTCATTAGGGTGTCGAACGCATTAATTAAAGAAGAACGCCTTAAACAGTTGCATAACTAATAATGCCGGCATTTAGTAACAAACTTACGAGTAATTGAAGCGTTAAGTGCCCTTCTTTAACAGGGGACAAAAAAGGTGCACGTTAAATGGTGGGTAAATGATTCATCCTTACTCAACAATAGTTCGAGAGTGATATCATTAATTAACACAATATTTACATTGATTACATGAACAAATATGTCGGCAAAGACAATGCCTTACAGGCATAATGCAAATCAAAATCCAGATATTCTGAACAATGAAGAGAAACTGGAAGGGTGTCGTTCCCACGACCTGGCTGTCTTCTACTTAGAAGTTTGCAGGATCGCTTCATACAATAACGAAAAAAAAAAAAAACCTGATTCAATACAAATACAAATACAAATACAAATAATAATATCTCAGTGGCATTTTATATCTTTTGAATTTTGTTTATATTCTCCTGTATTCATTTATTGTAAATATGTACGTCTATGTAACAATATTGTATATATTCATTTTTGTGTAAAGTATGGCCAAATAAATGCACAAAAATTGACAAAATTTCGAGTTAGTTTCTTCTTTAGTGTCATCAATGCTGCTGAAAATGAGTAATAAAATATCTGTACAAAGGGCCTGTCATTTACAAATGATTTACGAATGATAGAAGTTACACTAATCTGGTTAGTGGTGAAAGATAGATTACGACTGATATAACATGATTGAAATTCATTTTAAGTTGGACTGAAAGACATGAATTATAACCCAACTCAAAAAGTAAACAATTACACCCGCCCTAACTGTCAATTAAAGGAGGACTATCATAGCTGGGAAAAGTAAGCAATATTATTTCAATATATCATGAAAAAAGCTCCTACGACTTTTTTTTCTTTATTTCGCGATTTCTTTAATTTTTATGAGCGATTTTACAAAACTAGTGGACCGCGCCATTTCACCACAGCAGACGAAAATTCACCCTCGATCTGCTTGGGGCGCCCCTAATCGTGACGTCAATGCGTCTGTCAGCACCATGAATTTCAATTGTCCTGCGGTCCTGCATTGTGATTGTTGAATGACCGAGATATTCCCGCTTCCTCTATGGGGCAGAAAGACGAGCTTGATTATTACCTTTTTCTATCCGACACAACTTTAATTTAAAGGTGAACTAACATCAGAGGCCATTTGAAATGCTTCCGGAAAGAAAAGTGCGATTTGAAGTCTGCTAATTACCAGCGAGGCTGGACAGCTGCCGTCACCTTGGCATAATTAGCTCACCTTAAATCAATTCCCGTGTACTTTGCCTAACTTGTAATCAAGCCATTTATTCAGCCAACTGACCAATCAAAACCAAAATCAAGCCAATAATGATTTAGAAGAGATAATGAGAAGCAGACAAACCAAACCAGGCTACCGTTTTAGATTGAAATAATGTCAGTAATCTGAATAAACAGCAGACCTCTCAATTCCACCTCTCGTCGGAAAACTTTAACGTATTATGACAGAAATGGGCAGACACAATGCAACGGTGAATTCTGGGTGGACACTCTGCAACAAATTATGCTGAAGTGGGCAGACACTTTGCAATGGGAGGACATTTTACAACGAATTTTGTTGAAATAGCCAGATACTTTGCAACGACAAAAATTTGGCGGACATTTTGCAACAAATTTAGCTGAATTGGGTGAACACTTTGCAACGTTGAATTTTGGGCAGACACTTTGCGACAAAATTTGATGAAATGGGCGGACAATTTCCAGTGAAATTTTCTGGCGGACGCTTTGCAACGTCACAACACATGCACTGCTTCCAACCCCTGAGTAAAGAAAAGCATGAGAAGTTCGGAGTCATGGTCAGTATGTGTTATAAATGAAAACTGGCCACATCTGATAATGTTGAGAGTTTTCGGAGTTTCTGTAATGGTAATTTAAATTAATGATTGAAAACAGATCATGACCAATCATTAATTTTAAGGGATTGTTTGAGCCTCCCCTGTTGCCAGTTCACGAGCCGCCACTGATTATATATATATATATATATATATATATATATAGAAAGTATAAGCACAGGCACTGACATGATGTTCACTCCTCTTCATCTTATAGCCATCCTGGATGATAGTCCCATTGAATATGACTTTGCTCCGCACTGCTTGGAGACTCAAAACCTGTCCTGTTTTGCACAGGCTACTCTCCAGGCATTCTCTGCCTGCCCTAAAGGCAAATATATTTCGGTGCACAACAATGTGCTCGCCCCTAAAGCGCACGGCACGTCCTCCGCAGAACTCGCTGTGCGACAAAATCACACTATAATCTCAAATGACTCACACCGCAGCACACCCATTCATTTACCGTACCAGGCGATGGTTTCTGACACCAGCCGTCTGAAAAGAGGAGAGTCACAGGGAGCCTTTAAACCCAGGAAACACAAGGCTTCGCTGAAAAAAATGTGAAAAATCCAGAGACAAAAAGAATTCCTAATCTTCCGGCAGTGGAGTGATTCTGCCCTCTCTGTCTGACAGATAAAAGTGGTGAATCTGTTGTGTGTGTGTGTTCCTACATTTTTGGGGGCCAAATATCCCCACAAGTGATAAAAACAAGAGTTAAAGTAAGAGTTAAAGCTCAAGATCAGGGTAAAATTTTTGAGATAATTTTGACTCATCTCTAGGTTTTTCCATGGGGTTAGAAATTTAAATTTTCAACGACATTGCAACTTAGAAGCAAATATTCTCTACCTGAGAGAGAAGAATGAGTAAGTATGGTCTTACTATAAGGTTACTTTATTTTTAAGGCAGACACTTTTTGTATTAAGCATGAGTGTGTGTTTTGCGTGTGTGTACGTATGTGTGTGTGTGTGTGCACGCATAAGTGTGTGAGAATGTGAGTGTGTCTATGTGTATGTACAGCACTGTGCAAAAGTCTTTCGCACCCCACATTTCTTAAAATTTAAATCTGGCTTTAGAGGTTTTATAGAGACGTACAGTATTATCGAACGCACACTGAGTACAGTCTGTAAGTACTGAACTTGAACAGTTAAACTGCATAACAAGGGCTGCAATCCCTGCATGGCTACATGATATGAATGGTAATACCTTAAATCAAAACTGCAAGTCTCTTCTTTAACCTCACGTGCATTGGATTCAAAAGCCAATGTGATTGACTTCACAGACAACAATCGCAGTCCAAACACTATCAAACTATAAGGTGCATGCAGTACATTTAAAACGTGTGGATTGCACCTAATGGCCTATGAATCCAATGAATGGAATTACCATTCATTAAGTCAAGTCAAGTCAAGCACATTTTCAAGTCAAGTCAAGTCAAGTCAAGTACCATTAAGTCAAGTTTGTTGACATGTCTCAATCACTACATGGTTAATACAGCGCATTCTATAAGTATTTTAACAAAGACCTATTGTTAAATCGCTTTAATTCCTAAATATTTCCCTGTATCTGGAGTGAAGCTTGTTGGTACTATTGCCCTTTGTGAGATTGTCACTTATCATCAGAATTCTTTCGGACCACAAAGGATAAAACCTTTAACTATCGGATCATTAGCTCATTGCACACAGATACACACACATGTATGCGCGCACACACGCACACGCACACACACACACGCACACACGTTTGCACAGAAAAATGAAAGAAGTGCAGATGTATGGAGCATGGATATATAAAAGATGGCAGGAAATAAATTACACATTCAAGTTTGTCCTTTTAGTATCTTAGGTTCAGTTGAAAGCCATCATCAGTAGTTGAAAAATTCAATCCCATTAAAAATTCCATTAGGCATCAATTATTTAAAATTTTTACACACCATTTATATTTACTTATTCTTTAAAATAAGCATGTGAGTGCCAGCCAATTGTGGATATGAAGTCAACACAACTTCATTGAAATTGCAGATTTTTAAAAGCAGTTTCATGAGAGATTGACATTCGGTGCACAGGTGACCCCCGCCTGGAATTGAATGAAACTTGGCACACAGGTAGATATGGGTGTCTCACGAAAAAAAAAGCTACATTTTTAGGTTCGTATCTAACTTTGCCTGCCGATAGTGTCACTTGGAAGCCATTAAAATGGCTCAGTTTTGTCGTCCAAAAGCTGTTGACACCACATTTTACATCAACTATCATGATTTAAGGGTACACAGTACCAAAAATGTTATACCTTTATCATGACCTGTGACACTTCAAGTCTGATTAGACATCAGCACTATTTTGTGGCCAAGCTGGGTAACTACGTTATTGAGCCGGAATTATTTGAGAAATAACAATAAAAATTAAAAATGGGAATGGGAATAAAATAATATCCCAGACATGTACCAATCTAGAATGCTTTATTATGTGTTAACTCACAACAAGACTATCATTTTCAGTGAATAGTACCTTGGTATCTTGCTGCTTTAGTGCAATGGATGGCCGGAAAGACGGTCGAAATTGATTTTTGGTGCATGTTTGCGGCATATTTTCTCAATAACCCAGATATGTACTTTGGTGGTAAATGCTGTTTGTTGTGCCTTTGGAACTCTATTTTCAGGTACATCAAGCATTTCTTTGGTAGCATCTACCCTTTTCAAGCTAGACGGAGCCAAATTTGGAGGAAAACTCAAAATAAACCATTTCATAGTAGATTGTGCCTATGTTTAGGTGGCATTATTTTGTTTACCCAGCAAGATAGAGATTCTCTGGATACATAGTCCCTCTGGGGATCATTACAGCATTAGTGAAATCTCAATGGTAGTATTTTCAGTGCAGATCATATTCAGCATCAAAAGTCAGAAAATTTCACCCCCAGGGGGCGCTGTAGGCTCAATGCAAATACTGGCTATCCCCAGCCATATACCAAAGAAATTTTGAATTGTGATACACATAGCTGGTTTTCTCTGAAAATGAAGTGTTTCATTTGGTGCTATGCAGGGTGCATTGCTATCTGACTAAAGGTGGCGCTCTAAAGAGCTAATGTTCTACCGACCTACCGAGCACAATCTTCTCAATTCCAAATCAGCTGACTAACTTCATGGCTAGAAGAAAAACATGGCAGGACTTTTTCGCCTTTATTTTTTGGACATTTATTTCATGTCATCCCTCTCTCTCTCTCTCTCTCTCTCTCTCCACATACAGAGGTATGGCTCTCTCAGTAAACCCCTGGGTGTGGGCTATGAGTGATAATTCATAATGAAAGGCCCATCCCCTGCCCAGATCTTCATCCCACAAACATATCCTGAATCACCCAGGTGGGTTCACTTGCTTGCACTCTCCATACTGGAAAAGCCTGCGTCACGCCCACAACTACAGCAAATTTGCCACTTAAATACAAACCATGAAATTCTCTTTGAGGCACGGGGGATGCATGACAAACTCTAAAAATCCGAAGAGACACACAGATATGTGGCCATGCATAGATTTGCCTTGGCTGTTTAAGGAGGAAAACTGTATTTAAATAGAACTGGATGCAATATGTATGCCTAGGAGGGAAAAGGACTGAATAAAAGCCACCTGAGAGCATTTCTGACACTTGACAGCACCTTGAGAAAGCATTAGCATCTCCAAGCAAATTCCCCACAATGCAGTGGGGGCCACTTACTCTGTCGCTCTGATTCATATCTTTGCCCGCCTCAAACATTGAATTATTCACATGATCATTATCCAGTCATGTAAAAGTATGTTGATGACTGTGTTTTGCGCAGCTCTGCAACTCTAGAGAGAAGTATCGGTTTGAAGAGGTAGGCTGGCCTCAACTGACAATTTCATATCCTTTCATCCTTACCTGATATTTATTTATTGACATTCATGACCACACTGACAAATTCTGAAATAAGGAAATATGAAAAATATATGGAAGTGATTTACTGGCACTCAGCAAGCAAAATCAATATCAACCTCAGCCACACGACACTGAACAGAAATATGGTTTAGCTACAATATATGGATATGGTTAGTCAACTGTATTGTATGTCTTCATACCAAATATCATTCATCCTTCTGCTTGGGAAATTATTATATGTGCACTCTGCATGTGAATTTGCAGAGATATTTTAAATCTTTGGTACATGAGGACCTAGGAACCTGTATCATGCAGGGCAACTGCGAATATCCTCAATTCCAAAAAATTGGGACAATGTGTAAAATGCAAATAAAAACAGCAAGAGTAATTTGTTAATCCCTTTCAACTTATACTGAATTTAAAACAAAATAAGCAATGTTTCAACTTGTTCACTTGTATTGTTTCTTGAAAATAATATTAAATTTGAAAGTGATACCTGAAAAACTTTCTAATATAGTTGGGACAGTTGCATGTTCACTACTTAGTAACTTCACCTCTCCTTCTACAAATACTCAGCAGTCTTTTTGGAACTGAGGACAATGATCGTTTGAGTTTTGAAAGTGGAATTTGTTCTCATTCTTGCCTGATGTAAGATTTCTGTTGGTAAACAGTCCTGGGTCCTTGTTGTAGTATTTTGTGCTTTGTGATCCGTGACGTTTTTATTGAGAGACAGGTCTGGGCTGTGGGCATTAGTCACACTCTGCCACGACAAAACCACACTGTTGTAACCAGTTGGGGGTAATATATACCTGAGTGACTTATTACTGTTATATTATTACTTCAGGATACCTAAGTAATATAACGTGCTAATATTAACATTTTGGTCATATTTATCATATTATTTGGGTAATATTTATTGTATCAAAATGACTATATTAACCCCTTTGCACAGAATACAATTAATGAATTCTGGACCACTCCCAAAGTAGAGGAGAGTATTGGGTGGGATTGCGGATAGGAGATTGGGCGGATAGGAGCAGGGCAGTTGCTAGGAATTCTGGGCCCCCTGAAAGAATATCTGTGTGGGCCCTCACCCCTAACCTTTCATTGCCATTTTTTTACGACTATGTATCATTTTGTTATTCTTCATTTTTCTGTTTTTCAGTGTTCTTGACAGTGCCAAATGCAATAGACCCAGAGTATTATTATGTAAATTATGAATTATTAGTTGTCTTATTCACATAAGAGGCTACCTGAAACGACATTATGACACCTAGTCTGATCATAAATAAATGTTCAATTAACCACTTAGCAAATGGGTACCAAGTATTCTATTGTAAAACATTGAGCACTGATGTGCAATTGACAATAACTCAAAGTATACTGGCTAAAGATACAACACAAGGTGGAGCTGTTATAATGAAATCACCATGGTAGCTATGTAACTTAACTATTTGAATTTCTTGCAATTAATATTGACAACACAATGAAATACTTTCTTGTAAAACAAACATCAAAAACTATAATTTTAAGTCTTCCCTTATCTCAACTTTAGCTTAAGTTATTTTGTTTGTTCACAGCTTAAGGTCTTTGAAGTCCAACTGTCTGCCAATTGAAAGTCTGGCAAGGCTGTTAAGCCTCTCTTGGGTAGTTGTAGCTGTAGGCTACAGCTATGATCTGCTTCAGTATTCCCTTCACTATCTGAAGTGGCCTTGCTTTGGGGAGATGGGCTTGGCTCTGTCAACAGGATGGATAGTGACTTAAGTAGACTTATAAATAAATCCAGCCTATTTTACCATTTCATTATATAATTGAAATAGCTGAGAGATTGACTAATATGTAAGTAATTGCCAATGGTGCAGCAGTTCACTAATAAATCTAAACAGCTGACCAGTTTCTGCCGCACTCACCTCACTCACTCACCTTTGAAAGCATCTTCAGACTGCTGGTGAGGAGGGTCTACTGCTGGGTCAGACTCAGATGAAGTGGTCTCAGCTGATTCTGGAGTGGCAGAGCATAAGGGTTTAATTGTTCCATTTCATATTGCTTTTGTAAACATTTAAAGTTATATTTTATGGAACAACTGATGAAGAACTAACCTACCTAGTCTTGGAATAAACAAAATCTAGATGGGCTTCTCTCTCAGTACCATAGCTCTAAGCACACAGCTTCACTTTGATATTGTACGAGGAGGACAAGCTCCGTAAAAATATCCCCCCTGCGTTAACAAGACTTACAGTTGCAATCAAAATTTTTCAACCTCCATTGCAAATTAGGTTTACTGGCAAAATTTACAAACTTTCAGCTGTTTGCAATGAACAAATCAAACGAGAACAATTTAAATGGCTCAACACAACAAATATTACAAGTGGCTTCTCCAAATTCAACAAAAGATGCAACTTTTAATGACTACTGCAGACTCAAAATTATTCAACCCCTTCATGACAAGCATCTTTAATACTTAGAAGAGAACCCTTTCACCGCTATGACTTGCTGGAAATGTGATGCATAGGCAGATGCCAGCTTTTGGCAGCATTCCCAAGGGATCTTAGCCCAGTACTCATGGACAATGGCCTCCAGTTCACTAATATTTTAGGGTTTGCATGTTGCAACTGTCTTCTTCAAATCCTACCAGAGATTTTTTATGGGGTTCAAGTGAAGCGACAGTGATGGGCACTCTAGAATCTTCCCAGATTTTTTCTGAAACCAAGCCTTGGTGGATTTTCAGGTATGCTTAGGATCATTGTCCTTTTGGAAGGTCCAATGATGCCCAAGTGTCAGCTTTCCTACAGACAGCATGACATTGTCTCCTTGGATATCCTGGTACTTGACTGAATCCATCTTGCCCTCCACACTTTGCAGATTTCCAGTGCTAGAGGAAGCAAGGCAGCCGCAGAGCATCAAAAAGCCCCCACAATTCTTCAATGTAGGCAGGGTGTACTTTCAGCATATGCCTCTTCACACCTCCTGCAGACATACCACTGATTCATAAGCCCGAAATATTCCAGTTTTGTTTCATCACTGCACAGAACAATATCCCCAAACTTCTGTGGCTTATTCATAAGGTTATGAGCATATTGGAGCTTGTGCTTTTGGATCAGTTTTGGCGTATGTCTTGGAGACCTTCAACATTTAGTATGCGCCCTACTATGCAAAATGAAACCTCAGTGCCTCCTGACTCCAAGTCTTGCTGGGGGTCTCCTGCAGTCACTCGAGGGTTTTTTAACCACCCGTCTCCTCAAGAATCTGGTGACAGCCATTGATAGCTTCCTCTTTCTGTCACATCCTGGTACTGTAGCCACTCTTCCTTTAACTCTGAACTTGCGAACTATGCTTCCAACTGTATCTCTATGAAAATTCAGTGCCTGTGCTACCTTTTTGTATCCTTTTCCTTGTTTGTGTCAGGCAATTAGCTTTTTGGACTATACTTTTGACAGCCATATTTCTAATATGCAATCAAATGTCACTGTCAACAAACCCCTAGCGAGTGCAAGTATTTGATGTGTTCTATCTCAAGCACACCTGATACAACTAATTAAGCTTTTGATTAGCTGCATTAGCTGTACTTGAGACAACACCTGATTTGCAAATATGCTCTTATGAGGGATTCTATTCGGGGGGGTTGAATAATTTTTAAACTGCAGCAGTCATTAAAAATGGCATTTTGTGTTAAATTTGGAGAAACCACTTGTAATATTAGTTGTGTTGAGCTATTCAAAATGTACTTGTTTAATCCGTTTATCACAAACAGTTGAAAGTTTGTCAATTTTGCTATTAAACCCAATTTGTAATGGGGGTTTAATAATTTTGATTGCAACTGTATGTCAACAGAATAAAGTAGCAGTTTAGTTTCAGTAAACACTCCTGTAAGAAGGTAAAAGTGATGTCAGCCTTGTCAAGCCATTATTTAAGTTACACCTACAGTTACCACACTGACTGGGTGTAGCTCGCTAGCCTATACTGTCACTTACAGCTAGAGAGAGCTAAGTATGCAGAAACCACTCATAAGAATGGAACAACGTGTCCTGCTGCCACCGGGTTTTTTCATGGACTATTTTAAAGACTGGCGAATGATAACCTTACCAATCTTTTCTATGGACGATATAGTTATTAACGGAGTAATGTCATTCTTGTCAGGCGATTATTTACTCAGCTGATCGCATGTAACAGCAACGTAACATTAGCAGCTGAATAGCCAGCCTGAATAGCTAACATAGCAAGCTAGTTTAATACCCTCACCTTTCTTTGAAAAGAATTTTGTAATTTTCTGGGCCACTGTTCTGCTGGCCTCTCTCCCTCTCTCTCTCTATCCTTTTCTGGTTTCCAGATTTGTGTGTGTGTGTGTGTGAGTGCGTGGTTTTTTTTTGGAAATCATATTCGCAAGGGCTGCACCTACGATTGACTGCTGGAGTTCGCGAACCTCGCGAGCAAAAACGCACAGACATTTTTCCAAGAGGAACACAAACCATGGACTGAACCATTTTTTAAGAAGGGGGTTGTTGTAATTTATTTCATCAATATTGTATGTCTTTGTGGCTTTGTTTTTAACTCTGATACATTAGTATGAATAGTAGTTAGGTCTATACATAATAATTTAGTCATGGCGGCTACTGTGGGTTTTGTGGGCCCCAATGGGCTGTGGGCCCTTAGAATTGTTATCACTTTTCCTCCCTATTTGACGGCGCTGGATAGGAGATCGGGGCAGGTGTGGTGTTGGACTTAGTCTGTGATTGCACGGACGTTGGGCACCCCCCGGGTGGCGAGACTCAGCGTGGGGCTCACATCTCTTGTCGGAGTCCGTGTGGCTCCCAAGCCCCCCGGGGTCCCAGGTGTTGGCTTTTTCTTGCTTCCTTCTTGGAGAGGGGAAGGGTGGGAGGGACGTAGAAACGAGACGAGTGGGGATTTTGGGAATGTAGGAGGTGTATATAGGCGTAAGGACGAATAGGAAGGCGCATTGGGAGTGGCCCTGTTCATTAAAATACGTTATTGGCAACTCCCTTCAATTAATTCTGGACCACTCCCAAAGTAGAGGAGAGTATTGGGTGGGATTGCAGATAGGAGATCGGGTGGATAGGGGATCAGGGCGGGTGTGGTGTTGGACTTGGTCTGTGATTGTACGGACGTTGGGTGCCCCCTGGGTGGCGAGACTCAGGGTGGGGCTCGCATCTCTTGTCGGAGTCCGTGTGGCTCCCAAGCCTCAAAAAGTGTTAATGTATCAACGAGAGATGGGCTCTACGTACTTCGTCAACATTATTGCGAATATAGCTTGCATTCGAGTTCGATGTCCAGCGGTCGAGGATTTTAATCAGGTGGTCCGGCACTCCTCGCTTGGATGCTGTGGTGGCGGCGCCAATGCGGAAAGAGTGCCCAGAGGAGTATTTGGGTGGAATGTTGGATCTAATTAAAACTTGACAAAATTGGTAGAGGAACCAGTGGTGAGTGGCTTCGGCCCCAGTGTTGATCGTGAATAACGAGTCTAAGGGAGAAGCGCGGCTATAGTATCTCGAGGTGGCGTAGTTTGATATTGGCTCGAACGGAATGAGGGCAGAGTCTAGGCAAAATAGGAATATGGGCTGAGAAATATGGGTAAACAAACTAATCTGTTTACTACTCTTTATCTTGAACATGAGGCAGTCGGTGGAGTAGAATGAGATGTCGTTTAGGCTGGCGTGATGAGAAGGATAATAATTAGCTGAGAGCGGATCGAACTCAGCATATCTCAAAAACTCGAAGAAGGCCAAACGAAACACTGCTTCTAGGGTGGAATCCGTGGTACCCTGAACGCTGCATCTGGATGCAGTGAGGGAGGGGGTCTGCCGTTAGGGGTAAACGTTTAGTCGGAGCGGGAGGTTCTTGTTTACATAAACCTTTCAGCAGTGTTTACATGTGAGAGTGGGAAATAGACGAGCATGGATAACCAGTTGCTAATTTGACGAAGAAGTTGATACCGCTTAGGAATACTTGTATTGGGGCCGGTCGAACGTGGTGTATGGAGTCGTAAGGGAAACGACTTCGAGTGCCAGGAATGGCAGTCGGAGGGCTGAATGAAATTTCCTGAATTGCTTCCGTCCAGCGAGGTACGGGGAAAGTAAGCATAGAGCGAACCTGTTGAGAATGGTATCTCGAGATAAAGCGGCGAATGGCTCGGGTTGTGGTGTCGGGTTGACGGTCGCGGAAAACGGAGGAACCGGAGTGGGGTGAATGTCCAAGTGCTGTGCTAAGCATCTGATTCTCTGCCAGGAGAAATGAGGAGGGGTGTCAGCAATGGCATTTTACGGTCGAGAATACGTGCGGCTTTGAGCATGGACTGGTGTTTGGCGGAAATTAGGGTTAGTTTCCTGAGGAACGCCATGAACGAGAAGGAGCGGAAACAGCCCTTGTTTACAGTGTCTACTGTGGTCGGTTGTCATAATGTACGGTCATACATTTGGTGGCCCGTTCGTGACCCCGAATGAGGGAGGAAGCAATGATGGGATATGGTGAAGCGAACAGCGAAGTAATAACGCTGCTTCCCGGAAACGCCAAAGGAACCCCCAAAAAAAACGTGGGTCGAGTGGGACGGCCCTAAGCGTTTGCGATATCGGCTTTAGCCAACCAGACGCCGCGACCGGCGAGGCGGATGAGAGTGGTGAGACGGAGGACAGTCAGTAAAGGGTTAACCACTGTTGGGCAAGCGGCCAGTCGTATTGCATGAAGCGACGTGCTTGAGCGTGGAGACGGCAGATGGACGGTGTGCAGGCGGGGCTGAATGATGGATTGCGGGACTGAAAGTCGGCCGAGTGCGTGAACCTTGCCACTGCGGGTGGCCGTGAGGTGGAGACGTGTAGTTTTCATGAATGTACACCGGCGAGGCGAAGTGCACCAACAACCAAAGCGCTAGTGGGCTGCGCCAGTGCGAGTGGCTGTGAGGAGGATACGCGTAGTATCCATTAATGTTTGCCGGCAAGGCAAAGTGCACCATTAAAGTGGGCTGCGCCACTGCCAGTGGCCGTGAGGAGGATACGCGTAGTATCCATTAATGTTTGCCACTACGTTAATGTTTGCCGGCGAGGCAAAGTGCACCAATAACCGAAGCTCTAGCGAAGTGCTGGTGGGCTGCGCCACTGCTAGTGGCTGTAAGATGGACACGCGTGCAGTATCCCTGGATGTTTGCCGACGAGGCAAAGTGCACCAATAACTGAAGCGCTAGCGAAGCGCTAGTGGGCTGCGCCAATGCGAGTGGCGGTGAGGTGGATGCGCGTAGTATCCGTTAATGTTTGCCGGCGAGGCAAAGAGCGTCAATAATGGAAGCGCTAGTGACATAGCCGGATCCAGGGGGCTGCAGGGGTGGGCTGCGCCCCCCAAGATTTTTAGCGCGCCCCCTCCCGCAGTGCTTCCAGACTTAGTGACGTATAATTCAGTGCAATTAAAATGAGCGAATTAAATTAACAGCATCAACAAAATGAAACGCGCCCCCCGTCAACAAAATGAAAACGTCTCCCCCCCAGCAATTCTCACTGCACCACCAGTGTAAGCAAGCTGCATCCGGCCCTGGCTAGCGAGCTGCACCACTGCTAGTGACTATTAAGATGGATACGCGTGCAGTATCCGTGAATGTTTGCGAGTGGCCGTGAGGTGGATACACGTAGTATCCGTGAATGTTTGCCGGCGAGGCAAAGAACATTAGCATTTGTAATGATTTTACAATTTTGGAATAAATGTTGCAATCATTCAATAACACCATAAATATGTGGAATTTAAGAGTTGCTCAGTCTAATCGGTAAAACCAGTGAAAATCTAATTAATTATTTTTTAATTTAATTTATTTATTTATTTATTTTGAAAGCCTTGTTATACATTGCGCAACAAAATTATGGCATTTTCTTCCCCACATCGATGACTACGAAAAATATCAATGAGTCTTTGTCATTTCTGTGCTCGTGTAGTTCATGAAAACAACGCAGATTCGCAAAAATAAGTTTGTGAGGCTCATAGAGCAATAAGCCATAAGAATCCGTTCCACAGTCTGAATGAAGTGGCAGCTAAATGGCGTTGTTAGGTACGATGCACAGCTGAGTGACGGCGAATATAATTGCTGCGAAGTCGGCGAGAGTTTCGGATTTGCAGATTGTCATCCTTGCGGAGTCACATCAATTATATTAACATAGCCAACAGGCAGTCGCTTACCGTACAGCCGAAGCATAAAGCGAGAACGAGAACGAGTGTAAAGTAATCGTCCAGTTCTTGCCTCCGATGAGGCAAGGGCTGATGAATTGCGTCGATTGAGAGGACTGGGGAGTGGCGAACTCGGTTCGCTTACATTTCTGCAATGAGCAGGGGTGGGGTGTTTGAGCTGTGCGAGGTCAATGATGGTTTGGATTTTTATTTACTTATTTTTTTCTCATGACTAAAATATGAATGCGGAAGTTGGATGGTTGAATGAGCTGGGCCAGGTCGATGTGCATACCCGATAAAATCTGTTGTCTAAGTGTGGGGGATAATGGCGAAGGGTTTGGAATGGGCTACGAGGGGTGTATGGGAGGTAAGGTGGTGACTGGTGTGTGCTGAAACTGAGGTGAGGGGAAAACGGCGAGGGGCCGAAGTAGTTGATGGGAGGAGCGCACCTGTAGGAGGAAGCACAGAATTAGTGACTTGGGAAACGGGAAAGGGGAGGTGGGGTGGGGAAAGATAGTGCGGGAGGGAGGAGACGAGTGGATGAGGCAACAGCGGGTGCTTCTTCGGGTGTAGGTGGGTTAACACCGGAACTCCTGGAGCCTTGGAGAATTCGGTTGTGGGCAGCAGGAGCGTAGAAACTGGCTGGTTTGTGGAAGGAGTGAATTCCGCCGAATCTGGAGCGGGGTTGGCGTCGCCAAGCGTGATGACGTTGGTGCTGGGGACGTTGAGCGCGGAACCCGGAAGTGCTGTGTGGTCTGTACACGTCTGGTCTGCACATGGGGAGGATCAGCTACATTGCTGAAAGAGTCGGTGTATAATTTTAGTAGTCTGGCCTTGTTGTCGGAGCGGTGGAGGGGGACTTTCTTCTGCTTGAACGCCCGAAGGAGTCTAGCGACGGTCCGACGTGGAGCCTCGGATGGGCTTGGAGTGTTAGCCGTGGTAAGCATTGCTAATGAGCCTCGGGCTCTCGCTCCTCAGCGCCACGGTTAACAAGAAGCGTAGCTGGAATTCCTGCGGTGCGGAGCCCGAAATAGGGAAACAGCTTCGGTCGTCATCGCGGGTGGGCGTGGTCCGGTGTATGGGCACCCCGGTTTGGGCGAGCGGGTGATCTTTCTTGGTGGACGTACGAAGATGGCGGAGCGCAGGGTGCGCTGAGGAGAAACGGAGTTGCGGGTACGGATTGAGAAGATCCCTCTGGAGCATCAGAGCCTTGGAATTATTCCGGAGGGACTCAGGATTTTGATTTCGAATTATCCTGCTGTGCGCTGGCTGTCTGGTTAGGGGACTTCGGGGCGAGGATTTTTGTGGGAATGTAGGAGGTATATTTAGGCATAAGGACGAAAAGGTAGGCACATTTAGATTGGCCCTGTTCATTAACCTACGTTATCGGGAACTCCCTATAATGCCAGTTTTTTCCTGTTATGCATGAGCCTATTTAGGCTTTATAACTCAGTATTTGTGTCACAGAGACTCTGGAAAATTATTCCAATGAAGAAAACATTTGGAAATTCAATTACAGAATTATCTAGGAATTAAATTTAGGAAGTTATGGACGCCGACGTGTATATCCGCGCAAAGGGGTTCAATAAAATATTACTCAACCTTCAGTAACTTTTTTTTGTTTTCATTTTTTTTTGTTTATTTATGTGATCAGTTTTTGTTCACCACCACATGCACTCTAGTAAAATTAGTACTTCAAAGAACAATAATTTTCAGTCACCAATTCAGAGAAATGCCACATAAATTGGAGTAAAAATAGGCTAAAGCTATAAAAGCCACATCAGAGTTACACATACATGCATGGAGCAGATTGGTTTTGCACGTCCAACACGTATTCAGCCTAATCTTTTATGCATGGAGATTTTTCTAGTTTCTCCTGACTCTCAGAATCTGTAGAAGCTGTAGCCCGGCATGCAAATGTGAACTTACAGTTCAGTCTAGCTTTAGTCCTAGCTTAAATAAACGTGTTGCTCCTAATTCCTCAACTAATGAGCATAGAAAAGCTTGATTTATTGTAACTCACTGGTAACGTACACCCATAACATTTTTTGAGATGTCATATCATGACCTGACTTCTTCAATTTATTTCTAGTTCTTGCTGATGGTGCTATTTAGATGCTGCCTCTCCCATCTTTAAAATTTGAAAGATCAATGTCCATCCGCAGTATGAACTTCAGTAATCACGTCTGTGATGGAGTGAAAATAATATGAAACTGAAGGCTTGGTCAGTACATGAGGATAACAACTGAGATCTGTATATCTAACAGGGTTTGGCAAAATCTTCATCACATTTTTTTATTTTAATGTGCCCAATAATTCCTTCAGCTTTATTGTTCTTCTTCTGTTGAGTAAGAGTAAAGAAATATAGCCTACTCTGTTATTATTATTTGGTGAAAAAAGTATCCTGAGAAGTTTTATGTTCATAGTATTGTCTGTCTGGCATACCTCACATTCACTGACTCAGGTAATATAAATTGATATTAATTGAGAAGAAGTCCTTTAAAGGAAAAAATGGCAGACTGAAGGGTGGGTGTTGCATCATGGCAATAGTTCATTTGTATGTCTTCACTCATTTGACAGCAATAATGGACCTACCTTGACTGCAAAACTAAAATGAGGAAAATGAAACGGTAAAATGAGACATTGTAATAGGTAAAATTGTATTATTCCATATTCGGGGAAAATAATTTCAATACATTTTCAGACTTAATCTCCTCCAGAAGCACATCATGTTATATGAATTCATACATTCATGTTCAGTGCACCACAATTTAACAAATCAACAGAACACATGTATACGTGAAATATGCTCAGGACTGTGAAACGGCCCAGATTCAAAAGTAAAGTAAGTAAGAAACAGTGGCCCACTATTGGAATATGCACCTGCGTTTAAAAATAAAACATAATTCAGTTTTGTTCAGGTTTCGTTGAAACTAAATTGTTTTTCTGACATGAGAATCCATTGCACAATAATAGACACAACAAAAACCTGCATAAAAATATCACCTAAGGTTGAGGGTTGTTCATCAACAGAAGGCACTGAAATTACATGAGATGACTCATAGATTCAATCACTTTTTTCAAAGAGAGGTGGGTATTTGATCACCGAAATGCTGTCTCTCCCTCTGCATTTCTCAAACAAAATGGAAATCTACATCCCCTTCAAAGATAGGCACAGCTAGACTGACAAATGCGATGAAAGATGCATACTGTAAGAACTTTCCTCGCCAGTCCAGGATGTTGACCCCGTTGAATTTCCAGATATCATTTTCCAGATAAACTCTCCTGGTGAATATGAAGCTGCCCTTCATTTCGATAGAAGAATCGCGACTGACGCTCAAAGCGCAGTTCTCAAGGACGACCGCCATTTCATTTGGACAAGGTCACTCAGAACGATTTTTTTATTCATTCAGGGGGCCTCAGACTTCCGATTCCTCCGCAGACAGAGATGGAATATGGCATCTGAATGTGCCAGAGAGATCAAAGTGTATTAAATGCCAATTTGGAACCGCAAATGCAATAGTTCCAGTCCAGCCAAGGCAAATTATGCAAGTTTTTTTTCTCTTAGGTAGAAGAGGAAAAGCGCAAGGCAAGGAAAATTGAGCTGCCATTCTTATATCAATAAAGAGTGGCAGAAGATCAAATTCAGAGCCGGCCCATGCTGCTGGACGCAGACAACCCAGCAGAGAGGAGTTGGCCGGGCTGCAGCATCTGCTGGGAATGTTCAGCTGGCCTGGATTGGTGGATCGTGGGTTCATTCCAATCTAGGGCTGAATAATTTGGTAATAAATGAATCGCGATTTTTCTCGCCAATATTGCAATATGTGGTCTTTTGAATAAATCCCTTCTTGTCTAAATTCACAAAGCAATAAACTAATAAAACCATTTTACTGTTTAAGCACCACAACACTGGGCACTATTGACATATTAGCTAAGCTTTAAGCTTAGATGTCAAGTAAAAATGATATAAACTGATATGGTAACAGCTTACGAATTTGTATGAAAATACCTCCTCGTTCAACTTTCAAACTGAAATAACAAACGTCACATTAAAACTCTGACAACCTCAATATTTTGCACACATGATATATGCTGATGGGTCACAAATAAAAAAAAAAAAAATCAATAGTCTTAGTAAGGTGTTGGGCCTCCGCAAGGTGACAGATCAGCATGACTTGGCATAGACTAACTTTACTGGGGAGATGGCGAAACGTTTTTCTTTTTTTTTTTTAAAGAGATATAGTATTCCCACATTTGGTGTTTTTAATGATAGTGACAGATTCCACTGTCAAACACTTTGTTCCAAAGTCTCACATATTAGTTTAGTTGGTTTGAGATCTGGTAACTGCGAAGGTGGTGGCTTATGCAGTGGATCATTTTCATGCTCATTAATCCATTCAGTGACGCCCTGTAGCTCTGTGGGACTGGGACTATTGTCATCCTGAAAGAGACTACTCCCATCATGGTTGGAATGCCTCATCATAGAATATTAAGGTAATTGCACAGAATTTCTGCATTGATTGACATTGACCTTTCTATCTTCGTTTTCCATTGTATTTATTTATTTTAGTCTCTCAGGCTTTTCGCTTTTTACGGTATATTCAGGAGTTTTCTATGGAAATTTGAGGATTCAAAGCACTTAAGGATACAAAGAAAGTACGCTGGTTTTCCATCGCCAATAATTATGGAGGGGAAAAAAGAAACCTACTTCCTCTATGATTATTAGTGGTTGGCAAACCAGTTTACATTATTCATATCCTTCGGCTAAAGTGCGAAATCAGCATTTTGAATCCTCAAATTTCCATAGAAAACTCCTACACATAAAAAGCATTATATAATAAATATATAAATACAGGGCAAAACAAAGACAGATTAGCAACGAAGGAGTCAGATTTTGACTTGCAGTGGAGCCTATTCGCTTTGTTTGATTTCTTTTAGTTTTCAAAGTTCTGAGCACGTGGAGCAATCATGACACAGCTCCTTTAAGGGGAGAACCATAGTGGGCTCCACAGCATTGTGGGAAGGCCACAATGTTCAAACCACTTCAAATTAAAAAATTACTTCTTTTCCTCTAGTAGTCAAGGCATCCTTTCACAGAGGAAAATGTGCTTCCCATGGCTAACATTTAAGCACATCAACGGGTGATATCTCTGATACAAAAGTAATAAAAACAAAGTAATTAACAAAGGAACCGTGCTGTAATATCGAATTAAAATGGCCGAATAAGGCAACGTTGGAGTGCACTAAAGTGAATAGCATAAGCCGCTGGTTTTTTTTCAGTTATCACCAGCTCATATGTTGAGGTGGAGCCCAAAGGCACATGCAGCCCATGAATAGTGTGCATGTGTCCCCAGCTGATTAGCTAGAACCTTTCTTGTGGTAATGTGAGGCAGTAATAGCTGTTGAAAAAGATAAAAAAAATACATCATGGCCTTTGCGATATGCTAATTGCATTGTTTTCAATCGCAATTTTGATTTTAAATGTATTAATCATTCAGCTCTATTCCAATTCCTCATTTTTTACATCCATACTTCATTTCCTGCTCCTTCTTTTCTTCATTCACTTCAATGGCGGGAGTCGAGGAAACGTAACTTTGCAGACAGCATAGGTAAAAATGAAAAAAAAAAACTTGAGAAAGGGAATCAGAGCAGCCTTGCTCAACCAAACAGCAGTTTAGTTACAGCAGATATGGGGTAGATGGGGACAGGTGGATCCACCAGTCAATCATTGAAACGTCACGCATTTAAAAAAGTAATCCCTCCACAGTAGACACTCATGGGTTTTTTTTTTTTTTTGCTCAAGATGTCTTTGCGAAATTCCTAACTCCTATTTCATACCTGACATGAATTCTTCACGCCGATGGACCTCAACCGATTGGCGGAGATGCAGGTAGGATGCGATTGATAAGGGATTGGTAGGAGCCCCAGTGTCTCTTCGCAAAACAGTGACACCTGCTGGCCGCTTGGGTGCCTGCATGTGAACTGCAGTCTTCCTGCCCATGATTTTGTGGGAAGGATAATAAGCAATGGCTGATTTCACCTGCCCCCGGGGGCGGGGAAGATACGCTATTCTGCACGCTCCTGAATCAATAGTGCAGGCTGTTTCCATGAGCGCTGATAAATTATACAGCTTACTCCAACTCAGGGAGAAAAAAAAACGGGGGAGAAAAATTATTCACTGAAAGCCAGCCACTGAGGTTGGCCAGTGATGAACAAGCAAACTGTTCAGGGCGCGTGCCATCCCCTCATAAAATGGATGCTGGGATAGGCTCAAGCGCGCCTGCCACCCTGACCAGGCATAAGCAGTAAGATAAAGAATGGATGGATGGATGGATGGATGGATGGACTTTACAAACCTCTCTTTTCCTTCTATGTTGTATTCCTCCAGCAGCATGACAGTCAAAGTGTGAGCAACCATGTTTCAGCACGTCTCCATCCCATGCTGTCTGCGTCCAAACATCATTACAACAATGCACGATATCCCAGGAACCATTGCATCGGGGTTAATGAAGCCGATATTCCGTTGCGATGGTGGGTTCTTTTATGGGAAAAAATTAATTACTTGTGACAAATACAACAGCAGTTAGATGAACTGATATTTCTGCCATGTAGCCTGGAAACAAAAACATTTTCAGAGGCAATAATACTGGCCATAAATTCCAAATCAATGAGTTTCCCTGTATTGCTGAAAATACCCAATAAAGAATGTAAAGTTCACCGCGTACAACCCCGGCACCCCATTCAATCTTGAACACAATATGCAATTTCCTTTATTTCTTCCTTTTTCTAAGGAATAGGACCTTCGGCACTCGCTTACATTTATTCATGCCGCCATCTTTGAAGAAATCAATATCCCATCCTGCATGCATAGCATGTGCAAAACCTTGAGAGGCAAAGAGCTGTGATTCCATCATGGAGCCCAGCTGAACTGCATTCCTGATAATGATGCAATTCACAACCTCATGGAAGTATTTCACATGATTAAACTGACAAGATCTAACACCTCAAGTTGGCAGCACATTGACCTCATTAATCACCTGAAGAAAACTCATTTCCCTATTTTGATTTAAGCCACTAATGAGCTACAATATTCTCCTGTGCCTCTGCAGTTGTGGTGTGAAAAGGCAGGGAGGATCCTCAGGGTATTGACACAAATAAGCCTTCTAGTTGAAATTCAGCTGTTTGAGAAATAGAGGTTTAATGAGAATAGACTGCAATTATTATTATTATTATTATTGCTGAGAGGTGCACTACAAAGTGAGATTAGCAGGTTAGCAAGGTGTGTTGAGCCCGAGCATTAGCCACTGAGGCTAAAAAGCAAGGCCAGCACGACAGTTCCAAAAACTGCGGTTCCTTGAATGGCCACTTGAGGCTGGTTGTAAAAAGCGAGTCAACTCCTATAGTTCTCCAAGTTAAAAAGCCCCAGCTTTACAGCAGAAATAAACATGTTTACAGCCTGGTTCAAAAAACAATTTTAGTTCATTTTCCCGTTCATGAAAATTGTACAGGGGGTGAATTTTTATGTAATTCACCTGCTTATATTATATCAAGGCTTAAAGTTATCCATAATTAAGGGTGTGGCCACTTTGATTGACAGATGGATGTGGTCATAGGCAGAGCCTTATGGCTCTGGTCATAGTTTGCTAGCTGCTAGCTGTTTGTGGGGCATCACCTCAGCCAAGCTAATACAAGTAATTAAACTTGAACCCAGTGAGTGAAATTATACCGTTTTATTTAACGTTATCCATTAGCTAACATTATTTAGCAGGTGGGTGGCATGGTCGTATAGTGGGTACTCCACACAGAAAGGCCCCAGGCCAGATTCAACCCACAACCTTCTCGCTGTGAGGCGGCAAGAAGTATCACTGTCCCCCAAATCAAAGCAGTCAAGAACTGGGTCTGACTGATGTTTTACCCTGGCACAGCTCTGTTTATAAGTTTTTTAAATAATGTGAGCATTGATATACTGTATGATGTTTATTTTACAAGCAGAAGTATCATAGAGAATCATACAGTCAACTCGACTGGTCGGTTGCCGGCAACCAATGGATGTAGCCCCCAGTCGCGCGCATTTTTCATTTTGGCTCATTTTTGACAGAGAATTTTTTATTATTTAGTGAGTATGTTACCATGGCAACCAAAATTGATAAGCGCCGTGTCCTAACCACTGCCCATGAACATACCAAATATAAAAGAAATGGCTTTAAATCTGTGGCCTGTAGAGCGTCCACAAGGAAATCTCTACGGTGGCAGTAGCGGACGTGTGATGAGTCCAAATCCATAGTAATCCTGACTTCGTCCGGGGGCTACAATAATAATAATAATTGATATAATTAAAAATGCAGTAGTGTGGCACTTCGAATTAAAGTATAGAATGAGATATGAAATATTGCACCCGGCAGTTATGTTTCTGTTACTCCTTTTATTTTGTAATTGTTTAATGTTTTCATTTTTTTGTCTTTCCTTCCCTTTTTGGCAATAAAAACAGGGCTGCCTTTAACACCAGCCAGTACCTTGGCAGAATAAGAAAGGACCAAATGATGGTGAAACTGCCTGGAGAGAGAGAGATACATGGTCTGTTGGTATTCTCTGTACAGCCCAATGATGTGAATTCATCTACCAATGGCTTTCAGTCCACAGGCAGCAGGTCTGGCTGGTGATAGAGCAACTCCCCTCAGCTAGCCTGGAATAGAATCTGACATTGGCAGTGTTTAATCAAGCCTGGAATTCTCCAGGGCAAATCAGTGCAGTCCATAAGCACTTGGACAGCATCACTGTTGCGATGTACATTCAGTCCACACAATCAAAGTTGACCAATTCGCATTCATTGTTTTATAATCTAATGTGCAGTTGTGTAGAGACAATAAATAAATAAATAAATTGCATCACTGTTGCAAATGCTCATGGACAGCTGTGTATAAAATAAGCAGTAACATCACCCAGGGAGGAAGGGTTGATCTACAGGACTTTCCTGCTCTAGCAGATGTGGTCACCATATCTCCAAATTAGCAGTGCAAGAGTGTTTATATGCTGCGGGAACAGCTCAGCTGGTGGAGCTGTGCCCTTGATTTACACAAGGGCTGTCTGGCATACCTTGAAGTCATTATTAAATGCAAAATGATTGCCAATACCATGGGACACAATTGGTTTATTTTAATTATTTTTAATTTTTCTTATTTGTAATTATTTTTTGTGGCAGTTAACCCCTTTATGCAGATGCCAAATCAAGCTACTCCTTGCTTATGTGGGCATGACTCCTGTTTAATTCCTCACCTACTGAGGCAGTACATGTACAAAATTTTCATATATGCCAAGCTGAGGAGTTTGGAAGAAGAAAATACTGATGTAGTGGGTAAAGATGCTTTGGAAGGTGAGGACAACAATGAACCATCGTTGATTGCACATGGTCGTTTTTCTTCCTCTGAACTCTTCTCTGAACCGCTTAGCACATACAAATCACTGTCTTTGCAATATTTTCATCATATTCTGCATGAGGGTGACATGCCATTTTGACATTCAAAGCATACATACGTACGTTTGTACCACGCCTCAAAACATTTACTTGGCACAAAAACATTTAATTTTTTAATAATTCACACCAAAGCAAAAACTTCATTTTTAGGTGTTTGGGGAGGTAGGGGGTCATCTTATATTTGGCCTCACTGATGATTAGTTGTTCTAAGTATCACCCTCAGATGTAGCATACTTCAGGTCAGTGAAATTATGATCCTGGAAATATACTGTTCAGTCCATTTTTTTTTTGTTTTTGTTTTTTGTATTCAATAGCAAAACAACTTCAATGTTGAATTTTCTTCAGGTTTCTTTGTGTTTGTGGCTCTTTTTATGTCCATAAAATACGTATTAATAATACAAAAATACGCATATTAATAAATGGAAATACGTTTTCATTCCAAAAGGTACAAGTATCTTGCTTCATTCAAATCATTATTCTAGTCTCTGTGACCCTAAAATCCTGAATTAAAAACCCTTTGCCCTTTCACCAATATGATGCAATAAATGCCACTTTCAAAATTTTTGAACCACCACTGCAAGAATATCATAATTGCCAGGCTGGTAGTCATGCCAAGGTCAGGCTTGAGCAAAACACTATATATGCCAGAGTTTAACATGCTTGAACTTCAGCTTTCATTCAAAGGCACAATAAATGCCAAATCAGTTTTTATTCTAACTTCGATATATCCAAACTGCAATCAGTGATGTCAATGGGATATGATTGTTCAGCAACTATTGTTTCTGAATAAAACAAAAATATGAATAATTTCTATGCTGCAAGCTCTGCAGTCAAAAGATTCCCTATTCAAGAATGTGTTTTCCCATTAATTGACAGTTTTCTCCTCGCTGAATGAGTTTTTGGTCGCGTTGAGCGGCAGATTAGCAAAAAGGACAGTGTACTACACGTGGGGGAGTATTATGAATTATTACAGAAACATGGAAATGTTTTCTTCTATGGTATTGACTGGCAGGCATTTGACTTCAAATCACACTTCTGTGGATATATTATGTTTTGCCAAAAAATCACAACAAAGTTCACTTTAGCACAAAATTCATTATTTTTAGATTTAATTGCATCATGGTATGGTGTTTCAACTTGTTTAGTAATACATTTTAACAAAGCCGTTCTGTGCTTATTTTTCCCATTAAAAAAAATTGCATTTTTCTAAAAATCCTTCAAATGGATATATTGTGTTTTGCAAATAAAATCTTCATATAAACGTCCTCGTAGCAGCCATGCAGGAAACCAGAACGCTTAGTATATTTAATGCATCCTTAAGACAACTGTTAGACTCAGGGTCTGTTTGTGCGACTACAATCATGCCACTTATCCTGGTGGCCGAGTAAAGTCTAGTACTGACTTGAAAAGACTGCTGACAACAAGAATTCTGAAAGCAAATGTCTTGTCCTATTGGATTAAATAGCTATTACTCTTACCAGAGCCATGAGAAAGATTAAAAGGGACAATACATGCTGATAGAGAGAATTTTTGGATACGGCTCTGCTTTCTGTTTCATGATTTTTTTTTTTCCCTAAAGGGCGCATGAATGCATGAAAAACGAATGCTGAATTTTGAAAGGGACCTCTCCACACATTAGCTACAGTAACATTGTGTATTTACATTAAGATTTTGATAACTGACTAACACTAGAATTTTATTGAGTATATTGTCTTATTCCCTAAGCAGTGTTTAACCACTGTATTCACATTCATCTATGTGTGTAGAACAGCTTTATACAGTTCCATAAGGTTAGACAAATTTTTCACAATCAATAAACAGTATATTATGAAGTATTCCCCAGTAGCTTCTGTAGTCAGATAAGCCAGGCTGGCAGCAGATCAGGTTTTATGGGGAGATATGATTCATGAATGTCTATCCCTCCTTCTCAGGCTTAAGAACTCCCATCTGCTGAATAGTTCTAAGGCACCACCACCTCATGAATATTCAATATATAATTATGCATTCCAGGTACAAATACAATTACAGCACCATTTGGACACCTGCCTCTAAGGTTACTGCTCCTCTGCAGCAGGGGGTTAACCTCCAAACTTTGAAAATTTTATTTCTCCAAGCAGGTATTGTTTCACTGCTGTTATCCATTGGTTTTTAAGTTAGCCAGTCAGTAGGGTGGACACATGGCTCCCATTTTACAATGCGTCTATCATGTTTTGGACGCTATCAGTCACATCTATATTACAGTGAGTTTGGGACCAGGCCATAAAGATTTGAACAAATAGCATGTTATGCTGTTTTGAAGGAAGAAACTCTGTTATGGAAATAATCACTGTTTATATTAGGGAGTCAAAATGCAGTCCTGGATGATCACACCGCTCCCTGGTTTTCAGCGTTACAGCAAGGTTAAATAATTTAATTTAATGAGTGTCGTAAAACATGTGCATATATTGTTCTCACAGCCTTAATTGGCTGCTGATTGAAAATACACCTCAAATAACTCAGAGACTGTGGCCCTCCAGGGCTGGAGTTCGACACCCCTGAAATATATTTGCGAGGGACAATATGTCCTTTCTGTGTCTGGGGGCACCATTAAGGATTTTGGACATGAAAAGATTCCACATTGCGTCCCAACACCCCGAAAACCTTTTCATATAAAATTTTGGTTCAGAGATGAACAGCAAACTCGACAGGGAAACCTCAGTCAGTGCTGTCGGAAACTGCCAGAATGTTCTGTGAATTATAGCCTCTCCAGGACAATTAAATAGCAATCAATTTCTCCTAATGGGCAGCTTTATCTGAGAAGTGACAGAGTATAGCTTAGCAGAGCTCTGATGGTAATGGCTATGGGCTCATAATAATGTCTACCCATAACTCCCTGGGCAAGGAAACAAATGGCCCCATATCACTGCGGTGCTGAATCCTCTTCTGTAACATTTTTTTTTTTTATGCGCTGGTATCCTGTGTGAAATAGATGGGAGATGGTTCAAGTCTGCCATGGTAAGAACAGAAGGAATACTTTAATGCTTGTCAATTGATGAAACTGGATAATTGGATACAAAGCTCTGACTGAAAGAGGAAGAAGAAAAAGAGACAGTCAGACGCAGGGAATTTTTTGTGGTTTTCAAAATATCAGCGACATTAACTTTTTAAAGCATGAAAAAGTGCAAAAAGTTTGCCCAAATTTGCTATGCTTTGAAAATTCTGTGCTGCTGAGATCTCAGAAAAACCTAACATATCCTTCAGACTCATTTAAAACTAAAAAAAAGTCTGAGTTTTATTTTCACTTGCCCTTAATTGCTCTTTAATGGCCACAAAAGACTTCATGTGGGGTGAAACTGGAGGTAAGAACTCCAAAATCTCTTCAGACAATCACAATACGTGGATGGCCATTAACCCTTTAAGGAGTGAGATCACAAATACACAATTAAGACATTCTTCACCAAGGATTCTAATACTTGACTGGAATTATTCATTAAAAATTGAATATTATTTTTTATCTGATCATTCTTTTGCTGATGTAACAATGACCACGTGTAACTGAAAACAATTCTGACTTTGTGTTTAGGAAAAAAAAAATTCTGAAAAACCATTCTACTCTTCAAAGGGTTAAGAAGGACCATTTTTACTGTGTTCTGGCCCGGAAAGGAGTATCTTGCAGGACTGGTTAATTTGTGGAGGCCCTTGTTGGCAAAGTCCAAGAAATCCCTGTCTGTCTCTCCATCAGCGAACCTAATCCAAGGCAGCCCGCTCTCACCTATCCACATGAACATATTATCTCCGATCATCTTCACCTTCTTCAAATGATCTTTCACGGGTCAACTGCGGCTAGTCGGGCATTCGTGGCTCCCACTCAGAGGCGTCCAAGCGCAGCAATTGGAAAATGACCCACATAATGCAGATTGGGAGGGAGAAGGGCAGGGGAACATGTAAGCCTACAGTTATCTGAGCTGAAACGCACCATGAGTGGGTTTTAATTGTTCATCTTTGGCTGGGTTTCACACAGTGAGTGGCAGTATTGAGACCATGTTGATTTATTAACTGATTTATCAGATGTACCTGCAATGTGTTACTTCACCTTCATGAATCTGTAATTACCCAGGATTTTTATCTGTCATGAACAATATGGGAAGAGACTTTTGGTTGTGGTAATGATTTCTGTACTAGTCCTATTGCTTCCCACAAAGAGTGCAAAGCAGAATTACTGTCATTTTTCCCATACCTTAAATAGAAACCATTTTGGATCACTATGTAGAAATAGTTATAGATTTTACCTAAATAGATGCGGCATACCAGACAGTTAGGGTCGCAGCTCAGAATTCTTGACATCCTGGAGTAATATGTTCCTGGGTCCCCCTTTTAAAACCCTGGTGGATTTTATTGTGGGCCATTCCAGCCATGAGCCATTATAATCCCTACTACTGATCAAACCACTACTGAGGGCCCTTTTAACATTCACGGTTTAGAAAGGTATATGCTGTGCAAACATACAGTCTTGATTAAACTCACTTTCATGGCAAAGTTAACAAGACAAAGTCCCTCCCTGCAGGGCAGTTGCTAGGAATTCTGGGCCCCCTGAGAGAATATCAGTGTGGGACCTCACCCCTAACTTTTCATTGCCATTTTTTTACGACTATGTATCATGTTGTTATTCTTCATTTTTCTGTTTCTCAGTGTTCTTGACAGTGCCAGATGCAATAGACCCAGAGTATTATTATGTAAATTATGAAACATTAGTTGTCTTATTCACATAAGAGTCTACCTGAAACCACATTATTACACCTACTCTGATCAGAAATAAATGTTCAATTAAGCACTCAGCAAATGGGTACCGAGTATTCTATTGTAAAACATTGAGCACTGATGTGCAATTGACAATAACTCAAAGTATACTGGCAAAAGATACAACACAAGGTGGAGCTGTTATAATGAAATCACCAAGGTAGCTATATAACTTAACTATTTGAATTTCTTGCAAGTGATATTGACAACACAATGAAATACTTTCTTGTAAAACAAACATCAAAAACTATAATTTTAAGTCTGCCCTTATCTCAACTTTAGCTTAAGTTATTTTGTTTGTTCACAGCTTAAGGTCTTTGAAGTCCAACTGTCTGCTTAACTGACTTTCAATTGAAAGTCTGGCAAGGCTATTAAGCCTCTCTTGGGTTGTTGTAGCTGTAGGCTACAGCTATGATCTGCTTCACTATTCCCTTCACTATCTGAAGTGGCCTTGCTTTGGGGAGATGGGCTTGGCTCTGTCAACAGGATGGATAGTGACTTAAGTAGACTTATAAATAAATCCAGCCAGTTTACCATTTCATTATATAATTGAAATAGCTGAGAGATTGACTAATATGTAAGTAATTGCCAATGGTGCAGCAGTTCACTAATAAATCTAAACAGCCGACCAGTTTCTGCCGCACTCACTCACTCACTCACCTTTGAAAGCAGCTTCAGACTGCTGGTGGTGAGGGTCTACTGCTGGGTCAGACTCAGATGAAGTGGTCTCAGCTGATTCTGGAGTGGCAGAGCATAAGGGTTTAATTGTTCCATTTCATATTGCTTTTGTAAACATTTAAAGTTATATTTTATGGAACAACTGATGAAGAACTAACCTACCTAGTCTTGGAATAAACAAAATCTAGATGGGCTTCTCTCTCAGCACCATAGTTCTAAGCACACAGCTTCACTTTGATATTGTACGAGGAGGACAAGCTCTGTAAAATTACCCCCTGCATTAACAAGACTTATGTCAACAGAATAAAGTAGCAGTTTAGTTTCAGTAAACACTCCTGTAAGAAGGTAAAAGTGATGTCAGCCTTGTCAAGCCATTATTTAAGTTACACCTACAGTTACCACACTGACTGTGTGTAGCTCGCTAGCCTATACTGTCACTTACAGCTAGAGAGAGCTAAGTATGCAGAAACCACTCATAAGAATGGAACAACGTGTCCTGCTGCCACCGGGTTTTTTCATGGACTATTTTAAAGACTGGCGAATAATAACCTTACCGATCTTTTCTATGGATGATATAGTTATTAACGGAGTAATGTCATTCTTGTCAGGCGATTATTTGCACAGCTGACCGCATGTAACATCAACGTAACGTTAGCAGCTGAATAGCCAGCCTGAACAGCTAACATAGCAAACTAGTTTAATACCCTCACCTTTCTTTGAAAAGAATTTTGTAATTTTCTGGGCCACTGTTCTGCTGGCCTCTCTCTCTCTCTCTCTCTCTCTCTCTATCCTTTTCTGGTGTCCAGATTTGTGTGTGTGTGTGTTTTTTTTTTGAAATCATATTCGCAAGGGCTGCACCTACGATTGACTGCCGGAGTTTGCGAACCTCGCGAGCATAAACGCACAGACATTTTTCCAAGAGGAGCACGAACCATGGACCGAACCATTTTTTAAGAAGGGGGTTGTTGTAATTTATTTCATCAATATTGCATGCCTTTGTGGCTTTGTTTTTAACTCTGATACATTAGTATGAATAGTAGTTAGGTCTATGCATAATAATTTAGTCATGGCAGCTACTGTGGGTTTTGTGGGCCCCAATGGGCTGTGGGCCTTTGGAATTGTTATCACCTTTCCTCCCTATATGACGGCGCTGCTCCCTGTTCTGAAAGAGATGTAGAGAACTATGAGAGAGATCTTAACTTTCTGAAATGCTCAGAGTCTAGCATCCTGGGCTGAAAATAAAACCCAACGTGAACCTTGTGTTTGTGAGCACTGCAACAGATTTTACCATCACCAATGAGAAAATATCCAGCCCTGTTCTCACCCAATCTCCTGAGAGATCTCAATTTTGTCCAAGCAAATTCCTTTTCAGCGCAATGCTTTCAAAAATCCCACAGTCACAATCTATACGCTACACAGACCACACATTAATCACAGGCATTGCAGGCAGTAGCTTCATTTTAATTGACACAGCTTTCCAAACGAATGGTTGTAACAGACCATCAGGCGGTGGCATGGATCTTGATTGATCAAGCAAGCCTTCATTTCCTGAGACCCCTTAGCTGTAATAAATCTAATTCTAGAATAGCAAATGGCAGCCAGCAGATGCAGAATCATTACCATAATCCAACAGGGGCCAGTGAGCCATGCAGTGGTATTCATATTTGCGTTGGGAATTCAAAACAGACTTTAATGTCTAATGCTGGTTTTCCATCAATCTCAATGGTTTTATGACAGTGGATCCCAAGCTCTTTGATATAAGCCCCCCAGACTGAACAGACTGGAAGTTTTACATCAAACTCTATTCATGAACCATTCAGAACACATGGGCAAAAACTTTACTTGATTAACAGAGAAACACTTAGCTAAAGTTTCATTTCTAGTTCAGGAAAAGGAAACATCAACTCCAATATGCCATCTTTTGAGTCCACTCCACAGGTCCACCACTCACAGCTTGCAAGTAAAACAGCAGGTCTCCTGCTGTTGTTATAAACTTGTAATTTACCCACAATAAATGCATTTTTTTTTCTTTTTTTAAAAAATTTATTTGTTTTTTTACCAGCACAGAACCAAAATTAATCTATTTAGGGATTCCTAAAGGGAAATGCAGGTATAATTTACCAAACTTGTGTTTGTTGTTTCTTCCACATATTTCAAATTCTTTTTTTAATATAGTCGGATAATGAAGCAGCGACCTCGCTCATTAGTATTTCACATTCATGATTTCTTAAGCAGAGAGTTTAATCTCCCAGGGGAATGAATGTTAATTTGTCCAATCTGCTATTCACAGTATCACCACAGCCAAGACCAAAGGCCAAAAAAACAAAAATAGAAAATATATATGCTTGCTATATACGCTTGCTTGCTGAAGCACTCTTAGGAGCATAATCATGTTATTTATTTATTTATTGATTTTTTTTTTTCCGCAACATCATTATGGTTGAGTCCATAGCTTATAGTGTTTCAACCCTCAGGTGAATCTCTGGTGTTCCCCCTCCCATCCAGTAATTTGCATGTCTTTTAAAAGCATAGTCTGCTTTGATTGGTTCAGCATCTTGTGTGCCTCCCCCAGCTGCTGTAATGCATTTGTGTTTCCCCACTCTCGTTTGTCTCTGTGCCCTGCATAAACTTTACCTTGAGTCTGTCAAATTGCTGGTTTGTCACTTGCTATATGTCTTTAAGCTACCGGTCAGTATCTTCCTCTTTTTTGAATTTATCGTATTTCGAAATTATCTTTATCTTTAATGGTGGTGAAATATGGAAGTGGTCTTGTCAGTCTTTTTATAGGAACTAGCTCCCAAGCCTATTTCCAAGTTTTTAAGTCCCAGATGCACTGCATCGGAAATGTGTCCATGCACGGGTAGATAGGCTAACTGGCAACAGTTGTCTGGTTTTAAATGGGTTAAAAATTAAACAAATAATGATTAAAATAACTTGGTTAGTTGACCCTAAGGTTCATTTATGCATGGATTTGTGAGAAGTTTTGTGATATATTGAAACCCGTTTATTTTGCTGTTCTTGCCCAAGAACAACTCAGGAACATAATACTGCTGCTTTAACCCCGTTATGTGTCCACGTATGGGTAAACTGGTGCCAGCAAAAGTTTGATTTCTTAATGCTAACAAAACCTCTGCCAACGAGTCAAAACACTACCACCTCAGTATACTTGCATTCTTTCACAAGTGAGTTATAAACATGAGATATGCTTTCCTGACTTTAACATTAGTTTCACACCTGAAATGAAGAAATAAAAATGGAAGTTAGCACTGTATCAACTGTGGCTCAATTCTCCATATCACATCTACTTCTGGTTTAGCCAACTCTATGAAAACAAACGTGCACGGTCCATGTTTTTCAATCCAGCTGTCCTTCTCGGATTTCACTTTTACCAGTTGAAAGAAAATTGTGTGGTCAAGTATTATGCTGGAGGCAGTGCTGAGTGGGAGTGTGAGCAAGTGTGTGCAAGCAAGAAAGTGACTAAATTACGTTTGTACTTCAAAACCATATATGGCCTGGTGACAGTATTTTGTGTTAACTTCAGTCCAATACAATCACTAATCACTTCTATTCCAACCATAATTATGGCAAACATTATGGCAACAAAAGGTTCACTCTGAGAGCACTCCACACTCAACAGGTGCTGCTTGTTCTCCCCGATTAGGTAAGACGACAATCATTCATCTGGACGCGTATTTGCTGTATTTAAATCAATGTTATTCAAAATTGCATTCCTGCGCAAATAGCTTAAGCCGTATGCTGAGTGCCACTTTTTTTTATCAACCCACACAATACTGAGAGTGAAAGGCGATATTTCATTGGAATGTGGACCAGTTCAATCAACGCAAAGCATTGGCCTATTAATAAGTAAATTATTTTTCTGTTCTGAATTTTGCCCATGATTTCATCGCTGTTAGATCGCAGATGGAGAGAAACCGTGTCTTCAGTTGCCAATTACGATAATTGGAAAACGCGTCAATAAAGGAAAATGATTGAGAACTTGCCAGGACTAATTCTTGTCATAAAGGGACGTGTCTGTGCCCCCCCACCCCCATTCCCTGTTCTAGCGCTGGCCCTGACCTGCGAGAGAGTAGTGCTCAAACTTCTGCTGTGCGGTTAACATTTTGGAACTGAGCTGCATCGTGCGGGGTCCTTAGCAACTGTAACTGGGGGGGGGGGGGCAGAGCTTTGGAACTAGTCGAAAAGGTGAATACTACAAATTGCTAACACAGCAAATAAATTAAAAAGCAATAGTAGGGTCTCTGCTTTTAATGCAAAAAATAAAACATGGCAGTCAAAATATGTACATATATTAATTCTGCGTTAATGAGGTACACCTTGTCTAAACCTGTGCCTGAATGTGTATTTTGTACTGATATGCTCTTTATATTAACTTTTGATTGGCAGTGCACTAAATGTTCTCGGCACTGATTGGTTTATAATACACTATGAAAGCCGTGTCAATAAATGAACTTAGTCTCGACATGACTTATTTAAATTCCTCATGTTGGTTACTGTAGGATTGGAGATTTTGCGCATTTGAAACCTCTTCTGAATAAAACAGCCTTGCAGTCTCATTTGTTTATGCACATTGGTTACGTGTACGAGAAATTCATAGGAAGCCTGATTATCTATCTAAGATGGTATGTAATTATGGCCATAAATGACTGTAACAGTTAAGGCACTGAAGATATTTAATTAGCTCAAATACTGTTTTACATGAAACATAATTTGAAGTACGCGTGTGATTATCATTACTTGATTTTAAATAATGAAAGTTCTGAATCATTAGCTTGTGTTTGATCATAGAAGAATTACATGCACCACAAAAAATATGCTTATGCTGGAAGCTCAGCATTAAAATGAACAGCACGGCACTTTTACACAACTGTCTGGCAAATGAATGCAGATACTCTTAGAAATTTATGAAAGTGCAATTCATAAGTCTGAGGGTGGTGTATTCTCACTACCAATGCCATCAATTGGGAGATCAAATATACTACATAAATGATAAACAAATAAATGGTTGATTATACAGATAATAATGTTACTCAGTGATTTGATTCATTTATTTTGCATGCCACATCATTCTGAGCTGATTCTCACTTTAGCTCTGTAAATGTGATTTTTCAAGCATGGCATAGTGGGGCGGTGGGTAGCGCTGTTGCAGCGCAACAAGAAGGCCAGGGGTTCGAGTCCAGCCGGGGATGTTTCTGTGGTTTCCGACCACAGTCTAAAGACATGTATGTTGGGTGAATTAAAGACTCTAAATTGCTTGTTGGCATGAATGTGTGAGTCAAAAGTGTATGTGCCCTGTGATGGGTTGGCAAACTCTCCGCAGTGTATTCCTGCCTATCACCCATAGTCAGCTGGGATAGGCTCCAGCTTTCTTGCAACCCTGATGTGGAAGCAGTGCTTTAGCTACTGGATGGACGCAATTTTCACCCTGATGACCTTGAGCAGTGTGTCTTTAAAACTGCAGGCGGTAGAGACCCACGGAGAGAGAACCCAAGCAGAAACGCTTGAACATACAAATTCCTCAAATGAAGAATCTCAGCTGACTGAGACTGAGACCCAGTGCTTACCTCTTGCAAGGCATGAACATAAACCACTGAGCCATGTGCTGTGCATTCAGTGTTACAGGCTCCTGATGAATCAGCATCAGTCACTAACGCTCTCATTATTTCAGCAGTATAGCGGTTCTCCCTTCACTATCATCACTTCAATTAAGAAAACAGAGTGCTTCAGCTCTCTTGCTTTTGCTATAGCATCCATTACACTGCCAAAACATTTTAAATAAAGCCTGATTCCTGGCTATAACAAAGTCCTCTGTGCCTCTGTAAACTGGAGTTATGTCCTTAGTCTCCCAGGTAAGTTTGCAGCCTTCCTGAACTGTTTATTCATCAGTAATCAATTTCCCAGATGGATGAATTTGCCTTATTTGGACAGTTCTAATCAAGACGAGTTTGAAAGTCTATGAAAACACAAACCTCAACCCCGTCCCTTCAGCACCTTTCACTGCCCCAGGAAACTTACACTGCTGACCTAAGGTAGGGGTCTCACAGCACTGCATTCCAGATAATGACTGGCCTTGTGTGGAGAGCTGAGCCTCTTAAGTTACACAGTCCATAGGAAGTAGCTACATGATGAGCGTCACAGCTATTTTAGGTCAGTTACAACATAGACTGAACTGTAATAGATTCCCCATTAGCACTCTTTTAGTCACTGCCGAACTTCACGTGCGCTGTTTTCAATATTGGTGTGGAGAAACTGTATCAGTTAATTTGGAAGACTATCTGAAAGAGTTCAAGCTGTCAAACCAGATGCAAAAAAAAAAAAAGAAAAAATAAATAAATTTAAAAAAACCAAAACAAATGGTTTTCAGAGGCATCCTCTCAAATAGGTGGTGCCACAGTTAACCCCCACCAAATAAAAGAAATATATGAATAAATGAAATAAGAAGAACAACTAATCTAATCTATGAGGAATATAATTACAAAAATGAAGCATACAGGGTAAATTCCATTGAACATTATATTTCACCCACAGAGCATTAACCTATCTAAGATCCATTCTAAATAATTGATAATTTAATAAAATGACAGAAGAATAAAAGCATGCATGTAAAATCCATACAGTGGTAAGGCAGGCTGGCTTCTGGAACACACATTCATTTTAACAGGCTAACAGGATATAGTGGACCACCACCCACTGCAAACTCTGTGATAAAAGATGTTAAATAGTCATTAGTCTTTAGCCATTAACAACAGGTAGCTTATTCATATTAATGTCTCTTTCTTTTCCCAGAAATTGGACCTGACAGATGCCCTACTGACCAGAATGGCATGAAAACTCTGTGATCCTCATTTAAATGAATCTGTCTGTCCATCTTACATCAAAACAACTGAGTCTTTCATAACATCCTTTTTGAGTGGCCCATTTAGAAGTCTAGTAAGTTTGCCTTGATAGGCATTTTAACCTTCATCAAAGTGAACACACAATAAGCAATCAACACAATACATACAAAAACTGATAAATGATTATCAGCATACCTGTGTTCTTGAGAGCTCCATGCATGCATGCCAGGAGCAGAATGCAGAGAGTGCAGCATGAATCCCCTTGGGGATTATTGCTTTGCTGCAGTACAATGAGACAAGGCAACTAATTTTAAAATTCAATGATAGAATAAAATGAGTAATGACTGAAGTACGGCAGATGAAACTGAGATGGAACTGGGGTGGCAGTGGTGTTGCACTAAAGGTGCTGAAGCAACATGGTCCCTAGCATTTGGAGCTGAAATTAACTAAATAATTTGGTCATGAGTGAATAGGCAGTCTGAATTTAGCAGGGCATTGTCAGTTAAGTCATCAGCTGAGTATTGTGCGGTATGATTGGCTTAGAATCCGCATCTTGGTGCAGTTGACTGCATACCCTGTCAGAACTGCGCCTGCAATGCTTGCCCCGTTCATGTTGCCACTTAATTTTTTTTTTTGGATATTTTTAAAGACTTCAGTATAATGTAGGCTTTCAACAGGTAGGTGAAGAACAAGCTGCCTTTCTAAACAAGGACAATATTTACACTGTGAGCTTCATGTCTTAAGATTAAAAGTAAACACTGAGGAAATAATATACAAAATGACCCGGACAAATCATTAATTGGAATCATTATTTTTAATAGCATTTGTATTTCATCTTACTATTGAATATCTCTCACCACTGAACTTTGTTTTTCAAAAGCGATCAATTCACTATTTTTGTTTGATTTTTAAAAGCCATGGGGGCAGTCTTAAACAATTCATGATATTTCTGCTTAATATTTAACAGCGATAAATTAAATAAATAACTATCATGGTAAGTTTTGAATATTAAATTAGCAGTTACCTCACTGCTGCTTATGCCACTATCGATCATGACAACAGCTAAATATGTTCAGCCATAAATTCAAATAAATAAAGGCTGTGTCCTTCCCGGTGACCTTTGAATCATTTGCTGCATTCTTCCCCATTCTTCTCCCCAACTTTCCTGTCTCTCTGCACTGTATGGCTGTCAAATAAAGGAAAAAATTCCCCAAAAAAATATGTTCAGAAACATTGCTTTATCAAAAAGTTCAGATAATGGTTTTTTTTTTTTTTTAATTTATTCACAATGAAACCTCTATTTATTGCAGCTTTACCTTATGTTTGATTGATTGTTATCTTCTCCCCCACTTACTAGTCAATCAACCTTTAAAAGGACCAGAGTGCTGGATAATTTCCTTCCTTCCCTCCTTCCTTCCTTCCTTCTTTCCTTCCTTCCAAACTTCCTTCCTTCTAAACTTCCTTCCAAATTCCTTCCAAACTTACAAATGTGCATGGCAGCATTGTGAAGGTGAATTTCTGCACTGCTCAACTGCACATTCAGCCGTGCTGTATTTTAAAAGCTTGAATCTGTCATGTCCTAGCTTTGCTGCTTCTTTACTATTAACTTGAGGCATTTGATGGGGGGAAACGGGTTGAGGGGTATCATTAACCCTTTACTCCCTGATACCGCCTACAGTCGTGATAATTTAGGTCGCTGTGCAGGCTAGTCCCGACTACAGGCGTGATAAACACATCGCTTCTGCCGGCGAATCCCGACTACAGTCGTGGTATTTTTAGTAGCCACATTGTCTTAGGGCACCAGGGGTCAGTGGCTGCTAGGGCAGCAGTCTAAGATAGCTACTAGGGAGTAAAGAGTTAATATTAATATTTAACCCACACTATATCTGAAAAAAATGCAAGTTAACCATTTATTACTACACATGTTGCAGAAAATCAAGGACAAACAAGATTTTAAGGTCCCCTATAATGTCACCAGGTCCACAGCCAATTACAACCCCAATTCCGAAATAGTTGGGACAAAGTGTAAATTGTGAATAAAATCAAAACGCATTGACTTTCAAATCACACCAGCCAGTATTTTATTCACAATAGAACAGAGATAACATAGCATGTTGAAACCAAGAAATTTTACAATTTTATCCACGAAATGAGCTCTTTTCAAATTTGATGGCTGCCACAGGTCTCAAAAAAATTGGGACAGGGGCGTGTTCACCATGGTGTAGCATCCCCTCTTCTTTTTAACACAGAGTGGAGGCGTCTGGGCATTGAGGAGGCAAGTTTCTTGAGTTTAGCCATTGGATTTTGATCCCACTCTTGTTTAATGCAGGCTTCCAGCTGCTGGAGAGTTTTGGGTCTCCTTTGACAAACTTTTTGTTGAATTATGCGCCAAATGTTCTAAAACGGTGAAAGATCAGGACTGCAGGCAGGCCAGTTCAGCACACAGACTCTTCTACCACAAAGCCATGCTGTTGTAATAGCTGCAGTATGTGGATTTGCTTTGTCCTGCTGAAATACCCAAAACCTTCCCTGGAATAAATGTTGTCTGCAGGGGAGCATATGTTGCTCTAAAACTTTTATATACCTTTCATCATTCATGGTGCTTTTTAAAACATGCAAGTGTCCCACACCATATGCACTAATGCATCCCCATACCATCAGAGATGCTGGCTTTTGAACTGAATGCTGATAACAGAAGGGGTGGTCTTTCTCCTCTTTAACCCGGAGGATACGACGCCCATGATTTCCAACAAGAATGTCAAATTTGGACTCGTCTGACCACAGGACACTTTGCCACTTTGCTACAGTCCATTTTAAATGAGCCTTGGCCCACAGAACACAGCGGCGCTTCTGGATCATGCTCAAAAATGGCTTCCTTTTTGAATGATAGAGTTTTAGGTGGCACGGCGGACTGTGTTTACAGACAGTAGTTTCTTGAAGTATTCCTGGGCCCATTTAGTAATGTCAATGACAGAATCATGCCGGTGAGTGATGCAGTGGCGTCTGAGGGCTCAAAGATCATGGGCATCCAGTAAAGGTCTTTGGCCTTGTCCCTTACGCACAGAGATTTTTCCAGTTTTTCTGAATCGTTTGATGATTTTATAAACTGTCGATGATGAGACCTTCAAAGCCTATGCAATTTGACGTTGAGGAACATTGTTTTTAAAGTATTCCACAATATTTTTACGCAAGCCTTCACAGGTTGGAGAGCCTCTGGCCATCTTTACTTCTGAGAGACTCAGCCTCTCTAAGACATTCATTTTATAGCCAATCATGTTAAACACCTGATGCCAGTTAACTTAATTACTTGCTAAATGTTCTTTCAGCTGATTCTCTTATTGCTTTTTCAGCCCTTTTTTGCCTGTGTCCCAACTTTTTTGAGACCTGTTGCAGCCAGAAAATTTGAAATAAGCTCATTTTGTGGATAAAAATGTAAAATGTCTCAGTTTCAACATTTGAAATGTTATCTATGTTCTATTGTAAATAACACATTGGCTCATGTGATCTGAAGGTCATTGCATTTTGATTTTATTCACAATTTACACTTCGTTCCAACTATTTTGGAATTGGGGTTGTAGATATTACAAGCCATTTCAAAATCTTTCCCCTCTTGACATTATGTAGGGAAGTAACAACCAGAGGCAAAAGAACTGATCAACTTCAGCCAAGCAGTCAATCAGATTTCATTATTCTGAGAGGTCACTCCCCCCTGTGATGTCAGGAAGGGGAGATTTTGAACTGGCTCATAATGGCTAATTAGCTATGCACCTGGTGGCATAATAGGGGACCTTTAAATGCCGCAGGAACTAAACTATAGATGGCACACTTTCCAGAGAGGCCAAGCAAAACATGATAAGTTCATCACAGCTTGTGTTAGCCCTGATTCAATTCACAAGTCAGAATGACTAGAATGTTCAGTATAGTAGCATTTTGTGAGGGTGGAATATTATTCTATTTAATATCAATTCAGTATCCAGTAACTTAAATCATGTTGCTTTTTTATGCTATAATGGCCATACTCCAAAAAAAAAAAATCAGTTGGGCTCATGGGGTTTGGAGAGCATCCTTTAGAGGAGTTAGTTGATGAGCAGTGGGATAGGACACCACTCAGCAAGGTGTAAGATTAAGATGGAAGAGTGAGGTTTCAGGAACTTCAGAAATGTATTTAAGCCAATCAAAATAACTTACTGTCCACAGTATAATACGGGTGGTTCACATACATGGGTTAGAAATTACAAACTCCCTCAATCAATCCTTACTCCCATTGCTGAGAGCCTAATACGTGAGCCAACCACAAAAGTAAAGAGTAAAAGCCACATTTTCTCCCTGGTGCCCTGGCGAGCAGAACATTTTCAAATTTAACTTGTTTCCAATAATGTGAAACTCTTTTTCTGTCTTTTCATTTGCTGAAGGATCATAATTGAGCTGTCAATTTCCACAACAATAGTTAAAGCCAAATCCATTTAATTTCAGTTAATTCCTAAAATAAATTGGCATATAATTTCAACAGTGAAATCCATTCTGAATTTTTTTTTTTTTTTTTTTTTCAGTTCATGAATTGAATTTAAACTCATTTTTGGAAACGGTGCAATTGAAATGGAATTGGCTTAACCTCCCCTTGTACGTCGACATTGTTGCTTGTCTGAGTTGAGATTTCTCCAGAGACATGGTAATATCCTACGCAGGCTGTGGCCCAGCAACTGAAATGCAAAATAGGGGAGTCTAACCCACTAAGTTTCACCTTGAGTCATTGAGAGGAAAGTAGAGAGGTGATGTAAGAAAGATGGAGATGTAGAGGTTTGGGTTAAGATCTGCACATGCAAGAGAAGAGTGGCATGCTCTGGTGGAATTCTCTGGAACAATGAACAGAGACCCTCAGGTGAGCATAGTGGAGGCATAAGATAGGTGCTGATGGATGATAATTCAGCCTTGGGAAAGGAACAGCATAGAGCCACAGACTTTTTACAAAAAAAAAACTCAAGGATGGATCGACCAAACGGAGGGGAAATCAACTACGCGTGCCCCGGAACTCTCCAGAGTTTTCCGTTGACAGTGTGCAGTGCTTACTGTATATGCTGCTCATGTTCCGTGGCTCAACATCAAATATTTTTAAAGTTTTTATTGTGGATTGCCCCAGGACCGATTGTTGAAATTGGATGAATTGGCCCTCACCCCACGCAATCAGCCAGCTGACATAACCTCTTCATGTGAAAGCACTAAATAAAATATGTAAATACTGAGCAATATATTTTTTTAGGATATCATTTAGATGCATATGTCCAAAACAGACCCCCAGGTAAGCGTAGAGGACGACTAAGATAGGATGATCAACCAAAAGGAGGGGAAATCAACTAAGCATGCCCCGGAACTCCCCAGAGTTGTCATGGGATAGGAATTGTGGAACAGACCCCCCCCAGGGCATCGAGAATGCAGTGAGGAGAAATGGTTTGGAGGTGATAAAAGGCCAGGATGAAAAAAAAAAGCTGTAAGGTATAATTTTAGAATGGCCAGCAAAGGCTACATATTTTCATGGTGCAAGTATTTTGCACTGTTCCCTTGTCATTGACCACTGGAGTATGGAACCATAAAGCTCTCAATGAAAGTGTATTATTAGAAATGCTTTTTCTTTATTAACAAGCAAATACACTATTTATCTCATAATACCAATTGAATTGTAATTCTCCACTTTACTTTTTCATTTGCAAGTCCACTAATGTGCTTTTTAACAACAAATTCAAAATTATATAGCATTCCTTAATGGCCATGGCCATTTAATCTTCAAAAAGTGTCCCACTATATTGCTATGAAAAAATTTGTTTCTTTTTTTCAGGAAGTAAACATATTATTTGTCTCATAATGAATATTAAAATACTATCCCCCCCCCCTTTGTGGTGGATCTTTGCGATGATTGCATGTTCTGATGCGCTTTTACAGTCACAACAAAAGAAGAACATGCATTTCCCTTTTGCATTTTAGCTTCTGAATCTAACTATGACATGTCAATTATTCTGTGAGAAAGCAGGACGTCCATCACAATACAATGTGATCTCATTGGATATCAATTTGGGTGAAACCTCCTTTGTTCAACAAGTTGAAGACAGTCATGCTGCAATTTGCATCTTGCAAAAAAAAAGTATTTCTGATAGTGCATTTTCATTTTAAAATTGATAGCTATGTGCTTCCATAATGGCAAAAGTGTATGTTGTATAATATTGGATGGAACTCAAAGAATGGAGTCTATCTTTGCACAAAAGTTAGACCTTCACTGTTCCTATAGTGATCCCTTTTTAAGGAATTTAGACTGGTTTGACTTCAAATAACTTCAAATGGCAAAAGTAAGAAGCAAATAAAAGTTAAAAGGGAATAGTCAACTCTGCAAGACAGCATCCAACATTTTCAAAGTCACAAAAAAGTGATAAAATAAATGGATGAAAAAATCATTTCCATTTTCCAACAAGTGAGTTAAAATCAATCTACAACCTGTCTGGGATTTACTGGACAGAAAGGTCAATGACGAGAGAACCACCAGAGCAGTACATCTGCGCTAACTTGTACAGTCATGCTAACACAAACTCTTAGAATCAAATGACTCCCATTGAAGGAAAAAAAATACAACTTTCAGAATGCTTGCTGCAAATGTCGGGTATTTTCATCAAATTAATACTAATGTATTTTTTTAAAATAAAATGTGTTTGTTTTTAGTTTCTAAATAGGTGAAAAGAGTTCCTCCATCTTTTGACAGACACTTTACGTCATACATGTTCAAATTGTTTAATGCAGGATCCCAGGTTTTTTCATTAGTTCTGTGTGATTTTTCAGTTGACAGGGTACTGTTTTTAACGGCTAAATTCAGTACAGTGGCGGAACCAGAACTGATAATTGGGATGCACAAAACATCCGTAGAAAACAATTATTAGTCCTGACCTGTTCTCAGTCATTTTCATGATTAACAAAAGGTTCACTCCGAGAGCTCTTCACGCTTACAGGTGCTGCTTGTTCTCCCCGATTAGGTAAGATGACAATCATTCATCTGGACGCGTATTTGCTGTATTTAAATCTATGTTATTCAAAATTGTATACCTGCGCAAATAGCTTGAGCCACATGCTTTTTATAGCCTATTTAACTACCGAGTGCCTCTTTTTTTTTAAATCAACCCACGCAATACCGAGAGTGAAAGGCAATATTTCATTGGAATGCGGACCAGTTCAATCAACACAAAGCATTGTCCTATTAATAAGTAAATTATTTTTCTGTATTTTTTGCATATGGAGAGAAACTGTGTCTTCAGTTGCCAATTACAATAATTGGAAAACGCGTCAATAAAGGAAAATGATTGAGAACTTGCCAGGACTAATTCTTGTCATAAAGGGGTGTGTCTGTCCCCCCCCCCAATTCCCTGTTCTAGTGCCGGCCCTGCTGTCTTGTCTTGCACCAGACATTTGTACGAGATAGCATTTTCACTGACACACAAATAGCCTGAAAGTTTGATATTACGGTTCTAATTCTTGGGCTGACATTGATGGCACTAGCTGTTGTAAATGTTTTGCAGCTATTGAACAGAGAACAGTCTGTTGCTTAATTAACGTGTCACCTGTGCAAAGTCTGTTATTTGAGCGGAAGGGATGTTTTCTATTGGAACCTGATAAAAGTTGTTGAGATGGTTTATGCAATGCCATTTTCCTCATAAAAGATTTAAGGTATGTCCTTGGAACATAGTTCACAGTGAGTATACCTTTCAGTTTGTTTAGCTTTGTGTATTCCCCCATAGTGCTTTTCATTTTTGACCAATAATATGGACATGGAACATAATACAATTCATAGCATTTGACAATAAATGAGGGGCAAATGGAAGCAAGATGCATTTTTTTAATAAGTTATGTCAACTTACATACTTCTAGCCTTTTAATATCAGTAACTACAGGTATCTTTTGAATTGACTAGACATATTCAGGAAGACATTGCTTTCTCTACATGCTGTTAAGTGCAAAGTTTCTCAAGACCACATGCAGTTTGCTGTCATTTTTATTTTGCAAGTGATGCTTTGAGGCTTTAAAGAAGTTTACAGCCTACACAGCCAGGTTTAAGAGTATAATGTGCGGGGCGCCCCTGTCATGGTTTGGAGGCTGTGTTGTGTGAAGGGCTTTCTCTGTGTCTCTCATCCAGGGACGACATCGGATTCCTTCACCTTCGGATTTTTACTCTAGCTGGCTGATTGGACATGGGCGGCGCCCTCCCCTGACTCTATATAAGCCGGAAGTCCGCCACGCCTCTTTTGCTAGAGTGTCAGATCTTAGTTAGCACTTCAGCCAGAAGATACTGTATTTCCAGAATAGGAATTTAGCGAACTCATTCGCGTTTATTTTGGAATACATTTTTAGGGAGATTTCCTTTTGAGTTCCTCCCTATTCCTCTTCCTGTCTGCACCAGTTTTGGTGCTTAGGATTTCTTGTCCCTCGAGACGTTTATTTTGTTGCCTTGTATGGACGGCTCCGTGCGGAGCCTTTTTTTTGTTTCTGCCAGTTTACTCTCGCTTCGTTCAGCTTCCAGTTCCTGGTTGCTGAGTTTATATTCCGGGCAGCTCGAGAGTTTATTTTCTGCCTTCCTTCCCTTCCTCTTTTTATTGGGTTTTGGTGCTCACTGTTGCCGGCCTTTTGCTCGCCAGTTCGCTGCATTTGGTCTCCAAATTTCCACCATCATTACAGCCCTGGTGGCACATCGGTCTAAGCGCACGCACCATAAAAGTTGTGTCCTTCTCGCGGCGACCTGGGTTCGATATCGACTCAGGTCATTTGCCACATGTCTTCCCCATTCTTCTCCCCAGCTTTCCTCTCTCTCTCTCTCTACAACTCTTAAATAAAAATCCCCAAAAAAATCTTTAAAAAAAAAGCGTATAATGTGCAATATACACAATCCAAATTCAGTTTAATCCAGCTGTACTTTTGAATCATATCACTCAAAGGTTGCGCGACCTGTATCTTTGTGGTGTATCCAGTGACGTCCACAATATGGGCATTGGGTACCACTGAGCATGTAGTATGCTGTAATAGAAAAATTCCAAGAGATTGTCTTTCCATGCTAACGTGATCTCGCGGGACCTTTCATTAGAATGCGTGGTCATGGTTATTAAGCTAACGTACTTATTACGAATAACAAAATATGGCTGTGCTGCAGAAAGGACTCCCGGCATCCATCGGGCAACATATGTTTTAACCTTGAATATAAATATAGCCATTGTATTCTTCGACAGTCTTTTACAATGGCAAGTCCTATGAAAATATCAGGCTAATGGCTCTCCAATCTCTACTAAAACCTCCTAGCTGCAGGATAGCTCACTCAGTAAAACATATCACAAAAGTTTTGCATAAGAAACAAACACACAGATAAATAAAAATAAAAACCTAAAAAAAGCATCGTCAGTCAGACCACTATCACGTCAGTAAAGGTTTGATCCCGCCTCGTTTGACCAGCTGGCAGTGGTCGGCAGCTTTTTTTTCAAAGTAGCGCACAATTGGCTATTGCGCTACAGGGTTGCAAATTGGGAAGGGACTGCCAGGAAGGGAAAATAATAGTTGCCGCGTTCGTTGCTCAAGCGCCTCCTGTTGGCCAGATGCGCGCTCGTCAGGAAGATTCTAAGCCTGTTCATGTCCGAGTATCCTCCACCCTCGTTCTGAACTTGCGAAGATTCAACCAATGAGTACATAAGAAGCAGCAGGTTGACAGGCGCGTGCTTTGGAGGAGAGCCGTGAACTGTCTTCATTCTCCTGAATTGGCAGCAAGGGGTCGCATACGAGCAAGGCTTGTACATAGTTCACCAATTGGGCATCCCAGATTCGGGTAGGATTGGAGATGCCAAATTTAAAAAAAAAAAAAAAAAAAAAAACTCCTTAGTAGATTCCCCTACAGCTTCCCATTAGCATTCAGCCTATGCATTGATAGGCACTGCTTTTGAGCTGTGGATGAGCTCTGCCTTTTGGTTGCAACATAACTGAGGGTTCAGTTTTGTAACCTTATTTCTTAATTAATTTCTTAATCTTCTCTGTTGTGTTAAAATAATCTTTCTTTGTGTTTTTTTTTTTGGTGGGGGTTGGTACAGATCTACTCTTTTCCCACCTTCCTGTTTTCATTAATGTTTCTGTTGCAAAAGCACCGTTGATAACATAATATTGGCATAAATACAATTGAATTATTTTGAGATCAGACAGAGTTGCAGTGGAAAAATAGACAAAGGGGAGCTGGTTTATTCTAACAAGGTTACTGGGGACGACCCAAATTTGTTCTGTCATGATCAGGATATGCTTTTGGCCCCTTCCAGCTATGTAACCACAAAAAAAAAAAAAGAAAAGAAATTGTTGTCATACTGTAGATTTGAGTAAGTAAATGACGTCATGGTAACTTAGATGAGGAGATGCCGAACTTGAACACAACTGTCATCCTTTTTCCTCCTGGTACTGTATGATTTTAATGGGCGAGAGAATTAGTTTGGCAGCTATCAGCTCTCAAAATAGCCAAAAGGAAGAGGAGATTGACATAAAATTGACAGAAAATAAATTATGATCTTGGAAAAAAGCCTGATAGCGTCTTGGGTCTGTGTATGTGTGTGTGTGTGTGTGTGTGCACGCACGCGTGTGCGTGTGTGTGTGTGTGTGTGTGTGTGTGAGTGAGTGTGTGCGTGCGTGTGCCCAGGTATTAATGCTGTCTATACCATAAGATACGTTTTATCTTTTAAATATACCGTATGATATGCTTATTTCTTATATATGCTTCAAATGTTTGTCTTTCTTGTATTTGGTAAGTATGCTATTTTTGGTTGGAAAATAATCTGATTTTCTCATTGAAAAATGAAAACATGGGTATGTATTGAGGAAAACAGGATTCGACACCCAAAATGCTCTGGGTCTTGACATAGAGTACACATCATAAGCATACTGTATCAAATGAATTTGGTGATGGAACAAAAACACACAAACTGCCAGCTTCACACAGGTTCCCCACTGTTTCCATATCCACACTAATAGACAATGTTTGCTGGATTTCACGCTAGCTTTTGAAAGCTGTCAATATCAGCATAACACCTGGGGGGGCTCTGTATAGTCCACAGAAGAAACTAATCTCATGGTAATCCCTCTTTCTTCCCACTGTTCTCTGATTCAGAACAGGCAAATGCCTGCTATGGAGCAGTATGTGGGTAGATTAGCGCATTTATCCATATATTGTAAATGTATTGGTAATTTAGGTCAAGACATAAATGTGTAAAACCAGTCAAGGCAGATCACATATCTGTGCCATAACAAATAGTGTTCCCCTGGGCAACGAACTGAAAGCAAATAACAGATTTTTAATTAAATACAGGAAGCACTTACCTTTGTGTATTCCTACCTTTGTGGGAACAAATATCCCTAAAAATGATGAAAACAATATATTTTATCCTTAGGGGAACGTTTGCCTATCCCAAAAAGGTAACTGAGCTATTTTAGGGTCAGGGTTTAAGGTTAGGGTGAGGTTAAGGTCAGGATAAGGCGTAAGGGAATGAATGCAAGTCTGCGGGATGTCTCCTCAAAACATGAAAATACACTGCCCGTCCAAAAAAAGTCACCATTTGGATTTAAATAAGCAAATACTCAAGAGCCTATGATTGACTGTTTATTGCAGTGATGAATATGTTTCAACTGGCTATAATTCTTTTAATCCTGTGTGTGTGTGTGTGTGTGTGTGTGTGCTTGCGGTAAATAAAAGTAGTGATATCCTCACAATGACACGCATTCTCCAGAGTACTCATTACATAGGCTTTTGGGCGGGTTTTTTTTTTGAAACATTGATAAAATGAGTGTCACGAGCCAAGAGCTGAAGGAATTGAGGGTGACACATCCAATATCTTGAGACTGGCAGAGTTAAATATTTTGTCTGGCCAAAGGCTTTATACCAAAGGCAGGTGAATGAAGGGCGAACTTGTAGCACCATTTGGATGTAACTATTCAGCGTCTCAACTGCAAATGCCTGGCAATGAATGAGGAGTTATTTGCAAACTTTTGTTTTTCCCTCAACATAACAGTAGTGTGCAGTGATGATTATACTTAACTTACTTAACAAAATGAAGATAAATCAGAAACCAAGAAGTAATAAGATATTTCTTTAGTGTAATATTGGATCATAGATGAAAATAAGTAAACAGATCACAATATATATCAAAAACAAAAATAAGAATGTCTTTTTGAGAGAAAAAGTCAATATCTAGTGAGGCCACACTTTGCTTTGATTAGAGAATTTAATCTTTCAGGCATAGTTTTCAAGTATCTTTTTATTTCCTCACTCACTAAACCATTCCATATGGTTTGAAGTTCATTCCAAAGAGATTCTTTCAATGTTACAACAGATTTGCTCAATCAGATTAAGGTCTGGACTTTGAGCAGGTGAACTCATAACTTTTACGTCACTAGATTTTTTATGTCACAAATAACTAGTCTAGCAGGTGAACTAGCTTGCGAGCCTAGCATGCAAGGTAGTTTGTTGGTTTCTTTAGTCAACTTTAGCTGGCAAACTTTACGTTTGGTGCATATTAATGCCAGCTAGCAAGCTAAATGCTCGAGGTTCAACTCTTGCTAAGTTAGCAAAATAATGGCCATTCACTTATTTTCTCTTGACATACATGCACAAAATATGACTGCTAGGTAGCTAGGCTAGTGAGCTAGCAAGCTAAGCAAAACAACTAACGTTAGCCAGCTAGCTAGCAAGAAAGCCTTTTTGTTAAGTTAGCTAGTTATATTTGACGCTTGTATATGCTAGCTAGCTAAAAAAAATGACAAAGTTATGACTATTCACTGTTATCCATTGATTTCTATGCATCACACGTCAGGCCATAATCGCGAGCGGACCCTTTACACATGCTCAGAAGGTCGCAATCTTGAACAAACCCTTCGTTATGGTGTAAAAACAAAATAGATGTAAAAATGATACAACTGCGCATGCGTACCAGAATTCACGGCCAAATAGCCATAGAAATATAAAACTGGTTTGCGGCAAAATACCCACTGCATTTGAATATAGGCAGAGTATAAGTGTGTGCGTGTGTGTGTATGTGTGTGCGCACATGCAATATTCTATGCATTTTGCTTTCTGCAAATGAATAGCACTGCCACCTCCTCCACCAGTGCAACCAGTGCGTTGCAACTCAAAACACCTACATCATGATCATTTTCAGAACATTTATCACCATGTAAAAAATCGTGTGTGCAATATTGACAGTTGTATACTTGAGTGTAAAGCAAGCAATGCTCCTGAAACAAAGTGAAGACAGTCAGCTTATTTGCCATTATCTTTTGCTGCACTGCTTCATCTGAATGAAAATGATTACATTCAGGTTGCAAAGGAAACACTTCTTGTTTGTTCATTGTTATCAGATGTACATTTATTGAATGCTAACCATTGACCAAATTGGCAATTCCTAACTCTGTGAGACAAAAAACAAACAAGCTTTCTTGTGGCTGTTGCTCAGACTCAAAATAAAATATATTCCTCTAAAAATAGACTGTGATCCTCTTCATCTCTAAATTAGCATTTTAGATATAATTGAATATCGACCAATTGTGAGCATATTATAGAATCAGAAGGGGGAAAAGTACCCATTTGCTTTTTTTAGTCACAACAAGTTGGTATGAAAGATTTTGTGATGTGATTCCTTCAAACAATGTGAACAAAAGATATGGATTAGGTGGTGTGAAATTTGCCCCCTTTGAGTTCATAAAGTTTTAAAGTCTTGTTCCCGTTTTACAGCTAGATTTAAGGTCACCTAAAGCAAAGTGCTGCAGTCGGCCAGTTAGCCTCTCCTGGAGTACACTCATTTGAAAAGTCTGCATGGCGCTTGTTGAGTGACATCAGCGATATCGGAAAGTGCCACATCTTATTCCGGCTGTCAGTTTCTTGGCAGCTGTGCTGTCATGGGCAATTTGTCAGCCCCCCTCTCTCAAAATTGTGGAATGGAGGAGTAAAATTTGCCCTGTATTTGTTGCGTGATCGCAGTCCATTATGCCCAGGTAAGTTAATGGTCCCAGGTGAGCCGGAAAAAGATTGCTTTCTATAGCAGTCATAATAGTACTGATATGCTGTAAGGCATTCCACATATGGGAGATTATGACTAAATTGGCACATTTTCTGATGAGGTAGTTTTGATATGACGTGTGCGTGTCTGCATGTACAGTATGCGTGTGCTTGCATGTGTGTGTGTGTGTGTGTGCGCACACACACGCGAGCACGAGCGTGTGTGCGTGTGCGCGCATGCAGACAGGTACACCTGAATGTCTTGCTTATTTGTTTTGGTCTCATGAAGTATATGTGTTCATTTGCTGGACTTTGTATGGCAACTAATGAGCCTAGCAAAGAGACTGAGAAATTTGCATGAAATGAAGTGTCGCAACCATGTCCAGTCTAAGCTGTGTTGCAAACTTGTTTAAAAAATGGTTTATACAAAACTGACAGGGAATGTAAGACATAGGCAGAAATAGTACAAATGTGGTACAGTAAATAAATGCTTCATCATATATTTTCTCATGATTAACAGCATGTATTCCTCAAGACCAGCGGCGTGTCCTTTCAAAAGGGAGTGCAAAGAATAGAAGCAAACAAATAAATGTTTAGTGGCATCATTCTAGTACTTTTTAATTGTTTGTGATTGTTGGTTTATTATCCATCCAAATGAAACTTGTTTTTAATTTTCCCACGATAATGCTAGATATTTATATTGAGAGAAGCCAATGGATATAATTTACCAAACTGAAATGTAAAATATAATTAGTAATAAATAAAGAAAAAAAATGGAACTTTATACTTCCTCAAATTATTCAAAAATATGATTTTCAACAAATTGGCCAATTACCGTTCACTGCAACCGGTCAAATTTCAAATACTGACCAACACTGGAGTCACTAACATCCATCTATCCCTTCATTATTAAACCTGCCTATTTTTGTTCAGGGTCATTGGGGGGTAGGGTCCCATTTTAGTATGCAAATGGTGAGGGACGGGATAACCTGGACTGTTTACCAATCTGTAACAGGGATTAGACCATTCATTTGCACACTCTTACCTATGGACAATTTAGGCTCTCTAGTCAGTCTGAAATGTATGCCTTGGGTCTGTGGGATGAAAAAGTAGGAAATCCACTCAAGCACATGGACAGCATGGGCACTCCACACAGAAAGGCCCCAGGCCAGAATGGTACTAATTACCTTCTTGCTGTGAGGCAATAACGTTGCTAGATGAGTCATATTTTGCATGAATGTGCTGAGTTCTTAATGTTCAGACTGAATAGTAAACACAGTCTTTACTTTCATATTTTTATATCTTAAAAAATAATGGATTACATGGTTTCACCTGAGTAATGTCAGCTGAAATGTCCAGTACGTTATTCTCATATGATTACTGTAATGGGCGGTGATAGGACGCCAGGTGCCGCGACCAGTGAGAGAAAGAACTGAGAGCAGCCCAGACAAGAGACAAACACAAAAGAGGTACACACCTCCGGTAAAAGCTCCCGCTTCCAAGGACGAATAAAAGTCCGCAACACGGAAGCAGTGTGAGAGAGAATAAACAACAAGAGAGAAGAGGAAAATTTCTAAAAGAAGCAATTCCTAACAATAAATGGAATATCACAAATCACTAGGAAATCTGACTAGAGATTTTCTCCGGCCGAAGAAACAAACAGACACTCTAGCGGTAGGCGTGGCAAACCCCCCGGCCTTATATATAGAGTCTGGAAAACTCCGCCCCAGCTCAATCAGCCAGCTGGGCCAGGAATTCGATGGAAAGGAAATCCGATATTGTCCCGGATGATAGAACAAAGAAAGGTCCAACAAACAAACGCACGCCTAAACCATGACATGACCCCCCCCCTAAGGGACGGCACAGGTTCCCCGAGAGCCCCGTGCACGGAACTCAGAGATGAGGCTGGGATCGAGGATATCCCGAGAAGGGACCCAGCACCACTCCTCAGGCCCATATCCCACCCAGTCCACCAAAAATTGGGCTCCACGACCCACACGCCTCTCGGCCAAAATGCGACGCACAGTATAAACCGGGCCCCCCTCAATTATCCGTGGCGGCAGCGGAGGCTTGTCAACCGGAGCCAGGACGCTATTGATAACTGGTTTTAGCCTTGAGACATGAAACGAGGGGTGGATACGCAAGGACTTAGGGAGTTTTAACCCGACAGTAACAGGGTTGATCCTCCGCACTATTTTAAAAGGGCCAATGAAGCGGGGAGCAAACTTTCGTGACTCCACCTTTAAGGGAAGGTCCTGGGTAGAAAGCCAAACTCATTGGCCGACCGAAAAGATGGGGCCAGCCGGCGCCTTCTATCGGCAGCGGTCTTCTGTCTCTGCCTAGATCGCAACAAAGAGGACCGGACCCTGGCCCAGACAGAGCAACAGCGTTGAATAAAATAATTGACAGAGGGGACTTCAGAATCCTTTTCAGTCTCAGGAAAAGGGGGGGTGATAGCCCAACTGAGCCTGAAATGGTGAGAGGCCTGTGGAGGAGTTGTCCAGAGAATTATGGGAATATTCAGCCCAAGCTAAAAAACGACTCCATGATGATGGATTATCAGCCGCCAAACATCGAAGGGTATTCTCCAGAGACTGGTTGGTCTGCTCTGTCTGACCATTAGTCTCTGGATGAAAGCCAGAAGAAAGGCTCACAGTGGCCCCCAACAGACTGCAAAAGGCCCGCCAGAACTTAGCTGTGAATTGAGGGCCCCTGTCCGAAACCACATCTTGCGGGAGACCATGCAGGCGGAAAACACCGTCCACAACAAGAATGGCCGTCTCTCGCGCCGACTGCAACTTCGGCAGGGCGATAAAATGGGCGGCCTTAGAGAAACGGTCAACCACGACCAAAATGACAGTGTTGCCCTCAGAATTAGGCAAACCCGTAATAAAATCAAGAGCGATATGGCTCCACGGGCATTTAGGGACAGGTAACGGCCGCAACAAACCAGAGGGAGGGAGGTGGGAAGTCTTATTTCTAGCGCAGACGCCACACGCTACTACAAACTCCCGGATATCTTCCATCATGCTGGGCCACCAAAAACGTCGGGCCAAGAACTGTTTAGTCCGATGAACCCCCGGGTGACCCGCCAGACGGGAAGAGTGCCCCCACTGGAGAACCTGGGCGCGTACTGAAGGCCGAACAAATAAACAACCAGGTGGTTCCCCACCAGGACTGGGATCGGACCTTAAGGCCCCCCGCACATCAGACTCAACGTCCCACTGAACGGGAGCCACAATCTGATCAGTCGGGATAACCGGTTCCGGCATAGGGTCGTGACCAGAGCGGTCGTAAATCCGCGACAAGGCGTCAGGCTTGATGTTTTTAGACCCCGGGCGGTAGGTTAACGTATAGTTAAAGCAATTAAAAAATAACGACCACCGCGCCTGCCGGGAATTACGTCGCTTAGCCTGTTGAATGTATTGGAGATTTTTATGATCTGTCCAAACCACAAACGGATGCTCAGCCCCTTCCAACCAATGGCGCCATTCCTCTAACGCCAGCTTAATGGCTAGCAACTCTCGGTCACCAATACTGTAATTCCGTTCAGCTGCCGACAATGACTGGGAGAAGTAGGCGCACGGGTGTAGCTTATTGGCCCAAAGGAGGCGCTGGGACAAAATGGCACCCACCTCGACTTCAGAGGCATCTACCTCCACAATGAACGGAAGGGAGGGATCGGGCAAAACAAGAATGGGCTCTGAGCTAAAGCGTTTCTTTAACTCCTGAAAAGCAGCCTCAGCTGCTGGGGACCAATCAAACGGCGAGGAGGAATTCTTCTTGGTAAGCGCAATAATAGGGGCAGCTACTGCACTAAAATTACGGATAAACCTCCTATAAAAAATGGCAAACCCCAAAACCCTTGCACCTCCTTAACGTTTTGAGGGGCAGGCCAATTCCTGACCGCTGCCACCTTAACAGGGTCCATATGGACCGATCCCTCTGACACAATGAAACCAAGAAACGAGACAGTCTGGGTGTGAAAAACACATTTCTCACCCTTGACAAAAAGCTTGGCATTAAGGAGGGCCTCAACCACATGTCTGATGTGTTGTTTAAGCTCTAAGAGGGTTGAAGAAAAAATCAGAATGTCGTCAAGATAAACGAAGACAAATTTCTCCAACATCTCTCCGAGGACATCATTAATGAGTGCTTGAAACACCGAGGGGGCGTTAACCAATTTGAAAGGCATGACCAAATATTCCCACGCTCGTCATGCGTATTAAATGCTGTTTTCTATTTGTCCCCCTCCCAAATGCGAACTAAGTTATAAGCATTTCGGAGATCTAGCTTGGTAAAAAATGATGCCTCCTGCAGATGTTCAAACGCGGAGTTCATCAACGGAAGGGGGTATCAGTTCTTAATGGTGATCTTATTCAAACCCCTATAATCAATACAGGGTCTCAGACCGCCATCTTTTTTTCCCACAAAAAAAAAACCTGCTCCGGCAGGAGACGTGAATGGCCGAATACAACCATTAGCAAGAGTCTCCTGAATATATTCTCGCATGGCCTTACGCTCAGGACCTGACAGCGAGTATAGCGAACCCCTAGGAGGAGTAGTACCAGGGTGGAGATTGATCTCGCAATCGTACGGCGATGAGGAGGTAAAGTCGAGACTTGTTGTTTGCTAAAAACCTCGGCGAGATCAGCATAATCACTAGGAACGTTAGGAGGCAGATCAAAATTCAAAGCTGCCCCCAAACTCTCCACTTGTTTGGGACGCGCAATATCCATGACCGAATCACAGTCAAAGAGATCCTCCAAATCGCAATCATCCTCTGGCTGCTGCCAGTCAAATTGAGGATCCCACTCCAACCCCTCCTCCGCCTCCTCTTCCCGACTAGGAGGGCTGTATGAGACAAACTCAGCAGAATCACTAGCAGGATTCCGCCTCCCGCCTAGGTTGATGCCCGGAACTACACGTCAAACTCTCCCTACAGTGGGATCTACAATTAGCACCCCACTGGACAATAGGGCTAGTCTGACTACCCCAACGGATGTGAGGCTTATGTTTCCCTAACCACAAGTGCCCTAACACAACAGGAAAAACGGGAATCAATAATAAAAAAACGGACCTCCTCAGAATGGCAACCAAAGGGAATGAACATGGTTAGTGCTTCAGAGACCTCAGTTATAATTCCAGAACCTAGCAGGCGATTGTCCAAAGATTTAACAGTGCGTGAGTGTAGCAGAGGGTGTATAGGAATAGAATGCCTCTCAGCCCACTCCGCATCCATAAAACAATCCATGGCCCCCGAGTCCAAAAAAACCTCCACAGGAATCATCTGTCTACCCACAGTTAATTCTACAGGAATCAAGGTTCGGAAGGGAGTTTGGGTCTGTCCCTCTAGCCCCCCCCTCCACACAGCCAGAGGGAACTTCCCGTTTCCCTTAAGATCAGGGCAGTGTGGGCGAATACTGTATGTCCCGGTTTATAGCAGTTATAGCAGATAATTGGTTTAGAAACGGGCTTACGAGCCCGGCTCACATATGAGCCATTGACCTGCATAGGTTCCCCAGGAGTGGAACTTTCTGTGGGTGGAATAGGAGCTATAAGCATACTACGAGGAAGATTAGCCCCAAGAGGTAAAGCAGTATGTTTTTCTCTGTTGCGTTTACGAAGTCGATTATCAATTCGCACAGCAGTGCGAATCAACGAATCCAGAGAAGTACAGGGTTCTAATGTAGTCAGAGCGTCCTTCACCTCCTCCGCTAAGGCATGAACAAAAACTGTCATTAGAGGCACCTCTGGCCAGCCCGTCTTTGTAGCTAGAGAGCGAAAGGCTATAGAAAACTCAGCAACGCTCTCGGAACCCTGCCTAAGATGCATTTGACGCGTAGCCGCGTCTTGCCCACACACATCTTGCCCATCAAACACCGACACCATCTCCCTAACGAGAGTCTCCACTGAACTCACGACCGGTGAATTAAATCGAATAAGTGGCCCGACCCAAGTAAGGGCTGTGTCAGTCAACAGAGATAAAATAAATGAAACCCAAGACTCTTCATTTACAAAACGCGAAGGCTGAGCTTTGAAAAATATTTCACACTGGGCGATGAAGTCTTTACATTTTTCTGCCTCGCCTCCATATCGTGGAGGTAGCTGGAGCTTAGGCTCACAGGGGGAGTGTAGTGTTTGTGCAACATTCTGGGTAATTTGAGTGGACAAGGCTCAAATACTCTCAGTGAGACTTAACTGGACTCTCTCCTGTTTTTGTAAAGCCTTGTCCTGATGGCGGACTCGCTCCGCCAACTCAGCCTGTTGACTATTCAGGGTAGAGAAGCCCTTGCCATAGCCCGAGAGTGTGGCCTGCTGACCAGCCAAAACCTTCTCTAACGTGGCCGCGGCTGACAACTCCATGTTTGCCTAGAGTGTACTGTAATGGGCAGTGATAGGACGCCAGGTGCACGACCAGTGAGAGAAAGAACTGAGAGCTGCCCAGATAAGGGACAAATACAAAAGAGGTACACACCTCTGGTAAAAGCTCACGCTTCCAAGGACGAATAAAAGTCCGCAACACGGGAGCAGTGCGAGAGAGAATAAACAACAAGAAAGAAGAGAGAAAATTTCTAAAAAAAAAGCAATTCCTAACAATAAATGGAATATCACAAATCACTAGGAAATCTGACTAGAGATTTTCTCCGGCCGAAGAAACAAACAGACACTCTAGCGATAGGCATGCCGAACCTCCGGGCCATATATACAGTATAGAGTCCGGAAAACTCTGCCCCAGCTCAATCAGCCAGCTGGGCCAGGAATTTGATGGAAAAGAAATCCAATATATCGTCCCGGACGATAGAACAAAGAAAGGTCCAATAAACAAGCGCATGCCTAAACCATGACAATTACAGTGCAGCCAAAAGTATTTTAAAGTTCAAGAATACTCCAGATATCCTAAGACTAATCGATCACACCCAGTTGTAATAAGTCTTCTTTTGTTGTCTTATTTTACCAACACACATTTTAATGTATTTTTATTACTGAATTGCGCTGGATGTTTAATATTTAATAGCATTCAGATACACTAGCCTACATACAAGTATTTTACAGCACCCAGAATGATTTTTAATGCCCCTGGACTATGCCATCCTGAGACCTACGCCGTAATCCCATCATCCAACCATGTCGTGCAATGTTTCAGGGGATATTATCCCTTTGCTCGTCTCCAGGATGTTTCATTGTACTAGCCATATTGTTTATGTCTGTGCAAGCTGCTTCGATGGCTATGCAGCTAATTGGCTAGCTCATCAGCAAGTGCAGTAGCCGGCGGTTGTTAGATTAGTCATATTATGGACAAGTGTGCAGAGTTCTTAATGTTCATGCTGTATAGTAAATGCATTTTTCACTTTTGTATTTTCTTATATTAAAAAAAATGGATTATGTGGGTGTCATCCATGTAATGTACATTGAAATGTTCAATGTGTCATTCCAATATGATAATAATGCAGCCAATGGCATTATAATGTTCTGGAATATACCAGTTAGCCTGAAAATAGTTGCTATACGATCACTCCCTGTCATCCCACTGTGTCATTGTCATGGTTCTGGATGTTTGTGCATGTGTTTTGGACTTTTCTTTGTGGCTCTCGTCCTGGGACGATATTGAATTCCAGTTCAATCGGATTCTTTACCCAGCTGGCTGATTGAACTGGGGCGGCGCTTCCCTGGACTCTATATAAGCCGGATGTTCGCCACGCCACTTTGTTAGAGTTTCTGTTTGTAGCTACGCACTATAGCCGAAGATATCTGTAGTCAGGATTTGTTTGACTTTCTATCTTCTCATTATTATTGGAGTTCTTCTCCCTTTTTTCTATCTTGCTTTGCTTCTGTTTTTTGGACTATTATACGTCCTTTGGAAGCGCAAGCTCTTTCCAGTGATCTGTATTATTCTCTGTGTTTGTTATGTGTCCGTGCTGCTCATTTCCCTCTTGTCGCTGCAACTGGCCTCCAAATTCTACCAGCAATTACAGTCATATGTTTTCGCAATTAAGAAATCTGTGATCCATCCAGTCGTCTGTAGCAATCCATGGGAGCAACTGCAATGTGGAACTAAGGGTCATTCCATATGAAATCACCCATGCTCCCAGCTTGATGGTCTCAGAATTGCTTCATTTGGTGATATTTTGTTGCCTGTGATGAGCAAATCAAATCGCAGATGGTTTCAAGTTGAAATCTCGCTCCGTTCTCATTTTATGGTCCCCCGAAAAGGGGTGCGTGGCCCACGTTAACCCTCTGGTCACAGTTTGTGACCATTTTCAAAGGGTTATAACCGATGAACTAATAAGGATACAAATTTCATTCTTTCAGGAAATGTTTATTCTGTCTAATAGTCTGCAACAAACCTTTTAATATAGTGGTTAACCCTTTGTGTGCTTTGCAATTAACCCCTAAACATTGAAATTTGGTTTAGGCATGTGCCGAACATGTCGATTTCAAATGAAATATTATGCAAGTATCCTTAGAATGTCCCCTTTGCCATTTACATTGTTGATAGTATACCTGATGGAGTTTCAAATGAAGGTAAAAACATCTTTTTATCCTCATCCAATTTGGAGAAACATTAACCCCTTTTCAGCTAATTACCGAAACGGTGCACTTTTTGACCCTCATTTTGACCATGTGGGCCTGTTTTGATTTTCAAAAAGTTGGCCTCAAATGAAAGCTTATACAAAGTACTACAAAATGCAAAAAAATCAAACTTGGAACAAGTACTCCTACTTGGAAAAATAAGACCCCTTTTAATTGCTATTTGCACAAAGGGGCCTTGTCTGAGATTGGATTGGATTGGATTGGAGGTCATATCAGAAATAAATTGAAATGAATTGAATTGCCTACATTCATAAGCATACTGGATCTAAAAATTGGAGACATTGATCACGTCATGCCTCAAAGTTATTGTTGTCATGTTCAGTACCTACCTTGCATATGTGTTTTTATGGCATTCCTTTTCAGACTCATTCACAATGCCAACAGTGTATGGGGGATTAGATTCCGTAAGAAGATGATGGTACAGCCATTGTTTTCAGAAACCATGTAGGCCTACTAAGGGGATCCACCTACCACCTTTGTGCTGACATCTACAGGCAGTATTTATAATCAAAATCTTGAGCACAAGAGAGAAGGAAACCAGGCTCAAGCAGTTAAAGTTACCCAATTCCCTTTTCATAAATAAAGGGCATGAAGGGGCAGGTACGGTTTGAAGGGTTTCATCCACATTAGTTACAACTGAAGACCTGGGTGCAAGAAATACTTTAGTCACAAAATAACACTTTTGAGATATTAAGGGTCAAAGTTTTGAAAACATGCTGCAGATACTTTTTTTAAAAGATAACATTCAGTGGCGCCTGCTGCTAGTCCCAGGGGTTATACAAAGTAGACAGACACATTTTTGTGGAAAAATAATGCTTTATTACAAAAAAAAAACAAGAAAATCAGTTTCGGACTTTGGTACTTCTTACCATAAAATGCCTGGACTTCGGTACTTATTGCCATAAAATGCATGGACTTCGGTACTTTTACTACACAAATACCGTTTCAATCATTTTCTGATTGCCAAACATTCAATTTTGCTACGCTTGTCACATGACACATACTAGCAGCTGATTGGACAGTCATGGACTTGCACTTGTTCCTGATGATGTCAAGGACTTGAGCACTTCTGCAAAGACTTGAGTATTTCTTGCACAAAAATTCAGTAGATTCAGGGAAGGCCATATATCAGTATTGAGGACTTGAGGACTTATATTTGGAATTTTTTGGCTTTAAATGATGCACATGATACTCTACTTTATGGTAGTAGTGTCAGCTCATTTTTTGGAAAATGTGACTTAAGTACTTCTTGCATCCAGGTCTTCAATTCTGCCTAGCCTATCAAATTATCTTGAAATTACTGGGAAAACAAATACAAGAAAATGACACAGGCTGCAAATGATCAAAGAGCATGCAACTGAAAGTAGAAATAAATGAGTGGAATCCAGTATTCCCTGTACATTATTGTACATTTACGTACACTGAGAGTAGTTGTGCCGATATGCAAATAGCCCTTAAAAGGAGTCTTATTTTTCCAAGTAGGAGTATTTGTTCCAAGTTTGATTGTGTTGCATTTTGAAGTTCTTTGAATAAGCTTTCATTTGAGGCCAACTTTTTGAAAATCAAAACAGGCCCACATTGTCAAAATGAGGGTCAAAAAGTGCACCGTTTCGGTAATTAGCTGAAAAGGGGTTAATGTTTCTCCAAATTGGATGAAGATAGAAAGATGTTTTTACCTTCATTTGCAACTCCATCAGGTATACTATCAACAATGCAAATGGCAAAGGGGACATTCCAAGGATACTTGCATAATATTTCATTTCAATGTTTAGGGGTTAATTACAAAGCACACAAAGGGTTAAACACTATTGTTAAAACTTTGTTGCAGACTATTAGACAGAATAAACATATCCTGAAACAATTAAATTTGTATCCTTATTAGTTCATTGGTTATAACCCTTTGAAAATGGTCACAAACTGTGACCAGAGGGTTAACGTGGGCCACGCCCCCTTTTTCAGAGGCCAATAAAATGAGAACGGAACGAGATATCAACTTGAAACCACCTGCGATTTGATTTGCTCATCACATGCAACAAAATATCACCAAATGAAGCAATTCTGAAACCATCAAGCTGGAAGCATCCCCCATTTTGGGTGATTTCATATGGAATGACCCCTAACTCGTCAATCAGGGGGAAAAAAATGGTAACAACAATTGCAATATGTACAATTAATTTCGACAAAGGCACATTGTGATTTGCTCACAGACATTAACCAGCCATACCAATAACCACAATAAACAAATGGGTACCCCCCAGAGAATTTCTAATTGGGGAAAAACCTGCTGTTTCATGGGGGCCCTCACGAGATCCTCCAGAGTGAATGCGGGCATTTGGAGCTGTAGCCCCAAGATGTAATGTCCATGAAAAAATTTCATGAGTTACTTAACCCCTTTGTGCGAAAGCCAAATCTGGCAATTTATTTGTTCCCCTATTTAAGGCTTTATATTTCAAGATCTGAGCTTTACAGAGGGAGGGGAAATGGCTTAAATGAATGAACGACACTCATAGCATTTAGAATACCATCTTATTTCAGTTTATTTTCATAATTTTTGTACAGAACAAGGGCCAGAAACAAAAAAATCCCAATGAAAATGGAATCTTAGAAATGGCCAATCTACCCTCTCGCTTCCTTTCACAGATGGTCAAACAAAATATCATTGGACCTGTGCAGCTGACCTGCTAGTATTCATCAAGCACATAAGCGCACTATAATAGTGTGCACACACTTTCCACGCTCTATGAGCAGCATTTATAACTCACTGACAAATATCCAAAATATACCTCATATACAAAAAAGACATTCCACAATGAGGAAAAAACAGCAATAAGCTACCCTAACTTGAATACAAACCAGTGTATCTAATAGCAGCCGAAAGTGTCCTAAAGCTGTCTGCAAAATAAAATGGCATAAACCATTTGAAAAACATTTCGTGCATACAAACATACAAACACACACACACACGGGCGCAAACACACAAAAACGCATACCCACAGACACACAGATGTACACATTTGCACTGACACGCACAAGCAGACACACACTCGCGCACACACATATGCATATAATCATATTTTTTGTTTAACTCTTTTGTTATTAGAGAACATAAAGATGACAAATGAGCTTCAAGTCACTTTCAGAAAATCTTTTTCACTGAAATGTCTGGCCCTGTACAACTGTTCTTGCTCATTGGCAAAATTATACAATGCTTACAGTACAAAATATGTTTAAGACTTAAACAGAAAAATTCATTGTTACCTAACTGCTAACGATGGAAAATTCATCATTATATCACAACTACATTAGGTACTATCAATTTATACAGGAATGTAAAATCTGATACTGTATTTATCAATGAATGGCAGTTTTATTTTATTCTATACTTTGTAAACTTGTAAATAATCATTTGTTAATACACTAATTATTACTTACCATATTCATGAAGCAAAGATTAAGTATTTCCATGCTTAATTGAGGCATTTTAAAGTAGTTAAAGGAGGACTATCATCAGGAAATTTCTGCCCTTCTGTTATTTCAATTTGTTAATCTCCTGCTAGTTAAACTGCATTCATATAGCTCAGTTGGCTAATTGATGAAAAAATAGAATTTAAGTGAGCCCATTGGGCAGCGCCATTATTTTCCGTAGCACCTGCCTCGTCTGATTCTCGGGCGCGAGATTGTGACGTCAGCACGGCGGTCTTGCGCTTCCAGGCATCATGGCCGATGCACTCGATTTAATGAGATTTTCTCGTCAGTGAATAGATCCAAAATTGCTTTGAAAATGCTGCATTGTCAGACATACGGTTGTGTCCACGGCACTAAACAGAAGATGGCCGGTGTGACAATGCACACATTCCCAAAGGACAGGGATTTAATTCGCCGTTGTGTTATAAACTCGCACCATGGCACAATGCATATCACTGATCAGGGATGCTTTGTTTACACTCTCAGCCGCCGCATTCTCGTCACGATCCCGTGCTTTCGCGGGCTGAAACTCTGTCTCGCGTGGCTTGAGTTCAAAACCATGGCGGCCTCCGTTTTGGATTTTATCATGGAAATTACAGGCAATTATCGCCAATTACGTGGAAAGGACTAATTATCTTGCGGAAATACTTGAAGGTGGTGCTGTTGGACTTCATTGCAGTTAATACAAGTCGAAACAGGTAAGCGTGAAAATCCTCCTTTAATGTCAGTTTGTGACCTCACTTTAATGTGTTACTCAATGAAAATATCATATGAATGTGTGAGCAATCAGCTTCGTTGTGGAGACAAAAGAACTTCTCTAATAAATTATATATACTGCATGTCTCAAAGTCATTACTTGAACTGTATTTAATGAGTCAATATTTAGATCTTTCATCTCATAAAATGTAGTGAAACAAACTCCTAGAGAGACAAAATATGTTTATTTATTGTCAATATTAAGATTAAGATATACTTTATGGAACCCCGTGGGGAAATATGTCCTCTGCATTTAACTCATCCTCTATTTAGGAGGAGTGGGCAGCCACAGAGCAGCGCCAGGGGCCCAACTCCAGTACCTTGGTCAGGGGTACTGGATGGGGGAAACCGGAGTACCTGGAGGAAACCCACACAAACACGGGGAGAACAAGCAAACTCCGCACAGAAAGGCCCCAAGCCGAATTTGAACCCACAACCTTTTTGCTGTGAGGCAACAGTGCTAACCACTGTGCCGCCGACTGAGTATTGTACTAAATCATAAATCCATCCCGAGATATATGCATTGTTAAAAAAGGAAAAAAAGCTACATATTCATATTTATATATTACTGCATAAAAATCATTCACTTCACGCAGAAGGTCGCATAGGTGGTCCCCTTCTCTGGAGCCAGGTATCGTATTATTTATCGCATTTAACAATGATTGGACCAGTGCCTGATGATTATTTGTTTCAAACAGGATTGCTCAAATTTGTCCCTGAGGGTCCACTGTCCTGCAGACTTCCAGTCCAGTCCTGAAAAGCACATCTCACTGAACTACAAGAGATCGGGGGTAATTCCTAATTAGTAGAATTTTGTGCACTGAACTTCGGATTTAAATAAAATCCAACAGGATGATAAATTTGTGGAAACAGGGCAGAGCAACCGTGCTTTGGTTGACTGGCTGCTGAGCACATTCAAATATTAACCCAGCCCCAAATAACTCCCTCCCCTCTGCCGCTTTGTAGCAGTCCAAATCATTAGCCATCCCCTAAAAAAATGGGGATTGATATCATCAGCAGCAGGAGGACAAGCTGGCAGGGACAATAAACTGAATCGAGAGAAAGGCCCCGATGCTAAGAAGATGACTCAGATTTGTGGAGGAGGCCGTTAACAACCTCCTGTAGCTCTTTGGGGTATGAATTATCACATCAGATGCACTGGCGTGAAACAAACCAGGATCTGATGCCAAACCTGCGGTGGATGTCCACCGGAATTGGCTGTTGACGTGGAGCCAAACCCAGCATATAGAGGCAGTAACATTTAGAAGGCCAAGTTTGGCACAGTTTAACTGCATTTGATGCGTAGTTTTTTTGCATTATAGGCGTTTATTAAGTGTATGGTAGTGTTTATTAAGCACCTGGTGGTGCCAATGAAGCAAATATAACTGCCTGGCGCTGCCAGGCGATTAAGAAATACAACCATTCCTTTTGCTGCCTTGCTTATTACCATATTCCCTCCACCACAGTCCCTCCTCCCCTACGGACTCTGACTGGGTTCAGTTTGTCTAAAATGGCTGGCCAAATGTCCTGGATCCATTTCCACAACGCAACTGTGTAGTGCTTGCATTACGGGAAATAGGAGATGAAATAAAATTGTTTTAAGCTGATTGTTTGTTTTTGTGGGTTGTGCCAGTCGCATCAGTGGAAACTGATATTGCATTTAATGTGCAGTTGTAAATTAGGCCTATCACGAAATAAAAAAATTATATGCACTTAAAAAATTTTGGTAATTGTTGTGGAATATTGATTGATGTGGCTACACTAAAAGGGTGTTCTACAGCTAAAATGTTCAAGTTCACCTTTTCATTTTTATTTTTTGTATGTTGACCATACATGCATCCTATTGTTATTAATCTTTATTGAATGTGTTGAAAATAAAATGTAGCCAAGCCAGCCAGTCATTCACTGTCCGTAATTAACCTATTTCTCAATTATCAACCTTGAATAGTCTGTAAATCTGAGAGAGAGATGACATACTATATAAATGATAATGACTCCCTGGCAGTTATTTGCTGAAGTGCCAACTGCCTTTCTCTTTGAATAATTATATTGCGGACTGTCCATTATGAAAATAATAGACTAATACAAGAGGCCCATGGGGCCTGTATTGCTCACTGGGTTTGACATTGTAACAATTCTGTCCAGTTATCCAGTACTGTAAAGCACTGCATACATTGTATACATTAGTACTGTCTGAAATGCCGACATAGTAATATTATCATCTACAGCAAGTACTGAGGTGGTATTAAACCATAAATGATCAGATGTAGAAATAAATGCACCATTAACTTGGTGTAAAGTCACAATAAAAAATGTGGCTTTGTGAGCCAGTCTTGAGAGTTGAAAATGTGTCAATGTTTTAGTGCATCCCAACCAGCAGGTTAGGAGAAAATCGATTATTGGACTGAAGTTCTTCAGTTTGGCACACGAATCTGAAGGCGTCTTTGTAACATCAACATTTTTCAACAGTAAACGATAGGCGGCATATCTGTCACATGCCAATGATTTTAAGCCTTTAAAAACTGCGGTGCCAGGACGATCCATTGCTTCTGCAAGAATGTGAAGTTGGTACAATTTCCGTCAATGGTGAAATGTGCTAGCATACCATCTAGCTGTATACCGCAAAGGCATCAAACTGCGTTTCCGCTTAACCTCCCTAAACCATGCGTCCCCTGGTGTTTATGGATTTTGCCTTTGAAAAATGTCACTTTCGTCAACAACCCAAAAAACGTACCTCCACTTGATGAGAGTGAAGGTTATACAAGAATGGTGGTGCGGCTGCCATAGCAGTAAAGGCATTGAAAGCTGAAGTTTTTCTTGGGGCTGTTTCCACACTCCCATCTTTAATATACTCAAAGATCTGAAAAGTTGTATATATTTTTTTACATTGCGCCTGTCAACCCAAAAGCACATAAATATACGTATGTACATGCTGGCTTAGTTGGGAAATGTAAACATTGGATGACAAAAGCATACAGCATGTTACCTTTAAACAAATGTAGCAAGCTTGTTATTTCATGTGCGAATGTTATTGCATGTTGAAGACTCTGAGATTTGTTTCAAAACATAAAATAACTGTTGGAAACGAATTGTTAACAACTTGCAAAAACAGTTATTTCTGTATGCTGCTCAATTTCGTGGTTACAGTTTTATCTCGATTTAACGGTTTCACTTCGCTTTCGTGGTTTGAGGTTTTTTGGGTGGGGTTAAAGAGGGGACCGCACTACACACTGCTGCCCCTACTTGCATAGCTCCTCCCACCTGTCGTAACATTATAAATACTTCAGGCATGCTGGAATCGGTGGTTATCCCACTCGTTTTCGATTCAGAATATCGTCGATATTGTCTTTTCTTTAGCTTGCAAGCCATGCCCTCATCTCGGAAGTGTATTTTTTACCGGTTGTGTGAGTTGAAGTTAACGGTGCAACATAATCGATTTATGGGGTTAAACATTAGCTAGCTAGGTACGTAGCTAGCTAGCCATCTTAATTAAACGAGCTCAATAACGTTCTAGCAAGCTAACAACATTCTGTCATTCCCCAGCATACTGTAAACACGCAACTGGCAAATTTGTCAGGCTAACTAGATGTGAAGTTAGCATTAAACAGTGGGGCAACATAATTTGCCACATTCTCATACTTCACCATTATGAGCCATTTTGACAGAGAGCGAACACACGCTTCGCGGCCAGAGTAGCTAGGTAGTGGCAAAGTAGACAATTCATTAGACCCCAGCTAACTTATTAGATCAATCAACGACATGACGTTGACAATGGAGTTAACATTAACGTTAGTTTTCTGGATACCGAAGTTCGCAGCATCAGTGTGTCAATAGAGCTGTAACATGTTTGCAGTCAAGCATAGATGATCCAGGCATTAAGTGCCAACTTGTTCCTGATTCGATCAATAACTTGCTAGCTATCCAAGTACCATGGTTTTCAACTAGAAAACATCCAGTTAGAGCTTGATGGGAGGTGAGGCTAACTTAAACTTTGCTACGAGGAAGTCAATAGAGAATTGAGGTTCGCTACTCAGAACATAAACATTCTCCTGCCAGTCCGAGGTGGCCTCGTCATACAGAACCACAGTGTTCGTTTTGCACCGTTTGACAAACTTCTCCTTATCCTCATTATTCGGAATAATTGATCGTAATGGCCCCTTTTTGAGCCTCCGAAGCATCAGCCCAAGTATAGCCAAATTGATGGCGGTCTCTTTAAGCGATGATTATTGCCATACATTAATATATTTAGACCAAATGAGAACGTGTTGTCCAAGTATTTCCTCATGTTTATAATGATGACGAACATTTCTATACTAAACCTAAGCGTATTCATGTCAGAGATCCTCGCATATTCATCCGGTCAACATATTATTAGCTATGGAAAGGACCGAACGGATTTCGCCTGTGCTATGTAAGCAGAAACACGGGAGATGAAATGAATGTTGTTTAAAATGATTGTAATACATTTCTTTGATCCGCGGCGAAATTATTGAAAGTCGAGGTAGTCTATGTCCTGCTTGCTCCACACAGTCCTCCCAGCGGCTGAAGGTATTAGCCAGCGTCGAGACACCGGCACCGCACAGTTTTGGAATGGGAGAGGCATACTCCCTCCAAAGCTAGATTGCAGCTTCGCGTCAGCTCACCAGTTCCTGAGCTAACGCACTCTCGCCCAAGCTATGCATTTCTACACTGCCTTGAATTGTAACGTTTTTTTCTTATCGACATGCTATGCAATGCTTGATTATGGTGATTGAGGTATAATTACCTGCTTTATTTTGCCAAAAGCATTTCATGTGACATTCATCACTGATCGTGGCATTGTAGTTATTCATATCTATGGCCGTGCATTTCCTCTTTTTTACTACCAGAGAAGAGCAAGGTAAATTTGGTAAATCATGGAGAGTCAGAAAACGTAATTATATGTAATGACGCAAGAATGACAAGCAAGTTAACGGTTTGCTTCACGTATAGAGTGCACTCTTTACCTAAAAAGTAAGGTATTACATTCGGAAATTATTGTATAGTCGTACAGTAGCTATATCTGGTAGGTTGGTGCGCTTTCCAATACGCGAGCGTGATGTGGCAACTGCGCGTGCCTGGGAGGTACAGATGCTTGGACTAGAGAGAGGTGGGACCTCTCCCCCGATGGGGCATGGTTTTCGTGCCTCCAGGGGACACGCCCCCACCGTCCTGGGGCAGAGAATGCTGCTTATTTCCTAACAACTTTGAGGCCTAATTTTATATACTTAGCGACTTTTGTAGTTCTTCATATTTGACAGAGTGATTAATACCATGTTTTTTTGTGGTATCATAAACTCATAAAACATATTTAGTTTTCCTTTTCAGGGACTTTAACGAACATCAAAGTTGCCAGCGTAGGCTGATTCATGTTTTGCTATTAAGGCAAAAATGAAGACTAAAAATGAAAGGAAGGAAAAACTACCATGAAGCCACCTGGGGTAAATGAGCCTATAAGATTCATGGACAGAAGAATTGAGCCAAAAAATAACAGCACTTTCTCAGGGCCACAAGACAAATATGTGCACCAAGCCTGATCCAAATCTGAACAGTTGAACTTATAAATTTGTTGAAAATGCATTGGTTAATCACAGACCAGAGTGGTCATATTGGATTCTGAATCGAGCCAAAAACAACACTTGGTTTGGTAGCCATGATGCAAACGTGCACCAAGTCTTATCTAAATCTGACCAATGGAACTGGAGAAGTAGTTGGAAATGCGTTGGGCAATCAGAGACCCGGCCAGCCATATTGGATTCTGAACTGAGTCGGGGGGAAAAAAATTTTTTTAAATACATTAGCCAGTCAAAGAGCAGGGCAGCCATTGTGGATTCCAAATCAAGCCAAAAAATAACACTTGGGCTGCATTTGAATAGTCAAAAAAATTATGTCCTATCGTCTAATTCCAAACCACCTTTCTTTAACCTCAATGAAAAATGTAATGAGGCTATGGAAAAGTGCAACGGGAAATTCATAATGGCTCAAGAACCCAGTTGCACTGCTAAGAGAATCCTATTACGCATTACACTAGGAGATGTGATCATGCATCTCGTCATGTTCGTTTGTTTTCTTGACCGGTTGGATGGATGGTTGTCACTTTTAATATTACTGCAACGCAGACTTGTGGGATGGCGTTATCTTTTTTTCGTGAGGGTTGACTGTAAAATATGTTAAAGATGATGACTTAGGATGCGTTGAAACATTTAGAGAGATCGAACATACTCAGACAATTTGTATGCAGCTCTGGTCAGGGCCATGAGAAAAAAACATGGGAACCTGTTGTGATCCAAATTTACATGGTGGCGCTAGAGAAGTAGCAGTTTAAAGGAAATATTGACAGAAAACGGATGAACCATAGATGCAGCACTAAGGCAAGAGCTCACCCTTGGTCCTTTGGAGCAGGTGAGCTAATAATGGAAGAAAATAATTGAATTGGCTGCTTATCCTTAATTTAAAAACAAAAGAATGCATCTGACATCCACTGGACACAGTGTGACACGAACAATTTTTAATCTGAGACGGTGTTATAACGTAGTTTAACGACTCTGGCTGCAAATCATACTTGATTTGTCGTACATGTAAATGACCTCATTATCTTGATGGGGGAAAAGTGAGATGTGTGCACAACTCAAAGTTGATAATTGAGACATTAGGTTAATTATCGGCTGTGGATGAGTGGCTAGCTTGGCTACATTTCCATTTCAACATATTCAGTAAAAATAACTAGAATATAACGTTCCCTTCACAAAAAAGAGATACATTAACTTGAACATTTTTGCTATAGTAAGCTATTAAGTGCACGCATTGTCAAAGCATGCTACATCAGTCAATAACCTACAACAATAATGTCAAGTTCATGAACATATGTTTTAAATTTTATGATAATTTAATCACACATTTAATAAAATATCATTTCCGTTGCTGTACTTGACACAATCCACAAATACAATCTTGACAAGAGGCAGAATCAGAGTTCATGTGCAAATGAAGATCCAGTTCACAGGGTTTATTGTAAAGCATAGTTGGACAATCCAGGGGCATGCTCACGATCACGGGGGTCGAGCGAGAGCCCGCAAGTTCTGCCACTTGAATGAATTACATTTGGTCTTGCGAGAACATCTGTGAACAGCCTCACTTTGCTTTTCAAGATGGCGTAATGTTTGGTCTCAGCTTGTTCAATGGAATTTGATGCAAACCTTAGCAAGCAGCCATGTTGGAAAACGCACATGAACTCAGAAGTTGTTCAAAACTCTGGATTCTTTCCTTGCAAGACCTAGACCAGAGCTATTCAACATTATCCTGCAAGGGCCGGTGTGGGTGCAGGCTTTCATTCCAACCAGGTAGTTACACACCTGATTCTACCAATCAAGGTCCTTAACCCTTTCGCAGGCAAATTTTGGCCCAGATGCATACCCCCACGGACGGATTAATTTTGCCATTGTTATTCAAAATAACAATAAAATAACACCAAATGTTTCCCATAACTGATGTTTTTATGTTTTAATCCTCTCCAGAATTTTGGATCCAGGGATATTCAAACTCATCGTCAGTCATTCAATAAAGCAAAAACTTCATCCACGTTGTATTTACGTTTTAGAATGCCGGCTATTTGTAATGCCATGTTCCCCGACCGGAAGTCTCGTATTTAGCGTTTTTAGGAAATCCCATGCCTCGTTCAAAAAATACAGTGCTGGGTGACCTGAGAGACAGCCAATGGTAATGAGTGTAACTAACAAGGAATTCCCTAATCGGGAATTTAAAGAAGACTTTATAAAACACGTTGGTTAAAACGACAAAAATGTCGCTGTGCCTGCGAAAGGGTTAAAAGATTCCAGGGGTTGATTAGTAGAATCAGGTGTGCAGCTGCTTGGTTGGAATGAAAGGGCCAGTGTGGGTGCAGGCTTTCATTCCAACTAAGCAGCTGCACGCCTGATTCTACTACCATTACCTTTCACAGGGTGATAAAAGCAATTCATAAAGCCCTCAAAGCAAGCCCTTCTTACCCTAAGGTATACTGTATACAAAGTCATAGATTAAATTAAGTCTCAGAATAAATTCTGTTTTGAGAGAGGATTCTCTATAAACATACGTTAGACTTTGTTTGAGATATCAGTCGTATATATCCTCATTCAATTTCTTAAAGTGTGTTCAGATTTAATGTGAACTGTAAAAGCTATACTCCAGGTCACAGACATTGACAAAGTATAGCCAGCAATGAATAGAGCGTAAACAAAGCATTTGCAAAGCAACAGCCTTCTCAAGGAAAACGGTGTTTTTTCTCTAGACATACTGTACTGAATCAAAATAAATTGTGATTCACTGGATATTACAGCATATTTTGTTTTAAAGAGTATTGACACTGTTGTGTCTCAATATCCTCCCTTTAAATGTTATTTTGGGAATAAATTAATCTTCCTAAAGCAGCTCTTCAATCAAAGCACAAAGAATTACTACCAACCCAGGTAATAATTGGACGTTTTCACAACGTTGTGAGCACGTTGTGTTTTGGTGTTGAGCACGTTGTATCCTGACGTGCTGAGTACGTAGAAGTGTAGACTCCAGATAACGTTGTGACAACGTCATGTTGGGACGTTGTGACGATGTGCAGAGCACGTCCTCACAATGTCCAGAGTACCTTGTTACAACATTATGTAGATGTTCCTGAGCATGTTTTCGCAACATTCAGAGTACATTCCCAGGTAATAAGTAGATGTTGTCACAACGTTGTGAGCACATTGTGTTTTTTAGTGCTGAGCGCGTTGTATCCTGACGTGCTGAGCACGTAGAAGTGTAGACTCCAGATAACGTAGTGACAACACCGTGTTGGGACGTTGTGACAGCATGATAGCATAAAGAAGAGTAAGAGTACCACACACAACCATTACCCCTGTATACTTCCTCTTATTTCCTTTTTTTTTTTGGTGTTACATTTTTTTTTCTACAGATGAAGCTGTGAACAAAGGTTTACATGTTAAGTTAGACATCACATTAGCGTCTGCAGCGGGATTCAAACCTGGGAACCTGTGGACAAAGTAATTCTAAGCACTCCACACACCGCAGTCTTAACCACTAGACCAACTGAGTTTGTTGCCAGCTCAGTGTATCAGTTCCCACTTATCGCTGAAGGGTTAACGCTAACCAAAGCTGAAACGCTAAAAATTTTTTTTCCTTCTTATTTATGAATTGTTGATAACGAGGAGACGTCATGTGAATATCCATTTTGACGTATTTTATGCAGGTGAGCCAGCTGATCTGTTGACACTGGTACGGGTAGGATAATTTGTGCCGAACAAACCATTGTTTGAGGCCGAGTTGGACAGCCGTAAATGCACTCGCGTGTGTTTTGTGTTTTTTTTTTTAAATGGAAATAAAATGCATGATGAAATTGGTGATGATATGTGCACAGAATTAGTTCCAAGACCTGCGAAGGCAGACTGTCGAGAGGGCTTTGTATGGCGCCGCTGACGTCCGACTGACCACGGTATTTGCCCTGGCACCTGGTTCGCAGGCAGCAGGACGTCGATGGAATAAAAAGTCCCTGGTAGCTCACCTACTGCTAGGCGGCGCACATGAAGACAAATAAAGCGGCGATAAAGGATTCCAGCCTCGACGACGAAGTCACAACAGCAAAGGAACACTGCCGTCGACTGGTTCACTTATTGTCACCAAGTTTGTCTTCGCATGGTCCAGCAGTGCAGTATACTAACTGCTATAGGGGGTAGGGCCCAGGGCAAGTGTTGGAAATGGAAGAATCCAAATTTGGTGCCAACAAAAATACAACAGAGGGTCGTCGTATGTTGCCCCGCCGGTTCGACAATCATAACCGACTGCTGGTGGGGGTGTACGATTGCCTCATTGAGGAGAACTTCCAGCAACAACCTGACGGTAAACCACTCTTTCAACTTCGTTGATTCCTGCCGCTGCCTTCGGCTAGCATGCACACTCAAAATATTGAGTGCCAATGGTGGCAGATCAAACGGTCATCCCCTGGCATCCACCCCCACACTAGCAGCAGCAGCAGCAGCCGCAGCGATGGCTTGGGTTTTTTAACCTGGCCGAGTACATGTGGCGACGTAAACATAGCGGCATCGAATCACTTTAAGCAAAATTTTATCGGACATCCCTGCTACTTTACGCACCGCCTAACAGCATGTAAGATCTTGTCGCCGCCACTCTCGAAGCTTCTGCTTCGGCAGAGGTCACCAATGAGGTCCAAAGAAACAAAAAAAAAAACTAAAACAAGAAAAAAAGACTTAAACTTTTCGCCTGGAAGCGCATTACTTACCGTTCCGGGCACCACCACCACCCCCCCCAACTTTTACCTTACATTTCCAGCTCTCCTCCCCGAGGACTCATCAGTTCTGAACATAGCTGCTACCTTAGGACCTCCAACCCAGGGAAACAGCATTATCACTGAACCATCATCATCATTAGAATGTCATAAAGCCAACGTCAATGTAAGTCCCAAACATTATGTTGTTAAGCGCTAGGCAAGCTCAAGTACGCAAATTATTACGCAAGCAGAGGTCCAGATGTGAACGACGACAACAACAACACTGCGCAATGACACAAATAGCTTAGCTACTGAACACATTAGCGCGCGGAAACGGAGCGCTCACCCTCGCCACATGCGCGTGCATATATAATATCGCAAATTATGCATACGCTGCGCCTGCCTCCTCCCCAGTGTTGTCCCAGCTAACGCACAACGTGCTCACAATGTTGTGACAATGTTCAATTATTACCTGGGAATGTACTCTGAATGTTGCGGAACCATGCTCAGGAACATCTACATAACGTTGTACCAAGGTACTCTGGATCTTGAGAGGACGTGCTCTGCACGTTGTCACAACGTCCCAACACGACGTTGTCACAACGTTGTCTGGAGTCTACACTTCTACGTGCTCAGCACGTCAGGATACAACATGCTCAGCACCAAAAAGCAAACGTGCTCACAACGTTGCGACAAAGGTGTAAAATGACATTATGAACACAACGTGCTGACAACGTAAGTCCACAAAGTTGTGAGGAGGTTAGTACCACAACTTCGCAGTTCAACGTGCACACAATGTGACAACGTCAGATACAACCAAACCTTCTCACAACCTGCTCACAACGTTGTGAGCAGGTTGCGCGTTAGCTGGGAAGGTCCCATTTAATAATTCAGCTTTCTACAACTTACGTGTGATTTTTGACGTTCTGTGTCTTTGTGTGGTTAGCCCTGTCACCGTTATAATAGTAAAGTACCACGTATTTATCACCATATAGCTTTGCATCTGAAACAACATTATGGCCCAGTTTCACTTAAAAAATTCCTAAATTTATGAAAAACTCTGAAACTTCAGAACAAATACATTGAAATTAACAAATAGTTTTCCCTGCTTGAACAATATATGATCCACCACCGCTTTCCCTTTTGTTATTGTCCAGAGTGTGCATGTGAGACCATGGATTTCTGACACACTGTAACAGAGTGCAACTATTTTGTGTCTTGCGCTGCATTCCAATCAGAAAATAATGCCAGTGAGGTGGCTGAATATTTTTCAGCAGCAAATACTGTAAGTGGCACAAGAGATTCCTGATAAAAAATATTTTTAAGCATAGCAAATGACTTGGTGAACACTTTATTGGTCCCTATAATAGGCATAAAATAAACACACACTTTATCAGCACTTTAAGAGGTAACCAGATAACAGGCATTTTCTGGATTAATGTTCATGATTCTTCTGAATTCAGAACAAGAATTTCATATCATTTTTATATTGCATTTCTTAATGAGAGACCTTATACTAAAGCTTCAAAATGCAGATATTTTTTTATTTATTTAATGTCTCACACAAACGCATACGCACGCGCACACACACAAACACACACACACACACATTGGGTTTTCATGTCTTGTGGGGACATTCCATAGACTTGCATTCATTCCCTAACCCCCTCCCCTAAACTTAACCCTCAACATAAGGATAAAGAAATCTGGAATTCCATGTCTTATGGGGACATTTTGTCCCCACAAGGGTAGGTAAACACGGACCACATGCACACACGCATGCACGCACACACACACACACACACACACACACACACACACACACAGTATTTGTATGAATTGCTCTCATTAACTGATTGACCAATGACCTGCAAAGGAATTTATGGATCCCACTTATGAGGTAGATAGTCATTGGGGTGAAACAAATCTAATAGACAACACCATTAGGCTAACACAATAGCATTACAATGATCATAACAATGCACAACTGGGTTTTTCAGCATGTGTTGCCGAAGCAATGGATTTTAGATTCCATTCGTTCATTCATTGTCATTGAATTCTTTTGCTATTCATGTTACTAATGCAATCATTTGTTTGATTGCTCCAAGGACATTATGATTGGTCTGTCCTTTGACAAATTCAATTACCATCTACATAATTGTTGTCAATGTCAGGCATTGGAGTGACTATTCAGATTTGTAATGGCCATTCCCCCTCAGCGAAATCTGCGGAGGAGCCGCAGAAAACACAAGGACTTCTAATAAACTGACATAAGAGCACTAAATAAAAAGTAATGAGGGATCTGCACCGAATTGTTGTTTCCTTTATTTTCCTGTATTTCCTACTATAAAAAATATATTACAAGAAAAAGAAATCTGGGGAATTACAAACGACTGGCGTGCGCCAATTTATACCCTGCCGTGCAGCCATCACCTGTCTTCTCCTTTTTTTTATAAGCCAGATAACAAGCACTCCTGTGCATGCTATCCGCTCTTTCGACACCGAACGGGCTGATACAAGGAAGAGACGGAATCTGACCTCCAGCGTTGAGGGGCTCCCAAGTGTTCACTCCCCTCAATCCCCCCTGTCCTCGAGTGCTGACATCACGGGCTTAGATAGACAGACGGTGCGGCGCTTCTGTTTCTATACTTCAGACCATCAGCTCTACAAGCAGTTCCGATAAGACGCTCACAGGCTATCTCGTGGGCACGATTTCAATACTTACCCTTGCGCCGACTAATTAGAAAATAAAAAATAAAAAATATCAAGCACAGGCAGATGTCAGAGGAATATGACTCCTCGGAAAAAGAGGGCGGGTTCCTCCCCTTTACTGTCTAGACTTCGTTGTTGCTGCAATTACGCCAAGTGTGATTCGCCTTCTGCTAGACGAGCCTAATTACCCAGAATCCATTTTAAAAGGCGTGACAGATCTCAGCGTATCTGTCGTTTGTTTCATCGCTTTGAATTACAATCGGGATGTCAAGAATCAGTTTGAGAATTCTGCTAATTACACTGCATTTTGTGAAACACCCCAGATATTTTCAGAATAAACTTGTTTTGGGATTTGATGTTGGCTCTTTGTGGACTATCCTATTCATTAAAAATCACAAGCCCGTAGATCTTTATTTAAAGGGCCAAAGAGTTACAAGGTCATGCTGGTGAGTCTGAGCTGTTTGTGGTTCCCAAAGTTAAAGTTTTTATTCATGTTTACATTATTTTAATTGCTGCTACATGCCAGTTATTTGTAAACACATTTACCAGGACCCAAAAATTACCCAAAAGGCTCACAGTCTACTGTAAGTGACTTATTCCTCCTATGATAATGTATGCATTTGGGCATTTATAAAACAATGAACAGTTTGTTTGTTTTTTGAAGATATGGTCATGCTTCATTTAGTTTATTTATTTATTTATTTGAAATTGTGTTGTCTTTGAGAGAATCAGTTGTACTTCTTTGTGATTTTTCCAAATTCTTGTACCCCAATTGCTTTATGATACCTTGCCATTTCATGTAATTGAGTCCCAGCACATTCAACTTGGGCCACATTTGCAGATCACAATGTTCACACTGTTAATCCTCCGTCACTGCAGTACTTTTCATTGTGCCACAGTGTCGCAGTAGTCGTACTGTAAGTGCGTTTACGTTGGCTGCTCAGTAAGCATCGAACAGACACGTGAAGACCATTCTTCAGCTCTGTCATTTAAATCAGCCCGATGTTTTTATCTAAGAGTTTGGCAGTGACTCATTAATACATAGTAAATAAATAAATGAATGAACAACCAGCGATTACTGTCAACAATGAAATGTGATTTCTGCATCCACTAGAAAACCAATTATATAGTCAGTTTGTTTTGACTGGAAAGGGATTTCAACAGTTTTTTTTTACGTTTTTATGCCACTAAACTTCATTACTGCATTGTAATTTTTTTTTAAAAAAGCACCTTTATCGCACTAGATTGCTTCAGTGAGTTCTGGAAATGCCAGTATTGTTCCTTTCACAATGGGAGGTCGTGGAGTGTGCAATGCAAGGCACCCTGATAAAAGGCTTGTAAACTGGAACACGTTACAGATATTTAGCTGGCGCATTTATCCAAAGTGAATTACAGTTAATCTGACTAACCACGGCCAGTGCCCCGAAGCAGCCAGGGGTTAAAGGCCTTGCTCAAGCGCCTGATACTGGGACCTTGTACCACCAAGTTCCTAACTTTCAGACTTTCAGTTAAACACCTTTGTCAATACACTGTATGGCAGGGAGGAAAATTTTAACCTCACATACACTACCAGTCAAAAGTTTTTGCACGCCCTAAGATCTGGTCAAGTCTTTTTCTTACATGTATGTTTGCAACAAAGAAATCACTGGAACCCAATATTTGTTTATTACAAATAATACATTTACAAGAAAAATCCACGCGGAATTCAGCACAGGTGATTGAAATGATCAGCTCACTATCAACCCCCTGAAGCTGCTTGATAATGAGTAGATCATTTGAATCACCTGTGCTGGAGCAGGGAGAGATCTAAAACATGCAGGACAGGTAGTACTCCAGGAGAGGTTTGAGAAGCACTGGATTAGACCATCCTTACTGATCTGCTTAAATATTGATAAAATTACTGATCCTGGTTTTTCTTAATTTGTTTTGTTATTGTAAGGTCTCGCCTATAGCAGTCAAGCTCACTGGTCTATTAAGCTCCATTATCATTTCCTGCACCTGTTCGTCATTTCCTCGATGCGATGTTGTGCTATTTAAGACCGAGATTCGCATATATTCTTCACAATGGCTTGTAGCCACATGCCTGTGTTGTATCTCTAGTCTTGTATGGACTTATTCCCCGCATATCGTATGTATATATTCTAACTCTTGAATTTAGTGCTGTTCATTTTTTATATCAGCACTTTATCATTATTATTGAAGGAACCTCGTTTTCTATTTTTTTTTTGTGTGTGTATTTGTAATACATTGTTACTGTAGCTAAAGTTCAGTCTCTGTATTACTTATAGTACAATTCAGGAACCTCATTTCCTATTTTGTTTTGTATTGCTTCTTGTGGGCCTTCCTGCTGCGCAGCAGGCATAATAAATACAACCAAATTTATCCTTGCACCTGGGTCCAGTCCTCAACTCCCTGTCCTCCGTGCACATCATCAGTGTGCAAAGCTCAGCCCTTACAGTTATATACATGGTTTATACATTGGGCCTCAGTTTTCCTACCTTTCTGTTGTACAACCAATATGAGACTATTGCACAAGAACAAAATATAAAAAATTGTAACAATTGCAGAAACTATTGAGGTGTGCAAAAACTTTTGACTGGTAGTGTAAGTGCAGAGAGTCTCAAGGCTGGCTGGAACAGTGTACTTTGGGTTAACAAACTAACATAAAACAGGTTATGAAGTCACCAATGGGACTGTCTGTGATTAAAAGTGCATCTTTTTTTTTCTTTTTTAACAAAATGTTGGCAGAGAACCTTTTCTGCATCCAGCTCTTAAAAACTTGCTACCATGCCTAAGGCAATAATAATGTTTCTGAACAAGTTACACCAGCACATTATATGAAGCCTAAGAGCATGCGAATATTGGACTTTGGAGTATAGCATTTCCTTATTGCCAAGTACATAACTGAATTGGGTGGAATTAAAGTCTATTCAAGTGTTTCAAGCTAGATAGAAATTTGAACAACTTTTTTTGTTGTTGCCCCCCCCCTTTTGCTACCCATACATATGTATTGCATATTTTTCTCACCTGAAAGACTTCATGTGTCAGATTTCTTCTTTTCAAACTTATGTATGATGTCATTATGAAAACAAAATCCACTGTGGTGAAGTCCAGAAGACAGGAAGTATAAGTCCTGCCATGTGTTTCTTCAGAATATGGACTCAGCCAGCTGATTGCACAAAATAGCTTCACCTTCAATACAATCCAATTAATTAATACAGATCAATACAAAATCCAGTAAACTCTACTCTCTAGTCTAGTAAAATTTTCTATCTCTGCTAAGTCTCAAACCTGCAGATGTCAAAATGCGATCAATGGTTACTGCAATCTGACCTAATCAACTGGAAGACTGCAGACTGAATGGCTCCTATATATGGTTGAAGAATTATGACGGTAAAGATTCAGAACATTTTAGTGGCCATCCATAGAGAATAAATAAATAAATAAATAAATAAAATTGCCCTGAATGGTTAATGCTTTTATATTATTATTTACTAATATGTATCATTTTCACAGTTGTGGCAGTATCAAAATCTTCATGGCTATATCTCAGTAACATACAGTACCTGGCTAATTGCACAATCAAAAAAATACTCTTGGATCAGAATTTGTTCCGGTTATCAGAAGTGAGGAAAGAGCATTTATAGAGGCTATTACATAACTCGAAGCACATGCTCCTGGTCATGCGGCGGTTACCTTTTGTGTAATGTATACCACCTGAGCTCATTACCTGAGTTTATTACCTGAGGCTCTGTCTCCATGGCAGTCCCTAGAGGCCTAATATGCATATTTTATTGCCGTGAGCAAGGACAAATGCATAGAGCGAGAGAGAGGCAGAGGGAGAGGTTATAGTGAGATTCAGAGTGGAATCCACTCGCACCCGATGCTTCTGTTTCATTAGGAACAATGAAGATCAGATGAAGGCCTTCCTACGCCCTAGCCGGCCCATACACACTACTCACAAGTAAGTAAACAGACTTAAGTCTAGCTTTGTTTGTTGTTGGATATCACTTTACCGCAGCGTTTTGGTTCTGGTTTAGGATTGGGCTTAACCTGACTGTGAGAATTGGAGGGTGTGTGTGTGTGTGTGTGTGGGTGAGTGGGGACGGGGGGGTGGCATTTTCAATTTTGAACTGGCATGGCAATCACATGTCTGCTTAATACAGAGCATGGAAAATGAGTTCGCAATAGAGTGGCCCATGCCACGAAAGAGGCCGGTGAAAATGGATTTGGACCTTGACCAGGAAGTCCTCAGTTGCAAAATCTAAGGTTTTAAATGATTTACCCATGCCTGAGAAATCACTTTTCCAAGAATATTACAGTCAAACCCTGAAGTACCCATACAATCATGTGTACATTATGTTTGAACACGTGGAACTTTCATAGGACATTGTTTTACAGTAATTGGCAGATCATGCTTCCTGGTTTCTGAGTTGGTTCATCCTTATTCACTGGTGTCCTTCAGGAATGTGCCTTTTTCATAGAAACAGTGTAATATGGCAGCACTAAGCGTGTTAATGTATGGTGTGGTGTACGGAAAGTCTTTTAATGACTCTGGACTTTGATAACTGTTTGCCAAATGTTCTGCAACATCTTACAGTTTCGTGAAGCAGTGAGTTGCATTGAATCAATTGTTATCAAAATCAAATACTTTAAAATGTTGCGCCTGCCATGTTCTCATATTCCACGTACCTTAATAGTAATTAGACTGGTCTTACAACTGCATTGTGAACATACACTTTTTAAATTCTTTATTTGAGTTCCACATCACTGACTGGGTTTGACATGGATGAATGACTTTGAAATACAGAGGGCTATTCGCTCATGAAGCATTCCTATTCATTTCAAAGGCTTTGATAGAAGTGTGCGTGTGTTTGGCAGAGTGTGTCTGCATGTTAGACTTAAATATGACATATAAAACGGAAATTGAATTTTGCATATTTTATATGGGACTCCTATCCTGTGATTTTTTCCACTGTACTGCTCAGCACAATGCTGATTGAAATATTAAAAGTAATGAGAGACAATTATATGGGCGACAGAAAAAAGGGCTGAGTGCTATGTGTGTTCCCCTGCTTGCAAAGAAGCTCGTTTTACTGCAGCCCAAGTCAAAGAAAGAGAGCAAATATAGCGTGATGGCTAAATGCTAACCCCCAAATTACACCAGATGCGTGTTTGGTCCGTCTGCGCTGTGCCACAGCAGCGCAACCAATAGGATTCACTTTACTCAGTGTGAGTGCTGACACTGGATCTGCTGTGTTGCATTTCTCTTCCGTCCCAGCTCCAGCAAACCGCAGTCGAGCACAGCAGATACGCAAGACTTTTATTTTTGCTGGATGCCGCAGCAAAAGCGTAGCAATTCAGCACAGCAGATCGATGGGTACACAAACATAACATTTAAAACATACGGTTAATTTTCAAAATCCGTGTTGGCGCCAGTTGTTATTGTAGGCTAGGACAACAGACAAAGTAAGAAAATATGTAGGCTAAACTTTATCGACAGAACACTTTCCAAACAAATGACAAACCCAACACAAACAGGAAGTTAAGAGCATTAATTAACAAATAGGCTACTTTTCCATGGTAGAAGCACAAAATCTCAAAAAATAAACAAATCGAAGTGTCTTCCTCAGAAATGATGATGTCACGCAGGTTTGCTTCGCTGGATAATTCATGACATAAATATAATGTATTAGGATGAAACAAGTTGAGCAGATCCTGTGCTCTCTGAATATACCTCACAAGTTGGGTATTGGCAACTAAAATTTGTCCAAATTTAGTAAAATCTGAGGGCAGTCAAGTGAGTTACAACTTACTGCTGGACGTGCAATCGTGTGATTTCAACATACAAGATGGTGATGGCCCCTGCCTGACCCAAATTGCGTGCAAGTTTTGGGTTAGGCCACCAGGGGCATGTTCAAGATCGCAAGATTGAGCAAGGAGCCAAAGTTCTTGCCTCTTGAACAATAACTAAATTTGGGTTTGGGAAGACAAACATCTTCGATCAGTCTCGTCTTGCTTATCAGGATGGCATCCAGTATTGTCACAGCTTGTTCAATGGAATTTTATTCAGATCTTAGTTGGAAGCCATGTTGAAAATGTGCAAGAACTGGCAAGTCGTTCAAAACTCTGGGGTCATCCCCCGCGATAACAGGGGGTGAGACCCTTCGGTCTTGAACAAGCCTCTGATTGTACTGAGCTGTCCACGTTTTGTTGCTCTGATTACTCGTAGGTCTATCCAGTTGCACCCAAAGTCATTTTGGTCTGAGCTCATTGATAACGCCCCTTGGAAATCATGAATGAACTTAGAGGTTCCAGACTAATTTGCATTTGCAAATCGGTCTACTCATGCCAGGAAAATCAACTGTTTGAAGCCATCAACATTGAGCGGAATGGCACTGACTCTTATTTTTTCTGTAAAAAAACTGTCCGCAAGTTTACTCACAAGGCTTAAACATAAAAGGAAATCAATGGAAAAAGCTACTGCTTTCTAAGTTGTTTATCAGTTTGTTTAATTCTTGCTTATTTCCTGACCAATGATTACCTGTTGAGACCATTATAAGCTTCATATTTTGCCACAGGGTTCAGAACATTTTTATTTTTTATTTTTTTGCCCAGGTGCATACATTCTGAGCTTGCCTTTTAGAAACAATTAACATCATTGCATTTGGTGACCAATAATTGTGGCATTTATCATTGATTGATTGGGGAGGATACAGTTCTCTATGAAGTCAGTATTCCAATTAACCCAAAATTGTAAAGGATACACACCCACTCTCTCACGCAGATGGGAGTGGATATGTCTTAGAAATAGGCATAAATGCTCACTTCTTTTCTACAGTTATTGTTTCTCAGCCAGGTCCAAGTAGGCCGAGCACGAGTATCAGCTTAACGTTATGAAAACTGTTGTTCAGGGGACACTTATCCCTGTGTGATTAGTAATCAGCAGGATGAGTCCCCTGGTTGCCAAATAGAACGACTCTTCCTCTGGCACTGATCCAGCATCAGTTAACCTAGACAGGGAATACAGGCAGAGTACGCAAACAGGAGTTTCCTAAATATTTTGTGCAAATATTTTCCTTGGAGACAATAGACAAAAGCTTGGCACGAAAGAGTTGGTGTTAATTTTTGAGCGAACCAAAGCCCAGCACCTGGTAAAAGACCAGATATCACAGAGATGGTGGAGAGTGCTATAATTTGTCAACCTTTCCTCCTCTATAATAGGTGGTGCCATTGGTGGAGGCCCGGGGGCAGAAGGTGGATTTATATACATTTGTGTGTGTATGTGTGTTTTCGTGTGTGTTCTAATAATGTCAGCTTGAAGAGATGAAATGACTCAATGCTTGCAATGATATTAGTTACTGGGCGCTTGCGCAGTCAGGTAACTCTGTAAAAGTATGGAATTATGAGTTACTGTTTTCCAGACCTGGCTAAGTATGGAAATTTGGGTGGAAGTCTTGAAAAAGTGTGAAAGTTCTGCTCAGAGTAATAACTATATATAAAAAAACATTGACAATGTGCAAAAAAAAAAAAAAAAAAAATGAAAATAAAAGAAACGTGTGCTGTGTGTTATGTGCTAGTGTGCTATGTTTGTTATCAAAACCCAAAAGTTGTCCGCACATGCACCCCAGTGTTCATTGTGATAATTGTCAAGGTGTCAGCTTTGAACCTGGCAATGTTTCTAATGGCTTGCTTGCAATTACGTGAAGCCAGAAATTCAGATAGAAGGCAGGAGGTGATGAACCATGAATTACGAATACCCTACATTACTGGTTCAGATGAAAGTGCACGCATAGGTAGCATCAAAAAGTAGAGGAGCATGTTGGATGTGACCTATGTATGGCTAAGGACCTGCAATTTTCTAATTGCTTATACACCGTGTTACTTAGAACTCGAGAACCACCAGTCAAAAAACATGAGAGCTTGCTCAGAATTCCCAACAAATCTTATATTGTAGGTTTGCGCTATTTGAGAGCAAAATCTCTGTTAGTCCTGAAAAGCCTGAACCATAAAATAATAGCCAGAGAATTAAAAATTTTTGAAACTTTTAAAAATTATGTCACCTTTAAATCAAATGTAAAAGAATATTTAGAAAACATAATTTGCATATACAAAATTCATTTTGTATCGTATTTGATATTTTTGTTCAGTGAGGTCAAGTTTTAACAGGGGTGCTCTGAGAGCACATCATACCCCACCGGAGGAGCGACTGCGATATGTGTATCATCATTTATTTGCAGCATTTGTGCAAGGTTTCAGGGATGTCCTATGTAAACTGTAGGAGGGGTTGATTTCATCCGCCAAGTACCTTCTGATATGGACAGAAGGATGGGCAGACGGGCTGCGCCACGACATAATCCCTCTTTTGGGTGTTTGCCCAGCGAGGGATAAAAACTGGTCACACCACAATGAAATGGCTACTTTGGGGTGATTATAACACACTGATACTGCATGCAAAAAAATGGCATGTTTTTTTTCTGCTCAAAACTGAATGTGATTATTATAAAAAGAGCATGTCTGTTAGGGGGAGACTCATAGGTTTAGGAAACCCATTTTCATTTAGATATCTTGAGGTCAAAGGTCAAAGGAGCCCTGTGACAATGGCCACTTCTCCCATTTAGTCCCTCTGTTTTCTTCATTTCAGCTGCTTTTGCTATGTTGCTTTCAAGTCTTTTTCTGAGTTAGAGTTCAACCATTTTGATGTCTTTTTTTTTTTCTTGGTTTATGAGTTTGGATTGCCTTTTATGTATTGTTCACTTGTGGCCCTGATCTGTGGTTTGGGATATTGCCTTTATCTCTGTTCTGAATTCTGCCTGGCTGATTATTGAATTTCTGCCTGTTAATGGCCCTGATTCTCACCCCGTGATTCTTTATAGCAATCTTGATTTTGGCTCCTATAAACTGCGTGAATCTAATACTACTGTCTGTACCTGAATCCTGAGAGCACCCCTGACTGTGTCATGATCTGGGGTTGCCTCAATTGATCAGGTCGAGGCTCAGGAGCATTATGCGGCAATAAAATTAAGTTTTAAGACCTCCTGATTGTACTGAATGACCAGTTTATCCAACCAATGGAATTGTTTTTTTTTTTTTTAATTTGTGATGGCACAGTCATATTCCAGGATAACAATGCTAAGATTGTCAAAATTATGAAAGACTGATTTGACAAGCACGAGGAATCATTTTCACACATCAATTGGCCACAACAGAGTCTTGACCTTAACCACTTGAAGGTCTTTGGGATGTTCCAGAGATGGCTTTCCAGAGAGGTTTGATTCTCTCATCATCAGTTCAAGATCCTGGCCAAAAACTCTGGATGGAAATAAATGTTGTACCATTGCACAAGATTGTCAAAACAATGCCAGGACAAATGCAAGCTGTGATTAAAACTAAAGGCAGTCCAACAAAATATAAGGGTATGCTTTTTTCCTTTTTTTTTCTGGCCAGACATTGTAGGTTTTCCAAAGTAGGCCGGTAAATGATATGTTTTAAGCAACTTTTAGAAGAACTGGACATGAAAGGTTCCCTTAAAACTTAAGTGCTTGCCATGAGAACATACTTCTTCATAAGGACTGCATGTAAAGAACCAGTCATTGGCACAGTATCCTCCTTTCCTTTTTTCAATTAGCGCAGTGGTTCTCAAGTTTGGTCCTGAGGGCCCATGGTGTATGCTCATTTTTGTTCCATGGACAACCGCAAGCAAATGACAAAGAGTCAAGCCTGTTTTATGTCATGTTTATGCAATTAAGTTCAAACAAAGTATTTTGAATGAGCTTTAACTGCTTTTGCACTGCAAATTTGGAGCTTACCAGTTTTTTGAATGTTTAATTTGGTCTCTTTAACTCCTTCAACCCCACAGCCCTCTACAGAGGGCTGACCAACATATTCCCTTCAACCCCAAATTCCTGTAGGGAAAATTCAAACAATCTGACTAATTGATTGGAACATATCAGGTTTTTAATGAATGTTTAAATGTTTATCTCTTGTGGGGTTGGATACTATATCTGGGGTTGAAAGAGTTAAGGATACTATGACTTGAAATTACTTACAGTGCAGAAAAAAGCACAATATATTCAAGATTCGTTTATTTGTTATGGCTTGGATACTTCTGTCAAAATGTGGGCCAAGAGAATAAATTACTGCTCTAAACATGAAATGCACCATATTAAGAACAAATTAACAGCTTGTTAAAATCATATCCATTGCAATTGTGGTTGGAACAAAAACCAGTATACACAGTGGGCCCCCAGGATTGAGTCTGAGTTCCACTGAATTGACGATCACATTAGGCTGCTCAGTATGTAAGGGCTGAGTGGTCTCTGGGTTTGGAATTAAACTCTCTGTTGGATACTCAACCACTACAGGAAATTTCCATCAATATATTATCAGAATGGAATCTCAATGGTGGTGCTCAGTCATTTTATTGGAAACAACACTAATTTTTCTGTGTCTAATGTTCAGGGCAGTACATACGTTTCATTGAATTATAGAACTGTGGAAAAAGTATTAGTATTTTATTATTCTGTATTTTCACTCTAAAATGTTCCAGTTTATCAATTAATTTTAATATGAGACAAAAATAACCCGAGTTAACACGAAATGCAGTTTTTATGTGATGATTTCATTAATTGAAGGAAAAATGCTATCCAACCCTACTTGGCCCTATGTGCAAAAGGATTAGCCCCCTTAGTTTCTAAATAGAAATCACTTCAGCTAATTTAATTGAGAATTGGATTCCATTTCACTAGACCTTACTCAGGCATGATTTCTGCCAACTCTGTTAAATGTTAACATCACATTAATAGAACCTTTCCGGAAATGTGATGTAGGCAAAAAGCTGACATGATGCCATGATCTAAAGAAATTGAATAGATGAGAAACAAAATCATTGATATCTACCAGTCTGGAAAGGTTAATAAAGCCATTTCTAAGGCTCTGGGACTCCAGCAAACCATGATGGGAGCCATTTTTGCTGCTTCAGGACCTGGGTGACTTGCTATTATTGATGCAACCATGAATTCTGCTCTGTTCCAGGATATCTTGAATGAGAATGTCTGGCCACCAATTCAAGACCTAAAGCTCAAGAGCGGTAGGGTTATGGAGCAAGACAACAATTCAAAGCACACAAACAAGTCTGCCTTTGTATGGCTCAAAAGAAATCAAATGAAAGTTTTCGAGTGGCCCAGTCAAAGTTCTGACTTTTTGGCATGTTTTGTGGCATCACCTTAAACATGCAGTTCATGCTCAAAAACCCTCCAATGAGGCTGAATTAAAACAATTCTCTAAGGAAGTAAGGGCGAAAATTCCTCCACAGCAATGTAAAGGACTGCTTACTAATTATTTTAAACATTTGATTGCATTGTTGCTGCCAAGGATGTCACAGCAATTTATTAGGTTTAGGCAGGAAATTATTATTTCACATGGGAGATGTAGATTTTCAAAACTGCATTATGTATTTATTCGGGTTATTTTTGTCAAATATTAAAATTGGTCTTTATCTGAATCATTTAAGAGTGAGAAATATGAAAAAAATGGAAGAAATTGGCAAGGGAGCAGATGCTTTTTCACAGTATTGCATGTTGTATGTAACACAAGGCAATTTTCTGTAAATGTGATTTTTTGCTAACTTGTCAGGATGCCTCATTGTTATTACCTCAATACTAACTCAGGTTCCTGGTAATCAGCCCCCGGCTATGTGTTTTTGTTAAACGTGTTCTGCAGCAACAACTTACACAAGGTGTTCCCAGGTGACTGGGGCATTATGGTTACTTATATCAGGGAGGACTCATTATCTGTCTTAAGGGGCTACTTGTGATCATGCTATAGAAGACAGAAACAATGCAAAACCATGGGGATGGCCAGATCAGATCCATTGTGTCCTATATCACATCATGGGTTCAATTAGTGGAAACAAATACACGTGCAGTACTATACAGCGCCCTCCATAATTATTGGCACCCCTGGTTAAGATGTGTTCTTTAGCTTCTAATTAATTCAGTTTCTTTCTAAATAATATAGGACCACAATGAAAAAAAAGAGGAAAATCCAACCTTTAATTCAAGTGCATTTATGCAGTTGGAAAAAAATCCCACACTAAGAAATAATTCTTTTACATCAAATCATGTGTGCCACAATTATTAGCACCCCTGATGTTAATACTTTGTACAACCCCCTTTTGCCAACAAAACAGCACCTAATCTTCTCCTATAATGATTCACAAGATGGGAGAATACAGAAAGAGGGATCTTCGACCATTCCTCTTTGCACAATCTCTCTAAATCATCCAGCGACCTGGGTCCTCTCCTCTGCACTCTCCTCTTCAGCTCACTCCACAGGTTTTCAATGGGGTTGAGGTCCGGGGACTGAGATGGCCATGGGAGGATCTTGATTTTGTGTCTGGTGAACCATTTCTGTGTAGATTTGGCCACATGTTTAGGGTCATCTTCTTGCTGAAAGACCCAGTGACGACCCATCTTCAGCTTTCGGGCAGAGGCCACCAGATTTTGATTTAAAATGTCCTTGTATTTCAAAGCGCTCATGATGCCATGCACCCTAACAAGGTTCCCAGGGCCTCTGGAAGAGAAACAGGCCCACAGCATCACCGATCCTCCCCCAGACTTCACAGTGGGCATGAGGTGCTTTTCTGCATACTCATCTTTTGTGTTCCGCCAGACCCGATTAGAGTGTTTTTTGCAAAAAAGCTCTATCTTGGTCTCATCTGACCAAAGCACACGGTCCCAGTTGAGGTCCCAGTACCGCTTAGCGAACTCTAGACGTTTGCGTTTATGATTGTGAGTGAGAAAAGGTTTTTTCCGCGCATGCCTCCCAAACAGCTTGTTGGCATGTAGATAGCGCCTGAGGGTTGTTTTGGAGACTTTGTGACCCCAAGATGCTACCATTTGTTGCAATTCTTTAACAGTGAGCTTTGGAAAACTTTTTATTTCTCTTACCATCCTCCTCACTGTGCGTGGTGGCAAAATAACCTTGCGTCCTCGTCCAGGCTTGTTTAGCACTGTTCCAGTTGTTTTAAACTTCTTAATGATTCCTCTGACAGTAGATATGGGCAGGTGCAGGCGAGTGGCAATTTTCTTGTAGGCATTACCTGACTTGTGAAGATCGACACACATCTGCCTTACTTGAATGGTGTGTTCCTTTGTCTTTCCCATGTTGAAGAGTGGATAAGAGAAATGGCCTCTGTGTCACGTCATATTTATACCCCAGGGAAACAGGAAGTGATGAATTACTAATTAAATGTTCCTAGATACTCTGATCAACTTTGTAAACTACTGTAGAAATGACAGAAATACTTCAATTACATTTATTTCCTAGGAATTGTTAGGGGTGCCAATAATTGTGGAACAGGTGATTTTATGAAAAATAATTATTTCTTAGTCAGGGATTTTTTTCCCCTTAAAATTCACTTGAGTTGAAGGTTACATTTTTCTACAATTTTCAGTGTGAGAGTATGCTTCTGCAATAAAAATTGAATTTATTTTAAGGCTTTTAACACATCTTAACCAGGGGTGCCAATAATTATTGAGGGCGCTGTATATCCTCATTCACAAACACTTCTGCCTCATTCTGCCTTTTCAAACCTCATTCCCTCCATCCTTCAATGAAAAAATACACTTTAAAAAATAGTGGCACCTTTTAAGGTGTCAATTTTTATTTGTATTTGTCATGGTTCTGTAGGCTGGTGTTTGCTTGGGAGCTTTCTCTGTTGCTCTCGTCCAGGACAATATCGTTTTGCTCACAATCGGATTCTTTGGCCAGCTGGCATCAACTGTGGGCGGCGCCCGGACTCTATTTAAGCCCAAGTTCCGCCTCGCCACCTCTGCTAGAGTGGCAGCGTTTCGTTTGCACTATAGCCCGTAAATTCTCTAGCTAGAAAGTTGGTGTGGAATTAGTTGCAAAAGAGGAAAGTGGTAGTTAGTAAGGAAATCTTTCTCTCTCTTTTCCTCTGTCTGTGCACCGTCTGGTGCTTAATCTTTTTATCTCGGTTTCAAAGATTTTTCCTTTATTTCTTCAAGTCTAACTTGCTTTGCTTCCTTATTTTTACTTGGACTAGATTTATGTCCTTTGGAAGCGCGAGCCTCTCTCTCTTACTTTGTCTGTGTTCGTCATTTTGCTGTACTTCCTTTCGTTCCGGCCACTGCATTTGGAGTCTCGAAATACCAGCCATCACAGTATTCCAAGTCAACAAACATCAACTCAACTTCAGAAAGTTTTGAATTTACAATAAAACCCATTTAAATTAAAAAAAGGCTTTTTACAGTGTAAAAAAATAAAGTAATACAGTAAGGTTATCGGGAATCCATTAAGTTCTCTTTTCTCCAGTACATATGTGATATAAAAGTAGAATCCAAAAGGATACTGTTTATTCTTGCACAGGAGTTTGCGAGAATTTTCTGGAATTTTTTTTTTTTTATCATTCCTGAAGACAAATCCATTATGTTGCTCGTCAAAGAATTCTATTTCTGGTTGTAACCGCTGTAAGTGGATTGGGAAAGCAGTCATGTCTTTTCCGTTTAAGCCATAAAACATTGATATTGCCACGTTAAATAATGAAAATGAATTAAAAAGAATCAGTGCATGCAGATCCAGGACACAGTTGTGTGGGATTACCTAAGAAAATAGAAAGGCATCTGCTGAGCATCGCACAAAATAGCAATCAAATCCAGTTTATCATCATATTCAGTGTGAGCAGCAGTATTAACAAACCCGTTGAACATAACATGAACTGTAAGTTAAATGTGCAATATTCATGACCATAAATAATTGCATTAGTCATTTATTTACAAAGTAAAGGTTATTAATGAAGGTGGACAATATTTTTCGTCAGTTGACATTTTTCCTGATGGGTTAATACTACTACCACTACTACTACTGCAAATAATAATAATAATAATAATAAATTTCTTTCCCTCAGGATATATGTGGTGGTGGAATATCTCTGGGTGACTTACAATGAATTTTCTGCCGCAGCTGGGGCTGCTACTGTGGAAGAACTTTCTTCTACGAAAGAGGCAAAAGGTACCATACATTCTCCCTCTCTTCCTCTCTCTTTCCCTCTCAATACCTCTCCCTATCTTTTTCTTTCTCTCTCTCCATCTCTTCCTAACCTTCTAAACCAGGAGAGATGTGTAATTTTGCAGAGGAAGGATAAAGAATGGGTATATACTGTTTTCCTGGTGGATTTGGGGCAGTAATGTGCCCTTGGGAGGTGCTGTTTGGCGGGATGTACTGTTTATGGAGGAGGGTAAGGGGTAAGCTGACCTGCGACAGCTTAATACCAGCAAAGGGGGGTCAGGGATTCGGTTTCTGTGTAAACAAGCTCATCTTCCTGTTCCTACAACAACATATCCCGTCTCCTCCAAGATGCCAGAATACTCACCTTTTAATTGGCTAGGTTTGCTGTTTGACCGCACAGTTTCACAGGCTGAACTGTTTCCTTGCACTTTGAAGTGCGGTTAAATTTGAACCATCTAAATACAGCAATGTTCAGTTTGTTGCAGTTCTATATAGTCATCTCCATGGGATAATTTAGTTGCCGCCCAGACTGTAGCTCAGAACTCTGGACTCTGCGAAGGAATACTGCCGCTTCATGAATAAAACACATTTTCTGCACTTCTCTCCTCCCCCTATAACCCAGAAGATACAAACAACTCACCATCTCTGTGGACAGATAATAAGTCTGCGTGTTGTACGAGTGTAATATGAAGGCTGTAATTCCCCAGTGGTCTCAAATGAAGATTTCACTTAATGAAGGTGATTGGAGTCGGTCTGAATGAGCCTTCGTATTGATTATATGTCAGGCAGCCAGTAACATGAACTAGAGGGAAGAAACGGAAAACTCCAAATGTAACAGTTGACTACAGTCTGTGAGGATGACCTGCCAGGCTTGTCTTTCACATGAATCAATGCAGCCCGGATCCTTAAATAAAATGTGGAATCCTTGCACGCACTGTTAGGAATTATGCCAGTGGTGTCTGAGATCGCAAAACAAAATAAATAACAATTCAAAATCTCGGCCTTTCCATAGAGTAAAAAAAAAAAAAAAACAAATCCTTTGCCCTCGATATTGTGCTTCAGGTATACGGTCATCATCCAATTTGCATTTGACCCTGGGATTAGTCATGTTTTCATTAGCACGTATCGGAGCTCTACTCCCATGGATTCTCTCCTTATCTCCTCACCTGTCTCTCATTATCAATAATCACCTCTCACTGTCTCGCATATCGCGCCCGCTAATGAGCCAAGCTGCATTAATTGCGCGTGATGTCACCAGGTGCTAGGTTGATAGACTAGGGTAATTAAGTGTAGAAATAAGGTGACAGGGCTCAGCGATTTAAAAATAAAAATCATAGCACTCACGGAAACAAATAAAGCATGCATCGCCACCTGTCGACTGGCTAATGCGCGTTCTCATCTGCGGAGGATGAGCCACAGTTTTGATTGAATCCCAACCTGGGTATCATTTGAGCAGGTCCGCAGATGTCCACTGAACAGTGAACGCAACCCACAGAGTGTCCTAGAGATCAGCCTGTCTCCATAGGGAGTGTCTCCAACAATGAGAGAAGGAAGGCCAATGACCTGACCTTTAAGAGAAGCGAATTTTAAACTTTGATATTTATCAATTTGATGAGAAACTTGATGCTAAACTACTTTTTGAGCTGTTCTTTGTAACAAATGGATGATTTGTGCAAATCTGCACCAAACCTTTAAAAAAGGGGGATGAATACACCTGAGAGATATCCTCGACCACCATGGTAACACAACATGCTTTGACTGTTATCACTCGATTTAATGGGTCTTATTGCCTGTTATCGGCACCATAGATATGGGATTGTAGGGGTTAGTCATCCTACTAGTAGAGGGAGTGGATTGTTATCATTGATTTATAACATGGGCCTGTTGGATGGAGGTTCCATGTACTGCTACGTGCTTCAGGGAAGATGACTGTGATTTTGCCTTTATGACTTTACATGAATAATAATAATGATATAATAATAATAATAATAATAATAATAATATCTGCCAGCTAAGCAGTGGCACTCCATGGCAAATACCTAAAGAGATACAGGAAGCTGATGTTGACCAATATAAGACCAACTAGTGGCTAAAGAGCAGTGGATTGAAAGCAGAAACAGGAGGGTTAGGAACTTCAGCCCAGGGCCACAGCATCACCACTAGATTGTATCATGCAAGAATTATCAATGATAACAGTAACCCCATGTACAGAATGTGTTGCAAGCATGAGGAGACAGTTAACCACATCTGGCTGTCTCAAACTTACAAAAACAGGTTATAGTCACAAACCCAATAAAGCAGCAGCATACACTGGAAGGCAAGCCAGAAGCATAATATCAAAACATCAGAAAAAAACCCCGGAAACAGTTAAGATGCCAGAAAGTTAATTTGCCACCAGGCCATGGGATATTCAGATACACACAGACCCAGAGATAGCTGCTAACAAGTCTAACATAGAAATTAAAGAATGCAAAACCATGATGTGCAAGCTAGCAGATATGGTAGTGCCATCATATTGGAATACTTCTGTGAAGGTAATTGAGAAACTGTCCAAGTTCAAAGATGTAGAAATTAAAGTAACTAGGATGTGGGGGATGAGTACAGAGACTGTCCTAGTTGTGATAGGAGTATTTGGAGTTATCAGAAAAGGCCTAGAGGAATAAACAGAAAATATCCCAGGCTCTATCAACATCAGTGAGCTGCAGAAGATAATGTTGCATGGTCCTGCTCAAATTTTGTGGGGTTTCTATCCATGAAATGAACTCATTAGTGCGTAAGGATTGGGCTTGACCCCGACCCTCGTGATGCTTTCAAGAAGCAAAAATTTAGCTAGAAAAAATAAATAAAATAAAATAATAGTTATAACTTTGCCATTTACAGTGATCTTACCACTGGTCAATGCAATCGATCAATGAAATGACCTTCTGAAAGTTATAAGGGCCTTGCCGCACAGCGCTGATAACAGTTGGTAATGGCAATTCAGTTGAGTTAAAACATTTGAAGCTGCTCCAAACAAAGTTGTCCTCAGAAAAAAACTTTTCAGTCAGCAAGTTTAACTGTTGAACCTTTGAAACTTTGTTTTCTTACCCTCAGACTGTTTTTGATACATAGAAATATGTTTCCAACTGATTGGATATTTTTTTGATAGCCTGTGTCTGGAGTAAGATTGCTTTCTTTGTTTTGGTGTAGAAAAAAATGTAATTGGTTGAGTCTTGCATTGTCAGTCGCAGTGAACATCAGCACACTCTGTTGATGAAGGCACTGCCTGTCAAATGAAGAGTTACATGGGAAATGGTTAACATTTTTAAATCATGAGTATTTATGGTAGGTTTGTGAATAGCGTGATGTGCATGTTGTTATGGCAGCCCTTGTGTAAGCTTTCTAGGGAAAAGGGACTATTATCAGCGATGTGTGTTGCTAAGTAGACTGCTGTTGTGTCCTGTTGTTACGACACTGCTGCCAAGGCAGGGACTTGAACAATTCTGATCCCAATACTGGATGAGGAAGAAGGATAAGATCAAAGCCAGGAGAGGACACTTCGTCCAAGCGGCAGAAAACTACAGAGTAATACTGGCTGTGGTGCAGGGAGAGAGAGGGAGAGACATTGAGCGTGTATGAATATGAGACAGATCAATTGTATGTGTGCGTATGAGAGAAGGACAGTGATGGAGAGAGAGAGGGAGAGAGAGACTTACATGAGACAGATTGAGTCATGTCTGCATGGTGGACAGGAAGAGAGATAGAGCAAGAATAAGAGAGAAATGGAAAGAGAGATAGGAAGCAACATTGGCTGTTAGTCCACAGGCTTATGAGGGAGATAGCGATTGTGTGTAGATGTGCATGTGATTGTGTTTGCATATAAGAAAGGGATAAAGAGAGGAAAGGAGATAGAGAGAGAAACAGATGAGAGATTGTCTTTTTTTTTCCCCCACAGTAGAATAAGGACTCAGAGTGTCCTTCACTGTTGAGTGAACGCTGAATGGGAAAAAAAAATTCAAAATAAGCTTTGCTTTAAAAGGGCAGAAAAACTTGTCTGATGCACACCATTTCCACTGCATCTCATGTCCAGTCACTCGCTGGAGTCATTCAGTTTTTTTTCTATTACTTTGGGTATTTATATTTGAATAATTAGCTTTTGTACTTCTCTGCTTATTCTGTTCCCTTGTTTCTTTTTTCCTCTTTCCTGTGTTTCTAAATCTGTTTATCTTCCCTATTCCTCTTGTCTTGCTCTGCCTGTTGTGTTTTCCTGATTGTTCCATTACCATTTTTGTTGCCACGCCCCCCTCTGCTCTCTCCTGCTTCCCACCCTAACTGTCTCTCATTGTCCTAATCACTTCTCCCTCTACTTGGTCCCTCTGTATTCCTCAGTTCTTCACAAGTTTGTCTCAGCTGCTTTTGCTGTTTCATACAAGCCCTTTCCTGAGTTTGATTTCCAGTATTTTGACTTTCTTTTTTTCGCGGTTCATGGGTTTTGGGTTGCCCTCTGTGTTTTGTTCTCTTCAGGTTATGATTCTGCCAGATCACTAGTTTTGAATATTTTCTCGGTTTCTGTACAGCAGTCTGCCCAGCTGGTTATTGGGAATCTGAAGTTATTGACTTTGATTTTTTTGCCCAGTGATTCTGTGCCGCTATCCTACCTCTGCTTTCCGGCCCTGATTGTTCGACCCCGTTTCTTGGCTCTAATTGACTGTGTGAACTCCTACTACAGTCCGCACCTGAGTCCTGGGCACATTCTCATCAGGGCCATTTAAAATGAGTGTTGGAGCTTTCCAATACAGTTAGGAACCAGTGCCGTAAGGGGTCATCCACACCTGCAATGATTACTATAACAATAACAATTATTATTCTTTTTTTTTTTTTTTTAACTCAGTGGATAGCGCAGTCCACACCAAAACTGTATTGATAATGGCATACAGAATGATCTTGTTTTTGATTGCTTTCAGAGGGATTTGTTTTTTTGTATGATAAAAGCGGCCAGCCATTGAAAATGAAATGAAAATGAATGTTGAATTTAGAAAGACGCAAATTACCGTGCATTTTCGCTTGTTGGTGTAAATTCTTTTATTGTTAATGCTCATAGTTATATTTCATGGTCTGGATGGCACTTAAAGATGGGGGGAAGTATTCTGATGGCGGCAAAGCGACTCTGCATTACTGGCTAAATTAAAAATAAGTCAGTGACGACCTGAATGTCAGACTTTATGAGAGAGCCAGTCAGGAAGAAGGCTCAGGTATTAATGAACCAACCACTGGCTCACTCAAGATCATTCAGACATGCCACAGACCCCTATTCCCCAAATCATGCTCCTCAAGGGATGGAGAGCTGCTATTTTTCCACTCTCCCCTTACATGGGAGTCTGGTGTGATGGCAGTCTGGCTAATCAGTAGCAATAATTGTTCATTAATTACCAGGAAGGAAAGATGTTTTGATATGAGGGCCAGATTTGGGTATCACTGCCTTAGGTCGCCAACCTCCACCTTAGTCTGGACGTCAACAGTGACAGGGACAGCATCTTTGAAACCTGAATTTTTAGAGGCACTTCATCAACTTCTTTTTTAGCATTGGTCAACTTTTTTCCTGTTTTTGTATTCCCTTAATTCCATTTATAGGCAGAAGTGTAAAGTTCGGGTTTATAAAGTAAAAATCCTCCCCAGAACGTTATTCCAACCACCTGGATTTACTCTGGACAGGAGATAGAGCCAATAAGAGTGATCAGCTCAGTCTGTGGGAGGGAGAAAAACCTGGCAGGACTTTTACTTTCTGACCCCTGAATTTTACTCCTCTATTTATTGGTTATTTTCAGAGGGGAACAAAGCTATGAGCTGTAGGCTGCATGTTCTATCCCTTGTGTTCTGTAAATGTGTAGGGGGATGGGGGGTTTTCGTCGTTTGTAGTATGTGTTCTCCGTGAACATTTAGTTTTTTTTTTGCATATTTCTCACTGAAAATAAGTCATGAAAAATAAGCCAATAGGGCATGGAATTTCAGATTAAAAAAAAAAAAAGATTATAATTATAATTGTAATTATAATTGTCATTTTTAAAGCTGAAAAAAATCACTGTGTGATGATTGTAAAATCATGAAAATTTAAATCTGGTGAAGACAAATTTCTTACATGCTTATCGGTGTACAACAAAATTCTGTTATGGGCTATTATGGTTATTAGTTCCACATACTATGTGGCTGCAAGCAAAAAACATATGACAGGCATGCACTTGGATTATTTTACATGTCTCATATCAGGCCCTGTTACAAAAACACATAGTGTAACACCTGTTACATTATGCGTCGCTGTTACATTACAAGTTGTAACAGGCCCTACTGGCTGCAAGACAGCTGGTTGTAAAATCTTTACTTATTTTGCAGCTTAAATTTGGCCTCTGTGAGCATGTACTCTTCTGAATTACGAACTGAAATCTATGTGAGGTTACTTTATTCAAGTGGAATAGTGCAAATTGTCTTTGGCCTTGATTTAGGTATTACAGCGACATGTTAAATTGTCATTTTTTTTAAATCGAGCCATTAAACATTTTTTTTTCCACATTTCTGTCTAATTATGGTAATTGGACACGCCGTGGGCATCAGTGACTCACAGCAGATTACACATCTAGCAGGGATAATCTCTGCCATTGCTGTATATTAGTGTAGCAGGGATAATCACTGCAGTTTCTGTACATCAGTGTAACATAATGGTTTGAGAGCTCAATTCTATTCACAGCGGTTGCAGGTTCAATTCCCAATCGTATCAGCGAGTGGGGCACTTTAGCTCAATCGATTCATTAATTGAGGAGTACTGCAAAGAGAGCACACGTAAAATGTAATCTGTGTCACTTTGTGCAGAAACATCCACTTGCTGTAATGACAAATAATTCTGTTTTCAAAGACTTGTGCTGCTTTCGCACCGGATGCGAGACGAATTTTTGGCACGACAGATTACATTCAAAGTCAACGCAAAGACATTTGAATGTAATCTGTCGTGCCAAAAATTTGTTTCGCGTCCAGTGTGAAAGCGGCTTCAATCGTGATAACTGTTTGCTTTGCAGGTCCGGCTGGTTATTGAGTTGATATGGCCACTTTTCCTTTTCTTCATACTCGTCTGGGTCCGTTCGACAAACCCGCCCTTCTACAAAGGACAATGTAAGGACAAATGAGAAAGAAGGGTCCCTCTCACACAGCACCGTGTTTTACCAGAGGTGTCCTGCTTTGTTTTGAGAAATTTTAAGCGCACACAAAAACTGTTCCCTATGGAAATTGGAGAACATAGCAGAAATCCCTTTAACCCTTTCAGCGCCATAGGCAACTATAGTTGCCCAATGATGTAAGATATCGAAATCGGATGCTGTAGAAAACTGATCATGTGGCAAGTTGTTTAAAAGAGCTCCCCTCTGCAGGGGAACTCTTTTAAACAAGTTGCCCATTTGATAGGTTCTTAACAGCTCAGGATAACTACATTTTTAATTCCTTGAAAATTTATTCAGTGCTCAAAGGGTTTAAGAGGCTTCGCTGAATCTTGCACCAAAGTTACAAGTTACAAAGCAAACATGTAGTTATGGCACAACTCCCATCAAGAAATCTGTTCACAGAGTGGCAAATACACCATGCATTTAGTTAAATAATTTTAGACCTAATTATTATTATTATTTGTATTTTATTTTCTCTGCAGGTCATTATCCCAATAAAGCCATGCCATCAGCTGGTGTGTTGCCATGGTTACAAGGCATGATGTGCAACATTGACAACCCCTGTGTAAACTATCCCACTCCTGGCGAAACACCGGGACAAGTCAACAATTTCAACTCATCCATGTAAGAGCACTGGTATCATCTATATCACATATTGCATATCCTTCTAGTCATAATTTTATCCATTTTCTTCAAACATTAGATCAACAGTTGATATTTCAATCATTGCAACTCCTTACCTCTCAATATGCCAGAGTTAGAAGAGTAATTCTTTGCATGTATTCATATTTAAAATACCGTGCAATTCAAAGGCATTCGGACAGTGACACTGTAGAAAAATGGCTGAAATTGACCCCTGCAAATTAAAGCCATCGTTGTATACTATAACATACTCACTGTTTTAAGTACCAGTAGCCAATACTTTTGGAGCGTATGCTATTTCTATTAACAAAATAAGTTCCAGTCGAACGACTCAGTGGTCTGCTATACATTTTTAATGTACAGCGCCTGACAAAAGTCTTGTCACTTATCCCAGTTGTAGGAACTACAAATAATAACCTGACTTGTAGTTGATCAACTGGAATCAAAAATGGCTTATATGAAAGGCAAAGCCCTCTAGATTATGCGAAATATACCAAAATAGAGTTTTGTGTCATTCATTGAGTTATATAATTTAATTTGTACAGAAAGGTCAGATTTTGCTTGGACAAAAGTCTTGTCGCATTGAAAAAAAATGTGGAAATTATACATACACTTTATTTTGAATACACAAATGTGCCACTATAATATCAGAACATAAAGTCATGGTGCCTTGGAAAAAAGAATTAATATTGCGTGTGACTCCCATGAGCTTGGAGGACTGCATCCATACGTTTTGGCAATGACTGTGTGAGGTACCGTTCTGGAACCAAATGCGAGACCAGGAAGTAGCAGCAAAAAGTGATTTATTGTAGTTGGGGGGGTGAACCCCCACAGGGCAAAAAGCAACGGTACAGAGTCCACCATCCAAAATCACAATCCAGTAGGGCAGAATCAGAGTCGATAACCAGGGCAGCAATAACAGTACTCGTGGTCGGGCAAAAACAGGTTCGCACACAGACACAGGAATGTCAGAAAGCAAAAGACAAAATCCAGTGGGCGTAATCCAAAACCCGTTACCAGGGCAGCAAACACGAAAACTCGTAGGGTTAAAAGGGTTAAACTGATGCAGACAATAGTACCAAAAAGCAGAGCCAAAAATCGAAGGTCGGACGGTCCAGTCAGAAGAGAAACACTATGAGTACAAGGCGAGAAACAAGAGCAGCACAGGTAAACAAGGGAAGTCACATGCTATGATTAGGATCAGGTGATGAGGATCAGACTAATTACAAAGGAGGGAACATGAGGGAGAACCTAATCACATGAAATTGGCAAAAGCCAAAACGCGGACAGGGAACACGAGACAACCTATGACAAAACATACAGCTCTGGTTAGGGAGTTCTAATGTGCACAGATAATGAGAGGTAGGACAGAGTGGAGCAGGTGCAGAGGATCTGCTGAATTGCAACAAAGACTAAGTGCAGGCAAGAGGCGGAGACTAGAACAGGGCGAGTGCTGAGAGCTTGTTAATCAATTAGTAAGTGCAGCTATACAATCCCTAGTGCTCGTTAGTAAGTTAGTATTATATACAATGTTAGTTTGGGTTAGTAACTTTAACGAAAACAACAAACTGTTAGTATTGGTTAGTAATATAGAAAAGAGAGGCGAAGGAAGCAAACGAGATTGGAAGGAATGTTTGAAACCCAGAAACCATGAAATCACCTAAGCATGTGACACGCAGGACTGGGGAGAAGCTGTAACTTAACAAGAGACCAGACAGGGGAGACAAAGTGCAATGCAGGGCATGAACAAAGACATGGACCGGAATCTAACAGAATAGTGGATTGGGAGTGGCAAAAACGAAAACATGGCAAAATGCAAAAACTAAACAGAACATGGCAAAACCTAACAGACATAATCATAAACATAACAGGGACTAGGGAAAACATAACAACCATGGCAGAATCATGACAGACAGAGCAGGATCATAACAGACTGAGATAACTTGATGATGAAATCATCTGGAATGGCATAGAAAGCAGTCTTGCAGGACTCCCAGAGTTCATCAAGATTCTGTGGTTTCATCTTCCAAGCCTCCTCCTTCATCTTACCCCTGAAATGCTCAATAATTGTTCATGTCAGGTGACTTGGTTGGCCAATCCTGGAGTACCTTCACCTTCTTCGCTTTCAGGAACTGTGACATGGAGGCAGAAGTATGAGAAGGAGCAGCAGTATAAGTAGGGCAGGAAGAACTTCTTGATATTTCAGGCTGTTGATGTTGCCATCCACTCTGCAGATCTTTCTCACACCCCCATACTGGACGTAACAACAAACCATGATTTTTCCTCCACCAAACATGATTGTTTTCTGGGAGAATCTTGGGTCCATGAGGGTTCCAACAGGTCTTGTACGGCGACTGGGATGCAGTTCAATGGATGATTCACCAGAAAAATAAACTTTCAGCCACTTTTCCAGTATCAATCCTTTCTGCGAGCTGTAGGCCTTGGCAAATGCAATGCAGGTTTTATGTTTTCTGTTTAATGCAGGCTTCTGTGTACTAATTCGGCTATGAAAACCACTTTGAGAGAGAATTTGACAAACTCTTCTTGTAGATATCGGGATTTTTGGTGACATTTCCTCATGTAGCTTTGCTGTAGTTGAAGGGCTGGCCTTGTACAGCTGAAGCAACAAACGGTCCTTTCAAACAGTTGTCATACCGAGGTCTGTCTGACCTGCGCTTGCCATGAAAATCACCAGTTTCTTCAAATCTTTTTCTCATCCCCTCCACTCGACATTTGGATACATTAAAGATGTCTGCCACCTCAGCAGCAGACTCAGTCTTCAGGGTCTTGATGATCAGCACTTTGGTCTGTGGTTGAATCTTTGGTATGTTGTCAGAGGTCTAGTCGCACCTCATATGAAAGTCTGGTGTGCTGGGGTTATTTCTATACACATCTGGGAATGTGTTAATTTCAGTATTTGTCATAGGTTAAATTCTAATCTACGATTTGTTGCATCATCTGAAGAGACGACAAGACTTTTGTCCCAGCAAAAACAGATGTTATGGGCTTAGCCAAGCTGTGAACATCAGACCACTTTTTGACGGTTTCATTTTGCACCAAATTATTAATGTGAAAGCCCTTGACATTAAAATGGACCATTTATTGTAACAATTGATTGGTTAGAAATAAAGTTATATGCTATTTTTAGTTACTATGTCCTTATTCGACAAGACTTTTGTCAGGCACTGTATGTAGCATAGCTCTGATACCTTCTGAAGGTCCCACTGTCAGAGGTATCATTCTGTAACCACATTGTTTCCTTACTGTACTGCACTTCCAACTTAATAATGTCCTCTGCTTTTACTTCTAGAATTGCTGGAATGTTGATTGACGTGCAATCAGTGATATCCAACAAGTCCACCCTTTCCAATTTCCGGAAGTTTTCCAATGATCTTGATCAATGGGCATCAATTTTCCAGAATTCAAAACCAGAAAATGGTATATATTTATATGTACAGTTGCAATAAAAATTATTCAACCCCAATTGCAAATTTGGTTTACTGGCAAAATTTGCAAACTTTCAGCTGTTTGTCATAAGCAGATTAAACAAGGACATTTTAAGTAGCTCAACACAACTAATATTACAAGTGGTTTCTCCAAATTTAACTCAAAATGCCACTGTTAATGACTACTGCAGTCTCAAAATGATTAAACCCCCTAAATAGAATCCGCCATAAGAGCATATTTGCAAGTCAGGTATTGTCTCAAGCACACCTAATGCTGCTAATCAAGAGCTTAATTAGTTGCATCAGTTTTGCTTGAGATAGAATACATCAAATACTTGCACTTGCTAGGGGTTTGTTGACAGTGACATTTGATTGCATATCAGAAATATGGCTGTCAAGAGAATTGCCCAGAAAGCTCATAGAGGAGATCATTGCCTGGCACAAACAAGGAAAAGGATACAGAAAGGTAGCACAGGCACTGAATGTTCATAGAGATAAATTTGGAAGCATAGTTCGCAAGTTGAGAGCTAAAGGAAGAGCGGCTACAGTACCAGGATGTGGCAGAAAGATGATGCTATCAATGGCTGTCACCAGATTCCTGAGGAGAGGGGTGGTCAAAAACCCTTAGGTGACTACAGGAGACCCACAGCAAGGCTTGGAGGCAGGAGGCACTGAGGTTTCAGGTCGCACAGTAGGACGCATACTAAACGTTGAAGGTCTCCAAGACACACACCGCAACTGATCCAAAAGCACAAGCTCTAATATGCTCAAAACCATATAAATAAGCCACAAAAGTTTTAGGATATTGTTCTGTGGAATGATGAAACAAAACTGGAACTTTTCGGGCTTATGAATCAGTGGTATGTCTGCAGGAGGAACAAAGAAGCATATGCTGAAAAGTACACCCTTCCTACAGTGAAGAATTGTGGGCGCTTTTTGATGCTCTGCAGCTGCCTTGCTTCCCCTGGCATTGGAAATCTGCAAAGTGTGGAGGGCAAGATGGATTCAGTCAAATACCAGGATATCCAAGGAGAAAATGTCATGCCGTCTGTAGGGAAGCTGACGCTTGGGCATCATTGGACCTTCCAGCAGGACAATGATCCTAAGCATACCACAGCATCCACCAAGGCTTGGTTTCAGAAGAAATCTGGGAAGATTCTACAGTGCCCATCACATTCACCTCACTTGAACCCCATAAAAAATCTCTGCTGGGATTTGAAGAATACAGTTGCAGCATGCAAACCCTAGAATATTAGTGAACTGGAGGCCATTGTTCATGAGGACTGGGCTTAGATTCCTTGAGAATGCTGCCAGAAGCTGTTGTCTGCCTATGCATCACATTTCCAGAAGGTCATAGCGGCAAAAGGGTGCTCTATTAAGTATTAAACGTGCTTGTCATGAAGGGGTTGAATAATTTTGAGCCTGCAGTCGTCATTGAAAGTGGCATTTTGTGTTGAATTTGGAGAAGACACTTGTAATATTTGTTGTGTTGAGCGATTGAAATTGTTCTTGTTTGATTTGTGCATTGCAAACAGCTGAAAGTTCGTAAATTTTGCCAGTAAACCTAATTTGCAGCTGGGGTTGAATAATTTTGATTGCAACTGTATATTACTCTCTTTCCTTCTCCCCCTTCTCTCTCTCTCTCTTTGATCATACACGAACAGAGCCAAGCAATTAATCCTCTTTGCAAGATAGGTTAGCTTTGTTCACCAAGTGGCAAGCATATTGATCAAATCTATAAACACAATGGATGATAGTTGAAGTCTCCCCCAACTTAAGCACAGTGGGGCTAAGTTCATAGTAAATGTCTTTGGTTTCATTTCTCTACTCTGCCCAAGGACCAAAGCGCTTGATTATTTACAGCTTCATTTGCATTAAGGAGTGGCAGGCTATTTATCTTCACAGGTTGCTGTTCGACAGTGAGCTCATTTAGTATGATGATATCCTACTTTTCATAAGCAACCTCATTTGCAAATAGGCAATAGGATTCTGCGATTGAGAAACCTGACAGCACTCCCTGCCAATTTGCATACTGAGGTCATTGCTGTTGTAGTTCATAAAATTAAAATCCTTCAAAATCTCAGAGCTAAAGTATAATTAATAAGAAATACAGCCTCATAAAGGTTTTATGCAAAACAGATAAATAAGGACATTAAATATTATGATGCCTAAGGTTATTAATTTATTGTTTTAGTAGGTTGCTCATTATTTTAAATTGCCAGACCTGCATGAAAACTTATTGCCTTAGTAATTTTTTTGGACAACCTTCAAAAATTGCCCATTACTAAGAACAAAAAATATCCATACAAAGTTGAAATTGAAGATAAATCACAGTCATAGAGCAAAATTGACTTTCCTGAAAGCATTTCATATTATTTGGATCAAATGGAAACTAATATTGGTTATCTCTGGGGCATTTTAAACAGCTATCATATGCAATATTTATTATCAAAGCTAAATACCGGTAAGCATCCCAGACATATGGCTTTATTTTTAAAGTATCTAATTCTCAATTACGAAATCATCTACATAGGTTTACTGTTTATGTGAATGCTAATTAGCAGCAAGTGTTTGTTTAAAAGAGGTTTAGTCAGCTGCACTATACCAGGGCCGTTTCTCAAAGCGTTGGCTGCATCCTTCAAAGGCTGCATTTTTAGGCTGCTACGTCATCGCAGGCTGTTGGTGCTTTTGAATATGACCGTGGAATGCAGCCTTCATCTTGCATGATATCAGATGGAATTGTCAGCTTGTTTACTCTCTGTTTCCATCTTGACAATCTGATATCAGGTGAGAAGAAGGCTGCATTTCTCAGCTTTATTCAAAAATGTCTTCACAATGGAACAGCTGCGATGACGTAGCAGTCTAAAAATGCCGCTTTTGAAGAATGCGGCCTACCCTTTGACAAATGGCCCAGGTAGGTCTCCAAAGCCAGATAAGATTGCTAGCAAAGCTCATATCATAATTTTATGACTATTGGCCACATAAAATAGCCAATTGTAAGGAGAACGGTGTCAAAAATGAGGACAGCATATACCAAACAACAAAAAACAGTGGCAGTAGAAAGAACTGTTGCTAGGAGTCAGAGCTCTCCTACAGGGACAGGGAAACACTGGGTAGGACATTTGCCAATAACCACACTAAACTTGCGACAGAACTGAATGCCCAGTCATGCGCACGCGTATATTCATAATTATTTATGAGAAGATTATGCAGAATCTGTGTATGGGATATTTCAAACAAAATGCTCTGAAGATGTGCTGTCTGAGGGTAATCCATTCTTCCATTCATACATTCTTTTCTTCTTTTCATTCCTTATTCAAGGCCAGCCCATTCCACTGAGACGCATTTTGAAAGACAATGAGACTTTCACCAGTTATCTGAAGGAGAACCTTTCACTTTCGGCATCTGATGCGGAAACTGTAATGTCAGCACAAATTAAGCTCAATAAGGTGAGCCAATCTCTTATCTGAAGGTCCAATACAAATATACTCCAATTCAATTTCATAATGTTCTGCACGTTGTCTTTGCCCAGCCATACACTATTAAGTTTATTCATGAGGTGCATTTGGATGTACAGTGTATGAATCCCAAAGTAGTATGACTGGGATGCACCACGCTGACATGAACTTTTGTTTGCTTTTTATCTCTGTATTTCATCATGTATTATGACGAAAATCAATTTAGACCTTCTTTGATGATATGAGAGAGTATCTTAAATGAGTGGGCGTGTCATATGAAAGTTATGATGCGAGTTGAGAAAACTTTAGCGAGCATGAAATGCAAAATTTACACGAGTTTCATGACTTTCATATAACATGACCAAAAGTTTAAGATTCTATTTATCACATTACTGAATTGCGTAATTTAATAGAAATCATACTTTATTTTCCTTAGTACCATAAGGGCAGCTAATTGCTATTATTTTGGCATTGAGCTAACACCATCACTCTGGTACTCCGTAAGTCACTGAGTTACGGACATTCGCGGTTGAACGAGCCATGGTTTTAAAATTCAAATTCAGATTAGTAACTAGTTAGCTAACAAACTAATGTTACATAATGGTTATGGAAAGGTACTCCATGCACACTGGCTAGCTTGCTCTGTAACAATAACTGAGGTATGGGTGTGGAACTTAGCTGGCTCACTATTGCGCTAAGCCACACCGATTTATCCAACATCACACTTGGTATTCAGTTTGGATAAATATTAAGAGTATGACGAAACACAAAGCAATTCTTTTTTTTCTTACACTCTCAGCCAATTAAATTTTCACAATGTCACAAGCTGGGCTAATTTTTTTTGCACAATCTTATCAAATTTTGTGAGATAACAGTATGAAATAACATAAAAGAAAACTGTACACAGTCATTTAGTAGACGCACCTTAGTAGGCACATAGTTGCTTAAACCCTGAGAGGAAAGTAACGTTCCAAAAGCGCAAAGGGACTACTTGGTAAGATTTCTCATGATCTCACCCAGCAGAGTATAGACCACATTGTCTGTTTGGGATTAGTGTGATATCAGTTTTCAAAATGGCATATCCGATTGCCAGCATTTTTTAAATAAATGTTTATATTCATTGTGTCGCAAAACATTTTTGAGACCATTTTTAGTAGAGACGTAAAGGATTCAAATGATGTATAACTTGTCCCATGCTAGACTATACTGCTTGTCTGAAACGGAGAAAAAAAATCTGAAAAGAACTTAAATCTAAATATGTATCTTTTTTGTGCCTACGCACCGTTATTAAATGAGGCCCAATATTTTTAGGAATTGAAATGAGTCATAGTTGTGCATCAAAAGAAAATGATTTCATCCAAGCACGGCATTTGCTAATAAGCTGTGGAGGCGAGATATGAATGGTTGAATGTTATAGGGGCTAGAGCCAATCCATAAGGCTGCCCAATATTTACTCTACAATCCGTTTCTAAGATCTGTCATCACCCAGTACCCTAGAGGCTTGTGTCTGCCGGAGTGCGGCTGCCCATCTGCTTGAATTTTTAGTAATTCTTTTATCTGTAAATGAACGAACATAAATATGGATGGGTTTGGACCGAGGAGCACTGGATAGCTTATAAAACATTTCAAGGGGACATAGGCCTACTATATGTTTAAAAAACCTCACTCTTTCAGTTTTCGTCCACATACATTTTGGTATCTGTTGTGCCTCCGACCCCACAAACTGAAATAAGACTGCACTCCGTTTATTGTGGGCTGCCTTTTTCATAAAACATGGCATTTGGTGTCCCATTCTGACTTGGCTCCCCTCATTACATCACATGGAGGCTTGTGAGAATTGTTGTGCTCTTCATCGGAATATCTCCACCCATGGCTTATTCAATCAGCAAAAGCTTATAAATGTATGTGATCCACTTTTTATCTTATTGCTGTATACTACTAATCTGGATCAGTACAGTGCATGACTGGCAAGAAAATTGATATTAAAGTGGACTTATTATGCTTTTTGGAGGATACAAAAAAGCAGTGGCTTCAAATTTTTTCAAGGAGAATCCGTAGCTAGCTTGCCGGGTAAGTTTTTCCAATATCTGTTATTAATTAAAGAGACTTTATAAGTGTAACTATTGTTAACTCTGTATGGTTAGGCTGTTGATGTTGGTTGCTAGCTAAATGCCGCTTTCAAAACTGCTGGGCTAGCATGCACACATTACCCTTCTAGCTAGCCACTATCAAAGTGTGGTTTGTTAGCTAGCAAGTGAGCTAGCTACTAAACTGACGGTGAATGTAGAACTGTTGCTCGTTCAGCCTGAGGCATGTTGGAGACATGTTTATGGGAACAGATAGAATGGGTGACCGTTTATAATGGAATTCAGTCTGTTTATAATGGAGTAGAGCAGTCGCTATGGAATGTTAGCTAACGGTGGCTATCATACAGATACCAGCTTGCTACAAATCATTCTGAAGGTTAGATACTGACCTACAAGTATAGTTAAATTTTTATGGTGACTGGATGCCACACTTCTTTGTGAATGTAACATCCATGCTTGTTTAGCCCACATATGCTACCTTTCCATACTCGTTGTGTAGTTCAAAAACTTGGTAGCAGGACTCTAATTCATTCATCTGTAAATAGAGACTTGCAAGGGGGATTTTGACATCGTCACTTCCCGTTGACATGGTGGCTCTGTCCGCTGGCCTGTTAACAGAGCTCATTCCGTAGACAGGTCTCCCACTCAGAACAGCCTGTTTTTCAGACGGTTAGGAATAACGATTGAAATTGTCTAGAAGTTGTGGAATTTTCGGTTTTTTATTTTTTTCTAAAAGTTTATAAACTTCCTTTTTGGACATTCAAGAGAATAATAACTTGGAATTAAAAAAAAAAAAAAATCCGGCATAATTGATTCCCTCTGAATCCTGAGAAAAGTTTGCGTTCTGAGCACAAACCAACTATTAAGAGCTGCTGTCTGCTGATTTACATGTTTCCGGCTTTCATTCCAAAATTACATTGCATATTACTTTAATTTCACTAAGTGGTGCATGCTGCACAAAATAACACTCATTAGGAATGGGCCCTTGCTTTGTATTGTCAAATATTGATCACTTTGGATAAATATAAAGTCCAAAAAATTAATGTTATGGAAAAAAAAAAAAAAATCACAACATTGTAAGGCAGTTTGCTTTGTCACATCTAATGCAGCTAATTTGAACTGTATGTTGTGAAGGTAATGGGTCTATGGAGGGCTGAAGATTTACAGGAGGCCCTTTGCAATGGGTCAGGACTGCAGTTCGACTCACAAGCCGATGAGGAGACTTTCCAGAATATCAGCTGCTCCCTCACATTCAAGCAAGTGGCAGACACTAGGAACGCCTTCCAACAAAACATGGATCCAAGAAAGCTTGCCTCTGCTGTAAGTGCCTATATATAATAACAAATCCATGCACATGACTTGGGTAATCTTCCCCTTTAAGCAGTTGTATCATATGAGTGTATATGCAATGATATGTCTAATGAAGTGCCTTGGGGGATACTGCATACCTTTGGAATTTGATTGGCTTCCCCCCCAGTTTTCAACCTAATATAGATCATTTTTATTCTCTAATGTAACTTTAGGTGACTTGTCCTTACTGAGCATCTGATTCCCTCAGGCAGCCCCGAGCACAACATTCTGGTTAACCTGATTTTCTCCTCCACATGCAATGCAATAGAGACAGAGAGATTCTGTATCTTGCTTTACCTATCATATTTGCTCGTATTATAAGTACCAGAGATGCTATTCCTTGCATTAAATTTACACAGTTGTGTGCAACAGAAATGGGAAAAGGCCATAAAACTCTTCGATTCTTATTCTAATTATAATGGGAAAAAGAAAAAAAAAACAAAACAGAAGATCATGACATGGAGAAATCTACCGTCCAAAGGAAATGACTAGTTAGTCACATTTTGGCCGAAAATGAGTTAAGGTCAAAATTGAACTTACTGGGTCTATTTGCATCGTAATAAAGTGTTTTCATTGGCAAAATGTGTACCAGTGCATCAAAACCACAGAGGTAAAACATAGCAAGAACACAACTTAGTCAAGTATCCTAAGGTAAAACCCAGTAAGATTTGCTATGATGATGAGATGAGACCACTGATTACATGTATGATCAAAGTTTGGAATAGCGTTGTCTTGGAAATGTAATTTATATGTTTAGTTTTTTACTGGTGGATACTGCTTGGAAGAACTCGATCAGTCTCGGCTCTGACTAGATATTTTCGACTGATAAAATGATGATAGTTCTATTTCATCAATGTTTCAATTTAAACATTAAAACATTTCTATGAATTGTACTTTATTAATTTATTCTCCATTCATTTCCTCCAAAAAAGAAGACGGACAACATCATTGCTGGTGAAATCGACAGACATAACTGCTCTAAACTGTGACTTACTAGGTTTTATCATTGCATTCTTGCAGAAACTCTGACGGTCAAACATAGTAAGTCACATTAAATCCTGTATCCCATTTTTCTCCAAACAATCAAAATGTGACTTACTAGGTATTTCCTTTGGACGCTAAAAATGCAGAGGTGATGTTTTCAAAGTTTCTGCTTCAGCTCCTCATTCAAATTAGGCATCGCAACCTTTTTTCTTTATTCACATTGTCCTTTTATTCTGCTTGCGTGTCATCCTCCTGTGAAAGTCTTATCTAATACGTATCAATGCACAAAAGACTTAGCTGTAGTTCGGCAACTGCAAAGGTTGCCACTCTGAAATTATATCGGGTTGCTCCTCATGTATGCCGAAGGGACTGAAATTATTTTCAAATTATTTGTACAGTGTTTTTTATGGTTGCATTATGATGTGGGAGAAGTAAAGGTGTGGTTGTGGTCAGCAAAGAAAATACTTTTGTAGATTACGATTGAATGTGACAAACTCATGTGAACTCATGCTGCTTCTGCAGAAGGCACATATGAAGACTTGTGTGCAAGAAGAACATAAGTCACTAAATAACACTTTTTTTTTGGGGGGTCAAGTTTTTCAAAACCACGTTCTTCACGCATTACAAAGGCATGGCTGCGTGCGGATGCTGGACTGGCCTGCCAGCAGTCCTGTCTTGTCCTGAATAAAAGAATGCAAAATGCGACAACAAAGACTCCATACTTTTGCACACATCAAAGCTGCAGCCTGTAACTTTGGAAAAAAGAGCTAGAGAGAGAGAGAGATTTTGATCATAAACATCACCACCCCTCCCTCAGCGCTTCTTCTCTCCCTCCTGTAGCCCCTCGCTCTAAGCCATTCATGCTTGTTCATGGGTTCAGTCCACCAGTGTTAGTGATACAGAGACACATGCTTATTGTGAAGTAAGACACACTGGCAATTACAAAAAGTAATTTACTGCCCCAACTTTTTGTTTTTTTTTTTTAATTTAGCAATAGTTAAAATTGAAATTTGTGTTTATTTACAGAAATTAATCAAATTTAAGTGGTGAAATGTCAAATAATGCCCCGTTGTATTGTTTTTGACAAAATACAAGTCAAAGACAATTTACAAATAACTGTTTTCCGTTTTAATATTAATTTAAGGGACTGTCCCAACTTATTCTGATTTTGGGTTGTACATGCGTGTTGCATGTCAGCACTGGTGCCTCCCAGGAAGGGCGGTTCTACCTTCCACTTTGAGCGCTGAGTTAGTGAGGTGTCCTCGCGTCTAGGTGGATTTCTGCCAGGTACTCTTACGCTCTCCTGCAGTTAAAAACATGCAGCTTGGCTTAGGTGTGTTCGTTCCATCAGTCATTAATAAGACACCAGCCTCAGCACTGGAGCCTCTCCCCAGGCACTGCTCTGCGGCTGCCCACCGCTCAAAGACATGCGGTGAGGTGAGGCAGTGACCCAAACTTTTATCACAGGATTTTGCGAACCTGTTCCCACGTATTTTTCCTGATTGACAATCAAAACAATTAAGACCAAGCCAATAGGAAGCCCGTATACTGATAGAGGAGATAATGACAAAAAGATTCACTCATGTATACGCTTCAATTCGAGACTGCAAGGATGGAAATCTGAATAATCAATTAGGAAAAATTCTCGGCTCTCGGTAATTCTGTATATTGTTTAAACATTTTGTTAATCGGATTATGAAAGAAGACTGAAAGTAAACGCCCGCTTTAAATTTTTTTTTTTTTTTTTTGGGTGTAAAAGCGCGTATTTAAAGGAGAATACATTGTATATTGATCAAGTATTGAACTCTGCATAAGTCGAATTGTTTTAATATTTGTTGATGACATTGCTTCGGCTTCCTGGAAGTAAGTACGCGCAAATCTGCTGTCTAGTGAGCATTTCAGCTTCGATGTACTGAGTAATAACGCCGCGGAAATTTAAACTGGCCCGTCATTCTGCCGAATAGTCTTACTAAACAAGTTAATCGTCTGATTGCTAATCAAACAAAGGGGAGGATTCTGCCTCACCAAACTAACCTCCGACCGCACTTCACTGCCAACGCTCCATAAGTAGGTACGATGGTATGCATGCACAGGCTTAAGGATATGGGAAATGAACTCATTTTTATGTCCTGAGAATTAAGTAGATTGCTCAAAATGGCCCGCTATGCGGCACCAAGAGAAATATATGAATGCTGAGAAAATGAATAAACTTTTAATTCATTCAGCTTCCAGCAGCTTTGGATGTGAATCGGAATGAAACCTCCGGATTGGCTGAAAAAACAGCCACAGATGCGGCACCAGTGCTCCAGGAGGTTTGTATGTTTTCTGGTGTTTGAAATCCAGTTGTTCAAAACATGTAAATGGAAGAGTAGTAATACAGTTCAGTGGACCTCCCTTTGACATCCAAGCACAATTTAATGCTATCCCACCCAAATGGGTTGCAAGTGCTATTTGGCACTGTTTTATACTTTAATTTTTCAAAAGCTCAGAGTCAATACTATCAAAATGTAACTTCCATAAAACAAGATTAATATTTGAATTAATCAGTGAACCATTTAATGGCAAATTAAAATGGTGTTTTGCTTGTTTTTTTATTTATCAGGGTTGTTTTGAGAAAATCAATTCATGCATTATTGATACAGCCACAGAGTGGCATAGACAGCCTCAGAGCATATTTCTGAGAATCGTCGTGATATGTTATAGTGAATATTATTTGGAATGAAAAGCAAAACTGCTTTGAAAAAAAAAATAACTGGGCAAAAGTAAGTCTACTAATTTGCGATCTATGACAAATGTCTCATACAATATGTTAAAATGATGACAGTCTTCATTTGGTCCATTGACTGTCACCAAAGATGATCTTCAAAAGAAAGAGACCCCTTCCTTGTCACATTTCCTATTTTGGTTTCTTTCTACAGATTTTCAAGCTGCAAAACTGGACGCTGTTTACTGCAGCCGATTCAGTGGACTTTAGATCCGACATGATTGGCAGTATAAATCTGCTTCTATGTGGTAAAGAGCCAGAGATGAACTCGAGGAAACCTGCTAACATATCTACCAGAGAATTCACGACAAACATCTCATACGACACACAGATGAACTTCAGGAGCAACAACTCCAGTAAGTGTCTGAAGGACATAGGCAATATAGTGGAAATTCGGTTTTGCTCTTAGAAATGGGGTCACTCGCCTTTTGTATTCAGGAACAACGATTTGTCAGTGACTATTGCCAATAATTACATTTCTCCAATCCTTTACTGCTATTGACAGTATGACTGCTATTACATGTACTGTATATATCATGCCCCATTTGTGCCTCTTGTTTTAATTGGGTTTTCTATGCTAAAGTTATTTTTTTTACAGGGAAAATTTCTTGAGCACGTTCTCAAATCATAATTGGTTTATTCAATTCAACTGATTACATCTGATTTATGCATTTTTTCATTCTGCGCTAATGAATCAGTTTTTCTTTTCATTCGTCATTCTTTTATTATTCCAAGATCATAACAATTTTCTAATTCATAAAATGTAATTTGGTTCCGAACAGAGACTGATCAACAGCATTAGCCGTCTCCTCTTTCTCACCGAAACTGCAGTAATATTATCTTCGATAGAGCCACGCAATCATGTCGAATTTGCTGCAATCGATGTCAATGGCCTTCTAGTTTATAGAGTTATATTACACTGAACAACCAGCTATGAAAAAAACGTGCCTCGTGAAACAGGGTATTGTAGGAATTTTCCATCTAATGTAGAATTGCTCATGCTGTTGAATTAGCGCTGTCAAAGTTAGCAACTTAGGGGCACTGGAGTGCTACTTTGCTTCCCTCCACTGAATGAGTCACGGCCTATTTCCCCCACATCAGCCAAAACAGAGCATTAGGAAGAGTAAGATCACATTTGAGTGGAGAGAACTCCTAACAGCCTGCGGAAAAATTCAGTCCAAATGGACACCGCAGTAACCCTGGCAGGATGAATCTAATGAAGTCCTGCATCAGCCAAGTTCTGGTCATAGCTGGTCCAGTGATGTCTCAGTTATCGAGCCAAACCTGGGGTTGGTCAGCTAATTTAGAATTTATCTGAATCTGGAAACCTGGTTGCTGCTGGGGCTGGGATTGGCAAATTCATTGGAACTTATCATGGAGTGGTGGGAGCTATAGAGGTGTAAATTAATTTCAAACTCCAGTTAAATTTCTACCACGAATGGCACAGGCCATACATTGTGTACACTGGTTTGGAATAGAAACTGAAAATGTGCGAAAGCCGGACATTTCAATGAAAAAGCGACCATCTGGCAACCTAACCCAAGCTCTTTTATCATAAACTACCACTAATGCTACTCCAACAGCTCCAGTATTTCCTGTGTCACAAATGTACTTTGCTGTGCAACATATACGACTGGTGTCACATCTCCAGTTTGTAATTGAATCTGTCTTTAGCTTGAGAGATAGCTAAGCTAATTAGCCATAAGGCTGAATTCTTTCCTGGGGCAAGAGTGGCAGGTGGCTTCTGGGATTGTGATGGATGCGGCAGTGATTTTCTAAAAGTCTCCAGGAATCGATTGATTGGACTCTTTTTGCTGTGCATAGTCCAGACATGAGTATGCACTTGTTCGCCATGGGGAAGACTATAGCCCTGAACATATTACCCAGGTATAGGTTTCAGCTGTTTATTTTGGCTCCCAGCTAAATGAGTGCCACCCTGATGAGGAAGGCATGCGATTCAGTTGACTGCCTCCGTGAGAGCAGTGTTCTGTGTGTTCTGTACTGTAGGCTACATAGCTTCCTATGGGAGTACTGGGGAATCCCTCACAGGTGTATAATGAGCTGTTCCTGCTATCCTTAGCTGCTGACTGCATGGAAGAGAACTACGAGTGCTTGACACTATAGCCTTCGTTGTTCATCATCCAGAAGCCAGCCAGAAAAGTTATGAATTAATGAATGAATCCATCAGTAAATCAATAGATTAATCAATTAATGATAGTGCAAGGATTAAAAAACTAGGAAAAGAAAGCCAGGACTTCAACTTCATGGGGTTAAATAGTGACTGATGGCAATTCTCTGTACCTGCTAATACCTGGAAGTGGACCCTGAGGGTATCCACCAATCACAAACTGTGTTATACCTTTGCTAAAGTAGTACTACTAAAGTAGTCTGTCATTGGTGTAACTTTGCTCTGTTTTAGTGATTACATTCCTCGCATAGTTCAGCAGTGCCTGTAAATAATCAGGATAGCCTACAGCCTTGTGGTCAAGCTGCTTGACTGGAACTTGAAGGGTTGATGGCTCAGATCTCCACAAAAACATCAGTATTTCTCAATTTGGTCACATTTCAGATGAAGTGTTGCTCATAGAGGCTTTATACAGCATGTATAATGCCTTCATTAATGAGACATAATGTCTTCATAAATCATACATAAGCAAACGTCATGCTTTGTAAGGGGTGAAATAACACATGCTTGTTCAGCATGCAATACCAGATGTGATATAACTGACAATGCCACTTAGCATGTGGCTAAATGCTATAAAGGGTGACATTGTCAGCTAAGTGAAATTGTCATTGTCACATCTGGCATTACATGCTGAATAAGGATGTGTTATTTCACCCTTTACAAAGCATGACATTTGCTTATGTATGATTAATGAAGACATTATGGGCTCTAAATTCGTTGACCAGGTGCGGGCTCGGTGAATGGGGGGAGCGCCGCGCCAATGAGGTGCATCCAGGCGTATTTTGCAATTTCTTGCCCAGTGCAAGTACTCCTCTGTCCCGCCTCTGTCCCTCCTGCCGGCACAAGTGGCAAAGAGGGAGGAGAGAAGGCGTGAGTGGGTTTAACACAGCTGAGTCAAATCTTCACCAATCAAATGAGCTCCTCTCACCTTTAAATTGTTGGAATAAAGAAGCCTCTGTCCTATATCTGCATGATGCACTAATGTTGCATTTTACTTTGCTGCTTCAGGCATGTTTTCTGCACCGCTTACGTCAATATTAAGCATTACGAATATGAGTTAGCTGGCTAGCTAGGGCATTCGCAAATTATTACCATTTGCGAACTTGAATGGAATTTCAAAACGAAACTACGTCAGATCATTCAAACTTGTGAAGTTGGAATAAAATACGACGGTTGCTCATTTATTTCTTCTGCCTGCATCATTGGGAAGATGGCATGTTCCTATTACAAAACACCCTGTTGCTGCTTAAAGTTTTGGGATTAACATGCAAGGACAAAAATGCAAGATACGTTACACATTCATTTTCAATATGTGATCTTAACTCTGTACGAGATCTTAGCAATCAGGCTGTATTCCTTTCCCCCACTAAAAATGAAAAAGCCTAAGTGACAATAATAGTATTAAGCCGCTTGCACACTGGATGCAAAACAAATTTTTCGCACGACAGATTACATTCAAAGTCAATGCAAAGACGCGAAGAATGTAATCAGTCGTGCAAAAAATTTGTTTCGCGTCCAGTGTGCTAGCGGCTTTACTGAGCACAGAACTCAAGCATTATATATATATATGTATATATATATATATATATATATATATATACGCATACGCACTACCTGATGCCGAGGCAGTTTGTGGTTGGCTGACAAAGATGTGAAGTCGTTAGTTTGCATCACAGATTCAGCTGCGTTGATTTAGCCAGATCGAGTTTCCATTATATGTGCCAACCGCCTTTGATCTGACATCAGGACAATCAATATAGATTACCATAATTTATGTCCTGATTCAGATAGTTACATTAAATAGTGGTTGCTGTAATTATTTGTTGCATTGAAATGTGCCTGATATTCTGGAAACTTGCCTGTGAGGTTTCGGTGACGTGTGCGCACTGTGCGCCGGTCAGCCAAATTACCACTGCACAGAAAGTAGACCAGATTGGAGCTAGCGAGCTCTCTGTGCACTTTCGGCGGAGCCTTTTGCAACGAAATTGTCACCACATCATGATGAATATGTGACACCTCCCCCTACTACGCCGCCATGCCCATCTCGGTGCACGTCCGTCTACGAAATTGCCAAAGTGGCTGCGCACGGTGTTGCACCGCACAAAATTACCACTGCGCGGGCTGCACCGGACGAAATTACCACTGCGTGGGCTGCACCATGCTGCGCCACCCTGCGCTGCGCCAAGAAACTAGAGCCCTATGTCTCATTCATGAAGGCATTATACATGCTGTATCTGGGTTCCCCCTGGGTTCTGAAAAATATTCTTCACTTTCTCCCTCAAGAAATAAAGTAAAAAATATTCTTAACTTTATCATAGTTGTCATTTTTTATAAGTCACTCACGGATATTATAAAACTTTGAAAAGCCTTCAAAGCGGACAAAGTGCATGCAGCATGAACAAGGTCAAACCTCAAATATTTGTGTTATAACAGGTCTCTCCATTATACTTTCGATTGTATATATAATCTTGGGTCCATTCAAGTCCAACCTCTAATAATGGGGACCCTGTGGACCATAAAAGCTAAATTAAAACCTCTTGAGCATTTAGCATGGAATTTATTCTAAAGACTGGTAATAGAAATCCCTTTAAACCCTTAATTTCATTATTTTTTTCCTTAACATTTTTATCAATGCAGCCATTTTTGGCATCCTAAAATTAGAAAGGGACACACCCTTTAAGGTCAATAGAGTGGCCCGACAAAAATGCTAAATTGGACTTGGGGTGAGCTCAAAATTTTGTGCTGTTGGAGTCAGAATTAGTGGAATTGTCAAATGTTTATTTTAAAATGTTAAACTTTTAAGATTTCCATTAACTGATTCCAAATTGAACTTTAGGTGAGTTCAATGTTTTGAGCACAATTTATTGGAATCTTTAATGTAAATCTCAAATGTTAAGGGTTTCAAATGTTAAACATCTCAGATAATCACTAATTTTGATGCCAGCAACAAACAAGTCTCAGTACTGGCATCCTCATCCACTTCTCTCTAGGGAGTGCTTTCTGGTTACTGTACTGTCCGAACTGTACTGTATTCAGTCATAATTACAACACCACGCCTAGCGGATTAACACGTATTGTTATTGGTCAAAAGCTTAGCGCCCATTCGGTCATAAGGTGTAGTCTATTTTTCAAACACATTGCTGCTACTTGCACTGAGTTTTTGAAAATCATTGAATGCATAGCCATTTCAGTCATAATAGATTTTAAAAGAGTGAAACGCCCCTTTAACATTATAAGCCACTCGTTAAGAAAAATAATTGCTTGGAGCTCGTTAAAATTCTGCAATAGCAATTCCAGTTGGAGCAAAAACCATCACACACAGCGTTCACCCCAGGATCGAGTTTGAGAACTGTTGAGTTAGACTACAGCAAAACTACCTTACTGGCTAACTGTCGCACTGGATTGAACATATTTTAACAGCGATGAGTTCACAGACAACTTACCCAGCCTTGAAGGAACGGTTTGTGGTCAATACGAAGTTTTGATCATTATTGATCATGAATCAGATATTGTATAGCACTGTCTTGTGCCTTTAAAGCTAACTTGGAAGTATCATCTTTTGCATAACGTCAGCTCAGAAATCGCCAGTCATACTGTGGGAGAAAACATGGCAACAAATGACATGATTGTACACATCAAGCGATTGTTAAGTCGAAGACTAATCAAACTAATATATGCCGTGTAAAGACGCGCTCATATCTGCTCATATCAATCATGTTTACGTAACTAGGGACTCATATAGAAATTTACACACCTTTTTTTCCTAGTTCATTATGGGGGCATGACAGCTTCCACCGTTTTACTGGTAAAACTAAAATCCGCGAATATGCACTCCCTCACATGACTGAATAGCCTGGAATCCATCCGCATCAAGCTTTGGTCGCTCCCAACGGTCACTTGCTGATACAGTCTGGCCTCAGCGTTTAGTCCTTACATCACTAATGAACTGGATATATAAATATTCATGTTTTCTGCTCTTGGCTGATTGGGTGACATTTTGGTGAGAACCACCAATCACGCGGCGCCATTTGCAGAATGAATGCTGACCGGGTTATCCGTCGCATCTTGTTGTCAGAAGTGGTAGCTAAGTAGGCAAGCAATTAAACATTGGGATATACAAGTATCTATCTTATATCTGCATGTTGCCTGTATATTTCCTTTTACTTTGCTACATCAGGCATTTTACAACACAACTAATGGCTGTACTCAGAAATACGAATATGAGTTAGCTGGCCAGCTACGGCATTCGTGAATGTTATTTGACATGAGCCTAAAAATTAGATTGTGGCTTGCCTGCGTTTACTCTTGGAGTGGTTGTTAGGTTTTGAACAGGATGTTTGGCCATATCTGCATTTTGTTTATTTCAGTGGGATTCCTCGGTATAATTAAGGCTAAATTAAATAATACTCATATTACGTAACGTATTTCACTGAAATTGGCATTAGCTATAGCTTGAAGGGCATGAATGCATCAGCTAGGTTAAGCCTATGAAGCTGGTATATAATACGACAGTTGCTTATTTATTCCTTGCCTGTCTACTTTCTTTGGAAAAGATAAGTTGGATAGGTTGTTCCTATTATTGCAACCTATTGTTGCACAATGTTTTGGCATTTTTAACATGGATGGCCAATGCTTATTTTGCCGCTTTTTCCCCGCTTCTTTAATATCTGTTATCAATCCAGTACAAGATCATAGAGATCAAATATATTCCTTTCCCTTTAAAACGATTAAACATCGATGGCAATAACAGTATCACTGAACATATAAACACAAGCATTATTTCTGTTTGAAAGTTCAATTCGTAGTTTGCCGCAGTCCATACTGTATTTCTGTATTGCCAGATGTTACGTGACCGCTGCTGAGAGAGACACAGGTCTCGAACAAAGTTCATTTTCTCCTGATCTGTTGGTCTTAAAAATGCCATTCAAGCACCAGAATGTTTGGAAGATATGTGGCCTGTGAAAAATAAGTCCAATATTTAATTTTGTGACAATGGGGCAAAATAATCGGTGATAATCTGTGCTCACGTTCACTCCTCCCCATTGGAATCAATTCATTCAGGACCCGCCGCAAGTCTATCTAAAGGGGCGGGGCACCCTTGCGACTGTGAGCCAATCACAGATCTCGCATGGATTTTGTGCGAACATTTGAAAGTCAAATGCTAGCTTACCGACTGAGGCCAGACATATCAGCAAGTGACCGTTGGGAGAGACCAAAGCTTGATACGGATGGATTCCAGGCTAATGACTGACTGCCTGACAACATCATTTGGCTTTTCAACTCCATGGAGACCTGTCAGCCAATACGACAGCATTTGGACGTATTTTCCCGTAAACCCCTCTCAGATTGGTCTTTCTTGGCTCTGTTCATTGAAGATAAAACAATACGAAAGTGCTGTCCTGTTTTACGGACATTCAGTAACGTAGTAAACTGCCCAAAGCGAAGAACTATTCATTTATTTTATTTATTTATGCATTCATATAAACCATATGAGGCTAAAGAAAACATCTTTGGGGCTACATCCTTGAATGCTCTGGGCAGACGAAGCCACTGTTTGCCATTGAATTTTTATTCGTCATTCAACAAATACATTCGCCACTGTGATGACTGCTCATAATTTTCTCCTCGTCACTGATGAATTATTTTCGTTAATGACAAAAATGATGAGCGGCAGCGGGAACCCTGCTGTACAAAGCCTTTATAAGCAAAACTTCATCTAGTGTGACCGGCAGTTCCACATCACACCAGAGGTATGGGCCATGGTTTACTCTTATCAAATGTAAGTCACCTCTGATATAACAGTTATTCAGCTAACGCTTTTATCAGTTAATTCTTTGAGTGCACTATGCCGCATAGGGTAGCTTATGTTTGCACTCCAGCCACCCCAATATTACCATAATATATTGGGAGGTATGGTGAGTGTCATCCCTCCTCGGGAAAATTCGAGTCAGTGCATGTTTAAGTAGATTTGGCTCGTGGAAGACACAGTGAATCTCCTAAAGTAAACAATTTCAATTTATAGCTTGCCATTTTGATTTTTCAAACAAGCTGGCCTCAGAACTCACCACAGAACATTTCTCATGTGCACTTTTAAGGGAAAACTCAAATGAAAAGCCATGCTAGCCTGCATAACTGATTGCTTTCTCTTTGAGAGCGTGCAAAAGGTCCTTAACAAGCATCACTCTTAAAGAGTAGTTATATCTCCAACAATTGCGCTCCTTGTTGACAGTAAAAGTTTATAGAACGATCATCTACTCTTTGCCACTAATTTCTGTGTTAAGGAAAGGGACAGAATATAAATGTGCCTGAACTCAACCATGAATACACTGTCTCAGTTAAGAACACTTACAATGCTGAAAATATGACCTTTATAAGCACGCTTTCACAAATGTTTGAGTGCGTGACTGCATTACTCTGACACTTGGAGAATGGTTAAATACTACCCTGCTGCAGCAGTAATGTTTTTCATCAACAGGGGCAGGCGGACAGTATTTTTTGTGTGGGATAAATGACGATGAAACCTCTGCTCAGCCTTTTTCGTCAGTTTTTGTGTTCTGAATGAATCATGCATGGTATTTATATATTCATAAGATGACACGTCCACAGTAAATGTATGCAGATGCACAGTAGCTTTGCTCTGATAAATGAGCAAAGGAGAGAGGGCTGGTGTATTACACTTTTTGGTGAATGAGTTACAGTCCTGTATTGGTGAATACTTTGGAGGGAAGAATTTTCCTCCTTTTATTAAAGGTGAATTTGAATGCTAATTTGGTCTCAATTTAGTACTGTGCACTAATACATACATTTCAGACCAGTATGAGTCCCATTGTGTGTGGGTGCACTTGCATGTCTATGTATGCATGTGTTTGTGAGTGACCTTGAGAAAGAGAATGTGTATGGGAGATGTATCAGGGTTTCCGCTACATGTAATTGATCGTTGCGCACCGCCACGGCGAAATAAAAGCCGCCACGCCTATGTAAAATGACTTTACATAAACTCCAAAAATCCTAAGGACAATCAGGTGTTGCCAGCTCTCCTTGTTAAGTTAAAATGAGTGCTAATAATTCTTGACCTGTTGTCAATCATTTTGCTTGATGAATACGTTTTCAAATGAATAAAAATTAGCCATCCGCAGTAAAACGCGCTGCTTTCTTCTTAATGCAATGTGTGCAACGATTAGAGAAAAAATATTTTGTTCACTTTGCAGAATGATACACTATGATGTTAACTTCTGTTTGCTGTGAGCACATCCTGCTCTACCTAATTGTATCTTCATGATTATTTAATTCCAATTCCGGAGTCCGGAGTCATAATCGGTTTTCAGATTATATGTGAAATCCACCGTCACGCACGTGAAACTGATAAACCTTCGTGCACATAGACTTCAATTTTTACATCGCCTACGTGCTGATTAATGAAAACTGGCCACACCTGATAATGCTGAGTTTTGACCCGACGCTGAAGCCCTCCGTCACAGCTTCAAAAAATCCTGGAGGAAACCCTGTGTATGCTCGTGTTTGTGTGTGTGTGTGTGTGTGTGTGTGTGTTTTTGTGTTTGTGTGCAAGCGCGTGTTTTTGAGTGTGTTTGAGCATGTAGGTGAATGTGCATCAGTGTGTGTGTGCATATGTGTGTGTGTGCGTGTGCAAGTGCGTGTTTGTGAGTGTGTGTGAGCATGTAGGTGAATGTGTGTGTGTGTGTGTGTGTGCGTGTGTGTGTGTGTGTGTGTGTGTGTGTGTGTGCTTGTAAAAGAGGGAGACATCAAGAGACATTGTCTGACCGAGATGAGTGTCTGTGCGGGAGAGGGCAAGGCCAAGGGATAATTAGAGATTCACATGTAGGTCTGTGTATGTTGTGTGTGTGTGTGTGCGCGCACGCGTGCGTGTGTGTGTGAGGAAGAAAGAGAATTGAAACACAGTGAGAGAGCTATGATTTTTAAAATATTTTTTTCCTTGGAATACTCAGTGGAATGGGCTTTGATGGTTTCCAGCACTGTCGGATCCTTAATAATCCCGAGTAAGGGTGCTGGTGATGAACGTTCATTAGCTTGTCAGGAGATCTTAGCCGGCTGCACTCCAGAGCGCAGTTACATGAGGAGAGACCGATGTTTAAAACCACACCTGCAGGAGGAGAGGAAGGTTCACCGAACACCTCCGATGATTAATGAACACGGAGGATAATGCACAGAAACATATGGAGTCCTCAGGGACATGCACGGCTGATTTTTCCCTTCGCCTAAGTGCTCTGCTATAGATGGATTCTGCTGTTGCTCCCCCGATTAATAATGCATATTAACAGCTGTCAGGGATGGCTCTGAGTTAAAGGGCATTTTGAAATTAATGAGCTTTTTGTCTCACGATTTGAGGACGGAGTCGGGCAAAGGTTTGGACATTTCTTGAGAATGCCGCACATTGGAGTTAAATTAATTTGCTGGATATCCGGAAACATCATTTAAAAAAACACAAAAAAAAAAAAAAAAAAAAACGACTTTCTCTTATTTTGACCCAATGTTGGTTGAAGCTGTTGGGTGCTTTTACGATGTCTGTTTTTGGAAGTAAGGATTAGGTTAATTGTCAGTGTATTTTATTTGATTTTGAATAGACTGTTCATCTTTTGAAAAGGTAATAAATAAGATCTTAGGGCCAAAATTATGTTATATAGTCTGCCATATATCTGACAAGTATGCAAGAGTTGTTATAACTGCAAATGTCACTGCTCCAGTCGAAATGAAACCATTAAGTCAAAAATATGCCAGCCCCACAACTCCAGTAATTGTGAGTACTTTTTAAATTCTGCTTTTCTTTGAAATGGCTCCCGTCTTTCTCCAACCCAAATGCCAGCACAGCCGTGGCCTCTCTCCTGAATCGTGACATTTAGATTTTGCAGTCTGTCTGTCTAGTTCTCCCTCTCTCTCTCTCTCTCTCTCTCTCTCTCTCTGTAAATGAGACTGCTTTACAATAGCTCACCTTGCTGCATACATGTTCTTAACCTGGGGCTACTGTAGCGGCTGTAATCTTGTTTGATGCTCCATGTTCTTGCTAAACCCTTTCAGTACTAATGGGGCACATACAGTATAGGCCTGTTTCCACCAAAGAAGTTCCTGGTAGTATTTGGGGGGCAGGACCTACTACAGGAACGTCCTCTCACTCGGCCCTCTCAACTGCCATGTCTCCACCGAGAGGGCAAAGTAGGAGGAACTCATTTAAATATGCGTCCCCTCGTCGTCTGCTGAGTTTTAAAAATGCCAGCTATTTTGTCGCTTTCTGTTGACATCACAGCCCGCCCTGAGTAAATCCAATCAGCGCCAAGTAAACCTCAAGCCCCACCCAGGAGTTTTTCAAGGCCATTCAGAGTACCTACTCCGAGGCAGGGACATTTTTAGCCCCTGTAAAAGTTCCGGAACTCTGTCCTTCGGGAGTGGTTCCGGCGGTGGAACCACGCAACAATAGCCCCGGCCCCGTAAAATTACCCCGAAGTTCCTGCGGTGGAAACGGGCCTTATGTCCCACAATATTTCCAAATATTCTGTTGAGACATATGAATCATTGAGTTTCCAAAGGGCCCAACTCCAATGCCTGAGAGGTCTGCATATCTTATAACAAAGATGGTAACTCTCTTGTAATTTCAGCCAAAAGTGTCCCAATGACACCCTCTTAAAAGGAAATAAAGTAGAAATATATGGGTTATAATATACGGGTAAAAAAAATTCCTTTGCTGGAAAACAGTGTTCCTTGGAGTTAGGCCTTTTGGAAACTCAAGGATTTAATTGAATGGAATTGATGGATAGAAAGGATGAATAAGTGGCCCCTTTCTGAATGGAGCAGGTCAGTCGGTGCTTGTGGAGCCCTTTGTCTCACCTTAATATGGGGCCCAAAAGCCTTGCCTATCTGTCCTAGAGTCACCAAACTAGGCCTAGTTTGTATGGCAGTGTAGAATGTAAGTAAAATGATCCCCAAATGCTGATGGTGAAAAATCATTTCAATTCTTAACTTCCTCAGTTACTTTCACCACAAAAGGCAAAGCACATGTTTGCTTTCTTCAGTTCCAATTAAGCTGCAATATATAATGCATGACTCTCTCATACGGCCAAAACAATTTTCTCAGCTAGCTGACATGGGAATAGCCTAAATAATTCAGGACCAAGAAAACCTACACAAACAACAAAAATCACTTTTTAGCATGTCCCGGACATACTGTAGTTCTGAATGATGCCTCCCATGGTTTTCCTTAAAAAAAATTGTTCAAAAATGATACAAAGAGCGCGCATGTAGGTTCAGCATTTGTCCTGCATGCGTACATTTAAGCATGACAGGGGAAAGATCACAAGTATGCGATTAGAATGTTCATAACTTAACATTCTCAATGCTGATGTCATCAATTCTACCAGGAACTGAAATCAATGGAGTTCCAGAACACTAATTTAGAAAAACCCATCCAAAAACACAACTCTTAATAATAATGATAATAACTAGAGGCACTCCTAGAGTGCAAACCTCCGCCAAGGCAGCACAGTCCGAATCTTGGTGAGTGGGAGCAAAGTTCAGTTATCGCGTGTCATAGGATTTCAAGATGGCTGCCGTGGCGGCCATATTGTTTGACTGATTGCGGTGAAAATCAATAGGATCCATCCCCAATGTAATAGCGACCCACCCACAAAATTTCAGAGATATCCATTCATTAATTTTTAAGTTATCTTGTTCACAAACAAACAGACAAACAGACAAACAAATAAACAACACTGATCACATATTATTATAGGAAATAATAATAATAATAATGATGATGATAATAATAATAATAATAATAATAATAATAATGGACAAAGGCCACCTTTTCTTTCATTGGCAATTATAGACGATTTTGATGCAGTACGTGGGAAAATATAGGTTCTTCACAAAGCCTAGATAAGGTAATTAGGATATAAAACAGTATCCTGGAAAAGGTTGTGGTCAACCATTATCTCCTGGGATACTTTACTGACAGTAATAACAAGCAAATACCTCTATCAAAATGTTCTGTTCTTACTTTGCTTGTCTGGACATGTGTAAAATCTCTCATCATCTGATGATATATTAACAAAAAAAAAAAAAAAAGATTTGTCTGTGACACTGTACGGGTGTAATGAATGCTAAGCATGAGAAAAGTGACAAATTATTTACATTAGTATGCATTATGCATGAGGAACAAATTCTAAAGTGTGTTGCCACTGGCCTGAGGTGGTGTTGGGGGACAGGACTGATAACAATTGCCCGTGATTTGTGATTCTCAGGAAAACACTGTCTGCGCTTACATTAAAATAATGAGGGCTGTCCTGAAGACTGCATGATGCAACTGCCTAATCACTTGTTAGGCTGGCTCTTACAGTATGCTCTCCTTCTTTTGCGAGGTATTTTGGCTGTAGTTTTTCTGAATGGTCTGTTGAGTTGGTCACAGAGTTAATCCCTAGTTGCACTAGTTTCTAGCTGAAGAAACCTATTTGAAAAGTCCAGGTCATGTTCCCACTGGTAACAAGATGACATCCAGATCTAAGCTGGAATTAAGGCTGCAGGAACACTGAAGATACTTACACAAGGTTGCATCAAGTTCTATCCTCAACTGACTGTTTTCAGTTTGAAGATATACTGAACTACTCACATGCATGCACGCTCCCATTCATACATGCACGCAGAAACACACACACACACACACACACATATATATATACTCACACACACTGACAGACACACGCACACACACACACACACACACACACACACACACACAAATACACATGCACACCCCTCATATACGCACACACACTCACTCTCTCTCTCTCTCTCTATCTCTGTCTGACACACACTTACACGCTTAGTCGCGGACGCTAACATACAAGCAAACTTCAAAATATTTTCGGTTACATTACCTCTGCATGCAGTTTTTGTCGATAATGACACACATTGAGGCAATTCTCTGGTTAGCAGTTGTTTCAAGTTTTATTACAAGAAGACAGAAAAAAATCTGAATGAATTCTACTCATAAAAATGATAAAGGGGCTTTGAAAAGTGCAAGTGCAAAGGTTTCCTGAAGAGATACACCAAAAGAATGAGAACGTGGACTGAAACGATTTCTGTAATATAAAATAGCATAATATTTTACGATAATATGACGATAAGATTTTCTAGGTTAATTTGCAGTTGTGTTTGAGGTACGTTGCTAGAACAGTTGTAAAAGATTCCATTCTGTCAATCAACATGACTCCTGCCGCAGTGAATTCAGTCCGATATAAATAAAATGTATTTCTTTTAATTATTTCTTGTAGTCTTAAATGCTAACTTATTTTTGCAATGCTACAACCCCATATCCAGAAAAGCTGGGATGCTGTGTAACATGTAAATAACAACAATGCAATGATTTCCAAATCATTAAAGCCTATATTTAATTGAAAATGGTATAAAGACAATATATTAAATGTTGAAACTAAGAAATATTTTTTTTCGTGTTTTATATTTGTATATTCGTGTTTTAAATTTGATGCAACATGTTTCAAAAAAGTTGGGACAAAGGCATTTTTACCTCTGTATTGCATCATCTCTTGTTTTGAAAACAGTCTGAGAGTGTACCGGAACTAAGGAGAGCAAGTATTGTAGTTTTGAGAGCAAATGTTTTCCCTTCCCTGCTTGATGTTGGATTTCAGCTGCGCAACACTTTGTGGCCTTCGTTGTCATATTTTTTGTTTCATAATTCACCAAATGTTTTCATATTGTGACTGGTCTGGACAGTAGGCAGGCCAGTTTAGCACCTGGACTCTCTCACTACAAAGCCATGTTGTTGTAAGACATGCAAAATGTGGTTTGGCATCGTCTTGTTGAAATAAGCAAGGCCTTCCCTGGAAAAGGCGTTGTCAGGATGGCAGCATGTGTTGCTTCAAAACCTGCTCATATCTTTCCGCTTTAATGGTGTCTTCATAGATGTGGAGGTTTCCCATTCCATATGCACTAATGCACCCCCATACCATCACGGATTCTGGCGTTTGAATTTTGGGATTTGTGGATGCAGCGAAGAACTGTGCTCTCTGACAGTGGTTTTCAGAAGTTTCTCTGAGCCCATGCTCTGATATCACTGCAGAATCCTCTCTGTTCTTAATGCAGTGCTGCCTGAGGACCTGGAGGTCACGGCCATTCAATGTTGGTTTTTGGCCTTGTGCCTTGTGAACAGATATTTTTCTGGTTACTCCAATTTTTTATATATATATATATATATATATATATAATATATATATTATGTACTGTAGATGATTAAATTGCCATATTCTTTACAATTTTATGCTGAAAAATTGTATTATTAAATTATTGAGCTATTTGCCCATGCAGTCTTTCAAGGAGTCGTGAAGCCCCTTGAAAGACTCAGCCTCTGTGGGATGCTCTTTTAATACTCAATCCTGTCAATTAATTGTTGCCAATTAATCTAATTAGCTGTGAGATGTTTTACCAAGTGTATTTTTTTAGCTATATACAACTTTTCCTGTCTTTTGTTGCCCGTGTCTTTACTCTTTTGAAAGAGTGTTGCTACATCAAATTAAAAATAAACAAATATTAAAAAAAAAAACAATAATATTTTCCAGTTTCAACATTTGATATGTTATCTTCGAGTTTAAATCATTTGAAAATCATTGCATTCTGTTTTTATTTACATTTTACGCAGCATACTTACTTCTCTGGAAGCAAGATTGTACATTATTGGATGATTTCTTAGATAATCATATAATTCCTTTGATCATTTTCTACTTTTATGTTTGAGCACTGCTGTTATCTTTTCTTTACATAATTCTCTTTAATAATCATTTTATGTTTTTAATACTTGAGATGAGATGTTAATCGGGCAAGCTTGGTGGGCTGACTGACCCACTTCTGCTTTCAGAGTTTTACAATCATAAAACCTTTGTGCTTCCCGAAGATGCATCCTATAGCGCTGAAATGGATTAAAGGCGAAAGCGGTTGAGGGATGGGGCACCTTGGTGGTTGAACACATTGTTTATTTTTCTCTTCCTGGTCTCTCCTTGTACACACCTCTTGTGGATGATTCAGCTCTGCATCAAGAAATTGAATTACTGGACGACAACAATAGTGCTGATCATTGTAAAGGCTGTCATTTCCTATTTTGTGAAAACCACTCTCTTCTATAGGCCTGTGTCTTATGTTCCTGTTTTTTTTTTTAATCTTATATTAAAGCATATATCCGCACTGGCTTTGCTGTCATACCCTCAAGGCACACTGCATAATTTTAGTTTTGACAGCGCTAACCTTTTGAGGATACAGCCATTTGAAACACTTCTAGTTTTAATGCATACAACAGTGCAGGGCTGTGAAAAACTATTTGCCCCCTTCCTGATTTCTTCTGTTTGTCCATATTTATCACACTTTTGCTTCAGATCGTCAAACAAATTTTAGTATCAGATTGGAAGGGCACTCGGTAGAGCGCATACTTCCACCACGCCATATGTCAGTATTATTGGTTCGGGATCCATGAGAATATTATCAAGATCAACAAACAACTGTAATCAAGTCCACATTAGTGTAGGTTCTATTTAATTCTGAAATTTTATGAAAATCCGCACGAATCAAGCACGAATGAAAACATAACCTCCTTGACGGAGGTAATGATGATTACCTGAGTTAACACAAAATAAAAATTTAATTTATCAAAGAAACAAAGATATCCTACCCTACCTGGTCCTGTGTGAAAAAAGTAAATGCCCTCTTAGATACAAAATCAACCTATTAAACAAACAAACAAATTTAATTGGTAATTGGGTTCAATTTCAGTAGACAGGCCCAGTCATGATTACTGCAAGCCTTGTTGAATGTGAACATCGCTTACATAGAACCTGTCTGGAAATGTGAAGTGGGTAAAAAGCAGCACATGATTCCGCAATGTAAAGAAATTCAAGAACAAAGAGACACAAAGTTGTTGACATCTGTCTGTTTAGAAGGGGGTAATTACAATGGCATTTCTAAGGCTCAGGGACTCCAAGGGCAGGTCACACGGTAACGGAGTTACTAAATTAAAGACCTGTGTGCAAGAAGTACCTAAGTCACAAAATAATACTTTTGAGATTTTGGGGGTCAAAGTTTTCAAAACATGTTGCAGATCATGACAATGGACAATGGAAACGCACCAGTAAACAAGACTTGAGTGCTTCTTTGCAGAAATCTTTGGTTTAAGATGATACTTTGGCCATTATAGCTTTTAATACTGGTGTCAGCTCATTTTTTGCAAAATGTGACTTAAGTACTTCTTGCACACAGGTCTTCAATTGGTGTATTTTGTATCATAGCTCCAAAACTAAGTAAGATAGAGTAACAGTTTAAATGGGTTTGTGTAGGTCTTCCCTAATAGTTCAAACAACAAAATCGCTAATTTTGTTCATTTGATGTATTTTGGGTGAAAATATCAGAAAAACTGGTCGGTAACAGAGTTACAAATTTGTAAATCCGTTACCGACCAGTTTTTTACAGTTTTTTTTTTTTGGATTTTGCAAGACTTATTGTTTTGCATGATTTAGTATTTGGCAAGACTTACTATTTTGCATGATTTACCCTCTAGCATGACTTAGGATTTAGCAAGACTTATTATTTAGCATGACTTAGAGTTTATAATGACCAAATATTTAGCCGTGAATGCTACATTTTTACATGCAGTCGGCTTATACCACCACAGATTTACTGAAATGCTAGAGTGTAGACTTTTCATAAGTTACAATGCAGGCATATAACATTGCTAAATGCTACCAATAGGTAGCTGGGAATGTAGTATTTGATGTTGAGATGGCTGCCCAGATCTGACAGACCAATCCGTGTTGCCTCACATCTGCCGTCACAGGTTGTGATTTTCTAACCAGGGGTTTGACTGTAATTTGGTGCACAGCTTGATGGACTCTAAATATCTGTCATTTAATTTCTCTTCCCTTCAGGCGCCTTTTGTGCGGCACTTATCGACGCTCTGGAAAATACACCTGGACTACGCTATGTGTGGAGCACATTTAAACCTCTGCTACAGGGGAAGATTCTCTTTACTCCCGACACAGTGGCCACCAGACTCTTGGTGAAAGAGGTAAAGAACTGCCATTGACCATTTTCTCATTGTCGGGGGGTCAATGCTTTTGAACCCATAAAATGGTGTGTAGGCCAAACCAGTGGTCTCTTCTTTGGGGGGAAAAAAAGCATTTAGATGTGAATTCCCAGTATTTTTTCTCTTTAATCTTTGCCCCAGCCAGTCATACACCAATATCTTATTTTTTCCTTGGCTTAATCATGTGCAATCATCAAGTATGAGTAATTCTCAGTATTAATGAGGGCAACAGCAGAGAGCCTGAGCATAAAATTCACAAAATATTTATTTTATTTTCCCCTAAAAAGTAATGAGTCATGGTCCACCATAGTTAAAACAGTTTATCAGTGGTTTTGAAATATGCTAAAGGGGGGATGTCATCCACATGATTGCTAACTTTTAAGATCTTTTAGATCTTCTTTAGTCTCAGGTACTGCTTAAGATGATGCCTATGTTGAAGTTTAGTCTGCTCAATGCATTCAGTGATATTTAAGGGTGAAATGTTGTCATGAATGACCAAGTGCGAAGTATTTATGCTGAGGTGAAATGTTCATGGTCATTACTTTGCTGCAACTTTCATGTTTTCAGTAAGTATCTTAAGGCCGGCAGTCACTTGCTATGCTGCTGCAGTGCTTAAAATAATATGCCCATAAGTATTTGGATGGTAGCAATGTATCAATAGAGTGAACATTGTTTTACGGTTTGCAAGGTATGAACGCAAATCACCGCATGTTAACAGTCTTGGTGCTGTCTTTATGCTTCATATTAGTTGTCTTAAGATATAGTGTGCTCGGATGTAAAAGAAAATTGCAAAATTTGTGCCACTGTTTGAATACTTATGTGTGGCCCATGACTAGTCTTTGTCCAAAGGTTTTGGGACCCATGTTAAACATTTTTGCGGCTTTGTAAACTTAGTTGTTTGGCTGTTTAGCCTTCCTAACGGATGTTAGAATTATGGAATTTAGTTTCTCTTATGACACTTCTATGTCTGTATCTCTATGCAGGCCCAAAGCATAAAGCTTGCAAACATGGGGTACAAATCCTAAAGCTTTTTGCTTAATTTAGCTGTAATGATTTTGACTTGGCAATAGCTTTACATTGCTTGTCAGCTTAGCCATGATGTCTTGTGCTGAAATTTTAAATTGTGTTCTACTTCATAATACTGGCAATAACAGTGAGGCACTATTTCACCGTCCGTTTGCCGCCATATTTGTCTTTTTGGTGGGTATTTATTATAGTTCTACGACAGACTTGCCTGTTAATCATTTAAGAATGCTTTTAATTTGAAGAATGTGTTTTCATTTACTCACTGAGCACTGTAATTCACTGAGCAGTAACGCATTTTTTATTTTTTGGTTCTGTTGGCTTAGTCATTCACCATATCTGAATCCATTTGAACATGCATTTTAAATGCTAAAGAAGAGACTGAAGTCCACAAAACAGACGAAATTCTGAAGATGGCTCCAGCACAGGCCTGGCAGAGCATCATTCGGCATTCAGTGATGTCTGTGCCTCACTGACTTCAATGCAGTCATTTCATACAACGGATTTGCAACAAATTTTAAACACTTTAACCTTATTCTACTTTTTTACATTATGTTAAACTGCCAAAAAATTTTAAATGTGATCGAAACTAGGCAGACTATGGTCAAAATATGCTGTCATTTCTAATCGGTTCGTCTAATATGGATAAAAACACCATCCTGTTTAAGTCATTGTCATTGTATCTTTTTGTATTCAAAGTGCTAGAGCACAGAACCAAAATGACAAATATGTTACTGTTTAGTGAATTATTTTGCGCATATGTGATACCGATGTGTTAATATTATGCTGTCACATTCCAAATGCAAATCAGCAAGAGGTTCTGTACAGTTTTGTCTTAACTAACAGAATGAGTGTACTAATTATAAATGTAGGGCTGAATAACAGTCTCTTATCCTCTTTACATTATTGTTCTCCATCTCATGAATTTGTCCTTGTAAGCTGTCATAGTCAACGGCTTTTATGAATGTGTATTTTATCTGTTTCTTTGTACAGGCAAACAATACCTTCCATGCCATAGCCATGCTGAAAGAACTTGCTGGAGCCTGGGAAACGAATAGCGACAAAATCTGGAATTTCTTTCAAGACAGCCCACAGACGAATGCATTACGGGTAATTTTAATCTTCACATTGTATTCAAGTGAACGCATTAATTATAGTGAACCATAACCCTAAAATGATTGTGTGTTTTACCTTGGACTATGATGCGCTGTCCATATGTTTGTTTCCTGTTTTTGTGTTCCCTTCAAAACTACAACTCTGATCAGATTAGCCAACCATTCCTCCTGCTTTGTCTTACAACTGTGAGTCACTTTGGAAAAACGGTTCATTGAAATAATGGCAGTGTACTATTCAAAGCACTTGCTTGCTGATACGTTTTTGTGTTCATGTGTGACTAAACACAATTTGCGTAAGGAGTAGATCAACATATCAGTTACTGGTCCCAAAATAAACATGAGTAACCCCCTTGTATTATTCCCTGCCATGACGTGGAGCAGAGCAGGGGATATGGTAATTGAGCTTGTTTGTATCTCCGTCCATCCTTTTACCCTTCTGTCCATCTGACTGGATAAGTGGGGAAAAGTTTTTGCAGAAAACAGGTTAACTAGATGAATGAAATTTTGTGTGTCAATATGTTACCAGTCATGACCTTGATTGGGTGTGAAAATGGGACTCAATGGTGGCGGGGGATATTGATGATAATATCCTCTTGTTATTAATAATACTGATCTAAGTGTTGATGTTTATTATATGTAATTGATGGTCTGTTTACATACTGCACATTAGTGCTTATATAATTGGCATAAAAGCAAAGTTACAAATGGAGGCTTCATTAGACTAGCTTGGTGCAGCATTTTAGAGCTAATCTGGCAAGAATTGTGCTGTTCTTAACTATAGGTCAGCATCACATGGATGGAATTGGCTGAAACCCATTTTCATGTTTCATGTGAAACAAGCTTATCAAAAAAGCAACCAATACCTCAATATTGACTTTGGGTTTAAATGACGTTTTTTTTTTTTTTTTTTAACGCCAGCTAAGATGTCTGTAGTCCTTTGTGCAGTATAATTCCAGGATCCTTGCAAATCATTAAATTACTAAAATACCGATTCTAGTGTATTTTGTAGTTACTAAAATAAGGATCCTCGTGCGCCCGTCTCTCAAAGTAGATTGAGGCGATCACAAGTGCCCTCAACAGGCATGAATTCGCTGTTTAGAGAGGAATTACTGGTAAGAGAGTTCAAACTGCAGTTGTTTAGAGATGGGGACACCTGAGTTGAATTCCTAGTCAAACAGCTGATGTTGACTGAATCCAAACCAAAGCCTTGTTTAAACAGTGGCATTGTATTGTAATTTTTGACCAAAAATATAAACGAAAAGCTGTAAGCATGATCTGTGATGTGAGTAAGAGACATCAATTGCAAGGCTGCCATGTAAAATCCTCTGCAATGAAAGGAATGAAGACGTCAGAGTTTTTTTTGTTATGAGATTAAGAGCAACTGTAGTTCATATACTGCATCTGTATTGTATTGATAATACTGTATGTGTAAAGGACTGTAAATGAATGTCTGACATTTTGTCGAGCAGACTTTGGGCTCTACAACACAGTGTTGCCTCCGGTGATTTGAATGATATATATTTAAACATAACTGCATTACATCCTACCAGAAAACACTGCATTATGTATTTATGGAGGCTTAAATACTCCTCATGTTCATCTCACAGGTGAAGACCTATTTTATAAGGAAAATTAGACATATTTACGTGACATTAACATTAACTCCAAAAACCCTAATGTAAAATGAAGCTGCTGAATTGATACCTGTGGAGCTTCAGACCTATTTGAAGACCTGGGTGCAAGAAGTAATTTAGTCACAAAATAACACTTTTGAGATATTAAGGGTCAAAGTTTTGAAAACATCGTGCAGATACTTTTTTTAAAAGATAACATTCAGTGGCGCCTGCTGCTAGTCCCAGGGGTTACACAAAGTAGACAGACACGTTTTTGTGGAAAAATAATGCTTTATTACGAAAAAAACAAGAAAATCAGTTTCGGACTTTGGTACTTCTTACCATAAAATGCCTGGACTTCGGTACTTATTGCCATAAAATGCATGGACTTCGGTACTTTTACCACAGAAATACCGTTTCAATCATTTTCTGATTGCCAAACAGTCATTTTTGCTACGCTTGTCACATGACACATACTAGCAGCTGATTGGACAGTCATGGACTTAGACACTTGTTCCTGATGACGTCAAGGACTTGAGTACTTCTGCAAAGACTTGAGTATTTCTTGCACAAAAATTCAGTAGATTTAGGGAAGGCCGTATATCAGTATTGAGGACTTGAGTACTTATATTTGGAATTTTTTGGCTTTAAATGATGCACATGACACTCTACTTTATGGTAGTAGTGTCAGCTCATTTTTTGGAAAATGTGACTTAAGTACTTCTTGCACCCAGGTCTTCATTTTAATTCTAGTGGAGATCCCAAGGTTTGCCATAATCCCAAATATGTCCGGCTGAATTGCAGGAAAATGTGTATAAATTGCTAAAGATCAAGATATTTTCCATTTTATGTCATGCTGTGGTCATAAAAACATGGCGTCCTGGGTCTGAATATTATTTCTTTCAATATAAGTGCGATGTAGCTTCAGTGAAGAACGGCAACTAGCAGATACAGAATATGTACAGCATGTGATATTGTCCCACAGTATGAAAGAATTAATTTCTGCTGTTAATTAATTAATTAATTATTTTCAAACCTTGTTAACCCTTGTGTGGTGTTCATATTTTACACCCAATGATACTGTCACACTGTCCTGCCATATCATTAGGATTTTAAACCAAAATGGAGATTTAAGTTCATGTAAAATACTGAGGAATTATTGTTTTTAGTTTAATTCCAAAACAATATAAATAAAATATCAGGTTTGTGTTTGACATTTCCCTCTGCTGGATAATAAATACTGGTAAAATTGGCCTTTGGTCTTTGTATTAAAATTGAAATTAATTTATTTTTGAACAAAAATCCCGTTCACTAGAGCAGCACGACGAACATAACTCACACATGACATAAATACATGACCCTGCTGCCTTCCACATTACGTTAGCAGCTCTTCAGGGGTGGCTCACTCACTGGGAATGAAGACCATTCAATTTGACCGTTCTTGTTCATACATGTTCTTCCTGGGGCTGGGTGTATATCTGCCGCTGGGGCTGGGTGTGTATCTACCCAAGATACTGGGTGTGAGGCTGTCCCTGGTCCTTGGGGGATATTTACCTCAGATGCTGGTTGTGAGGCCGCTCCTGGGGTTGGGTGTGTGGAAGAGTTCTCGATGCTTGGAATGCTACAATGTTGCACCCTCATGGCCCGTGTGTGTGTGTGTGTTCGTGTGTCCGTGTGCGTGTGTGTGTGTGTGTGTGTGTGTGTGTGTGTTGAGGTGGGGCTACGTGCGGGTGACCATCCATATGCTTGCGTATGTGTGTGCTTTTGTGAGACTCAGAGAACTAGAACAGGTGGGTAGAGCTACTTCCACCTGCTTGTTAGGGCAGTAAATGAAAACTAACACATTATAAGTGGTGATCAGGTCAGATTAATTCAACATCAGATCAAATTTTGTACTTCTTTGGGAAAAAAAATACACTCACTCGCACACACGCACGTGCACACACACACACACATACATACACACAAACTGTACATGCAAAGAAATACACAGACATCTTGACATAAACACATTACAAAGAAAAAAGAAAAAAATTTTTTTACTATTCCCTGTTGACAATAAATCATGCTCCCCTCCCACCACAAGAATCAATCCTCTCTTACATGTGCTAATCAGCAAACTTTCTTCTGAAAAATGTTCTTATTTTCAGCCTGTTGCTCTCTCCTCCAAAAGAGGCAGAAGTAATTAGAAAAAAATGTAATTAGCTTGACGTACAGGCTAATTTTCACCCAGTCACCCAGGAAAGGATTAGCCTGAAGCGAGAGGGCACACGATTCTTGCTGCTACGCCTTGCCTCCACGACAACATCGTTCCTGTGTCAGCTCAAATGAGCTCTTTGGCTTCTAGAGGACCAACTGTCGCATAGCCTGAGCGTTCATTAGCCTGGCGCTAACCTTATGCAAAAATGATCCTGGCCGTTTTACATGTCCTTCATATCCCTTACCCGATTCCTGTCTGAAACACCGAGGCTTTTCAGCAGGCCATGTGTTGAATTGCAAACTGAGGTATTTTGTTTGTTTAACCAAATTCTGAATTTATCCATTGCCGATCTGCACAAGAAAAGAAAAAGCCAGCACTAAAAACATTTCCGTAATCTGTGGGTAAGCGCGTCCATCACGTACGCTTCCTTTCCCCTGTATGTCCCTTGAATATCTGTTTTAAAGTTGTTGCACCCAAGTTGCAAGTAATGGCTTTACTCCAGTTAATCAGGTTACATGTTCATTTTTATCACGCAGTGATAAACACTGCAGGAATCTGGCATTCCTGTACTCCTTTTTGAGCAATTTTGGCTGAAAACATAATTTACATTTACAAGGCATTCCCCTTCAGGATTGCATAGTGTATGGGTGCCTGCAAGATTATATGGGGCTTTGGAAATTTTGAACATTAAACTTTGTTGACAGGACAAAACCAAACAGCTAACCAGTTCTATGAGTCAGCTTCAGAAATATAGATGATTGATAGTCCCAGAGTAAATTGCACTTTAAATGGAAAAAAACTCAGATTAGCCTGCAGCTGAGCTTAATGTATCTCTGTGAAACTGTCCTTTCATACTTATTTGGAATATCATGGCTAAACATTGCTTCAAAGATGAAAGTAAATTGACTCGCGGAATAATCTTGTGCTAAATCCAACTCATGCCAACTGCAAAATACACACCAGCTACTGAACAGAGCTATTATTGCTTATCGCCTTGAACATAAAAAAACAAGCATTAGATTAGTTCAGTGGACCAAAGCATCGTACTTGCCTCATCATAAAAATGTACTTGCTATCTGATTAGTGTAGCTACTGAGACGCGGTACCATGATTAAGCGATGTGCTTTATATTGTTAAAGGCCTGCAAACAGAACACTGTGCTTTAAAAAGTCTGATTGTTGAATAAAATTCTGTAATTCATATCAATTTGAAAAAAAAGTCTTCTTGTATTGAAATGATATTGTTGCTATGCTTCATTGACTCCATTGAGGGAGACACGTTTTGATCATTTGCATTCGAAACACCATCACGCTTCTGCCTATTATGGTTTACTGCATTCTTGGCCCATTCATCATGAAGACATTATGAAGAGATTGATGCATTAGAGCTCGGGGTCTTAAACCTTTTTAATATCCGCACCCAAATTAGAAAGGCTTTTTAATGTCAGGACCCTTTTTAATATCAAGGACCTGTCAATTCCAGGACTCATTCTGGTGCCTGCCCGCCTCCATCCTGCGACCCATTGGGCTCAGACCCATAATTGAGGAAGCTTTGCAGTAGAGTCACACATTTCATTTAAAGCTAGCGCTAAGAAAACGTCCATCCTCAGCTTTGTCTAAGTTGAATGGAAGTGTTTTTATGGCATGCTTATGATAACTAGAATGACCAAACTATGCAAAGAACAACAACAAAAATTGACATTTCCAATCCCACCCTGATCTGAAATGTGTAATCTTTGAACTTTGTGCACAACCATGCTCGTATGCCACTAATGCTGCCATCTCAGGAGAGAGAGGACAGTTTGCGGCGCTCCTCTGAAGCACGTGCCTGTCAACCGCTGCTTGTTTACACTCATTGCTCGAAACATCACGAGCTCAAAACAAGGCTGAAGGCAACACAAACGTCCTAGCTTAGAATTTTAGTGATGAACGACTAGCTAGCCAACAGGCTATTGAGTAACGAGCAATGCTATAATCCAGATTAGCTGCATCCCTACCGTTTTCCGGCAGTGCAAAGCCAATTAGTCGCTGTTCTGAAAAGGCTACCCACCACAGCCGGCACTGGCATGGCTCGATTTCGAACCCAGGCTGTGGTGGTCACTACTGCTCCGCAATGCGGTGCCTTACTGGAGCTCTGTTGGGGAACTGCCGCCGGAGCTATGAGGCTGAATTTTGAGAACACGTGTCCTCTCTCCTACCAAACACGTATTTGCTCATTATATCACCAATGGAGCACCCTTTTTTAAAAAACTGCTAATCAGACTAGGACTATGTAGCTATTCCCACTTCATTTGATTCTCACACTTGCTGCCGCTTATTGCTGCTCCCTGTTTGCTATGTGTACCTGATTGCTGCCATTGTTGATTTGTTGATTCCTTCCTGCTATTTTGCTTTGCTGGTCACCCACCATTACACCAGCTTCCACCTGTTATTCAGATCTACTTAGGGTGGAGGGATGGAGTTCATGAGGCAGATGCAGCTTCCCCCTGTATTCAGGGTAACACACAAGTTTGGCACCTAGTACCCAAAGCAGATCTATTCAGCGGCAAACCAAATGTACTACATAATACTCGATGAATGGCTTTTCATTTCAATATGAGCTTTGGTGACCAAGGCGTACTTACTGTATTCACTGTTCAAGCAAAGGTACGCCTATGCTGAGGTCAAATTTGATTCCCATTCAATGAGACAACATTCTTTCCTGCTGTTTTTAACTTACAGTTCTTCCAATTGCCACTATTTCCTATGCCTCGCTTCCTATTCTTCCAATAGCCTCTGTTCCTCATGATCAGACTGTTGATTTGGCCTCAGTGCAGGTAGTCAAGTCTTAACAGATTAAGTGCGTCAAATCTTTAATTGTCTCAGAGCTGTGCTGGATTCATTAATGCATACCCATTGCACAATGAAGATTACACTTCACACCTACTGTTCGTCTTCTGTCCACATTCACGGCCCTTCAGTATCAGTTTCCTGGTATTCAGTCTTTTACCTTGCTGGCCGGTATCCCAGTAGCCTCTGCAGATACATTTACAAGGAAGATTTAAAATAAATAAAATGGGCAGCTTCTGGCCTGTACGGAAACATGAGCAACATTCTTCAGAGCAGGTATGATACCACAAATCTCACCGGTAGTAAATATTTCAGCTCTCCCATGATGATGTTTCGGTATAAATTTCAATGAGTGTATAACTCCCAGAGCTGTCAATTTTTTCGTTCAGCTTTAATAAAAAATTTTTTTTTTTAGACACGCACTATTGCTATTGTTTGCATCAGACTCATGCCTGGATATTACAATATTTGGTGTGTGAAGTATGGCATGCATGCAACGTTCAGAATTGCATGCTAAATGCTGTTAATTCCTTCGTTTTGTACCCGTGAAAAATACAGTTTGATCAGTATGTGATAAAATGAGTAGGCCGTGAATAAATATAGGTTACAGATTCGGACTCGATGGAATGTTAATATTTGTATAATTATTCTTAATAATTTTAGATTCATTAAAACAGGTGATAACCTTTAATTAATTCTGGCATGTGCTCAAAAGTTGAAACGTAAACAATAGCATCATGCAATGCTGCATCTACTGTTTAGATTGATAAATTTAGATTGAGACACAATACAGAGTTATGATATGCTAGTAAACTCTGCTTAAAGGACACCAAAAACAGACAAAATAAATGTTCAGAGGCATCAGTCAGAAACTGCATTAAGTCAATACACTTCGGGGTGCACCTGTTTGTTAGCAACTAGTAAGGGAAGTGTGCATCATTCACATATTTTTTCCCCCATGAATTTTCTGAATAGGACTGGCCTCCATTCACTTTTTAACGGCTCACTTTGAGAGCTGTAGTAGTAAGCACATTTGCATTTATATTCATGTATCCTTCCATTAGTGCTTGACACTCCACTAAAAATGGCTGCGCTTGTTCATGTGTGCTTGTTGTCTTAGGTTACAAGCACATAATGCAGCCATTACTTTTGTCCCTGTAGGAGAGAAGAGAGGAAACTTAGAGGGAGGGGCAATGAGAGATAAAGGGATGACAAGAGAAAAGTAATAAAGGTATTAAGAGAGAGAGATAGAAAGAAAGAGAGAGAGGGAGGGAGAAAAAAACTTGGTCATAGAATGCACTAAAGTCAGGCGAGTTTGGGGTTAACCATTACCCATGATGCTGAAGTACAACAGTGCCATCTAGCTTGAAGCCTTTAATTGGTCATATTTTGGGGGAACCATGTCAGCAGTGGGGAAAAAAATGAATTGTTGTGAACATAGTGTCGGGGAAATGAGTCTAACAATGTCAGACTTCACACTTACCCACCCTCTTCATTCCTGTACACACTGATGGCTGGCGTGTTGGCAAGATAGCTTCAAGCGCACTCGTCTCTTTGCCTTTCGTGCAGACCCTGTTGAGCAACCCAGTGTTCGCGGCCGCCCTGAATCGGCAACTAGCAGAGACGGCCTGGACTGCTGAAGGGTTTGCCAATTTCTTGTATAATGGCCCCCCTGAGGAACGCCCCCCGGGAATGCCAGCAAATGACTGGAGAGACGCCTTCAACACCACCAGTGAAATCCTCGCCGTGCTCGACCAATTTATCGGGGTTGGTCTCCATTCTTTCCCTTAGCAATTTAAATGATGGAAAATCTTTGCAACTGAGTCATTGTACTTGGTCTTTTATGCTGTGACATCAGTTCAAAGACTTTTACTCTCCTGCAGGATTTGATACACCATTTTTGCCATTCCTTGGAATTTTAGATTTCATGAGAGATGGCAGATTTAGTGACAGAGTACTCAATACTTTGATACTATAATTAGATATTAACACAATGTTTGAGACCTGCTATGTTTGGTTAAAGATCTTGCAGGAATCATCCCTGTCACAAGGTTTAAAAGAATGCTGGACTAAATTAACCAAACCAATACGCTGTGTGCATATTATGCGCTACCAACGAGTGATTTTTTCTGCAGAATAGTGGGTTTCATGGACAGCCAAGCTTAAAGATGAATAATGGATTTAATCAACGCTTATTACTAGGGATTAATACTTTTCCCGAAAATGAGACATTTTCTAACCCGGGAAAAGAAGCACATTTTCCCAGGAATCCCGGGAAATGAACTTGTTTTTAAGGTATAATTTTGGCTTCCGTTATATAACATTGGTCACAGTTCAGGCAACACCACACTTAACAAAGAGACATGTGGGTCCCAAACATGACTGATTTAATGTATTATCTGGTGGTATTTATAATTATTGAGGCATAAAAACGTAATTTCAACATTAATCAATATTATAACAATATAAACTGCACTAGCCGCATGCAGCTTGACGTTCGCTGCAGATGAGAGGGTGAAAACGTTTGTGATCTGTCGCTGTTTGACTGAACAGCCTCATGGACATGATATTTTACAATTCTTCATATTATAAACTAACGAAGTTTGTTAAGGCAAGTAGTTTTATGTTTTCAAAGTCATGGTTTTGAGCTCAGATAGATTCCATAATCTGCTCGCATTCAGACACTGCGGGTGCGTCTGCGGGAGGCCGGCACGGTGTGTGCTGCGGTGTCAGACTGTCGGCTGAATAAAGTCAGCGATCACTCAAAGTTAAAAGGCAAAGTTATATAATGCATCCACTCACTGGGTGTGAGATTTCAGATAGATTCTTCGGGAGATTTTTCTTTATTCAGTGAGAGCCGCATTTCACCAAAGCCAGCTGTATCTCTGTCAGAAGTGTTTTGCATAAAGTATGAATCCAGTGTTCTTGTAGTTTTGAGCTTTCACCTGGAGTTTTGTCTGAGATTTTAAATGTTGCAGTGAGCCGACTGTTGAACCTCAGTCTTGCGCATTTGATCCCTCTCTCAGACAGCACAGTGCGTCCTCATTATTTAATATTTTGAAGTAGGCTATTATGAAGTATTTCCACTCACAGCTGATGTCAAAAGTCGTGTTGTGTTAGTCTAATTCAGATTATAGAGCCATAAGTTGCTTAACTAACTGCGTTAAAAGTCGGAAGTGTTTTAATTCAGGGTGTTTTGTGATTGTTAATCAATTAATTAAAGTACTCTCTTTCCCTGCAGGCATACACACACACAGCTGTTCCGCCTGCGCACACACACAGCTGTTGAATATGTTTTAAGAAAGTAAAATCGGCCTACATAATTTCTAAATATATTCCATTATCTTATAAATATTTTTTAAATATTATTTCCCGGTTTCCCGTTTTTCTATTTCGCGGGAAACGGGAAATGGTTTGGAGGTCAAATCCCGGGAATCCCGTTTCCCGGAATTAAACCCTAATTATTACCAAAAACATCCTTGCTTGGCTGATAATTATCAGAAGACAGTGGCTCCAAATGACACTCCAGCAATCATACTCACGTTTGCGCACACACACACACACACACACACACACACACACACACACACACACACACACATGCACACACACACACTCACACACGCACACACGCACACACACACACACACACACACACACACACACATTTGTATAGCTATGCTTGTGAGGACATTGTATTGATTTACACTCATTCTGCACCACCTTTCTCAAACCCGAACTGTCTAACCCCAGTCATTACCTCATCGCTACAGTAACCCTAACCCTAACTTCGAACAATTTGCCATAATCTGTCATTGGCTCTCACTAGTATAACTATACAACTATGATGGACTATGATGTCTTGATGGTTCATATAGCATGGATTGGAATACCTGCAAATTAAAGCAGATGGTATGTACTGAAACCTCATTGTCATTTTTTTTCCAAATAACACATGCTTGTGTACTGAGCCAAAAAAACATAACTGTCCAAATACTTTTATTCAGTCCTGTAGTTATAATTAGTCATAGAGCAGAGGTGAACTCGTTTGGTGTGAAAATGTATGCAACAAAGGAATCTGTGCTTTCTGGGAGTGCAATACTTGATTCATTCCTTATGTGCACGACATTTGAGTTAAAAAACGATCCCCATAAAATGCTGTCCCATGTTAATCTCATTACCCGCACACATCAGTCTGGAATCAGCCATTTCCTCTCCAGATGGGACTCCACCATGTCAAATTTCATTTTACATCACCAATGAAATATCAGAATGTATAATGGTATGCAGCCTAATATTGGAGAATGGATTGCAATTTTTCACTCCTAATTATGTGCCCGTCATTGATTTCCTTCTCTATATCACAGTACTTTTATTTCCTTCTTTCTTTATTTCTGTGCCCTGAATGTGATGGCTTAGGCAAATACGAACAGAGTGAGATTAGAAACCAGATGTGTGTTCGGATTCTTCTGGATCTTTTGTGTGGAGGGAAGAAATATACCCAAGCATCCCTGACCTTCATTAAAAGATTGAAATAAGGACGCAGTGCCTAGTGGATGATTGGTAATGTAGAACTAGATTTTGCAAATCCTAAGGGTAGCCAATGCCAGTAAAAATGCTTCTTATTTTATAAGTCTGAATTGTACTGAATACTGAAATGTAGACAGGTTAGATATGTGTGCAATGGGTTGGTTATGGCATAGATGACATTGACCATCGAAATAATGTCACCATGATGCAGGTGGATGGGACAAAAAGATGAAAACCTCCTGATGATCAGATTCTGGATAGCTGAAGAACAAACATTGTATGTTTCATATAAACAGGTATTGGGGAGACAGAAATGTAAAATTGGGAGGTCAGAAAGTTAGTCCCGCTATGTTTCTCTTCCATCCATGAAGTCAGCCAGCAAACTTGACTAATTGTTTGTACCCGCTGAATGAGGAAATGTGCAAATTTAGCAAATCCTGGCAGCTGAAACCAAATACTGGAGAGAATTTCTGCTTTATGATCCTGGATTTTACTACATTGCCAGGGGATTCATTTCAGCTTGTCACCAAACTACACTGACCTGACAAGAACCCTTTTGTTCTCTTCTTGGGATATATTTTGCTGGTTTGGAATTTGCTTGGCGATGGAATTGCATGGGATTTGCATGTGCTTTCCGAAGCAATATTTCCCCTTCCACGTCTGCATTATGATTTCTGAGCATAATTACAACAGTAAATTGTTCTGTGTTCAGCTCTAAAATTGTCCACCTGGGATAAAGTGCACTGTATTAGTACACAATGCATGCTATCCGGGTTGATTTGTCTGTGTGTAACCAGCTCAAAGGAAGATCCAATAGGCAGAATATTGCTCCCTGTGTCTAGAGTATTCTACCCCTCTGGATCACTATGTAACATGTAAGATGAGATCTAGCATCAATACTTTAAGGGTTCAATGCCAATAAATGAGATCTGTGGGCTATCTAGGCTTGTGCCAGTGCATTCTAAATTACAGCACCATTGTAAAGCCACTTTCAGGGAATAAACCTGTGAAGAGAGGAGATTTATTTATCAAGGATGTTATGTAAGAAGAACATCTTCCCCAAAAGAACTAATGAGGCTAAGCCATGGTTCAGCAAGACCTGCGGACTGCGGTAAAGATTTATTTATCTAGTTATCGTTATTTATTTAGTGCTGGATCTTTGACTACAAACAAAGAAAACATATTAGTTGGAAAGTTTTCCTGACAAAATTATAAAAAAAAATAAATAAATAAAATCAATTGTAGAGTACTGGTTCCATTAGCCCATTCCTTCGCTATCTAAATATATAGTATGTGCAGCGTAGCTAATGCAAACAATCCGCATGCACTGACCACACTGATCTTAAGAAAATCTCTTTTAACGCCACTGATTTGGAACCAGAATATTATCTGGCCCTGTGTAAGTGTCTGTCCTGGGCTTGCAAGATTTAATGTTCGGAAATTTCCAGCTCTTGAGAGCAATAAGCTTACAAAAAAAAAAAAAATGTTTTCATTTAACTTTTTAAGAAAGTTAAGAGGGACCTGTTGGAATGCAGCACAACTGCAGAAGAAATCATAGTGTACAATTAGCATGTTAGCCATTTCATATATCTGTTACAGCAAGAGTTCTAACTTTATGCCTTCTCAGTTACATGCTGAGCATTACCCTATTATTTCTGCGTAATGAAATGGCCCCAAACCTGAGTAATTATGTAGTAGCTATGAAGGCACCTCTGTATGAGTGCACATGCAAACTGCTGTCTACGTGTGAGACCATTTCACTTCACATTCACTGTAGCAAAGACTACACCACTTATTTCAGTTCTGATAAACTTGTCATGGAACATGTGGAGGTTTTGGTGTGTAATTTGATGAAAGGTCAAGGTAAAATAGCCGGCCAAAGTTTTTTCAGTAAAAGTCCTAGTTAAGTTTGGAAATTAAGTTCTTACAAGGTTTTGAAAATTTAAACTTCCTGTAAGTATGACAGCCAGGTCGATAAAGTGAAGACTGACTTTTTCTGTGATTTTTTATCTGTTTTCAAAAGAATTCCAATTATAACTCTCAGTGATGTGCTTTGTATAATTGGCCAATTTCCCAAAAGCTGTAGCTGTCTCAAAACTGAAAGAACTGTCAATATTTGACCGACAGCTGCAAAATTAAACAGGGAACATTGGCAGCTGACTGTTTTCCATATACAATAATGAGTGCTCGTAATATGCAAAGCTGCCATTTTGATTTCCAGATGCCAAACATTGCTTATTTATAATTATAACATTACACTGATGACAGTTTACCATTCAGCCGAACAATGCTTGCATTTTTCTCTTCATTATGGTGCACTTAGCGCTGATTTTTCCTAAAATGAATTCATATCTGGCAGCACATTAAGCGTGGTCTTAAAGCAATATTTTTGCAATTTTGAATAAAGGGCTTAATAAGCAGTTACCAATGTGTACAAAACATTTTGCAATTGACTCACAGAGATTCCATGCCACAGTGACAAAGAGGTGGTGTTTGATATTTACCTCCCCATTCACTTGCATAGCGCCAATGAATATATGATTTATATACTTCAAAGAACCTAGCCTAGACCTGGTTTTTCTTCAATCATTTTTTTCCTCAAAATGGTCTGTGTGCAGTCAGTAACTTTTTTAAAAATAACTTTCTTCATATTTACTGAAACTGTCACTTTATACTGACAGTAGCACGAGACAGGTAATCCGTTAAAAAAATAAATAAAAATCACGTACATTCGGCTCCTCCCAGTGCTTCTAACTGCTCACGAGCAAAATTAACCAATCAGAGCCAGGAGGACTTTCTGACACAGTGTCAATCATTTCTTGTGCATACATTGTTCAGCCCACCTCCTCCATACATGCCCTCTTCAGCAACCAGTTCCTGGCAGACCTTAAAGGGGCATTGTCATCACACAACACATTAGTAACTCCATATTAAGCCCTATATTCAAAGTCATGAAAATATTGCTTTGAAACCCTCCTTTGTGCCTCCTCTGAAGAACATGACCTGCTAAGCTATTCCACTCAGTTACCACTCTCTCATGTTGCAATTGGAGCATTAGGTTGATATTTGCTGATACTTTTAATTCTTCTGCTATGGATAGCATCATTTCCAAATGAGTGATTCCATCCATCAGTCCATGCATTCATTTTCAAACCTGTTTAATTCTAGTCAGGTTGACAGTGAGTACTGGATCATATCCCAGCATGCAGGGTGAGAGAGCCCAGAATACATCCTGAACAGACTGCCAGTTCATTTTAGACTGTGACTGTCAGCATTCAGATGGTTATACTGGCTCTTTCTGTATGCTTCAGTGTATGGATCTCAATAAGTTTGAAGCTTTCCCCACGGAAGAAAACCTGGTGGTGGAATCTCAAAAGCTCCTGAAAGAGGAGAAGTTCTGGGCTGGAGTCGTTTTCAAAGACATTGAAATGCAAGCGAGCCACCTGCCTCCTCTGGTGAAATATAAAATCAGGATGGATATCGATGAAGTTGAGCGATCAAACAAAGCCAAAGACAGGTAAGACTGGGGGCATAGTCTGCTATGTTTTTTGCCCCCAATACACTGCAAACCTCTGCATTTGTCACAGCCCTGTGAAGAGTAATCTCAAATACATATTAACCTCTTCAACCCAATTCCACGTAGATGTACTGCCATAATGCTGGCATTACCTCTCGGGGTATTAGGGGTTGAAGAGTTAAAGAGACCTGGTGGATGTTATTTGAGCCCCTAAGAGCCATACTGGGCCAACCCATGTTGGGGAACTTTTGAGAAAATGGGACTCAAAGTTGCCAGCTTCCTGCGTCATTTAGAGTATCTGGGAACTAGAAACACTGCTTCTGTTAAAAACTCAAGATATGTACAGTTACGTAGTGCACTTCTTATGCAGGTTTTGGATGCCCTTCTGTTTCATTTAAAGTGAAACCTACCTCCTTCTGAAGAGGAACCATCATCTTCTGATTCATTTGGGTCAAACTCTGGGTCTCCATTATCTTCCACTTCACCATCATCATCAATCATAGCAAGCAATTCCTCATCAGTGCGATACCTAGCCGCCATGTTTACATTGAATTATGGAAAAGTTGTGGGATGGTCCACTATGGCTAAGGCAGCGCATTGCATATTTACAGTGGCAGAGAGGACGTTTGCTTATATGAGCAATCCATGTGGGTAGATTGGGTTGGCTCATTTAGGAAATGTAGATCTCAGTTTTCTGCACATGCTGACTACCTCAACTCAATTTCGCCAAAAGTGCGGGATGGCCCGGTATGGTTCTTAGGGGCTCATTTATGTAAAGCAGTTTTATTAATTGTATAGAATTATAATGGAAAATATGCAGTTGTTGGTTAATTCTGGTAAATTCTGTGTTTCAAACTTTGCATTGGTGTTGTAGAGCGCATTTTCATGGCTCCTAATGTGTGAATGAGTTTTCTCTCAGAAAACACCCTTGTAACTAACACAATTGACTGTTCGCCCAACCAAAGCGATGCCCTGTTGGGCTTAAAAACTTGAACGGAGGCTAGTGATGTAGCTGGACGAGTGCGTTCCAGAGGATGCATGCTTTCGAGCTGCCAACTGTGATTTGTGTGCACTTTGCTCCTTGCCTTTGTCGTTTGGACTTACCTACCCTCTGAGCCTCCGCCCACAGAACAGCCACCTGCTTCAGTTAATATCATTATCATGATTAATTTAATTTAATTTAATTTGGCATCTCCAATCCCACCCGAATCTGGAATGCCCAATTGGGGAACTTTGTTTTTTTAATTTAATTTAATTTGGCATCTCCAATCCCACCCGAATCTGGAATGCCCAATTGGGGAACTATGTACAAGACTTGCTCGCGTGCGACCCCATGTTGCCAACTTGGAAGAGCGAAGACAGTTCGTGGCTCTCCTCCGAAGCCCACGCCTATCAGCCACTGCTTCTTTACACTCATTGGTTGAATCCTCGTAAGTTCAGAATGAGGGCGGAGGAGGAGATGAACAAGCTTAGAATCTTCCTGATGAGCGCCCGGCTGGCCAACAGGAGGCGCTTGAGCAATGAACAAAGCAACCTTCTTTTTTTTTATATTACCCTTCCCGGCAGCTCCTTCCCAATTTGCATCCCTGTAGCGCAATAGCCAATTGTGCGCTACTCAGTGCCGACCACTGCCGGTTGGTACAACCGGGGCTCGAACCCACGCCGTGATAGTCACTTCTGCTCCGCAATGCGGTGCTTTGACTGAGTGAGCTATCTGGCAGCTCAGAAAGATGGTTTTAACACCACGTGAGTCTGAATCCTCCACAGGTTTCTTCCTGTCTGTTCCTGTCTGGGACTTTTCCTTGACGCATTTGCCTAAAGTTTGCTCATGTGAGATGTAAGGCCAGGGTTCTCTGTGAACGATGTTGTGAGAAAACTTTGTGAAATGTGTTGTACAAATAAACTCAAATTTGAATTATGTTTATTTAAACAGGTCATGGTCTCCAGGTGCCCGGGACCACTCCTTTAATGACCTGCGATACATATGGGGAGGATTCGCATATCTACAGGACATGATTGACCACGGGATCATACGAACACACTCGACCGCGTCCCGTCCACTGGGCGTGTTTCTCCAACAAATGCCCTATCCCTGTTATGTAGATGATAGGTAAGTATAAATGGCATACGAACGCAGTTGTGATTTCGTTTTTTTTTTTTTTTTTGCAGCTGCCAATTAAAAGAGCTGGGTGTGTCAAAAAATCTGATATCTTCTCTTCACCCAGGCACTTAATTATTTTTATTTAATGTGTATTTCTCTTTATTTCAAATTATTATTGTTATTATTATTATTATTATTATTATTATGTGTTTTGTATAATGAACAAAATGGTCTATTGATTAATGAGATGACTGATGAGGGTAATTATGCAATTTTGTTTATTTATTTTCCTTTTTGAGAAAGACAGAATTAGTCCTTTTGATTGATGGGACTGTCTGTGCAAAGACATCAAGTGACAGAAAAAAAATGTCTCTGAATGAATTCTCAATTTACGTATGCTTTTTCATTGCCGAAAAATGATGCATTTAGGCATCAAACAACAAATCAAACCTTTCAGTTAAATGAGATGCTAATATTAACCAGAAAAAAAGACATTTATGGATAAAAGACAAAATAAACTACATTGTGATTGTGGCTTCTGAAAAATAGACCTCTGCACAAAGTAATGGGTCAGTGATGGCAACCAACTGAGAACTTTTTACGTGTTGCATAATGTGTATTTATTTTTCCTTGATGTTAATGACAATCATATTTCCACAGTATTTTTCAAGGTAGAAAAATACTTTTACTACTTACTACTACTTTTACTCTACTTTTTTTGCAAAGTAGATCCAAATGTAAAAAAAAAAAATGTTTTACCATCATTTTCTCATCAGACTCATTGGGCATTTATGAAAAATGTAGCACCATTTATTTTTCCCGTTCATTTCTGTGACCACAAAACTAAAAATCATTCCTGCTAAAACGGCGTCCTTCAGCAATCAGAGTTCAGAGTGAAAACTTGTTAAAGCTTGACAGGCGCCAACAATAGATTATATTTCATTCCAATATAAGAGGGCCCATGGAAGAAGCGCCAATATTACACAGAAATTCAAAGAAGGTTCTACAGCTGACGCAGACACACATTGACTGCATGCTGCAAATGGTTTCCTCCGTCTGAAAGCAACAGATTAATAAACGCTGAAGATGAATGAGAGCTATAAAAACCACAAAACCCTATGGTTCTCTCTGTATTTGTTCAGCTCCCTGTGTAGCCGTTTGGGCCTTGCGGTAAATTATTAACACTCAAAAACTGTTATTTCATTCGTAAATAATTGAAAGTGAAACTGGGAACCATTCTCACAGATGCACGGAGGCGAGATGGTGAGGACCTCTCTGGTAATTATTTTGATCAAGGCGTTTTGTTCAAAAACCAGCCAAGAGATAGCTAAGCATTGTGCATTCAGATGTTCCCTTCGTGAACAGTCATGCACATTTGTCATGTTTTTAAAAAAAAAAAAAAAAAGGAAGAGAAAAAAATCTCATCTGAATTTAAAATGTAATTTAAGAACCTGAGGTTAAATCCTGGCTCATTAACGATTTAAAAATTTGCGGTATATTTCAGTGGGAGGAAAAAGGTGCATGTTTGTGGGATGTTACCCCAACAGAACCCTCTTATTGCATCACTAACAAAGAACCTGATATTCCAAATTCACGCATTTTAGATGCAACATTTAATTCATTTTTCTCCGGACTGCAGAACGCCCCCTGTGCCCGTGCGCCCATCCATCCTTTATCAACCACTTTTTTTTTTCCTGGGTAGAGTCTGGGTCTGGTGGATGGGGGCGGTTTGTGGGGATTTTCTCTAGTCTGTCCCAGCATGAATTCAGCTACAGGCATGAACACACTCTGGACAGGCCACCAATCCACTGCAGGCCTAACTCTGTGTGTGTGTGTGTGTGTGTGTGTAGGTGTGTGTGTTTGTGTTCTTGTACTTGCTACGTACTGAGGACCGTAATGAGTTTTTAACCAACAAAGTGAAGTCTTTTTTGGGAAGTAAGGACATTTTGGCCGGTCCTCACAACTACAAAGGCAAATTGTGACTTATTAGTTAAGATTAGGGGTAAGGTTAGAATTAGGGATAGGTTAAGGTTAGGGTAAGGGTTTGGGTTAGGCATACATTGCTTATTTTTAAGATTAGGGAAAGGCTGTAGAGATGCGGGAAGAATGAATGGAAGTCAATGTAATGTCCTCACAAAGATATAAGTACAAGGATGTGTGTGTGTGTGTGTGTCTTTACATGTACAGTTAGTGGAGAATGTTACTGTTATAACTTGGGTAGTCTCAAAATTTGAGTGAAGAATCAGAGGTAGGTGTTGGTGTTACAGTCCGTTCATTTACGAGGAGATATTTCAGTCAAACAGTGCAATTCTCTGAATGCAGTAGGGGTTGTGTTGCTTCTGGTTGTGTTGCCCATTCTTCCCCACAGACAGGCATTATAGATCCCCACACAAGCAGTGCACATTTGATGTTTTTCCCTCTCCTCGTCTCACGCAATAACTGTCAGCTCATTCAAACTTGGCATGGAGACCCCAGGTGCTTTTACCTGAAACGCAGCATCCCCTACTTCCAAAACAATAAAACAGACATTAGTAATGGATCCCTCAGAACCTGGTGCATTTGGCTGTGAAGGCAGTGCTATTTGAAAGGTTATCTCAAGGATGAGTGAGTCCGCTCCCTTCCGACATTTACAGGAAGTGTTTCTCCAATATCTCCAAATCGGTTCCCGGGTCTCTCCACAGGCTAATACCACCCCCCCACCACCACCACCAGTTCAGTTGTAGGAGAGCCTCCTTCTTCTTGAGACCAACCCCCCCCCCAAACATACACACACACACACACACATACATACAAGCAAAAGCATGTTTTTCATAGTAAACTGCTGCATATTGGCATAATAGCTGAATGGCTGGCTTTGTTTAGATAAGAATTGGCCGCAGCTAGCGGATACTCCGCTGGCTGCAATCGCCGGGGTCAAACTGGATTTGTTGGTGTGTTTTCACTGGGGATTCCTCTCCTGATAAGACTGTGCCCTCTGCATACGTAATTTAAGACCCATAGCTGTTTAGGCGATAGTGAGTGACCTGGTGCCCTTTGTGTGAGGAACTTTGAAGGGCAGGTTTCAGCACCGTTGTGCTATGAACTCTCGGGGTGAACGGAGGTGTTTAAGTGTGCATACACACTCGCACACATGCTGTACACCTGCAGACTATTACTGCTACCACTGCTGCTACTTCTGTTATTATCACTACTACTGCTGCTACCACTACTGCGGCTACTACTACTACTAATTCAACTTTGGTAATTACTACTACAGTACTTCTAATACTAATACTGCTGTTGTTGATACTGTTACTGTTGCTGCTGCTGCTGCTAATACTATTATAACTACTACTAATGCTGCAGCTGTCCCTAATACTACTACTATTACCACTAATTCTGCTGCTAGGACTACATTTACTACTTCTTCAGTTACTAGCATACATGAGGCTACTAATTCCACTACCACATAATCACTGTATCTTTATCACCACTTAATCATCTCAGTCTGAACATATTAATTCGGAAGTTGTACTGTGTTCCCAGTGTGCATTTTTGAGAAGGCAGGAATCATGCCTGAACTGTGACCAATATTCCCTCTCATGGTCACCCAGCGTGGCCCTTTAGCACCATATATACCGCATCAGGCAAGGTATAAACAGATAGGATGAATTTATGAAGCCGTGTAATCTGTGGGGGTCATTAGAGGATGATGAGATGGCCAGAACCAGCTGGTGAAATTGATCAGGTCACTAATTCTATGCAATGAGTGATATGGGACATTTATTGTCCACCAGTGAGGTGTAGGATTAAAAATTTAATCTTTAGCTGACGTCCTGAAATGGGTGTCCCTTTCTCGTCAGCACTGCCCCCTATTGTCTCATTATCAGCACATCCAGCACAAAATCTGAGGCTAGCGTTGCTTTGGACTCACTCCACTGTGGTTTTGGCTGGAGTATATAACAAGGGCTGTGATATACTTAATGCTTAATCCTCTGATTGGATAGAAAGGTGAAGGATGATTGAGCAGGAAATCAATGCAAAGACTTCAAACTTTTGGGCCCATCTGACTACCCCATACTACATCTGTATGTACTGAATTTGGTTTGATACCTACTACCCAACCATCAATGTGGTTAATATTGTGTGAAGACATCAGCTGAGAATGCATAAATTTGAACATTCTATGGTCGCCACCACATCAAGAGGTAGCATAACCCCTTCATTATCATCTCTAGTGATTGGTTGAGAACACTCGTGATGTCAAAGTCATCCTAAGGGTCTTCCAGAAAACGCAACTCCCACTCCACAGAGCTGGAAGCACTGACCATTAGCCTACAACTGGGGGCGCCATGGCTCAGGAGGTAGAGCGAGTAGTCTAGGAATCAGAAGGTTCTGGTTCAATCCCCGGCTCCTCCAGAGAACGTGTCGAAGTGTCCTTGAGCAAGACACTGAACCCCACACTGCTCCTGATGTGCAGGTTGGTTCCTTGCATGGCAGCTCCTGCCATCAGGGTGAATGAGAGGCATAGTTGTACAGCGCTTTGGGGTCATGTCATGTGAATAGAAAGCGCTATATAAATGCAGTCCATTTACCATTTTTTATAGCCGTTAGCTATCCATTAGCATTAGCAACAACAGCATTTACAAAAAGAGAGCAAAATGCCAAAAAACTATTGAGAGCGCAAACAAGAATAGCATAGCATTTACAATACTGGGGCAGCTTCCACCTCAGGACATGGTAAAATTAAAGTGTTCAACTTCAATTTGCTGTGGGCTTTTATTCTTTTGGGAGTGGTATAAACATTTTCTGTGCTGGAATTGTGCTGAACTTTTTCCTTGTGTCAGGGAGCAGCTGTACCCTGAAAACAGAGAGAATGCAAAACATTGCTGAAGCGGCAGTTATAAGAAGGTTGTGATGAATTATTATAAAAATCGGTGCATTGCACGATAACAAAATTACATTCCATGGTAATTACGTCAGGTTAATTGTCAGGGCGGAAATGTTAAATTCATGCAGACATCCGCGACGCAACCAGCGGGAACATCTGCTGGCGGTAAGATGTTAGGTGCCGTGTTAAGGGCAAGCAGCGAAACCGCTCTGAAGGGCAGCTGATGTCACTGCTGAAGGACAGAGGGGTTCAGCAATAAGCAAGGCTGTCACTTTTGGCATCTCCATCACACTGGTTGTGTGGACACCTCTCATTCTGGACACCGCATGAATGAAGACATCAGTCTTACCGTAGTCCCTGATCTTACAGTAAATCTACCTTGAACTCTATCGGACTGAAAGCAGAATTATCGCTGGGCATTTTTGAGAGTAGCTTTGGGGATATGCATGTAAACACTGGAAGTGAGGAGAATTCGACCAATAGTAAACACCACAAACATCACCCCCATTGGACCATATATCTCAGTATCTTTCTACCCTTCCTCTTCATCGGTATATAGTATCCCCTCCCTCTCCTTCTCTGTATAAATTTTTATCTCAATTCCTTGTTTTTCAATGTTGTTTTATCTCTTCTGCTCATCTATCTATCTATCTATCTATCTATGCTTTCCCTCTCTCCCGATCTCTCTGTCTCTGTCAGTGTACCTTACACAAAGAGGGAAAGAAAACTTACATTATTGGCCGCATCCTGCCAGGAAATTACGTGGTGTGATGGGGCATATTCCCTGAGATGACAGAAGCCCGAGCGCTAGCAAAGCTAATGGACTTTGGAACAGAACAGCGGTCTTCAAGCAGAGCAGACAAGGAGAAAACCACATGCAACAGAGGTTTATGCCTCTCTGTGGGGGGAAAAAACTACCCACGAGATAGAAGTAATGGCGCTGAACAAGGCACAAACAGACTGTAAATATTGCATGACCGTTCAGCACAGCAATTGTGAGATGAGGATTTTTTCACGTCCATTACTGCAAAAAAAGCGTCTCATCAAAGCCATAAATTCCAGGATCAGGAAGTGGAAACCAGTCCCTAGTATTTAATATCCAGGCTTTGTTAGCTGGCACACTCCCTCAGCTGAAAAATTGGACTCATCAGTGAAATCAGCTGGCTGAATTCATATTGGATGAGAGAAACACATCGCAGAGCTGACCCCCAAAATTTAAATACACTTAAAGTTATGCGAGGAAAAAAAAAAGATACTGAGCAAATAAGCTGTCTTTCTGAACTACTTTTGAAGTCATCACTTAACTTAGTTTTCCAAATGCGCTAATGATCCTGCAGGCTTATGCAGAAATCATTTTTCAACTTCTTGACTCCATGAAAGGGAAGATAATTACATTTTGAAACTGAATTTGCTCGCATTTGTGTATATTTTTTGTTTTGGTGCATGTATGCATTTATCTCTCACTAAAATACTTTGGTCTTGGAGTGAGGGAGTGGGATAGAGGGAGTGGTGAAAAAGTTTTAAATATTTATAGCCCGTTTTGTTTTGTATTACTGTTGACTTCATTAAGGAAATATAGTCCTCCAACAGGCTAGTTGTTTTCACAATATCATCTAGGTTGTAGAATCAATGCAAAGCTGATCATTTTAGCCTCATGTGGTGAATTGATTTAAATTGAATCAATATTGACATTTTTGCTCAGAGGCAATTTTTTTTTTGTGTCCCCAAACATATTTATGACTTCCCTCATCTCAGGAAATGACAGTCCATATGTCTGTTTGCGCGTGCTTGTTTTTAGCTGCACGGTTGCCAGAGTTGCTGGTGCGTGTGTTGTATATTGCGTCTCCTTCGGCTGTGTGGATATACAGCCACCCTGCTGATCTGGCAGCCGATGAAGAAACCCCCAAGACATGAAAATGTCTGCAAACCCCATCCGTCTGCGCGCTGCGAGACGCTTGAGGCACAATCTCATTTTCACACTGACCGTGTTGAGCAGCGCTCAAACGCTTGCAGAAGCCAGAAACGCCTCGTCCTGTCGCAGAGTGTTATATTATGCCTTCGATTGACAAGCTGCCTCGGTAATCGCAGTCTGTTAGCCATCATAGAAGTCTCTCCTCATCGGAGAAAAGATTCAAATGGCATGCGGCTTCTCTGTGGTGACCTTACACTACCAAAGGTGCTAATCCTGAGTCAACAGTAATCAGCCAGGGCCTTCTGTGCTAACAGTGTGTGTGCGCTGTTGCTCATACATAGAGCAGTATCCTGACTTATTTGTACTCTTTCACTGTACATTTGCGTCAACGTTACTTTGTTGGTGTTGAATTAATGCTGGGCCTTTCAGTATGTAGATGCATTTATGTGAAGGCCTCGCCTTGGCTGAGAGAGATTTCACAGTCTTTAATTGTGTTAAAAACCTTGGCTCTTTAACTGTGAAAGTTTAGATTTTCCGTCATCAGATACAGAGCTCTATATTATAGATCAGTGGCGTGCACAGACATTTTGGAGGGCAGGTGCTCAGTGAAAACAATAAGGGCACTTCAGTGTTTCCCACAGACGAGGAAGCAATGTGTGATGGCAGACCGGGGGGGGGTTGCTGCTTCTTATTTTGTTGAGCGGGGGGGGGGGGGGTCAGTACCATTGCACACATTCCGCGTTCTCCAGTACTTTTACCGTATTTTTTTTTCTTCTTCTTGTTGTGCGCACCCACATGACATTGCCATCGAGAAAATCGCGTTGCGGCGGAATCAATTTGTGGCGGTCTGAATTGATTCTATGGCGGCTGCTGCAACGTACCTTGTTTGTGTCCGCTCTGCGCATTCACGTTGACAAAGGAAGAGAGGTGTGTGTGTGTGGGGGTGGCGGCATTATTATCACACGCTTTTCTTCGTCGAGAATTTATCGATGATCATGTCAACTTGGGCCACATACAGTACATTGTAAAAAAAAAAAAAAGAACTTTCAAAAGGGCACTTGTTTGGTCCAGAGGGCAAAGGGCAGGTGCTATAGCACCCCCTAGAGTCTATCTGTGCACGCCACTGCTATAGATGTTTTATATCCTGTTATAATATTTTTTGTGTTTATAGTGTTTTCACCAAAACACTGTGGCACGATGTTCCCATACCCACAAAAAATGCTGCACAAGGTCTTGCACAGCAACAAGGTATCATCCGTCCTCACAGAGCGACACACAGCCTGATCTTTGAAATAGCCTACATATAACAAAAAGAAAAAAAAGGTGTCATTGATTTACACCTCTGGAAAACAGAATGGGGAAAGGGAATCTTAATTTAATGAATTTATTGCGTTGATCTGAGTGGTATGGGGATAATGTACTTGTATATCTTTTCAGTCTGTGCATTAAAGGATAGCCAACAAATTAACAATGCACAGTTTTCTCAAATTATTGCTGCAATATTAGGTGGGGGGAACATGATAGTGGAAAAGGAATATTAATTTTTTTTATCATTGCTTTATTTAATGGGGTAGGGGGAATGTCATCATAATTACATTGAATAATTACACCGATATTTGAGATGAGAGACGGGTGCTAACAAAGGTTCTGTAATACCATGAAATCACCATTGTTGTGAGATAATGTCGCTTTCGGATTTATATTGAAGTTCCTGGGGATACTTATGGCTTCCAAAAGTAATGTGAAAGGTCTCCTTTTTCATGGTATAGTGTATGCCCAGGGCTTCCGCTCTAATGCTGATATATGAAGAGTCAGGGGAGCCCAGGCTGTGCACAGGCCATCTTCTCATTATCAATATCTCAATGGAGGTGCTTTTGTGAACCACAAGTTATTCCTTCTCAGAGTCATTTTACTGACATACTGTCCATGAACACTTCAAAAACTGGAACAGTTCCACACCACTGTTTTTAGCAACTCCCAGATAAATTCTAATATTTTTACCAGTTGAATTGATCAAGTTAATTCAGTTATTTAACTCAGTTATGTGGAACTGTATCTTTTTTTAGAGTTCAGAGTAAAAACATGCTTCACTTACAAAATTTAACTGAAAAATTTTAAGGCAAGTACACTATTTTCCAAAGCTAGCAACCTTAGGTATCACAGACCGAGACTTAGCTAAGGAGTGGCTCACCACCATTGTTAAGCTTTTTTAATGAAACGATGAGTGTATGTTCTCTACATGCTCGTTCATTGAAGTCTGGGGCATGAAACTCCACACCTGTTGGGGTCACAGTGTTTGCTGGTTTTTGAAGTGATTCATTTGAGCCGCTGATTGGCTAAATGGTCCCCACATCATGGTCTCAAAGCATTAATTGGCTGGTGATTGAAAAGAGACAACGAAAGCCTACAGGTGCAGTGGCCCTCCAGGCCTGCAGTTCGACATCCCTGATTTCAGTAGCAGAGGTACTCTTAAGTTTATAAGTTTTTATTTCCTCTCAGAGTTTATTAAATGCAGACGTACAAACGCACTGCAGTGCATTCAGGCTAAGTCCACTGGAGTGATGATGGGTTCAGTTTTATCCCGCTGGCACTGCTGCACTGACACGGCCGAGTCTTGGCCCTACATACGCGAGCACCAGATGTTTACTGACCTCTCCGATTGCCTCCGGTCCCAGCTTCATCCGGGGCATCGCGGGCATGCTGCCCATGTTTCTGGTGCTCGCCTTCATGTTCACCGTCTGCCTGACCATCAAGGGGCTCGTCCTGGAGAAAGAGCTGCGGCTGAAGGAGGTGCTGAAGGCGGGGGGTGTGGGGAATGGCGCCCTCTGGCTCTCTCGCTTCATCGAAAACCTCGTCCTGCTCGCCGTACCGTGTGCGCTCATAAGTGTGATGGTCAAGGTTGGTGGACTGACCTGGCAGTGCGGTCAGGAAAAGGACTTCGCAGCCCTGCAAACCACTCAGTGCTTCTGTCTCACGTCCAATTTCAGAGACTTTTTATTGGCTATAAACAATAAAAATCTGTCAGATGTTACAACATTTCTGGTAAAATTGTATCAGTTGTTATAGACTGCTTTATAGACTCTTTATAACATATTTATAAATATGTTATGAAGGAAGTGAATTAATTGGCTACTCGAATTACGTCTACATGTTCTGGTAACAATCTGGTCCATATAAGTTCCTGCTTTTGAACCATTGTTGAGCAAAAAGAAGTTTGCACTTTGTGGTTTGGAGACCTTGCTATTCAAAATCAAGACAATCACCAAATTCAATTAAGCGGAAAAGTCGTAATCATCTTTGGAAATTCACGATAATTAATGTAAATGCATTAATCACTACCTAAATCATTTGAAATGCAAGCATACTGATGAATTCCCACATAGTTGCAAATGTGTATATAGCATATGTCTCTGGTCGAGGCTATAGAATGGGCTGCCAACATGCAAAATAAATTAATTTGCTGGTTTAATCAAGCCAGTGCTTAGTAACAGCAGGAACAGGCATTATGCTTTGTTGGTTACCTAAAAAAATTGACTTCCAGGTATTTTTTTATTTTCCAAAATCCAAACTCATGCTCTTCCTCATTTTATTGTTTGCGTTGGTACGTTTTGAGTGTTATCACTTTGGAAATAAATATTTTCTGTTTTTTGCTGAGTGTTCCAAATCCATTTTTATCCAGTGGTGGATGTGCCCTGGCAAATGGAACATTATAAATTGGAAAGTCCTATTACTGAGATTAGCATGTCTGTCGCAAAAGTGAAAACATTGCAATTATCATAACCTCACTTGAGGGCAGGAAAATCTAATTAAAGGTTTTGATTGAAGCTTTTTAAGGGATTGCGTGGTATGCATTAACTGTGCCCTTACTTTAGAAGTATGCATTTCAGTTTGAAATAAATGGATACTAAGCACTTTATTTATTTATTTGATTATTCATTTATGTATTTATTGGGAATTGGTATAATTTTTATTTTGGAGTTTTGGAAAGCATTAGATTTTTTACACTTGCCTTATATTTCTTATATTTCTTTTTTTTTTCATTTTGGCCTGGGTGGAAGAAAGATATGATGCTAATTGTCTCATCCAGATTATATTTCATTTTCTTGGTTGTAATTATTCACTGAAGACTTGAAGTCCTCTGTTCGTTACAGATAGTGTAATTATGGGTGGAATTGACGCTCCTCACTTTATTCACATTTAAGTGGGATTGGGGAAAGGTGGCACAGATAACTGCACATTACTGTGACACTGTTATTATGCTGCTATTTTTCCATGATAAGATGAGTCAAAATGAGGAAGTGCTCCATTTTTATTGCACGTGTTGACTATACTCCTGTCTTTTTCCATTTTGTTAAACAGTCCTGCGGTCATTTTTCAATTTTAGTTGAATAAAACACGAAGACATGCTGTTATAGTTATATAATGACCTATCATAAAAAAATTCATATTCATGAAGGATCGAATTGTTAGGCTGCATGAAAGGCTAATAGTTGCTCTCCCCGTAAAAGTAATTATTAGTAGTGTTTTAATGTTGTAGCCAATATGTATATTTTATTCATAGTCAGATTCAAATTTAAATCCTACATAAACACTTCACTGTTAAGCACCATTTACACTTGGGAAGTATTTTATAAACAAACGATTAAGAAAATAATTCACCCCTCCACTTCATGACATAAGTACCATAATCCCAGATGTGTCAAAATTTGGTTGTTTCATTTTCAAGCATAGCTGGGCTTTTCTTAAAAAAAAAAAAAAAAAAAAAACACCGCAATTTGTTCAGCTATGGTTATTTATTCAACTGGATATGCATTGTTCAAAAGTGGAAAAAGTTGGCTGTGCTGATTGTGTGAATAACTTTTTTTTAATGTGTGCTATCCACATAATATTATTTGATTACAATCAATTGCTATTCTGCCTTAACATAATGATTTAAATCAGGGGTCTCAAACTCAAGTCCGGAAGGACTGCTGTATCGGCTGCTTTTTGTCATGTGACTACTCTGATGCACTCATAGTGTTAGATTGGCTAAGGAGTTTGCACACCTTGGTTGTGAGGCCTCACTTAGCTGTAGATAAAATGGAAATCACAAAAACCAGGACACACTGCAGCCGTCGAGGGCTGGAGTTAGAGACACCTGATTTCAGTGATTTCTGCATGCGGTCTACTTTCGAAAAAATCAAAATGGTGGCTTTTATGTGGGTGCGTGGGTGTGCTGTTGGGTGGGTACACTGCCAGCTCTCGCCTCTGGCCGTCCCAGGTTCCTGCGATCCCTTTCGAGCTCCATGCCTCTGTACATGACCCTGTCGTGGATTTACTCCGTGGCCATGATTGTGAAGGGCATCGTGCAGGAGAAAGAGGCTCGGCTGAAGGAGACTGTGAAGATGATGGGCCTCGACCACACCACCTACTGGCTCAGCTGGTTCGCCAGCTGCGTCCTTCCCCTCAGCCTTAGCGCCCTGCTCCTCACTTTCACTCTCAAGGTGATTCCGCTGATCCAAGGCCAGTTTATTGCTGGGCGCGTATGATCGTCGACCACCCGTGAATGTCACGCCACACGCGGAGAATGTGCCAGGGTTACAATGCACATGTAGTTCAAAATGGACTGACTTGTGCTACTTAAGACTGTCATGAACTTTGGCCATTTTGCTGTGCATTTAATGGTTGGTCGCTGCTACTTTTCGTTTCACCAGAGCGCAGAACAACTGTGACATCACCGCGATCATCTTTACGCATTCAGTTGACACTTGTTTGAGTTCGACTGCGACAAAATAACAGGCTCAGTTTCCATGACAGCATTATTATGGGATTCTCATGTTCTCTATTAGTCATTGGTGAAATGCCATCGACTGGATCCCTTGTGTTGAGGTCGTGAACAACTTCCTATTGTCACTTAGCTATGATCAGGCCTTTAAATCACACGTCTGGTAGTGCAGTGGCCGCTCAGTAACTTTGGCTTACTTTATTTTAATGTACAGATCTCGGGCTGCTGGGTGGCTCACTGTGGAAAGCCAATACACTAGGGGCCATAGATGAATCCCATGGGCAAGGACTGCGCCCTACAGTTTGGTGAAGATTTTTTGGTGGTGCCACCTAGGGTATAAGAGGGTTCAGTTAGTCATGAGTCCATATGTAATTGCTGCAAATTGGCTGTGGCTGCTGAGTTATCATAAATTAGAGTATTCACTGGGCACACTCAGCTCACTATTGAGTATTAAGTTTCTATTCAGAAATAATAATAATCATAATAATAATAATAATAATAATTATTATTATTATTATAGATATGTAAATTGAAGTCAAGCAATCGCCTTGGGTGAATTCAGTTGCAGAGTACAACTTGGAATTGACTGAAAATGATTTGACCCCCTGGCCCATTGAATTCCCTTCCCTGTGCAAAACTACAGACTGTGAGATACTGGCCAGGCACCTGCAGAAAGTGGTGTGCATAAATATCCAAAAGAAACATTTGCAGTGCAATGCCATGATTTGTGAGCATTATCGAAAGGGCGCTGCAGGGACTCGCTGGCTTGCATCCAGAGTAGTTCCTCTTCTCCCTGCTGCAAGATCTGCCCAAAACAAAAAAAAAAAAGAAAATATCAGTGCTGGCTGCAAATTTGTTTTGTGCATGGCATGACCCTGGGGCCAATCGGTGCATATTCCTGATTAAACCAATCCGCTACTGGAAGTTGTAATCATTCACAGATTGGGCATCGGCATGTTTTTTCTGAGTTTTGTCTGTTGGGTGGGTGTGAGTGGTGGGGCATTTTGCTGTAATGTGTTTGGCATCTTGTTCCACACGCAGTACGGGAAAGTTCTCCGCTACAGCGACCCCTCGGTGATCTTTGTGTTCCTGCTGGTGTTCTGCATCGCCACCATCACGCAGTGCTTCTTCATCAGCGTCTTCTTCTCCAAAGCTAACCTGGCGGCGGCCTGCGGCGGCCTGCTCTATTTCGTCCTCTACCTCCCCCACGTGCTGTGCTTTGCCTGGCGGGATGTCATGCCCTTCGGGGCGAAAATCATGGTGGTGAGTCCTCGCGCTTCGACCCTTTTCGACCAAACAGAACCTCCTTGGCGGAGAATGTTCAACAAACAAACGACGGGTCTATTACAGGGCTGGGATACTGAGGAGGAGAGCAGCTGAGATGCAGGGGAAAACAGCACACTGTTTTCCTCACACTCGTTTAATACGCTCATTTCTGACTATTCTGGCCACCTGCGATCAGTCTTTTGATGGAAACACATTCATTTCATAGCACTGAACCTTCTGTCAGGTTTTTTTTTTTTTTTTTTTTTAAAGGTGTGTGCAGTGAAATATATCTTCCTGTTTGATAAAAAAACATATTTATTTGTCCCTCTGGAAATCACTGAATTCTAGACACTGTTTTCGATTTTGTTCTTTCTAATCAACTTTCAACTTTCAAACGATATGGTCAAACAGTTGCACACTGTGCCCAATATGTGTAATTGAATCCCTTAGATATTCTCATCGATCCGCATTTCTCCATTCGTATTTCAAGGACTCCTGTACGAAATGTTTTTTTTTTTTTTTTTTTGAAATATCAGAAACTTTTTTACAAGTACCCATTCTGCAACTCTAGGATCTTTGTTGTACATGAATATAAATATTTAGGCAATATTCCTGCTTTGTTATTACTGGCATTACGCTGTACTTCACCTCATTTCAGATGTTTCTAATGTCCTTGTTTGCATTCTTAGGCTGATTATATTTGAGTGTAAAATGATAACATCTGAGCTCAATTCTCACCTATTCACTGATTTTTAGCGGTTCACTGCCTGTTTGCCAGAAAGACAACAGGGTAAAAATGTCATCAACAGCCCATCCTGGATGGTCATTCAGCTTCCATAATCTCCCCCACGACCCTCCATCTCCTCCCCACTACCAGCACAGTTTGTTCAAACTCTCATTGTCCCTGAAATACTCAGCGAGTCTTAACTCAAGGTTGTGTGCGCTCCTCTACTGCATGCCTGGCCATACTCCTCGTATTCAAACACCTCATTTCAGGCAGGTTTTTTTTTAATCCATTCGCGTCCTTTCTGAAAGTCAGGACGGCTGCCTCCCGGCGATTACAGCCTGTCCGTCACTCAGAGGTAATGACATGGCCGCAGGGCGGGGCAAGGCCTGCTGATTCTGGTGTGCCGATTGGATGAAGAACAGTTGGCAGGTGACTATGGGGTGTTTGGCACAGCTCAGTGGCCATTGGTGGGAGGCATCCATTTGATAGATAGACAATGAGTGCGCATGAGGTGTTCTAGAACTTTCGTAATTCCCTTGCATAGCTGGCATGTCATTGTCGCTGTCCTTCAAAAGAGCTTTATTTTCACTGAAATAAGCCTGCAGTTAATTGGCATTTACTGTATGTAATTTATATTGAAGCCATTATTTTTTCAGTTAATAGATCTGTAAAAATTGTCATAATATTTTGGAGGTTGTTTGGCGGTCCAGCATGCTACTTTTGCCATTGGTATAGCCTGCGCATCGCTGTGTCACAGATTTCTCTGAAAAAGTATTTTTAAAAAAAAGAAGGAAAAAGGGGGTGGGAGAGGGATGGAGATGATGTCAAATATATTGGCAGCCCATGAATTTGAAGAGGAACTATTAAAAAAGCTAAATTGCACAAGCACTTCTCATCAGATGTGTTGTTCTGCCGTGCAGCTCTGTTGTGATAAATTACTAGGCTAACCTATCAAGAATTTTTTTTTGGTAAGCTAACAGGAAAGTAAAGCGCAAGACCACCTTGTCTTGTTTTTTTTTTCAGTTTTTAAAGTTAAAAAGAGATGATGAAGGAATGTCATAAAGCAGTCTTGATTTAAATGCAATATCATTCATACCTCGCGGTACACGCTGATGGCTGTAATTTGGTGCATCGATCTGGATGGGTTTTAATGCTCAGTGGCACCCTGTTATTTGCGAGCAGCTCTCGGGTGGCATAAAGTGAGTCAGCAGAGGAATTTATTCTGACATTCTGGCATTCAAGTTGGAATATATATGTATATATTTTTTTTTTTAATTTTTGGTTTTATTTTGAAATTCTGTGGCACTGACAGTGATGTTAGGTCTGACAGAAAAAGAATGGAGAAAAGTATGCATTCATGCGCTCAGACAGATGCACACCCACACACACACACACACACACGCACACTGACTTTGGCATCATACGTGATTGGACAATGACACTTTTTTTTTTTTTTTTCTTTTTGGCACACCACTCAAGTAAAAATGCGGTCGGTCAGCTTTAATTCGCAAGTATTTACATCTATTAATGTGTTTAAACTTTTTGTAACTTTTCTATTTGGTCAAACTGTCCAAATACTTGGAAACTCCACTCTATAAAATACTTAGCACAGGTAAAAGCATTTAACTCATATGTTTTATGGTCCTTTTTATTTGATCTAACTGTCCAAATACACAAACTCCACACTTTATGATACTTTGCACTGGTTGGTGTGTTTAAGGTAGAATACTGCTATTAAGCATGAAAATCTTTATTTCATCACTTACATCAAATTGCTTTATTGATATGAGAAGCAAACATTCAAATTAGCAGGGATGGAGGTGATTTGCATGAATTATGCAAATTAGGTGTCCAAGATTGCCGCCGCAAAGGGCCATATCATGACAATTTCAAAACACCATACCAGACATATCAAATTCTTATTTTGCACACAGGTTGCCTGATCCAGCATCTGTGGGTTAAACCTCTTAAAGTTGGATACTTTAACAAAATGCAAAGGTTTTTTGAAATTTTGCTCTCGACTTGAAAATTCTCTACCTCATTATATATTCAGCACCCCCTGAAATTAAAAGAGTACCAAAAGGGCCATATTTTTTAGTTTCCGGACAACCATCATGCTGTTAGTATTTATGTTCCAAACTTCATTAAAATTGGACTAGCGGTTTTTGAGAAATGGCGTGTGAAAAATGTGGAAATGGAACGAAAAGTCAATTGTCAGGAAACCCTAAAAACGTCTATCACTCATCAAAAACATTAAAAAACCAAAAAATGATATCTTTTGCAAAAATCAGTGTTTTTATAGCAGTAATCTACCTTAACCCATATGTTTTCATATTATTCAGTCTCACTGTCCAAATACTTTCAGACGCCTCTGTATGTACTTTGTGCTGGTCAATGCATTTGTCCTGAAGCTGTCTTTTCCCGTAGAGCCTCTTGTCCTGTGTGGCTTTCGGGTACGGCTGCGAGAACTTCTCGCGTTACGAGGAGCAGGGCATCGGCATTCAGTGGAGTAACATCGCCCGGAGCCCTGAGGAAGGGGAGCGCTACACCTTCGCGGTCTCCATCTTCATGATGCTCATCGACGCCCTCTTGTACTGGCTGCTTACCTGGTACATCGAGAATGTGTTCCCAGGTATTCGCCTCAAAATGCCTGTTTGAGCTTTCAGGAGTTTAGCTGTGCTATTGAGTCAGGTCAGGACACAGTGCTTTCGCATTGTGCCATTGGGACAAATGGCAGCAAACACCATTTTAGTTGCATGTGTGTGTTTCCGTGTGTTTGTGCAATGGGCACCGCTTATATGTGCACATATTTTTGTGTACGTGTGTGTGTGTGTGTGTGTGTGTGTGTGTGTGGACGTGTACGTGTACGTAAGAATCTGGGGGGGCATATGGGTGTGTGTGGGGCAGTATCTGCTTGTGTGTGTGTGGGCAGGGCATGTGCATATGCACGTGTGTGTATGTGTCCATTTGTACTCTTGTATGCACTGGTGCGTATCAGTAGTTTACAGTTGAGCTTTTCAAAAAGGCATGAGAGTGAATGAGTCATATCCTTGTTTCATGATCTCACAGTTCCTGTTACAGCTGATCTGTATGTCGCATCACAGGACAGTTTGGGATCGCCAAACCATGGTACTTCCCTTTCACGGCCTCCTATTGGTGCGGGGTGGCTGTAACTGCCGATGCTGGCCCAGATGCGCTGAAAGTCTCAGGAGAACTGAATCGTAAGAACTATTTTTAATTATTTCCAGCGGCTAACACACGGGGGTGATTTATTGGCTCCATTTATGTAGGTTGTTTCTTCTGCCTAGGAAGCATAACATTGATAAACTTGGGTTAATTAACAGGTCATCCTTGCTCGTTACTTTCATTATTGTGGCATGATGTGGGAGAAAACACCAAGGAAGCTCAGTCTTATGGAAAAGGCATCAATTACAAACGCACAACAAACCGTTGAGAGGTGAATACGGGTTCGCTCTAATTAGTAAAAACAGAATGAACTAACAGAGGTCCACATCACTATCTGTAATATTAGATAAATTGTTCTTATAAAATATTTTGATTGGAAATTAGCATTCAGAGATTGTGTTTTCAGTTATAACTGCAAGTTACCCAATGGAAACTTAAAAAGCATGAAATTATCATTATTAGGATGGGGATGAAACAGAAACAGAATATTGATTGATCCATTTAGTACATCCACCTGGTCTATATAACTCAATATTTTGCCTGCTTTAGTGCTATTTTAATAACACTGCTGGAAAAAACATCCTGCTGGATGTTGTGAACACTTGCTGACTAAAATCTTGCTGTGTACGATTTATGAATCTGATACGCGCATGGAACCAAATCTAAAGTGTAAAAATAATGTACCTCGGCGTCTGAAAAACAAATCGGTTTGGTGTTTCAGCGGCTACAGAATCTGCTGCAGGAAAAAAAATGAGCTTTTATCAGGCGAGAGAAGAGAAAAGAACAGGCTAAGCAAGAATAAAAAGTGGCGATGAAGTTCAGTAATTGCACAGGACCAGCAGTAAATTCTGTTGTTTTTCAAAATAGATACTTCTCGTGTTATTGAAGATGTGGTTCATAAAATTGTTTGAAAATATGTCTGAAAAGCAGAAAAATATGAACCCTCCTTTGAAAGAAAAAGTACTGAGGCTTTTCTTCTTTATATGGATGCCTAATAAAAACTTCTCAGAGGTATTGGTAATTGCTTGTGTGCGAGAGCCTTAGTAAGCAATGAATTTACTGGATTTTTAATATGGTGTATAGTTAAAAGAACTCCCATGCAGAAATCATGTCAGTGCAATTTGTTTTTATAACCACGAGTTATAATTCCTGTCCTACATATATTTAGATTACATGGAACCAACACCTCCTAACATGAAAGCAGGTGTATCCATCCGTAACCTGGTGAAGATTTACAAGACTGGAAATAAGCTGGCAGTGGATGGCCTCAGTGTGGACTTCTATGAGGATCAGATAACATCCTTCTTGGGCCATAATGGAGCAGGAAAAACAACCACAATGTAAGCTACATTTTTCATGTTTATCGGTTAAAATTTTGTTTCGCCGACACTTTAATCAAAGGTGGCTGACAGTACTTGTTGGGGTGGACAGGGTGGGGATGGTTCCTTGTCTTAGGGGGCTGCTGCTGGGCTAGTTTTATCGCTAGACCGGGGATTGAGCCACAAGTTTTCCTGTTCCTCGTGAAACACCTTTGCCATTCATGCTGTAACCACCTCAAACACAATGGTGGACCTTCATGGTACATATGAGCAACACTGTCAAGGAATGATTCTAGAGAAGAGTGAACATTTAGGGCATCCTTGCATTACCACAAGCATATACCATGTGTATGCAACTATAAACGTTGCAGAGTGGCGAGAGAAATGACGTTCCAACATGCTTAAATGAGAGATTCCGTCCGGCTTACATTTACTGCATTTCTACAAAGATATGTAACGTCAGTATGGCAGCGAAAGGTCTTGAAGTTCAGATGTGCTCCTCTACTGTTTTTCCATTATTTTATATATATATTTTTTTAATTTGCCCAGTCTGTTACTGAAGTATTCAAAACCATTTGGAATGGCAATCGATCCCAATATTTATTTAAGGTCTGTTCATATAATTTTATATGGCTAAGCAGCGACTTACATTATGATCCAGTTCCCGAGTCTCGAAATGACTAAGGGAAGTGAAGTGGCGAAGTGGAATGGAAATTTTGATATGGGGGGCAGGTACTATCAGAAGCAATCAGGCAGAAATCAGTGCTGTTTCAATCCAGAGCTAAATGAGGGCCAAATGGGATAAATCAAGATAATTACATCATATTAAATTAATTTAAATAAACACATTACATTGTATTGACTATGTTGCATGTATTGAGGCGATCAGCCTATGCTGTTGCTTCATAGTTAGAAGTTTATGGGTTTGAATCTGGCCTGAGTCATCTCCGTGTGAAGTTTGCATGTTCTCCACGTGTTTGCATGTCTTTACGCTGGTTTCCTCCCGCAGTTCAAAGACATGCTTCGCAAATTGGAGACTCTAAATTGCCCATAGACTTGAGTATCTGAGTAAATGTTATGTGATTCAATTTCCCACATGTTTTTCAAAGAGTATGACTGGTGACTGCAAAATAACCACAAAACTGCTGAGTGTCATTGAAACAATAAATACATACACTGAACTGACTGGGAAGAGATTACAGAGCATAGTTGGATGGAATATTGTTTTTTCCTCAACCTGGATTCTGTTTCACAAAGCAGGATTACTGAGTTAGCTGGATAACTGCACTGAATAAAACCGGAATCTCTCCCAAATATGGAACATAGACTGAAGTAAATTTGGCTGTTGTATGCATAACTCAGGGCAGTAATCCAACAAGTCATTCTCAAGTCATTCTGCTTTACAGAACAAACCCCTGGTTTATTTCACATTTACAGTGTGCTAATTGCTCGATATTTTTCTCCCAGGTCGATTCTGACGGGACTTTTCGCACCTACATCAGGAACAGCGTTCATAGATGGGAAAGACATCCGCACGGACATGGATTCCATCAGGAAACACCTGGGGATGTGTCCACAGCACAATGTTTTATTTGATGAGTAAATGCAATTCCCATTTACCTTCTTATATTTACGTTTCATAACAGGCCTATGGCTCGATTTCACAACGAAACTATCGTTTAATATTCCAAATCGATTGCCTTTTTCTTTAACCCTTAGAGTGCTGAAATAAATTTTCAAAAAAAATTATAAATTAAATGACCTTGTGCTATCATTCTTATCAAAGTTGCCACATGATTGGTTTTCAGCAGCTTTGATTTGGATATCTTACATCACTGAGTATCAATAGTTGCATTTAGCGCTGTGGGGGTAAAAATGACTTCTGAATTTTTTTAAAGCAATTTCATAAGTATTCTGAAAATATCAATGAAATGTGAGTCATTTATTGTATTGCAGGAAAAAAAAACCGTCAATCTATCATGAGAAGCTCTGCTTCAACAGACAGCCTGTTATCTACCAGCCAGATTTTATGACAAATGTAAATTGAATCCTCTTGCATTTTCGCAGCAACACTATACAAATACAATATTGAAATCAGCAGTGCCTGTCATTTCTGATTCTCACATAAATATGTTTCTTTTGCTGATTCTCTTAATATAAAGACAGGAATTGAATTTCTGTCTGTATCACAACCCTGAACTGTGTTTTTTGTTCCCATAAATGAATGATCAGCCTTGCAAAGGCCATTTTATACTGCTTGCATAATGAGAAAGAGCCAAGCATTTGCATCCTTGGCCATTTATATTACCTCTTTGTAGCTAAGATTTGCTCTCTGTGCACGGGATTGCACCACTGTTCGTGCTTGTGAAAATACCCCCCAAGGAACCTCGTCATTTCACAAGACAGATTTAGTAAATGTCAGCTGTCATTAGATAATGGTTTCATATCGACAGACTGAGCATAAATAAGGTTGTCAGTTTAATATAAAATTTTAGAATGTATTCTCGTGATGGCCATAATGATTGGACTTGTGAAAATAATATATCTCAGTCATAACTGTCATATATGATTTGGCATGGATTAATACATGAAAGGTTATGATATATGTAAGCTATAGATCTTTTTTATTATTTGAAGGGGCTGAGAGCAGGTCTTTCTCATGAGTCGCTAGGCCTGTGATATTCATGCATTGCAGGTGATTGCACACGCGTATGATTCTTCAGCATTTCTCTATAAATGCTGCCTTCTGTTCGCAACTTTTTTTACCGTAGAGTGGAGAGAGTGTTGCTCTGCAAAATACTTGCCGTTAAATAAATCCAAATTGCGTGGAGGCAACAATAACTGCGTTTTTAAAGAATCCGACTGGAATTATTTGTTCTCTGTTCAGGTTAGATTTTTCACCATGTTTGTTGTTTCCGCTGTCTGAATAGATTGTACAGAAAACAGATAAATGCATCCCCACAGCGGAGCAGAAAAGCAATTTCTGGAAGCTCAAAACTCCTTTGCGGGGAGTTTTTGTTGGAACAAATCAGTATTCCTTTTTTATTTTTGATTCAGGGCTAACACTTGCTACAGGTGTGTGAGTAGTTTTAGAAAATGAGTCAAAGTAGCCAAAAGGATTCTGTGAATGACTGAACCATATCAATAAAGACCAAGAATTCAAGTTTTTTTTTTTTTATGTCGCCTTGAAATATTTGCTGTAGACCTTCAGCGGTAAATGGAGCATAACAATTTAAAAAACCGTAGTTGTAAAGGTGAATATCTTAACCAGCTGCTGTCATCTCTGTTGCTTGGCCAGGCAGCTGTGGCTCACACTAGTACATGTGTGATAGGTCACCTACCTACCGGTAGCACACGGTCACCTTGAAGGCTGCGAATTCTGCATTTTACATGATGTTGCCGTTTCTGTCCTCTTGTCCGTGAAGGCTGACAGTAGAGGAACACATTTATTTCTACGCACGTTTGAAAGGAAGGAGCTCAAAGGAAGTCGAAAACGAGATGGATCACATGATCAACGACGTTGGCTTGCCGCACAAACGCAAGGACCTGGCCAAAAATCTGTCAGGTAACTTCAGCTAGCACTTCGATGGTACTTCCTAGTGCGTTGTCATACATTAAACCTCAGAACGCTAAAATAAATAAAAAAAAAAAAAATTAAATTATCCTTTGAATTTGATATCTTACATCATTGAGCAACACTATTTGAAGAGTTTGTTTCCAAAATGCAACGAATGCCAAAATTACAAAAATTGAGATAATACCACGGGGCGATAGCCCTGCGCTTCTTACACCTGGAGCAAAAATCCATTTTTAGAAATTCATAGTACAGGGTGTACTTTTTCATGGTCAAAGTTTGTGTTTTTCGATAAAATACAATAGGCGCCAACATTGAAAAAAAGCTGATTTACCCAAAATACAGTTTTGCGTTTTGGAAACAACCTTTTCAATTGTATTTAGCGCTTAAAGGGTTAATGCATTTTTAATTTGATCCTCAGTCATGGATTTTTTTATGACAGAGCACAGTGTGCAGGTGTCACTATGTAGCAGCTTAATGAAGCCTTCACTGATGATTACGATCTCCCATCAAGCCTTAACATTTAACATTCAACAACTAACGCCTGCTGGGAGTATATTCTCTCTTGCGCGTCTGAGAGAAAAAAAGGGAGCAGTTGAACTGATTGGATCCAAACAGTCACAATGTGTGAAATTTCTTGAAGTTTGAGTTGTGTTATGGATGATCTGCCCTGCCATTTATGCTGAATTAACTGGACAAAATGCACATGCTCTTTCAGAACTCAGAAGTGCACCGTCACTCTAGTGTGCAAAATTTGTTTTCCCTCGTCATATGTAGTCATGGAAGCAATAGAAGCTGCATGTTTTTTTGTGTGGAACCAAAAAAAAAAAGAGTTGTTAATCAGCATAACTTATTTCTATTCTTTATTCTCCCTTAAAGTGCTAAGCAATGCTACGGTCACACAAGGCGCAAAATATTTGAAGTAAAATTTCAGATTTCAGCCTTCAAAAGGTCAACAATTTTGTCAATTTTCAGTTGGCAAATCAGTAAGCAATGACCTTCTGAAGGTTCACAGGTACCTGTGAGATCTTCTGAAGATGATTTGTCAACTAAACAATGAATGATTAACTTTTGGAGGGGTAGGGTGAGTATAAATTAAGCACTTTTAGGGTTAATCTGTGGTAATTCTCATGATGCTTGGAAGGAATAGGTGGCTGGTCTCTGGCCTCTCCAGGGAGAACATGTGTGTTTACGTAATCTGGGCTGCCCAGGTGGCTCTGCTGATGTTGACATTAAGATGAAGTGACAGGCCTTCATGGCTCAGTTGAAATGACAGCAGGGGTATTTTCTACTTTCACCAAGCTTCAACATCAAGAAAATAGAAAATAATTTAATTTGTAAAGCCGCTGAAGTGACGGATGGTTTAAGTCAGTAAATCAAACTTTGAATTCAATAGGTATGTAGTGTAACACCATTTAAATCCGTGTAAGTGCTAGGGTTGTCACTTATTTTAATGTGCAATTAATTTTTTGTGTATACATAACTCAAATGCGCTGTATGGCTTGATGTGAATGATGTTTGCCCACACTGTTGCAAGAAAGAATTAAACATCCATTTTGATTTATTTTGCTTTGGCAGGGGGAATGCAGAGGAAGTTATCAGTGGCCATTGCTTTCGTGGGGGGATCAAAAATAGTCATACTGGACGAGCCCACGGCAGGCGTGGACCCCTACGCTCGGAGGGGAATATGGGAACTGCTGTTAAAATACAAACAAGGTGAGGCATTCCGGCATTGACAAGGAGGCTTTTTACAAGTAACTGGGCAGAGGAAAAAGAGCTAAAATGAGCTAAATGCTAGCGAAATCAATGAAGCAGCTGTGTTCTGATGTCATATCCAGACAACAAACCTGCCAAATAGGTCTTTGCTTTCAGAATTGTACGGTTTACAAATTCAGAGATTTATTTTGGTGTCCTGATTTTTTTATACCTTTATTGAAAAACATATTAAACTTATGTGACAGTTGAAGGGTCCTGTCACTAGAAATGCCTCCTAATAAGTAGGCACCCTGGCTACCTTGTCAATGAGCCTGGCTCTTTGGCGATGTGGTCACTGCATTTGACTCTTACCTGGGAGTCTGTGGTTCAATTCCCCGTGTGGGCCACCTTCAGCCTGCCACATTCATTTATTTATAAACGTGTAGCCATTTTTCTCATATAAATCAAGATATTTTGAACTCTGTTTAATTGCCTTTTTTACTAATTTGATATGTTTGACATGTTTTAAAGATAGTTTACAATCTATGTGATGTTGGGGTCCAGTGAGGTATCTTGCCAATGGTTTGGGACAGCGTCTTTATGTGTCTGTTCACAGTGAAAAACCTGTGGTTGAGATGTCAGAAATAATGTCACGCCTCTTCACATTTCGTAGAAAAAATACATTAACCATATTAATTCCTTCTAAGCATTTCAGCGGCTTGTCGCTTTGAAGTACGCCATTAGATCTGTTTGTGATTTGCAGTGAATGAGCAATATCAATGCTGCAATTTCATTTTGTAAAGGTCTTCATAAAGGTGTTATTTATGAGACGACATTTCATCTCAATTTGCCTTTATCTTTTAATTTAAATAGTAGGTGCCTGGGACCATGTTTCAGGCTTGAGATGATTGTTTGATTATATGGCCTCTATATTCACTCTAATATGGCAATCGCAGCATGTGAGTCTCTGAATGCTCTAATTCAGGCTTCCATTGAAGTCAGCAGCTTGTTAACCCTTTGAGCGCCGAATACATTTTCAAGGAATTAAAAATGTAGTTATCCTGAGCTGTTGAAAACCTATCATGTGGAGCTCTTTTAAACAAGTTGCCACATGATAGGTTTTCAACAGCGTCTGATTTTGATATCTTACATCATCGGGCAACTATAGTTGCCCACGGCGCTGAAAGGGTTAAGACTTTCCAAGTTTAGCTGATGCATGCGTGTGTGTGTGTGTGTGTGCGTGCGTGTGCATGCATATGCGTGTGTGTGTGTGTGTGTGTGTTGTGTGTGTGTGTGTGAGTGCATGCGTGCGTGTGTGTGTGTGTGTGTGTGTGTGTGTGTGTGCGTGCGTGTGTGTGTGTGTGTGTGTGTGTGTGTGTGTGTGTGTGTGTGTGTTCGTGTGTTTGCATATGAACACATCTATCGTTCATTTCCAAACATTTATGTACCACAAGTATTACCGCAAAAAATTTCCAAACTCGGCCGGGCAAGACTTTGTAGTAATTTAGCATCTGAGAATTTTAGGTACCAATTTAAAGGTTTGTTGTAGAACACATTGGTTTCAAGCTATTTGAGGTTTAAAATTTTTGTGTGACTTCTCATGCTTGATATTAACACGAAACAAGTGGTGCCAGGCACAACAAACCCTGCCTCTCGCACGTACTTTCACCTACTTGTACGAAATTCAATAGGGATCTATTCTGGGTCAGTGGCAATCCCTATACTGAATTTGGGGTGAATCTGGCCATTAGTTTTGCCGCTAGAGTGTTAACAAACACAGAAACAAACCGAACCAAAAACAATACCCCTTCCCTCACCCTTCGGGTAGGGCGGGGTAATAAAGGTAAGTTTGAGACTTGCTGATGAAATGCTCATCTCAGTTTGTATCATGGTGTTTGTTGCAGTTATTTCCTTCATATTTACCTCTTACAATTGTTCAACCAACAGTGTCAACCACAGGGTGCATTTCAGTAAGCTGTTTGCGCAATAAATAACTTTTCTTTACAGAGGCTTTCCACAAGAATGATCACTCAGGCTAGTTTATAATGAACACATGCAAAGAACATCATGAAAAAAAAAAGAAATAATCTCAAATTATGTGCCAGCTGATGGCTAAGGCCTAACAAAAACCGAAACCTGGGCTTTATCTTAACCCGCTATTTCAGGTTTAATGTGCTAATCAGTGGAAAATGATAAACATGAAAATCCTTCATTAAGCCGAATAATGGTACCTGAATGCTTGGGTACAGTGTTTATGTTTGTCATGAAGGTAATTGGCCTGGGGACGTGGGAGGCTGGCGAGGGAGATAAAATGAGTGGTTGAAAGAACCATTTTAATTTAGGAAATAAAGTTGTGCCGAGAACGGAAGTAAAAACAAACCATCAACATGAATCCATGTAGCTTTTTTTTCCTCAGGATTTGTAGGCAAAATTATAAATGCCTGACTATGAAATGGATATAAATGGCCATTCACAATGGCCAAGGATATAAATGGTCTCACCATAGCCATCATTGCACACCAGTCTTATCAGATAATTTGACTAGAGTTGGGTCGAAATCACCGTGTAGCTTGTAAGCACTTTTGCTTGGATAGAATCATCTTATAAATAGTAAGTAATCTGACTTGTTATCATTACTTCTACTGTTCCCTGCCAGTCAAAGCCAAGCCATGTTGTCCATTTTGTTTCACAAAAGTGATAATGCTCTCATTCCCTTCTTTGTTTGGGCCACTTTTGCTCTCTTCCAGCGGCACTTTGCCCCAGAATTGACCTTTATCCTTTAAGATGTGAGGTCACAAATATGCAATTGGTCTTTTTGACTGAATATTCTAATAACATAGCATGACAGTGCACTGCAGCGTGGCGTCGTTGAACAGGTAAAGTGGCATGAACAAGCCCACTAGAGCTCGCCGTTTTCCTTCCTCAACTGGGTCTACCCAACACTTAGCATACTTAAGAACTCGACAGTATGTAGCAAAATATCAAGCTTGGTTTTAAAAACCTAGAAAGTTTCTACCGCCACTGTATGACCTGGCCAGCTACTCCACACAGGAACCATTTTGTGGAAAAAATAATGTTGCTAATTGAGTTGTTGAGCACTCAAATTGGCGGTTGGTGATCACTGTTTCGCTGTTGTTACTCTGCCTGGCTCATTATGGGTGTAAGCTGAATCTTACTGTGGCCCTTTGGAATAATTAGCTTCTCATCTGCACTGCTCCACTAACAAAACTGTCTTTGCCTCCCTGACAAATACTGTCTTATCAGCAATCACCAGCCCTCTTACTTATGAGAACCTTGTCAAACCAGACAGTTGACAGAAATTTCCTGAGTGTGAGTTTAGTAGCATCTAGATGGACATTGTTTTTTCTCTATTTATATATTCATTATGTCTCCCCCCCGGAGGGAGAGGGGAGACATATTGTTTCAGGCTCGGTTCCCGTTTGCGTTCACGTTGGCGTTCCCACTTCGTTTCCGGAGCGTAACTCCAAAACTGTTTGCATGATGTTCACAAAACTTTGCATACTTACTACTCAGGTCCTGAAGTGGTGCCTTTTGGTAATTTCCTGTCCGTCTGTCCGTCCATCCAGTGGGTTAGGCAGGGAAGGGGGCTGGGGGAGGAGACGTACGTTTTTACGAGTAAAAACACATTCTAGTTTATTTGAAATTTGACATCTTTAATCCCACCCAAATCGGGAATGTCTAATCAGCGAGAGCGAGAACGAGTTCAGGGTTCTTCTCTGAAACACGTGCCTGTCTGGTCCCGCGGCTTTACACTCACTGCTTCAAACCTTGCAAGTTTCCGATGAGGGCACAGGAAACCCAAACATGTGCCTTCCCAGAAAGCAGCCGAAGAGCACCTACCTGGGCATTACGAGGCCCAGGAGCAACAAATAATGCTCGCCCAAACTTTCTGTTTCCCTCCCATATCCCTGAGCAGCACAAAGCCAGTTACGCGCTGCTCTTAAAAGGTTTTTGGCTACAGCCGGTATTAGCACGGCGTGGATTCAATTCAGCGCCATCGTGGTTCCTCCTTCCGTGCAGAGGAGCATCTAATGAGCCAACCCAGCAGCCCTAGATGGACATAGTTAAATTCATCAAGATTTGTGAAAGTTCATTGCATAAAGAGGTGGTGCGTCTAAACTTCTTCTTCCAAACGTTTATAAGATGGAAAAGCTGCATCCTCTTCTTCACATTGCTTTTGAAGATGCTCTATAAAATGTTTATGGGGCAATAAACCTTTCGCTGCAGTGTGGAGCTTCTTCTGTTGTGGCAAAACTGATCCTATACTTATACAAATACTTTGCTGAATTCAAATAACATTGAACCACTTAGATGCAATTTACGGTATAATACGAAAATTTGCAGTTCAGTTAAACTTCCTACATGTAGCATGTCGAGTCATCAAACGTCTTGGTTAATCACCTGACCAAGTTTAAATTTTATAAATAATGACTGGTAGCTTCTCTGTTTCATAGACAATATAAGTACCGCTTTGCAATACATTTTTAATAGTAATGTCAACTAGTAATACATTTCTGCTTTTTTTACCACATGCACAAGCGCATTATTTTTTTTTCTGTACATCATACAGTATCAGTACGTATAATGGCTGTTGCTAGGGTGAGCTTGTTCAGAAGAATGCGAAGTCCCTCATGATGTTGAATAATTGCCCGTAACACCACACCAGTTTTTTAGTCATCCCAGAGGTAACATTCAGAGAAAATGTAGATACGCACAATCCCACACAAAATTCTATTCATTTTTATTGTTGAACATTCATGTGTCTTAAATCAGATGTTTTCCAAACACTTTGATTATTGTCTCCTCTGTGGTTAGCATTTGGCCAGAATCTCTGACTGTTTAAAAACAGAAAGAAATAAACAGCTCTAATGAGAGGCAGGAAATGATTGCAGAGTCTTCGATGGCCTAACCTTTAGAGCGGGCTGTGATTAATCTTCAGATTCATAGCATCGTGCCCAATCATTCGCCCATTCAACTCAGCTCCTCCTCCCCGCTATTCTCTCCCTTCATTTTGAATTATAAACCTGCTAAGCCAATTTTTTCCCATAATGATCAAATTACAGGTTGAGGGGATATTGACATCAACATATTTAAATTTTGTTTATTGACCTTTTGCGTGTGTTGCACGATGAGGTCCATGAGTATTTGAGACTGCTGCCAAATGCCGGTGATGTAATGCGTACAGATTTTCCAAAAATGGATGTAAATACCCTCAAATTAAAGGTTACACACTTTAAATAATCTCACAATGCCTGCTAACAACCATTAAACTTATGGACTGGACCATGGTTTAATTACAGGCTTTTCAATTTGTGTCACTGTCTAAACACTAATAGACCGAACTGTATGTTACAGTTGTTCCAGAGGACAAAGGTTCATACAGAGGGAGAAACACAATAACGAAATAAAACCCAGCCCTCCATGACAGAACTGCGCTTCGAGGCAGCCAAACTAATGCTGAACACATCCCTTCTTCTGTGGAAAATTTTCAGCTATTTCCTTTTATTGTGCTGGATAACAGCCATCTGGACTGATTGACCATTTCTAGTTCATTGTGCACAGTATATCGACGGAATCAATTTAGAGAGAATTTTACTCTTGCCCTGGTCTAAATAATTCATTCGGTACTACTGAGACTCCAGCACCTTCAGAGAATGAAAAATAAACCTTTTCTGCCCATTGTACTGTGGGCTGATGCAGGTTTTATATACCATATTAAGAGCGTTGAAAAGAAGATTGCCACAATAGCCGTGTAGCGGGCGTATATTCAGCCAGTGGATAATAGGGTTAAAGGCTATGGGAGAGAGGGTTGAGAACTCCAGTCTGAAAGGCAGAAGCCGGCATGACACCAGCACTAATGACCCCTGTGTGTGCCCGTGTTCGGCCGATAATGTAACCGGAGGGGATGGAAGACTAACTATCTCTGAGAAAAACACTCGCCTCGGCGAAGAACGGTGCCATTTTCACAATAATAGCACCACAACCAGCTGGAAACTGACTAAGAGAACAATTCAGGCAGAAGGAGCATACAGCGCTCGTCCATTGATGCAAACAGAGCATTGATGTTCACCGGGACCTCTGTGTGTAATAGTTCCGCAAACAAGGAATACAAATCGAAATGTTTGTCCTTAGCATGCCGTATTAATTCTCATTTAATATCAATTTGCTTCCTTCAGAGACCTGTGTTAATGTTCCCCTATCTCCAAGCTTTGCTGCAGTCCTTCTTCATCTTCCTCTTCTTCTTCTCCTTTGCTTTTCAGAGCAATTCATTGGAAATTAAGTTAAGCAGCAGTACTGTCAGGTTGTGAGTTACTGCCCAAGCACAGTCTTTGCTGGACTTTAGGGTGACTAGACATGCAGTACTCCCTCTGCCCATCTGTTTTTTGCTCAGTATAGTAAATAATTATTAGTTCATAATGTTCACTTACACGTTAGTAGCATTATTATTATTATTATTATTATTATTATTATTATTATTAGTAGTAGTAGTAAGTTGTACTGCCTCTTTCCCCAGAGGTAGAAAGTTCGGGAGATTGAAAATGGATGCCCTGCTCTGTGTTCTGTCCACCTGAGAGCTTGAGGAGCTGATTATACTCTGTCGATGAACCTTCAGGCTGAAGAATTGTGCTAATTGGTTCATTCAAGGGGTTGGAAGTAAATACTGTGGAGGACTTTAACTGTCTGTACCTGGATCTCCACCTATGCTCTTTTCTGTGCTGCAGGACGCACTATTATTCTGTCCACTCACCACATGGACGAGGCGGACATCCTGGGCGATCGCATCGCCATCATCTCCCACGGGCGAATGTGCTGCTGCGGTTCCTCCCTGTTCCTGAAGAAGTGTTTTGGCAGCGGCTACTACCTCACGCTGGTCAGCTCTGGAGCCGAGAAAATGACCCAGCAACGTAAGGGCATCACACAGGGCCTGGCCTCAGAGGTGAATCTGCGCTCGCTTCTCTCTTTATTCACAAATGCAGCTGCCGTTACAAACCAATACGGTTCGGTTTTATGGTAATTACGGCTGCCAGGCATTTAGTCTTTTTAGCCTGAAACATATCAAGGCAATGAAAAAATTAAGGCATATTTAAAAATTAATTAGTCGTATAATCCTATAGTTTTACTTCATTTTGTTGTACTCATATCATGTGTGCCTATTCATCTAAAAAGCAGGCTATATCAAATAAAAATGTGTCACTATCAGAGGCAATTATCATTTAAAGTATTTTATCTAATGTAGTATTTTTTTATTCAATGAATTCTATGTTGTAAAAATGATTGTATTAACCTAGTTACGAATACAGTCAGTGCTCATTGTGAAGTCATCTTTAGAAAATATATGCAGGTGCTGCATTATTTAAATTTGACTTCATTTCCCAGTATGCTTACTCGGACACTGCTTTTTTCTTCTGATGATGCTAATACCTGATTGCATTGAAACTACTTGTAAAGCTCTCCATGGTCAACTGTAATCAATAAAATCTAATGATCACATTGGGGGGAGCCAGCGGGACTGCAGCAATTATCCATTTGTTTAAAGGCTTGTTGGGAGTTTAGCTGTCCTTGTCCTCTATAGTGAATTCTTAGATACTTCTATAGCACTTTCTCAGATTTCAGTTATGCCAATACTGTCAGAACACATTTGGTGGATTTCTTTGATTAAGTTTAGGCACTGTTTAAAATTCTTCATTTCCCCACATTTATGCATTGGAACAGCCACTTCACTTTTAAGTATATGTATGTGAATGATTCTGCAGATTTGTGAGTCATCAGAGAGCAGCAACCTTAATTCTACACTGCATTTGATTAGATTTGAGTTTAAAACCTCAACTCTTTTGATTTAAAGTATGTTTTCTGTGGGTTTTCAAGTGATTGCATTCTGTCACGACCCATAGATCTTTTTTTAAAAATCTCACAAAACGTTTCTTGAATTATTTCATGCACTTTTGACCTGATTTTAGAGTTATTAATGCTTACTGAAAATACATTAGAGTTAAAAGAGTTATGAATTCTTGCGAGAAAGAGTCACAATGCAGAGTACACTGCCTAATGCTAGTCTCAAAGCAGTCAGTTTTAATTTTTGAATATGAGGTGAAAAACCACATGTGGTAAGGTGCACAATTATTGGCAATTATTGGCAAAGGCTCGCTCAATCTTCGAACTTGGACTACGCTGAAAATAATTGTTCATAAGAGTCAAAGATATCACTGATTTGGTTCAAAGTTAGTGGTCAAAAATCCATGCAGATGTGTTCTCCAGTTTGTACCACAAATTATTGGTAAGAACATGTCAGTCATGTTTGACACGTGTTTATTGAATAAATATTAACCCCTTTGCGCCGATATAGATCGTAAATTCCGAAATTTAAGTCCTAAACAATTCTGTAATTGAATTTCCAAATGTCTTGTTTCACTGGAATAATTTTCCAGAGCCTCTGTGACACAAATACTGAGTTATAAAGCCTCTAAATAGGCTCATGCATAATAGGAAAATTTGGCATTATTTTGTATTCTGCGCAAAGGGGTTAATCTTCGGGCGTCAATAACTTTGTCTCCTGTGGCTTCTGTAACTTCAGGATAAGCTTCAGACTAAATGTATAGAAATTAAATACTCATTTGAAATTGTATAGATGGATTATTGACTGTTTGTGATATGCAGCCTTTTTTGTTTATTTTTGTCCAATCTGCCAATAATTCCAAGCCTGACTGTAATACAATATGTAAGATTTTGTCGCTGTGTAACATTATAAGGTGAATCAATAGGAATCTACTGAATTGGGCAAATGGATTCCCATTTTTCAATGCCAGTCTGTTATTGTGTTCAATTAAAGAATGAGCAGTTCAACCACTCGGAAGTCAAATACAAAGTAAAATGGTGCCCCAATGTATGCAACCTATTGGTGAGAAGTGTCCTAATATTTAACCCTTCCCTTGCCAGTGTCCCAGCTGCGAATCATCTGGAAGTTGCAGCCCAGACGAAGGCATTGGTAGTCCCAGTGGCAGTGAGTCCGAACTCTCAGGTGGGATGAAACTGTACAGATTGGAGCTGCCACTCCACAAAAATTGACAGTATTGTTTATTTAAACATTGGACACTGTAAAAGACCCATAAAATACTTTTCCCTGTTCAGTTCACTTATACTGTGGTCCCCAAGTCAATCATCCCAGACAAAGTTGACGTTGAAGACCTCTGTTTTGCCATTAGGACCCCCCGCCCCCCATTTCCACACAGTGTTTGAAGTGCATGGTTTCAACTTCCTGCTGTTTTCTAGGACACAAATAGATCTGCTCTGCATAGTTTACACCTGCCAGTTCAGTCTGTGTGCCCTGCTCACTCCCAGAGCCTTTATATACCTCTCCACCTCTCTTTTCCTCGTAGCAGTAATGTCTAGTTTTTTTAGCTATTGCTGCACTTCCGCAGCCTTTATTGAACTCTCCACCTTTTTAGCTATTGCTGCTCTTCCAGCCTTTTTCTTTCTCTAACATACTTTCCTCACCTTTATATACTTTCTCTCATAGAGAGCTAACGCTTAGTTTTTAGCTATTGCTGCTCTCTCACAGCCTTTATATGCCTCCCCACCTCTCTTTCCCTCATAGTGCTAACGCTTAGTTTTTAGCTATTGTTGCTCTCTCACAGCCTTTATATACCTCCCCACCTCTCTTCCCCTCATAGTGCTAATGCTTAGTTTTTAGCTATTGCTGCTCTCTCACGGCCTTTATATACCTCCCCACCTCTCTTTCCCTCATAGAGCTAACACTTAGTTTTTAGCTATTGCTGCTCTCTCATTGCCTTTATATACCTCCCCACCTCTCTTTCCCTCATAGAGCTAACGCTTAGTTTTTAGCTATTGCTGCTCTCTCACAGCCTTTATATACCTCCCCACCTCTCTTTCCCTCATAGAGCTAACGCTTAGTTTTTAGCTATTGCTGCTCTCTCATTGCCTTTATATACCTCCCCACCTCTCTTTCCCCCAGAGAGCTAACGCTTAGTTTTTAGCTATTGCTGCTCTCTCATTGCCTTTATATACCTCCCCACCTCTCTTTCCCTCATAGAGCTAACGCTTAGTTGTTAGCTTTTGCTGTTCTCTCACAGCCTTTATATACCTCCCCACCTCTCTTTCCCTCATAGCGCTAACGCTTAGTTTTTAGCTATTGCTGCTCTCTCACTGCCTTTATATACCTCCCCACCTCTCTTTCCCTCATAGAGCTAACGCTTAGTTTTTAGCTATTGTTGCTCTCTCACAGCCTTTATATACCTCCCCACCTCTCTTTCCCTCATAACGCTAACGCATAGTTTTTAGCTATTGCTGCTCTCTCATTGCCTTTATATACCTCCTCACCTCTCTTTCCCTCATAGCGCTAACGCTTAGTTTTTAGCTATTGCTGCTCTCTCACAGCCTTTATATACCTCCCCACCTCTCTTTTTCCCTCATAAGCGCTAATGCTTAGTTTTTAGCTATTGCTGCTCTCTCATTGCCTTTATATACCTCCCCACCTCTCTTTCCCTCATAGAGCTAACGCTTAGTTTTTAGCTATTGCTGCTCTCTCACAGCCTTTATATACCTCCCCACCTCTCTTTCCCTCATAGCGCTAACGCATAGTTTTTAGCTATTGCTGCTCTCTCATTGCCTTTATATACCTCCTCACCTCTCTTTCCCTCATAGCGCTAACGCTTAGTTTTTAGCTATTGCTGCTCTCTCACAGCCTTTATATACCTCCCCACCTCTCTTTCCCTCATAGCGCTAATGCTTAGTTTTTAGCTATTGCTGCTCTCTCATTGCCTTTATATACCTCCCCACCTCTCTTTCCCTCATAGAGCTAACGCTTAGTTTTTAGCTATTGCTGCTCTCTCACAGCCTTTATATACCTCCCCACCTCTCTTTCCCTCATAGCGCTAATGCTTAGTTTTTAGCTATTGCTGCTCTCTCACAGCCTTTAAATACCTCCCCACCTCTCTTTCCCTCATAGAGCTAACTAATTTTTTTTAGCTATTGCTGCTCTCTCACAGCCTTTAAATACCTCCCCACCTCTCTTTCCCCTCATAGCTCTCTTTGTTGCTCTCTCACAGCCTTTATATACCTCCCCTGCTCTCTTTCCCTCATAAGCTAACGTTTTTTTAGCTATTGCTGCTCTCTCACTGCCTTTATATACCTCCCCACCTCTCTTTCCCTCATAGAGCTAATGCTTAGTTTTTAGCTATTGCTGCTCTCTCACAGCCTTTATATACCTCCCCTGCTCTCTTTCCCTCATAGCGCTAACGCTTAGTTTTTAGCTATTGCTGCTCTCTCACTGCCTTTATATACCTCCCCACCTCTCTTTCCCTCATAGAGCTAACGCTTAGTTTTTAGCTATTGCTGCTCTCTCACAGCCTTTATATACCTCCCCACCTCTCTTTCCCTCATAGCGCTAACGCTTAGTTTTTAGCTATTGCTGCTCTCTCATTGCCTTTATATACCTCCCCACCTCTCTTTCCCTCATAGAGATAACGCTTAGTTTTTAGCTATCGCTGCTCTCTCACAGCCTTTATATACTTCCCCACCTCTCTTTCCCTTATTGCGCTAACGCATAGTTTTTAGCTATTGCTGCTCTCTCACAGCCTTTATATACCTCCCCACCTCTCTTTCCCTCATTGCGCTGTTTACTGTTTTAGCTATCGCTGCTCTTCCACGGCCATTTTATACCTCCCCTCCTCTCCCTCGTAACTCTAACATTTACTTTTTTATATTGCCCAATAAGAGCAGATTTCATCATCATAGAGGGTACGCCCACTCAAAATGGTGTGTTGTTTCGCGGGGACAAAATGACAGGCATCCAATGGCCCTGAAATTGTAGATTTTTATGGGGTTGTTTGCTTAAATATTTATAGTGTTCCCTTTTGACATCCAGGATTATAATGGCTCGGAAAAAAACAGCATAATATGAGGACGTTTTAGACTGCTTTTTGTGCTTTTGCATTTTGATCTTGGGGATAAAATGAGTCCCAGTGTTCCAGAACTCCACTGTTTTTAAGACTCTAACATTGTTTGTCACATCACCATTAGAACATTGTCTGAAAATTTTGCATGATGTTACTTGTTATCTCTTACATTTAAAGGTTAAAATTTTGATAAAAATACAAGCTCTGACTTCTGTCCTTCTTTGAAGGTGTGCTAAAGTAAATGATATCTGTACTTCAGTTCAGAATAAAAAGAACCAATAAATATTGCAATGGCACAGTGGTACAGTTCCCCCTCCCGAGTTTTTTAATAATTGATCACGCAAGTGACTATAATTAACCTAGCAAGACACCAGAGCTAGCGCATGTTATGTTTTCAAAATTGTCTTCACCCCTCTGTCCACATTTCCTGAAGTAAAGCCTTCATGTTGGTCTCCCATCAGGAGTTAAAGCTGTCAGCCTTCTCCTGTGGAAACATGTGCCGGAGGCGGTGTTTCTCGAAAGCATCGGACAGGAAATCACCTACATTCTCCCCTACACGGGTGCTCGAGATGGCACCTTTGCCCATCTATTCAAACAGCTGGATCTAGAAATGGAGAATTTGGGCATAGCGAGCTATGGGATTTCAGACACTACTCTGGAGGAGGTAACAGATGGTTGCGTTTTGTTTCTCAAACTGAAAATTCCTCAAACATTTGCCGCCAGGGATGATGTCTGATTCTTGTGGGCGCAACCCAATGAAATGAAAGTTATTGAGCTGATTAAATTGTATTAAATTAAATTACTTTTTTATGGATGTTCCCCATGGCAAGCATAAAGTTTGTTGTTTAAGAACCCCCAACATCTGAAATTAGATAAGTAAACTTGAAATAAATTTGTATTTGAAACCCCATAAGAGTGTTTGACATTGAGTTATGATATAAACGTGTTTCTGAGGAGAGAAATTATGCAAATGAGATTGAGATTTGGAGCACTGATGCATTTTGTCATTTTCAGTTACTCTGTTATAATTTGCTCCATGATTCATTTGTGGGTATTATCTATTATGAATGTACAATGCTTTTAATAAGTTTGTCGATTGCCGACAACTAAATGATAAAGTCTGTTTCACAAACACAGCTTAATCTTACTCCAGGACTAAATAATTCCTGGTCTTGATTAAGTTCTGAAAGGAGATTTGCCGTACAAAACTCCATTTAGTCCAGGATTAAGGCTAATCTGTTAATAATTCCAGCATACATTTGTTGTCATCCACTTAAGGCAAAGTCACTTCAGTCACAATTTTTGATGTTTATGAAAATAAATGTATTGCATGTATGCTGAATGTGTTTTTTTTTTTTTTTCATTATAGACACAGTGCCTGTGTCCATAAATTTGTTTCTGAGTCATTTTCCAGAAATTTATCTGCAAATACCTATGCACTTTCAAAAGTACTGTTTGTTCTTAACTTATTGTTATAATCTGTCACTGAAATGTATCTATTTATTTGACGTGTGCTGCTGACCTCTTGGCCAGATCACCCTTGTAAAAGAGATCTCGATCTCAATGGGTTTTTATCTGGTTAAATAAAGGTTAAAATAAAATATATTGAATGTAATACAAGTACTTAACTTAATTATACTTATATATACTGTATATACTTAAACATAATTGTTTACTGCATATTCGCACTTACCTTCTAATTCATCAGATCTTCCTGAAAGTGGCCGAAGACACCGGAGTGGATGTAGATATGCCAGGTAATATTGCATAGCATAGCCAAATTAGGGAACAAAACTTCTGCCATCTAATAGATTTAAAAAAACTGCAATAGAGTTGAACAAGGAGAACCAAAGATCAGTGGGGAATATAACCCTTGTCGCACTGGGGAACTCACAGAAAGCTCCGACCAGACGAGATGCTTTAACTTAGAGCACTAGATTAGGGATGGCTGAGTGTGGTTTTAGAGGGCCAAAGGGCCTGTAAGCTCTTGCAGTCTTTTTTCCGGCAGGCATTTCATGCCTTGCAAACAAGGTGTTTATGCTCATTAGCCAATCTGTGATTTAAATGAATCACATATGCGGAAACTGACCAACATCGTGTTTCTGTGACTCTTCGGAATGAGAGTTTCACACCCATTTCCTTCGTCAAATATAGTTTTTAAGTCAGTTTTTTGTCAAGACTGTTCTCTGAAAGTCAAAAAAGGTCTATAATTACTAATGGCACAGTTTAAAACTGCTCTGCTATTTTGTACCCCCTGTTGTTTAATTTTTTGTCTGATGTTTACTATACCATCATAATTGATGCTAAATATGTCATTTTATTTATAGATGACAGGGATTCATTAGTGAGGGACTGGAAGAGAAGCTCAAGAGAATCCAAAAGGCGTAGTATCGCCAATGCCGGTTCCAGTACCGAGAACCTAATTTCCAAAAGTGGTATGGATTATTCATTGTTGTCTCATTTCAAATTGACTGTTGGAAATAGGATGGTGTCTAACTCTAAAGCCTCCTGCCATCCCGTTCCCTTTATTCTGTTTCATCTTTCTTTGTTAACGAATCACACTGACTGTCTTTTTCACCCGTCTATCCCCTGCTAACGTTTGATTAGAGCAAAAAAGGAAAGCATCAAACCGAGTTGAAGGTAAGTGTTTTCAGTCATTGCTTGCCTACCTCTGATTCACTGACCAGCTTTCAGAATAGAGCAACTGATGGCCTGATTGATATATTTAAATTACACTAAGTTTGTAGTTGTTTAGCTGTTACTTCTATTCAAAACTACTTCCAAACACTTCAAATACCCACAGCGGGGGCTACCAAATGGCAGCCGCACCTTAATTGGGCAGGGCAACTTCAGATTGGGTTTGGGACTTAAAGTTTGGGATTTAAAGTTTATTGAACTGAATAGAGGCCAGTCCACACTGGAGAAATGTAGGGTTAAGGGCCTTGCTCAAGGGGTCATCCTGCTGCGCTGACCTTGTTGTGGCTAAATTGGAGCTTGTCCCACAAGCCCTTGAGACCCATCCAAACACCTTAGCCACTAGGCTACAACTAACTGATAGCACGTACATTGCAGCAGATAGCGTACACCATAGACATTTCATACATCGTGTTCGGCACCTTTAGCTCCTCTGATAAAGCCCTGATAACGTCCTGTATATTTCAGCATTTGAGAGCATTGCAAGCAGGAACGGGAAGGGCTCAAGAGTGATCACTGGAGTGGAGCTGATCCGGAGACAGTTTCTGGCCCTCTTCATCAAACGATTCCACCACGCTCGTCGGAGTCGCAAGGGCCTGATAGCACAGGTACTAAACTGATACACTTGTTCCCCTTGAGAAAGGCGTCAGCATTTGCAGGCTTGACTACACTCTCTAAATTCATAGAACGGGGAAGCCTTTCTGTGTACATAGGCATTGTTTTACACTGGTAAAATGAGCTAACTAGCTGTATGTCAGTATTGGTCAATTAAAAGGTTACTATGGATCATGGTCATCCAATTTGTGTGGGGACAGAGGGTACCGCATCATTTGTCATTCATGCCACAGGCGGCTAAAATGTCGGATAATGTAAATTTTCACGCTACAATAATTATGGCCGGGAGTTGGCCTGACATCCGCAAAAAGATCATTGCCCTCATTTACAGGAGACTGTGGAAGCCTTTCAGGGAGGCCAACTTATGGTATCTGTTGTCAGTTTGCAACATTAAATAAAATCCAATTGAAGTCTAAAAGACTGATGGTCAGAATTTGATAGTGGCGACTCAGTATGGTTCCCTGAGCACAAATTAGTCTGAACCCTAAACCATATTTATTTATTTATTTTCAGACTTCTTTTCTTTTAAAAGTAGTTTTAGGGAATTTCCTTGTCCATTATTATGAATCAGTACTCTACTGATGATTGAACGTCTAGATTCAGGGCTACTTTTTTCTCTTTCTTATTTCGTAAAGTATTTATGTTGAGAGGAGAGTGCATTGCATGATTTTTTGATCAGTGTAGTCATAAAATAGCTCTATGTGGGAAATAAACATAAACGCTGTGTGATTACTGAATTATTCCCATGGCTCTTATATTCATGCCCATGTAATTTTCCATTTATAGCCAAGGAAATAAGTCTGAGTCAGGCTGCTTTACAACAGCTTTTTTGATCACCTTGTAAAATTTTTTAATTTAATTAATTGAGCAATAACAAAGTTTATCTTTTGGCGGGGAAGGACGAAATGATTATTGTGGTGAAATATGCTTTCTATGAGTTCATGTGACTGGTTTTACTATGTTGAAAGATTTTATGAGTAAAAAATGTGGGGATATATTCAGGGTCATCTCAAAAGAAATACACTGAATGAGACCAATTATTGATCAGTGCAGTCAAGGCTAAAGCTGTATATGCCTAGGAGAGTAAGATTATTTATTTTGCACAAGCCTGATAACATCTGAAGATTTCTAAAAGCCCTAATTGTCTGAATTTTTTAAGAAAACCTCCAAAAATCCTAGATAAAATGCAACAGATTGCAATAGATTTGTAATCGATTACGTGATCTTTAACTGCACTGAATCATCTGTCTTATCTTTAGCAACCCTCAGTTGCCAAGGAGACCAGTGGTGCAAACTCTGGAGCTCGTTGCACAAGCTTAGCCGTTAGCATGCTTGTTCATTGTTGGCAGTGAGTGACAGCTAATATTTTTCAGTTCTATTAACCTTCATTCTAATCTGAGGAAGGCTGACTGAGTATCAGCGTTTCTAATATTGTTTGTCTGGTTACTAAGTAATAACAGATCATGTTAATGAGACTAGGTGAGTTTTTTTCCTTTCTTTATTTTTGAGATAAATATCTCTAGGGTCTCTTCCTCCTTTCTTTCATGTGCATGAAATTGGGGGGTGGGGGGTGGCGGGTGCAGTCAGCCCAGAAGCATACACATACAAAAACGTCCCCATTCAAGGTGATAAAATCTACGGCTTGCTGCACTTGGCTACACTTTGTGTTTTCTAATGATGTTTTGTTGCACTTTTGTTCTTCATCAGTCTTGTATGATAAGGTATAATGTTATTCTGACAGTTTTCTCAGGGCTAATTTGATGAGCGTGATGAATTTCACTTGCATGCATTAAAGATCATGTTTCATCCCCCAAAGTGACACTGGAATTGTTTGTTAGCTCTTTCAGCGAAAGTATAGTTTGCAAGATTGCATTATTGCCCTGCTAGGACTGGTGAACTGATATGATAATTCTCGTAAGGTAATGTTAGTTCCTCACATCTGTTAGCCTGGGGTAATAGTGGGGATTTTTGTACCGTGCATGACACGCTTTCTTGTCTCTATCGGCTTGTGATACGCTGACAGAAAGCTTTACCATCTTGTAAACAGCTCCTATTGTCAGTAGATATGATTGCGCCAAAGTATTCTCCTCAAGCAGAGTGGCACAGAGAGTACAAAGCAGATTATAGCATCCGACTTGGCAAACCCTGATTTATGAGGAAAAGTTGAAATTGCCAAGGATGTCTGCTCTCGGAAACGGCTCATCTCGGCGATTGTTGCTTGGTCTGCGTGCCCGCAGGAAATGAGCCTTTGATACCCGCCAGGTTTTTGTGTGCTGGGATTTGGGATTGAAGGCAATGCTTTTTCAGAAAGGAAGGTGGTCCAGGTGCTACTTACATGATTCATCATTCTGTCGTGACCGCCAGATTTCAAAGAGTGTTCATCTGCGAGGGTGGCCTCGTTTTCCTCCTTAAAATGTGTGCGCATGCTCCTCTGTCATATAGTAGGCATTTGATACAGCAAACAATGCAGACAAGAAGTCCAATATAATGTTATCTTTCACTGTAACGGCTGTATTCATGGAGCAGCTATTTCCTTTAGCGTGCTGGATTATAATGCAAAACTGTGTGTTTCTGTGCATTTTCCCTATAGGCATCAATGCCAGGCACTGTTTTGATAATGTACATTCTGTACTCATGACTTGTTTTGTAACAGTTGCTGTAATTCTTGACGCACCTGAATGTGCATTGCGCCGAGCGATAATTTTACCTTTGCATAACTGTCGACTCAGGGTGCTTGCAGTTTATGTGTAAGGTTTGCAGTCCTAGAGCTGATGATGAAGAAGCTGTGGTTGTCTGCAATAAATAATCTGCAGTGCAAATGAATAGGTTTTCGCATTCGCCTAAAGCTCCCTCCAGGTGCTAAGGAGCAAGTTCATTTTCTGCATATTAGGAAACAGCGGGCTCACTCCAATCACTTATCTTGTCACCTGTTTCTTCATTTCTTTGCCTCCTTTCCTTGCTCCTAGTTTAAGCCATTGGGGATGCAAGGAAAGTAATAGAAATAGCAGGAAGGCAAATAAGGCGAACAAGATGTCCTTTCTCCTTCAAATGTTGGTTTGAAGCCACTTCAGTTTTAGGAATGGTAGATGCCTCCTCGCAGATAGGAAGTGGACAGTCCACAGGTTAAACATTCACGCATCATGCTTTTCTTTATCTCAGGATATCTCTTGGAAGGTTCAAACTTCTGGCTCCTTGAAAGACATTTATCGGCCCATTGCTCAGTGGGGTACTCAGAATGTTGGTGGCTGTAACCCTTGTGCCTCCATTATAAGATCTGTAATGAAGTAACACAAGCAGCAACACAATAAGATAAGTGCAGGGCCATTGAGCACCGCCCTCTACCTCTTATATTGCTCCAGGGGGACTACCTCATACTTCACCTAATCAACTCTCTGCTGAGAATTCCAGCTTCGACCAGCCTAAGCTGGTTTTAGCTGGTCAACCAACCTTTAACCAGCTGGCACCAGCATACTCTACCAGCTTAACCAGCTTTGACCACTTTTCTTCAGTCAGAGACCAGCTGCAGACCAGCAATGTCCAGCTAGAGGTGTTGAAAACACTACTTAGACTACCTTAAAGTAGCTTTAAATGCTAGCTGGTCTTAATTAGCTGGAATCCCCTATATGGCTAGGTTCCTTGAGAGAGATACGTTACTAACTGTGATGTAATGTCTCATTTTCGTTCTCCAGGTGGTGTTACCTGCAGTTTTTGTGTGCCTGTCTCTCATCTTCTCCTTGATACTGCCACCATTTTCTGAGTACCCCAGTCTGGAGCTGCAGCCCTGGATGTACGGGACACCTCAGAACACGTTCTTCAGGTAAGTAGCCGCAGCTAAAGAAAATCTCTCCCAGGTGATTATGATTGCCATAAGAGCTCTTTGACACATGCTGTTGTTGTCATAAACATTGCATCTTCAAACTTAACTGGTGAAGAAAAGTTTTGATGGACAGATTTCAAAGCCAATGCAGTTGGGAGTCTCTCTCAAAAATTTTTTCGCCATTTTTCTATTTGATGCAAATGCTGAAAGGCTTTTTTGAAGCATGTAATGAAAAAACAAACCAATAAAAGGAGGTCCAAGGTTTTCTTGCGACAGTGACGATATGCGTTTGTGGATTTCCTTGAAACGTGGAGCACCAGTCTGTTTTTTTTATATGCTTAAACGATCATTTTGATGCTAACTTTCAAGTAAGTATTTACAGTGATGGACACCTTCAGATTACACTTCTCTAGCGTCTGTCTTTGCTTGCCTAGAACTGACAGTAGACCCCCTGCTGACTGACATAGCTTATATTCATTAGTGAGGAACACCAGGGCTCTCATACAGAGCAATGGGAAAATACTGTCTCCAAATCCATTTTCCACACTGGCCTCATAGATAGGACTGTAATCCATATTCATTGAGACACATCAAACTGTGCCATGCCTTATTTTTCTCATTTGTACCAGCATTTCATAATTATTAGAATGTGACAACACTGCACTGATGCTACTCAGTATACTTGCAATACCGAGGAACTGTGTGATCTGACTGTTTCTATGACAGATGAGTCAAAAATACATAGCAAGAGTGGTTCTGTGGACATGTCCTGTGTAAACCATGTCAGTCATCTGATCCAATATTTAACTGCATCTTGTGGTATGTGTACTCCTCTCTCTCTCTGTGATACAGTGGAATACAGCTTCTAAAACTTGGCTCTGGGTATCTCCCCTGTGCAGTAAAGTGTGTGCTGATAATCAAAGTGTAGTAGTCGGTGTAAATTCCCTTCCTAGGCTTGTATTTCTATATGCAGTTGTATATAGAAATATAGAATATATTGTATATAGAAGTGTTTCACACTTGTTCAACAACTTTATAAGGAGTTGCATCAGATTTTCTGGTAAAATGAAGCATCAGGTGCTGTTTAAAACAAAAAAAAAACAAGTTGCATGCCTTCATTCTAACATAATTTTCAGGAATGACTCATGCGGAGCTTTTTAAATTGATTAATTTGCTTTGCCGAAGACTCAGAATTCTCTGGATCGGTTGGCACGGAGTGAACAAGACGTTAATGCTATGCTTTGTTTGCTGGGGTACTTTAGCCATACTGAAATGCTCTGCATAATACTCCCCATGCTCTTGCTAATGTGGTGGCCGACATTAGCACCTCATCAACAGTTTCCCAATAAATGGGGGAAAAAATAGGACATATTAAAGGCTTGCAAGAAAGTGCTAATCAAAGTAAGGGAAAGAGCACTATGCCAGGGTGATTGAACTCTCACTTGGTCCTTCTCCATGGATTTGACAAATCCCCCAAAGTATAATCACCATCTAAATGTCTATGTTGTTGTACACAGCGGGGATACTTAGAATTAAATATTCATCAAGTGGCTTCCCATTCCAGTAAACCACTGCTGCATAACCTCTCTCTACAGCTCAATAGCCTCAGTGCTGTTGTGCCACGTATCGATCTATCTGATCTTTTCAAGGCTTTTATTGCGTTTTCTGCAGAGCAGTACATCCTACTTTCGCATTTATGTAGCAATAGTCTCCATATATTGCTGATTTGCAGAAGATGCTGAAAGTTTTTTCCTTTTTTTAACTGAAGTACATTGTCCTTACTTATGTACACTGAAAATATCGTTCATTTTGAAATTTGAACGCTGGTGTTGTGGTGCAGATATGTATTAGATATGTGATTTTGTTGTAGCTTGTTCTTGCGTCACAGTTTTCAGTGAACTGCACCAGAGCTATCTGAATGAAATTTGATTTTCATAAAACATGAATACAATTGGTTTGTGCCCTTCTCTCAGCATGCTAATTCACGTCATTGACTGGAGGTAAATATGCAATTGGATACAATTGGATCACAAGAAGATCAATGCAGTTGTTTGCCCCATGAGTAGGACTTGCAACTCCACATAGCTCCTCAGGGTATCAGCACACGCTTAGTCTAATCAACTACATGTTGCTAAAGCATCAGCTGAATGACTGTAATGTAATGTCATGGATGGTATTTTTAATTGAACTGAGTTAGGAGTCTCCATCTGTTAGAGTATGTACTTTCTGTATGTACATCTGGCCCTCGATTTTCTCGACAACTGTTCATCAGATCGACTTCACTCTTGGTGGGTGTATTGTAGAGGACCCAAGGTAGAGCAATGTCGAGTGCGAAATTATTTAGTTTAGCTGTTCTTGAGAAAGCTGCAAGGAGCAAAACCGGAGGCTAATCAACTGACCTGTTCGGAGCAGGGGCATTTTGACCGGGCAATGCACAAGTCTGTGTTTATTATACCTTGCCATCTAGTATGGATTTTTTCTCAGGATCATCGCTGAGTATTAACTTAACATGTCAGAACAGGTGCGCATTCTCAGGAATCATTATAGTATAGCCCCAGATTGAATGTTTGTTGAACAGTTGGTTAGATAATACTGGTAGGGTTACAGCACAATAAAATGATCAGTGCTGAACCAACTCTCTGCTGTCACCATACTTGAGGCTCTGTTAGATTGGAATTAACACTGGATATGTTATTGTGTAACCGACAATTAGGATACTGGTGCTACTGGCTTCATGAGTCACCCTGTAATGAAGTGGATCAGACTACATCGATGACAGCATCTTCACTCACTAGTCATGCTGGTTTGTTGGTGTCTGAGCATGTGCTTGTCAGACCACACTTGATATGTTGTGATTAATGTCTGTGGGACCTCAAGACATGTACTGTAGCGTGAGGAGAAGAAATAGCTGATATCGAATTCTATGGAGGAAAGTGTGGACTTCAACCTCAACAGAGAAGCTTTCGGACATAAGTACACGCTCCTCTACAGAATATATAAGAAACTCCGTATTTACTGAGAAAATGGGGGCAAATCCTCCGAGAGCCAAAAAAGGATTATATTTGCAGGAGGAAAGCAATGAAAGGTTAAACGGGTTTCCATAGCTCTTGTTGGAGGAATTCGGCCTTTGCTATTAATATTTATGGGTACGCTTTACATGCGTTGTGTGTTTAAAAGTTTTGGACCCAGTTGGAGGATAAGTTTGCAAACATCCCTGAGGAAGTAGCTCTGGTGCTCTCACTTTGTAAATGTCCTTTCTTGACAGAGAGCCGAAAACCAGTGACAAGCCGGTTCAATGCTCGGAACGGGAGATAAACTGCCCCTAGCTGGGAAACAGATGGCTGTATCGAGCATCACCAGTGCTTACAATCAACTGCTTAAAGTTGGCGGAAGATGGTCTCCTGCTAATCTCGTGGGAAATTACAGCCTGACCTTTATGAAAGAGCCTCAGAATTGATGCCATAAATGAGAAATTATTCCAGACGCCCTGCAGTGGACGAAGTCAGGATCGATTCCCCCTCATCTTATTAGACGGAGTGCCCTCGCTGTATTGAATTAATTTACGGGCCATTGTTTTGAGAGGGAAAGCTGAGATTTTGGGCGGTAATGACCCGGAGAGGACAGCGATTGGCTGATAAATTAATCACAAGTAATTGGTGCGAAAGAAAGAGTGGGCTGAGGCCAGCTAACTCAATTTATTTCTGTGAACTCATCTATACAGGACACTACAACAGATGGTTTCTGACCTACATATGAATGCTGGACATTTCTGTGACTGCCTTAGTGGGACCCAATGTACTTTAGCTCTCCAGCTATTGCTGGAGTTGAATTATCTGCTTATCATTTATCTCATCGTATCATGGTGTAATTTCTTCACCTGTCAGTGAATTAGTGACAGGTCATTTGTGCTGAGAAATGTACTGCTCAGGGTGTTCAGGAAATTTTATGAATTGTATTTGCTGTTTTAAAATTTATTTTACCTTTCCCACTAAAGTGACTGGTTCACAATAACAAAGTTATTTAGTTACTGTGTACAGCTGGATTACTAAGTGCATTGCGGACCACTTGCCTACCAAAATTATGTCAGGCTGAACAAACACATTAACAAAAAAAAAAAAAAAACATTTATTGAGATAAAAATACAGTAAATGCTGCTCTTGTACTACCATAGAGAAAGGGACTTACAAGTAGGAATGACTTGCTTGCTTCCATTTACAGAGAAGCTAATTCACTTAGAACAGGCTTGTTAACAGTCAAATGCCAATGAAATGAGCGTGGTAAAACAGAGAACTGCCCCACTGAAGTTACTGTGTTGTCAATTGATCAGAAAAAAACACCATTCTCTTTACTTTCGGGAAAGAACTTGTTGCCACGTATAAAGTAATGCCACATGATGATGTTTGCTTATTATAGAGACGGAATTTGCATAATCCATGTTTACCAATACTGTACTGAAGGGGTAATGATATTGCTCTGATAATGATAATGTCTTAGGGTGGTAAGGTGATACAGTGTCTCACAGCAAGAAGCGCTTGGACTCGAATCTGTCCTGGGGCCTCTCTGTGCAAAGTGGTGCCATGGTCTTCTCTTGTAAGAGGGTTTCCTCTGGGCACTTAAAAGATCAGAAGACGTGCATACCAGGCTAACCGGAGACTCTAAATTGTCCGTGGTGATAAGTACACGAGTGAACGGTGAGCGTCCTACACTGGATTGACAGGCTGTGTAGAGAGTGTTCCTGCCTTTTGCTCATTGTGTGCCGGGATAGGCTCCAGCATCCCCGCAACCCTTACTAAGTATAATCAGGTTATATAATGGATGGATGATAATGTCAGATGCTGTCTGGTCCCGCTGTTTGTTAAGGTGATGTTTGTTGTGCGAGTTGTTTGGCAAGACCATCTGACAAATACCAGTGTTATTTAACAAAAAGTAAATGCAAGCCAGATCCGTACCAATTAGTTTTGTTATCAAGAATTGATAAAGTCCATGTAACAACAAATAATGCAAAATAGGCTGGACTGAATTTTTTTCGTAATGAAGTTTATAAGTTGTAAACACCAAGAGGCAGGCCATATCTTAGCTATTTTACGTGTTTGCCATTATTGTAGTTGATAATCCAGCTTTATCTGCACACAAAACTTTTATTTAGACTCTCAGCATATAAATGATATTTCTCTGCTTCACAAAGCATATGCCTTTAATCTACTTTGTGGTGAATTTACCTTGCTATGCTTAGAGAAGAAGCTAAATCTTCTGACATTTGGCCATACTGTTGTGTTTCTGGGACATTTGTTGGTAAGAGAAAGGCTGTAATTAAAAGATTAGGCTGCTGAATTGGATTAAGCACATGATTTGGCTTTCTAAGTTAGTAGCTCTTGTTTCTAAAATGGCCGTATCCCATTACAGCAATGATGCCCCTGATAAGATGGAAGTGTCTCATGTGGTAGAGTCACTGGTGAACAATCCTGGATTTGGAACACGGTGCATGGTGAATAACCCTATACCGTAAGTGAGACATACTGTCATAAATTAATTAATCGCTGAATATTTTTTTCAAAATAATTTTAATTGAGCACATTTAAACATTTCTCAGCTGGGAGATCAAGTCAACACTGAATTACCAATTTTAGTGTATTTTTATACTGTAATTAAAAAGTCTTACTGCATGAAAATAATTAATTTGCATCATGGTTAATCTTTAATTCCCTTGCCATTTTAAAATCTTCATTCCATTTCAGTGGCAGCTTCAATGCTGTAGTTGTTACAAAATGCAAAATTTGATATTATGAGTTAAAAATTGCACCATAACCTTAAATGAAAGGTTCAAGCAACATAAAATGTGAGGCTGCATTTTTCTTTTCTTAATTTTTTCCAGGAAGTTGCCATGTTCTCCAAATGGGTCAGATTGGATTACTCCTCCAGTTCATCCATCCATCGCTGACATCTTTCTCAATGGAAACTGGACAATGGCCAACCCCTCCCCTAACTGCCAATGCAGCACTCCCCGCCGGACCATCATGCTCCCTGACTGCCCCCCAGGGGCCGGGGGCCTGCCCCCTCCTCAGGTGTGTTAGTGCTGCAAGGGCCTGACCTTGGCCCAATTTCCATTGACATTGATCCTTCACCTTGTCTCACAATTAACTTCAAGAGTCACCCCTCCAACATAAAAAACTGACTAGGTGGATGGATTGAAACATTGCAATACATTACATCATTTTTTCATTTAGCAGATGCTTTTATTTATCCACAGGGAATTGCATGTTTTTACATACAATCCATGTGTATGGCTGTATATTTTTTTACTGAGTCTATTCAGGTTAAGGACCTTGGCTGAAGGTTATAGGCAGCGGCTGCTCATTTGCAGAGAATTTTTTTTTTTCCGACATTGGCAATCGGCACTCCGATATCTAATCCACATCCCATTATTAGTTCAGGTGTAGTGCTACAATAAATATTGTACAACTGTTTTGGTGCGTAGAAGGCATAGCATTTTGTGTTGAAATGAAGCCGGCTAAATCCTGAAAGAACTTGTCCATTGTATTCTATGGAAGAGCACAAACAGAATAAGTAACAGCACTGAGGTTAATCCTCCATACTGCCCCCGGCAAGTCTGTCCCCGCCATGTACGGTAAGTACACTGCCCTAAACCATTCTCTCCACTGAGATCCCAGACCATAGTCTGAGCCCGAGGCAGAATAAATCATGGATAAAAACTAGTACTGTGTTTTTCTGACGTATTGAGTTCACTTGAATAGTTATTCCTCTAATTGTCATGCTTCTTTTAAGTATAAAGTCTCACCTGATTAGCTTGCCTGGCATAATTTATTAAATCATAAAAATTCCCTCCTGAATGAGAGTTTTAAGCTAATAAAACATGACCCATAAAAGTGGTTTAGAAAGACCGCATTTGCACAGTGCTCATATTGTCATGTCAGAGGTCTAATGGACATGTGGATTGGTTTTATATATATATATTCAACATGCTGCAGTTCCTGAGTAAGGGAGTAAGGGTAATATTTTATTCAACAGCAAGTCATGGCACATGTTACCAATCGATACAGGGATGCGTTTCATGTTTTCCTGATTTTGTCTGATCGGCCTGAGTGTAAGACCAGCCTGCTGCTACGGGATAATCTCCATAATGGACTGTGAGAGCATCTCTCACTGTAAAGGAGGCATTGATGACAAAGGAGAACTCAGCCCTGCCTCTAGTTCCACTCATTCTCTCACCTCGCCCCTTGTTTTGACAGAACTTCTGTCTACAGTTGTTGAGGATAAAATCCCCGAATGAACAAGCAAGGCAGACAATACCTTTAGCACACCAGCCTGCAGATCTGTCCTCACATATTAACTTTCTCTCCATTTCAGTTGACAGATACGGTTTCATTTTGTCCCGTTTTCTTTCTTTATGTTTTACTGCAGAGGGAGGATTGTCTTGCATAGCCTTGCTGTGTGGTTTCACCAGAGAGTTAGTTCAGCACCATACATAATTCCCCACTGGATTCCATGCAGGGTATTCTATGGATTTGTGTGGTGTTAAAAGGATTTGTTACTGACTTCTGAGGTTTGATATTTGAGAATGTTGACAGCTGTTTTAATAGTGAAACACCAAATGGAAATGCAAAGTCACACTTCTCACTTGGCAGATGTCATATTTTTCCCTTTATAATTTACACACTTTTTTGGCTATTCGTTAGTAGTGTAATGTGGGCCTGAAATACAACTGCTGTTATGCAGTACAATGTCAACATTCAGTATATTCATAAGAGATTGTTTGAGGTGATAACTGACCTCTGGATCTTGTGGGGGATATATCTATGTGTAAATCAATGGTAGGGTCATATATTCATGTAATATCTGGTGCTATGATTTAGACCAGGAACCAAATGAGGAGTCATAGTACAATCCAGTAATAGGATTTATTGATAGTTATACGGTAACAACACAGGGACGGAGCTCAGAGCAGAATGACTCAGTTCAGTTCAGATGGTATGGGCTGCGTGCAGTGACCTGGCCATCAGCTATTCGGGACATTAGCCAGATGGAGTGCACACTTGCCAGAGCAGAACTGTCAGATTGCAGAACTGACAAGTTTAGCAGTAACGCAGTCCCAATCCGGATGACAGCAAAAGGCTTAAGAGGTGTTCCTAATAAACTGAGCAGAGGAACTGACTGAAAAATGAGTAACAGGATTGCGGTCCCAATCCTGGAGACCGAGAGTAAGGCTTGGGAGTTCGGTTCTATTAATATAGCTAGAAAAAACTTCCGAATTTAACTATCATTAAAGATTATGAATAATTTCCAAAGATGATAAACCCTCATCTGAGAGGGATTCAGATGAGGGTTGTGACAATCTGATTGCTATCAAGGACAATTGAATGACGTAATAAAATATCATGTTACATTTTGCTTCAGAAAGCTGTTTTTTCACTATTAAATTGACATACATTTGGGCTTTAGCTTGCTGCTATAATGGAGACCCAGTTTTTTTTCTCATGAGAGATAATTTTTATGAACTGTTGGATTGGTGATATTGGCAAATATGCTAGACTGTTAGCAGATCAGGCTTGGTTGAGGAGCTTAATTCATACAATTCCTTGGGGACAATGGTGGGACTTTACGCGACCAAATTCAAAGTACTTTTCGGGCATCACTTTCTTATGAATATTCAACATACATTTCAGTTTACACCACATTGTTAGGATGCTTCAACTGATTGCATCAGTTGAGCAGTCTATGGATATACCTCTTTGCAAAAAGGGTTTAATACTCCAAACCTTTTCAAAAATGGAAGGCTTTGAGACCCAAAAGGGTTAATGTTGTTATCAACATGTTAAGGCTGATGTAATACTGAACAAAACCACATCCTGGGCTCAGATCATCAGCTCGTTCAAACATCGTACGTGATGACTGAGGTTGTCGTGAGCTTGTAGTTGGCTTGATTGTCGGCACATTTTTAGCAACATTGTATTTTATGGACGCAGAGTATTTTATTTTCGTGTTGTTGTAAGGGAATGTGCATATCATATCACTAATTAGAACACACTGAACACCATCTTGGGTGACATGTTCACTCGTGGACTTCTTTTTTTCACCGACCTTTGAAAACCCCATCCATTTTGCACATAGACACTGAAACAATGGAAGAGGAAGTTAAAAAATACTAGCGAGGCAGCCTATGAAATGATGAGAGGCGCATGACTCTCCATATGTACATATCAACATTGTTAGCTTGTTTTAAAATTGATGCAAGTTGGATAGAAAAATTTTGATTACAGTTTTTATATATTCATTGTCGTTTTTATTTAACTTTACTTAAAAACTGAAATAGGTAAACATTCAATGGATTTTGCATATTGCATATGAAATTTTTTTTTTTTCTTTATTAGTTTTTCTTATTGATCGTTGCACTGCTGTTCGGTTTTAAATGTCTCTTTGCTTTTGTCTGTTTTATAAGGCCATGCTAGATTACCTTTCTTTTGAACATTAATGTTAACAGACATGAAATAAGATACTTTGTTCTGTCTTACCGAATTGATGTCTTTATAATTGGTATAATTGTGAACATTGAGATTGATTTCTCTTATGCCTGTCATTTTTTCAAAGATTTTTTAGTCAAGATTTTTTTTTAAGGTCCACTTAATCACACACCCAACATCAAATCTAAAATGTATTTTCATTTCCTAAGACTCGGAGAAAACTGTTTTGCTTCCTTTATCTCCAAGCCCCATTTCACTGTTGATCAGTCCATCAATCAATCAATCAATCAATCAAGAACAAGCTGTTCTGAGAGGGAGCATATTATCTCAAGGCTGCATCTTTGTATGGTAATTATTTTGGAAGTCAAGAGTTAATGCTTCAAAGCAGCTCAAAAGCCCTGCGGTCTCTTGGGAAATGGAGTTCTTCCAGGCTAATTTAAAGTGAATGTTCCTCATTAGGAGACCACTTTCATCTGGCTGCTGAAGCCCATAAATGCACAGTGGGAAGCATACTTTACCAATGTACAAAGTTCAATTCAAATGGTCATGGATCAGGAATTCTGGAAGTGTACACTTGCAATTTAGCAAATAAGTCCTTTAGGATATCCCACAAAACAAATCCTCTATATGCTAAGCTGTGTCTTAGAGTTTCAACACCGACTCGATAAAAGTTGGGACAGTATGGAAAATGAACATAAAAACAAAAAGCGCGGATTTCTAAATTTACTGGGCTGTATTCTTTTGTAGCCAGTTTGAAGATAAAGGGCCCCATTTTGACTACTAAAATGGAGTCGGTAAATGCAAGACCTTGCGTGATCGCAGATCAAAACTGGGCATGTCTGACTCTATTTTGGTAATTTCCTGACACACTGCCAAAATGATAAGATTCTTTTTGGAGATTCTTCTATTTTAAACTATGTAGGAACCTTTTAACCCATTAAGACCAAAGGCGCCCTCTAAAAAGCATTCTAAAACCTAAGGCATTGTTTTAAAACAACCTCCTAAACCTGAGGGTTTTCTGAAAAACTTGACAGAATTGTCAATGTTCACCAAAACCTTTATTTCTCAGCCTCAGTCGCAGAGGAAAGCATGAAGTAAAAATCATTTGAGAGCTTCAACCTTTAGGTTTCATAGGGAATTATTGCTTTTGTCTAAATGGTTACTATTATTTTCTTAAAAATGTAAAAATGCAGCAGAAAAATGATAGGCTGACAATGTAGGTGTGCCGCTGTCCTATTGGATAGATATGATCAGCTGATGTCCCAATTGACAGCCTTAGACAATGACAGCAGGATTTATGAGCGAATATGCATGAGTGGAATGAAAGGTAGAGGAAATGAGAAATAAACTGCGGACCAAAGCATGCAAAAGAAGTCTTCCTGACTGACATTTTGCCAAAGCTTCATTTATTGTTTCAAATTCTCAATCATCTTACTCCAGTTTCTGGGCTTAGTGACATACCTCTAATTACATGTAACTATCTCAACTAAATATCTAAAATGGTTCAGAAATGTTTTTTTTTTTAAATCATATTTAGACTTTCTTTATATGCAATAAAACATGCAATTAAAAATAATTTAAAAATAATATTTTTTTAAAATGATAAAAAATACATTCATTTACTTCACTGAAGCAGAGTCTCAGTTTTGTCTGCCCACATTACACATTGCCCAGAAACTGGGATAGCTTTGTAAAACTTTTAACTCTATTACTCTCTTACTCTGGTCTGTTAAACTTCTTGAAACTTCACAGGCTCTGGCTAACTCTTACATAATATTACAGCTATGTTTTGAAATAGATTTGAGCCTCTCAGAAGCTCTCAAGCAGTAAATCAATCAAATGATGAATGATGTTCCAGTCTCAGGGACTCTAATGCGATACCAGTCAATTAAATGTGCTATTGAACTGCATGAGGCAAAATTCACTGAAGTAAACTGGTACTAAACCGAGATGAATCATTTGGATTTAACCTGGGTTTTGCACTTCAGTGATACCGGGGAATTTCCAGCATGATTGGTTATTGCTGGGGCCTGCCTAGATGATCTATAATATTACAAAAAAGGGTGCCCATTCATTCCTTAGTAACTAGGTTATGAAAAGGAAACAGACGGACAAAACCCCAACACGGCAATATGATTGAAAACAACAGTAAATGCCTTCTGGCCCCAGCGCCGTATGCCCGCCTTGTACATGGAGGTGAGACTGCTCGTTAGCGCTCAATGGCGGTGGATGCGCGGGTGAAGCCTCTCGTGGTCGAATCAGGGGGCCACATGACTCGAATGGGGATGCGACTGTGATGCCACGAGGGAATGGAGGCGATTATTCTCCAACGGTATCAAATCGGACCAAGACCAGGAGAAAGAGCGATCTAATAAACGAGTCCCCTCGCCAGAAATAATAGGCGCAGTTTTAGTTTCAGTGCGGACGGCAGGCAGAAGTATCCTGGCTGTTTTCCAAAGAAAAGCACCCATCACTGTAAAGCAATGCATGTTTAGAGCTTACATTGACTCCTTGAGCACATTGCAGCATTCTCAGCGCACTGTGAAGTGACAGCCATTGCGTTTTCAAGTGGGGGAGGGGCTAGATCGGAATCAAAGCAGGTTGGTTTTCAAAGTGATCTGACAGAAAAAAAAACGTGTCGTCTACTGTATGAGATGCGATCGGCCACTTCAACGGTGCTCTCAAAACGCCTCCTCTGTGCAGGTATTCGAGAAAGAGCATTTCCCTGTATACTAGTGCATGATCAATTTTTTTGACTGGCCTTCTTTCAGACCTTATTTTTAACGCCTGTGGATGAAAACCTTCCTTTCCTCTAAGGCTTCTGCCTTCACATCCCGAGCCCTTCCTCCACCCACATTGATCATTTGTGCTGCTCCGGTGACTGATGTAGTGCTATTTAAACTCTCCCTCTGCTTTCTCTCAAAGGAACTGTTTTTATTCATAGCATTAGGTCACAGAAAAATGATTATATTTCCAGTCACTTAATAACGGCCAAAAAAAAAAGAATGCATGCAAAGTTGAGAATATAAATATCCAGTCATTAGATAGGATGGTAAACGATACCAACGTCGTTTTATGGCTGCGATCACAGCTCAGCCCCTATCTGGTAATTAATCTGGAAAAACTTGTGATTTTGTTGTCACTGCAGTTTAAAGGGAACATTGTTGTTTTTGTCACAGATTCAAATGTTAACTGCAGCTTTTGTTTGTGCCAAAGCCATTCCACCAAACGGCTCCAAGAAGACAGAATGCCAAGCGGCAAATAACGCTGGAATTTTAGCTTTTGGAGAAAATGGCATGTTCGCATCAGCATATAAAATGGGCTTTGCAATATGAAAGTGATGGCAGCAGTCATTTGTCGTCATTACGCGTATTATGCCCTCTTCCGAGATTGCGGAGTGCAGGCTTACCTGAATCATGTTCCAGTGCGTTACAGTGTAAAATAAATTTCCCCGACGGTGGAGGTGAGCAGGTGATATGGTGGTGTGTGGAGAAAAAGAAATCGGATTGCCGTGAGTTGGGAATTTAGAGTGAGCCTCCTTTCACCGACACAAGATGCAGCATCCATTTGTCCAGTGATGAACAGGCGATAGCCTACATGTACAAAATGGTCTTTCCAGCCAGCCTTAAAATTGATGTAAGGCAAGCCATCTGTGACTGCTTTCGAAGTCTATTTCCTTGAACTCAAGAAGGGCCTATATTGAATAAACCATGACATTGCTTGGCATTGGCAGAGCCAAGTCTTTTATCTAGGTAGCCATGACTTCCTGCAATGTGCCCTTCAAAATGTAGAGAGAGAGAGGAAAAAGTAGCAAATAAAAAAAATAAGAACTTGACAAAACATTGTTTCCATGGAAACTGTGAGGATCATTACCCTTATTATCAAATCTTTAATACTGACTGATTCAATTATCTTCTAATATTTAACCTTCATGCTGAAATGTTTTTTATAATTTGTATAGAAGGCAAGAGGAGCCTCCACTTCTTTTATTAGGACTGACAGCTCTTTGCTGCCGAGTGGAAATGGCTACCTGCTGCCAAAGGCGGATGGGTCTCATATTTTTGCCGATGGGTAGTGCATCATATACAGCAATTACCACCACTTTAGCTTCAACACGCTAAGTGCAATCATGTAATGTGATCTTTTACATGGCACTGTTCGGAGGTTTTGTTTATTTAAATTACACAACATAATATAGGCCTACGACACAATATCTAACAATGTGTACTGCAGTCATAATGTAGCAGACAGAAACAAACATGCGTACACCGAGTAGATGCTAAAAAATTTAATTATCCAGAACTGTGCTGGAACAAGAGCGAAGAGTAAAATTTAACAGGAACAGCCTATTGTACAGTAAAATTGTGAGGATTACGCCAGGAACCACAAGCAAGAACCAGTGAATACAAAAGGAGGCTTTATTTCTGGAGGGGGGGGAAACCCCCAACAGAGCAGGCAACGGTACAAAGTCCACAATCCAGTAATCAGAATCCAAAGGGCAAAATCCAGAATCGTAACCAGGGCACCAATAACAAAATACAGAGTCGGACAAAAAAAGGATTCAGTAACGATGGATGAGGCAAAGTACAGGGAAAAGGCAAAAATTGAAAATCAGGGACGGTCCAGTCAGAAAGGTAATCACTATGAAAACAAGGCGAAAGAAGCGAGGCACAAGCAGACAAAGGAGAACGTTCTGACAAAGGACTGGCTGTGAAAAGACTACTTAAATATACAAACGGGTAGTCACATGCTATGATTAGGATCAGGTGAACTGGATCAGACTAATGAACAAAGGGCTGAACATGAGGAAGTTTCTAACAACATGAAATTGGCAAAAGCCAAAACGCGGACAGGGAACACGAGACAACGTATGACAAAACATACAGCTCCGGTTAGGGAGTTCTAACGTGCACAGATAATGAGAGGCAGGACAGAGTGGAGCAGGTGCGGAGGATCCGCTGAATTGCAGCAAAGACTAAGAGAAGGCAAGAGGCGGAGACTAGAATAGGGCGAAAAGCTGAGAGCTTGTTAATCAATTAGTAAGTGCAGCTATACAATCCCTGGTGCTCGTTAGTAAGTTAGTATTACATACAATGTTAGTCTGGTTAGTATCTTAACAAAATAAACTGTTAGTATGGGTTAGTAAAATAGCAAAGTAAGGTGAAGGAAGCAAACGAGACTAGAAGGAATGGTGGAAACCCAGAGACCATTAAATCACCTAAGCATGTGACACGCAGGACTGGGGAATGAGCTGTAGTTACAAAAGACCAGACAGGGGAGACAAAGTGCAAAGAAGGGCATGGTGGAAAGCATGAACCGGACTATACAGAAATATGGGTAATGGCAAAAATGGCAAGACATGGCAGAAACAAAACATGGCATGGAACAAACTAAACAGAACATGGCAAAACAGAACAGACATGGCAAACTGACAGAATCATAACAAAAATGAGTAATAAAAACATTTTGAAAAGCACTTAAATGCTGTATCAATTTTAGAAAAGTTGATCACTTCTTCCACTCTTCAGAAGGCTTATCATGAAATGCTTTTTTTGCCTGTTTGCCTCGAAATTGCAGGGATGTGTGTTTGAAGGTATGTGTTTTGATTCTTCCTATTGGGCGCCAGTGTTTGCGTGTTGTTGCACAGAGTAGATCGAACCTGAACAGTGGTAGCTGTTTGTTATCTTTGAAATTAGAGATGACAAAGTTCTACTAACCCCATGCACATACGTGCTTTATACCACCCTCTTACCTCCTTCGACCTTCTACTGCAGTAAACATAATGAATGAGAAACTATCAGTCGTAAAGACCGTATTGTGTACGTTTTTTGGCATGGACTAATTGATAAACTTTCTTGATGCTGAAGAAAAACAAATATAGCTATATAATTCTGCTCATTATAAGAATTAGCATTTTAACATACCCATTACGTATTTTTTTGTGTTGACAAAATCATCCTCAAAACCTTGTTGTTTGTTTCAGCTGAAGACCATTAATTGGAACTGGGAATTAGATACAGAAAGAAAAAAACAATCTTAAAATAAAATATTTCAGTGCATGAAATCTGTTGAGTGGCACGGAACTGACTCCCATTATTGTTTTTCCACCGCTACACTTTTTCTCGATTTAGGCAACAGAGCGGAGAAACCTCGGGAGGTGTTAGAGGTGCTATCCTTGCCTCATTTTCGATGAAACTGCCAGCCTGATACGTTTTTCAGCTGCCTGTCCTCACGTGTCATAGTGTCAGTAACAGGACTGCAGCAGGGGAGGAATTATGGGAAGGTGTTGTTTTCCTCTGGGAGGTCTCTGGTGACTTACTGCTTGCCATATTTTTTGCTTTGTTTTATTTATTCTACCTTCAGATTTCTCTATAAGCCCTACCATTTTAAGTTACAGGGCAATTGCTGGTAGTTAGGTTGAGTGTACCCAAATGATATACTTTATATCACATAATATAATATTGAGTAATAACTAGCAAAGAAAGTTTGCAAAAAAAAAAAAAAAAAAAAACTTTAGATCTGGTTGGTATAGAAATGGCAGGTGATAGTATAGATAGACAGAGAGTAAACTGATAGTAGATAGTACTTGTAGATTTCATGGGAGTTGCTAAGCTATTTCTAGGAGATTGCTTGGTTGCACTGGGTGGATCAAGTATTGACCAAGGAAAGGTGCCAGGGCTTCACCTTTTAACGTGTCCTGCATCTAATGACCCAATTCTGATCTCTGTGTGACAAATGGTTCAAAAGTTGAGAAAGATCAAAGATCGTCCATTCGGGTAATATGAGGGATGGAGCTATGAAAAAAAGGATAAGAATGCTCAGTGTGTCTGTGTGTATGTGTGTGGTGTGGGGGACGGAGTGGCAGGGACATGAACATCTATGTGAAATAAGTTTGAAGCCTCCAGCTGGAAAGTTGCAGGTCTTGGTAAATGAATGGGGTTTATTTGAGGATGGAGTGATAAAAAAGAGGGAGGCAGGCATAAAGAAACATCATCATCCATCCTTTGGGGAAGTTTGGATCTGTATAGAAAGTTTGAAGGCTTTAGCCATAGAATTGTGGGAACTTCCTTTGGGAAAGTCTTAAGGTGAAAAGCAAATTCGAAGGCTCCAGCTGGGAAGTTGCAACACTTGGTAAATGAATGGAGTTTAACCCTTTGAGCGCCGAATACATTTTCAAGGAATTAAAAATGTAGTTATCCTGAGCTGTTGAAAACCTATCATGTGGCAACTTGTTTAAAAGAGCCACCATGTGGGAGCTCTTTTAAACAAGTTGCCACATGATAGGTTTTCATGAGCATCTGACTTTGATATCTTACATCATTGGGCAACTATAGTCGCCCACGGCGCTGAAAAGGTCAAAGGGCGTTGACCAAGGGACAGCACAGTTTAGTCCCACTTGAGTTTTTACTGACAACACCACACAAGGAAAGAATGACATTGCAATCTGAAAAACACAACTTTGCTCTGTTTGAGCAAAGCCTGTTCAAAACGCTTAGCCGTGCCAACGGGTTTTTCAGCCATATAGCCTTCTGAGTTTCATTGTCATGACCTCTGTTCCTGAGTTGACAATAAATAACCAAGTCATGGATATAATAGGAAATGCCCCTTATACACATATATTAATACTTACATTTCAGCATCTTCATATCTTACATCATTCGGCGCTGAAAGGGTTAATGTACACTGAAGTGATGAAAAAAGAAATGAAGGAGGGAGGCAGGGCATCAGATACTTCAACACCCATCCGTTGTGTAAGTTTGAGGCGGCATAGAAAGTTTGAAGACTTCAGCCGTAAAATTGTGGGAATACGAGGGTTTTTGGAAATGAATTGAAGTGTATTGAGGTGAAAAAGAAGACTTTATAAAGTAGGGATGGAAGAGGGAGATCATCAAGCGAACTTGAAATGAAGATGACAAATCTTACCTAACTTGAAGCTACTCAGCAAGTTTGATGTTTCCCGCGGTGAAATTTGTGCAGTTTTAATGAATGGCCCATTATATGTCTTCAGGGGAAAAGAGATGAAAAATGAGTAAAAGAAATTAAGTGAGCCATCCATTCAAAAAACTCATGAAATGTGAGTTGGTATTTCCCGAAGCTGCCGTCCAATTTTTGAGCTCGCGGCATCAAAGCTGTTGGAGGAGTTGCATAAATAAAACCATCTACTGTATAATAATACTAATTCTAATAATAATATCAATACTTTGGATCTGTTACCAGATCCAAACTAAACAATAATTCCATTATTTTTCGCATCCTTCCTCACTTAAAGTCTGCTATCATTATGATTCCAGTCTGTTGAGTGTGCCATCATAGAGGATAGTTGGATAGAGTGATTATGATTTTTTCCCTAAGATGATGTAACCTTGCGTTGTGGGAATATTCCTCTTAATTGTGTGACGTATGAATGATTGATCTGTTGATCCACCTCTTCCCATTTTAGATGTGTCTGCCACACTAGTATCTGACGTTTGGAGCAAGGAGTTTCCATTCCCCCGATTCATGTTGGCTCCGTTTCTTCGTATTCTCTCTCTACACCATTTCTTGCTTCTTTTTTGCTGCTCCAATGGGTGGGGCTAGCAGTAAGGAACGGGGATGAGGAAAAGATAGATGCGAAAATGAGCTCCCCGGAGATTTATGTGCCATCCACCTCTCAGCGTTCCACTGTAGCTGGTTGGACTCACTGAACCAAAGATTTCCCACTGTTCAGATATGCGTTTAACTGTCCGCTGTCGACGTTGCCAAAATGTGCAGCCTCCAAATCTATGCATGAAGGAGGCAGTGTTCTTACACTGAGAATGATAAGAATGCGCTGACATATTCGGACAGGGGAAATGCATTTGGATGAATTCCATCTTTATGCTGACCCTGTTGTCTCATAAATATGAGAGATTATGCTGTCACGGGTCATGAAGCTCTACCGACGCTCTTGGAAGCACCAGATACTAACAAGAAACGACACGCTTTTACTCTTGGTCTGCCGATCTGACCTTTCTTGGCTTCTGCCTGCGATCAGTTCAAGTGTGAAATGGCCTGTCCTATGCTAGTATTTAAGTGGTGATGAGAATGATTTGGATAGAAAACAAAAAAAGTTGGTGGAATGGGCAACAGTACGGCCTCATTGCGAGAAGGTCCAGGGTTTGAATCTCAGCGATGGTCATTCTTTGTGGAGTTAGCATGCTTTTCTCTTTGAGAGTTTAGTCATGATACTCCGGTTTCCTTCCACTGTCCACCTACATCAGTGATAGCTGGTCGACTTAAAATAGAGGGGGCACAAAAAAAGTCCCTTTGAGCTAATAAGTAGCTCTGACCTGTTTTCAATCATTTTCCTTGATTGAAAACTTTTTCAGTGACTAGAAAATTCATGGACAGATCAAGTCAGAGCTTTTGTCTCTATGCAGTGTTGTTGTCGGAATGATGCTTTATATTTTTCACCTCACCTTAATGAGGAGAACTGGCTACATCTGATGGGGTTGATTGATTTTATAGTTCATGTAATGTTGATTTAAATAAAATAATTCCAAACGGGTCATGACCAATCATTAGATGAACGTGATGTTGTGATGTTCTGAGTCTCCTCTATTTTCTGCTCACCTGCCCCCCTGACACACAGATATATTCATCTAAATTGGACGAAGGGGACTGAAAGTTCGAGTCCAGTCATGTTTTTCTGCCTGCAGAAATTGATTAGTTCTGCCTCCTAGCTGAAGGATTGGGATAACTGGCAGTGGTTTGAAAAAAATACTGGGCAAGATTTTTTACTTTCTGAGTAATCTCTGTACTTGAAGACTCTAAATCTCTCTCTAAGGTAAGAATGTGTGAGCCAGGTACATACCCTTGTGTTTTTGTTCCCTGCGATGGATTTGCGAACTGTCGAGTCCTACTATGACCCTGAAATAAGCTGATTTAACTCCTAATGGATGGATGGACTGTTTGACTGTTGTGAAATTAGCTCTGTGTTTTGTCCTGGTAAACAACCTGTGCACCTGTGGCCTTATTCAAAACTAATTACCTCAAAATCAAATTTTCGTCACGATATTACAGCACTCTGCCCCCACTGCTTGAAAAGAAGTTTATCTGAGTCACGAAATTCTGTGACTGTCACTTATGAGCTGGTCAACAGCTGTGAAGGCCAGCTGTGTCAAGTTCATCTGCATCGCTCGACTCTGATGGAGCCTTCATTTCTGGCCATAAGCAATCAGAAGTGCGGCATTATTTGAAGTCTAGTTGTTCTGGTTTACCTTTCTGCACCTCAGTTCCGACATTAGCACGTTAAATGATGATGGACACTGGACAGAAGCTGGGTTTTGGCCTAGTCAGGGGGGGTCAGGTGAGGAATATCTATTTTTTTTTTTTGTTTAAATAAGGAGGAAGAGACTGAAGGAATATACTGAGGAAAGAGACTGCCAAAACACAGAGAGAATGCATTAACCCGTAAAAAATAACGATCGATGTCTCAGGCTTGGACATATTTCTCTTCCATCTCCCAGTAACATAATATTTAACTCTTTACTATATCAGTTACAGAAATTATGTAATGTACTTGTGAGTGCTATAGATATGAACCATCATGTGTTTGTTTCATTAGGCTTACAAATGAAATCGCAAATGCAATTTGCCTTGACCGGCGTACTGGCTTTAGCACTGTGGCTGCCATTGCTGCTAGGTAACAAATATAAAATTTGCCGTTTGAGTAAATTAAAGTTCCCCTATCATGCCACCTCATGCACAGCCAGTTAGCCATTACAAGCCATTTAAAAATCTCTCCTTCCTGACTTCACAAGGGGGAGATAACACCCAGAATAATGAAAGACCTGATTAAATGTTTGACTGAGGTTCATCAATCCCTCCTTCATGGCACTGATGTCACAAAGGGACGGATTTTGAAATCACATGTAATGGCTTATGGACTGCGCACCGGATGACATTGTAGCTGACCTTTAACAGTAAAACTTGTTTCTGTTCATGAGCACAAGTTCAGAAACCACTGAAAAGCACTTCCGAAACTGCATTTATGAATGACATCTGCGTTTGCTCATGTAGTTAAGGACAAGTGATGCCTGAATACTGGACATAGTGCAATTTAGTAAAACGTGGGCATATATTTTCTTCAAATTAGGTCCAAATGAGTTGTTTAATGACTAAAATGCTAATAAAATTGCGCAATAATTCACAGAGGAGTGTTCAAACTAATGAGACATTCCTCTAAATTTTTTAACTCGTTGATTGTACTCACAGTGCTAATGTCAGCTTGACGTGCTAAAGTCAGCAGTATCTTTACCAGTCAGCAAGCTCTTTTATAAACAACACAAATAACTCGGTAGACTAATGGGAGCAAGGGCAGTTAGAGTTGCGCGAAATGCTAATTACAACCTTTTGCATCACTGCAGAGTTGTTTGTTAGTTGAGAGCGAACAGCAATGTTTTACCAAGGTCTTCTTTAATTGCTAAGCAATGTGGCTTTTCCTAGCTTTCTACTGACCAGCTTTGTTGTAATTTTTCAATAGGTCAAATGCATTCCTTAATGGGGTGAAACAACGGATAGCACTACTGCCACTCAGTAACAATATTGTCGGTTTGATACTGGCTTGGGGCCTTTCAGTGTGTAGTTTGCATGTTCTCCCTGTATTTATGTGGTCTTCCCCAGGGCCCTTCAATTTTCTCTCGCATTTCAAAGACATGCATTACCTGATTAAATTTTGGACCTAATTGGGTCAAGGTCAAATAAAGGTCACCATAAAACTGGAAATCTTTTTTTTTCCCCCACAATAGCATTATTAAATCTGCTGCAATCAATTTCTAGCTGGATTCAATATGTGGATATGTCAATTCTGCTTCAAACCATATGCTTCACTGTGGTGTGATGTCATTAGGCTTGTTAGCAGTAGCAGTCACTTGTCAGGGGCGTCCCAGGTTATTCAACACCCAAAGCACTGAAATGTCTTCTTTGTTGTGCCTGACTCCAGTTGTGGGAGACTATACTGTAAATTACCCATAGGGATAAGTTTGTGATCCCTTCAATAGATGGCGGACTTTCCTGTGGAATAAGTTTGTTTGACAATGGATGGGTTGTACTATGTAATGCCTATATTACACTTTATTCCTTAACCCTTTAACTGCCTGTTCAACCTTTTGGCAGATCACATTTTGAGTCAGTATTTCTCAATGAAAGACGTGTTGAACTAAACAGATCAGATTTTTTTTCAGCATTACAGACTGCAAATGATTATTAGAGAAGGCGTCATCAGGCTAAGTTCAACACATCTTTCAATTTAATACAGCGACTCAAACTGTGCTTGACCGAAAGGAAGCAGGCAGTTAAAGAGTTAAAAAAGGAAAATAGGGAGATGCATTCCCCAATACTTTAAGTAGTGCTTTCTTACAACGGAAAACACTTACCCTCCAAAATAAAACATAAAAAAATCTAAACTCAATGTGTTCACTTCTTCCTACCACATGCAAAATATTTTTAAATGTGTACTGAATTGATGGAATTTTATTGCTTTTTGGCAAGACTGAATTGAAGCCAAGTATCTTCAGATTATTCAACTGACATGAAATACTTGTTTGTTGTTAGTATTCTATTAGTGACTGCAGTCCTGTTTCTGAAACGGCTTAAATACGCTTGCTGATGCTCCTATGTGAACAGGCTGATGTTTCTAATTACACTCTTGCGGAACACCAGGACACGGTGCAGTTTCTCTCTGCACAGAATAAACTGGGTAATGATAAATGCTGCTCATCCCATTATATCATTATATTATTCTGTCTAGCTTTATTTTGATGCCAAAAATATAAAACCTACTTTTGGTCGTTGGGACAGCATTGATAAATGTTTTACCTCAGCAAAAAATTATTCTTAGTCACCCAGTTGATTGTTGATTATAAGGAATTAATGTATCCACAATCCAAGGCATGTTTCTTGCTAAGCACTGAAATGTACAATAAATATATTGTGAATATTATTAAATATCAATGGCCCAAATGTCTTCTGTTTTGTTTTGATTTAAAGATGAACACCAAGCAAAAAGAATATTAAATTAACCTCTGAGCCTTTGCTGGGTTTATATGATCTGTAAGCTTTAAATATTCTGTATTTGCACAGTATTCCTACTGGTTCAACATGTTTTTCAAGCAAGTTTTGTATATAATTTGTTCATAGCAAGACAACCAAATGTATGATATTTATTGGTTTGTTTTCCTCATGTGTTACATGTGTGCTTATACAAGCAACATTTTTAATTTTAGGTTGTATATTGTTAGTGCATGTGTGCGTGCATTTCTGTGCACGAGTGCAGTCTCAGGACCGTCAGTGTGTTTGTCCTTTTGTGTATATGCCTGTTTGTTGCTTTGCATATTGTGAAGGGGTGTGTCTGTGTGTGTGTGTGTGTTTTCTGTTTGTATGTGGATTTATCCTGTTTGTGTGTGCGTGCATGCTTGTATACACAGGTGTGTGTGTGTGTGTGTGTGTGTGTGTGTCTGTGTGTGCATTTGTGTGGGCAGGATGTCTTTCATGACTACACAATTAAACATGGGTCAAGCCGTTTCAGCTTCATAATAAATCAAGGATTTCAGAGCACTTTTACTTTGTTGACCTATGCCCTAAAGTAATTACATGTGATAAATGCTGCATGAAAGAATTGCGCATATCAATTTACCTCACTGAGGGATGAATATAATGAGAACTCCCCTTGGTTTGAGCAGGGGTCACAACGATAATTTTTTTGCCGTGTGCTGTTTGGTGAGCCGGCCAGAGAAACATATTGCCGGTGCTAAAGGTGAATTACATTTTTTGTCCAGCGGAATAAACCATATCTTTCTGCATAAGACAAATTAGCATGTTGCATTATAGGCGCAAACGGCTTTAGACCCTTTGAAACTGGAAGCCAAAGAGGGGAGTCATTGGGCAGAAACCACAAAGCCTCCTTTATTTTTGAAATAAATGCATTCTTCAAATGAAATAAAAGCAAGAGACTGTGTGCTCACAGCATAGTAAGCTTAAAGGTGTCATATTTTGACACACACAATGTCAGCAGTTCTACTATGAAATCTATGGCTGTGTATTGTCATTGAAAATTTCCCTGACTTCTAGTCCTGAGAAAACTGGGTTTTGAGAAAGTTACTCTGTCACTTCAAGTTTGAGATGTTACAGCATTATAAATTTTTTCTCAATTAAATGTGTGTGTGGGGGAGAGGGGATGCAACAGATTTTCTGTCACTAAACACAACACATCAAGAAACTTGATTCAGAGCACAAACTAATCAGGCATGTAGGAAGAGGTGATGATCCGTCAGCGATGATTGAGATCATCTGTGAGGTTTCTGTGTCTGTTTACATTCCATGTCAAAGCTACTCAGACCACCTGGGGATTACTTTTTTAGAATAACTCATTGACTCTTCAAAGTTGAGAAAACAAAATTAATTAGCGCCACCATTAATTAACATATGTATGTCATGTATCATGTTTGGTCCCAGGAAAATGAATAGGCCACTCTATTCAGTGTTAGTAATATGAATTCAAATGCCATGAATTAAATGCGGTGATAATGTTTCCAAATACAGTTAAAGTGAGGCGGAATTCACATTCCATTATTTCAGTATTCCAAACTGTCAAGAATGGTCTGTAGAAAATGCATTTCAGTTGGCGAGTTGAAACTAATCTTAGTCGTATGAATTTGCCTTCAGTTTTAATTGGGTAACTTATATTCTCATCTGGCCCATTCAACATGCTTCTATCTTTTAATGACATGACAGCATGCATATGGTCATATATTAATTTCTGTTCAGACGGTTGTTAAGTAAGGGCCATTTTTATTACCTCCGCCAAGGAGGTTGTTTTCACCCATTTGTTTTTTTGTCTGTTCGTCTGTCTGTCTGTTAACAGGATAACTCAAAAAAAGTTATGGACAGTTTGGCACAAAATTTTGTAGGATGATAGCTGGTAGTCCATGGATTAGTTGATTTAATTTTAGAATCGGTCCCGGAACATATTCTGGATTCTGGATCCAGAATTAAAATATATCTGTCAAACATGGGTCTGTATGATATTTCTGACCGGAAAACTCAAAACGTTATGAATGGTTCAGCACGAAATTTGGCATGATGATGGGTAGTAGTCGAAGGAAGAATTGACTTAATTTTGGAAGTGACCCGTAACATATTCTGTAACCAAAAGAATAGATATATGAGATGGCAGAGGTATGTGCTCTACTGAATGCCCTCTAGTTCTAGGCTGCGTTCGAACAGTCAAAAAATGATGTCCTATTGTCTAATACCTAACCATTTTTCTTAAACCTGGATGGATAACATCATATCGTCAAGGAAATGTGCGAAGTCGAATTCATATGGGCTTAGAAAGATGACTATGCTGCTTAGAGAATCCGAATGGACTTACACTGGGCAACATGATCATGTGTCTCTTGCTCATCGTGAACGTTTATTTTCGTGATTGCCTGGAAGGATGGTTGTCACTTTAAATATTGCAATTGCTCAGATGGTATTGTCGGATGACGTTATCTTTTTCTTTTCAGCGTAGCATATGCTAAACAAGCTAAGTTAGGAAGCACCGAAGCACCTTTCCTTAACATTTAGAGAATTCAGACACTTGTCATAGCTGCCATGTAAATACTTCTGGGTCATTCTCTAGGAGTCAGGAACTTTCCTAAGCAAGAAAGACTATTGGAACGCAGTCATAGATTTGCCAATGCAGACACTTAGCCATGACTATTGAAGGGGAGACAGTAAATTAACCAGTACTAGGTGCCTGTTTTTCATGTTTTTGATGTCTAATGCTTACCGTGCATATGCACAGATAATTCAGCTTCGTTAGAGTCGGCAGAATTCTCACCTGTGAATGACTGGCTAATTACTGTTTCATGGAACACAAAGTTGTGAAGTGTTTTTCTATCCATGATTATGAAGACATGATACCGCTGGGCAGGGTCACAGAGGGGCTGGAGCCTATCCCAACGTAATGTAGAACGGGAAAGAGGCAGATATATACCCTGCACAGTTCATTAATCCATCACAGGGAATACACACCACTCACGCAAGCTCTTGCCTATGGTCAGTTAAGAGTCTCCTGTCAGGAGCAGCTAACAGCTAAGATGTTCATTTCAGAGTTGTGTATTAAGGTGTTCAAATCCCAGCAAAGCGAATGTATCGTGTAAAAGATTCCTCCAGCCCACGTGCTTCAGCATCTTCCACTGGAGTTCAGTTGGGCACTGTGGTGGACTAAACAGTTTGGCTGTGTTCAGGGTGGGGACAAAGGGGGGAATTGTAGGAGGAAACCCATGCAAACACAGGAAGACCTTTAAGAATCCGCACAGAAATCCTGTCAACAGCGCAACCAGTATGCCATCCTATCCGCAATAATGATGACATAAAACGTGACCACATCTTTTGATGATTCTGAACTTGAGAATGGTCATGAAGCAGCAGACTTTTGCATAAATTTGTCTGCTAGCTTTGTCAGTAAAGCTTGCTGGTTGAATACTGTAACTAAACAATGCCACAACGGAGGACGGAATTCAGAGAAGCTTTAGGTTTTTTTTTTTCTCATTAATAATTCAGATTATTGCCACCCTTTAAACCTCACATTGCTGCTTAGCTATCTGGCTATCCATATAACTTCACACTCATCGTGGGTTACCTATTGTTTTTGATTATTCAGTAAATAAATAGTTTAATTGTTAATCAGGTGAAATAGAAATGTGTACATGTACACAGTGACAAAACATTTAAAGGTAATTATATTGCCAACCCTATTTCACCTCCAATGGCTCATCTTTGACTGATAGGTATTTTCAAGAGGCATAAGGAGAGTTGCTTTGTATTCTAGTTTGTTTGGCTTTTCTCTCATGAAAAAATGATTTTCTTGCAGTGGTTAGTGGAGTGTCATTTTAGGGGATTGGAATCACTGTTGCAGTGGGCTCAGTGTTGTTTGAATGGATTTGAGAGGTCTTAACTGGCAGTGAATCTGAGTCTGGACATTAAGTAGACAGACATACCAGTACTTTCTAAGACACCAGAAGTGTGAGTGCATAAAATACAAAAAAAATAATAAAATGAAATAAAAAAATAAAAGTCTGATCCAATGTGTAAACACCTCACAAATATACCAATGACGGAAATAGCCAGAGGGGAAGGCATAGCGCGTTCTTCCTCAGTTGGTGTGAATTGGGATAAAACAGATATTAATTGATCAACTTTCGCTGTTTGTAAGAACAGGGAGCATAGCATAGCGGTTACAGCGTATCTGACTCCATATTAAATTTAGAACATAAAATTTAGTTTTAATCAATTGCAGTTACAATTAAACCATGCATTTTATTAGTTTGATCTGACTCCAATTTATGAATTTAGAGCTATGTTGTGCATCGGACTCATAGCTGGCCTCACTGAGCACCTGCCCCCTAAAATGTCTGTGCACGCCACTGTCCGCTGGACCAAATTCTGGAAGCGCTTCCTATAGCAGGGTCATACAAGGTAGGGAAACAAAGGATTTGGGGAAGACCGTAATCGACTTCCCACACGTGCATCTCCATGCCGTGTGTAGCCAAAAGTAGTTATGGAAGCTTGTATTCAACCTTCCCGCATTGTACACGTTGTGTATATGCGTAGCTACAAGTTGCACCAGGTATGACTTTATTATTTCTTTACAATTCTCGTAACGGTATGTTTTGTTATCTAATTTAAGCTTGTGCCCGCCTGGCGAAATAAATTGTTAATTATATTCTCTTGTGGTTTTCTGATCTAACTAACTTATATTCTTCCAGCCCGGAGTCCTGTCACCCAATGGGGTATAATGTAGGGTTATAAGGCCTGCCTGATCACCAGGCCTTCCTGCTAGGTACACGGTGGTGTTCCATGCTGCGATTGGTGTTATTTTGATTGGCTTTGAGAATGTGTCATTAAACTTGAGAGTCCCTACGCGCCATCTTTTTTTTTTTTATTTTATTGCGTTATACTTTTATATAGTCACTGAACGCCTCTTTGCGGTACACTTCGAAAGTTATAATTGTACATTAATTCCGGCCCCCGTGGTCACTAGTCATAGCTATTCTCTATGTCAAACCACCGGGCAGAATAGGACCGCCAGCCTCTGAGTTCTCTATTGAGTTGGGCTGTACAGATGTTTTTGGTCCGGCGGACGTAAGGTATAGACCTGCTATGAGTCCGATGCACAACATAGCTCTAAATTCATAAATTGGAGTCAGATCAAACTAATAAAACACATGGTTAAAACCGCGATTGATTAAAATTTAATTTTATGTTCTAAGTTTAATATGGAGTCAGATGCGCTGTAACCGCTATGATATGCGCCCTGTTCTTATGAACAAAGAAGGTTTATCAATTAATATCTGTTTTATTCCGATTCACACCAACTGAGGAAGAACGCGCTATGCCTTCCCCACTGGCTATTTTCGTCATTGGTATAGCTGTGAGGTGTTTACAAATGAAATATTCAGAGATAGAATGGCCTGTTACACAGACAGGGGTAACAATATTCTCGATATCATAATGCATGAGCACAATGCTTGACTAGATGGAATGATGCACATTGATTGAGAAACGCTCATTTTAATCACAGCATGTTACGTCATGTTAAGTTTAAAACCAGAAATTCTTTACAAGAGAATTTCAGCTGTGAGGCAGGCATGATGGGGCCATTGCATTATTTTTGAGCCTCATTCGGTCTAATTTGCATTGGGTTACAGTAAAGCAATGATGATTTAAAAAACAGCAAATTTCCATTTCTACCTTTGTATCAGCTTTCCTTCCCATTACACTGCAATATAAGGGCCAGATAAAGTGAGATGCTAGAATGATAAGTCTCTTTATGCTACAATTTTGAATCAGATCTCAAAATTGCAGTATTAGGTTATGAATAATGAAAGACAGTGTCAAAGCCCTGTGCCTAGTGGAAATGAGATTTTAATGTGGGCATTAGTATCCAGCTTTGTGTTAGTATTCCACTGGTTACAGGTCTATTCCCCTCTGTGACTCCTCTCAACTGTGAGACATGGGGTACTGTTTTATTGCTTTACTGATTGTGTACTTCTTCCACAGAGGGTACAGAACACAACGGACACCCTCCAAGATTTGACTGGGAGGAATATGACTGACTTCCTGCTGAAGACCTACAAGCATTCAGGCAAAAACAGGTACTGATCACATGTGACTGGTAATACAGACATGTAAGTGCTAATCTATGCTCTTTATAAACCTACATTGCCTTGACATTTCCATTAATTAGCAACGGCCTTTACGCTGAATGTACAGTTGTTTTTTGTGGTACAAGCATGCAATTGGCGTGTAATTTTTCCCTCTCATACAATACGAAATGAATGTGCCCCTCATCTGTTGTGAGATGATAAAAGGTTATGCTGAACAGACTGAATAGTGGAATAGAGTTAACCTGCTGATAGTTGATTTTTGTGTTTGAAATGTCAAATACTGGTTTTGCGGAACTGACTGGTTAGTGTAATTGAGTTAACCTGCTGACGGTTGATTTTTGTGTTAAAAACTGATGAATAAAATTTTATTTAAAACGCTTTTCTTCTACCTTTCTCTCTTGTGCTTTTCATTCCTCTATCTCTCAAATATGACGTATATATCTCCAGAAATCCATTGTTTCTCGCCATGTTTGAGGAAAAAGTAAAATTGAATCACTGAAGATCACTTTAACTCCAGCCTGAAACCATACACATAATTTTCTGTGCAGTCTTCTGTTTTCTTTAATAGGTGACGTCTCATTTGGCTGTTCTTTCACACTCTCAGATATGGAGGAATTTCTGTCGGTGGATTGAACTCACAAGTCAGAATGAACGAGACGGACATTTCTGACTTTTTCAAGGAGCTGAAAAGCCTTTTCAATTCTTCCCAGGTAAGCTGCAGGGAAGAGTCCTGAGGACTTGAAATGGCTATGAGTGGGCACCATGACAAGCCTTGACATCTGAAGTAGAAAAAAAAAAACTGCTATGCTTACCGTGGGCTGGCTGTGAAATTTTCTTGAGATACTTGAAATGAAAACAGATTAAAAAAAATTACTGGCCATATTTTTAAGTTGATCTCAAGTTTCAAAGAGGTATTCAAAAAATTTTTACAAACTTGTGACAACCAAAGCAGTCTAATCAATTCAATGCTACAAATCAAAAATGTTTAAAGGAAGGATTTTCTCTCTCCCCTTCTATCTTTTAGATTTATGGAGGCTGGATTATAATTTCTGTGTGGACAGTGGCATGTATATGAGATGGTGTGGCAATGTGATGAGCAGGCGTGTGGAGTGTGTATTCTTTGCGATAAATTAGCCAGTAACGGTGTCAACAAATAAGCAACCATTTAGATCACAGTTACTTAATTTATACTGGGCAAATTGTCTAATAACCGGAGCTTCAGTAACCTGACATAGCTTTATTTACATTGGAATATTATCTTGCCCATCATCTTGATTTGCTCTCCTTCCCTTTCTGCATGCAAAATCCTGATGCATAGTGGGATACACCTAGCCCTTACTAGCGTTTCAAAGTGATAATAGTACATAATAATCCATTAAGGGGTCAAGCCTGGGTTCACTCAAGTTAAGTACTTCCAAACACTAAAAACACATAAAAATTGTGTCAACTGAAAAAAGCTCTGAGAATAAAATTTGATTTTAATCAAATTTAATAAGTTTGTTACCGTGAAAACCGTACATTATTGGCGAAAAATGTGAAATCTTGTGGCGACAATATCTCAGAAACTATACCATATTTTCCTGTAATTCTTTTTTTTGTTTTGAAGCTAATATCACCAGCTATACAACGACATACTCATTCTGGGTATTTTCATGGGAAAATATTTTGAAAAATTATTTGGTCATAGAATTTTAGAAATGGGTGGCAGAACCTGCCTGGCAGATGGATCATAAATACACCATGTATCCACCTACCCAAAAATGGCTATGTCATTGTATAGAACATAACAAACTGATGCTATGGTGAAAATTTCAGAGCAATACCTTGAAAAATGTGGATTTTATGCCCGCCACAAGCCTGATAAACTATGAAATTTTGCGATGCGAGAAAATCGCGTTTTTGTCGCGAAATGAATGCACTGGAGGCGTTCACATGATAAAAATCCACTTAAAAGATAGTTTGTGGTCTTAAAATCACATTTTATGAATGTTTTGAAAGATTTTTAACAAAATGAAAAAAAAATATTTTTTCAAGTCTGAACCTAGTCTTGACCCCTTAAGTGTGGATTAAATGCACCTGAATTCGGGCATTTTCAGAAATGGGGGAGTTTTTCAGACTTACTCGGTGCTGCATGAATGTGCACTGAAGGCCGAAAGACTGCAAGTGTGGGTATTGGGACAAAGCCTTTGTCCTAGTCGTCATCTTGTTTTTTTGGTTTGATTGTAAAGTTAAAACCAGCTTAAAGGCACTTAACCACCACCTTATGGACTGGAGTATGGAATAGAAGATTTGTAAACAAAAAGTTTTCCTTTTACTTTGCGTTAGATTGCCTTTATTCCAGCTTCAAGGCCATTATCCCGATTCACGCAATGAACTCACAACTATAGAGGGTTCAATTATCAGGGCACAGTAGTGTTTTTCACCATTTACATTCTGGTCTCGCATGCTGATAGATTCAGCTCCCGAGGCTAGACAATAGCGTGGTTTGAAAATAAATAAGGTGATTGCCCATTAAATCAACAAAATGTTTTTTATTTCAAGAAAAAAAAACAATAATTTCATCATATTTTGATTTCATTTCAACAATGCGGGTGATTTTGCAGTAGCTTATGGATCACATCAATCCTTCTGCACTTTTGATTAATAATGCATTATTATGTCGTACCCTCCAGTAAAAAGTCAGATATGTACAGGTTTTTTCCCCCTGTGTCATTTAATCGCTCCATAAGTTCAGCGGTTATTGAAAATAATGAAGAGCGTTATTTGAGAGCTAGAAGGGTCTTTATGCCTATTTTAATCCCATCTCTGCTTTGTGTCTGAATGGAGATAATTAAACTGGAAAAATCTGAAAGGGCAGGCTTTTCCTTTCCCAATGTATATGTGTGGGTATGTCAGATTTCATGCAAAGACAAAAGGTTTTTGGACTTTAATGTAAACCGGCGATTCGATGATTTGAGAGCCGTGTGTAGCTCTTTAACACTCATCCCTCTGTTATTCAGTCCCTTTGAGATTCCCTCCCTTTCAACCACTCGTTGGTCATTTGTGGGAGCGCCGTTGTCTTTGAGGGGTTTGCTGCTCTCCGGGGAATGGATTAGATCGTGTTACCGCTCTTGTTATTTCTCGAAACGGCGTGTTTGGCTTAGAAAGGGAGCCACTTCTGCAGTTAATCCTGAAACAGACAACATGCCAGGGAGCCAGCTTCAATGCCAGGCCGAAGTGCCTTTATTTTTTCCCTTCCTTACAGCGAGTGGCTGAGACAAGCATACAAATACGCAGCATCCTGAAATCGTAAAACTGAATGTAATTAAAAGTGGTGTTTTCTTTGCTTGGTGGCAGTAATGGACACTGGTACATTATTCAGGTTTTTCTCAGTAGAGCAGAAAATAACCAGAAAATGACCGTTCTATTATTTAACACACGCTTGTTATGTCATTGCGGTCAGAAGTTACCTCAGGCATCCTTTCCTGTGGAACTAACCCATCGTCTCCGCTTTAAACAATCCTCCAAAATCCTGTGAAGTGAGAAATTACAACGATTAGAATTAAACATTTATGTGCTCATATAACTGCAGTTACTGGCAATTTAAAGCGAAGGAGTTTAAGAACTGACTTAGAATATTGAAAAAAAATTTCTACTCTTCAAAGGGTTAATTGGATTCCTCTTGGAGCAGCTCATTTCGATCATGTCACCAGGGTTTTCTTTTAAAGCGTGGAATGATTCTGCCGACTATTCATGCCTTAACGAGACATTTCTAAGAGCAAATAAATGTGTTCGGCTTAGCTACTGTGAGGCCGAGATAACACGGACCACATCACAGGAACATATGAAAAAACAGGTGATTAGCAACTGAGAGATAGCCAAGACATTTTCCAAGGGTTTTCTGGAGTGTGACCAATTAAAAAGCATTTTTTCCCGCCTTCTCTGCCTCTTTTTCTTCTTTTCTTTCAGGACAGTGAAACCGATCAGATTTGGCTGAACGTAGAGACACTCATGAAGGCTCTTGGAACGAGGGATAATGTCAAGGTATGAGACAATTACGCGCTGCACGGTTACCTCTGGGCACCCTTCGAAAGTCTCCGGATAAAGGATCTGCATTGTCATTGAGTCTTACATGGACACCACAGCTGGTCTGCTGGTTTGCTGGGCTGCTTTCATCCTGCAAATTGATCTCCCTTGTGATAACAGGAATGCTTCTCCCACCTGAGATTTAAAATCCTCTTCAAGTTTCCTACTCAATCCACCAAAATATCTCACAGCCCACAGAACTCCCTATCATATGTATAAATAATATAATGCAGTGGTTGAGTTTGACAAGAAGGGGCAGTATTGAGTCTAAAGGTAGGAATGGAACTCTCTAGTCTTGGAGGGTCACAGTGGCTGTTTCTCAAAGCATAGGCTGCAGCACAGGTAGGCTGTGTTTCTTGGCTGCTACGTCATCGAAGGCTCTTCCAACGTGAAGGCGCTTTCGAACACAGCGGAGATACGCAGCCTGCCTCTTGCCTGATATCAGACAGAATTATCTACATGGAAATGGAGTGTAAACAAGTTGACAATTCTGTCTGATCTCAGACGAGATGAAGGCTGCATTTCTTGACTGTATTCAAAGGCGCTTTCACATTGAAACAGACTTTGATGACGTAGCAGCCTAGAAATGCAGCCTACGCTTTGAGAAACGGACAGTGTCTGCAGGCTTTTTTTGGTCTCCTTTAAATCATCTGCCAATTAGTGCCTTGAGAAAAAAGTGTGGTGACTGTTTAGCCAATCTGTGACTTGAATGAATCACTCAGCAAAAACACGGCAGAAACCAGTAGATGCTATGGTCCTCCAGGGCTGAAGTTTAACACCCCAGCCTTTGAGGTTTAAGCCTCAAGTCGAATGTTGGGCAACTCCACAACTTCTCCAAATGTGACAAATTTTTGTAATGGCCAGTGAGGATGGTAAAGAAGGGCAATCATTAAGTGAATGAAAAGCACCAAAACAATGGTTCTCACCAAAAGTTTGGTTTTTCACTGATTTGGCAACATTCATACAATTAAGCCATTTTAAAATTGTGGTCAATGTGGGGATAGACCCATCCTACAATCATTCATTGCCCTGCTATTACAGTATATGGCCTGTAGGTCGTATATTGGCTTGGAGAAAAATGTCGTCATAGACATTTACTCATAGTTATCGTGATGTTCACTTCATGGGGTACATTGCAGTGCTGACTTGAGAGTTGTTCTTTTGGGCATTCAAAACTTTTGGGGAAAACTTGAACTTTTTGGATTGGAGAGACAAAAAATGAGAGGATGAACTTATTTTTCTTTTCTTCTTTTTCGACAAACCTTTGTCTCAACAGTTTAGCATACAGATACAATAAGTAGCTCAGTGCCTTGACTGGCTAGATGCATATCTGATGATTGAATTAAAAAAAAAAAAAAAACTTAGTTTCACAGAAGTGTACATATATATGTGTATACAGTGCCACCAGAAAGTATTCGCACCCCTTCACTTTTTCCACACTTTGTTATGTTGCAGAGTTATTCTAAAACTAATTTGAGCATAGTTTTCTTTTAAGAAATCTACACAAAATAGCCCATAATGATTAAGTGAAAACATCTTTTCAGACATTTTTGTAAATTTATAAAAAATGTAAACATTCAAACATAATAGGTACATAAGTATTCACACCCTTTGCTGTGACACTTAAACTTCAGCTCAGGTGCATCTGATTTCCACTGATCATCCTTGAGATGCTTCTACAACTCGAATAGAGTCGACCTGCGGTAAATTCAGTTGATTGAACATGATTTGGAATGGCACACACCTGTCTATATAAGGTCTCACAGTTGACAGTACATATCAGAGCAGAAACCAAGCAATGAAGTCCAAGGAATTGACTGCAGACCTCTGAGACCGGATTGTGTCAGGGCACAAATCTGGGGAAGGATACAAAAGAATTTCAGCAGCATTTAGGGTCCCGAAAAGCACTGTGGTCTCGATTATTCGGAAATGGAAGAAGTTTGGAACCACCAGGACCCTCCCTAGATCTGGCTGCCCGACCAAGCTCAGTAACCGGGGAAGAAGGGCCTTGGTCAGAGAGGTAAACAACAACCCAATGGACACTAAGGTGGAGCTCCAGTTCCCCTTGCGGGGATAGGAAAAGCATCCAGAAGGTCAACCATTGCTAACGCACTCCATTAATCAGGCCTTTATGGTAGAGTGGCCAGACGGAAGCCATTTCTCACTTAAGGGCACATGGCAGCCCGCTTGGAGTTTGCCAAAAGGCTCCTCAAGGATTCTCAGACCTGGACAAACAAAATTCTCTGGTCTCATGAAACCAAATTAGAACTTTTTGGCCTGGACTGCAAGCGTCATACCTGGAGAAGAAGAGGCACTGCTCATCACCTGGCTAACACCATCCCTGCTGTGAAGCGTGGTGGCAGCATCATGCTGTGGGGATGCTTTTCTGCTGCAGGTACTGGGCGACTAGTCCGCATAGAGGGTAAGATGACAGCCGCGAAATGTAGAGAGGTTCTTCAAGAAAACTTGCACCAGAGTGCTCTGGAACTCAGACTAGGGCGTCGATTCATCTTCCAGCATGACAATGACCCGAAGGACACAGCCAAGATAACAAAGGAGTGGCTTCACAAGCAGTCTGTGAATGTCCTTGAGTGGCCCAGCCAGAGCCCGGACTTGAATCCAATCGAAAATCTCTGGAAAGACCTAAAAATGGCTGTCCACAGACGCTGCCCATCCAACCTGACTGAGCTTGAGAGGAGCTGCAGAGAAAAATGGGAGAAAATGCCCCAAAACAGGTGTGCCAAGCTCGTAGAGACATACCCGCTGCCAAAGATGCTTCAACAAGATATTAAGCCAAGGGTGTGAATACTTATGTACCTATTATGTTTAAATGTTTACATTTTCAATAAATTTACACAAATGTCTGAAAACATGTTTTTACTTTGTCATTATGGGATATTTTGTGTAGATTTTTGAAAAGAAACCTATACTCAGATCAGTTTTAGAATAAGTCTGTAACATAACAAAATTTGGAAAAAGTGAAGGGGTGTGAATACTTTCTGGTGGCACTGTATGCTTTTCTCTGAATGTGGAAAACAGTATTTAGATGCCGCCCTATGATTATTGAAATTTTTGGTGGTCCTGTGTTGTAACCTATGCAGTAAGCAGACATTCCAATATAGGTGATCTCAGCAGAGATTATTTCATATTCATTTATCAGGCCAGAGAAGCTCTTGTTAAGTTACTCTGCATACGGGCTCACTGGCAGCAATTAATGCTCAACTATATTGACCCCATAACCCAAAAGTCTCAGATTTAGTTCCCTAAACCCCATAATGGAGAGCAAAGACCTTCGCGAGACTCTTTATAATATATCCAGGCGGCCAAATTCCATACTTTACTGAATCAATTTCAATTAAGTAATTTGCTCTAGGGTATATGAGCAGTGACTGAACTTTGGATTTAAGTACCAACTCTGTGCATCTGTACAGAACAACCAAATTTGCAATCAAAGCTGCTAAACCACGGTATTGTGTACTATACATTAGGTACATGTATTGAAAAGCTGGAGAAGCACAGCTGATTTATCACAACCTTAGATGACTTGCAATTTATAGCAATTTCAGTGCGCATATTTAAGGGTGTTAATTGCACTCATTATGAACTACAGTATGGTTGTTTCAGCTTTGTCTCAAAGTTCAGCAATCTTCATTTCACAGTCTCCTTTTCTTTTTTTTTTTTTGAACATAATTACTTTTCACTGCTGTTTAAGGATTTCGATTCAGATTTTTACATTTAGAATACCTTTCGGAAGATAGCCTTGGTTATTGCATAACAAATTCGATGTATGCATTTGTGTGTGGTTGCCAGATGTGTTTTTTGATGTGTGTGTGGTGTGTCACATAGACATGGTGCCTCATTGATCACACTCTTTTGGGGTCTCCACCAGGCCCTGAAACACAGTGAGTGATAGAATATAACCAGTGACTGATTCACCACATGTTCAGCCGTGGACAGTTGAAATATACCTCCAGAGGCCTGCTCTGTTTTCTCAACTGTTGGTTCTGTGGATTCAGAATGTTTGTCTCTCCGAGATGCGACCAGTCACCCTGACATACTGCATACAGCTTGATTATGAATCATGCTCCCTCAGATCCTTGTTAAGATTTTTCTTTCTTTCTTTTTTGCTGTTTTTATGTTTTTCTGCCTTTCTTTCTGCATTACATTCATCCTCTTCCTATCTATGAATCTTTCTTTATTTCCTCGATTAAGTTAATTGTAATTGATTGGTGGAAACAGCATTGTTTTGTTCATTTACTCTCAGTATAATGCAAAATCAGATCTGTGAACATATACATAACCATTAAATGAAGTGATTTAACTTATTAAGAATGAGTTTGCAGACTAATTGCAACAATGGGGTTTTAACAGTATGACTCCACTTTTCGATTGTGTTGATAATTTTCATGGCAAAAACAAACATCTTTGAGGGATAATTCCATACGGTATTAGAGTAAATGTTTAGAATGACTGCTGAAATTAATTCTTATTCTAATGTGCTTAGCTATGACAGAATGGGGGGTCTTCTTTCCGGAAAGTTCCGCTCCATCCATGAGAATTAAGTCTGTTCTTCGGTGATGGAACGTTCAACTCCTGCCGTGTACTACTTGTTCTATCTCCAGGCTTAAGAACCAATCAGCAAAGTCACATGACTGAGACAAACTACTGCGAAAGACAGAAGGAAGGCTCTTCTTTCTCTGATGTTCTGCACTTTCTGTGTTTTTATAGGTGTGGTTCTACAACATGGGCTGGCACTCCATGGTATCTTTCCTCGGAGTAGCTGGCAATGCCATCATGAGGGGAAACTTGCCCGCCGGGTACAATCTGCGTGAATACGGGATCTCAACCGCCAATCACCCTCTCAACCTCACCAAGGAGCAGCTGTCCTACGCGGCTCTGTGAGTGAGCTTCTATGGCCTAAAGCAGAGCCGTCAAACACCAGTCCTTGGAGGGCTCTATAGTCTGTTCTCAGTCAGCAGGCAGGGTGTAGGGTCAACCCTTTGGCGAATTAGCAGCTTAAGTTAGTCGCTTGTTCAGAAACACCACAAAAGCACAAGAACCATGACGCCTGTGGCCCTGCAGGGCTGGAGTTTAACGCCCCTTACCTGTAGCCTCAAGCTGGTATATACATAGCTCCAGGCCAGGTCAGTCAATCTTTATAATGGTTTTTGTTTCAACTGGAGGCCTGAGTTTCAGTTTTCAGTCACCTCTATTAACTGTGCAGGTACACTCCTGTACTTAAGTTCAGGAACATCTTTATGATGCCCCTGCAGCGGTAGCTGGCATGCCAATTTCAAATTAAAACATGATTATGTTAATTAAAGAAGTGGAAGCAGAAGTTGGTAGAAAGTTGTGAATGAGATTGGCCCGTGTTGGGACCTCTGGCTTTGTGACTGCAGGGCTTGATAGAAATGTGGTAGGACAGTGGATATGACCAATGACATTGTAGCTTATGGGCCCTTCACCCTTAACCTCATATTGCTCTAGGGTGAACAGATCATCGCTTTGTCTAAATAGCTGCAAGTATCTTCAGGTAAAAAATATTAAGGATGATATCTGAATTTATGTTTTGTGCCGGGATGAAAGGAAGGAATGAAGAGGTGCCAGATAGAGAGGAGGAAGTGGGGAATTGGCAGCCGCCACTCGCTAACAAACTTGTGAAAGAAACAAACGTGCTTTCTGCCGCTTTGGAACCAGCACTGAAAACAACCAGGCGTGTTTACCGCCTGAGATTGGCAGAGTCTCGAGAAGAGCTGTAGTATGGGAAAACATGGGCTGATTTTTAAAATTCATTCATGTATTCAGTTTGGTTTCTGCTGCAAAACCAGTCTATCTGTCAAATCTTGCATTCGAGAGTGATTCAAAAGCACAGGCAAATTTTGGTGTGTTCAGGCCTGTGCGAGATAAGTACGTGTCCTATATATAGCATATATCCATGTCTTTGATCTACGTACATTTTTCATCCGTCATCTTTGTAATCCGTTAATTCTCTTCTGTTAGAGATTGAACCATCATCAGATGCTGAAGGTATGAAAGTAGACTTAAAGTGGAGTTATTTGAAGTAATTTCCTTGCTTTGATGCATTACAGTCTGATATCACTGATTTGAAAGCAGACTGCACTACAGCGGGTCTTGCATGAGTACTGTATTTATGTCGTAATTTTGAGAGAATGACAGCAGTGGATTGTGAGAGACACAAATCAGGCCATGTCAAGGATAATTAATGAATTGAACTTTCCATATATTCTGCATAAGCCCCTCTATCCCTCCCCTGGACCTGCGGGCTCCCAACAATATATTAACTATGATCTCAGGATTAACTTGCAATACTTTTGCCGTGTGAAATTAATGTCAGCTGTTAAATAGGAGAAAAAGAAAGACAGAGAAATAGGATAGTGTGTGCAAACAAGGTAGCAATCGAGGTGGCTTCTTACTTAGTGGTATTTTCATCTTACCTTCAACGCAGGACTGTCATAATCACTTTGTATGTGTGGCTTTTACACGCCAGGGCAATCCACTGTGGAGATCTGGTGGAATATGCCCACCAGACTCGCCAATCAATCTGGTGTTTTTATATGACAATGAAACCACAACGATATGAGAGGAGAGTGTGGTATATTGATATGCTGCTTATTTTCTGTAAATGGCACTATTACAGTTATTACGGCAGCGTTCTACCGTCAGATGTTCAGAGGGCCTTCAGTAACCTCACCCTTTGCCGCTTGATTGCCTTCAAGCTGTTTGCGTTTAAGTTCGCCTGATTAACAATAAAACAATTTATTGACTAAACAACCAAGACCAATATATGACCTGTTGTGAATAAGAAACAATAATGAAAAAGTGATTGCCTATTGGCACATTTATGTAATTGATATGGCATTCTAAGGATGGCAATATACAGTTGCAATCAAAATGATTCAACCCCCATTGCAAATTGGGTTTAATAGCAAAATCTACAAACTTTCAGCTGTTTGTGATAAACAGATTAAACAAGAACATTTTAAATAGCTCAACACAACTAATATTACGAGTGGTTTCTCCAAATTTAACACAAAATGCCATTTTAATGACTACTGCAGTCTCAGAATTATTCAACCCCCCGAATAAAATCCCTCATAAGAGCATATTTGCAAATCAGGTGTTGTCTCAAGCACACCTAATGCAGCTAATCAAGAGCTTAATTAGTTGCATCAGGTTTGCTTGAGATAGAATACATCAAATACTTGCACTTGCTATGGGTTTATTGGCAGTGACATTTGATTGCATATTAGAAATATGGCTGTGAAAAGAATTGTGCAAAAAGCTAATAGAGGAGATCATTGCCTGGCACAAACAAGGAAAAGGATACAAAAAGGTAGCACAGGCACTGAAGTTTCGTAGAGATACAGTTGGAAGCTTAGTTCACAAGTTCAGAGTTAAAGGAAGAGTGGCTACAGTACCAGGATGTGGCAGAAAGAGGAAGCTATCAATGGCTGTCACCAGATTCCTGAGGAGACGGGTGGTCAAAAACCCTCAAATGACTGCAGGAGACCCGCAGCAAGACTTGCAGGAGGCACTGAGGTTTCAGTTTGCACAGTAGGGCGCGCACTAAATATTGAAGGTCTCCAAGACATGCACCACAACTGATCCAAAAGCACAAGCTCCAATATGCTCAAAACCATATAAATAAGCCACAGAAGTTTGGGGATATTGTTATGTGGAGTGATGAAACAAAACTGGAATATTTCGGGCTTATGAATCAGTGGTATGTCTGCAGGAGGAATAAAGAAGCATATGCTGAGAAGTACGCCCTGCCTACAATGAAGAATTGTGGGGGCTTTTTGATGCTCTGCAGCTGCCTTGCTTCCCCTGGCATTGGAAATCTGCTGAGTGTGGAGGGCAAGATGGATTCAGTCAAGTACCAGGATATCCAAGGAGACAATGTCATGCTGTCTGTAGGAAAGCTGAGGCTTGGGCATCATTGGACCTTCCAAAAGGACAACGATCCTAAGCATACCTCAACATCCACCAAGGCTTGGTTTTAGAAGAAGTCTGGGAAGATTCTAGAGTGCCCATCACAGTTGCCTCACTTGAACCCCATAAAAAATCTCTGGTAGGATTTGAAGAAGGCAGTTGCAGCATGCAAACCCTAGAATATTAGTGAACTGGAGGCCATTGTCCATGAGGACTGGGCTAAGCTTCCTTGGGAATACTGCCAAAGGCTGACATCTGCCTATGCATCACATTTCCAGCAGGTCAAAGCGGCAAAAGGGTTTTCTACTAAGTATTAAAGATGCTCGTCATGAATGGTCGAATAATCTTGAGCCTGCAGTCGTCATTGAAAGTGGCATTTTGTGTTGAATTTGGAGAAGCCACTTGTAATATTTGTTGTGTTGAGCCATTTAAATTGTTCTTGTTTGATTTGTTCATTGCAAACAGCTGAAAGTTTGTAAATTTTGCCAGTAAACCTAATTTGCAATGGGGGTTTGATAATTTTGATTGCAACTGTAAATGCAAAAAATCCAAAACTTTCGCTGAATTCGCTGCATTTATTTTCATCGTCCATTGCATTGTCACTCTGCTGTGCATCGTACCTAATAACGCCCATTTGCCGAGACAACTTTCTTTCTCAGAAAATAGAACGGACTCTCCTGGCATATTGCTTAATGAGCCTCGCAAACTAATTTACGCAAATCTGTGCAGTTTCACGAGCTACACAAGCGCAAAATTTATAGAGACATATTCATATTTTACATTTTCATTTATGTGCGAAAGAAAACGCCTCATAATTTTGTGGTGTAATGTACAACAATGAATAATGACAGCAATCACGGTCTAATGGTGAACGATTTTATTGATTGGTGTGAGAGCTAATTTTTAAAGATTAACGTTCTTAAAACCAAAGAACTGGTTATTGATTTTCGGAAGAAGCCTCCACCAAATTCCCATTTTTATTCATGGTCAAGCGGTTGAAACTGTACAACGGAACAAATACTTGGGTACCGTCATTGACAACAGTCTGACATTCGAGGCCAATATAGATGCGATTTGTGCAAAGGCCCACCAGCGTATGTATTTTTATCGCAAATTGAGAGGTTATAATGTAGACATTTCTTTTATGAGGATGTTTTATTCTTGTTTTATTGAGTCTGTTTTAACCTTCTCTTTTATTTGCTGGTTTGGGTTCCTGACTGTGAAAGACAAGAACAGGCTTGACGGTATAGTAAGGATGTGTGGCAGAATATCGGGGACAAATTTTGAGGAGCTCTCTGTCCTGTATAGAGCCAGGGCTACCAGGAAAGCAGAAAGCATCCTGACTGACCCCAGTCACCCGCTGGCCTGCAGGCTACGGCCTTCTGGTCACAGGTATATGGTAGCAAAGGTTAGAACGAACAGATTCAACCCTCGTTTGTGCCAATAACAATTGGCCTCATTAATATGTTGTGTTGATCGGCCCCCTAAACATTAGTGCACTGTATTTATTGCTTTTGTGGTGAATGTGTATGTTATTGTTTCTGTCTGTTTGTATTGCTGTGCTGTTTTTCTGCTGGCTATACAACAAATTGCCCCTCATGGGGATAATAAAGTTTACTAAGACTAAGACTAAGACTAACAATGCTATTTAAAATAAATTTGACTGTCGTTCTACCAATCAGTCTGAGCTACTGTTGCTAATCGAGAAAGTAAACTGCGAGAGGCTTAGGTTATTTAGCGTCGAAAGATGAGGTTTCCGAAGGCCTTTGTAACTGCCGAAGGACCGCTACTGGATTAGAGTAATACTCCACAATGAGATTTTCATCTGATTTTGCGACTGCTAATCTCTACACAGCGTAGAGCCCCACAACAGACTGGTATTGGCACTTTGATATTAGATTTCTGAAATTAAACAAAGAGAAAAGTACAGAACAAGGGAAGAGATAGAAAGAGCAGGGAGCGAGAGGCATTTTGGTTTCGCCTTCATTTTAAAATTCTCTCAGAGGTCGACTGACGGCTATTCCCGTAGGAGAGAGGAGGGAACATGACACTCGGCAGCTCAGTACCTTTCCATAGCCATAATCCAAGGAACAATGAGTCCTGTCAGTACACTAAACTAAACTCTTTCTGTTTCAGATGCTGATGTTTTGTTGTTGTCAGTGTGGTAATGATGGCCCACTTTGTTACTGCCCTCTTTATCTGTTGTCTGTGCTATCTGATTGGTGTGTCAGTGTTCGCATGCCAGAGAGGACAGAGATTGAAAGGAAGAAACAGAGCAGAGAGAGGGAGTGAGAGAGAGGAAATTGGGAGAGAAGTTGACTGAAAGGAAAGATGGAATGAGAGGGAGGTCGAAAAAGACATTGAAGAGAGGAAGGAGAGTGAGACAGAGTGGAGAGATGGAGAACAGATGCAGGGAGGGAGGGAGAGAGAGAGGGAGGGAGGGAGAGGGAGAGAAAGAGATGAAGAGAGAGAGAGAATAAGTAACCCTGACTTACAGTCATAATTCAGTGGTCAGACATCTTGCCTCTCTGTTCCTAAATGAAGCCTGGCTTTTGATGTCTTTAATGTCTCCCTCTGGTGTTCAGGGTTCAGGAACCTGACATTCTGCTTAAGTCTGCTGAACTCTGTCCAAGGCTCGCCTGGGTCAAAGCACTGTAAACGAGGCGGTCTTTAAGTAGGCACGCGGGAGGACAAAAAAAAAAAAAACATGAAAAATGCAGATGGCCCATTTTATTTCACCATCAGTGACTTCCTTTAAATAAAAACAACAGAGAAAATGCATTATTGGCAAAGTTATCGTGTTCCCTCAGTGAAACACTCAGAAATTACTCATTTGTTACTCTTCTTCATGTGTTTATTATTCACTGTGGTTTTTAGTTGTAAGCTGGCAGGGAACTTTGATAACTCCAGCCATTTTCTGGTTTCCTGTGTTCAAGGTGATCTAATAGTAATTAGTTGTCTGAAATCAGCCTTCACGTGGAGATGTAGTTTAAATAGGTCTGTCGGAATCTGGAGCTCCATACTGTGTGAGGTGATTTAATATTTATGTGCTTTAATTGCATCCAGCTTGCAATGATAAACTCACATCCAAGCCCATATTGGCTTCTTTAAAGAAAAAAAAATGTTAATTACTCGGCAGGTAAGCTGAATGGGTTCAGGGGATATCTTCGCCTCCAGAGCACAGAGCCAATTTATTTTCGGCTAATTAAGTGCCCTCAGCAATTTGTTTGAAATCATCTTGCATTTGAGCTAGTTTTCAGATAAAAAAAAATAAACAAATTGAAAGATTAGATGCTTTGCGAGAAATGATAGAGGTGATTTGGCCCCTGCTCGTGAATTCCCACCACAAACCAGACAAATTACAAACTGCCATCCGACGAAAAATCACATTTACAGCTGTCTAAGCGCTGGCGGTAAATCCTCCACAACACGACCTCTCCAGACTTTGACACTGCGGAGCCTCTCCAGGGTGCAATGGTGGAGTGCATTATCTGCGACGTCCCTGGGCTGTTTCGCCTAAAATATCGCTTCAGCTGAGAGACACCGTTTCACAGATTTATGAGGACAGCAAAGTCCTACTAGTTTTGATTTTCGCGCTAAGAAACACCCTAAAAAGATGAGGATTGTGCTTGTTAAGTGATGTAGTAAGACAAGAGGTGTGCGGGAATGCATCAATGAATGAGGTGAAAAGATCAAATTGACAGAGCTGTGTTCTCACTTTTCACTGTCACCTCTTGTGATTCTTCATTAGAAAATATCTGCAACGCAAAAGGGAGGGAAAAAAGTCATTTTTGTCACTTATAATTTCACAACTGACAAAAGATGCCAGGGCAACCACTGATCTGCAGAGTTTGCACCCAACCGTCATTGCTGTGGATTTGTGTGTGTGTGCGCGTGTGTATGCGTATGTGTGCGTGTGCGTGTGTGTGTGTGTGTGCGTGCGTGCGTGCGTGCGCGTGTGTGCGTGTGCGCGTGTGTGTGTGTGTGTGTGTGCGTGTGCGTGTGTGTGCGCGCATGTGGTGTGCTGTTGGCGTGTATGTGTGCATGTGTGTGCATGCTGGGTGTCTGCATGTGTGTGTACGCTGTGTGTATGTGTGTGTGCTGTGTCTGCGTGTGTGTGTGTATATATACACGTATGCGCGTGTGCTCCTTTGCATGTCCAAGGACACAACAATTTTCCTGCATTTTCAAGTTTCATGGCATTATCTTATGTGTGGGCATGCACGCACGTGTGTGCGAGTGAGACTAAGGCTGTTTTCGGAACCGCCTACTACATACTACCAACGTATCTAGTATGCAGTATATACGACATACTACATACTGAATTCCACAGCAGTATGTAGTATGACAGTTAGAATCTATTTAATTTGCAGTATGCAGGGTCGGGGAATTTCTGGATGTCAACCGCCATAGAAGAAGAAGAAAGCTGGCGGAAGTAAACAATTGACATAGAAAATAACAAAGCACCGCATAGTGCAGCAGCCCCTTTTGCTATATTAAAAAAAAGTTATAAACGTCGGTTTTTATTATTTTTCCAAGGATAATTTTGAGGGATGTGTAACGCCTGTCTGACGTTTGAAAGAAACCAGATTTAGCTGCGCTGAATTACCTCACTGTTAAGTTCAATGTTAAGTGTGTTGGACCTTGTTTCGTTCTTGTAATTCATATGTTTTTTGGACGCTTAATCCGCCCTTCAATCCAAACTGGTTACTTTTTATACTTGCCGATTGGTTTTTGTTTTCGTGTGGCCCAAGCTGGTTTACTCATATGGTTAACATTAATCCAATGGTAATATCTGCATCATAAATAACGTCAAAAATTATCACACTTCATCTGCGTGTCATTCAGTCGCCCTTCAAAACTTCATGACATAAACCCGTTGCTGTTTACTTTTCTTGATCAGCAGTCACTCAGACAAACTGGTAGAAGGACAGTCAAATTTAAGCTTTGGAGGGCGAGGTTTTGGCTTCACTTTGTTGTCGATGAACCGCCACTGGTGTCATTTTACCCATACAGCAGCAAAAGTGTAGCCTCCGGCTATTCTCTCAAAAGTACGTTTTTAAATTACTTTATGAGAACATATAGGCCTATCCTAATATTTTGATCTCTGATCAGTGCAATAGTTGCATTTGACCTACTTTTATGAACACATTCATCGTTTGCATTTTACGTTGACTAGAAAATGCCAAAAGATTTTATTGTTAGTTTTAATTGCTGCTTATACTTGCTACAGCTAGGTACCCCCACGACGAAAGCTTGCTGTCGTGCCGGTATATGAAGCTTTTTCATCCCCAAAAACCTTATAACTAATGCCCCTTTTCCTCTACGTGGTACCGGCACTACACTACTGTTCTCGCATTTTTAGCTTTTGCATTCGGAAAAAGTACCTGGAACTTGGTACCAGCTATTCTGGTACCTGCTCTACTGCGGTTCCAAAAAAAGCCGACCAAGTAGAGTAGTGCCGGTATCACATAGTGGAAAAGTGCCATATATTTTGATTCGCTACGAGTCATCCATAAAACTGCAAGGCCTACGCACGGCTAAATACGGCTCGGCTAATGTCAACAGACCCGGCCGCCGGTCGACTCACACGCCAGCTGTCAGCTAACGTTACCCTCTCAAGTGCTACTGCTTGCTAGCCGTCACGGCTGTTTAAGGAGCTTCTCAACTCCGAAACCGCAGGGGCAATCTTCGTGAAACTGCCGATTTTCGACACCTACATAGTTGACTTCTCGCCTCAAAAATTTTCAAAAGCAATTTTAATGAAGAAATAATATACGAAATTTACTAAAAAAACTTCCCGTCTTATTCAACTTCCGCGCCACCACTCCTCGGATGTCTTTTTTTGTGTCGGCCCAGCGCTTTGTTTTGTGGGATATCGTATGCAAGGTAGACTGGTCGGCTGCATACTGCCAGATTCTCCCCGAATCAGTATACATCTGGTTATTTTTGGCATGCTGCAGATTTAGCTTTTGTTGTCATACGACATACAAGATCAAATCATACTACATTCTGGTCAAATCAGTATGTACTGCTAGTATAGTATGCGATGCCGAAAACAGCTTAAGACTGTGAGAGAAAGATGTGCTTCAGTAGACATATAGACATGTGATCTGAGTATAATGCTGCATTGAAAGGTTTGTTCTGTGATCTGCCTCATTTGCTTGCATTGCCTGGCCTTGCAACTGTGGTCCTCTGTAATGCAGTATAAACACCCTCGGGACCCATCCCATAATGCACCCCTTCATTACATTTAACTTATAAGCTTGGCTTAATGTCCATTAGTATTGAATCTGGCGCATTATATTTGCAGAATAATTTCATATTGATTATACTTGTGTTGACATTTCCCCCCGTGCTACGTGCTTCTGGAATCTTATTGATCTCACCTTTTGAAAGCGTCCCTCTTGAAAATTGTTGCAAATCTTCAGGAATTGATTTCTTGAATGATATAAATGACTGATGACCCTGACTTGATGAGAAAAATCTCATGCAGGATTCATATAGAACGACTCCCTCTGCCGTCCTGTCAGCTGAGTTTCAAAGTGCGCTAGAAATGCTGGAGTGGGTTAAAAGTCAGACAAAGTTGGGAATTAAACCTCCAACGATTGAGTGACCAAAGGGACGGATGAATGAATGAACAGCTGAATAAACATTCTGCGAAAAACAATTATAATTCAGCTTCAACAAGTAGTGTAGTCTTATATGTAGGATAATCATATTGCTTTTTTGTCAAATAGCATAATGATATTGCTAAGGAGTTAAAGAAAAAAACTACAACTAATGTCAAGTTTTGCCAGTGGGTAGGAACATTGCACTTGTTTGGCAAACTAACTCAAACTAATACTTTTTACTTGAGGGAATACAAAGCATGCAAGACTTTATAGCTCATAATAGTAGCAACAAGGAAATGTGTCAAGGATGCAGATGAGTTATATGACACAATACCCTTGCCGACATATTGGTATAAATGATGTCAATAGGGGACTAGATGCGAGTTGCCTTGGATGCCAATGTTAAAACTCTGCTACAGAAATACCATTTCACGAAAAAGATTCATCGAACTGACATGTGGAAATGATCTCTGTGGCTACAGTAAAGCATTTCTCAGAGCTGAGCTTTTTTTTTTTTTTTTACTATCATTGTTTTATTGCTTTAGGATAAATGAAAGTCAATCAGCAGAGCAAACTTTCATCTCCGATGTATTTTATTTCATACCATAAAAAGCAGGACTTTTGAGTGCATTCAACATTTTTTGGAGTTTTGAAGTAAAGAAAGTGTGATTTGTATGTCATTTCCTTCAATCCTACTCTTGAAATAGTAATTTTATTGCTGAGTTTTAACATTGTAGTCTGCAGCACTTCTGCATCTAATCCTCCATGTAACGGCAGTGATCCAAACAGGGCACTGAGGAGAATGCAGCACAGTTCAGTCACGTTTGTGTGTGCGCTGTTTTTGTCCCCTGGGTGATTGGTGAGAGAATTTAATCAACTGTTCCTTGGCTCAGGACCAACCTTTCAAGTTTCAAGTAAATCCGTTCATTACTTTTTTAGATATACTGATGACAACAAGATAGACTGACAAACTTGGCGAAAATATCATAATTATAATGTTATAATTTTAATCCCTGCAGTGCCAGAACACAAGTAAAAGAATAGATGCTTTAATTTATGTTTTTAGTTTTCCTTTTTCCTCAAGGAGGATCTTTTGCTGTAAACCGTCAGACTGTAATGCTGCTTGAATGTCTTCTATTCTGACAGAGCTACCACCTCCACAGATGTAGTGGTGTCCATCTGCGTGATCTTCGCCATGTCCTTCATCCCTGCCAGTTTCATACTCTTCCTCATCCAGGAGAGGGTCAGCAAAGCCAAGCACCTGCAGTTCGTCAGCGGCGTAAACCCAGCCGTCTACTGGGTGGCCAACTTCGCCTGGGATATGGTAAGAGCTCAAATATCAACTCGCTCCCTCAAACAAGTGGGAAAGCACAGAGCAGGGCAGTAATGGCCGTGGAATTCAGCTCTTCAAATACACAGTCGCTGAGGTACACAGTGATGACGGTAAACACAGCGACTCCGTCTCTGCTGTCTCTCCTCTGCCTGTTCTGCTCCAGTCTTTCCTGTTTGTTCTCTTCTGACATTTTGTGTGATGAAGTTGGAGAGGTGAAAAAGGTTTGGGTTGCCTTTTGGGGTAATGAAAAAAGTGGGGAGTTAGGGACGGATTAGGACCGGCACTATCAGTCACAAATATCAGGACACTTTACTTGTGTTTTTGTTCGATGTTTAAGTGGAATGTACGCTGTTTCTAGTCATATAAATAACCTGAAATAGTGCATTAGAAGATATTATTAGCCTCATAGCACAATTGCCTTAGTTGTATTTTTGCCATATTGAGATATTGGCTGCCTGTCCTTTTGTGCTGGAGAAAAAAAATGCATTTTTTGTCCTTTTTTCTCAAAATGCTCAATCGTTTTACGATGGTAAAATGTTAAATGCTAGAGATGGTGGAACGTCAACATAACACATATTGTTGGCCAATCACACCTTCAGATTTTGCTCAGCTGCAAAACATTGATAGACTGTATGGGTTGGGAGCTCAACAATGCTAGGTAATTCACTTCTCTGTGATCAGAGTATTTTGGCTTAATGCCAAAAACCAAGAAGGAATTTTTGCATCAAAATAAAACAGATTTTAATTTTGTTGACCGTTTTAGCGTCAGTGACATTGATCCCTCTTGTACAACCAGTCATTGGCGAATTACCAATAGGTGCTCTGATTCAATTGCTTTTTGCTTCTGACTCAGGTATATTCATACTGTCACTAAAAAAACATGATTATGATATCAAATAATTACATTAAAGAACTTTTGTTTGATGTCAGATGAACTGTATTTGTTGCATAAAAATTGAGCTTGCAAAAGAAGTTAATGGGCTCTAAATTCGTTGACCAGACGCAGGCGCGGTGAATGGGGGGAGCGCCGCGCCAACGGGGTGTATCCAGGCGTATTTGGCAATTTCGTGCCCGGCGCAAGTACACCTCTGTCCCGCCTCTGTCCCTCCTGCCGACGCAAGTGGCAAAGAGGGAGGAGAGAAGGCGTGAGTGGGTTTAACACAGCCGAGTCAAATCTTCACCAATCAAATGAGCTCCTCTCCTCACCTTTAAATATTGGAATAAAGAAGCCTCTGTCCTATATCTGCATAATGCATTAATGTTGCATTTTACTTTGCTGCTTCAGGCATGTTTTCTGCACCGCTTACGTCTGTATTAAGCATTACAAATATGAGTTAGCTGGCTAGCTAGGGCATTCGCGAATTATTACCATTAGCGAACTTGAATGGAATTTCAAAACGAAACCGTCAGATCATTCAAACTTATGAAGTTGGAATGAAATACGACGGTTGCTCATTTATTTCTTCTGCCTGCATCATTGGGAAGAGAAACGATGGATAGCGTGTTCCTATTATTACACCCTGTTGCTTGCTTAAAGTTTTGGGATTAACATGCATGGACAACGATGCAAGATACATTACACATTTATTTTCAATATGCAATCTTAACTTAGTACGAGATCATAGCAATCCAGGCTGTATTCCTTTCCCCCACTAAAACCATTAAAACCTAAGTGACAATAATAGTAGTATTGAGCCGCTTACACTGGACCTTGAAAGCGAATTTTTAAGACGACAGATTACATTCAAGGTCAAAAGACACATATACACACGTATTCGCGTCTTTTTGCATTGACTTTGAATGTAATCAGTCGTATGAAAAATTCGCTTTCAAGGCCCAGTGTGCAAGCGGCTTTACTGAGCATGGAACGCAAGCATTATATATATATATATATATATATATATATATATTTATACGCACTGCCTGATGCCGAGGCAGTTTGTGGTTGGCTGAGAAAGATGTGAAGTCGTTAGGTTGCATCACAGGTTCAGCTGCGTTGATTAGGCCAGGTGGACTTTCCATTACGCGTGCCAACCGCCTTCAATCTGACATCAGGACAATCGATATAGATACTATAATTTATGTCCTGATTCAGATAGTTACATTAAATAGTGGCTGCTGTAATAATTTATTGCATTGAAATGTGCCTGACATTCTGGAAACCTGCCTGTGAGGTTTTGGTGACGTGTACGCACTGTGCGCCGGTCAGCCAAATTACCACTGCACAGAAAGTAAACCAGGTTGGAGCTGGCAAGCTCTCTGCGCACGTTCGGCTGAGCCTTTATCCACGAAATTGTCACTGCGTCATGATGAATATGTGACACCTCCCCCTACTACACCGCCACACCCATCTCGGTGCACGTCCGTCTACCAAATTGCCAAAGTGGTTGCGCACGGTGTTGCACCGCACAAAATTACCACTGCGTGGGCTGCACCGGACAAAATCACCACTGCGTGGGCTGCGCCACGCTGCGCTGCGCCAAGAAATTAGAACCCGTTGTGTTTATCCATACTCAGTATATTTATTTATGGTAGATAATATTAACGGTTCCTCAGTCCCAAATGACAGGTTACAATGTTGTGATCTGAGGTGTGGATAGCACATGCATACTTGCCTCTGTGAATAAAATAATTACCTTTTTCTCTGGCATAATATCTTTCAGAATAAATTTTATGACTCGATGTTGCTAACAGTTTGACGTTGTCCACAAATATGGAAATCCAATTGCAACAGAATGGTAAATCCAGGTATCTCCCCATTCAGGGAGATAGGCTCTTGTCGTGTTGGCCGCGAGTGCATTTCAAAGATGGCGTTGGAGTGTCTCCTTGTATTTGAAATGTCTCTGGTATTAGGTCATCCTTTGATTGCAACTTAAAGTATTTCACGGAAGTGTCTTTTACTTTGGGTTTATGATTACTTGTTATCCATATGCAATACCTGCTGCTGTGGCTTCTACCTTAATTTAAATTCTTTGAATTTTTGAAAGTGATATTCCCAAAACATGTTAAACTGATTACTTATTATAATAGACCATTGTAAATCAGTCAGTGTGTAACTCACACAGTTCTGACAAGTAAATTATCTTAAATTATCATCAGCTAATTAATGCATCATTTTTTAGTGCCTCTGATGACAAAGCCCTGGCATCTCCAGAAATGAACTTGTACAAAGCGTGTGTAATGAATGGGGAATTCAAAGAACAAGCTTAGCTGTCTAATTAAATACCCATTAATACTTCTCTGTGATCCGTTTGGAAATGCCGTGTCATATATTATTTTGATATAACATATTTTTTGTGCCCTGTGAGTGAATTTGGCGGGCTTATCAGACGTGCGAGCCCAGAACATTAGCCAGTGACGTGAAGAGTGTGTTTGCGTGTTTGTCTGCTTTTCTCTTCTCCAGTGTAACTACGTCATTCCCTGCCTGATAGTGATTGTCATCTTCCTGTCCTTCCAACAAGAAGCATACGCCTCCCCTGCTAACCTGCCAGCTTTGATCCTGCTCTTAGTGCTGTATGGGTCTGTATCACCTTTTTGGTTCAGAATTTATGCACAATTACTGATAATATTTTGAAATACACACAGACTGGGGTACTTTCAGTTCATGGACGTATGAATTTATACTGCATTTTGATGTTTTGTGATGTTAGGGCATGCTTTCATACAGTATTCCCCTAATTCCGAATAAGAATCAATCTTAAAATATATGAAGAGTTTGTTTCCTTAACACAATACATCCACTTTACTCATTTTGACTAAATCAGCTTTTTCTATGTTGGCGCCTATTGTATTTTACAGAAAAACACAAACTTTGACAATGAGAAAATACACCTTATAGTATGAATTTCTAAAAATGGATTTTTCCACCGTGCGTAAGAAGCACAGGGCTATCATTCTATGGTATTATCTGAATTTTTGTTATATTGGCACTTATTGCATTTTGGAAACAAGCTCTTCATATTTTTTGGTGGTTTTTTCATGTAAGTAGCTATTATACAAACACTTTGATCAAACAAAATGGCATTCTCTGAATTAGAACTGTTTGATACCTTTTTTAAGACCTTTGAAATAGAGCTGTATAGAGGAAACCTACCCTGCACTGTGCGAGACAGGGTTCAGGTACAGTAGCACGTATGATAAGTTGTGCTTTATTTTACTTCTCATCAGGTGGGCAATCACTCCAATGATGTATCCAGCTTCTTTTATATTCAGCGTTCCCAGCACAGCCTATGTTGTCCTGACCTGTATCAACCTCTTCATCGGGATAAACGGCAGTGTGGCCACATTCGTGATGGAGCTTTTTGATGACGAGGTGAGAGGGTAGAGTCTCGAGGGGTTCGCGTCGATAGTGAGGGAGCGGTGATTTGAGAGACAGCTGCTCATTCAGCAATCGCATCAAGATGGTCAAATTTACACGCACGTCCCCACTTCCTGTTAATGTGCAGCTAATCACAGGCCGCGCCTCTTGTCGTTAACCCATCACCCACCACTGACAAGATTTTTCTGTAATTATGACAGAATGCTTCCTCTGCCATTGATGAGATTGTCCAGCAGTCAGTGTTTTCCCTGTTATATGGTGGAGGGCGCAGCTGCAGGTCTTCTGACAAGAATAGATATTGAAAGATCAATGAACGCTGGCAGTGCCTGGCAACTTAAGGAAAGACACTGGGGGAGAAAGTGTTAAAGAGATTTATGCCCACTGAAACTTTGCTTTGCTTATTAGCTTTATGGTTATTAGCATTACCTAAAGAATAACTGTTGTCTTTGATTCCGTTTGTTCATTATGCCATACATAAAATCTTTGCATGATTATTATTATTATCTTATTATTGTTTTTATTATTGTTCTTATTACACTCAGAGGTCATTCGACGAACTTACCCCGTGAGCCTGGTCATTAATGCAAATATCAAATCAGGCAATCATGTGGCGGCCACTTAACCCTTTCACCCCCAGTAGGGCCATATGGCACTCTTGCGTTACTGGCATTTTTTCCCAATAGTGCCATATGGCACTCTTTTTGTTTTGTTTATTTTAACAATCAGGAATAAGAACAGACAGCCAGAAATTTAGTTAGAATGTCAACAAAGGCCATGGGGAGAAATGGCAGTAAGAAATGGGCACTGGTGGGGGTGAAAGGGTTAATCCACAAAAGCATGCTGACATGGTTCAGAGGTTAAGTTATCGGGTGAATCAAACATCAGAGTGGGGAAAACGCTTAAGTGAATTTGACTGCAGAATGATCATCGGTTTCAGACTTGGTGGTTTGACACTGCTCTCCTGGGATTTTTCCCGCGGACCAGTTTCTAGAATTTTCTGAGGATGGTGCGAAAAATCCAGTGTGAGGCAGCTCTGTGGTGTGAAAACATAGCGTAAATAAGAAAGGTCAGAGGTTAATGGGCAGACTGGTCCGAGCTGACGGAAAGGCAACTGTAGCCTCGTTACAAGAGTATTTTGCAGGGGAGTATCCCTGATTGCACAATGCGTCAAACCTTCAGCTAAATGGGCTGCAGCAGCAGCTGGGTTCCTCCAAATTCCTCTTCGGTCCGCCAAGAATATGAAATTGCTTAATATTCCCTAAATCAGACCCTTACATGTATTTCGGAACTGCAGGGACATACTAAGTGTCAGTTTTGTTCTATCTAGCTATATAAGAGAAAAGAAAACCATCTAAAAGGGGCTCTGTCATGGCCTAGAATGCATATTGGATGCTCAGAGATTCTCAGAGGGTTTTTTCAACTGTCTGCAATCTTAGTTTTAGTTGCTACATGACTTTGATCTCTTGTAATATGACTGAGATTGTAATGCCGTGGAGTACCCATAATTTGGCTTTCCTTCTACGTATTTATATTCTAACATACCGCTGTTGGTCCAATATTATGGACAGTGAGGTCATTACAGATTCCTCAAAGGTATGCTTCCGATCACTGGCCTATCCATGGTCAGACGTAGCAGCACGTTAACAAATGTCCCAAAGTTTGTACAAGCAGAATGGATCTCGACCACATGTCCCCTATGGTCAGGAACTTTGGGAAATGACCGAAAGAACAAGATTGTGAATACAAGGGGCTGAGGTGAGCTTTCTTCTCAGAGTGGCTGGGCTGACCCCTAGGGGTAGGGTGAGAAGCTTGGACATGTGGGAGAGGCTGAGAGTAGAACCGCTGCTCCTCCGCACCGAGAGGAGTCAGTTGAGGTGGTTCAGGCGTCTAGTCCGGATGTCTCCTGGACGCCTCCCGTTAGAGGTGTACTGGGCATGTCCGTCTGGGAGGAGGCCCTGAGGCAGACCCAGGACACGCTGGAGGGATTATATCTCCTGGCTCGCCTGGGAACGGCTTTGGATCCCCCAGGTGGAGTTGGAGGAAGTGGCTGGGGAGAGGGACGTCTTTGCCACTTTGCTTAGTCTGCTACCCCCGGGACCCGGCTCCGGATAAGCGGAAGAAAATGGATGGATGGATGGATTGAAGGATGGATGGATGGATGGATGGAAAATAGATCTTCAAAGGAAACTGAACTTAAATACTGTCCTGCCCTAAAGTAAATAATTATTTTTTTGAAAGAACAGCTATGACGAACAGCTGCAATTACCCGCAATGAAAAGTTTAACTAGATATTTCTAATGGTGATGAACTTGAAAAAAAGAACTAGCTGATATATTCAAGTTTACTATGTTGCTTGGCTGTGACAGTGCCCCTTTATCCTTTATTTCAACTTCTTTTGGATTCACCTCCTCCAGATCTTCACTGCTGCAACACTTGTTTCGAATATTTTTTTTTCATTTTATTGAAGCAAGGCCTTCGAAAGATGTTTCCTTTCAGAAGAATATTCAAAAATGTTTTTTTCCCCCCACTGTTATATTCGTTATATAATTGCGGTATTTTAATGAAAGGCTTTTATAAATTCTGGCAGCTTATACCGAGCAGTTTGTCAAAGGCAGCAACTAATGCCTCATAAGCCCTTTGTATGGCTGCGCTGGCCAGTTGGAGGAAATGTTTTGGAGAAAAAAAAAAATCCGTGGTTTTTGCTGAAAATGCTCATTGTGCGTAAAACTTGCTTTATTGCAACACATTTGTACAAGATGAGTGCTAGGTTTTTGATTACATTCTCTGTCTTTAGCAGAGAACAGCAAAAGAAAAAAACTAATTTCATCAGTGCTGTACTCACGCACTGCATTAACTGGTTTGGCTACACATGGATTGTACATACATCAGCGTGGAACACTTAAATTGTGTTGTGTCGGTCGCTTGTAGGCACTAGATGCTGTGACACTTTAAAACATTACTCCAGACAGAGACAATTCTAATTAATGTGGCTATTGATATGCCATCATATTCAAATGGAGAATATAAATTCAAAAAAAAGGTAAAACGTAAATCTGAGTACATTTTACTTTGATTGAAAGCATTGTCACATTATAATTGCCACTGAAAAAGGTAAGTCTTCTTTCATTCTGTGATGTCTGACATTTTCTAGAGCTAAATGCAAATGTTTCTTCCTTTTTTAAAACTTATGGATGTCTCATTGGAAGTTTGAAATGTTATATGTGAGGCTGACTCTAGACTAAAGATGGAAAATCACTGGGTTATGGAGGGGACCTGAGGTAATGTATTTAACTCTTAACCCAAATCCATAAAAGAAGAGCGTTTAGATTTAACAGCTTCAGAACTTTTTCTTTTGAACGTCGTCCAGAAATGCAACATTTGATATAATGCAGGACCTTTTTAAGCATAAAAAGCCACAGTCTGTGTTCTTTACAGTGAAAGTAACTTTGAAAAACATGACATCGCTCTGAGGCGAAAGAGTGCTTTTATTTTCACTTTTCTTCTAATTAATTACGGCGGGTGTATTCTAGAGCACAGCATCAGTCATTAGCGGCTAGAGGGGCTGGGGAAGTTTCCAGAATACTGCGTGATTGTAGCAGCAGCCTGGAAAACACTTCGACAGCAGCGTTGATGAGGGAATTAATTGAACTTGCACAAGCTGTGGGGAGTGCATTCTGTGGTGTGTGGCTCCTAGACGCTAATCTCTGTACCAGGTTTCGTTTGTAATGAACTATAAAACTCAGGCCAGGCTTATCTTTGACTTTATCGGTCGGAAGGAGGCACCACTATTTAGATCGTAAGTAACAGTTTGAGGCATGCACTGCCATGCAGCAGTGACATTGATGAAGAGATATTCTTTTTTTTAATTATCAGACTTGTATCAGAGTGAGCCAGTGGAGCATAATCAGTGCTTGGCTTGTTCCATGCTTTATCTTCAGATGCCAGGATATTTGCATAACAGTGGGACATGCTCCTGAGTTGAGATAGATTGACAGGGCATTAGCATTTACAAATTATACGCTTACAGAAATAGAGTTGTTGTGGAGGCAAATTTTAGCCTTCAAAGAACAAACTCCCCTACTGTACCCTTAAAGTGCAATAAATGGTGTGTTTGCATACTAATGAGTCCATTTTACAAAATAATTATTGATTTTGGGTTAGAGGAATTTCCAATAGCCCACTGACAACCGTTTGTATCTTCTTGGCCACAAATTTGTACCTTTCTCTATGATGTGTGCTTCTGCTGATGGGAAAAATAGCATACATGTGCAAAAACAGCAGCGTTTCCTTTCCTTTACAGAATGTCTCTCGTATCAATGACATGGTGAAGCAGGCTTTGCTGATCTTCCCTCATTTTTGCCTTGGAAGAGGTTTGATTGACATGGCCAAAAACCAAGCCATGGCCACGTTGTTTAGCAGTTTTGGTGAGTCCCACATGACCTCTGTTATGCCCCTCCCCTTTGGCATTCCAGATCCTGGCTACCTGCACTCAATCAATTATTTAGTCTTCCCCTCTGCAATGTCAGTTAGTCAAACCTATTTCTTCCTTGTTAATTAGCTTCCTTTTCTCTATTTAAGCCTTGGTTTCCTCCCACACGGGCAGGTAGCCACAGTCTGTGTCACTCTTTTCTTTAGTGCACTCCCTTTCTTTTATCCCCTTTGTAGTTTTGTGTTCCAATTATTAGTGCACTTCTTCATTTAATAAATCTATATTCCTGCACATGGGTTCCTCCGGCTTAATCACTTTCCTGGCGCCCAGTTTAACACCTTTGGGCGCCAGGACATGACAACCTCTTTCTTGAAGGGTGTTATAATAGTGAGTAATTGCTGCTTTTGTGGCAAATACATTATTAACAGAATATGTATGATTTTTTTTCCTGGCCTTGCATTGCCTACCTGTCTATCATAAAGGCCGTGCAAAACGAATTCTGACTAAATCCTGATAACACCACCCATACACCATATTTTGCAATATCACTGGTGCCATAAAGACAGTATTGTGCTGATAAATCATTGGAAATGGAGGCAAATGTGTTGCAGCAATACTATAGGAAAGTGCCATTTCAGGAACTCTCACCATTTCTAAGAAGCAATCACAGCATAAAACGCTGGCCTGAAAGTGACCTATTTAACAGAAAATGAGGACAGCAATGGCTGAAAAATGGAAAATTCTGTGTTTCTTTCTGTGAGCGAGAAGGCTATTTAAGCCAGGAATAATATGAGTTTAAATTCACATAGACTGGTATATTATTCTTAGATTGCTAAAATCTTTTTTTCCATACAACACTTTGTGTTTATTATGGTCTGTCGGAAGGGTTCCAGTTTCATGATTCACTATGGAAGTAGAAAGGGTCCCTCCCGCCTCAAAAAAAAAAAACCCCACATGATTGTGTCTCTTTGTAAATACCAATACAATGTTTACTTATGCTGAAAAACATGATAATTCCACTGTTGTAATCACGATTTTAGTGAAAATCGAGGGCTGTTCTACAACATAGTATTGAAATTAAAAAAATGATGAACTATTTTGTATTGCTTAGTGAAATAAAAATAACTATAGCAGGCATTGACAAAATATATTTGGCACACCCATGTTGTGGTTATAGTTAAGTGAACTGATACTGCAGTAAAGTATCTCTTCACAGCATGGTATATATATATATATATATATATATATATATATATATATTCACTACAGGCCAGAAATTTGGAAGCAAGGCCAATACAGGTAAAAGATTTGGAAGCAACTTCAAGTTTCTGTTCACAATGTCTTTTTTAAAAATCAGTATGAAATCTATGGATTTTGGGATGTATTTACTGCATGATTAGACTTTTCTCTCATCGATGTGCATCATTTTCCTCTAATTACCTTTAGGTACTGTATACATTGATGTTACCAGACCATTGCTGAATAAATGTTAACAAAAGAAAGGAGGGGCTTAGTTTTTGGGTTGAGAAGATTTGCAAGAGTCACAACTTCAGTGAAAAAGTAAAAAACAAATCACAGTTTGCATTATTCACTTTATGTCATGGTATACAGCCCACTGGATGCCAACGGCAAAACGGCGGGCACAAGGCCGGGCACTAGGACCATGGGCCTAGTAATATGGGCCTGATAATTTGAGTAAAAATGTATTCTGATAAGTGACTCTTTATGTAATAATCATGTTTATTTTGATGCAAAGTATGCCAATGAAACTATGATCTTTTTTTGTACAAATTTGATCTTGCTTCCAAACTTTTGGCCTGTAGTGTGTATATGTTTTTTTTTTTTTTTTTTTTATTTGGAGGTGGTTACATGCTAACCGCTTAGCATTAGCTATGTGGCTAACTAGCCTGCGCTTGTAGGTGAAGACCGCTTCAAGGACCCGCTCAGCTGGGATATGGTTGGGAAAAATCTCTGTGCCATGTCCATCCAGGGGGTTGTGATGTTCACGTTCACCCTGCTTATTCAGTACAAGTTCTTCTTTAAGTCCAGGTAAGAGACTGTGCACATCCCTCAATCGCCTTCGAAGATACACAGGTATGGGTCTGCGCAGAGGTTGTGGGACGTCGGTATTTGAGAAGATAGTGAACTACTTCCGCGTAGATGTCACATTACCCCTCAAACATTTAAAGAGTTGTAGTTAGCAATCTGTGTTTGCATAATCCGCCCAGACAATGATTTGCTGTGCATTGATTTGGGGTAATATAACAGTCAATCATATTCTGAATTTTTTATTGACAAATATACTGTGATTTGCCAATAGGTTTTGTTGATTCTTGCATAGTTTATTAATAATTATACATTCCATAAGGTTCTTGTGAGTTCAATTTTGTTTTGTGTTTACCTACAGTTTTAATACAAGTTACTCTGCCAATCATTGTTGGAACGGACATTTTTTTTTTTTCATTTGTCATTTAGCTGGCATCCAAATTGATGCACAACTGATTTGACGAAGCTGAGGCCAGTACCTTTGGAGCAGTTTCATGGAGAGGGCATTGCTGAGGGCTTTGAGATAGCGCTCATGGATTTTAGCCACGTGGCAAAGGGCAGCATTCACTATGTGCTTTGTTTTTATGTTTTAAGTTCAGTTTAGGTATTCGTTAGAGCCCTGAGAAATAGTTCAAGTTCTCACAATACTTGAGTAAAGAGCAGAGACGATGTTGGTAGAGTCACAGTTTACGGTAGTTGTCAGTAAATGAAGACTTACAACATGAAACATTGAGTGCCTCTTTGTGTGAAAGGGAGATAGAGGATGTAGTTGCCTAAGTAGTAAATGGGTTTGTTGTTGAAGTGGTGTAGTATTACATTTAGCTAAACTAGCGGTGAGCAACCCAGAATAAATGTTCAGAGTTTCGGTTTTTTATGGAGGATCTGATGCAGCATATACAGTTTTTGTTTCATTTTGAATGTTTTCTGAACTCCGTGATCTGTGGTCCCCGGCTGGGCTTCAGATCAGCAAGCGGGGCTTTGCATTCTGAGGAGGAAGAAGATGAAGACGTCGCTCGCGAGCGCTTCCGTGTGCGGCAGGGCGGAGCGCAGCATGACCTGCTGAGAATCTGCGATTTGACAAAGGTACAAAGGCACACAAACACAAGTACACAAACACACTCTGAAACGCACTAACGGGCCCATGCTGTGCACGCAAGCACACTCAGTAGACTGACAGACATACAAAGGCGCACACTCACGCAACAAACGAACACACTATGTCTGCTAGTATGTATGTGCACGCATTAACACATGCACTCATATACACACACAAGTACACACATACAATCACATGCACATCTAGCCACAGGCTTCAATACCCTGTTCAATAAACCCTTCCAAACCTGTAGTTAGTTCCTACCATAGATGTTTTATGCTAAGAACCCAGCACACTGAGGTTTCTCGGCCTAAATTTTGAAATCCCTACCATAGATATTCAGAACAAAACTAACAGTACTTTGCAGTCCTCCCAGGTTGAAGTTTGAGATCCCTGCTTAGGTGTCCCATGCAGATGCCCCAGAGTGGGATCAGAGGGTTCAGCAGGGCTCAAGCTAAGCTAGCAGCGCACCGGAGAAGCTGATCCCTGCTGAGATTAACAAACAGCCGAGAGCAGATGCTGCGGCCTGTGTGGCTGCCAGCAGTATGCATCTGATCTAAAACCATATACATCTGTGCAAACTTTCCTCAACTTTTCCCCTCTCTCATTCTGTCGCTTGCTGTTGTCACGGGCTAGGCCAGTAGGGAGTTAATAACGCCGCACTTCGCAAAGACAAACACGTAAGAAAGGCAGGTAGCTTCTGTCATTTTTATTTACTCGTGTTCTCGGCACGCCGGGCGAACCGTACGATCTAACATTTGCTTTGGTACTCGAAGGGACGGCTGTCAGATTTTTGGTGGCCCACATGTTTCTACTGTGAAGCGTTCGTTGTTTTATTTTCTGGCGTGCCACTGTCAGCAGAGGTAATTGCAAACCTGTGAGATGGAGGTTTTCCTGCAGCAAGCAGGAGTCTCTGACAGAATCACTTCACTTCTTACCGAACTCAGCGCCCACTGGGCCCCTGTCCACGCATGTAAAAGATTGGCGGATCAACCGTCCTATCATAACGGACCAGGAATAACAACTGTCTTCAAAAATTTTTTTGAAGAAAGCAGCCAGTTTGTCTAGTGGGCCACGTTCTGTGCAGGGAAGTTCCCAGCATTAATTCAATTCTAACTGTATTCATATGAGTGCAATGGGGACAATATTAATTACTCTGTCAGTGTTAATTTAACTCTACCAATAGCAGGATGCAGCTGGGAGGATAAATGAACGATAATTTTTGGTAGTTTTTTTTTTTTTTTCCCCCACTTTGTCATCCACACAATTTGTGTCATGCTGTGCAAACATTCATAAGAGAACAAAGAGAGATTTGGAGTGTGGTTACATCATATTCTTACCGTCTCCTTTGAGGGCCCTTAAATGAAAGGCTTACTTCCTGTTTGACAGAGTTCCTATCAGTGGAATTCAGATCTGGCTGTTTGAATGCAGATGCGTCGTACTCGGTAATCTGAGAGGTGCCAGCAGTCCTACTCCAAACTGAGACTCTCCACATTTTCTCAGCTGTCTCAAATCAATTACCCGCCATCCCCGTGGCTTGACAGCAGTTAAAGAGCACGGATCACGAAAGAACGGCTCTTTTGTGTTTGTGGCAGGGTGGCCGATGGCGTGATAATCCGCCTTAGTGTTTCCTAGGGGATGGGACTGAAACACAGATAATGATCATGCTACATGCTCACTTTGCAGTGAAGATCAGCCAAGTCAAAGTATACTCGCAATGCTACTAGAAAATGAATGCGAATATTACATTGCCGCATACGTCGCAGTGATGTCGTGGGAACGTTTTGAGTTGGCGGGGTTTGCTGACTTCTGCACACATCAGAGATGAGATGTAGTGACATGCCTCATTCACCCTATGCGTGTCTATGCTGCACTTACAAAGCCATACAATCAGCACAGTTTCTGTAATGGTGTGATGCTCTAATGAGAAACGTAGCAGATGTCTTTCATTCCCAGTGTCCAATGCTCAAATATCTCTGAAGGAGAGCAATTTCAGCGCTGCAGTTCGATAGCTTTTTTTAGGAGAAAAAAAAAAATAATGTGGCAGAGACGTAGATAACACCATATCCGCAATTAACTTTACCAGGAAAGTAGAAGTGTTCATTTCCTTCAGTTAGAGAAACGTGGCGTGATTTAAAAACCCAATTTCGAGTACTTCTCCGTTTTCTCATCAAGTCGAGTGACATATTTCATATCAGCTGGTTTTATTGCTTTTTTTTTTCACCCCGGCTGCTTATTCCTGAAATGGCGCACTCGAAGCTCAGCTCTGATTACGCTCCCTAAATCGCCTCGGAAAAAGTCAGACTCAACAGCAGCTTCTCGGCTGGTGATTTGTGTACTTACCTCTCGAGCTGCTCATATTTAGAGAGGAAGGCTCTTTTAAGAAGTGAGGGAAAGCAGCGGTGAGACTTTGTTGCGCGGGCATTGAAATGCGATGCGCGCATGCAATTTTTCATAAGGGCCTCCGAGCAACAAATGTGGTTCGGAATTCCAGTTTGTTCGCGACGCGGAGATGGTTGTGTCGGACCGGCCGTGAAATTTGAGCCTTGTTCCTATCTGGTATATTAAACAAACTGTCTGCCATAGGGCAAAGTGTACTGCGAATACAAAGTCTCTCTGATTCCCCGCTCCCATCACACAATGAAGGTGAAGGAGGCGATTTGCATGTCGGTACACACCTCGCAATCGTCTCAAAAAGCCCGGAGCCCTATTTAAATTTCCCCTCCGTCTTAAGTTTTTAGCTTCCGTGCCACAAAATCTATATTGTGTGACAGCCTTCGCTGTTGGTGCTGCTGCCCTTGTGAGGAATACAAATGCTAGCCGGCGCCTGGCAACCATGACTGGAGGGGAAACCTTGAGGAATTAGATATTGGCTTTTTAAGCCGAATGCTGGGCGTCTTTCTCTGTTTCTGCGGGTGTAGCGGAGAGGGCATAGTGGTAGGTCAGGCGCATTTAAAAACCTGTCCACTCTCAGAAATAAAGGAACAATAGAGGCACATTCTTGTTCCTTAAGGTACATTTTTCCCAGATGTGCGGTACGCTAATGTTTTATTTCGATACAAAATGGTTTTCTTCTTCAAGCAGAAAAAGATACAAATGAATTATGTATTGCCTGCTTGAGATACAATTATATGGACCTTCTGGGTCCTATCCCAGTAAAAAAAAGTGCGTGGACCTCATGAAGTGCCTTTTTAAAGCTTGTGAAGGACATGATTCGCTGTTGCTCCAATGTAATGTTTTTGATTGGCTGGCACCTCTATGCTGAACAGGAAGCCAAGCAAGAGCCTGGTTTATATTATAACCTTTGTCGCCTCCTCTCTCTCCATTTTCCTTGGGGAACACGGCAAATGTTGGGAGAAGGCGTCTGAAAATATGAATTATTCCCCTGTTGGTCCTTGTTGTCGAACTCATTGGGTAAGAGAAAAATAATTGATCATTATAAGGGGTCATTTCAATAAAAAAAGACATATTTGCTCATTTAATTGGTTTTCATGAAATGCGTAAATCTCCTGCTGTAACGCCCGGTGCCCCAGGATGGAATGGGGACGCCAGGTAAGTGAAATGAAAGCACAGGACCCAAGTGCAGGATGTGGAATTTTATTATATAAACTAAATGCGTAAATAAACTATACAAGGGAATAAAACTAAGGCACTAAACAGGGTTGCTGCAAACTAAAATGTTACTATGTGAGACTACCCACCTGTGAAGGTGAGAACCAAGGTATAAACAGAGGTGAAGATGATTAACTAATTAAAACCAGGTGTATAATTACCAGAGAGAGAGAGGGCTAGAGGATAATTCAATAATTGGGGAAAGGCAGGTAGCCAGGGAAACGGCAATGCCTAACAGGGGCGAGAATTACATCCGCCAAGATACAATCAACTGCATTCGAGATAAAGGAGGTCTGTAACTATTTGGGCTGTGACACCAATTTGAGTGCAGACTGTCAGATTTAATTTGACCGCACTTAAATTTGTATTTGCATCCACAGGGTATGAGTGGTATTGCAACAGCAGCCCTTTAAAAATGCATCTCTGTCCAAGTACTTATGAACCTCAGTACATTATGACAGGAATCTGTACTGTACAGTGCAAGTAAATGTGTATTGCGGAGGTGTATCCATGTATTTGAAATGGTTTCCCTCAGTCCCCATGTGAAGCTTATGGATGCTTGTTCTGTGCAGGTGTACCGGGGGAAGAGGACGCCAGCTGTGGACCGAATCTGTGTGGGGATACCGAAGGCTGAGGTGAGCCAGAGTGACCCATTCAAACAGGCTGGATCCCTATTCAGTTATTTAACACTCCCACTCATTTGTCTAAATGTTTGTCTGAAGCAGTAGGGAATACTGCATGTATTTTTGTGTTTTTGCTGAAACAGTCCGTTGCCAAAACTGTTGTCGGGCGAGCACTGTAGACTAATAGTTGTAGTTTTGGATGAATTCGGTTACAATTATAATTAATACAACTACTGTCAGTGGCACGGAGGCACAGTGGTTAGCGCTGTTGCCTCACAATGAGGAAGAAGTGGGTTTGAGTCTTGGCTGGCCGGGACCTCTCTGCGTGGAGTTTGCCCCGTGCACTCATGGATCTCCCCATCAAGGTGTGGGTTTTTTTTTTTCTGGGTTCTTTCTTTTTCCACCACCCTGAAAAACATACACTATATAAACACTGCTACCATTGTCCCTGACCAAAAAGCTCTGGCTTTAGAACTGAAGTTGGTCACTGGGTTCTGCACTGTAGTTCCTCACTGCTCCTAAATAATAGGATGGGTCAAATGCAAAGGACAAATTTCCCATCAGGGTTCAATAAAGTATATTTCATTTTAATTTCATCTAAATCCATACAGTGCATCAGGATGTTTGTCTTTTGTTTCAAATATTTTTATTGTGAAGAGTTGCATCATCATACATGGCAATCAGAAAAACATATTTTCTTTTCCTTTTTATCGGTGTGAACAACTACAGTGAGGAGAGCTACTCATCATTTGTTAAAGAAAGAAATAGTCCTCACATCATAAAGCGAACCCAAAACATACTCAGGAAAGCGACAACAAAAACACCACAAAAAAATAAAAAAACATCCACCCATCCTCCCACTCAAACCCTCAGCCCTCCCCTGGAGTGTTACCTAATGTTACATTTAGTTTAGTTCACGTACAGGATTTTAATTAGTTTAACCTTTCAGATAGGAGATTAAAGGGTGCCAAATTTTGTCAAATTCCCTGAGTTTGTTTCTCAGTGCAAATCTGATTCTTTCTAAATGGAGAGTTTCTGTTAACTCAGAGAGCCAGTGTTTAACAGTGGGCACTTCTTTCTTCTTCCAAAAAAGAAGAATGAGCTTTTTAGCAGTGAGAAGTCCATGAGATAACAGGCATTGCTGAGCTACCTGCAGTCTCCGTGTGCCTACTGATACTCCTAAGGTGACTAGTACTGGTTCTGGTTCTAACCCCACCCCCAGCATCTTCAAGAGGGTTCTAAATATCCCTGACCAAAAGTTATGCAGATTGGGACATGCATAGCTGTGCAATAAATTTGCATCTGGTGAGCCACACTTATCACATTGAGGTGAAATTTCTGGAAATATTTTGTGTAATTTTATCTCAGAATAATGCAATCTATGCAATACTTTAAACTGTATTAAACGATGTTGTGCATTAACCGAGCAAGTGTGTATATATTCCAGGCTTTTTTCCCCAAATATCCTCTGACACCTGTTCACCCAGTTCTGCTTCCCATTCTGCTTTAATTGTGTTAGTTGCAGTTGGGGCGATATTCTGAAGTATATTGTATAGGCAAGAGATTATATTTTTGGACCAAGTAGAATATTTTAGACAGCTATCCAATTTGTCCGGCCCCGCACCCTCAAAGTTGGGAAGATGTGTTCTCACATAACTCCTAACCTGCAGATATTTAAAGAAGTCATACTGTGGGAGAGCATATTTTTCCTTGAGCTGTTGGAAGGATGCAAACACTCCTTTCATGTATAGATCACCAACACAACAAAGTCCCAAATCCTTCCATGTAAGAAAAGAGCCATCTAAGCTAGAAGGGGCAAATGAGGGATTTGCTATTATGGGCAATAGGAAAGACACGTTTCTGAGCTTAAAATATTCTTAAGTTGTTTCCAAATGACTTTGATGTTATAAATGATGGGATTGTTACTATAGTTAGCTTTGCTCAATGGCACTGGTGACAAAATAACTGCACCAGCAGAGAAAGGAAGACAGTCTTCTCGTTCCATCTCTAACCCAACGGGCAAAACAGCGGAGTCATCCAGCAAATAGGCAATGGAGCGGATGTTGGCAGCCCAATAATAATGAATGAAATTTGGCAGAGCCAGCCCTCCACTTGTCTTGGGTTTACAAAGATGAGCTTTTCCTATTCTACGTATTTTATAGTCCCACACAAATGAAAGAATAATGGTGTCTAAATGTTTGAAAAATGTTTTAGAGATACAAACAGGTATGTTCTGTATGAGATATAACAACTGTGGGAGGAATATCATCTTAACAGCATTTGTTCTTCCTAGCAAAGAAATTCGAAGCGTCCTCCAAAATTGAATGTTATTCCGGAGTGTATCCATCAGGGGATCAAAGTTAGTTGGCCTTAAACAATGAATTATAATTTTTAGTTATAATTATTCCCAGGTACTTAAACTTTTCTCTGGTTATCCTAAAGGGAAGTTGATGGAGCCATTCATGATCTATAATATGAATTGGCATGAGCTCGGCCTTGTCCCAATTGACCCTGTAACCTGCAAAAGAGCCAAACAGATTGATCAGGGACAGAATTGGTGGTATTGAAGTTTGTGGTTACGATATAAAAAGGAGAATATCATCCGCATAAAGAGATATTTTGTTAACTGTGTAAATTTCTGGGTGTGATCGAATTCTCTCGGCAAGGGGCTCTATTGCCAGCGCGAACAGCAAAGGGCTTAAAGTACAGCCCTACCTAGTTCCCTGGTGCAACTTGAAATTAGGAGAAAGTGTATGATTGGTCATTATTTTGGCACAGGGGTTTTTATATAATAGTTTTATCCATGAAATAAACCTGTCGCCAGCTTCAAATTTATTAAAGACTGCAAATAAGTAGGGCCATTCAACCTGGTCGAATGCCTTTTCGGCATCTAAAGACAGTACCAAAAGGTCCTCCTTGGAATGCCGTGAGGAATGCATAACATTAAATAAACGTTGCAAGTTAAAGTATGACTGTCTTTGGGGAATAAATCCAGTCTGGTCTGGGTGTACCAGCTTTCCTATTAAGAGGCTCAGCCTTTCGGCTTAAGTTTTTGTTAAAATTTTTTGATCTGTGTTTAACAAAGATATACAAAAGTAGGTCTGTAGGAACCCACCTCCTCCAGATCTTTCTCTGTTTTTGGAATCAAAGTGATAGTTGCCTCATTCAGGGTGTGGAGAAGCTCTCCATTATCAAATGCTTGCCCAAACATTTTATTCAAATGGGGAACTGCTGAATTTCTTATAAAATTCATTACCGAATCCATCCGGTCCTGGACTTTTGCCATTTTTCAAAGATTTTATGGATTCTGTAATTTTTTTGCATGTAGTCTCAGCTCCTAAATAGTCGCGATCAGTTTGGGCTAAAGTTGGGAGCTGACTCTGATCCAGGAAAGCTTGCATATCTCCTGGTGTTGCCTTCATTTGAGATGTGTACAACTTTTCAAAAAACTGTTGAAACTGTTCGTTAATATCTGTGAAGCTAAAAGTTCCCCAGTATCTGATTTAATCCTGTGGATTGAACGCTCATTCTCTAGTTTGCGTAATTGTCTGGCAAGCAGTTTATGTGGTTTATCACCAAACTCATAGTATTTCTGTTTTATAAACATAAAGGCTTTACTGGTTCTTTCTGAGAGTATTTTATTAAGTTGGTATTTGAGTGTTAAAATCTGATTCAATTTATCTTTAGAAGAGTGTTGTGCATTTTCTGCATCAAGCTTATGTATTTGATCCTCCAGTTTTAATTGTTCCTCTTTGCTATGTTTCTGCTTAGAGGCTCGAAATGAAATAATGCATCCTCTTAAGTAGGCCTTTAGCATCTCCCACAGCAAAGAGGGAGCAGTTTCTGGCTTACTGTTTGTCTCAAGAAATATATTAATGTGCGTATTAATGTATTCACAAAACACAGAATCAGTAAGGAGCTGTGCGTTAAACCTCCAACTACCCTGCTGCCGAGGTGTCTCACATAGTCTAAAAGAAAATGTGACTGGGCAGTGGTCAGAAATAATAATATTATGGTACTTAGCATTGCTAGAGTATTGCAGTAATTTTCCATCCACCAAGAAATAGTCTATTCCTGTGTAGACATTGTGTAGATGGGAATGAAAAGAGTACTCCCTGCCCGTTGGGTTTGAGATCCTCCATATGTCACACAGATTCATATTTTTAATGTATGTATTGAGCAGTTTACTTGAATTAGAGAGGCCTATGGCTTGTGCTAGTGACCTATCCAAATATTGATCCAAAACACAATTAAAATCACCCCCAATGATCAAATTAGTACTAGAAATGTCTGGTATCAAGTCAAGCACCTTTCGGAAAAATTCAGGATCATCCTGATTTGGCCCATACATATTTAACAGTGTCACCGGCCTGGCATACAACTCTCCCACCACTATGACATATCTCCCTTCCTTATCAGCAATGGTGGAGTGATGCTTAAAAAGAACTCCCTTGCGGATCATAATGGCTACTCCTTTGGTCTTAAATGGAAAGGAAGAATGGTAGACTTAGCTTATCCATTTATATCTAAGTCTGAGATGTGAGTCCTTCTTTAAACATGTTTCCTGCAAAAATATAAGCCCTGAGTTAAGAGACTTCAAATGTGCTAACACTTTACCCCTTTTAACCGGCTTGTGATACCTTTGACATTCCAAGAGGAAAAAATTATTTCACCCGTTCTCTCCTTAGGTACACCCATATTATCCTGTATCATAACTGCATGCTACACTGTCATCTGTAGGATAACATTCCTCCCTCCCTCCCCCACCCCCCAGCTTCGCGAAAACAAACCCGCAACACCAGCTCGTCATCTTACTGTCGCTACTAGAGCGCAGCGCAAACCTGCTGCAGGAGGATGAGAACTACAATAAAGGGCAAAAAAGGAAATGAACAAAAGAAAGAAAAGAAATAGAAAAGAGAAGAAAAAAGTTTAAACAGCTAAGAATATGTAACAAAAGTCACCTCCTTATCTAATCCCTAAGACTCTTAATGTGGTTATTACAAGAAACAACTCGTAGCTCTACAACGATTAAGAAACTAACCACAAAACAGGACATAAAGTCCAAGTGTATATTTTCTATAACAGCATCAAAAAAATCCAAACAGCTAAATATTTCAAGTAGAAAAATAGGAGCTTGAAATAACAACAATAACTAGTATACTAAGCGTAGTCCGCTGAAATGCATTATACTCATTGTATGACGTGAACACGACATTAACAACATTAGCGATAAATACAATAGTCCCGTTACAATGACATTATGTGTCCCTTATTGGTATTATCAAGTGGACATGAAGTAATACTACTTTACCGTTCGACTTTGTCTACCCCTATCCAAAAATGCGACTCCGGGCTTATCCTGAAGCGTTCTCCTGGCTGGGGTTAAAGCCGCTCGAGCTCTGGCAACTTCTTGAGGGAGGTCTCTAAATATTTGAATCTGCTGCCCTTGAAAATATAGTTCCCTTTTGCTGGTAATCTTGCGGAAAATGTCGTCAAAAACATGACCATGGTGAATCTTTAGGATCAGGTGCCTTGGAGGTTCATTATCTCCTGGATGTTTCCTCAGTGCTCTGTGGGCCCAATCGATACCACGTTTTTCCTCCAACTCCAGAACTTCTTTTAATAGACCCGCTGCTAATTCTCTGGTGGTCTGTCCATACTCTGTACCCTCTTTCAGACCTGTAATCCTGAGATTCTGCCTCTTTGAGTGTCCCTCCAAGTCCCGGCATTTTCCTTTGAGTCGGTCAACTTGCCCGGTCAGACGTTTCAGCTGCGCCTCCAGCTCAGCTACGATGTCCGTTGTGCGTGATGCTGACTGCTCCAGTCTGTGCAGCGTCTCAGCCTGTATCTTCACCTGGGCCTTTAGCGTTGTAATGCTAGTATAGGTTTCAGTTTTTAGAGCGGCAATTTCAGCTCTCAGTGTAACTGACACGTCTGCAATCCTTTTGTCTATCTTTTCACAAATGTCAGTTTTTATTGTGTGAAGCTCAGAGCGTAAGGATGCTATCGCGGCTAACACAACATTCTCGTTGGGGTCACATGAGTTCACCTCAGCGTCCTCTCCCTCTATTGAGGCCGCGGCTCCGCCTGGGCCTTCCTCAGCAATATCGCTCTTCGGTTTATTTCCCTTTTTTGAGTTCGGCATTCTTGATTCCCTTAAAAACTATACGTTCCCAAGCACTTTGGACTTTACGTTTTTATAAAAGCTGCAATTAAAGTGTCCTTGTTTTGTAGAAAATGAAGTTTTAAATCGAAAACTGCGAGAGCTATAGCGAGACACGTCCTATCTGCTCATTGCTCCCCCCTTCATGTTCATCTTTAAACTGGGTGCGTGTGTGTGTTTGTGCGTGCTTATGTGTGTGGTTTTTTGTGTCTGTTACCTTGTTATGCTGCATTTGTGCATGTGTGTGTGCATGCGCGCGTGTCTGGGTGTGTATATGTCTGTGTGTGCATGCGTGCCTGCGCCTGTATGTGCGTGCGTGAGTGGGTGTGTGTGTGCACAGGCATGCCTGCGTGTGTATGTGCATGCCTGAGTGGGTGTGTGTGCGTGTGCGTGTATGGGTGGGTGTGTGTGTGTTTGTGTGTGTGTCTGCCCTGCCTAGGTCTTGGCCTAGATTTGCCCCGATGGTGCATTGTATGGATTGGCAATATCTTGTGGAGGCACATGCCTTTTTTGGCATTTTTAACCATTGATAAATGCTGTTCCTGATTATGGGTGACTGTGGCACTGCTTAGATTTCAAATAATGTCTTTTTAATGTGGATCTCTCTTTTTCTAATGTAAATAGAGGTGTTTGATTTATATCTCCATGAGCGGTGTTAGCACTGGCCACGGCTTTGAGATTCCTCATTCCTCTTAACCCCAACATGATATAAATGTCAGGGGAATAATGTCATGCTAGTCGCTCCTCACCAGGTTTCATGCATTATTTAGCGATCCGCTAAAGCGCTGGGCCCAGATTAATTCGCCTTTGAGGGAACATTAGCACAAACAGCATCTTAAATAAATAAACAAACCGGCTCGGATCAATGAACGAAAATTAATCAAATATTTATTGTGCTCCTGCTGGTTCACATTGTTTTCCTTCAGGATAAATACTGACTCTGGTTTTTATTTTAAAAAAATATATTAATGCACAAGTTTATTGATAATATTTCCTGAATTAGTCATTATTCTTCTTTATAGAACCTGTACCTTTACATGTTACGGTGTATCGCGATGCATGTCATTTGTTTGGCTAAATTGTATCATGAAATTTGGAAAAGCTGAATGCATTGACGAGGCTGTTTTATTTGAACAGTATTTATGTATTTACACAAGTAAAGCATTGGCTAATTTATGCCTTTTTCATAAACACTCCACCTAATTGGGCTGTACTGTATTGCTGTTTCTTAAGCAGAGTGTTTTTCTTAATCACCTATTACATGGAAAGATGCAAATTGCCACAGACAGAAAACTGGCAATAAGTCAAACAATTATCAGACTGTTGCTGTCATGAAACGGTGCAATTTTTACATTATACCTCACACTTAAACACCTCTTAAAATTCACATTGCTAGGCTGGAAATTTTTGCATCAGCACTGAAGAGTACATTCAGTGTTTGTATATCATGTTCATACAGTATCTACTGTTGCTCTGAAAAGGTTTTGTGCCTGATTGCAAATAGGGACGTATGAATTTCAGCGCAGTTCAAGCACTGGTGATAAACACTTGTTTAAAGTGTGGGTGAAACACCTGTGGGCTTTAGTTTCGTTTCACTGCATGAGACTTTGTACAAGGCCTGAGTGATTGCTAACTTAGAGCTGTTTGTTGACTGCATAATAATAAAGAACATTAATAATACATTTCCAAATATAATTAAAAATTTAATCCATGTCACCTTTCTGAGCATTAATCTGCACTAATAATAGAATGAATATTGAAATGCATGAGGAAGCTGTCGGCCCCAACAGCGAGGATATATCACTGAATTCCCCAATCCGCAATCACTGATTAAATCAAATTTGACACAAAATTACTGAGTGTTTGTTTAAAGAAATACATGAACATGAATTAATTGCTTTAAACTAAATTACAAATTGACCAAAATTGACAGTGTTTTTTCTCAAGTGGTTCTGCATGTTTATGTCAAATTTTAAGGGATTTCAACCAAAACAGTTAAAGTTATTGCATTGACATGGAGGATGCGTTGTCATAGAGTAGGCCTAGGGCTATTCAACGTTATCCTGCAAGGGCTGGTGTGGGCGCAGGCTTTCATTCCAACCAAGCTCTTACGCACCTGATACCAGGAACCAACCTCTTTAGCAAGGACTTTTTGGGTTGATTAGTGGTGTCAGGTGTACAAGTGTTTGGCAGGAATGAATGCCTACACCCACACTGGCCCTTTCTGGATAAGGTTGAATAGCCCTGTCATTGAGGATCTACGGCAGCAACGGATGTGGTGGCGGTCAGCGTGAATCCATAATATCCCTGAAAGTAATTTGGGGATACAACTACCAGGTGAAAGCAACTATGAAATTATCCAGAAGTAAAATTGTGCATGTTTTTTTGAGAAGTAAAAAAGGGCCTAGTATTGATCCATGGGGGACTTTTACTGTGAATGCTTATTACATGAGGAAGGCCTTCATCTATGCAACCATACAGTTTAAACATAGAGACAATGCACCAGCAGGTCGTGCCTATTAACACCTAACCACAACAGACAAAACCGTGGGGCCCAAGAGTTAGCTCAATTGTGGATTCAGTGACATCAGAGTCAGTCCAGGTTCACATTCTGAGGCCCTCTAGCCCTGAAGCTATTTGAACAGCAGCATTTTATTAGAAGATGGAGTAGGAGTGGAAGAAGGAGCATAAAGAGAAAAGGCCAAAAGAGAAGAAGAAGAAAGATAAAGATGAGGAGACAGAAGGAAGAGGAAGAAGAAGGTAAAAGAGTAGGAACACATACAGTGCCTAACAAATTTATTACACCACCACCCAATGTAAGGTTTATGCCACAGCTGCCCTAAATTAACAGTTTTGGTAATTACCAAAATAATTTTAATGTTTCTGTAATGGTTAATCCACCAGTATGTGCAAGCTCTTTAACTGAAATGATGTTTTTAATGCTAAAATATAACAGTTGTTGTTATCCATGAATTTTTGAATTTACCGTTTTACAAAACAGCAGAAAAAATAGTTAAGCACATTATTATTTTTTGATTAAGATGCCAAATAACAGTTATTTTCCTGCATTCCTGAACATAAAAATTAGTTTTAATGGTTGAATGCAAGAACGCAAGCTGTTATCAAGGCCAAAGGAGGCCATACAAAATATAATTGTTTTTTTTTTTTTTTTAAATGCGTGAATAACGACTATTTAGTGGTTTCAGTTTGTTATTACCCCGCTCCGCCTGAAGGGGGAGTGCAAGGGGTATTGTTTTTGGTTTGGTTTGTTTGTGTGTGTGTTTGTTGCTTTGTTTGTTTATTTGTTTGTTAACACTTAGCAGCAAAACTAATGGCCAGATTCATCCCAAATTGGGTTTAGGGATTGCCACTGACCCAGAATAGATGCCCATTGAATTTAGGAAAAGTAGGTCAAAGTATGTGCGAGAGGCGGGGTTTGTTGTGCCTGGCACCACTTGTTTGCCAAAGAATTAACTAAACAATTTTTAGTTTTAAACAAGTTTTTGAAAAATTTCTTAAATATACATGTTTTCTCTTTTTTTTTTTTTTTTTATGACAGGTGGTCTAATAAATTTGTTAAGTACTGTACAAGAGAAAGAAAAGGTGTAATACTTCAGGAGTCGGGGGGCTTTGAGCCTGTGGGAGCCCACAGGGTGCCGTGGTGTACAGGTGGGGGGCCATGCAGTAATGAATCTGACCGGCTGTGCAGCTGGGGACCCAAGAAAATGGCAGAACACCCCTGCTCTATCTTCACATCACTAAAACCCAGAAATTCTCTTCCCCCTAAGGGTGAGATGGAGATAGAGGGTTGTATTAGAGAGGGGCGGATGAGGTAAGAACTGTTGCCTGTAGCAGCTTACCATTTCTAGCAGTCAGGAAAGAACTCTTCACACTCCCCCATAGAGATAAATTTCCCTCCTTTTTTCTTTTCTTTGCCCACTGAATGGCATACCTTCAGCTTTTAATTCCGCTGCAAGGTTTTCTTTTTATTATTTAAAACATATGCGTACAAGCAAAACCTCAATGTGGGAATCTTATCCTCTGAGATACAAGGTTGCTTGGACAATGAGGAGGAAAATGGTGGTGCAGTTATTGTTTGTTTTCTTCGTTCTCCTGAGGTTCATTAAGGGTTACCATGGAGAGCAACTGCTGGGAGAGGCTGCTTTTCTGAAGCTACTTTCACACCGGACGTGAAACGAATTTTCCGCACGACAGATTACATTCAAAGTCAATGCAAAGATGCGAATACACGCGAAACATGAATATAATCTGTCTTGCGAAAAATTCGTTTCGCGTCTGGTGTGAAAGCGGCTTGAGGCCAGTTTGTCATTCGGTGTTTCTGGCCACAGTGAGGTCCTCCAGCATTAAGACAGTAATTCCTGTAGACTGCTCACCCCATATAATTTGATATGTGGTTTTAAGTACTGTCAAATGCAGGTGTAGATTGCCAGATTTGATATGAATGTTTTCATACATCTGCAGTGAACCTGGTATACAGGGTGCTTCAAAAAAAAAGTATACCCAACTTTAATCATCAATAATACTGTACAAAAACTACTGAATTTTATTTTAAGTATGATATGTCATTAGAAAGAGCTGGTTTTACTCTTTTAAATGATACCCTGACCATGTGTTTATTTTCACAGGTTTTTGTACAGTATAATCGATGATTAAAGTGGGATATACTTTTTTTTAAACAATCTGTAGTATGATATTAACCACCCAGTTGCTGCGCCAAGCGAGGCCTTGTTAAAACACAATTCAAATGAAGTTTAAATACCAAAAACACAAGCTGAGAAGGGAATTTACTTTTATGGGGATGTCCAATTTTAGGGCTGGTGTTGGAACTGGTTTTTGCTATGGCACAATACTAACACACCTAACTGTACTGATCCACATCTTGAGGGGACACCCTTATTAGTTAATTACTTGAATATGGCACTGTTAGCTAGGCTAAAATAAAAACCAGCACCCATACTGACCCTTTGTGGATTTGATTGGACATTCCATTGTTAAACAGTTATTGCAGCTATAGAAAATCAGTCTGCTTTGTTGTTGTATGAAAGAGGTCTGTTTCAGCTTGCTTTGTTTACCATGCAAAACAGAATAATGATTATGGTAAAGCAGGAAAGGTTAAGGAAGTGACGTTGATTAAATATTGTGATTATTATATTATGTGCATTGTAGCAGCATTGAGTCCATGCTTCATGTCCTAAAATAAATTATGGGGTTGCTGTGGAAGTAGAACAGTCAGCTGAGACTGTCAGGAACTAAATGCACAGTAATGGAAGGTGAGCTTTCATTGATTGAAACCCTTATGTTTTGATTGAGGTCATTGCCAATTAAAACCCCTCATAATTTTCAGCACACTTGCAGAACTCCCTCCATTTCGGTTTGAGAGCATGTTCATGAGCTTCTGTTTAAGCCACGCATAATTCCCTTGTTTTTCAGTTTACTATGTACAAACTACAACCCCCTTCCCAAAAGAGTTGGGACGCTATATAAAATGATTATAACAGAATGAAATGATTTTCAAATTATTTGAACTTTATATTTAATTTAAAATAGTACAAAGACAACATATCTGATGATGAAACTGGAAAATTTTATTGTTTTTTGGAAAAATATTGAGTCATTTTGAATTTGATCCCAGCAACATGTTTCAGAAAAGTTGGGATGGGGGTAGCAAATGACTGGAAAATTTATATGATACTAAAAAAGTACACCTGGTAGAACATCTCATTGCTAATTAGGTTAATTGGGAACAGATCAATAATATGATTGGGTATAAAAAGAGCATTACAGAGAGGCTGAGTCTTTCAAAAATTAAGATGGTGAGGTCTTAACCTCTCTGTGAAAGACTGCTTGGGCAAATAGTTCAATTTAAGTTCAATTGACGTTTCTCAATTAAAAATTGCAAAGAATTTGGGAATTTCATCACCTACAGTACATAGCATCATCAAAGGATTAATAGAATCCAGAAAAATCTGTGCACGCAAAGGGGCACTAATATTAAATGGCCATGATTTTCTGAGCCTCGGGCGGTACTGCTTTAAAAACAGAATTTGATTGTGTAAATCACTGCTACGGCTCAGGAACATTTCTGGAACCCTTTGTGAGAAAACTCAGTTCATTGCAGCACCCACAAATGCAAGTTAAAACTCTACCATGTTAAGATAAAACCATATGTAAACAAGATTCAGAAATGCCGCCACCTTCTCTGGGCCCAAGCTCACTTAAGAAGGACTGAGGCAAAGTGGAAATCTGTCCAAAGGTGTGACCGCTCAAAATGTGAAATTCTGTTTGAAAATCATGGACGCCGTGTCCTCCAGGCTAAAGAGGAGAGAAACCATCCATCCTCTAATCAGTGCACATTACAGTTCAAAAGTAAGCATTCGTAATAGTATGGGAGTCCATTAGTGTACAAGGCATGGGTAACTTGCACATCTGTGAAAACACCATTAATGCTTCATGATATGCACAGGTTTTGAAGCAACATAAACTGTCGTCAAGTCTTCTGTTTCAGGGAGGTCCTTGCTTATCTCAGCAGGACGATGCCTAAGGCCTTGCTCGTTTCAGTAAGAAAATGCCAAACACCACATTCTGCACATACCAGAAGAATATGGCTTTGTTATAAAAGAGTCTGATTGCTAAACTGGCCTGCCTGCAGTCCATACCTGTCACTCACTGAAAATATTTGACGCATTATGATGCAAAAAATATGACAAAGGAGGTCGCAAAGCATCAAGCTAGAATGGGAAAACACTTTTCACTACACCAGTTAGTCTCCTCAGTTATAGTGTGTTGCTGGCATCAAATTCAAAATGCGCGTGTATTTTTCAAAAAGCAATAAAATTTCTCAGTTTAAATATCTGATACGTTGTCTTTGTACTATTCTCCATTAAATATAGAGCATAAATGATTTTCAAATCCTTGCATTCTGTTTTCATTTGGCATTTTAGACAGCGTACCAACTTTTTTGGAAACGTGATTGTATTATTAGCTATTTCAATGTGATCTATGGTCCGGGCCAGTGGGGCCCAGGGGGATGATCCACTTCTCTCCGGCCTTGATCCTGTCACCGTTGGTCTGACCCCCTGTCTCAATTCAGTCTCTGCACCAACTCCAGTCCCATCTTCCTCCTCCTCTCATATCTTGTCTACCCCTGTCCTATTCTCTCCACCCTTGCCCCCTCCTCCTTCCCCGGTTTTGCCTGAGATGGCAGTGGGATGGGATACTGTCACATCCTGCTCCTGATGTTAATTATTTTCCTCACAACTCAGCCATCTGTGTCCGTTTTTGTGTTTTCGTGAATTGATTCTCGTTACTCAATAATAGTCTCATTACATCGGCCCTCCTCTGGTGCATTTGGAAATTATAGTACCATCTTTGAAAATTATACTGCTAAAACTAAAGGCTTATTATCATTTAAGGATTACCTTCTCAGGTCCCGCAGTCCTGGCCGTTCGCATCTCCCTGTCTGGCCTTCTGTGCGGGGCGAAGGAACACTGACTGACTACCTTCGTCAGTTCGGCTCGCCACCCCTGGACTGACCTCAGTCCAGCCACTTCCATTCATCCAAGCCCAAGTCCTCAACCTTCAGGGATACTAGCCTGACTGCGGACATTGGCTTATTTTAGCACTATTTATGTTCATTTCCATTTTGTTATTAACCCTTTGAGCGCCATAGGCAACTTTAGTTGCCCAATTGTGTAAGATATCAAAACCAGATGCTGTTGAAAACCTATCATGTGGCAACTTGTTTAAAAGAGCTCCCGCAGGGGAGCTCTTTTAAACAAGTTGACACATGATAGGTTTTCAACAGCTCAGGATAATTTCATTTTCAATTCCTTGAAAATTTATTCAGCGCTCAAAGGGTTAATAGCCAATTGCGGCATATTCTATGATTTTGCATTTGGCTCCTCGCTGCTGCAGGATTCATAACACATTTCGTAAAGTCATATTGAAAATGGAATTTAATCCATAGGTTGCACTTAATCCATAGGAGGGATGTAGATTGGCTTCAGATCATGCTGAGTTTCATTTTTCTTACATTCAATGAGGAAAATGTACAAAATAAAAAGATACTATATCAAATAGGACTTAAGAGTATGATGCTAATGTGAGCATCCTTAGATCAGTTCCCTATATTACAGGAGCTAACTCTCTCTCACCTTTATAATATACAGTCTGAATACGTACTGTATGTCACAACTGCACAACATTTGCGTCTATAAGAGGATGTTTAATAGCTTTAATGAATTAGGTTGTCCGGGCAAAAACACAGTTCTCAGGTTTTTATTTCTTACGCTTAGCATCGCACGCTCCTGTTCGATTCAATAAATGTTAGCACATACAACAAATCGGCAATTACATTACCTTGTGAGGAGACTCGTAGGAGTCTGTAATGATTACTTGAAAGCGCTATGAAAGATCACAGGCGCGATGGTGGAACGCTATTATGAAAGATTGCAAGCAAAATGTGGGGAGCCTTGTGAGGTTTTCCCTGAGTGGAGATTAGAAATGCAATAAAAGGTACCTGGCAATACGGTCTGCGGAGAGGAGCAAAAAGTTTCTGATAAACCCATTGTGTCATTGACTTGAAAAATTTGGTCTGTTCGACCCACTTGTTTGGATTTTTGTATTTCGTATTTTAAGCGTGACTTCTTTTGAACAGTGTTTTGGCCTTCTGGGAATAAATGGAGCAGGAAAGACGACAACCTTTAAGATGCTTACTGGAGACATCGCAGTCTCCAGTGGGGAGGCCTTCCTCAATGGATACAGGTGGGTGGATCAGCCCGGTTACAGGAAAACATACTCATCTTAATTAAGCACTGAATAAGAGCCATTAGCCTACATTGACTGAACTAAATCATGCTTGTGCAGCCTGGCCCTACATGCTGTACACACTTACACACAGGCATTGGCACACACACCCACGCACATACACATACAAACACACACACATATTCTCTCTCGGCAAAATACACCCTGTATCTTGGGAGTTCTGTATCTTCATGCCTCATCTATTATCATATGAAGTCTTGTTCCCTTCTTTATGTGAAATAGCAGTGACCATAATAAAGCAATAAAACTGGGAAGTGGAAAACTGGTGGCTGTTGTACGTTATTGTACTTACATTACAGTTGATTGTTCCTTTCTTTTGTATAGCTGCAATTTTTGCAATAAAGCATATTGTATACAGTATGTCTGAGGTCACAAAATCACGGTCCTTAATGGACGAGAACTGCTGCTTTGCATTCCTCTCTTTACCTGGACGTCAGGCGTAAAGGCCATCTGGCCGGTCAGTAACACTAATTGTTTAGAGCCCTGGTCCTTAAATCGCAGTCCTTTAGGTCCAAGAACTGCTGGTTTTCCACCCTCCCTTTACCTGGGAGTCAGACTGGTCACTCAGGGCGCTAAATGTTCATTCACTTACCTGGGATAAAAGAAAACCTGGATCACACTTTAAAAGAAGTGTTGCTCATAAAGACTTTATACAGCATGTATAATGCCTTCATAAATGAGACATAATGTCTTCATAAATCATACATAAGCAAATGTCATGCTTTTTAAAGGGTGAAATAACATATCCTTATTCAGCATGTGATGCCAGATGTGATATAACTGACAATGTCACTTAGCTGGCAATGTTACCCTTTATAGCATTTAGCCACCAGCTAAGTGACATTGTCAGTTATACCACATGTGGCTGAATAAGGATGTGTTATTTCACCCTTTACAAAGCATGACATTTGCTTATGTATGATTTATGAGGACATTATGTCTCATTTATGAAGGCATTATACATGCTGTATAAAGCCTTTATGAGCAACACTTCATCTAAAGTGTGACCAAAACCTGGACTGAATATGGATTCGAGGTCCAGATTTGACAATCCCTGGTTTAGAACATATCCCACTATAAAAGAAAACCAGGGCTGGATTTGGATTTGAGGGTCTGATTTGATGCCTGCTGGTTGTAATTACTCAGCTAATGCTATAATGGCAGGAACATTGTGTGCATTGAGGAGATTATCATTTCTACTGCAAAAAAAAGCATTTTATTGATTGCTGAAGTCCCTTTTTGTTGCTTTTCCTGTCCATAGCACATTCTTTCATTTTGTATCTGGTTTGTGTTCCTTCATAAACACACCTTGTATGAAGTCAGGGGGCATGGCATATGATTTAAAATACACTTTCCTGTGATGTGCTTTCACGATAATGCCCACTCTAAATTGAACTTCTTCAACTGCACAGCATTCGCACGCAGATGAGAGATGTTCATCAGAACATGGGGTACTGCCCCCAGTTTGACGCCATCAATGACCTGCTGACGGGGCGAGAGCACCTCGAACTGTACGCCCGTCTTCGAGGGGTGCCGGAGAACGAAGTGAAAGCAGTGAGTTCATGTTGCATTTTACTCATTTTTTTGTGATCGAATTCCTGGGGTGAAACAAGAAGGAGATAAATTTACTTGGTTTGCTCTCAGTTTCTGTTTCCATGTGAAGTAAAGTCAGAAATTGGTAAAAATTATAGAGAAACAAAACAGAAATAACAATTACCATCAAGTGATGGGTTTGCTTTGGGATTAATTAACTTATTTAATCGATACTTTTATAATCCATGAAGATGTTGTTTATTCCATTCCACAAATACAATAGTGTTGTGTGGCCACTGGCTAGATAAACAGTTGAGACACTTAATTTAGAATTTTAAAAGGAACAACACTGCAGTGCTCAAAGTAGAACTAATGATGCTGGCTTTCTCACAGTTTTGAAGTAAAATAAATCACAATTCTTCCTGGGCGCTGAGCAAGAAGAGTTAGCCTCAAAGCCGGAAGCCTACTTCCTTGCCAGCCAAACATCAATGTGGACAAATTATTTACTGAGGTACAATGTTAAACAGACAAAGAGATGGGGGGAAAAAGCTGTTGCCACAGTGAAAGGATTACCTTGGCAGCTCCAGAGGTATTCATTCTGAGGCGAGACCTCGGTGTCCTCTTGTGTTTTCAGCTGCAGTCATGGCCATAAGTTTTCGGACAGCGTCACTATTTTAAAGTGCTGTAATTCATGCAGGGTTCACTCCATATGGATGGAAATATGCTCATTTTAAATGGTATTTGAATATGGTCATAATAACCGCCTGTATTGTTATGTGAAGGATGAACATCTGCATGAACTGAGCCATCCTGCGATTACGGTTCTTAATTGTCCATGCACTCATGGACCCATCTGTATCAGGGCTCACTGTTTCCACCTGCTGTCTTTCTGAAGCAATCAGATAACATAAAAGAAAGAAAAACATAAAGAAAACCTGGCTCCCGGCTCGTAGCCTCTTTTCTGATGTCATTTTGAGTGAAGGGCGACATGGCCCCCATTTGGGCTGTGTGAACCTGAGAGGCACAAGTGCGGAGATGTCATCATTAAATGATGGCCAACTTGGCCACCATTTTGCCAGCGTGGACCCAAATGACCCGGGTGTCTTGATGTCATTTTTAAATGAAAGGCAAAATGGCCGCCATTCAACCTGTATGAACCCCAGTAGCACTAGTGTCTTGACATCCTTTTTAATGAAGAGAAAGACGGCTGCCTTTTGTGTGACGCCAAGGCGGTTTGTGTTTAGGTGGCGGAGTGGGGCGTTCAGAAGCTGGGTCTGGTAAAGTACTCCAACAAGTCGGCCGGCACCTACAGCGGCGGGAACAAGCGCAAGCTCTCCACTGCCATAGCTCTGATTGGCTGTCCTCCGGTGGTCTTCCTGGTAAGAAAACACGCATTCTATTTTTGAGCTTCATAATGAAATAAACTGCAGCTTTCAACAACAAAAAACAGAATAAGGACACATAAAATTATTCTCAATTGTAAGTTGAACAAACTTGAGAAGACAAGTCAAATTTTAGTTTAGTGGATACAAGTACTATTCTCAAGCTCAAATAACTTACATAACTTTTAATGCAATCTAAAAAAAGTTTTTTTTTTTTTTTTTTTTGCCTTATACAGACTCTAATTCTTTTGAGCCAATGAAAAGTTGATTCTAAGTAAATGAGGTTACAACTCAAATAGTTATTTTCACACCAACAAGCTTCACTATTAAGCCCATAAACTGTCACTTTACCCTTAATTTTTCCCTTCAGTGGGTTCAAAGCATTATTTCATATTGTAGGACCACGTCACATACATATCTGTATCTGCTAGATGGGAGCTAGTTCCTATTAACTGAGGTAGGAAGGAAACTTCTGTTAATTACTATAATTAAAGATTACGTTACTTTCAAAAGATGAATTGTTTTGCCAGTAAGCACTGACTGGTTCTATGGACACATGGCAAATTACAATCCAGAAACTTGCGACTCAAAAGACGGGATATAAATGCGTCACTCATAAAAGAGGTGTGGTATTTATGAAACAACACACAGCTGGGGATAAGGGAGCGCGCAAGACGCAAACCAATCAAAGAAGACATTACCTGTAATAGACATGCAAGTTGCTGAATGGGAGGAGAGACAGAAGGCATTCACATGAGGGCAGTGACAATATTCAAACCTAAGAAGCCGTGTTTATATGGCCACAATGTAACATCAAATCAAAAATATCTATACGTATATCTTGTTCATCATTTTACACACATTGTCCTTTAATTTCAATGTATTTAAATTGAAACTAAATTCTGCTGAACACATTTGGAAATGTCGGAAACCTTGGGATCTCCTCTAAAATTTAAAATAGGTCGGATGTTCCGTAGGTTTGAATACAACAGCTGCACTTAGGCTTTATAGGGTTAATGCAAGACACAGTTAATAAAGTTATTAAATAGATGAATGCAGCAGAGCTCCCCCTTCCTCTGTCACTCAAACAACACTGTCCGCTCTACTTCACAATCAAGCTTCAACCTGCCCTATGCACGTTTGTCCTGAGTGTCCATTTTTAACTGATTCTATATCTGGCAACCCTAATGCACTCTCAGGATAATGAAAAGGATGGACGCATCTGCCACATGCAGAGGTTACCACACCTGAGTCTATGTTTCCTGAAGGCTTGACCATTTCTACCTTATGTCTTACACTGGGGCTCTGTCTCACAGCTCGACTCTGTGCTCTCCTCACACTGCTTGCGTCAGGCCCTCGATGTAATAGTACATGACCTTTGAATAGCATGTGTGTTTCCCCTGGGACTCAGTTTGACCTGTTTCTGTGAAAAGAACAGGCTTTGTCACCATCACTTGGTCCTCAGGTGTCCTGACAAACTGGAAAATGAAATCCAGAAAAAAAAAAAAAAAAATTTAAGGTAAAAGAAAATAGGAGAGGTTGTAAAAGGGTTCTTTTATGCTTTGAGTTATACAACATATTTTTAAGGCACTGATTAAGCCTAGCCCAAGACGAAATTAATTGGCGACTGCTCGACTGACATTACAGGAGGCACAAAATGAGTGGTCTTGACCTGTTTTCAGTCATTTTCCTTGAATAACAAGTTTTCCAGTGATTGGAAAAATCCATCAGCAGTTAAGAACAGTTTTTGCAGTTAAATGAAAAAGATAGACTATGCATTTGCTCTTAGTACATCCTGCAGTGCTGGCTGTCTAACCTGTGCTTCATGATTGTTTAAATTACAATGAAGAAAATGAGGATTTGAGACAAGTGTCCACGATTTTGAAGAAAGTTGACTGAAATGCAATTTCGCACTGAAATGAAACGTTTTATTTCTCGTCTTACCACTTACCTTCATAAGGAGAACTGGCCACACCTGATAGTGTTAAGGGTTTTCTGAGTTCACATAGTGTTATTTTAAACACATGATTGAAAACAGGTGAAAGCCCGTCATTGGTTTAGAGGGATGTTTCTCCCCTCCTCTATTTTCAGCTCACCAGCGCCACAGACTAAAATTAATTTTGAATGGAGATTTTCCATCAACTGCATTCATACTGGGACTGCGCTTAATGTATATCCACAAAGCCAGCCCTCTAGAAACCTCATTTCTTCAAAGTCATATTTAGCCTTTCTTGATATAGGGAAAAACTATATGTTCCCAGCACCTGTATTGTCAAATGAGTGAATTGCCTCAGCCTGGAGGTCAGATTAACCAGTGAGTTTATTTCATGTACTTCTACTTTCTGAGGCTTTACGTTACACCTCGATGCTCTGGAGGGATGCCTGGAGATTTTCTTACAGCAGGGGCTCCAGTCCAAGGGTCGGTGCCAGTGCAGGTCTTTGCTTTAGCCCAGCACCTTGGCTGCATATTTAACTAATGAACCAATCATGGTCTTCCATCTAGACCTTGAAAAGTAGAACCAGGTGCCTGCACCAACACTGGTCCTTCTTGGACCAGATTGAACATGTTTGATCTCTTATTTAAATGTCTTGTATATCATGGAGTTTTTTGGCAAGTTGTAGTTTTTGATGTCCAAAAGGGAGGTTTATTTTTGCAAAAAAAAAAAAAAAAAGCTGTAAAGAAATCCTTCATTTTTTGGCCATTTGCTGCCTGGCATTCATCGCCTTCTGATGAACAGACTGTTTTGATTTGCCATGTCCTCTATGAAAATGGATTCCATTTTATTTGGCTGGCGAACGGAGCTACCGGCTTTTTACAGTGTGCATCAGTGAATAGTGACTAATACCGCAAAATCCTTGGGCTATATTCAAATTTAACTACACTTGAAATTCAGTTTGAATACTAGTAGATCTCAGAAGCCACACTGTAAACCCAGATGGTGATGCAAACTCAAATGTTTTGTGGAAACCTATTACCTCAAAAAACATTGTCAGCCAACTTAATTGCTTTGTGTTGAGGGTACTTAAAATAAGGTAAACATTTTAAAAGGTTATTTTTGTACCGTGTTTTTAAGTGCTGGGAACACAAGATTATTAAGTTGGCTCACAAAATTTTTTGAGGTAATCGGTTTCCACAAAACAGGTGAGGGCACCGCGCTATTTGGGTTTACAGTGTACGGATTCCAGGTTTGCAATTTCTCTTTGAATGGGCCATCCTTCATTAGTAACTTCTTGATGAATCTGGTATTTTTCAGGCCCTCATTCAAAACGTAGTCAGATGTACACTTACGAGCACTCACACGCACATGTAGATTAACTTCCTGAGCAAACATGGAATAGGGACAGAGAGGCAGGAAGGTCAAGCCAGGCTGCGGGAGGGAGCAGGGCACAGAGATAGAGCTGGTGTGCGTGAACTATGTCAAGCAGGTCTGTTTGTGATATAGAAGACAGCAGGAATTTTAAACTGAATGCTTCAAATGTTGAACAGGAGAAGGCAGAGTCTTGTGGCTAAACTTGGGGGATCTTTAAAGTCAGTCAATCGTCTCGGGGCTTCCTGCAGGACGAGCCCACCACTGGAATGGACCCGAAAGCCCGCCGCTTCTTGTGGGAGTGCATACTGAGTGTGATCAGGGAGGGGCGATCTGTCATCCTGACGTCTCACAGGTCAGTCTTTCATTTTATCCTTAAAACTGCTCACATCAAATGCCACATCCCACTTTTTAGTGACAATACTGTGCTAAAAAAAACTTTGCATTTAGCATGTAGCAATTTTTGTGTCTGTGTTAATTGTTTTGTTTTTTTTTTTTTTAGCCTAAGCTGAAAGGCATCTTTCACAGCCCTTTTTTGATGTGAATGCTCTCTGGAATATAGTTTTAGCATCGATCATTTATCTATTTTTTTTTCAAGCACTCTTTTTGCTTTAACTCAAAGACATGTTTTGGAGTAAGTTGACAGGTAATCTGTTATATAATTAAGTACTTATTTGTGCGGAATACCTTTTTGTGATTATGCACGGATCATAAGGCATTTGTTTTTCTTCCTTGACATTTTAAGTGAAGATTGATATTTATAATTGCTGTTGTAAATAAGATTAAAGGATGAGAGAACAGACTGTACACTCGATATTTAGGAGACTTCTCAACGTCAAGGGTATTGTGGCAAACCAATTTCTGAACCCACTTGCTGCTGGTGAGGGTTGTGGCTGTGGGGGTGTGGGTCGGTCTAAGCCTATCCCAGCATGCAGTGGTTCAGACAGTGAATAAAGATCAGCAGGCCATCACAGAGCTGACATACCATTCATAATTGCCTGCACTTTAGAGTCTTCAGTTAGCCTAGCCTGTGTGTCTTTGGAATGAGGGTGGACAGTGGGTACCAGCCTGAAACCCAGCTTGACTATCAAAATTTGGGCTTCTTCCATTTGCGTATTTTTCTCGTCGGCCTTTCTTCCTTGCCCTGGATCTGTAAGGCGATCATGATGCGGCACCATTAAGGAAATTCAAATCGGTTAAATGAGTTTGGAAAAAAAATTAACGTTTCCCTGGGGGTACACTGAGCCAGGAACATAGAAACCAACCTTTGTGGAGGAATGTTTTCCACAATGCGTACATGTAAATGATTCGCTTGTGAATCTACCTCTGCTCTTCTGCTACACGTCTGCTATGCCTGTAACTGATGTCAATGTGAAATGACATTTGACAGAGCAGAGTTTTTGCATTTTAGTGCTTCATCGCTTCATCGATTCTACTTTGTCACATCCTCTTCTTACTTTTCTTCCTTGTCTCCTGAGTGGAGGATGGATGGATGGATGGATAGATAGAGCCAACAGCAGGAATGGCAAGAAGGGAAGAATCAAAAGAGCTGCTTGAAACCATATGTGGTGCTAATCTTTGCACCACTGTGCCAGTCACAGAAGCATACGACGAATTAAAATGAAATGCAGGGTCTGCTGGTTTTTGTTGTCTCTCCGCATTTAATTCATCAATTAAATCAGTTGAGTAGGCAATTAAACACTTCACCTGATTTCTTGGAAGTGAATTTGTTGCTGATGTGTCGGCATAAAACTAAATCTGGAAAATACTGAAGTCCACCAGGACCAGGCATGATGATTTTAGAGAGTGAAACCATACAGAGGTAAAATGCAGAAAGAACCGAATTAGAATTGCGAGTTTGCTCAAAGGTACTCATTCAGAACAAATGCAGTACTTTGGGTATGACTGTCGCAAAGCAGATAGTAACTTGATCCTTCTCAGTGGTGCGATTATTCATCCATATTTTTCAGGCATTTGGCAGGTGTTCTTATCTAGAGGGAGTTCATACCACCTTCAGTTTGCTTTTGCATGCCATCCATTTGGTACATCCAGATATTTACAAAAGCAAATCAGCATAAATTGTCTGCTCAAGGGTGAAATGGCTGCCCTCTCCCTGGATTAGAACTTGAAATCTCTGCCGAATTTGCTGAATTAGCCAAGCTTTCTAATTGCACAGTCACGCCTCCACCTTGGATTGACAAGCCTGATGATTTTTTTTTTTTTTTTTGGAGATCTTAAATGCTCCTCGTGTGCGTATCTGAGTCAATGACTTCCAACCCTTTTCCGCTCTAATATTCCTTAAGTGTGTGGACTAATGCCTTTAGAGAAACAGCGAGACAGCTTTTTAGTGCTGGACAATGGCTGTTTGTATTATGATCACCTCCTTTTCACACTGTGTAATAAAACGGTTCTCTCATTCAGATTACACCTTATGATAATAACGCTCTGCATGATGAGCATTTATAAACCAATTCACACTGGTGCAAAGCAGGCAAGTGTTTCCTATAGTGCAAGTAATTTGGATGATGGAAAATATGTAGATGTTGTGTAAAAATGCTCAAATATAGATGTAAATGATGTAAGTTTTAAGCAGATAGTCTGTTTCATAAGCAGTAGAACGTTCGGGGCAAAAAGAAGTCGTGCAAGATGTGGGGTTCCTGTTTTTGTTTTCTTTTTTTTTTGTGCATGACACCACAGCCGAACTTTGTCTGGTGTCTTTTCCAATTTTGATTCCTCCCTCTGTCCGTGATTGGTTCTGATGACTGCATGGCTGCTGTTCTCACAGCGTATACTGCACGCGGTGTTCCAGGACATGTTCACGTTCACCAGAGTGTTCTTACATTGTTTCATCTTACATCATTTGAAGTATACTGCCCACTCTAACTGTATGACAGTTTACCTTGCTACGTGCTGTGAGCAATGAAAACCAATTCTTCCTAGGCTCAGAGGTTATTCTCATTCTTTGAAATGAAATACCTATGTCTGAAGTGCGATGCACATGAAAGAAGTGCCCCTTAGGTGCTGCCATTTTTGCCTTAACAGCAGGCTTTATTGACACCAAATGTCCGGCACCTCTTTTATGGCAAGAGGTAAAAAAAGCTATCGCTGAAGAATCCGAAGTGTCTGCTTTCCTGTGAATGTTCTGACACCTAACAGCCGAACACACCACCAGTTTAACAATCTATAAAGTATGGTATCCACAAATACAGCAAATATGTCGCTGTATAACCAAACAAACATGATTGAACCCACTACGAAAACAACTAGAGATACTTACATGTAAACTATTGCACATGCATTGTAATCTAGCAATGATGCCAGCCAGGCTAAACACATAAGCTAAAACATATGTTAGTTTGTTAAACAGGCTAGCAGAGTGAAATTATCAAATCTGCAGCAAATTTCCCAGATCCTCGGACTGTGAAAGGGCCAGCATCCTCGTTGTAGTAACAGTAATACCTGCAGTAATCTGCTGAATATATTGAATATGAAAGACAAATCACATTTCATTCACGCATTCTTTGGAGGAAAGAAACTAACAATGAGAAAGAAAAATGGAACATAGACGAATGTCCTGTTGCCAGACAACTGACACAGAAAGGAAGGGGGAGCACTAGCTTGTGTATTTACCAATTTAAGCTAACAAAACATCTCAAAGGAGTGGGAAGCTTGTTTTTAACCCTGTACGGACTGTGGTCATTCAATGTCCGTGGCCTCTCATTTGCTAAAACTTTTTAAGGGATGGATGGATGGCGACTCTCAGTTTCTTTTTTTTATTGTTTGGTCGCATTCTCATTATTTGAAGCATTGTACAACTTTACCAAAAACTTGCAAAAAGTACAGGTCATAATATCTGGACTCCAAATGGGTAATTCTTTTATTTAATATTGGATTTGTGAAAAGTTTTTTTTCCACTTTAATGAACATCCTGATTTAAGAAATACTGCTGGTAAGTTTTTGAACACTTCGGAAAAAAAAACCCCTCTTCAAAGGGATCATTTCAACATAGAAGAAGACATTTTCCTGTCTTTATGGAGATACAGAGCGCTTTGTGACTTATTTATCCCGGGAAATTCCCACCTGTGTTTTCATAAATGCAGATTTTCAAAAGAGATTGATGGGTTTAAATTAAGTTCAAACACACATCCTTCTAATTAATACCGCCATGTGCTGTGAATATATAATTACATCTGTGTAAGAGCAGGCACTGATTAATTTCATACCCTAATTTGTAAGCGCTGTTAGCATTTGCATTGTTTTCTTTGATTTAGCGGTTTATCTGAGTTGCAGGTGATGAAAGCAAGTCTCCTGAGACTGATGTATATTGTTTCAAGTAATCATATGTTTGCCCATCTTTATTCATGGTTGTGATACTCTGTAGTCCACAACACAAAATTTCAGGCTCAGACAATCAACACTTGGAGAGAAAAAGGTTTTTAGTCTTGCCTACCTTGAAAAACCCCGTTTTATTGTTCTTTATGGAACCATCGATCATAGGGGTGAATAGTGCGTATGTTCCCAAATAGAACCATTGTGCCCGGAAAAATACAGTCGAGGTATAGAAAGCGTTACTCTGTTAAATTGCAAGGTTCCATTTTGAAGGTTTGTTTTCCACATGGGTGTACTTTTGCAAGTTTGTTTTAATGACTACCGAACTCTGTTCAAGGAAAATAGTCATTCTTGCTTATGTTTGTCAAAATTAGGGGCAAACCTCAATGAGATCCCTGGCTAATGAAGACAAACAGAAGCAATTAAGGACAAATTGGTTACCTCCTGACATCTTATTGATACATTCTTCATGAGAGCACTTGGCTTTTCTTTAATGAATATCTTTAACATTTAAGCATTCATCAGAATACACTCCATGAACTTTTCTGTGTAGTGGTGAAGAGTTTCTTGCGTTCACTGCAACTTTTAGCCATGGAATTGGATTGATTATAACAGGCAACAGATTTTCTAGAAATGATCGCTACCTCATGCATTAAAGTATTGCACCTGTCCATGAGGCTCGTTATAGTCTTTTGCTTCACATCGCAAGTCCACTTCCTGCTCCATCCCGATCAAACAGGAAGTGACCCACAACTCATTGCAGGATGGAGAGGAGCAGGTCTTACCATGAAGCAGGGAGGATGGGTGACGGTGTTGCACTGAGTTACAGATTTCTCGGCCAGCATTACACCATTTTGTTTTGCTGCCCACAAGGCAGCCGTTAGCACTTAGTATCTGGGAGGAATTACAACCCCCGCCCTGAGGCCTGTCTGCTGTGTTAGCATGTCGTCAAATAGTCTCTCTCTCTCCCTCTCCCTCTCTCTCTGTATGTGTTCTAAACTAAACTAAGCAAAGACATCATTGCATTATACATTGAGTTTATTAGGATTATCCCCTCATATGAAATTAAACTTTTTGAAGGTCTGTCTGCTTGAATCAAAATAAACTGTGGTCACTCACCCCTGTTCTCTCCCCTTTTTGTTTTTCTAATTTTTTGCCTTGCCTTTTCATCCCCGCAGCATGGAAGAGTGTGAGGCCCTGTGCACTCGGATGGCCATCATGGTGAATGGGAGGTTTAAGTGCTTAGGGAGCATTCAGCATTTAAAGAGCAGGTAAGAAGGTCCCACGATGCTTATGCACCATCAAATGTGTTTTTTTTTTTTTTTTTGCTTTGTTTGTCCATCCTTATTTCTCTTCGGGTTATTCATTTGTTGACTTATTTATCCTTGCAGGAACTAGTTTAAATGTGAATGAGTTTTGGGTTTATGGTGTTTCAAAAGCGCACTCAATGTAGAAGTTATTAAGCTATATGTGGGGCGCAGCTTGTGGAGCTAGTTCAGGCAGACAGTGTAAGACATGCCCTCATTTTTATAGATACTCGGATGCATATCTGCTACTGCCATGCCCTTCTGTAAAGCGGGCTAATTGAGCTGCTCTCCACAATATAAACATGCCTCTGCCTGCTGCTGTGCTGCATCACTTTTGCCTGCTGCTTGTTAACACCCCACCTCCACCACAACATTCACCTGTGGGCTCTGCATTTTCCCAAGGGGGGGGTAAATCCTGACACTCTTTTCTCTTCAGTTCAGGAGGCCACAGGGTGTGTTATGGTCACAGCCAAAGTATCATGATGTCTATTTTTTGATACTGCAATTTAGCGGTTTGCAAGTGAGTTTGCGAACTGAAATAGAGCTAATGTAACATGACCATACATAAAGATTTATCAGCTGAAGTAAAAGTGTACATGTTTTTTATCAGTAATCCAGCATACTCTGGTCACATCAGCACATGACTCATAACAAAAAAAAAGTGAAATATTTACAAAACAGTTTACTGTGCAATTAACAAGCAGTATCTATTATTGAAATATTGAAGGGCATGTGCATTGTCCTACGTAAAACTATGGGTCAAAATATATAATAAGTCATGGTTTTAATTGACTTGGACCAAAATGCATTCAGTGATTCACGGTTTCTTAATTTACAAGGTCAATCAGTCAAATAAATTGGTCAATTTTTGGGAGAAAAAAAAAAAGAATCCAGTTTGATGCACAGGTCTGTGCAAAAATCTTAGGCACATTTAAAGAAATTTCGTTTGGCAAATATGTTTGCAAATATAATAAAATTTAAAGTTTCTAATTACAGAAAAATGTACTATGCAGAGCCGTAAATCGTTGAATACTAAATTAAATCAATATTTGCTGTGACTACCCTTTGCCAAAAAATTCAGAAACTGTCCTGTTGTGCTACTGTTTAGTAAGATGAGTATCTTTTTGCTTTTTCCAAGCAGAGTGGAAAACTTCCCACTTTTCTTCAGCAGACTTTCTGTCTCACTTGAGTCTCTGCCTAGCAGTAACTGCAGACAGCCATGATGGTTTTGACATCAGGACTCTGTCAAGACTATATTATCTGCATCAAATGTCTGAAGGAAATACAGGTGTTTATTCATAAAACGATTTTTTAGATTAGAATTTGGAATTTCAAATATACTCTTTATCTTCAGCAACACTAATGTGGAAAATAAAAAGTAAACATCTAAAGCCAGATTAAAATTTAAAAATAAACGTAAGGTGCGTACGACTTTTGCACAGTACTGTATGCTCTGATCCACAATTTTGAACTCCGTTACCTCTCAGATCCTGAGCAATTTACACAACTCATGTGGTTTCAGCTATTTATACTGTATAGGTGGATAATTAAAAAAAAAAAAAAGAGTAAACACTTCGGTCAAACATGCAGGATAACCCCAACAAACCCACAAACCTTTGAGTTACAAAGCCAGTTTCCCACTAATCGTGCTACTGTAGCTCAAATTCTTGCCTGGGCTCACGTTAGCTGTCAAACTATGAAAGTAAATGGGAGGATTTCACGTTAATTAGCAATGCAACACAGAGATAAGCAAAAATATTGTCAAAGTGAGACTACTAACGTAAGCTTAATGCTGTTAAAGGTGCAATCTATGTTACCAGTTTCAACGCTAATTAAAGATTAAGTTAGACAGCACGAATCACAAATGGCGTTTGAAGGCACTGCATTTTATCCAGTGGCATGTGGCAGTGCCTGGATGTAGAACTCTCAGAGCATTTGATGAGTGATTAATGTGTGTGTTTCTTGTATTTCATAGCTGTGTGTGTGTGTGTGTGTGTGTGCATGTGTGTGCAGTCAGTATGCACCTAGCACAATCACCTCCACCCCCCCGTGCGACCCCCTCCTGGTTGAGAAAAACACCATCTGTCACCTTATTCGTGACTTAAAGTGCTTTATATCTCTGATACCGAACACTGACTGTTCCGCTGTAGGTTCTCAGTCAAGTATGATTAGGAAATTATGTTACATTTGTAATTCCTCATTTAAATAACAGACAGTCCACTGGAGACTAGCAAACCTCGTCCTCGGATAAACCTCCCATCACAGGCAATTTTTCTCTGTAATTAAATCCCGTCTCCAACGGGCTTGATGGGGTGACATCTGATGGAATTCCTGTACAGTGCAGTAATCCATTGCTTGCATACACTCTGTCCACTCAGATTTCCTGTTTTAAACTGATTTTTCTTTCTCTTCCATTATAGGGGAGTATTAGAGAGTTTTTTGCACATGTACAGAGATGAAGAAAAAAATAATATATGGTTTATTATGTTTTTGGTTTTGCCTTGACTGTATTTTATTATCTGCAGCAAATAAATCATACACAATTAGTTTTTTTTTTTTCTTTAGTTTTGGCTCACAAGATGTGTATGCCAGTAATTTACCAATATGTTCTCAGCTTCAGCAAAAAAAAAAAAAAAAAAAATTCAACAAATTAGCGCAAAACTGGTTTTTAGATGCACTGTGTGATGAATGCATAACTTCACGAAAGACAGTATATTTGATTAGTGCTTTTTCATAACAGTTGGAAATACAAGTAGGACATACTGTTTGTAGCATACTGCTGTTTAATTACACAACAGGGATTTGGCAAACTCATGAAACCAATGAGTTACAAACCGCTTATTTATTTTGCCAAAAGTTCTGCATTTATATGTGTGCTCAGCAATGGTGTAAAACTACGCTACAAAGAACTGTGCTAAACCCATGTAAATATAGATGTAGATGTTTCCTTCACCCTAAGATGTCTCTGTTGCACATTCTAGGATTGTTTCCAAAAACACCTTTCTCAGGAAATGGCCTCTAGCAAATGCCAGAAACAACATAGTGAAAGAAAACAAAATATTTCCTAAAAACAACATTTTGCCTCAGTATACCCCTGCGCTGAAAAATCCATTCTCCTCCACTCAGTTGCTGGCAGTGCTCTCAGTGTCAGTCAGGAAGGCCATATTAGTTTCTTTAACATGGTAAGCTAAACTGGGTGATTCAGTAAACTTGCTGAAATTAATTTCAACCCACAATATACTGTATCTGTTAATGTTAGCCTGTAACGATATTCACGATGATGTCACATGTTTTGATACGCGGTTGGCAAAAAGGGTCATCTTACACTAAGTTTACTCGTAGATCTTCGTCTTTATATGCACTGAATAAAAGATCTAAAACAGCGATGCCAGTCAGTTGTTGTGATATAGGTTGCACCAACAGGTTCGCTAAGGGTTCAGGAATCACGTTTTTGAGGATTTTAAGTGAAGAATCAAAGAGGCTACTTGCCATGTTTATTTGTGTTCTGATGACGCTTTCTGCCAACCGCCAAACTGCGCATGTACAACTTTGACGTCATTGATTATAAACAGTGAATATCGCTATAGGATATGAACATAGGCTCATATATACAAAATGGCCTGACACAATAATAAAAAGTGTTTTGGCATTGTGAATTGTGGAGCTTTCGCTTGTCTTGTGGGGTTTTACAATGTGCAATGGTGCTGCCACACAGGCACTTTGCATAGGAACGCTCCTTATGTGTGGGTCAATGGGCTGATTTTCAGGAGCTCCGTCAACTAACAAGGGTCACAATTGAGCTGCTGTGTTCATCAGTTTTTCAAACATATCACAGAAAAATTTTAAGTGACCCTTAAAAAAAGGGAGCTGGTTCTGTCTACACTCTCCTGAGATGGCAGCAAGAGTAGCGTTACAGCATGCTCGTGCGTAATTTGTTGATTGGACATTTCAGTTTCGAAGGGATTTGAGAAGCCATATTTAACAAGTAAATAAATAAATGAAAAGGGAGTTGGTGGAGATATTTGAGGAGTCCCTCAAGCAAATCTGGAATTGTCAGTTTACCAACATAGCATGTCGATACATGCTAATCTTTATCAACTGTGTGCAAGATATGGGATTTCTTTTGGTTTCCTTTCAATCCATGGTCAGTTTAGGCCTGGTATGCTTGAAATTTGGACTCCTCAGTCAAAAAGTGACTTCTATAAATCATCTAAACAGTGGAATACACTAAAAACCTCCCAATACTGTAGTTTTCTGGGGTTTGAGTCAAATATCCCTGCTCTAGAGGATAATATAAGATAAGATACACTTTATTGAACCCTGTGGGGTAATTTGTCCTCTGCATTTGACCCATCCTGTAGTTAGGAGCAGTGGGCAGCCACAGAGCAGCATCCAGGGACCAACTCCAGTTCCTTGGTCAGGGGCACTGGTAGGAGTGTTCCTATAATGCATGTTTTTGTGGGAGGGGGAACCCAGAGCACCCGGAGGAAACCCACGCAAACTCCACACTGAAAGTCCCCAGGCCAGATTTGAACCCGCAACCTTTTTGCTGTGAGGTGACAGTGCTAACCACTACGCCACTGCGCCGCCGGAGAGTGCAAAGACTGTCTTAGCAGAAAGAGTTTGATGTATACTGTCCTTTGAGAAAGAAGAAATTCCTTTTAAATATTCCATATGCAATCAGCCATGTAAAGTAGCAATGGCCGTATATAATACTCTCACTCTCGTGAATGTCTAAAATAGAACTGTATTCACTTGCCAAAAAACAAAAACCATCCATCCATTATTGAAACTGCTTCCTCCTCACTGGGGTCGTGGGGGAGCTGGAGCCTATCCCAGCTGACTATGGGCATCCGGCAGGGACACACCCTGGGCAGCTCGCCAATCCATCGCAAGGCGCACACAGTATTCACTCACAGACTCATACCCACGGGCAATTTAGGGTCTCTAATTAGTCTTGCTGTGAATCAACAGTGCTACCCGCTGTGCCATCGTACCACCCAAGCAATGAAATGGGAGGCATAAATTAGAAGTGAGGAGGATGTCTGTTTTGATATTGAAGGTCTTAAAATCTGTTCAAGAAAGTGTTTTGTGATCTAGCTCACTGAAATATTAGATTGCAAATATTCTTTGAGAGACGCAACTGAAAGTGACGCACGGAATATTTCCTACACTTTGGGACAGCACCAGCAAAATATTGCCATTTTTCATCAGAAGTACATCAGATAAGTTATATAAGCCGTGTAAACTCAATCTCTTAGCACAGAATTATTTTATTAGCTGAAGGGGTTTCTGCATGTCAATTTTGAATAACAAATGCATCAGTAATGAAATGACAGAATGTGCCTCAGTGAGTGACAGTTTCTAATAACAGCTGCTTGTAATGAGACTCACACAGGAATGGTGCCAGTTTATAATATGAGAAAATGATATCTGCGCCTGTGACGACAAGGTCTGCGGCCTGTACTGGAGCCACTATGTTCCGGGTTTCAGTGAAAAGGTTGAGATTTTGTAATTTCGCAACACAGTGACCCCTTCAGGACAAACAAGCTGCTGCAGATTACCTGTCCAAGCTTTGCGTGAAGTGTACCTGCGATACTAAAGCATCACCGACTGGCTCAGTGAGCGGTTGCAAGAAATATTCATAACCAAGTGCTGCTCCCCTAAGCCGATTACGGTCATGAGAGCAGTTTAAGATAATTATTTGGAGTTCTAGGTGATTTCTTGTTATTCATCCCTGCAGTGAAACATTCAGAAACCCATTTGCAGAGTGTATGAGATGAAAAGATGAACAATGTTAACTGGCAGGAGAAATGTTGATACAGTGCCGTATGGATGACTCATGGCTCAGAGATATTTTTATTCTATAGTCTCCCAGGAACAACTGTCCAGTAGATAAATTAGTCTAAATCAATCTGGTTAGAAGGCCATTGATTCATCCCAAGATCATTTTATAGAGTGAATGTTGGCTTGACTTTAACTTTGGCATGTTGTTACCATCAGTATCCCCAAAGACATGACACACATTTTGCACCTCTGAACCTTGCAACTCCAGACAGAGACTCCAACTGTTTTGGAAGAAACACATGCAGACATGTGACAAAATCCAGGAGTAAGAGACAGTTTCATAATGAAACAGCATAATAAATGAAGGGGCAGTTTTTAGTAAAAATTCTGTGTGTGTGTGTGTGTGTGTGTGTGTGTGTGTGTATATATATATATATATATATATATATATATATATATATATATATATATATATATATATATATTTTTTTTTCCCCTGAACCTTAATACTGTTTCAATGGAATAATCTCTGGCCATCAGAACCTGGGGAACTTAAGGCCTGGGGCTCTTTGACTGTGCTATTCAATATCTGGAAAGAGTGTGTTTCTGCTCTCTTTCCCTAATCAGCTTAGAGAAAGCTTTTCACAAAATGGCTTATTTTTTCAGTGGGATAAGTTAGTCAGCCGGCAGTGGAGAGTCCTGGAGCCCATGCTGCTGTAATGGAGAAGGATGTTAAAGAAGAACAATACTGACTGACAGCAGAGATGTTGATCCAGTATGCATAATGCATTTATGCAGTCAAATTGAGGTTCATCTGAAAGTAGACAGACGTGTCAGCACACAAACGCGTTATAAATTTTGTACAGCAAATTTTTTTGACTGCTGGCGATGGAAAATAATAGGCTCAATAATTTTGCATGATCGATGTCATATTGGTCTTCAGGGGATACAAGACAGTATGACTGAAAATGGAAGGTTTTTTTCTTGTGAGACAGCATACTGAGGAATGAGTTAGTTTCAGCTAAATAAATAATTTAATCCGAAAAAGGGTATATACTGTGATTAATATACAGTGATAATTAAAGTATTTAAATCAATTAGAGTATAGTTCTATTAATAATGAAGCTACACATACCTGATTTTTTTTTCTCAAAAAGAAATGCTGTAGTTTTCCAATTATGAGCTAACAATATGTTTCCTCTCATGAAATTATGATATTTTAACGAACAGATGATTAATCCTGCATCAGAATTGTATCTCCTTGGAACATCTGTTGGAAACTGCCAAAATTAGCTTATTTGACAGCAATTTGTAGCATAATACACTGTCAAGGTTTACCGCTCAATCTCCTCCATTTTTTCAGCTAACCAAAGAAATGAGAGAGAAAACAGTGACAGCCGGCGCAATGTGTCATTTCACCATCCGTAAAACCTCTTTTAATCAAATTGTAAAATGTTTTTTTTTTCTTGAAAGAAATGCAATAAAATAAAAGAACACTTCTTTCCAATTTGTTTCCTAAGAGTATGCGTTCTGTCTAAGATTACGGCAGGTTGGACACAATAATGAAACGAAGAGAGTGCAAGCTCAATGAATAACCGTTCTTTCTGGCAGGAATTATGGCGGCTTACAAACAGCAGAATGCTGTGCTGAGGAGAATTCTTACATATATACCACCCACCTAGCATGATCGTAGAAAAGCTAATCCGTTGTAAATCCATCTTTCAGCAGTGTAATATGTCCTCCTGGTGGGTTATTGAGAATGGTGATGGAATGGGAAATAACACAGCTGACATGATTTTAAGTCAGTGGCACAAATATGAAAGTACGTGTGGGCACTTTTTGTTATGAGCTGCCTTTCGCTTTGATAGATAATAACCAAATTCCTATAATAGAAACAAGGTTTATCCAGTCTCACAAGAGAAGAAACAAACATTTATATACATTTCCTTGTTTGGTCATCACATCTTATCACTCTTCATTTGTGTGGGGGCTTGAAAAAGTAGCCATTATGTATCTTCATTTTAGTAGAGTACCTGACACCTTCCAAGATCTCTACCCCATTTCCAGCATCCTGGTAACATTATTAACAGGTAAAGAACATCATTTCTGCCCTGAAAAATCTATTTGACAGTCATTTCAAGTCATGAAGCCATATGTCTCTCCATCTTTATCTCTCACTCTTTCTTGTTATTTCTCTTCTTTGTTTCTCCCATTATCCGACCAGTTTGTCTTCTTTCTTATTGTTTTCGAACATAATGTCTCACTGGCAGATCTGTTTTAGGGTTATGTAACATGTTCCATATTACCTGGAGCACAAGAGGCCATACTCACGGTCCTTCACAGGTTAATCACTTTTGCTCTCCAAAGAGTAAATAAGTGCTCATCAATGGGGCTTTCATTCTCTCAGTTGTGTTTGTTCATAATTTCTGCGACACAATTTAAGTATTCATGTGACGGTTTGTTGACCTTGTACTGTACCATCTAGCTTAGCCTTTGTCTGCACTTAATAGCGTTGTCTGTCCTCTCCTTGAGGGCTGACCCTGAGCGAATGTAGCATGTGATCTTAAATTCAGTTGAACATGATCAATCTGCTCGCGTTCCATTGAGCAATCTCTTTCCCCAGGTCTGTTTGTGCAGAAATATGGTGGGTGATTGTTTAAATGTGATGGGCTGAGACAAAGGCATGAGGGGTATTTCAGGCATGGGGCACTGATCTTGTGTAATGGGCTCGCTATTAAATCAAAGACATGACAGCCGCACTGCGTTAATCCGTCCCTTACAGCTGTTTAATGAATCCACTTATTTCATGTGTCAATTACGCTTTGTCTTTGAGAGGCACGTCCTCTATGAATAATTAATAGGAGGTAGCGTGCTGTTCATGGTACTCATATGTAGCTATTAACCATTCTTGACCGAAGATGCTCTGCTGAAGGTCTCATTTTTCTTTTGACAATATTATTTTTTGTAATTTGCACAGTTTTACTGTGAGGTCTGTATGTACATAGATATTGGCAGTGTATAAAAATGGATGCAGTTATAAAATGGCTCATCACATCAATGTAAATACAGTATCTCCGAATTAAAACCAACGTCACATTCATTGTTTTCCCCATTCAATGTGCTCGCGTAAACCCAAAAAGCTTTGATTTTTATTTTATTTTATATTTTTTCATTTTTTTAATACTAAGGTGATTTCATGGCTACGTCACCGAGGCTTTTGTTTCTGTGTAACCATGTTGTTCCTTATTGGCGCTGTGGCCCGGCTGCGCAGTGTAGTCATTGGTTTGGAGCAGTGTGCCAATCAAAGTTTAAGACACACCCACTGTTATTTTATTTTGAAGCAATCAGAGATTTATTTTAAAAATAATAACAAAATATAACAAAATGATCTAAATCTTAAATTCATAAAAAAATAACCTCCATTTATGATAAAAAGCTGTAATTACAATAGTTTCAAGTAACTGTCAAGCATTGTCAACAACTTATTTTTGGTCCCACAGATAGGCTGTCCTTGTGGTTTGCTTCTCCTCCAAGAAGGACCAAGAACCAGCAGGATTTTAATTTACTTGCTGGAAAATGTAACAAATTTGTGTGTCTGGTTAGTATGTCCCAGCTGTCCTTCATATGCAGTTTACAGTCAGATTGCTGTGAGTCGGTTGACTGGAGACAGTGCAGAGCTGAGCTGAACTAAAACAGCTCCTACCCAGACAGCACAACAGTCGGTCCTGCATCCACCTGTCAGAATAAAGGTGGGATTGGATTTGATGCCAGGCCGCAGGGTCCAAGAAGAACCTCAGTTATTGGCCTCGTCTCAAAATAATGCACTAGAGAAATGTCAGGCTAAGAGCCCTCTATTTATCACATCGCTAACAATTATTCATAATTTAGCATGTTTTCCTTTAATATTGAGGGACTTCTGAGTATTTTACAATGAATGGAAATGCAATGAAGGTAGAGCCGCAAACCTTCCCTCTTTCCTTTATTTTCTCTAAAAACAAAACTCACCGTTCCGACGACAGCTCAGGGACTCTGATCCAGCGAACCATGCCTTCTATCATAATTATCTTGAATTATTTGAATTCAATCTCTCCATATTTACCGAGAAACAAGGATCTAATTCAAATGCTCAATTATGCAAACAGGTCTGACAGCATGCAGTAAACTGCACGGTGTGTTTGCCATGCTGGGATTCGTGGGTCAAGGTCTGGGAAATGGAATTTCATTCTGTTCACCAGCTGGGACTTAGGCACTTGTGAGCAGTGCTGAAAAAGTTTGCTGTAGGCTCTGACCCATAATGCAGTGCAGCGGCGTAAAAGAGTTTGCCCTCTTTTTCATTATGCTGAGCACTCATCTCACAGTGTGGACTCAGGCCTGCTCTGGCATAATAGGAGTTAATTTCTCTAACCCAGATCAAGCCTAGTTCTACACTAAATTCTGTTTTGAGTTTAGGTTCTCCTTACTAAGCACAAACTACTCCAAGGGCAAGATGAATCTGCGTCTATGAAACTGGACCAAAGTGTTTGTCTAATTCTGAGGTTTTCCATGGATCAGTAGGGGTTTTTGAGGATCGTGTCTTGGGTCCATGTCAACATTTGATTCTGCTACACTGCCAATGTATCATGGGGACATATTTAGAAATATAAACCTTTTTTTTTTTTTTTTTTTCGGTATGACCTGTTTCGACTTCTGATGAGGGGTAAACTGCAGACCTTTTGGGTGAGGAGGGAAATCTGGAAACCCACATACCCAAGCTCATTAAACCAAAAATTCCTTCTTTGAAAAATAATGTGACAAGAAACTGGGAACCACTAGGTGTGGCAGAAACTAGGAAAAATGAAAGAAGAAAAAACAAAAAGCAAAACAATCAATGGATCCAGCTAAGCTACCGACTTTACGGGCAACTTGACTGAGAGCAGCTGACCGCAGTGCTAAACATGCTTTTCATCCGCATCATACACTCAGCATTCAACACATTTCAGTAGCAACATTATAATTCACACTCAAATTTCAGATGCAGGGTAATTTGTATTAAAGCTACATTTATGACTTTTGACTTGCCAAGGCCCCCTTGTCTCTTTGAGGCACGGGTGGGCTTTGTTGATGTAGGCTGTGCAGCACTTGATTTGAACACTATTTATTAAGTCGATCCGCCATTCATGTCGACACAAAACATTTGGAGCCAATGGTGACCAGAGGGTAACCTTTTTAGCATAGCAGCTGTCAATCCAGCTTGAATTGCATTCTTTCGTATCAATGTTAAATGCAGAAAGCAGTCATCATCAGGGAAAAATACATGTAGTGCACTGCAAATAGAAATCTGGCCAAGCATTTTAATGTTGTATTTAGACTTAAACACTTATTTATTTTACCTTTTTGTTTTTTTTAGAAAAAGAAATTCTGCCACAGATTTATGCATGGGGTAAGGTAATTTCACTTACTCCACGGACAAATCTAGAAATGAGTCAAAATTACTTCCAATCAGTGCCAGGTTATAGAAATAAGCATTTAAGTCTAAATACAAGATTAAAATGGTTTGTATGATTTTGTTTTTGCCGAGTGGATCAGGTATTGGTGGAAAATAAAATACGTGAGACGATTCTCCAACCATACTTAGTGAGCATTTCTTTCCTCTATATTTCTAATCTTTTTTCATCTCTGTCATCGTGGGTCTCCTGGCACAATGCTTTCCTGGTGCTGTCATCTGTGGAACTGTAGCTTGCTGTCTTTGTGCACTGAAATCCAAGGTCTTCATCAGAGAACCAAGCATAGATCAAGCCTGCATAGCGGCAAATGCAGATCTTCAAACCAGGGGTGCATTTTAATAAAGCCAGAAAATTGGACCTGGCATAGAAAAGTTTTTGATTATTTGGATCTCGTTTTTAATAAGAGGACACGCATTCCTTTCCAGTGAGCTCTGACTCGGTTATCTGGTTATTTATTGAACTGGGCGAAGTGCATCTCAGTAAATCGTATTTTACTGGGCGAGCCGGCTGTGGCCAGCTCTGGATGTTAAGTAAACTGAAATGAGGAGGTGAGCAATAAAAGCTCATAGTCCCATAAGTCTGTCATGAAATATAATGGATTATGCTGAATGACATCATTCAAGAGTAAGGAGATGGCAGTTTAAGTGAATGAACTTTCCCAAGCCCAGAATTCATTCTGTATTTAAGAGTTCGCGTGAAGACAGTAATATGTCACAGTGCATTAAACTAATGCAAAGGATTGCTTTATAAGGGCATTTTAACTTTCTATCACTCACTATAATGGTGCGTTGCAAAGTTTCATAAATCTAGGTACGCACTTGCAAAGCACAATTACTTGCAGCATTGCAGTGGTAACGTATCAGCATTCAGATATTGAAAAGAAAGTGGCGTGGTTTGGTGATTGCATGAACTTTGAATTATCGAACATGTGCATGGTGCCTAAAATGACAACCCATGCACTACCGTAGATGTATCAAATCATCAAAATTGCATCAGTTCTATAAAACTGAAAAGGTCTCTCACTCGGAGCTCGTGAGGATTGACGAAGCAAGTGTGCTTAAGAGGAGAACCGAGCACTGTTCATGCTCTCCAAAGATGGCAGTGCAAATGAGTGGCTGACAGCAAAGGTCTACTATCTGACTTTTTCCAAGTTCTGAGAAAATAAGATTTGAAGTTTTGTTTGAACAGAAAAATCACTTTATTTTGTACAAACAAAATACGCATATTTTCGTGACCGGAATGACTCCGGAAAATTGTGTGAAAATAAGTAGGTCATTTATCCTCGAAATAAAGATTCGAGGGCCTAAATTGTTAGTTAGTAGCCTATTGCACAACGACATATTGCTATCTAATGATTACTAACTGAAATGATGTTTACCCCCCGGTCATTTACCCCCGCAGGCAGTTACCCCCTCAGACAATTACCCTTGCGGATAGTTACCCCCACGGATAATTACCCCCGCGGCTGTGGTTGTGCCCATTAGTACCTACCCGCTTACACACCCACCCATCTTGCATCCATCATCTAAAATCAGCCTACCTAGATAGATGGGTAAAAGCATCAAAATTGTATTGCAGCTAACCACAGTCATTTGCACCTTCGTCAGGTTCATAGTCATGGTCATGGCCATCATCATCTAAGTCACTGTCCATATCTTCACCAAGAATACTGTCTGGTATTTGGACGCTCAGTTGCCTGGGCGCTGCCATGTTGGATTTTGCAGATAGTAGCCTCTTGTGCAGAACACCTGTTCGTCGATCTAGAGGGCAAGACCATTACAAGCCCTCTGACGGTTCCATTAGGAACGAGTTCATTTAGTAGACCGTAGCACAATAAAATTCTGCCAATTTTGTATGGTATGAGAATGCAAACTCATTTCAGGGAAAATGTCAGTTAGTAGGCTTTTGCTCTCAGCCGGTCAAATATGCTCATGTGTAGTTCACTGATTGGACATTCCAGATTTGGGTGGGATTAGAAATGCTGAATTAAAAGAAAAAAGAAAAGTGAAGTTAAGTGATTTAGCCAGTGCATTTATCCAGCTACCTCAGTAATCCCATACATACCAACCCTCTATGGCTTTTGGGGCGTTTTTTTCAGAATGAAACGCCCCAGAGGCGGTGTTAGACCCGAAAATTATTGGCTATTATCCCACCCTTTATTGACAACAATTTGTCCTGGCTAATTCTTGATGGTTTTCCTTCATTAACACGTTTTCCAATTCAAGAATAATCAAGTGACAATTGAAGACACGGCTTCTCTCCTCCATGCGATCTAAAAGCGACAAAATAATGGGCTACATTCAGTACAGAAAAATAATTTAATTATAATTAGGTCTATGCTCCGGTAGCTTCGGCGGACGGCATTTCAGAACTCTTCAGCGAATTAAAAGGTAATTTCGGCGACAAGTATATGCGCCTGTTTTTTGCAGCACGTCACGCAACTCGCTGTATAAAATAAACAGCTGTCTCATTGAAAAATGTAATCGGACGAAACCACGTACTAGTCACCAAAATTACCTTCATTCGCTGAAGAGTTCTGAAATGCCGTCGCCGAGTGCCGGTGCAAAGACATAATTACAATTATTTTTCTGTACTGAATGTAGCCCATTATTTTGTCGCTTTTAGATCGCATGGGGGAGAGAAGCCGTGTCTTCAATTGTCACTTGATTATTCTTGAATTGGAAAACGTGTTAATGAAGGAAAACCATCAAGAATTAGCCAGGACTAATTGTTGTCAATAAAGGGTGGGATAATAGCCAATAATTTTCGGGTCTAACACCGCCTCTGGGGCGTTTCATTCTGAAAAAAACGCCCCAAAAGCCGTGGTGAGTTGGCATGTATGTAATCCTACTCTGTGACATAGTTATCCTGCTAATTGAGTAATCCTAATCTGTGACATACAGTTATCCAGCTAATTGAGTAATCCCACTCTGTGATATACTGTTATCTAGCTAACTGAGTTATCCTACTCTGTGAAATACAGTTATCCATCTGAGTAATCCTAGTCTGTGAAATACAGTTATTCAGATAACTGAGTAATCCTACTCTGTGGAATACTGTAAATTTAGCTAACTGAGTTATCCTACTCTGTGAAATACAGTTATCCAGCTGAGTAATCCTACTCTGTGAAATACAGTTATCCAGCTAACGGAGTTATCCTACTCTGTGAAATACAGTTATCTAGCTAACTGAGTAATCCTACTCTGTGAAATACAGTTATCCAGCTAAATGAATAATCCTACTCTGTGAAATGCAGTTATCCAGCTAACTGAATAATCCTACTCTGTGAAATACAGTTATCCAGCTAACTGAGTAATCCTACTCTGTGAAATACAGTTATCCAGCTAATTTAGTAATCCTACTCAGTGAAATATGGTTATCCAGCTGAGCAATCTTACTCTGTTAAATACAGTTATCCAGCTAACTGAATAATCCTACTCTGTGAAATACAGTTATCCAGCTAATTTAGTAATCCTACTCAGTGAAATATGGTTATCCAGCTGAGCAATCTTACTCTGTGAAATACAGTTATCCAGCTAACTGAATAATCCTACTCTGTGAAATACAGTTATCCAGCTAATTTAGTAGTCCTACTCAGTGAAATACGGTTATCCAGCTGAGCAGTCTTACTCTGTGAAATACAGTTATCCAGCTAAATGAATAATCCTACTCTGTGAAATACAGTTATCCAGCTAACTGAGTAATCCTACTCTGTGAAATACAGTTATCCAGCTAATTTAGTAATCCTACTCAGTGAAATACGGTTATCCAGCTGAGCAGTCATACTCTGTGAAATACAGTTATCCAGCTAATTTAGTAATCCTACTCAGTGAAATACGGTTATCCAGCTGAGCAATCTTACTCTGTGAAATACAGTTATCCAGGTAACGGAGTTATCCTACTCTGTGAAATACAGTTGTCCATCTGAGCAATCCTACTCCGTGAAATATCCCCAGATCAAAGATGCACGACCATAATCTTGGGCCGGCCGACAGGATTCAGCACTGGAAGCTTCCAACTAGCCCCCACCCCCCACTCATTCTCACCCAGAGACAAATAGATGGTTCTGTTTGCCCTTTTCAAAGTCTGACCTGAGAGAGTCATTCCATTCATTTCCAACATCACTCTCCATCAAAGTTCAGCTTTTATTTGTTTTAAATTGCATGTGGGGCCTTCCGGAGCGCTCCCCCAGCGCGAGCATAAATAAGAGGCGGTATACTTCCTCATTTTCCCCTGCTTGCGATTTTAAAAAGTGCTAGGAGAACATGGCCAGCGAAACAGGAAAATAAAATATGCTCGGTGGCAGATACCTGAAGCGCAATTTGTATTCATTCTCTCCATCTGAGGCGAAAAGCTCGGTGGCGTTATTCGTGGCATCCTAGCTAATTGATTTGAGTCATATTCTCGGTCTGACAAGGCTGTCTGATTACACTCGGAAACCTTTCTGAAATTTTCTCTCCCAGCAACAGTTTTTTTTTTTTTTTTTCTGCCGAACTCTGCCGTTACAAACCGCCCCCCTGTCATCTTCTGTTCTCCCATATTACGCCATGCTGCTTGTTTCGCTGAATTGTGCCTAATGAGTGAACTTTGAAATGGTCAGCTGTACAATGGATCGCTCTAAGCGGTCGGCACATTCCCCAGTGCTTTGTGTAAGTTTGATCTTTGTGGCGCTTCTTCAGAAAGATTTTGCTTTGTGAACGTTCAACTGAAACTTTATTCACTTCAGTTATTGCCTGCAATGAGCTGCATTATTTCAGTACTGTAATAACTGATAATAACATCAGCACATACTCTGAACATTCTGTTTCATTGTTGAAAGGTTGATTGTCCGTTTAGTATTGAGAAGTGCACTGGATATCATTATATATTGACAACATAAAAACCGCAGTCGTAGTTTTGTACTTGAAATAGTTTCCAATGAAACTGCTTTAGATTATTAGTGCACTGATGAAATCAATAACATTTTTGCTTTCTTAGATGTGAGCTTTAATTCAGTTCAGAAAGCAATCATGAAACCCAAGCACAAGGCATTAAAATCACATTCATATCCCATGGTGTCCTATTGCAAGTTCAAGCACCCTACTTATTGAATCAACAAGCTTTCTGATTAAAAATGTATTTCTTTTTTTTTTTTTTGATACCATATGCGGTTGAATATGGCTCTCTCTTTCATTGTCTTTCTCTCTCTCTCTCTCTCTCTCTCTCTCTCTCTCTCTCTCTCCCCATTTGTCTGTATACACTCTCTGCTTCATGTAATTCTGAGTTAGCGCAGCACAGCTGATATGTGTTTCTGTAGATTTATATTCAAGCTGTTTTAAATAGATCGAAGACTAAAGTTAATAAATATTGTTATTTCAAAGAAAATTTGTTGTTTTCCAGAAATTTTGCATTTAATGGAAAAAGCTAGTTAGTCACATTTTTTAGGAAAATTATTTTGATGTTGCTTTAGACTTACTGGCTTCTTCTGCATCATTACACATTGGAACTGGATAGAAATAATGTGCAGGTTTCCAAAAAACACCAAACAAAGGAATGCCAAAAGACATTGCCATATTGACAGGGTTGGATATGTTTTCCCCATTTTTCTCAAGATGTCCGAAATGTGAATTACGAGCTTTGTCTTTCAAAGAAAATGTTTTTTCGAGAAATCAGTCACCTCAGCTTTCAGTTCTCCTGCTTTGACTTGAAGCACTGCGTCTTTCACTCTTTCTGCTGATTGTTTTTCTTCTGCTAATCTGGCGTATGCATGGGCATATTTATCCACATCAACACTGAGCTGCTTGTAAAACCAGATTTTTATTTTTAATGCCAACAATAAAACAGATTTTGTTCCCAGCCTCTTGGGTGTTGGATGATTTGATCTCACTGAGGCCATCTTAATGGATGTGAACTCCTTAACACAACGATTGAATAGCAGCACTTCAACTGGGCTTTAAATTCTGCTGAGGGAACAGATTGCGACAGCGTCTTTCTTTTACATTCACCACAAATGCACAGGCTGATGTCACAATTGGTGTAATAACCACTGTCTAGCAGTGGTTGAGAGGGTGATGAGACTGGTTGCTGTGGTGACCAAGAATAACTGACGTGAGGTATTTCATATAGCTGACCCCTGTGACCTGTGACCTTTTGCACGCAGGGTCCACTCTAGCATCCTGTAGCTCCTGAGCAAACCCAAGCAGACAGAGTTTTTACTGAATGTTAAATTACATTAGGGTCATTCCATGTCAAATCAACCAAATTTTAGGAACTTCCACACCAAAAAAAATGAATTTCTATTATATTCCCCACAGTGGAAGATTTATATATCTGGTGTGAAATGGTAAAATAATTAAGATCAATTATGGCCAGTTCCTGAGATTTAGCTTCTTTTAGGGAGGGGGGTCAGTTTTAAGAAAATCACCATAATTTTGGAGTAAGTTTGAGGGCCTTAGATATGCATTTGCAGAGCAAACAGAGCCATACATTTCATTTTGTCATCAGAATAGTTGCTGAACTCTTGGCTTAAGATACTTTTGTTTACTCAGTGTGTTTAGTTTACCTGTACTGTGGCCTGGAAAAAGCAAAAAACACCAATCATACTAATTTTTTCCAGATTTAATGCATTTATTATTCTGTAACTAATTAAGATAGAGCCCTGAGACTTGGTATGCAAACTGTCGGTCAACTTTCTGAAGACCACAAAAAATATCAAAGTCACAATGGTTGTATTAAATGTTTTAATAACCTTGGAAGTTTGCTTCAGAATGAAAAGTGCGTATTTTGGGTCATTATATCTCAAAAGGGACACAAGTGATCAATGTCATATTTTTAGTGCTTGAAGGCATGGGTCTTAGGTCTAACATATTAAAAAACTGGGGATGTAAAACTCTTCCTTTAGACTGTACAGCATGCCAATCATATTAGGTGATTATCATTGGCTGATGTAGGGTATTGTTGCATTCCACCGCCAGATGGCAGCAAAACCCAAGAGCACGGCCCATTGGAAAGACTTGAAATCTCTGCCAGCATAGCTGGATTTGAACTTCGGCCTATATCTCAGCTGTACTTTGGCCTAGATATGCCCAAAGTTAAGCACTTGTTCCTCTTGTGCTATTCTAACATCCAGCAAAGTTTGGTTAAAATCTATGCGGCCGTTTTTGAGATATCCTGCCAACAGACAGACGGACAGACAGACAGACAGACAAACCAACCAAAGCCGGTGAAAACATGCACCTCCTTGGCGGAGGTGAACAAGTGTGTGTGTCTTATTCATCTTTTCACTTACACCATGGCTAAGGTGCCCCAAAAATTAAGTTAGACACCTAATAAGATTGGCGTGCTGTACAGTCTAAAGGAAGAGTTTTACATCTCCAGTTTTTTAATATGTTAGACCCAAGATCCATGCCTTCAAGCACTAAAAATATGACATTGATCACTTGTGTCCCTTTTGAGATATATACCCACTATAATGACCCAAAATACGCACTTTTCATTCTGAAGACAACTTCCAAGGTCATTAAAACATTTAATACAACTATCGTGACTTTGATATTTTTTGTGGTCTTCAGAAAGTTGACCGACAGTTTGCATTCCAAGTCTCAGGGCTCTATCTTACTTAGTAACAGAATAATAAATGCATTAAATTTTGAAAAAATTAGTATGATTGGTGTTTTTTGCTTTTTCCAGGCCACAGTACAAATAAAATAAACACACTGAGTAAAGAAAAGTAGCTTAAGCCAAGAGTTCAGCAACTATTCTGAGGACAAAATGAAACTTTTGGGTCTGTCAGCTCTGAAAATCCATTTCTGAGGCCTCAAACTCCCTCCAAAATTAAGGCAATTTTGTTAAGATTGACCCCCCTTCCCTAAAAGAAGCTAAATTTCAGGAACTAGCAATAATTGATCTTAAATATTTGACCTAAATACTGCCAATGCATATCTCTTGAAATGTGCAAAGTTTTATCAAAATCAAAATTTTGATGTGGGGGGCTCTGGTTGAGTTGACATGGAATTACCCATTACAGTTATTTAGCTGGTTCCTCTATACGTGATGGCGGGCAGTTGACTGGACTGAGCTGGAGCTAATCATCCCTGGAGTAATTTTGGGGTCGAGGGACTTGCCTGAAGGCCCAACAGCAGCATTTATATTATGTTGGAAACATTGAGGCGTGATATATCAACCCTCTGTGTCCCAGTCAAACCCCATAACTCACAAGGCTACAGGCCTTCACCTCTAATGAGACACTGCTAACGCTACCAGCCTGCCTATGCATGTAGTGCCTAAAGTGCACACTGCTTTTAGCACACAGTAGTAAAGAACATAATTTAGCATTAAAAAAATGTGTAAATGTTAGGGCTAGCGTTAAAGTTCCATGGAAAGCTGTTGCCTTTCTCTGTATGCTAAGCAGTGTTAGCATCAATTCGGGATGATCTGATGCCTGACATGCTGTGATGAGTTGTTGTGTACTCAGAGATTCTGCGGGGGTTTGTCTTTGTGTGCCTGTTAGTTGATGCGTGTGTGCGTGCATATGAGTGTGTGAGTGCATCTGCATATGTGTGTGTGTGTGTGTGTGTGCGTGCGTGCAAGCGTGTGTGCCTCTGTGTGTTCTCGTTTGCGAGTCGTGGTTCATTTGTTTTGAGAGAGCTGTTATAGAATCTATAAATACTTTGAATATGCCAGCGTAAATTCAAATGAAAACCGTGGTTTAGGAGATTTGGAGTGATGCTAATTGGCTACATGACAAGTTCTCAGTGTACCAGGTTGCATGGTTTAATTGCTCTGTCCTTTGTGTAAGCAAATTCTTTTCATTTTCAGAGACAATGCACATCTGTACACAAAATTGGTGTCTAATCAAATGAAATAATGGGCTGTCATAATATTGAACGCTGGCTAACAGCCATACTGTCATTATTGCCATAATAATTAATCAATTTCAATACTGCAATAGTAATCTTGTTATGGTATGAATTAAACATGAAATGGTATTTTACGTAGTTCACTGGAGTATATGAATGCAATGAACAATGTTTGTCTCCGAATGCAAGTCTCTTTTTACCTCGCCTACTCTTACATTTTGTTGTATTTAAATGTATAATTTTATTTTGCATTGTATAAGTAGGCTTGTGGGAACATTGCTTATTTACATTGAATAATATACACAGTATGAGAAAATGCCTACCCTCAGTTCCATAGCTCATGTACCACAAGTGCGAGGTACATAAAGCATATGCATTTTCAATATTATGGAAATTATATGCAAATAGAACATTGCCAGCCTGTGGAATCTTGGAAGGCTGTTTTTTTTTTTCAACTTCAGTAATTGAGAATGGAAGTCTGAGTATTTTATATCTTTTTTATTTTTTTTGTCTTTATTGATATGACCATAAACAAAAGGACATATTCTTCTGGTGATTCCTAATGATTACTGATGTTCCTGCTTTGTTTCTCAATGGAGAGAAATAGTTTTTAATCATGTCACTCGCTGCATGGCAATCTGCTGCACCTTCTGCAGCCAAACTCTCAGTGATCTCCAGTGGAGCTCGTGTCAGCCTGCCCCTCCCAGATTTGCTTAGCATATCAGCTGGGGGTTGATAGCTTATGCTAATCAGGAATAAGAATTAAGCGTTTGCGAGTATCCGTATTTAATGAACAAATATGTTGTACATAAAACAGGGCAGGATGCACTTGCCACAGCTCCCGGATGGTAGCTGGATTTTGTGTAGTAGCCTTAGCGTTGAAGTCAGGGCCAGACCCTGGATCAGGTGACTTTCGGTGAACACTTCCTGCCTTAAGAAAACACTTTAAGAAAAAGACATACAAAAAGTGCCTTGAGGTAGTAGTAGAGTAGCACTCAGGTGCTACTCTAGGGTGTTCACTCTATAGTGGAGCGAAAGGTGGGGATTTTTTTTTGTGTGTGTGTGGGGGGGCAAGCAGTATTTTTTCAGAAAGGCAAAGAAGTTCTAGCCCAACCTACAAGTTCTTGTAACCCTAGCGATTGGCTCAATAATCTTTCTATATCTGTGTTTCTTTTAAGATGCACTGATTTGTACCCAAAGAAAATTAAAGTACCTTTTTGGGTCAATTGTGGATTAATTAATTTGCTCACTAATGAATCCACTGGACACCATTGTATTTATTGTATCCTTTGGGGTCCTTTTGGGAACTAATGGTGGATTTGTCTTACTCTGGCCAAACGTTAATATAGTTCACAGCAATTTTTTTTGAGTCCCGAAATGAATGAAACATGTTTAGTTGTTACAGAAAAAAAATAATCTTGCCTAATTGTCAATCATTATAACGTAAAGTTGCTAATTCTGCTATTGACAGTTTCTGTGTAAAGTAATTAGCTTGTACAAATGATTATTCATGATTGTTATTTGATATTCTACATAGCCAAAAATATGTGGACACTCTAACAGTTTGGATATTGTCCTTTCCTCTTACTGCAATGCCCCCTGCACAGAATTAGATCTTGACAGCTTGTTGGGGTCGGTGTAGAAGAACCTGACTGGCCTGCAGATAGCCCTGACTTTAACCCCATTAAACACTGTTGGAAAGAACTGGAAAGCTGTCTTCAAGCCAGACCTAATCACCCAACATTATTGCCTGACCTCATTAATGCTTTTCTGGCTGGAATAGAAGCAAATCCTCACAGTGAGGTTCTAATATTTAGAGCGAGCAGCCTTTCAGGATGAGTAGGGGCTGTTGTAACAGGAAAGCGGGGACCTCCTTCATATGAATTCCTGTAATTTGGAATAAGACGTTAGATGTGATGGTGTCAGCATACATTTGGTCATGCTGTGTGACTGCTATTGCTGCTGTTCTTGGTAGTTCTACCATGAGAATATCTTCCTGGGGTTCAACATCACTTCCTTATTGACAGGTTCGGGGAAGGCTACACGGTGATTGTGAGAGTGGGCGGGTCCCCTCCCGCTCTGGTTCCCGTGGAAACCTTCATGATGGACACATTCCCTGGGTGTGTGCTGAAGGAGAAGCACCACAACACCTTGCAGTACCAGCTGCCGACCAGCGAGGGCGCCCTCGCCACCATCTTCAGCCAGTTCACAACCCATCAAGAGAGGCTGGCCATTGAAGATTACTCTGTGTCGCAAACCACACTGGACCAGGTACTTAAAATGCCAAAAAAAAAAAACTGAAAATCTTACACCCTTCACCCCATGTCTTTACAATGATAATGGTCTTTGTCATGTAAACAGTCTGTACTCTTACAAAACAGGTTCATTGAAACAACACACAGGATAATTTTTCATGCATCACTGTGCCTGGTTAAGGACAGCACATTCTGCGTTACAATCAGCATAGCTTGAGTTAAAAGGTCTCCCTTTGCAAACACATAAATTTTATATTAGTAACAAAAAGTAGGAACTTTGACACAAAGTGAGTGAAGAGTAATGCCATATATAGTAAAACAAAAAGTTGGCTGGCTGTGAACACTTTATCTCTGAGATTGAAACACGCCATCTGTCAGTATTTAACCACAACCATCCATGCTACAAGGGAGGCTCGATTAGCGTGCACAGCTAAAGACCGAGACTCTGGCCAGTGGAAATAAATGAATTGATATCACATTCCATAGAGGATACCAACGTCTTTGAACATCATATATGTGCAATATCCTGCATCCATAAAACCTGCAGTGCATACAGTGTTGCCTGGCTGTGATCTGACCCACCGGATGAATACAAAAGGTTCTTTCAGTGCCTGGAGGATTGATATGCTGCACATTGAAAGGTCTGATTTCTTTCACCACATTAGTAACTATTTATCTGTTTAGCTCCACAAACCTGAGAATTGTGGAGTCTGCAGTTATCCACTTAACAGTTCTCCTATAAGCAAAGCATCTGCCAACCGATGCAGGAAGAGGAGGTTTCGTGGACACTAAACCATCAGTCCCAGAACTTTGCTTAACGCGGTTCAACCTCTCGTCCTTTGGAAAATTTATTTTTCTGTTTCTATCAGACAGAGAAAGCCTCTGAAAAGATGAAGAAAATGAATTATGTATGCACTGTGTCCTGCTGAGCAGCCCAAATCTTGACCTGCAAATAAAAAGTGTCTGCGCCAAACTGATGAAAGGCTGGAACTTGACTTCACTTTTGAGAATTGCTGCAATATAATTTAAAGCACTCTGTTTTTTTTAGCTGTTTCTGATGTAATTTGGAGCTTTTTACAGCAGAAGTTCTGTGTGTATCTTACCAGGTTCTTCGCTTAGTACGACTATAGCTCCTGCTAATATAGTGTAGAGTCCTTCTGGAGAAGGTGGAGATGACGCACTGTGAACCTTGATGCATATTCAATACAACGAGTATAAAACCAATGCTCAAACATTGTCATGAGCGTTGTACTTCTGTCACACTTACTGATGGCTTTTTTGACAGAATATAACCAATATACATATACAGTTGCAATAAAAATTATTCAACCCCTGTTGCAAATTAGGTTTACTGGCAAAATTTACAAACTTTCAGCTATTTGCAATGAACAAATCAAACAAGAACAATTTAAATGGCTCAACACAACAAATATTACAAGTGTCTTCTCCAAATTCAACACAAAATGCCACTTTTAATGACTACTGCAGGTTCAAAATAATTCAACACCTTCATGACAAGCATCTTTAATACTTGGTAGAGCACCCTTTTGCCGATATGACCTGCTGGAAATGTGATGCATAGGCAGATGTAAGCTTTTGGCAGCATTCCCAAGGAATCATATCCCAGTCCTCATGGACAATGGCCTCCAGTTCACTAATATTTTAGGGTATGCATACTGCAACTGCCTTCTTCAAATCCTATCTGATTTTTATGGGGTTCAAGTGAGGCAACTGTGATGGGCATTCTCGAATCTTCCCAGACTTCTTCTGAAACCAAGCCTTGGTGGATGTTGAGGTATGCTTAGGATCATTGTCCTTTTGGAAGGTCCAATGATGCCCAAGCATCAGCTTCCATTCAGACGGCATGGCATTTTCTCCTTGGATATCCTGGTACTTGACTGAATCCATCTCGCCCTCCACACTTTGCAGATTTCCAGTGCCAGGGGAAGCAAGGCAGCCGCAGACCATCAAAAAGCCCCCACTATTCTTCACTGTAGGCAGGGTGTACTTTTCAGCGTATGCTTCTTTATTCCTCCTGCAGACATACCACTGCTTCATAAGCCCAAAATATTCCAGTTTTGTTTCATCACCCCACAGAACCACAGAACAATATCCCCAAACTTCTGTGGCTTATTCATATGGTTTTGAGCATATTGGAGCTTGTGTTTTTGGATCAGTTGTGGTGTATGTCTTAGAGACCTTCAATGTTTAGTGTGCACCCTACTGTGCAAACTGAAACTTCAGTGCCTCCTGCCTCCCAGTCTTGTTGCGGGTCTCCTGCAGGCACTCGAGGGTTTTTGACCACCCGTCTCCTCAGGAATCTGGTGACAGCCATTGATAGCTTGCTCTTTCTGCCTCATCCTGGTACTGTAGCCACTCTTCCTTTAACTCTCAACTTGCGAACTATGCTTCTAACTGTATCTTTACGAAAATTCACTGCCTGTGCTATCTTGTTGTATCTTTTTCCTTGTTCATGCCAGGCTATTAGCTTTTTGGACAATTCTTTTGACAGCCATATTTCTAATATGCAATCAAATGTCACTGTCAGCAAACCCCTAGCGAGTGCAAGTATTTGATGTGTTCTATCTCAAGCAAACATGATGCAACTAATTAAGCTCTTGATTAGCTGCATTAGGTGTGCTTTAGACAACACCTGATTTGCAAATATGCTATTAAGACGGATTCTATTTGGGTAGTTGAATAATTTTGAGACTGCAGCAGTCATTAAAAATGGCATTTTGTGTTTAATTTGGAGAACCCACTTGTAATATTATTTGTGTTGAGCTATTTAAAATGTTCTTGTTTAATCTGTTTGTCACAAACAGCTGAAAGTTTGTACATTTTGCTATTAAACCCAATTTGCAATGGGGGTTAAATAATGTTGATTGCAACTGTATGTACTGAATTCAGGATTCTCTTCTGACTTTAAGTGACAAACATTTAAAATGCCAACAAGATATGATAATAAGTTTAACTAAAATTCAGCTTTTGGTTTGAGTATGCCACAGAGAATAACACTGAGAAATTCATCTTGAAAGTGTTTTCTGTGTGGTTTATGCAATATATTGGATAGTGCTATTCTGTGTGAAGTATACTTGGTGCCACTGGATTTCTTTGAAGTACAAGGCATGCACGAGCTTGAAGACAATGGAACCTCAGGTGTGATCGAAAATGACGATATGAAGACTCCATATTTTCAGACACAGAAGTTCAGAATGCTCTAGTCACAAAGAAAATGTGTGCACTTCCGTGCAGAACTTTTTGAAGCTGCAGGTCTGGGTTTTATCAGTGTGAAAGCAGTCGACAGCTCTGAACACTATGGTATCATTCCTCTATGAAGTTATGGGATGGAACTGACACCTGGCTCCTTTGAAAGTGTGCTACATTTTCGCAGTCTCATCTTTGTTTCAGATATTTTCTTTCTTTTTCTTCATTTTTTTTTGAACTGCCGCAGTGGAAAAAATACAATCAGCAGCATTCATGTAGACTTCATGAGTTGGGTCCAAAGACAGCGGTGTCTATGTGGGAGGAAGGCGAATAAAGAGAGTGTGAAGCTAGCGAGGCGCAGTTTGTCTTGTCCCTGATGTCTGTATGAGAAATAAAGTAGGATAAAATATGTAAAGAAAAAAGTTCCGAAATAAAGCAAGTAAATAACCAGAGTACTCACTGAACACCACAGAATTGTCCTTTTTTACTGTGTTAATTGGGTAAATCACCTTTTGAATCTTTAGTCTGTATCCATTTTAGGGTAGAAGATTAAGGGCGATAAATGTCCACTATAAAAAAATGTACATTTAAAAGAAATTACCCTGATCATGTTTCTCTGATTTGTTTTGCCCCTACTCAATGATGTAGTTCAAATAAAGTCCTGGTATGTTTTAGCAATACATTTATGCGTAGCATGAGCATCTATTGTCTCCCTTATGGTCTTACTTCCTGGCCCTGCATTACCGGCATACAAGGAGGAACTGGGGAACTTGGCTAGGTGGTTTCCCTCAACATCATGGCCATCCAGCCATGTTCCTCAAGCCCTGTTTCTGAACATTGGCACTGAATTCCTAAATTTGCTAATATGATTCTTCTAATTAGCAGCTAAACAAAATCTCTAGCTGTCAAGGTGTGCTTGGTTTAGGTTGGAGTGAAAACCTGCACAGAGATTGGTCTTCAGGAACGGGGTTAGAAAGCTCTGCTCTATGTTGTTGTACAACAGTGCCCCCTCTGGTCACTCTGGGACCTACAATCTGCCTGCTTGTAATGCACAAGTGGCAGACTCCCAAGTGGCAAGGAAGCACAGATGATTGACTGTAAAGAGAATAAAAGCTGTGCGATTGGTTATGCCTATTTCAGAGGACATGCTCTCAAACTGAAAAAAGGATATTTGACTGAAGGGACTGACTTAAAAACGTCCTCAGGGCATTTTAAAATTGTGAGAAATTAGAAAAAAAATATGGGCGGAAGTTCACAGGGGGTACAAAAGTTCACATAACTTCAAAATGGAATCCAGCATTTGAAGGACGCTTAAAAAAAACGTAATGGGTGAGGAAATGAAGTTTGCTCTCACGAGGTGCATCTGTGGACTTTAATATTGACTTGAACTTCTAGCATTTGGACAGAGGGACTTTACGATTAGTGTTCGGACTGCCCTTTTTCTTTTGTGAATGAAGTTCAGAGCAGCTCCCTCTCCTGCTGTTTGTCATCACCAGGGCCATCCCATCTTATCCGAAAAGGGCTGGTTTTGATTTGGCACAAAGACCGCCACTAATTGTCCTTCAGTACTGACCCTATTATGCACATACATGCATGCTTTCATGATGAGATTAGACTGGTCATCAAGATCTTTCCTCTGCTCATAGGTCTTCGTCAGTTTTGCCAGACACCAGCATGAAGAGGAAGACTCCAGGGGTCTGGTGAATCCGGTGGATGTGCTGTCAGACGAGGTCCCCATGCAGGCCCTCAGGGACCCGGACCACAAAGAGAAGGTCTGATGGCCTTTTCACAGCCGGGTTTTGCTGTGACACAGGCATTAAAACCGCAATTTCTCAGGGTAATCTTTTGGTTTCAGACTTGGTTAACATAATCTTGCGCCATAATTCCTTGGGATTATGTTTTAGTTTCACAGCAGGTCATGTGACAGTGGGTTAGAGCCAGCAATGTCCCTGGCCTAAACTAGCCCTGCTCAGGAGGTAATTGTGGTTCCAGCATTTCAGGTGTGACACCATATTTCATTGCCCTGGGTTTTGAAAAACTCAGGGTTATTTCAAATCGGGATGAGTAAGGCTATGATACAAGGAATACATCAATGTGACCCTAAAATCAAAATCCAGCCCTGATTTTTCTTTCCTCCAAAGGAATTAGCTGAATAATTAGCGCTACTTATTGGTCAAACCAACTTGACTTGGCGCCTTTCCTGGTTAAGAGAGGCTGGGAAACCAGCAGTTCTTAAATCACAAGGACTTTGATTAGATGGTCGTCTAATGCCTGCAGGTCGATTCAGGAGGATAGGCCCATCTCTGGCACTGAGGAAAACTTTCTGGGTCCAGCCAGTATGGGGCCGAATTAGAAACAACCTTTACACAAGTAAGATAATCGTGTACGTTGAAGTTATGAGCCAAGAGAGTGCCTAATTTATCAGCTCTTTTGAGAAATTTTAATTTGTACAAAAAAAAAAAAAACAATCAAAATGTTCTTACAAAATGTTCTTATACACATCTGGGCAAAAGTAAAGTGCTACCAAATTCAAAGCTTTGTTCATTTGCATGAAGGTTCTAGCTTGCATTCTACCTGCATTTCACATTCAAAAGGTTTTATCATGATCTGTGCTTAGTAGCACATGCTGAATGTTAGCAATTTGGGTGGCACTTCTGAAAACTTTTCATCTTTTCATCTAAGGTTTCATCTTTGTCAGGTAGTGATTCTGTTTCTTCCAGTCAAAGCCTGGACTTCAGGGGACGGGACAGATTTGTTTTTTGTTTTTTTTTTGGCAAATGCAGGTCTACTTATCATCTTTAATTGACAGTAGGCCCATACGTTTAACAGAATTAAATGTGTTGAAAATGTGCCCCTTCTTTAAAAGTTAAATAAGTGTAAAGAAAGGATCAAATTCCTTTCAAACCGATGTTGTACACCAGGAAACGTTTGTATCGAAGAACTGGGAAATGTTTGTTGATGTTATTAATTTATTCCTTTGGTGAAGTGGAACTGGTTTTATGAATTGGGTGATGCTTAACTTTTGCCCTAATGTATATTTCTTACCAGAGTTAAAAGATCAACATACAGCAGCAAAGAAAGACAAATATTTGGCAAACATGCACATGCAGATTTACAGAAACACTGATGTTCACTAGGATTTGAAAAGAACTGGTTTCTTTTTTCTACCATTTCTCTCAAATATGCAGACCAAAATAATTTTTTAAAAGCCCGTAAGATTTATTGAATTGGAGAGAGATGTATTCCCTTGAGAAAAAGCTCAAGAAATGATGTGTGAATGTAGAGCTTCAGGCAATTGCTGCTCTGCGGTCAGCCTCCTGTTCATTAGAGCTTTTGTTTTTCCTTCTGTTCTTTCAAAGAACTCCAATTTCTTTAGTTCATGCAGGGACAAATAACACACATTTCTGCCTCAAAGTACGGAGTTAAAACCTGTCAACTTACAGCTATTGTTTGAAACTTCTTCCATTTTTACCTGTCAATAATGGGCACTTTGCATCACATGAAGTGGTGTGCTATAAAAACATGAATAAATAAACTTTTAGTCTTGACTTGAAAAGATGAGTGTTAAATATAATTCAATTGAGTTTTGGTAGACCAGTGTTTTTTACAGTGGTTTAGACATTTTAATTCTGAAACAAGTTAATCACAGTATGAAGGCACTGACTCTTCTGTTGGAAAAAGGTTTACACCAAAATATTATTCCTTACTGGGGACTATTAAACATTGTTTATAGTAGTTATCTTAAACTAGAGGGCACTCAGAGAACGCAGACCTCCACCAGCAGGTTTTGATCATGGACTGTATACAGGGGTGTAAAGTCTGGGTTCAGAAAGTAAAATTCCTCCCCAGAACTTTATTCCAACCACCTGGATTTACTTCGGACAGGAGATAGAGCCAATATGAGTGATCAGCTTATTCTGCGGGAGGGAGAAAAGCTTCAGACGTGTTTGCGTGAAACTCCGCTTGTTGTAATCAGACAAGGCTGGCTCTACTATGACTGAAAGCTGGTTAAAGGGTTAGCTAGTTGGGATCTTTGCCAAGTAGAGTTCTATGAGGCTACAACACATTTTCTATTTTCCTTGTCCTTAGTTGTATATTGCTTAGCTCCCATGATGATATCTGCTACCTCTATCTGCCTCTACAAACTCAAGCCGACTACTATCTGCCAGCTCCGCTGCTAATACCTTGACTAAGGACCTCATGCAACCTCACTTCAAAAAACCAAATCCAGCCCTTCAAAATAAAGTAGCTAAATACAATCTATGGGTAAATAGACTCCCCACTATCATGCATTTTAAGTTTAGTTCTAACTACTAGGTGATCTGTCACTGAAACTCTATGTACTAACATTAGATAGCTAGCTAGCAAGATTTGGTGATAGGTGACTTTCGTTAGCAACAAAAATCGATGGAACAAAGCTCTTTGCTTTCAATATAGCACGTGCTGACAGTACATTATGCTATGCTCAGAGAAAGGGATTATAGCCATCAATTTCTCTCCCTATCTATGGTGACCTGCGATAGAATTTTTCTTAACCAGGTAGCTTGTTAGCTAGCTGGTTGATTTTATTTTTCAGCAGTAGCACTGCTGCTAACATTACAAGATGCTATGTTCTGAGCAAAGACCTTTCTACTGTCAATTTTTGTCAGACTTCCAAAAAAGGGTTATATTCAGTCATACTGGGATCAAGTAAGAAATACATGTGTAATGTTAATGTTATATCTCTTTTTGAGGATCACACTCTTGCTCCGAAACAAATCAGCAGGCAGCTACTTCTCTCGCAGTTAAGGAGGGAGGAGCAGACACGGAGCAGACGCAGAGCTGTACTGCTTTTGTTGCGCTTTGAATCATAACCCGTCCATATCCCATCCACTATCATGGAGTGGGTGGGCTTATAACCTTTACTGCCACCAGCCACCAGATGGCAATCAAGATGTTAGGTCATCCATCTTTATATTCAGTCAATGGTTTTGATTCAGCAGCATTTGTGATCAGCTCCAGAATCCAGATCTGAATCCGTATTGGTCTGGAAATGTATATCACCTCTTCCCATTCATACAGTCCAACTTGCCATAAAATTTTGGTAATCCCTAGGTAATCCAAATACTTTGAGGAGTCCTGCTGACAAACACATGCACACACACGCGCACTCGCACATGCACACACACACACAGACGCACGCGCGCAAGTGATGACAATACCTGCGGGTGGAGGTAAAAAATATCAGTTATGCATACTATATTAAATGTGAACTGTAATTTTTGGGAGGAATGGAAAAAGTATCATTCTGGGATTTTATGTTTACACCAGTTTATAAACACTTACAAACAGCCAATATACCTTGTAAAAAATTTCTGTTTTTAAATAATGTCTTGCACTAGGCACTTTTTCTGATGCAAGCAGTGCTTCATTTTGTGTATGCATCTCAAATGTTTTGGTTTATTTTGTGATTCTGATGTAATTGAAAGGCTGTCCAATATTTCTGCTTCACAAACTTGTTTGTGGAGAGGAATTATGAATCATATTTGTACTGAATATTGCTTCATGCAACAACAGATGATTAAACATTTGCACATGTTGTAATAGGAATTTGAGTTTAATTTTGAAATCCTATCTTGTGTTTGTATTCTGACTTGCCTGGGCTGTTTGGGCCATTTTAAAACCAGCATCAGTTGAGTTACACATTCCTCGCTTTTTTGTTGTATTTAAAGCAATCTTCAAATAGTTCATGAATCAAAAAATGATGATAATGACATAGATAATATTAATAATCACAAACTTCATTATACTCTGTGGGTTTGATTGGCCAAGTCATTTAGCAAGTGCAAAATATTTTAACACTAGCAAACCAATTACATGACAAATTATTGCTGAAAAACAAATACTATGAATGACCATTGGTCATGCTATTGATGTTGGAGGGGCTGAAAGGTTTTGCATGTGCTTAACGCCTTGGAAAATCTGGCCCTTTGTGTACTAGCACGCGTGCGTGCGTGCGTGCTTGTGTTCAAATCCAGGTTCAGCCATTCATTTTAAAACAAACAAGTAAAGAAATTAATTTTCTATGCAAAAACCAGGCAGAGGATAATAAGGGCGCATTTCTGCCGCATTAGTGTCAGGAAATGTGTAAAAAATAAATAAGTTCCACATCCAGCTTAACAGAAACTGAAAATTAAAACAATTACCGTGACTCACACACAGTAATCAGTGAGAAAATTGTTCTCTGTCCCTGCCCAGCTAATGCCACTTTACTTCTCATTTGATTCCCCCCCACACCCCCCCACCTCAGGTATATAACTCAAACAGCCCCCCCCACTACCTCAGTAGGCCCCAGCCAGGAGAAGTTCCATTGTGGAACCAGGGTCTCTCTCTCTCACACACACACACACACACACACACACACAGCACCCGCGGTCTTTCCTCCTTATTAGACCCCGTCATTAGCATTCAGCGAGCGCTGCGGCTGGTCGGCCTCTGTAGCTGGGCGAGATCGTGCATTATTCTCCGTCCTGCGGGCAGCGTGTCGGCCGCCAGCCTCAGCCTGCTACAGTATGAAAGGGATCACGGCGGTCCTCCCGCAGCTCCCTCCACCCTCCCTGCTGGAGCGCCGCCGGAGGTATTTACGGTGCCTCCTCTGCCCCCGCAGCACCAGCTGAACCGACACCAGCGCCGCAAAGACCGCCGCTAATGAACAGGGCAGCAGCAAGGTTTTATCTCTTTTGATGTGAGTTAATATTTCAGCAATTCAAGCACGAAAAAGGGAGACGTGTTTATCATGTTTAAAGAGGTAGAATTTGAGGAGGAAGAGAAGAAGAAAAAAACAGAAGAAGAAGACGGCATTATTGTTAGTTTGTTTTTCTAACTTACCAGGGACTGTTTGAGTCATGATGGCGAAGCTCAGCCAGACCCCAATCTGCACATCAGACACAGGAAACACTCATGGATTCAGGCGCAATTCAAGCCTATTAACCTAGTGTTCAGAAATTCATTACTGGGCCCTCAATAATTGATTTCATGAGATATTTCCCATCATTCCTAATGCAGTTGGCCTGGCATACATAGTTAGGTTTTTTTTTTTTTTTTTACGGAAGTAAGAATTGCAGTTATAATCTTCTATCAAGAGGTTGTTAGGAGCATGAATATTTGAACTACACCTCATGAATCTGATTAAACTGCCATAATCGAGGCATATTATAGATCTTGTGATGACTGGCTGTGTCACCATGTGACAATTCACGATGAGTGTCCTTTCACTGTCATAATACAGGCATGCATTTCACGGAGCAGATTTCAGTATCACTTCTGCAGTGAGAGTAGCATACATGAAATGGCAACACTTTAATTAATGTCAGTGCTTTAATGTATAGGCCAACTTTTCTGTGAAGTGAGAGTAACAGTTAATAACTATACAGTTCAGGCCCAGTCATGTGGACCTTAAAGGAGTTACTCATTATATTAATGCAGTAAAATTAATGTTAATGTTGTAAGCTGATGCCGTAATAAACTATTCCATCAGGTGCCTTGCCATGCTAAAGGTATAATTGCTTGTCACCTTTATGACATGCAGTTCAAATGAAGTGACACCAGCAGACGTGAGTTGAACAGTAATTAACTTGTTTACAAGGTTCCACGGTAAGTTTTAAATGGAAAGACTTTTTTCTTTGAAATCTAATGTGTCTTATTATAAACCAATTACTTGGTTGCGGAGATGAAGTGATTATACACCCATATCAGTTTCAATGGTTTACAATGCAATAATTGTGTTTGGGCTAAATTGGATTTTGCCTCATGTTTTATCTTCCAAGTAACTTTAGGGAAGTCTATATGATTAAACCAACTCAGAACAAGCCTGTGGCTCATTAATTCTAAAAAAAAAAAAAAAAAAAAAAAAAGATTCACAGTAACAGTTAACATAATTTTTTTTATCATTATGGTATTACTTTCAATTATAATAATTTTGGTTTCCATTCTAAATATAATAGCTAAGCAGGAAGTTATTTATTGTTTTAATACAGATATTTAATGGTGGAATCATGGGCAAGGCAATTCGATCTTTTAAGGCACTGGTCAACTGTTTTGAGACTTGAAAATATGCATTTCACAAAACATTTAGTATGTAAATTTGTGATTATTTTTATCCAGGGAAGGCTTTGTGAGTACAGACCTTACCTCATATGTGTACTGTGGACAGTGAACCAGCCTGCAGAGCCAGGTGAAAGGGTTACGGGTGGGCACCAGGCACGAGGCTAAAATTTTAGTGGGAAGAAAAATATAATTAATTCAGGGATCAATGATCTAGAAAGAGTCCAGATTCAGATGAATCACACAATTAGTGCAAAATAAGAACCAGCCTCAAATCTAGCGTAGTTCTTCTAATATTTTTTTTATTTGTTTGAAAATACGTTCAGGCAATAGCCTTTATTCTATTTATTTATTTTTGTACTAACTGGTTTTTATTTCATGTTTTCTTCATTCATTTCATTTCTTTACTTTATTTGTTCATGTATTTATAATAGTTTTCATATCTATTACTGTGGTCATATTAAAAGGTCTAACCCAAAAAAAAGGCTCTGCAGGTCTTAAGATGCATGTAGCTAAATATCACTCATGGATCTACGATCATTTCTGAGAACATCTTTAGATACAATGCCTTTTGGATACTCTACAAATGTAAAAAGCTTCATAGGACAGATTCTATGATCATCTTTGCTTTCGTGAAACAAGGCCCTGGACAGTTTGTCTATCTATTGCAGGGCATACACACTGTTCACTCACACCTATTTGCAATTCAGAATCTCCGATTAGCATATCTTGCATAAATTTGGACTGTGGGAGGTAACTGGAGTTCCTGGAGAAAAGCCACACAAACACAGAGCTGATGAGAAAAACACCAGGCCAGATTTGGACACGCAACCTTCATGTAGTAAGGCAACAGTGCTATTCATCATCCTACCATTCCATCCCCATATCTGTCTTGAATTCTTATAATACAACCACTTAGAATAAGTGGCATAAAAGGGGGAAAGATTTTCATGCTTAGTTTTTGAGAGCCGATTTCATTAGAGTGGTTCAGACAGCCATATATGAGATCATGGCAAGGAATGAGCCATAACACCTGTGTGATGAGTTCTGAAGGCACTGCTGCAGTATTGGAGGGTCTTGGCAGATGTTGAAGTGTAGAGATTTGATATAAAAATTCTCAAAAAAAAATTACCGCAGGGCTACTCAGATAGGCGCAAATTGAGCTTCACTCAGAGTTCCAGTTTTTTTTTTTTTTTTTTTTTTTCATCTGGACTGTGAAAATAAGAACATGCAAATGAGTCTTTTGAGTAGCAGAGTTCTATTTTTAGGAAAAATTATGCAGGTTTGCCGCAAGTTTGTCCCCGGATTTGTGTTGCAAAAACATTCAAGGTTCACGCAGTTTCGAAGGTTTTTAAGCTCGTGACCCCAAACGTTCCGGGGACTTAAAAGTGGTAAATTGTTGAGACTGCAGCGGAAGCTTCTAGCAGCTCTGATATGTCCGACAGCTCGGTCCCCATCTTCACCTTGTTGATACCGGCTGTAAAGGTTTGCCTTCGGGGGCAATGGCAAATTTGCGGCATCATCAGAGAGGGCGAAGGGTGATAAGTAGCAAGAGATGTGTGTTTATTAAATGACATAAATATTTCATCAGCAGAGGAATGGAAAAATATTGAGTACATTTAACCCAGTCAGGTATGTTCTGGGCTCGACTCACTTTGCCATTTATCAATGCAGACCTTGTTTTACACGTGCGCAACAGAACATGGCTGTTCTGTGACACTGTATTGTAATGTGCTCTTATGTGGGCAAAATAAAGAATAATTGGTGACTGAAACAGTTTTCTGTTAAGGCCTGGATCTTAAAGTACTAAATAGAGAATGTTGATGCATCACATTACAGTCACTTAGCAGACAGTCTTATTCAGGACGACATAATGAAGAATTTCATCGTTAATCACATTAATACAAAATAGCATTCAGACTGTGCTATGAAACATTCATTTGCACTTAGCGAAATTTGTAGAAACGAACAAGCATTCACATGACTGTAATGTATGCCTATAGCAGCATAAACCATTGTGGGACAAGAGACCCATTGTTGGACATATGCATGAAATCAACTGTGATGTTTTCTTCTTCCTTAAATGAAGGTTTTATCTTTTCTTCCCATGTGTATGCCATATAAGCTTTCACCGGCAGGTTCCCAAAAAAAAAAGATACCAGGGCTTCAAGGGGTCCCATTTCATGGGTTATGTGCTTATTTCAGTGTCCAATGAAGCGCTCTTTTGAATATTCATCACTCATGAATATGCAAATGTTGCTCTGACAGGGCACGATTTCATTGGTGTTAAATAACCCCAATGAAATTGTTTGACGGAATTAACAAAGGTGTTCTGTGGCTCTTTGAACTTCGCAGTTCATATCTTCTGAATTGGAGGCAGATCGCTTGCCACCAGTGTAAAGGTTTCTTTTAGCAGTGAATACCTAACTACAAATGTCATGCCTTGGCGTGTTTTTCCCTGTACCGCCAAGACTAGTTTTAAATTTTTCAAGTTCCATTGAAGAAATAAATGGCCTCTCTAAAGCATGTATTGTTTTCTGTGTGTTTCAAATGACGAACCTAAAGCTCTCCTTAATGTGAACTTCCTTTTCAATCAAAGAATGTTTTCTTTTGCTACATAGAATTGAAGAATGATAAAGTATTATGCCCTGAGTTGTTTACCTTTACCTGTATTCGACAGAATGCTGGTTGGTTAAGGCAGTAACACTTTTTTGAAGGGATGTGTTAAAACTGACATTACACCTGCCATGAAAATGAAGGAATCCTAATGAATGTTTATGTCTGAGGCCATTAAGTGTAATTTGGTCAATTGTGTTATTTTAATGAAAGATTAATGTTGGTTGGGATGTTTTTGACATTAATCAAGACAACCTAGCCTGTCAATGTCTTTAACCCCAACTTGAATGACACTTAAAGCTGCATTAGGTAACAACGTTGTTTCATATTTGCTGAAACTGTCACTCCATACTGACAGTAGTGCATGAGACAGGTAATCTGCGAAAAAAAAAAAAAAAAAAAATCAGGTATACTTGGCTTCTCTCGGTACTCCTAATGGTATTTGCAAGAATCCACTGCACCCTAATAAAATCAACCAATCAGAGCAAGGAGGGGTATCCAACGCAGTATCAATCACTTCTCAAGCACATGCTGTGCAGTCCCCCTCCTTTGCGCATGCACTCTCCCTCAGTCAAGCCCCATATCATCTGCACCAGGTCTCTGGAAGAGCTTTGAGATAGGTTGCCAGGGAATGTACTGCCTGAAATGAACAAATTTCACGTCCATACATTTCCATCTACAGCATACATGACAAAAACAAGCAAACAGAGGACACCTGTAGAAAGGTTGGAAATAATGAGGGAGTTAAACCATGCCCAAGACAAAACTAACCAAACTAAGTTAACATCTTAACTGTAAGAGCAGATTTTCCAAGGTGGAGACAGCTATGTAATGGGACCTGAAATGTTTTAAACTGAGTGCAGAGTTGTCAACATTTTGCAACGTTACCCCTGTGTTAAGAAGTGATGTTTGTATGCTTGGTTTTAGTTGGTTTTAGTCCTTTCTAGCATATTTCTAGTGTATTTATTGTATTTATATATTTATTCTGAGTTACATGTTTCATGTTTAGAGAATGAATGCTTGCAGTCTCATGTCTTACTTTCCTCTTGTTTCTTTGTGTGGTGTCTTTAAAAGATTCTCACTCTTTCTTTTCCATTTCGGTTTAGTAATTCCTCTTCCTTCTCTCTTGCTGTTCTGATTGGACTATCCACACTTAGAGCAGTTCAGTTAGGCACGGGTGATTAGTTAGTTCAAAGTTAGGATCCCACCTACTTCCTCTCTCTCTCTCCTATCACCGTCCTTGCTTTTCTAGATCCGCCTCCTCTCTCACCTGTTCTGAGTTTAGCTGGGCCTCCACTTAATTTGTTTGTGTATAAAAGACCCACTTTCCTGCTGCTTCTTGTCGACTCGTTTCTTCCGCCTAAGCTCGCTTTGGTCAAGTCTTTTCTGCATCTTTTCTCTCGATTTCTGCAAATTTGTATTTCTGATTTCTCCCGTGAGTCTTGTTTACGTTGTTGTTTTTGCGTTGTGTGATTGAGATAGTGATTGTGAGTACCACGTTTACCCTTTATTCCCATTGTACCACCTTTGTTAGAGATTTCCTTTGTGCTACCCTTATCCTCTCCAACTCCCCTTTTCCTTCCCCATCCAATCCCTTTAGTATTTCCCTGTGTTACTGTCTTTAAAGCGGACTGACATCCTGGTTTATAGATCTTTCTGCTTGTCCCTTGATTTACGATTCTGCCTTGCCTAAACCATTCCTGTTGCCTGGCTTTGATTTCTGTTCTGTATGACCATGAGCTCACCAAATAAACGCCCTGCCATTGCTGAACTGCATTTGGAGTCTCAAGCCATTCCTTTCACCCTGCTTGATTTCTGTTTGATTTGATACCTGAAAAATGTAACATATTGCTCAGATGGTTACGGTTATTGTAACACTCAGAAGCCCTTATCTTACGTGGCTGTGATGTTGCAGTCGGGCTAACGTGAGCTTTTTTCAAATGCTAAGGCTACTGCTTAGTATTGTTTTTTTACAGAGTAGCTGAAAATGTCCTTGTGAAATTCCTAGGAAGTGTTCTTGGTTTAGAGGTTGCCCTTATATTTAACATGCTGTGTGCCTGTGCCTCACGGCCAAATGTTCTCATCATCAGAGTTTTACTACTACTTTACTACTTTAGCACTATTATGTTTCTGATATCAAATGCCTGAGAACTGCATTAAGTGTAAGCTAGTTGTTTCAGCCACCCGAAGGGTCATTCTTACGCACACTCTTTTAAATAAAATGTTACCATTAAGACTGGAGTCATCAGAAACAAATCATTATCAATAAGCATCAGACTAGTGTATGTCTACAACAAAGCATGATTTTGATGTTTTTATGCACACACCTGATACTTAAAGAATATACTCAAATATAGTACAAAGTATAAGAATAATTAGAAGTAATGGGCATCTCATATCTTAATGTGCAGTTTCCTAGAAGACAGTACACAGTTAAAGGAGCTGTGTCACAATTACTCCTCATGCTCAGTATTTACATCCCAAGAAAGTGAATCTGCTTGCCTGCAAGTCATAATCTGATTCCATTCTCACCAATCTGTGTTCATTTTGCATTGTATTTACAAACTTTAGTTTCTCCAGCATAATACTTATTAAATTAAGGAGCTGCCTATGGAAATTTGAGGATTCAAAGCGCTATTCCAAGCTTTAGCCAAGGAATGCATAGACTGTAAGCTTGTTGCCTTTGCCAATATTCATAAAAGAAGGAAAATACACTCCAGATTTTGACTTGCAGTTGAATGGATTTACCTCCTTACTTTCTGTGAGCATGCACAGAAATCGTGACACAGCTCCTTTTAATTGCAGTGATGGTGAAACTGTACTTCCCGTTCTTACCCATATGATTGTGCTGGGCCAATGCAATGTTGATGCAGAAATGACCAGCTTCACAGAACTGTTGGGGATAAAAATCAAAACTCAGTACCATGGACCTAGTCCACAAAGCAGAATTACAGAGTTAGCTGGATATTACTGTCCATGCAGATGGCACAATTCATTCTTAATGGCCATTTGCTTAACAATGAGGCTTGTAAAATTACGAGAGATTCCTAATGATTAAGGACCTATTTCAATTTTTTGTTTTATGATTTCTCACATCGCGCAGTGGTGGAACCTCTAACTCTAGACATGCTCAATTTCCTCCTGCAATTGTTGTTAAAGAATTATGATTAAATTTTGTCTCTAACGTATTTTATATACAGCAATTTCAGTGTCCAGCATCAGTTGACTATGTAAAACCAAATGGGAGTGTCATGATGGTTTCAGGTTTTCATTATCATTTTACTCATCATTTAGAAGCAACCTAGTAACAGTGATGACCTAGTTGCCGTGTTTATAGCATCTGAGAAATTTGGGCGATAAAATTAGTCTAACGGCCGCCTTACATGCTTTCAATCCATCAGTTCATATCCAGGTCAGTCTGACTTTTTTTTTTGCAGTCGAGACACTTCACTGCCTGCACATGTAACTACTGTTCAAAACATCAAACTACTTTTGTAGACTATCAAAACATTGGAATATCAGACCTGTATTTGTGTAATGTTGATATATATTGAGCGTTAAATGGCATTTATGATAAAAATAAATACATATAATACATATAAATACAAACATATAACAGTATAAAAAGAATGTCCTAGAATATGAAATACACTCAGTTTCTCTCTTGAGCACAGGAGGAGCTGTAATTGAGTTTATTGTTGCACTGCACTGTATTAATATGAGTACACCAGTATGCACAGTGAGGTCCATAGGTATGTGGACAATGGCATAGGTTTAAATGCCTATAATTCCTACATGTATTACTCCAAATGGATGTAAGCACATGCAAACCTAGGGACAGAGCCAGCTTTTTTGTATGTATTTGCATCCAAATTGAGTCAATTGTGTTGGTTTTACAGCCCCTTGTCCTGTCCAAATACTTTCAGACCTCACTTTATGTATAGCTGAATAATCTCTGTCTCTCTCTCTGTCTCTCTCTCTCACTCACACAGACACATACACACACACACATGCTCTTTCTCTCTCTTTCTTTCTTTCTTGCTGGCCATCTCGTTGCCCACAGTGATCTCCCTGCTCCTGCAGTGTGTTATAATTTGATGCTTCCCCAGTCTAATTATGGGCTCTCGGTGAATTTCTCACAAACAGAGAAATGACGATGATCACAAGTTTAAATCATGCCAGCTTTATAATGAGTAGAGGTCCGCCGCAGTATAAAGGTCTCCCATGGTCATTCGCTCCAGTCGGGCTGTTTCAAGTAAAGTGTGGATGACCGTTTGAGCTCGCCTTGTTGTGAGCATTTTCTTTGATTTGTGTTCATTTAGAAGCTCCCGCAGAGAGATGGTTACAGTGGCAGAAAGTTTTCAAGCGGACGTCTTTTTTGCAGCTTTCAGCTGTGATATAGTTTGTTGTTTTTTTTTCTCAAGAAGAAACCATGCTGCCTCTCTTTTTATTGAAGAACACGGGTGTTCGTTAAAGTTTAGCCCGATAACGTGATTTTCGGTCACAGTGAGTGATTATGTACGTTTTATTAATTCAGTATTGCAGGAGTCACCTTGCTGGTTGAAATTAAATTAGTTCTTTGGAATTCATTACTTTTCTTTTTCGTGTACTTACTTGACTTGCACAAGAGATAATAATATTTTCAGAAAAGATCTGTGTTTTTAATGAGAAATGAAAAGGATGATTATTTTGCTACTGATGGAAAAGTCATTTTATAAACTAGATTTTCCAGAGGATGAGTCTAATTTCTTATCACAGAATCATGCCTACTCTCTATATGTATTCAAAAGATCTTTATCAGTGCCCAAGCTTGCCTGAGATTATTTTTTGGACATTTCAAACCGTGTCATCTTCTGATTTTTTCTTTTTGAACCGAGACTGTAAAATTTATGCAGATTGTTTTGAAATTTTGAAGATTTCTAGAAAGTGGATGCAACCTGTCCTACTAACTTCCATCCTCGCTGCAGAATTTTTAAACCCCATAAAAGGAATGCTTGTCAACAATATCCATTAGAAAAGTTCATGGATCGAGCAACTGTCATATTTTCAGACCAGAAGTTAATGAATATACAGCATTATCAGGTGTCTTGTCACACTTTCTGTGGGGAATAAAGCAAGATTGGCCAATATGGTTGCAGATTAAAGCCTGTGTTGACGAATGTCGACAGCATAAAATATATTTCATTATAGAGGACAATGATTGTAATTGCAGTAATGATGGCATTGGGGTCAACTTACCAAAAACCAGATGAGGGATGGAATAATTTGTTTGTTTGCATAGTCTAAAACAAAGAAAGGGGAAAAAATGATGTGATTTTACAAGGGTTTACATAAGCAGATTGAAAGTGACCTGTGCGTAGCCCTTAGAGCCCTGAAGTAAACTTTAAAAAAAATATACAGTACTGTGCAAAAGTCTTAGGCACCCAAGATTTTTTTAAATTAAATTTGATGCTGGATGTTTTGTTTTTGTTTTCCATATTAGTGGTGCTGTGGATAAAAAGCACATTTGAAGCATTGAATGTTAATTTAAAAAAAATAAATCGTACATAAGAACTTTGTAATTCACTGAATACAGTTGATAGAAATATTGCGCCATGACAGGGCCCTGATCTCAACAACATCAAGGCTGGCAGGGAATACCTGGGGAGACAGCTGTAACTATGGTATATTCTCCAGTATTCTTAGAACAACCAAACAGCCAATAATCTTATAAAATTACAAAGCTGCAGCACTTTGTCCCAGTTTTTTTAGGCAAAGGGTAGTCACGCTAAATATTGATTTTACTTAGTTTTTAACAGTTCACAGCACTTTACTGTGCATTTTTCAATATTAAGAAACCTTTAACTTAATGACTTTTGGAATTTTGCCTCAAGGAATTGCGTTAACTGTGCCAAAAATTTTGCACAGTACTGTAAACTTAATTATCTTGTGCATTATCTCCCGCAGGGGAGCTCTTTTAAACAAGTTGCCACATGATAGGTTTTCAACAGCTTTGATTTTGTTATCTTACATCATTGAGCAACAGCAGCTGCATTTGGCGCTCTAAGGGTTAATATGACACGAGTGTCCTGGGAGTTTTCTCATTACACCATGTTAAGTGTTCAAGCCCTACTCATGCTGTTGTGTCTTGCAGGAATAATGGCCTGTCTGTGCCGGGAAAGGCAAGGTGATTACTAAGCTCATTTCACTTCATGTTAGACAGCGCCAAACCGCTTTGAAGTTCAGCGAGTTTGCAGTCACACTGCCGGTTATGATGAATTACATGAAAGAAAACAGATTGCACGATATTGCACCACCGGAGAATTGTGCTCCACCGGTACAGGAATTTTCTGAGCCATCTATATATAGAAATGAAATATAACAGATTATTATGTACATGGAGCTCAGGGACTGAAGCATTAGGCCTGCTTCTAAAAATAGGGTAAAAATCATGTCATCATCAAAGGTCTGTGTTCTTAACAGATTGCATGCGAAACTGCAATTAACATTCAGCTGAATTAATAATAATAATTTGAAAAAAGTTCTGCGTTCTTTGCCCTTCATATTCGCACAGTAATTATCACATTTATGATTTATTTAAGAGCTACATTGTATTCATCATATAAATGTGTTTTTCAGCAAGGTATTTTTATAAGGCTGGTTGGGTTTCATAACCCAAATCCGACATGTTTTAAGTTTATTAATCGTCCTTATCCTTTTAAAATGTAGTATATTTAGAATACAGCCATTTATGAAATCTTGACAGGACTATGAACCGAATAACTAAAAAGTAAATGAAACAGCTAGGTAGTGATGGCAGTAGTCAGGAACCAGAACATATGCTAATAAAAATGGCCCATATGCAGTTTGATTACAACTGGGGTGATTTGGCAACATGCAAACAGAAATATTTGCTTGAGAAAATACTCTCTCACCGCACAGAATATGAAAAAGGATGAACATTTGAATTAGTATTTTATGGAGCTGTTCCTTTATACAAATCCTATGCATTCAGAAATTTTAAATGTCACTTATTAATGCTTTTCTACCAGGCAAGTTGCTCATTGAATTGCAAACCAGTTTGAAGTGAAACTTCACAGAGTATCTGAAGTCTTGACATCAGAATGTCATTTTCTGACAATGCATATGCAGAAGCCCTGTGTTGTTTTCTCTCTTTGCTTTTATCATATCGTAATTCCAGAGGCAAGGCTACTGCCACATATTATATATGACCCTGACAGAATTAAAGTTTCAAAAACCCCAGCATACAACCAGGAAGAGGGAAGATAGATAAGTCTGCCATCGCTAGTTTACTCTGAATGCTACAATTCACAATCCCTGTAGCGGAGCCATTGACAAATATACATCCCAGCCTGCCACCCCGTCATAGTGCACAAACGGGAGTATATTTCTCACAGTTTCGCTTGACAACGCAGGCGGGAGGTTATGAACTGATGTGCGACGTACAGCGTACAAATCGCCGGGACTCTTGAGCGTCTGCAGACAGCTTAGGGACTGATTGCAAACAGCGACAAATGTAGACGGAGCGTTTAGAGTTTGGTCGGCCCCCCTCCAATTCCCTACTGTCTCTCCCCCCAACAAACCCCCTGCCTTCCCAGCATGCCCCAGCCAGCGCACCTTCATCTATATAAGGAGTCAGCCCTTCATCTTGCTCACCAGGTGGGGTCCCACTTGGGTGGGCAGCTGATAAGACCTGTCAGAGAGCCCGCTGATTTCACATCTTTTTTGAAAAGCAGGCTGTATTCTCGGGGCACCTCCTGCTCTCAGCCTCTCGGCCGTGCTGAGGGGTCCCCCGTGTCGGCTTCCAAAACCATCACATTCTACCTCATTCATCACTTTGATGAGGACACCTGCCCAAAGCATCAGGACTGGCTCCAAATACAGTTGGTTTCGAATTCAATCACTTCTCTGTGCTCTATTATTCTTGCCTAGTATGTTTGAACCTGTTAGGAGGAACAGATGGGCAGAGTCTACTCATGTGGGATGTTATGCCAGGCAAGCTTAGTCAAATGGTGAAAAGTATTCTAATCCTTACAAAAATACTGTTTGAAACCTGGCTCATTCTAATTAGCTTATTATTTACTTCCTTCCTTCCCTTCCTTTCTAGCTCTTAGCTTCACCCAGTGAAGTGAAGACAAAACCAGCAAAGGAGAGTTTGCAAAACAAAGGGTAATGACTCCTTCACATAGCAGTTTGAGACCCCGGCCTTGGCAGACATGAGTGGTGCATCCACAGGTTGATTGTTAATTCCTGAAAATGTACATTTGTGATGGAGAGTCTCATCTTTTTCCTCGCTAAAGGCATCTTTGGGAGACTCGTTATATCTGTTCCCAAACATATTAGATAGATTTGGAATCTTGCTTCATGTTTCACAATTTTTTGCTGGGAAAATGGGTCAGTGATTTACCCAGCCCAAAGGGGGGGTTATTCTCTTTGGTGGCATTTGTTTGCTTGTTTGCCTGTGAGCTGTGGAGTGCAACAGTTAGCTCAATTTACCCTAAATGTTCAGCAAAGGTGTGCAAGGGACAAAGAATCAACTGAGCAAACTTTGGACTTAAATGAGTCAAATCCAAGGTCACAGAAAAACCAAAAATCATTTTTTTTCACATTTACTTCCTTAAATATTCTCTGACTGGAATCAAATTGAGCACTTTTCCATTCTGTTTCCAACCATATGCTACATTATTGTATGACATGATTGGGCTCACTAGTGTTTGGGGTCGAATGTGTGGGGGCTCTCAGGTTATTCAACACCCAAAGCACTAAAATATCTCCCTCGGGTGGGGCATGTTTTGTGTTGCACCACTAGTTGGAGGCTAGTTTGAAATAATTGAATTTTGGGTCAGGCATGAGCAAAAGATGAATGTGAAAATTTGACAATTGGAATCAGTGCCATGTCTGCTCAGCCTTGGATTGGCTCTCAAGATGCAGCCAGCTGTGGGGGGTGTGGCCACTGCTGCCATGATGACAAAAGACAGAATATCAGACTTTACAGACAGGGGAAGCAGAATGTACCCCAAAATTATTTTTTGGAGGTGAGGAGGGTGGTTGCTGTACTCACATGGGGGGGTGTACAGAGGATGGTTTATGTAATATCCCAGCCAAGCACTGAATCCACCATAGAAGGCACAGCCCTGTGAGAAAGATAGCAGTCACACTGTTTGTTCCTTTATAAAAAAATTTCTCATATTTGCCCGCAGAGGAAAGGTCATTAATATGCATTTTCTGAATTAAGTTAGCCACAGCATTCTAGGCCATACCAGGCTGTGACTGAGCTGAAAATTACCGCTCCGGGAGGTTATTCCTGATTAAGCGATACAGGACTGATTATGAACATATTTCATCCCTCTAAAGTTCAGTTGTTCTCAGTGAGGAATGGTGGTGTGTTGCCTTCATTTTGTCCTTGAGGCTTAAGGCTTTAGAATTGTTGTTTCATCCAAACTCTGGATTCTATACACAGCAGAGGCAATTTCCCAAAATCTCTTCACTTATTTCTGTCACCTATACGAATCTACTCTCAAGTCGCCAATATCAGCATTCTGCACACTTGCTGATAAGTACATTTATTTTTCAGTACAGGAGAAAAAAAAAATTGTCCTTTTGTGCTTATTTATCAAGTCTGCAGCATCATGCGGAATGAATATGACATGTAAAACTGCCTGACCTTTATAAAAGTGGGAATATACAGTATATTCTGTATTCTGAACACACACAAACACAGACACGCAGAGAAGAACCGGGGTATACACGTTGTAAAAAGTAGAATAATTCAGTTAGCCAGATAACTGTGCTGCATAAAACCCATATATCCTCCCCCCAGCAAATCTTGAACATGACCGGATGTAAAAAAAAAAACTGTTCACAGACATCCGGCTAGCTCTGCAATCCAGCATTAAGGAACGGGTTCTTGATCCATTCAGTGAAATTCAGCCATTTCATCTCACATGAATGCGCTTTGTGGAAGAGAGGGAACAGTCTAAAGCGCTGACCACCAGAGGGCAGCGCCCAGCCCACAGACAGTCTAGGCCACAGCTGCAAGCACTTTTAATCACCGCAGCTGTGGCCAATTGCCACATAAATCATCCCATTAAGAGGCTTTTATGAAAGGCCCACCTCCTGCGTCTGAGAAAAGAGAGGAGCTGGGAGAACAGACCGTGTTTTTGAAAGGCTTTAGTTCTGTTTTTTTTATTTTTAATGAGTTTCTATAGGCAAAGAGTGGTATTTTGGTTGAGTTACCTTGTTGTTTAATTTTATATTTTAAGGACTGCAATGAAGGCCTTGCAGCCACCTTCTGGGAGACCATTTACTGTTTTTTGTTTGTTTGTTTGTTTGTTTGTTTGTTTTGTTCATCAGGTGGTCACATGGCTAACTCCAGTCCAATGCCACAGTACATGTACACAAACACAAATACATGTGCAAACCCACTTGAACTGCACATAGAAATCCACAATTATGATCTTTGAGGACCAATGGTCTCCATGTAGGATTTGTCCGATTATAAACATTCTTTTTTTTATTCACCATAGGAAGCCATAGGATGTCTTCTCCCATCCACTCACTAAGTGGGCGCGTAATTATGTTCCCAAGAGCAAATTGAGCCACAAAGAGCATGTTAAGATTATACAGCAGAAACACTCACATTGATCACTGTTTTATAAGAATTACAATCTATTTACACAGCTGGATATTAAGTTATTGCAACGTTTTGGGTTAAATTTCTTTCCCATGCATACAATAGCAGGGCGCCAACAAAGAGGTGAAACCACAACCTCTCAAAAATAAGCCCAGGTCTCCTTACCATTATATTACACCATCTTTATCGTTTCCACGTTATATTTACTTTTGCATCTTATGGATGTCCATGAATCATTACATTACTTGTACAGAATAATAAAAATAGCAGATTTTGATGAAAAACCACCCAAAATTGACTATTCTCCACAGCCCCACTGCCTCTGCAAGGCTGAACTCCGCAGCCAAACCACATCTGCCAAAAAATCAAAATCACTCCACAGCCACACTGCATCCGCAAAATTCTCACTACGGCCGCCCATCACTGCACCACGGATGCAGCCACCGCAGACTCTGCCATGGTCCACCACTCCACGTAGACCTCTGGTGCAGATGGGTTATGGAGCAGAACTATGAGCCAAGCAAGTCCACACCTGAATGGCTAAAAAGTAACAAAATGTTTTGGAGTGGTCTTGACAAATTCCTGACTTCAATCCAGTTGAGATGCTGTGAGATAGGAATTTCATGCCCAAACACCCTCCAGTGTGGCTGAATTAAAACAATTCTGCAAAGAAAAGTGGACCAGAATTCCTCCACAGTAAAGTGAAAGACTGCCAATTATCACAAACATTTGATTGCAGTTCTTCATACCAAGGGTGGTGCAAACAGTCTTTAAGTTTGGGAGGAAATTATTTTTTTCACGTGAGTGATATAGATTTTGAATAACTCTTCACCTTCAGCAAATGCAATGAATATTTCAAAGCTCCATTTGTATTTACTCATGTTGTCTTCGTCTTAGATTAAAACATTGGATAGTCACAAACATTTAAATATTACTAATAAACAAGGATAAAAAGAAATTGGGAAAGGGTCAGAAAATTTCCCTCTGCACTGTATGCATACAAACATTTTTTACATCAGCTGCTTCGCAATCATTGTTTCAAGTACAGGGCACAGAAGCAAGCCTCTGCGACACCAGGTACTTAATATGGATGAATGTGATATTTTCCATGTTGCTTTAAAATGCAAATGTGCCCTTTTGACATTTAGCAGGACACTGGGGGATTCACGGGGGGTTTGCAGACAAGAATGCCATTATCGGCGGCGTCCCTCATTTTGCCGAGGAAGGAATCAGATTTAGGCTTATGCAAAAGAGCCTCCCGGAGAGCCCGTCCATCTCGCTCAAAAAGCCGCCTGAACTTTTATTCCCGCGAAGCTGGTGGCGACAGGCAGCCTGCTGCTCTTCATATGGTGCGAGGAAATGAGGGAGAGGGATGGAAAGTGATTAACGAATGCTCACTCATATACTGAATAAAAATTACATTGCGCCGTAGACATTTGAAACAGGTGGAAGCAATAGGCACTCTGTGACAGAGCGACCCCATTTTTATCAGTCAAGCTTGGTATGCTATTTTACACTCAGAGAGTAAATATTTGTCATACAGTTATCCTTCATATTTTTTTAAAGGCAGGATTGCACAAGTTTTTGATGAATCCTGTTACAGTATCACAAAAAACAGGATAAATTCTGTAATTTCTTTGGCTAATTGCCAAACTTGTCATTATATTGAAGTTATTTATCTGATGTATTTATCTAAGGTGATTTACAGTTGATTGGAATAAGCAGGGACAAACCAGAACAATGTAGTTTAAGGGCCCAGCTGCTGCACAGATCTCGTGTCCACACTGGGTTTCATCGTGCCCCTTTATCCTCTGGACTATAGGCTACCACTCTTGTCAAAATGTAATTATAATCGTGTAATTTATTAACAGAATCAAAAATAGTGATACTAACTGAGCATAGTTCAGGAAACTCTGCAATCACCAAAGAGAATACTTCACCATGCCGCATTTTTCAGGAAAAATAAGTCACTATCAAAGCCCAGTGGAGTAACGGTAACTTGACTTCCTGATTTTTAAACAGTACGGCAGTGAGTGTTGATGCTCCAGGTGGGTACTCCTGGCAGTTGATTGGTTGGGACTCGAGGTGTCTGAATAAGAGCATAAGGGCTCATCTTAGCGTTTCTGGTCGAGCTTTAGGCTGGATGCTTAACATTCTCTAATGGGAGAATGACTGACATGACCGTGTCATCGTCCAAACCACAGCCTCCGATATCTACAAGCGCAGTTGAGTAATAAACAGAGCAAAGAGCCAGCTGTCTCAAAAAGGCAGGCTTTTCGTTTTCACCACTGGCGCCGAAGGAACATCTGTCTTTTACTTTCCATTCTTTTATTTGCTCTGCTTCGTGTTCATTCCTAAACTCAAATGAGGAAAGAAAAACTCCTGCTTGGTTGTATGCATATTGGAATTCTTTGGTTATTTTGGTGATAATCTGAACCACTTGATTCACTTTTATTGACAGACTCCTTTTTTAAATCTGCCATGTTCTGCAAAACCAGTGTTGGCAGTTGTACTACAATTTCCATCAATAATTTTTCTAGCTGATTATATACATCGTATAAACATGACCGCTATGAATGATGGGATTTTGAGGCAGGAATAAGAGAGAGAAAGGAGTAGATCCAACTCTGCAATGGACAATTTGAGGTCAAGGAGTGAGGAATAGGAGTTCTCAGTATGAGGCAAGAACATTATGAAATGGTCGTTCATCCTGCTAGCTGGCTTGAACGTATGGTGATGTTGACAAATGTTTAGCATTGAACATGAGAGGGTATACTTACAACAATTAACTAGATTGGGTGAGACTGTCCCGGAAGATCATTTTAAGAATTATCTATGGTTTTCAGTCTTTGTTTTATAATGAAATAGGTGAGCCAGTACTCTTATCATGGCTGGTGTTTGCTTATGAGGAATGCACAAAAGTAAAAGCATCAGATTATTTGCTATTACAATAAAAATTGTGTAGATCAAGATGACATGGATGTTAAACTTTCAAATAAAAATCAAAGGTTTCAGAGCAGCTGAAAGTGCATAATAAGCCACAGTCCATGATTTAAACACTGCAAGCCTCATAGCAAATGGCTAACACATTTTGTTTCGTAAAATGCATGGATTTGGCCAAACAAAGCTCACGCTACAGTGGCGGTAGCTGCTTTGCAACCAAAATGAACTCTTCCGACTTTACCTTAAACAGGTTTTGCAGGGGGGTGTATCCGTCACTCAGCTTGTGAACAAACAGAGTCTCCAGAAGATGTTTGATGTAGTGGAGAGAGTGGCAGAAACAAGCCAGGCTTTCCAAAAGAAAGAAAAGCACAACACACACGATCACCACAAAAACACTGGCGTTAAACATAAGCGGTCAACTTTGAAGACTATCAACAGCTTGGTCTTGACAGCCTTGTAGTCCCTGTGTGGCCATCAAAGTGGTAGTTTTAACAGCCAAGGGATAAACACAGCAAAGCACAGAATAAGTCTGAGTCTGTTAGGTTAAAACACTGCTTCACAGGAATTGCTTCTGCACTCCATCAACAGAAACAAAATACTTAAAAATTTCCGGAAATCCTGATGTGTCTAGCTTAAAAACAATTTGCAGAAATTCGAGGGGAAATATTTAATCTTTCGACAAATCCTCACACTGGGGTTTTCGGATTAAAATGTAAGAACAGGATCAGATTTTGCTCTATTCCCCTGGAATGAAATGAATTACAAATCAGAGGAAGCTGATCTGTTGGTACTTACTGCACTACTAGGGGTCGCCGGCTTTTTGCGGTGTCGTTATACACGCTTGACAAGCGCAAATAAAACACCAGGTATATGAGCAAAGGTCCAAAATACTGGCTTACAAATACCTGCAAAAGGACAGAAAATGGGATCTCGGTGACAAGGGGCTCAGTCTAGATGTTTATTTTTCATCACTTTCATCCCTTTCTTGAGGCTGACAAAGACCCTTATCAAGGTCCACCATCATTGAGGAGAATTTAAACTGTGAAATTACTTGGGTTAAAAGAAGGAGAGATTTTCTAAGGTAACTTCAGTTAAGGAAAGACATAATCATCCATTACGATGATGATGATGATGAAATGCCCTCTGGCTGCAACAGCTGCCTGGTTTTGTACTCATGAGAGGGAGGAGTAATGGGCCCACAACTCTAAACAGTGTCATTACTACAAATGTCAAGCACATATAAATAGAATTATTCCAATGCACCTTAGTGAGTGGGTACATCTCGATTGATTAGGTGACTTGTTGAAAGCAGTCTCTTGAATTTGCCAAATGAGAGGGGTCAAGTAGTTAACTCAAGTGACTGGCACCCTTACCGCTGTCCAGCCAACCTGGCGACCCAAGTCCGTGGGGTAGACGGAGACCAGCGAGGAGGTACCAATTGTGGCGATGACGCAAGTGTCTGGCAGAAATGGCCCATCTGTGAGGTGAACGATAAAGACACTTTCTGCTTGCTGTCAGACTCCCAGCATGCACCATACTGCCAAAATGCAAACAATCCCACAGCCAGCCTCCTGGGTCAGACTATAATTGCATCACCGTCAAAATACTTATGGATCTCCCTGAATCATTAAAGGCCTGTTTAATTTAATGCATACTTACATTTATATAACATCAAACTGATGGCAAATTGTCCGTTTCAATTTGATGGTATTAACAGCCATCTGGTATACCACATAGGAATCACGGCTGTCAAAATTTGGGGCAACTTTCAAAAACTCACGTTATAGCATGAGATTTTCAAATCCTGGGTAGAAGACAGAGAGGAAAAGAACAGGCCTTGTGTGCTCTCTGCTGTCCCCACAGTGAGCCAATGGCAGATTGGTAAATGACAGCCAATGCAACATTTATGTAAAAAAATCAATTTTATTTATAGGGGCACTAAACGGGGCTAAAGTGCCTTTCAAACAGCTTGAATGAGCACAGCGATGCATCAGGCAGTTTGTGGCCATCTACTGAAGTAGGAAATAGATAGCATTGAAATGGATGGATTTTTTCCCCTCCCATTTAAAAGGTCAAACCCCAGGGCAAAAGGGCGGTCTGGCATATTGCATTCTGTGGGAGAGGCGCTCGCCCGGGTTTAAATAGCTATCATTTATAATGCATTCAGATCGAGAAACCAGACAAAGCCTCAGCAATGAGTGCAACAATCTTAGTTTTATTTTCGCTGGAAAAGAATATGGCCTTTTTGCCATACAAACCTCAAGTGTGTGCTTGTGTAATATCCACACATGATGAGATGTCAAAACTGTTCTCAAAGTCTGGAGTAAGGAGCAAAATTTGGCATGATTTGTGCAAAACAAGCTGGCGAAGTTTGTTTAAAAACTTCTTTCGGTTTAACCCCATTTAAACTCCTCGGTATATTTTGCTAACTGTGAGTGATTTTACATCAATCAATCTGAAGTTGAAATGTGTCCCGATATGTTCTTTTCAATAAGATATTCACTAGTTTCACCTCAACAGCTGTTTGCCGAGCACCCCCTGAGTAAATCTTTCTCTGCAAGCAGTGTTTTTAAATATTAATGTTGTGTTTTCTTTTTCTAACGAGATATCTTTCACATCAAGATTGATTCTGCATTGTTAAAAGAAGAATTTAAGAAAAGTAGCATAGCGGATAGAAAAATGTAAAACTGACTAAAGGGAATGTCAGTGAGACACAAACAGTATCAGGAAAAAAGGAAACTTCGTCTGTATGATTACATACCCTGTTTGATGCTTTGATCAAGCATATATGACTGCTGTGGTGTGCTCGTTTTGAAATGAAAATTTGAATGCTTCCATTTGAAATATACATGTGTGTTGTACACTTGAAATGAGAAATCCCCATTGAACTTATGAACCATCATTATTCTTCTCTTCTGAACCACAAATGGTGATAGCAATTTAAAGAGAAATATAAAAAACAGTCTTTGGTATACTGAGTGATGTTTGACTAAGCAAAGTCATCAGCATTCCTTTACATTCCATTTGACTATTTAACCACGCTAGCTTTGTAGGAGCCACTACTACTCTTAAGCACAACCCTCATTAGTTCTCAGTACAACCCTTCTGGATGAAACGTGATATCACAGCTGCTACACAGATGCGTAAGATCAAGACATAATTCCCTCTCGCCTGAACTTGTTTCCTCGTAGGACACAGTTCCAGAAAACCACCGTTCATCAACATTGCCGACTGTCAGAGCACGACAGCTGGGGAGACGGGAGAAGCATCTGCCAGCGTTGCATTATAAACACTTGGCCATCCCAGCATTAGAGGTCTTGATGCGCGACGGCTACCGTTGCTCAGAGGAACGGCTGTTTTAGGCGGCATATGAGCTGTGGCTTCATTGAGGGCCAACCAGGAGCCGCGGTGATTGACGGAAGACAGGTGGATGAAGAAGCAATGTTAACGGGAAGGGAAATGACAGAGTCGCGTGAGATGTCACAAAAGCGACGGTAGGGTCTCGGCACAGCGTCATTAAAGGCTGGACCTCGCATGAACCTTTCTGGGTGCTCCTGCAGAAATTTTCAAATGACTAGAATGAGGAAAAAAAAACATCCCAGCATGCACCTGGGTATCTTTCCCATTCACTTGCATAAAGAAAATGTATTTTAGCCTTTTCGTGCGCCGCGTTGACATTTCACGGAAAGCATAATTGAAGTGTAAATCATTTTTCCCTTAGATGTGAAAATATTCAATAATTTTCTCTTGAAGATACTATTTCTCCCCCTGCCACACAATCACACTGGTCACAGATCAGATTTTCTGTAGTCCCCAGCAGATCTGAGATAAGTTGATTTGCTATTCATTAAATGCATTGCTATCTCGTTTCTGATGCAACCAGGAAACTTTAACTGATGGGCTTAATATTTTGCAGTTTTCCCTGAAAACCGAGAATGGACTGAAAAGACAATGCTCACTGACTTTCCCCCAGGCAGAAATGAACTCAGGGAAGAGGTCATCCTTCTCTGAACTAGATTTAGCACTGAGTTTGGGGTAAGAGGGGTCCTAAGTGAAAGGAACCTGATTACTCACACACAGTTATGACCAAGATGATGATTTAAAAATACACCCATTGGAAATAATGTATAATTTGTCTGACGCTTGAAATCACACCATGCAAAAAATAAATAAATAAATAAATAAAGGGAAATATGTGTCCCCTTCCCAGTTTATTCTATTTGTGCTTATTTGTCTCATATATATATATACACTGCCCGGCCAAAAAAGAAGTCACCGTTTGGAAATTAATGAACAAATTCTATAATTGGATCATTATTGCGGTTATTAATATGTTTCAGCTGGCAATAATCATTTTAACCCTGACTGATGAAGCGCGTCGCTACTCATTTCTTAAAAAATCATGTAGGAAGACACATCCCTTGATGGTGGAAAAGATGTTACACTATTTCAGAACGTGCAAGTTATTGGCCTGTATTTAGCAAAGAAAACCACGAATGACAAAAACAAGTATGAGGAATCATTTTCACAAACAAATTTGCCACCACAAAGTCCTGACCTTAAACACATTAAAAGTTATTGGGATGTGCTCAAGAAAGACCACCGAGTGGTTCAACCATTATGTCGAGAAGACAAGATCTCAGCCAAAAATTATGGCATTTCTGATCGAAAATAAATGTTCTGGCATTGCATATAGTTGTCAAAACAATGACAAGACGAATATGCACTGTAATCAAAGCTACAGGGGTTCCAACTAAATATTTGAGTGTGCGACTTTTTTTTTTGGCCGGCAGTGTTTTTATATATATATATATATATATATATATATATATATATATATATATGTTTCAGCTCATCCAGCTAATTTTAATATAAGACAAAGACAAGAGTAAACACAAAATAAAAATGTAGCTTTTAAATGATCATTTCATTAATTGAAGGAAAAGAGTAATTCATAACGTATGTCACCAATGTGTAAAAATGATTTACCCCCAAAACCTTGTAACTGGTTGTGTCACCCTTGGCGGCATCTATGATGATTAAACACTTGCGATAACTGGCAACGAGTCTTTTACATCACTGTGGAAGAGTTTTGGCCTGCTTCTCTTAGCCAAATTGTTTTCAGCCACATTCAGCCACATTGAAGGGTTTTCAAGCCTGTTTAATGTCACACAGCATCTCAATCGGATGCATGTCATGACATTGACTGAGACACTCCAAAACCCTCATTGTTTCTTTTGAGCCATTTAACAGTGGATTTGCTTGGGTGCTTTGGATCATTGTCCTGCTGCAAAACCCAACCACGCTTCAGCTTTAAGTCACAATCTGATGGCTTGATAATGTCCATCAGAATTATCTGGTAGAAAACAGAATTCATGGTGGCATCGACTATGGTAAGTTGGCCTGGACCTGAAGCAGCAAAGCAGCCCCAGGCCATCACACTACCACCACCATGTTTGACTGTCAGTATGATGTTCTTCATGAGAAATGCAATGTTAGTTTTACACCAGATGTACCAGGACGCATGTCTTCCAATCAGTCAACAAGAGTATTATCCCAAAAGTTTTGAGGGTCATCAAAAGCATCTTTAAAAAAACAGCATTTTGCGTTCACTCAAGTTATCTTTGTTTAATATTAGAATTAGTTAGAAGATGTCGGGGCGGGGGCAAATACTTTTTCACAGCACTTGAAGAGCCATACACACTTGTTTATGTAATTTGATATCAATGCCATTTTCAGATCCCATGATACCATAATGGAATAAAAAGACCAGTGTACATCAACAAATAACCATACAGCTGAAGGGTCAAGCGAATTAACTTAAAAATGCCAATTTCATGTTTTATATGAAAGAGGGGGATAAAGAGATTATATATTTTAGTGAAATTTCCCCATAGATTGATTCAGAAACAATATATCATGAGATAAGCAGATTTCTGACCAGTACACAACATTGGTACATGGTGAAAGTATATTCTGTGCAATGCCATAAAACATGAGATTGGTATTTATCTAATTATTGCACTGAACCCTTCAACTGAGATAGATATCTGGTAATGCTGAGCCTACGGTCGTGTCAAGCATCTTCACCAACTTTAGAGTCCCTCTGCACATCATTTTTTAATAATTGACTTAAAATTGAACACCGTGAGTCTTACAACCAGTTCAGACTAAAAAATTAATCAGCCATTGAGATGTTTTCGGAGTGTTTTCAGATTTTGTTCAATACGAGCATCTCAGTCCTGTAATACCTCAATGCCTCGAAGAGGGAAAGAAATGACAAAGAATATCTGATGCAATTCAGAGATGAAAAGACCAAAATCTCTAAAAAGCAAAAGAATTTTGAATAAAGGAACAAAGCAACACCCTTTGTGGCTTGAGCATGCAAACAGCAGATCAGAGAGTGATACTTACGCTGTCAACCATCACTTTGAAATGGACTGTGTAAGAATGCTCAATGATTGTCAGAAGTATGTCTCACAGTTTAGATTTGAACTTTAACTGGTTTTATAGTTTCATGCAACCTTTCAGCAATTTCCCAAGATGCAACACTTTTATCACTTTCCTGCATTTAAAATTTATTGTCTGTCAAATGCAGGTGGCTGCACCATTTAACTGCACAAAGCAGACACTTTTGGCTGCTTCAAAATCTCCAGCTTTGTTTTATCCTTTAACAAATGAGGGGAAAAAATGGTGTCGTGACTTGCTATCACCCTAGACAGAATTTCTTAGGTTTTTCTCTCCTGCTTGATTAAATACAGAGGCAATCTCAATCACAGTTAAGAGTAGCAATAATGGCAATCATCTGCTAAGTTTCAACTACTGTATGACACTTTATTTAAACCCCACCATCGATTGTGATTAAATTCCTGTTTTTTTTTTTTTTTCCAGTGCAGTGACTGATGTTCTTGGGGTGTCCAGTCTTATCTGCAAATGGATGGTTGGGGCGCAGGGTTTTGTTTTAGCCTGGCTTAACAATGCCTGATTCAACCAGTGAAGTATTCAGAGGGCTCAGTAGAGACCTTAATCAGTAGAATCAGAGGTGTGCTCAAGATAGCAAGCGCCCACATTAGTGCCTGTGCGCGCCTTTTCATGTGATCTTGAACAAAAGCAGGGCCTTTCAAAATCTTTCAAGATGGCATCTCTCAACATGCAGTACATAAAGTGATTGATATAGCACTCCTGTTCGAATTGTCTGATACCCTTGACTGCTCCTTTCTGGATTGTGATGCAAGTGTATGTGTGTTTTTGCTCTTCGTAGACCGAGATAGCATCTCATCAGGTGTAAAACAATATTTACCTTGTTGGCAGGATGACAGGAGTGTTTCAAGCACATGAAGTGCATTTTGTGGACAAGTCATCATTAGTTAATATCATAAGCATGTCAGTCATGTTGTTAGTCACCATCTTTGTTCGTAAAGAGAAATTAAGCTTAGCGCAAGTTCAGTCAGGAAGACCCTCCTTTGCACGCTATCGCCAGTTTTTCACTTAATCTGCTTTCACTTTTTATTCTAGCCGTGATCATGCGGGGCCATCAATTGAATCATCAGCTGATCACATCCATCCAATAACAGCGCAACACACCTCTGTTGTTGGCCTATCCTCTCGGGGCTGCCTTTTTAAATGTCTTTCTGCTTCTACTACACGCAGGCTGCCATCACGCGCACCCTCCACCTCCCCATCACCGCCCAGCCTCTGCAGGATCATCTGCTTCATCTTCATCAGCCACCATCACCACCAGTGTCCGGACTCCATGGGGGGATTTATCCGCCTGCACCTCAGGCCAGAGGCTCCACAATTGCGAAATCTCCCTGTTGAGTCCGAGCGCCAAAGACTTGAAGGCTCTCATCACTACCATTAATCTGTTCATTCTGTAGTTTGTAATAAATGTTTACCTTTACCAATTCATTGGTCTGTCTGAAATACCTCTGAGTGGATGCGTGATTTGCTCAGTTGCTGAGACTAATTGGTAGAATGAACAGCCAGTTTATTTTTGATATCATTATTGGACATTGCATCACAAAGTTATGAGGCATTCTCCAATGTATATAAATTACAACGTAAAATGTTTTGTCTTCCGAAGATTCTAAACTAATGTTGCTCATGAAACCGCACATGTTTGCTTGTAAGGCTCATTGTAATTATAGCCTTTTACCTGAAAGTAATGTTCAATGCACCTAAAATTTTCTCTTCCTAATATGTATTTGTGTGAATGCTTATAACATTATCATGAAATCAAGAGCCAAATTATAATTAAATAGAGTGCTTAAAATGCTAAAATGAGAGATAGAAGTCTGGGAAACTTTAGGATCCATTCGTAACTTTGAGTTATTATGTAAACAAACAAACAAACAGGGGTGAAAACATAACCTCCTTGGCGGAGGTAATCAAGCATTATACAGCTCTCAAACAGAAATGTAAAAAATTGATGCAGCTACTGCAAGTAGGTACTAAGTGCTGATGTATTGCAATTATTTGCAGACGATGCCTTCGCCTCACTGAAAGGAGTCTGCAGGTATTTCTGATCATTTGTAAAAAGCAGTACAGTGCTAAGTCAACATCTCGTGGTCGATTGGGGTTAAAGTTGGCAAAGGCAGGTGCGTTACATTTCAATCCACCGCCTACTGTCCTTCTGCTCTCCAAATGGCCTCCATGTGAGACGTACATGATACGTAAAGCCATGGGCTGAGGGGAAGTGAATGAGAGCATGTTGAACAACTATTAAAATGCAGCCGAGCAGTTCTCTGCTCTTGAGGTCCATGATTTATGACCCCTGCTCTCGGCCTTGAGAGAGTTCTGAGTGTTGCGTTTACTCACATGGGTTGGTTCGAAGTCCTGTGCGCGATGGACACCAGCCTGGACCTTTCAGTCAAAGACAAAATACAAATACAAAGATACAAAAACATCAGTTAATTTCTACTTGCAACAATACTTCTCATATCCCCCTGTTTCCCAAATCACAGTCCACAGGGGTTGAGAACTGCTGGTTCTCCACCCTCCCTTTACCAGGGAGTCAGATGTGACGAGAGTTTGGCCAATCGGGGGCAGTAATAGTTCACTTATTTGTCGAGAAGGAAAGAAAACAGGCAGGATTTACATTCAAGGGCCAGATTTAGGTATCCCTTGATACGATTACATGTTTTACATTATGGGGTCACCAAATCTGGCCCAAAAATGCAAATCCAGCCCTGGTTTTCTTTTCCATCTAGCAGTTGACTAAATTAACTGAACAGTTCATTCTTCTGATTGGCCACGCTGTCTTGACTCCTGACTTTCATGTAAGCTGAGGGTGGAAAACTGCCAGGTCACAGATCTTGTAGGCCGTGATTTGATAATCCCTGTCCAACCTCAGTCATAATCAACCCTCTTCCAGGAGATCTACCTTCCTGCGGCCTTTCATTTCAGACCCAATTCAGCTGACTTTAATTTAGGAATGAGAAGCTCAACAGTGTGTTTTGGGGCTCATTGCGATCACTAATTTTCCCTGCTTAAATTCTTTCCTCTGTGCCTAACACAGAAATTGACCATGATCCCGGCGTCATTGAGGAGATTTCACGCCATTAATCTGTTGGTGTAGAAAAAAGGAATTAAGGTTTCTACTTGGTCTGAAGTCACCAATCCTGTTGCTGGAGATCTACCACCCAGTTGATTTTCAATCCGACTCTGATTTTTGTACCTCAGAAGTCACCAACTGTGTTCCTGGAGATCTACTAGCCTGTTGGTTTTCACTCCAACCTAAACAAAGCACACCTCATTCAACAGCTAAAGCAGGGATCCCCAAATCTGGCCCTTTAATCTCAATTCAGCCCTGGTTTTGAATTCTACCCAAAAATTTTTTGAACAACTAATGCTTCTGGCCAGACTTCCCTTAAACCTGACTCCCAGGTAAAGGAGGGCGGAAAACTGAGGATTTGATGTCCCCTGTCTAAGTGAACTGAGCATTAAGCTGAATCCTTAAAAACACAGCTTACTTGTTGTATTTTGTGTACATAATACAGTGCTGTGAAAAAGAATTAGCCTCCTCTCCAATTTCTTCTTTTAATCACATTTAAATGTTTCAGATCATCAAGCTGAATGCAGTCTTTAAATGATGATTTACTTTATTGAAAAGCGATCCAACCCTACCTGGCCCTATGTGGAAAAAGACTCTTTTGTTACTAAATCTACCAATTAAACTAATTTCATTGAATATTGGGTTCCATTTTACTTGACACATAATTTTATTTATTGAAGCTTAATAACCATTCAATAAGAATATCACCCATGCAAAAAATGATTGCCCCCTTGTATGTTTTGTGTATGTTTTTTTTCCACTGTATCTCTTGTATTGATATGTATTTTTATCTTTATGAATAAAGATATTATTATTATTATTATTATTATTATTAATAGTTGATGTGTCGCCCTTGGCAGCAACAACTGCAATCATGTTTGCAATAATTGGCAATGAGTCTGGTGCATTGCTGTGCTCTTATTGCTGAGTAGTGTGTAATCACCACGCCAGATGTAACAGGAAACATGTCTTCAAAAAAGTTCCACTTATGACTCATAAGTCCACAGAATATTATTCCAAAAGTCTTTGGGGTCATCAAGATGTTTTTTGGCTAAAGTGAGATGAGCTTTGGTGTTCTTTTTGGTCAGCAGTGGTTTTCACTCAGGACCTCTCCCACAGATGCTATTTTTGCCCAGTCTCTTTTTCATTGCAGAGCCAAGAACACTGACCTTAGCTGAGGCAACTGAGGCCTGCAATTCATTAGTTGTTAGTCTGGGTTCTTTTGTGCCCTCCTGGATGAGTTTTTGATGCACTCTTGGAGGAATTTTGATGGGCCACCAACTCCTGGTAAGATTAACCACTGTATCCAAGTTGACTCCATTCGTAGATAATGACTGTCCCTCTAGTTTGCTGGAGTTCCAGAGCCTTAAAAATTGCATTATCACCCTTTCTAGACTGATAGAAGTCAAGAACTTTGTTCTTCATCTGTTTTTTAAATTTCTTTGGATCATGGCATCATGTACTGCTTTTTGCATTCTTCACATTGCCAGACTGGTTCTATTTAATTGATGTTTATGTTCAACAGGACCGACAGTTATTTTTCTTAGGTATGTCTAGTGTGTCTTGTGAAATTGAACCCAATTTTTGATTGAATTATAAATAGTGTGTACTGAGGATGAATGTATGTGTTGGTATTATGTCTATATATACACACACACACACACACACACACACACATATATTTATTATTATTATTATTATTATTATTATTATTAACTGCCATTGTTTATGTTAAGTGCTTTGTGTTGTTGTTGTTGTTGTGATTGTTTATTATTGTGTTTTTACATTGCATTTATTTTGCAATACCTCCTTGAAAATGAGATGCTGCATCTCAAGGGGTTTCATCCTACGAATTAAAATCTGTGGATCTGTAAATTTAATAACTGAGAAGGCGATTAAATTTTCACATAGAGCCAGGTAGAGATGGATGTCTTTTTTCTTCAATAAATGATGTTATCATTTAATAAACAACACTTTTAGTCTGTTTAGTCTGGCTTTCTTTGCCTAATATCAAAATTAGTTTGATGATTTGAAACATTTAAGTGTGACAAATGTGCAGAAAGAAAGGAAATCGAGAAGGGGACAAATGCTATTTCACAGCACTATATATTGCTATACCCAATTAAAGTTATGATTTGGCCTGCTTGCACGTTACAGCAGCTTTATTTTGGAGGGTGTAATACGAAGGCATAAGGCAGTGAAAAAAATCAATATAAAGTATAATGTGCTGTGGAATATGTATGGCATCCATACCAGAATCAATTAATTCATAGTTAATTACTTTTATCACTTTGGGCTTCTTATGTTTTACTAAACTGCCTTGGCGCGCAGTCGGTGAATAATTACTAATGTTATTTTCAATTGAGGACCGTTAACTATTGTCATCAGTGAAGCTCTACTGAACCAAATCGATGGTAGTTATAGTTCCCACTTTAATTCTTGTAAACTGCCAGTTTATTTATTTATTTTGCCCTTTGATAAGAGGCTCCATGATTATGCTATTACCAGAGTATTTATATTTTGTTGGTTCAATGCTGCAATATCTTTTCCTGTCTCTGAGATGCTTTTAGTGCTTCATAATGCATCTCTTCTTATTTCTTCCCTTCTACAACAGCCTCTTAACTGGCCACTGTGCTTCAGGCCTACCAGTGGTTCGCATCTTCTTGTAAAACCTGTGCCTGCATGCTGGTATGTGCTTTGCTTTAAAGAGTCTTTTCACATCTCTGTCAACATCCTGCAATGGTTTTCATCGATCCTTTTTACAGTTTAAAAAAGGTTTCTTTATAATAATTTGGAGTGCTCTTCAACTTTCACTGTACAGATCTTCTGTGGTTCACCAGGTTGTTTGCAATACTGAGCTCACTTGTGGCTGCGTGCTTCCAAATAATGCATCAAACAAGATTTTTTTGACCCGTCTGATATTTTGGCTCTGCCTCTGATTTGCTCTGTTCTCATCCTCAAGCCATATTGTGTCCTTTCCTGGCAATGTCAATGCTTACTTGGCCCTCAGGCAAATGCACAACATACTCCACCACTGCAATAAATGGTAGTTACTTTATTCCTACGCAAACTAATGATGCAAATATGCATTTGGCCAAAGACCTGCAAATTAATCAGTTTGCTGGTCCACTGACGTTGAGGACTACGCAGAAAAAGACTTGTTGTTCCGACATGGTCGTCTGACAAGCCAACAGCCCGCATGTTAACCTCACATTTGTTGTATCCTTTCATTTGAAAGACATTGTATCAGAGAATGGAACCAAGACAATAAAACTCGTGTCATGGCACCGATTCCCACCGCAATCCCCACTGGCAGTCAACATGACAGGCCTCGCTCCAGAAGGCTGACTACAGTTGGTGACCCAAGTGCTTCTCAGCATATGTACTGTATACAAACATAATATATTATACACACATCCAGTCCTTGGAATACATAACCCATATTATTGCCTATGAAATTCCTGAGCAGGGCTGACTTGAGCAGCACCTCGAGAATGATTAATAGCTTTTTTTTTTTTAGTGGGGTGTTGAAAATAAATACATGAATAAAACAGGAATACTGCCTCACCTACCTGGAGAGTGAAAGCTGCCTATTTCAGGGTTCACTGAAGGTTGGCTGGTCTGGTAGGTTATGAAGTGTAATTCACCTCGGGGAAGCATCCACACAGTGGCATTTCTAAAGGGTGCTCACACAGCGATGGGCGACTGAAATCTTGGAGAATGGCCGCCCTGACAGCCAGTCAATGATGGGCTTTGCATGTTAAACCTGGCTTAAGCTGTGCTCTTGCGGCATCAACAACAACAAGGTCTTTCACTGCAGTGTCTATAATTTGTTTGTTTCTGGGACTTCAGGAATGGTAGGGCAGCACAAATAATGTGCTAAAACAAGTGTCGTATTCTGTTGAAATGACTAAATGACTTCTCTTTCAATTGTACTGTTAAAAGATATCCTATAACCACAGAAATACAGCTTTAAAAACCACCACAGAATTGGATCAATCTTTATCTGAACCAGTACTGTCATTTCAACCTTTGAACGGATCAGTTTTTGGAATGTTTTCTCTCTCTCTCTCTCTCTCTCTATATATATATATATATATATATATATATATATATATCCCCCCCCCTCTCCTCTCTCTCTCCTTCCTGTAACACAATTTCAATAGGATCTCACATCTGTTAGCCTTCAAAGTCAGTCATTGGTGATCTGCAGTGTTTATCTTGCCGGTCATTAAGCTTCAAGGCTTCTTTATTCGGAAAGGCTCCAGTGCCCTAACACGTTTCATTAGTTTCGTTTTGCAGAAGTATACACGGCACTGCAGTCTCCAGGTTCGTGGCTCCCTCCTCTAAACCGCGCCTCGGCAGTCATAGCCACATTTTAAATAAAGTTTATGAATCACTTCAATGAGTCGGCACCCAGTGGCAGAATACTAATAATGTGGGTAGAACAGGCCACGTGTTCCTCACTGAGCGACACAGTCCGGGAGACAATTAGACTACAGTAGCCTCCAAACAAGATACTGCCGTTTCATCCGGCAGAACCCTTACTCTAACTGCGGACAGTCCACAGGGAAATCATCTGACTTGTTCCTACCATACAAGCTATGGGTTTCCATAGAAACATTACTCGTCAAATTCTTCTGCCCTTTGTCTTCAAAATGCGGTTTTATTTGTGCCAGCTCTACGATTGCTCAGAGTGGAATCATTAGTGCTACACAAGTCCCAAGAAACTCAAAGGCACTATATGCTGGCCTCCCATCCAAAGGAACCAATCTGGATTCACCAGAGGTACATCTCAGTTTTTCATGGGAAATTTTCTTGCTCCTTAATCCTCGCTTTTCGTCATCTATCAGGCTGTCCCAAAGCTCTTATTGCTGCTGTGAGGGGCAAGGAGGGAGCTCTGAGGAGTCCTGAGTCAGGATACATGGGAGCAGCTGTGCCGGTTGACTTTTAGCAGAAAAAGTATGACATGGTGACAACCACTTGGTAACCACAGATGCTGGCAGCAGATCTAATTTGTGACACTTCAGACGAGGGAACGTCTCACTTCTCTAGCAACATAGACCTTGGTGCACCTGGGTCCTCTTAAATTGCATCCACGGTTCCCTCACCTTTCCTTGTCTCTTAACCCTTTCAGCACCCAATGATTTAAGATATCAAAGTCAGATGCTCCCCTGCGGGAGCTCTTTTAAACAAGTTGCCACATGATGGGTTTTCAACAGCTCAGGATAACTACATTTTTAATTCCTTGAAAATGTATTCGGCACTCAAAGGGTTAATCCATCTGACAGGGATGAATGGAGAGATGCAAGGAAACCATGCAAAGACAGAAGAAAGGAGGAAAGGTGTTTTTATGAGGAATGAGACGTCTTTTCATCTGCTGCGTCACATAAGGCGACATCTGTTTCTGATCGTAGTGCACAGCTAGATTCGCGGCCGTTATCTGTCTTTATCGAGTGACGTCATGGCTTTCAACTGAAAGTCTTCCAGGAAGGCAGCTCTCACGTATCCTTGCTGAAAGCTCCTCAGAGCTCCCTCCTCACTCCTTACAGCAGAAACAAGAGCTTTGAGATGACCTTTAAGATGGCAAATCCGGAACAACTTCCAGTTCAAGTGAAGATCGAGGAGCGAGGAAATATGGAATATGGGAATTGAGATGGGCCCCTTGTTTCTTATCTCCTCGCGTAGTTTCCCTGCATCTCTCCATCCCTCCCCTGTGGGACAGAGTAGGACACAAGGAAAAGATGCACGTGAGAGAAATGTGAATGAAGTTTTGGAGAATTGAGATGTACCCTAGATTTAAACCCAGTAATGACAACCATAATGCTGAGCAAGCACAAGCATGGGTTAAAATAATGATCCCTGTTAATTAACACATGTTTTTCAGTGGCCTCAAATTTCCTAAATAGGTCCCAAGTGAATTCAGTTTTCCAAGCCTAAATTGGTTCCACTACCCGGTCTGTACTAATAATATGCATACCCTGGCATTCAACAAAGAAATTGAATGATTAGCTATGAACAATTCTCTCTCTCTCTATTTCTCTCTCTCTCATTAAACTTTAAATAAATCTCACAAATAATTTCAGGAAAGATAAAAAGTTTAGCTTCTACAGAGCAAATATCCATGGCCTGAACCTGAAAATCCTCCCCAGCAAATGATGTGTGTAGAGAGTGTTACTGTCCCCTGGTGGATGATGTGAATCCCCACACCAAAGACGTTGTTTTTGCATGTTCTCATCTTGTGCCAATGAAAATTCACCTGAGGAAGAGCACCTTAGAGCACTGAGGAAAAAATTTGAAATAAAATACACTCGTTTAAAAAAAAAAAAAACTGTTCAGTTGGTCACTGTTCACATATTGTGCATGCTTTGAAGGACAGGTTCTCAGACGATACATCTTACATGAAACAGAGAAGAATTTCCTTTTTTGCTGTGTGGAGATGAAATCCACAATGTGTGACCAAGTTTAAACCATTTTACATCAAAATTGTTTGCACAGAAATTCTGCTGTTTTTTCTCTAACAGAGGCAGGAGAAAATGGCTAATGTAATCATTTAAAAACTCTCCTCCCCCAAAAAACAAAACAACCACAGTGGTCTACACTGACATCCTCTTCTGACGTACGTAGCTACATCCCACCCAGTGACATGTTGGGGGGATTATAACCCATAATAACTGTGGGGCATTTATCAGAGAGGACACGAATGCATCTCCCAGCCCAATTATCACTATTGTGTTTTGTAATGTCTAGATTCTGTGTGTGTGTGTGTGTGTGTGTGCTTGTGTGGGTGTGTGTGTGTATGCTTTTGTGCGGTTGGGGGAGCGGGGGAGAGGGGAGGGAAAGAAAGAGAAATAGTGTTTGCTGAAAGCCAATACTCACATGCTTTATGGAAGCGATTTTTCAAGTCGAGCACTGTTGACGAAGGATGCACCTGTGGAACGAACAAAACAAAGTGCGATTAAGCGGCGACCTTCAATTATCGCCGTGAAATATGGCGGATCTGATTTATGACTCTCGAGCTCGTCCTAATTATATCACGGCTTCACTCCTGCTTCGGGCAGCTTCCCCCAAATTCCTCCCTCGGCTGTCAAGTGGTGGATAGAAGCCTGTCACTCTTCTGACTCACAGATCTCCACAGAGCACCGATGCCATCTAGAAACTCTGCCAAAGGAATCATCCGTTTGATATTTCCTCTCATGATCAAAACCTTTTTTTCCCCTTACAAGCATACCCTTTATGTTCCTTATTTTTAACGGCAGTGCGAAATCTAGTGTTAAAAAAATGCAGTTTGAGTATGAGGTGTATAGACTCTCCACAGTGGAAAAAAGTAGGCCTTGGTCTCAACAAACATTTTAATCTTGCATGAGACCTGCATTCTTATGTTATTATTTTTCCCTCACCTGAAAATATGAGCTTGTTTTTTAAAATGATTGTTTCCTTGTTCATTTTTCCCCCTGGTGTTTTTGTTACCCATCTTTGACAAAACTCTAAAACTTGTACATTTTGAAAAATGACAAACAATGACCACAGAGGCTATTCTGGTTGTTGTAAAAAGGCATAGAACAGTAAAGATAGACTGTATTGAACTGTTTGAGGTACTTTGTAATCTCATTTACTTAGGAGTAGTTGGCAGCCACAGTGCAATGCTTGGGGACCAACTTCAGTTCTAAATCCATAGCCTTGGTCTAGACAGGAAAGTTTTGATAAAGCCTGTCTTTTAGGGTGGGGGAAATCAGAGTACTCAGAGAAAACCCATATGTATACAGAGAGAACACACTAAGTCCACGCAAGCAGGTCCTGGCCAGCTAAGGTTCAAACCCGCAATCCCCTTTTGCAAGGCAACAGTGCTAACCACTGTGCCCCCCATCTAACTTTTGATGTGCATCCTAAGGGCATGCAAGTACTTACACTCACAAAACACTGTATCAGGAGCACCATACTCATATGGGAAGGGCCTCATTTTGCTTTGAGAACAGCCTCAGTTCTTTATCGCATGGATTCCACAAGATGTGAATATATTTTTTTGAGATTATGATTCATGTTCACATGATTGCATTTCATCATTTCCGAAGATATGACTGCTGCACGTTCATGCTGTGAATCTAAAGTTCGACCGCATCCCAAAGGTGCTCATCTTGTCCTGAATATTTCCTTTGATAGTTTCCCAGCAATTCCAGCTGTTCGTATCGGTTTCTAATGCTGTCTTCTTTAACTGATCAATTATCGTCTTGTTTTTTTCGCTCCCCTCTATGTGTCATTTCATGTTTGCACGCTTCCTGTTTCCTAATTGTTAATTGGCATGGAATGTTTATAAATTCCTGTTTTCTCATCTCCCTTGGCTGCACTCTCTTGTACTCTTCATTGTGCTTAAAGCTTGTTTCGAGTGAAGCTATCTGGATCATTCCATCTTCAATATTTATAAAGTAAATCTAGTGATCTGTTTATTAGGAACTGTCTGCCTGTATTCAGCAGCTACCTTAGGAGCGATTGCACCTGGTCTCCCAGTCTTGGAGTGCAAGAGTGGGCACAGCCACTGGGTCCTTCAACCTATGGATTGCCTTCCCAGTACAGACCTCGGAGCTGCTTCTGACTGTGCCTTCATTAATCTTCTGATGGCCTGGCAACCCTTTGCTTGACATGGGCTGCCAATGACCATTCTCAAGCCCCAGCCCCTGCTTTGTTTTTACGGTTTTGTTTGTGCCTATTGCAGCTGTGTATTTCACTATAGGTGCCTTATGGCTCTTTGTGGATCTGCGCCTAGTTCCTTCTTGGAAGTTTGTGACAGTTCTGCTAGATTGATGTCTGGTTACTGGGTAAGTACAGAGTACTAAAGTATTCTGGGCACATAGTTTGTTGAAAACAGTTGGCCTTTATGTTGTTTTATGGATCATGGTGCTGGAAGTAGCTGTTAGATGAGGGTTAGATTGTGTCTATAAAGGGGTCCAAACGGTCAGCAACAATGCTCAGGCTGAAGGATTCAAACAAGGATTTACTGGTAAATTTGGTATTAAAAGGCCCGAAGCCTGCAAAAAAAAATTTCCCATACCATTACACCTCTATCACTGGCCTGAGCAAATGACGCAATGAAAGTTCCATGGATTCACACTGTTGATGCCAAATTCTGACACTATCACCCACATGTAACAGCGAAACTCGAAATGCATCAGACCAGGTTACATTTTCCAATCTTCAGCTGTTCAGTTTTGGTGATTCTGTGTCCACTGCAGTTTCAGATCTGTTCTTGGCTGACTGAAGTGGAGCCTGACCTGGTTTTCTTCTGTTTTAGCCCATCTGCCTCAAAGTTTAACATGTTGTGTGTTCTCAGATTCTTTTCTGCTCGCTACAGATGTGGGTTGTGGTTTTTTTTTAGTAACCAAACCTTTCTATCTCCTCAAACCAGTCTGGCCATTCTCCTCTGACTACTCTCAGCAACAAAGCTTTCCTTCCACAAGATTGCTGCTCATAGGATCAGTTTTGTTTTTCACATTATTCTGTATAAATACTAAAGACCACTGTGCATGAAAATTCCAGGATATCAGCAGTTTCAGAAATATTGAAACCAGCCTGTCTGGCACTAAGAACTGTGCCATGGTTAAAGCCATTGAGATTACTGATGTTTGAGGTGAAAATTACTTGAAGTACCTGGCCAGTATCTGTGTAATCCTATGCACTGCACTGCTGACACATGAATGGCTGATTGGATAAATTGTAAGAAGAAGAAGGTGTACAGGTCTTCACAGCAAAGTGCTTGAAGACTGGATTTATTGTGTAATTTTTGAAGACATATCTAGTTATAGTGCCCAAAGTGGTATTTAAAAGTTCACTTTCTGAAAAAAAAAGAAAAGTAAACTGTTTTAGATGTGAATGTGTCAACCAAGACAGGATTTTTATGTGCAGATGCAAGACTGCAATACTTATTGAGGGTGATTCAATTTTTGCTCTGCTTTTGAAGGGAAAGTTGAGATCCGTCCTGGAGTGAAAAAAGAGGATTGGACGCAGTAGGTATGCTATGATCTCTTGCCTCCCGACAGATGGTTCTCTCGGACCCTTGGATGCACTAACGAGCTGCTGTTGCCAAGCAGCTTAGACCTCGAAGCTCGAGGGCACGTCGTTCAATCAATATTGGAGACTGCGAAGTCAAAAGTCTGAGCCGTCCCAAGCTGCTGATTTGGCCGGCTGTGTCACTTCTGACAGCCGTGACAGCAGAGACTCCGCCATCTCGCGACTCTGTGGTGGTCACCTCGTGGTGCTGCATCAGAGGACAAAGACAGTACAAACTGGGTTCCCGCAATTATTCCAGGCTCATAATCTCCCAGCCAACCCATTACCATCCATCCATCCATCCATCCATTATCTAACTCACTTACTTCTGGTCAGGGTCATGCTGGGAGGGGGTGGGGCTAGAGCCTTATCCCAGCATGCAATGGGTGAGAGGCAGAAAAGAAACACAAACTGAATAGTTTGGCAGTCCATGCCAAGAAACAAGGACACACACACACACACACACACACTCATACCCGTGGGAAATAAAGAGTCTCCAATTAGTCGAACACATATATCTTTGGACAGCAGGGAAGAATCAGAGTACCTGGAGGAAACCTACGTCGATACAGTGAGAATACTTCAAAAAAAAGTCTCATTCCAAGCTTTGGACCCACAATTTCCTTGCAGTGGCACCCATTACGCCACTGCGCCAGGCCGAGACAGATACCGTTCGCACTGGGTATCGTCTGCATGGTTAGCGTGATACGAGGGTTGCTCCATAGCAGCAATAATAAAGAAGCTAGGAGATGGCTGCCGCACACTAATCCCTCCGACTGCATCTTTCTGTTTTCTTGTTTGCCGATGAGAGCCCTTCTGTTTGTAAAATTTCTTAGTCAACACGCGGCAGGGTGCTCGCGAGACGAAGGCCTTACCATCTCCAACCGCTTCGTGATTCAATAATAAGCACGGTGGGGTCTGCGTACTAAAGACTCCGCATGAAATTGCTCCTCTTGCATGAAACCAGCAGCGGGAAACTGTATCTGCGCCAAACGCATTCATCTCAAGCACCTGCGTGTTTGTTTTTCTGTTTATTTTCCATTTATTTTCTGTTCCTTTCCTTTTTTTTCTACCGACTTGCTTTTCAGCACACACAGTGAATCCCAGTGGTGCGGTTTGATCAGAAAATGCAGATTAAGAGGTTGCGCTATTCGCCCCCCCGAGGTGAGCGGCGTGAAGTCATTGAGGATGAGGCTGTTTCCTCGAGAATTGCGGATGTTTACTTCCACTCTTTTGACTGAGTCTCTAGTGCCCTGATCCTTACAGCTAAGATCCCTCTCTGGTGCCAGACTACGAGAGTTCTTTCCTCGCAAATGCAAGCATCCAGTAACTTTTGAGATTTACCAGGACTTATGCGGAGCATTTCTGGTCACGAATCAAAGTGGTTCTTTAGCTCCCGTGGCCCAGTAAACTGATGGTTGTTGTGTCTTAACACTGGCAGAACATTCCAGTAACACTGAGAGAACATTGTGCACTGGTTGTGGAACTAATTGAGCTGCATGTCCTTCTTTTCTGTTAGTAGAGACTCCTTTACCCAATGAGTCCAAGCAGTTGTCCCCACAGCGCATGGCAACTGCCGCTGTAGTTTATATGCTTTATGAATTGTGATCGGTCACTCACTCACTCAGTCATGGAAGTTTAGTGAGGACTTTTAGTGGGACGCATGCACATTACACACTATGGCTCTGAACGGTTTCGTTTTTGTTTTAATCTCTTCTAACCATTCTTTCCCATATAACCAGGAATTATAAACTTTCAGATTAAGAAGGGTAAAGTCCTACCCAGTCTTTTATTCCAACCACCAGTATTTGCTTGAGAGCACAACTCACCCTGGAGGTAGGAGTCTTTAGTGAGATCAGCTGGTAGAGCTCAAGGTTGGAACAAAATCACAGTAGGACTTTCACCTCTCCCATTGACTCCCATTAAGTTTTTTTTTGCATACAAAAAGCCACCAGACACCCACCAGAGGAGTGTTGACTTGCACCTGGGGAACTCACCTGTTTGATGAGCTCAAGACAGGAGAGAGATGGTTAGGAGGGGGGAAAAAAATCAGTGAATAAACGATCTGTTGCCTCTAGTATGAGTACAATTGTTAGTGTGCAAGATGCCAGAATGTTCTTTTCCCTCAAAGAAGAAGAATACAGCCCTGCATGAGGCCAGAAAGCCAGCAATTTCCACAACTGTACTGACAAAGGGCAGCAATGTTTGTTTGTGCCAAGCTGGCTCTGAACAGGTTGTGAATGTTTTCCTCTCCCGCAGAGTTAACTGGCTCACAATGTGATCTCTTCACAGATCCTTCACAATGACTCACACTGAACGGGGAGTAGCGAAGAACTGACCAGAAAATACTGCAGATGGCACACATGAAATGGATTGTATTTATACAGCGGGTAGCAAGAGAATTTGGAGGTAATTAAATATGTGGGAGGTGACGAGGCAAACTGCAAGGGCTAGATTGTTAATTTGGTCATAGAGGACAAGGACTGCTCACTCCCCTTAGGTTGCTAACAGTACTTCCAGCTGGTCATGTTTTGATGATATCCCTAAATTTGTGAAACTCACGATATTTGTATAACACTTTATCGCCATGGGCCGATTCCACGGAGGCACGTGTAGTGTCACTATTGTCCAGCGGCTGCGACGTCACTGCTGCAGTACACTATTTGAGAACTGTCGCGAAAAAATATATAAGGGGATAGGCCAGGCTACATATTACTGTTCTTATCATCACTACACTACCATCAGGATAAGTGGCTGGATTCAGATTCGGATTCACTCAAGAAAACAGTGAATGGAACCATGCACTTCCATTTAAAAGCTAAGTATGGCATGACTATGTTCTGGAGGAAGCGCACGTGTGCGAAAATTTAGCAAATCTGGGGTTACTCTCTACATGACCCTTCCAGCTGAAGGCCCCCTTCTCCAGATCTCTTCAGTCCAGGTATAAACAACACCCGCTGCTGTTCAGCAGCAGGTGACAGGCAGGAGAATAACACAGCTCAATTCAATTTCTCAATTCAATTGAATGAGTTTTGTATCATGCTTTCCACTGAACTGAAACTAAGGTGCTTTTCAGACAAATAGAACTGCACAACCATTGAGGGAGTCTACAGCTGCACTTCAATCCTGGAAAGTTGTTTCAAACAAATGGAAAAAGGGTATTCAAGGATGGTCAAGTTTGCAAAAACCAAACAAACACATGCATTAAGTGCTCCTCATCAGCAAACAAGTGGTGCCAGGGACAACATATCCCATCTGAGGGAGATATTTTAAACTATTATCGACTTTTGGTGACTTTGACCTTGACCCAAATAGGTCCAAAATTTTATCAGATAATTCTTGTATCACTGCACGCCTCTCGTGAACATTTTGTTGAATTTGATTGCACTGTTTTTGCACTAAACCGCCGACAAACACACAGACAATCAAATGCCACTGAAAAATATCCCCCCCCCCACCTTCGGGCAGGGTTATCATCACTTCTTATTGGATCAGTGACCCTTGTCCCTCATGAAAAATTACATTTGTCCCCCCTTATGCACATACTTTGGTCCTTCCTTTATCTGACATCTGACAAAATGTGGTACCATATGAAGACCACAAAAGGGAAAATGATCAGAGTCCAAATTCTGCATTTTTGTATATTTTATATATTATATATTATCATAATATTTTTTTTTTTTTTTGCTTATTTCTTCAGTGCTTTGTTTCTAAGATCGTTTTGAATTTTTAATTCATCATTTCCCCATAGTGTGAAATTGTGACTCTGATCATTTTTCCATTGTGGTCTTCATATTGTCTCAGTGTTTTTCCTGTGGCTCCTTCCCTGAGATATCATGATATCTGTACCTCTTTCCAGAGACAGCTGTTGAACACAAAACAGTGGGGCGTAAAACATCCCTTTAAATTGATGATTAGCTTTGACCTGTTTTCAGTTATTTTACCTCAATTAATGAAACGTTAACTTCATGAAGATTCAACTTGCTCGGCTGTAGCCATTTCTCTTGGTTCAGGTAAGACGAGAAATAAAATGCTTCATTTGGATGTGAAATTGTGCGTATTTCAGTCTTCATTTTCTTTGTTTTCATTTAAATAATCACGAAGCACGTTTGATAGCCTGCTGAGCAGAATGTGCCAAAAGTTAACAAGGAAGATCCAGAGAAGTTTATCTTTTCTCAAAAAGCGTAACCTACTTAGGGAGGTGAATATAACATTTTTTATTGAATTTATTATTTAATCCCCTCAATGCTGGGTTAGAATTGGAAGCTGCGTGGACTGCCAATGGATAATTTGTAGCATTGCAGGACGCGTTAATTAAGGAAAATCATTGAAAACGGGTCAATAACCGTCATTATTAAGAGCTGTTTTATGCCTCCCAGTTTCTGCCACTGCCCCTATTGATGTGACACAAGGATTAATTTGCATTGTACAGCCCAGTACTGACAGGGTTTTGTGCTGTTTCGGCCACCATTGGTCACTTTGTGCTGCAATGAGGCAGCCAATCGGAGCAGTGCCTCTGATTCCCCACCCACTCAAAATCTGCGTTCCCAAGTTGAATGTGTGTTTTGCCTTTTTGCTACAAGCTTCAAAGCCATGTTCATAGAAACAAGGGGATTGTTTTACATTGTTTAACAAAGAAATATTTGATTAAAGCCCTTAATCCCGCATGTCTCCAGAAGGATGTGGTCCCAACTCAGTCTGATCAACTGTAAGTCGCTTTGGATGAAAATGTCGATTTAATAACTGATATGTAATACAGCTATTTTCAGAATGGCAAACATTTTAAATGCTTTCAGTGACTTATTAACTGGGCCATTGTCTAAACCAGCCATGCCCTTTTACGATAATATATGACAAGGACAGAGGTTCAGCTTGAGCACTGCACAGTCCTTATGCTGTGATTCATCAGTGCAGATTCCGCTCTCAAGAAAGCAGCCCAATCTCTGTTCATTTATTAAACAGCGCCATCTATAGACGGGCAGGCAGCACTTCCAATTAACTAACTCTGTAGGATCTACAGAAAATAATTTTTTTTAAAACCTTGGGCAAATGCTCTCACACATTCCTCTGCTTCACTGTGGACTACACAGGATGGATTTATTATTCCAACATGATAAAATTAATATTTCTATATAATTTCTTTCTTGAAATATTTCGCTTTTGATATGCACACGCGTGTGCATTGGAGAGGCTGTTATAAAGGGCAAATAGAGCTGACGCAAGCTTGAAGCTCATAGAATTCAGAGATGTGTTACATCATGCTGCCTGTAGCTAAATAAAATATGCATCAATACAAAGCAATGACATTTTGGCTGGAAAAATTATCAGCACTAAGGTGATTCTAGATGCACAACGTGCATATGGATTTAAAAGGTGGGGGGCGGGGGTCATTGTGGTGGTACCACTTGTGCTAATGAATGTGCTCAGATATGCTAACCAAAATCCATAATGAACCAAGGTTGAAGGCTTCCTTCTCCAATCAGTCAGATGAGCAACAAAAACTGTACTGTTGTAGGATAAAGCAATATTACCATACACTGAAGTGGTAGCAATGTGTATGGGCCTATCATTATATGATGAAAAGTTGTGATTTATCAATATGACAGGATGTATTTGTTGTAAATATGGTTAAAGCTCAAGGTGAGAGAGCTTGTATAGGTTCAGTGAACCGTGGAGACAGCCAGACGCCCCGCGGATATTATTCTTCCTGCTTTTGTAGGGTGAACTTTGCATGGGCATGTGCTGTGTGGGGAAGGCTTCACACAAGAAAAGCCAGGCTCAGCTAACTCTGCCCTGAGGAGATGTCCTACCTCTGGTCCTCCTCCACCACTGATTTTTTAAATAATTCACTCCACATGAAGGTATCGAAATCCCAAAATACACAGTACCAGACCCGTATTACCCATTTTGACTGCTCCACTCAGTAACCCAAGAAACTTGCGCGTGTATGTGGGAGTGTGTGCGGGGGGTGGAATGTTAGTAGTAAGGAGGGTAGTGCTCTCAAAGTTTCGATGCTACCTGCTAGTCAATCATACTTTCTTTCCAGGAGTTTGAATCTCCAGCTTAGCTGCTACCACAATATTATTTGTTAGTTCCTTTTTTCCCCTAATTCACTCTTGAGTTTCATCTTACAACAAAGCCATGACAGCTCTGAGGCGCTACGTCCTGCCAATGAACAAGACAGCCTGCGTGTCACAGTTGTTTGTCAAACACGCTTTCTTTACGCTCATAGCTTGGTACGGGATTGGCTGAGAACAAAGCACAAGTTGGCAGTCTGACGGGAATATAGCACCATTAAAGAGACTGGCACTACTTCACTAACTTATAAACCTACTAAATATACAGATGGCAAAAATATCTTTACATCATCACGCAGAGCTTATGCGTGGAGTGGAAATTCAACAAATGAATCTTGAAGGGGAGGCAGAAGAAGTCTATTTGAAATCCTCTGGAGAAAAGACTTAATAAAATTCAGGGCCTCTGTGGACTAATGCTGTGCGTGTATGCTGCCGAGAACCTCGGCTATAAACAAGGATAAAAGCTCTTTTTTCTTGAAAACACACACAAGCAAAGTCTGCATTTCATTCCACTGACGCCTTTCTTTTCTGCAGAGGTTTTTTTGTCAACAAAAATGCAATAAGGGTCCAAAATAAACCCGGTGGCACATTTGGTTTGACTCTGCCGCAGAGTCGGATAATAAATCATTATTATACAGCACAGCCTGGGTTTGTGCGCTTATTTATTTATTTCCTGGTGCTGCTTTGCTTAATAGCATTTTAACTATGCAGAGTCTTTGCCTAGTGTCTCATTCAGAGATGACGGTGCATTCTAGAACATACTGTTAAGCCCCTAAGAGGGGAATGGGCCAGTATAACAGAGCCATGTTTAAAGCACCACAATATGGCAACAGGGATCTGTTTTTCATTCAAATATGAAAATAGTCGTCTGGTTCCCTTCTGTGCTATGCCCCACAGTTTCTATCATCTATTTCTGAAGTATGAGGTTGATTGCATTCCACAGTGAGAATGTGTGTATTGCAGTAGCAGGTAGGGCAAGCTTTTCATTTATGGGAGCAGAGAGTGATATTATTCACTGAGAATTTGAGAAAACAGACACACTGAATACAGATTATTCACAGGTCTGAGTGAATACATACTTTATAGATGAGGCTGACTGTGTCCATCCAAGTGCTTACACATACTGTACACATTCACAACACACATTCAGACGAGGGAACACAAGCCTCAGCCAAATATCAGCATCACACTGCATGATATACATACTACAGTGATTACAAATATTTATTTACTGTTATACTCTTTGGACTAAAATATAGAGTAAATAGAACCATTCACTTATTTTTTATTCCTAAGTCATATTCTAAAATATAGAGTAAATAGAACCATTCACTTATTTTTCATTCCTAATTCATATTCTAAAATCTAGAGTAAATAGAACCATTCACTTATTTTTTTATTTCTGATTAATATTCATTTTGTTAAAGTGAGGAAATCATCTCCGCTAAATTCACGAGGAATCAAGGTGTTAAACTGCTTTAGTAGAGTCAGTCATTGAAATAGATCCATTGCTCTTTATAATCATGTTCCTCATTTTTTTAATTTGAAAGCTTTAAAATTTCACTCCATGCATAGTGCCACTCATAATTAATTCATCAAAATTACGATGGAACATTTCCAATCATTCGCACTAACCTAAGCATTTCCTTTGTAGGCGTGCTAAATAATTTACGTTGATTAAAGACTCAAAGTGAATTTAGCCTCAGATCCTGAGCTTAGGGTGATATGAAAAACTGAGGAGCATTAGAGGAACAGTGTAAGAAGAGTCTGAGTAAAGATCAAGCCACTCTGCTTTGGCCCTGATATGAAATGCAAAGTGTTCTCATTACACCTTTCCTTCATCAAGCAGCCTTTGCCGAGATCATCTCCTGCTCGAGTGATAGAAAGGAAAGATGAGATGTTTGAGAGCCACGAGAGTCATTCGGACACGTCGCGTCAAAAACGGCTCAGGTTTTTTTTTTTTTTTTTTTGCAGTCAGAATGTGAATCCGAAATTTGTGCAATTTATGATTCACCTCATTTCTGCCCCTCATCCAAAAAATAAATAAATAAATAAATAAATTCCTATCATGTTGCTGTATTTTTTTTTTTTTTTTTTTACAGGCCTTGATTTGTAGACCAGAGATTTTGTTTTCGCATTTTTCTGAGCAAAACTTTGAAATTACTTTGAGTTTATACATGTTTGTTTCTTTATTTTTTTAAAAACAGTTTCTGCAATTTTTCAGCTATCTTATGTGATCCACCATTCTCTTTTAAACATGTAGGAAATCAAAGCAAATTTTATTTTGTGCCAATGGACAGTTTAGAACCTCCTAGTGGCATCGCATACAACTCCACACAGAGATTAGATTTGAGTCTATAACCTTGTTGCTGTGGGGCAACAGTGTTACCCACTGAGCCACCATGTCACTCTCAGAGTTTACATATGGACATGTGTGTAGTTGTTCGGACAGTTCCCCAACAAATTTGGCTTTCTAAACTCTCCCTGGCTCTCTGGAAATCAATAACCAAGGCCTAAACTGTGTCTTCTGGTGCAGCTTCCATACCAAGAAGAGGATGTCCCATCCATGAGTCAACCTAGCGAAACCTGCAAATATTTATGGTCTTCAACTCTCAAAATTTACAGTTCATGTAACGACTTTGCGTAAAATAATTAAAGGCCTTCTATCTTGTCATTAGGTGCACGGTCAATTAGCCCTTACAAGTGATTTCAAAATCTGTCTTTTATGATATCACAGGGGCAGGGATCATCCTGAATAAAAGAACCAGTGGGCTGAAGTTCATCAATCTCTCTTGCCTCTGGGCAATCACGTCGCCATATGATGTCGCAAAGAAACAGATTTTGAAATGGCTTACAATTATTAATTGGCTGTACACCTGATTACATGATAAGGGACCTTTAACATGGCTCACAAACATGGTTAGCATTTCCAGCTCAATTAAGCTGATGTTGACAGCAAGCAAAATGTGCCCTTGATAAGTACAACCTCAATTCCGAAATAGTTGGGACGAAGTGTAAATTGTGAATAAAATCAAAATGCAATGACTTTCAGATCACATGAGCGAATGGGCTCTAAATTCGTAGACCAGGCGCAGGCACGGCGAATGGGGGGAGCGCCACGCCAACAGGGTGTATCCAGGCGTATTTTGCAATTTCGCGCCCGGTGCAGCTCGGCGCAAGTATTCCTCTGTCCCGCCTCTGTCCCTCCTGCCGCAAGTGGCAAAGAGGGAGGAGAGAAGGCCTGAGTGGGTTTAACACAGCCGAGTCAAATCTTCACCAATCAAATGGGCTCCTCTCCTCACCTTTAAAATTGGAATAAAGAAGCCTCTGTCCTATATCTGCACGATGCGTGAATGTTGCATTTTACTTTGCTGCTTCAGGCATGTTTTCTGCTCCGCGCTTACGTCTATATTAAGCATTACGAATATGATTATTACCATTAGCGAACTTGAATGGAATTTCAAAACGAAACTACATCAGATCATTCAAACTTATGAAGTTGGAATGAAATACGACGGTTGCTCATTTATTTCTTCTGCCTGCATCATTGGGAAGAGAAACGATGGATAGCGTGTTCCTATTATTACACCCTGTTGCTGCTTAAAATTTTGGGATTATCATGCATGGACAACAATGCAAGATACGTTACTCATTTATTTTCAATATGTGATCTTAACTCAGTACGCGATCATAGCAATCAGGCTGTATTCCTTTCCCCCACTAAAAACGATAAAACCTAAGTGACAATAATAGTAGTATTAAGCCGCTTGCACACTGGGCAATTTTTATTTTTGCATTCAAAGTCAATGCGAAGACACGAAAATTAGTATTCAAAGAATGTAATCAGTCGTCTTGAAAAAATTCGAAAACAGCATAGAACGCAAGCATTATATGAGCCCCTTTACTGCATTTGACTTTGAGAAAATGGGACTCAAAGTTGCCAGAGTAAACACTGCACCTAGAGTCATCTAGTTTAAACACTGCATTTGGTACAAACTCAAGATATGTAAAATCATGCACATGCACTTCTTGTGCAGGTTTTGGGTGCCCTTCTGCTGCATTAAATTGAAACCAACCTCCTTCTGAGAGGAAGCATAATCTTCTGATTCATTTGGGACAAACTTTGGGTCTCTGTCATCTTCCATTCACCATCATCATAATCACAATAAGCAACTCCTCATCAGTGATGCCGAGCTGCCATGTTTACAATGAATTGGGAAGGTTGTGGGATGGCGTGAATGTCTAAGGCAGTGCAGTGCATATATACAGGGGCATTGAGCTTTGCTTGTATTAACAATCCATGTCAGATTGGGTTGGGCTGGTAGGAAATGTAGATCTCAGTTTTCTGCACATGCTGAACCACAACTCAATTTGATGGCCCGGACATCAGGGGCAATATATATATAGATACCTGATAATTTTGTGGTTGGCTGAGAAAGACGTGATTCAGATTGAGCTTCGCGAGTTTCCATTAAGAAAGAACCGCCTTTGATCGGACATCAGGACAATCGTGATATTGATACTATAATTTATGTCCTGATTCAGATAGTTCGGCAAAGAAAGAGTTACAAATAAAAGTGCAAGGCTATCAATGAAACGAAAGAAGAAAGGAGGAGACGCCTGCACACTTACTCCAAGCCACCAAAGAAAAAACTTTATTGATTAAAAAGGACAATGTTTCGATCCGACTTGGATCTTCGCCTGGTCAACATTCAGATTCAGATAGTTACATTAAATAGTGGCTGCTGTAATTATTTATTGCATTGAAATGTGCCTGACATTCTGGAAACCTGCCTGTGAGGTTTCAGTGACGGTGCACGCCAGCGCCGGTCAGCCAAATTACCACTGCACAGAAAGTAAACCAGGTTGGAGCTGGCGAGCTCTCTGCGCAGTTTCGGCGGAGACTTTTGCTACGAAATTGTCACTGCGTCTTGATGAATATGTGACACCTCCCCCTACTACGCCGCCACACCCATCTCGGCGCACGTCCGTCTACCAAATTGCCAAAGTGGCTACGCACGGTGTTGCACCGCACGAAATTACCACTGCGCGGGCTGCACCGGACGAAATTACCACTGCGTGGGCTGCGCCATGCTATGCCACGCTGCGCCACCCTGCGCTGCGCCAAGAAATTAGAGCCCAATATGTTATTTACAGTAGAACATAGATAACATTAAATGTTATGAAATTTTCAAATGTTGAAACTGAGACATTTTACATTTTTATCCTCAAAATGAGCTTATTTCAAATTTCCTGGCTGCAACAGGTCTCAAAAAAGTCAGGACACAAGCAAAAAAAGGGCTGAAAAAGCAATTAATACATGAGAGAATCAGCTGAAAGAACATTTAGCAAGTACTTAAGTGAACTGGCATCAGGTGTGTAACATGATTGGCTATAAAAGGGATGTCTTAGAGAGGCTGAGTCTCTCAAAAGTAAAGATGGCCAGAGGCTCTCCAACTGTGAAGGCTTGCGTAAAAAAAATTGTGGAATACTTTAAAAACAATGTTCCTCAATGTCAAATTGCAAAGGCTTTGAAGGTCTCATCATCGACAGTGCATAATATCATCAAAAGATTCAGAGAAACTGAAAAAATCTCTGTGCGTAAGGGACAAGGCCTTAGACCTTTACTGGATGCCCATGATCTTCGGGCTCTCAGACGCCACTGCATCACTCACCAGCATAATTCTGTCACTGACATTACTAAATGGGCCCAGGAATACTTCAAGAAACCACTGTCTGTAAACACAGTCCGCTGTGCCATCCACAGATGCCACCTAAAACTCCATCATGCAAAAAGGAAGCCATTGTTGAGCATGATCCAGAAGCGCTGCCATGTTCTGTGGGCCAAGGCTCATTTAAAATGGACTGTAGGAAAGTGGCGAATTGTCCTGTGGTCAGACGAGTCCAAATTTGACATTCTTGTTGGAAATCATGGGCGTCGTGGCCTTAGGGCTAAAGAGGAGAAAGACCACCCCTCCTGTTATCAGCATTCAGTTCAAAAGCCAGCATCTCTGATGGTATGGGGATGCATTAGTGCATATGGTGTGGGACACTTGCATGTTTTAAAAAGCACCATGAATGCTGAAAGGTATATAAAGGTTTTAGAGCAACATATGCTCCCCTCCAGATGACATCTATTCCAGGGAAGGCCTTGTGTATTTCAGCAGGACAATGCAAAACCTAATACTGCAGCTATTACAACAGCATGGCTTCGTAGTAGAAGAGTTTGTGTGCCTAACTGGCCTGCCTGCAGTCCTGATCTTTCACCGATTGAGAACATTTGGCGCATAATTAAACGAAAAGCCCATCAAAAGAGACCCAAATCTCTCCAGCAGCTGGAAGCCTGTATTAAACAAGAGTGGGATCAAATTCCAATGGCTAAACTCAAGAAACTTATCTCCTCAATGCCCAGATGCCTCTACTCTGTGTTAAAAAGAAGAGGGGATGCTACACCATGGTAAACAGGCCCCTGTCCCAACTTTTTTGAGACCTGTAGCAGCCATCAAATTCGAAACGAGCTTATTTTTTGAATAAAATTGTAAAATTTCCCAGTTTCAACATTTGCTATGTTATCTCTGTTCTATTGTGAATAAAATTCTGGCTGGTGTGATTTGAAAGTCATTGCGTTTTGATTTTATTCACAATTTACACTTTGTCCCAACTATTTCAGAATTGGGGTTGTATTTAGATACATTATATAGATCTTTGTATATATATATATTTGTGTGTGTGTGTGTGTGTGTGTGTGTGTGTGTGTGCACGCGCGCACGTGCGCGTGCATATGTATGTAAAATACTACGATCCTGTGAGATTAGTCAGAAGGTAAGACATGTTTATCAGACAGGTCTGATGTCTGACTTCAGAGCATTAGCCTTTTCTCTTCACCAAAGCTCCAGGGGTCTTATTTATAAAAAAAAAAAAAAAAAAATATGCATAGATGTCAAACTTAAAAATAGGGTTTGATCACAGAAATAAAAAATAGCACATTGTAAAAAAAAATGTATTTATAAAACCATTGGTAAGCTGAACTGCTTGCAATTCTATTTAATTAATCAGGATTAACTTGAAATTTTTCACATGAGCAAAATCTCATACATTTTGCATTTTTTAATGTTAAGTTTTTTTTTTCCAATAAATCTGGAATTGCAAAGAAATTGGTGTGTGCTTCATTTCTGTGCCTACGCATCATTTGTAAATGAGACCCCTGGTCCCTTGCAAATTCTCACTCCAATTCTGGATTTGTTCGTTTGTTTCTTTGTTTCTTTGTTTCTTAATTTCTTTGTTTGTTTGTTTGTTTCATTTAACCGAGGGGAAATGGAGGGCCCCTAGCATATGCAGCATAGGATCCCAGCTGAGGTTCCCGAAGAAAAGGCATCATCATAAGAATGCAAAGTCTCAGCTTGGGTGCAATTACTAAGCCAGTCACGTTCCCATGGATAATTACCAGGCTAGCCTAATTAGCGGAGATGGCTTCGCATTTTAGTTTTAACCTCTGGATGAACCAGCTGTGGAGCGGTTGGTGTCATGCCAGGGCAGAGTAGGACAAAAAATGCGACATGAAGATGGCATCTCATTTATGCTCTGAGAGCGTCGAGCTAACAGTAGATTCTGACCCTTCATAATGACGCTATCCCGTGCTAGCCTGCAGTAACTGCATTTAGCATATTGATAGGGAGGGACTGGCTGCTCAAATCTACATGTGAAATGACCATATTCCACAGAACTATTCATTCACTGAGGAAACCAATCTTTATCAAAAGAAAGGTATTTGATTTCATTGACATTAGGTTTAGCTTTGAAACTAGTAAATAAATGAATTGTCTCTGCTACAAGCAACAAAATTATCTTGACTGCTGCATGCTGAAATAGATGCAGTAAGGCTCAGCTCGCTCCTATTAACCTGTTAACTGTCACTGGGCCCTAATTAGGGCCCTACAGAATTTTAAAACAAATTTTGAATCCTTCATTTGAGCATTTGAAATGTGGTATACCAATCCGGGCCAAATGTAAGAAAATGCAGGTGACAGTTAAGAGGTTAAAGGAGCATGGATTCCCTGACATCTCTGTTCTGATCGGTTGCTCTGATTGGTCACACCTGTGGCCAGTCAGATCAAATGCCAGGTCTCTGTCATTAATCATCAGCAGCACCAGTATCCCACAAAGCATACAGGTGGAGAGCTGCATGTTAACATTCTTCTCATACTTCTATGATAGCTACACCAGCACTGCAGTCAAAATGGACTCTGAGGTCAGTTTAATGACTTGTGTTTGAACACCAATGAGACAAGGTACAACTTTTATACGCTGTGAAAGAGTAGGATTGTTGATCACGAATCAGGATCTCAGTGCCTCAATCTACCAGGCAGAACTGATACCGGATCAGTGCTCCTGCTCTCTGATGCATTATTCAATCTGAGCCTCAGTGCCTAAGGCAAAAAAAGCCATTATGAAGCCAAAAATCTTGTGATCAAGAGCTACAATTGTTCATGCACATAGTCTGAGCCCTGTGTTTATGCCTACAAACTGATATTACAACCCCAATTCCAAAATAGTTGGGACAAAGTGTAAATTGTGAATAAAATCAAAATGCAATGACTTTCAGATCACATGAGCCAATATGTTATTTACAATAGAACATAGATAACATTTCAAATTATGAAACTGAGACATTTTACATTTTTATCCACAAAATGAGCCTATTTCAAATTTTCTAGCTGCAACAGGTCTCAAAAAAGTTGGGATACAGGCAAAAAAGGGCTGAAAAAGCAATTAATATATAAGAGAATCAGCTGAAAGAACATTTAGCAAGTAATTAAGTTAACTGGCATCAGGTGTGTAACATGATTGGCTATAAAAGGGATGTCTTAGAGAGGCTGAGTCTCTCAGAAGTTCAGATGGCCAGAGGCTCTCCAACCTGTGAAGGCTTGCGTAAAAAAACTGTGGAATACTTTAAAAACAATGTTCCTCAACGTCAAATTGCAAAGGCTTTGAAGGTCTCATCATCGACAGTGCATGACTTCATCAAAAGATTCAGAGAAACTTGAAAAATCTCGGTGCATTAGGGACAGGGCCGAAGACCTTTACTGGATGCCTGTGATTTTCGGGCCCTCAGACGCCACTGCCTCACTCACCGGCATGATTCTGTCATTGACATTACTGAATGACCCAGGAATACTTCAAGAGACCGCTAGCTGTGAACATAGTTTGCTGTGCCATCCACAGATGCCATCTAAAACTCTATCATACAAAAAGGAAGCCATTGTTGAGCATGATCCAGAAGGGCTGCCGTGTTCTGTGGGCTAAGGCTCATTTAAAATGGACTGAAGAAAAGTGGCAAAGTGTCCTGTGGTCAGACAAGTCCTAATTTGACATTCTTCTTGGAAATCATGGGCGTTGTCCTCCGGGCTAAAGAGGAGAAAGACCACCCCTCCTGCTTTCAGTGTTCAGTTCAAAAGCCAGCATCTCTGATGGTGTGGGGATGCATTAGTGCATATGGTGTGGGACACTTGCATGTTTTAAAAAGCATGAATGCTGAAAAGGTAAAGGTTTTAGAGCAACATATGCTCCCCTCCAGATGACATCTATTCCAGGGAAGGCCTTGTGTATTTCAGCAGGGCAATGCAAAACCACATACTGCAGCCATTACAACAGCATGGCTTCATAGTAGAAGAGTCCGTGTGCTGAACTGGCCTGCTTGCAGTCCTGATCTTTCACCGATTGAGAACATTTGGCGCATAATTAAACGAAAAGTCCGTCAAAGGAGACCCAAAACTCTCCAGCAGCTGGAAGCTTGTATTAAATTAGAGTGGGATCAAATTCCAATGGCTAAACTCAAGAAACTTGTCTCCTCAATGCCCAGATGCCTTCATTCTGTGTTAAAAAGAAAAGGGGATGCTACACCATGGTAAACAGGCCCCTATCCCAACTTTTTTGAGACCTGTAGCAGCCATCAAATTTGAAATTAGTTCATTTTTTTGAATAAAATGGCAAGTTTCTCTTTCAACATTTGCTGTGTTATCTCTGTTCTATTGTGAATAAAATACTGGCTGGTGTGATTTGGAGCCTGTCTTCCAACAAAAAACGCCCGGAAAGGTCATTCGTCAAGCAGCTTATTTCGACCTAAAGTTACGTTTAGGAGTTAGGCGACCTCTAGCGGTCATTAAAATAACTACAATCTGGTTTCCATCGTCAGCGTCACCGTCAGTAAATCCCTAACCTAAACCTAATCCTTACCCTTATCCTACTACTAACCCTAATCCTTACCCAAACCGTTATTTTAAGTGTAAATATGACTGAAACTGTATCTCGAACTGAAACTGTGACTGTAATAGTACCTTTCTGCTACCAGTAGGGGCGCGATTTTAGGAAACGCTCCTTTGGGTAGTAAATCAGAGAAAATGAGAATATTTGACCTATTTTGAGCGTATGGTTGGAGGTCAGGTGTAAAAGATGTACTGTATCTTTTAGCTTACTCCGTGAAACACAATGGTGCAGAATTAGATGAAGCAGTGGGAAAACTCTGCAAAGCTGAGACTCATAGAAACACGCATAAATCCCACAGCCAATGGGCTCAGTTGTGTGATGACAGACTTGGCAACCACCAAAAACTGGTTTTATCCAGTTCCCAGGTTTGTTAATATCAGATAATGCCATTGACACTCTCCACTAGAAATACTTCAAAACATATATCTGCATTTCACTCTCACTGCCTCCTTTTGGGTGACTAATCCTGCCAATAATTGTTTTGCAATATATGAGTTTTAGCAAATGAGCAACATACACTGTGCTAGCTATAAATACTCAACAGAACTGTCCCATTGGCTATCTGCTCACTTTTCGGTCGGTAGAGAGGCAAAGGGAAATATGGAGTTGGAGAAACATGGAAAAGAGAGAGAGAGAGAGAGAGAGAGACAGCTTATTTTTGCAGCTGTCTATAGCAAATTTGTTCCATCAGCAGACAAAGCACTTTCTCTCTACTGTTCATGTACTTCTGCCTTCTCTCAGGCACACACAGTATATCCCATCCTTCATTGCTGCTGATTTAATTTACTCCTCAAACAGAGAGATTCATCCTCACTTGCTCAGCTGTAACAAGTGACGTTTTGGCCAAGAAATTGTTTTCGCCATACCTTGTCTATGATGGAGAGGGGCACTCCGGTCTCCTGGTCCAGGACCTGCACCTGGAGAAAGCTGACCTTGGGACGGTGGGGCTGCTGGTCAGAACTGCGGCACTTCAGTAGCAGCTGGGAGAAGCTGAGAAACGTACGCGGAGGCTCCTGCTGGGCTGGCGACATCTCCCCGTGCCTCTCTGTCCCAGCTATAAAGCTAAAGATGTCCCTCAGCTACTCTCTCTGATTATGTATCTCTGTGGATACCGTGTCCTCCTACCACCCGTCCTGCGGCCACAAAACCAAAGAGGCAATATCCTAAATAGCCTCGCTGGGCCGAAGGCTTTCACTGAAGGGGAGTATGCATACCTTATTAAGAGTATAATGGCGCGCCACAAACCGCAGCTATCTAATCACTAGCTATATATAACACGGGTGACAGGATGGCTGGTTTTCTACCGAGAGGGTTGGAATTTCAGCTGATTCCTGGGCTGGTGCATACTCCTAATCTTGTTTTGTACTTTGGGTGAGACTTAACCTTGGGTTGTGATAATCGAGAGAGAGAGTGTGCCTCTTATCGATGCGGGAAGCAGTGAATACTATCAATCTTTGATTTAGAGAGCAGGTACTGGCAGTTGTACTGGGTGAGAAAGCCTTGATACCGTAGGAGCTGAGACTGAGATGTTGACATCAAGTCAGTAGCAGAAACCATCAAGCGGCCCTGATGGTGATTTTTAGCCAGAATGCCAGAAGTTATATTGACCTTATGAAGACAATGTAGATGTACTCAGAACAAAAATAGCAAGCTATCTCATGGTGAGACTTAAACTTTGATGTTTGTCTTAAGTTGTTTTTAAGTTTCAAATTTACTTAAGCTTGATAACCAAAATTGTCTTACATCATTTGCAAAGTTTGACATTAGCCAAATTTTCACTGGCAATAGTTTTGAACCTGCCAAAAAGGTTGCAGAAATAAGATTTTAAGACTAAAGACAGATATTGAAATACTTGCAAGTTAAGATAGCTGCATTTGAGAGCTTCAAACTCATTCATTTTTCCCCAAAGGTTTTCTCTCTCGTAGCTGTATATGTGCTTATCTCCCACTCCGCCCGGATTGCTCTGATGCTTTTTGGTCTGTCAACTTCAATAAGTCAGTGCTTTTTGTTTGAGTAAACCAGGATTTTTGAAGATTTTTGTTCATTTGGAGCTATTCCTGACTCACCTAAAATGAAGAAGAAGAAGAAAAAAACTAAATTGAGGAGGGTAGTTTGGAGATATTTGTATTCAGACAGAACTGTTTTTTGACAGCTGCTTTTAGTTGTTTACTGCTGTAATATGCAGATCATTTCTGTTTTATGGAAGGACAGTAAGGACATTGTCATCATGCACTGCTGTTGCTGCCAGTTAATACCGACCAATTGGAAAGACACTATTGAGCTAGTTTCACAAGATACTAGGGCACTTGAGAGATTAGGACAAAACAGCTCTTTCAAACGCCTTAAAAAACAGCACATCTTAACTTCAGTGAATTGCAACCTTGAGACGCTATCTTGTAAACATGCCACTCTATCTTCAGTGCATGCAGTCTTTTTGTTCTAAACCAATGAGTTCCAAGGTAGACTCAGTGATATGCATATGCACTCAATTGGCCTATTGATGAGAGGAAGAAAGCCATCTAATAAGACCAAAACAAGATATATCAAAGTCCTTTAAGACAGGCAGCAATTATATTGGTTTGCTCGTCATGGTTTAAATCGGGATTTTATTGGTGTGTGAATGCAGACCATGGAATTGGGTAATCATGCCATATGGGTTTATTTTTAATTCTAAAATCACTGGAGTAAGATTATACAGTATATTTCCATTTTACTTTTAGAAGGCCAGGACCACACTAAGGCTAAACGCTTAGTCGATGCCCAGCTATGCCTGCATAACAGCAGGAATAAGCACTGTGGGCAATTACTGGACTCCATATTTGCCTTGGCAGCTTAATTGTGGAATGGGAGTATGGCTAGGACTTGAGCCAGTTGGTCTGTTCAAAATGAGGGAAACTGCGGACATCTGTGAACAAAGCTGCATGCTGCCAATCGCTACCTCGTGCAGGATAATCACACAATTCGCAGTGCTGCTCTCCGCCATTTTCATTTTACGTCAGCGGGGCTACTGAAAATGATCATTACACTCAAAATGCTAATGGTGTTCACAAGTGCTCCAAGTCTGCTGATCGTCCATTAGGGATTTGATTTTTCATCTCATCTTTTTTCCACAGTGCAAAAGTAGTAGGAAATATTATGTTGATTAAAATAACAGAAGTTTTTGTTTTCCCTCAAACTTACCTTTTCACAAATGGGGAAGGAATTGACAGAAAAATAAAACATAGACAGGCACAATGACACAATACTTCCATGCCCCAGGTTACTTCGTATTTATTGGCTAAATTCATCTTCATTTCAGGCTTTTGCCAAGGCCTTTGTTTCTTGAGATTTGCATCCAATTTTCTTCCTGCTGTTTTGAAACAATGAAAAAAAAAGCTAAATTTACTATATCATATTGTTTCTATAAACTCAGAAGAATTTCACAGAGCAAAGGAGTCACTTGAGGACCATTGACTGTTTGGACAGTGGGAAGATATGAGTAAAAACATAATGGTTGCAGATTTATTACCTTTCCAACACAGATATCAAGAAGCAGTCTTGAATTATGGCCACTCTGAATACAGTGCAGTCACAGCTCTGCACAGTAATTTTGACATAAGGAAAGGCCTAAGCCAGGGGATATTACTTTTTTCCTCACTGGCTTTGTCATTAATTTTACTGAGGTGTCCAAGAACTTGATTTAGATTAAACACACTAGCAGCCCGACTTTAGAGAAGTATTTACTTTTTTCCCCTGAAGGTAATTCATTTCTCTTCCATAATAAATCTACACTCAAGGACAGACTCATTCAGCAAGGAAATGTTCTCTTTCAAAGCAATTCCTCAGAACCTACGCTGCCCTCCTCTTTATTCACGCTTTATGCCTTTCAGAATTTTCATTCTGGTTATAATGGACTCCTCCGTTCTCTCTTGCGTGCTCTCTCTGTATCAAAATATGACCCAACTGAATTTCTGTGAAGCTGCCGTAACCAGGTAATTTTCGGAACACTGAAGCAGATGTTGCAAAGACAACACAGCATGACTTCATTAGATGCGCGGTGTTCCTCGCCGCAAGTTTGCGTAGGCAACATGGCGGATTACGTCAGAATAATAATTTGCGTTCCTGGCTGCCAGATGTTATCACTGCGTCCAAGAAATTGCAGTCTAATATCACTCTTTCTCATTTGAAATGCAGATAGAACCGTCAATTTATGTGATTTAGGCTACTTTCATAGCCAGACTTCGTCTTACGTTATTTGATGATAAGTACTTGGAACAGTAGCGTAACATCAACACAAAATTTGGATATATTTATATAGAAGGATGGACTGTAGAAAAGTACTGGAAGTGATAGATGCGTGGATATAGGAAGCCATCGCTGTAGCATGTGTAAGGGTGGATGGAGTGGGAACGTGTGGTGTGCGTGCGTGTGTGTCTGTGTGCGTGCGCGTGCGTGCGTGCGTGCGTGTGTGTGTGTGTGTGTGTGTGTGTGTGTGTGTGTGTCTGGCAAAACTGCTTTAAATATTGCTTGTTGAAACTGTTTCTGATTGTGATCAATAGAAAGCCTTTCCCACTTCAGTGAATGGTGAGATATCAATTAATATGTAGCCATAGTGAGGGCCTCAGAAAAAAACACTGCAAATTCACAGTGGGGGTAACTCCACTAAATAAACGAATACGTAAATAAATAATAAGTAAACAAACCAATAAGAATAATCACAATTTTGCTCCGAAAAGTCATTTCAAAACGTATCAGGTTGGTATCATGAACTTAAACAAATTAATTTGAGCATTACAACAATAAATCAAATGACTTGGTGAATGAAAGCACCAGAGGTGCTGATGCCTCGGTGTGTATTGCTTAGCCACTACTGAATTGTAAAACATAAAAAGATGAATACATAAAGATGGAAAAGCGATTACTCGGTTTTCTCTGTTTATTTTTTCAGTGACATTAAAAGTATAGTACGTTTGAGTAGCCTTCAATCAGAGCATTTACTATCTTTCACATAGACTGCCATGTCTTTAATGGACAGTAGATGACAGTATAACAAGCCAAGGGGTTTTTTTTTTCCTCCAGACATGTGGAATCACATATCGAAAAATTTCCAAAACAATGTAAAGCCTTGTAATCAATCACCGGGTTACGGATCGTTTCAAGATGGCAGATAGCACAAGACAAATAGCTCAAAAAAGGTAGCCAGCCATGTAGATCAGTGTTGTTAGCTCGTAAAAGCACGAGCGACAGTTTGTTTACCCATGCGTTATTTATCTCAAATTATTTATAAATAGTGCGTCTGTGGTGGGTAGAGTTGGCTTATGTTTCCCAGAAGGCTAGGCAGCTATCTCGCATTAGCTTTTTAGCGTTAGCCAGCTAAGCAAAAAGGATGACAGCAAAACTCCAATTGGATTAGCGTTAGTTAGCATTATTAGCTAGCTAGCTAGCTAATTGGCTAACAGTAGCATGTCAAATGTGGAAAAATATGTTTATTTCGTAAAGTAATTTTGGCAAAAGTTCTTTGAGTTTGCCGATTAAAGTTTAATTTAAGTGAAATTTCGTGAACGTGTGATATGTCGCTTTGGGGCGTGTATGCAGAGCCGGTAGAATTTTGTAACATGGCTAACGTTTACTTAACCTGGGAAAACAATAATTAGCAAGGAGCTAGCAAACCTTTTTCAAATTGGAGATTTTGTTAATTTCCCCATGAAGTTTCTCGTTCCTTTATCTCGTAGTTTGTCGCTAGTGACTTCGGTAGTTAGCCGAGTCTTAGTTAAGCCGCTTTCACACTGGACGCGAAACGAATTTTTCGCACGACAGATTACTTTCAGAATCAATGCAAAGACGTGTATTCTTGTCTGTGCATTGACTTTGAATGTAATCTGTCGTGCGAAAAATTCGTCTCACGTCCGGTGTGAAAGCAGCTTTAGTCTGGTCACGCAATTGTGTGGAAGTGTTACGGCGTTCAATTTGTCTTCCAGCATGTAAAACACTGCAAGTATATAATGCAGTTGTTGCTGTATTGACTTAGTTGATTACCGTCTGGTAAATTGTTCAAATATAGGGTACACTGTTAAGTCAGAAACTGATTTGTGTTTATGTCCAACTAGCGCAAAAATCGCAGCTGGAGCAGTGGTCTGTGTGGAATGCGAGATTCGGGGAGATGTTACAATAGGTAATGTTTTTCAGTTTCATTTCAGTCCAGTCGAAGTGGATAGGGCATTTACAATATGCGTGGACATACTTTTTATGATTGGTCAACAAAGTAAACCGCAACTACGTTGCTTGTAATCGGAATGTGTTTCAGTGTTTGATGACTACTTTATCTTTGCGCATGCGAATATAATTTGGTTATGTTTATGCCTTGGAGTTGGAACGTAAGTGATTTTTGTCCGAAATTGGATTTAAGCACTCGCATGTTCTTGGGCTGGCTGTATTATAGTTGTTTTTCTTGCGTATTCCGTTACTGTCTATCCCCTACGACAGGTCCTCGAACCGTGGTCCATCCGAAGGCGCGGATTATAGCCGAGGCAGGTCCCATTGTGATTGGAGAGGGCAATCTCATCGAGGAGCAGGCCCTCATTATTAACAGGTAATGTGAAAGAAATCAGTCTAGACACGGCCGGTGTTCTGACAATTTGTGCTTCCTTGTCTAAAAGTGCTATCGTAATGCAAAGCCATCGTAAAGTCTTCGTTTTCGCCTTATTATTGCAATATGAATCAGTCTACAGTCGTAACTTTGTTCTTTATCAGCTTGTTATAACATAAGCAGGTGTTATAATGAGTTGGACAAGTTTGTTTAAAAAGATATATGCCGCACGCCATTATCATCTAATTTCTGCATTTTCAGGAAAACCCTGCGTGTGCATGCAAATATATATTGTATACGCTTACAAGTCAAAAGGCGCACTGAAAAAAAAGTAAATTTATGATTTTTGAAGATACTTAAGATATGAGCGAAGAAACAGAGCCCAAGAGTTTCGGGTAGCATATTTTGATAGGTAGCAAAAATTGACAGAACACCGACTGTGGATAAACTGCAACCTTCGGGTGGTGTTTAATGTTTTAACATGACTGCAGTCACCCTGAAAACATCCTACCGGACACGGAAGGAGTTGAGCCCAAGACCATGACAATCGGAACCAATAACGTATTTGAAGTCGGATGCAGTATCCTTGTGATGAGTAAGATTAACGCAGAGTAAATTATCTATCTTCGCTGCTTGGATCTTTGGTCACAGTCTTCCGTATAACATATTTGTAGGGGTATGAATCGTTCAAATGTTTTGCTCCTGTGATTTAGCCTTGCTGATATGGAGAGAACAAATCCCTTGACCAAACATTCTTAGTATCGCAGGCCTTGAAAATCGGGGATAACAACGTCATCGAATCTAAAGGTAAGATCCACTTTTTATTGGTTACCACTTACCAGTATAACAAGTCATGCATGCATGCATCCATTTCTATCCACCTTATTCCCACGTCCCATGATCCCTTATGCGAATTCTGGGCGCAACTTCCGCTGCATCCTGTCACTGAACTGTTTACCATGGTAGCGGCTCACGCGAATCCTCTTTTTTATGCGATTGTAAAATAATATATGAGGGAACATCACCTTTTAGCCCTCAGATGGGATAAAGTTACGGTCCCGCTGCCTTCTACTATCGAAGAATGGGAGAATGACCTGAAGCAGTGGCCACACTAGCGCATTTGGCTACATTAGCGACTCCGTTGCCACAGACTCGAAGCTATGAACAATCTACAAAGCAGTACTTCCACAGCAACAAGGTCAGTCGTGTTTTGTTAAAGGAGGTAGTATACAACCTTATGTACCTGAAAACAGATATACAAGTACTTTCTGAGAATATTTATGAGGGAAACACTATATTTCTGCGGTAAATATTGCTCTACATATGAAACGTAATGGATTGTTATACAGAGTAAATTAAGCCATCCGACTGTACGAGTCAAATTAGCTCTACTCCAGCTAACTGCATTATACAGTATTAAGTTGCTAGCTAATCCAATACTATAACATGTAAAACACAGTGAATCCATTTTTCCCATACTTTTAATTTTAGTGAAATGAGGTTTGGAGTGCAAGACTATTGTTTGGAACAGAGTAGGCTATTTTCAAATTGTAGTAGACTATTGCTGCTTCTACAGCCTCATCTTAAACTGTACAGGATGAAATGTTAGTTACACTGACTGGCATTACCGGAGGAATACAACAATTTTCTGTCCTCCCTACACGTGAAATCATACCTTGTGCTCTCCTGGCACTGCTGTCAAAATGCTTCTGAGGACCCGGTGTCTCCTCTGCGGCAGTCTGTCTGAGCCTAGCCATAAAGTAGAAATCGTTGTTTGTCGACATAATGAAATGAGTACCTAATGTTTTCGGGGGTCTTTTCAAATTCAGGTTTTTCAGCCAAATTCTGGCTTCCTCTTCTGTAGGTAGGCGATGGAAACCGTTTCACTGAACACAAGGACAATCCCTTATGTTCTGGGTGCGTGTTTAAAACACTGTTGATCAAACCATAAATTTAGCTTCCTGTGGTTGTTAGTTCAGCCTCGGACAGCACAATAGGTGCCAGAGCACTGAAGGGACATTTTAAGAAAAGCAAGTTAATTTGTTTAAAAAAAACGGGCTGTAATCGCTAAGTTAACTGAAAGAAACGCCGCTGTTCTTGACTAGCCACTCGCTAAAAACTACTTCCGCCGGAAGTTGCACCCATGATCATGTCTACAGTAGCGCCCTCAGGAATAAGGTGGATAGGTTTTGAGGAAGAAGTTACTACTTGTGTTGCCACTGTGTGGGGGGGGCAGAGAATAGTGCTTTTCTTATTTTGTTTTCATAACGTACACGCTTACAATTCTCTTCCATTATTCCATGAGTCACAAGAATAGCACTCAACATCTTGTGAGATCAGATGAAATGATGGATCTCCCAAATGAATCTATTTACTTGAATCAGTGTTTCTGGGGTTTAGTGTACACTTAACTCAGTGTCCTGCCATCTTAAAGGCCTGCTTCATGAAGTAGGATTACTAGGTTACCTGGATAAATGCCCCCAAGTAGAACTAAATCTGGTTCATAGACTGAAGTGAGAGGTTTTACACTGTGCAGTTTATCCAACTAAGTTATCAGGTGTGGAGGTTGACGGCTTAATGGGTGGATCTTATGATGATGATGGTGATATTGATCATAATAAAAAATGACAGTATCATTATTATCTCCCGCCACTAAATGGATGGGGATATAGGAATGACTGTTGTCCGTGTGTCCGCCATGCTTCTTTTCCGGACCAGAACTCCTAAACCGTTCGATACTATGTCTCCTCGAAATTTCATATATGCATTCATTGTATTGTGTAGATGTGCCTTTTCACACTTTATGTCCATCTGTCTGCCTGTCCATCGCCCTTTGTTTCCAGTCCACATATAAGCCATTCCGTTCTTTTTCGGGCAAGAAATTTTGAACTGTTAAATATTTCTCAGCAAAATTATATATATGGCAAAATCTTATTTTGTAGCTGTGCCTTTTCGTACTTCCGTTCATCCTCCTTTCTGTCTGTCCTTCCCTGCACCACGTTTTGTTTACAGGCCAGATGTCAGCCGTAATATTTCATGAGCTTGTTGTTGTTGTTGTTGTTGTTGTTGTTGTTGTTATTATTATTATTATTATTATTATTATTAGTGGTAGTAGTAGTATTACTACTATTATTGTTGTTGTTGTTGTCATGATGGTAATAAATATGTACTCCTCTGCCTGCAGCTGACGTCGGTCGCAACGTCATTCTCACTAGCGGTTGTATCATTGGGGCCTGTTGCCAGGTGAACACGTGTGAGGTCATCCCGGAGAACACGGTTATCTACGGTTCAGGGTGCATGCGTCGCGTACAGACTGAGAGACCACAGGTACGTTAGTACACCTAGAAATGCACTTAAGCATTTACTGTCCCCTAGCCCTGGGAGTGGCCGTGATACTCGTAGAGATGTTCCCATACATGTACACATACGCATGTACACAAGCGAACATAAATATGCTACAGTCTGTTAGCATTTGGACAATGAAATGGCCTGAATGTCCTGTATGGTTCACAGTGTGTGGATGTCAATAAGCTGGCAGAGTTTCAACTTCAACCTCTTGTTTATTTTGCTCTGTATTGTGTTACTGAGTCAAAAACAACATTTGTGTTGCCGTCAAAATACTTGTGCAGTGCACCGTCTCATTCACATACATGTGCAGTGCACCGTCTCATTCACATACACTACCGCTCAAAAGTTTGGGATCACTTGGAAATTTTCTTGTTTTCCACGGAAACACACATGAAATTAGTCTGAATAGGAAATATAGCAAATGAACAGAACGTGCTGACATCGTCTGAGTTAGAAATAATGATTTTAATGGAAAATTATGAATATGTACTTCAACTTTGCCTTCATCAAAAAAAAAAAAAAACACCTTCACTGTTGATACTGAAACTGGTGTTTGACGGGAACTATTTAGCGCAGCTGCTAGTTGACAACCGGTGAGTCTTTGTCTTAAACTACTCACTCTCAGATATTTGTCTTCTTGCACAGTTGTGCATTGGGGCCTCCCACTCCTTTTTTCTGTCCTTGTTAGTGCCAGTTTGTGCTGCTCTCTGAAGGGAGTAGTTGACAGCATGGTAAGAGATTTTAAGTTTTCAATTTCTCGCATTGAATAGCCTTCTTTTCTAAGCGCAACAATAGACTGATGGGTCTCTAAAGGAAGTTCTTTCTTTCTGGCCATTTTGAGCCTGTAAACAAACAACTGCTGATGCTTCAGGTACTAACCCAACCTCAAGAATGCCATGCTCCCTTTTGCGCTCCCTTATTAGTTCAACGGTTTTCAGCTGTGCAACACATTTGCAGAAGGGTTTTCTAATTATCAATTAGCCTTATAAAATGCTTAACTTGGATTAGCAGCCATGCCAGGAGATTGATGCAGAGGACTGACAGTTGCCGATATTAGGCCTCTATGCAAAAATGTAGAGCACTCTTTGAAAATCATCTGATTAATTTTAATCGTTTGTGAAATGGATAAAAATGTTTGTGAAATGGAAAAAAATGTTTGTGAAATGCATGAAAATGTATTTTTCTTTGGAAAACAAAGAAATTTGCAAGTGATCCCAAACTTTTGAGCGGTAGTGTACATGTGCTATGCACTGTCTCATTCCAAAGTGGGTCTGCTTTGGAAAAATGAGAAACCTGTATTGCTTATTTATTTATTTATGTATAAAACCCCAGAATGAGGAGAATACAAATACATTGGAAACTAAAACATATGAGAAATTAAAACATTACACAAATCGAATGTGAAATATATAAAACCTTCAGGCAAAGTACATGGCACGTACAACATCTGAAAAACCCTCTCTGACTTCGACTAATTATGTGTAATAGCTGCACCAGCTTGTGGGCAGGGGAGCCACGGACCCGGTAGCCATCTCCGTAGAGAGGGCTAATATTAAAGTGACTGAAACTGTAGGGCTACCCTGTTGTTGTGTTCAGGCACATGCAGTATCCCCTGGTGGATATAAGCTAAAATAAATGTATTTATGTGTCTGTAGCCTGGATTGGAAACTCGCACAGGGGAGGTTTTTAGCAGGTTTGCTTTTATTTGTTGCCTGGGAGGCAGATTGAAGGTCTGTTTGTCTCCGGCTAGTCTCGGACAGCTTTGTGTTTGACCAGCGAACGTCGTGCTCTGTCTCTCTCCTCCGTAGCCTCAGACGCTGCAGCTAGACTTCCTCATGAAGATTCTGCCCAATTACCATCACCTAAAGAAGACTGTCAAAGCCAGCACCACTCCTGCCAAAAGCTGATTCATCTCCATAAACTCACCTAAAACACTGTGGGCCTGTAAGCAACAAGTCTGTCTGCCAGCTGGACCTAGAACAAAATGTTTTTGGCCCAGGTTCAAAATAATTCCTTTGATAATATCTGGCATTTATTTTTAAACTGTGAAATCCGTTCGGCTTTGTGAAATGTTAATTTATATATCATCGAGCAAAAATGCATTTATGTGATTATGAAGGTTGTTAAAATAATTAATAAAAGGCAAAAAAAAGCAATTGGTTGTTTGTGCTCAGTTATTGATTTGCAGTTGGAATTCAAATCACTGATGGCATGGTAATGCGCTGTCCCTAAAAAGCGGTACGAGTGTTTTAGCTTTCATGGAGTGAAAAATTATTTTGGGAAGCACTGCCCAAACAGGAAAAATATATACCGCACAATTCACTTATTGAAATGGTGTAATGGGGGGGACTTGACTCCGCTATTATCACTAATATTCAGTACAAAATTAGTGTTTTCATTATTTGAGTATTTTGTGTTTTTAGCCTGATAATCATTTGGGCATAATACCCAATATAATTGATGCTTCCAGACACTAGAGATCCGGGGCCTTATTTATAAAAATTTGCGTGGATTTCATACCTAAATAATACGTGCGCGCAAAAAATAAAAATGACATTTTGTGGAAAATAACCTAATTTATAAACCCATGGGTAAAATAAACAGCATGGAATTTTCATTTATTTAATCAGAATGGATTTGGAATTTATTGACATTGTGCATAATCTTAATAATTTCCCTATTTTTGAATGTCAAGTTTGTTTTTATAAATGAGAAATCTGCAAAGAAAGTGACGTACGTATCGTTTTTGTGCCTACGCACTGTTTATAAATGAGGCCCCCGATTATTACTGTGACGTGTTCTGTAATACGCTTGTAACCCACACGGGGGTGGTATTGAGCGGTGGTATTGAGCAGCGCTATTTACATGGTGCGTGCGATGTCGATTTTTCCTTCCCTAAGTGAATTTCAGTTGAACAGATATAAGTGCCTAAAGTTCTATGCTTGACCGCGCGTTATTTTATTACTGCTAGGATGCGTAGGTGAAAGTATGAAAAGAATCAATACGGTCTCATTGGAAGAATATTCAATTTTTCGCGGGGTCTGCACGCCTGATACTGGAGCCTGTCTCAGTCGTGAGCAGCATCTCTTTTGACAAGGCCAGGATATGAACAGAGCTCAAGCCTGGCAGCTTAGGGCCACACATGACACATCCCCTCAGGGGAACTTTGCGTTATGGCTGCTTCCTGCATCAGCACAGGATGGGGGTGACGACCTCCACATTTGGGGACCCTTCCCTGTGTCCATTACTGTCTCTGGAGGGTCTGGGTTCTCCAACTGGTGCAAATAAGTTTTGATGTGTGGGTGCATGTCTGTATTCACGCGCCTGTGTGTGTGTGTGTGTGTGTGTTTGTGCGCGTCTCTGTTGCCCGGAGGACCATGACAACAAGCCAAGGACTGCCTGACATCACGGGTTACAATGGTTTGACTCAGACCAATTTAAATCAGGAGTTAGTCTAAATTCTGCTATATTCAAATTAATCAGAAAGCCTGCTCTTTATATGCAGCTCTCCTTATCAAGGGAGAGTCAAATCTCGGATGTTAGTGTTTTTTTGTTTTTTTTTTTGTGAGATATAATTGCTGCAGCAGATATTCATCCTGACTCGGAAGTTATGCACAGATTACAATCTGAAAAGGAAATGAAGGAATGGGTGGACCATGGGCGGGAATGAGGACATCTCTGCCGCAGGCAGACTTGGTTTTTTGGGTTAATGCTAGTGTGAGGTAATATTCCCAATGTAGCCGTACCCCCTCTCTGTTAAAAATGTACGGTACCATCATGAAAACATGAACAAACTAGAGCAGACGTCCAATGCCGGGTTTAAGGAGCACTAAATTCGCACTCTCCTATCATTACTGCGGAGCTGCTGGCTGGGAGCAGCAGATGCCCATTTAGATGCACAACTGCACAATCCCTGAGGAGTTTTGGGAGCCAGGAAGTACTGTTAGACGGCAGGCTAATTATTTAGCGGTGGCTAACAGGAGTGACCAGCGATTTGTTTTCCACGTTTTCTTTAACGAACACCTCTATTAAATCCCTTGACATTACACCATTGTATATGTGTCATGAGAGCTTTTGCGAGACTGGATCGGTAATTAAGATTTGGCGAATATCATCTCGGTATCGTCTGTCTGAACATACACCAAAAAAGGTGTTATGCGATTTGACATAAACGAACAAGACGTTATGTCATCTTGTGACAGTTCGTCTGTCACATCTCGGAAGGTGTTCATATAATTTCAAGAGGTTAAAAAAGTAAATCGGTAATGGTGATGCAGGGCGATACTCAATGGAGCCGTACTGTGGAGAGAAACGGGCTTGTTTGGTTTGGTCATGTAAACTTGCTGATCTGTGGGGAAAGCTGGCACTCACAGTGAGCCGCAATGTTTTTTTAGGTCGTGTACATGCCGTCAGAGTCAACCCTCCAAAGAAACACGATCGATTTTGAAAGATACGCTCTCCGTCATGCACTGCACTGAGTGTCAATATACTGGATAACAAAGCAGAATGGAATTGCATCATCAGAAATAACGGCACATGGGGTGAAGTGTACTGTGATCTGTCCTCAGAATGGAGTCCCCACTGTATTGAGTTTGAAAGACTAATATTGACTAATGTTGAGTCAAACAGATGTCAATGTTATAGACACACAGCATCTTTGTTTCTCCCCACTTTTTTAGAATGCTTCTCGGATGACTTGGCTGGTTTGTAAAGACGAGATTCTTATTGAGATTTTGAATCTGATTGTGTATTGGAGGAAGATTACAGATTTGTTTCACAATTTAGGTATTTACTGTATCAGCAGCATTTAATCAAAGCAGCTCTATTGGTACCATTTCACAGACACTGATTAACCTTGTAGGGCTTTTCCATTAGCACCTACTCGGCTCTACTTGACTCGACTCTACTCGGTTTTTAGGGTTTTCCATTAGGTGATAGTACCTGGTATCAGGTACTTTTTTTATTACCTACTTGGCCGGGGTTCCAAGCGAGCTGAGTTGAGCCAAAAATGTGACGTCAACAGACTGCATGCCACTGATCGGCCAGGGAGTGATGCTTGCTATGATGACCCCATCCAGGTTGAGGTGGTACTCAATTGTAATGGAAAACAACCAAAACCTAGTAGAGTGAAGGCGAGTAGTGCTAAAACTGAGTAATGGAAAAGCGGCATTAGTCTCGGATGTGTTTGTATGGAGACTCAGCATTGTAAGGAAAAATTGGTCCTGAGATTACGCTCTAAAGCTGGTTCATATTGAGTGCATTTAGCCATGCCAGAAAGCCTCCACTCAACCTGAGAATACTGAGGCTACACCAAAGTCAGTGTAAGGATAGAGAGGCACCGCAGTAATCACAAAAAGAGAGAGGAAGAGTTTGGGGGAGGGGGAAGGTAAACAGGCATATCACATCAGCTGGTGTATTCAGTGAAGATTTCAGTAAAACACGGCCTGCTCTTCATAGGAAAAATGATGCATACTGCATTTGCTTCTGAGGAAAAAATGTGTGTCTATCCTGCGATTAGCTGCCACATCTCATGCCACCAAAGCCAAATGACCTAATGTCGCATTACAAAGGCCACCGCCGGGGTCCCTGACTCAACAAACCCAGTCTGGCAGCTGACCTTTAGGCTTCGTCCTGCACTCCCCCAATTCATTTATGAAATCTGACCTATAGGGTTCTGTGGGAGCCCCTGGATTTCAACAGGAATATTTCATTTCATCTCCGCATGAGGTCAAACTAAAGGTCTGTAGGAAGACCTCCTGCCCACGTTTCACCATTCTCTTCTAAACCACGTAAATTAACCTTCGCGTGCATCATAGTCTAAAGGTATATTGACAGAGACACTGTGTTAAAGGGCTGCAGTTCATACAGAGTTCACACCACATACATGTGAACACCCGCAAATTAAAACTGACGGTCTATATTTTTAACTCCAAAGACATTGTTTTATTAATAATTATAATAATACATTTTATTTATATAGTGCCTTTCAGGACACACGTGGACACTGCACTACAGATTGTAAGAAGAAAAGAAGATCACAATCAAATAATCACACAATAAAGCAGTTAAACAGAATATGCCAGTCTAAACAGATGTGGCTTTAAGCGTGATTTGAAGATTTGGATTGAGTCAATGTTTTTGAGATCGGAAGAGAGGGGATTCCAGAGGCGGGGGGCAGAGCGGCTGAAGGCTCGAGAACCGAAGGTTGACAGGCGGGCAGAGGGAACAGTGAGATGAATCAAAGAAGATCTGAGAGCGCGAGAAGGTGTGTTGATGTGAAGCAGATCAGAGATATATGAGGGAGCGAGGTTATGAAGGGCTTTGAAAGTGAGTAGAAGAATTTTAAAATCGATGCAGTAGCGAATAGGCAGCCAATGGAGATGTTGTAGGACAGGGGTGATGTGATGAGTGGACGGGATTCTGGAAATGACGCGGGCAGCGGCATTCTGGACTAGTCGAAGTTTAAGTTTTCAAATTACATGGACTTCAGTACAGTGACAAAGAGCTGAATTGTATCACTGTCCAAAATTACTCATTCGAAAATTTTTTTGCTCGGTTGTATCCAAGGTGTGGTGAAATTACATTTACCCCTTATACTCTGACTTTTTCACTTCAGTTTTCCCTTAAGTAGATTGGACATTTAAAAAAAGTAGTTTTTCATATTGCAGGACAATGTAACATACACTGAACAAAAATATAAACGCAACACTTCTTATTGTGAGAAATAGGACCATGTTCAGAAGCTCATTGTACTTTCATTGAGTGTTGACAGATTGTATGACCATATTGCAATATATTTCAATCAATGATTTAAAAAGACAAACAAGAATCTCGCAATGGCGTGATGATAAAGGGGATGGGGTCTATTGTCCAAATTTCACAAATCAATATTGGGTATGTCCATCTTTGGCCTGCTGCATTGCGACACATCTCTGGTGTGTGGACTGTAACAAATGGTCAATGGTGACTAGGGGGACATGTTCCCACTTCTCTTCAAGAGCAGTGCGGAGTTGGCGGCTATTGGCCGAAAATGGGAACCAGTGACGAACTCGTTGCTTGTGGACATCCCAAAGATGCTGGAAGGGGGACAAATCCAAGGAATAAGCCAGCCATTCAAGCACACAAATGTTTTCAGGCTCAAGGAATTCTGTGCATACACGGGTGACTTTGGTCTGGCATGGTCATGCTGGATGGTTATTGCTTTGATGGATGAATGGTAGGACGATAGGCAGCAGCATCTCATCGTGAAATCACACTGCATTTAAGTTGCTGTTCATGAACTGCAGTTGGGTGCAATGTCCTTGGAATATTCCCACCCAAACCAGCACTCCACCACTATGTGCCACCGTGCGCACCACACTGATGTCAGCATAACTATCCCCCGTCCATCCGCTCTGTGAAGTTGGAAACGTGACTTGTCTGTAAAGAAAGCAGTCCTCCATTGTGCCATTGGCCATCAAACGTGTCTATTCACTCAGTCGAACCAATTTTTTCATTGAGCTGAGGAGAGGTCCAATCCACAAAGGGCAAAAGACGTAAAGATATGGACTTCCTGGAGATTATTTTTCACGGGTTTGGCAAAAATGGGGTGATGGTGGGGACCAGCTGTCTCATCTGCAGTGGGAGTTACTGGTCTCAAATGATCACAGAGATGGAGAATCCAGATATGGCGGTCTTGGGCGGGGGTTATCATACATGGTCGTGATGCATGTGGGCAGTGTGCTGTCTCTCCTCATTCCTCAAAAAGGTGTTTTATGCAACTTATCATTGAAACATGGACATTAAGAGCCCTTTCAACATCCCTGAGAAACATTCCTGCATTGAGCTGGCCAATGGCACTCTCCCTGATGGCTCGAGTCATTTATGGCATTTTGAACAATGGCAGAACTGGGACTTTTGAGGTGGCCTTTTATTGACCAGAGTACAGGATGTGCCTGGGCTGACTGTGCCTGATTTCAGTAGCTCTGGATCAGGCCCCACCTCTCTGACAGGCCAATTTTGCCAAACGGCATGAACTTGGCAATGATATGGAGAAGGTGAATGAAATGCACACAGACCAGTGGCACACAGCCTTAGTCACATAAATAAACCCAACTGAGCCAACCTCAGAAATAATTATGCGGAATATTGACAGGACTAAACTGTTGCGTTTATATTTTTGTTCAGTATACATATTCTGTACATGCTGGATGCAGCGCTTCACTGAAGCTGCAATACACTTGCATTATACTGAGAGAAATGTTCAAACCTAGGACGCCGAGATTCTATGCCCACAGCATTCCATCATTTGGAAAATATCTAGTTATTGTGCATGATTTTATACATATTACCCTGTAATTCAACAGGACATATTTGGGATTGTTGGAATGCATGGGATCTCTAGTTGACTTCAAAATGGACCTGAAGTTCCACAGGTTTGAGTACAGTAGCTTCATTTGACTGACCCATATGTGGGTCTGTAAGTTTTATGGGGTGAATGAAAATTGTAAATTGCTGAGTTAACCCTTTCAATACTGAATAATGTTGCATGAATCAGAGTTTCCCATTGGATACATGTCATTTTTGTGAGTGTAATACGAAATTGGCCCAAATGCAAAGGTTTCGGAGACTCCCAACAGGATATTTGGAAATATTATGGGACGTATGTGTCCCGTTTGCACTAAAAGGGTTAAAAGTGTCCTAATTCTTACAGACTGTTCTATATATCTTTTTATTTGAATGAGAATTAGCCAGGATTTTCAGCAGTTGACAAAATTGCCTATTAGCCCTTAACAGCAAGATACAAATTTACTCTTGTTTTATTTTCTAATATGTATTGAGACTGCGTTTTATCTTGCTCTATTTTAATCCGGTTCATTTGTCAGTCCTCGTGGAATAGCCTCTGTAAGCTTTATCAGTCTAGATGTTTAATTCTAATTGCTGTGGCTGAGAAAGTGAACAGTGGGATCAGATGTTCAATGACCAGTGCACAAGCAGAATGCTGCTGGACTGTGGTTTTTCGAAACAGGTGGTTTATAGAGCCATTGAACATATGCTTTTGTTAAACAACAGATTGATAGAAGATATCATTAGCTATACAATAGCCTTTTCATGATCAAATCTGATGTTTTCTCTGCTTCTCTTACTTAAGGTTTATTCATATGGGGGTTCAGGTCGTAATATTTGAAGATGTAAATTGTGGCAAATACTCGTGCACTGAAAAGATATATTTTTAGTTTAATTGAAATTGATTTCATGAGTGGAGTCTGCCTGCCTTTCATTTCTTGAGATTTTTTGTCATATATTAAACAGGCTTGTGTGTGTGTGTGTGTGTGTGTGTGTGTGTATATATATGCGTGGGTTCAGAAATGTTTAACAGAATACCTGTTAAGATGTATCTGTCATCACGTTATGAAAAAACAAAGGGAAAAAGTGCACGATCATACATGATAAGTCGCTGTCTTTCTGGTTTTTTGTTCTATTAGTGTAAGCATTGATCAGTCTGCAAACCAGCTGTCGGTATCCCCAATTATGTAAACTGTCCTTGTACGCCATCCAAAGTTGAGACTTCCAGCTGTCTGTAGCTTTCCCTGGAGAGGAAGGTCCACTGAACCACAACTAGAGAAATGCAGCAGAATATGAAAGATTTTTTTTCAGATGAAAGGACCATCCTTCCTCAGTATCGTTAGCCTCATATCATAATGGCCTATCTCATTTTTAAGGCTGTTCTTTTACTTATTTATTTTTAATTATAGAGAATGGATTTTATTTTTCTTTTATAATTTTTTTTTTTTTTTTGGTTTTGAGAAAAAAGGAAAAATGCATTTATTTGCAGGCACGAAAGAACAGGCAGCTAATATCTCAATTTAGCAAAAATATGACTTATGAGGCTACTGATTTGACAGGGTTGAGATGAGTGTACTTCACACTTAAGATTCTTCAACACCTCTAAAAGGCACAGGGGTTCTCCCTATTCTAACTCCTGTTTCTAACATTGGCAGGGCGCTATCTCTCCCTTTTCCCTTCCTCCCTTTGTGTGTGGTCAGTTTTGACACATAAGCCCAACCTGTCAACGGGTAAAGATGCCCTCACAGGAAAATGCATTCAAGTCTTTAATCTAAGCAAAGAAAACCAAAAAGGAAAATGTAACAGCATCTTCATCTTGTCTGCAGTCAATTACTCACCTTCTTTATTGTTCTCCCGCTTGTAAACATTTCTCAAAGGCATTCCAAGAGGGAAGTACAATGTGAACCAGTTGGAAATACGTCAGCAGTTTGGATCTCTTAAAAAAAAAAAAAAAAGAAAAAGACCCACATTGTACTGTAATTTCACTATTTCAAGGCCTCGGAAAGGGGGCCTAATAACAGCTTAAAGCTACTCTCATATATGTGCGAAACATCCTTAAGATTGTGTGTGAATGCAAAAATCATGCGAATGTGTGCGATTTTATACGAATGTTAAGATTGCCTACAAATAAGTTACAAATAACTGTCGTAACTTGTTCATATCTTTGCCCTAACATTGTCATAATATCTGCAGCTTGCCATGCAGTTTCGTGCATTTTTTCAAGATACGATTGAGTTACGACATCTATGAAACCACATACGGTGTCTGCGAATGAGTTACGACAGAGTTACGAACATGTACGACTGTTTAAAGTTTTCAACATGTTCAAAAATTTTACGGCATCCTGCAAAACGGTGCGAATAGTAACGCACCTTACGATTGTCTACGACTACTCGTTATGAACATCTACGAATTAATTAGAATTGTACATTTCACACAATCGTATCCCCGTCTTAAGGATGTTTCGCAGATATATGAGAGGTACTTTAGAGTTAAACAGTTACGGGTTTCCATTTTGATTTACGCAATACTAATCTTTCATATAGTAGTTTTTTTTTTATTCTTGATTGTTTGGGTGTGTGCGCGCTGCTGCTCATTCTTGTGTGTGTAACAAGGAGATTGTATGGGCATTTCTGCTCTGGCGTATGAAGGGGCATGATACTATCTTAATAATACACCCTGAAAATAGCAGTCAAAAACTGACAATTGACTTCAGACCAGGTTTTAGTCAATTGCGCAATCGCTTTCTGCTGCCTTAAGATCGCAACACACCAATAATGCTCCAGACCAAACCTCAGTTTAAGACCGACAAGTCTATGAGCACTCAGTTTGGCGCAAGTGCATTCGCTATTTTAGCAACATAGGCGCTAGTTGGGGAAAATGGCAACTGCGTTGGTCTTAAACTAGCAATGGCACTTGCGTCACGCTTCGCACCGTTCTGCGCCAGGTGTAAAATAGAGCCCATTTTCTCTATTGCGACCATCTTTTCGTCATTAAGAGGCTTCTTTTTCATTTTCCTAAACTCATTTACCCAGATGGCCGTATCTAGTTGTGAAGGGTTAACTCAGATTCCACTTCTGCATTCAAAAATGTACTCAGTGTATTTATGTGATATTGCTGACTAACTGTGTCTTTTTTCAGATGTTGTAAATACACGATTGATAGTTGGAGTGGAGCCAGAAGAGTAGGAGTTGTTTCTCTTATTCGAGAAAAGTTATGTGGGCCAGGGGATTTTCTGAGTCAACGTTCTACAGTCGTATAAGGGCATATCACAAACGTAACATTCTGTACCGATCTGTTGGACATGATAGGAGGTGGGGGTGTGCGGTATTACTTGGAGAGGAATGGAATGGTTTGGCCTGTAGCCGTAGTGGATGCACTTACACAAAATTGCTCGGCGAGCCAATGTGTTGACGGTAAAATTAACTGCCACAGGTGGTGCTGAAGTCGTGTTTACATTTTGCAAATATTTGTGCGGACGAGCAGGGAACATCACATTTTCCCGGGGGAGGCAAGTCCAACAAAATGTCTGCCAGAAACACAAGACAGCAGGACAGACACACCGTGTGAGTGCGTCTGTTTTTGTACGTCCGTATGCTCTCTATTATATATTCCATGTGTCGGTATAATGAGTAGGAGAGTTTCTGCTTAGTCTAATGTATAGTGCTTTCTTTTAATGTGCAGTCCAATTAAAACTTCCAAAGGATTCAGTGAGCTACTGTTGGCTGTAACTACATAACCCACAGGATCACAAGTGCAAAAAATGACTGCAGTACTCACTGCACTCTGGCCTCTGGTTTTACTCTGTAATTTTTCCTCCTTTTAATGAAAATAAATAAGTGTCTTTTTTTGCTGGATTAATAGATTGAGTGTACAGCATTTCTTTTTGACAAACGGTCCTGTCCTTAGAGGAGAAGAGAATGTAGTTTGGTTTCTGTTGCTGTCAAGAGCAGCTGTGACATCTCCATTTGACACCCGCCCCTTTACAGGGACCCCCCTCCCAGAAGAGTGGGACTGATAAGGGCTTAGGATCGCTCTGGAGAGTCTAACAGGCTGACTCCATTTTATCTCATTATGAGGCCCTGTCCATGGTGAACTGGGAGCCATTTTAGCTTTTTTTACGGGGGGTTGGTTTGGAGAGGGAATTAATTTCTTAAAAGGAGTTCAGAAGCCTGTCTTTGACTGCTTGTCCTTCACACTGCTCCAGTGGAACAGAGATCAGCACTCAGCAGGCAGAATTATGGAGATGTGGGGAGAGGAGATGGTGGCTACTGACACGGGAAGATAGCTTCAGCGCAAAGTTATGCTCTGAGTCAGTCGAGGTTGATGTCATATCATTCCTGCCCTGGCTAGCCTGTGCAAACCTGGCGTTTAATTACTTACCAGAGTCGAAGTGACATGCTCAAAGAGGAGAGTTCGACAATATACATTTTTAGGTGGTTTCAAATCAAATACAATAGTCTCAGGTGAAATTCAATCCTTAATTCAGATTCTTCAAAACTCAATTTTTGAATGCACTGGAAGCCTAATCTTTTTCTGTGTGGCCAGTCCTTTAAGACTCGATCAAAGTTTTTAACACACAGGACACAGAACTAGTTTCATCGACACAAATTAAGATGATTCCTGCACTAAACTGAGATTTGCACATAAAATCTTCATTCAGCATTAAATTTAGTTCAGGACTCAATATGTATTCATGAAATTGATGCACATGGTCTCTGTGCCTGTGAGTAACATCTTGATAAAATCTTCAGAATAGAAGTCCATTCAGTCTTGTTTGTGGGCCACCCACACACTCCCTAGCCAGCATGAGTTACATGACCTGCCCCCCTTCAGCTTGTGGTCAGTGCCATCTTGACTGGTGGATTGTCCCATGACAAAAGAATTTGACCGAGGCTCCACGTGACATTCCACTGAACCGAGTGTAGCGGTGAAGAGCACCGATACGCAAGATTTCACCCCCAAATCAGGGGAAAAATGAAGTCCCGTGCCTTCGGATTTTGTGGCGTCGCAGATACAGTGTGAGGTAACTGATATGCTAAGCTTGGCAGATGCCCGCATGGCGACCGTGTCGCTGCATCCTGGTATGAGGGCCAGACAGGGCTGTAATGTGGACGCGAGGAAGGAGGAAACGGCCCAGCTTAAACATACTGGCACATGAGGTGGCAAGAATGACTGGCAGCCAGCCCACTGCTAAATATAGCATGATAGCGGTTATTTTGTGCCGCAATGGAGCCAGGACTGTGCCTGCTAACGGTGCCAGACTAAGGAAGTTGGTGGGCCACAACCAAATCTGCCCAACCTTTAGTTACCAACCATGTCCCTGGAGATCTACCGTCCTGTTGGTTTTCACTCCAATCCTAACACAGCTCACCTCATTCAACAGCTAGAGCATGGCTGCCTAACCCTGTTTCTAGAAATCTACCTTCCTGTTGGCTTTCATCCATACTCAGATTGAGCGCATGTGATTCAACTGCAGCGCTGTGAAAAAGTAGTTACGGGAGCAATTATTTCTTCACGTGAGTGATCTGGTTTTGAATAACTTAAGATAAGATAAGATAGACCTTTATTGATCCCCAGAGGAGAAATTCAGGTATTGCAGCATTACAGGGGCAGTACAAGAGTAAAATAACATGCATTAAGAGCAATAGAATAACATATAATGTAAAATATAGGTCAATAAACTGTACAGTAGCAAAAGAACAAAACATAATAGAAGAAAAAAGGTGAGGTAATTTGCAATTATCAAATTGAAAAACTAAGATCAAACTAAATTAAATAAAATAAAAATGAGAAATTAAGAAATGAACGGAGTAATTGTCATACAGGACACCTGAGCCATTCTGTGCAGTACAGTGAAGGTAAAGTGACAGTGATCTTAAGTGACAGTGTGACAGGTAACAGCAGTGTTGACGGCAGTATATTTGACAGTGCAAATTATTATAGATAGAAGTAAATGTACAGTAGTAGACCGGAATAAGAAATATGAATCAATAAGGTGCAATTTAAATAACATTAACAATATGGATAAGACAACTGGTTTATAGAGGATATGGAGGATATAATAGATATTAAAGTGCAATACAGTGTAATAGTAGTACAGTCCGGGAGTAATTTTTGTTTGGGGCGGGGAGGGTCAGTGCAGTGACAGACTGTGGCCTCCGTCGCTGTTGTAGAGTCTGATGGCGGTGGGCACAAAGGAGCGTCTGAAGTGCTCAGTTCTGCTCCTGGGCGGGATGATACGTTGGCTGAACGAGCTGCCCATGTCCCACAGCTCATCGTGGAGAGGGTGAGAGGGGTTGTCCAGGATCGCCCTGATTTTGTCCTTGATCCTCCTCTCAGCTACGGTCTCCAGGTTGTCCAGCTGAAGGCCCACCACAGAGTGGGCCTTCTTCACCAGTTTATTGAGCCTGTTGACCTCACCAGCCTTGATACTGCCCCACCAGCACACCACAGCAAAGAAGATTGCGCTGGCCACCACAGACTGATAGAAGGTCCTCAGGAGTCTGCTGCAGACTCCAAACGACCTGAGTCTCCTCAGGAAGAACAGCCTGCTCTGTCCCTTCCTGAAGAGGGCGTCCGTGTTGTGGGACCAGTCCAGTTTGTTGTTTATATGGACCCCAAGGTACCGGTACGAGTCCACCCTCTCCACTTCCTCCCCCTGGATGATGACGGGGGCAGGGGACCTCCTGTTCCTCCGGTAGTCCACCACCACCTCCTTGGTCTTGCTGATGTTGAGCTTCAGGTTGTTGTTGTCACACCATGTGACGAAGCTCTCGATCAGTCCTCTGTACTCCCCCTCGTCGTCGTCGTCCATGATACACCAAACAATGGAGGAGTCGTCGGAAAACTTCTGGAGGTGACAGGAACCAGAGTTGAACCGGAAGTCTGAGGTGAAAAGGGTGAAGAGGAAGGTTGCCAGAACAGTTCCTTGGGGTACTCTAGTGTTGCTTGTTACTACCTCAGAGGTAACAAGTCAATAAATGAAATGAAACTTTTTCACAGCGCTGTAAATAGCTGCACAGTGCAAATCACTTGGTGTTGAATGAGGGGTGCTTCGTTAAGGTTGGGGTGAAAACCTACAGGACAGTAGGTCTCAGGGAACAGGGTTGGGCAGCCCTGCTCTAGCTGTTGAGTGAGGTGTGCTTTGTCAGGCTTGGTGTAAAAACCCACGGGATGGTAGATTTCCAGGTGCAGGGTTGATGACCACTGTGAGCTGGACAAACCTTCACGGTACCATACTTAAATTAGTAGCATTGATTGCTGTTACAGTGAAGACAGAAAAGATATACTGCCTCCTACAGGAAGATGATGTCTTGATCTTTGAGATGGCAGGGATGGGAGTGACCAACTGATGTGCTTATGGTGAAGGCACTTCACAGGATCTCTGAAGGTCAGTGGTTCAAGCTCTTGTACATCCCCAATGAGATCAACGAGACTTTGAGCTTGGCTTTTGATTGCTGATCAGTAGTCAATTTTTTTGGATGAAAGATGAAACTATCCGCTATGTAAAACGTTATATGTAACAGTGGTGACTGCACAGAGCTATTATGTCCACAGCCTTGGAGCAGATCAAGGGTGGGCAGCTCTGGTCATAGAGGGCAGGCAGTGCCTTCTGTCATCTGTGGTCTCCAATCAAGTCAGCACCTAATTAAAACTTTGAGAGCAAGGTGTGTGGTCTCATGACCCAATCAATGACTGCAATGAATCTCTTATGCAGAAAATCACCAAAAACCCAGCAGAAGGTGGCCCACCAGGACTGGAGTTACTCACCGTTTGTGTAGCTGCATTGAAACCGGGTGATACGAGAGAGGGGCAAGAGAGCCTATCACTGGATCTCTCTCTCTCTCTCTCTCTCTCTCTCCCTCCCTCTCCCTCCCTCTCTCTGTGTGCTGCTGTGATTCCCCAACCCCTGCCGACTGGGACAAAGCCATCTGCAGCAGATACCCCACTGGGCACGCTCCAGGTTGGTTTCCTCGCAGCAGACCCTCTGTTAAATATTGATTAATCCTTCCCTCTCAGAGACTGTTGCTGTGACACATTCAATGTACACTTCCAACCTCTGAAGTTTACAGGAGAAGGGGCGGCATGATGGTGCAAGCACTGATGGATAGCACTGTTACCTCTCAGCAACAAGGTCATGGGTTTGAATTTGGCTTAGGGCCTTTGGAGTTTTCATCTTCTCCCTGTGTTGTTGTGGGTTTCCTCTGGGTACTCTGGTTTCCCCTCCCAACAGCCCAAAGACATTCATGTTAGGCTGAGTGGAGACTCTGAATTGCCTTCAGGTGGGAGTCTCCAAATGAAGAGTAGGCGATTTTATTCTTAAAGCGTGTTTCAAAGAGCTACGACAGATGACACGATATCACCGTAAAACAATGCCCTGGAAGTGTGATTAAACAATACATTAATTATGGAACAGAATGAGGAAAAGGGAGTGAGATTTGTGGCATGCAGGACTGCAAACATACGGTCTGTCATTAAAATTGGTTGTCCTGTAAGCCTTTTATGATGGACAGAGAGTAATGCTTAGCAGCCTTTCAATGGAATTCCTGGCAACATGCCAACAGTTCATGCAGGAAGTTTTAAACGCAAGTCTTAAAATCACTGAAGTGCTAAATTGACTCCTTGAAGCATTTTTTTAAAACACATGACTGAAGATTCGCAAATGCAATAGCTGAAGGGGTCTGTCACAACAAGGAGTTTTGTGAAGACTTCGCAATTTTTTTCCCCTTTCAAGTTCAAAGTACAGGTATCTCACATTTTTGTTTTTGCGAGTTTGCGGATCAGAACAGAGACCACAGCATAACAAGTTAAAGTGAGAAAACATTCACAAATATATAACTGATAGTGGCCAAAGTCCCTACTGCCACATTTGTCATATGCAGCAATGTGATGCCTTCTGTCTTTTCTGCTTGAAGAAAATTTCTTCTTCCAATAATATAAATTTGTTAATTGTTAACTCCTAGAAGTCTTCTTCATTGCATTACCAGATTCTAAATAATAACAGCTATATCTTTAACCCTTTGAACCCTGGAGGCCAGTTTAGCAGCCGCATAGAGAATGCGCAAAAACCCGAAATACTGGAGAACCAGCCTCCAAATGTGAATTTGATCACATGACTTTTGGTTGTCATGTGACCTTGTTTACGATCAGGTGATTTTCCCCATCACAGAAAACTGTATTTTTGGCATAGGTGGGGGTCACAACCCCTTTATATAATACAGGGTCCAAAGGGTTAATCATCAAAATTCTCATCATATTTGCAAATATAAGCAAAATATGGCAGGTGTGCAAGTAATTTTGTCAAATGAGCGCACACCAACACGCATGGGCAGGAAGAATGAGGCGCACATAGCAGAAAATATCAGATATTAATTAAAGAGAGTTTGAATACTGAATTCTCCTGTGAAACAGTGAGACAATGTGCTGCGGTAGGTCACTGAATTAAAAATATAGTTTGCTCAGCTCAATTTTACCATGATTGTTAAAAGAGGAGCTATGATTTATGCAGCGCCGTAACCTGAACAGAACAGCTAAAATAGCTTGCTTGGTATTCAACTAAATAAAAAATGATTATAATAATCATAATCGTTACAATAATCTTTAAAATAATAGCAATGCAAGTGTGAGGTGATATACATATTATTTTGTTGAGAAATGTGCAGTTTTTCATACTTTTTGTTTACATTTCAGTTATATACAGAATTCATTCGTAACATTTCGAGAAATTCTTTTGAGACTGTTTTAAACACACATTAAATTCATACTCGAGTTGCTACAAAAAGTCCAGCATTTTCTACAAGGTGACCTATAAAACACACGTTCATAACAGCTGAGAATCTGCATTGTAATCACCTGTAAATTGTTTTATTGTGAGTATATATTTACTAAATGAAGTAAAAAAACATATTTGTCCCCAACATTATGGAGCTAACGAATGACCACTTGATCAGTCATGACTGACGGGAGAACGAGAGAGCGCTTGCAACTCTGCGCTGCCTCATTCTTTGGAAACTCAGCGTCGACACGGCAATGGCAATGATGTAATTTAATCTGAATGCATGGAGAAAAGGAAAAAAAAATAGGAAAAGGGTAAGAGGGAAGCCAATGTGCCCAACGTTAAAGTTGGTCAACATCAATGTCAAAAAAACTGTGGCTCAACTTTGGCATTCATTGGAGTTGATCCAAAAGATGAAGGGATATGTAATTACATGTTTGGGAATCAATATGGAAGCAGGTTGCACAGTTTTGTCAAGCGTGCAAGGAGACTGATAGGCTTTTGAAATGGGCAGTGGGATCTAATTTCCTATGATGACATGCACTTCAACAGCCACTGTGTTACTGTTACTATCAGAGAAAATACACATTACACTGACTGAACCAAATGCTAATGCAGTACAATGCAGCTGAATTGTATTCTCTTGGACCAAAATCTCTAATTTGTCAGATTTGGTGCAGCACCTAATGTCTTCCAGCAGACTTTATTTCCAAACAGGATTGTGGACAAATGGGAGAAGGCTGACCACTACAGTCCACCATAAACATCCATTCACCACAAATACTACCAAATGATATAGTTTAATATCAAGGCACTTCAGTCTAAGTTCAACACACGTGAGTACCTCTTTTTCAAAAGAAACTTGTTCAGATTACTTTTTCGTTCACCATGCAACGGGACCCTTTCAGTAGGCCTATTTCTTTGGAAAACAAACCACTTGCAGTTAATTTAATGTTCATTGAGCTTCCTGTTATGTAGAAGAACCCAAAATTTAAAATAAGTAGGAACTAGAAGGGCACTTGGTAGAGCGCAATCCTCCGCCAAGCCATATGTCAAGATTATTGGTTCTGGATCTACAAGAATATTATCCAGATCACCAACAACTACAAGCAATTCTACATTAGCGTAGATTTTATTGAACACCGAAATTTTATGAAAAACTGTTCATTGCACAAGGGACAATCATTCTATTCAGATATATTTTAACTTCTTCCAGATCTAGAATTCAGAATATGTTCCAGATCACTTTCAAAATTGAATCAACTCATCCTTGGACTACCATCCTACCATCCTACCAAATTTCATGCCAATCCGTTCATAACTTTTTGAGTTATCCAGTTCACAGAAAGACAAACAAACAAACACAGGTGCAAACATAACCTCCTTGGCGGAGGTAATGATCCATTTTTGGTTTGTGTACATTGGCGTCACCCAAGAACACCAGAAAAACGTCAGTTTGCAGGTCATGCTGTACTTTGCAAGCTCAAGGCCTGCAGAATTTTCTTGACCATCACGATGTTTTCATGTATGACTGGAATGCTTTACTTCCAGTGGTGTGTAAATGAACCAATTAATTGAAGTCTTTTCCTTATGAAATGCATAAGCTCTAATGGAGGTAAGCAAGGAGATGGCTACTCAAGCCAGCACAACCATGAATCCAATATAATGGTGGATCAAACATACTGACAAGAACCCATCAGATTTCAGGACGTGAGTCTCATAACTGATAACTTTCCCTTTGCCAAGAAGGTTTACATTTATTTAACATTTAAACATTTACACAATAGTAGACTAATCAAACAAAAAAAGAAAGAATGAATGAATGAACAAATAAACCATTCTTGCTCTTCTTCCGATAATTATTATTATTATTATTATTATTATTAGTGATGGCAGCAGTAACCACAGCAATGGTATCAGTATACTGGAAAAACTTTCGTATAGCGCTATATTTATATACTTGCATACATTAGCCACATGTGTATTCCCGTGCTGAGGCTGATGCTGGGTCTCCCTCTCTGTAACCCACTCTAAAATTCAAATCAGACTTCAGAAGACGCCCCTGACTTCTCCCTCCTTTCGTGAGTTATTTTGTTTGTCCCACATGCCATCGTTAATCGTCTTAAAATTACACTTGAAACGGCTGAAGCGCAGTGGTTCCTTCGACCCCCCGCCCCATACCCAACCCCCCGATAAGAGGGATGGGTGAGCTTAGTTCTTCAGGGTCCTTCTGACGCGCATGTAGCAACTAATGAGAAATGATAACAATTCTTTCCTCGGCACTCTCATTGTGGAGGAGTAGAGAGAGCCTGGAAAAGCAGCCTGCGCTCGACCTCGGAATGACTTCGTATGACATTTAAAAATCAAAATAACGGGCAGGGTTGGATTGGCTGCAGTTGCTGTCCACTTTACTTTTGATTTCATCTTCGTTGTTTTGTCAATGGCAGTTTATTTGATCTTGACTAACAGAGAAAACTAACATTGCGCCGTTCTTGGATCATCAGCTTCCTGGTTTATACCGACTCGGAGAACAGCTGGATATATTTTTTAAAAAGGTGCGCAGATAAGCGATAGGGTGAACGCGAACAATTTTTAAAAATGAATAACAGTACAATTGAAAAAGAGAACGAAACTAATGACTACACAAACCACGAGGAAGAGGTAAGTGCTTACGTGAATATTTTCCCATGCTCAATCTTTTACATTTAGGTTCATGAATAACTTGGTAATCAAAAGAATTGGCTCTTCTCCACGTGCGCGACATGGGTAATTCTGTAATCTCGATGGTTTGTTCCTTACTTCAGTGTAACTTCTCATCAACCGTGTGTTTTTACTACTCGAGTGATGCTGGTTCGTCTTCTTACCGTTTTGATGACCGTCATCATTAATCCGCTCGTAGGCAACTGGATCCGCAGTTATGCTTGCGGATGAGAATGTGTTGGCTTGCGCAGTGTTCGGAATCCGCATGTTTCCCATTGTATTATAATAATTAGTCAATGTAAAACTGTTTCAACCGACATAACAACACCGTTCGTGTTACATGGAGTACCCCATTATTTATTTATTTATGGATTGCTGATTTGCCCTGATTTTGCTCACGAAGTCATTTTTGCCTAATTGGCTAAACATGTATTTTTGAAATCACCAAACATCAATAAGTTCTTGACTGAGGCCTATTTTCCTCTTTTAGTTTACATATTTCATGATTATTATCTCCGTAAGATCACTGATCTTGGATGCAATAAATACTTTGTGTTGAAACGCCGATCGTTTTCTGTGTAGTAACTACAGAATTAATATAAAATAATTAATAAATTAATTCATTAATTTAACTGTTAGTGTGAATCTCAGGTTGTGGAGAAAGCAGTGAGAAACAAGAATTCCATGGACCAATGATTCAACTGGCCGAAAGCGAGCAAATGGGGTGCAACTGTAGGTCAAGTGTGGCCTTTTCCGCGGAGAATCTGTTACTATAAACAAAAGCCACAGTTGAGTTTGGGTGCAGCCTCTAAGTAGTATTATCGCATTTAATCCCTTCTGCAGAATGGCATTGATGCTTTCAACAGGTAATAAATCAACCTTCATCAGCTCTGAAATTAGAGTGGCAGAAAGATGACGCAAGTTTGTTTTTCTTGCCAAACCCTGCTGGTTTAAGTTGCACAACTTGGTGTCTAATTTCCTCTGATAAATAAACTCCTACGTAGTTGTGTCACTCACTTGAAGTCGTCTATTTTGACTTAGCAGTATCAAACTTTGTGATAATAAATGGCCTCTTTATTAGTTTCTGGAAGCCAAGTGATGCGCTGCGGTAAGAAATTAACATTAGATAACATCTTGCTCATATGTTGGTATTATCTCAAGGTTTTTGGATGTTGGACTGCGCCGAACCATTTGAGATTTTAAATATTTATAGTTGCTGTTTTTCTTTTTGTTGCTAACGTGAGACATGCTCTGACATTTTCTCTATTTATTCAAACAATGGCCTTATTTTGTTAGAAGACATGTTTATCTGTACGCCTAGTTACTGTTAATGCTGCCTTTTTTTTAGTGTGGCATCAGTATGTTGATTTGTCATTATACAGTTTGAACTTACATCTAGAAGACATGTTTATCTGTACGCCTAGTTACCGTTAACGCTGTCTTCTTTTTAGTGTGGCATCTGTATGTTGATTTGTCATTATACAGTTTGAACTTACATCTAGGTAATACAACATTGCGGTTTGTGACTTAAACAACAACTGGGAACAGTGGGCTTAGGAAGCGTTAAATGCTGTTTGATTTTCATGGCTGCAGAGGTTTAGTCGGTTGACAGTCCATTTTTATTCTTAACTCAATGTGAATACACTGTAGTGAAAAGAACCTATAGATGCTTTAGTGTAACTGATGTGTCACCATTGTAATATTTACCCAAGGTTGCGTGAAGGGATCACCCAGACTGCCTTATCTTAGTTACACATTTGAGGTTAATGGTTGTGGTGATTTGGCTGTAGGATAACCAGGCTGTGCAAATGTTTAGCATTCCCAAGTTTGGGTGAATGCAGGGTGAATATTGGTGACTGAATTGAAGAGAACCGAATACATGCAAGCACACAGACCGGCATACAAGCAGAACTACTGCTGCCTTTCCCTTGTCCTTACAGCAAATGGCTTCACTTGATTAGGGTCAAAGTTTCAATAAAAAGCCTGGGAATCCTTATGAAACTTGTAAATTTTTCAGTTCAGCCAGCATTTAAAAAAATGGAGGCCTATTGGTTTGGCCTCATATGGCAAGATGAATTTTATTTTGAACTCCAGAGCTATTTTGGCACTTTATCCTTCCAACAGCAAGTCACATGGCTGTGTTGACCTTTTAAAGGGCCTGTTTATGAATCGGGTAAGTTAGCTGAAGACAAGAAAATGAAGACAAATTTGAACGAAACCATTGGGGAAGGGGGGGGGGTATAATGGCAGTTGATGTTTGCCCGCAACACTGTGGCTGGGATGGGCTGATACGTTAACGAGGAGGGATGGTCGGCCAATAGGAAGAGGTTTCTGAGAATGTCAGTCCCGGCAGGAAGTGAGGGAGCCACAGTTGCGCTCATGATGTGAACGTGATTGCACACCCCCAGCCCCTCTCTACCAATCCTCTCCATGGTTAGGTTTATTTATAAAACTGTTGGGGGAATTGTCATCTTATCTTGAGCATTTGTTGGCTTTGAGACAAGAGGCCTTTTGTATGAAAAAAAAAAAACATGGCTCAACATGAGTCTACAAACAGAGCGACTGTGGTATTGACATCAACAGTGTGCATAACTATTACTTTAACAAAATATTGTATTAGCGGCACAGGGATAAATCAGCTTGTAAACTTATGGAAAAATATCTCTTCAATGATGAGTTCTCTCCTAGAAGTCTTTGCAATGTTTGGTTCTCATGATCAAAGCGTTTCATCTACCATCATATCATATTTTTACTTTGAGTTGCACGTTGTGTTTGTGAGTGACCTTTAACTTTATACTTGATCTACTCTGGGTTCTATTTCAGAATAACTTTCTTCCTCACCACACCTGCCATCCTGCATTATTTGGGCTGGCCTCAAAATGTCAAGTGCATATTATTTTGATTGTTGGCTTTAATCTTTTCTGTTTTCTTGAATATCTGTGTGATACCATTGAATTTCTTCACCTTCAACCTGGGTTTTTCTGCCTCTCTTTTTCTCCCTCGTTCTCTGCCTCCCCCCTCTTTGTATGAACACAAGCTGTAATACAGAATATCTACACTCATACTATCAAGCACTTCATGTATTTTTGTCATTAAGATGGCATGCCGGACAATCTTAACATCAACATGAATTCACTGCATTACCGAATTGTTGGCCCATATCAAACTGAAAAAAGGTTTCCACGGTTTACACTGATTTTCAGGTGACTGGGTGAAAACTGCACTCTCTTCTTTTGATTGTGAATTCCTTCTAGACCCACAAAAAAGAGAGCCATCATCTAATTACAAGCAGCACTGCTGTGTTGCACACTTATGATCTGGGCAGGAACTAAGCGCAGACTCCAAAGTAGAAGCAGAGGGCGTGTTTATTCTCAGGATTACATTACTTATAAAGACAATGAGCACGAATGCTCAGAACTAGGTGAAGGCCTTAACGAGTGAAACATTACACAATAATCGTTGAACAATATACATGATAATCATGGAGGAAGAACTGACTATCTGTTACCTCGGACTGACTACGGTCTGGTATGGTCTTACGACCGAGCAATAGCAACTGGGTACAGACAGCTTAAATAGGGAACTGCCAATGAGGAGAAGGGGCAGGTTAATGAACAGCATGCAACAAGCATGCGGACCAATGAGAACTAATAAAAGCGTTTAAGGGAACAACCATGAATATTAGACTGAGGGAAGATCCACATGATGAAACACCAGGATCGTAACACACACTCAATGAGATAACCGGTTTTGCTCTATTTTTGAGTCAGAATGTTAGTTACCAGCTCTGAGAGCTACTTATCCAAGGTGTTAGTGTGATAGTCACTTTAAATGGTTGGCTATTTTGGGAGCAAAAGAGAGCCTGCCAAGGCGACTTTGATGCCGATTTGACGTGTAAATGTGTCTATGTGTGTTTGTGTCTGAGAGGGAGACTCTCTGGTGAACGGACGTGACAGAATGGGGTGTGAAAAGCCTTGGGGAGAGTGATGGAGTTAAGCTTGTGTCCCAAGCTCTAGATGCTGGAGTGGGGGTGGACAGGTTGGGCCCCCAAAATCTTTTGCTTATTCCAGAACAATCTGAGACGCTCTGGTCCCTCTCGTCTGACAATGAGTAACGGCGGGAGGCCAGCGAAGAGAGATAAGAAAAGTCCCTGCAACAGAAGAAAGAAAAGCCGAGGCCGTATCCTGTGTTGACGGCCTCTTTGCCGTGCTGTCAGGGGTTTATTTACGACGCTCTCAAGCAGGCAAACTCCTCGATTTTGGCAGCTAATGGGCTCCAAACTTAGAGCACTCATGGTTTTGTTAGTACATGTGTACTCTTTGGTTGAGAAAAGGGAGAGCTTGCGACTTTTTAAAGAGTATTTTGCAGATGCTGAGGCTTTTTTAAACAACACGAGTTCAGACTCAAGGAGAAGGGAAAACGTTGCCCTGAGGACATTAATGAGTTTCTGTTTATCTTGGTGGGGGAGCTTGGTGCACTAACCTAAAATTGATCCTTATTTGCGCTGAGGTCATTTGTTTTCATTCCGCATGTTCTCAATAGCCGTCCTCATCCACAGCGATTATTGACGGAAAGCATTTTTGGGCTAATGATTGCCCGTCTAAATCACCAGCTCACATGAGAACACTGCTGAGACAGGGCAGCAGTAAACAGTCAAGTGTTTTTTTTTTTTTTTTTTTTACACTGCTTTCTTAGTGATGTATGACTTCATCAACAACTTGGATCCTTCCCATAATCCTTCACTCTCACGCTCAACCTTGCCCTTTCCCCTAAACTTCTGGCTAACCTTTTGCGTGACTCAAACTTTATAATTAACTTAAAAATCTCCTTAAATTTTAAATTTTCTGCCTGAATCTGATTTGTTGCTCTGGGCCTGGGATAACTGTTTATGTAGCCACCCCTCTGTGTGCAGCACAGGCCTTCAAAAGATTAGCCAAGAGAGGACAATACACAGAATGGGCATGTAAGTTTTAGTACAGGTTGAATGGATGTAAAGATAATGAACATAATCTGGGCTATTGGTATGGATTTCTTCTGTAATGCTGTACAAAGTTTTGCAATTCCTTTTAATAGTTTGCAGAATATATCCACAAATTAAAGCTGAGAGTCTCAAATTTGAGCTCATATTCTTTATTCAGTGCAAATGAGTCAAAAAGAGAATAGTTTTGATCTGGATACTGACGGACCTCACTGTAATTGAATGTTTCCCTTTAATTTCCGTGCTCTGGTGACTTCGAAAGTTTGAAGTCGAAAGAAGGTCAATGTCCTGGCCGAATCGCGTATGGCCGCATTGCTTTTGGAGCATTGTGGGTCTGTATGATTCTCTGGGTAAACACTCCTGTGGCTTTGACACTAAATGATGACAAACAGCCCAGATACTCTGGAGGCTGACAGGCCAAAATCCCTTGCTGCGAGCATCCTTCAATCTATCTGTTACGCTTTACAATCAGGTAACATGAACTGACTTTTACTTTAGCATTTCTTAAACTGAGTTAATGATGTGTGAATACTTTATTGGCCATGAAAATAACTTATAATTAGGTAATGTTTCTATTAAATTATAATTGATGTTTTAACCTGTGATTATTTATTCATTAGCATAGCATTGGATAAACTTATTTATCACTTATCTATTAACACGTATATTGGATATTTTATTATTCTTGTTTGAATTGGCATTACTGACTCTTTTAATGTGACTTTATGATGTACAGGCTAGATTTTCAGGTGTTAGTAGTTAACAGCGACAGTAGTTAGTGCCAGTTCATGTAGACGTTATTGTAAAGTATCACGAGTCAGTCTGCAGTGGAAAATGCCAACCCCATCCGTGACCCACTCTGCACCCCCCTTCATCCTGGGACCGCTACTGAGTGACAGGCCTCCATGTTCTTGTCTCTCTCCCATTTTCTCAGCCTCAGTCAGACCCTGGGCTGCTTTTTGACTGTGAGTTGGAGGACTTGACAGCTGTTGTCAGAACGAGTGAATGACTGCATCCCAAGAGGGTGCTATCCGCCATTTTATTTCCACATCCTGGATATGTGCTCGTGAGCGCACGCGTGTTTGTGTGTGTGTGTGTGTGTGTGTGTGGGGGGGGTGTTGGTTTGTATTTCTGCTCTAGAGGGGACCAAATATTCCTCAAGTGATGAAAACAAGATTTTAAAAAAAAAAATCCTTATGGGGACATTGGCCAGTCCCTCCAAGGTAACTGAGCTATTTAAAGTTAAAGGGTTAAGGTTAGGGTAGTGTTTTTGGTTTACGGAATGAATGTAAGTCTGTGGGATGGCAATACAAAACACTGAAACATAGCATATGTATGTGGGTGTGATATTTCATTACTTTCTACTGTATCAACATAGGGTTGTAGTCCAGGGCCAGGCCCTGGAGAGCACCGTGCGTGATGGCAAAGGAGCGAAGTTGCTAAGCAGCCACATTTACATGCCGTGCCAGCACATACAGTGAGGTCCATAATCTTTTTGTGGTGCTATTTCGAAGGGCTGTAATTCCTACTGAGTTTGCTCTGTACGGATGTAAATATGCATGCATTGAAGCTGACCATCTGCTCACCGATAAGATATTTACATCCACGTTGAGTGAACCAAGTATGAATTGCAGCCTCTGAAAATACTCTGAATAGTTATGGACCTCTCTGTGTATGCCACTGAAGCTGCAAAGATGAGAGAAGTTCTCCTTAATAGGATTTGATGTTTGTAGCCCTTGGCAGTTAACTTTAAAATGGTTGCCAGGTTACTACCCCGTGCTCCTTGAAGTCTTGAGTTGGCTGGTGTTGGTTGGGCCTCCTGTCATAGTTTGGGGTGCTCTACTTTGGCGAGAGAAAACACCACGCCATATATGGTCAATCGCTCATGAGTCATTTCACAGTACAGCGAAACTGCTATACATCAAACTTCTTGCATATTTGAGAAGTCAAGCTGAAGGGAACAGCATCTAAAATATTTTTAAGACTTGCCTGATAACAAAAGTTTTCAGAAGCATTCTTTAAAAATATTTTTAAAAGATACGTACTGCCTGATATTGCGCATCATTTCAAGGGCTTATTCACTCTTATTCTTAATTTGAAATGTCATTTCTGACCAGTTTTTTTTTTTTTTTTAATATCATTGGACACTGAAATATTCAGGCCAGAAACTTGTTATTTTCCTGGTTAGTAACCATATCTTTAGTCAATATTTTTAATGGTTACGAAACTACTGTAGTTGATGCTTATTGCTTTACTAATATATATTGCAGGGTTACATCAACACTTGAAATTAGCTCATCAGATCACTTATTCCATGCAGATACATACTACTTCTCACTACTCACAAATGTTTTCTTGATTGGACAAATACTCTTGTTGAGTCTAGCTCAGGTATACCAAGTTCCAGACTGCCCAATTATCCTGAAATTGTGAGACATTACATCACACCATACCTTTGTTTCAACACATCCATGAAAACAAAAAGTCTTTCGTGAAGATTCTGGTGTTGCTAATTTACAGGTGACCTAATCAGGTGAGCAGCATGTGAGCAGTGAAACAAAGGACCAATAGACAAAAGCTGTTCCTCTTGTCCTTTTTCTCTCACTCTTCTCACGAGCAGGTAATAAGTGTTTTCTGACCGGGCTTGGCTTGATTCAGAGGGTCTTTGTTCACTGGGCCGTCCAGTTCCCAAAAAAATGTGTGTGTGAAAGAGAGCAGGGCTTTGTTCACCTTCCTCTGTTTGCTAGAGGCGGCTGCAGCCACTATCTGTCTGTTTGAGGTGATAAGATAAGACCCCGGGTGAGAAGGTTATGGACGACCTTCCAGCTCCTGGAGGAGCTCAGGGATGATTTGAGGCTGAATGGCCTCTTTGTCCGTCTGTGTCTCCTCGATCCCTTATTAGCACTGGCTCAGTTCAGACTGGGCCAAATGCAACTCTGCTTGCTTCAGTTTGACATGAACCTTAAGTCACAAAATGTACGTAAAATTGCATTAATTTGGCTAATATTTACCCGAAGCAACTTACAATAAGTGCGCACTGAATGGTCACTGAACTCTGTTATAAAGAGTGAAATGTAGAGTAGAGTGTAGGCATTTCTGAAATTAACTCGTGCCTGGTAATGCAAATTACGGCTTGGGAAACAAACTCTGAAGTTATGACCACTAAAAAAAAGGAATAAATGGGTAAATTATAACAGGTGTGCATGTATATCATGTTGTACAGCATGTTCATATTTCCTTTTTTTTTCATGTGTAAAATCTATTCATCTTTGTAATCTTAATGCTTTATTAGCCCAAGCCCAGTTCAGAGAGTAGTTTGGGCCCAAAAATCTGTTTCAAAATCAGTCCCATTTATTTCATGTTGCCAAGAACTTTGCACAAAAATAAATAAATAAAATTCATCATGCAGTGGTCTAGTGGAAAGTATATGCTGGTATACTGAGTATCTTTTTTGGTGAAGTTACATCATGCCCGCTGATCAGCTAAACAGCCATTGAAGTACATAGGAGAGTATACCCAATTTGTTTTCAGTGATCTACCCATCTACCTAATTGTGTATACCCACTTCTCAAGGCTGGGATCGCTACGCCACAGACATTGTTCACGTTTACTAATTTTATGCATTAAATCTCAAGCCTTTTTTGTGGAAATGCCAACTGACCTACTTGATCAATACTAGAAAACTCCTCTGCAATCACTGGTGTTTGTTAAAAAGGAAATTAGAAAGATTAACAAAGATCTGTCCAATGTTTGTGTTGTGATGCAGATTAGCAGTTTATATTTCTCTAGTGATGAGCACGTCCACCCAAATGATGCAAATATTTGTGAATCTGCAGTGCACCAGCTGTAAGCCAACAGTTTTTACTGAGAAAAACTTTTGCTCTTTGTCTGTGAAAAAATCCTATAGGACTCGTTTGTTGACAATGTATGGTGAGAACAGTTTGTTTGTCAAGACACATCACCAGCACAAATGTGTTTCTGTGAATTCCTTATAAATGTAAACCCTGATTCAAACATACTTTATGCCTGACTGTATGCCTGGAATATGATTGCATTTAAGTTTTTATTGGGCTTCACCTGGTTCAAAAGAAGAACTTGCCAATGGCAACATATTTGTGAAAATAGTCTACAAATAGTATTTGCTTTAAAAATGGGCTCTGGGTTGTGCGAATCGGTCGCATGTTTAAGAAAAACTCACTGAATTTCACTTATGTCGACCTCCGTAAATGTGGAAAAAATATACAGCATTTAACTGCATATATGATTGTTTTTGTCTCAATGCCTAGTTAATGTAGGAGTATGATTTATAGATTAAAAACAATTAATTTAACTTGACTATGATTTCTCTGATGTATTCACCATTTTTGTTATTCTGCACTGTCTCTATATTCTGTAGTGTTTCTGTATCTCTTACGCCAAAATCGTAGTTATCACAAAATCTGACAGAACTGTCTAGAAAAAAAATATTAAATAGTTTTGCTGCAGATTTCCATAATCTCAGGGTGCAGAAGAAATGTCATTACCCTTCAGTTTCTCATTTCCGTTTAGGTGCGGACGCTTTTCGTGAGCGGTTTGCCGCTCGACATCAAACCTCGGGAGCTCTACCTCTTATTCAGACCATTTAAGGTAAGCTGCCTGTTTCCAGGGTGTGTATACCACTTCTGGATAAGCTGTCAATCAAAACATTGATCATAAATGCCAAGCACAAAGGCCTTTGTCGCAAAGCTACACGGGATAAATTCACTCAGTAAAACCTGGAATAACTCATATCTGGACTATGGACTGACAGTAGAAAGAGATCTTCTGGCTTTACTCAGTGAAGTTAACCAGCTAACTTGGTAATCCTGTTTTGCGTTAAAAGCTCCATTCAATGAACAAGTCGTGCAAATGCTGCAGAATAACTTGTGTTGATTCACCACGCTCGTTCAGGACGGCGTGTATATGCAAGGCATCGCAGAGTCTACCAGGGAATTCTGTTGAGCGAATACGACACCGCTCCCAAGGGAAAGTCAATTAAAGGTCATGAAGTCGTTTGAAGGGTATTCAAGCCAAGCCACCAGAACCTGTGCTGTTAGAATGCTTGTTGTGCTTCCTTTGTTCTGCTTGCCACCAAACTTAATGGTGTTTATAATTCATTACAATATTTAATTAGTCTGTGGATGATTAGCCTTGTGTTAATCAGTACTCACGAGTTTAATTTTACACAACATAGTGTTTTCTCAGGACTGGCTGTTGATGGTTGAGTTAGTTTTCTGCGTGTTAACCTCACAGAAAGCTGATTTCGAGAACAAACGCTCCACTTCATCCCAAATGGCATTGCTCCAGAGCTCTTGTTTCATGTAGAATCATGCCTCATCTGGAAAATGGTCTATCTCGGATTACTTTAAGCTGTGAATGTGGACAAAAGCACGTAGTATGGTAGTTGTTCACTGTTATTGGCATGGCTCCTGTATGGACAAATAAACACACAAGATCAGTGCAGCGAACATCTGTGTCGTGATAATCGAAACAAAGAGGTTACAGGTGCTTCTGCTGATATCTCATCATGGCTGGTATCAATGCTACATCGAGACCTTACCATTAACTCTGCATACATTATTTTCTTCATTCAGTAAAGATGTACGAAAGTATTTGTTGATTTTGATTTAATATGAAGCTTTTTTCTTTTGTTTTGTTGCTGCTTTTCAGGGTTATGAAGGCTCTCTAATAAAACTCACCTCCAAACAGGTAAGCACGGTGGTATTTGCTATCTGGGCAGTGTGTTGTGTTGGCACAGGGAGTGGTGTGTGACCCCAGCCCTTTGCAGGGGCCCCGAACACACTGGATCGAGGAAGTTAATGGTGTGTGACTTAGCTTTACACTGCTCTGCCCTCAGCTTGGCTTTGTTCTCCTGACATCCTGCTTTTCTCATTGCCTGACAGGGGGGAAGTTGCATGGGCCAGTCCATAGGATTAAGGAAAATAAATATGCATTATGTGTGTGAGGAGGGGGAAAGTAGATAGGTGTGGAAAAAAATGTGCTGTTGTTGTTTGGAAGGCTCACTTGTGATAAAGTGGCGGGCGCGACGTCTCCTGTAGGGGTGCTGGAAAGTAATTTGAGTTGTCACGGAGATCTCTGTGGAAACGCAGCTTAGGGAGAGGTATAAGTATTTGGTCCACAAGTGCAGACTGTCAGCTCTAATTTGAGTATATATAATCCATATTGAGTGAACTGGTGGGAATTTGGGCCATTTAAAACTGCTGGCAGTTCAATTACTTATGTTTACGTGTCCTCGCCATACAGTATGTGTTGTCCTTAGCCACAATTCTTGAGAGAGATGTAGCTTATGTCACAAGACACCTGATGCAGTTTGCTTTATGTGGAGTGTTTTATGTCATCCATGCAGCATTTACTAGTTGCAACCATCGAGCTGGACTGTGCACAAGATTTGCTGCAGGTCTATTGGCTTATATTAGGTTATATTAGCTTTTAGGCTGCATTAAATTCATTCTACTAACAAGGCAGCCTGGCAGGCACAAGAGCGTTTGGCCTGAAATTCATATCTGTGTCACCACCCGCAAAAGATGCGACTATTCTTTCTTCTGGGCCTCTCCCATGATTACGGATCCTTTTAAGTTAAATGTATTTTAGATCTGTTCATTACATCTGAAGATCACAGCCCAAATCAAAATTGTTTTACTTTATAGGGACCGATCGAATATACATACTAGCATAGTCCCGTGGATTACTACAGTCTCATTTTGTGACCCTTCTTTTACACTCTTGCGACCCATTGTGTTTTAGGTTGTGGCTGCACAGCCCATTTCAAAATATTTTCCTGATGATTTCTTGTGTGACCCGGTTGTTTCAAAGGCAATGAGAAAGCAGCATTCACCTTCATTGGGGTGGGAGTTACTTCCTGTTCAAATGTCTGGAGGTCTGGTAGTCCCTCAACACCAGCAGCCAATCGGTTTGAGACGTTGGTGAGCACTGTATCTAAGGGCAACCAATTAGAGCCGTCGCCAACTGTGCTCTGAACTTAACATAAAATCACCTTGGTAGCGCTTGTGTGACTTATAGCTAACCTGTCACTCATAAGCTAATTAGCACACGAGAATTGATGCAGCGGGTGCAATCTCAGTAGAACATGCTTAGCTGCCGTATAGGTCTTGGGTCTTCTTTTTTCTTCTTCGTTTTCTTTGCCGTAAGAGTAAATTTATATGTTCAAATTAACATGAGCTGTCACAGAGGATTAAGAAGTGAACCCCCCCCCACCACACACACCTCCCCTGATGGTTGAACTGGGTCAGGCAGGGGTAATGAGATTTGCTTGAAAGCAGAGGTGGTTGCTCAGACGTTTCTTGCAGCGATCTGGACAATTTCCTGCTGAATATCTTCTTGTAAAAATGCGATTAAAAACAACTTTGTGAAAAAATGAAGAAAAGAGGGCCGGGAGGGAGGGAGGGAGAGAAAGAGAGAAAGAAAGCGAGAGATTAGCTTTTCCTCAGACATCATAATTTAGTGTTTGTTAGAGACAAGTAGAATCCTCCTTGATTTATGACTGGTGGCAAAAAAGTCAGAGGAAAGTCAGAGGGGGAAATTCCAAAGTCAGTCATTTGGTTTTCGACTCCCACAGCCTCGTGCATTCCAATGATATCGGCCCCGATTTGTGATGTTGAGCTTGACTAATGCACAGTGAAGGAATAACGATAAACAATTGATCATAGCTCCTCGGGAAAGGAGCGCAACCATCTCCATATATAGCAGCGGACCGCCGGCCTTCTATTTATATTCCTGGCGCACACTTTCTGATTTTTTTTTTTTTTCCCCCTGTTTCTTTTCTCTGCTTTCATTTTATTTATATACATACAGATTTTTCAGGTGCCTGTTTAAGACTTCGCTGTCCGCTCATCAAAGAATTCAGTGCTTACTTTTCTGGATGGCCGATCTCATTACCACCTTGTCAGAAGAAGGAGAAATACGTTAGACTACTTGGGACCTGGTCGTTCTGATCGTTCCGGAATCCCTCGGAAGACTTTGGCTACTGTCGTATATAGGCTGTTGTTTTCCTTTGCTAGGCGACTGTTTCCTGGGAGAACCTTCCTGCTAGCGGCCTGTCTTGTTTGGTGCCTTTATTTGGGCAGCTGCGGGCAGAGGTCTTGTCCCATACAGTTTGGTAGCTCTCTCCCAGAGTGTTTCCAGCTCATCTAAATCTCCGTTCGAAAAAGCATTCCCATTCCCCCCGCGGCACACATTCTCCCCTCCATTAGCTGTTATGAGGGTTTTTCAGCGCATACTGTATTAGGCACTACTGAAGTTAGTGCTATCTCCTCTAACTCTAACGGCTAACTGACACCTCAAAGGCAAAATAAAAAAGTCAGTCTCTGCAAGCATTTTACTTTAATATTTAGATGTAATTTCTAATTTCTTATTCCTTTCTGGCTGAAGGCATAAAAATTTTCACTTACCAAACACTGTAACATTAAAGTTCTCATATTATGCTGCTTTGGATTTAGCCTTACATTGAGTGTGTTATATAGTTTTTTGTGCCTGTAAAACAACGGCAAAGTTACAAAGGCCGAAGTCCACGCCAAAGGGAGCTACTCTCTTCAAGAGAAAACACAGATCCTGGACTGCCTGAAACACCTCATTTGTAGTCCAGTCTTTTTCTTTCATAACATGTGTAAGCCATGATGTAAAATATTTGCATAATTCCCAACTAGTGACTCGATTAGCATGCCTTTGAACAAATCTCGATAGTGCGCAGTCTGGGAAGAATTTAGTTTGTGCATGTTGCCACGTTGAGAAGACAATGTTTTTTACAGTGAGAAGGCGAATTCCCTTTTTATGGACTTTTTTTATGGACTAACTAGGTGCTTTGTGACCGTAAAACATGCAAATGTTTGTAAATAAACCATGAAAATGAAAAGATTGAGCTGGGATGTGGGCATAATATGACCTCTTCAAGAGAATTAACTTTTTAGTCCAGCTAATTCTACGTACTAGAGAGTGAGAACGAGAGTGTGCTGACATATGGTTAGTTTTCTTTTTTTTCTGGATGGGGTTATTATGGACTTGTTAAAACTGATCCTAGATCAGCACTCTTCCTTGACTGAGTGGTTCCAAGAATATAGCCTTTGGTAAGAAAATATCTTGTACATTTTGACATGTGAAGGATTTTCCCTGCACCTCAAAGCAGTTACAGACGTGGGGTGCGAAAGACCCCTGTCAGGGTGGACCCATGATGATGCAATGGTCACCACACAGCGAGCAGGTTGTGGGTTCAAAGCCAGCCTGGGGGGCTTTCTTTGAGGGCTTTGCATGGTCTCCCAGTGTTTGTGTGGGTTTTCCTGTACATTATTGACAAAACTCAGAGGTGTGAGTGCTTGAGTGAATGGTGTATGATCCTTGTGATGGATTGACAAACTTTCCAGGCTTTGTTTCTGCGTCTCACCAACTGGATGTTAGCATAGGCTCCAGCCCCTACCGTATTACCAGGAATAAGCGTGCTGGATGATGGATTGATGGGTAACGCACTGTCTCCTCTCTTCTCCCTCTCTGTGTCTCCAGCCGGTAGGGTTTGTCAGTTTTGACAGTCGGTCAGAAGCAGAGGCTGCGAAGAATGCTTTAAATGTAAGTAACCAAGTCCCAGCCGCTCCCAGCAGTGGCCAGGCCTCATACTCCACTGTGCGCATCCACATTTACACTACGGTGCACAACAATTCACTGCATTTCAGCTGCCCATAACCCGGTGTTCTGCTCTTTTCAGATGTTGATATGAGGGAGGGTCTAGCATGTGTGCTTGATTAAAATGTGTTTTTATGTATGTGAAATAAGCCTATATTCTGCAGATGAAATAAATTGGTATTGACCACGAAGTTTTGGTTTTAAAAAATATATAATAATTTTGTTACCGTAGTTTTTGAGCCTTACCCTTTGCCTCATTGCTCAGTCTCATTCTCTCATTTTTTGAAACTAACTTTAACTCTTTTCCCCGTAGACTCCTCCCTCTCTTTCCCCATGATGACTACAGATGACAACTCAACGGGAGGCTAGGGAAAACGTCCACTGATATACATATAGGTGTCATATGTAGTCATTATGGGGCAAAAAATTTGAAGCTGCTGTCGAAGCAAAACTGAAATAACAGAATAGTACTATTGAAGTTAAAAGTTGACTTGCGCTAAAGCGTCATATGTGGTCATTATGGGGAAAAGAGATAAGACGGATTGACAGCATTCTCACAAAATTCTCCAGTATGTATCAGAGCTAAATCTATATTCTGAGCCACACCATCCTGTGGAATGTAGACAGGATGCCACTCCACACAACACTGGTGAGAATTTCTCCTTGAGAGATGTTGGGTTCTCAATGACAGGTTTTATTTGTGTTGCATTGTTTCCCATGACGATTCTCCAGAGAAACAGGCCCGAAACTGCATATGATGTAAACCACGTTAAATTGGGATCAGAAAAATGTGTTATTACCACAGGCAACATTGTTGTCTATTTTTGCCTAGAATACCCTGTAAAAGTTTTACATACGTGATTTGCTTTGTTAAAGAGACCATTTCAGGGGCTGGTTGGGAATGATCCTTCTGGGGATTTGCGTTCAGGGTGATGCGATTTATAGATGTGCTTCACAGTGCAAATTGGACAGTATATATTTAGTAAAAACTTGTCTAGGAGACCTTGTGGTGCTTATGTTGGACTAGCCGGGTTTTTCTGGAAAAAAGCCTGGAATTCTCGCATGATTGGCTATCGCCCACAGTCTCCTTGGAGCTCTCAAGGTCAGGTTTATCAGAATGGAGGAGGACGAGAAGAATTCCTGCTCTGAAATCAAAGACGTGAATCCAGGATCTTCGCTAATCTCACTTAATTCACGCTAGTCCGTTTGGCCTGCCTCGGCAGCTCATCCTCAGCTGAGTTGGTGAATGTGTTTGAGAGTCGAGCATTCTTATGCTGCTGCAGTACTAACTAAAAAGTTATACTCCAGCCTCGTCCATCCATTTCCACACATCCAGGTTCCCACCAGTTATTATTATTTTCAGTCATGGTGATGTTAAGAATCTTTAATATAGTGCCTTTTCTAGGTAAGAAAACCTTAAAAGAAGCAGCTATGATCTCATATTTAATAAAGTGGATAACAAATCAGTGTTTTTCTTTCCAATTTTTTTTCTGAAATTTGATTTAGAGTCTTCCCCACATTGTTCTGTGATAAAGTCAGTATCAGGTTTTAATACACTTTATTGAATTTTTGTGTGGGTGTGTGTGTGTCCGTGTGTCCGTGTGTGTCTGTGTCTGTGCGTCAGGCAAGGATCCATTGCTCTGTGCTTTGGTTGAAAGTTTTCTCCCAGGATCCAAATGCGTAATAATAGAGGAAATACTTCAAAGGCTCGACGTTTCTTCGGTGCTCTTCGGAGGATATGCCTCAAATTAAACACTTATTGGAGCTGCAAATTGAAAACGGCTCTTTTTTTTTTGTGCATATCCTCCTCGGGACCTCTGTTCGGAGAGAATGTTCTGGAGGTGAGAGTTTGAGAATGGGGAAATTTATGTAGAATTTTTATGTCTCGGCTGTTGTTTGGCAGACAAAATTTAATTTTTAACTCTGCTCTCCACTGCCAATGCTGCAAAGTGATCAGAAAGTAGGTGCACATGCTTCTTTTTTATATGTAGCTGATGAAAAAAGATAGTAAAGGTCTTGGACATTCCCAATATGGAAACGTATATAATTTTTGCGTTTCACCCATTTCGGCCAACTCATTGGCAGACGTACGCAGGACACGATGTGGGCTTAGCCTTGAAAGTGAGATACTGCTCCTTCTCTATTTTTCTTCTCTCGAATCCTCTTCCTTTCTTTCTTCTACATCACCTGCATTCTCATCTTCTTGTTTTACCGCATCTTTTCTTTCTTCTTTTTTCATCTCCGTCCCGAACAGAGAGACATGGGAGGTGTGAAACCGGTAAATTAAGTGGTAGGACTCTATGTGCTGGTTTTGCGGAGGTAATACAAAAGTTGTGACATTACAAATACATGTGTGTAGAATGTCGTCGACAGAACCTTCTAATGTTGATTTTGTGAAGTGATGGAGTTTTTCAGGGGTTAAACAAGGACTGTACAGGTGTTCCCTGCTCCTGATTATCCTCGCTTGCTTCCGGGGAATACTGCGTCAGCTCTTAAAACGACAGGCGATGTTCCCATTGGGGCATATTTTCAGTCAGGCTGAATGAGCAGCAGTCTTTATAATTCCTGGCCTCTGCAGTTTTTAAGACCATAAGAACGCGCTTTTATTGGTGTGACATGGAAGCGTGTTGCCAGTGGCGTTAATCTTGGTTCTCAGTTCAGCAGGCTGGCACTTTCTTTGATGCAGATGAAGAGAATCATGTCTCTGCCTTAGCATATTTTAGATCCACCTTAGGGAGTACCTAACTGAATCAGTAATTAAGGTGAAAAGTGCTGGTTGTCTCATCGATCGCATGCATTTTGCTGACTTGTGCCAAAATCCCTTAATCCTGCCGCACTGTTCTCTTAAGAATTCAGAGAAGTCACCTGGCTGACTGACAGCTGCAGCAGTGTCGGCTGGTATTGTCTTGTGTGTGTATATGTGTGTGTGTGTGTGTGTGTGTGTGTGTGTGTGTGCGCCATCAAGGCAACATTTGGTCCTGCAGACAGCAATGGTAGTGGGAATTATCACAAATGTGAGTTTTAGCACTTTGCCAGGATTCTATTTGTCTGTTGGTCTGCCTACCTGCGGACAAATTTTGTCACCGCGACAGCATCACAACTGTACAAGATGCCTTTGTGAAACTTATCCAGTAGTTGAGATCAAAATGAAGGCTGTGTTCGAAGGTAGGTGTGGTCCAAGGCAAGGTGCTTGAAGTTCGGGGTTAGGTAGAGCGACTGGTGTGATCCCATCTCAGGATGACCTCTGGTTTATTTAAGACTTATTTGCTGAGGACAAAGACGTCTAACTATAGACTACTTGCATGCTACTTTGTAACGGATTCCCTGCCAATGGTTCTAGTGATATAAACCATGCTGTGCAATTTACTAAGAGTGAATAGTGATGACTGACTATAGAACATTTAGCTCAGTGTCCTGGGCTCTCTGCATACCTGGCAAGCCAGAAAAGCCACTACCCAGCTGCCAGAGAACCTTCTCACAGAGCTGCTGCAAACTTTGTTACACTGACGTAACATTTCACTAACTTTGTGGGAACATTGTGTGCTTGCGGGGTAGAAACTTTGCCCCAGCTGCAGCTGACTTGACCACAGTCGGTGATGTCATAACAGGACAGTAAGCCACAGTCGGTGATGTCATGATAGGACACAGGTTCACATTTAGACCCTTTTGTTCCACACTACGGTCCATGCTAAACTTATTATCTTTCATTCTGTTGAGAGTTGGGTTTCATCATATTTCATAATTCATAATCTCTTCCAAAATAGTTTTTTTTTAATGAAAGAAACAGCTTTTGACATTCATTATGCCTGTTTTTACGAGGGAGTTTCCTCACCAACAGAGTGAGTACATAATCCTGTTTTCAACAAGTTCAACATGACTCTCAGTCAAATTTTATAAATTATTGAGAGAATTATTCAGATAGTGATTGTTTTCTAGTCCACGGTCATCTAGAAAATGACACAAAATTAAAAAAAAAAGTTTGCATAAAACCTGAAACTATGAAATATAACCAGAAACTTAGGACCAGAAATATTTTCATAGCAGTGAACTTGAATATCAAGTTGATCAAAACCTCATCTGTGTGAGAAAGCCACATCAAATGATTTTTGGGACGTGTTTACATAAAATGGGTGTATTCCGACAGTCATTGTAGGTCAAAACAAATTTCAACATTAAGGGTTTTGTTTTATTATAACATAATTATTATTTGCACAGAAAATTACACATAATGATGTAACTCCTAGTGTAGTAATAAAATATGTTATCTTGAGAATAAACATGATTGTAAAACAGTAATAGAATAAAGCAACACTTGTATTGACATGCTGCAGATAAGATGCACATATTTATACCGGCTAAAAGTACATGGTTGAATAAACAGGACTGTGTGAGTGGTTGTACTACAGTTATTTTTGCACCAGTAAGAATGACTTAACAAATGTAAATCAACAGATGTTCCAGCATGTTGCTGTTTTAGTAAATCTTGGGAATTTTTTAGATACTGTATATCCAACATATTGATCATAGAACAAGTTATCCTCCATTTTTATATGAGTGCATGAAAGCTCAACAGGATTTTCCTGCTGTATGCTCGCAATAAAACAAAAAACAGTATTCATACAGACACTTGAATTAATGTCCTTTGATTTGTGATCTAAAATGGCACTAACCAGCCCTGTTCCTGGAGATGTGCCATCATGTAGGTGAGTGATCCCCAAATCTGGCCCTGAAATTTAAATCCAGCCCTGGTTTTTGTTCCATCCAGGCAATTAAGTGAACAATTAATGCTTTTCACACTTACCATGTCAAAACATAACTAGTTCAGCAGCTAGAAGTACTGTGGAACATACTGATTTGAAGAATCAGCTGTGTCATATTATGAATGCAATGGAAACCTACAGGATGGCAGATCTTCATTATTAGGTTTGGTTACCGTTAATATGTTTAATCTAGTCAACTGCCTTTGTTTTTTATTATCATTTAACCCTTTTTGTCTCCAAAGTGCTGTATGGTACTGGCTCCTCATATGTGTTGGGTAGCAGGAGATGGGGTTTGAGACTTGTGTTAAAGTAATGAAAGCAAGGACAGGCAGAAAGTTGAGGGTTCCTGGAGGCTGTTGAGATTATCATAGCATTTTCTTCATCTCTTCTCTGGGGTTTAGGGGGTCCGCTTCGACCCGGAAATTCCCCAGACCCTACGGCTGGAGTTCGCCAAAGCCAACACCAAGATGGCCAAGAACAAGCTGGTGGGCACTCCCAACCCCCCTCCTCCGCAGCAGAGCCCCGGACCCCCCTTCATCAGCAGAGACCCATGTGAGTGAAATAATGTAACATTTATAACATGTCATGAGATACCATTATATAATAACATGTCATGACATGCCATAACAATGTAACATAACATTGTAACATCATTTGACATGATTTGGTGACAAGACATGATATAACATAATCATATGACATTACATGACTCAGACAAATGACATAATATCGTGGGGCAGCCTGTAGCCTTGAAGCTAACGAGTTTGACTGGGAAGAAAAAGGTTTGTGGTTCTGACCCCAGTGTTACCAGAATAATATCAGTCCAGTCGCTGGCCCTAAGGAGAGGTCCTAAGCCATATTGCTCCTGAAGGAATTTGCCCCTTTATAGTATAATCGGCTGTAAGTCAGTATACAATAGCATATAGCTTAAAATATCAAAATATTGATCTATTTTGCCCACAAATTTTCCTACCAATGTATAGTTCCCTATGCTCACTATTTTCCTACAAACTGCGTGTCTATCACTATATTAGGCCTTCTTTTGAACACCCTTTGACTTTCTGCCATGAATATCCATTTTCCTGACTTGATCTTTCTACACCGAGCAGAAATACAAATCAGTGAGATCTGAACCAAAGAACAGCCATCAGCATTTACTTCTTAACCTTAAAGTATGTGGCCATGCAGATAACGTGGTCTTCTGTCCAAATAGAGGCAAATATCAGTAGGCACATTCTGTTAGAATATGCCTCAAAAAAAAATGTTTCAGTTTAACGTAAATATCAGACTTTTATCCTTTTAAATGTGGGGTGAAAGCCTGCAGGTCATAAAATATTGATGTGCCCTTTCAAAGCGAATGATCTCCCGGAGACATGTGCATCTGTGGCTTCCTTGATGCAACTGCCAATTTCGGATTGCAAAGGCTGATTCAGTGTTGACTGAATTATTCAGAGTTCCTGTCTCGTTTCTCCACGTGGGTAACTGCTGACAAATTTATATGAGTGTACACACACAAACACACACATGGGGCACACACACAATTCACTTTGCATCCACTGCAGGAAATTGATTTCAAAGGATGATTTATGGCCTGTTAGGATATGTATATGCATGGGAAAGACTGATAAGGCTCACTCAAAGACCACACACTTATTCGCAAATATACCGAGCAGCATTTCATGTATATCACTCGTGCTACAGCTCTAGCCTGCCCTCCGCCCAAGTCCTTGTGTTCAATATGGCATTCATTGCTATTGCTTAAATCTATTTATTTGCTTATCATTTGTGACATGCTAATTCAGTATTATCTTTCTTAAGTGTTTACCCTTTTGACAAACGCTAAGCCCAGTGTTCAGCTAACACTGACGCTAGCACTGACAGCTGTGTGTGAGCTAGTTCTCGTGCATTCCTACAAAATGACTAGCATGCCGAATATCACATGAAATCGGAGAGAATTCCCTCAGGTCCCTCGCCATAAATATGGAAGGAAACGATTAACTGACGCAATGGCCAACTGATCATGTGACGCAGCGGGGATATTTTTATGGCTCTCTCTTTTTTTTTTTGGGGCCAAACTGATCTGATAAGGACAATCTGCATTCCTAACAGCTGAGCGCAAACTAAACATGCTGTTGATCAAAATGTTTGGACTGTAGGATGTATTTAGATATTTAGCCTGTGTTCAGGCATTATGTGGTAGCCCCTACATGGCTGGGTGAGGCTAGTGTCTATGTTTCTGTTTGAAACCTTATCTCTGTCCACCATGGCTCTTGGTTTGATGGGTCACTCCACCGTGACCCTTGGATCTACTATGGCCTTTGACTCTTGGCTAAGTGGCATTGAGCAATTTAACTCTTGAATCGAATATGTGAGTCTTGAATCTTTGCTCTCTGTGCAGTTCTCTCAGCTATGCGTCTTCCTGTTCCATTTCTTTTGACTCTCTGTTTCATGATTCTTGTCTCTGTATGCCATGACTCTTGACTCCCTGTATGATGACTCTTGGCTCAGTATCATAATTCTTGACTCTCTGCCGTGACTCTTGACTCTGCTTTCTGTCTCATTACTCTTGGTTCTGTCTGCCCTGACTCTTAGCTCTGTTTGACTCTCAATTCTAACTCCAGCGACTCGATTGTCTGTGCCCTATATGACGAACACCATAAATATGTTTTATTTCCTCAGCACTGTTATAACCTCACCAACCAGAAGAGTATGAAAACAAGCTACAGTTGCTGAAAACTGGGACCTAAATTTTGCTCCAATAATTTGTGGAACTAAATTTGCTGGCATTGATTAAGCTACTCCATGGATTAAATTCAATTTTTTTTTTTTTTGTCATTCTCCATACTAAACTCAATTTAGTCCGGGACTAAGCTCAATCTGTGTCTGTGAAACTGGCCCCATGGGGAACAAGCAGTGTTTAAAAAGGTTGTGTCTGTATGTATGTATGCATATGTGTGTGTGTGTGTGTGTGTGTGTTTGTGCGCGCGCGAGTGAGTGTGCGTGCGTATGCGTGTATGTGTGCATGTTGTTTGTGTGTGTATGTATGTGCATGCACCTGTTTGTGTGTGTGTGCGCGCATGTATGCGTGTGTGTCTATGTGTGTGTGTTCTTGTACATGTTACAAAGTGAGAACCAAAAAACCTTTTTTTTCCCAATAGAGTGGTGGCATATTTGGGAAGTGAGGACATTTTCATGTGTTCTCACAACTACAAAGGTGAATGGTGACTTATTAGTCAAGGTTAGAGATAAGGTTGTAATTGGGGATAGGTTAAGGTTAGGGTAAGAGTTTGGGTTAGGCATAGGTTGTTCATTGTTAAAATTAGGGAAAAGCTGTGGAGACACAATAATGAATGGAAGTTAATGTAATGTCTTCAAAAAGATAAAAGTACAAGGATGGGTGTGTGTGCATATGTGCGTGTGTTTGTGTGTGTGTGTGCGTGTGTGTACAGGTGCGCGCGTGCGTGTGGGTGTGTGTCCATGCTTGTGTACACACGCACTTGTCTGGGCTTGTCTGTTCCTTATGAGACACAACGCACTACATAAAGCCAGGGGTGCCACTGTACTCTCGAGTGGAACAGTGCTCACCATTGACATAATTGGAATGCTGTTAATTTGGAGGTCTCTGAGCTGGCTCCGTGTATGTTTAAGTGATAATTACGCAGAGGTCCCCGCTCTATGATAAGAATAAGCCTTTTGGCCAGCATTTGTCCCTCTGCATTTGGGTGACTTGTGAACACAGAAGAGCTCTTGTCACCATGGATTCATGTGCCTTTTGGGGAGATCATGAGTCTTTACTGCCTGTTAAAAACAGAAGCTGGCGTGTCAGCGGGAAGTGCACTGAATGCTAATCGGTTAGTGCTAGCCAGCTCGCCCGTCCTCTGCTGAAACTCGGCTTATTGAAGATGGGAAGATGCGTTTGGTCCTGTAGTTCTTCTTCTGCCTCTGTCAGTCTTGCTCATCCTCGAATTCTTCTTGTGTGTATTGAACATTACAAATCAGAAAGAGTCAGGAGAATCAGCTATTCAGGCCAATGAAGTGTGCCATTTTAATACTAGGCTCTCATATTGTCTAATATCTGAGGATATGAACTCTGTAGTGAAGGTAGACATTTGTGGGTATACGTGCGTCTGTATTTTCTTGGGTACATACGTGTGCGTTTACGCGTTTGTTTTTGTGCGTAAGTGTGCATCTGTTTTTCTGTGTGTGTTTGTGTAGGTGTGTGTGGGTATTTTTGTTGTGTCCATGTGTATGTGTTGTTTTCATGTGTGTATGTACGTTGTACGTTTGTGGGTGGTGTGAATGTACCTGTGTAAGTGTGCATACACATCTGCTTGTTCATGTGTGTGTGTGTGTGTGCTTGTGTATGTGTGTATTTGTGTGTCTGTTGGTGTTTGATTATGTGTGTGCATGTCAGTGTAAGTGTGTGTGTGTGTGTGTGTGTGTGTGTGTGTGTGTGTGTGTGTGTGTGTGTGTGCGTATGTATACGTGTGTGCATGTTCATATTTATATGCGTGTGTGTGTGTGTGTGTGTGTGTGTGTGTGTTCTCTCCCCCTGAACACTCTCACGTCCCTTCCTCCTTGTTGTCTTTATCCACAGACGAGCTCACGGTCCCAGCACTGTACCCCAGCAGCCCTGATGTGTGGGCGCCATTTCCGCTCTACCCTGCTGAGCTCCCCCCCGCCCTGACCCCCACTTTCACCTACCCCTCCTCTGCGCTGCATGCTCAGGTAACTGCCCTGAGCCCCGCCCACCACCTTCTCACTCCCACCTGCCACGCACCCACCCATCACACCTGGGCTCCCATCCTAGTCTTTAGGGATTCGTATACTTTTCTGCCTTTGATTTGTCTTGCCTGGTTTATGACAACAAATACACCCGCCCCTCACACCTAGGCTCACATAGCATTTCTTTCAAATTGTGGTACTTTTCTGGATTTGAGTAGCCTTGCTTGGTGTATTAGAGCAAATGGGAGCACCCATCATACTGGAGTTCAGATCATATTTAATATGGACTCGTATTTTTTTTTTTTTTTTTTTGCATTTTACAAGGCTTGCCCACAGTATTAGAACAAATTATATTATTCCAAAAGTGTAAATAAACGAAGCCTGCCCATCTGCCCCTTCCTTGCAGGCTTAAGTGTACCAGGCAAGATCAGTAGAGCACAAATAATTATAAGAATCCAGGTCTGCCAGCCATAAACCTGCAGAAGCACAAACCCTTCACCCTCAGTCTGCTAACTTCACCCTCTCACAGCTGCCACTTTGCACCGTCTCTGTGGTGACTCACCGCTCCCTCCCTGGACACCAACTCGGGTCACGCCCTGCACCCTCTCTGCTGAAGGTCTCATTCTTTCTACTGCTAATGAGGCCTAGTTCAGCCTGACATGGATATTACAGCAAATGTTTGCATTTCCTGTAATGAGCTCTGATGCAGGCTGGATTTCTAACTCATACATGTAAATATTTCACTTGGTCCTGATCAAGTAATTATTATTTGCTGTAATTACATTCGCACTCAAATATCCTTCGGAGTTCCTCAGGCTGATTATTTCTGCACCTTCAGTATTCATCGTTTTTGAGCCCTACAACCCCTCCATCAGTGAATGGAATGTGCCGAACAGGACATTGTAATGCTGATGACTTCACCGTCCTGAAACCAGGAGTTCTACAACACTGATTTTTAACACTGACAGATAGTTTTGAGACGAGATACATTACAAAAGGCATATTCCTCAAAGACGTTAAGAATCCTCTTACTTCATTAGAAGCCGAGCCCTTGCAATCTCTATCTTGTGTTGGGACGGACAGTTAAGTGCGTTTTGATGAAGGTTCCAAATTTTTATGAGAGGTTCTCAGCAGCCTGAGCTGTTGATACACTTTTCGCCCAGTCTCAGGTCTGCTCTGCAGTGTCGACTAGGCCATCAACCTGTTTCTTATCGATTGGAGCTGTAGGCTATTTTGTCTGTCAGCCAAGGGCAATTTTCCACCATTAATCGCACCCTGTTCCTTTGAGTTTTGGGGCGACCGTTGTTTGGACTGCTGAAAGTTGGTCCAATGCTGAATATTCTCAGTGTTTTATCAATGTAAACAGGGAAGCTACCTTTTATTGTTCCACGTGTTCTGAACTTTTTGCAACAAGGCCTCCTCAGAAAAGTACTCCTGAGTTAGGCCTGACACTCATCAGCACCACAAATGTTTGTGATTTTCTGCAGTGTCAGTGAAATGATGATGATTAGTTCTAATGTGACCGTGTTCACTCTGGCGTACGGGCCCTTGCACCCTTGGGGGGCCCTGCCCCTGTTCACCCGGGGAGAACATAAGCTTTCAGAGGCTATTTGCATTTACTGTTTGTACCTACACCGACAATTATAATTTGTATATAACTTTTTGTATTTGTGAGCCAGGATGTCTTTATATGTAGTAAACTCATACAGTTATTGGTTTAATCTGGTTGGTTGGAGCAAAAAAATTGCAGACCCCCGAACATGATGCTGGGGTTTAAATTTTGCCTCTAACCACAAATTTAAAATTTTCGACTCCTCGTCACAACCATCTTTAAAAAACCACAATTACGTTCCTCAAACCCTGGCTTACTATTCATCAATGGATTTTACATTGTAACCAATGTTTTTGAGTAAGTGGTTTTCTGATCCATAGTTATCATTTATGTGGCAGTAATTTTATGCAAATAGCTGAAAAGTGACGTGGATGAGCTATTCTATACACATAGCATTGTGAAAAGGTGGGTCTTCACCATGGTGTCATTTAGTAACATTCTTAATATTTCAAAGATGATGACAGGCGTATTTTTAAATCAGGGCATGTTACAGTGTTCAGATGTTTTGAGGGAGCAATCTCTGGTGTTGCCAAGCCGAACATAAAGGACAAGACCTAACGTTATGAGGTATCAGTGAGAGTACTCAGGTAGGTAGCCTACAGTTGGCCTATTTGATCACAATAATTTAGATGAAGAAACGCAAGAGTTGGCTGCAGTTATTCCTTGTTGGAGAAAGTGATCTGTTGGATATGCGAACAGGAAAAATAACATTAGCTTCATAGTGTTACTGTAAAAGTAAGCATGACCTAGTGATTTAATTTACAAATGTGGAATAAAAAAGTGAACTGTGTGTTGTTATTATTGTTAGCTAGCTACTAATATTACCACCCAAAGCGGTGTATACCTCAGAATTATGAATCGCGTTATGCTGACTTCTTGTTATCCTTGAATATGAAAATAAATTCCTGGCAGATGAAGATGAAAGTTTAATTTCTAAATGTAAGCCATAAAATTCATGTACTTTTCAAATATAATGCTGTGAAAACCAGCTAGCTATCAGTGAACACTGAATTATGGTGATTTTGCTGCTTACTCGGAGAGCCGGACTAGTGCTTGGCAGCTAGCAGGTGCTTGTTGGTGGAAGGGTACCTTGGATTTATGATGCAAAAGTTGCTGGATTGATCCACATGACTCCCCACTGCTTTGCTTTCTGACTATTCAGTTCAAAAAATCAAAGTATGAATGGAACTACACCACTTAAAACATAATTTTTTGACTAAATTTGGACTCATCTCTCGTGTCTTTTATATCCTTAGATCCCATTGGTTAATTCTGGAACGTTTTAGTTCATGTACACTGTCTACACTGACTCCTGGATCAGTCTTCCAGCCACCTGCATTTACATGCATAGATTTTTTTTTTCTTTTTTTTTTCACTTGATGTTTTGTTTGTTGGAGGTTCCTCCTCTCCTGACTTGCTCCTCAGAATTGCAGTACGCTACTGCATGTTGGTATGGGTCACTGTGGAATCAGTCACTCTAGCAGCCAGAGGAGAAACTCATGCTAATGTGTACACTATGTTCCCCATAGAAAAGCTACACCTGTTCACTTTTGCCCCAGGATACAGTATGTATGATCACGGAGTACTTCAGCTCACCACAATCAGCCAGATTTCAGAGATCATTGCACCGGCATGTTGCCTGTGATTTTCTCTCTTTGGCCATTATACAAAACCATAATTCTCCTCTGAGAAGTCTTTGTTTGCTTCATCGTCCTGCATTTATTTCCACTGAATAGTTCAAGATAACCCAAATATAAAGTAATCATTTTATCAGATGTTGTGTCTGGTTTGTTCTAGTTTATTTATGTTGAACTTCTCTCTGTGTGGTGTGCCATGTCAAATGGTCAGCTGTGCCTTCAACCTCGATTTGAAGAGCTCTTCTTCCTTTCAGTTCGTAAATTCATTTCCTCAAATAAGCATATTGATACCTTGTGAATGAAAACGTGTCCAATGCCTGCGTGCATTTTTCCTGTTTTATCTTACCTTCGCTATTAGCAAGCAGTGCTTCAAGTTCTTCCTGTAAATGTGTGGTGGAGGCTACCAGATTGTGCTTGTCTTGTTGTGGGGGGAGGATTGCTACATTGCTCCTATTCTTCTGTGGACTCTTAGTCCTGCCACATTGCTCTTCCACCTTGTTGTACCTGTTAGGTGAAGAATTGCATGCATGAGTAAATCCAGGTGGTTGGGACAAAGTACTGGGGGGGAATTTTACTTCTTGAATCTGGAGTCCACATTTGTCCATGTGGAGAGTACGGGACATTGGCACGCAGTGAGAACCCTGTTCTGTGTGCAGGGGGGGGATTATTGTGTCCCATAATCGTAGTGACTCAGCCCCTTATCCTTTCGTTTTCCCCCTTTCGACCCCCCCCTGCAGATTCGCTGGATCCCTCCTGCCGACGGGACGCCCCAGGGATGGAAGGCCAGGCAGTTCTGCTGAAATATCTGTGAGTGACCCCTACGCCAGGTGCGGCTAGCACTTCATCTGTTTGAGTAAAGACATCTGCACCTCCTCAGTCCAGGCTTCATATCAAGAGCCTGAGTCTGCAGTGCTTTATTGCTGCCATCTAACCTTTCTAAGTATAATAGTAGTATTGTATAGTAATCTTAGCCCTACTCGTGATCAGGTTGGTAAATTAAGATCTTTAAAAAGTAGAATCAGGCGTATTAGTTTTGGGCAATGACAAAAATCAACGCCAACACCAGACCTTTTCAGATAAGATTGGACGCCCCTGGTGGAGTAGATGTGTCAAATCCTGGGGTCAGGAAGTAGAAATCCTGCCATTTGTTTGCTCAACTCATTTACCAGGGTTCCCAGCAACTCCGGAAATCGGGGAAAACCTGGAAAATTACTTTCTCATTTTCCAGACGGGGAAAACTCAGGGAATTTGAGAAAAACAGCAAAAATCAGGGAAAACTCAGGGAATTTGAACACTGACTAAAAATGATCTTTCTGAGATTTTGACGTTTACACGTATTAATGCTAGTAATTCTATATAATATAATGACACCCAATTTGTAACCCCATTCAAAACGTTGTTCAAGTGTTCAATCACTCACTGCTACAGTAAATCCTGTGCTCGCCACCTATGTTCTGAGCATTTCGTGTGATTGAAATATCTCCTGGAATTTCAGGATTTACTCAGGGAAAACTCGGGGAATTTTATTTTCATGAAATGCTGGGAAACCTGTTTACTCAGCCATCTGATTTAATTTATTAACTGTACCTTCTGATAAGTAAATACAAGAGACTGGAACAGAATCCTGGAGAGGACTTCTACTTTACGAACTTGGATTTTTCAACTCTGGCTCATGGTAAAATAATACTGTAGAATAATGTTTGAGTCAATAGTACTGCAGTACCATAAACACATACATGTACTTGAATCAGCTGCAATACTGAAAGCCTGTGTCTTAGCTTGTAATAGTACATAAATATTGTTTTAGCTTGTGGTAATATAATACTCTAAACTTGGCTAAAAGCCGATAGCACTACACCTGTAATGGTGCACAGTACTGTTATGGTGTAACCTGTAACATAATTTATCACCTTCAGTCTTGGTCTAGTTTGTCACAGGCATTCATGGAACTCACCATGGAGTGAATTTTACAGTATAAAAATATCAAGTCCACTCGTACTAGAACAAACATTCTTGGTATATTGGATATCTAAGTGATGGAGGGCAACTGATTTTTGGGGCATTAGAATTTCACAGATGTGCTAACAAAAAAAATTGAGACTAAAAAAATAGTTCTCTCACAGCAGTGCAGTCACGATGCAAGTTCATTCAAAGTCGACTGCTGCTTTAGCTTTTTTTTTTTTTTTTTACAGTAGTTTGACTGATTTGCTGCCGTGTGTATTCTTTGACACGGGGCATCAAAGGAAATGCATCAAATAAAATAGTGAGCCAGCTCCAAGGCGATGAATTACGGTCGGGAGATGTTCGATATGAACTGCCGCTGAACTCCTCGGCACACTAGATAGCTTCCTGCTCCTGACACCACCCTCGATCCACAGTGCGTGACTGAACAGAGGGCCAGGTCCCCATAGCTCAGCCGAGCCCTGAATGAAGTCATCCATCTCAGGGCTGTTTGTCGCACACAAGCCACGCTTCTGTAGGCTGCTTTTGTCATAGGGCCCCTAAATTCCAGTCCCAGTGGGTGCGGTGCGTCAGTTGTTTGGGCTTTTGCGTCCAATCAGCACTCAGTTTACACCTCGCAAACAAGGTGTGTGGAATCTTTGGCCAATCAGTGACAAATATTAAACACACTAATCCTGTGACGTGCCTTGAACTGTGGCCTTCCAAGAAAAACGTGGAACCCTACCAAATCTAGGACACGGACTGACGTAAAAAGCTTTTTTCTAGAACTGGGGTATGGAACCTGCTCCGGGAGAGTCATAGCCCTGTCTGTTTCAGATAATTCTGTGCTCTAACACACCTGATGACTGTAGCTTGTCAAGGGCTTTATAATGAGACAGGTGCTTGATAAGGAGGCAATCATTTCATAAGGTGTGTTTGAGAAGAGAGACTTTTAAAACAGGCTGGGCTATGGCTCTCCACAAGCAGGATTCCCTGCCCCTGTTTTGGGTTTCACAAGCTTTACCCTGCTTTGTGATACAAGTCCAAAGAGTGCCAGTCAAAGATTAATACTGTAGCTCCCATGCGATATCTCAATCTCTTATCATTCTGATGGAAAAACTCATCTGGGAGCAGCTCTTCATGTCTGATGAGCTTTGCTGGTGGAGGCCCAGGATTTAGCTTAAGATCCTGGATTTTTCAGGGTTGAGGAACGGAGAGAAGGGCGTTGTTTCACCTCAGCAGGTTGAGGATTTTGACCTCCGAATGTCCTCGTTTTCGCAGTGGGCCCCATTCCTCATTGGACAAATACCCCTGTAATGACATAAAGTGTTATGATTATTCTCTTATTTCTAAAGTTAGGGTCGCATTTATAAAAGTCACAAACTTTTGTGCTGGAAAATAAGTGTGATTTAGGAGGGTTTAAATGGTGTCATGGTCAGATGCAGGTCATTATGGACCCGAGGACTACGAGTTCAGGACGTTAAACCCATGTTCTCCGTTGGAATCTGCTTTAACTGTGTCGACAAAAAAAAGTTTTAGATAGTTTTTGTACAGCAGTTCTGTTTCATGTTATTAAGTTAAACCGTATGTTTTAATAATTAAGTTCTCATTAAGTTAGGGAATGCCTGTAGAGTATCAGGCTGATAAAACAGTGTTAGGTATGTTAATGAGGCCGTGTGGTTGGGGACCCCCAACAGAAGATAAGGGTTAATTCGGAGCGGCGGTGTGGTGCCGCTCGGCTCTTCTCTGGCTCTGGGAGGGCAGGAAGAGACATGATCTCCTGGGGGGAGAGAAAGCTGCGGGGAGGCAGTGTTGATTGGTGCGATCCGAGAAACGCCCGGCAGCTCAGGCGTGGGCTGTTCTCAAGGGGGGCTACGGCAATGGAAAAATGAAAATTGAGGGTAAACAAGTGGCCTAGTCCTTCTTATCTGTCTTTCCTCTTTAAGATCTTCTTATGGGGGGGTCCAAAGACCGGCCTTAGCTGCATAAACGCACCCGAATAATTATAATTCTTTCTGGAAAGGTCACTGTGATTCCTGTGGTCAGCCCCCTTCAGCGGCTGGTATTTTATTTAACATTATCAGTTGGTTAGGTGATCCCTGGGGCCTTTAGTTTGTTTAGCTTTGTGTCCTGCATAGCTAGTTCTTCGTCCCTCTGAAGAAAAAAAAAAATGGCACCCGGCTTTGGCAAATTGGCTCTTCTGTAAGGCAAATGGTCATGTATGAGGCAGGACCATCTAAACCACAATAGTCTTGTGTGGCGGCTCTGTATTAATGTACCGCATACTTTGATGATTCAGAGAGAACCTTCCATGGTTCTGAGAGCTGTTTCATTTTGGTCTCCATGGCAATGAAACAAAGCCAGCTTTGTCCATTCCTTAGCCCCTGTCTCCTCTCATAATCCCATGATCTTGAGTTCAGACATTTTTATTTCATTCTCATGAAGTTTTTCTTAGGGTTTATCCTTTACCCTCGGGCTGGCAGCCTGTAGATGTGGATTTGTGCTTAGCCTGCGTTGTCTCTGACCTTTTACGGTACAGATTTGTGTTTTTATTGGGTTTAATGAAATGAAGGTTTTCATATACAGTGATTGTGCAAAGATTTTTATTCCTTTCTTTGTGCATGAATCATATCAATCATATGAAAAAATTCCATCCGCTACCAAGGAATTCTCGTATTGTGTATTGGTGTAACAATGTATTTTCATACAATTTCAGACACCTATTAACCCTTTAACATCCAGCTCAACCTTTTGGTGGAGCAAACCAGCATTTTTCCATTGCTTTTCTCTTAGTGAGGAAGTTAAAGGGTTAATACTGTGAGTTTAATGATCACAAGAGTGTTGTGATACCATAATAACTTTTTTTTTTGGTAAGAATCATTTTTCTGTTTTTATTTGGTTGTTAATACTGTAAGATAAATAGTCACAATTATGAATGAATTTGTCTTTGAACATGGCCGAAATATTCAGTGGTATGAATTAATTAATCGTGACGTGAAACACCAAATATTTGTGGAAATGGCTTCCACAGTTTCCATGAGCAGTAACATATAAAATCTGAGCAAGATGGAGGACATGGTACCCATGATGCCTCATTGTTATGCTCGATACTGGCCAATGGCAGCAGGAGCTCTCGCCCCGAGAGCTCAGTGTCTCTGTGACAGGAAATGGAGTCCTTGGAGGATACTGAGCTGCATAGTTAACGGCAGAAATCTGATATTTCACGGGAAGGATTGCAGCTTCGTGCAGAGCGGGGGAGTTCAAATGCTGCGATAACAAGCTTTGTGAGTCACCAGACCCAGTGACCATAGCAGTCTCTTCCACAGTCAAAAGGCCAATAATTTAAGAGAAGTGTTGAGGGGAGAGGGGAGTCAACTCCAATAAATTTGATGCGATTAGAAGACACGTCTTCAAATTCCGTGACGATGAGCACTTTAGTTTTCCTATTGTTATCATATTCTTTTCTTTGTGTCCCTGAACAGGAAAACTTCAAGTGCTGGCAGTGTAATCCACAGAATTGTTTCAGTTCAATGCCCAAGATTGTGCTCTTGAGCTTAAGATGTGGCCCTTAAGATTCATTGCTTGAGTGAAGTATCTCATTTTGTGTACAGGCTCTGCTGTGCAAGTTGCTTTGGATGCGGTTAAATGCTGAAATGTAATATGTGAGCCCCTTATGTGCTGGGAACATAATACAATGAGAGACAAAGCTTTGCCTATCAGCGATGATCTCCTCGTACAAACCGCTAATCTTTTGGGCACGTTGCCATTGGCCCAGAATAAGCCAACTGAAGCCCTCATCTAAATTATGAGTGACTGTCCATTCAATTCCGGTTATGTTCCATTTATTTAGGAAGTGCACTGTTTATATCACCGAACAGCGGTTTAGCAGCTTGTTAAGGTGCCGGATTCAGAGCACTAACAAAGTGAATTTCGAAGCCCTATGGATTCCTCACATTGCAGTAGGGCGATCTGGAGTTTTCCGCTGTGTGTCGGCTTTCAATGTGTACAGCTGAAGCCTTGAAGGCTTTCCAATGGATCAACGGCTTAAAACGGCCCTTTCATGTTGAAAGCAACAGAAGTTGGGTTTTGATATGTAGGTCAATGACAGGAAAGAGAGTGCAAGATGGAAACAGTCTTATGTCATTGGGTAACGGCTGAGGCCGTGAATTTAGGACTGCTCCAATGAGAATGTGTTGTGCGGTCCAGTGGTATTTGGCCTGTGATACCATTTTAAAGTGCACTAATTCCTACACAGTTAAATTCATTTGAATGAACAATACTATGGAAAAAAGTATTTTCCCCTATCTCGATTTTCCTATTTTTTGCCTATTTGTCTCACACAAATGTTTCAGTGCATCAAACAAATTTTAATATTATACAAAGATAACCGGAGTAAATACAAATGCAGTTTTTAAATGATGATTTCATTTGTTGGAGGAGAAGAGCTATCCAATCCTACCTGGCACTATGAGAAAAAGCAATTGCCCTGTAGTTACCAAATCAACCTATTTAAAGTTTTTAATTGATAATTTAGTTCATTTTCAATAGACAAACATTGACACTATCACTGCTAGCCCTGTTGAATCTAAACATCATTGAAATTGAACCTGTCCGGAAGTGTGAAGCAGGCAGAAGGCTGCACATGATGGTGCCATTTAGAAGAAATTCAAGAACGGATGAAAAACAAAGTTGTTGACATCAGTCAGTTTGGAAAGGGTTACAGTCCCATTTCTAAGACTCTCGGACTCCAGCAAACCACAAGTAGAGCCATTATTTGCAAATGGAGAAAACTTGGAACAGTGGTGAACCTTCCCAGGAGTGGCCTTAATACTAAGATTCCTCCAAGAGCAGATCAACGACTCATCCACGAGGCCACGAAAGAACCCAGACTAAGATCTAATGAACTGAAAGCTTCACTTGCTTCAGTTAAGGTCAGTGTTCCTGATTCCACAATCAGAGAGAGACTAGGCAAAAACTGCATCCACGGGAGAGCTGCAAGGCGAAAACCTCTGCAGACCAAAAAGAACACAAAGGCTTGTCTCACATTTGCCAAAAAAACATCTTGATGATGACCATCTGGACTTTTGAGATTATATTCTCTGGATGATGAGTCAAAAGTGGAACTTTTTGAAGACATAGGTCTTATTGCATCTGGCACAAAACTAATACAGCATTCCACAATAAGTACATCATACCAACAGTCAAACACTGTCATGGAAGTGTGATGGTTCGGGGCTGCTTTGCTGCCTCAGAACCTGAGCGACTTACCATAATGGATGGAACCATGAATTCTGCTCTCTATCAGAAAAATCCTGCAGGAGAATAATTATCCAGCCATGAGTTTGTGACCTAAAGCTGGAATGCATTTGTGTTTTGCAGCAGGACAATGATCTGAAGCATTTGAGCAAGTCCACCTTTGAAAGCTCAAAAGAAATAAAATTTCGTTTTGGGGTGGCCCAGTCAAAGTCCTGACTTGAATCCAGTGGAGAAGAGGCATGAACTTTTACGAGCAGCTCATGCTTGGAAACCCTCCAATGTTGCTGAATTTAAACAATTCCTTGAGGAAGAAAAGGCCAAAATTTCTCCACAGCGATGTAAATGGCTCATCGTTAGTTATTGAAAATATTGTAGTTCTTGCTGCCAAGGGTAGCTCAACCAGGTATTAAGTTTAGGGAGGAATTCTTTTTTCACATGGGTGATATAGGTTTTGAATAAATTTACCTTAGTAAACTGATTGATCATTTAAAAGCTGCATTTTTTTGTTTACTTCACATTATCCTAGTCTTGTATAAAATTAGTTGGATGATCCGAAATATTTAAATATGACAAATAAGAAAAAATGGAAAAAATTGGGAAGTGGTTATCATGAATTTTTTTTCGCACCACTGTAAATACACTTGATGAATGAATAGCCCCTCATTTTCTTTTCTTTTGTTGAAGTGAAATTTATATTAATTTCTGTCCTTCAAAATTGTATGACTGCCAAAATACTGTCAGACCTCATTGTAAACTGTTCTTGGGGGTACGCAGTGCAACTGTTAATTTGTGCCCTGAATTGATATCCTCCTCCACTATACTATATGCAATAAGTCAAGTTTGCTCTTATGCCAATTTCAGGAAGATCAAAAGCGAAGCCCTGTCATATTATGGGAAGGTGGTATTAAAACAATGACTGTTCCCCCCCAAAGCAATAAACCAGTAGAATCGATAATTGTTCTATTGTGTTGAAGTTTACTCCATTCTGCAGAATGTTTTTGTTCCTTTTTGTATGAGAATTAAAGCTTGCAAAAAAGTTAAAGCTCATTAGATGACAAAGATGCCAATCACTCCCTGGAGGAATGTTTGGTTAACGGCCTTTCTCAAAGGCCCAGCAGCTTAACTGATCTTTCTGTGGCTACCCTATGTCTGAGATAACACTTTATCAGCTAGGCTAATGGCCAGCTCAGTGCTGTCACTTCAGTGTTTTTTAGATGCTGCCATGCTCCTCTCTTCCTAGGTATGGGATGTGTGATGGTGGCCAGTGATGGTCTTGATAGTCAATCTCTATCCTGAAGTCCAAGCCGGAGGATTCCCAGCCTTGCTAATCACACTGTGGACCGTTGGTAAGCATCCGTCCCACAGAGAGTCTCAGTATTTGAACTCTGACAGGGCAAAAATGCCCTGAAACTCCTACAAGGTTCACACAATGATAGAGACAAAAATAATGTTGCCTGTCTCTCCTTTACCTGTATATTCACTATTTTCAATTCCAATGTCCTGGAAATGGACGTTGGATAGCAGTGTTGCCTTGCAGCAAGTAGGTTGAGATTTTGAATCCAGCCTGGGGCCTCTCTGTGCAGAGTTTGCATGTTTGTGTGTGTTTCCTACGGATACTGTGCTCTCCTCCCATATGTTAGGCTAATTGGAGACTCTAAATTGCCCGTGGGTGTGATTGAATAGTGTGTGAATCCTGTGATGGATTGGCAAGTTTTCCAAGGTGTATCCCGGCCTTTTGTCTATATCCAGCTGGGATAGCTCCAGCTCCCCTGTGACCCTGGTGGTTTTGATAAAGGATGGATTAACCCTGACGCATTTATATATTCATGGATTATTTACTTTTAAGTTTCATTTGCTTTGACATGTAATCTGGCTGAGGCTTGGAAGTGTGTATTGAGCCTGAACCTTAAGCTTGTTTCCCTGTTGCGTTTAGCTTATTGCTGCACCAGCCCCACAATTTTTAAAGGATACCTTCCCCAAGAAAATAAACTTTATTTTTCCTTTTTGTTTACAGTTGGACTATCATATAGTGCTAAAATGATGCGCCTGCCATATGAGCTGTACAAAGAGAAATGTTTCTGGGCTCACTCCTCCGCCAAATTTTTTCACACAATCTCTCTTCCTTCCTTGTTAGTGACCCAGCATTCGATCCTGGTAGGCCCTCATTAAAGGGACATTTTGCCGATTTTCAACCTTATCTCCTGTCCGAGTTAGGGATATACAACACATTCAGTTTTTCCTATTTTTTTGGTATATCTCTGGAAATCCGCTCAAAATCTGTTCTCCCTCCACCTCCAGCACCATCATTTGATGCCTACAATGGTGTAGTTGAAGGCAAGGAAGAACAGCAAGCTATTTCAGTTTGGATTTGTTGGTGGCATCCAAATTGTCTTCTCGGCAGCATTTTTCCGTTTGTCTCTACTTTTCCTCGCCCTCGCTGGGAGACGTCACGTAGGTCAAGGGAAAGTTGCCTGGAGATTTTAAAGGTACCTTGGGACATTTTTAAGAAAAATCAGATGCCCTTTCCTTCAATATATCAGGAACTAAACAGCAAAGATGGCCTTTGCACTACATTGGAAAACCTGGGACACAAATGACATATTCACTTGCTACAGTTGCCAGTTATTGTTGTCCATATTTGATCTTTCCTGTCTTCCAAGGTTGGTCCTGTGTTTTCTTTCTGGAAGGAAGCAAAGAAAGAGCCAATTGCCTCTTTTCCTTCATATTGTAGACAATCTGGTACTCCTTGTCATGGCTACTAGCCAAACAATTTCCAGTTCATGTTCATTAGTGAGGTTTCTAGCTCTTAAGATGATTCGGATGCAGCTCTAGACCCCAGCGATGGGTGGCCAGAGGACCATCTCTTGGACATAGCTCAGAAACAAAACTTGCTCTCTTCACTGGTATTGCAAACTAGCTGTGTTTCCAGCAACGGAAATGGCACCCCATAATATGAGTCCAGAGAATGTTATGGATGAGGATACATTTTACGGAAAGCTTGCTGAGTAACGTGCCTTCAATAATATTATGTTTCGAGCAGCTAGCAAAGGTTTTTGATGGCTTGTGGTAGTTGCGGACTGGATCAAGCTAGCAAGCTGAAAAATTTGCTAGCCGTTTCGGCTGTATATCCTCACTGTTTTGTTGTGGTCAGCTTAGGGTATGTCAGGTAACATTGACATTGGGTTACAGTTGTAACATTAGTTGGGTGGAGCTTGCTAGCAAGTAGAATATGAAATGAAACATGAAATTTTCACCAATCTTTGCATTTATGTAAGAAAACCGCTATCTGGCTAGCTTACTCCTCTGCAACTTAGTTGGTTTTCCTCTCTTCCCCAGCGGGGGTTTTTTGGGTGAAAGTGAGCCTTTTTGACGTTAATTGCTTGGGTCAATAAATGGTCGTTTTGGCCACATCACTCAGAATTCGTTTAGCATGACAATCCTGTCACTCTGTTGGGAGATTGCTCTCATAGTCCTAAAGAAGAAAATAGTCACTGCAAACTCTTACGTTTGTGTACTTGTTTGCTAGCACATCTACTTTTATTATATCTCATATTTGCAATAGTCCGTTGCTATTTCATCACTGATTCGGTATTTGCAGGTAAAAAGCGAAAACCATTCCTCAGGCTTTGGCCTTTTTATAGCCTGTGCACCCAGGCATAGAACAAACAGTCAGCATTGTCATCACGACTTGTGCTCTTTGTAGAAAGTGAACCATGCTCCAGTCCAGTGCTATCAATGATGACAGTATGGTATCGATCCACTCTGAGTTGAGGGTATGTCTGGAGTAGTGAGCTAGCACAATACATTGTGGTAGTTTTCTTCACAGCAAATGCATAGTGAAGCTATGGAGGTGATGAAGACACAAATATCTCGAGCTGCTATGGAAAAACGTGAATGGTTTGTGTGCAAAATTGAGCCAACACTTCAAAACTGTATGATTTAATTATCGGCGAATTGTCCGTTTTAAAGTGATTCCAATCTACTGCAGGAGTTAGAAAAGAGGAATAAGAAGTTTCGCAAGAATATTTTTTAAGACCAACAAGTGATTGTCCTGTGAATCTGACTCTCTCTATTTGCCACCCCTGTAACTATCTGTTAATGAAGTCACTTCGAACTGAGGTTTGAAGGAACAAGGATGTTCCTATTTGCTAATTTCTCTCTTCGTTCCCCCTGTTCTTACTTTCGTTTCTTCTCTCCACAATGGATGGATCTGAGAGAAAGATAATGTAGGATGAAAAAGGGAGCAAAGAAGGGCTATGTAAAGTGTTAATTTGTATCATGGTGTGCAGTCACCGACCTAACTGCCCCAGGGTTCCCGCCCCTTGGGTTCTGATTGGTGACTACTGTTGTGACCATGGTAACACCTTTCTGTTATTCCTCCAGGCAACAACACACCTCTGGGCCTAAGGAACTTCAAGACCTCTGCCTCGATCACACATCTACCCATCACACCATCTCTCTCTCTCTTTCCTTTATCCTGTCTTTTTTATTGTTACATCTAAAGACTTGTTCTTATTATCCCTCTTATTTTTGTTTTTTTATTATTATTAGTGTTCATATTGTTATTGTTGTTATTACAATCATTGATTATTATAATAAAAGTTGAAGCATGACTTGCCAAAAAAATGCTGTAAATTTTTTAGATATTTTGAGTAAAAATATGAGTATTTTTATATTAAGCAAACGTTCTAAATCATTTGAGTTTGTTCTGTTGTATGGACTGAAGTATGATATTTCCTGTTAGTTAAATTAGTTCTCTCACCTGGGGCCTATTCTACAAAGCAGGATTACGGAGTTCGCTTGATGATAGCCCTGAGACTATTCCCATATCTGGAACATGGACTGGTTTTCTTGGTGCAGTTCACTAGCGTTGTTCTGGTTTACTCAGTTATCTGGGGACCTGTTCCACAAACCAGGATTGCTTAGTTTGATAAATGTTGGCAGTAAAACCCAGTACAGCTCTTTTTACTTCTGTCCATGCTCCAGATTTGAGGGGCTTCCAGTTTTTACTTGAGACAATTATCCAGCTAACTGATTAATCCTGCTTTGCGGAACAGGCCTCAGCAGCTGCAGAAGGAGTTCCACATAATTATTGTGCTGCTCTGCCCTGTCAGTGTGCCCCATAAACTGCCAGATCCAAGATTAGTAATGTTGAGTTTCTCCTTTTATTCTGGTTTCCTCAGCTGTATTTTCCTTCAGTGTTTTGTTGTTGCCACTTGTGAAACAGAACGCGCACAAGGATAAAAGAAGCATTTCTGGAACTGGCTGCAGACACAGTGTACTAACTGTGCCTCACTGCTGATGCCCGCTCTCCCTCCTCGGCTTCCATTCCACATCAAGTTTGAGAAATCAGACCTCTGACTGAAGCAAACCATATCTTTGGACTGGAAAAATTACAAGGAATATCACTCATATAATGGCTCAGTTTTTTTGGATTGTGGATTTGCTTGAACCTTTCTAAAATCCGGAATTGATCCCCGCATCAACTGACTTCAGCCTTATTTACACCAATTCGCCAAGATCTCGCAAGATTGTCAATGTCGCATTCCGAGCATGCGAGTTCCTGTCAGTTATGAACAACAACAAATAATGTATTACTGTAGAAACTTATAAAGAATGGACAATTTCAGCCTTGTGCTCCTGCAGAGGAGCCGGACTGTGGTACTCAAGGTTTTATGCTGCCACGAGGCTACCATTGACAAACCAAAGCCTGGCTTGTATAACGCTGCAAAAACAACCAAGCTAATGGAAAACTTGCCATTTCTCCGTCTATGGAACCAATAACATCTTAAATTTCTTTTGTAAAGTGTGCCTTTGTGCTGTCATTTTAATGTGTCTCTTAAAACATGGTTATCTCTGATTAAATGGTTTCCATAATAGTTTGTTGTACTTTGTCCAACAAAGGATTTAATGAGTATGAGTTCTAGTAAACATGGATGACAGTTTAGGCGCAGAAGTTATTAGGGATATCCCTCAGGTATCTGGAAGTACAGTATATAAGGGGATATTATTATTATTATTATTATTATTATTATTATTATTATTATTATTATTATTATTATTATTATTATTATTATTATTATTATTATTATTCTTCTTCTTCTTCTTCTTCTTCTTCTTCTTCTTCATTTTGTGAGTGAGCTTTTTTGGACAGCGATCAAGCTAGAGCTCTCATTTTTAACATTAACAATCTCTAAGTCCTTCTTCAATATTGCTTTTCTCTGATACTTTATTTTTCACTAGGTTCATCAGCCATAAAATTATGTTCAAAATATTCAATATTCTTCTCCAGAACCCACTGCACCGATCAAGCTCAAACATGACACAGGTCTAGAAGAACCAGAGTTCTATCAAGTTTGCAAAAATCCTCAACATCTGGTCAGAGTTGTGCAAGCTGCCTAATGGTCACATGACGAAAATTCTCTTAAATTGCAAATAAAATGAAAATGGTCGGAGAGAATCTCATTAAATTTGGCAAGAACTATGTCTTAATGATGCGCAACAAGCACTGAGAGTAAGAGTTACCTGTGTTAAGTTGCGTGAGCAGGTGGCCATATTGAATTTTTCCTTTTTTTGTCAAATAGTTTTGGGCTATAACTTCTGAAAGGATGGTTGTAGAAATAACATTCTTTTTTGTTGAATTTTGTGGGTCAATTCAAATCTATCCATATAAGCCACACCCATTTATGTAATTGCAAATTTTCCGCCATTTTGAATTTTTGTAAAACCTTTAAAATATACCTCCTCCTAGATGGTGGAACCAATGTGCATTCATATTGGTACACAAGATCATCAGACAAGGATCTTTAAATGTCGAGTTACAAAAGTTGCTACATTAAAAGATGTGGCTGCAGTAAGCCAATTAAATTTGAGGGCGTGGCCTCTATTGGTATAATAAGCTGTAACTCCTGAACACAATGTCCACTCTTCACCAAACTTCAGATCAACCATCGATAGGCAATCTGACTTGAGCATATCAAATTTGTCATAAATCTGTCCATAGGTGGCGCTGTAGCAAACAAATGGTCATAACTCCTAAACCAATGGTCCGATCAACTTGAAATTTTGCATGTTTCATTTCGGTCAGGGTTGCTATGAAAATATATAACTACAACGTGAGAACTAAAACAATATGGCTGACATCAGCCAATCAAATTTCAGTTGACCTTTTACTCATTTTTAGTCTCCTATCATCATGAAACTTTATAATCTTGTTAAGGATCTGGAAATACAATCCAGAAATATAATCTTCTTATCCATCAATTCTACAGCTTAAAAACTGTTTTGTTCAGTCATGTGACCCGGACAAATTTTGGATAAGGTATATGTCGGGGACCCTTGCCTCGAAGCTTCTCTGAAGTTTCAATGTAGTTGTATTTTAACTTTAAATTACTCTTCTCTCATATTCATCATAATGTAACAACGCCTGCTGTCTGTTTCTGAGTTAAATCTTTGAAATCAAACCTGCCTTGTTTACCATGCTTTCAAACCACTTTGGCATCAGGGTAACTGTCATTTTGTTTTCTGTGCATACTAATTCACAAATTGTTGACCTTTGATGCCTTTTTCATCTGACATAAATATAATGAGTGTTAAATGTGGAGGCTAGCTAAACAAAACTGAAGTTAGAAGATATCAGATCATATACTACACCAGCCAAATTTACTGAGTATAGTTCATGACCCTCCATAGTTATAAATGCAATTGTTTTGATGTTTTTGAGCTTGCATGAGTGTTGGTCTGCATTTTAGTTAGTGGCAGATAAAAGATATATTTCATTAATTGGCTCACAGGAATGTTTTGGAGCCATTTATCCAGGCTAGATTGAGAATCAATACTGGGTCACTTGTTGACTGCCATGGAAGGTGAAAGAACAGAAGGTGGAAATCATATGGAATCATTTTTAACTATTGCCATGCAAATTATTTTTTAATGGAATCAAACCAGTTTTATAACTATTGCCATGCAAAAACTTCACCAGAATTATCACTGAAAACTTATGATGGAAAATTTTGTGATTACCAAATCTTGTCTTTAATTTCTAATAACTAAACCAGTGACATGGTTATATGGACCTAGGCTGTAAAGATGTGCAGGATGTTAAAGGTTTCCCCAGCATGTAAAAGCAAAACTTCACCAGAATTTCCATCACTGAAAACTGATATGATGGAAAATTTTGTCTGCTGGGCAAATCTTGTCTCTAAAACAATAAGGAATGTATGTAAGTACATTTAGATTTTGTATTAGGTATTTAAGATGACTGTAAAAATAAAGAATTAAAGTGGTCATTGTAGGGATTTTGCTAAAACAATAAGCAAAGACAAGGATTTTTTATTGTTTTGGAAAAATTGCCAACTTGCGAGGAATGAAATGTTTTTGGACTTTGCTCCTTGAGATTGATTATTTCCTTTGATTATTTCCTTTCAATATTGTTGTGTTGGGAGTGTAAAGCATCAGTCAAATTTGAAAAAAGTATATTGTTCACTATTATTATTTGTAAGTTCTTGCTGATACTTCCTCACAAGCGTTTCAGTCCACAGATGTTGGCACATGCTTTTACGGGATAAACACTCCCAGCAGATGTTGTTCACATTACTTCAGCCCACGATAAACAAGTACTCCCAGCAGATGTTGTGTTTGTTTGTTTGTCTGTCTGTTTGTGTTCCGCACTTGCCAATATTTGCGTTTTATGGGTGAAGTCTGTTTGTTTGGCTTGTCTGTTTGTTTGTGTTTCCAGACTTGCCAATATTTGTGTGAATGGGGTGAAGTCTGCCATCTCTGATTGCCTTATTGTTATTGGTTTTTTTTTTGTCGTTGTTACTGTTCTTGTTATTGTAGCCCCCGTACGAAGTCAGGCGGCTACTATGGATTCACGCTTGTCGTCTCCACCGCCGCCACGGCCGCCACATCCGTGTCTGTAGACACTTCCGTCTGGACGCTGTACAAGCTGTAATTTTTGGCCGATTACTTTCATATTTTGTATGGACATGTTATACTTCACTTATGACACCTATCGATTCTGGTTGCCATGGCGACAGGATTGGCCGCATAATATGCAAATTAGTGGCAAAACATTGAGATTTCCTTGTGGATGCAATACAGGCTGCAATTTTTGACCAATTACTTTCATATTTGGTATGGACATGTGTTATGCTGTACTTCATTTATGACACCTGCAGGGCTCTACAGTGCGACCAATTTGGTCGCATATGCGACTAAATATTTTGCCGTGCGACCGCGGAGAAAAAAAAGGGAGCACTCGTGCGACTTACTTCTCACAAAGCACACCCGTGACGTTATGTCCACAATTCCTCAATCTCCTATGTACGGCGCGATATCTTTGCCACAGTCTTTGGATAACAGCGCATAGAATTCAATGTATCAATTTTCAGACCGCGCGAAAGAAAAGCGCGAGTTCATTTAGAATTCGAATCAAGTTAGCTAATAGACTATGTAAAGCATTAAGAGCTTTTTCATACAAACTGGGCCTGTGGGAGCCAGGTTCGAAACTAAGAGAAGAAATGAAAATGGAAACGAGGGAGAGGAAAACACCAAGAAAAACCGAACAGAAAAAAACTTACAGATTCAACCCGAACTGGCAGAGAGACTTTGAATGGCTTGAGTACGAGAGGGAGACCGAACGTATGTTCTGTAATCTTTGCAGAGTCGCCCCTGCATCTCTGGCAGGGCCCTCTCCGTTTGTGACAGGTAACGCGAACCTGAAACGCGAGGCGGTCGTGAAGCACAATGAGTCATCCCGTCATACTCGCTGTTGGGATGTGTTTATAATTCGATCTCAACCAAACAATCCCGGCACCTTAAGCACTGCAGCTGGCAGGCAAGTTGCCATGGCTAATGTTGACGCTCTCCGACCACTGAAGATAAAGTTCAATATAGCCTACATGATTGCGAAGGAGGAGCCACCCTTTACAAAATTCGCTCCGACGATAGCCGCCCATCTCAAAAATGGACTTGACATAAACCCCACATATGACAACGACGTGAGATGTGCAGAAATAGTTGGCCAAATCACGCAGAATTTAAAGGAGACACTCGCCGATGACATCAATGCTAAGCGTTATTTGTCCATTCTCATTGACAGCGACACCGACATCTTCAACACCGAATGTGAGATTGTGCATGTGCGGTTTGTCGTGGATGGCAAACCTGTGGCCCACCTCGTTGGCCAACCGGTAATCGCACACGCCCATGCCAAAGGTGAGTTGTTTTTTTTTTTTTTTTTTTTTTGCTCCAATCTGTATTGCAGAATGTAAAAGGCAACTGGGCCTATATATTTAACCTACTGGGTTAACTAGGTTTGCCAAGCAATTATGAAATGATTTTTGTTTGATTACAAAAGATAAAATGTGTGTGTGATGATCAACCATCGAAATGTAAATTAATTTGACCAATTAAAAAACATTAATAATGAAATTAATCAAACTTCATTGTGCTCCCAGTTTTTTCCCTGTGCTCCTAAATGTTTTAACTTAGGAGCAAGAGTGCTCCTGGAGAAAAAAGTTAGCGTAGAGCCCTGACCTATCGATTTTTGTTGCCATGGTGACAGTATTGGTGAAATAATACGCAAACCAGTGGCAAAACATAGAGATTTCCTTGTGGACGCAGTACAGGCTGCAATTTTTGGCTGATTACTTTCATATTTGGTGTGGACTTGTGTTATACTTGACTTATGACACCTATCGATTTTGGTTGCCATGGCGACAATATTGGCCGAATAATACGCAAAAAAATGGGAGAAGCGGGCTTTCAGGGGCTACACAGACTGCGTAGTTACTGTTCTTGTGTCTGTTCTTACTGTTTCTGTTGTTGCTGTCACTGTTTTTCTTTCTGTCATTGTTGTTACTGCTCTTGTTTCTCTTGTCACTGTAGTTACGGTTTCTGTTGTTGTTGTTACTGTTCTTGTTTTTGTTGTAACTGTTGTCACCATTTCTGTTGTCGTCGTTGTTGTTGTTGTTGTTTCTGTTAATGTTGTTGTTACTGTTATTAGTATTGCTACTTCTAATACTATCACCTTCACCACCACCAGACAGTATACTGGGAAAAATGGTAAGAGAGAGCAGGACATGAAACATGGAGAGGAATGATACTGATAAGACTGATAAGGCCGGCGTCTGAAGATGTGACAGGTTGTGATCTGGAACCTATTTCCCCAAGATCTATGGAGGCAGCCTCCTTCATGTCTGCTTAGGTATCTGATCCACCACCTCTGTTGTGGTTTCTCTTCTTTTTTCATTGCTACTTTTAAACTTGGCCACGTCACACTGGATGGTGCCCCTCTGCCACCTGGCCCCTAATCACTCTGCACATGGGGGGCCCACCCATCATGGGGGGTCTATAGATGTGTAAGGTGATGGGGCCCTCAGGCCTGGCCTTCTCCATGTCTGTCTTAGCTCCAAGTAAAGGGGTCTTCGTGGGGCCTGTGTGCTGCAGGGATGTGGGCCTTCCCCTTGAGGGAGGACTACAACCACACTCATCGCTCGACTGGAGTTTCTGCAAACGTGATGAGGTCATCAACTTCATATATTCCAGAGGGGATTTGTCTTTCTTCTGCTGCTGTGCATTGTGGGAAGGGTGGGGTGCGCTGTACAGTTTACCTGCCCTGAGTCATGCTACCTTGTCAGCGCGATAACATCTGTCTCCAGGGATATCCTTTCCGCTGTCAGGTTGTGATTTGCTCTGTAAGCTGTAATTATTAAGATGTCTTTGTTGGGGCTTCGCAAACAGTATTAGGCTTCTCCAGTATTTGTGCCATTCTGAAATTGGATTGTAAATCATACAGCCTCTCTGGGAACTTATTACCTCATTACAAAAACATTAGCGCGAATGCTATGCTCCTTTCCATTGTGTGTCTTCTGTCGGCTTTTCCATGTTAAACAGCTGAGTGTGTCATGATGAGGGATGGTGGAAATATCAAAGCACAGCACTGGAACACTATCACTCAGCCACTTCGGATTTCTTTGCCTTTTCGCCCCTTACTGGTAACACAACGCTTTGTGGGCAGCTGAGAGAATATTTCCCTCTGGTGTCAGTAATTGCATGCAGTATGTCCTTAAATGGAGAAAGAGCAGGATCTCAGTAACATCTCTCTGTAGACCTCAATCTACTTATCTTTCCATTTACTGCAGAGTGGAGCTCAGCAAGATATCTGGATGATTAATACTGTGCTTTTATTGTTGTAGGATATCCAAGTCATCGTTGTGGATTTATATTATCATAAAATAATTTTAAAATATACTGATTAGGAGAGATTTTTTTAAATAAATACAGTTCTGTGCAAAAGTCTTGGGCACATTTAAAGTAATGTTATAGGGTGAATATGATTGCAAAAATTAAGAAATTAAAAGTTTTGAATAACTGAGAAATGTACTATACAGAGCTGTAAACTGTTAAAAACTAAATCAAACCAGTATTTGGTGTAACTACCCTTTGCCAAAAAATTTGGGATACTCTGCTGTTGTGCTATAGTTTTATAAGATGATTGGCTTTTGCTTGTTCCAAGCAGAGTGAAAAACTTGCCACCGTTCCTCTGCAGACTGACTGTCTCACTTACGTGTATCCCTCCAAATGACAGCAGACAGATGTTGGCATCAGGGCTATATCAAGGCTATATTATTTATATCAACTGTTAGTAATGAAATATAAATATTTATTCATAAAGCTTTTTTTAAATTTGCATGTGGAATATCAAATATACATTTTATCCTCAGCAACACCAATGTTGAAAACAAAATGTAAACATTTAAAGTCAGACTTAAATTTCAAAAAATGCAGGGCGCCTAAGACTTTTGCACAGTACTGTATTTTTAATGGTGAGGATCAGCTATAGAGCTGGGCCAGAATACAGTCTAGGAGGTAGGAAAGAGTGAACACGCACTTGCTATTCTCCGCTCTCTTTGCCGCGTGAAAGTAAAAAATATGTCCTAGCATGTCTGTTGTCACCAGATCGCACGAGCGGTTATCAACAAGCAGACACGGGCTCCCAAGAGCGTCTCCGAGGTGGTAACACATCGCAGGCGACAGGACTCTGGCAGTCTTGACCATCGTCTGAGCACATGTCCATTGTGACCGAACTCAAAATGAAAAGACATTAGATTGCCCCAGTGAATTGATGCTCCAGTGAATCGCCACGTCTGTGCTGTCTTTCGTCAAATAGCAACCCCCCCCCAAGACACACACACATCCAAGGCGCCATCGCATAGCAGCTGCCGCTGTGGGACTCCAGGCAGCGGGCCGACTGCAATTGGTGGCAGAGGCCTGACTTCTGTCTCTGGTAGCCATAGGAAGTGCACTAGTTCTCCTGAGATGGACCCAGTCTCTCAGGACACTAGTAGTGCCATCTGTACACACACACACACTTCTTCAAGTTCCGTCTTGTTCAACGGGGTAGGATGAAATGATAGATTTCCATTTTCTTCTATCCATTGCTGTTCTAACTGCTGCTTCATAATTATATTTAGTCCACTGTGTGATGTTGTCTATCCAAGTAATTCTTGGTCTCCCTCTTGATCTATTACCATTTATATGTCCTTCAAGTATAGTTCTACAGATGTTAGTTTTGTCTAATGAGATGACCAAAGTACTGTGTCTTCTTTTTCTTTATGGTTGCTGTTATCTGCATTTTGTTGTTGATTGTTTCAAGGACAGTTTTATTTGTGATCTTATCAGTCCATGAAATCCTTAACATTCTGCGATAGGTCCACATTTAAAAGGCATCTAAACGTTTAATGATGTTGGCAGAGAGGGTCCATGTTTCACATCCATATAGTAGTGTTGACCACACATAGCATTTCAAAATTTGTTTTCTGATGTTGATTGAGAGTCTTCTGTTTAATATGTTTCTCATCTTATTGAACACACTTCTTGCAATTGATATTCTGCGGATTATTTCCTGATCTTTTTTCCCATCTTCAGTTATCATCTGTCCAAGATATATAAACCTGTCCACTTGTTTCACTTCTTCATCATCTTTTGTTATTTTTACTTTAGGTGTAGGGATTGATCTTGATATTACCATTGTCTTGGTCTTTTTGGCATTCATTTTCATTCCATATTCTTTACCTTTCTCATTCACTATGTGTAAGATCTCTTTTAGCTGTTCTTCACTCTCTGCTAATAGGACTGTATCGTCAGCGTATCTGAGATTATTTACGTTTTGTCCTCCAATGATAATTCCTGTCACATTCTCAATACTTTTAAAGATGACTTCAGTATACAAATTGAATAAACATGGTGATAAAACACAGCCTTGACGTACTCCTCTCTTGACACACACACACACACACACAATGACAGAAATTGGCCCACCACCACTGGGAGAGATGGTGAAAGGGGGGTGAGGGAAAGAGGAGGGCTTATTTAGGATGAGGTAGGCATCTGTCTGTACCCTGTGGTACTGTATGTACTGTCTGTATGCTATACTATGTCTGTGTGCTGTAATGGATCCTGCTTAGATACTGTGTTAGATTTACATATGTAGCCGCTACATGAAGAGTTTGTTTCCATAACGCAATATATCCATTTTACTCATTTTGAGTAAATCGGCTTTTTATATGTTGACACCTGTTGCATTTTATAAAAAAGCACAAATTTTGACCATGAAAAAATACACCTTATAGTATGAATTTCTAAAAACAGAATTTTGCGCCATGTGTAAGAAGCACAGGCCTATTGCTCGATGGTGTTATCTCAATTTTTGTAATTTTGGCACTTTTTGCATTTTGGAAACAAACTCTTCGTACATTCTTGTGTTCTCCATATGTTCTTGGATTTGGCAACATGATGTGTCTTGTCATGTCAATAAAGCACATCTGAGAGAGAGAGAGGGAGAGAGAGAGAGACGGTTAGATGGAGAGAGTTCAATCCCTCCGTTTTCCCCCATCTCCACCACTTTGTTTGTGCATCATCACCCTAAGTGCGCAGAAGTTCAGAGCTGGATGGATCGTAAACAAGGGGGGGGGGGTGTACATAATACCCCCTGACTGCACTGGCCCTTGTGTCGCAATCCCACAGCGATCAAAGATTACCAGGAGGTCAGAGTGAAGTCACGCCATGAACAGAACCAGAGCGAGGGGATGCAGTTCATGTCAGTCTCACCCCCCATTCTATTTTTACCCTCTGATTTGGAGAGTCTCTAAATAATGGAGAATGGAAAGAAGCCTTCGTTCCTCTGAATGGCTCTTATGTGACTATTGCAATTCCCAGCAGCTGAGGTAGAATGTTCAGCTCTGCAAAAAATCTGTTTGTTTTTAAATCAGGTTTTGTGACACTTAAGTCAGAATGTAATTGGCGAAATGTACCTGCAGCCTATGTGGAAGGGGAGAAAGTATTGCCATTTTGTTAGTTTTTTTTATAATCCCGTAATGTTATCATACAGAAGGCCTGTATCAGCATTTACATACAGGTATTTTGAAATGCTTTTGCCATAAACTTTTTTCCCCTCATATTGAGTGATTCCATATTTTTTTCTCTACTTGATTATGAAAAAAAAAAATGCCATTGATTAAAATAATCTAATTTGTTTGAGGCGTGTTTCGTGAGGCCTGAATGTTAAGCTAATAACCAAAAATTGTTTTGTGTCATATCTGCGATTTGTTTATTTGCTATGAGGTAAAAAAGCTGGATGAACATCCTCTAAATGGGGTGATTCCATAATTTTTGTCCAGGATGCATCTCCGATCTCCTCTTCCCGTGAAGAAAGCGCCCTCTGCTGGTCTGTGGAATCACTGCAGCAGGATCTCTAGTACCCCAGATCGTCCCCCAAACAGCAGCTGAGTGCACTTAAAAATAAACGTCCAATAGTGCAATTAATCGTGGAATGTTCGAGTATCAATTCCTTACAAAGGTTTTTGTTAAAACGTTATTGAGCGCAATATATATCAACATAGTCATTCACAGAATTGTGCTTTTTTTTTTTTTTTTTTACAGTGGTGTAACATGCCCTCATTATGGGAAATGTACAGTAGTTAATTATCTCTGGAATACTGAAAATACCACAGAATTATCCTTTTTTAAACAAACAACAGAAACTGCAGATTTGTGTGGATATTATAAATACTCTGACCCAATCTCCTTGGCAGTTTTACTCTTGGTAACTTTTCCCAACGAAACAAGTATTAACCCTGTATTATCAGTTTTTTTTTTCAAACTTGCAATGACTTTAAAGCACTCCAATTGAAATTTATAGCTGTAGGCCTTGAAAGTGTTCTTCCTACTTCCTGACTGGCTCCCATACTTGTGGGATAAAGCACCAGGGTATCAGCGGGACTAGGTCATTAGAGCACAGTAAGATTGACCAGACACAAAATGGCTAAACTTCTGCCAAAATATGGCCATGACTACTGTGTTTGCAGCACCATTTTCTGTCAGATTTTTTTCCTTATTAGTAGTCCTGTTAAATTAAATATACAAGCCAATATAAGGAATCAGAAGTTAAATGGCTTTGAAAATGCTCTGATATGTACTTCAGAGAGTGGTTTTAGTACTACCACATTACCGAGAATGGATGCTAGCCTGAAAATAACTCTGCTTGGGTTTGGCTCCCTCTTGTGGCCAAAGACGATTTAGTCATCATAAACGTCTGATAAAATCTCAGGGTGGGCGGAATACATTGCCACAATGGGCTCATTGCTGGATGAGGATTAACCTCTTCATATTATACATATTATATTACAGTAACAACCTTTTCTGCTTTTTGTTTCATTTAAGCTATTTATTTTGCAGTTTTCATAACTCAACGGCGATACTAAAGGACATTTTATATTGGTAAATTTCACTTCATCAGGTTGTGCATGATTACAAAAAAGTGGCATGACTTCTCTCTCTACCTCAGATTAATCCACAGGTTTAAAAGATTGCTTCCGTCCATCCATTATGCAACTCGTCTGTTCCTGGTCAAGGTAGTGGGAGTCTTTCCCAGCATACAGTGAGTGAAAGCCAGGAACACACCCAGTCCGCCTGGTCATCACATGAACCGCTCGACATTCGCTAACACTCTCGTGGCAATGGGCAATTTGGAGTCTCCAGTTTGCCTTGCGTGCATGCGTTTGGAGAGTGGGGAAAAAAGAATACCTGGATTCGACCCACACTAACACGGGGAGAACATGCAAACTCCCCACAGAAAGGCCCCAAGCAGGATTCAAACCCACAGCTTTCTTGCTCCAAGTTCATTATGCTCACTGCCAGTGACCAGTGTAGAAACTGTCCCAAATGTGATTAAAAAAAGTTAAATCAGTATAAATAGACGTTTAATTCATGACAGTCCCTTTTATATGAGTCAACCGCAGGGAAATGATTTAAGAAAATCAGACACACATTTTCTTCACTGAATGCGCGATATGGCATTGCAAAATATCCTTTAAGAATACAAGACTTTCAAGAATGATTGCTTGTTGTTATTATTATGAACAGTGGCGTAATAAAGTGCGTCTAATTTCAATGGTAAGTCTACTTTCAGCAAATACTTCATCAGCTGAAGTCACATAGACTAGCACTATGATATTGCGTACGTTATTTATTTATTTTTTTAACCCAATTAATCACTGTTAGGTGCAACGGCAACTTCTAAGAGTAGCTATTCCATTTATCATCCTCAGTTCATCTTGGAAAGGTAGCTTGAGGCTGAATATCCTGCAGGGAGTGAACCGAATCCCACGGGGTGTGCAGTGGAAGTCGGCACTGTCGCTCGAAATGGCTGTGTCTGGCTTCCTGGCTAAATTCGGGATGTCGCACGAGAGTGCTTACCTCATTCACTATTTTCGTCTCCTGGGCTGTAATTTGCCCACTGTTTGTCGTTTACCGCAGAACGCAATGATTGCCTCGAGTACAATAGCGACATGTTCGTTCATCACGCCTACACCTTTATATATTCAGGCCAAGTGTCCATGACGTGAGATAAAAGTCTAGAATTGTTTTTATTTCTCGACAATCTTCTTAACGCATTAGGTATGCTGAGTGATGTTCGACTATCTTTCCAGGATGGTGACTCCTCTATTTCCGCGGCTGGGCCGCGCCCAGGAAAAAAAGGAGCAGCTGGCAGAAATCTCCAAGGGAACCGAGACTGGCGGCCGCGTCCGCCTCCGTTTTGTCTCGGTCATGACTGAATCGGTCGCGAGGAGCGCGTGCCTGTGCTAATGCGCCGGGGATGGATGGCTGTTGCGGCGCTCTGCTTTGTGCGCGCGACTCATAGCTCAGCCAATCGTAGCGCCGTGAAGATTTGGATTTGCGCTGCTCCTCCAGCACCGAAAGGGAAAGGAAAAAAGAGGAGAGGACCTCGCGCTCTCCAGCATCCCGGCCATCAGACGCACAGGTACGTCCGCGATTTGTTCCTCTTCGATGCGGAGGCGCCGGGCGTGCAGAGGCGAAAGGAGCATCTTAAGTGTGACGGCATCTGCCTTCGGTAAAGATGCAGACAACGAATTCTGCAAAATGTGCGCTTATGTAGGCTATGTATAGCTTTTAGTCTGCGTGCCCTTACATGCGAATGCACTCGGCAGTGCTGTTTTGGCAACAATCTGGCTATTATTTGGACGATTTCAGGCGATAGACATAAGGCACAATTTAATTCATTGGCCGTGAAAGAGTACGTTCACCGACTGAACCGGGTGTACGCTGCTGCGGATTCTAAATACAGTTCTGTAAAGGGTTCACTGGCTTGATAAAAAAAATATATATATCCTCATACAATACGAGGACCCCACAAAGCATGTCATAAATTAAAGAAGAAATAGAAGTGGATGCGTAACGATGTTTGTTTGGTAAAGTAGCCTAATTGTGGTGTTGTTTATTATTTTGTTATGGAGATTTTGCGCTCTGTGTTGTGCATTGTAAATTTCGGACATCTACTTAGCCGAAACGCAAGACCTAAAATCATCTGTATGTTGCTCTGTATTTTACCTGTTGTATGCAATGCCTGACCACTAACCATGCTGGATACCATTTTACATTTTAACCACATCAATACATAGCGGAAAGACTGTGTTACTGAATGTCGCTTTTAGAGTTGCTGTCTGTGTGGTGAGCTCAGGGAGTTCGATCTTCTACATGCACCACTTTCACTTTTCCTTCTCAATGTAGGGCCTACAAAGCATCTTTACGCCTGTATCTCTGGGATTAGCAACACCAAAACATTTTAGTCTGTGATAAAACAAACTGCTTTTGCTTACAATGTAAGTAATCCACAGAATGCAATCACTAATAAATTTCTGGTGATATTGAAAGTAAACTTATTGGATGTCCACTGGTGTGCATTAGGATGACATATGCAGTTAAAAATTTCGAGCTTCACGTACCAGATCATACTGTATTGTACCCTTGCAAGCTCACAATATTTAGACATGGCATCAATAAACATCATGATATAATGTCTTTTTTTTTTTTGATCAATTTTTTTTTTTTTGAGAAATTTTTCACGGGGGGGGGGCAGGCAATGGATGTTACATTACATGGCAAATGACATGTTACCTTCGAGATGTGTTCCCTGCTGCAGTACCCTCCCCCCCTCCCCCCCCCAACCTATTCCATCCCCATCCCGAAACAAAAAATAAAAATAAAAAAGGTGCTAGTCAGTGCACACAGAAAACAGAGAGAAAAAAACACAAAACAAAAGGGAACAAAAAAAAAAACAGGTAACAGAGCAAGATAAAGACCACCGTGGGGATGTTCTTGAGTTGTTAGCTCTTAAGACATATAATGGCACTACACTATTTTGACCGAGCAAGCTAGATTGAGGCTACTTTGCAAAACAGTTTTAGGCTTAATTTCATTGGCAAAGTTTAGTTAACTAGTCTACCACCAAAAATGTTAGGTCATGAGTGACCCCACTCACAGACATCAATCACAAACAATCACAAACTTACTATCCCACCATTCCTCCCAAGCCCCCCACCCCCAGCTAGCCCAAGTCCCATGTCACTGCATATGTATTATGAACAAAATAAACATTGGTTCAGAGAGAGTAAGAGGATTTTGATCAACTCCCCCATCATCCGTGATGATATCAACAAAGACAGCTGGAAATATCACAGTGTAGATGTGTGATATATACTGAAATAAATATTCATAAAAGTACATACAAATATGTATCCACCGTCTGATGTTTAGAGACACTGAGAATGCAAGTACCTATCGCACTGCTGGAAAAGGAGAACAGCAGTAAAATCATATCAGAGTATTAGGTTTTTCTAATAGTGACGACCAACAAGTAATATTTTGTGGCTTGGCTTGATGTAGTCGTGCTGTAAAGAGTGATATAATGATATAATGATATAATGTAATTATGCATGGCATTTTTTTTCCCATTTCACACAATATATTATCTATTTTATCCTATTTTAATCGCTGGTTCTCTCTCTCACACTCACTCACACACACACACACACACACACACATCCTTGTATTTCTATCTTTGTGAGGACATTACATTGACTTCCATTCATTTTTTGTCTGTATCTGTAGCCTTTCCCTAATCTTAACAAATAAGCAACACCTGCCTAACCCAAACCTTACTCTAACCTTAACCTATCCCTAATTCTAACCTCACCCCTAACCTTAACTATTAAGTCACACTTTGCCTTTGTAGTTGTGAGGACACATGGAAATATCCACATTTCCTAATAATGTTCCCACTCTGTAGAAAAAATAAACACCTTTCTTGGTTCTCACTTTGTAGCAAGTACAGGAACACACACACACACACACACACACACACACACACACACACACAGAACGTCAATGCCAATCCTATAGTAAAGGCTTTTTCCTGGAACTCAATTTATTAAGGACAGAACTACCACTGTACATCTAATGTGTGTGGTATGGTATCACAATTGATTTTTCCTTGACATGCAAACCCAACAGCCACAGATAAAAGCTTTCTGATTACAAACGTGGGTGGCAGCAGTATGATGGTTTGTTTAAACCATAAATAAGCAATCTCTTCTTCAGATAACAAGGCCATTAAAGAAAAAACCTCATGGCCTGATGGATACAGTTGGTAAATGTGTGTTTGTGAGTAATAGGAGAGAGTTGATAACCTCACATAATGACCACTGGGATTCAGATACAGAATAACTGAAGCCACAAAACTTGCCAAATTCAATGATATTGCTTTAGTTTCTCAGTCCAAATAGTGTCCTGTTGATAATGTCAGACAAGCTCACTTGTCTGACACAAGTAACACTTTTCCAGCAGGGGCTGTATGTTACATTTTATATACTGTACTATTCTGTAGCACGAGCCACTGCAGTAACAGTCCTGCTCCATTAGGGGGCTGGTCTGGACCACTGTCCTATGTACTGTCCTATGGATCGGACCGCTGCAGTAACTGTCCTGCTCCGCTGGGGGGCTGGTCTGCACCACTGTCCTGTGTACTGTCCTATGGATCGGACCGCTGCAGTAACTGTCCTGCTCTGCTAGGGGGCTGGTCTGCACCACTGTCCTGTGTACTGTCCTATGGATCGGACCGCTGCAGTAACTGTCCTGCTCCTGGCTCGTGCTGCAGGACAGTTCAGTACACAAAATGTTACAGCCCCCTCTCCACCTTTTCCTAACATTTGTCTTGACAAACTAACAGGAAAGAACATCCTGGAATATATTGAAATATAATAATATCTTAAAAGCATATTTTATCTCAAAATATATGGACAAATATACTGCTTTGTTCAAGGAAATAAAAAACCCAAAACCAGTGAAGTTGGCACGTTGTGTAAATCATAAATAAAAACAGAATACAATGATTTGCAAATCCTTTTCAACCTATATTCAATTGAATACACTGCAAAGACAAGTTACTTAATGTTCGAACAGGTAAACTTTCTAATTTTTTGCAAATATTAGCTCATTTGGAATTTGATGCCTGCAACATGTTTCAAAAAAGTTGGCACAAGTGGCAAAAAAGACTGAGAGAGTTGAGGAATGCTCATCAAACACTTATTTGGAACATCCCACAGGTGAATGGGCTAATAGGGAACAGGTGGGTGCCATGATTGGGTATAAAAGCAGCTTCCCTGAAATGCTCAGTCATTCACAAACAAGGATGGGGCGAGGGTCACCACTTAGTGAACAAATGCGTGAGCTGATTGTCGAACAGTTTAAAAACAACATTCCTCAACGAGCTATTGCAAGAAATTTAGGGATTTCATCATCTACGGTCCGTAATATCGTCAAAAGGTTCAGAGAATCTGGAGAAATCACTGCACGTCAGCGACAAGGCCGAAAACCAACATTGAATGCCCGTGACCTTCGATCCCTCAGGCGGTACTGCATCAAAAACCGACATCAGTGTGTAAAGGACATCACCACATGGGCTCAGGAACACTTCAGAAAACCACTGTCAGTAACTACAGTTCGTCGCTACATCTGCAAGTGCAAGTTAAAACTCTACAATGCAAAGCGAAAGCCATTTATCAACAGCACCCAGAAACGCCGCCGGCTTCGCTGGGCCCAAGCTCATCTAAGATGGACTGATGCAAAGTGGAAAAGTGTTCTGTGGTCTGACGAGTCCACATTTCAAATTGTTTTTGGAAACTGTGGATGTCGTGTCCTCCAGACCAAAGAGGAAAAGAACCATCCGGACTGTTATAGGCGCAAAGTTCAAAAGCCAGCATCTGTGATGGTATGGGGGTGTATTAGTGCCCAAGGCATGGGCAACTTACACATATGTGAAGGCACCATTAATGCTGAAAGGTACATACAGGTTTTGGAGCAACATATGTTGCCGTCCAAGCAACGTCTTTTTCATGGACGCCCCTGCTTATTTCAGCAAGACAATGCCAAGCCACATTCTGCACGTGTTACAACAGCATGGCTCCGTAGTAAAAGAGTGCGGGTACTAGACTGGCCTGCCTGTAGTCCAGACCTGTCTCCCATTGAAAATGTGTGGCGCATTATGAAGCGTAAAATACGACAACGGAGACCCCGGACTGTTGAACAACTTAAGCTGTACATCAAGCAAGAATGGGAAAGAGTTCCACCTGAAAAGCTTCAAAAATTGGTCTCCTCAGTTCCCAAACGTTTACTGAGTGTCGTTAAAAGGAAAGGTGATGTAACACAGTGGTAAAAAGGCCCCTGTGCCAACTTTTTTTGCAATGTGTTGCTGCCTTTAAATTCTAAGTTAATGATTATTTGCAAAAAAAAAAAAAAAGTTTCTCAGTTTGAACATTAAACATCTTGTCTTTGCAGTGTATTCAATTGAATATAAGTTGAAAAGGATTTGCAAATCATTGTATTCTGTTTTTATCTACGATTTACATAACGTGCCAACTTCACTGGTTTTTGTATATAATAGTTCAGTAGAATATATTTTACATTATACATATTAAAACTACATATTTCCATCTCTGAGAAAATGCTTTAATTCAAGGTTCCATTTCAGGATTTTGTACCAATATGTTCTCTTAATTAGCTGCATGCTACAAGTGTATCTCAGAGAGTTTGCTGTGCTGAAGTACAAGTGGGTCGGTCAAGTTGATAGAAATGTCAGAGAACTAAAAATGAAGCAACTAGGGTGACAAAAACCAGAGAGGTCAGAACAGCAGAGACTCTGAGCTCCTTCGAGCAAAGTCTGAAGAGTCGCCTCTCTAACCTGTAGCTACCCCTCAACCACCACCTCCTCCCCCTCTCTGGCTTTGTAACTTGTAATTAGTTAATACCTTTTGAAGGTTTACTGTAGCTAAATGTGATGTCATCATACAAACTTTTCATGATCTGCTTGCATTGTTTAATTGATAAATTTTTTACCAGGTTACTGTACAGCCCAGATCATGAAATCTGGCCTTCAAATTCAAATCTGGCACTGGTTGGTTTTTTCCTCCCAGGTTACAATTTAAACAATTAACACTGCTGATTAGCCGAACAGGTTTCACACAACGGTTTCAGAGAGTTGAAAATCAGCAGTTCTCAGCTCTTGAGTACCGTGATTTGAGGAACTCGGCTTTATAGGGTCGAAGTCTTGCACCCTCAGAAAATGAAGTAAATCATTGTACGTTTAAGGGTTAAATAGCTTGTCACTGGGGCAGTACCCTTTAAGACACACCAATTGTTCTCTTTAAAATGTATATGTGCCTTTTTAGCTTCTGAAAGGGTACACACAGTGTTACTTTGAGGTCAAACAATTAGCTTTTGGGGAACATTTGTGTAGATTGTACCTTGAGTGAAAGACATGGACTCCTATTGTTCCCCTTTTTCTACGTGTATCTGTGTGGTCACGTCTGGCCCTGGAACATTCCTTCCATCTGGGGTTTCCAGCAGTTTTGTTCCTGGTGATGCACTCCGTGGTGTAAATCGTTCAGGATGTGTGTCGGTTGTATGTTTATAAAGTTATTTATATGTCTTCTCCCAGCAAAGTCTGAACAGACGCTACACTGAAGCGACGAAGAGACCATGTCCAGGCAGAATAGCAGTCAGCTCCTGGATCCAGCATCATCCCTACCAGGGGTGCTCCTACAAGCCGAGAAGGCGTACCCCTTCCACAATGGCTGGAACATCGCCTGCTTTGTCATCCTCCTCCTCTTCATCCTGGCGGTCCTGTCGCTAACCGCGTTCGCCTTCCTGTACGAGCTCATCGACTGCAGCTGCTGTGCCAAGGACAAGGCTGTCCTTCAACTCCAAGAGGAGGACCCAGCGCTGCTGCAGGCGGGTGTTGAAAGCGTGAGCAAGCATGAACTTGAAGTGTAGCTTCACCCCCTCATTTGCAGATCTGAGAGCTGATTGGCCAGTGAGGGAACTGAGGGGGAGGAGCCATGGACCTGTATTGGCATGCAACCAGAGGTGTAAAAGCAAGGTTAAAAAAAAGCAAAATTCCTCCTCAGAGTCTTGGTTCAACTGCAAGATTAAATTAATAAGCACATCTGCTCAGTCAGAAAGGGGAATAATTGGTAAAATCTAGCTAGCTAGCTAAGTTCTTGGGCATAACAGGCATGGCTGGACTTTTAATTTCTGACTCCTGAACTCTCCACTTCTGGGTACAGCTGAATGCTGGATATTGGCTGGATGCTTCACTGACTCATGGAGCTTAAGTGTGTCTATTCAGGCCCTAGGGCCTGCTTTGGCCTCCATTATCAACAAAAGCTTAATTTTTATGATCCCTTCCCAATCCCTTGAATTCAAGCTGTTGGCGATAATTCCACACAGCAATCAATGTGTTTGCGTCTCATTGCAGGGGCAAAAAAACATTAAGCAGGGAGACTGAGTTAGCTGAACAAAACTAAAAGAAACTGCCTTTTATTTACTTCAGTCCATGTTCCAAATTTGGACAGTGTCTGGGGTTTACTCAGAGCAGTTATCCAGCTAACTCAATAATCCTGCTTTGTGGTAAATGGTATGCTTAGGACATTGCTGACGTAAAACAGCTTATACACATCTGATTAAATCAAGATGGGAGAACTCATGTCCAAATAGTTTTTTTTCCAATGCATCCAATGGTAGTTAAATTAGAGAGGAGAAGATTTATTCGGGAAGCTGATAAGTTCAAATACGCGCATAAAGATAATGGGTCTCATTCATGAAACTTTAGTAAACTTGTGCCTAGATTTGAACATAAAAGCTTACGCTACTAAAAACCTACTCCGGATTTATGAACACCGCGGGAAACTCAGATCTGATCCTAAAGACGTGTGTATGATCATGAATGCCAATCCATCGTAAAGTGACAGCGCGGTCCCGGTAATCAGCTATTAGCATAAATCCCCGCCATGAATTGCCAGTGACCACCATATAAGGAGGTGTAGATGCATCCAGTCGACCTGTCAGTCATGGCGTAAACAAAGAAAGAGAGAGAAAGAAAAAAGAATTATTCCGAAGCGGAGATAGAAATAATTTTGGGTGAAGTGGAGTTTAGAAAAAACATTTTATTTTCATCTGTTAGCAGTGGTGTGACAGGGACAGGCAAAGCGAAGGCCTGGAGGGAGGTGACAGATGCCGTTAATGTTGTCTCTGTAGTCCAAAGAACCATGTCCGAGGAGAAGCGTAAATGGTTTGACATGAAACTGGAGGCAAAGAATCGCCTAAGCACACACAAAAAAAATACATCAGCCACAGGAGGAGGAGGCTCACAGTCACAACTCTTTCCATGAATAACAAAGATACTTCGTGGTGCAGAAAAACAGGTTTCATCATGTCACTTGCGACCTTTTGTTATTCATGGGACAAACTATCAACTGCAGACGAGCGCATCGCTGGCATAATTGGGGAGACCTCTCTGACAGGAATTATACCTGACAGAGACAGCGACATGCCTCCACTTTTATTTTTTTATTATCATCATTCAACATGTAGAAAGAACGTGTAATCTATTGAGTCGATTCACATAGATAATTCACAATCATGAACCTAATCTGGATCTTAAACCTGCCAATTGCCGACTAATTTAACTAAATGTGTTATATTTTTAATCGTTTGTCATGTTTAGGCTATATGACGTTTCAAAGGCATCTGCGTATTGTAGAGCGCAATATGAATTAAAATTGTAATTTCCAATTGTGACAAGCATTATTTATGTGCATTCTTAAATTTACACAAGCACTATGCGTGGTCAGCAGCATGTGTAGATTTTGTTAGTAGCTGCGAAAAGATCAGAGCTACTAAAATATTGATGAATGCGGAGATGCACGTAAATTTCTGTCTGCGAACAGTTTACACACAAATTCGTTCTGCTCACGTTTCATGAATGAGACCCAATCTGTTTACCAAAACCTTTCGTTCCTGTCAACTTTTTCAAAATTCTGACTGGACCTCTGGGCTTATAGTGGTACTCTTGTAGCTGCATATGTACACATTCATGGCTTTCTGTTGATAAATAGTGGCTCTACCTTCAAGATCTCTTTTAAGAGGGAAAAAAAATGTAGTGTGTGCTACTTTGCATTCACAGCTACTGCACCCTTTTCTCTTCAACTTGCCTTAAAACAGTGTGGATGTAATTAAAGCTAAATTTGCTTGTATTTGTCCTGGATCTGTGGTTCTCAACTTTTTTGCTCCAAATACCTACTGTGTCCAGCGAAATGTTCTAGGGCACCCCTCCCAACAGGAGACTTTATAACCCTGTCATCATTATGTGTCCCTCTGTACACACAACTATGCTGTTGGCCAACCTTATTCCACTGAGCCCCATGGAAGCAAAAAAAAAAAAAAAAAACGCTGTTGTGATCTTCATTTATCTCTGAAGCAAAAATTGTTATTTGTACCATTTTCCATATTCTCAGTGAGCAAATACATCTGACAATGATTGAAAGTAAAAACATTATATTTTGTGCATTTAAAATGGCTTGCTCTGGGCTGTTTATTTACCCAAATAATTGCTTAAGATGTCAGTGTTATGTTACTGGAGCGAGCGGTCAACCAGTTGAGAAAGAGATTGAAGATAACATTCAACCGGATTAGACGCTTGTAAACTCCAGTGGTTGCCAGTGGTATTGCATCTTATTTAGTCCGGTGCCCAAAGTGAAGTCCATTCGAAACTATGGCTGCGTCCGAATAGTCAAAAAATTCTGGCCTATCCACTAATCCCAAACCCCTTTTCTTTAACCTTTGTGGAAAACGTCATAAGGGAAAGGAAAGGTGTTAAAGGGAATTCCAAACGGCTTAGGAAGACAACCGCGCTAATTAGAGAATCCGAATGCACTTACACTAGGCAACATGATCATGAGTCCCCTGCCCATCATATACGCTTCTTTACGCGATTGGTCGGATGAGTGGTCGCCGCTTTAAATATTTCAGCTGCGCAGAATTGTGGGTTAGCGTTATCTCCTTTCTTTTCGAAAAGGATGGTTCTGTGTACCCTATGCTAAAGGTGGAAAATTAGGAAGCACTGAGACACCTTTCCTGAACATTTGAAGAATTCGAATCCACTTATCATGACTGTCACGTAATTATTTCCAGATCATTTTTTAGGAGTTAGGAACTTTGCTACGCAAAAAAGGCTATTCGGACGCAGCCCATGACTTCACTGTGGTGAAATTATTCTATACTCACCATTCTTTTAAATTCAAAAATTTCTTTGCACTGAACTAATTATCCTCCTGAGATTGATTTTTTTTTTTTTTTTTTTATTCACGAAAGAAGACTCAAATTCATTTTTCATTACAATTTTTCCCATGTAGGTGGGCATGACAGCTCAGGTGCTAGACGCCGAAGTCAAAAACAGCAGCCTTCTTGAATTAGCTTCTTGTGTCAGCACAAGCTGTTTCTAATTTGTTTTACATTTTACAGGTTGAGAGCCACTGTCCAAGATGAGTACTTGTCTGAGGTCTGATTATTATTTATTTATTTTTGGTTGTTTGTATGGTTGTCTGCTCTTTACATATTTAATGAAATTATATGAAGCTGCATTATGGATCTGAATCGTAATGAACTGGAAAAACAAACATTGTACTCGCTGAGTGTCCAGCTTTTTTGAGAAGGTGATGACGGCTAAATTAAGCCTGATAAACTGTGGCTGTGAAGACTCAGTGACGGTGAATAAAGTGCGATAAAGAGTATTATTTTGTGCATGTGGTTGTGTTTATGGTTGTGCATTGTGACTGAACCATGTCATAGCTGAAAGAAAACAGCTTAACTTCATTGTTACATGAGGAGGGAAAGCTACTGCACATTAGATCACATTACATAACCCACTCTCCCCATGTCAACAGACTGGCAGTTTACTTTTGGTAAAAATACATGTCCTGTTACTGAACTTGGCATTTAGAAAACGAGACAATGCTAGGGTCCGATATGCAATCACTTAGTACTCTCACTTTTTCCTCAAAAAAAAAAAAAGTTGCCAGTTGAGCTCCTGGCCTCTCTTTCCCTCCTTCCCAATCTTTTCTAATGTGATGTCCAAAGTCATGTTTCTTTTACCAGCATTTCTTGAAATACTTAGGGCTTCTCTCACTTACTACTTTTTATTTCTGTTTATGTCTGGCAGGCTTGACACAGGTAGGGATGTTGCTGCCATAGACCTCTGCTTCTCACAATACTATGCAAAAACATTCACAACCAGGGCCGTTTCACAAAGTAAAGGGTGTAGCGTAGGTCAGCTGCATTTCCAGGCAGCTATATCCTCGCAGGCTTTTCGATTGTGCTGGCTCTGTCTGAAATCAGGCAAGATGATGGCTACACTTTTTGGCTGTCCTCAAATGCACCTTAACATTGGAACTGCCTTTGAAGACATAGCTGCCTATTTAAGCTGTAACCTACGCCTTGAGTAATTGATAAGCTGCTTTCAGCAAACCATGAACCAAACCATTATTTTGTGGTTTTGTTTTTACACTGACAGCAGTATGAATTTATGCCCGTTATTCCCATAATGTAGCCCCCTCACCCACCCCACACCCACACCCACACACACACACACACGCAAGTCCGCGCAGCTATCCTTGTTAGGACATTGCATTGACTTCTATTCATTATGGACAGCCTAACCCTAACCTTATCCAAATCATACCTGACCTCAACCTTAACAAAACCTCAATTCACACCTGACCCCTAACCTCAACCATGGCCTCAGAAATGATGTTTTGCCGTATTAGGACCAGGCTTTGGTCCCCATAAGGACTACTGGTCCCAACAAGGTCAGTGTTTATACTGGAAAAGGTCCCCAATAGGTAACAAAAACGTGAACACACACACACACACACACACACACACACACACACACGTTTGTTTCTCTATCCCCGTGGGGACTAAAAAATTATTTTTGCTCCAAAATCCTATTACCATCCCCTAGACCTAAACCTAACCCTTACCCCCTTCCCTAACCCTAACCTCAATCTTAAAGATAACCCTAATCCTAACCCCCCCACACACACACACACACACACACACACACACACACAACAGACTTGTCGCCAAACAATAGCGCTACTAAGAAATAATAAAAAAAATTAAAAAGTAGAAATGTATAGGTAACTTGTTCAAAGAAACTTATTGCAATACGCAAGTAGATGACAATCGTGTCAGATTTCTTTAAACCTCTACAAAGAACTATTGCCTGTTTCTTTAAAAGTGAGAACGATGAACTCTGAACATATGACACATTTGCGCACGCAGACTCAGTAGAAAGAGGAAGAAAGCTGACGAGTGGCAGCGAAAGGCCAAGAACTTATCAACATGGCCATGTGAAAGAGCTGTAAGAAGGCTCACCAACTACCAAAGAGACAGCGATGGCAGAATGTGACCCCAGCGAAAATGTGCTGGTGGACATTTTAGATTCTGATAAGACCGACTTTCAGTTGGAGCAGGTCTCGTCTGTATTTTTTGACCGAACAAGAGAATCGGTGAGGGTGAATCCTGGAGGGGCGGTACGGGTCTCAGAGTCAAGTGAAGATAGTGTCCTCGGTGTAGAAACAGATGGTTCCGAGGAATCAGACTTGTTGCTACCGCAACCACGATCCAGTCGGTCAGTAGCTTTTGGACGTCGGCAAGTAAAGCGGACCAGGAGAAATGGACGTCTGTCATCACTGGATCACGAAAACTTCGCGTCTTCAGGTGAGATCTAGCTTATTCACTGTACTGGACGCAGACCAGTTTGATTGATCCGTGCTGTATTACGATCCCACTCCGTGTGTTTTTTTTTTTTTATCATAACGCATTTACTGCTGTACAAATCGAGCATCTCTGTTGGTTAGTTATTTTTTTGTAATAATTCGGAGTTGGTAAGCAATGGATTGAATTAAAAAATCTTGCCACTGTCTGGAAAACTGCTCATTTGCAGCTATGAAATTTAATGAAATTAAATGGTGTGCGGCTGAGGTTGAGGACTGTTCTGACCGCCTGCTAAAATGCCTAATGGGTATTACTAATATCTGTGTACCGAGGCCCTTGCTTCTAGACATGCGAACTCCTTAATTTGGGGATCTAGAACTCAAGTCTTGCGGGCCACAGTTTTTCTATGTTTTATTATTCTGATTCTGTCCTCCGCTTCTTTAGACTTTTGAAGCAGGATGTTTGAACTCTCGAGCCTGAAGAAAACTTTGTGCTTAAGAAAGTTACCCCGAAAGACACCAGTGACAGGGAAGTGTTATAGTCATTCACTGAAGAGAAAGGACGCCATTTTTAGGTTCCGCAACGATGCACAGATGGAAAAAAAAAAGACTTTTCTTAGATAACGAATACTGTCGATAGGTTGGCTTACATTCAGTATTCGCAGACCTGACAAATAGCATCTCGCTCGCCAAGCTGTGGAATATAACGTACTTCAGTGGAAAGGATGATATGAGGCGATGGGCCACGGTCAACTGGATTGGAAAGTGGCGTGTCCTAAACGTTTTGTGTGGATTAAGAAAGTTGCATTCAATATTCTATCCGCTATTTATTTCACTATGCCGACGTTGCAAAGGGTGCTAATACTGCCTTATATATATATATATATATATATATATTTTTTTTTTTTTCCTCAGCAATTTTGTCCCAAGTTGGTCTCTTCATACTGAACGGTAGATTTTGTATGGGGTCGCTTTTAGGTCACCGCATATCTGGTGCCGTATGTGAGATTGCGACCCAGATTGTCGGGCGCTAGCAATCACTGACTGACAGGTCCCCCCTCCTTCCCTCCAGACTGACAAGTGACACCCTATGCGATCAGCTTTTTCACATATGTCAAAAGCCTGTCCTTAAAATAGATCTACAGGCTATTTGACAGTGATGTTTGAAGACTTGGTATAGTGAATGCATAATTTATTGTCGCATCACTTGTGTGATATCCGCTTGACTTTGAGCAATGGATTGTTCTAAAATGAAGGTAGAGTGCTTGCCAGCCTGCACAAGACGATGGCCTAAAATTGAGCCCTGAGGTGCCTCATTCAGGAACACTTGTACTAAAGAAAGGGGGCCATTCTGTGACATTACTAGCAATGAGTGATGGGTAGGTGATTTTAGTCATCTCTCTGACACATCACAACAGTATAAATCAGCAGCTCCTATGTTCAGACTTTTACACTGAGAGTACTTAAAACCTATAGAAGAACGCACCTTACCAGAAAAATTCCCAGCATGGGACTAGTCTAGTAAAAAGCAAGCTGGAGCACACAAAGCTCAGGACAGAATTCACTTTAATAGGGAGAGACTGACGTTTCGACGTCTCACGACGTCTTCCTCAGAGTCAAATGAAAGTATACAAAGTGCACACCCTGCGGTATAAATACCCTCCCATTCATTACCCATGATACAAAACCCAAAACCAGTGAAGTTGGCACGTTGTGTAAATCGTAAATAAAAACAGAATACAATGATTTGCAAATCCTTTTCAAGCTATATTCAATTGAATACACTGCAAAGACAAGTTACTTAATGTTCGAACAGGTAAACCTTGTAATTTTTTGCAAATATTAGCTCATTTGGAATTTGATGCCTGCAACATGTTTCAAAAAAGCTGGCACAAGTGGAAAAAAAGACTGAGAGAGTTGAGGAATGCTCATCAAACACTTATTTGGAACATCCCACAGGTGAACGGGCTAATTGGGAACAGGTGGGTGCCATGATTGGGTATAAAAGCAGCTTCCTTGAAATGCTCAGTCATTCACAAACAAGGATGGGGCGAGGGTCACCACTTAGTGAACAAATGCGTGAGCTGATTGTCGAACAGTTTAAAAACAACATTCCTCAACGAGCTATTGCAAGAAATTTAGGATTTCATCATCTACGGTCCGTAATATCGTCAAAGGTTCAGAGAATCTGGAGAAATCACTGCACGTAGCGACAAGGCCGAAAACCAACATTGAATGCCCGTGACCTTCGATCCCTCAGGCGGTACTGCATCAAAAACCGACATCAGTGTGTAAAGGACATCACCACATGGGCTCAGGAACACTTCAGAAAACTACTGTCAGTAACTACAGTTCGTCGCTACATCTGCAAGTGCAAGTTAAAACTCTACAATGCAAAGCGAAAGCCATTTATCAACAGCACCCAGAAACGCCGCCCGGCTTCGCTGGGCCCAAGCTCATCTAAGATGGACTGATGCAAAGTGGAAAAGTGTTCTGTGGTCTGACGAGTCCACATTTCAAATTGCTTTTGGAAACTGTGGACGCCGTGTCCTCCGGACCAAAGAGGAAAAGAACCATCCGGACTGTTATAGGCAAAGTTCAAAAGCCAGCATCTGTGATGGTATGGGGGTGTATTAGTGCCCAAGGCATGGGCAACTTACACATATGTGAAGGCACCATTAATGCTGAAAGGTACATACAGGTTTTGGAGCAACATATGTTGCCATCCAAGCAACGTTTTTTTCATGGACGCCCTGCTTATTTCAGCAAGACAATGCCAAGCCACATTCTGCACGTGTTACAACAGCATGGCTCCGTGGTAAAAGAGTGCGGGTACTAGACTGGCCTGCCTGTAGTCCAGACCTGTCTCCCATTGAAAATGTGTGGCGATTATGAAGCGTAAAATACGACAACGGAGACCCCGGACTGTTGAACAACTTAAGCTGTACATCAAGCAAGAATGGGAAAGAGTTCCACCTGAAAAGCTTCAAAATTGGTCTCCTCAGTTCCCAAACGTTTACTGAGTGTCGTTAAAAGGAAAGGTGATGTAACACAGTGGTAAAAAGGCCCCTGTGCCAACTTTTTTGCAATGTGTTGCTGCCTTTAAATTCTAAGTTAATGATTATTTGCAAAAAAAAAATAAAGTTTCTCAGTTTGAACATTAAACATCTTGTCTTTGCAGTGTATTCAATTGAATATAAGTTGAAAACGATTTGCAAATCATTGTATTCTGTTTTTATCCACGATTTACATAACGTGCCAACTTCACTGGTTTTGGGTTTTGTACAATTGAAGTGCGCATGAATACAAAATGACAGAGTGATAGAGAAAGTATTATACCAATTTGGGGAACAATAAACAGGAAACCACATTACATGACAGACAGAAGCGCGTCCCCAGAGGCCTGCGCATCCACAAATCCCCAGCCTTTGGGATGGATGATCCAGAGTTTTTACAACGCTGGGAACAGATTTTAAACAAATGTTCGCTGGATCTCATGCTTTTAATTATTGAAAAAACAAAGAAAGCCAATGAGATAACCAGCAACAGCGCAAAGGACCTGGAAAACACCATCAAACGGAAGGTGGACGCGGAAACGTTTGCCTCTGTTACAGAAAAAGTCACTGCTTCCCTGAACTCTTTCCAAAAAGAACTAAAAGCATACAAGCTTAAAAAATATGAAAGGGACACTCTGGATTACTCCAATGGCACCGTGTATGACTGGCAAGGCAGCCGCCTTCGCTTTGCTTCCAGATCCCGGCCAACCTGGTTAAAAAGGAACAAGGATCTTCCACTCTCCACGGCCAGCGAAAGAGATTCATCCGACGTGAGTGAAGCTGAGGGCCGCCAGTCCCAGCCCAACCAGTCGGCTTTTTTACCCCCTGCTCCACGCCGGCGATGGCCTCAAAGAAGACGCGCCGGGGGTCGAGGGTAAGCAGAGGAATAAGTCCGCTGTCCGATCCGCCGAGGAGATCCCAACGCAACAGCAACAAGTAATTAACATTTCTGGCCGGCCTCTGAGCTGTGCTGCTGTATCTGTCCTTAGTAAAGGCTTGTCGCTTTGCACCTGCTAACTAACCGTTGATTTCTTTACAACTAAAGTGGACTGTTTCAAGTTGTTCAGACAATTGCAATTGAAACATTTCTTCTCCTCATTTGTTAATCCACTATCTGACGGTAATACTGTCCTGAGAAACTCTGTTAATGATGGTAGAGAATGTACACAATTCAAAAAGAAATCTGTGTTTATGCCTGGTGGCAACATTAATTCTACCATTGCCACGTTTAGCCGGTTAGTAGAAAATGATCTGGCACATTTAGCCAAGAAACGCAATCGTTATAAAGATAATTTAAATCCAGACGAACGTCAAGCCCTTAAAGAGTTACAAACAGACCCCACTTTGGTTATTCGCAGCGCAGACAAAGGTGGAGCGGTAGTGGTACAGTCATTTGAGCAGTACGATATGGGGATTAAAGCGCATCTCTTGGATACTAAGTTTTATACCTCCCTGTGCTCCAATCCCACTGAACGTATTAAAACTGAAATCGACAGTGTTGTTGAAAATGCTTTGTCTGCGGGCTGGATAACGGCCAATGAAAGGGATTTCCTAATTACAAAGTATCCCATTTGTCCAGTGTTTTATGGGCTGCCCAAAATTCATAAACGCCTCGTTGACCCACCTCTGCGCCCCATAGTGTCGGGTATTGGCAGCCTGACTTGAACCTTTGTCTAAGTTCGTTGACTTTTTCATAAAAAAACTGGTACCTGCCTTACCGTCATATTTAGGTGATACTTCTGATGTACTGAGAATCTTAGAGACGATCAATGTAAATCTGAATACCATTTTGGCGTCTCTGGATGTGCAGAGTCTTTATACAAATATTCCCCATCGAGATGGTCATGAGGCTATGTCCCATTATCTTTCTGCGCGTCCTGAAGGGATACTACCCCCCTCTAATTTTATTGTCACCTTGACGGAGATGGCACTAACCATGAATTACTTCCAGTATAATGGATGTTTTTATTTACAGACACAGGGCACTGCTATGGGTGCCGCGTTCGCACCAAACTATGCGAACTTATACATGGGTCACTGGGAAGAAAAATTCATCAACACTTCCTTGAATCCCTTTCTTTCCAAGATTTCTTTGTGGCGCAGATATATAGACGACATTTTGCTAATATGGGATGGTACTGCAGTTGAATTGAATGATTTTCTGGTATATGTCAACTCGGTCGATAGTCATCTCACGTTCACTGAAGAACATAGTGAGACGTCCATAAACTTTTTGGACCTCACTATTTTTAAAGGTGCTAGTGGAAAATTGGAAACGACTATTTTCCGCAAACCTCTGAGTAGAAATACCTTATTGCAAGCAAACAGTAACCACTCTAGACAGCTAAAACGCAACATACCCATTGGTCAGTTTCTGCGTTTAAGGCGTAACTGTAGCACTGATGCGGATTTTGAAGATAATGTCTGTGATATGCGGGATAGATTTCTTCAGAGAGGTTATGGCGTTGATGTTGTTGACGCTGCCATTGCTCGGGCACGTCAAACCGAAAGACCGCACCTCCTCTCCAAAAAGGAGAGGCCTGTTTCTTCCCGTATATGTTTTTCCATTGAGTATAGTCCAGTCGCTGGTAAAATAAAAAACATTGTTCTTAAACATTGGCCCATTTTACAGAGTGACCCTCAGTTGAGAACTTTCACATCCGAACCTCCTCTTGTGTGTTACAGAAGGTCTAGCAGCCTCAAAGATAAAGTGGTTCATAGTGACGTACGCCCTCGAGCAGGATCCACTTGGCTTCCTACGCCCCCCAGAGGATTTTATCGGTGTGGACATTGTGTACACTGCGCCAATTCCACTGACACTAAGACATTCCGTCAGCCGCGTTCTGGGCAGGAGTTCAAAATAAATGAGTTCATTAATTGCAGTACCAGCCATGTCATATATATGTTGAAGTGCATTTGTTCCAAGATTTACATCGGCCAGACCAAGAGGGCCTTAAAGTTGCGTATAGCTGAACATAAGACAGCTATACGCACAAAGAATCTGGATTATGCTATCGCACAATCACTATGCGAAACAAATCACGGGTCGGTCTCTTCATTAAGATTTTGGGGTATTGAAAAAATCCAAATTCCTTCCAGAGGTGGAGATATAATCCAGAAATTGCTCCGCAGAGAGACCTATTGGATCTATTCCTTGAACAGCGCTGAGCCTAATGGTCTAAATGATTGCCTTAACCTGTCATGTTTTTTGTAATGGACATGTATGTACAGACATTAATTATGTAATGTGGTTTCCTGTTTATTGTTCCCCAAATTGGTATAATACTTTCTCTATCACTCTGTCATTTTGTATTCATGCGCACTTCAATTGTATCATGGGTAATGAATGGGAGGGTATTTATACCGCAGGGTGTGCACTTTGTATACTTTCATTTGACTCTGAGGAAGACGTCGTGAGACGTCGAAACGTCAGTCTCTCCCTGTTCTATTAAAGTGAATTCTGTCCTGAGCTTTGTGTGCTCCAGCTTGCTTTTTACTAGACTAGTCCCATGCTGGGAATTTTTCTGGTAAGGTGCGTTCTTCTATTGACTGTCCTTGCTGTTGAGCACCTACCGAGCCCCTTTTTCAATAGCGGGCTTCGAGCGCGTTTGGTTCCCATTTCTGAGTACTTAAAACCTATGTGATGCTCCAGCAGTGCTGGGTTATGTGAATGTTCTGTTATATTTTAAAATCTTAGTTTGTTTTATGTTTGTGGGTGATTTCATGGGCTATTAAAAAGGGAAAAACTGTTGATTTTCTTCCTCACAATTTTGCTTGCGAAATTTTGCCTTACCCTGGGGGATTCTGTGACCGATGAGGTAATGAATTCTTTCCCTCTCTTTTCCTCTGTAGGAATAGTAATTAATATGCTCTAGTCACTGTGACCAGTTAGTGAGACTCAACAAGCAGGACAGCATCGTTCATTGATAGTTTCTGTCTAACAGGAGAATGTGCGGCTCCGACTAATTACTCATTTCTCATTAAATATTTTTTGATCATGTGGAAGTTGCAAGCCCCTGTTCTCTGAGTGGTTATTGTGGTTATTTAAAAGCACTAAAGCATGAGATCAGTGGCTTGTTATCCGCATGCCTCTGTTCAGTGATTTGTTGTGAGCCTGAGAGATCCCAGATCTCCTGTTAAGGTGTTTGTGAAATGAGCAAATATCTGGCTGTTGCCTTGTTAGCACTGCCACAGGAAATCTAATCCTTTGAGATTAATTATTGCCATTACCTTCTGTTATAATCGAACCTTCTGTGTATTAGCCACTAACAAGTTATTTGCCTGGCTGAATGGTCACTGTTATTATCCCCTGCCATGAAGCGTAAGGGGGATATAGGAATGACTGTTGTCCTTCTGTGTGCCCGTCCCTCTGTCCGCTTCTCTGTCCATCACACATCTTTTCTGGGCCAGAACTTCTAAACTGCTCCATATTTTTTTTCTGTAAAATCTAATATATTGGTACATTAAATAATGTAGATGTGCCTTTTCATACCTTCATCCATTCTCCTGTCTCTTTGCCCATCCCTTGGTGGCGTTTCGTTTCCAGGTTAGAGCGCAAAAATCGCGGCGGAGAGCTGAGTATTTCATGCTTGTGTTTATTTTTGCTGTCATTAGCTTGAGTGTTGGCATACAGAGTGCTGCAACAGCCAATCTCCTGTGTTCTTAAGTGCTAAATTCATACACGCATGCATAATTTAATATTGAATAATATATTCGCACTCAGGCTTCGAAAATGGGGCAGGAAGTCATTTAAGGTGCTTCTTGTGGCACCAGGGGCCATCTTGATTCCAAGTTTTTAGATAATGTTAAAATAGTATTTGTGTGTGTGTTTTTAATTTATTTATACCTTTGCGTGTGTTTGTCTGCAGCTAGTGGCACTGGGGAATTGAACTCCTTTCCTGAAGACCCGGATTTTGCCGAAGTGATCCGGAGGGCCGAGCTAGCCATTGAGAATGGGATTTTTCCGGAAAGAATTTCTCAGGGGTCGAGTGGCAGCTACTTTGTGAAGGACCCCAAAGGGGTGAGTGTTTGAGCCCCTGTCCATTTCCACAGTTTGCTTGTGGGCCAGTTGTCATGAAGTTTTCCCATCAGGGAATGCTGATCTGGGATCAGGTTTTCCGTCCTGCTCTCAATGAATGAGATTAAGATATGGATGGAGTACTACCTATCAAAGAGCAAGTGCTCTTGTCCTAAGATGCCACTTTATACATGCTCCTTATATTCTGCCGCCGAGTCCTTGATTGACCGCTCCCTTTTTTGGTACAGTCCCTATGTGAGCTGTGACTCATTACATTTTCCAAGTGTCTGTATTGGATATTGGTCATATATTTCTGTTTGTAAGGGTATTATGCACTGTCTTTTGCATTTTCTCCATCTTATTTCTGAGCATTTCTCCATCAATTGTGAAACTTCTGAAGATTTTTAAGCTGATTATTGCGCCGTTCTTTATAACAGGTTCACATTATTGACTTATTGCCCTGTTTGCACTGGTTGACAGGTCAGAGGTTTTCATTTCAACTGTTCAGGCTAACGTTTGTATTCACATTAGCATAACATTTGCAGCTATTTAGGACAGCTAAATTGTGGGGGTGCGGAGAGCACTCCACCCTCAATACTTCTTGCCAAATTACCCAGAATCCTTTTCTCTGCACGGACACTGCAAATATGTGCTGCAAACAAAATTTGTATGACTCATCAACTGCACCTGATGCCTGTGTGTGTTCGGATTTGGAGCGGTTCAGCTTTGTGAAGACAAGGACAAAGATGTTTGTTTTCCATCAATGTGGTTCTATGGTTCTTCCCTTTCCTTTTCTTGAACACTTAACTTTATTCCTCCCTTCTGTCGGCCTGTAGAAAATAATTGGGGTGTTCAAGCCCAAGTCGGAGGAGCCGTACGGACACCTGAACCCCAAATGGACAAAGTATTTCCACAAGGTTTGCTGTCCGTGCTGCTTCGGCAGGGGCTGCCTCGTGCCCAACCAGGGCTACCTCTCTGAGGCCGCCGCTTCGCTCGTCGACCAGAAACTGGGGCTCGACGTTGTGCCGAAAACTAAGGTGGGGACTTTGACATTGGGCTATCGGATGTAGCCTGGGTTACTTAATATTTTTAAAAAACATGCAAAGGGTTGAAAGGGTTAAAACGCGTCAGTCTCAGGCGATATTTCTTTTTTATTTTCTCAGTGGTAATGCGTGTAATGTACTTAATCTGAATCTTAGACTTATCTGCAGTGTACGCTGATCAGTTCGATTAAACTTTACCTTGCAGGTGGTGTATTTGGTTAGCGAAACATTTCACTATAATGCAATCGATCGTGCCAAGTCACGAGGGAAGCGATATGCTTTGGAAAAGGTTCCCCAAGTTGGTCGAAGGTTTCACCGCATTGGTCTGCCTCCAAAGGTAATGCGACTCTTAACAGCTGCCCAGTGACTGCTGGATATCTGACTTGTTTCCCACGAATGTTTGCTTAGATTAATCTGTTTACTTTAAGGTTTTTTTTTTTTGTTGCAATTGTGGTAACAATTCTGCCTGAATTAAGTATTTATGACTCCTCTTAATTTGTCTGAGTACACACTCTGACAATCTACTTCAAAGGTCCTTTGAACCATTTGCCAACCAGTGTGGGAGATTTCAGACTTTTCCCACCAGTGGTGTCGGGTTTAAAAAAGTACTAAACTGGGTTCCTCTGTGAATACTGTAGACTGCAAAAAGAATACGGGCCAAGGAACTGCTGTCACCCACTAATTTGTCCTTGGGCTCGGCAAAAAGCGTTTTGGCCCAAAGAGGAGCAGTTTCCGGGTGCTGCCATGTTGTACAATTTGGTCTGCACAGCAGCCGATAGCTGCTGAGTACAGGATATCCACTTAACCTGTTTGATGCAGCATTGTATCCTGTTTCTGATGCCTCTGCAAAATATGTTTCACAGTAGCATGCTAGTTTAACTAACTGGCGTGCAAGGAGACATTTGGACAAAGGAAAAATCGTATGTTGAGTGTGCACTTTCATGTGTGAAATGGTTACTGAATTTGTATTTGGATATCAAAGGTCATATAGCTTTGGATGGGGTGGGGGGGAGCATTCTATTTTTGTTTTTATTTCAGCTCTTGGGTTCAAATCTTAATGTAGCATGGATTTACTTACTTGTTTGTTCAGGTGGGCTCTTTTCAGCTGTTTGTGGAGGGCTATCACGAAGCTGATTTCTGGCTGAGGAAATTCGAGACTGACCCCCCGCCTGAGAACATTAGGAAGCAGCTGCAGTCTCAGTTTGAAAGACTGGCAGTGCTGGATTATATCATCAGAAACACCGGTATTTATTCTCTGAAGCATTTAGTTAACGCTTCATGTTGTAACCCCTGGACATAAGGAACGCATAACAGTATCATGACATGATACGTACATGACATTGAGAGTTTTCACTGGGTGTCATAGCAGATGAAGTCAGGCCATGTCAGGAGACCTCTTAATGCCATGCGTTTATGGGCAAATATTATGACTGATGCGTAACTGCCATGTCATTGGTGAAAATTTAATGACGGTTTTATGTATATGGCATGGATATGATCACTCGTGACAGCTTTTATGTCATGCATTTGACTGTGTCATGTTAGACTTATGTTTGTTGGCTTTTGAGTGAAGTCCTGTCGGTATTTCTGCTTGCAGTCAGTTGTTGCCATGGTTATTGATTGTAATGTAACTATAATCTCTTGTTTTCAGAAAAATTAATTATTTTGCTTTGTGGGAATGAGCTATTGTTTCTTTTTATTGCTCTTGTAGACAGAGGAAATGACAATTGGCTGATCAAAAATGAGAAATGTGACGAATCTGAAGTCTCTATGAAGGTGAGTTTTTTGCCCTCCTTTTACTGGCCTTCCTCTTATTTAATATAAATTAACCTTATTTAATAAAGTTAATTAATTTAAATTGAGTGAGTGATTTTTGTGCAGTGACATAAGAATGTATTCCTGTGGGTGGATTCTTGTTAAGGTATAGCGTGACATAAAGTTGGACTAGATTGTCATTTGGCAGATCTTTACTATATTATCGGCTCTCTCAGTGAGGCCCTTCAGATGTCACCTTGTCTACTGAATTTTGCTTACAATTGGCATCCTTTGCTCCATATTTACCCTTTGAAATGGAGGGAGCAGCTGTGATTGATGACTTCTGACTCACAGGTAAATAACTGTGAGTACTTGCGGTCTATAGCAGAATACTACGTTGAAGGAACAAATGAACTCTGGAATGACCAGTATTCAAAAGGGGAAATTGGGAGTTTCAAAGTGACTTAGTTTCCATATGGATTATAACATCACTAGTGGAACTGTCAGAAGAATTCAGCTGAAACCAAAGTCCCAGGCCCTGGACAGAATTTGAGGATTTTGCTTTTATAATTGGTCTTTGAACAAGAGCATCTGATCCAGGATGAGTATCCTGATGTCCCTTGTATTGTACTCTGAATATGGGAGTTTCCAGATTTACCCTCTTCAAAACCAGACATTATTGCTGTAAGTGTAACCTTGAGTGTGGTGGAGCCCACATCTTAACTGTGTACTGCCCTGTCGAACTGGAGACTGGCAAAGTCCTTACATTATTGGGGACCACAAACCAAACCCAAACAAATAATTGGAAACCTGATTGACTCTTCAGTTGAAGACTGGTTGTTTGGAAACCGAAACCCTGTCAGTAGAGTTAAACATTTCATTCTGAATGGATTAGTTCTGTTGTTGTGGACTGTTACTCGATAGTGGGAGGATTATGGGTTTGAATTCAGCCCGTCTGTGTGGAGTTAGCAGGGATGTCCTCCCAAGGTCCAAAGATTGTGGATGCATGTTGGGCTATGAGTTCAGTGTGCATGAGGTATGAGTGAATGGTGTGTGTGTTCTGAAAGGAATTATGATCTGTCCAAGGTGTGTTCCTACCTCTTGCCTGTTGGATGCTGAGGTGGGCTCCAGCCCCCCTGCAAACCTGACCAGGGATATATTTTAGGGATAATGCCTGACGAGGTGTTCAAAATCTGGAATTAATGGAGGACAAGGAGGCCAGAACTGTCTGACGCGCAGTTAGCTTGTTAGCAGAGAAACATGTTAGTAGTTAATTCTGCTCCACAGATTGGCACAAATGGAAATTGTATAGCTACAGTAAATGGGGAAAAAAAAGCTGAATTCACTTTAATTTCACACCAGACAAAGCAAAGACCCACAGCAGGGAAACTAGTCCTGCATGCTACAGTAAGCTAGAGGTCTTATATCCCCGAAATACGAGTTTCGGGGATATCATGGTTTCGTCGCTGCTGACGCGTCCGCAGATTTTAGCCGTTAGCGCGATAACTCACAAAATACTTTACATTGGCTTCTCTTTTTTAGCATATGGGTAGATATGGTAGAGAGGATGAACTGATTAGATTTTGGGCAAGTATGCACTCCTAGGTTTGCCACCAAGTGGCGCTACTTATTGAAAAAAATCAGTTTTTTAACCATATCTCTGGAACAAATACTTACACAGACCTCAAATTTGCCTCTATTGTAGGTCTAGTGAAGGGGAATCTATAAAGGGGGCTTCGAGGATTGGGGAATTTCGGGGATATACCCCTTGCTGTCGGCCGCCGACAGTGTAGGCCTAGTTTAAAATTGAAATTGACGTTGCCATTTAATTAGCTTATTATCTTGTAGCAGTAAATTATCAACAGTTTTGACATTGTCCCTTTTGCGATGGTTGCTAGATATAGCTGATATCATGTGGCCAGTGAATTAATTTAGAATGGCGAACATTTTCACTAGAACTGCTTAGTTAGGTGCCGATATCCAGGATTAATGTACTCCCTGCTGCCAGTCATAATTGAGTATTCACACAGACCATGGTATAAGGATCAGATAATGGATGGATGGATGTTTGGTTGTCTTCTAGGATGTAGAATGTCGTGGAGAGGAGGACCCTGCCGTGAGAATAGCAGCCATCGACAATGGACTGGCCTTTCCCTTCAAACATCCCGATGAGTGGAGAGCGTGTAAGGGCAGATCTGCTCCTCCTTTCCTCCACTAAGGATTTACAAGGTGTACACCAGTGGTATCCATTCCTGTTTTGGCAGATCTAGTAGGTGTTCACTCCAAACCTAACAAGGCACTCCTCATCCTACAGCCAGAGCAGGGCTGTCCAACCCCGTTCCTGGAGATCTACCGTCCTCCAGGTTTTTTCTCAAACCGTAGCAAGGTACATCTCATCCTTCAGCCAGAGCAGATCTGCCCATCCTTGTTCCTGGAGATCTGGCTTCTGGATGGTTTTTGCTCCACCCTTATAGAACACATCTTATTCAATAGCTAGAGATCAAGTAGAACGACTAGTTGAATGTTCAGACTGTTCATGTGCCAAATCATAGTTGTAATGAATGAGGTTGTAGATCTGCTGAAACTGGCTGGCTACCGTTGGTGTACATGTAGGAAATGTTTAGACTGACTAGATTTTCTTGCATTAGCTTATCTGAACCATTTTGGGAAGGTTTTTTTTCCCTTCTTTTATCCAGCGTATGAAGAGGGAAGTTTATGGTTAGCTGCTTCATGATTGGAAATGGGCTTATTTTGACATCCGTTGGCCACATTCCAATGTGGTATTTAATCCTGATGAGTGCTGGTTTTGACTATTGTGCCTGAAGTTACACATAGGATTTCTTCCTTTAGTTGGTTGTTCAGTATTTAAGTGTGGGCGTGGCTGTTCCCGCAGATCCGTTTCATTGGGCGTGGCTCCCCCAGGCCAAACTACCTTTCTCACAGGAGACCCGGGACCTGGTGCTGCCCCGAATCGCAGATATGAACTTCGTCCAGGATTTGTGTGAGGATCTCCAAGAGATGTTCCAGGTGTGGTCTTCACCTGATCTACCTTGCTCTTCTTCCTCAGTACCTGCTTGACATGTGACTCCATTCTCTTCACATATAGATTACAAAGAAAAACCATCTTAATTCCATAACCAAACTATTGTGGCTTTTCAAACAACTTCCTAAATAAAGCCACTGTTGATGGGTTGGTGTTACAGTCTATTGCTGATGAATACTCGCGTCTCTTCTTGTTTACAGACAAATAGCGGAGATCGAAGTTGCGTCAGTCAAACAATATTTATTCAGCATTACTCCGTCACATAACATAAACTTAAACTTTCCACTATAAAACAAAAGAAGAGCCTGCGCAGTCAACAAACCATCCCGCTTCCCCGTCTCACCTTCTCTTTTCTCTCAGGGCGTCACCCATTACACATCACCCATTACACACAGGTGCCCTGCACCCACAAATCATTCAATGAACAGGGGGAGGTGGCCTCTAATCAACCCATCCCACAATTCATACTCAAATACCCAAATAAATACCGATTTCATATAGCAGGCAATAAAGTCAAAATAAACACAATTAATATGAAAATAGAAAATGGCTCTAACACAAACCATAACAAGAATAAATATATGGGCTGCAGTGCTGGATGTGTGGCTCTGTATCTGGTCTTGCACTCCCTTGCCCGCAGTTGTTTTTGGAGAATTTGCACAGTATTATGAGTTGTGTAGTTCGGGTACCAGAATGTAAAAGTCCTGCCAAATATTCTTTCCCATACATGAACTCACGTGGTTGAATCTTATTGTTTCTGTTCACTGGCTGAAGAATTGCTCTGATCTGCAAATGCTGGGTTGAGTAAAATACTGTGGAGGACTCTTCCATTCTGACTCCGGATTTTACATCTCTGCATCGTGTAAAGATGTTGGCTTACATCCTGCAACTGTGGCTTTACTGCCTTTATTTTCCTGACACATTTCTGTCTGAATACCATTTTGATACCTAAAAAGAGATCTGAATGACTAAAAGGGGCCTCTCTTACTCTTCAGGCAGATAAAGGGTTTGACAAAGGCACTTTTGAACAGCAGATGTCTGTCATGAGAGGACAGGTTAGTTTTTTCTTGTTTAATTTTGTTTTGTTACATTTTCGAAGCAGATTGCTAGCTTTTATGGCAGAATGCTGAAATATTTTACACCTCTTCTAAGATAATTGATCCATGTCTTTGAGTTTTTGTTTTCTGTTTCATAATAACTTCTTGACTTTGAACTCCATTCAGATTGCTTCATGGCAAATTTTAAATATGAATCCTTTCCTAAAAAACAGAAAGAAAAGTTCGTTCTAAATGTTCTTTTCTAAAGTCCCAAACACTTATTTTAAATAATATTTTTGAAAAATATTCGAATTTATTTCTGAAGCATGAAGTTGGCACTGTGCTCCTTTGGCTTAAAGACTGCACTTGAACATTGAATGGCCCGTTTCAGCTAATCTCCAGGCACTGAATGTCATTCATTTTAAAGCTTGTGCTGGTCTGTTTCCTGCAGATTCTGAACCTTACTCAGGCCCTGAAGGATGGAAAGAGCCCTATCCAGCTGGTACAGATGCCCCGTGTGGTGGTGGAACGCAGTCATGGGGGTAGTCAGGGTCGGGTCGTGCAGCTGGGCAGTGCCTTCACCCAGACCTTCCACTATAAGATGCCCTTCTTCTCCTCCTGGTAGCAGGGCATGATTTCAGATGAGACCCTGGCTTCTTGGGACCTACCTGCGAATAATCCGCAAAGAACCACAGAGCAAGACTGCTGCCATTGGTAGTCATCAGTCAATGGAATTAGGAGACACTGCTGATGTTCAGATGCCAAAAGATGTTTTCATTGCATTAAATGCAAAAAAAAAAAAAAATGAAGTGTTAATTTTGGAAGGCATACAGCTCAAAAGCAATATTGTATTTTTTGAACTCATCAATGCAAATTATTATTTTTGTACTTAGAATGAACTTGAAATGTTGATGAATGTATTTTGTTATGGGCGGCAATATATTTCCTACCACGGTGGGGCACTGTTTTGTCTTCCAGGTTTTCTGAAACAGAAGTATGGTGAAGTAATTAAAGTCATCACAACATAGGCTTGTCTCGGTGGACTTTATAAACCATAAAAATAGGCTATTTTTATATGAAATGAAAATAATCACAGCTCCATGAATAAGTGGTCTGTGTTTATATCCAAATATTAAGTCCTCTTACAAATATTATGCCCATTGTGCATTGCTATAAAATTTTGACCTTACCATGGCTCAGTTACCCAGGAAAAAAGCAAGTTTAAGAATATTTTAATTCTGAATTTTGATCAGTGATCACAAATTCAGACTTTTTGAAGTGGTTAGGATTAAATAAACTGCCTCAGATTTCCACTGTTTTTGCAATTTTATTGGACGAATTCAAGCTTGTTTTCATTCTTCAGTTTGAAGTACAAGGATTTGTTTACCACTTTTCTGTCCTGCTTAAAATTCTTGTTTGGCCTGTTAAGTGTTTGTTGAACTTAACTGAAATGAAACGAGGTCTGCACTCAAATAACTTTTTGTTCTTATTTATTCAGCATGGGGAGAAAGAAGGTTACACAGACATTCCGGCTTTTTTTTTGCCTTTTTCAATGACATTGTTTTTTAAAGGAGGGAAAAATATGAGGGAAAAAGTTATTTTAGTGCAGGCCTCCTTTTACTTCAGTCAGACTGACGTACAAAAATCAGGTATTTGATGCGAAGCTGAAGTTGTTTTACATAGAATATATCACGAGGGCTTTAAAACGTTGCCAACACTGGAAAATGTCCCTTTCTGCATCATCTAATTCGTATAATTTCAGAATGATGCATCTTAAATCAGGACTCCTGGGTCAGCTGGATAATTGCTCTTAGTAAAACGGAAGCACTCTCCATTTCAGTCCATATTCCAGATTTGAAGAGGGTGCCAGGTTTTACTCTGTGCTGCTATCTGGCTAACTGTGATCCTGGTTCACCAAGGGCTTTGCCAGCTGGTTCATTTATACAGGCCAGTCATATGTACTGTAAATAAGCACTTAAATGCAATATTAAGCTCTCCATGAAAAATATGGAAGTTTTGTACATTTTTATTGCCATTTGTTAGCATCTAGTTTGTCATTCTGTGGGCTGCACTTCCCATCGTCATCAGATGATATATGAGAGCTGTAATGAAGACCTGTCACAATGGTTTTTTTTTTTCTTGGATGTCCAGAAGGGAGGTTTATAAACCTTGTAGCAAAAAAAAAAAAAAAAAAAAATCCATGATTACTTGGCAATTTGATTCATGCCATTCCTAACCTTATGAAAAATCAGCTGTTCTGAGTGGGCGTCTGACACAATGAAAGGAGCTCTGCTCTGATTAGCCTGCAAACAGAGTACCTAGTCAATAGAGAGTGGCAATGTCAACATCCTCCTGGCACTGGCTAGTTTAAGTACAGATGGCTGTATAAGAAGCTATATGCAATGAGCTAGCAATTAAACTTGCTAGCTACATAATGAGTATTGAATGGTAATGTTTTCAGGTTTGGCACGGATGGTCGTTACATTCACGAAAGAATGCAACGTGCAATCACCATAAAAAATTTGACTGTGCTAGAAATTCAGTCCATTAAGAATGATCCGTGATTAGCGTCTGTTTAGTCGCAACCGTTACCTAACATTTTGTCTATTTTCAACAGCTGCACTACCCCATGAAAAACAGACTGGATTCCTTTAAAAACAGTTCCTATTGACATGTCTTCCACATTGCCTCTGGCTGAACGGTTTCTAAACTCATTATCAGTTTAGTAGCTAGCTAGTTACTCACTCAGTTTAAATATTAACTGAAATTGGAAACACTTTCCTAGCTAGCTAGCAGAAGATTATCCTTGAAAATAAATCCTGGCCATCACTTTTTTTGTATCCTCCGAAAAACATAATGGATACCCTTTAATATAAATTTTGTTGCCAGTCCTACATTGTACTAGCTTAGGTCTGTAGTATAAAGCAGTCGGACGCAAAGTGGATAGCATATAGTGTTACAGGGTTTTTACCAAATGAAGCTGGGACATTGCCATGAAAAGGAAGCCTTGGTTGGAAATATTCAAATGAGGGGTGGAAATATTCTCACCAGCCTGCTTGTGAGGTAGGAAGGGGAACCAAATTTGAATGGCGAATGTCATGTTTTATGGAAAAGGCAGCCCCCAAAAGACTGACTGGGTTGGTATATTTCACAGTTCGTGGGTTAGTAGGCACTCCTGATGCCGAAATGCATGTAAACAGGCACAGAAAAAGTGAGTTTCTCTTATGTCCCCCTTAAGGGTGCCTCCTTCATACTGCAGTATTCTATTGACCCCTCAAGAATTGCCTTATCCTTCCTCCTCCCTTAGAATAGGGTCTATTTAGAGAGCAGTACTCCAGTCAGAGCTGACACAGCTGTGGAAACAGAAATGCTGACACTCTTCCTAAGGTATAACTGGGACCGTGTCTCAACTGGCATACTTGCTTGCTGTTGACTATCGGCATTGTATGCAACTTGGAGGCTACTGGTTTACCCCAGTATGGGCAAGTTTTTTGATTTAGACGCATGCCAAAGTGGTACTTCAACTAAAATCTGGTTGTCTTTCTTTTCTTGAAAAAGAAATTCTTGAAAAAGAAAACACGTGTGGCTTTCCTTTTAAAGAAATCACCTTTGTTTGTATAGCTAGAAGGCAATAGAAGTTTTGGGGTGCATTTCAGTACTTTTCCTTCAGTTGTTTCCCTTCTAGAAGTGCATAAGGAGGAGACTAGTTGTGGAAAGGTAAAAACATTCTTTCCAATTCAGCATGTGCCAGTCATAGAACAGCGCTCAAAAAAATACTATGTGACATATTTATCAAAATTCCTTCACCAGAGTGACCACAGCAGCCTTGATCGGTTGCAAGAAGCACAGAATGTGCAAGACATTTCATGAAGCAAATGGGTTTCTAGTTTTGCTACTTGCGTATCATTTTGAAATTCATCAGGCTGTTTTGTCATTCAACCAGAGGAAGAAACTGTTGGCTTTCTGTTAGAGACAAATTTGAGATGGTAGAGAAAGTTTGGACTGGCTAGCATGGTGTTGGTCACTTTCTCACCATTTGTTCCCGAGCTGTGCATGTAGTACATGGGTATAACTTACGTATAATATTGCACTTTTCCTGCCACACCAGATTTTTGTAGAACAACGAGTAAAATTTTTTTCTTTCTCCTGAACTAATAGATGGTAACACATCGCCGTATACTCAAAATATCAGTGGGTATTGTACACTACCTATATTCTGACCTTGAAAGGTTAGATCCCCGGTCAAATTTAAAAGTGCAAACAGAGAACTTGTTTATTCTGCGAGTGGAGAAACAAGTTGTGTGTAACAGTGCCAGTTTGGTGACGTGTAGAACTTATCTTGTGCCATTGGGCTCTCCTCCAAAATGCGAATAGAACAGTGTTTATTGTGGCGGAAGGTGAGCTCTGTGTATATATTTCAGAGGGTTTTCATGGTTTGTCGATTTCACATGGTCCGGGTAGTCCGATCGTGGTGTATTGCATGGAAATCCATCACTTCCTTTTATTGATTTAAATGACAGTAGTATATATTTCTCTGTTAATATTTTCATAGTGAAATCTAGATTAATTTTTTTTTTTTTTTTGTTGGTTTTTTTTAACAGGGAATCCACGCTAAGTGCTAAATTTACTGGATAAAAATAAATGTTCTTGGAGTGATTTTTAACTTTTTGTGTACACCCAGGTAAAACTGTATTGAAGAATTCGTAGGGCGTGTTTTTCTGCGACTTACGGTCACATTACCCACCTTCCAGGACAGCCACAGCCGAGGGACTTGCGGTCGCGGAAATCGTTTCAATGGAGATTTCTGAGGGAACTATTGTCATTAGAACACCCCGATGAAAGTTCTCCTTTCATGTGTCTGTGCGTGGAATTTGGCTTAAAGAGTAACCAAACCTGCAATGTTAGGAGACCGCATTTCTGAAGGCGCACTCTGGACACCAATGACCTCAAGAGAGGTTCTCTTACTGCGGATGTGAAATGTTTTTATTGCATTTTCGGTGGATAATGTGAAGAGCGCGTGATGCAGCGACGCAGCTTTACTGCACGCGAAGGAGCAAATGTTAAACCCGGTTAAGATGACAACCAGCGCGAGCCCCGACCCCTTCCAGGTGGGGAATGGAGTCGAATCTGATTTTCGGGATTTCCAATCAACACAAAATGAGAAGTCGGCTGAAGAGTGCTGTCAGCCTGACCGTAATATGGGTGAGGGGGGCAGCAGCAGCAGTGAGAGTGGAGAAGAAGGTAAGAAAATGTTCCAAGTTTAAAATGTAATCTTTGGGCCTATTTACAAAGTAATCAGTGTTGCGCTTTTCAAGCGTGAAATCGCGGTATGAATAAGAGGTTGTCAAATGCTCTTTGAATAAGGACATGAGAAATCCTGTCCCTGCGTTTGAATGTAGGGTACACATAGGATAGGAGGATAAAGATGCAATGCTGTTAACTAAATTTTAAAAGGGCAACTTTTACTGAAACATAGAAAAGAGGAGTGTGTGTGTGTGTGTGTGTGTGTGTGTGTGTGTGTGTGTGTGTGTGTGTCTGTATAGCGACAGAGAGAAAACTGCTGAGTTATTATCCGCTATTGCTAGTGGATATGGCGAGCCTTAAGTGGCTGAATGGAATGTCTTGTCATAATGTTCTTATCTATAGTATGTCCAAAGAAATGCTTGCATTGATTCGAATTGTGGTTAGAAAACTGTACCCTGCTGTTTCAACCTTTGGGAATCGTTGAGTACATTGAAATCCCGGCAAAGACCTTATAGTCTCTTAGCATAACTCAAAAAACATACTATGGCAGCCTACTGCAGGCTTTCACTGCTTCAGATTGTAATCTGTTGGCCAATTTTTCTGGGATATGCGGTGATGCATGCAGTGCTGTGGGAAAAGTATTTGCCCCCATCCGAGTTTTTTCCATTTTTACGTTTATTTGTCTTTAGTGTTAAAATAGTCAAACTTTTAATATAAGACAGAGATATCTCAAGTAAACACAGAATGCAGTTTTTAAATGATGATTTTATTCATTGCAGGAAAAAAAAGCAATCCAGCGATCCCTGGCCCTGTGAGAAAAAAGCAATTGCCCCCTAAGTTATTTAATCAACCAATTCCACAAATTTGATAACTGGGTTCAATTTCACGAGACACACCTAAGCATGATTACTGCCAGCCCTGTTGAACTTAAACATCACTTAAATAGAACCTGTCTGGCAATATGAAGAAGGCAATAGTAGTACATGATGCCGCGATCTAAAGAAATTCAAGAAAAGTTGAGAAAAGAGGTCTAACTTCTACTGTCTGGAAAAGGTTACATAGCCATATCTCTGGCTCCGGAACTCCAGCAAACCACGGCCTCAGCCAGTCACTACAAATGGAGAAAACTTGGAACAGTGGCTAAACTTGTTGTGTTGGAGTGGCCGACCTACCAAAATTTCACCAAGAGCGCATTGACGACTCATCCAGGCGGTCACAAAAGAACCCAACCTAACATCTAAAGAACTGGAGGCCTTGCTTGCCGCAGTTAAAATCAGCGTTCAATATTCAACAATAAGAAAGAGACTGGGCAAAAATGGCATCCATGGGAGAACCCTGGGCTAAAACTATCGCTGACCGAAAAGATCACAAAGGCTCATCTTACACTTGCCAAAAAAACTTCTTGATGACTTTGAAGACTTTTGGGATGATATTCTGGGGATGCATGAGTCAAACTTGGAACTTTTTTGTAAGGCATGGGTCTCCATTACATCTGGTTTAAAGCTAACACAGCATTCCACTATAAGAATACCATAACACCAGTCAAACACGTTGATGGTAGTGTGAAGGTCTGGGGCTGCGCTGCTGCTTCAGGACCTGGGAAACTTGTCATTATTGATGGAGCCGTGAATTCTCTGTACCAGAAAATCCTGAAGGAGAATCTCTGGCTATCAGTTTGTGATCTAAAGCTCAAGTGCAGTTGGGTTATTCAGCAGGACAATGATCCTAAGCACACAAGCAAATCCACCTCTGAATGGCTCAAAAGTAACAAGTTTTTGGAGTGGCCTAGTCAAGCCCTGACTTGAATCCAACCAAGACGCTGTGGCATGACCTTAAACAGGCAGTTCGTGCTTGAAAACCCTTCAATGTGGCTGAATTAATGCAAATCTGCATAGTAGAGTGGGCCAAAATTCCTTCACAGTGATATGGAAGACTCATTGCCAATTATCGCTTGCGTTTCATTGCAGATGTTGCCACCAAGGGCAGCACAACCAGTTACGAGGTTTAGAGGGGCAATTATTTCTTTCATTTTTTTCATATAAGTTTTAAATGACTCTTTACCTTCAATAAATGAAATGGTCATTTAAAAACTGCATTTTGTGCTTACTCACATAGTCTTTGTCTCTGTTGAAATTAGATGATCTGAAACATTTAAGTATGACAAATAAGAAAAAAATTGAAGAGGTCAGGAGGGGAGCAAATACGTTTTCACAGAACTGCAGAAATTGATATGCATACTATTAATTGTCTAATTGTTAAATGTTAAGCCTATTTATTAAATGCTATTTACTCATCATTTCCATATTATGAATTACTCTGTCTGTGACAATTCTATCTTTAACTCTTTTCCCAATAGACTCCCCCCTCCCTTTCCCCATAATGACTACAGATGATGACCCTAGGGGGGGATCAGGAAAAGGTCCATTGATATACATATAGGCCTCATAGCATTTTGTCATTATGGGGGAAAGAATTGAGGCAGTATATCTACGGCTGCTGTGTCAAGAATTTTATGCTGTTATGTGCTTGTGAGATGGTAAATTGGAGAAAAGATGAAAATACCTTTAATATTTGTATTCCAAAGGTTGTTTACTATTGTCCACGGAACTTGAGTTTAACTTCCCTTTCCAGACTTTCACTCTCCTCAAGAAAAAGGCAATTTAAAGGGACAGTCACCCATCAGTGACAATCCTATTCCAACAGGTAACTCTTCAAGCTCCCTTTTGTTATTGAGTGTGTTTCAACACAAGTGGATAGAGTTACAGGAATGACGCTGAAATTCAAACCAGATTCCCTTGTCCGCACCCAGGGACTGTGTCATGATGCAGAATTACTGAGTTAGCTGGAAAACTGCACCAAGTTGAACCCACGATAGCTAGTTTTACTGAAGTCAAAGTTCCATGTTTAGGAGGGCTCCATTCTTTACTGTACAGTGCTGCAACTGACTCGGTGAACCCGCTTCATGCTAAAGGCCCCTGATTTGACGATAACGTCAGTAATCAAGGACTTGGGGGGCTGGCAGTTGAAACCTGGCTGTGGTTAAACCCTGTTCATGGTGATGAATACTATGCCACTAAACTGGGGGAAAGACTTGTTTGTTTTCATCCCCACTGGGTACATTGCTCCACCCATAGTGTTGTGAATATAAACATATCAGACAGTGCAGGTGGAGTAGTTAATTCAGTAATCATGTAATCTTCTCATAACAAGACTATTCAGAAATTGTTCACTCAAAACAGTTTATTTTTTTCCATAGGAGAATTTTGCAGCTTAACATCATAATATGAGAGATAGCTGCATTTTAGCCTATAGTTCTGTTCATTTGTCTGCAAAGTTACTCTCATAGAAATATCCCCATATCAGAGCATTAAAATTCATGATTCAACTAGTAAACTTGTGAACTATTTTAAGTAGTGTCCTCATTGGACCTGAAACTGACATACTCAAGTCATTTATTAATCCCAAGCTAAAGCAGGTTAGAAGAATCTCTCCTACAGGAACTACTTGTAATACTGTATAGTAGTCTAAAGACGATTTGTGCATATGTCACCACATCAAATGGATAATTAAAAAAAAAAAAAAACTGACCATGCACAATGTATTATTGCCAATATTTGTTTACTTTTTTATGATATGTACCTTCTGAGTGTTGTGAATGGCGTTCTGCACGATACCAGCCTATATGGACTTTGATGGCACTCAGTTCCTCATCTACTGCTGATTAAAGAAACCACTGGTGTTTGAAATGGCTTTGCTGTAGGTTTTTTAAGTGTTGATGGTGTGTTTATAAAGTACAGTATGCACTATTAATTGTGTTTTCGACCTAAGTTAATTTCCATCACTTTGCTGCAATAATTGCAATTAAAAACAAGGTTTGGATCGCTAACTTGTTTTCTTCAGAAATTTTCAGAACCTGTTCTAAGAATCATAAATTTGATTGGACACCGATGAACATCCTTACTATTGCTGAAAAGTGATTGGCTATTTTTCAGTGAGTCCAGAAATGTCCGGGACCTCAGGACTCTGGAGTGTGCATGTAAATTTTGCACCTGGCTCTTGCAACTCTGGAGAATAGATGTTAGGGCTAGGCCCCAGTATGCTGGAGTGTGGACATAGATGTTTGTGCTAGGTACAAGAATGCTAGGGTGTGGATATATGCTTTAGTGCCAGGCTCCATGGGTCTGTGTAATTGGTATATAGACATTAGCACGTAGGACACTGACGCTGTAGTGTATTTAGTATTATTGACTAAGCCCAACTTTCTCCACAGCACTGTCCCTGCGGCTGGCCATGGTGAGAGGACCGGACAGACTTCCTGACGAGGGCCTACAGGAAGTCCTGCGGAGGAAGTTGAGGGTGCTGGAGGCGGACAGCGGGGAGGTCACGGCTGTCTTCTCAGTAAGAGCCAGGCGAATGTGCGGCAAGAAGGCCTGATATCTGTGGTTTCAGCTATTTTTAGGCCTAATCAGGGCTGCCTATATCACAGCGTTTAAGGTGTTTGAGTGGGACTCAGAAGGTTAGCGCTTCAGCCTCCAGTTAGCCGTAACAAGATCAATCCAGGGCCCTTGAGGAAGGTCCTGAACACCACATTCCTTATCGAAAGATTAGCCCCGTTTAGTGTAATCAACTGTCAGTAACTTTGGATGGAAGCGTCCAGAAAATGGACCTTAGCTGCATTTATTGGAGGTCTGAGGGGAGACCCCTGGTGCATCCCAATACTCAAAAATTTTGACCTCCTTTTCCTGCACCCTCACCTCCTCTCCTATTTGTAAATATTGGTGGAGACAAATTGAGGAAGGGGAGATGCATTGTTTTGCATGTACTTGGATGCACGTGCCTGTACCCTTTAATCTCTGAGAAGTTAACTGTCTTCTTTCTGATGTGGTGAGCTCAGAGGAACTTTAGGAATCCAAAAGGAAATGCTTTGTTGCTTTATTTTCAAGGTCTCATGTTGTTTTACCCTCTCCTTTACACCTTTAGCAATATTGGAACCCCTATAAGCCAGTGAATATGGCAGTCTGATATGAAATAACGTTTTTGATGCGGCTTATGATACATAATGAAATTCCCACTCAGTTCCATTAAAAATGAATATTGCTGCTGTCTAATGCTAATTTCCAGTAGCATAATTTTGACTTTGGCTCGAGTTGTATTTTCTTTGATTATTATTTCTATTTGTAATATTTTGTTCACAGATAAATCGATACATGTAAACACAATGTTTAATTTGCCTAATTAACACCTTTTGTCATGCCCTCAAGGAACTCTCTACCCGGTTACTCTCAATCAACAGTGAACAGGATAGCATATTTGTTACATTTAAAACATTTGAGGAGATATGGAAATTCAGCACATACTACACAATGGGTATGTTCTTTGTTTCCCTCTGCAATAATATGTGTGCAAATACTTAATTAAGCAATACAATTCTTTGATGTAAGCACATTGTCTTGGATAAATAATTTTGATAATCCATGAAAATGTGATATTAAAAATGTGATTTTTCTGACGTGATTTTGGGGTGCAGAGGTTGCTGACTTTTGTCGACATTGATGTTAGGCTTCCTTGGGCAGTGCTTGGAGAATCTTCTGATGGACCAAGAGTTCTGGCTAAATGCCCTGCAGCAGGATGACGCTGGAATAGAAGTTTCATTTTCAGAAGAGACGTTAAGCCTCATGTACAAGGGAATCTTAATGCAAGAAGGTAACTAGAAGAGATATCAAAAACATCCATGTGATTTTCAGGGTGTTTGGCCACCATATTTGTCCCGTATAGCATAAATATTTACCAGCGTCTGGAATTGCCCCTTTGTGATACAATTCTCTTCCACAATGAACTCAATTAATTCATTCCTGATTGTTGGAGGGAAATGCAGTGCTCATTACATTATTTCCCATAAATGGCTTAGCTGGGCACAGATCTAGTGATTGAGAAGGCTGTGACCATGTCAGTGCAATGTCAGTACAATACACATAAACCATGAATGCTCACTAAACAAGGGCATTTTTATCAATAGCAGTGGCGGTCCGTCAGCAGTAACAAAGGCCTTCAGAAACTTCACCCGTCAACGCTCATTAACCCAAACCTCTCGCAATTTACTTTTCCCAATCAGTAACAGTTGCCCAGACAAATTGCTTGGACCGGCGACAGTATAATTTATTTTTGATAGCATTGTTATACATTGCTTCACAAAATTATGAGGCGTTTTCTACCGTACAACAATGATGACATAAAATATGATTATGTCTTGATAATTTCTGCGCTCTTTTAGCTCTTGATACAGTGCTGATTTGCTTAGTTTGCAAGGCTCATTAAGCAACTAGCCACAAGAATCTGTTCTATATCCTGAATATGGTCGCGCTAAAGGGCGTTGTTAGGCACGCTGCACAGCTGGGTGATGGCGAAAATAAATGCTGCAAAGTCAGCAGAAGTTTCTAATTTTTTGCATTTATGCTGCCTCCGTCCTTGCAATATCAATTCTATAAATGTAGGCAATAGGCATTCACTTTTTCATTATCATTTCTTATTATAGGTCATGTATTGGTCTTGGTTGTTCAGTCGATAAATTGTTTGATTGTTAATCAGGCGAACTTAAACGAGAACAGCTTGAGGGCAATCGAGCGGTAAAGGGTGCGGTTACTGAAGGCCCTCAGAACACCTGACGGCATGCCACTGCCATTCAGGCTTTGAAGAAAATCTAAAATTTCCATTGCTCCATCACAGAACCTATACTGCTGGAATGTAATTGTGTTTTTCACCGATTTGTCCTTGAGTACAAGCAGCGCAAACATTACCTCAATTCTTCCATAGGGTCCTTTTTTGGGCGCTGTACTGCTAATCAGATGTTCGACAGCTCAACGTCCGGCAGCGATCTGTACCTGGAGCAGGGCGATATCGCAATGTTTGAGCCCCCCTTTTTGGGCTCGGGTTGGACTGTGCTGTCCCTGGCAGACGGGGCGAGGGGTACCAAAGCCAAACCAGAGCTGGAGTCGGTCGACCCGTTCCATCAGTGAGTGTGTACTGTTTCTACTGGTTCGAACAGACGTGAGACATGTGGTTCTGATTTAGCCATAGATGACCCCTGCACGAACAGGGCATGCAGTACATTTTTCTTGCCTGCTCTATGCAGACCATTTGTTTCAGCAGCTCAGTACACTCCAAGTTTCAAATGGATGATAGTGTTGGCATTTCTTTTTTGACAGAGTTGGATAGTAATTTTAGGAATCAAAGACTATTTTAAGGCTATTGTAATGACTAGTGATAGCTTGGTGTAAAATAGGTTGAATATTCACTGCTGTCATCTTGCACTCTTTCCCAAGTGTGAGTGATGATGTAATACTGGAAAAGTCAATGTTTTCCCAAAATGTATTTCACCAGATGGTTCCTGAAAACATGTCCGGAGAGCATCCTGGTTGGAAGTGGCAAGCTGGCATATGATTTCCCCTTTCAGTTTGGTGAGCACAGCTCAATTTTTCTCAGTAAAGAGTTATATGGGAAATGTAATGATAAATATTATATACTGACTGGAAGCATAAATAAAACATAATAGTAAAAAGTGAGTATTTGAGAAATGACAGAATGTATAACGACTGCTGGTATTCCACAATTCTTTCTAAACAGATGTACGTAAGTACCCTCAAATTAATGCTGACTGACTGCATTTTAATTTAAAAATTTACAAACCCGTATGGAGCTTACCTTTTAGGAATTATAGCCCTTCAAAACTGTGTTACTATCTGCAAGAACATAAAGAAGTGAATGTATGTGCTTGAACATTGAAATACCTGTTTCGTGGGTTCAAAACGAGAACCAGTGAGATTCATTCCTGTCTTCAGAGAAGGTTTTGAAAAGAATTGACATTGTCACCCTGAGAAGGCAAAGATAAACAGCCTTGTGAACTGGCCAGTGTTATGCAGGATGTGTATTTAACCATTGAGCTTATTTGTCTTTCAAACTAGATTTTCACGATGACTTATCCAGAGAAATCGAAGCACAGCTTTTTGCAGACAGAAATTTCTTCCATCTGCTGTTGAATTTGTCTTTCATGTGTATTATCTGTGTGTATGTGATGATTTATTTATTTTGGCAAAATGAATAAACCCCAAATCGGGCATGATAATGAGAAAAATTCAACAGAAGTGTAAAATCTGAGTAAAAGAAAGTAGTCTGCCTTGAGTATTTTGTTTCAATCACTTGGGTTTGATATTTCGCATGATTTGTCTGTCAAGAGGGGCAACTGAACAGTGAAATCAGATGGCTGCCCTGAAAACATACCACTCTGAGTGAGATCTGTTCCAATTCAGACCCAAAATCAGCGAGAATTAGCAAAGATCCGGCCTGGAGTTGTTTGTTATTTGGATGAGTTCCAAGTTAAAAGAAATGCACAATAGGAATATACTGTCTGACCCCTGGACTTTCATCCTCTGGTCTGATATTAACTAATTACCCATCCCATATTTGTGTCCCAGCTATGGGCTCCTGTGTGACCACGGTAGAGTATGATGCTTGTGGACCCGATGAGCTGAGCTTTGATTGCGGTGATGTCATCCACACGGAGGGCCTGCTGGTGTCCTGTTTCGAGTGGTTTCTGGGGAGACACGCGACCACTGGAGACGTAGGTCTGGTGAAGACCAGCCTGGTCAAACCCGCCCATTCACTGTGTGAGTAAGTATCTCTCCTTTGGCTCCCCCAAAAGAGCTTATATCTCAGTTTAGAGAGATGTCCATAATTATTTGGACAGTGACAATTTGTTGCCTCTGTATTAAATGAAAAATGAAACAATGGATCTTAGGTTGAACAGAAAGCTGTGGTCTTTAATCTTGTAGGGGGTACTTGCAACCAGTAATTATCATTTGGAATTGTGGCCATCTTTATGCATAGTGTCTGTCCAAATACTTGTTGACTGCAAAATGCTATGCATTAATTAAATGAATTGTCTTTGTATAGCTTTCCATATGGAATTATGACCTAGTGACACATATAAAATCAATCTTATTTCAGTTTGCTATGTATTTTACTCTCATGAAAAAGACAAACTTCTGGTATGCATCCTGGATTGTAGGTCCACAGAAACTGTCGTGAATAAAGAAGACAAACTCCTCTTTGACACAAATGACAAGCACACTAAGGCAGAGATGATTGCTTTGCTGAATAAATTGTCCAAAAGTGATGTTGGCACTGTCTACAAACTAGGTAAGGAAACTGATAATGAATTCAACTATACTGCAAAAAAAAACAATTCCTAAGCCTATTAGATCTGACTCAGAACTACCGAGATGTAGAATTCATACCATTTACATTTATTAATTGTATTTATGCATCTGAGAAGCGCAATAATGTTGATTTCCATTTTCTGTGTGCGACTGATATTGAAACTTATTTGATTTAACTCCGGATCCTCTGAGTCATCTGTAATTTATTTTAAGCATATATAGATTCCGAATTATGTTTTTGTGATGCGATGACTATCTGCTAAATGTTACAGAATGAGTATAAAGTACAGTTATTAACACTTTTTATTTGGTATGTACCATTTGTGTTATTTAAATCGAGTTCAGTGCATGGATTGTCTTTTATGCTTTTCAGATTTTATTGAACCGCAGGATTGTCCCAGGGGAGCCGGGGAACCAAATGAAAGTATGTCTCTCATAAATTTTTATCTTATTTTTGTCAACTTGAGAACTCCTATTCAAACATGTAAAAAAAAAAAAGCTGTAAAACATGCATTTTGTACATGTCAATTTCCCTCCTCTGCAGCAGTGAAGTTTGTCTCGATTGTCCTTGAAGACAGGCTGTACGATTTAAATGCCACAAAACAACAAGAACTGAGAGGCAAAATGGACCGGATTCTGAGTGAGCTGAAAGAAAACTGCTCATCACCCGCCAAACCGAGAGAGCCGTGTCTGGATGATGACACCTCCGAACCTGCAGGGGGTGATGTGATTCCGTGCTTCATTGTCAATATCGAAGAGGAAGACAGTCCAAATACTGAAAACCTCCTGCCTCTGCTCAACTTCCTCAACTGCAGTGACTACAGGGCGGAGTTTTCCACCCTCTATGAGCACTCCCTGCCATTTTGCGATTCCATGTTCTCCGGTCACGCCGACGATGATGAGCTTGTTACCTTCCTGGGGGTTGCCAGGGAGACGGCCCGGAAGAAGAGGATGTTCTGGGCTCAGAGCAGGATATGCTTCCTGTTGGGCAAGCTGTGTGCCAGGAAGTGTAAGTTCTCCCAGGCCCGGGTCTACTTTGAGGAGACGTTAAGTGTGGTCCGAGACCTCTTTACCGACACTCTGCTCCTCATCTCCGTCTACACCAACCTGGCCTCTATCTATCTCATGCAGAAGAACATGGAGAAGTACTTTTCCGTCTCAGAACGTGTAGCCGCGTTGGTAATGGGGATACCCGACTACATTTGCAGTACGGAGAAGGAGCCGGAAGTGTTTAAATACATACTGAAGAAGGCCATTCTGGCACACAACACGGCCGCCGAGGCCAGGACCTGTTTTCTGTTGTCGAAGGTCTACTGCAAGCTGGACCAGAGTCAGAATGCCGTACCGTTCGTGGAGAGACTTCAGGTTCTAAGCGAGGAGCTACCAGGGGCTTGTGGCAGAATGCTCAGCTGCTGTTACCTGGCTTTGGGGAGACTCTATGGGGAAAAGTATCTCCCTCACCTGGCTCTGAGCGCAGTGAGGCGAGCCTGTCTCCACCCGGCTGCCGCTCTTGCCGAAAACTTGACTGGGCTCGGCTTGGTGCTGGAGAATGCCCCCCGGCTTTACAGTGTTGGAAAACAGGGGGTAGATGTCCCAGCTCAGGCTGCCCCCTACCTGAGTCACGCACTGTTGTTTGCATCCGCCCTGGAGGACCACTCTCTCTGCCACGCTCTCTCCCTGTGCCTGTCCCAGCTGTACCAGAAGCAGGGCATGCTGGGAAGGGCAATTCAGCACATCCACACGCTGATGGACCAAGGTGCGTGGACAAGCCTGGCAGAGGCCACCGACATACTCATATACCTGGCCTGGCTCCATATCTGTAGCAAGGAGCACCAGCAGGCGCTGAATGTTCTAGACTCTCTTCTGGCTTCCACACCTGAAAACTACACCACCCCCCAGGAGGGGGTCGTCTACAACCTTCGCGCCATATCCCTGCGCCACTCTGGCGACATCCGGCAGGCAGCGCTCAGTTACCAGGAGGCCATGGACGTCTGCGAGGAGTTTGACTCCAAGCACAACTGGGCCATCGCGCTGGCCAACTTTGGGCTGCTCTGTCTGCAGGCAAAGGCCAGAGGGCTGGGTGAGAGGAGCCTGGTCCAAGCGGTGGAGTTTTTCACCGAGCTGACGGACGACGGCCATGAGGTGAACTTTGTTGCTGTGCTCCTTGAGCTCGGGAGGTTCTACGTACAGCAGGGGCTGCTGGAGAGGGGGAAGATCTACTACGAGTGGGCCCTGCTGATTGCCATCATGTCCAACCATGCTGAGTGTAAGTGACTAATCATGATGTACTGCATTGTAGCAAGGCTGTCGCTTGTGAGGTCATGGGTGTTCATGATCGTCAGGGGTTCGCCGCTTCCAGCAGCAATGAGATGCTGCCAACAATAGTCCTTTTTAGAGAGCCAATAATTCCTAGCTACTCTCCTGGATTGAAGCCTATGTTTGGCAAGCCTGAAAAGTTTAATATGAATTTCCTGAATAGCACAAAAGGACAATAATTCTAATTGATCATCAAGAGTTGGGATAGATGTGTGAATGGGGTAACATGTCTTAGAATTAGATTAGGTGCAGGTGTGAATAATTAGCTGTTCTCACTGTCTGCTTTATGGGAGTCTTGCTAGTATCGCTTTCCCTGAAGAACAGTGAACACATTATGGCACTCTAGGGTAAATGCACATTTAGACACTTATAAAAGAAAAATGTGATGAATACCTTTCAGTTAATAAATAAAATATGGCTTGACTAGGTCTCAGAAGACTGGTGGTTCAAGCCCTGACATACTGTAAAACTTCACCTGAAACCTAACAGGGAGATTGGGCCCTGCTTGGTCTGATCAACTGTAAATAGCTTTGGATGAGATTCAAGTAAAAAACAATAATAGTGCATTATTATAATATATGATGTGGAGTATTTGTTCTCTATCAAATTATGTTATGTTATGTTATGTTATGTTATAGAACAGCTGTGATCACAACGTCTTTGCTGTTTCCTATGATCATCTCTCTAATCCAAGATTCACTTCCAGTACCTGAGCATAAAAGCTGTACCATGTGTAACAGAGCAATGTACAGTGTGGTACAATACCGTATATAAAGTACTGAAAATGCTATTTGAGCATAATAGTTATTCTGCATGTAACAGAATGATGCACTATATGGTACTTTACCATTATAAAGTGCTGAAAATGGTGCCTGAACTCGATAACTGTTCTGTGTGTAACAGGGTTATGTGCGGTATGATACTGTACCGTATATAAGGTACTAAAAATGTTATTTGAGCATAATGGCTGTTGCGTGTGCGTAACAGAATGATGTACATTATGGCACTGTACCATATATGAAGCACTGAAAATGCTATCTTTGCACAAGAACTCTTCTGTGTGTAACAGGGTTATATCTGACACTGTACTGCATATAAAGCGCTGAAGATGCTGGTTCTCTGGATCAGCAGCTGACACAATATTCTCGAGTATTGGGTCCAACTGCTGGCCCTCATGAGCAAGGTCACCTGATGCTTGGGTGTCAGTGGCTCTGTGCTGGCAGTTAGTTGCTTTTGGAAACATTGAGGCTTTTCCCCCCTCCCCTGTATTTATTTCCTTTCCAACTTGGCTCTTGGAATGTGATCCTGTTGGGAGAAATGTGCATTTGAGGGGAAAAATCATCTGTGAAAAATTGCACATTTGGACTGCAATTTTATTTTTAGTGTTTTTCAGAACTAAGTTTTTTATTTACAAGCCTGCACCATAAGTTCTAGCTCCTAAATTTGAAGGGATGACTGTTTAACAGATGAATTGATGCAATATGTTATAGTTGTTTAAACTTTGAGGAGTTGTTTTTTGGATTTTTTTTAAGTTCCAAAGTTTTCCATTACCAGTAGTGTATGTGACAGAGTATTCATTCAAGAGAATTCCTATAATATATTTTTGATCTGACAGCATGAAGTTCTAATGTATTTTGGGGTCGTATCTGGGATTATGACACTTTGTCCTGCAGGCCAACTTCAGGCTACCCGTCGTCTGTGTGAGCTGTACCAGTCCGTTTGCCCCGATGAAACCCAGTGCATCATCTACAGCGAACACCAGCTCACCCTGGTTCGCAAGACTGGAGATAAGAGCCGGGAAGGGGAGATTCTGCAGGCCATCAGCCAGCTGTATCTGAGTTTGGGAACCGAGAGGTAGGCAGTGATGGAAAATCTCCTTGGTGTCAAAAAAAAGGAAGCAGCAGTTTACATGGGTTTTGTGCATCTTTGTAGGAGAACCGCAGACTGTCACCGCTAGTCCAAGCAGGCAGCCTGGAGCTTACGTGAGCATATGCCAGGGCGTAGTTTGATGATTAGACATTCCAGATTCAGGCAGGATTGGAAACACCACATTTTTAAGAAGAACAAATATTTTTCAGAATTAAGGTCTGAGTTGACCTACCTTGACAATTAAATGTAAATGAAAGGGAAAATAGCTTTGAATACTGCTTGTGATCTGAAACGAAGTGCAATGTGCATTTTATTATGGAACCTTGCTCATCTTCGGAAGCCATGGAATAACAATAAAACTCGATGTGTCAGTGTGAGTCACTCTTGACCTTTGAACTTTGTAAGAAGCCTGCATTTCCTTCCTTCCTTCCCTCCCCAGGGCGTACTGGTCAGCTTTGGACTACACCAAGCGCAGCTTGGGCATTTTCATCGACCTTCGGGAGAAAGAGAAGGAAGCTTACGCTTGGTTGCAGGCGGGAAAGATCTATCATATCCTGGGGCAGAATGAGCTGGTGGATCTCTATATACAGGTTCATCCTCTGGGGGCTTCCTGCTTCATGTCTTCAGTGTGTGTTTATCTGACACGGGCCTAATAATGTTAAACTTCAACCAAAGCTAGGAATCCCTACCACTGTTCCAGGGGAATTGTCATGTTGGGTTTCCGCAACAAAACAAACCTCATTCAGCAGCTAGAGCAGGGCAGCCCACCCCTTTTCCTGGTGATCTACCATCCTGTAGGTTTTACTCTGACCCTAACAAAGCACACCTCATTCTACAGCTAAGGCAGGGCTGTCCTGTATGATTAGAGTTAAGCCCAGTAAAGCAAACATTGCTGAGCAGCCAGAGATCTCATCATGCTGCTAATTTTCCAAATCCGATATGCCAGAATGGAGCTGAAATGAAAATTTATGGGCTGATAAATCTCCAGAAGCAGGGGTCGGAAACCTCTGTCATAAGATGATTGAAAATACAAATACATATCATTATGAAGACTATTTCACAGTTTTGTTTGGCCCAGATCTTTTCTCTATAAGTATTTCAGTGTGGAAACACCAATCTATAAATCACCCTTCAGAGCAGTTGAAGAATTTTCCTTGAGAAATGCGAAGTTTTCATTGCGTACACTGAGAACACTGGTCTGGTCACAGGTAGCCCAAGACTCTGGTTTGAGCACTGGAGATACTTCCTTCACCCTGGAGTTGTTTGAGGCAGCTGGGGACATCTTCTTTAATAGCCACTGTGAGAGAGAAAAGGCAGTGTCCTTCTACAGGGTAGGTGTTATGCAGGATCGCTAAACCTTTTCCAAAATGTCCTGGAACCTGTGAGCCTGTGATTCTGTAATCGTCTTCATAAACTGGTTGTGTAGTTCTGCGGACATGAGCAAATAACCACAAGTAGAAAATCCCGGTTCAGAATGTAAAAATCCGCCTTAGCATTTTGCTCCAACCACTTGGATGTTTTTAAAGCTCAGTCCTTCATCCAAGAGGTAGACCCCATCCATGACATCAGCTGGCTGAGTTCAGTGCTGGAACAAAAGAATGGCAGGACTTATACTTTCTGACTCCTGCACTTTCTATCTGCCAGTAACCTTGTATAAATACACAACTTATACACAAAGTCCCTGATGAAAATTCAATCTTATATACCAGCCTAGGCTATATTTTTGGTGCTTCACCAACTTTGGCTAGATTTGACAAGCCACAGGACCTAGTTTGACCTGCAACAATGCAAAAATGGTATAAAATGCATCTAAAACCAGTACTGAGCCCCAGCTGGGTTTTGTGGCTGGGATTACCATTTCCCGGGGACTTCTTTCAGCACTTGCTTTGGCCATCCTAGAGGTTATCCACTTCAAAAAAATGGTTCCACAAACCTCATTTGGGCCTTCAGTCTGGATGCTTGAACTTACTACAGACTCTTCCTTGATAATCAACAGCTGGACAGTCCTCAGGCCAGAAAGTGTAAGTCCTGCCATGTTTCTTCCCCCACGCTAATTAAACATATACCGTCTGGCTAAAAACAGTCATGCTAATTAGCAAATCCAGTTAGTCTGAACTCAGTTGTGGGAAGGACTTCTACATTCTGAACCTGGGTAGTCCACCATTGTTGATGATGGATGGACTTCGGGGGGGACTTTAAGTTCTAGAGTATGCTGTTGAGCTGCTCTGTGCCATGCCATGTGTCTCAGGACAGAGCCTTTCCCATCGCCATAAGGACCAGCGATGCGAGATCCCAGCTGAGGCTGTCCAACAAGCTGGCAGAACTGCTGATGCAGCTCAAGCTGTACGGGGAGGCGCTGGAGTTTGCGCAGGCTGCGCTCGACATCAGCGCCCGATTGGGTACGTCCGCAACCTTCCGTTTCAACATGCTGAAGAGCATGGTTTTTTGGAGCATATTTATTTCTTCAGAATTCCAAGTCAAAGGCCAGCGCTCTAGAACTCCATTGTTTTAGGTACATTGTAGTAACATTAGCCTTTAGAATGTTTAGTCAAGAACATTATAATCACACATTTGTGATCTAATATTATAAGGGTTTAAAAGATCATAGCAAAACTTATGGAACTGGGGGTCAGCTCTCGCCAGATTACTGTGTGTATGTCAATGAACGTATAGGGATCCATCATGGAGTGACAGCAATCACTCATGGAGTAAAATATAATAACAGTTCTATCAAAGGACAGAATGTGTCACCGTTCACAAGAATTAAATAATAATGTCAGGGGGGTGATGGAGATTCTCTATCTACACCTCTGGCTGAGTTATTTGAGGTCAGTTATATTCGATGGAAGCCATGAAGCTTTGATTGACTGCAAGGCACAGGTGTAATGTCCAGAGGGACACAAATCAAAATACAGCCATTTTTTTTTCTCCCCATAAACCCAGCCAGCTGCCTCTGCTAATTTGTTCCACCTTCTGGCTGATTATTTATCCTTTTAAACCACATGTCAAAAATACTGATGAAAATCTAATGAGCAATCCATGATGGTTGAAACCACAGAACAATTATTAGCTAAAATTCAAAGAAAACAAACTGGAAACCTGGTCACATTGGTTTCAGGAAAGAACCAGTTTTATTCAGAACCCTAAATTCATGTCCTTGCCATCTTACCAAAAATAAAAAATATAGCCTCCTGTATGGAACCCTCGTATCTGACAAGAACCTTCCAAAACCTGGGATCGTAGTTTAGAGGGGTGGAATACAGAGATTATGTTGATCATTTTTACATGAAGTAAGATTCTAAGGGTATATTAACCTAGGTGAAGTTTGTATATGAGCATATGTGAAAAATAGACCTGAAAGCGAACTTGATGCTGATATTACAACAATTAACAGATTTATCACTTATCATACATAATATTTTTACTGTGAAAGAAATTCAGTGTTTTTCATTTCATTTTATCCAGTCGCATATGCACATATACAGCGTTTGATTGCACAGTTCCCCTGCCAATTCCTTACACAAGATGACGGACGCATCTCACGTTTTCTGCTTGGTTCAGCGAATGACGTTGTCCACTCTAGTGTTTTCTTTAGCTCTGTGGTTGGAACAAATATTCTGTGTCGAACTTTTACTCTCTGAGCCTGAATACTTTCTTACACCTCTGGCGAAAGGTAAGCAGTCTTCTGTTTTGGGTCCGGTGTCTAGGCGACCTCTTGAATGAGCGTGTAGCCTTCCACAGACTGGCCACGGTGTACCACTGCCTGGGGCAGTTCGAGCTGGCCGAACACTACTTCCTGAAGGCCCTATCCCTCTGTCCCTCCCCGCTCCAGTTCGACGAGGAGACACTTTACTATGTCAGGGTCTACCAGACGCTCGGCGACATCATCTTCTACGACCTCAAGGTGCAACAGAGATTCAGCCCAGTGCAGGGCATGTTGTTGGTGCTCTCGTTGCATCACAGGGATCTGTTTACAACTGAAGGGAGGGAAAGTAGATGTCCCCATCAGCAAATACTCTACCAATTTTCACAATCCTGTCACTTGATGTTTAAATTGTGTTTGAATTTTTTATTTCAATAACATTCTTAAAATGATTGACAATAATAATGATGACAATATCATCATCATCATCATCATAATGAGATGTCCTTTTCATTGAGCGTCCAATCTCAAAGCATAAAAGGATTTGAAAGAGTGGAAAGATCAGGGAAGATTAAGAGGTTTATAAACAGATAAGTGAGACATAAATAAAATAAAAATGGACTTTCTGACTACAACCCTGAACTTAGCTTCTTGAAAATAACAGCGTAGTGCACGTACGCTTGTTACAGCTGGATAGGGTCAATGTTGAAGGGCAGGGGTGTCCAGTCTTATTTGCATACTACCGGTGTGAGTGCAGGTGCTTGTTTTACCTCAGCATTATGACGCCTGATTCTACCTATAACAGTCTTGAAGACCTTGATTGGTTAATTAGTTGCCACAGGACTTGTCATACACCTGGGTTGATGCTAATATCTGCACTCACACCAGCCCTTTTCGGAGAGGACTGGACCCCTTGGTATAGGGTCACTCACCCTCTCCTCCGCCTTGTCTCTATGCAGGACCCTTATGACGCAGCAGGGTATTATCACCTGGCCCTGGCTGCAGCGATGGACCTGGGGAATAAGAGGTCCCAGCTGAAGCTCTGCACCTCACTGGCCACCATCTACCACAACTTCCTTGTGGATCGCGAGCTGTCGCTCTTCTTCTATCAGAGGGCGCGGGCCTTCGCCACCGAGCTCAACGTGCGACGGATAAACCTGTCTGCGGAGCAGAGCTTCCACAGCACTGCCCACTACAAGTCCGCCGCACCGTAGCTGTGGAAACGTCTTCACGTGCGCCGCGACGGCAGAGGGTTTTGAAATCCAAGGTCCTAAATTCGAAGTCCTCCCCAAGATTTTTTTGTTCCGATCACCTTTGCTAACCAGTTCAGTCATTCAGTGGGGAGGTGGGACTGATCAGTGAAATGTCGTGGCTGGCTTCATGATGGGTGCAAGCAAATTGCATTACATTACTTTACATTACTTTACACTACTTTTCTTTAGCGGACGCTTTTGTCCAAAGCGAAGTACAGCAAATGGATAGAATACGATTATTGAAGCAGCTACACAACAGATCAGACAAGGTACAATTCATCAATAAGCCATGGCATGACCAAATAGCATGGAGACTACACTGTTGGCATACTTGAGCTGTATTCGATCGTTACAAAAATTATTTGTGAGACTGTATGTTTCTGACTCCCGGATTTAACACATCTAGCTTTTGGGCCTCATTGGCGGCCATTTTTGTGAGGTTTAGATCACTTGCCAAAAAAAAATCTAATTATGCATTTTCATGATGGCTGAATTAAAGCAGTCTTTACTTTTCAGGGAATAAGTGCAAATTGTATGCTGTGATTTTTTTTTTTTTTTTTTAGAATCATGTGCTACATATGTGTTTTTAATTGTCATGTTGATAGCTAGTGACCAAAAGTATGCTCTGTGAATGTTACATTAGAAACCATGGCCAGCTGAGTGGTTTTCTCTGCCAAATAAGGGATCTGTCTATTGACGGGATTTGACAAATTGATGACAAGCACTGAGAATTTTTTTTTTTTTTTCATTTGGCAACCTTTTATAAAGCTGAGATTACCACTGTTTTGAATGAAATGTTTGCATAGAAAACTTTTGTACCTATTCCTGTGCTTTTAGCTTTTAGGAAACACTAAATTGGTGCCAATGTGTGAGTGATTTTATCATGCTTCTTTCATTATCAACACTAGTACATCCTTTGTCTAGAGAAATGTTTGGAAAGAGTATAGGCTACTGTAACAGCTCATGCTATATTAAGATTCAGCAAAAGATTTTTAATCGTGGGCATAATTTTTTTCATTAGGGTTTTTAAAATGATCTCAGATAGATTACCAAAAATCTAGATAGAATTTTTTTTATGCTTGCACTTTCACTGTCAAATCTTTACCTCAAAATAGTTTATAATTAGGACCAATAGGAATAGAATTTGCACGGACAGATTTCTCAGAAGTGGGAGCTGCAAATCTTACGGATCATCAAAGTAACTTTCAAACTCCAAGTGTGCAGCATGCCACACAACAATGGTATGGTAAGAGGGGATCACTGTGAACAAGCCTCTGTGAAACGTTATTCTCCGTGGAGAGAAATGTGCACAGAAGTACTGTATGTGCTAGGACCAAGTATCCTGTAGGGGGCAATATTTCTCTGAAATAGGTTGCTAGTCTGCACATGCAAACATGAACGTAGAGGGCCCAAGGTTATCAACTACAATGGCCAATTTTTAATTCATTTTCCAAATCAATAAATATGTACTGAGACAATGGAGTGAAGCTGCTAAATAATTTCCATTCGACTCGATAGATGGGGTTAAAGGAGTAAGAGACCGAGAAAAGGTCTTAACGAAATGAATTTTCAAATTTGGGTTTTGACACAGAACAGTTTGTTTGTGTGTGTGTGTGCGTGCGTGTGTGTGTGTGTGTGTGTCTGCGTGCGTGTGCGTGTGTGTTTGTTCTTGTACTTGCCACGTACTGAGGACCGGCATGAGTTTTTAACCAACAAAGTGAAGTCTTTTTTGGGAAGTGAGGACATTTTGGCCGGTCCTCACAACTACAAAGGCAAATTGTGACTTATTAGTTAAGGTTAGGGGTGAGGTTAGAATTAGGGATCGGTTAAGGTTAGGGTAAGGGTTTGGGTTAGGCATACATTGCTTATTGTTAAGATTAGGAAAAGGCTGTAGAGACACAGGAAGAATGAATGGAAGTCAATGTAATGTCCTCGCAAAACCTACAAGAGAGAAAGCAATTTTAGATTTAGTGCTCTGTAATGACCCAGACAGAATTAGCGATGTTGAGGTACTGGAGCCACTTGGGACAAGTGATCACTGTACTGTTAATTTTGATGTTTCATGGGAAGTTAAAAAGGAGTCTTCAAAAACAAAAATTTTCAATTTTAGGCGAGCAAACTTTGACAGGATGCGCTCATATCTAAGCAAAATAAAATGGGAGACACTCCTGGACTGTGAATCTGTAAATGAGATGTGGGAAAGATTTAAGGGGGTTTTACTTGATTCACAATGCAAATTCATTCAAAGGTGTCCAAAAGTAAGCTGAAAAACCAGAATCATCAATGGATGACCACAGCTATTTGTCGGAGTTTGAGGGAAAAAAGGAATCTTTGTAAGATGTACATAAAGGATAACAATGAGAACACTAAGGCTGAATACTGTAAAATGCGGGCTGTGGTCAAAAAAGAGCTGAGAAATGCTAGAAGACTGTATGAAATACAAATTGCAGAAGGGGCGAAAACTAAACCTAAGCGCTTCTTTCAGTACTGTAGCAGAAAAAGGAAAGTCAAAGAAGAGGTTAAGTGCATAAAGAATAAATATGGATCGCTGTTATATGATAACAAGGATATTGTGGATACCTTAAACAGTTACTTTGTTGAGAATTTTACCTCAGAGCAGGTTTTTATTTGGCCAGAGGGCATGTCCAATGCTCAAGATTATTTAGCGGAAATTGAGGTTAGGGATAACGAAGTATTAGACAAGTTGCATAAACTAAAGGCAGATAAGGCGGCGGGTCCTGATGGCTTATATCCTAGAGTGCTCAAGGAAGTTTGTGAGATCATCTTTAAGCCGCTATCCGCCATCTTCAGACGGTCTTTAGAAACTGGAGAAATACCAAATGATTGGAAACAGGGCAATATAATTCCAATATATAAGAAAGGGGACCGTACTGAGCCAGGAAATTACAGGCCAGTCAGTTTAACTTGCATTGCATGCAAAATACTGGAATCTATCATAAAAGATGAGCTGGACTTATTTCTTGAACATAATAATATCTTGAGGCCAACATGGTTTCCGTAAGGGAAGGTCATGCCTGACAAACCTTCTGGAATTTTTTGAAGAGGCCACCAAGACTTATGACCAGAGCAGGGCTTATGACACCATATACTTGGATTTTCAGAAAGCATTTGATACAGTACCGCATGAGAGACTAATTTTTAAAATGAGCTCCATTGGAGTTACAGGAGGTATTCTGGAGTGGATTCAAAACTGGTTACTAGACAGAACACAAAGAGTGGTGGTCAGTGGTATCTCATCTGAGCTAGGTATGGTGCGGAGTGGCGTCCCCCAGGGATTGGTGTTGGGACCCCTGCTGTTCCTCATCTACATTAATGACCTTGATAGGAATATTGAGAGCAAATTAGTTAAATTTGCAGATGATACTAAGTTGGGAGGTTTGGCAAATAGTTTAGAGTCCACTAAAGTGATTCAGGATAATTTGAATAGAATCCAGAATTGGGCAGAAATGTGGCAAATGAAATTTAATGTAGCGAAATGTAAAGTTGTACATGTAGGTAATAAAAACATTAGGCAGGATTACTTCATGGGAGGTTTAAAACTGGAATGTGCTCCACACGAAAAAGATCTGGGAGTGATTGTTGACCAAATCCTCACAGGTTCTAGCCATTGTGCCTTAGCAGTTAAAAAAGCCAATCGGATGCTGGGATACATTGCCAAAAGTGTTGAGTACAAATCTAAGGAGGTGATGCTTCTTTTGTACAACACATTCGTCAGACCACATCAGGAGTATTGTGTACAGTTCTGGGGACCATACTTTAAGAAAGACATAGAGGCTCTAGAAAAAGTTCAGAGAAGAGCCACTAAGCTAATTCTGGGTATAAAAGATGAAAGCTATGAGAAGAGGCTGAAGATCCTTAATCTCTTTAGTCTTAGGAAAAGGAGACTTAGGGGTGATCTGATTGAGGTCTTTAAATATGTTAAAGGGATTAACAAAATGAATTATGAAGGATTCCTTCGACCAAGTGTTGTTAGTAGAGCTCGGGGTCACAAATGGAAGTTGACCAAGGGTAAATTTAGCACTGATATTCGGAAATGTTTCTTTACCCAAAGAGTAATTTCGATGTGGAATAACTTGCCTGACCATATTGTTGAGGCAGGGACCCTGGGAGTTTTCAAGAGCAGGCTTGACTTAAAGCTAGATACCATTGAGTCATTGAGTATCTGAAGTGATATATTAACAATAGTATAAAGAAACTGGCGAGCCTAGTTGGGCTGAACGGCCTGTTCTCACCATTCATGTTATGTTATATAAGTACAAGGATGTGTGTGTGTGTGTGTGTGTATGTATTTGTGTGTGTATACGCATGTGTGTGTGTGTGTGCGTGTGTGTGTGTGCATGCATATGTGTGCATGCAAGCATGTGTGTGTGTAAGCTATGTGCATGGTTAGGGGAGACCGGGTCTAGTTGTTACACTTTTTCTTTTAATGGCTGTAGAATTGACATTATCAGGTTTTTGTTATCAATATGCACAGTAAAGATAGAAAGTTTATTGGACTACATGACTGAACTGCAGCAACCCCTATATTCTGCGCATGCATAATGCTGGTGAGGAAAAAATAGACCCCTGTCACCTGTAACAAACAACCCCATACATGGGGTTGTTTGTTACAGGAGGGGTAGTTTGTTGCAGGTTGTGGGGCATTTTGTTACACTAAGAATTTGCTTAAGTGAGACGTGTTTCTCATTTAAATAGGCAAGTTAAGGGGGATGCCTTACTACTATTATCCCACGAAGCCACAGTAAGGAACCTCTTGAGTCATTCTCTAATGGCATTGCCACATTTCGTTATTCGTTTTTAATTTCAAGGCATCTTTCTGAAATACAAAAAGGTAGAAAGTCATTCAGTGAGGTAATTTGATCTTGCCCAAGTTGTTACAGGTTTTGGGGCAAGTTCTAACTGTAACAACTTGGGTGTATCAACTTGTCCATCAGCAACCCTTCCCCTTTGTCCCGACGTTTTGAAATGTTCCAGTGCAATCTTTACATGGGTGTGTCATGACACAGTGGCTAATGTCTTCCTTTCTCATAATCCAGAAAATCTCGGGTATGTATCAATTATACTTGATGTGAATCGAAATCTCCCGAACACCAAGAAAGTTACTTTTTAGAGCATTTTTCTGAAACACTAACCTGCGACTTTCAACGCACGTTCTTCTGTCACGTAAAGACGCGGGTCACCTTCGCGGAGCAGCAGGAAAAATTAGAGCGCCGTCTGTGTTTTATTATCGGAACTATTTAGAATGTAACAACATGGACGTGTAACAACTAGACCCGGTCTCCCCTACATGTAAACTTGCCGTCCTTGCCTGACTGATTAACGTTATCCCTCCGCAGCCAATGTCAAAAGAAAGAAAAATGCACGTATGTGCGCAGTGAGGTTTACTCTGGCGCAGAGATCTGCTATCCTGATTTACATTCTTAACTTTGCCCCAGTAACAATGACCTGGCCACATAGATTTAAGGAACCTAGTGGAATTCCGGAAGTTACACAGTAGGCCTATATGGGAAGAGAAATTATAAATGTGCGCATAATTAAGTTGGAATAAAAGTAATCAAGAGCAGTATGGTCCCTTTTACCAAAGTGCTATGGGCATTGCTGGGGTGTCCATGGTGACTAAAGTCAAGGTGATGAAATTCAATTTATTTAGATGGATTTCACTGACGTGTAAATGAATATTTTTCAGTATTAAGTCTCATAATCCCCGGCGGAATGCAAGAACTTCTAAATCGCTTATTAATAGAGCCGCTCAAGCTGCTATGAATCCGCTTCGAATGCAGAGGCTGTGATTGACGTGTAGCTACTCGAATATATTCAGATAATGTTATTTCCACTGAAGTGCTCCGCCTACTTGGCTGAAACCCCTCACCTCTGGCAAAATAAACACATTTTCACGACTCAACATTTTGCCGCTTCTAATTCAGAGGGGCTTTTTCCTGTTTGTTCAGGCTGTCCGCTTCGGCGACTTAAGATCTGATGTGACAGATTAAAATGAACCAAAAACAAATTCGTATGGGGGTTTTAAAAACTGTTTTCCACGAACGAAAATATTTTTATCGCTTGTTAATAGGTTAAATGTGTTTTGTGTGCTCTGTATAATACCAGTAATGTTCAATCAATCATATTGGGATGAGGATGCCTTTACTGCTAGAAGTAATTATAGTTGCGCATCGCACTTAATGTTGAATGCTCTGCACTGATGTCATTCTTTTGTGTGAAGAGTATTGAACTCTTTTTTCCCTGTGCGAGAACGAGTGATGACAACAGAGGAGGCAGATCCAGAATCCGATCCACCAATGAACTTCAGATGGCCGAGAGGACAGGACGGATCTGTACCGTCGTGGTGCACTTTCTTGTTTGCTTTCATTCTCCAAAGACAGCTAGCGCTCGGCAGACTATCACACGCACTGAAACGGATACCGGCCAATTTTAAAAAGTATCTCGCAATGCAACCGTGGGGAATTATATGTCTTATTTATTGTTTTTGTCTGGGGAATGTGTAAAACTATTTAGCTTTCCGCTGTCTATGTGAGAATTTACTGTTTACTGACTTATAATTTTTGCATATTTTGTGGGAATGCATACGCCAAACTATGCTTCTACTGTAGAGTTGCACCAATAGCCAATCAAACCCAACTGAGACTTTTAAAGTAGGAGCATGCTTTGTATGTGAAGATACAATTGTCTGCACTTTTGTGTCGATTAGAAACGGCTTAAACTCTTCTCTCTGCAAACCAAGGGTAAGCAACACGATGCAGTTATTTTTGGCAGCTGCCGTTTTGATTTCTGTTCAACATTGCATCGGAGCCGAGCCCAGACCGAAATGCCCGGAGCGCTGTGACGTAAGTAGATGTCCTAGTCCCAGTTGTCCGAGCGGCTACGTCCCTGACCGCTGCAACTGCTGCTTGGTCTGCGCAAACGGCGAGGGAGACGCGTGCGGGCGCAAGGATGATTTGCCGTGTGGCGACGGACTCGAGTGCAAGCATCCGGCCGGCAAGCGACTGTCAAAAGGTGTCTGCCAGTGCAAGATGACTTATAAGGTCTGCGGCAGTGATGGGAACACATACGGCAATATCTGTCAGCTGAAGGCGGCGAGCCGGAAGTCGCTACAACAAGGTCTACCGTCCATCACCCAGGTGCAGAAAGGAGCGTGTGAGCCCTCCACAGGTAAGTCATTTCTTTTTCACTGCAGTTGGGCTCATACCATAACGGACCCGTCAATATTCGATTCAGTCGTCGGCTATTCACATGATGGTAAACGCTCAATGAAAGATTGGTGCATAGTTACTTTCCTGTATGCTACTGTACTTTATACTGCCCCTGAAATTAATACCCTGATGCTGCTCTTTCAAACCTACACTGAAATGTAACTGAAGCACAGTGAATTTAAAGTGAATCACAACAGAGCTTTTTTTATACAACTGAATGTTCAGAGCTAATGTGGCTTTGAAACTGTCCTCAAACTGTAATATCATACAATTTAAAATTTACCTTAAAATACATTGCCCAAAGTATGGGACGGCATCTTATCTAAAATCTCCCACCATGGAGATCATGGATACTATCATATGATTGGTCCCCCCTTGCTGCTATCAATGTCTCTGAGGTGGGTTTTTTACTTGATGTTAGAACTATGGGCCTGAGATTTGCGTCTAGTCTTGTCAGAAAAGCTTTTGTGAGGTTGTGCAATTAAGCCTGGCTAAAAATATACTTTCCAGCTGATCTTAACAGTGTTTCATGGGGTCAAGGTCGGGGCTCTGCGAAGTCCAGTCAAGTTGTCTTACTCCTATGTCAACAAACCAAGTATGGACCTCATTGTGAGCATGGGAGTATTCTCATGCTGAAACAGGAAAGTGCCTTCTCCAAACTAATGTAAACACAGAATCATCTGGAATGTTATTGTATGCCACAGTGTCAGGGGCCTCATATATAAACGGTGCGTATAGGCACAAAAAAGATGCGTACGTAACGTTATTTGCAGATTTCTGATTTATAAAAACAAACTTGACATTAAAAAAAGGACATTATTAAGATTATGCACAATGTCAATACATTCCTAGTTCATCCTGATTAAATTAATTAAAATTCCTTGCAGTTTATTTTACCCATAGGTTTATAAATTAGGTTATTTTCCACTAAATGCCATTTTTATTTATTTATTTATTTATATTTTGCGCGTATGTATTATTTAGGTATGACATTCACGCAAATTTTTATAAGTAAGGCCCCAGATTCCCTTGCAGTGGAACTAAGAGGCCTGGTCAGAACCACAAAAAACAGCTTCAAATCCCGAAGTGTCCATATATTGTACTTTCAGTCATATGCTGCATTACATAGTGCTACAATAATACAATAATAATGGAAATCATTGTTACTACGGCTTAAGGAATGTATTAAAAGTTATTACCGCTGATTACTTACACTGACAGTGCTTATGCCTCATAAAGATATCAGAGCAAATATGAGTGCATGCTAGCATGAAGACTTCGTAAATGTATTCATAAAAAGTCATTTTTTCAGTGTTGTTTGTGCTGACCTGTTAATATTAATGCGTGAGACAATGTTTTTTATTGGCCAGCATGTGATTGTATCCACTCACTACTTTTCTAAATGAAAACACATGTTCTGTAACTGTGAAATTACTCAGAATGTGGAGTGCTTTACTCCGTGAAGGCCAACATTGTTGCGGTTAACCCCTACCAGGCCACAATTTTCTGTAATAAGCAGTAATTCTTATCTCAAAGACTAGCCTCCAGCAGCAACTGCATTAGCAGTTTTATCTATATGATACCAATCTCTCGGACCTGCATGTTGAGACAAAGAAGTTGCTCCTTTTCATCGTTTGTTTTTAGTCAAAATTGTCAAAATGAGTATGACCATTAACTTAATTGAAACTCTCCTATAGGCTTTCTGCTTTAGCTATAGGCAAAAAGGGGGATATGACTGTTGCATTCCACCATAAAGAGATGCGTAAAAGAGGGAGAGGGACGAATCAACAAATACAAAACGAGGAAGAGATTTGGTGCGCCCTCGAGGACGCAAGAGAGGAAATGTCAGATAAGAGGACTGAACCGCCGATTTTTCTCCCGCAATTGAGAAGGAATTTCTCGGAAGTCTCCCGAGTATTAACTAAAACTCCGGTCACATGAATTTGATATCACCGGTCGAGCCTCTGGGTTCGTCCCTATAAGAGCCGAGTGCTCGCGGATGACTTCAGATTTGCTCATTGCATCAGTTCAAGTAGCCAACTCAGCGTGAAGCTGGCAAATATGCAGTATGATGGAAATGATAAACCCAGTCATTTTTAATCCCAAAGCTTTCTCAGTATTTGGCAGTTCAATATCCACTTCTTACTTTCAAAGCAAAGTTATCATTATCGTTTCCCGTATAGTTTATATGCGAGGTCAGCTTTCCGTCTGTTCCTTTTTCCATCATTCCTGCCAAGATTATAGAGTGTTTGGTCAAGTATCAATAATGTGGACATTTGAAACTGCAGTGTGTTGTGGAAGAACACACACAGCTGCCAAGAAACTGGTGGTCTCTGCATGTTTAATTTTAGAATCAAGGGGCCTGGATTTTCAGCATGGTTATTTCAATTTACTCAACATATATTTATAAATGACCAGTTTCAATACCATCTGGCGCCATGATTTAAAGGTCTTTTAATCCATTACTTAAACAACTTCAAATTTCCCTAAGTACAAAATAGCAGTCTTTATGTCAGTAAGTCACCGTGGGTTTATAGTGGATTAGCAAGCTTCTAAATTGGGACAGACCTCTTTGTATGCATTCTGATGGGCATCTGAATGTATTTTAATATACTTTGCAAACCTTTTCAAAATATGTTATCATATTAAATAATTTTAAGTGCTGAAGCATGTAATAATTGGAAGCGGTCTGTCTGTGTGCTCAGGGTCATGGGTGTCGCCATCCAATTTCTGATTCAGCAACTCAAAGCTTTTTCCAGAATGAGGAAGGTCACTGTGGATCTCAGGGCGTGTTCTGCGATGACGAAAGGCAAAACACTTGCACTTTTAATCTGTGGATATTTGTTAGGTGAATCAAAGTGGAGCTTTAATACTCACTTGAAAGGTAGTGCCACTTAAGTTTTGCGCTAAGAAGAGAGTCTGCTCAGTGTCATGGGGCCCATTCCTCAGATAGCACATCTTCACATTCTCTAAGCTTGTTTTAAGCATATTGAGGACTGAATCAATTCACTTCTAGGACTGTGGTGTAAACAGAGGGTTGGTAATTCTATGGTATGAGCAGAGATAACGCAGTTAGCTGCTAATTTCCTCAGTGCTCCTGGAATGAAGCTGCCACTTTAATGGCCCACTTCTGCGGTGTAGCGACTGTCTGTGTTTGTCTTTTCAACAACAGAACAGTGTGAAAGCACTGCCAAAAACAAGGCCAGCTGGTTTTGGGTGGAGGCATTTACTGACCACTGAGTCACACAGAGCAAGAAAGTGGTTTCACGCAAAGTGGGCATTGTAGCCGGGCAACCCACGCGTCGTCCAGCATAACACGCTCTATGAGGTCGGCGCTAAACGATTACCTAAGCACCCCTGTTCTCAGTAAAGACCAGCGCCAGACTATGACTCTGTTTCTTTGTGGGTAGGTTATTTGTCCCCGCCCAGTACAACAATGGACACATTTTAAGCGAGCATGGATGGTTACACTATCAAATTTGGGAACGAGGCTGTACCATGAAACTGTCCAGAACAATCTCTGGGGGTAATGGTTAGCATAGCCACCTCCACTCCTGCAGACTCTTTGCTGGAATGATGGAAACAACAGTTAATTCACCTTTTTTGGTCTGCGGCCAACGCTCATTTCCTAAGAGGGCAAGGAAAACCAATGTTTATCAAAATGCCTATTTTTAGATTAAATAACTTTTTGTTGAAGTATTTATGAGGGCTTTAATTTGAAGGGACTACTTGACAAAGTGTACGGAAAAGCAATTGTTGGTATGTGTGGACATGATCTGTCCACAATATTCATACAGCTTGTACATTTTTTTATGGAATGTAATTGCACATGACGGATGTTTTCACCCTGGCAATGAAACTGTTTTATAACGTTCTGAAAGGATTAATGAGGCGCTACGCTCTATGTGACTCTTTATTGCAATGCTGGTCCAACGCAGTCAGCTAAAGCCAAAGCCAGCCATCTAAGAAAAATTATTCCCATAATGTTACTGGAGTGTTTTGTCAATGCTTATACTAACTGTCAATATATGTGGGCAATATTTGGAGAATAACTTGTCCTAGGTGGGAATCTAGATGTCCGAGGAAACTTTAATTGTTCAACAAAATGTAGCTTGGTTTTCACCTTAATACTGTACGGAATTTCGTTGACTTGACGGTGAGAATTTTCATTAGAACTGACACCATTTTGTCCAGGCTTCTTGTTTTAGTCTATCTAGAGTGTACAATCATGAGTATATTAACATGTGTAATTCTTTCTGCTAGTATAGGTCCTTCTCACCCTAACAGTCCCAGGTACAAGTTTAACTTCATCGCTGATGTGGTGGAGAAGATTGCCCCTGCAGTGGTGCACATTGAGCTCTTTCTCAGGTTGGCATTTATATTTCCTCCTGGCATAGCCATAGCCTGGGGCCTGTTTCACAAAGCAGGATTACAGAGTTAGCTGGATAAGATGATGCACCACCCAGAACAGATCTGTATTTCAGCCCACTTTCCACATTTGATGGGGTCAGTGGTTTCACATAGTGAGGTTATTCGCAAAACTTTCTCATCCTACTTCATGAAGCAGAGCTCTTCTTTGTACCTTAGAGCCTTGATTAATTTAAAACTGAACTTTACAAGGTTAACTTGATTGTCCATTCTTTTACGAGAGTGTGTCTCAGCAATTAATGTCAAATATTGATCAAGAATAATTACACGCTCACAGTGTGCCTGATTTCCATGCCAAACTTGGAGTTAAATTTAAGGCCTCAGGGTAGCATTGATTTAAAACTATTCATCTTGAAATAAAATATTTTGAGGTCTGAAAATATTCTGACAGTGACAAAATTTTTAAGGCCGGTAGATCCTACATGGTTTACTTGATATAGATGTACGTCCCTAAAATTAATCTGTCTGCACTTTTATTTCGGGCTATTTTCAGGTGATTCATGTAGGAATTAAAGTCCTGTTGGTGACTACATAGACCTCACTGTAAATGGTAACTTAAGAGTAAGCTGCTTGTCTTTGATGATTTCAGTTCACATGAATTTATGTTGTTCTCAGCTTGATGGACTGAACACTTAACAGATAAAAATCTGTCATGTTCTCGAGTGCCCGTGAGTTGGTTATGATCTTTTCATTTACAGAGGGTTATAAAGTGATGTGTGTTCAGTTGTTCATTGTGAAATTGTTGTTAGGCATCCCCTATTTGGCCGGAATGTTCCTCTGTCCAGTGGTTCCGGGTTCATCATCTCAGAGACGGGTCTTATAGTCACCAACGCGCATGTTGTGTCCAGCACGACGCCGGTCTCCGGTCGTCAGCAGCTCAAAGTGCAAATGCACAATGGAGACGTCTATGAGGCGACCATTAAAGACATCGACAAGAAGTCGGACATCGCCACCATTAAGATCAACCCACAGGTGAGCATATAAACATTGCTACTGTTAAAATCAACCCACAGGTGAGGGTATGGACCACAAAGTACGCCTTTGTGTATGTGACCAGCAGCTGTGACCTCATCCTTCCCATGTTGCATTGCTTCAAATTAGTCAGATTTTGTTGTCTATGGTGCTCATTCCAGTTCCTGACTTTTGCACTCTTTCCTTCTTTGTCCCTGACCAGGAAATCAATTCAGGTCCCACTCAAGGAGATCCAAATCTATTCATTGAATTAGGAAAAAGGAATAATGGTTTGAACAGAATAACTTCACGTCCTTCCATTATGGAAGTATGTATTGCTATTTCCGGCAGGTGTTGCGTATTAATGATAGATCTGTGAATTGACCTCTTCACATCTGTCACACATCTATCACCTTTTATAATTGTAATTAATGGCAGTTTGAAAGGACGTTTGAAGGAGTGAGGATGTTACATTTCCCCAATTCACCTTTCTTTCATCCTCCATCATCTCGTCTTTTTCTGACTTTTCATTCTCGTCTTTCTGATGGGTGGAGCTTAAAACGAGAAGTTGTGGAGTAAAGGTAGGAAGGCTGTGAAAAAAAACAGCTCAGCATTTCCTGCTCAGAAGCACATAGATGGATCCTGTAGTTCAGTGATTTATGAACGTCTCTCAGCGAGGAACCTCCACCCAAACTCAAATGCATTCAGCAGGCCCCCACAAATAATTCACCAGAGTTATATTAAAAAATTATTATTTTCTGAAATGTATTCCAAAATGTATCTACAATAATCGCATATCAAGTCTTCCTCTGAATCCCATACACTGCATTTTATTTGCTGACCCTACAGGACAGAATTGATTTAAATAACTCCTAAACTCTCATGTAAAACTCATATAATGTTATAAATGGATTCAGATCAATGATGGCGCCGCGAAGCTACTGCCATGGTCTGTGCCACACCATTATAAACGAGAACCCTTTGTGTTGTAAAATGCTGTTTCCTCTTCGTGTTTAGACTTGGCTCCCGCGTTAATTGCCTCCTGATGTTTCCTGCCCCGACTGGGCCGTGGCCTAGTTTGCGTCCGAGAGCAGGAATGCACCTCACCAACCCTGCAACACACTGACCTATTTAGAACTGTGGAAAGAGAACCATGACATCGAGTCACTGAAAGGAAGAATTTAAGAGTGTTCTGAAAAATGTTTATGTCGCGTCGTGAGATTTTAAGCCTCTCGGGAGTCTGGAGAGAGGGGGCCGAAGTTGACAACTGCCACAGACAAGTCTCCCAGGACTTTACGCTCTACTGTAGGCCAGGAGTAGACCGATATCTGTCTCTCTCCTTGCTCACATGTGCACTGTCAGTTAAAATACAGTGAAGGTACATATTTGTTCTTATGGGAACATATTTCCCAATTGCACCCTGAAGGTACAATAATGCTTCATACGGGAAACTAATAAGCACCATTTGAAGCAAAAATAGGCACAAAGTAATTTGGCGATGCTGGATTTAGGTGTTATTCTATGCTCTGTTTTTGCTTAAAGTGATTCGTGATAAGCACTTACACTGGACTGAACTGCACCACAAATGCTAGAGGATGCAGTTATGACAGAACAGAGACCAGATCAAAATGGAGTTGATTCTGAAAGTTGAAGAATCCTTGGAGGACTCCCAAAATGGGCAGAGTCAAGGAGAACTTGGAGCTCACTTTAAGACAAACAGCAGGAAGCAAACTGGTTCTTATTTTCACATTTTAATCTCTGAGACCTGACGTAGAGATTTCAGTGTTGTGTCTTCCTTACAACTGACACTAGATCAAGGGTAGCCGGCAGCCTATAGCATAAAGCCCAGGGGGTGTTTGCCATAGAACTGGCGGGGGAATGACCCCTGTTTAGTCTAATGAACAGTATGTAGCTTTGGATAAAAGCATCAGCTAAATACCTGTAATGTAGACACCACAAACTCGAATCCTGAAGCACTGCTATGTCTGCTGGTTTTTTTTAATGTGTTCCTGCACTAAAGCGAGTCATTTAAGGCACTGATTGGCTAAAGAGTGGGTGAAATTTGTTTTGGAGGCCTACAACTATCTGCTGAATGGAAATTCCAAAAAGCAGTGGACGCTCTTGCCCTTCAGAACTGGAGTTTGTGACCCCTGCTGTGATGTAATGCATCGAAGCTCCTGCGAGGGACTTGCTCACTGTGCTGCAGAATCTCTCCTGATGTGTCTTAACCCCCCTCCCTCCAGAAAAAGCTGCAGGTGATTCTGCTGGGGCACTCTGCAGACCTCGGCCAGGGGAGTTTGTGGTGGCCATCGGCAGCCCCTTCGCCCTGCAGAACACCGTAACGACTGGGATCGTCAGCACAGCGCAGCGGGATGGAAAGGAGCTGGGACTGCGCGATTCGGACATGGACTACATCCAGACCGACGCCATCATAAACGTGAGCCCTGCTGCACGCTTGCAAGCTAACTACCTGACCTGGGGCCACTAGAATGTCTGGTCTTAAACACTGGGGTGAAAAAACTGGGGTCGGAAAGTAAATGTCTTCCTCTGTGGCTAGTTACAATCACACTGATTTGCTAATGAAGAAGTCTTCTGTCAGAACTAATTAGCGAACTCAGCTAGCTAAGTTAATTTACGGAAGAACCACGTGGGTGGAATTTTACTGTTTGAGTCCTGTAGTTTTCATCGTTGGTTTCCAAATAATTTGCATTCATTCAAAGACACAAGACCACCCAGGTGGACAGCATTATTGGGATGCTTGTATTTGCGATAGTGTTTCCAGCATTTTCCTCAGTCCCCAGGTTTGAATAATTTTAGACCTGACAGCCTTGCACAGAGCATGTCATGAATGCCAGGAGTAACTTCCTGCTGTGGCTTTAAGAACAGGCCTTGGTCTGTTATTCCATCACTAGAGCAATATTTACCTGACACAGTTACGTTTTTAAAATAGAACTCATGTATCATTCCTTGTGAGTCCAGCACAGAATGTTCTGTCTGTGTTACCTCCTGAACCTCCTTTGGACTTTAGTACAGTTTTTTTTTCTCTTTTTATCATTTATGTAATTTGACAGAAAATAATCTGCTAAAATGGTAAATTAAACAATTTATTAGTAAATTAAGGAAGGTCAAAATATTAAATGACAGCCAAAATCTGTTCCTGTTTCCCTGTGTGAAACAGACGTCTGAAGTTTTGTGAAATCCACGGAAGCATGGATTTCACATCTACAGCTGATTAGCTTAATAACACCAGCTATTTGGTGGGAAAACTATTAAAAAAACACCTGTTCTCCATAGTAACATTGAATACTTCAGCTTTAATGAAGATTTGGCCCACACACAAGTTTATAGAATAGTTGTATAAATTCTGTTTATGACTACCGTCTTTTTTCCACTGTACAGTATGGGAACTCCGGGGGACCTCTAGTAAATCTGGTAAGGCAATCATTTCATCATGTCTGTACATTTTTATTTCCATAGTGAGTTCCTATTGGTTTGTTTTTTTTTTTTTGCTATTGATGTAGCAAACCTATGAGTGAGGTGTAAGTTTGATGAAGGAATGATTATTTTTTATCTCAGGATGGAGAGGTGATCGGGATTAACACATTGAAAGTGGCGGCCGGGATATCCTTCGCCATTCCCTCGGACAGAATTACGCTCTTCCTCAACGAATCTATCGACAAACAAACCAAAGGCAAGGGGCCAATGTTTTAAACTGTCTTAGCCTAGGTTTTTCTTTTAACCCTTTCCCTCCCAGGTGCTATATGGCACTCTCTCATTTGCCTTCGTATTTCTAAGAGTACCATATGGCACTCTCATAGTTGCTATGTTTAGACAGTATTCTGATTTGGCATGCCGACAGTATGTTTGCATGCTGACAATATTCTAATTTGACATGCAGACAGCAGATCTGTAGATTAGACACTACCCTTTCATCCCTCGGGCTCTGACTCAAATATTGACTCAAAACATCCAATATGGAGAGAATTTACATTGTTTATGCTCATATCCATTCTTTAATTTTTCGTCATATCATGGATGTTATTGATGTCATTTGTAAACTTTGATTCTGTGTGTGTATTTTTCTTGCAGAAGTCAGGTCGATGAAGAAACGCTTCATTGGAATCCGAATGCTCACCATAACACAAGCGTGAGTTTAATTTTACCAGAAAGGACTAATTTAAAAGCTACTAATTTTACTGGCTCATACATGCAGTCCTGTGAACAAATATGATTGGAATATTCGTAAATGAATGGTCAAATGCTGATAATACTGTCATTTGCTGCTTGAGGCGAGAGTCTGTGATATTCTAGAGCCCTGCTAGAGAATTTTGAACAAATATTCCAAGAGAAACTACTTTTCAAAGGATAAATACAGAATACAGACGACCAGTGACGACCACACAGTAATGGTGTTTCTCTGAATGTGATGTCAAAATGAAATGAATGGGGTCATATCCCGCAATCTGGTGCTTGTAGCCTATGTCTCACTGAAGCAGTGCTGTTAATAGATTCTGCTGCTCACGTTGTCCTGTCTTTCACAGCCTGGTGGAAGAGCTGAAGCAACAGAACCCAGATTTCCCCAACGTCAACAGTGGCATCTACGTACACGAGGTGGTGCCAAACTCCCCGGCACAGAAGTGCGTACAATCCAGTCTGACTCCCTCACCATTTTATTCAACTGCTTATGTGTTGTTACATGGAAAAGAGCTTTCAATACATACAGCTGTTTCTTTATGTTTGTTCTCGTCTCTGAGTCAAGAAACAATTAAATCTTTGTATGCCAGGCAGAGGCATGGGTTATGGAAAGTCAAATGAATTGAAGGCAAAGATCTGTAGACAGTGTTTTTTTTAACTATGTGAAATCAGAATATAAAATCTGGAAAGGGCGCATGTACAAATTTTGATTCAGGCCTTTTCTTTGATTTCTTGTCGCGTGCAGTCAGGGGTAGAGATTTGTGGTTAGTGGGGGAGTGCGGGGGCAAACGGATCAGTGGGGCGAGCGGATCACGGACATTTTTCCCTGTTACACTGTAGTCCGGAGGTTGCTGTTTGGTACATAGGCACGGTCTCCCGCCATCCGCTCGGCATTTAAATTTCAGAGCGATCGACCTATCTTGGCGGAGAGCGACGACAAAACAGGATTTTTCCCTCGATGAGTAAAAAAATCAAGAGACAGTATTTTCCGTTTTCAAGGTTTATGTTTATTAGTTGAGGACTGTAAATATATAGCATCTAAAAGACCCTTATGTATGCTAACAATCAGTGAATGTTTCATTTTTCATGCTAGCCAATGTAAGATGCTCTCCGGCAAAATATGGATGGAGACTGAAGCGGGGCAAACGGATCACTGCAGTCTGGGTCAAACGGATCACTGTCCAATAATGAAGGACAAGAAATAAAGGAGCTGGTTTAAGTTCAGGAAGTAGTGGAGCTGTGCATGAAGCCCGTAAAGCCAGTAGATGGCAGTCATAAATTGGTTTAAACAGGTTACCAGACTATTCTATTCCCATGTTTACATAACCATTTATTTATGAATATTTTGTTATTTCCCCTTAATAAACATTTAGCGTTAAGGTTTGTTACATTTAGGGGGAGTTCTTGCATTCAGCGTTAAGGTTTGTTACATATAGGGGGGAGTTCTTACATTTAGCACTAAGGTTTGTTACATATAGGGGGAGTTCTTACGTTTAGGGTTAAGGTTTGTTACATATAGGGGGAGTTCTTACATTTAGCATTAAGGGTTAAAGTTTGTTAAGGTTTATTACATATAGGGGAGTTCTTACATTTAGGGTTAAAGTTTGTTACACATAGGGGAGTTTATTACATATAGGGGGAGTTCTTACGTTTAGGGTTAAACTTTGTTACATATAGGGGGAGTTCTTACGTTTAGCGATAAGGTTTGTTACATATAGGGGGAGTTCTTACGTTTAGGGGTAAGGTTTGTTACATATGGGGGAGTTCTTACATTTAGCGTTAAGGTTTATTACATATAGGGGGAATTCTTACGTTTTGCGGCAAGGTGTGTTACATATGGGGGGGGGGGTTGTGCTTAGCGTTAGATAATGGTATGGTTGAAACGTTATCAGGGGTGGTGGAAGCACATCAAAATGGGGGAAGGGGCCTGTAGCCAACGTATTATACACATGAAAATAGTTAAAACAATTATTCATGGCGATTCGTTTGTAAGTTATTTATAGGAACACACATTTTCACAACTTCAGACCGTAAGACGTTCTCCAGGTATTTGACATAAAAATATTGTTCTATCAGATGATAAATGGAGGGGGGCTGAGCCCCTCTAAGATTCAAGTTGTCGCCTGTAGAATGCTCACAGAAATGTCTCCGGAGGTGGACGACACGCGGACACAAAACTATGGTATTGGCGATACAATTATTACGGATGTAACGTCAACCTTGGTAGGTGGATATGGCTGGTAGTCTCGTTAAGGTAATGTGTCTCTTAAATGAGACAAATTCATGGCTCAAGGGTTCTTAGCAATTACTCTCGGTAAGGCAACACTTGGTTAATAGTATCCTCCGAAGTCGTTCAACTCCAATAACAGATTTCTGAAAATTACGTTTAGCGGCAGTTCTATTACATACAGGGTAGTGGAGACCGGGGAGTGTTGTAACACTGGGTGAAATGTAACACTGTCTTTTTGACCAATCAGAAATAGATGCAGTGATGTCATCAATATAGAACACTCCCTACTTCCTTTTTGAGCTCACAGGAGAAATGGCATATCTCTGTGTGCAACTTTGTGGATTTTATAACCAAAAAACTGATTTTCAGGTAAGAAAGTAAAATTTTCATGAAGATTATTTTTTTTCTTGTGTTCATTGTGTTGTAGATACAATTATTTGATTTATTGTACCTAAAACAGCAGTTTCTATAGTTTAATCAGGTACTTTGCATTCATGCTAACTTTAAACCCACATGCTTAAAAAGCTAGCTATGTAATGGCTGCCTGGGGTGGGGATAGTTGTAACACTGTCTGTTCTGAGCCCACAAAGCCTGCATCCCAGGGGCAGCCGCCTACATTTGCCACAACTGCAACAGTGAGTGAAAGAATAGTCCTGGATGCACACACTCACACACACCTAAACCAACACACACACACACACACACACCCATACACCAATACCCACACACACACACACACACACATACGCATACACATGCACACACGCTTATACCTACACACATGCACACACAAACACACACAGACCTCTCCTTACACACATGCATGCAAATGGGCGCTCATGCAAACATACATGCAGCAGTTGTTTTGCTCTGAATTAAAAGTTTTTGAGGAACTTTGCTTTTCGTTTACTTAAAATGGTTCAGCTTGTAGATAATGTTAAATCTTTATTCTTCAATAAAATCCTTGCAGAATTGAATTTAGAATATTTTATTTCAGCAGATTATCTCTGTGTTACATCTATCCCCACCCGGTGTTACAAATCATCCCAGCAGCGGGGTGGGTTGTAACAAGTGCACTCTTCGTATTTGATGCTAATTCACATGTTCTGTGATTGTGTTATAGACGTCTAAGTGAGTGCTATTTGTAGTCAACATTCATGGATACTATGCTGCAAAGTTTGAGAGATCTGGCATAAAGAATCCCTGAGTTACAGATGCTCAAACAAAAAATGTTACTATCATCCCCGGTCTCCCCAATAGGAGTTATAGCACAAATAAAATCTGATTCGCTCAAAGTTTGGCCTGCAACAGGTATGGCGAGAGTGGGTTAAAATTATGGAAAGAGGGATGTTTCAGGTAGTCACTGTAAGGCAGCACTTGCTAATGTCAAAAAATCCTTGAGGAATCACCGTCGATCTTTATCTATGATAGATCTGACGTAAATTTTGGTTGGCGGATTTGGCTGCTAGTGAGGCAGCGCCTGTTGAATGAGTCAAATTCTCCGCATTCTCAAATATTGTTTAATGCATTGTCGAACACTTGAAGCTCACTTCATGAACAACAAAAGATTGAATATCGTCGGCCTGCTGGTAAAACCTCGTATCTCCAAATTGATAAGAAACAAAAACTCGTGTGTCCACTATTCTTACATGCAAAATAAAAAATTTTATTTTATTTATATTTTAAATTATATTTATATTATTGTATATTTATTTTTTATTTTCCTGTAAAGGTTATCATTTTGAAGATACAAGGTTTTATCAGCAGGCCGACGATATTACGTTTAGCGGCAGTTTTTGTCACATTTAGGGGGAGGCTGAGTATTTACGTTTTGCGTTAGAAATTTCATGTTTAGGGGGAAGGTCGATTATTTCGTTTAGCGTTAGAAATGATTACATTTAGGGTGAGTTTTATGTTTAGTGTTAATTTTTATTACGTTTAGGGGGAGTTTTACGTTTTGCGGCGATTTTACATTTAGGGGTTGTACAGAACTGCTTCATTCTCAGTACCATACGGAAATTTTCGGATGCCTGATAAGTCTTTCTGAACTCAAGAAGAGCTGAAATATTCCCCTGCTGAAGCTGAAGACCTTGTCTTTCTGAGCAGAGGCGGCATCAGAGATGGTGACATTATCGTGAAGCTGAACGGCCGGGTGCTCTTGACCACCACCGACCTGCAAGAGGCGCTGTTAGAGGAAACCTCCCTGCTGCTGGAGGTGCGGCGCGGGAACGACGACCTGCTCTTCAACATCGAGCCTGATATCATCATGCAGTGAGAGGGACACAGGGCAGGGGGGAGGTGCAGCCTTGAGACGTGAAACTATATTCCAGAAGAAGAAAAAATGAACTGTATCATTTTTTTTCTGCAGTTTCCTGGAAAACCCCCAATTCTGCCTTTTTTTTCCACCATAGCTGGGGTGTGCACGGCCAGTATGTGGGTCTGCTGAACAAGATCCGGCAGCTCATTGTAATTGTGAATGAATTTTATTTCATGTCATAATGTTTACTCCGAATGGATCAATACTTGCAAACTTTGATTGATAGATGTGGCATTGTGCTGCAGTGAATAAGTGAAGCACATATTTTCATCACCTTGTTAAGCATATCAATACTATGGATAAAATTAAAGTGTACATAATATCAAAACAACAACAAAAAAAAATTGCGACGTTGGTTCCGGAAACCGAATATGTTTACTCCTGCATATAAATATATGGCTGCCGGTCAGGTTATTGCTCTTGAGTGAAATCAGTGGATGAATTCAGAATGAGTGTACTTTTAGCTTAGCTTGTTAATTCTGTCTTCCCACAGCCAACCTGTTGCTGTTTTCTTTAGTGCAAGGTTTTCCATCCTCTGTAGACCTTCAAGTGGTCAATGCTGAACAATAATCTTTTACAAATTCAACTTGCTTTTCTTACAGCAAATCATGTCCAGACCGTTTCAGCGATAACATTGTGCAAACAAACCATATGCAATAAAGGCAATATGTAATGTTTGTGTGTTTTAATCATTTACTGTATGAGATGCTGTAAATACGTGTAGGTTTGATGAGGAATGTCTTGCAGCTGAAAATTCTGTATGTAGTATGTTAAAAAGTATGTAATTATTTCATAATTAATTCAAACTGTATTTTTTATGAAAATAATGAGAAATAATGAGGAGCAGCCAGGATGCGTATCCAACTGAACTGCTCAGACAGCAGACTATGGAAAGAGGAGGCCAGAGTATAACCCTCCTGTAGGTTTATTCAGGAAGTTCAGATGGAACAGATGATCTGTCCTTTTGCATCAGTAAAGGCATGAGATCAGCATATTCCTTCAGCCTGTTCAAGCTGTAAATTTACCAACAAAGTGATAAGCCAGGATCCTGTTTCACAAAGCAGGATTAATGTCTAACCTAGATAACTGCACAGATAAACCCTGAAAAGCTTTTTGTACTTAATTCCATGACGTAGATTTGGTGCAGATTGTATTAGGTGGAGTTAAATGGCTAACCCTTAAATCCTGCTTTTGAGAAACATGCTCTAGGACTGTGCAGAGGTCGTGCATGAACACCCTGAATGATTCTTCTTCTACTTCATGATCTGACGTGTGGTTCAGTGCACAGACAATGCTCTCTGGGTTAAAAAAAAAAAAAAAAAAAAATCATTTCCTGAGTACTGAGAGAAGGTCATGTGAAACCAATTTCCGTCGATTAGCAGCAGTTAAAACAAATGGAAACCATTCACCAGAAAGAACGTCACCCAGTGCTCATAAAAAATAAACAGAAAGGATTAACATTATTAGAGGATAAAACACAGGTTCACTGAGCTGTCAGAAGTATAAAAGTCTCTTGCAAGGAAAATGGAAAGGTTTGGCGTTTTATAGGCATAAAAATCTCTCACATTCACAGACACACTTATACTGCACTCTCTCATATATGCACACACATGCACGTTTTCACATGCAAACACATTCGCACTCTCTGCTGCTGTCTGTCACTCACACACACACACACACACACACTCTCATGTACACATATTTACACTCATAACCACTCTCAATCACTTACAACCCCAATTCCAAAAAAAGTTGGGATGCCGTGTAAAATGTAAATAAAAACAGAATTCAATGATTTGTAAATCTCATAAACCCACATTTTATTCACAATAGAGCATAGACAACATATCGGGTGTTGAAAGTGAGACATTCTACCATTTCATGACAAAATGTTCACTCAGTTTGAATTTGATGGCGGCAAAAAGTCTCATGGGACAGGGGCAACAAACGGCTGGAAAAGTAAGTGGTACTAATAAAAAACAGCTGGAGGAGCATTTTGCAACAAATTAGGATAACTGGCAACAGGTCAGGAACAAGACTGGGTATAATAAGACCATTTTAGAGAGGCAGAGTCTCTCAGAAGTAAAGATTGGCAGATGTTCACCGATCTGTGAAAAACTGCATCAAAAAATTGTGGAACAATTTCAGAAAAATGTTTCTCAATGTAAAATTGTGAAGACTTTGAATGTCCCACCATCCACAGTACACAATATCACTGAAAGATTCAGAAAATCTGGAGAAATCTCTGTGCACAAGGGACAAGGCCGAAGGTCAATACTGGATGATCGCGATCTTCGGGCCCTCAGGTGGCTCTGCATTTAAAACAGGCCTTATTCTGCACTGGAATTCACAGCATAGGGTCAGGAACACTTCCAGAAATAATTGTCTGTGAACACAGTTCACCGTGCAATCCACAAATGCAAGTTAAATCTGTATCATGCAAAAAAGAAGCCATATGTGAACACGATCCAGAAACGCCGCCGTCTCCTTGGGCCAAAGCTCATTTAAAATGGACTGAGGCAAAATAGAAAACTGTTCAGTGGTCAGATGAATCAAACTTTAAAATTCTTTTTGGAAACCACAGAGGCTGTCGTGCGGACTGAAGAGGAGAGGGACCATCCAGCTTGTTATCAGTGCACAGTTCAAAAGCCCGCATCTCTGATGGTATTGGGTGGCATGAGTGCCTATGGCGTGGGCAGCTTACAGATCTGGAAAGGCACTATCAATGCTGAAAGGACATAGAGGTTTTACAACAACATATTGTCCCATCCAAACACCGTCTCTTTCAGGGAAGGTCTTGGATATTTCAGCAAGACAATGCTGAACCACATACTGCATCCATCACAACAGCATGCCTTTGCAGTAGAAGAGTCCAGGAGCTGAAATGGCCTGCCTGCAGTCCAGACCATTCACTAACAGAACACATTTGGTGCATCATAAAATGGAAAATCCGGCGAAGAAGACCCAGGACTGTTGAGCAGCTAGAATCCTACATATGACAAGAGTGGGACAACATTCCTCTCCCAAAACTCCAGCAACTGGTCTCCTCATTTCCCAGATGTTTACAGACTGTTGTTCAAAGAAGAGAGGATGCTACAGAACGGTAAACGGGGCCCTGTCCCAACTTTTTTGAGATGTGTTGCTGCCATCAAATTCAAAATGAGCTAATATTTTTCATGAAATGGTAAAAGGTGTCACTTTCAACATCTGATATGTTGTCTTCTTTCTATTGTGAATAAAATATGGGTTTATGAGATTTGCACATCATTGCATTCTTTTTTTATTTACATTTTACATGGCATCCCAACTTTTTTGTAATTGGGGTAGTACATGCACACTCTCACACACAGCAAATTTCTTTCTCACACACAGGCACACACTACTGCGCTCCCACTCACATACTCTCACTCTCTCACGCATTCGTGTGTGCGTGCACACACACACACACACACACACGCATACAGTAAAACTTGTTTGACTCTATTGTCTTAAGTTCGGGGAAAGATTGATGCATTTTGCTGAACCTGCATATTCTGAAGTTCTCTATGGGACCATGGGAGTTACAGGGGAGTGTCGGTTACACCAAAGATGATTGCTCTTACTACCTGAACCCTGTTTCTCTTGGCAAAGACTGCTGAGAACTTATCAGCCATTGAGAGTCCATCGCCAGTATCTGCCCAAACTCGGCCCTCCGCAGCAAATAAATTGTCATAGCATGACTTGGCCATCCTGTCTTCCAATGGCAGGCAGCAGTTTTTAGGCCAAAGAGCTGTAATCAGTAGTCACAGCAGTGATGTAGTCAAGACCGCCTTAGCCGAGACCAAGACACTACCAAGACCAAAGGGTAGCAAGACCAAGACAAGACCGCGACCAAGACCAAGACAGACCATTTCGAGACCAAGACCAGAGCAGGACGAGACCGAGACAGAGACCAAAACCAAAAAAAGTGTTTCACTTCACTGTAAATATGGGCAGTGTTTGGGTGAAAATAATTGTGTGTAGCAACTGCATAACAGTTATTATTGCCATTTCAGAGGATTGAGACTTTATAGGCATTAAAATTTTTTCCTGTTAGGGATTGGTCTGGTTACACAGTCCAAAATCCGTTGTCATCGTTCTGGAGACATTAAACAATAAACATTTAAGATTTCCATCCAAAACAAATAGCAGCGGCAGGCAATGAATTCTCATTTTGCCTGCACAAACGCGCACAAATGAAGCGGAAACAAATGTAATGGGTTTCATTCAGATTTTCGTCATATGGGGTGCCAACTTCACGAAGCTGGAAAACAGATAGCCAATGAGGAAAGTTCCCTTGCATAATTTTGGGATCTTCTGAGACCAGTGAATAGCCTGCCTTATTTAGCAAATTTTACTCGGCAAGACCGATATCGACGGTAATGATGACAAACTGGACAAATGGGGGCAACCACCAAAAGTCGACCACCTGCCGTTTTTAGCTATTTTCATCTGGCTGATGGCTTTGGATAAAGCCATTGAAGACACGAAAGTTCAGAACACTCAACATGACACCAGGACATTTGTAAGACCCTCAGTAGTTACCCTGCATACATAGCTATCCTCAAAACTTCAAAGCCATTCATTTGTAAAACAGCACAAGCTCCCCAATACTATGACTAAGCAGCAATATGCTCCATCCAGTGAATTCGCTGGGAAATTTACTTAATAAAATGCTAGTGATAACTGACCTTACCTATGACCGTTAACTCAGCTAGAGCTAGCGAGATTAACGGCAGTTAACCAGGGTTAGTCAGCAGATGCTTTGAAACAACTTACATTTCGAGTCCTGAACAGATTATACCGTGCATGCATGTACAACATTTTTACAATAATATAGTAAGTATGTACAACCCCAATTCCAAAATAGTTGGGACAAAGTGTAAATTGTGAATAAAATCAAAATGCAATGACTTTCAGATCACGAGCCAATATGTTATTTACAATAGAACATAGATAGCATTTCAAAATGTTGAAACTGAGACATTTTACATTTTTTTCCACAAAATGAGCTTATTTCAAATTTTCTGGCTGCAACAGGTCTCAAAAAAGTTGGGACACAGGCAAAAAAGGGCTGAAAAAGCAATTAATATATAAGAGAATCAGCTGAAAGAACATTTCGCAAGTAATTAAGTTAACTGGCATCAGGTGTGTAACATGATTGGCTATAAAAGGGATGTCTTAGAGAGGCTGAGCCTCTCAGAAGTAAAGATGGCCAGAGGCTCTACAGCCTGTGAAGGCTTGTGTAAAAAAATTGCGGAATACTTTAAAAACAATGTTCCTCGACGTCAAATTGCAAAGGCTTTGAAGGTCTCATCATCGACAGTGCAATAATATCATCAAAAGATTCAGAGAAACTGGAAAAATCTCTGTGCGTAAGGGACAAGGCCGAAGACCTTTACTGGATGCCCGCGATCTTCGGGCCCTCAGATACCACTGCATCACTCACCGGCATGATTCTATCATTGACATTACTAAATGGGCCCAGGAATACTTCAAGAAACCACTGTCTGTAAACACAGTCCGCCGTGCCATCCACAGATGCCACCAAAAACTCTATCATGCAAAAAGGAAGCCATTGTTGAGCATGATCCAGAATCGCCGCCGTGTTCTGTGGGCCAAGGCTCATTTAAAATGGGCTGTAGCAAAGTGGCAAAGCATCCTGTGGTCAGACAAGTCCAAATTTGACATTTTTGTTGGAAATCATGGGTGTTGTGTCCTCCGGGCTAAAGAGGAGAAAGACCTCCCCTCCTATTATCAGCATTCAGTTCTAAAGCCAGCATCTCTGATGGTATGGGGATGCATTAGTGCATATGGTGTGGGACACTTGCATGTTTTAAGAAGCACCATGAATGCTGAAAGGTATATAAAGGCTTTAGAGCAACATATGCTCCCCTCCAGACGACATCTATTCCAGGGAAGGCCTTGTGTATTTCAGCAGGACAATGCAAAACCACGTACTGCAGCTATTACAACAGCATGGCTTCGTAGTAGAAGAGTCCGTGTGCTGAACTGGCCTGCCTGCAGTCCTGATCTTTCACGGATTGAGAACATTTGGTGCATAATTAAACAAAAAGTCCGTCAAAGGAAACCCAAAACTCTCCAGCAGCAGGAAGCCTGTTTTAAACGAGAGTGGGATCAAATTCCAATGACTAAACTCAAGAAACTTGTCTCCTCAATGCCCAGATGCCTCAACTCCATGTTAAAAAGAAGAGGGGATGCCACAACATGGTAAACAGGCCCCTGCCCCAACTTTTTTGAGACCTGTAGCAGCCATCAAATTTGAAATGAGCTCATTTTGGGGATAAAATTGTCAAATTTCTCAGTTTCAACATTTGCTATGTTATATCTGTTTTATTGTGAATAAAATACTGACTGGAGTGATTTGAAAGTCATTGCGTTTTGATTTTATTCACAATTTACACTTTGTCCCAACTATTTCGGGAACTGGGGTTGTACAAGTTGTGTTTGGGCAGATCCAGTCTATGTTAGCTTACCTCTCGACATGTTTCCTCTTCAAGTGCCTGGCGAAAGTTGAAGTTGTACTGGCCAGGGTTGGGTTCAATGACTTTTTTCAGTTACAATTGATTGTAATTGTAATTACAATTACAATTACTTTCTGGACAGAATGTTCAATTACAATTACAATACTTTTCAATAAAAAATTCAATTAAAAATAAATTACAATCACAAAAGTAATTGATTACAATTACTGTAATTGTAATTGAAAAAAGTAATTGAACCCAACCTGAGTACCAGCAGTCTCGGTCAGGGTGATTTGACAAAATCTGCACACAGCAGAAACCTTTTTTTTTCTTTGTTATTTCGCATATAGATTCTTTGCAATCTGTATAGGAGAACCTTATAATAGATGAATTAGCTGACATTTTTACTAATTTACTGGACTAATTCGTTGCGCATATGTCGTGAGACGAGACAGAGAGACGGGACGGGAGACCGCGCAGCCAGGGAAAAATATACATTGTTCCATGTTTTTAAAATAGATGCCTCTCATTGGCTGCATTTAAAGAAGGCTGTATAATAATAATGAGGCTGTACCAGGACCAGCTGCTTGCCTGGATTTTGAAATCCCCTCAAGACCGTTAGGTCCGAGACCAAGATAAGACCAAGACCAGAGAGTGTCAAGACCGAGACAAGACCAAGACCATGTAAAAGTGGTCTCGAGATCGGTCTCGAGACCAAGACCGGTCTTGAGTACTACAACACTAAGTCACAGATTGCTGTTTTTCAGCGCATTGATTGTGTCTGTTCATTGGTCCTTTACCAAGGGCAATGCCAATAAGACAAGCAAGTGATGACGGAAATTAAAGGGTGATAAGCTTGTATGTTCTGAATGTAAAAATAATAACAATGGCCTAATACAAATGCTGACATTAGTCATGGACTAATGAAAGTTTAAACCATCTCTAGACTATAATGCTGAGAAAAATATTTGCCCCTTCCCAATATCTTTTATTTTTGTCATATTGAAATATTATGAATCATCCCATTTTAAAATGAGACAAGGACAATGTGAGTAAACACAAAATCAACATTTAAACGATCATTTCATTAATTCAAGGTAAAGAGGTAAAGAGTTACTCAAAACTTAAATCACGTGTGAAAAAATAATCCCCCCCCCCCAAACATAAGTGGTTGTGCTACCCCTGGTGTCCACAATTGAAATCAAACATTTTCAAGATATGAAAGTGAGTAATTTACATCACAGTAGAGGGATTTTGGCCCGTGCTTCTCTGCAGAATTGTTTCAATTCAGCCACAACACAGAATTTTTGAGCATGAACTGCCAGTTAAATGTCATGCCACTCCATATCAATCACGTTCAAGCCAGGACTTCAATTGGCCACTCCAAAACCTCCTTTTTGAACCATTTAGAGGTGGACTTGCTTGTGTGCTTCAAATCATCGTCATGCAGCATAACCAACTGTGCTTGAGCTTGCAGAATTCATGGTTCCATCAATTATGACAAGCCCCCCATTTCTGAAGCAGTAAAGCTGCCCATGACCATCACACTCCCAGTACCATGTTTGGCTGTTGGTATGATGTTCTTATTGTGGAATGTTGTGTTAGCATTAAGCCAGATGTAGCAGGACCATGTCCTCCAAAGCGTTCCACTTCTAATTCATTCATCCATATATCATATCATCCCAAAATTCATCAAGATATTTTTTGGCAAATTTGAGACAAGCCTTTGTGTTCCACTTGCTCAGCAATGGTTTGCCTTGTAGCTCTCCCAGGGATGCCATTTTTGCTCAGTCTCTTCCTTACAGTGGAATCACAAAAACTGACCTTAACTGAGGCAAATACTTTTTCATAGTACTGCATAGCATATTGCCTCTACATGTATTTACACAAGACCCCTTTACCCATTTGAACAGATTGTTTTTCTTTTGCCAAGACACATTTCACTATTCCTGGTAAGTGTTCAACAACTCCTTTACTACTGGTGGTTGGTTTTTAACCGTAAAGCGTTAAAAAGACCCTGACTGATCGCTTGCCACTTGGCCACTGAAGTCTGTACAGTCACCAATAACTCTCCAGCAAGCATGAAAAGACAGGGGGTCATGCGCTTGACATGGTTTGTTGGGGAGTCTGGGCTATGTCATATATTTATGCATTCTGAGACACTATACTGGACACAGTGGTGCTATATGCCTCAGCATGTGTGCTGGGTGTGTTTGAGTTCGCCTGCGACTCAGAGGTAACAGCACTGCCCAGCAACAGACTCCAACAGTATATAAACACATTCTATCTTGTTGGACTCACACTTGCATGAGCTTGTGTACATATACAGAATATATTTTTGAAGAGATGACAGTGTATTTTGGAGGTAGGTTGTTTGACTGGCTGTTGTGGTATTGCAAGTTGGAGCTGCTAGTGAAGCTTGGAATTCTGGTTTACACTCTCACAGCTTAAGTTGAAAGAATTTGGGTTCTTGAGCAAGACTATAAACCCCAACACGTCCTCTTTGAAATTGCTCAACATGGCATTTCTCCCAGGGCATCCTTGAGAGAGAGATATTTTCATAATAAACCTACCCTGGTTAAGTAAAGCGTAGAGAAACCAGGAAGTTTTTCTTATAAATTCACTATGATGCTCCAGTCTGTAGTGATGCAGTCCCTCCAACAGTTTAGTAATTGGTAATCTGTGTTGCTAAGTTATAGACCACATTTGTGCTTGTTAATGCAGGAAGTGCTTTGTGTTTCCAATAAAGTACTTTCAAACTGTCATATAAAAATGGAACAGGGGAATCAGTCATTAGCACCCTGTTTGAGTCTATTTTCGGCTTTGTATCCACTGTAACATGAAAATAAAAAGATGAGGTTGTTCATTCCACCCTCTTGCAAAGCAAGCAGAAATAAAGGGATGCTCATTTCAAGGCCCAAATGAACCAAACATGACATAAAATTCTGTTAAATACTGTATCTATTTTGTGGTGTAGATAGTGGTTCAGTAATTCAATGTTACTGTAAGCCGCTCGCAATCTACCTGTATCTGCGCATCAATCATTCTGTCACTTGGTTTACTGATTATACATTCAGAGGTTTATCGGACACAATATGTGAGTAATTTGCGCCTTCGCAATGACAAGCTGAATTACGAGCTATGAATAAACACATTTTCAGAAACTTGTGTTTCCACTGTAGCAGTAACCTATATCTTATTGTGCTTGTTCGGTGCATTCAGTGCAAATTTCATCTTTATTTTACCCAATTTTGTCTTCTTGATTTCATAACTTCAATCAAGATTCCTCTGTCTCAGCTCTTGATTATAGCAAGATGTGGATCAGCTGTTGACAATGGTTTTGGAAGCTGGCGGCCATTTTGCTATTGAGAGCAGCAGTGGTGCATTTTCTCTTGTCCAATGAGGGAGTGTCAATGACAAGAGGCAGGAAGAAGCACTTCCTGTTTCATTCTATTTTAATCACTCTTGTCCAATGGAACTTTGCTGGTTGTTAAGACTTTTGATCAATATTTTAGTTCTTTTTTTTTTTTTTTTTAACCCCCATGCTTTATGAGGGCATTTTTATCCTGTTTCATGGTGGAAATTTGTTTCAGTATACAGAATGGGGCAGGATAAACTTTAGAACAGTCAAAAACCTGTGCTTACAAGGGGTTAACAAATGCACCGATGCAGGGTCACGTGTTTGAGCTAGCAATTGTTAATCATCGCAGGTCAATTATGTGCCCAGCAGGCTCTGTTTTGTTTTTCAGTCAGCAACAAGTTTTAAAAATGCTTCAATCCACAAAGTATGTATTATTCAGCATTAAAGACTTTCAACTGAAACTGAAGGGAAATAACAAGGCAGTTTTTTCATTGAGAAGTCATTTGTTTATTTCAATTGATTTATTACATTTGAGTAAGTCATTCTTCCTTTAGTGTGGTTTAACTAGAAGGCTATTTATCAGTTCAGGGTGGGGGCAACCATGCCACCACAACAGTTTTTCAAAAAATTTTCTGTATTTTCCTGAAACCACCAGTATGAAAACCCATATAAAATGTATAAAGAGCTTCAATTTCTGGGATAGAAACATTAAACATTAGCAAGCTGATGCCTAACTGCTGCCAAAAAGAAGCTAACTTCAGAAAATTTTATTTCTGAAAGTTGATGGGTTAACATACGTTTGTTCATACAGGCTCGACCTTAGGTTTTAGATAACATTCTGTCTAGCCTATAGCCTCCAGAGGTTTAAAAAATGTCCAGAATGTGGAAACATCAGAAAAAAAAACCAATGGCTACACCAACAAATCCTGTCAAAACAAGGAAGAGTGAGGCAGTGCATTTAATTTCCAAGGCAGAATACCTTAAATCCTTACAATGACTGAGAAATGACTAGTCAGATATCAACCTTAATTCAGTTCATCTGAATTTCAAAATACACATTTGTGTACAGATAAGCATAAGTTCACTTAATTTTTACTTGAGGACAAGGCACCAAGTTCATACAAAATCATCTTACAAATCATGATCATTTACAAATCAATTAAATCTCATGTTCTGACATGTTCATTTAGCTTTAGATTTAAATATTCTTCATATATTTTCTATACAACCAATAAGAGAAGATGAAAATGCAGCAATGAAATAAATTTTATTTTATTTATCATTAACGAGACAAGGCAATTGGAAATCAAAGACAATCTTGAAGCCCACAGAGGAACAAGGAATTCTCATTGAACAACATCAAAAAAGCATATAGTAATTTTACCAAGTAAATTACATCAGGCTGCATGAAGACCTTAATTGCACCAACAGTTTGATCTCATTGGACACCTATGATTTGACAGTTGTCTTAACAGAAAGGAATTTTGGCATGGCCAGCGACTTAAGTGCTTTTATTGGTACGAGACATGAAAGCGTGTTTGGGCCTTGTTGAATGCAGCGTTTTGAGGAAGTGGCAGCATTGGGTCTCAGGTCCCAAGATAGCTCCCTGCTACCAGTGATTAAATTTTTCTGCGAGAGTAAGCCTAATAATTTCAACCCACTGGAATGCAGTCTTTGTGTTCCATTACATCATTGTATGTGAGGGAGAAATGTCACTGTCAATACAGTCTACAGCACAGGCCTTGCCTCTGAAAAATATAAAAATGACATTTTGAATGATTTGTTATCAGAAGCACATTCCAGCCTGCCTGCGAGACCACAAAACTGAAATATTTTTCATTTTTATGCAAGGCAAACTGAAATTAATCAACACCGATTTTCATCTCCGCCTGTAAGTTGAACTGAGTAGTCTTCTCATTTTATTGCACTGAATGCCGACAGCAGAAACTAAATCATAGCATGGGCACCGTAATCCAACCACGCGTTCGTCTTCCACCTATTCGGATGCATGCACAAATTGAGAGAAGACTGGCTCTGTTTGCAAAGTGAATAATAACAATAACAACTGCAAAGTTACCATGGAAACAAAGAACCAAGCGTTCACAAAAAGATGATGGCTTCCTTGTGGAATTCCATTCTGTTTACCTGGAGCCGCAATCCTTTTTGACTAACTTCATGAACACACACTGCCTTGCTTCGCATTGCCAGCTCCCATAGCAGCAATCTGTGCACTGTCACTGTGCTAGCAGCTGTTTTCAGTGAAGATCAATAGATCATTGTCAATTAAACAGTTAATAGCGAAGGTGGACATTCCAGGGATCAGAGAGGAGAAGTCCTGCCATGTTTCACTTCCAATCATGAGCTCACCCAGCTGAGTTTCAGGAACTGGCTCAACTTCATGGCTGAAAGGAAGCTTCAATTTGCAAAAACAGCATGTGGAACAAAATACTGGGGAGGGCTTGACTTTCTGAATCTGGATTGTCCACCTCTGGTTAGCTTTTAGCATGGGCCAATTCCCCAAGCACATGGTGGTCACTGAGGTTTCATTACATGATCCGGTTGTTGAGTTGTATGGACCTGTGGGATAGAGGCTATAGTTTGGACTGCAGGGACCCCAATTCGGGTTTGTCGAAGCAGAACTCCGCCCACCAGGATGGGCGCTCCAAAACTTTGCTCTGCTGCATCATGGTGGACCAAATATTCTTATAAAGCTGGAAAACAGCATGCAAATAAAATATTCAGCGCAGTCATCCCCAGTTTTACATCCTGCATATTTCAAGATAAGCTACAAGCTCCTGACTCACTGTTTACAAACTACTTTATTTTTTGCAGACACTATTTCTGGGCCTATTTTTTTAGTGTAAAAACATTAAGCATAAGACATTATCTAAGCATATACTAACTAGCTGAAGCACATATCAGCAACGATCCAGTTAACAGGAAAAGGTATTCATGTGTTTATTGTGCATGCAGACTCTGCCTCAAGTCCTGTTTATCACTTTATTCAATCTATAAACTTCCATAAAATGTCTGGAATGGGGGAACTTAAGCAGAAAACCCATAACGATGCCAAGGAATTCAGACAAAACTTGGAGCAGGATTTTGGTTCCTTTCACTTCTTTATCCTGGTTTTCAGCTTGTTCTACTTTTCATATCCATTGTAATGTTGAATGATAGTCAAGGGCCATGTACTGAACCATGATGCACGCCAACTCCAGTTACATCAGTAACAGACTAAGCTTGCAGAGGGTAAACTATTAACTGATCACTAAAAGTAATATACATCGTAACTTAATATTATACATGGTAATCAACAATGGGGATCAACAAGAATGGTCACCTAGTCACCTTTCCGTCAGAGTTGTTGTGGAGTGAGAATGAATTTGAATAAGAAATACATTATAAGACAGAGATTATAAAAACATTTGCCTGATATAAGTGTATCGCTTCCATTTTAAAATTTAGTTCTTAAGCCAACACACAATGTTCTTTATAGGAAAGAAACAAATGAAAATGAAAAAAATTAAAGCAATATAAATTATAAGTAAAAGCAGCACTATTTGATATTATTCCCTACAGAATGTGGTCAGATGTGGGGTGGTGACACAGCTATAAACAAGCCGGGCGTGTCTGGCTGAAGAGGAGTTCAGAGGGCTTTGTGCACAAGAGAACATTTCTAAACAGCCTGGGTTAACCCAAAAACATTACAAACTTGTGCCAGCCACTTATGACCTCAGGGCAAACTCTTCACCTCCAAGACATTCTTCTGGGTCACTAATCAATGACAAGTCTTCAGGGCTAACCAAAACTATCAACCAAATCACAATACATGACGAATCTTCAGGGCAAAATATTCAGGAAAAGCTGAACCTAGATCAATGCAGTGACCCTGTTTGTCCAGGAAAAGTGGAATGCTTGAATTTACAAACAAGTGAAGTCTGGGACACGTTTCCTGAACACATTTTTTTTGTATAATATTTAAGAGTAAGAGTACTGATCAGAAATCAGTTCTGTCCTTAAGCTCATAATGAATAAGGTTATGTTATGGACCATTGAACACTGATCCGAGATCAGCATTTCATTTGAGAAAGGTTTTAATGAAAACGGCTCAAGGCCTTCTCCTCAGATAGAAACAGCTTGCGTACAGAGCACTTCAACAACACTGACACAGACTGCAAGGGCGTTAGCGGGTGCCAAACTAGCGCATTCTCACGCGATGAGGCAATCCAAGCAGGATCTGGCCCCCGCAGTCCCCAGGCACAGTCGGGTTCTGTTCTGGCCCAAACCGTGAATCGTTAATTCAGGGAGGTCTCCACCCCTGTCCGTCCCAGCCCCACTACAATTCATCACCAGCACACGGGTCAGCGGCGGACTCACCCCTGCTCTGAGCTGATACACACATTTCAGCCTACAGCAGAATTATTCTAGAGCTTTCCATCTCTCTCCCACCCATAGCTGTCATCGGGGAACCAAGCAGGTTTGTGTCTTAAATTTTAAACTTTGGCTGAACCATCAAAATGCACGAGCATTTACACATGAGCACTGGCTGAGCAAATTTTTTTGCAAGCTTAATCGGTTTCCAAATTTCAATGCCTTGCAAACGATGAATGTTTCTTCGACTTTGATAAAACGTCGCAGAATTCAACAAATTTATTTGTTCCAGGGAATCAACGAATAATCTCAAGTCAGAAAATTAAAGCTATGTTCCCCAGAAATCCTTATTTTTTGGGGATTAGTCACTGAAGTTAGCCGGGTCAAATCCCTATCGTAGCCACCTACAGTTAGGTCAATAAGTATTTGAATGGTTTCAAAAGCTGTAAGTCCTACATGGCTTGGGCAATATCAATCTAAAAGCCCTCAAATTTAAGTGTAGATTTTCACAGTGAACCGTCAAGAAATTGCAGGTACGAATGCCGTCTGTATCAGTGCTTATCGACCTAACCATGTGGCCACCTTACCAGCTTAAGTCCAGTCTATTCCTCTTCGTTTTCACCAAGCTGAAGTGTATCAGGTGCTAATTTTTTGCAGCACTCCACACATTCAGGAACTTATCAAAAAGTGTACCTGCCCATCTGCTTTTCCAAGGGACGAATTCAGAATGAAGTCCGGTGGGGCGACGGCGTCTATCAGAGAAACGGCGTCGTCCTTTAGCTGAGAGACACAGGAAACATGGGGTTAAAACTTTAGCATTTACGAGCAGACTGTGGAGTTATTGCACTCACGCTTCAACTGCACACGACCACATTCGAAAGAGGACAGGAGTGCGAGGTTAACCGTCTGCTGCTTCCAGGGACAGTAAGTGAGGGGTACACCCTCACACAGGTTCACGACATTAGCAGAGGCTTCAGAATGGCAAAAATGAAAAACTGCCCTAAATGTCCAAAAATACACTGGCTTTTCAATGAAGGCCCCCCAACACACACGTAGACAGACAGACAGACACACAAGCCCATGCAAGCACTTAGCTCGTTTGCAATCTGATTCGCCCCAAAAGGATCCATTTTGAACTTTTAACCACCAAAACTGGATGTGCAGTGCAGTGTGTGGACCATACATATCAGTTAGACTCTCCATTTGAAGCATTCTAACTCTTCATAAACAGGTGAAGTTTCTGCAAACTAAAGCCTGATGTTTTAGGGAAGAAACACAATTCTCCACATTGGCATTTAGCTCCATCTTCTACTCTGGCAGCTGAGATTTTCCAGGTTAGAAATTCCCACTAATATGGGGCGCCAAACTTCCATAAGACGCTCACAGGTTCTCAAGGTTTCTCAACAGGGTTCAATTCCTTATCTATGTGTTCACTACTCGCGGTAAGACTGTTACTCCCCTCTAAGCTTTCCAACACTTCTGAAACTACTCATGAATTTTTTGTTTCATATTGCCAGAGATAACAGCATCTGCTAAATTCCTTTGATTTATAGATAATTAATTTGGACAGAAATGGATCCTGACATTTTAAAGGACATGGAGAAATGATTAGAACATTACCACTGTCTAAGCAGTTCAGGGGTTTCCAAAACATACTTGACCCTAGAATCAAACCATGCAGATTTTATGAGGGAACCCCAACAAAAAATATATTAAAAATGATGAGGATACATTGGGATAGCCAGGAGCTAGAACATTTGAATAGGACTCAGATGGTTGGTGCTTCTAGCCTCACTGAACTCACAATAGGATCAATACGGCTGTTGGACCCTTCAGGAGGACTAACCCCAGCTTGGTGTAATCAACTGTAAGTTGCTTTAGTTGCTTTGCATCAGTGTCACACAATAACAAAGTCTAATAAAAACAAAGTCAAACAAGAGCACTCAGAGAGCGCAGCACCTCCGCCCAGGGCCCTAACCCTAACCCTTACCCTAACCCCTAACCCGGATCACTCCCAAAATCTAATCAATTGGTCCTTATGTCATTTCTGACCTTCTCTGAGCTGGACTCTCGAGAGCCCATACCTCCGCCAGCATGGCTGGATTTGAACTTTGGCCTATATCTCAGCTGTACTTTGGCCTAGATACGCCTAAATTTAATCACTTGTTCCTCTTGTGCTACTTAAACATCCTGCAAAGTTTGGTTAAAATCTATGCAACCGTTTTTGAGATAGGTTGCTAACAGACAGACAGACAGACAAACCAACCAACCAACGCTGGCAAAAACATACACCTCCTTGGCGAAGGTGAATAAACTCAAAGGAAAAGACCCTCTGATGCAACCATCCATCCCCCAAGTCTGCTGGAAAGTGGGGGAGATTTCCCACCTGAGAGCAGAGCGTGACAATTGCATTCTGGACAAAATCGACTGGCTCTTTCCCATGGAAGTATCCACCTGTGTAAACGAGGCACACGCAAATGTATACACTCAGACAAACACGCACCAACCGACACAAGCTCTTCACTGTGACCATAAATAATACACTGAATACAGGGGTAATTCCTTCACATTCCAAATGAATCACTCTACAGCCATTTATATGGACTGGTCAGCCAAAACTGAAGTTAAAGGAATTTACAGTTATCCACAACTATCCATCCAGAGATTTTTTTTTCCTACATTTATGGCATTCTCTGTAAGACTGAGGTCTTGAAGAAACTTGATCACAGTTGGAGATATGTGGATGTTTATGAATGAACTCCTGAATTTGGAAAAGAAGTTTCGAAGACGCATTGCAAAACATTTTTAAAAAGTCATTTTGGGATATTGAGCAGAAGAAAAGTTTGGGTCTCGAGCAGTGAAGTATATCAAGTGGCCTAATCAAAAAACAGAAAATTTTCTGAATGAATTGATGGTAGTAAGTGGAAATGTACTTCAATTTGATTTTTGGGGGAGCAGCACTGTGTACCACTTCATTGCACTACTGACTGAGTGTTTAAGCCTATCAGAGAACTCAAATAAAGCCTATAGCAGCAAATTGTAATTTAAGGATAAGATGGACACTACAGTAGTCTGTCATATTGAGAGGTATGGTACCTTGGTACAGCACAGCCATGTGGTTGCTAAGCGCCCAAACCCCGTAGAGAGCACAGAGTCTCTGCAGGACGGGTCTCAGGCTGATGGGCGTGTCATCGGCGTACACGAGGTTGTGGAAGCGCTGCAGAACAGTGTGCTCAATGAAGGCGATGGCCAGTGAGCGACAGTAGTACACCTGACATGAGAAGCACAGAGCAGACATTGTGAGAGTCACGCTGACACCGTTGCGCTCATCTGCTCTGGAAATTACCCAGGCACCCCTGCTTTGGCCTGCTCATACACTTGAGTTCACACACACACATACACACACACACACACGCACATTTATTCACTCACACACACACACACACACACACACACACGTGTGTAGAGCTATACTTGTGAGAACATTGCATTTATTTAGTACAGTCTTTCCTGAACCCTAGCCGTAAAAAGTTATGCCTTATCCCAACCTTAACCTTAAACTAACCTCAACCTAACCCTAAATATAACTGTAATCTTATCTTTAACCAATCAGTCATAATCACCTTTGATATTCTAAGAGGACCACATAAAATGAGCAAATAACTCCATATGTTCTCACAACATTGATGGTTTCCCTGGAGTTGATTCTCACAAATATAGTTGTACTAGCCCCCGCCTCAACACATAACACACACACACACACACACACACACACAGAAATAAGAGATGAAAAGATTGTCGGAGATTAAACAGGGAGTCAGGTAACTGCTCACATCACAGGTTCTCAATCTTATCCCCCTACAGAAAGCAGCGAGACAGGCATACACCGCCGTACTTCACCTGACCTGGAACCACCCTGCTCCAGGAGAGAGCAGCTGTCTGACACAGACACTAAGCAGTGGAAATAAGTGCTTGTGTGCTGTCTCTCCCTCTCTCCCCCTCTCCCTTTCACCTAGAGCCAGCTGCCTCTCCGTACTTCCATACTCAGATCTGTCTCCCGTCTGAAGAAGTAACTGGACATTCTGGGATTGCTCTACATTCAACATCTTCAACTTGAACACACCCAGATTTTTAGATGGATTTTCTGTGGCATGCAGTCAGAGATATAGAAGCTGCTCACCTTTTAAAGCATAATTGCTCTTAACCTGTTCCCATTTAAAATCTTATGATAAACAATCAATTTATTTACAGAATAATCAAGACTGACAAATGAGCCTATAATTAAGAAATTATAAAAAAATAACAGATCAATAAGCTACCCTGACAATGCAAATGCAATACACGTGATACTGTAAGAATGGCAATAATATAAATTGTAATTCATTAATCCAAAACTTACTCCATCTTTTATTTTAGTATTTTTTCAGCAGTGTGACTTATTTTAATTTATTCAAAGTGTTTTCAGTATTGAAAAAGAATACATTTAAAATGGGAAACATTATCTTAAGCACATTGAATCACGAACATTGGCACAAAATGGCTTCACTTACAAGCGTAGCTAACATATGTGCCATTTTATGAGCTACAAGAATTAAGAATCTTCAAAAGACATTCATTAATGTGGAAAGGAAAATGCCTGATAACTATGATGCAATGAGCAATGGTGCCGGCTAAAAACAAATTTGCGAGCTGTTCTACTCATTAGTCTTCGCGAATTAGCAAATTTATGAATGGTAGGTGATTAGAAGTGAAGAGGGGCAGTCACATACTCGCAGCCACTATTCAATATTTAATTATAAAATTACCAGCGTTTCAACACAAATCTTCAGGGCATTGAAAGAGGATTTAATATCCTGAAGAAGACTTGCATTAAAACCGTTGATAATTCAATAAATCATCACATAGTGGCAACGTTCCTTTTCTCTCCTAATTAGGAAAAGTAAATGGGAACCAGTTTTGAGTTTTCATGCATTTTAAGGTGAGGCAACTGAAGGGCTTTAATACCTCTGATGTCACAGCACTGAAAATTGCGAGTGGAAGAGGTCAATCCCATCCCCTGGTGTCGTGATACAATGTTAGCAATAAGTTCAGCCCTGATCCACTCAACCCAAAAATAACTAAAAAAAATTCTGGTCAAAATATTGTCATGTTGAAATGCTCATACCTTCACAAACAAAGCCAATTCAAACAAGTCATTTTTGTGTGTACATATGCGTGCATGTCCATGTCAGTGACAGATCCTTTGACTCTCAATGATAACAGAGGCAATGCAGTGAACATAAAACCATTCACGCAGGAGTATTTATTAGACAGTGCACATAGATGAATCAGAGGCCAACCTGCTAAGAGACGGCTGCAACCACACACTGGTACCAGTGGTATGTGGCAATAAATTACAGAAGGTGCCACTGTCTTTTAGACACTAACCGAAGAGGCCAAATAAAGGTGGAGGAGTCAATAAGTGCAAAGCAGAGACAATTTACAATTAAGCCCACATGGCCTGGCATCAACAACAACATCAACAACTAATGTAGCTGTTAACCACTGATAAGTGAGTTTGTGCGTCATTAATTTATGCTACAAACAACAATAATTCCTGCAAATTAAGACGGGAATATAAAAAAAACTGCAACATGTATTTGATAATGTCAAACAAACTAAATTTATCCAGTGCTGAGCAAATGCCAAAATCATAATTTTCCCAGTCAACATATTTGTTAATATTTAATGATACTACATTGCTGCACTCAGTCATTTAAACATCATTACCTCATGTTAACAATTACCTAAGGTGCCAGTTCAAGTGCTGTTATTATAAAGTGTTAGCAACGCTTCTCTCCAGACCGTCACAGCCAGATGAGTTCGAAGTAAACGGAAGGAACAAAGACCTCCGTGTTCTCAGCCAACTCACAGAGGGGGGGCGGGGGCGGTGTAGTTTACCTGGCTGTCATTCCTCGCCTCAAAGTCTGATTTTCCAGACAGTCTCTGCCGAGCCACTTTTTGAGAAGCCTCTCTCAGCAGGAAACACACCAACCACTTGTAGGCCGCCAACGACACTGCACAGAGGGAGGGAGAAATTGAGAGAGAGAGGAAGAGAGAAAGATGGAAGGCGGGGCTTCGCTTTCCTTGTAAATTTTCAGTTTTTGCCCCCCAAGGGAAGGATCAGGACGTAGACCATGCACACCAAATGGGCCGATACGTCTTCCACATACCGTTTCTAAAATAACGTATATCCAGCAGGGCTTACTTACTGCGGTATGCAAACGCAGTGCACAAATAGGATTGACCATACAAGATTAAAACAAACCAAGATTAGACTTTAATTGGTAGGAGGTGCATCTTACTTCTCAGTTATTAAAGGACAACTAAACACCAGGAGCGAAGTCCTCATTAAATGCACCCCCTGATAAACACCAGGTATACAGCCAGACAAAATTTTCCACACTGCAAATCACGCATTAGTCACACGGCAGATAAATCGAAACCACAAAGCAAATTTGAGCATTAAAAAGGAATTTTTAATTCCTTCCTCAGGCCTACAATTGGCAGCATGAAATTGTCAAACGGAAATGCTGCATATAAATGTGCTTCACTGCTTTACCATTCAATATTTTCACAGAGAAAGTGAAAATGTCCCGGGTCTTGAGGACCACAATTTGAGAAAGTTTTGTGGTTTTAACAACAGCCGTGAGGACAAAGTGAAATATACCAACACCAGTACAGCCCTGCAGCAGATCATAGAGGACATTAATGTTCAGTTCTATGGCTTGAGCTTCCTCCCATCAGGGGACAGGACTCAAAGCATTTCCTGTTAAACTTGTTTTACTGACCCAGTGATACACCAGTGACAGAGGGGCCTGCCCTTGGTCAGGCAGGCGGTGTTTCTCTCACTGCCCTGGAAAGCACTCCATAAAGGGTGTGAGGGGAGGGTGTTTGAATGCTAACTTGAGCCCACCCTTCCAAGCTCCATAATTAATGGGACATGGGCTGCTAGCCTGACCTCCATCTCTCAGCCACCAGAGGGGGTCAGTGAGTCACAATTTCAGTACAGCAAGCAGACTGAGACAAACACAACAGCTGTTTCACACGTGCAGAAGACGAGCTGCGTAGTCAGGCTTTGCACTCATCTGTTTGGGCAAACGCTCGCAAAACGTCAGGAGCGCACTCACATCTGCCAAAAAAAAAAAGAGGAAAAAAGAAAAAAGCTCCACGTTCCCGCTGTTCCTCCCCAAGTTCTTTACCGGAAAAGCTGTTTTTCTCTTTCTAACGGAAGAAATAACTTGTGCCCTTCCCCTTAAAAAAACTCTGACCCCATCTCCAGCTGAGACAGAGAGAAGGTGAGAGTCAGAGACTGCAGACGGTTGAAGAGACAGTGGCTCGCAGTGTGCAGAGGGGATTGAGACTCCAGAAACACATTAAAATTGTTCTTTGGGCGCCTCTCTAAAACTACAATTGGTTTCTAAGCCAAAACACACAAGGCAACCCCCCACCTGAAATGAGGTCATGATTCAGATCCAGCACACACGTAGGCGCACACCCACTTTCCAAACACTCTTAATTAATTCACCTTGCCATCCTGCTCTCTGTGTGTGCAGTTTCCAAGCCACTTTGCCAATTTTCTTAGTCCGCGCTCTTAAATACGTGAATCAGTAACAGCCGTGATGGTGAATTAAATAATGGCACTCTGAAAAGGATGCATGGGTTACGCCAATGAATTGGATTTATAACAGTTTTTTTTTCTTTTTAATTAATCTGGTATCTCCAATCCCACCCGAATCTGGAAAGCCCAATTGGGGAACTATGTACAAGGCTTTGCTCATATGTGACCCCTTGTTGCCAATTCAGGAGAGCGAAGACAGTTCGCGGCTCTCCTCCGAAGCACGTGCCTGTCAGCCACTGCTTCTTATACACTCATTGGTTGAATCCTCGCAAGTTCAGAACGAGGGCGGAGGATACCCGAACATAAAAAAGCTTAGAATCTTCCTGACGAGCGCCTGGATGGCCAACAGTAGGCGCCTGAGCAACGAACAAGGCAATCATTATTTATATAACCCTTCCCGGCAGACCCTTCCCAATTTGCATCCCTGTAGCGCAATGGCCAATTGTGCACTACTCTGAAAAAGCTGCCAACCACTGCCGGTTGGTACAACCGGGGCTCAAACTCGCGCCGTGATAGTCGTTCTGCTTCGCAATGTGGTGCTTTAACCGAGTGAGCTATCCGGCAGTGATTTATAACCTTTTTAAAGCTCACAGAGGGACCTGATCATTTATTTAAGGTCTACCCTTCACCATATTTTATAAAGAACAACTTTGCCAATGTCTTTCAAAATAGCTACACTAGTAAAACACACACTGAGTAGTATTTGCAGCTTGTATCAGTGAATTCAGTTTATAGGCCTCATTAACTTATTAACACGACCAGTTGTTGGGTCTGGAGTGTGGAGATGTGGTGTGGCAGACTGCTTAGCTCATTAAAACAAGCAGCAGTTGAATAGCATTTCCTGAACAGATGCATTATGGGCTATAAATTGCAGAATGTAACCTTTAATATGTTGGTACGCCCTACCTGCAGAGTCTAAACAGTCCTCCATTGTAGTGGCTGTGAACCTCTGCTTCAGGATGTTGCTGGAGTCCTCCAAGAAGTTCACCGAACCCAGCGGCGACTCAAATCTACTTTCATCTGCAAGAAAACAATTCACTTAACTGAGCAGTCATGCTACAGTAATAGCACTTAAAGGTGTGAGATGGCAAACATCATGAGGAATATAACCAAGCTACATGTATGTTCTATTGCTGATGTCACAATCACTGCCAATCACGGGTAAACATTAACAGTTCTTGATCGAAATTTTTAATGCTGATGTCAGTCAATACTGCTACATGACAGCAACAAAGTTCTAGACCACTGAAGTGAAGTTCTGAAAAAGCATTAAAAAAAACTTTTGCAACAATGTAAAGAAATAACATATGCAGTCTCAGGTGCCCTTCCCGCACCTAGTCGTTGGAAAGCATGTGACAAGTGGACTCACCTTGCTGCTTGGATTTGAGGAAGCTGAGCAGGTAGTTGCTGGTCTGCTGTAGAAGGACGTTGTTGTCACCTTCATAGGTGCAGTTTGGATCGTTGTCGTTCCGGAGGTCCCCGAGTCGACTCACTGAAAGATGTCACTGAAATGTCACGACTCAGTGTATATTTACCCTCCATACCGCATCATTCAGTTTCACTATGCTCTACACATGCAGAATTTACTTCAGCCATGAGGTTTAGCTATTTATTTCCAACTCAAAATTTAGTCAATACCAATGCCACCAAATTCTCCAATTTCAAGGTCGTTTTCAAAATAACCCTTCAGCTTTTTGTGTCGTTCATCAACAAAAACCTTCGTATTTATGAGGTTATATATTATTGCACAAATAAAATGCACAACTGCAACAACCAATTTTATGCAACTACTAATTTTTAACTGAGACAAGTTAGTTTTAGTTCATCAATAACTGTCAAGCAGTCAAAGATGGGCGGGGGGGTGGTGGTGGTGCCTTGTGCCATTTGAGGTTACTTACACAAGTTATAACTGCATATAATTTACTAAAAAAAATACACAAACACATGAAAAAAGCGCACAAAAACTTTCGGCTATAGTGTACCTATGGGTGCACTGTATGTACACGGATATAAAAGCATCAGCCTGAATTATACGGTGGACAGTGCCAGCCCCAGCACCCTTGGCACATGGTCGATTTTTAGGGGTGTTTCTGGGGAGGGACCACGAAGACTCACTCGCCAGGTATCCGTGCCCCCCACAGGCCTCCCTGCACTCCTGGATGCCCCGCTGAGCCGCCCAGGAGGCCAGGGGCTTGATGGAACAGGAAATTGCATGGATCTCTCCCCCAGCTCCGCCTGGACAGAAAACACAAGAAGAGCTCACTGACTGGTTAAAGGCAAGGACAGATTTTCATTCCCAATTCTTTTAACCAAAGTGTCTCTGGAGCAATGTAGGGTTAAGGGCTTTGTGAAACTTTACTGAGCTTTTGCAGCTACACTGGGACAGGAACCACCAATCATCTGAGCCCCAGTCAAGCACCTTTGCAAAAAGACTAGGTTTTCTACCACAACCAAAAAGGTCCAATTGATTCTAACCTCTTAAACTTGAATGCCCCCCTAATGGTAGCTCCAATGCTGCAGGATTCATATAAGTCAGTCAAATAAAAATTTACTGAAATATAATAAGCAAAACACATCTTTGGACACATCCATTCTTGCTCAGCTAGTCATTGTTTTGGTCAAAATATCAAGTTATAGCCTTAATCAAAACACTTTGACCACAGCGTTCACTCACCTTGCAATTGCTGCCTATCTCTAATAAATGCCCTGATATCAGGATCACAATAATCCACGAAACTTGGTTTTGAAAAATCTGCAAGCATTTGGGATTCCAAGAAAAACCATTTGAATTTTTTTTTTTTTAATTTTCATATGATTTTCTGAAGTTAACCAGCAGAAGCAAGGCCAATCGCACTCAAGATTAGGCATCAATGATCCGCATGTAAATCTACTTTTCCTCATCCTAGAGCTTCATTGGTTCACTTTGTCTCTAAAAAGGTCGCTGAACATAACTGGCAATTTCCATGAAGAGCCATGGCATATTTGCTTTTCTTGCTAGACTGATTGGAACATCGACCAATTCCTTTATATCTACAGTATTGGAAGTGTCTTCCCATTTGTGTCGTTACGTGGTAACCAATGTGTCAGCAATTTTCTTTATGTGTCATGCAGTTGCTCCCAGAGCAATTGATGTGGCATCTGGGTTTGTTTTTTCAAAAAACACGCTCCGTTTACATATCTTGGAGAGGCCATCTATGCATCAGAGTTTTCCATTTCTATGTGCAATTGTTTCCTTATTTTGAATATTTTCAGCTTCATTAGTGTAAAATATCTGCCTTTACTTTTGTACAGACAAATTTGCGTTATAGTCATGTTTTTTTTTTTTTTTGCATCATGATTATTCGTTGGATGCATTTATGGAATTCAATTTTAGAGGAATCTGTAAATATTAGTTTATTTAGCTACCTGTAAATGTATCATCTATCATACAATTGCTTTATTGAACCAAAGGGATGAAAGAACAGATTTTCAAAATAACAATCATAATTAATTGTAAAGACTGTCTGCCTAAACAAAAAAGGGCTCACCTGAAAAGCAGAAGAATACCCAATCTCTTAGGTTAGAAATATTGTTTTTTTTTTGAGGAATGCTCAAAAAAGACCTATTTGGAACATTCCACAGGTGAACAGATTAATTGGAAACAGGCGAGTGTCATAATTAGGTATAAAAGGAGCATCCCCGAAGGGCTCAGTCATTCACGAGCAAGGATACACACGTAGTCAGCATATACAGGAACACCCAAAAAATGTCGTTTTGTCCATAAATTCTGAATCATGTCAGAAAATTCAACAACCTGATTGCAAGCAGCTGTTCTTCTTTTATTTTTTTTCCATTTTATGGACATGCATTGCTGAAATTAAGTATCAAATACTGGACTTTGCTTAAAGCCTACCAATGGTGCACCTTAATATGGAAAAATAATTGATATTTAGCCATAGAATAAAAATTTTGCGTGGTTAAAATGTTTTTGGTGCATCGGAAATGGCAAATTCCTTGTAGAGAGCCATGCTGCTAAAGGCCCAAGCTGAACCCAGGGGGCAGCTATATTTGACTGCGCCTGACATCAGGTCATTGATTGGGTCAGCTGGCTAGTCACTCAGTGCATTTGCATGGGTGCATGGCTCGGTTATTCAAATGGCAAATTTTTCAGAGGCTATGGAATTTCCCAAGCAATATGGGTACACTTTTTAACCAGAAATGGATTGCTTTGGGAAAAGCACCAGTGATGAATCTGATTCTTCAGATAGTTTGGTCTCTGGAACCAAAAATGCAGCGGCAAACTGTAGAAAGGGCCTTAGCAAAATGCTCAATGTGGTGCCGCTGTGGTAACTGTGTGCCTCAAAAGTCCGTCAGCGCTAACAAATTTCTAAATGTTCAAATCATGAAGATTACTTGTGGTTCATCCATGGTGGCCTGTTTCAGTTCCTTTACTCCTTCTTGCCTCGGGTTGAGTGTGTTGGGTTTTTGAATGGCAGGACTTAACTATGGTTATCACATTTTAAGAGGAGAAAAGCCAGCTATATTTTGTGCCAAAGTGACATTAGCTATCCTAAAGTTCATGATATAACTATGGTTGTAAAAGTACGTTATTGTTGTTGTTGAGTGGAATGGAAGCAAATTCGACTAAGACAAATTAATTTTAAGTTGTCGCCTTTTTTTCATGCTATATTTGTGTTTTATAAACGCGATCCAGCTTCATTGCAGCTTGCTGAGGTTTCTCCAAGCCTACCTCAAACTGCCAATAGTGCATGTAAATTTGACATTTTAAAAGCTGTACCTAATTCTGGACATTCTGTTTGGGTCGTATTAGCATTTGTAAACCTGCTCAGTACCTGCACAATGGCAATGGCTGTAAAGGAAGTGTATCATTAATACACTTCTGTTGTGGTGTTTGAGCTTTTTACTGGGAAGTTTTAGCTTTATTAGCAAGCTAGTTAGCAACGTCATCAACTGATTGGATGTCCGGCGACAGATTAAGATGCAAACTTTCAAACTAGTTAGCATTTTGCAGTGGTTAGCCAGCTAGCTAATGGTTATTAGAGCACAGACAAACTGTAGCCTCATTAGCTAGCTAGCTGTTATTAAAGTAATCGAACTGGCGTCTGATTAACAAGCAAGCTAGCTAGCTAGCATTTATTAAAGTAAAAGTGAACTGGAGCCTAATCAGAAAGCCAGCTTGCTAGATGTTATTACAGTACAAGCGAACAATGATATAACGTCTGCAAATGGTACTTCTGTAATGATCATTGAGTTCGTCCGATTAGATGACAGATTCAGAGATTTGTGATCTGGCGAGATCACAAATCCACTCATGCATTGCATTGGTTGGTTAAATAGTGAAACTCATTTTAAGTGTAATCCTACCATAGAATTTGAAATGCCATGAGTAGGCTTATTTATTATTGAGAACACTTAGCTACTGTGAGAAGTAAATAGATGACTCAAATGACGCAGACTGACGAGGGGGAACCAATTTTCCTGGGTGTACTAGATTTCCCATGACAACAGCTGATCTGGATGGCCTATGGAATGGCCCCATAGACTGTACAGTCTACGGATGGCCCAGAGAAATCTATTAACGAGCTTACGACACAACACAAAATCCGAGAGGGCCACAACCTCGCAAAATGGCGTCATCTAGGACTTGCCATAAACTTCAGGAATTCAGTGAAAATTAATCATTTTCTGTGTACCCTTGGAAATCTAGCCTAACGATCTAGAAAATTTATTTCTACTATAACTAAGGAGTAACAGGTAAAGTTTTGCTATTGCACCATAGGTACAATTTAATACTGGGTCATTCCATGTCAATTCACACGCCCTACCCAGTGACATCGCTCAGGTTTGAATGAAAAAAATTCAAAAATTCTAAATGTGACCCCAAATGAAAGAATCCCAAATTTCAGCTTCATACCTTTAGTCATTTTGGCATTATGGCCCTGGGAAATTTGGGTGCCATGCCCAGTTTTTTTCCTGCACTTAATTTGTAACCATATCTAGAGACCCATAACTTCTTTTTTATGCGCAACAGGGCTAAAACTTGATAAAGGGGTCATTGATTGCCTCCTCTCTTGGAACCAATGCTTTACGAATGGGGAAACTGGTTCCATTGTATATTCAATTGTTCAATATGAACTCTTTGAAACTGGATTTTGTTTCATGCAATAATGATTTTTGGGATATTGGAGGGTGCAGGTAATTGAGATTTGTGTGTCTGAAGGCTTTTTGACAACTTCTTCATCAAATATGATGACATTACTGTAACTAAGATGATTTTCAAGGACACTTGATAATTAGTGGGGTAATGGGGGGGTCCCAAAAATGATCACAGGACAAACTGACCCTTCAGAACCCTCATTTTAGGCAATGATTTCACCATGTCTCCACTTCAGATAGACAATATGCTTTTAATATGACCAACTTAGGCACCTTATCCAACTTTAGGGCCAATAAAAAGTTTGCTTTTCCTACTCCTTCTGTGTGAACTGATTTTTTGAGAAATAGACCCTTTGGCCCACATTTTTTTAAAATAACTTAGTCCAGAAAGTAGGTCAACTCTGATGAGCTCAGTACTGATGGTTTTGGTGGTTGAAATCACACTCCAATACAAAATAATGATACACAGAATAACTTATTCATCATATCAGGGGTGGAATTGAATCACAATGATCATGATTTAGCTCGTTAACCCTTTCAAGGCCACATTTATAATTTTTAAAATACAGAACTTGTAACAGTAGTCAAAACACATGGAATTTCATCCACTTTCCCCAACAGTTTTTGCAAAATACCTGAATTTGAACAATCTGGTGAGTAACCGCACAATTGAAATTAAAAAATGCACCCAACACCAGCCCTTTCTGCAAAGGGTTGAGAACCTCCTCACAATGCTAATGTCTTAACGATCATTTATTTATTTATTTATTTATTTATTTATTTATTCACTCCCTCACAATAAAGCCAATTATTCTACGATTAGTCTCCGCAACTGAACAAATCAACGTTTGCTAATCGCTAGGAATCAGGAAAAGTTACGAGAACAGGTTCTGTGTAATCACACGTTAAGACGTGAGGTAACAGCAGGGCTTGTAGACCTCTGCCGGCACACCACAGATTGATATATGAAGCCATCTTTTATCAAAAAATTCAGATTACATGTTTTACAAAAAAAGTCAAATGTTACAACTGGCCACAGTGTCTTCTGTGATAAAAAAATAACTAGAGCATCCGTAAGAACACCTTTATTACATTGCTGGGTGTTTTGAATGATTAAAGATGCTGAAAACTTCACTGGAAAGGTTTAGAGTAGGCCACATCCAGCAAAAGGTCTTTTTTGAATTACAAAAAAAATTGTACTTTTCTGAGCACTTATTCTGTGATCAAGGACGCCTGCTGTTTACCTGTCTATCGCTCGTGTCCTTCAAAAAAAGTCCGATTTGGAACTCCACATAGTTCATGAAGAATGACTTGGCAAAATTATCCATGGCGTACAGAGCAGCTAAGAAGGGAATCAGCCGCCATTGCTGAAATGAAAACAAAAAAAAACAGTTTAAAACAGATACTCTTCTTGACTAGGAAGTTATATAAATTGAGTAGGCACAGTTCTAATGAATATCTGCAAATTCAAAGACTTACACATGCTTAATGATCAAATACCTGGTCATAACTATGCTCAGAAGCTGAATGTCCACTCACACCGTCCGTGAATCTGACAGTCCATGAATCTGACAGCATTGTCATAAACTGGAATCTTTTCAGCCAGTTATTTTAACTGGCACCTCTTTTGCCAGTTATTTTAACTGTAATTTTACGATCAGAGTGCAAATGGCGACTCAAATCCTCATCATCCTGCATATCACTTGTGTAACTTGAGAGGGGTCAAATAAATACCCTGCGGGCCAGTCTGGTGCGGCCATACCCCATCAACCTCAGCTGCATGCAAAGCCTGCACCACTGCTATGATGTGCCAATTTCGTGGTTCCGTATGTGTTAACTGTGAACCACAGTAAAATGCGCCAGGACTCTGCTTGTAGTTAAAATAACAAGGGAACAATGCGTTAATTCAACTGTTAAATTCAGTCAATTTATAAGAGTGAGTCTATCAGTACAAGACTTTAACTGTCCATGAATTTGATGATCAAGAGATCAGTCAAGTCATTTCAGCCAGTCAAGTCCAAATGCGTCAGTCAGTTAATAGATCTTTATCGCTTCGTCAGAGATGCCCAAGACACAACAAGTTGACGAGTGAAGGTGTTAATTTAGATGTGTCCAGTTCCTTTAAGTTTCCAGGTCTCCGTTACCTGCAGCTGGTACTCGAGGACGGGCACCTCCTCATGCTCGGTGGGGCCAAACTGCCGGCGTGTAGCGGAAAAGCGCACTGCCACAGTCATTGCCATTTTCAAGTTAGCCACAACCATGGTTACAATGCCCACTCGCCCCCCCGACAAGGCTCCCAAGGCGGCACCGAACCTCCTATTTGGGTCCTGGGGGTGGTGGTGGTGGTGGGGGGGGGGGGGTAGCAAAGGCAGCCAGTGAACAAAATTATCGCTCAACTCAAGTTTTAAGACATTTGATCCATTTTAAGTCTGTGAGCATAACGTGTATAATTACCGATTATGGACTGATCTTTATTATGTAAAACAAGTAACTTAACACACAAAACTCCGGCTAGAAAAAGGACTGAGATTTAAGAGGTTAATGAGTCATGGAATTAAGTTGAAAATTAATTAAACTTTCTCCTCCACTGATTAGACTCCATTGCAACAAGCATCCATGCTAACTCAAAGAAATTGGGTGAAGAGAAGAGAAATAATTTTGGGAGAGACAGCACTGCGGCAAATTTGCTTCTTCAGCTAAATAAGCTACGATACAAGGATTGCAAAGGGGACCCCCGTGGTTTTGTCTCTTTGTCTCCTTCTTGCATGAGGCACAACTTCCAAAACATATACTGCCATGCTACCACGAAAATAGATTGCATGTTCTCTTCCATATCAAAGGAATAATTGTTGAGCATCAGGAAAAACTCCTGAAGTTCCTGAGGGGTAAAATATGTAATGGAACTTGTTTGAGTTAGTTGGCTGACTTCTCTGATGAAACAGCAAAGGTTGTACAGGTTGTCCCGGGTCAAATTGGCAAATTTTTAACAGGTCCATAGATGGCCAAACTTGACACATCTGCAGAGAATTAAATAAGTCATTTTGAGGGCATTGAGATTGTGAGAAACGTGATTGAGGCCCTGAAAGCAGGGAAACTAGTCCAACCGTTTAAAGGATTCATTGGTGATGAGCTTCACTTGAACTCTATCCGTAATCAGCAGAGATGGGCTGTAATCAATAAGGTGCAGTTCAAAGATGCGATGAAGACTTGCTTGTCAGGTACAGTTGACCTCCTTCAACAACGTTACCAAGGATACTTCTGTATGGAAGTGACCGAAACGCTGAAGGAGGAAATTAAGTCAGCAAGCTCTCCAGGACCAGGGCTTGCTACCCCTGCCCTATAAACTTTTATCTTTACTTTATACTTCTACTTTGTCTGCATTAAAACTATGCTGAATGTCCAACCATATTGACAAATCTTGGTTTCCACATAGACTGCTGTCACAACCTGCATGTCTGCTTAATTGTCTCTAGGAGTCTTGAGGGTGGTTCCTGGTAATTGATTGATTGGCTTATTATTTCCTTAGTGCAGGAGTATAGCTAACCCTGGTCCTGGAGAGCCACAGGGTGTGCTGAGTTTGGTTTTCTCTGCCCTATTTAAACCAAAGACACCAGGTGAGATGAGTTAAGCATGTAATCAACTGCTTTAATTCATCAATTAAGTGCTGAGTAACATTAAAAAACAAGCAGACACTGCGGATCTCCAGGACCAGGGCTGACCACCACTGGTTTAGATGAAGAATGCCAGGACGAAATTCTGGGAAAAGCAGTTTCACATGCACATAAACAAAGAGGCAGAAGGTGGCAGAAACAGAAAGACTTGAAAGCTGAATTGAGCAAGCAGCTAAAGAAGAAGCAGCAGATGAGACATGCTGCTGAGAGGAAGTTGGAGAAACGGCTGAGAGATGAAGACCCCGCGTAATTGGAAAAACTTATGAAGGATATCCCAACTTTTATTGCAAGATGGAGACGTTGATGGATATCCTAGAGGGTTGAGCAGTGGGAAGAAATAAGTCAAATTTGGTTTAAGGATGGGGAATCAGTAGTGTAAAATTAATAACCTGAAAAACCGAAAATGGCCAAAATCGAAAAGCCAATGCCTAGAGTGGCATACTGGTCCCAAAAGAAGAATATGCAAACGATACAGACTATGAGACGTCAATGTACACTCTTGCTGCTGATCCTTTGTAGGATGATCTTGTCCTTTCTAGCTGAAACTGGTTACCATCAGATGCCCTGTTTTGTATTAATAGCAATAGTTAGCAACTAGCAACAATTAATAGCAACTGGAATATGTACATAAAATGAATCTCACATGGATTTGGATCGAGGCAAGTTTCAAGTGGATAGTCAGTCATTTCTGCTCTCAACACTCCTTAGCAGCACAGCCTTGATGGGACAGACTGCATAAATTCATGAGTAAGTGAACAAACTGTGAGGAAAATGAGAGCGCATCATTTCTCTAAAGTTAAGGATGCAGAAACTGTTCTTCTCCCTCTGCTGAAACTAAGAACAATAAATACGTATGTGTACGCCATTTCTTTCATTGAAATTTTTGGTTGTGTTGCTCATCGTTCAGTATCTTGACTACTGTAAATTAATTAAAGAAGAATCAGGTGCTAATAACGACAGTGCAATAAGTTCTTCATTTTGTTCAATATTTTGTCAGTTTTATTGATTTCAAGGAGATTATGGTCACTTTTAGTGTTGACCACAGTTAATTAAGCACCTCTAAGAAAGCAATTAATTAATAAGCTGATCCTAAATTCCCAACTTTCATGGAATACTTTAATAAAGCAACTGTACAGTGTACTTTATTTCCAGAATATCATCAATTTTCACTGCTTTTTAAGGTAGAATGGTCATTTAAGTAATAGGAATTACTATGCTAAAATTTTGTAGTATTTGGCTGCAGTAGAGGTAGTGCTCAAGGTTCCTTCTTTGTTGACACAACCATTTAAATTGCATTTTACAGAAACTGTAGTCATTTTAGTTCATTTCCATTGTTTTTTTAATCACAAAAATTGATGTCATTTTCCAGGGTTTTTTATGCTCTTCCCAATGGTATTGGATACTGGACGATCCTTAAAAAGTTTTTTTTTTTTTTTGTCACGGACCTTTATATATCACAAAAAAAGATTTCCAAGTTAACCAAACAACTGCATCATGTGGAACAAGAAAAAGGGTAATGAGTTCTTCCAAGTTTTTCGCAGGGCAGTAATAAAGCTAAGTCCGTAATCCTGGATGCTGTTTCACATAGCAAGTCTACAGGAGGTATGACTACTGTGAACTGAAAAACTAAAAACCATCCAAAACCTGGAACATGGACTGAGGTAAGACGATTTGATCCAGGTTCTACTCAGGGCAGCCATCCAGCTAACTCTGAAATCATGCTTTGTGGAACAGCTCTCCTGGACATAGAGCTTGTGCTCACCTTGTAGGGAGTGATGTACAGTCCCTCTGGGGTGACGTCACCGGTTTTGTTCAACAGGTTCTCCCGCGGGATGCGCACGTTATAAAACAGAGCAAACCTGCAGGAAGAGACCAGGGCTGACTGCTATTATGCATCTTTCACAGCAGCACTCCAAACTTAATTATTAAACATCTCTCGCTCTCCGCTCCATCGACCCGGGAGAAGAAAGAGAAGGACTACATTTACATGCACACCATTATTCCCGCATAAATCAGAATATGAGTATATTCCGATTGCGTATCTGTCATGTAAACACGCGCAATAACCCGATTGAGGTCATTTTCAGAATCAAATTATTCCGAATAAGACCCCTGGCATATGCCTGTTTTAATCGGAATATTGGGTCATGTATACACCTTAATCGGAAAATGCCCGTGAACAGAATATTCAATTACGTCTGCGCATGTTCAATTCGCGGGGAATTTGCATTTAGAGCGAAAAAGAGACGACTGTGTGCAATCAAATAATGAAAGACATGACTATAATGGAATATATCGATGGGCAAAAGCACCGTAGCAACGGTATCTTTAAAAGGGTGTGCGAAAAATGGAGAGAGGCTGGTTTTGTGAGAACTACTGACCAAGTTAAGCATCGCTGGAAAACTCCGAAGGCGGCATATTCCAATGCGAGAAACAAAACAATAACAGCGGCTCTAATCCGGCCAGTTTCACTTATTTCACAGCCATGGGGACAGAGACCGCTGGCGATGGCCAAAACGGAATGTCCTTGCTCTATAAAACACCTTAATGTAGTGTTGTCCATTACAAATATGCGTGTGACAATCGCGGAGATTCAGAGGTCTATCATCAATACGTCACGCGTTGACGAAGAAAGAAAGTACTTAAGCCAAGCATGGCCTTGACATTCGTTAGCTGAAGAAATTACCAAAGGAAAAAGGACTTTTTCAGGGCTTTTTTCTGACTCATTCAATGGATACGTAGGAACCTTAGTAATGGCGTAGGCCTCCATAAATTTGAGTGTCAAGCACAAAAAAAACTGAAGAATGGAGTGAATAAACAATTGGAATAAGCCCCTACCACTGGAGTAAATACAGGAGAAAATGCTGTTTGGGGTTTCCTCACATATCATTACATAGATACATACATAAAAACAGCACACTTTCACCTGTAATTGATCATACATTGACAACAATTGCCTGCATTGGTGCACCCTTGTCTATGTTTTGCAGTTTCACTGAATATATTCCCATAAAAGATGATGATGATTAGTGCTCCTCTGAACAAGCAAACACAGGCACACTGTCCCCTCATCAGTCCTGATCCCACACCAAACCTGCTGCAACCTTACACGCAATTCTTAAAGTTAGAGGTCATATTAAACTAGACAGGTAGGTCGCCCGCGACCAATGGGTGTTACCGTGGCAACCAAAATCAATAGGCGCCGTGTCCTAACCACTGCCCATATACATACCAAATATAAAAGAAATAGCTTTAAATTTGTGGCCTGTAGAGCGTCAACAGAGAAATCTCTACGGCGACGGTGACGGACGCATGAGGAAGCCAAATCCATAGTAGCCCAATACAATAAGTTTAATATCATGTTAAATAACAAAACTGAAGACGGCAGGGTAGCCAAGTGGTTGGTAGCTTGACCATCGACAGTAAAGTCGCTGGTTGCAGCCCCGAGTGGGGCTTGAGATTCTGATTTGTATTTAGAAAATTGAACTTCGGAAGAATTCCATTGTTGGGCCCTAGAGTAAGGCCCTTGACCCCAAAACCTTTCAAGGACCCCATTTCCCTCTCTTATTGCCTACTTGCAACTGTTCCTTCTGACATTTCTCAAAGGACCCCCTTGGAAAACAGAAACATGTTCTCCAAGGAACTTCAACTAAATAAAGGTTAGAAAGTGCAACATCCAGTTTGAATCTGAAGTTTCATAGATTTGGTATTAGATATTTGAGGACCAGTCATTGCTTTACAGGCAACAATAGCCAAATCACACATGAAGTCGTAACAATTAACAATACAGCCCAGACGTGAAAAATTTGACCAAATATTTTGCCACTGCTCTCATCTGTACACAAAGTAACACAAGTGAGGAGTTATTCTAGAATGCAGCAGTTGTGTGTACAGTTGGTGGCACATTGCACTACTGACATACCAACTGACTCAAGAATGTTTACAGAACACTCGACAGAACCACAAAATGCCTTCAAAATTTCAGCAAGAGGCCACCATGGCTTAAGTGAGTCATTCCCAATTAACCAGGAAAACGATTCTTTAGACAGATGGGGAAAACACCAATTCCACTTGCTGCTCCTGGCTGTCACTCTCCAGTGAAACAACCAGGCCACTTCAGGCCACAGGCTCTTCACAAACGCTGACAAAAGCTAGCATTGATGCCGAGCAATATTTTCATAATAACAGTTTGTGATAGTTTCCTATAAGATATGGATTGAAAGTCTCAAACTCCACTGCATCAGCCAGAAAGCTCGTTTCATCTGGACATCAAAGCTTCTACAAGACACACTAAATTTAGAGCATGTAGAGCATTGGTCACCATCTCTGTTCCTTGAGATCAACGTCCGGTAGATTTTCACTCAAAGCAAACGGCACACAAAAGCAAGCTATCCTAATTAGCTGCTAATTACTGGAGTCTGGCCTGTTGGATTACGGTTGCAATGAAGACCTTCAAGATGGCAGATCTCCGGGAACAGGATTGGTAGCTACTGAAGAAGAGCAACAGGATGCAGTATATGAATATACATATGTGCACAATAAATATATCACAGTGCCTCTGTATTACTGAAGGGAATATCAAACGTCCTCTCCATCATTTTATGAATTAGTAAAGCAACATTTTATGTTATACTGAGTGTCATATACCAGAATAATAACTGGTTGCGAGTAGTGGAGGACAACCGGCCGTGCAAAATCAACTTTTCATGAAAGCGCGAAGCACAAGTACGAGACTGCCGACTCAATGGGGCTTCACTGCCATCCTGTGGCCAGATTGAGAATGGCTGCTCATCCCTCTCTCATTCTAGATGCACTCTGAAAGCCTAGTTATCAGGCGCATAGCCAGTAATGGGCCTGGGCGGCACAAGCCTATAGTTCCTTCACTGGCCCGCCCAGGCTCCCACCCGGTCTTGATGTTTTTTTTTTTGTTGTTTTTTTTTTTTTTTATATTGTATAATGATTGAGTGGTTGGTTGAGTGAGTAATTCGCTATGAACATGGACTGTATTTTTGCGTGTGCAGTAATGTAATTTGTGTTTTGGATAACTGACATTTAGAAAATACGTTGAACGTAGGCTATGTGGTTTTCCGGGTCTGACCCCCACAGTCCTTCTTGTCATAACGTTGTGATCAATGAACAATGCTGTCGAAAATACAACCCGAATTCTGAAATAGTTGGGACAAAGTGTAAATTGTGAATAAAATCAAAACGCAATGACTTTCAAATCACACCAGCCAGTATTTTATTCACAATAAAACAGAGATAACATGGCTAATGTTCAAACTGAGAAATTTTACAATTTATTCACAAAATGAGATCATTTCAAATTTGATGGCTGCTACATGTCTCAAAAAGTTGGGACAGGGGCCTGTTTACCATGGTGTAGCATCCCCTCTTCTTTTTAACAGAATGGAGGCGTCTGGGCATTGAGGAGACAAGTTTCTTGAGTTTAGCCATTGGAATTTGATCCCACTCTTGTTTAATACAGGCTTCCAGCTGCTGGAGGGTTTTGGGTCTTCTGGATCATGCTCAACTATGGCTTCCTTTTTGCATGATAGAGTTTTAGGTGGCATCTGTGGATGGCACGGCGGACTGTGTTTACAGACAGTGGTTTCTTGAAGTATTCCTGGGCCCATTTAGTAATGTCAGTGACAGAGTCATGCCGGTGAGTGGTGCAGTGGCGTCTGAGGGCCCGAAGATCACGGGCATCCAGTAAAGGTCTTCGGCCTTGTCCCTTACGCACAGAGATTTTTCCAGTGTCTCTGAATCTTTTGATGATATTATGCACAGTCAATGATGAGACCTTCAAAGCCCTTGCAATTTGATGGTGAGGAACATTGTTTCTAAATTATTCCACAATTTTTTTACGCAAGCCTTCACAGGTTAGAGAGCCTCTGGCCATCTTTACTTCTGAGAGACTCAGCCTCTCTAAGACATCCCTTTTATAGCCAATCATGTTACACACCTGATGCCAGTTAACTTAATTACTTGCTAAATGTTCTTTCAGCTGATTCTCTTATATATTAATTGCTTTTTCAGCCCTTTTTTGCCGTGTCCCATCTTTTGTGACACCTGTTGCAGCCAGAAAATTTGAAATAAGCTCATTTTGTGGATAAAAATGTAAAATGTCTCAGTTTCAACATTTGAATGTTATCTATGTTCTATTGTAAATAACATATTAGCTCATGTGATCTGAAAATCATTGCATTTTGATTTTATTCACAATTTACACTTCGTCCCAACTATTTTGGAATCGGGGTTGTACATCCCCCTATCAATTAGTCTCAGCAATTGTTGCTAATCAGGCACAGAAAAATGCGCGAGGAGGATTTGGTAATTCCTAAACAAAACTCCTTTGATTCATTCACAAAATTCCCCCTTGTCAGAAACCATTGCAATAATTCCTCCTCGTAAACAATAACCCTTGCCCATGCGCATAGGAAGTGGGGGGGGCGGGGGACGTGACCCTAAAGTACAAACTTCTTATCTAAACTATTCTCACAAACTACACATCCCTGCCAAGAGATTAACGCCCCAATGCTATACAACTGAACTTACGGGACTCCATTGACAGGTGGAGGATCGTAATGATTTTCGCTATCGTATTTGCATCATAAAGCAGCTAACACAGTTATACTGCTGAGGCAACATAGTTTCGAACACAATATAGCTAGTTCTCCCATGTAGCACAGTATCTGTCGGCAGGCTATAAAAACACAAATAGGCGGCCCACCCTAGGATGCTCGTGAAAGGGTTAGCCAGCTTTTCTTTACTTCAACTTAGCTAGTAAAAATAAAATTTCTTCATTCAAAACTTTCTTGAATTTCTTGAGTCATAAAATTTATGATGACATAGTTACCTCTGTAATATACTACCCCTATATCTGTGTAAGTGTTGCCATTAGGGCGTATATTTATTCAAAGGATACTAGACTTTCTATTTGCTTGGTTTATTTTTTCACTGCTGAGAATATGATGCAAATGAAGTGACGATTCCATTAGCGGCCAGGCGAATGAGCTAACGATGGTTCTGAAATAACAATCTCAGTGCAGGTGTGAAGGATATTGCAGCCTTTAAATGGTCATTTGGGCTCAGGCATTTTTCCAAGTTTTCTATTTGTCTGTTTGCATGGCCATGGCCTTGTGTGCTGGATGTATAGGCTATATGAACACTTGTGTTATAAAGGGTTTTGACTGTTGGTTTTATCTTCTGGGACATAATTCACATAAAAATGTCTTGCCTGCTAATATTTTTATTTGTTTGGTCCCCATTTCTCCGTTTTGGTGAGCCTAATGAAAGCATGATATATTTTTCATTTTAATCTGTATTCTAAGCCAACATTTCCTGGGGGGCAAAAAATGGCCCGTCCACTTTTGTTCAGGCCCACCCAAAAAAAATATTTTGCCTACGCCACTGCTAGTTATATTACAGCCAGCGCACTGAGGGACTTTGGAGTGAGAGAGCTGGCTGAAGCAACCATTGACAGATAAAGAGAACACCCTGCCAACTGAAAGCTTGATGTGCATGAGCATGACAAACTGCAGTGCCATTGGTCGCATTTGACACAAGAATGAATCAGACTAAAGCTGGCTAAATGGATTTCACTGATACGACGATAAGGTTCAGGGGACTGCAATGCGATGACACCTGCGCAGCTAGCGAATGTGTAACATTGAAACCAAGCATCAGAGATGGCAGCCAACTTATTATCTACAGCATCATAACCAGCTTGCTCCCCCCACCATTGTCTATATTCATGCGCCAGAGAACTTACCCATTGTCGACGCCATTCAAACCAATCTTCTTGCCCATATCGCCTACCATCACCCCTGGCAGGGCAAGCAAAGTTTTTGGATCTCTGACCTAGGTGTAAGAAAAAAAAGCAAAGACCTGTAAACCTTGAGTTTTTTTTTTTTTCTCATCATCGGCCAATTTTAATGATGTTAAGAATTAGTACCGGTACAACAAATGAGTGGAGTCCGTGGCAGTGCCCGTCTGGAGTATAGAGCTGAGCGAAGACTAGCGCGTGTGTGGCAGTTTTACCCATGTTCCCAACCCAGAACTTAGCAGCCTCAATGTCTGGAGAGTTTATCACAAACTCCTGCAGCAAAGAAAATAGGTCTGAGCTCAATCACTCACAATACGGCTTTGTAAGAAAGAGGAACATCAGGAATACAATTCAGGAGAACCGAAATTATAAGGAAACATGCATCACTCTACATCAATGGGCAATTCTGGCTCATCTTTTAAAAATATACATTGTGTTGAACACAACAATTTGCTGATGGATGTAGGTTAACATTGGTTTGGTAAATTCAAGCTTAATTTTCAATGAATGAGTGTTTCTTCAAAGAAACTGACAGAGGTATCCTGCAGTATTCAAATCATCTTAAATTCGAGTCATGTCAGCAGATGACATCCGGAAGTTAATCCAAATTAGATTACATTAGGATCACATTACAAGAAAGCAAGAACAGTCCCCATTTATATTTTTAAATGCAAGCAATGGCTGCATTTAACAGACAAGCCTTTTTACTCAGCAGTAAGAGCGAATCACATGCCAGTGCTAGGTAAATATGTGGTTGTCAGTTTGTACAATGTCATGTCCTGTAGGCTGGGCAGGAGGGAGTGATTGCACTAAACTAACCTGAATACAGGGATCATATGTATGTTACGTTGTGACTCCACCAAACTAACCTGCGTGCCGGGGTCATATGGCGTGACTCAAGGAAACTAACCTGAGTACTAGGGTCATACATAGCTTATGGTGCGACTCCACCAGACTAATCTGAGTAGCAATTCAGAAAAACAAACTAGATCCAGGCACTCAAACTGCACAAATAGCACGCCTAAAAAATCCTTCATTACCGCATGGCAAAACAACCAGAAAACGCCAACATGTTTCGACCTCAACAGGTGATCTTCATCGTGGCATGGTTTTCTTGATTCACCAAACTCATCTGAGTATAGGGGTAATACAGTGCGATTGCACCAAACTATCCTGGGTTCTGGGGTCATATGGTGTGACTACACAATATTAATATGGGTAGTGGGGTAATACGGTGTGACTCCACCAAACTGACCTGGGTACTATGGTCATACATATCTTATGGTGTGACTCCGCCAAACTAACCCAAGCACTGGGGTCATATGGAATGAGTCCAGACTAACCTGCGTAATCGGGTCATGCAGTGTGACTGCACCAAACTAACCCCAGTTCTGGGGTCATATGGTGTGACTCCACCAAACTAACCTGAGTACTAGGGTCATATGGTGTGACTTCGCAAAACTAACCCAAGCACTAGAGTCATATGGCATGAGTCCACCAAACTAACCTGTGGAATCGGGTCATACAGTGTGACTGCACTGAACTACCCCCAGTTATGGGGTCATATGGTGTGACTCCAGCATAGTAACATGGGTCCTGGGGTAATACGGTGTGATTCCACCATACATATGCTGGGCATGCTCTAGGATTTGCCTTTAGCCACTGTGGCTGAAGAACCTGAATGAAACACTTTGTTGCACCTGCAACTTCACAACATAAGCTCAGTATATGCATTTGCTTTGCTAAGTAATATCAACAGCAAATACAGAATACAAATTTATTGCATGTATTCCACACATTCATTTCTGAAACTGCATGTAAAACTAGATCATTTATCTAAGCGCAGATATACAGTCATGCCCAATATTATTCATACCCCTACCAATTTTTGGGTTTTTTCGAGATATTTTTTGACAAATGAAATTTATTTTTGCACAAATGACACAGTAAGTTGACATAAGGCTGCAAGAATTACAGTAAACAATTTTTCGAGAAATACAATACTTTTTGGTATTTTATTTGACAGATTTACAAAAAATGCTATGTCCAGAATTATTCATACCCTTTTCTCAGTAATTGATGGCAAAGCCTTTATTCACGATTACAGCCTCCAAACGCTTCCTGTGGTTGATCACAAGGTTTCCACACGTTTCCACAGGGATTTTGGCCCACTTCTCTTTGGCAAACTTCTCCAGGTCCTTAAGTTTTGAGAGTTTCCTTGACATGACCTTGGTCTTCAGTTCCCTCCACAGATTCTCGATAGGATTGAGGTCGGCGCTCTGTCTTGGCCACTGCAAAATGTTCACTTTGTTGTCCACTAACCATTTCTTGATGGATTTGGCCGTGTGTTTAGGATCATTATCCTGTTGGAAGATCCATTCCTGCCCAAGACCAAGTTTTTCGCTGATTGCTTGATGTTTTCTCTGAGGATCTGGATATACTGGTCCTGTTTCATAATGCCATTCACTTTAACAAGGTTTCCAGGCCCATTTGCTGAAAAGCAACCCCAGAGCATTATACTCCCGCCACCGTGTTTGACCGTTGGGACAGTTTTTCTAGGGTTGAACACTTCAGAATTATTTAGGAATTAAATTTCGGAATTTACGGACACCTGCGTCTATATCTGCGCAAAGGGGTTAAATATGACGATTATTTACAAAGACTTTCCTTAAATAGCCTTAGCTAGCTAGCAAGATGACCATATAATGCAAAGAGTAACATAATACGCAATCGCATACGTAGACTTATAACGCAGCTGAAATTAGCTATGAGGTGATATGCCACAGCCCTAACTGTCTGCTTGCTGTTCACGGAACAGAGCCTGTCTATCAAGGTTGACGGAGGTCGTGGGGGTGTGATTCTGTAGTAAGTGACCAATCAGTGTTGCCAAAACTTCTCCCATCGCTATGTGGTTTGGGTGGGAATCGCAAGTTCGCGCCCCGCTCAGAGAGGGGAATCTGGCAACAGCGTGATGCTCTCAGATCAAATATAATTATTTCCGATGAAAGCATCGCCGGAAAGCTTTTGCAATTGCAGCCAAGGGCCATAAGAAATCTTTCACCACAAATAGATTTCTTTCACCGATGGCGATGAGGCGAATGGCTAGTGCACACCCAGCACATGTTACGGTGTGACTTCACCAAACTAACCTGAGCACTGGGGTCATATGCCATAAGTCCACCATACTAACCGGAGTACTTGGGTCATACAGTTTGATTGCACCAAACTAACATGAGTACAAGAGTCATACGGTGTGACTGCACCATACTAACCCGAGTACTGGGGTCATACAGTGTGAATGCACCATACTAACCTGAGTACTGGGGTCACACGGAGTGACTGCACCATACTAACCTGAGTATGGGGCTCATACGGTGTGACTGCACCATACTAACCTGAGTACTGGGGTCACCTGGTGGGTCTGCACTAAACTAACCTGAGTACTGGGGTCATACGGTGGGTCTGCACTAAACTAACCTGAGTACTGGGGTCATACGGTGGGACTGCACTAAACTAACTTGAGTACTGGGGTCATACGGTGGGTCTGCACTAAACTAACCTGAGTACTGGGGTCATACAGTGTGACTGCACCATAGTAACCTGAGTAGTAGGGTCATACGATGCAACTATACCAGAGAAACCTGAGTTCTGGGGTCATGTTGTGTTACAGTACCACACAAACCTGAGTACCGGGGTCATACGTGGCCGTCGTTCTCATTCCTCTCGTGTTTGTTCCATGGCTCAGTTCCGTCAGTGCAAAGCACCCAAAGGTCTATGGGAACAAGCACAGCGAATAAACCACTCTCAAACCCTCTGTCCAGTTTATTCATCCATTCAACCTGCTTCCCTTGGTCAGGGGCGCAGTGAGAGCTGGAGTTTATCACAGCATGTGATGGGTGAGTGGTGGGAAAACAAAACACACAGGACAGTTGGCCAATGCATTGCCGGGATCATCCATCAGATGTCACTGTTGAGGCGTGCTACGTGTGCAAGTTGGCAGATTTAAGTTCCATAGAAGCATGAAACATTCTTGATCCGACACCAACAGTGGTCAATTGATCAAAAACGAAACAAGCAATCACTTTTGCAACACGAACTTTGGTCCCAATTTTTTTCTTTTTTTTTTTTTTGCACACGACAATAAAATTAAACGCTTGACAATGCGAACCAATTGGAACAAGCAGGCCAGAAAGCCTGTATGCAGCACCTATTGAAAACGTACTGGCAAATTTATGCGCAAGGATGTAATTTCAATTGGGATGAGTGAGGGGCTTTTTCCAGACTCACCCGCCCGACCACACCAACAGATATAGAATCCATGTACAGGGGATGGCTAAATTATCAGAGGCACCTCTGTTTCTGATTTGAAAAAAATTTTCCATAATTTAAGGAAATATAAGCATGTTATGATTACCGGTGATTTTAATATTGATTTGTTAAAGTACAAAGATAATTCCCATGTAAATGAGTGTTTAGAGATTGTACTATCTTATAGTTTTATTCCTAAATTATTCTTCCAACAAGGTTGACAAATCAACATGGAACTCTCATTGATGATAGTTTAGTTAAGGTTGCTGATGAGTATTCTAGGACAACCTCTGGCATCATCCTCAGTCAGATTTCTGATCACTTTCCTCATTCTGTCATTTTGGATTATTTAGTAGTACCAACAATTTTGTAAGAGTAATGAAGGCTGATCTAAATTCCTTCCAAAACTTTAAGGATAGTCTTAAGAATCTACAACAACTAGGCATTTTTGAGAAATTAGACGGTACTAATGCAAATGAGACATATCATAAATTTGATGAAATTACGAGTTCTTTAATTGAAAAGCACTTTCCTGAGAAATTAGTAAGGTTCAATAAGTACAAACCTCAGGTATCCTACGATCTATTCCTTTCAGGGATAAACTTTATGTGAAACAAATCTTTTTTGATATATGATGACAATTACTATCGATTCTTTCCAAACTTTAAGACGTACAACCGAATTTTAAAACAGGGTATCAGGATTGCTAAAAGACTATTACCAGCATATTTTTCTGAAATATAAAACTGACATTAAGAATACCTGGTCAACAATTAATGACATCGTAAACAAAACTAAGAGAAAGCATGACTTTCCTAAGTACAGTGCCGGACAAAAGTCTTGTCACTTATCCAAGTTGCAGGAACAACAAATAATAACCTGACTTGTAGTGGATCAACTGGAATCAAAAATGGCTTATATGAAAGGCAAAGCCCTCTAGATTATGTGAAATATACCAAAATAGAGTTTTGTGTCATTCATTGAGTTTTATAATTTAATTTGTACAGAACAGTCAGATTTTGCTTGGACAAGTCTTGTCGCATTGAAAAAAAATGTGGAAATTATACATACACTTTATTTTGAATACACAAATATGCCACTATAATATCAGAACATAAAGTCATGGTGCCTTGGAAAAAATAATTAATATTGTGTATGACTCCCATGAGCTTGGAGGACTGCATCCATACGTCTTGGCAATGACTGAGATAACTTGATGATGAAATCATCTGGAATGGCAAAGAAAGCAGTCTTAAAGGACTCCCAGAGTTCATCAAGATTCTATGGTTTCATCTTCCAAGCCTACTCCTTCATCTTACCCCTGAAATGCTCAATAATTGTTCATGTCAGGTGACTGGTTGGCCAATCCTGGAGTACCTTCACCTCCTTCGCTTTCAGGAACTGTGACATGGAGGCAGAAGTATGAGAAGGAGCAGCAGTGTAAGTAGGGCAGCAAGAACTTCTTGATATTTCAGGCTGTTGATGTTGCCATCCACTCTGCAGATCTTTCTCACACCCCCATACTGGATGTAACAACAAACCATGATTTTTCCTCCACCAAACATGATTGTTTTCTGGGAGAATCTTGGGTCCATGAGGGTTCCAACAGGTCTTGTACGGCGACTGGGATGCAGTTCAATGGATGATTCATCAGAAAAATAAACTTTCAGCCACTTTTCCAGTATCAATCCTTTCTGCGAGCTGTGGGCCTTGGCAAATGCAATGCAGGTTTTATGTTTTCTGTTTAATGCAGGCTTCTGTGTACCAATTCGGCTATGAAAACCACTTTGAGAGAGAATTTGACAAACTCTTCTTGTAGATACCGGGATTTTTGGTGACATTTCCTCATGTAGCTTTGCTGTAGTTGAAGAAGGGCTGGCCTTGTACAGTTGAAGCAACAAACGGTCCTTTCAAACAATTGTCATACCGGGGTCTGTCTGACCTGCGCTTGCCATGAACGTCACCAGTTTCTTCAAATCTCTTTCTCGTCCCCTCCACTTGACATTTGGATACATTAAAGATGTCTGCCACCTCAGCAGCAGACTCAGTCTTCAGGCTCTTGATGATCAGCACTTTGGTCTGTGGTTGAATCTTTGGTATGTTGTCAGAGGTCTAGTCGCACCTCATATGAAAGTCTGGTGTGCTGGGGTTATTTCTATGCACATCTGGGAATGTGTTAATTACAGTATTTGTCATAGGTTAAACTCTAATCTGCGATTTGTTGCATCATCTGAAGAGACGACAAGACTTTTGTCCCAGCAAAAACAGATGTTATGGGCTTAGCCAAGCTGTGAACATCAGAACACTTTTTGACGGTTTCATTTTGCACCAAATTATTAATGTGAAAGCCCTTGACATTAAAATGGACCATTTATTGTAACAATTGATTGGTCAGAAATAAAGTTATATGCTATTTTTAGTTACTATGTCCTTATGCGACAAGACTTTTGTCAGGCACTGGATTTTCTTATTGAAGGTCAGTCTGAAGCAGATCCTAAAATTATTGTAGATAAATTTAATAAATATTTTACTGATATTGGTCTGACATTAGCCAATCGCATTACCCCTCCTGAAGGCAAATCGTTCCGAGATTACTTAAAGAATCCTGTTCTTATCCCATTCGAATTGAAATCAGTAACTGAACGAAATGTTACAGATACAATCCAATCTTTGAAACCTAAAACCAGTTGAGGTATGGACAGGATAACTAACAAACTCCTTATTTTTGTGAAGAGTGAGTTGTCTAATCCTCTAAAAATAATCTTTAATCAGTGTGTAATGAGTGGGATTCTCCCTGATTTATTAAGGATAAGGAAAGTTGTACCCATTTTTAAAAAAGATAAGGATTATCTCTTTGAGAATTATCGCCTTCTTTCAATTCTTCCAAGCGTATCTAAAGTTTTTGAGAAGTGAATGCACAGTCAAATTTACGAGCATTTTACTAAACGGAAACTCTTTTTCAAAAGTCAGTATGGTTTTAGAACATTACATTCCACTCAATTCGCCGCATTAGAGTTAATTGAAAGAATTATCTTAGCTTTGGATGACAATAAATATCCAGTATCTATCTTCTTGGACTTGTCCAAAGCTTTTGATATATTGGACCATGAAATTCTGATCATTAAGTTGAAACATTGTGGTTTTTGTCACAACTATAAATTTGATGAAAAGTTACTTGACAGGTAGAAAGCAGTACATTTGCATGAATAACGTGATATCTGATTTCCTGAATATTATAACTGGCATCCCACAAGGTTCAATTTTAGGACCACTTTTATTCATAATATATGTAAATGGTTTGGCATGTGTCTCTAACCTTTTTTACCCTATTATTTATGCGGATGACACAACCCTGTGTGCCTCAGTCCATGCGTCTGAAATTAATAATTCTTCAATAGTTTTAAATAAAGATTGGAGGATATATCAGATTGGATGAAGGTCAATAAACTCTCGCTTAATTGCACAAAGACAAAGGCGATGATGTTTCACTCTTCACAAAAGCATATTTCTCACTTTCCTGCACTTTTCATTGACCAAATGAAAATTGATTTTGTGGATTCTTTCAACTTTCTTGGCATAATCATTGATAAAAATTTAAAATGGAGGGCCCATTGTTATCATATATCAAAAAAGATATCTAAATCCAACGGTATCCTTAACAAGTTGGAAATTATTGTTCCGCTTTCAGAACTTCAGAATATCTACAATTCTTTGATATTATCCTATTTTAATTATGGAATGCTACTCTGGGGATGGAAATGTTAACGCATTTTGAAATTACAAAAGAAAACAATATGAATCATTGCAAAGAGTAAATTTAATGCTCATACTACTCCGTTATTTAAACAATTGCATTTGTTAAACTTTTATGATCTATGTGTTTTGAATGACTTCAAGTTTTGTTATAGAGTGGAGAATGACTTAGTCCCTGAATTTTTTAAACAATTTCGTTCTCAAAATAATCTAGAAGATCCTAATCCCCAGAGGTACTCCACTAGACAAAATGGCCAGTTACGACTCCCTTTAGATAAGCACGAGTTTGCCAGACATAGTTTGTCAAACAGATTTCCGGTTATTTTTAATAATATGAATCCTCATTTCAGAAATAAAATATTTACATATAGCTTCAGGGTTTCCCACACCATTGTGTGGTGGGCCACCACAGAATCAACTTGGACCGCCACAAATCGATTCCGCGATTTTCTATATCGCATTCTCATCTCTATGCGCGCAGTTCTCAGACACGCACGCATTCACACTTGCGCAAAGGCTGACGGCCGGTTGGTCTTCGCACATTGTGCGTTCAGCCTATGAAGCGGTTACCCGAAGAGGCGGGTCATTTGACAGAGAAGACACTTGGCGAAATTGGGGGGGAGCTCTGCACAACGGCATTGGGTATCTGTGGTAGTCTTAGTTTTTAGTGGTAGTGGTAGTTTTCTTGTAATAATATCGTAATGTTGTTTTTGTTACGCAACGTCGTGTGTGCGCCCATATCACATACTGCTTATGTTATATTGTTTTAGGCACTTAAGAATTTATACATATTTTTCCAGTTTATTCTCCTGTTATTGAAAGGTAATCTTTAATCTTTTCAAACAGGGTGTCCTCCTCTTAGCGCTCTTATCTTCTGGTGGACACCCTGCCATTATACAACCAAATACTATTTTATTATTGTTAATTATCCTTTCTCCGTTTTTCCTCCTTTATACAGCATATGGCAAGGAAAAATTAGTCTGAGTCTGAAAAGGGGATTTAACTTCAAAGTCTCTAAACCACATTGCAGGACCATCTACAGAGCAGATTCCTATTCATTTGAATGGTATTTTGCAGTATGTGTTAGTTTCATAGAGGTCTATCCAGCAGGTATGTCTTCAAATCACGATAAGGATAATATCATGAGTACGAATGCGGCCGGATTGTACCTGAATAGTAAACGTTTCAGTCACAAAAACTGCAAAATTATTCAAGGCTAGAGAAAACAAAAAAATGATGACAATGTTGAGCGAATGCGAAAAAACAGGAGCACCAAAAAGAGAACTATTATTGTAAATCAGTGCTTTCTGACCGGGACAGACAGACACTTTGTTGAATATCTGTCCGTATAATAAGAACTGCAAGTTCATCGCTGAAATGAACTGGTCCTTGTCTGAACCAGGCTCAACAGAAACAGCATGTTGTTAGCTTCACAAAGCTGTTATTTATGGTAGGGTTTTCAATGATGTGATCAACCCATATAAGCACAAAAAAACGATCAATGCATGAAATGATCAAAACATTACAAAGAAGAAAGCACCCAGGCCAGAATCAAACTTACTTCCATCTTTTTCACATCCTCAACAAACTTCTCATGTCTGCTGGATCCACTGTTCATCACCGTCCCACCAAACATCTGAAACAAAAAGTCAGACCCGAGTGTTCATGCACTCGACAATAAAACCCTTAAACTGTTCACAAAACTGCAGAGACAACATATTTGAAAATGTAATCTTAAACGTAATGGCATTGGACCATCCAGAAAATAAATCCTAAAAGACAAAAATTAATAATCAGACACAATGCCATGAGCTAAGCTTTTAACCACTTTAACTCAAATTTTTCCTTTACATTTTCCCTTAAGCAAGTTAACAGTCAGAAAATGCATTTAGTTCATTTCACAAACACATTCTGCATCAACAGGTCAAAGCGCTTCAGTGAAGTCACATCAAACTTCTATTTTGAGAAACAATAAAACTCAGGACGCAATGTTTTTATGGCCACAGCATTGCATCAAATTGACAATATCTGGATCTTAGACATCATTTTAGGAAAAACATTTTCCTGTAATTCAGCAGATTATATTTCAGATTGTTGGAAGCCTTAGGATCACCACTGGAATTGAAAATAGGCACAGAGTTCCACAGGTTGGAATAAAGCAGCTGCATTTGACCGACCTATATATGGGTCCTTAGGTTTTATGGGGTTAAATTAAAATTGAGTATTTTCAATTTGAGGTAAAAAAAAAAAAAAATGTTTATAGGTGTTCAGCTGACAAAAAGATGAAGATCATCAGGCCATTCCCTTAAGGCCATGAGAATAAAATTTTTAGATTTGCGTCCAGACATTTTTCAAATGGAATGAGGCATTTTTTCATTATTCGTTATTTATGGCTAGCAAGTTTCTTTGATGATGTAATTCAACAGCTGGTGTTCAGTTCCAACTTATTAACAAACATGTGAGTTGACATTCTTCACAAGCCAAGGCTCAGGTTATGAATATTTTCTCCACCAAAACTGCCAATACAATGAAGTTCATACATTATTTGGACGATGATAATTTTAAACAACTGTATTTCCTTTATGGTTCAGCCCCATATGACTGCAAACACTCGCAAATCGACAAAGTTGTTGGGTACACATCCTGATTTTTTTTCAAAATACTATTTTGGGACTCTCCAGCAACAGAAACACTCACGTTTATACTCAGGAAGTACTTGCTCCCCATGGCTGCGTCATACATGATCAGACACTCTGTGAGCACCCTGCCCTTGCGCGGGTTCTGCATCCATTCCTCGTCAGGGAGCAAATTGTACTTCAGGAGCTGTTTACACTGCTGGAAGGCAGCTTTACGAGCATGCTCCACAGAAATATCATCGCCAGGTATTCTGGCAAAGACGGGTCATTCTTCAAAACCCCAAACACTCGTTTCTGATGAAAGAGAGAACACAGGGATGAATTAGCTTGACCTCTAACATCAGAGACGATCATTTTCATTGCATCACCTTTGTCATAGAGGTGAGACACTTCATAAGCACGGGCCAATAGTTTAATGTCCCATTGCCATTGTCATTAAATCAGAATTAATCAAAACTGACTGTGATTACAGTTCCATTGGAACTAACCCATTACACAAGTTTGCTGTAGTGCACTCACTGAACTGCTTTAGTCTAGAGAGAACAACGTTGCCAGCAATAATCATTCAATATGTCTGTTTTCAAAATACTGAGTGCGACTGTGAAACAAAAAGGGAAATACAGATTCACAATACATGTCAAAAGCTGTAGGGTCATTCCATGTCAAATCACCCAATGAGCTAAACCTCACCATCTCCAATTTTGCTCAAAATTTGCGTGTGAATTGGTTGTGACCCAAAAACCCCAAATCTCAAATTTCAGCTCAATCGGACCTTCCAGTGCAAAGTTACGGCCTTTTGTTTTTCTCGATATTTCACGAAAAATGGCCGTGGCCGCCAAAATTCAAATGGCCATATCTCCAAAACAACTCGACCGATTTTAACAAACAAGGTATTGTTGGAAAGGGAATCACACAAGCATTCCAAATCTGACATTTTTAAACTCATTCTGTGAATTTGGGTGTGAGGAATTATTGACCTATATTTTGACCTCAATATTGGCCTTGAGGGTCGCATGACCTTGAATTTTTCTTAACACCAAATTGTACCCTGATGAGGTATGTACAACATATAAAAAACATAATTTTTCGCTATAGAGTAATTCAAAATTAAAATTCATGTGTCCAGCCATTTTCTGAGAATTCTAGTGCAATTAGCGATGAACTGGCACTCCCTGGACTAGGAAGTGATGGTCCCCTATTATTAGTCATCACAGCATGCTTAAGAAGTTAGACAAAGGAACTTCAACTCTCAATTTCAATTTTTAGTATTTGTAAACAAAATGGTCAGTTGGCCGAATAAATGGCTTGATTGCAAGTTAGGCAAAGTACACGGGAATTGATTTAAGGTAAGCTAATTATGCCCAGGTGATGGAGGCTGTCCAACCTCGCTGGTAATTAGCAGACTTCAGATCACAGTTTTCTTCCCGGAAGCATTTCAAATGACCGCAGTAGGTATGTGTCACAGAAAAGGTAATAAGCAAGCAAGCCTGTCTGCCTCACAGTGGCAGTTACTTTTATTGCGCTTAAATTAATCGCAATTAATCTATCGCGACAGCCCTATTTACAATAGAACATAGATGACATTTCAAATGTTGAAACTGAGACATTTTACATTTTTATCCACAAAATGAGCTTATTTCAAATTTTCTGGCTGCAACAGGTCTCAAAAAAGTTGGGACACAGGCAAAAAAAGGGCTGAAAAAGCAATTAAAATATAAGAGAATCAGCTGAAAGAACATTTAGCAAGTAATTAAGTTAACTGGCATCAGGTGTGTAACATGATTGGCTATAAAACGGATGTCTTAGAGAGGCTGAGTCTCCCAGAAGTAAAGATGGCCAGTGGCTCTCCAACCTGTGAAGGCTTGCGCAAAAAAATTGTGGCATAATTTAAAAACAATGTTCCTCAACATCAAATTTCAAAGGCTTTGAAGGTCTCATCATCGACAGTGCATAACATCATCAAAAAATTCAGAGAAACTGGAAAAATCTCTGTGCGTAAGGGACAAGGGCCAAGACCTTTACTGGATGCCCGTGATCTTCGGGCCCTCAGATGCTACTGCATCACTCACTGGCATGATTCTGTCATTGACATTACTAAATGGGCCCAGGAATACTTCAAGAAACCACTGCCTGGAAACACAGTCCACCATGCCATCCACAGATGCCACCTAAAACTATCATGCAAAAAGGAAGCCATTGTTGAGCCTTGGTGCACAGAACACAGTGGCGCTTCTGGATCATGCTCATTTAAAATGGACTGTAGCAAAGTGGCAAAGTGTCCTGTGGTCAGACGAGTCCAAATTTGACATTCTTGTTGGAAATCATGGGCGTCGAGTCCTCCGGGATAAAGAGGAGAAAGACCACCCCTCCTGTTATCAGCATTCAGTCCAAAAGCCAGCATCTCTGATGGTATGGGGATGCATTAGTGCATATGGTGTGGGACACTTGCATGTTTTTAAAAGCACCATGAATGCTGAAAGGTATATAAAAGGTTTTAGAGCAATATATGCTCCCCTCCAGATGATATCTATTCCAGGGAAGGCCTTGTGTATTTCAGCAGGACAATGCAAAACCTCATACTGCAGCAATTACAACAGCATGGCTTCATAGTAGAAGAGTCCGTGTGCTGAACTGGCCTGCTTGCAGTCCTGATCTTTCACCGATTGAGAACATTTGGCGCATAATTAAACTAAAAGTCCGTCAAAGGAGACCCAAAACTCTCCAGCAGCTGGAAGCCTGTATTAAACAAGAGTGGGATCAAATTCCAATGGCTAAACTCAAGAAACTTGTCTCCTCAATGCCCAGACGCCTCCACTCCATGTTAAAAAGAAGAGGGGATGCTACACCATGGTAAACAGGCCCCTGTCCCAACTTTGACCTGTAGCAGCCATCAAATTTGAAATGAGCTCATTTTGTGGATAAAATTGTAAAATTTCTTTTTCAACATTTGCTATGTTATCTCTGTTCTATTGTGAATAAAATACTGGCTGGTGTGATTTGAAAGTCATTGCGTTTTGATTTTATTCACAATTGAAGACCTGGGTGCAAGAAGTACTTAAGTCACATTTTCCAAAAAATGAGCTGACACTACTACCATAAAGTAGAGTGTCATGTGCATCATTTAAAGCCAAAAAATTCAATACTGATATACGGCCTTCCCTGAATCTACTGAATTTTTGTGCAAGAAATACTCAAGCCTTTACAGAAGTACTCAAGTCCTTAACGTCATCAGGAACAAGTGCCTAAGTCCATGACTGTCCAATCAGCTGCTAGTATGTGTCATGTGACAGGCGTAGCAAAAATGACTGTTTGGCAATCAGAAAATGATTGAAACGGCATTTGTGTGGTAAAAGTACCGAAGTCCATGCATTTTATGGCAATAAGTACCGAAGTCCAGGCATTTTATGGTAAGAAGTACCAAAGTCCGAAACTAATTTTCTAGTTTTTTTTTTGTAATAAAGCATTATTTTTCCACAAAAACGTGTCTGTCTACTTTGTATAACCCCTGGGACTAGCAGTAGGCGCCACTGAATGTTATCTTTTAAAAAAAGTATCTGCAGCATGTTTTCAAAGCTTTGACCCTTAATATCTCAAAAGTATTTTGTGACTGAAGTACTTCTTGCACCCAGGTCTTCAATTTGCACTTTGTCCCAACCATTTCGGAATTGGGGTAGCAGTTTTGGAGATATGGCCATTTGAATTTTGGCGGCCACGGCCATTTTTCACGAAATATCGAAAAAAACAGAAGGTTGTAACTTTGCACTGGAAGGTCCAATTGAGTTGAAATTTAAGATTTGGGCGTTTGGGGCCATAGCCAACCTGCATACCAAATTTGAAGAATATCAATACAAGTGGGGTGTAGAATCCCATTTTTTTTGGTTGATTTGACATGGAATGACCCTTTAATCACTAACGTCAACTGTATAATTGAGCCATGCAATATGTTAGAGGACAACATTATTCTGAAGTGTAACGATTCACGGTTGGACTCATGGTAGACAAGAAATGGGTATGAATGAACCCGTCACTGCATGATAAGAAATCACATTATAATCCTAAAATATAAAATCAATAACGCAAACTATAAGGAAAAGACATGAAATTAACAGTCAGCATACCTGCCAACTTTTGAAAGTGAAAAACCGTAATCCTAATAATCCTAGCATGCAATCGCGCCCTCCCGTAGGTGGGGAGTACGGGGAACCTCCCCCGGGAAAAAATTTGAAAAAATAGCTGCTAAATTCTGCATTTCCAGCTCTTTGATGCAGAAATTTGACTAAACAATTCAGCTTCAATTTGACACATTTGTACACAGAAATCCGAGAAAGTAGAACTTTTCATAGCCCAGGTAACATGCCCGTGATTACTGTGATGAATATTATTATTTAGTTATGTCCAAACCCCTTTAGTACAGTAAGTGAAAGGACCAAGAAAAACAAATTCACAACAATTAGACAGATGGGTCATATTTAATGGAAACTGGGTAACTAAATCTGAGAATGTGTCTTCAGTATGCAACAAGTTTGCAACTTATTCCACTGACCAAACAAAAGATATCTGAAGCATCTGTTAATTAAATACATCATCCTTATACATCACATTCAACTAAAGTAATCAACTAGTATCAAAATATATTTGCCACAGTGTTACTGGTAAGTAACTTCAATTATGATCAAGATGTATCAACATTAATTTGCCACAGTGTGACTTGTAAGTAACTTCAATAATGATCAACTGGTATCAACATAAATTTGTCAGTGTCACTGGCAAGTAACTTCCACAATGATCAACTGGTATCAAATTATATTGTCTGTGTTACTGATAAGTAACGTCAATAATGACGCAGTTACTGTCCCTTATTTTCCATTGTGCAGCGGTTCAGATTTTAGCTGAGAATGGCTCCAATTGAAAAGCCTCGGCCAATTCCGTGATTCCTTATAATCTTCATAACCAGCGAGGTGTGCCGATTGTTTACACAAACGAACCAACAGATTTTCTGCGATTGTAACAAAATGGCCGTCTTTGGTAAATATAAACTAGCGTTGAAGAAACGGGAACAAACGAACATGTTTCAAGTTTTATTTTATCATTATGTTTTAAAGGGGCAATAAGCGAAATCGTTTCACCGCTAGGTTTGCTGTTGTGCACTGCCTGTAGAGCAAAACATGTGTGTCATGAGCCACACCTCCCTCTACCTCTGCTATTCAGCAGAATGACGGGCCAGTTTAAGTTTCCGAGGCGTTATTACTCAGTACATCGAACCTGAAATGCTCACGAAACTGCAGATTTGCGCTAATTGCAAATGTTAGCTGGCTGATGGGCTACTCACCTAACACAACCGTCACTGCTCGGACCGAGCCGCTATAAACTCAAGCTCCGGACATTAACCCATGCTACGATTGTAACATTAAATTTAATTGAATCGACATAGCGACATGTGCCTAATGTTACTGTAACACTAATTAAAGCAGACATTTGACTTTTTGTGGTTACTTACCTGTCCAGAAGAGCTAGCTCCGAGTCAAACTGTAGCCCCTTTAGCTCTCGCAGTGCTCTCCACCTTGGAAATGCAAGGCCAGTATTAATCCGGGTTCTGTCCCTTTCTTTATCCGACAACTTCTTCGCCAACGACCGTAGTTTATTTAGAAGTAATTTCGGATCCTGCTCTTCTTCAGGTGAACTTTTCGTTCCGCTCTCCGCCATTTCGCGTTTTAAAAAATACGCGCTGCCGCTGCTTATTTACTGGCTATATGAATGCATTCTCGGGAACTAGGAGGCGGCGATTCACATGAACGTACATGAGGACGCAGCCGGACCGGGCTTGTAAACAAGGGGCTGGAGGTCAACACAGAGAGCGGGTGTGTGACGTCCTGCTATACTCCAGATGAAATTACACCTCTCGTTCTTCACATAGCGATTTTTTAATTCCTTCAATCTAGAAATGATGCATTTCCGCTTATTGCCCTTTTTTAATACTATTTGTTATTTTCTGAAAAACCGGAATTTGTTTTTGTTCAGCCGTAAACCGGACTGTGCTTTTGAAAACCGTAACCATTACGGGCAAACCGTACTTGTTGGCAGGTATGAGTCAGTAACATCTTACCTTGCGGGAGGTTAGCCAATTGCTGAATAATGGTCAAGAAAAAGGATGGATTCATACTATTTTTTTATCATAATTCCCTTTTCACACAACAGTCTTTGCGGCATACAAAATTGTGGACACAAAACATATAGTAGTGGAAATCAGGCGATTTCGGAAATCAGCACAGCGGACAAGATGGGCAACGACCGTTATCCGATCATTTCAGTCTGATATCATCGACATCCTATGTTCTGACCAGGGAAGTTTTGTAACAAAGTGGAATTTATTCACTGGACAGTGAGTAAACAACTTATGGGCAAATCTACATGATACTTACTCATTTTAATTCCCCACATCCTTTCTGATTAAACTTATTTTTGGTGCCACATTTTGGTGTCCTTTTTTTGAGCCAAAAATCATTTGAATTAATTTAATTTAAAAAAAAAACAACTTAGGTTCAAGTGGTAGTTTTATCCTCACTATATCTCTTATATGTGCTAAACAAAATTAACATGGATTAAATGCATCAATCATTACTTACAGACAATAAAAAAATGAACAACAACTATTCCTGAAATCTCTCCAGTATTGTAAAAACACACAAATGCTTTTGGAAGAGCACCCAAGAACTGTATGAAGATGCATTCGTCCCAATGCCATGTTAACAGTGATGTTTTCCAGCCATAAAATCTTTCCTCCATTTTGCCCTCAGGAGCAAAGATTTTGCTCTCATAAAATTACCCTTCCATTCTTACCTATCACCATTCATCAACATTCAACATGGAGGCTAGCTCATTTCAAAGCTACGTATCAAGTCACTAACCAAAAATTAACAAAAAAAATAAATTCTTTACCTTGAATGCAATTGTGTCTTCATCGTCCAGAAACCGCACCATATCCTTCCAGCAAAAGGAGGCTTTTTTTCTGTATACATCCAGAGGTCCACTTGGGAGATCTGGAATATCCAGGTCCATTTTCTCAGGCACATCAAGCTTGTCTTGCAAGTAATTGGGTACACTCATCTTCCAATCACCTCCTGTTAAAGACAAAAACATACAGTGCCGGACAAAAGTCTTGTCACTTATCCAAGTTGTAGGAACAACAAATAATAACCTGACTTGTAGTTGATCAATTGGAATCAAAAATGGCTTATATGAAAGGCAAAGCCCTCTAGATTATGCGAAATATAACAAAATAGAGTTTTGTGTCATTCGTTGAGTTTTATAATTTAATTAGTACAGAAAGGTCAGATTTTGCTTGGACAAAAGCCTTGTCGCATTGAAAAAAAATGTGGAAATTATGCATACACTTTATTTTGAATACACAAATATGCCACTATAATATCAGAACATAAAGCCATGGTGCCTTGGAAAAAAGAATTAATATTGCTTATGACTCCCATGAGCTTGGAGGACTGCATCCATATGTCTTGGCAATGACTGAAATAACTTGATGATGAAATCATCTGGAATGGCATAGAAAGCAGTCTTGCAGGACTCCCAGAGTTCATCAAGATTCTATGGTTTCATCTTCCAAGCCTCCTCCTTCATCTTACCCCTGAAATGCTCAATAATGTTCATGTCAGGTGACTGGGTTAGCCAATCCTGGAGCACCTTCACCTTCTTCGCTTTCAGGAACTGTGACATGGAGGCAGAAGTATGAGAAGGAGCAGCAGTGTAAGTAGGGCAGCAAGAACTTCTTGATATTTCAGGCTGTTGATGTTGCCATCCACTCTGCAGATCTTTCTCATACCCCCATACTGGATGTAACAACAAACCATGATTTTTCCTCCATCAAACATGATTGTTTTCTGGGAGAATCTTGGGTCCATGAGGGTTCCAACAGGTCTTGTACAGCGGCTGGGATGCAGTTCAATGGATGATTCATCAGAAAAATAAACTTTCAGCCACTTCTCCAGTATCAATCCTTTCTGCAAGCTGTGGGCCTTGGCAAATGCAATGCAGGTTTTATGTTTTCTGTTTAATGCAGGCTTCTGTGTACTAATTCGGCTATGAAAACCACTTTGAGAATTTGACAAACTCTTCTTGTAGATACCGGGATTTTTGGTGACATTTCCTCATATAGCTTCGCTGTAGTTGAAGAAGGGCTAGCCTTGTACAGTTGAAGCAACAAACGGTCCTTTCAAACAGTTGTAATACCGGGGTCTGTCTGACCTGCGCTTGCCATGAACGTCACCAGTTTCTTCAAATCTTTTTCTCATCCCCTCCACTTGACATTTGGATACATTAAAGATGTCTGCCACCTCAGCAGCAGACTCAGTCTTCAGGCTCTTGATGATCAGCACTTTGGTCTGTGGTTGAATCTTTGGTATGTTGTTAGAGGTCTAGTCGCACCTCATATGAAAGTCTGGTGTGCTGGGGTTATTTCTATGCACATCTGGGAATGTGTTAATTACAGTATTTGTCATAGGTTAAACTCTAATCTGCGATTTGTTGCATCATCTGAAGAGACGACAAGACTTTTGTCCCAGCAAAAACAGATGTTATGGGCTTAGCCAAGCTGTGAACATCAGACCACTTTTTGACGGTTTCATTTTGCACCAAATTATTAATGTGAAAGCCCTTGACATTAAAATGGACCATTTATTGTAACAATTGATTGGTTAGAAATAAAGTTATATGCTATTTTTAGTTACTATGTCCTTATGCGACAAGACTTTTGTCAGGCACTGTATTGGAATGTTTATTTGTCATCCAATTAAAAGCCAAAGAATGATAGACTTAGAAGCTCACCCTCTAAAACAGCTACTGCAGAACAATGCCTCTGCTGCCCGTACGCACCTTATCGTAGGGGTGTCCAATGAAAAAAGGGCAGATGTGGGTGCTCGTCTGCGTTTACCAGCACTATCGTATCTGATTCTACTTATCAAGACCTTGAATGAAGAGTATAATTTGTCAATTACTAAACCTACTGTCTAAGTGCTGGGGTAAAACAAAAACATACACCCATATTAGGCCCCATTTTGATAGGACTGGACCAAACACCACCCTACTTAAAGTACAGACAGAAGTGAGCAATATTACCCACCGAATGGACCAACAACTCCCCTAAAGCGCCAAGTTAATTTCAGCTCTTGGCTAAATCAGCTGTGAGATTTGAGTTTTTCAGCGTGTTCCCCCAGTTTTTCTTTCATATTTCCGAACACATGGTGAGCCATGAAAGCCAATTGGTTTCGGCCAATACATTGGGGGTGACTGTCTGGCTAGGTGCTACCTCACATCATATATATTGCTTGTGTGTCTTTGCTCTATGTGTGATGTTGACCTCTCTAAACTAAACAACAGAGATTTTCTTCACTGCTAGCTTAAATTTTAAGGGGCAAGGTAACCTGACATTCAAAATTTTGGCAATTATTTATGGAAATACAAAAATCCTCAATAAATAAAAGTTCACTGTTGCTGGCCAAAGTTACACATCTGCTGTCTTGCAGCAAAGAAAAAAATAGTGCTGGAAACTACGTATTTTAGAGCCAATTTTTGAGAAGTTCAGACAGGTAGAATTGTTGACCCCTGGATTTGGCTAAATTTTATTTTTTGAGATAGGCATGGTATCCAAACTTCAAAGCCCGAACTGGTCCTCTGTTGACCCCTTCGGTCCCAAGCTACCGCTACCCCTTTTTTGGCCCTTTGTGGCCAACTTTACAAAATTGCAAGTTCCCACCTCTCTAATTCTGAATTTCAGTGGTGTCCCAGGTCAAAGTTTGTTGAGAGTGAGTTTATAGGGAGGGTAGAGCATAGATATATATAAAAAAAAAAAACCAGATGACGCATCGCCTATTGGCCAAAGGCAAATTGATACGTCAGCCATTGCTGGGATGGCGGCCATACTGGAAAGGTCGATAAACATAAACAAACAAAGCGGACCACGTGGAAATAGATCTACACCTTATGTGTTTGACCGGTTTATGGATCGTTATCTGAACATACCCCATATATTTTAATTGGATAATGGCTTAGTGGATTGTGTAATAAACTATAAGAACATATTTTAAACTACGGTATATATTGCTGGATAGAGTGCCACGTAATACCAATTTTTCCAGGACTCATCTTTCCGTAGTATGCTTAATTGGCTTAGATGCAGGGACTAGGCTAGGTCTATAGTGGCCTATGCACATTATTGACAACGTAGGTGTACGTGTCATTATTTTTGAATCTTAGTGAATATAACAAGATACCCAATCTACGAGAGTTACTAGATGTTTTTTTTTTTTTTTTTTTTTTAACAATTCTTTACTTGAAGTTACACTCTCCATATGCAATCTAACAGCGATGAAATCATGCGAATTCTGTACAGTGGCGGAACCAGAACTGAGAATTGGGGTGCACAAAACATCCGTTTAAAACAATTATTGGTCCAGACCTGTTCTCAGTCATTTTCATGATTAACAAAAGGTTCACTCTGAGAGCACTCAACACTTAACAGGTGCTGCTTGTTCTCCCCGATTACGTAAGATGACAATCATTCATCTGGACGCGTATTTTCTGTATTTAAATCAATGTTATTCAAAATTGCATACCTGCCCAAATAGCTGGAGCTACATACTTTTTATAGCCTATTTTAACTGTCGAGTGCCACTTTTTTTTAATCAACCCACGCAATACCAAGAGTGAAAGGCGATATTTCATTGGAATGCGGACCAGTTCAATCAACGCAAAGCATTGGCCTATTGATAAGTAAATTATATTTCTGTACTGATTTTGGCCCATGATTTCATCGCTGTTAGATCGCATATGAAGAGAAACCGTGTCTTCAGTTGCCAATTACGATAATTGGAAAACGCGTCAATAAAGGAAAATGATTGAGATCTCGCCAGGACTAATTCTTGTCATAAAGGGGCATTTGTGGGGTGTACTCTTACCCCTTTTCCACAAAAAAAACTTGGCACTAGTGCCAGTGCTTAGTTGGTTCAACCCATGCACCTCCTAAGAACCTGTTTGCTTTTCCATCGCCGAGGAGCTGACTCAGAGCCACGCGATCACGTCACTGTAATTTAACACCAACAGATCAAGAGAAGACAAACTTCTTTCGAGATCTGTGTCTCTCAGCAGCGCTCATGTAACATCTGGCAACACAGAAATACAGTATGGACTGCAGGAAACCACGAACAAAAGTTTAAAACTGAAATAATGCTTGTGTTCTTTGCTGAGTAATACCATTATTGTCACTTAGGTTTAATTGTTTTTAGTGGGGAAAAGGAATATAGCCTGATTCCCATGATCTCGTACAAAGTTAAGATCACATATTGAAAATAAATGTGTAACGCATCGTGCGTTGCTGTCCATGCATGTTAATACCGAAACCTTAAGCAGCAACAGGGTGTAATACAACCTCAATTCCGAAATAGTTGGGACAGTATTTTATTCACAATAGAACAGAGATAACATAGCAAATGTTGAAACTGAGATATTGTACAATTTTATCCACAAAATGAGATCATTTCAAATTTGATGGCTGCTACAGGTCTCAAAAAAGTTGGGACAGGGGTCTGTTTACCATGGTGTAGCATCCCCTCTTCTTTTTTTAACACAGAGTGGAGGAGTCTGGGCATTGAGGAGACAAGTTTCTTGAGTTTAGCCATTGGAATTTAATACCACTCTTGTTTAATACAGACTTCCAGCTGCTGGAGAGTTCTGGATCCTTTGACTGACTTTTCATTTAATTATGCGCCAAATGTTCTCAATCAGTGAAAGATCAAGACTATAGGCAGGCCAGTTCAGCACGTGGAATCTTCTACTACGAAGCCATGCTGATGTAATAGCTGCAGTATGCGGTTTTGCATTGTCCTGCTGAAATACACAAGGCCTTCCCTGGAACAGATGTCATCTGGAGGGGAGCATATGTTGCTCTAAAACCTTTATGTACCTTTCATGGTGCTTTTTAAAACATGCAAGTGTCCCGCACCATATGCACTAATGCATCCCCATACAATCAGAGATGCTGGCTTTTGAACGGAACACTGATAACAGAAGGGGTGGTCTTTTTCCTCTTCAGCCCAGAGGACACAACGCCCATGATTTTCAACATGAATGTCAAATTTGGACTTGTCTGACCACAGGACACTTTGCCACATTGCTACAGTCCATTTTAAACGAGCCTTGGCCCACAGAACACGGCGGCGCTTCTGGATCATGCTCAACAATGGCTTCCTTTTTGCATGATAGAGTTTTAGGTGGCATCTGTGGATGGCACGGCAGACTGTGTTTACAGACAGTGGTTTCTTGAAGTATTCCTGGGCCCATTTAGTAATGTCAATGACAGAATCATGCCGGTGAGTGATGCAGTGGCGTCTGAGGGCCCGAAGATCATGGGCATCCAGTAAAGGTCTTCGGGTTTGTCCCTTACGCACAAAGATTTTGCCAGTTTCTCTGAATCTTTTGATGATGTTATGCACTGTCGATGATGAGACCTTCAAAGCCTTTGCAATTTGACGCCGAGGAACATTGTTTTTAAAGTATTCCACAATTTTTTTACGCAAGCTTTCACAGGTTGGAGAGCCTCTGGCCATCTTTACTTCTGAGAGACTCAGCCTCTCTAAGACATCCCTTTTATAACCAATCATGTTACAGACCAGATGCCAGCTAACTTATTTACTTGCTAAATGTTCTTTCAGCTGATTCTCTTATATATTAATTGCTTTTTCAGCCCTTTTTTGCCTGTGTCCCCACTTTTTTGAGACCTGTTGCAGCCAGAAAATTTGAAATAAGCTCATTCTGTGGAAAAAAAAAATGTAAAATGTCTCAGTTTCAGCATTTGAAATGTTATCTACATTCTATTGTTATGGCCCCAATTTGTTATGGTGTCATGGACAGCAAGGGATGACAGACAAAATTCTTAAACTTCAATAGATTTAATTAAACAAACACTTAGAACCAATCTACACTCTACCCTACTGACCAAGATTGAAATAAAAAAAAAAAACAGTTACAGTCCCTTGGTAATTGAGATGGGCTGCTATGTTGCAATGTCCTGGGACAGGAAAATGCTCCAACACAGGCAAAAATCCACAAAAAGCTTCACAGGTCTTGAAAAGAGTGACAGGTCTGGTCAAATGTATCCTTCCACAATTTCTTCTTGCAATTTCTCCTACTTTCTTTCACTCTCTCAATTTTTCTCCTTATATACTCTTTTCCAGCCCCCTCTGAGGCATGCCCAGGACATGCCCCAAACCTGGCTCCAGACTGGGCTTAACAAAAAAAATGTCAATACTGCCATCTAGCGACTTTTTTTTTTCCACATTACAACTCTATTCCAAAAGGGAAAAATTTTGACTCATAAAGGCAAAATTTTTCTTTTCAATAGAAAAATGGTTAAGTAGACACTTGTGTATATATACATATAATACAATATGCTAATGAACACGTGATATATATACACATACTCAAACACGGGATAAGCAATCAGCAATTACATTGTAAGTACCCTTTTCATGCTTAATTTCCAAGTCAAACCCCTGTAAAATCAAACTCCAATTCAACAATCTCCGACTCTTGTTTTTCATCTTACTCAAAAACATTAACGGATTGTGGTCAGTATATACAATCATTGGCTTTTGCCCTGTACAAACATAAACCTCAAAGTGTTGTAAGGATAGAACCAGAGCCAACAGCTCCTTCTCAATTGTGGAATAGTTCTTTTGGTGGCGATTGAACTTCCTGGAGAAGAATGCCACGGGATGCTCAATGTCATCAGAGTCACTTCTCTGTAGGAGCACAGATCCACAAGCTTGGTCGCTAGCATCGACCACCATGGAGAACGGTTTGTTGAAGTCAGGAGATTTGAGCACGGGGAAGTGACACAGCAGAGACTTCAGGCGATCGAAGGCTCTTTGACATGCTTCATCCCAAGTGAACTTTACGCCTTTCTTCAGTTGGTTGGTGAGACTGAGAGCAATCTCAGCAAAGTTCTTGCAGAACTTGCGGTAGTACCCGATCATTCCAAGGAAGCGGCGCCAAAGCTTTTTTGTTGTCAGGAACTGGAAAGTCCATGATGGCTTGGACTTTAGCATTTATGGGTGCCACCTTACCCTGGCCTATGACGTAGCCAAGATATGTGACAGTAGCACAACCAAAGTCACTCTTGTTCAGGTTAACAGTCAGGTTAGCCTGGGTCAAGCGCTGGAACAACGTCTCTACATCTTTCAGATGTTCTTCCCAGGAGTCACTCTATGTGATCAGGTCGTCGATGTACGCACCCGTGTGTGGCAATCCGGCGATTGTAGACTGTATCATCCTTTGGAACGTGGCTGGGGCATTTTTCATGCCAAAGGGTAGGACTTCATACTGGTATAACCCAGATGGTGTAGCAAAAGCAGAGATGCTCTTGGCCCTCTCAGTTAAAGGCGCACACCAATAAACCTTCAATAAATCAATCTTGGTCAGAAACTCTGCTTGCCCTATTCTATCGATACAATCATCAATCCTAGGTATTGGAAACACATCAGTTCTAGTTACAGCATTGACTTTGCGATAATCTGTACAGAATCTAGTACTTCCATCAGGTTTTGGAACTAGAACACAGGGTGAACTCCATTCTGAGTTAGAGGGTCTGATAATATCATCTTCTAACATGTACTCAACCTCTTTCTCAGCAATCTTTCTCTTTTCAGGATTCATCCGGTACGGACGCCGTTTTATTGATTTGGCATCACCAACATCTACATCATGAGAGGCTACAGAAACTCTCTTTGGAACATCAGGAAATAGATCTTTCCATTTCTTGATCAACCTCTCAAACTGATCTTTCTGTGAGGGTTCTAAGTGCTGGAGTTTTACATCAAGATTTTGCAACACTTCAGAATTTGACAATTTACATGAAAGAACTTCAGCTTTAATTCTAGGTTCATCGTCTTGAAACTCCCCCTCATCTTCACAAGTCTCGGCCATAGGAGGATCTGAAGTGACAGCTGCAACCCTAGCATTCCTATCATGATAAGGCTTCAGCATGTTAATGTGACACAACTGTTTTGGCTTTCTCCAATCTGGAGTCTTCACAATGTAATTGAGATCATTGAGTTTGTCAGAATTTCATAAGGACCATGAAATCTAGCCTGCAATGGATTGGACTGCAAGGGAAACAACACAAGGACCTTGTCTCCTGGTTTAAACTCACGGCTTCTAGCCTTATGATCATACCAAGTTTTCATTTTTCCCTGACTTGATTTCAAGTTCTCTTTGGCTAGGTCACAAGCTGCACGCAGTCTTTCCTTGAACTTGCTAACATAGTCTAACAGACTGATATGCGGCTCTTTCTCTTGCCATTGTTCACTCAACAATAGCAAAGGTCCTCTCACTTCATGGCCAAACACTAGCTCAAACGGACTGAATCCAGTAGACTCCTGCACTGCTTCTCTAGCTGCAAACAACAGCAAATGAACACCTTCATCCCAGTCTTTCTCATGGTCATAACAATAAGTCCTCATCATTGTCTTGAGAGTGGAATGAAACCGCTCTAAGGCACCCTGACTCTCTGGATGATAGACGCTGGAAAGAATCTGCTTCGCACCTAGTTCATACACAACCTGCTGAAACAATCCGGAAGTGAAATTGCTACCTCGATCTGACTGAATTTCCCTGGAAAGGTCAAACAACGTGAAGAACTTTATCAAAGCCTTCGAAATTGCAGTTGCCTTGATGTTGCGTAGAGGTATGGCTTCAGGGAATCTGGTAGAAGCACACATGATTGTCAACAAGTACTGATTTCCAGATCTAGTCTTGGGTAATGGACTAACACAATCAACAATGACCTTGGAGAATGGCTCCCCAAATGCTGGAATAGGCTGCAATGGAGCTACAGGTGGGTCTAACTGGTGTTTTCCTACTACCTGACAAGTGTGACAGGTTTTGCAAAAGTTGGAAACATCTTTCCGAAGTCCAGGCCAGAAGAAGTTTTTCATGATCTTGTCAACAGTCTTGTTAACACCAAGATGACCTCCTAAAGGCAAACTATGAGCCATTGTTAAGATCTCATTCCTGTAGACCTTCGAACAACAATTTGCTTACCACTGCCCAATCTGCATTGGCAGGGATATCAGGAGGGCGCCACTTCCGCATCAACACTCCATCCTTGAGATAATACCCAACTGGAACTGCGTCTATTTCTTCATCAGAAAGGGCTCTCTTCTTTAGTACACAAATTTCAGGCTCATTGGTTTGCTCCTGAATCAACCGCTTTCTGGACAGAGACAAGTCTCCAGACACATCAGAATCACCAGACCCATCTGGCTGGCTGAACTGATAAAAGTGTCTGATAAGTCCTCAAACGGAGAAACCATAGTAGGCTGAACAGCGTCATGAGGCGAACCACCTGAGTCATGACTATTCAAGGTGCTGGACGGCACCACATCATCTTCTTCTTGAGCTTTCTTGGCCATAGCACGAGTCACTGCACAGGAAGGATACAGAGATGGGTCTTCATCGCCATCTTCAGTGCTTGGCTGTGAAGTAAGATGAACAGGGGGAACTACATTGCCCCCAGCCAGGTCATTGCCAAGCAACAGAGAAACACCCTTGATAGGTAGACTTGACATAAGTCCCACCTTTACATGTCCTGTAACTAAATCTGACTTCAAGAATACAGAGCGCAGGGGTACAGATACAGTCCTCCCTTCAATACTTTGTACAAGTATGAAATCCCCAGAAGCGGTCTCATCACGTAACTCCAAGGAGTCCATCAACAAAAGTGACTGAGAAGCTCCGGTATCCCTTAGGATATATATGGGTACAGGAGGAGAATGCTCATTCAGAGCCACAAATCCCTCTGACACAAATGGGAGAAATTCCTCCCTCACAAAGTCAGCAGTATCAGGCTTCTTAGCCTCACAAGGAGCAGGCAATTTAGCAGATCGGTCATCTACTACAGGGGTTTCTAACCTTGTCTTCACAAAGGCATTGGGTTTGGCATCCTTTTCTTTTTCTTTCTTAGCTTTAAGGAACCAACAGTTGGTTGTAACATGACCAGATTTCTTGCAATAATTGCAAACTAGACCACTTTTGTCACTGTCAGCTTTCACACTTTGATCAGACCTTTGACTGGATTTCTGAGCACCATCACCAGATTTGTCCTTGTCTTTGGGTGAGGAATCTTGGGTATCACCTTTACCTTTCTTCTGAAATTGGGACCATCTATTTTTACTGCTAGACTGAAATTTGGACTTATGTGTGAGAACACATTCGTCTGCAAACTTGGCAGCTGATTGCAAATTCAGTGCTTGCTTCTCATTAAGGTAGGTCTTAATATCATCCTTGACACAGTTCTTGAATTCTTCAACTAACACCATCTCTTTTAGTGAGTTGAAATCATCCTTGACCTCCATAGAAGTACACCAGCGCTCAAAGCAAACCTTCTTCTCATTAGCAAATTCCACATAAGTCTGATTGTCAGATTTCTTCAGACCTCTGAATTTCTGTCGGTAAGCCTCTGGAACCAACTCATAAGCTGTCAAAATAACCACTTTGAGAACCTCATAATCAGAGAAATCATCTGCAGACAAAGCCGAATAGGCTTGTTGAGCTTTACCCTTGAGGACAGTTTGCAACATCAGAGGCCAGTGTTCCTTTGGCCACTGACAACTCTTGGCTACCTTCTCAAAGCACTGGAAATACTTATCAGCCTCCTTCTCTGAGAATGGAGGCACCAGCTTTACCTCCTGGCTAGCCCAAAATTTGTTTTCAGCTTGCATTTTGATTTTTAGTAGCTCCATTTGGAGCCTTCCTTCTCTATCTAATTTTTTCTAAATCGAAATCTCTGTCTCTGTGTCTCTCTTTTCTGCTCTTTCCTCTTTCTCTCTCTCTTTTCTCTTCTCTTGCTAATTTTTCTAACTCAAACTGCCTTTGTTTTTTTTTTTTTTCCTCCCTTTCTATCTCTAGCATTTTTAATTTAAGTTCCATTTCTACATTTGGATTTTCCACTGGAAACTGTTCCAGATCTCCTGGTGCAAACACATTTTCATCAATGTAATATTCAACAATCTCTCTAGCCAGTCTTGCTTTTCGCATGGCTGGTTTTACATCTGTCAGCTCTAACTGTCTGCATATTTCTAGCAGTTCTGTCTTTTTAAAAGACTTCAAAACCTCTATGGTTGGTGATGCCACGAAATCATCCATTGCTGTTGATCTGCCAATATATATCTAGGAAAATTCAAAAAACAATTTCACAATTTGAAATTTTAGATTTTCAATAAATGACTCGCACAATGGTCTATCCCGGACCCGAGCCCCCAATTTGTTATGGCCCCAATTTGTTATGGCGTCAATTTCTTATGACGTCACGGACAGCAAGGGATGACAGACAAAATTCTTGAAACTTCAATTGATTTAATTAAACAAACACTTAGAACCAATCTACACTCTACCCTACTGACCAAGATTGAAATAAAAAAAAAAGATAGTTACAGTCCCTTGGTAATTGAGATGGGCTGCTATGTTGCGATGTCCTGGGACAGGAAAATGCTCCAACACAGGCAAAAATCCACAAAAAGCTTCACAGGTCTTGAAAAGAGTGACAGGTCTGGTCAAATGTATCCTTCCACAATTTCTCCTACTCCCTTTCACTCTCTCAATTTTTCTCCTTATATACTCTTTTCCAGCCCCCTCTGAGGCATGCCCAGGACATGCCCCAAACCTGGCTCCAGACTGGGCTTAACAAAAAAAAATGTCAATACTGCCATCTAGTGGCTTTTTTTTTTCCACATTACATATTGTAAATAACATATTGGCTCATGTGATCTGAAAGTCATTTCCTTTTGATTTTATTCACAATTTACATTTCGTCCCAACTATTTCGGAATGGGGGTTGTACTAGAAGCACGCTATCCATTGTTTCTCTTCCCAATGATGCAGGCAGAAGAAATAACTGAGCAACTGTCGTATTTCATTCCAACTTCATAAGTTTGAATGATCTTACGTAGTTTCGTTTTGAAATGCCATTCAAGCTCGCTAATGGTAAGAATTCGCGAACGCCCTAGCTAGCCAGCCAACTCATAGTCGTAATGCATAATTTAGATGCAAGCGGTGCAGAAAAAAAAATGCCGAAAGCAACAAAGTAAAATGCAATGTTAACGCATCATGCAGATATACAACAGATGCTTCTTTATTCCAACATTCACTGCGAGCAGAACGCTCAAAATACTTCCGCAACCGCGCTGGTCTTGTTGGTCAAACTCCGCCTCACGTAATCGGTGCTGGCTCTGGACCAGCAAGGAGTTGGAGCTTACTCTAGCACCGGTTTCAAGAGCCAGGAGCTGATGCTATGGGGTCGTGTTCACAGTGTGCACGAGAAAAGTCCATATGAACTTGTGGTATTCTTGTGGTATTCACGACGTCGTAAGTCGAACTTTTCTGAAAGCTTCAAGTTCACGAGTTGTGAAGTGTTTGATGACATTTTCAGAAATTGCATTCGGACTACAATTTTGCCGTTATGCCTTTCCATGTAATCCCTTAATTCCCATGCTTGCGGGTTCTGTAGTTGCGTTAGCAACCCCACGTTGGAGCAGCTGACGTGAGGAGCAGACGTTACAGAGAGCGCTAGCCTGTACAATGTAGTTTGCATATATTACCCTAACCTACTGGACAAGAAGGAACAGTGTAGACCATCGTCATCTTTGTCGTTTTGTCTCTTGTTCCTCTGAGTGGCGTTCAGATACAAATTAATAACGTAATATTTGTGTATAGACTGCCAGGAGAAACGATGCTTTGGCGTCCTTATTGCTGTAGCAACGGTGTTCTCGCACAGTTATCACTTGAACGTTGAGCCAAATACTGCTTATGACTTCACGACATGACTTTTTGACCTCCCCAATAGAGTACTAAAGTGATGACGTCACAGCTACTTAGCTTCTGATGTCAGAAGAAAAATCCCTACAGGAATTTACAATGGGGTTTGGACACTTTCTGGCATTGCTCGAACTCGTATTAATTTTATGAGCTGCCTCGCTCCGAGATTAGCCTATAGGGTATACAGATACAAGTGATCACACCAAATTTGTTGTTTATTGCCAAAAATTGTATGCTTTTGCACTTGTAGTCCAGTTTGTAGTCCACTTCTGGCGAGTACCCCGATATTTGTTCCCAGCCAATGGGGTACCTCAGTTTCCGCAAACGTTCACAACGTACAACGACAGTATGGTAGCCGATCAGTGCCTTAAATTGCCATTGTCTATGTCCGTGCATCCGTTACCACGTAGGGGCCACCATTAGCTAGCTACATGCCTAGAAATGAATGGATCACAACGAGTTATTTCGCCATTTAGCTAGCTAGCATTTAGCTATGCTAGCGAACCACCTAGCTAGCCAGCCAGTGAGCTAATTACATCTTGTGCACATTGATAAATCAATAGAAACAGTAAGTGGCTAGTTTAATGTCACTTACTGTCATTTAACAAGCTAGCTAGCATTAAAATACGCCGACTATAAATGGTTAAGATAGCGAAATCGCTAGTTTGCTAGCCTAGCTAGCGAGCTAGTTAAGTCAATAAAAATGGTGAATAGCCATTATTTGACTACTTAGCTAGCGTTGAGCAGGGAACATTTCGCAAGTTGGCATTTACATATTGCCACCTAATATGATGTTAGTCAGCCACCGAAGTCGATAAACTAGCTCGCTGGCTAAGTTAGCCAGCTAAAAGTTAGTTTGCTTGCTCGGCTTGCCTCACATGGTGAATATTAATCACTAAAAATAATGAATTGCGATTATTTCGGCACTTAACTAGCGTTAGATGAGCAAACAGACCTGAATTAGCTATGTAGCTCGGTAAGTTATGCATTGACGAAGCTGATTAGCTCGTTCGCTAGCTAGCTAGCGAGTTTTTAACCAAATAAACGATGGCCAAAGATGCTTGGCTATTAATGTAAACTAGCACTCTGCCCGTGGGGATCCACGGGTTCTATTTTATGTAACTTTGTCTTTATATTATAGTGAACAATGCACCATTATGATGTCATCACATGCACCTCTATGATGTCATCACGTTGCTATGGTGTTTCCATAAACACCAAGGTGGCTGTCACGTAACCGATGTTTTTATAGTAATTAAAACTAAGTAACCATCAAGGGGAATACGCTGCGCTGACATTCCGCGCTCAGTGGAACACGAAGTCGCCTGCAAGACGGAGCAAAATAGCGTCGCTCACATTATGCTGCAGATTACGCGTTACTTTCTCTTGCGGCCTGGCATCTGTTTTTTGGGATTCGGGACTCCTGTGGATGAATCGGCTTGGGTTCAAAAGGGGGAATCCCCAGGAGAGGACAAAGGGGGAATCCCCCCTGCATGTCTATATTATAATAGTGTCGCTCATGTTATGCTGCAGATACGCGCCCGGCGGAGTCTCGCACCGATTGGCCGGACACAGTCGCCTGCAAGACGGTGCAAAATAGCGTCGCTCACGCAATGCTGCAGATACGCGCCCGGTGGAATCTAGCACTGAGTGGCCGGACATGCACGCACGCACGCACGCATACACACACACACACACACAGAGGCCACTCGGCTATTATAATATAGATTGGTGCTAGTTATATTTACTTGCTTGATATCAAGTTTTACAACTAAGTAGAGCGTAGAGTGGCTGACCAATTCACAGTCTCACCAAGCTAAGCAAACAAATAGTTATGGCAATTGGCAAGGTGCAGGTAATTTGTAACGCGTTTTAAACTCGTTCTGCCTGGGAATCAGGAGGATCATGGGACGTGTAGTTTTAAGACTACAAATAGGATTAGCATGGTGGCAAAAAATTAAAATGATTTAAATTGTAGCTAACTCTGGTCAAGAAAAACAAAATTTTTTGTTACTCAGAAATATGACGTAAAATCTCGAAATCGATGGAGGCAGGAAAACAACAGAAAGTGCTTCAAAAGTGAACTGAAAAAAACATCTATGGGTAAAATGAATGGGAAATTTTACTTCCGACACCAGCATGACGTCATCACTTTAGTACTCTATGGGCGTATTCGAATCCCTGTTCTTGGCGACACTCGGGTTGACACGAGAACGAAGTTTCGAACAGCCGAGAACCAACACGAGAATGTGTTCTTGTCACTCCCCACTTTTTGGAGAGTGGGACGAGTGTTGACAAGAACAAAGATGGCGGACGCGGGAGATACGTATGTGAAATTTTCATCAATTTCACTGATTAATCTTGTTAATAGCCCTCTATTCACGAGAATAAGTAGTTTCAGTGGCAATTAACTACGTATAGAAGTATGAAGTGACTTTCAGGCCCGGTAACTAGGGTTGATCTTGCTAAAATTTTGTAAAAACTGTCGGTATCGCAATAATTCAATTCAATTCAATTTTATTCTGCATCATATGCAGCCCCATGGGCTAGTCTGAGTTGGAGACTGGAGAACACCCGAACTCGCACTTCCGCGTTCGGAATGAAAAACCCCGCACCTCGCTCTCGTGTTGACTCCTGCTGGGGATTCGAATACGCCCAATGGGTGCGTTCGAGCATGTCTGCAAGTAAAGCTGGATTCATGGTTCCGCGTCGACTCCACGCAAAGGGCACGCTGTCGCCTCGACGCCGTCATGGACCTTTCGAAGTTCTGCGTTGAGGTCGTTTGCGTCATGCTGTGCTGCGAAGCAATTCACCGACAAACCGCTAGGTGGCGTAAGGTTTCCGAAGGACCTATCGTGAAATCACGTGAGACTCGAGTAGAGTGGACCAATCAGTGCCCTTGCGGTCTGCGTCGCTTTGACGTGCAGTAAGAAAATTTTTGAGGTGCACGGCAGACGATGCAGAGGGTCTGCGGTGGGGGTTCACATCGTCGCAGAGGCTCTGCAAAGCGATGGCGTCGGTTCGACGCAGAACCATGAATCCAGCTTAAGCCGGCTGTGCGAGAATCCCGAAAAATTACGCGAGAATCTTGCCGAAGTTGCGCGATAAGCCCTCCAAACGTCGCGGTGGTGTTGCGTCAGTATGGGAAAATTGCCCATGAAAGCTTTTGATTCCTTACCATATTGACTGTGTGGAGAGATGTATGTGGGCCTAGAAAATGCATTTGTTTTTTGTATCATATGTGCTAGGACAGATGTGGGCCAAATTTAGATGAGCACCCCCCTAAAACCAACATATGGGGATAAATCAATGAATAACTCCAAATTATCACAGTGCTAGTTCTAAAATTTATAACTGTTATTGTTGCTGCCATCCCGAGGAACAATTTGACACCAAACATGGCTTAATTGCTTTGAAAATATGAGACCCAGGAGGAATTGAAGACGTAAAAAGCATAATTTGGCTACATTTTTCATCAAAAATTGAAAGTTTAACATTAAAATGAATATAATTCCCAAAGTGATCCACCCTAAAGATTTGGCAAAAAGTAGGTGCAGTATGCCAAGTTCGTTTGCGCAGAAATTCTTTCATGAAATTCTTTCACCAGTAACAATGTAGTAGGACGGCTGTATATACACCATCCTCAGAAAGTGCTGATGTCGAGTTTCCTGAACTTTCTCTGGAATACTTACAGACTTTGGCATGTGGATGTTATCAGCTCAAACAGGCACCAGGATACATTGAAAATGCCTTGCACCATTCATTGGGTCAATCACATTGGGAGTTCCGGTTGAGTGAACGCTGGCGCGTCTTGCTGCCACTACTCACCGACAACTTTTAAGTGTTTTTACGGTTTTCCAGCTACAATCCGACCGCACAGCTACCGTCATTTGGGAATGTAACCCTCCTCTTTCGCTTGATGGTTTTCATTCCTGCTGTAATTGCTCTGTACTTCCATGAGAACAGACAAACTTTAGCCTACCAGCTCATCTCACTGCCTGGCTCCACGTCATTGCCTCTCCGCCACGCTTCATGATGTGGATCAGCAGGGTCTTTGTGTGGTCCATACTGGCCTGGACTGTCCTGTCACTCCTCCATCTACCTGTGAAGGGGCTCCTCCAGTATTTGGCGGCAGAGCTTCTCAGGCTCCGCTCCCAGCAGTCCGGATTTCCACCGGCAGCTCTGTGCCTCCATCCAGACATCGCCTTCCAGCCTCGCTGGAGGTACATCCACCGTGGGTCTCAGCGGGGTTTCCACTTCGACGGCTCCAAAGGAATTCCCTCCTTTTGGTCCTCTGCTCGCCGCCTACCCAGAAACACCGGCTGGTCTGTGGACCACAGTGTGCTAGCCCGCCTAGCTAGATCGGCTACCGCTTCTCTCACCAGTGACAACACCAACGTCAGCTTCGGTCTGCTCAACATCCGCTCCCTTACGGGCAAAGGACATCTCGTCCAAGATCTCCTTACTGACCGTAAGTTGGACTTTCTTTGTCTAAATGAGACTTAGCAATTACCTGGAGACTTTTCCCAGCTCATTGACTCTACTCCTCCGGGGTTTGTTTACCTTTGCAAACCTCATGGCTCGGGTCGCGGTGGCGGTCTCGCGATTCTTCACCGCGAGAAGTGGAAGGTCCTTCCAGTTTCTGTGCCTCCTCTCTCCTCACTCGAATGCCTTGCCTGCCAAATCTCCGGACCCATTCCCACTATCACTGCCACTGTCTACCGTCCCCCCAAGCCACACAGAGACTATTTAAGTGAATTCTCTGCCCTCCTCACCCATCTCTCCACTCTTTCCCCAAATGTAATTTTGCTGGGAGATTTCAACATACACATGGACAAAACTGCTCTCCCCCTCACCAAGGACTTTTCCTCATCGCTGGACAATTTTTGGTTTTCATCATTTTGCTGATTTCCCCACACACATAAAAGGACACACCTTGGACTTAATTTGCTGTTCCGGTCTCACCCCCTCCAACTGTACTACTGATCAGCTCCATTTCAATGACCATTTCCACCTCTCATTTAATGTCCCCTGCCATCTCTCCATCTCCAAGCCACCCCGTGTCATCTCATTCCGCAATATTAAGGACATTAACTTAGATTCCCTCTCCTCCAGCATCGCAACCCTGACTCCGGACTCCTCTTCAAACCCCAATGATCTTGTCACCCATTACAATAATGGTCTCACTAACATACTCAACTTACTCGGTCCTGTCAAATCTCGCTCTGTTTTCTTCACTCGTTCTGCCCCCTGGTTCACCCCTGCTCGCTGTTCCATGAAATCCAAAAATCGACAGCTTGAAAGTCTCTACAGGAAATCTGGTCTCACTATCCATAAAGACATGTATATCGCCCAATTATCTTTTTATAAGGACTCCATCTCTCACGCTAAATCACAATACTACTCTGGACTTATCTGCTCTAATGTAGGCAACACCAAAACACTGTTTTCCATATTTAACACCATCACTCAACCCCCTGACTCCCAACCCGCCCACCTCTACTCCTCAGACACCTGCAATTCTCTCCTCCTGTTTTTCAATGAGAAAGTTAATAAAATCCACCAGCACTTAGGCTCCACAACTTCACCCCTCCCTTTCTCTGAACTTTTCCCACCCTGCCAACCATTCTCCACCTTTGAACTCCCTCAACCCTCAGTAATCTCCACTCTCATCACCAAGTCCAAGCCATCTACTTGTCAACTGGATCCCCTCCCCACAGTCTTGGTCAAATCCTGCCTCCCCTCTCTGCTCCCCCTCATATCAGCTATCAATCATTCTTCACTGTCCACTGGAATTGTTCCTACTCTTTTCAAATCTGCAGCAGTCAGCCCCATACTCAAAAAACCTGGTTCAGACCCAAATCATTTCAATAACCTCCACCCCATTTCTCACCTTCCCTTTATATCCAAAATTTTAGAAAAAACCGTTGCTTCTGAGCTCCACTCCCATCTCACCCACAACAACCTGTATGAACAATTCCTGTCCGGTTTCCGTCCCCGCCATAGCACTGAAACAGCCCTCATCAAAATCACCAACAAACTCCTCTTGGCTGCTGACTCTGGTTTGATCGCCATCCTCCATCCTGAAATCCTTCACCTCACAGTCCCCCCCAGTCACTTCTGGTGTGCCCCAGGGCTCCGTCCTGGGGCCCCTCCTCTTCATAACTTATCTCCTACCACTTGGCAATATCTTCCATAAACATGGTATCCAGTTTCACTACTTCGCGGATGACACCCAGCTCTTCTTTCCAGTAAGCCTAACTCTACTCTCCCGCCCTCTTCCCTTACCCACTACCTCACAGAAATCAAATCCTGGTTCTCCTCAAAATTAATGCCAATAAAATTGAACTTCTCCTCGTCGGCACCAAAGCCTCCCTTTCCAAAATTGACAGTTTTTCCCTTACCATTGACATCTGCACAGTTTCCCCCTCCCCTCAGGTTAAGAGTCTGGGTGTCATCCTTGACAGCTCACTTTCTTTCAACGCTCACATCAATAACATAACCCAGTCTGCATACTTCCATCTTCGATCTATTAATCGCCTCCACCCCTTTCTCACCCCTCACACCACTGCCATCCTGGCCCACAGCCTCGTCACCTCCCGTCTTGATTACTGCAACTCACTTCTCTTTGGTGTCCCCCACAAATCCCTCCATAAACTTCTACTGGTCCAGAACTCAGCAGCCCACATTATCACCAGAACCCCTTCCTTTCACCATATCACCCCCGTTCTCCAGCTGCTCCACTGGCTCCCAGTGAAATTCAGATCCACCTTTAAAATCCTCCTCCACACCTTCAAAGCCATTCACAACCCCATAACCCCCCCCCCCTCTCTGATCTGATCCCAATTGCTACCCGCTCTTGCTCCCTCAGGTCGTCCTCCTCCCTCCACATCACTGTGCCTTCTGCCTGTCTCAGCACCATGGGGAGCAGAGCTTTCAGTCGCTCTGCTCCCCAACTTTGGAACTCACTTCCACCCGACATCCGTAACATTGATTCATTACCCCTTTTCAAATCCAAACTCAAAACACATCTGTTTAAAACTGCATACAACTTGTGACCTCATTTTCATTTTTAATGTTGTGTCTTTCACTGTTGCTTTTATCTATTTTATTGTGTTTTTTATCCTTCTGTAAAGTGTCCTTGGGTGTTTATAAAGGTGCTGCTAAATAAAATGTATTATTATTATAATTATTATTATAGCTGAACATTTTAATGATGAGGGAGACTACGAAGTTTGGGTGTACAAACACCTTGATAACCTTATACGTTGTCAGATACATTCACGTCACAGGAGTCAAACTAAGTAGAACATAATGGATTGAGTTTGATGTTACGCTAGTTAATGACTATTACAGACTGTTATTGCACATGCCCTGCAGGGAAAAGAACAAATGGCATGTGTGCGCATGTTGCAAGTGTATTATACTACCTGGGTTATCTCAGTTCTCAAACCAAAGACATTCAGCCTTACACATATACATTTCGACAAGCTCTTAACAAATGAAAAGGAACATATAATTAGTGGCTTAGCCATCAATTTAAGATTAGATATTCAACTAATTGAACCACCACATATTGCTGACCATAAATCTTTCATCTTTATAATACACATATAGGGCTGGGGCGATTCTGAATCGATTTTTTTTGAGGCGTAGTACCACTACCTGCTGCCATGGGGCAAACATCCGAGCTTTCCCTTTTCCTATATTAAACCCGACGCAGGTTGAACGAAAGTGCCAAACATCAAAGGGCATGTGAAATGCTTCCGGGAAAAAACTTGACTGACATCAGTATTTTTCGGCGTCATGCTGCACGGAGCCAAGTAAAGGACTACAGAATCGTCTCCTATTAACCAATTAGGCAACTCTAAGAAAAGTAACCTGTTCCAGTTTACTTTGTTTGATTAGCAATCAAATGGTGGATGCGTTTAGTCTCTAATGCTGGGCTTACACCAAACGATTTTCACAGTCCCAGACTAAAAACTGACAGTCTTTTGCTACCCACACACCAGAAGACTTTGAAAAGACTCTAAAAGACTGTCAGCTCACATCTAAAGACTAGTGTTTAGAGTTTTTAGTCCCAGACTAGTCTCAGACTAAAGATTTTACAAAGACTGTGAATCTTGTAGGGTCACTATTTACAAGACTACAACTAGATTTTTTAGCTTTTTTTCCCCATCATGCATGTTATTGACTGTCTGGTTTCCTGTTTCCGCTTTTGTCAGCACTCATCTATTGGTTGTTGATTGTGTTACGTCACTGCGACTTGCGATAATATTAAACACGTTTGATATGATCCGCAAGCCCAAGACTAGGGAAAGACTGGTATGAAACGCGGTCGCAGACTGCAGATTGCCACCTTAAACTAAACGATCGAGATGACGGCAGCGCGCCGGGACTCCAGTTAGACTCCTAAAGACTGTCAGTTTTTAGTCTGGGACTGTGAAAATCGTTTGGTGTAAGCCCAGCATTAAGGAGTCTAACTGGAGTCTTGGCGCGCTCAATCCTAAATCCACAATGCTAAATCCACAAATAACGAGTTTAGGGACTCAGGGGCCCTATCTTACGCCAGAGTCCCTAAACCCGTTATTTGGGGATTTAGCATTGCGTAAGAGGCGTTCCCCTGCAAAAGTTGCTGTCTTGCACACCTGCCTATATCCCTAGAACACCTGCTCTACCCGTTATATTATGCATAGGCGTGGTTTGGGCGTTACGTCAGTTAAACCAATCAGTGTGCCAGGTGCCATTGCCTTTAGGAGCAGGCTGCGATATCCCAAATCCTCAAACCGAAACCCGTGATGGAGAGGAAGGTCCCCAAGTTTCTCCGAAGACGAAGGTAAATTGCTCGTGCATGAGGTCAAATCCAGACAGGGCAGGATCTGTTTTTGTTAAAATATTACAATTCATGATTAACTTATTATTATTATTATTATTATTATTATTATTATTTGACATTGACATATTGTTTAATGTTTGGTATGTAATTAAAAAAAAAAACCAAAAACATCAAGCCTACCCCTTTTGTGATGGAAACTTCAAAAAAAAAAAAAAAAAAAAAAAAAAGAAAAAAATGTGTTTCGCCATGCACTTCCAACTCCCTCCCGCCTGAAATGAAGCAAAGAACAAAATCCCATTTTAGAAAAAATAAAATTAGGTCTATGCACTGGCACTCAGCGACGAACATTTTTTTTCCAGCGAGAGCGGCATTTCAGAACTCTTCAGCGAATGAAGGTAATTCTGGTGACAAGAACGTGGTTTCGGCCCGTTTACATTTTCCAATCGGACAGCTGTCTATTTTTTACAGCAAGTTGCGTGACCGCGCTGCAAAAACAGGTGTGCGAGGGGAGAGCCGGTGCGAAAAGTAACGGGGGACGAAAAGTAATCGGGCGATTTACTCACAGCCATCCGCGACTTCGATCGTCAAATTAGGTCAGCACGCCCAGCTCGCGACACCCTCCAGACCCGGGAAAAATCTTGAGGTTTCGCCGCTTCCCCGCTAAACGAGACCGAAGACCGTTTTCCACAGTAGTGAGTAAATTCAGACAAATGGTAAACTTTTTTGATTTAAAGATTGTCTTTATTGCTCCATGTGTCATATTTATGATGAAATGATAGGTCATTTAGTTTTGTAACATATCCTGAAGTTTGAAATGTCAGACTTTTTCCACTTTAGAAGCAATCCTGGTTCAAATGTCAGGAGTCACTGTCGGTGAGGTAGAAGCAACGGTTACGTTCGTCCCTCTCTGCTAATGCGGCCGAATTTTCTGTTCTAAAGCTCATTAAAAAATGTGTGTGTTATATTTTACTGACAGAAAATGCCAAGAGTTAGGGTCAGAACTAACCAGAGAGGAAAGGTTGACCAGCAGGTTTACGAAAGGGCCTTTTTTGATGTCCAAAGAGGCGAGAGTATAAGGAGGGCAGCAGAGGTGCGGGACGGAAGTACGAACGGTTACGTTCGTCCCTCTCTGCTAACGCGGCCGCATTTTGGGTTTTAAAGCTCACTAAAAAATGTGTGTGTTGTATTTTGCCAACAGAAAATGCCAAGAGTTAGGGTCAGAACTACCCAGAGAGGAAAGATTGACCAGCAGATTTACGAAAGGGCCTTTCTTGATGTCCGAAGAGGCAAAAGCATAAGGAGGGCAGCAGAGGTACATGGCATTTGTCATGTCACCCTGTTCAGGTACTGCAAGAGGAGGGCAGAGGCAGGAGGGCAGCAGACCAGAGCCCCAGGGTACAGGGCTCACAACAAAGTCTTCACAGAAGAACAGGAGAAGAGACTGCAGGCATATATAAAGAGAGCAGCTGATATATATTTTTGGCCTGAGTCCTAAAGAGGTTGGAGTAACACTGCAGACAGAGCTACATCACTACCGCCATTTGCCTAAGATAGCAAGCACCTCCGCTCCGGATCTGCCCGGCTCTGAGCCGGATCAGCTGGAGTCGGCACAGAGCCGGGCAGATCCGGAGCGGAGGTGCTTGCTATCTCCTCTTTTTTCATGCTGTTTTAGGTGCGAAAGTTTGCATATGAGCTGGCTGAAAATATTGGCCTCAAAACTCCATGTTCATGGGAGAAAAACCAGATGCCAGGAAAGGATTGGCTCACCTCCTTCCTCGAGCGCAACAAAACCCTGTCCATCCGTCGACCTCAAGCCACCAGCATGTCCCGTTCCACCAGCTTCAACAAGACCAACGTGACAGAGTTTTTTAAAAACCTAAAGACTGTCCTCACCCGCTATAATTTTGAAGCAAAGGACATCTGGAACATGGATGAAACAGGTAAAAATTTATATTTAGATAAATTAAAAAGCAACAGTGATTTGCAACAGCAATAATTCATTCCATTTATTATTTCAGGTACCAAAACGGTTCAAGTGCCAGACAAAATCATTGCCACCAAGGGGCAGCGCCAGTCGGTGCTGTGACCTCTGGGGAAAGAGGGACATTGGTGACTGTTGCCTTTGCTGCCAATGCACAAGGCAACTTTGTTCCCCCCTACTTCATCTTCCCAAGGAAGAAGTTCCAGGACCACTTCATCCGGGATGGCTCTCTTGGCTGCACTGGTTCTGCCAATGGATCGGGGTGGATGCAGGAGACAGATTTCTTGGCATTTTTACAGCATTTTGCAAGACACACCCGCATGACCCCAGAGTCAAAGTTGCTGCTACTCTAAGACAATCATCCATCACACCTCTCTGTGGTAGCTATTGACTTTTGCAAGTCACATGGCATTGTACTCCTGTCTTTTCCACCCCACTGCTCCCACAGTCTTCAGCTGCTAGAGCGAAGCGTTTTTGGTCCTCTGAAGCACTACATTAACAGTGCAGCAGACAATTGGATGCGAATGAACCCTGGAAGAACTTTGACCATCTACAAAATCCCGAGTCTTGTGGCTAAAGCTCTGCCTCAAGCTGCGACAGCAAGCAGCATTTCATCTGGGTTCGAATGTACCGGTATCTGGCCCTTGAATCCAGACATTTTCAGTGAGACAGACTTTGCTCCAGCTTTTGTGACCGACCGTCCTGCACCAGCACCAGCTCCATCCCCAGTGCCAGCTCCATCACCAGCGCCCTCTTCATCACCAGCGCCAGCTCCATCACCAGCGCCCTCTTCATCATCAGCGCCAGCTCCATCACCAGCGCCTGCTCCATCACCAGCGACCTCTTCATCACCAGCGCCTGCTCCATCACCAGCGGCCTCTTCATCACCAGCACCAGCTCCATCACCAGCGCCCTCTTCATCACCAATGTCCGCTTCATCACCAGCACCCTCTTCATCACCAATGTCCGCTCCATCACCAGCGCCCGCACCCTTAAGACACCACCAACCTAGCCAGAGCCCATTCGAGCAGCATCCCCATGACTCTGCCATTCCTGTAGATGGTGAGAGTTTGTGTCTGTGTGTGTCTTTAAATGTGCATGTTGAGCCTTGCCAAGCATTTTTTTTTTTAAATATTATCTATCCAGGTATGCTTGTGGTTCCAGGAACATCTAGTGGCACGCCAATACAGAGACTCAGCCCAGAAAAGGTTTGCCCATATCCAAAGGCTGGCTCAAGGAAAGAAAATAAAAGAAGAGGCAGAAAGAGGTGAGCAGTGTCGCTTTTAACTTGTCTTGATTTTCTTGCTTGTATAAAAACAAGCTGATTCAGACTATCATCTCATTGAATGTTGCAGGTCAACAGCAATACTGACGGACACCCCAGTAAAAGCTGCTTTGGAGAAGGAGAGTCGGCAGAGGGGCCAGAAAAAACAGTCCTCTTCAAAACGCCTAAAGAAAACGTTGTTTAGTGGACACACTGCAACCAGAGTTTCTCAGGGCAATGATGAGGAACGTCTTGTTTGTGGGGAGACATTTGCCTCATCTTTGCCTGGAGAAGTGTGGGTGCGGTGCATCTTTTGTCTGCTGTGGTCACATGAGGCATGCACTGAGGGTGCAGCTCATTATATCTGTCACAACTGTGATAATGAGTAAAGTAATTTCATAATTTTTATAAATAGACCAATTGCACCCCACCCAGATAGCAAGCACCTCCGCTCCGGATCTGCCCCGGCTCTGTGCCGACACCAGCTGATCCGGCTCAGAGCCGGGGCAGATCCGGAGCGGAGGTGCTTGCTATCTGGGACGCAAACATGTTCACGTTTACTTTTGAAAACATTTGAAGCAAATTAAAATGTTTAAAACAAATGTCTGATTGTTTTTGTTTCTGTTTTAACGACAGTAATTTAAAAGATTCCAGTTAATTTTATCACATTACTTCTGTACGGCCTGTGTGCCACTTTCATCCCGACTGGAGGGGTCGAAAACGGCAATGCGCAACTTCCGTTCGACGTCAAACTATGCCGAAGTCAATAAATATCGGGATGATTTAGCACCTGATATTGACAGAGCACACACGAAAGTAGTTAATCGCTCCAAAAAATTTTTTCGGTCTGTAACGTTATCTTTTAAAATGACGTCCATGTGAAAAATGTTACTTTCGTACCAGCTCTCCCCTACTTGTCGCCGAAATTACCTTCATTCGCAAAAGAGTTCTGAAATGCCACTCTCGCTGGAAAAAAATTACCGTTGCTGAGTGCCAGTGCATAGACCTATTTATAATTAAATTATTTTTCTGCACTGAATGTAGCCCATTATTTTGTCGCTGTTAGATCGCATGGGGGAGAGAAGCCGTGTCTTCAATTGCCACTTGATTATTCTTGAATTGGAAAACGTGTTAATAAAGGAAAACCATCTAGAATTAGCCAGGACTAATTGTAGTCAATAAAGGGATGGATATTGTCCCCCAAATTTTCAGGTCTAGCGCCGGCCCTGATATTATATATAATATATATCATTAATATATATTATATATATAATAATTATATACTATTATAAAAGCAGAAAAAATTATTGATACAAAATACAAACAATATAGACTTACCTGAAAGGCCCAGGTAGCTGGTGCGCTGGCGGTACACGCGTTCTGGGCGTCTTCTATTATTTAACTGGCGATCAAGGCAATTTAGTGCGATCTCTGCCATCTTCTCAGGGGTTCAACTGAGGCTAAAGCAAGGTGGCTTTTTATAGGCGAGTTAATTCGGAAAGTGGAGCCGCATGTGCACATCCACATGTGTCCAAGTGGACGCGCATTGAAGCGGCCTGGGCGCGCTCTTGTAAAAGCCCAAATGGGTAGCGGGTGATTTGAGGACCCGCTATACGCTTTCCCTAACGTTTGTCAAGATAGCAACTGTAGGGAAAGCGCATAAACACGCCCACGGGCACACCTCCAGGCGCAAAGAAGGGAATCGGCATAATGCATAGCGGGTAGTGTGGCCGCAAGATACCGTTTAGGGATAGTGGAAGAAATGCTAGTGTTGGTGAGATGAAGCCTCATGAAGCGTTGAGGCTTTCCAGCCAGATGTGTTGAAGTGTGGTTCATCTCTTGAGGTTTCGAATGCACTCTAGAGACCTCTATTGGTCAATAAAAACACATACGAATTGTGCTTCGTGGGAAATGATAGGCAAGCATACGCCTACAGCCTGAAAGTGGCAAAATCAATAAATGCAAAATAAAATCAAGTATTTTGACTCCAAATTATGTCATCACGAAACTAAAAGATACTTTCGGGGACTGGACAGAGGGCAGTGAATGTGCTTGTGAAACAAAGAGCATTGTATTTTTGTTCAAAAATAATAAGCATTTCCCCTAATAATAAAATGGAAAAACGATCAAAATAAGGGAATTTATTATGTATTGGAAATTATTTGAAACGGCTTTAAAATACTACATCACATAATAATTAGCCACACGAAGCGACCTTATTCGGTGAAATCAAATCAAAGTATTCCCGAACGGATGAAAACTTTCTCTTTCTTGCTGGCTCCATCGCGCGCAATGATAAACTCGCACACCGCACAAAATCGCAAACCGCACTGGCAAACTTAAACTACTGACAACAACCCACAGAAGATCTGCAGAAGAGAAATGGGACATTTTATAGTCGAATCACTTGCCGAAAGTGAACCCCCTTCTCGAAGCAGCATCCCAAATGAGGCTTCGAACGTAATGGTTGACGTCATTTCGCCGAGACGATACAAGCCTCGACACGGAGCTCCGTTAGGAAGTGCTTCACATTTTTGATACACGCTCCGAAGCCTTGTTATCGAGGGTAACATCACTACTAAATGCGTAATTCACGGGTAGCGGGTAGTGGCAACGGGTAGGGCAGTGTGAAAGATAGAGCCCCAAGTGTTTTACGGTAATTTTATTACTTGCAGCTGAACTGGAAGTTTAATTACATTTTGTAGCAGTCTGCCAGACGCGCAGCTAAATTTAAATTTCAGAAAGCTGTAGCAGCAGTTGCCATTTTGACATCTCTTCGTATTTACCATGAGTGCCAAATTGCCAATATTAGAGGAGGGTCTTGTATGTGTTCAGTTAGCCTGCCCCATTAGACCTCAGGACAAGCAGTGGCTCTGACAAAATAAATCAAGACTCGATAAATGAATTCAAACACATGGAAGCTCTCAGAGCCAAGATTTCCTGACTCAAGTACTGAGTGATCTAACATACTGCAGTGGTACATACCGCCAAATGAACGCATCTCCAAATGAAGAGAACAGACAAAAGAAAATTTCAGCTTTTGGCCTAATGAAGTGCTCACAGTCCAGTACATGGCACTTGACAGACTGCCATCGCCGTCGTTGCACAACCCTACAAGGAATCAGAGTTCACACTCGCTGACACAATTTACAGGTCACAGCGACAGAGAACTAAGTATCTTGCTTGAATTTACTCAGCTAAACTGACCGGTTTAATATGTTACAATACGCCATCCCCACCCAATTTTAATCAATTATAAATTTTAACACGAGAAAACGACTGTCGGTCAATAATACCTACATCGCATTAAAGTTCTACAAGTAGGATCTACGAGGGAAACTTGCCAGCACATGAATTAACGGTTAATCTTGCCAACAGAAATGAGCAACACAGTGGACAATTTGCCATTCACTCACAGAATACATTTCGCAACAGCTAGCTAACCAAGACCAAAGACCATGAATAAACACAAATGAAATTCACACTCGCTAACAATATGATACCTCTATTTCAGTCGACCTCTGCTTCTTTCAGCACCGAAACAATTTACGACATAATCATGAGACGCTGACACTTATAAGTCGTATAGTATACGTCATTGGAACGCGCCGTTAGCTAGCGGCAGTGGACATGCCCCAAAAGAACCTCTGTCGACAGAGTTTGGGTTAGGGTAAGGGACGGGTTAGGGGATCTTAATCAGGGGATTATTTTCATAATCTGTTTAAAGTGAGGCGATCCGTCAAATGTTTGATAATCTCTTGTCACAAGTTGTAATTTATTCAGGAATCTACCTCAGACTCGTGCTCTTGGTGGATGGAATCTCATGCCGACCTGGCTTTTGTATGTAGCGGTTGCCAATATGTGCAAACGTCTCGTTAAGTACAGTAAAATTGTGCGAAATATGATGCCAAGCAATGTCTGAACTCCTAGAATTTACGTTCAAGGCCAGCCATAATCTGATGCCTCATGGGTTTTGGTCAGCAATTGATGTGTGGATACACAAGCCTCATGTGCTGAATAAACGATTGTGTGGAGTAAAAGTTGAGGACAGTCAGGAAATAGATAGCCTAAAACTTGAGAAAAGCTTGTCTGCCATTTGGGGAAGAACAGCCGAAGACCTAAGTGATATAGTCTCTTTTCTGAACATCGGCTTTGAGTCGAATAATCGGAGCCACGCCAATCAGAAGGAGCAATGGTGTTTTGGAGTAAGGACAATGATTCCTAAAGTCAACACTTATGGCACCCAGTTGCATAAAGAAGTTATCCTAAAAGGTAAGATCGTCCGCAGAATGAGCAGTTATTTCTAATTACTTGTCTCTTAGCTCAGAGATGCACGAAAAAATGTTATATCTGACGTATTGTTATCTAATTAAATGTTTCGGCTTGAAATTGCAGTTTGCGACAAACAATCATAAGAAATGGTTATTTAGCTGTGCTGGATCTAATTATATCCCCGAAGTACGAGTTTCGGGGATATCATGGTTTCGCCCCACCCACCGCCGCCGCGTCCGCAGATTTTAGCCGTTAGCGCGATAACTCACAAAATACTTTACACTGGCTTCTCATTTTTAGCATATGGATAGATATGGTAGAGAGGATGAACTGATTAGATTTTTGGGCAAGTATGCACTCCTAGGTTTGCCACCAGGTGGCGCTATATATTGAAAAAAATCAGTTTTTTAACCATATCTCTAGAACCATTACTTACACAGACGTCAAATTTGCCTCATATTGTAGGTCTAGTAAAGGGGAATGTAATAAAGGGGCCTCGAGGATTGGGGAATTTCGGGGATATACCCCTTGCTGTCGGCCGCCGACAGCGTAGGTCTAGTTTTGTTCAGTAATATAATAGAACTGGAGAGAGCGAGGAAGTACCACCCCTATTACTTTCAATGGGAGATGCTAGGCTAGCTACTTCAGCCCAAGAAGTACGGAATTGACTGAGGCCATCTATAAAAATTGCGTTCCATGGGTGCTTACTTCTGGCACCATTTTATAAGATTGCCAATCTGATTACACAGCACAAATGGCCAAGAAAATGTGTCGTCTGTGCGGATTGGCGAATGAGTTCAAGGAGAAATGACGAGCAACACTGTTAATCTGGAATGCGCATGCACTATACACTCATTGGCTGAACTGCTGCAGTCAGAGCAACAGCTAGACAACCAAACTCGTGCACGAGCTGTCATCAAGCTCTAAGTAGCAGTTCTTAATTTACAGGCCCTCTTGAAAACATCGAACAGTTGCGTCAGACAAAGAGCAAAATAATGAAGGATTACTGAATACATTTTCTTTTGTTTTCGCTTTATTTGGCAAGGAAAAAAATGCGCATTTTTTCAATTGGTGTCTATGGAGCTGCTGCATCTTTGGCCACAAAGTTGCATCCTTGGGAAATGCGAAAGCAGGAAGCTAACATGCTAACTGGCTGAAGCAAAGGTACTTCCTCGTTCTCTCTGGTTCTATTATATATCTCTATGGTTTGTTATGTTTCCGCATGAATGCTACAAAATGTTCTTTCCTTGCAAATGGGGGGAAAGGGGATGCCCTTCAAGTGGAGAAGAAGTGCTGCTTTTTTAATGACTCAATGACTTGATTTTTTAACAGACGCTTCTAGACTGTGTGCCATATTTTTACCGTTCGAAGAAAATGAAGAGGGACTCGCTGTGCTGAAGAAAAACAACATTTATCGAATTCAGCTGGTGGCAGTAAGCAGCGATGCCTGGTGATCATGCGTCTTGGCAATCATACATCTTGGCGAATGATCTAAAAAGTTCATTTTCTTCAAAAGACGTCGGATAAACAACCAGAATTTGTCAATATTGCCAAGTACTAAATAGCACCAAGAATGCACTTTGGTCTTCTGTTATCTTGATATTGTCATGCAGTTGTGCATATCTTGACTCATTGTCTTCCAGATGTCAAGTGCATTTGCTTTCATATTTCTTGTAATGCTTAATTACCCCGCCCCGCCCGAAGGGGGAGGGCAAGGGGTGTTGTTTTTGGTTAGGTTTGGTTTGTTTGTTTGTTTGTGTGTTTGTTTTTTAACACTTTAGCAGCAAAACTAATGGCCAGATTCACCCCAAATTGGGTTTAGGGATTGCCACTGATCCAGAATAGATACCTATTGAATTTAGAAAAGTAGTTCAAAATATGTGCGAGGGATGGGGTTTGTTGTGCCTGGAACCACTTGTCTGCTATTAATTTCGAAGCAACAAATTCTGTGTGCCTGTCTTCTTATAGAAGTGTTGAAAGCTTTACTGTTTAGTTGTAAACATTTTGAGAAATGGTCATTGTATGTTGCAACTACTGGCTTTGCTATGCAGTCACAGTATTTCTGAGATGATTATTTATAGATGGGGTGAAATTGGTGTATATCAACTTCCAATTCCTGTTTTGTCCAGGGCTTTATCCCTGTCGGCCTTCCAACAGGATGACTGGTTTTCAGACGGAGGCTTGTACCCCAAATTCCATTGGCTAATAAGGGTGCTCCTTCCCAAACTGGCTCAGTGGTCTACGGAGAGCAGACAGAGCGAGTTTAAAAGCACCCTGACTCTAATTCCAGTGGAGAAGTACAGCTGTGTGTACCAGAAACTGAAGGAAAAATACAAAGAAATGGTGAAGGTTAGCTGGTACTGTATAATTCAGTGGTGTGATTAGCTATGTTGGATACCTGTATTAACATTCTGGAAGGTGTCAGGGTGAGTGTGTCTCTCTGCCTTAGATTGCTTACCTGATCCCAGTGGTTTTCCCAATCATAATTTGTGTTGGTTAATTATGTTCGCCAACATTTCAGTGTTGGTATAATTGTAGAGCACACATACTGGCCTGCAGTATTTGCATCTATCAGTTATTTCAACAGGTTTGTGATTATTCTCACAAGCTTGGATGAGGTGAAAATAAGAGTTCTGTTATATTTTTTTGACTGTGCATAGTTAAGCATAACATATTTGTTGTCTATGAAATGTCTGTTTGCTGTTCCTTTGAATAGTGGCTTAATTCAGGAACTTCTGCCCAAGGTTTGGCCTGAAGTGACAGATCCAGAGAAGTTTGTGTATGAGGATGTGGCAATTGCAACCTATCTATTGGTATGTTTGACATGTTTCCTCTTTAAAAGAGCCATATTTTGAAATCAAATTTTACTAGCCCATAAACGCATACCTTGGTCCTCTTTTTTTTTCCTAACATCTGCCTGAGCATGAAACCATTGTGTCGCAGTATTATCGTCATTGCGCTCTTCCTTGGAAATAATGTGTATGAATGATCCATTTTGATTTTGGGGCCACCAGCGATGTCACGGGGAATCATTTGCATAGCACAGCCCAGACTGAACAGGTTTCGGTTCTGGCTGCCATTATTTACTTTGTGGCGTGATGAAGCACTCAATCAAAGCAGTGCACAATTCTTATCGACTCACTGCACTGAGCAGGACTACCTATGCATTTCAAATGCAGTGCTGTCTCTGTAGGAAAACTACTTTGGTTACAGTCACTTTTCCAGTGTTAAGTGGTGTTCTTTCCTTACCCAGGTTCTGTGGGCAGAGGAACGTGCAGAGAAAGGGTTGACCACGAAGCAGTCCTTTGTGGATCTTGGATGTGGAAACGGCCTCCTTGTTCACATATTGAGCAGCGAAGGGGTGAGTTGATCAGGGTAGATTCCAGGCTGTTCTCTGAGTACATACCAGCATTAGATTAACCTTCATTACTGTTATCTCTGTTACTATGACTGACCTCTTTACCTGTGGAACAGAATCCAGTATCGCTCTTTAATTAACAAATGTTAATAGTGTTTGCTCGGCTTCCTGGTCCTAAGTTGAATTAAATGACCTGGATTTTTTTTTTTTTTTTGCCTGTTTGTGGGATGCATTTTTCTTTTCCCCCCAGTCACTAAATGGGCTTGCTATCGAGTTACTGCTGAGTGAATTGTGCTCTGTTTCGGTGCCAAATTAATCTCTATCACTTTTCATTACTTTTTGTATTTAACTGATGTCCTTACCTAATGTCATTCCCTTAAGCTAGTTGTGCCAGACTAGTGACTGTGCATGCAACATCACTAGAGCTTTCAAATCTGAATAACCACTGTCCTTTACCATCACTGGCTCTGAACTCTTACAACTTGCTATTCACATTTATTAGTTATTATTGATATGATTCTAAGTGTGTGGAGCTTGAGAGCTTTATGGCTCGATCCCAGACCAACAAACCGCTGTGCTGTGTTTTTATAGCACCCAGGAAAGGGAATGGACATTCGGAAAAGGAAAATCTGGGATATGTATGGTCCGCAGACATGCTTGGAGGTAAGAAAGAAGCTTCAGGGGCTGGTTGTAGTTCAACGTGATGCCATTGTTTGAAGCTGTTGCTGCATGCTGGGCTTCATTTGGCTTCAGGATGCTCAAATGCTTGTGGAGAATTGCGCTTGTGTTTCACACTTCTATTTTGTAATTTAAAGGGGGTGCGGAGAATTTCCAGTTGCTCATCATGTGCTTTGTTGTGGGTTGGAATTTCTTAGGTTCTGATTCCTTGTGGCCTCTTGATGGATGTGCAATGCTTGCTTTCCAAGCTTTGAAAATAATTAGTTTATGTCATTCAAATAGCATTTGTTTTGGTAATTATGGTAAATTTGTTGAGTGGTAATAACTGAAATTTGCCCCTCCTCAGCACCTGTCGTCAGTGTCACCACTTGTGAATGCATCATGCCAGGGAACAACTGACCACTGAGGCGTATCTGGGTCCAGAAATTCTATTGGTGGATTCTAAGTGACAAAATCACCATGCTGTCTTTCAGTGACGTGAACACAGGGCTGGCACTGGCTTAAATGAGTGAAATCGTCTAATTTCGCCTGCTATCTCTAGTGTGATTTCTCTTTTTCTCTCTCTCTCTCTGTTTCTATTAAAGGAAAGCACTATCACACCCAGCGACGACTTTCTGTTCCCCGACTTCGACTGGATCATCGGAAACCACTCCGACGAGCTAACACCCTGGATACCCGTTATAGCCGCCAGGCAAGTAATGAATAGGTGTTTCTGCTGCTAATCTGCATCGCCAGTTGATCTCCTCGCTTCCTCGTTTATTTGGCGGAACATGGTAACCACAAAGAATTCCAAATGTTGACCACTAGGTGGTGTTGTTTAATTTTATTCTCAGAAGTTGCTTTGCCTTGCGTTCCAAAGAAATGTGCCGCGCTTCTCTGCCTTGCTTGACGTAACTGTTGTCCTGCCCCACTATTCCTATTTACTAACATATGCTGTAGCCTCAAGTTCATTAACTTGGCATGAGCGATGTGCGTTTTAAAAAACTGGTAAGTTGCGCTTACTTGTCTGCTCTCAAGGTTGGCTTAGAGCCTAGTAGTTCAGGCACTTGACTGGGACATGGAGTGTTGGTGTTCACGACCCAGTGCAGCCTCAGTAAAATCCAGACTACTCTAGGAAAAAGGCCCATAACCTCATATTAATCAGGGGGGGATTGGCCCTCTGCATGAGTCAAATCAACAAAGCCTCTTTGAATGAAAGTGACAGCTAAGAATGATGATAATAATGGGTTGGTTTATACATTTTTATTTTTTGCATTTTTTCCATTTTCTTTTGCTGTAATACCCAGTGAATGCCGCCCCCCCCCAACTGGCCTAACCTGTGTATGTTTGGACTCAGCTACTGGTTGCAATGTTCTGACACATGTTCTGTGCTCACAGGTCGTCTTACGCCTGTTCCTACTTCGTTCTCCCATGTTGCTTCTATGATTTCTGCGGAAAGTTCCAGCGACGGCAGTGCAAGAAGTCCCAGTATAAGGAATACATTGACTTTATCGCCAATGTTGGCTCCGTGTGTGGCTTTAACGTGGAGGAGGACTGCCTGAGAATCCCGTCGACAAAGCGGGTGCGCTTAATGTGAGGTGACGGGTCATTGCCCATATCCAGAATTGCCTTTGGCTCACCACTCGATTACTGATAGTGGCCAAAAGTAAATATTTCCTAGTATGCCACCTGGTGAAGCTTGGGGACAGTAATGGGAAACCTCAGCACAGAGTCTCTTACTGATTAACTGCTGAAATTGCTCAAGTGCCAAGCTTCAGAAGCTCGAGCCACAATGGAGGACCAGTTTCGGTTTCACATTGATGCTGGGTTAAGTTGTTAGTTGGCATCTTGACATCTTGTTCAGTCTGGAGAGCTTGTGACAACATGATACACTTTCCCCTACCTTTTTATGGATCATGGCTGAAATCAGCCTAATAATAAGAGAGTACACTGCCAATGTTTAAGACGAAGCTGCTGCAAAGTGCACGTGTGCTCAATGCATAAAATATACGGAGATTTAGTAACCGCGATGGGGGTGGGGCAGTAAGTCCTTAGACAATTGAGGGTATCGCCAATACGCAAAAAATGCCCGAACTTGCCAAACTATTCCATAATGCATCTGAAACGGGGCACGAATGCAACATCCGGGCATTTTTTGCATATTGGCGATACCCTCAATTTCTGCCATCTAAAGACTTTCATACTTCAGAGCCAAACAGTAAGAGGTGGATGAGTGTTCAGGGAAGCCTGCATCTCTGTTATGGTCTTAGCCTGGGATCACCAAATCTGCACCTCACATCCAAACCTAGCCCGGTTTTTTTTTCTCCCTTGTAATTAATTAACTGAGCAATTATTGTCTTGATTGGCCAGCCTGTCTTTACACCTGTCTCCTTGGTTTAGGGAAGGTGGAAAACCAGCGGTTCTTGGCTCTTAAGGACAGTGATTTGATGCCTTTTGTGGGCAAATCATAAAATGTGCAAAAAAAGAAAATTTGCCTCAATATTTTGCTGTCGTGGAAGGTTTTCAGGTCCCAGATAAAGTCTGACCTTTGACTCCATCACCTTCGCTGTCACCATTTGTGATTGGCATGTCTTCAGAATGCTTGATTAACAAAAATTCAAATTACAAATTTCTGATGTCACACCTTTAAATGGTTTTCAGTTAGCACTCGCATCCTCTGGCACCCCCTGCAGGTCTGTTTGATTGGGAAGACCAGGAACTATGAGCCATCTTGTGAGGCTGAAGTGGATGAGAAGAGGACCCGCTACATTCAGGCCCGGTTGCCCCACCCCATGATCACCACAGGTGACCCTCGAGAGACAGAAGAGGGGGGGCCAGTCGAAACTGGGGGGATCTGGGGGGAGGGATTCCAGCCACGGGAGAAGACGCAGGTCACCCGAAACTGTGCCAAGCTCCCCCGAGACTTCATTGAGCGTGTTGTGCTACGTGTGGGACATGCCCTGCTGGAGCTGAACCCTGAAAGCGGGCTGGACAAAGACTCATGGAACCAAGGAGGTAACCGTGGGGGACACCGGCCATCACAGAAACATCATAAACACAGGCAAATGTCCTCATTCCTGGTCCTGGAGAGCATTAGTGTACTGATGTTTGTTGTTTCTCAGCAAGTAACCCAGAGGTCACGTTAACCGAATATTTTCTGTCATTGACGGATTTTTTTTAACAATGACGGAATATTTTGAAGGCCATCCGTCATTTTGACAGAATGTAATTCACACCCCCGTCCAACTGGTGGTGGGTGTCATATTGTCTTTGATCTGTATGACAGAGATGCCAAGTCTCACACATTCGGCGTAGGTCTCACGCATTTTTTAGGCTTGTTCACCGTTGTCCGCAATTATTCAATGAACGCTTATTAATGAGATTCTCAAGCGGAATTAAAATCCTCGTGCATTGAAGTCTCAGTTTCACTTGCGTGAAGGTGGACCTCACTATGGAAAAACGATTATGACTCCGGACTTCTCGTGCTGCTCTTTACTCAGGGATTGGAAACAATGCATGTGTTTCATGATTGTTTAAATGAAATAAGACCTTTTGAAACGTCTTTATGCAATTCCATTGCTTTGAATCCTTCAGTAAAGACAAGCGTGAGAATTCCTGAGTCATAATCAATTTCCGTGTCACTTGTGGGGAAATCCACCGTATTGCTTGTGGAACTGATTAACTTAATGTGCAATGACTTGAATTCGGCGAGTGAATTTCTTCAGTTCGCGTTGATTGAATAATTGCGGACTACGGAGGAGGAACGTGAGTGCCACTAAGAGGCGAGAGACTCAAGCCGAATGTGTCAGACTTGGCATCTCTGGTATGATCCGGTATTCCTCATATTTTTGTAATATGATTGTTTGCTCTTCATTTGTAAAACATGCTGCTCTGCTGCCGGTAGACGATTGGTCATATGCTACAAACGCCGTCTCTGTTATGTGAACACGCAGATATCTAGGTGGGGAAAGCCCCGGTTGACATAACGAGTTGATAAGCAGCTTTGTAGGACCTTAGCGAGACTGCGGTTGTTAGGCTTAGTGAAGCCCAGCAATAACTGAAAGCATTGTTCATTTGCGCACTGTTACTGTGTGGGGGGAGAAATCATTTGTGATGTTTTATAAAGTTCATACAGCAGTAAGTTCGAAAATCCACGCAGTGCTGTATTTAACACAATGTGCAATGTGTGTCTACATGAATCACTGTCGGCATCAGCTAATGCGTAATCTATAAATTAGTCTTTTTATTTTATTAAAAAAATAAACGATTATCATTTTAAAAAATAAAATTACAATGACGGATAATAATTGATTATGACGGAATTTTATGCCCCTGTCCGTCACAATGACGGACAATCAGATAGTGTAACGCGACCTCTGAAGTAACCCTTCATGAATGAAAGATCACTAACGTGATTAGAATGTGATGTACTGATCCCTACCAGTACTTGATAGCAATGTACAGTAGTTTTATTATGATCTAGAAATTAAGCAAGCAATCCAAAATGCTTCCCATTAAAGGGGTTAAATGACCAAGCCAAAGTTCAAAAAATTTTAAAAGTCTTCACGTGGTGCCTTGTGAATAAGTTTGTCTATAAGCTGGTTACTAATTATCTGATTTTGTGTGTAAAATCAGACTCTTTGGCTCTCTGTGAGCCACTGGTAGGAGATCCCTCTGTTTGCTGAGAATGTCAGATTCATTGTGAGGGAAGAATTTGGCAGAATAAAATGATTCAACCATCTTTGAAGCAGATTATGGTTGGTTTTGCCAATCAGTGATGCGTAGAAGAGAGCTCCCTGTTGTGTTTTTCTGGACATTTCACAAATGACTACAGCTTTCTGATGTATTAGTCATTCCTCAGAAAATTACGTAGTGAGAAGCCACCCTATATGAAATGACTCTATCCAATCTTTTAGTCACAGAACTCTATATGAATCAAAAGTGCCACTCACAGCACTAATGCAGTCGTAAACTGCGCTCAAGCTCACCCCCTGGGGTGCAAACGCTGCAGGCATGGACACCCTGTCAAATTCCAGTTTAAGTCTGGTGTGAGCAGTAACGCTGAGGGAAAAACATGCCCACTTTGGAGGACTTAATTCCAATATTCCTGCCCTCGTATCAGTTCAGAGAAGGTTATCATTGAGTCACTGAGAAACTGTGACCGAGAGGGGTGGTGAGATTTCATGTGTAATGCGTCACATTTCCTAAAGACTTAATTTGAATGTGTGATTGATGATTATGCTGCCATCGTCTAATCGTCTGCCTTGCCTATCGCGACTATGCTAAATCCGCTACCAGATGGTAAGGCAGGAGTGTCACTTATAACCGCCCGCTTTTCGAGACTTGTCTGGCTGGTATTATCAGAAGTAATGCCAGGGAGATGATTCCCTCCAGTCCAGCCGGCACCACAACCACCACAGTAGCCTGAACTCAAATGCGCCCTCTGCGGGCCACTATTAGTAAATGCAAATGCCCTGTGACTAAATGTAATCTGGCTGAAACCCCCCTAGTCATTGCCGGTGACTTCATTCTGATCGTCCAATGCTGTCCCCTGCCTGTTATTCTACGAACCCTTTTCCTGCCACAGAACTCACCATAACACAATGGGCAGCAAAATAAATGCAGTTCTCTGGGTTATTAAACTCACAGCTGATAAGATCTGTCGAGCTGGAATCGAGTCCCGCCAGGCAAGGGGAAAATTGAGAGAAGGAGCGTGAGCGAGAAAGTAACTGCTGAGCTCCTCACTGAAACTGATATTAACGGCTATATAAGTCATGCGCGAGGTTGTGTGTGGACCAATTTGCATATCAGCATTTTTGGGAGATGGGGAATGATGTGACCATGTACAGGTTTACAGAGGAGATCTAAAACTTCGGCTAATAAATCTGGGCAGACTTTTCTGGAAGCAATACCCCATACACCTGTGAGCAAACCTCAGATTCTCATTTCCTCACCAGCCTCACACAGTGAGACATGGCGAAAGCCAATGCAATACGTGAATTAAGTATTGGGTACTCCTGGAGAACCAGAAAAAGCAGACCTTTGTTTTATTGATTACGATTGTGGCGCGCAGTGCTGCTTCTACAGGCTGTCTTTGTCATGAGGGTCTTGGATTGTGTGAAGTGAGTGGGCTGTACGTGTTGATTTTCACGATGGTTGTTTTTCTTGTTGGTTGGGTGATTACAGGTGAAAACAACTCTGCACACTGATTTTTTGTTTTGCAGGATCTCTCTGGCAGTACATTGTCTCTCGTGGCTAATGCTAGTTGTGATGCTCAAAGCAAAGTTGAGGCTTTAGTAATGAAGAGTGGATTTTTGTAGCCCCCAGACAAAGTCGGGGGGGCTACTGTGGAATCATGGTCGTCGTCTTTGCTGCCACCGCGTCCATAGAGATTTTCGTATGGACGCTGTACAGGCAATTTCAACCGATTCCTTTGATATTTGGTGTGGGCCAAGGTTATGGTTAGGTCACAAAAGCTATTGATTTTGGTTGCCATGGCCACAGAATTGGCGGAATAAAGCACAATTTTGAGCTTAAAATGTGCCCATTTCACTTTCTGGCTTATTAACCCTCTAGAGATCAGATTTTTTTCAGATATCTCAAGCAGGCACTCAGGGGCTACACGTATGCGGTTGCGGGTTACCGGACTCTGTGTGTGTGTGTGTGTGTGTGTGTGTGTTTGTGTGTGTGTGTGTGTGTGTGTGTTTGTGTGTGTGTGCGTGAGTGTCTGATACACGTGCATGGTGATCTCTACACCCACACCAATCTTGTGCTTGGACCAACAGTTGCAGTCGGGGGGTGCCTTAAAATTAATTATTGCACAAATGCTTGTGGGTGCACAAAGAGAATGACTTCGAGTGAAATGATATTTGCTAGAAGGTGGTGTTAATTTTGGTTCAGCATTAATGGAAGTTGATACACTGTGCATCAGTGCAAGTTGCACGGCCAGTTGTTTTTGACCAGGGCACGATTGCATCTGATGGTTTTAATGACCGCGCCGTTTCTGCCGGTTTCACGGCCGTCAGAAAGGGTGACTCATCAGGGCCTTATTGCCATGGTAACGTGGCCACAGCCAGGAGATCGGTGTCATTCCATGTCTGTCCCCGCGAAAACAATACGGTTTTTGCTGGAGTTGTGCAAAATATCTCTGTATTTGAGCCTGACAGTGGGGTGGGATTGAGATATTATCTCCCTGACCGAGCGCTGAAAATGGACACCTTCGCACCCCTGCTCATGAGCGGTCACAGTGCAGGCAAAAATGTGATATAATATGCGCTAAGCTGCAATTCCGTTTGGCAAACTAGCCAACGCGTCATATGTGGCATATTTTGAACTTGCAAAAACACCTCCGTTTCGGGGGGAGGGGCAGCATTTTTTTTAATACATTGGTGAGGAAATACTGTGCCTCTAAAAATAATTGTCTCACATACAGGCAATGGAATTGAGTTATCTACTGAATACAGGAATTTTTATAATGCCACTACCAACAGAATACAGTGCCTGAAATTAAGACCTGAAACCAAAAACACTGGTTCTGCTAGGAATGAGATTCAGCATCGTGACTGCTGCAAAAGAAAGAAAAATAAACATCCATTAGACCAGGCACTGAGTCTTATAATCCTAATGATATGGAATGTCCAAATATCCAAAAAGGAAAATTCTTGCAAACAGTCTAATTTAAATAGGAGTGAATACATCTACTTTTGGACCTCTGAAAGTAATTACATTGCCAAAAATGATTTATTGATGATGCAGTTAATTGATAGACTAGGCCTATATGACATAAAATGCAGCATGCTGAAATTGAATAGCTTTGCCAAGTAGATTGTACTTCATTGTAAAAACTGCAGTTGTGGTCATTTATAATGCAGCACATTATGATGTACTTCATATTAATAATGCATGTACATTATGTAAATAATAAATGCTTGTTTGGTAGCAGGAGCCATCAAACTATTTCATTTATGCAGACCAGCCCACATTTTGGAAAAGTTTCTTTGAGAAATAATGGTACTTAAGAGTTATCAAATGCATGTCAATTTTTCTCTTGGTCTGAAATTATAAGTGAACTTGTTTCTGTTGCAAAATTCCTCTTCATATCAGATGTTTTGGAAAACACGCTTTCGCACGTTTCATTGTTTTACCTTTAGCTGATTACTGAGAAGTGTAAATATAAGCGTATGTATGTTCTTTACTGTCGGGCTGTGTCCGCCGCTCCTCTCGTCTCTTTCTAGGCTACAATGTAGCATGAATCAGCACCCAGTCAACCGCGCAGTGACCTCGCATGTCCTCTTCACGGTCCTCTTTAAAACGCGACTGTTTAGGATGTCGTTGCCCAATTTCTGTTAGTTCCGGTATTCTTTATTCGTGGGAATTCCTCTCAGAAATTCCTGAGTCGCGAAGTTACCGTATGAGATCCCAGTTTCTTTCCCTGCATTGGAACGAGGTTCCAGGGAAAAATGAATTGCGGAGATTTTTGGATACGACGAACGTTTGGATATTGCTCACGCTTGCGCATTACAGTATCTTCATTGCTTAATGGTTGCTTCATTGCGGAAGATGGGTTCTTCTTTTCACTGATTGTACGTCTACCCACCCCACCCCCTAAAAAAAAAAAAAAAAAAAATGCTGTTGGTGTTTGAGAAGCTACTTTCTTGTACCGTAGTGTTAAGAATCACTCTGGTCAGGTATTTGAAACTTCATGCTATAGAGGGTTGAAGCACTTTCTGTCAGTGGTGAATTAAATGTTGATGGCTCTGTGGGAGAGAGCCTGACTGACTCAGGCCCTCGTGTGTGAGAGGGGGATTCTCTGTGGTTATGCACCCCTGGTGATTACAACAAATTGGATTTGATTTCTGAACACCAGTCTCGCTTTCCAAAGCTGATATTAACCCCCACTACAGTTTTCATCTGTGAGTGATGCAGGAGAAATTTGGTGTAGGTGGCTGCCGCTAATCAAGGAATCTAGGCGTGTATTGCCTCTTTAACTATGGGCGCCCACAGCATCCTTATGTCTAAAAAGGCTTGTGTCTGTCATCAGTGAAAGTGTTGTTTTTTTTTCTCTCTCTCAGAAAATAAGCGAAGGCCATGTCTTAAATTATAAAAAGACGAAACATTGTAGAGGCCAAGCTTCAGTCCACTGAGGGGTCACAACATGTAGTGGGCCGCTGATTGTCGAAAGTGTTTGTAAAATTAAAGACTGAGATGATTCTTAACTTGTTCTGGGAGAAACACCTCATCCAGAGTTTCCTTCTGGTTTAAATACCTGGCCCTTAATTTAATTAGAGAAACCTATAGTATGAACAGTGAAATGCATCAGTCCATAACGCGAACAATTAATTAAGTATATATTACCGACAAAATGGCTTCTGTGCATGTCAGTGTTGGTACTGGTATCATGAAAACTATTCAGCAAGGATTTGCACGTAGGGTCCTTAATGAAAACAACTTTCAGAATTCCCTCTCACCTCCATCCTATTGTCCCTCGCAGGCTCTCTGTCACTCAGAGAGGTGGCTGATATGTTGGATAAGGAGACACTTCTGACCCTGAAGAAGGAGTGTGGGGGGCTGCAAACGCTCCTGAAAAACAACCACCAGGTGTTTAAAGGTACGCAAGGCTCATCCAGCCAATCACAGGAATCCAGGTGAAATGCTAATGACCTGCTTTGCTCTGAGCCTTTGCATAAAAAAACTTTCTAGCACATGCAAAACTAATAACATGAGCAATGATAATGATCTATCAGTTGAGTTTTTGATGTTGCGTGTGCCAAAAGCTTTAGCATGTGCTAAAGGAATCGGTAAATATGGCCACAAGTGCTTTTGTTTTACAGTTTCACCTTGTCTCTCTTTCATTGACTGCACTTGGTAACCGTATGTTCTCTGTTTCAGCTTGTGTGAAGTAAGGAATTTCGACCATTTCCTTTGTCTTTTTTATGATGGTGTGTCTGGACAGCCTTTACTTGTCAACAGTTTACAGTCCTGCCAAAGTCGTTACAACTGAACTCGCAGCAACATCTGCCTCACTTTCATTATTTGTTTTCTCAATTCTTGGAAGATTGTTCTGTTCCAGGAACTGATAAGAAAAAAAAGTGTCCTCAACTAATGAGTCTATTTTCTTATTTTATTTTTTTTCCATTTCAACCATGAGGTTCTTGATTCTTTGAGTTTGTAGTTCGAGCTCATCACATTGATCCGTTTTGATTTTTTTTTTTTTTTTTTAACAACTTATGGTCAGTCCATTGTCACATTGTAGTTCCTAACCAGTTACAATGTGTCAATGCAGTTTTATCTAAACCTCTCCCCCTTGAAAAGAGCAGGTGTAGAATAATGACAGGACCTGCAATTGTGCCGGTTTCAGCCTACATTACACTGGTCAACAATACAAAAATTTATTTTTGGTAGGTAGCTTAACTAGTAACCAAAAGGTTGCTGGTTCAAGCCCCCGATGAGACCTGTGATTCTGACTTGATCTGGAGAGATGAAGTTGGAAAGAACTCTGCTTTTGGCCCTTGAGCAAGGCCCTTAATCCCAAAAATTGCTCCAGGGGCTTTTCCTGTTTCTCTCTTTGTCCCTCCTGTCTTGCGACTGTTCTATCTAGATATTCTCCCAGAGTATCCTTCAAAAAGAGAAATATGTTCTCAATGGAATTTCCCCTGGTAAAATTAAGGTTAAGTAAATTCTTGCTCCAAATTAAGTTTTTTTTTTTTTTGCTGCCTCAGAATTTGGAAAACTTGCCCTCAAGTTCAGTTAACTTCAAGGTACTAAAGACAGTAACTTTTTTTATCCTGTATTTCACAGAAGACTAATTATGGGATGCTATGAAAAAAATAGCAATGCTAACAGAGGTCACTTTGTGGAATTGAATGCCTAAAGTCGATATGAGTATCTTTTTTCACGTGTTCATCTGTGACATTTCATTAAAAGAAAAAATGGCTTAGCGCATGACAAAACAGGGTTTAGCAACCCTGATCGTGAAGTGCTACTGCGTTTCTGGTTTTCATTCCATCCAAGAGCTCAAGAGGATTATTTGTTGTGTCCCATCTTTGAATGACAGATATTCAGTATGACTGCCACCCAATGACTAATCCCCCCTTGTTTGCTCAGTGGACAGAGGCCGGGTGCAGATTCGGGACTGGAGGGCGGAGCCCAGCATGGGGGAACCTGTTGCCCCGCCGCAGAAGAGGAAGCCAGTAGGAGGGGCCCAGAAGACCCGCCTCTGCTGGTTCCATGCCCACCATCCGCAGGCCTGCCCCCTCCCCGCCGAGCGCTGCCCATTTGCTCACGGGTCCCACGAACTTCGGCCCTCCGCCCCACCCCACAAGAGGCACAAGGACCAAAACTCAGAGGCTGTGTCTACGGCGTATGGGAATGTGTGAACATTTTGCTTTTCTCTGTCTGATTGCATTCAGGGCTGCTGGATGAAGCCTTATGTTAGCATAAGTGTGATGGCTCCTGTTAGCAAGGCTCCGTACTAATAGTTTTTCCAACCAGTTTCACCTGGAAAATGTCAATTCATCCCAATCAGAATCGATGCTCCAAAATTACTTTTCCAGTTGGCAAGCATCAGGTTCAAAGAGCAGGAGCTCTGCAGAGTTCTGCCTTGGCAGAATTCATTATGGCCGGCAGCCTTCCAGGGTAAAGTATAGCAGCTCCTGCATCATTTGAGCAAGGAAGGGTCCTGCTCAGCAGCACCATATAGCATATGTGCGCCCCCTGCTGGTCAATTGGGAAGTTGTAGTTTAATCCACTTAGCTTCATGTCTCCACACTGCTCTGCAGGGGTGTCAGGGAATAGTCAATTACGGCTGCGACAAATGAAGATATTAAAGGAAGAGATCAGAATGGAACATGCCCAGTTTTATTTTACATATTATTGAACACCATTTGAGATTGGTGGTTGAATGATTACTAAAACAAGTAAAACCTTATGATTTCATAATTATTTTTAATGAGATTTTGTTGTCTTCTGATAAATGCTTTTTGGTTAGTTCTTATTGGTTGATTTTTTTTTTTTTTTTTTTTTTTTTTTAATGTGGGCTATATTTACTGACCATATTTGTACAGCAGTCTATTCCCCTCGTCTAATAAAATATGGCCTGATGTAATGTCTTTGAATTACGGCAGAATCATACTGCATACTGAAGAGAATTCTTGGTGCTGGGGAAATTTTTTTTTTTTGTTTTTTGTTTTTCTTTATTTTTGGCTCTTTCTAGAACTGATTTTGAGCCAGTAGTTAAAATCTTGCTTGTCAGACCTGCATTTTGGATGACCTTTCGCCCGTTCTATCTGCCCAGACGAGCCACAGAAAGTGAATCATTATCATAAATGCTGCTGTCAGATGTTACGTAGTTCTGTGCTCTTCTCCCCAGGCGAATTCGCCACCGTGGCCGTTTTGGAAAAACTCGACTTTATACAGTAGTGTGGTAATTAATAGCAGACCGATACAGTAAGACTGTGTAGCCTACACTCGGGTCGACAAACCACTTCTCTCTCTCTCTCTCTCTCTTTTTTTTTAATATTTTAGTTTTTGGCAAGAATTATTCAGCTCTTCATTCCTCAGTTTAGTGAAAGATTTCAGACTCCTAAGTGTTGTTTTCAGTGTCTGCTGTCTGGGTAAACACACTTAGCACCACCCATGGTGAAATTCTCAAAGATAAACACGAGTCAAACCACCAGATCCTCTTTCAGGGCTAAAATGATGGTTTCAATCAAAAAAAAAGGGGGTGGGGGGGAGTGCAGAGCTTAGTTGGGACTTATTGCTTTACCCTTAGAATAGCAATCATTTTCTTGCATCTTAGGCGCATTTCAGTCACATGCTAAGCTAACACACCAAATAGGTCAGAGTGGCTATTACTAGTACTAGGGGTGAGGCGAAGGGGGGGTGGTTTAATTGACCTGCACAGCCCCAGGGCACCTCTCTTCTCCCCCAATTAGAAAGTGCTTCCCACTGTCGACTTGAAACGCATTTACAGAGTGAGAGAGCTGCTCTGTGGGCTCTTTTATCAAAATGTTAGCTTTATGAATAATTCGGAGAGGAGCATGGGGCGCTGGCCTATCAGGGGGTGACTTTGTTCCCTCTGCTCTCGCGCCCCCAGGCCTGTCAACCGAAATGCCAGGGAGCAGGCACTACGGGGTCGGGTGCTGGGAGGGGTTGTCTGAAAAATGGACCGTACTGTATGCTCTCACACTCCACACAGCACTTTGAGAAACAGCTGAATGGGTTTCTGCTTTTAATTTTGCACCTCCTTTGGTCTATGGTGGTTAGTTTGCATATAAACACGTTAAGCTTGTAGCGTACGTCAAGTCATTATTTAAATTGATCAAAACACGCTATGCATTAAAATTAAACTAATAAAAGAATTTATAACTATGATCATTGTGCTCCACAGAGTACTTTTTCTGTGTCTTTTATATGAGAGTGCTGCTTTTCTCTCCGTGAACGAAATCATCGGCGATTGAAGGCAAAAATCCACACGTATTTTTTAAAAATGGGGTTTTCAAAAAAAAATCTCTGTCCATACAAAGACACATAAACACAAAGCGCTGTCAAGAGCATGCCAAACCAGCAGGGGCGATGATATGGGCCGTTTCTCAAAGCGCAGGCTGCGGCCTAGGTAGGTTGCATTTCTAGGTGGCTACATCATCGCAGGCGTTTGAACATTTTGAGAATTCGAACGCACAACATGGCTTCCGGGTCATTTTCATGGAGTGAGGAACTTTCCCAAGCAAAAAAAAGACTGTTTGAATGCAGCCAAGGTAAAATCTCCCTGCAAATTTCCCTGGACCCAAATGACGTTTTCTAGCAAGTTCAAGGAAAAGGATTTAAGAGAATTCGAATGCAACCACTGCTTTTAAATTTTTTAAATGAAGCCAATTGTTTGGGGGCTTTGAGCACCACAAGACGAATGCAGTACAGTTCCATTGTATTTGACAGTGCAGGCATTTCTGTGGCCGATATCTCCTAAACTTGGCGACTCGCTCTAAAACAGTCTCGACGGATAGCCAGCACTAGGCTGCAAGTATGTGTTTTTGATTATGCGATGAATTGCCCTTTAAACTGATGTTTGTTTTTTGTGTTTTTTTTTTTTTTTTCAGTGAGTAATTTGCAGAAATGAGGCTCCATCAAAAGACAGCATTTCGTTTGAAGAGCCTGCCTTTTAACATTAGAGACTGCGATAGATTTGAGCCAGTCTTTTGAGCCGTTGTTTTTTTAGCGGTGTAGATGTGAGCAGATAATAGTTTGACGAGAGCTCGACTCGCAGCTGTGGAGTTGGCGGCTAGGCGGAAGCACTTGTAAGCCTTCCCAGCATATAATTTTTCCCAGGCATTTCTAATTCCGCTGGCAAATGACTAATCACTGTTTATCTACTATCAGTATGTTCAGTAATGCAGATTCATTTTTTTATGCCCCCGACATCGAAAGAGTCGGTTGGGGGCATTATGTTTTCACCCCTTCCGTCCGTCCGTCCGGGCGTCATGTCGTAAACTTTTCCTTTTTCGCGCTGTAACGTGAACGCCGCTCGATGGAGGTTTATGATTTTTGGTGGGGTGAATGGTCATACATAGGGGATGATGCCTGTCGATTTTGAGCTCGCTCCACCAACCAATATGGCCGCCACAGCAGCTATCTTGAAATCCTTTGTCTTGCTCTAACGTGAACACCGCTCTACGGAGGTTTATGATTTTTGGTGACCTGAATGGTCATACATAGCAGATGATGCCTAACATTCGCTTTCAGTACGTGTTCTTCAACTGTCTCAGTCGGGGGCATATGCCACGCCTTGCGTTGCTCTTGTTTTAAAGAATACAAGCATATTTTTAAAAGGACTGGCTAGCTTTTTGAACCTTGCCCTGAGACTCAGAATGCATTTATCCTTGCTTTCTTGCAGACCTTAAAATTTATCAGTGCTATTGAGGCATAAATGCCAAATCTTTGCGGGTGTAATTTCAGGCCTGTGAGGTGTCCGCTTTCTAAAGAACTAACCTAGCAGGTGGGTTGTACGACAGTTGGACTGATGATATGAGACGGCCTTGAAGCTGTGACAGCCTCAGTTGATTGCCTATGGGTTATATTAACAATGCTGTGATGAGGTGTGGCTGAGGCACTCATTGCAATTAGGGTGTTTTAGTTTCTGTCTGATTCATTGCTTTAAAAAAATCAATGGCTGCTTTCTTTTTCAAGGGAAAGAATATGTAGAAGAGTAAATGATCGGTTGTTGTTTGCTTGTGACCTTTGACCTCCCACTTGCTCCCCCCAGACCTGCTTTTTCCTATGCTGCATCACCACATGACCTTAGACCTAAGCAGCAACCGAGTATGACCAATTGTGATTCCCTGTTTTACGTGCGTGTACTGATGAACTCACCCAGTATTTGTAAGACTCAAATGGTGCATGACCGGAACAGTGTAATGAGCATTTATAAAGTACCAGTCAGAATTAGGGAGTCCTGTACTGTGATTTCAGTTGTTTAACATGCACATATTCTGCTGTATATTGCACTTTTTAGCTAGCAGACCAGTCAAAGTGCCCACTCAGTCCACCTCTGATAGCGCCCCCAGCACGCCACAACAAGGTGCAGACTTACGTAAAATGCTCGTATGCACCTTAAATGTCCCTGTAAACAGCTTAAGGGGTCTTCAGGGTAAAAAGTTCGATTTTTTTCAAAAATTTCAATATTTTTGATTTTCGCATAAAGTAAGTAAAGGAATGCAGTGAGATGCCAGTAAACACCAAGAATCTATGTTTTTCCTCTGCCTCAATTGTTCGTCTTCTATGCCATGTCCGAGTCGGACCTAGGCGAACCATGATCATGATGATTATTCAAAACTGGCAAATTCTTGCCATGTCCTATATTTCTCTTGCAGTCATTTGGAAGTCTTGTAGGAAGAGTTTCCTTTGACGTCCCCGGGCCCGCAATCCCAAGAGTCTGCCTGCTAAGGAGAGTTCTTCCACTTCTCCCTTTCTGATGACATGTCCAACAAACTTCTTCCTCCTATATTCGATGGTTCTCAGCAGCTGTCGGTCCTGTTGCATCATCTGCAGAACAGTTTCATTTCTGGTGTGAGCTGTCCATGGAATCTTTAGGATTCGCCTATAGAACCACATCTCAGTTGCTTCAAGATTCTTACTGCTTCTTGTACTGAGGGTCCATGACTCGCTGCCATATAAGAGAGTTGACCACACAAAGCACTTCATCAGTCGGGACTTCAGTTCAAGCTTGGTCTTCCTGTTTGTTAGTCCAGGTTTCATCTTGCCAAAAGCATTCTTTGCTATGGAGATCCGTCGTCAGACTTCCTTGTCACAGTGCCCATCAGATGTAATAAGAGATCCAAGATAGTTGAACTCTGAGACTTGTTCTATCAGGGTGGCATTACAAGTCAGGTGACAGCGAGGTTCAGATGAAAGTTTTGAGACAACCATACACTTGGTCTTCTTGCTGTTTATGTCTAGGCCATACAGCTTCCTGGTTGTGTAGACTACTTCGAGCAGTTTCTGTAGACCTCTAGCAGATGTTGCTAGCAGCACTGTGTCATCTGCAAATCTGATATTGTTGATCAGTCTCCCATTCACCTTGATGCCCTCATCTACTTCTGTCAGGCTGCTGAGGATGGCTTCAGTATACAAATTGAAGAGATCTGGAGACATCACACACCCTTGTCGAACACCTCTGCAGATTTTGGTCCATGCAGTTGTTTCCTCGGGGAGTCTCACAGCTGCCGTCTCTTGCATGTATAAGTTGTGAATGATCCTGTAGTCCTTGTCATCTATCTGGATGTTCCTCAGGAGTTCAATATCCTCAAGTGTTACTTGTGACTTTAAATGCAAAATACCAAAAATCGCAATTTTGACTGTTTTTCAACCTTGTGGCATTCATAAAATCATTAATATTTATGTGATTGACTTGAAATTTGGACTGAAGTTGTAGCTGTTGGAAATCTATGGAATGACATAGGATTTTCTGGATAGGTGCATCCCTAGGGGGTTAATTTTGAAAATGAAGCAAGTTGATGATAGCGATTTTCGTTATGGTTACATAACAGAGCTCATAAAATGTTCATAAATGTTCCAAACAAAATAATCCTTAGTTCTATGAAATGACAATTTTAAACCTTTCATATGAGACTAATTTGAGTAAAATCCGACCATGGGTTATTGAAATATCAGTGCCACAAAATATTTTCAGATTTCGTCATTAAAGTGCCGTCTCCATGGCAACCATGTAAATTTTTATCAAAATACTACATTTTATGTGGTTAAAATCATGTTATGGTTTTTTTCCTTAGTTTTTACATTATTATGGTTATTTTTACACTTTACCTTGAAAACCCCTTATATTTGGGAAAATGGGAAAATCTACTCCGTCTCTGCCTGGGCAGTTTCAGATTGATTAGACGACTGATTGAGGAGAAAAATGCATTCAGGCGGATGGAGTTATGCTCAATTTGGAATAGAATACTACCCCTGGGCCAGAGGGAGGGCAGGTTAGTCTTTGTGTGTGTGTGTGTGTGTGTGTGTGTGTGTGTGTGTGTGTTTATGCACATTCATGGTGGGCAGAGACAGGAGGGTGTGTCTCTGTCTATCTGCGGTGTGGATGTGTTTTTATGTGTTATACAGCTGTGTTTTGACTGCAGACAAAATTATTGTGAAAACTGAAGCCTGTTTATGTCTGGGAATCCAAGGCAAAAAAGAGGAGGGTGACTGAAATTCATTTCTGCTTTTTTAACATTTTTGATCGTCTTGGTTTTTAACTTCATGGTGGAGTAATTATGACTTCAAGATGATGGCTGCTTCATCGCGAAACAAAGTGAAGAATAGTGGCTGATACCGAAACCTGTCTTTACTTGGCCATACTATGTAAATGATTCCCCCTTATGACATCAATTAGGGCACAGAATTAAAGTGGGACCTTTGGGCACATCATATCTCAAGAAAGGGCACAACAGAAACAATGCTGAAATAATCTGGTTTTTACATTTTGTCTGATATTTTGAAGCCAGACGACCAAAGTATACAACTGTAAGGGCAAGCAAAAACCTGATTTTCATAATGTGGGAGCTTTAAATAGAAGGGACGGGGTTAAGTGAGGTAATTTTTGGCCAGGCCGTTTGACTCTGGGAAAGCAAAAGAGACCAGAGGAGGCTTGGTCAACAAGATGATGCTGAAGTCACCCAGCACAGATACTACATACGATAAACTTTACACCCTTAACAGTTGTGGGAATTTATTCTAGTCTCACTGCAAGGGGACTCCTTTGAGCTCTGGTGAGAAGGCAAAGAATTTTGTTGATTTTGGAATAAAATGGAGCTCGCCTGTCCTAGGAGACTATGGAGATTATCCTCTTATAAGCCTGGTATTGCAGTGATTTATATTAGATTACCTTGTTGACGTTTAACGGGCTCACTAACTTGAACTTACTTTGTCACCATTCTCTTTTTCAACTTTGATCCATTCTTACTGCTGGGCATTCTCGGTTGAATATCTTAGGCAGTACTTTCGACTTCAACTACACAACACTTGCGTTCCTACATTCCTGACCTAAGGTTTTAATACAGTTATAGTTCATTCTATCGCAGTGGGAGACTCTCTCCCGTAAGGAAAAGTCGCTAATTAACTAGAAGCAAAGTGCCATATGAGGACACTGAAAATACAAACTCGCTCTTGCCCACTTGTGCTTTAAAGAGTGTGCCGATTCGGCATGTTATCATTTCCGGACGCAGTTTCTCATTTGTTCGCAAGAAGGGTTGATATTCAAAATGTTAGCTTTGAGCGACGATCATCTTAGATATCTAGAGCTAAAAATCATTGTCCCCTTTTCCATTGTTTGTCCCCCTCTCCCTTTTTGAACTGACCTTTATTTGAGCAGACAGGTCACCTGAGAACTTGGTTCTCTTTTGCCCTCAAATGAGCCCCATCAAGTCCATTCATTGAATAACTTCCCCCCAGAGGTGCTTTTCAGTAGATCCATGTTGGAGAAATTGGAGACACAGGGCTCTGGCAGAACAAATCAATTTGGTGCTAATGGCAAATATGCACTTTAGTTAATAGTTGTGTGAGGCCCTCCTGATCCATCATAATCTCGCACTGACTCAGACTGAATCTAAATTATATTTGACTGTGCTTAACCATGTTCTTTCAGATGATAAAATAACAGAAAGGATCAGGATTTTTTATTATTTGATATGTTAACATGAGATCATGCAGTATGAATATCAATTTTCATGCAATTTCTTCTTCTGTTGTAGAACAAAGCACTTTGTACAACAATTCCATTGTGTTATGTGATTAAGTATGCATGAGTCTGAACGAGAGCCAACTCATGGTGAATATATGGGATTAAATATTAATTTGTACCAAGTGGATTATATCAATACATTTCAGAATCCCGGGTAGTCACTTTTCATGACATTTTCATTACTTTCAATTAATTTATTAGAAAGTTTGCTGTTGGAAAATTCATTTCATTTGTCTGTGAACTTATTGTTGCACATTGTGAGTTGGGTTGGTTTTTTGTTTTGCCCTTGATTTCTAGGGTCTTTTGTTCCAGCACTTAGGATCTTGGTGAACCACAGGATTATATAATTGGCTGTAGTTACTATTGTCCCGTATTTATTTTCATATTTGTCAGAGCTCCAAATCGTTTATTTTTTTCTATGTAAATGCTTTATTTCAGAGATGCTGGCCCAGATTTAAACAAAGCTCCATCCTATTCAATTTTGGCCAGATAATGTGAGACACTTATTCCAACTATGCTTGTGTGTGTATTTAAAAAAATAAATAAATAAATAAATAAAAAACAGAAAACTTAAATTTCCACAAATCTCTTTGCTTGTATTTAAGGGAAATGTCAATGGAATTACTAATGGAAATATGCCCATTGAATTGGAGTCACTGAAAAGGGTCAAGACTGAGGATATGACCTACTATCTGGGATAGACCTCATTCCCCGCGGAAATCAAATGTATAAGTATACTCAAAAAAAGGTTACACTGAATGGATTCGTGGCCAGAAACTCTGAGTACTTTTTGTACATTTTGTAATGATACCTTGTTTTACCTCTTTGCGTTTCCCCAGTAACCTAATTTATTAAATCGACTACTCCTTCACACCGGCGCAGCGCTTCAGTTGTGGGCTCCTCCTTCATTTTCTATGGCGAGTGTCTGCAGGCATTGATGCACCTCCCCAATGTAAGCGCATTGGAACAGAGTGTAGCGGTATTGGGGGCGCCTCAGGCTGCAGTGCGGCTCACTCCCTGAGGGAGACAAAGTACCAGCAGCTCCACCCATGTTCATGCCCTTACCAAGCTGCCAGCCGCAGAATATGACCACATAAAACTAAAGACAAGACATGTAGTTCTTTACCTCACTTATCCCGATTGCATATTTTTCGTTTATCTTGCAAAACATATGAAGACCACAGTGGAAAAATGATCAGAGTAACATTTTCACGTTGTGGAGAAATGATGAATTAAAAATTCAAAACAATCTTAGAAACAAAGCAATGAAAACCATGCAAAAATATAAAATAGTATAATAATATATAATATCATATAAATATTATAATATATAAAATACACAGAAATGCAAAATTTGGACTCTGATCGTTTTTTCTTTGTGGTCTTCATATACATTACTATGCTTCCCTTGGTGCTACAATATAGTAGCATGCAATTTGCTTGCTGGATTCATTAGCTTAAACCTGAGCCCTTCCAAACTTGTTCAACTTCCTATATGTGCTCAAAATTGATTGTGGTCTGACCATTATGCATTGCACTGTCACTTTGGACACTTGGACCTTTCTCCATAGAAAGTGAATGACAGGCGTAGGCAGTAGCTGATGTGCTGTGCCAGCGTAACTGTACCGTTATTGCAGGACAGCCAACTATTCCCCCACGCAGCAGAGAAAGAAAATTTCTCAATCTGTGGGAGTTGGAAATGTGTCCCACCAGCAAAATAGTGAGACTTAATGGAGGAGCGCGTCCTAAAACAGATTTGGGAATTGGCTCTTGCTCCTATTGGAGGAATCTTCCCAAATATCACAAGTGAATTTTTCCAGTCTAAAACATTTCCCCTTGATTTTGTGTTATCCTGATCATCAAGGGCAAGTGGTGACTAAAAGTGATGTTTACATACTAATGAAAATAGCAGGCGTACAATTGGAAGCACTGGCTACCAATACAGCCACCCAATCTTGCTACTGTACGCTCTTCAAACAAAGCGTTCCGAAATTTACCCTCTGCCTCCTCCTTGTCCCCTCCAGTAAGGAATCCTGTGCACTTCACGGATTCCCCTTCTGCCACAGAAGACAACCAGGAGCTCTCACATTTATCCCACCTACCATGTTCAGGGTTTCATAAAAGATTAAAATGGTTCTTTGATGGATATGAGCTAAAGATGCATTTTTCTAGGAGAGATACAGGTTACTTTGTGTATGTATCTGTACATACTGTGTACGTATAAGGTGTGGCTGGGGCATAGGAGCACTGGTTTGTTGAATGCTATTCCCATATCTCATGTCCTCAAACAGGGGCTACTGCACACTACTTGTGTCCTGAAATGCAACGAATTTCATCCGGTAGAGCTCCACATTCTGGAGTTGTTACCGGCTGTTAGTTGCTCAGGCGTTGGCGCTGTCTTATTGCGGAATGTGTGCGGTTGGGGGGTGGGGGGTGGGGGTGCTGAGGAGGTTAGCGCTTCCTGCTCTTGTGCGACTGAGGGAAGGGAAAACCACGTGCCAGGTCTCAAATCTGTGGCCCACACCATCTGGAAGGAGGCTCTGAGTAATTTTCTTTGGCTCATTAGATCCCAACCCTAGTGGTAAGAGAACCAATCATAACACTGCTCTAGTGCAAGGGGGGTGCACCCTGGACCGCACAAGCTGGCTGGAGAGGGACTCTCCTGCTTTACTTGGCTCTGTAGTATTTTACTTTTTCAGTTCAGCTTAATAAGGTCCCTTTTAACTTCTGACTCTGTTTACATACGTCACAGTCATAGAAAGGATAATTCTTCTTCCCCTAATTGTTGGACTGAGTCGCAAAATCAAAACATTTTTTCTGTGGAATGGCAGTCGAATCAGCAAACAGCTTGTATCTTGAATTTGATTTGCTGACACAAGAAGACAAATAATACATTACTAACAGTTATGTTGGCACAGAAATTTTCAAGAGTATTTTTTCCCAGCCACAAGTTACAGAATGGAGCATTGAGTTTGAAACTTATGCATGTTTGTAGGAGACAATATGCAAAACCAGAGAAAGGTGTTTTCTACCGGATCTGGTAGAATATGGCAGCCTGTTTTCTAGCTCTATTACAGACTTCTTGTACAGCATGAAACCTAAGCAGACCAAGGGAAGGAGTGCAGCTGGGTTTGCAGCTACAAACATGTAGAAAAGAGAATATGGAGCCATTAATACATCACCAAAACAGTGGAGTTAGTATTGTTGTTTCACTGTGAGTGGCAAACGACCTTATGGCTAAACCGTTAGTCGTTCAAACCCTAGCGAAGTCTTAGTAAAAATGAATACCACTATTAGGGTCTTGAGCGAGGCCCTCATCTCCATATTGCTCCACTACTTTGTCTACTTAACTATTAGTCACTTTGGATAAAACCACTGTTGAAATTACTATAGCATAACATCAAACCCATAATTTTCTGATAATATTGATTGGGACAATGGCATTTGTCTATTTCCTTTTGTGGTTTTTTTTTTTTTTTTTTTTCCTGGTTTTTGTGCGGTCATTGTGCATTTCATCTGCTCCATACTCCGTTCGTGGGAGCCTCGAGCAGCAACGGAGACAACTTTCACCACCAGATAATTTTCTTTCGCAAAGTTTCAATCTGCCAGACGTCCGTTAACGCTATCCAGCAAGGTGTGACTGCTCTCTTTGGAACACCTGAGAGAGTTCATCTTGCAGGGCTTTTGACGGCATCTGTCGGTGATTTGGGAGCACACAGAGAAGGACACGCTCTCCCCTAAAGCATGTGTTCAGGGCCTCTGTTTCTGTTCCTGCCAAAGTCTGCGAGTCAGGCGTGCACGGGCATGAGCGAGTAAGACTCTGAGGAGCAGTGCCCAGGGGGATTCCAACCCCAGAAATGGAGCGGTTCAGATTCAGTAAGTCACTTGGTAACACCCTCAGGAAAAAAAAGGGGTCTTCAGCTTACAGCTATTTTAGCAGATGCTTTATCCAAAGCAAGAGGACCAACTATATCACGTCAGTTGTATAAGCAACGCAGGATTTAGGCCCTCGGTCATGGCCCTATCAGCTGCTCTGATTGCACTGTGGCTACACAGGGCCTTGATCCACCAACCTCTCAGAACCCAAGAAAGCATCTTGGCCACTGGGCTGAAGATTTAGTGGGATGGTTTTCAGTTCTTTATAGAGCTCTCTATGGAAGATGTGGTAAGTGAAGGTTCTTGCGTGTTGAACTGTTCTGCCCCCAAAAGAACAACTGAGCTTGGTCATTTTCCTCTTTGGAGATACCTCATAGGTGGACGCCACTGACACGCATCTATCAGACTTACATACTGCCACTAACCTCCTGGTCTCTTGAGTGCCTCCTCAACCACCATTCATTTCATCATGTTTATTTAGCAGGTGCTTTTATTCAAAGTGAGAAACGATAAGTGCACGAAGATCTGGAACAGCTACAGAATGTAGGTCAGATAAGATGTCAATTGTTGAACATATCAGTTTTTTCACAGTAATGAACATCAAGTATAGACCAGACTGTAAACATTGGTCAAATAGAGGTAAAGAGTGATCTCTGTCAAAGCAAATGGTACTAAGCAGCTCATGAATATATCAATTTCAGTGGCAGTGCTCAGGATAACATCACAGTGAAGGGTAGAGGATCACAGAACAATGCTGAATGTAAAGGAAAGGGCACATAATCACCCTTCCTAGTGAATATTTTTGTGATGAAAAGTCGGTGAAATTGTGCCATTTAGCCTAATTCCCAGGTACATTTGGTCAAAAAGTCAATCTTTTCTAAGTGTTTAGGAATGTGACCACAATATATGTGGGTAAAATCTGATTTCCACTCCCTGCAGACATCCAGGCTCTGGCTTTTTGCTGAAGTGGGATCGAAGATGTGGAAATGTTACGGGGAAAAACTGGGGAACATTTGGGGCTTTCTTCTGACGTGCTTCTGAGTGGCAAAGGGCCCTCGCCACGTGAGACCTCGCCGGCTCCTCTGATGACGCTGCTGTCTTTTGCCAGTCCTTGTGGACTGGTGGTGACTCACTCTTTCTCTCTTCCTCCCTCCCTCCGTCTTTCTTCTCTTTTTTCCTGTGCCCAGCGTTTGTGCTGCGATGAATTATTGAGGGCAGTTGGCTCTTCCCCCTTGGGCTCGTCTGTCCCCGATGCTGAGTGGCTTTTGCGAGCGGTCCATCCAAGTGCTGAGCATTCTTTACAGTGTGTGTGTGTGTGTGTGTGTGTGTGTGTGTGAGAGAGAATGGGTAGGGTAGGGGGGTGGGGAAAAGCTTTCTCTGTTTGATGAGAGCACTCATAGCTTTATCCCGACACACCATCAGGTCCACTGGATAAACTGGCAAAAATGTCATAAGTGTTTTAGTCTTAGCATGAGAATTGATCTTGTTCGTTTTCCCTCAAATGGACAATTTCCACTTGTTACTGTACTTGATAGAGGCATTTTCTTCAAAGTGGCAAATCTAAAAATGAGCATAATACTCTGACCTTCTTGGCTGATTTTTTTGTCTTACTGAACAAAAAAAAAAAAAAAAAATAACATAGAAATTTTGTCTGAATATATGAAATAATAGCATCAAATATAAGTCTAAATATATGACCAAAAAACTTGTTGACACATAGTTTGAATGTTCTGCGGTGTAAGCTGCCAAGATTGAACATACAGCCATATGCATATCTTTTGATGTTATCATTAATCACTGTTTACTTTCAAAGCAGCTCAATTAGCTGTTTTGCAGTGCTTGAGGGAAGTAAGGAATAAATTGGCCCCAGCCCACTTCAAAACATCGCCTCAGCCAGTAATTGCGCAATACAGTTTTGGTTTTCAATTTCATATACTGCCTATCAGTCTACAATCACTAAACATGCTGATCTTGTTCATTGTGAAACTTTGGCATCAAGAGTATACTCATATCTTATTCCATTGTTCCTGAATTTTAGAAGTATTGCAAGTGCATAAAATATGGCTTGGAGAAACTGTTCTTTATGGGGAACAGTAAGCACACACGTGTGAAAATTAAATAACATCAAATAAGTCAAAATTGTAGTCAATGGAACTATTACTTGAACACATTGTTTGATGCTACACATCTTAATGAGTTATTTAATGTTTTGAACTATTTCTTTAAACAGACGCAAACATGTTCAAACTCAACTAACGTGGCTTTTCCTGTGAAGATCTCCCTGACGGCCGTATTGAGTTCCTTTAAGGTTGAGCTTAAATTTTCCACTGACCGAGAGTTACGACTGAAGAGCAGCATTGGAATGTCATTACTAAGCAGTAATCAGGGCCAGCCATCCATCTGTTACTGTATTTCCGTAAGTGGACGAGGAAAAGAAACTTTGGCCCAGTGCACCCAGCTGAATCACTCTACAGAACTGATAGGGCCCAAGCTATGACTGCCAGTTTGCTGCGCTCCTCTTCTGGGACTTGCTGTCATCTCATTCTGGTCTACCTATGACTTAAACAGTTACTTTTTAAGAGCTATTCCGTGAGAAAATGGCACTTTTTGAAGAAGTTGAGGAGTTGACCCCCCTGGAATTGAATGAAACTTGGCACATAGATAGATACGGTTGTCTCACGGAAAAAGCCAAATTTTTAGGTCCGTATCTCACTTTGCCTGCCGGTAGCGCCACCTGGAAGTCACTAAAGTGGCTCAGTTTTGCTGTTGACACCACATTTTACATGAACTATCATGACTTAAGCGTACACAGTACCAAATATGTTATACTTTTATCATGACCTTCGACACTTCAAGTCCGGTTAGACATCAGTATCATATCAGCGCCAAGCTGGGTAACTACGTTATTGAGCCAGAATTATTTGAGAAATAACAGTAAAAATTGAAAATGGGAATGGGATTTAAATAATATCCCAGACATATACCAATCTAGAATGCTTTATTATGTGTTTACTGTTTATGTGCTTACTGTTCATGATAAAAGTATAACATATTTGGTACTGTATATCCTTAAGTCATGATCGTTGATGTAAAATGTGGTGTTGACAGCAAAACTAAGCCACTTAAATGGCTTCCAAGTGGCGCTACTGGCAGGCAAAGTAAGATATGGACCTAAAAATCTGGCTTTTTCCGTGAGACGCCCGTATGTACCTATGTGCCAAGTTTCATTCAATTCCAGGGGGGTCAACTGCGCACCAAATGTCAATCTCTCGTGGAATGACTCTTAAATTCATATATTTTTCTTTGAATTTTGGAAATATTATGAGTTTAATTCATGAGCAATCATGGGTTTCAGCTATTAGTTCATACTTGATTTATTTACTTTAGATGGTTAAGTGCCTAATGACTAATTTCAGCAAGATTGAATCTCCTTTTCTGGCGTATTTTACTATGCTGTATTTCTTCAACGAAAATCAACTGCACATCACATACAGCTGTTGAAGGCATGGGAGAAATATATTTGTGACTCTATTTTGTGTGACCGTAAAAAAACCAAACTTAAATTTGAAATTCCCATCAGTTAAAGCACCTTTAATTTACTCCCTCCAGCTGTGAGGCTCATCAATAAATTATGATGTTTGGGTTACAGGTGATGCTCTCTAAAGCCGCACATTTATGGAGTTCAAGCTAGCATTTTGAACACAGCCTACAGGCAGGAGTGAAGAACAGTCTTATTTCGCTGCCAATTTTCTCTGATCTGATCTGTAACCAACCTCCAAAAATGTAAATCAGACCTGCAGGATGTAAGGAAAAAAAATAAATATACAGTCAGAAGTCATAGCCAGTGAAGTGTCCTTGTTTCCAAGCTGCTGAGATTCAAACCTGTAATTTTTTTCTTCTTTGTTGCTGTTGATCATAGGGGCTAGTGGGTACACCTGGCCACTAATAAGAGGACTTGAATCATGGATTAAGACACACCTTCGCAGTTCCTTATCCAGTTCCTGGACCACTCCCCCATGTCACTACTGCTGGAGCCCTGACAAAAAATCTAGTAAATACCAGTTGATTTCTAACATTGCTAAAGCTTCTTTTTTTTTTTTCATTTCTAGCTTAGTCTTTTTTTAGTCTGTGGCTGGTCAAAGCTGGTCAAGCTAGTAAAGCAAATTGGTGATCATTCTGGTAATGTCGTACATGGCGATATGATCAGCTTTCGAATGATGTCCGGCAACGCCCAACGTAGTTTGATCCGGCCGAGGTATATTTAAATGATCGCTACAGATATAAAGGACGGTGCTCATTTATTTGTTATTTTCTGGGAAACATTGGCACGTGTCTGTGAGAGTGGGCACCACCAAAAGCTTCAAAACGCCATTAAAATTTAAAAATTTAAAATCGGAAAAGCCGACATCGGAAGCCAGATAACCATGCTTACTGAAAGGTGTAATAGTACAAGATTATACACAAATATGACTTTGTGTTGTTTTCTTTATGGTGACATTGGATATGAACACTAAAATACACAGAATATGTAGTGTGTGTAATCAAATAAAATACTGTAGGTAAAATTATGTGCAATGCTCATAATACACATTGGGCAAAGGAATTCAACACAAACTTGCCAGGATAGGTTTGCAAGGTTGCAAACTTTCAATGCATACTTGACACAATATTGCCCAAGACTAACCAATCTTTTAAAATGTATTTATTTGCATGCTAACCTGAGACAGAACTGAGGTTAGATAGCTAACTTTTGGCATCTGAACAAAGCTATGTGAGACAGGGATGACACCGATAAAGCTACAGCCAAGGTCACAATCTTTCATAAGTAACACTGGCTGGGATACACACTTAGCTCTGGGATTGTCCTTGTTTTCCAGTCAGCCATGAAACCAATAGCTATGCTGCTAATACCAGGTTATGACATATAAGAATGCTAGGGGATGCTAAAAGATACAGGACAGTCAACGACAAAAATTTAGATTCAACACAACTTAGATTCCCTTGGTTTAAGGTTAAGTAAACTCCAGCGACAAGCTTGCCTACATCGCTCACTAGACAGGAACCAAAACAAAAGCGAGCCACCCAGTCTCATCCCAACTTGTGATATGGTGACGCAACCTGACCAAGCGTCGACATGCGACAAAAAAGGAGGCTTTTGGTGTCCTTATTTGATGCCACTTTAAAAAGAACCCTAACCCCCAACTCTTAACTCAAAGCCTAACCCTAAATGTCAAATAAGGATGCCAAAAGCCTCCTTTTGCATCGTTTATTGATGCTTGGTCAGGTAGCGGCATGATGTGACGAGTCGGGATGAGAATGTGTTGCAAGAGCAAGTGTTATTAGAATCAATGTCCGGCAGAGGTTTAAAAACTGATTAAATTTCTGTCGAAATGAGCAGACTTGGATTGTGATGGAAAAAAAAAAAAACAGTGATTTGGCAACTTTACTGACACAGCCAAATGTCAAGCTAGTGCAACAACGAAAGACACAGTAGGCCAGTAGGCCAGCTAATGATACATTACTTAATGCAAGAAGTTAGCTTGGCGTCTGTCCCATAACCTTTCATTTAGTGAAGTTCTGACTAAAGGCCAGCCCAGGATTTACTCTTGTTGACCTCTTGCTTGGTCACTCTCTCTCTTTCTCTTCTTCCACTGTATACATCCTCTTTGGTCTCTTTGCTTCAGCCATGATGTCTATAGGCTATAGACTTAGAATACTCTGGCGGGATGACGTTGCTAGTGCCGTAAAGTGCCATGCCCTGTTCCCGGGAAATCCAACCTGATCAACCAAGGTTACATAGTGCTAGTACCGGCGTTCGGGGCATGGAGTGGGCGTGAAAGATGCGCTATTCTCCATACTACAAGCCAGTTAACCATGAAAATGATTTTGAAGCTGGCCTGTTTGTTACAGGGGTAAGGTAAGATTGTTACATAATGTTGCTTCAACTTTATTCTCCCACTGGAAATGGAATGTATTTTTGTGACATCATGAGCCTAACCAGGAAAACGATTTAGCCATTTTTTCCCCCTAGCTTGTGTTTCTTTCATAGTGAGAATAGCATTTTGTTGCACAAAGGGTCATCAAAGGCCAGAGTTATTCTAAAACTCAGGGGATTGTTTCTGTCCAGGGTGAGAAAACTTATGAGCTCAGCCAAGAAAGACTATGATTATGGAAACATGCAATATCAAGAAAAATATTGTCTTTGAAATGGAATCGCACTATCATGTGTTCAAACCATTTTGTCAACAGCAGAGGCAATTATTTTTCCCTTTAAACATGAAACTGCACGTAGTTAGCAAGCTGAAATATCCAGTTATTAATTTATAATTAATTTAAAGTGTTCGTTATTACATCTTAATAAAATCTGACAGTATTTTAGGATTTTAAGAGCCATGTCTTGCTCAGCTCAAGCACGAATTCTAACATTAATTAACTATTTCAAGTAGTCCGATATCGTTGCGATTACTCCTTTCAATCATATTCGCCTGAGCTTAAATAGACGTGGGCTATATCATCACCTGGCCTTTTAACACAAAACATTGCCTACATTAAAAGTTTACAACAAGAACATTTATCTATCATCTCCAACAAACAGCATAGCCTACCTCTTTGTGCTGGGGGTCATGACCTTAGCTCCTGAATGGAGATGAAGCAAGAAACCCTTTGAGCACTAAGCCAACTCCATGAAAGTGCTAGCCAACTAGTAAGATCTGCTGCATATTGTGGTACCCATTTTTTGCATGATGTTGCAAAAATAAAGGCCACGTAGTCCATATTCAAAATTGCACAGTGCTAAAATGCAGTTGGAAGATAAAGGACAAACCCTTGCAAATCATTTGCTGTGAATATTTGCTGTTGCAGTCTTAATACGTTGTTTGGTATTGCGGTAGCATGGAAGCACATGGAAGAAAAATGGCAGATGAGGGAATGTAAGCAAAGATCTGTGACATCCCTGACAACAAACCATACTTGCTTGATGTAGCTTGATAATATTACATATTGAGATATAATCCAGTGAAAGCCTGCTGTCCCCACCATGGCATGCCACCATCGGCGGCTGTAGCCACGCTAGTTTAGCCATAGTGCCCTGCCACACAAAGGGCTTAGATGGAGGACCGCTCAGAAATGAATAATTCAGTGGCTCATACCTGCCTGATTTATACATGTGGCTGAAAGTCAAGCCCATGCCTCCGGCAGATTTAGAGGTGCATACACTTTTTTTTTTTTTTAAACCAGTCTTTGCATCTACTGAATGTACAAACTGGGATTTAAAGTGACAATGTTCAAGTTGTGTCTATTTATGAGGGTTAACCGTACCTCTTTTTAAACTAAAGGACTATGGCCATTGATGCTGAAAAGTTTTATATTACTATTTTGTAAATAGGAATGGCAGATGATACTGTATGTGTAAGCATTTGATCCCAAGTAGAAATGTTTTCAAAGCCAGTAAACTGTAGTCCATCCTCATAATTCTGCAAAATTATCCATTTATCCATTTGAACATCTTTGGAATTGGCAAAGAGAGAGTAAGAAAATGCTCATCAGTGAATAATATGTTGTAGTACTGTTCCGATACCTGGACTGACTGCTTAGAACCTTCGAAGAACTACACATCAGAGGACTGAGGAATCCTATGAGTCATGGAAAAAAAGGAAACTGCCAATGTACTGAGGAGCCTATTAATCCCATGCTTTGTTTTGCCCTTTTTGGGTATGTAGCGCTTTGTCTGAGAATAACAGATTTTCATTAAATTTTCCAGCTGTTGAATTCATGGTGGTAATTAAGCTTTGGAAAAAAAAAAGCTATTAATTTAGCTCTTATCTGTGGAGTAATGAATGTATTCATAAAAAAACAGAGGCAGATGAGTATCATGCCAACAGCAGTACCGTACAGAGATTTTTAAGGACAGCATGCAAAAGTCTGACTGGAATGCTTAGTTCTTTCATGAAAAATACTGTTTTAACCAGTTCCTTAAAATTAAGATGTAGGTAGTTATATACTTTATTTTGCATCTCTAGGGACACACACACACACACACACAAACAGACAAAGGCGCGCACACACATATGCACACTGACAGAGCTACACAGCTCACTCCAGCTCTGTCATTACACATCTGCCCTCTTCGAGGCCTGACCCTGAAAACTGTGTGTAATCACACTCTTAGTCTTTTTCATCTCTCTCTCTCTCTCTCTCTCTCTCTCTCTCTCCGCCTCTCCCTCTGTACCCTGTCACACACTCAGGGCTCAAGAGGGGACACAGAATTGGGCCTGTCTCTTATTCAGCTGCCTCATACAGGGGCATCATGGGAATGTCCTGTACATACTGTACTCAGTGTATCAGAAAAGAAGGTGCCAGACTGTCAGTATGTAAAGTAGAGGTGGTGATGTGCTGAGCGGTAAACTGGAAGCATCATGGGAGGTGCACCATGGGAGGGGTGGAAAATGAAGACAGGTCCAAGTCACACGTCATCAAAGTTGCTCTGTGACTCAAACCCAGCGGGGCCCCAGTGGGGGGAGCTTACCCAATCACAGCTGCCAAACTGGCGGATACGGGTCCAACTGCGAAGACGCACGACAACGATTAAAAGCAAGTAACATGAAGCCCATGAATTTAGAGGGAAAATAAAGGCGAAATGGATTGACACCACCTGGTGAAGCCCACTTTCACTTATTTTGTTTCAGATATTTTTGGTTATGACCATGGTCTCAAACCTACTCCTTTGTTTTGAATCTTGCGGACATTAATTTCATTTATTTGCCTCAGTTTCATTCTTCAAGAACTTGATATTGTCCTCGTGTCAGTTTTGTTGTTATTGTTCAAAGTAGCAAACGCTCACAGATTTGTGCTGAAATTCTACCTAAAAATAATGCTTATTTTCTTGCCTTTGTGATCAGTCACTACATTCATCCTTTCTGCAGATTATCTGTGTTGGTCGAAAATAACTAAATCCAGAACAAATATGTTTGCATGTATTAGTTTAATTTTCAACGCTTTCTTTACCTTCCAGGCAGGTGTGAAGACAATCAGTAGCACTAATTGTCAGTGTAATTGTTAATTACAGTATCTGGAAGGAAACAAATCGAAAGTCAGATTCTATATTGAGGGCCACATTTTGGTCCCTGTGCTCTGAGCATTGAGGAATCTCAGTGTTACTGATGAAGAGAGCTTTATATACTGAAGCTCTTACCAAGAATGGCTCATATAACCTCTTGTCTAAAAGCCCTGCTCACTGCAAGCCCCTCCTTCATAAGGCTTCATGAAAGCCATCATGTGGTGCAGCTGGCAGGCTGCTTTACAGGCCCATCTATCAGACTGGCTGGCTGCTCGCGTGCACCTGTTCTTTGATCTGATCCAAACCCGTCTGTGTGCTGGAGCACTATCGAGGGACACCCTCGACTCTGCGGGCTGTTTTGAGGGCCAAACCTGACCTTCTGTCAGGGAGGCCGCTGCAGATATGTTTCAGCTGGGCTTTCACACCTGTGCCATTAGTGCCCTATTGGGCATCCAGCACAAATAAAGCAAATACACTCTGAGAGTCGGATCTACTCCCCTGGTGGTTATGGCTACAATAGGGACTGAATATATTGGATTTGGGCTATTTTTGAAATGGACTGGGGACAGCCCCCATAAGAAAAATCACACAAATAGATTTTAATTTGTTACTGTTTGTACAGAATGTTGATGCATAATGCAACATGCAATAACAAATTGCTACAGTGGCAAAATTAGTTGTCACCACACAAGACTGAAAATCACATCTTACCCCATTATGAGGGTTAGATATCTGCATACTTTGGGTAAAATAACCCCAGAGGGAATTTAATCCAAACCCATTAATAGATTAATAGACCTTTGTTTTCTCTCAGGGTGTTTAAAATGCTATATTGATAATATTATTGTGACAATATTATTGCGCAGTTCATCAGCTAGCCTACTTATAAGTAGCCAGCTAATATTCAAGACATTGAACAGCTTTGTGTTTTTATGACTGTGAATTTCATTCAGTGCATTAATTTTAGTTGTTTATGTTATAATACCAATAAATATTTACTTTAGCATCTAAGTGTGGACCTCTCAACCCTCAGATCATGCTTTTTGCACTAAAAAAATCTAAAATATTTTGGGGCAAGGGAACTCCAGGAGCATCGTATTCCCCGGGGTCCGAGTTCAACTTCTTATCTAAAAAAATAAAGAAATAAATTAGTAAATAAAGAAGTAAAACATAAATGAATATCTCAAAATCAAATTATTTACTTTCCACACAAATACCCAAACAACAAATATGCATAAAAGTCCATCACGTACTCTATAATATTCATTTCAGAACCACTGCTATCAAACCAATAAAATTTTGCTCCGTTTTACCTCAAAACTGTCTTGAATGAATGAATCTCACAATTGCAGACCAAATCCAAATGTAAATACACAACAAATAAGAGCATATAGCCATTCAATGAATTAATTGACGTGACATATTTGGCACTATTTATCGTTTAGGAGAGTAAGTGCACTAGGCAGAGCATCTTACCCCAGGGGCATCTTATCCGATCCTACCTTATCTGAAAAGGGTGGGTGTGGAAGCCAGCTTAAACTTCAGCCAAACCTGTTTGTTTTTGATTGGTCTTGATTGAGGATCAGGAGTAGGTAAACTGTTGAATTAGGTGCCTTATATTGCCCTTATGTACTGTCAGAAATATTGTACTTACGAGTTGTCTGCACATAAACGGCCCCCCTAAATTATATTATAGAACTCAAATAGATCCACCTCCCTTAGTTTTGCCATTTTAGAGGTGATTCATGAAAGCACAATTGTAGGAAGCACAATTTAATGCTTGAAACATCAAAATTACAATTGTTAAATACTAAGAAGTTTCCAATGTGTGAATCAAGACTGCTTTGCCGCTGGGCTAATGCAAAAACCTGTATCTCTACTGGCATTTTTTGGACAGAATTGCCCATTCCGACAGCATAAAATATGTAGTTTGGCTCGAAGTGCTTAGGTGTTGATTTTTACATTGTTCATTGCACAGACACAACAACGCCCAGGTAAGTTAGATAATAACGTATAATCAGCGGATTGACTGTATCACATGTCAGTCGCAAGTTAAATGTTTGCATGACTGAATTTCAACTACAGACACTCCCTGGCTTAAACAAGTCGGCATTTACCAAACCATCAACACTCAAGGCACTGACCCCATGATTGTCAACCAGGAACACAGAGATAAGAGCCAAACAATTACAGTTGTATATCACATCAAAGGCAGTGGGCTATGGTGTGATTTTTTTCTGTAGGTTATTTCTTTCCCTCTAAAATAAGAGTAGACCGACAACCTCTTCTTTCAAAAATTTCAAGGGAACCCAGACAGAGTGACAATTTTAATTAGATGCGATTTCTGAGAGGAGCGATTTTTAGATATTTTTGAAAAGCTGCTCGAATTGGTATGGAAAAAAAGAAGAATAAACCATGATATCTTCCAAGATGAAAGGGTTCTGACATTTGTAAATCTTATTTTTGATGGCTCTCATCTTGATACACTAACTGCCTAGTGCAGCAGCCAACTATTTCTCATTGTTTGTTTGGTGTTATGGCTGATATCATGCTGAAAACATTGACTCTCATAATTGACTCAATACTGCTATCAGTCTTTTTTAATGCATGCATCCCCTTACAGTCAGACATCTTTCATATAATTTCTGTTCAAGCTGTTCTAGGGAGCAAAACCTTTTCTTAAAACTGCAAGCTCAAAAACACAAACCCTGTTCCCAAGCAGTTAGATTCAGATTGTAGGCAATAGTGGAAACAACTCAAGATTAAAACTAGAGTTTAAAATTATAAAACAAGATGTATAAATTACTGCACTAGATTTATGTTACGATCCAGACAAGGAACCAAACAGGGTACAATTCAATGAGGGTATTTATGATAGGAATATGTTAACAACAGAACAGGATAAAAGAGTCCCACTTTGGTGGTATAGAGTGGTGAGGGAAAAGGGCATGTCCATGCCCAGCCAGTGGCATCCCTAGGCAGAAGCCTGGTGGTCTGAACCCAGCCAAGACAGGACTGTCAGTACAGTTTAGCAGGAATGCCGTCTTAATTGTGGAGACCAATGAAGGATTGGGAGGTGTTCCTAATAAACAGAGCAGAGGAACAAACTGGGAAGACTGGTTAACAGGAGTGCGATCCCAATCCTGGAGGCCGATAGAAAGACTTGGGAGTATGTTCCTATTAAGTTATATATTTCACTATTATAGAGGTTATGATATCATAGTTTATGTTAGGTTATAATAATTTCCAAAGATGATAAAGCTAAGCTAGAACACATAAACTGACTGGTTTTGTAATAGCAAAATAGCAGGACAATCCAGCAGCTCAACAACACAGACATAAGGCTTATATACACCACAAGAACACAAAGGAACGGGGCAAACAAATGGATTACACCTGGATAAAAGGAGGCACGCAAGAGGCCAAACCAATTAAGCATACAATACCTCTAAAAGGCATACAGATTGCTGAAAAGGGAAAGGAGACAATCAAGGAGACATGTGGATTGTACCAGATTTAGTAGCAGAGGCAACAATGCATACTCAACGGTTTTGATGAAGGAAGCTGCTGAAGATGGGAAAGTAGCCAAACAAAGCGCTTTTATCACTTTTGGCTAACAATTATGTCAGACTGGAGTAGGAGTTTTTGCGTATTTTATTTTATTACAAATGTTGTTTCTGAGCCCACAGTTTTTTCCCGGCCGAGGCTATTTTTAAACTGCATCTACATTTAAATAGCATCTGTCTTCTGCAGGAGCAGCATTGAGGATGACAGCAGCTCAAAATAGCTCTCGCTGAGAAGAAATGAATCAACTCTGCACCTCGTGGTTAATTAAAGATTAAAGAAATATCAGCCCGAGAGTCGAGGTCTCGCAGAGCGTACTGGCCTGATTATAATTATGTAACCTTCGTTAATACTGAATGCCTACTGAAAAAATCATGAAATCTGAAGCAGTCTGCAATGAAATGATTTGTGCGCCAGTAAGTTACTGAGCACTGGCATGATTTTCAGAAGGCTGTGAGACTCACACGGTTCGTCGCAAAATGGATGCCAGTGCTTCCTAATCAAAGCCTGCATTTTAATTTTCATCTTCACCGCTAGTGTCTGTCTTGTGTGTTTTAACCTCATGGTATCCAATATTTTTTTCTCTTGAGTATAAAATACTAGCTCATTTTTGGTTGTTATGTGCCTGACAAACAAAATTGAAATCTCATTCTAGAAATCAAGTCAAATCATCCCATTTTTAGAAGTCTACAGTCAAATTGTATCACCTCATTGGCAGAATTTTTGTCTTGCTATAGGAAAAAAGTGGTAGAAATAAGCATTCTATGCCTAAATATTGTATAATACAAAAAATGATCAGACGGACTTATCTTACATGTGATGTAGTGACATACGGAGCGATCTGAGCCCTTTAAAATCGTACCCCTGTCCGAATACATACAAACCTCATGGTATGCAGAATAAAGCCATAGAGAAAAATATGATGTAAATAGAGATACTGAGCATTGAAAAAAGACACACAGTAGCTGCAGCTGCCTGTAAAGGACTATGAAACAGTGCTGGAGAGACACCATGCTGGCCTGCGAATGAGATTGACGGGGCACAGTACAGAGGGAACCTGGAGAGCACTTGCTGGCAGCTGCTTTTTCACAAATCAGTCCGATCAGAAAATCGAAGCGACGCTTTAACCTGCTTACTCATCGGAGGTCTTTGTTGCAGGCTTGGGAGCTTTTGAAGGTCATGGGGTGGGAGTACAAACACCGACTGCGTCCGCGAATGACTGTTCCCAAAGGTCACCGACGCTGGCCTTGCAGGAGGGCCCAACCAACATAATATAATCTGTCAGCTGCAGAAGCTGAAGCCATAGTGGTGAAAGGCGACGTGCATAACCTTGTGTGGTTTGGAAGAAATTCACAAACAATGGTGTCAATAGTGAGGGGAAAAACTGATGGTGGGCTGGCTTCTCACAAAAAGAACCTTGGACACATACCATAGCGCAACAATCCACCTCGCCATTTAAACTCAAAATATATGGTTTCATGGTTTCTATTCTGTATTATTCTATTTTATGGTTTCTATTTTTGCTTTTTTTTCAGGAAAATATCCCAGTGAGTCCCCCAATGCGAAAGTAGACAATCAGTGTCAGTTTCATTCAGTGTGACCTGAAAATCTGAAACATACCAAACTGTATTTTTATGGTTAAGACGGCATTAGCAACAAGCAATGCTTGTGGCGAGTATGAGTCAGCCTCAGGTGTGCATTTTTCCTGTGAAACCTATGGAGTCCATGAACAAAGACTGGTCCTTCCATCCGTCTTCATGGTCATATGCGTAATACAAGCAAGAGATTTCTGTTATTACCAACATATTTTATTCTACCACTTTAGTATTGCTGACTAGATATTTTGTTTTTCAACTTCTAATTTTGCGTAACAAATGCACAGTTTTTGTTATGATCCAGACAAGGAACCAAACGTAGATTCAGAGTTCAAGCCACTAGGGTAACTGAGGAGGAGAGGCCAAAGCCCGGAATAGAGGAATAGGTGTCCAGTAAAGCAGGTGTTGTAACTGGAGTAAGTCAGGGCGTGTCTGCGCCAAATCCAGAACCTGTCCCGGAGCGGAAGCCGAGCAGAGAATCCCACTCGCAGGTGCACGATTGCTTGCAAACAGTAATGAAGGATTTAACAGGAATGTGGTCCCAGTCCTGCGGACCGATGAGGGCTTGGGGGGTGTTCCTATTACTCAAACTCAGAAGCGTTATAAATGTTTCTTTCATTTAGCATTACCGAACACAGAGGAAGGAGAGAGTTTTGCTCAATTATAGTTGGTAAAACTGACTGGAAGGTCATTTGAGGCATGAACCATTACAATCCAGCACTGACAGAAACACCACATAAACTTGTATAGACTAAACAATCACAAGGAAAGGCCAAGGTTACAACAGAACACATGGAGGCTGTGGGAACAGGCAAGACCAATAAATCAATTAAAGGGAGAAACCGCAGAAGTCAAACAGACTGCTGGAACAGCGAAAGGTTACCAAAGGAGACACAGGAACATGACAGTTTGTCTAAGAGAACCTTACATAGACAGCATTCAAAATAATGCTCAATATAATGTCCTTAACTAGACCAGGAATTGTGCTGTTTAACCCCATCTGTTTTGAGAGTGTATTCAAGCATTTCCAACAAAAATACACCAAAATCAGGGGATCTGTATCTCTCGGCACTAAGGAAGGGATTACTGTGATGGTCAAACAATGATCTTATTAGTTCATGTCCCGCGATGGATATCCTGCCAGTAATTTTATTGAAATAACAGAATATAAATTAAGGCCACAATATTTGGAAAGGAGCCTCATTTCCTGCAATATAACCATTTTAATACATTTCTAGAATTTTGGAGCCAAATTGACCAAAATAAAAATAGTGGGTGCATCCCAAAGCAAGGTGCATCAATAATCCCACTAACTGTTAATCCCTCCAGCACAAGAGGCCCAGGATACCAGTCAAAGGCTCACTTTGTTCTAGGTTCATGGTTCATGGGCTGCATTTGGATGCTCCCTTGGTCTCCTGTGGCTTTTGTTACGTGACAAGAAATTTTGACAAAAGCCGAATGGACAGGCATAGCCCACCCAACACTTCACTTTGTGCTTATATAAAACACCATCACTGCCCAACACTCGAGCTGGTGTTCCCGGGAAGCAGTTCCCAGCCATACTCAACGTCACGGATATCTTAAGTGCTGTGCCCATCCATTGGGATCTTGCATAACCCTCTCTTAGGCTGAGGCAAACAAGCAAATGCTATTTGTGCTCTCTTTACTTTGAGTTGGGGAAAGTGAATCAGACAGTAGCACCCAATGCTTCAGACGTCAACTGAGCGCACAGAGTTGACTGGCTAGCCGGCGGCGTCTTTTCAGGGAACACAAGCTTCCAATTTTACCCTGCCGCTCAATTTGCAGGGCTTCCATGCACATTTTAGCAAGAAGTAGCAAAATTAGTTCAAGGATTTTTCCAGAATGGAAATCAATATTACATTGCATTACATTACATTACATTACATAACAGGCATTTAACAGATGCTCTTACCCAGAGTGACTTACAATACAAAGTGCATTTTGAAGGTCCAAAAGTGTTGTAAATCCTAGAATATAGTAGCAGTCTATATGCCAATGATGGCCAAAAAACTTGGATCCAATAGTAATCCTGCCACTGCAAATAAGCCACAAACAAATTATCAAGAACATACCAGCTGCCAAAGTTTAGGAGGTGGGACAGAGGTATAGCCTGAAGAGATGAGTTTTTAAATGACGCTTGAAGGAGTCTAGTGAAGCAGTAAATTTGAAATCACTTTAAGAAGGCTTATACAAGTCAATGATAATTCTAGCTTGTCAAAATCAACACTGTTAAATTATTTGGTTTATTTTGTCTTTTGCTTCAGGCTCGGTTGGGTGCTCTGTGAAAGCCTGTTATTAGAATGGACATTTCAAAGTATCAGATCGTCACTGCTGCTCGGCTGAAGTCACAGTTGAACTTAAGTTGTTGAAAAGCCGTCAGAAAATATTCAACACTTGAGGGAACGTGATAACGCAGCCGTGGATCTTTGAAAAAAGCTGTCTTGTTTGCCCCTTAGCCTGAAATCTATAGCCCAGGTACTGGGATGTCAGTCTGGGACACAGATAGTTGTTGGTTCAAGCCTCAGTGTAACCCTAATAAGATCAGTGCAGCTCTTGGGCTTTTGAGCAAGGCCCTAAACCTCACATCACTCCAAGGGGAATTGTTCAAATCAACTTTAAGTTGCATTGGATAAAAAAGGTCTGCTAAATAACCATAGTGTAATTTTATGGAATGGTAAACATGCACTCACAAAAATGAAATGCTGTGAAATGTTAGATTTACTTAATAATGTTATGTCAACTGGTTCCATGCAATTGCTTTGCGTAACCTTTATCTGGCTTCTAACATTTTTGGCCAGTTTAAATAGTTGCACTGAGTGGATTGTACTTAACTCAGTTTTGTGGAACCAGTTGACATAACATTATTAAAGGGGACCTATTTTGCTATTTTTCCAAGTTTATATTTTGGTCTTTGACTCCCCTAGAGTACTCCTGATCGCGCAAAGTAAAAAAAAGGGTATTTATTTCACTCATACTGCCATCCTCAAAAACTGCATTTGTAGTACATTGTAGTCTCTGCCTGAAACGCCTCACTGGGGTGGCTCTTCCGCTATGGCCCCCACTCCCCGTGTACCCACTTTCTTCTGACTGGCCAGCTCTGTGGAGGGCGGAGTTGGGCGGGACGAGGCTGCAGAACGCAGTTTTCCGTGTCCGGCTCCCCAGAGTGAAACCTGACGGTGAAGCCCCACTACGCACGGGAAATCTCCGCACTCCTCCGCATCCCATTCATTTTCTATGGCATGCGTGCATTTTGGTGCGCGATGCATTCTGGGATACCATCCGATACGAGCCGGGCTCCGGTGCGGGGAAGTGGGAGGGGACGAAGATGATATTTTCAAGCCATATGGAAATGAATACGGTTTCCTTGCTGCGTGAACCAGTCTCTTTCGCTTGAAAATGAGCGGGGGAACTTTTTATCAGGGACCAACAACAAGCAGAAATTGTTAGTGACTAGCCAGCTGGCTATCTTATATCAGTTTTAAATGGTATAAAAAAGTTCCTGTGCAAAAGTTCAGCCGTGGTGAAGTAGGCCTAGATACAAATCGCTATTTCACTTATCATAATTCCAACGTTACATTACTGTTCAATTTAACATGGTGAGTGACGTTTTGAGCTTCGTGGCTCACTATCGTAAACGAGGATTTACAACTAGGCGACATGAACGTATCTTTTCAGGGTATCTGACATGATTAATTTAAATGTATCCGGCCGTCACAGTTTACATTATTATACTGTTAAACCCATCAACTCTGGATTTAAAACAACAGTATAAAAATCAAAATCCAGCGGGAATGGATTCTATTTGATGACATATTGTCTGATACGCCCACAAGCCAGCAGACCAGATACGCCCATAAACGAGCAACTCCGCTGGACGGTGCGGATGACATGCGGATTTTCCGTGTGTAGTGGGGCTTCACCGTGAGACACGTCTGCAATCTGATAAGGAAGCGGCGGGCAAATTCCGCAATCTAACGTTATACTTGAATATAGATCTAGTGACATGATCTTGTTCTAACAAACGCAGCGGCGAAAGTGGAGGACGCAGTGCGAATATCGGTCGACATGCCCAAGTGTAGACCGGTGACCGTAGAAATCCGTGGGTCTGAGTTTAGAGGGAAACATGGACAGTGAGGAGCAGCTAAAAGTGGACCAACAGCTTATGGACTGCTTCGTGTGTATTAGGACCTGCTGGGTCGTGTGCATAGCTGTGGTGTGTTGTTAGCGTGGAGCAACGAACAGCTTCTGCGCTGGTATATGACGGCGGGGCGAAAAGCTCCAGGCTAAACGGCCTTTTCGGAAATGCCCTTGGTAATGGTTTACTTACTGCGCCGAATGACAAACGCTTTCCTCGCGGAGAATGGGCGTTATGGATTGTCTTGTGAGAGCAAGCTAGAGCTCGGTTATGTTATGAGCATAATACAGGTTTTACAGACCGTAAGTTCCGTCTGCGAACCGTTGCTAATGTGGAGCTAGCGAATCGATCACTTTTACAGGAAATAATTTAATATTCAGTCGCCGATTTAATATTCAATCGACAGCAATGCAGAGAAATCATTTGTGATACCATACACGTTATAGCCTGTGCTTTTCCCTATTGCTTTCACCGGTAGCATCAGAGAGCTTGCTCAGACATTGGGGATGTATCAGGCTGACCCCGGTCATGGATAAGTAAAGCGATCGTTTCACAAGCACCCAAAAACTCACCCCAAGCTTTGCAAAACCTAAGTCTGGTCTAACTGCAGCCCAACTCGGCAGACACATACAGCACCTCTCCAGTTAGCTTCAACTGTAGTGGCTACAATCAGGCAATGTTATGATGAAACTGTCACATTGATGCTTACCGAAGTAACACAAGCATACCGATCAGAATCGCTGCATATAAGTTAACCAGGAGCGTTTTTAATTAGCAGAGCAGGGGAACTAACATGCAGTAGCTGATAAGTGGTCATGACTTTGAATGTAATCTGTCGCGCGAAAAATTCGTTCAGAGAGGAAATCACGCTCACGAAATCACATTCTTGGATTACGGCAAAACCCCTGTATCTTATGTTTAGAAACTTTTCAGAGGTTGAGCATGGACAACCAACATTATAACATTACTAATATGTATTAAAAGAAGGATCAGCATAATAGGTCCCCTTTAAGTAAATCTAACATTTCATAACGTTTCATTTTTTTGAGAGTAAATATTATAGGGACTCGCTGCAGCTCCCTTTCTCACTGAGAGAGACTTTCGTCTGGACTAAAGAAAACAAGAGGGGCCAAGGTGGCATTCACAGTCAGACTCCTTTTGGCTCTTGAATGAGACCTCTGAAACTACTGTCCATAGCCAAATGTCTGTGGGCGCTCCTCAGTCTGGGACTGTTTGAGACAGGCCTCTTAATTCTGCTGAAGGACAATCTTGACACCATAGTTGTTGATTACATTCCATGAGGGTCAACATCCTGGGGAAGATCATGACCGGTTTCAGCAATGGAAAAGCCCCCATGAGTAAAGGGATATCCATGACCTTAACCCCATCAAACACTGTTTAAATCAAATGGAAATCTGACTTCAAGCTATAGGTCTTATCGTCCAACATCACTGCCTGACGTAATGCCTTTCTGGCTGGAATGGAAGCAAATCCACTCAGCTAAACAGTAATATTTAGTGTAAAACCTGAGATGTTGGACCAGCAAATGGGGAACCGACTCCAGACATCCACACGCTCTTGACCATGCACTGTATTTTAACTTGGCTTCTTGAGACTCAGTAGGCAGCATGGTGACTCATCTAAAAGCATGACGATACTCACTCGTGTCAAAAATGGCATCATTTAAATAAAAGCTGATCTTTTGCAATATTATTTTAAGCACTCAGACATTGCACGGACAAAGGAAAGGTAAATTAATTTCAACCTTCTCTCTCTGACATTTCAGAAATAAGCCTTGTAACATTCAGCAACAGATTCAATCAAAAATTGTTTCTATTTTTGACACAGAGTCAAATGACTTTTTTTCCACCAGTGAAGATTATTAGGCATGTTCAACTATCAGAGAAATGAACAGGGTAAACTGTTTGACGAAGAAAGACGTCACATTTGATATTACCAGTAATTGAAAGAATCTCGTTTGAAACTTGGAATGGTCTCAATGCCGTAAAACCAATAAGATCTGATTTATTCATACCTGTCTTCATGTGCTAAACCTTTGTAGCCCATGCAGAATGAACAACATGACTTCTGATGGTGCAAAACAAACATGCTGGCCAATTATAGGCCTTACTATTGGTTTTGGATGTGCAAAAGATTTTGTCCATGTTAAAGGTTTTAGTAAATCTATGGGCTGAAATTTGTGCCACCAGAAACTGAATTTGAATCATTTATATTCGAATTTCAATTGCTAAACTTGAATCATTGCATTGAAAAACTGAATCTGAATAGTATAATATGAAATTGAATTTATTAGTTTGGAACTGAAGTCCAATAAACTTGAAACTGAATGTAAGATTATGAAATTTAATTCGGTTTCTCTGAAACTATATTTGATCCTCACTGAAAATTCAACTCTATATATTTTCACATTCAGTTCTCACAATTCAAATTCAGTTCTCAAAATTCAATTTCAATTTACTGTGATAGACATCCGGGTAGTTGGGGAAGAACAATTGAGCGCAGATACACAGGTCTCCTCTTCGGCCAATCAGCACCTACGTTTTTGAGCACATCATTTGTTGCCACAATGGTTGCCACCAAGGACTGTATAATATCTGCCTGTACTAATATCTCTAGCTAACTGATTGTATATGCATTATCGGCCCATGTAAGATTTTATGCATCTCTGGAATCAGATTTGTGTCAAAAGGGAAGGGGAAATCTCAGCAAATAATCATATGTTAGCGATATGGTTTTGTTTTTGCCCTTATGTTATTAGCTAGCCCTGATCTGCAGGAACTAAGATTGCTATGCTTTGCGGCGCTGTCGCGCCGATCGCCTGTAGCTATGTTTCCATTTATACGGCTGGAGTCAGGCGCCGGTGCAGACACGGGTACGTCAAAAATCGCATATCATTGTCTTTATATGACGTGTTTCCATCCACACGATTTTCACCCGGCTCCTGGAGCGGAGCCGCATGCGTGTTTTTCCGATCGGACCAGGGAGCGATTCCAGCTGGGGCACACGAATAGCACGAGGAATTCCCTATAGTTCAAAGGGGTTTCCCCACTTTATTTTGTTGAAAAATGAGTACCTTTGAAACAATGTGTAGGTATTGCCCTGTTCAGAGCATAGCTGAGGTTTCTGCAGCAACATACATGTATTTACCATTCTCAGTGAATCAAAAGCATACTACCGCTTTAAATTATGTGAGCTTTTTAATGCCACGATAGCTTTGTGATTTCTGTATCAGAAGTGCTCCTGTGTATCACACGCTTAAGTTTATTAAAGATGATCAGAGTAGTGGTTTTCATGCGACAGTGTGAGGTATCGTTCTGGAACCAAATGTGAGACCAGGAAGTTTCAGCAAAAATGAGTTTTATTGAAGTTGGGGGTAAACCCCCACAAGGCAGAAGGCAACGGTACAGAGTCCAATCCAAAATCAGAATCCCAGGGACGTAATCCAAACTGTACACAGGACAGCAAACACAAAACTGTCGGGCAAAACAGGTTCGGTACACAGGCACGGGTATGTCAGAGAATCCAAAGCCAAAGTCCAGTAGACGTAATCCGAACCGTTAAAAGGGCAGCAGAGACTAAACTCAGGGTCAGGCAAAACAGGTACGGTACAAGGGCAGAGAAGTATCAAAGAAAAAGCCAAAATCAGAATCGGGGACGTTCCAGTCAGAAGTATAACACTATGAATACAAGGCATCAACGATCGCAGCACAGGGAAAACGTTCTGACAAGAGCAGTGAGTGAAATGACTATTTTAAATACACGTAGGGGAAGTCACATGCTATGATAGGGAACAGGTGAGCTGGATCAGACTAATTAACAAAGGAATGAACATGAGGAAGTTCCTGACTACATGAAATTGGCAAAAGCCAAAACGCGGACAGGGATCACAAGACAGCCTATAGACAGACATACGGCTCCGGTTAGGGAGTTCTTACGTGCACAGATAAGGAGGGAGAACAGAGTCTAACAAGTGCGGAGGTTCCGCTGAAACTGCAGCAAAGTAGATTGAGTAAAGCCAAAGGGGTGGAAAACAGAATAGGGCGAATGCTGAGAGCTCGTTAGTCAATTAGTAAGTGCAGCTATACAATCCCTAGTGCTCATTAGTAAGTTAGTACTATAAACAGTGTTAGTTTCAGTTAGTAATTTTAACTAAAATAATAAACTGTTAGTATTTTTAGTAATATAGAAAAGCAAGGTGAAGGAAGCAAACGAGATTGGAAGGAATGATTGAAATCCCAGAAACCATGAAATCACCCGAAAGTGTGGCACGCAATACTGGGGCAGTGAACGATCACATGACATAAGACCAGACAGGGGGAGACAAAGTGCGATGCATAGTATGACACAAAACATGGACCGGAATGTAACTGCAATGGTGGAATATGGCAAGACAAACACAGACAAGGCAAAAACAAAACATGGCATGGCATCCAAATCACAAATACAAAAACAGAGCATGGTCAGACAAGGCAGAATCATAACAGACAGTTTTACGGAGTTTGAACATAATTTCGTCTAATTCTTGCAATTCAGAGGATGAGGCAGAATCTTCAGAATATCAGACTTTATTATTCAACAGAACAAAATTCCAGCCATCTTTATCTTTTTATCATCTTTAACGTTGCTTTCTTTTCGTTTGTTTCTTCTTCTGTATTAAATTGTAGCTTGTAATTATCATGATGAGCTCTTCGTCCACCACTAGGTGCTGTTTAAGCAGCGCTGTGTTGGGTCCTGCCATGACCGACTAGAAAACGGATGAATAGCGTAGTCCAGCCGTTTATATGGAAACACTGAGGACGCATGCGATGCCCGTGTCTGCCCCGCAGCCTGTCGCAGCCGGACTTCAGCCGTATTAATGGAAACATAGCTTAAGTTCTGATTTTTGGGAGGTGGGAGGAATCGCTATTTTACACGTATTTAACCCCGGTGGCTTCACCATAAAGCCGAAACAGACTGACAGTTGGTCGGTCTATTTTCTGCCTATCAACGTGAATGGAAACGGCAATATAAATGAGCGGCCGACTCAAAACTGATTTTATTTACACTTTTGGCCCATGTGAGATTTTATGCGCTGCCATCACTACTGTCGTTTTCAAAATCTCTTACTTCAATCCGTAAAGGTGTCCCTACCGGTTTTTGTTTGTTTGTTTGTTTTTTTACTGTCAACAGCACACCTAACCTGTTTAGACGTGCTTCACTGTACTGATCAGAAATTTAACCTGAAGAAACGCATCAAATAATAGACACAGTCAACATGCATGCGACCCAAGGTTTCCGTACATTAAGTCTGAAAGAAAAATGGAAGTAACGGCAAGGTCGTCAGTGTGAGAAGGAAATTAAATCAAAGAATGGTGTTAACGCTAAATATGTAATGGCCGGTAGTAGGAGGCCAGATGCAGCGAAAAGAGAGAACGTGAGCAGCAAGTAAACAGTACAAACACAGAGAACAACACAGACCAAACGCAAGAACTCGCGCCTCCAAAGGACGTCTAATAGTCCGAACACCAGAGGCAACGCGAGAAAGAAAAAGGGAGAAGAAACTCCAAAAATTAGAGAATAGAAAGTCTTTTAAAACCTGACTAAAGATTTCTTCAGCTATAGTGCGTAGCTAAACACAGACACTCTAGCGAAGGAGGCGTGCCGGACTTCCTGCTTATATAGATTCTGGGGAAGCGCCGCCCAGCTCAATCAGCCAGCTGGGTAAAAAATTCGATAGCCCAGGAAATGATATCGTCCCGGGACTAGAGCCACAAAGAAAAGTCCAAAACACACGCACAAACATCCAGAACCATGACAGGACCCCCACCCTAAGGGACGGCCCCAGACGTTCCAAAAAACCTCGAGCAGGGACCCAGCACTGCTCCTCAGGACACCAAACCCTCTGGCCACCCTGATAAGCCGGTGCAAAATGGTGCTTCCTATCAGCGGCAGCCTTCCGTTTATGCACCGCCATGGGGACAAACAAACAGCCAGAGGGCTCCCCACCAGAGCCAGGGTTGGACCGTAAGGCCTCCCGCACAACAGACTCAGTATCCCCCTGTATGGGAGCCACAATCCGAGCTGCCAGAACAACCGGCCCAGAAACGGGATCACGGCCCGTGCGGTCATAAATCCGTGACAAGGCGCCAGGCTTGATGCTCTTGGAGCTGGGGCGATAAGCCAACGCAAAGTCAAAGTGATTGAAAAACAATGCCCACTGCGCCTGCTGGGAATCACGTCGCCTAGTCTGCTGGACACACTGGGGATTCCTGTAATTCATCCAAATCACAAACGGATGTTCAGTCCCCTCCAACCAATGGCGCCACTCTTCTAACGCCAATTTAACAGCTAACAACTCCCGGTCACCAATACTGTAATTCCGTTCAACCGGTGACAACGACCGGGAGAAGTAGGTGCATGGGTGCAACTTATTGTCCCGAAAATGGCACCCACCCCGACCTCCGAAGCGTCAACCTCCACCACCAATGGGAGGGAGGGGTCGGGCAAAATGACAATAGGTCCGAACTAAGTTGTTTCTTCAACTCCTGAAAGGCAGCCTCCGCTGCTGGAGACCAAGCAAACGACGAGGAGGAATTCCTCTTAGAAAGCGCAATGATGGGGGCAGCCACAGCGCTAAAATTGCAAATAAACCTCCTATAAAAATGAGCAAAATCCAAAAATCGTTTTACCTCCTTAATATTCTGAGGGGCAGGCCAATTCCTCAACGCTGCCACCTTGTCAGGGAATAGTTTGATCTCATTATCGTAAACACGATGCGGAGGCAAAGACAAAGCCCGTTGTTTGCCAAAATCCTCCATGAGATCAACATAATCATCTGACATGTTGGGAGGTAAACCAAGGTTCAGCGGCTCCTACACACCAATCTTGTTCAGAACCCGAGGCCTCCCCCATGGGTTGAAATTGGGGGCGACTTGCCAGAATCTCACTACAGTGAGACCTACAGTCAGAGCCCCACTGGACAATTGGGTCACTTTGACTGCCCCAAAAGATCTGTGGCCTATGCTTGAGCAACCAGGAATGACCCAAAACCAAAGGACAAACTGGGGAATCGATTAAGAAAAAACAAATTTTCTCTGAATGACCACCAAAAGGGATAAACATAGTCAAAAAATCAGAGACCTCGATTATAAGCCCATCTCCCAACGGTCGACCATCCAAAGCTTTGATCGAGTGCAAATGTGAGAGAGAGCGGATGGGAATGGAATGTTTTCTAGCCCACTCCGCATCCATAAAACAATCAACAGCCCCTGAATCCAAAAAGGCTTTAACCCATATTTTCTTTTTGCCCATAGTCAACTTTACTGAAATAAGAGTACGAACAGGAGATTGGGTCTGTCCCTCTAGCGCCCCCCCATCGCCAGAGGGGCTTCCTGTCTCCCTTTAAGCTCGGGGCAACTTGGACAGATACGTCCCGGTTGGCTACAATGATGACAAATTATTTGTCTGTGAACAGGCTTACGAGCCCGGCTCTCATATGAGCCATCAACCTGCATGGGCTCACTAGAAGTGGAAATTTCAATGGGCGGAGTTGTGGCTGATTGCCTGTTCCACGGAAAATTTACCTCACTGCTATCAAGAGCCAATGCAGTACGTTTTTCCTTGTTTCTTGCGCGGATGCGATTATCAACTCGCACCACAGTACGAACCAACAAATCCAAAGAAACACAAGGCTCTAATGTAGCCAGAGCGTCCTTCACCTCCTCAGCCAAAGTGTGAACAAACACTGTCATAAGAGGTGCTTCTGGCCACTCTGTGGCTAAGGAGCGAAACGCGATGGAGAAATAAGCAATGCTATTAGAACCCTGCTTCAAATTCATTAGAGGCGTAGCTGCGTCCTGACCATATACATAACTGATCGAAAACATTAATCATTTCTCTCACGAGTGTTTCCACTGAATTTACTACCGGCGATTTAGCTTGAATGAGCGGCCCCACCCAAGTGAGGGCTGTGCCGGTCAACAGTGATAAAATAAACGAAACCCGTGATTCTTCATTCGAGAACCATGAGGGTTGCGCTTTAAAAAATATTTCACATTGAGCAATGAAATCTTCATATTTTCCTGCCTCACCTCCATATCTTGGGGGTAACTTGAGTGTAGGCTCTTGTGGAAGGTGTACTGATTGTGCTTGTGAAGGATTTAGTGTAACCTGAGCAGTCAATGCTCTAATACACTCGGAGAGATTTTTTAGAAGACTTTCCTGTGCCTGCATAGCCTGCTCCTGACGGCGAATTCTCTCGTTCAGCTCCACCTGTCAACTATCTAAGCTAGAAAGACCCTGGCCATACGCAGTAAGGACAGACTGCTGGTCAGCGACAATGCTCTCCAGCGTATCTGCTGCTGGCGACTCCGTGTCCGGCTAGAGTGTTCTGTAATGGCCGGTAGTGTAGGAGGCCAAATGCAGTGAAAAGAGAGAACGTGAGCAGCAAGTATACAGTACAAACACAGAGAACAACACAGCCCAAACGCAAGAACTCGCGCCTCCAAAGGACGTCTAATAGTCCGAACACCGGAGGCAATGCGAGAAAAAAAAAAGGGAGAAGAAACTCCAAAAATTAGAGAATAGAAAGTCTTTCAAAACCTGACTAAAGATTTCTTCAGCTATAGTGCGTAGCTAAACACAGACACTCTAGCGAAGGAGGCGTGCCGGACTTCCTGCTTATATAGATTCTGGGGAAGCGCCGCCCCAGCTCAATCAGCCAGCTGGGTAAAAAATTTGATAGCCCAGGAACAGATATCGTCCCGGGACGAGAGCCACAAAGAAAAGTCCAAAACACACGCACAAACATCCAGATCCATGACAAAATAATAAGAAAGACCTAAGGTGGCATTACTTCGTTAATTTATCATACAGACAAGATTCTGGTTGTTTAGTAATTATCCTAATCGCCATTGTTGAGAGTGATGGGCAGTTTTTTAATAATCCAATTTGATGGCATGAATTATCCCAGGTTGAATATAGAATTGACTTTAGGTCTTTTGACGTTGAAATGGTTCTTTGACTGATTTAATGTCTTTCGCATTCGGTAATGTTTTTTTTTTTTTTCCATTTTTTGTTTCAGACCTCACATCTGGGAACCTGCACGCATATTGGCTGTATAATCTATTGTTCAATCTATTATTTAATGTATCTATTTAGGTTAAAGTTCGTGTGAGACAAACAGTGTCCATATGGGGGTGCTGTTGGCTGCAAAAAAAAAAAAAAAAAATAGCGCGCTGTCGCGAGTGGGACCCCTCAGCCTTGCGCTTTATTGGCGGCCATATTGATTATTGGAGCAGGACACAAATTGATAGAGAGCTTCCTGTAACCACCCCCAACATACCACCAAAAAATGAGAACACTTGGCCAAGGGCTTTTTCAGTTATCGTCCGGAAAGGAAAATGAAGATGGCTGCCGTGGTGGCCATATTGATTATTGGAGTGGGACAAAAATCAATAGGGAGCTTCCTGTAACCATCCCCAACATACCAGCAAAAAATGAGAACATTTGGCCAAGGCGTTTCTCAGTTATCGTCCGGAAACGAAAATGAAGATGGCTGCCGTGGCAGCCATATAGATTATCAGAGCGGGAGACAAATCGACAAAGAGCTTTCTGTAACCACCCCTAACATACCATCAAAAAATTAGAACATTTGGCCTAAGCGTTTTTGAGTTATCGTCCGGAAAGAAAAATGAAGATGGCTGGCGTGGCGGCCATATTGAGTATCGGAGCGGGACACAAATCAATAGGGACCTTACTCTAACCACCCTCAACAGACCACCAAAAAATGACAACATTTGGCCAAGGCGTTTTTTCAGTTATCGTCCGGAAACAAAAATTAAGATGGCTGCCGTGGTGGCCAAATTGATTATTGAAACGGGACACAAATTGATAGGGAGCTTCAAGTAACCACCCCCAACATACCACCAAAAAATGAGAACATTTGGCCAAGGGGTTTTTCAGTTATCATCCAGAAACCAAAATGAAAATGGCTGCCATGGCGGCCATATTGAGTATCGGAGCGGGACACAAATCGATACAGAGCCTCGTTTAACCAACCCCAACATACCATCAAAAAATGAGAATATTTGGCCTTGGCGTTTTTGAGTTATCGCCCGGAAACGAAAATAAACATGGCTGCCGTGGCGGCCATAGTGTTTATCAGAGCAGGACACAAATCAATAGGGAGCTTCCTGTAACCACCCCAAATATGCCACCAAAAAATGAGAGCATTAGGCCGAGGCTTTTTTCAGTTATCGTCCGGAAACGAAAATGAAGACGGCTGCCGTGGCGGCCATACTGATGATTGGAGTGGGACAGAAATCGATAGGGAGCTTCCTCTAACCACCCCCAACATACCACCAAAAAATGAGAACGTTTGGCCAAGGCGTTTTGCAGCTATCGTCCGGAAACGAAAAGTTAACGGACAGACGGACAGACGGACGCCGCGCGGCACGACAATACCCCTCGACCGATTTTCGTCGGCTGAGGGGTAAAAATCGATTCAGACAAATAATACGCTCGTCGTTTACCTTTTGAAAATGACAGTGGTGATGGAGATGCATCCAATCTTACATGGGCCCATAATGCAAATACAATCAGTTAGCTATAGATATTAGCACAGGCAGTCCACATTGCCTTCACGGGAATTGGCAGAATATAAGGTGGCCAGCAGTCAGCCTGTTTCAGCTTGATGGTGAAGCCACCTGGATTGAATTACTGTACGTGTAAAATAGCGATTGCTCCCACGTCCCAAGAATTTAAATGAACAAGTTGGGGGCAGACAGCGTCGCAAAGTATAGCCATCTGCTAGGTTCCTGCCTATGACACATAGGGCCCAGCTAATAACGTTACGGCAACAACAAAACCATATTGCTAACATATGATGAATATTTGCTAAGATTTTCCCTCGCTAAAGTTAGCTGGCTAGCTAGCTACTAATCTAAAAAATGATATGCACACATTGCAGAATAACAGGCCATCACGGCATAATCGGTAAGCAAGCCATTAAGTTAGTCCACCAATATTAAAAGTTTATTGATAACCTCATTAATCTTCAGCGCCGAACATGCTGCCAAAAGCTTTAAATGGCTATGAAATTGTATATCTGAATTGTTTATATTAGATAATGGAAGCTGTAATTCTTGGTTGCGGAACTCTCCAGTGTGGAGGTGCATTCCTCATTTTCCTAATAAGGCAGACCATGCCCACTTTTTTAAGATATACGCTCAACTAATGCAGAGGAAAAGAAATTACGCTGGCGGATGGCAACAAATGACGTGCTCAAAAACGTAGGTGCTGATTGGCTGAAGAGGAGACCTGTGTATCTGCGCTCGATTGCTCTTCCTCAACTACCCGGATGTCTGTCACAGTGAATTGAAATTGAATTTTGAGAACTGAATTTGAACTGTGAGAACTGAATGTGAAAATATATAGAGTTGAATTTTCAGTGAGGATCAAATATAGTTTCAGAGAAACCGAATTAAATTTCATAATCTTACATTCAGTTTCAAGTTTATTGGACTTCAGTTCCAAGCTAATAAAATCAATTTCAAATTATACTATTCAAATTCAGTTTTTCAATGCAATGATTCAAGTTTAGCAATTGAAATTCAAATATAAATGATTCAAATTCAGTTTCTGGTGGCACATATTTCAGCCCATATTAATCAGGCTAATATGGGGGTGCACTAGTGTCCTCCGTTTTGCTGTAAGCATTCGAAGCCAATATTTATGACTTCCTCGAAGGGGAGATCTGTACACAGTCCATAAAAGTGTATTTGACAGTACAAAGATCTCATACTGCCATCAACGGATTTGGTCCTGTTGTTTTTTGATGGAGAAACCAGTCCCCATGACCTGCTTGGCTGAAAGGTTGACCGCATTTGGAAACTTTCTGAACCCCAAAAGCTCAGGAATGATTCTTTAATATTCTGACCACGTTCAAAATGTGTGGTCAGTCCAAAGGATCTGACCCACTTATTCCAAATGTAAATTGCAGATGAACTGGAGCCTATAACTCTCTCATTTAATGGACAAAAACACAGCCTGGACATTTGCCGTTTCATCACAGAGATCCCGGACCATTTACCTACACTCTCCCCTATTGGCAAGGTAGGGTCTCATGTTAGACCGACATGCATTATGTCTGAACTGTAGGAGGATATTGGAGTAAATGGTGAAAACCCACGGGAAGAACATGCAAACTCCACAAAGAAAGGCTGGGGTACAAACTTGCATCTTTCTTGCTGTAAGGTAGCTGTGAAACCCACTGCACCACAAATAAATTGCCATATATTTTCACCATAAAATTAGTTGTATACTCCTCTTTTCCAAGGAATACTTAATAAAAAATGGAGCTGAGAATGGCTCAGCCTCTTCCTTGAACATTTTTTTATTTTTCATGTCTGCTTCTTGCTGATGATGGAGATGGCCATAGCTAATAATGACGGTGATGCATAACCGATAGCATTTGCTGCACGGCACGGCATTGAAAGAATAAAAATTTTCTTGGCCGTGCTTCCAGTCAAATTCCAGTGAAATTTCCTCCTATTGTGCCAGGATTCCAGGGAAGAGAACTTTAATCTGCAACGCAGTCTGATATATGAGCCCCTAAGAACCATACCGGGCCATCCCGCACTTTTGGCGAAATTGAGTTGAGGTAGTCAGCATGTGCAGAAAACTGAGATCTACATTTCCTAAATGAGCCAACCCAATCTACCCACATGGATTGCTCATATAAGCAAACGTCCTCTCTGCCACTGTAAATATGCAATGCGCTGCCTTAGCCATAGTGGACCATCCCACAACTTTTCCATAATTCAATGTAAACATGGCGGCTAGGTATCGCACTGATGAGGAATTGCTTGCTATGATTGATGATGATGGTGAAGTGGAAGATAATGGAGACCCAGAGTTTGACCCAAATGAATCAGAAGATGATGGTTCCTCTTCAGAAGGAGGTAGGTTTCACTTTAAATGAAACAGAAGGGCATCCAAAACCTGCATAAGAAGTGCACTACGTAACTGTACATATCTTGAGTTTTTAACAGAAGCAGTGTTTCTAGTTCCCAGATACTCTAAATGACGCAGGAAGCTGGCAACTTTGAGTCCCATTTTCTCAAAAGTTCCCCAACATGGGTTGGCCCAGTATGGCTCTTAGGGGCTCATATGAGTTGTCTGCAGCATATTGTATGTGTATATTTAAAATCTGATAGAGAATACTTTTTTCCTGTCATGGAAGTATGTGTGCAAGCCAAACACACCTCACATTGCCATGACTACAAGCCTAACATGCATGGTTAGCTCATCCATCCTAACAGATACTACATAATATCAGCCCTCTGTAATAGCTTAAGTAACTGTGAGCATTTTTAGGATTTCATTTTAATGCAACATTTTTATTCCGACACAATGCCTGAGAGTGATTTTTATAGGCCACTTTTTAAAGGCCAGTACCTTACACCTGCAAGTCTTTATTTGGTCATTTAAAAGGCGAAGAAAGTTACAGATGATTTTCTTGCACATTTCCGTGCGAAAAAGTGAAAAAAGCTCAAGGGCTCTTTGCTGTTACATTTTCACACGTTCTCAAGCACATTCACACTGGTCTCGGTGAATTATTAAAGCCAGGGTACTGATGTATTGAAGTCACATTGAACAAACACCCATCTATTTAATGACTGTTCGCATAGATCAGCTGTGTAGGGATACAGTGTTGGGATTTGACATCAATATTCATGGCACTACATGGGAGGTGCATGCATTCGTAAAACTAATCTACTCGTAGATATGCATATAAATACATACATGAGAGCTTAGATACTGTATATATTGTGAAATTATTCCATAAAATAAGCATGTGCTCCCACCAATGCAAGGTATAATTTCAATGTGTAAAAATAACCTGGTTGACTTATTTAATTGGTCCCTGGGCTCTGGTTCAATATTTCCATGTTTGCTTTAATGATCTGGTATAGGATGTTAAATCTGCTCGCTAAACCTGCTTCCCTTGCCTTAAGAAATGTTTTCAAAGATAACCAACAGCCAATGAATAATTCAGGGCCACTGTTAATTTGTGCTATCTGTTATCATAATAGTGTAGGATTGGCTCATCACCTGTCTAGCATTGTACTGGTAGCCTAATTAGTCTCCCGAACTGTAGGAAACCGTTGACAGTCGGCCAATTACACAGATGTGTGCATATATTATTCTGTTTGCTGGTGAAGAAGGGTTTTTTTAATCTGACCCGTATCATCCAAACATTCATTACTTGCCACCAAAGTGCACCCAGTCTCTCCATGATTTCATTAGGTATGGTATAAGTGTAAGATACATGAATGTTTTAATTAGCTTTGGCATCAGTTAATTAATTTAATTAGCTTGGCATCAGTGTCAGATGTATGAGTGATTTCACTAGCTGTGACATCATTGTAAGACAGATGATTTCATGAGCTGCCGCATCAGTGCAACATACATACTGAAGGACTTTAGTTCTGCGTTGTATTACTCATGGTGTGATCTCTGACCCAACAGTAGTTTAAGAACAAAGTAAGTTGTTTGAATAAAAAGTTGGTTTTATTGCATATTCATTAACAAGTGTAAGCTAAACAAAATCAATTATTCCATCATTATTCCATCCATCATCAAAGTGCCTAAATGCAATATCATTGGGTCCGAAATTATGATGTAAATGATATATGCAGAACTAAAGTCCTTCAGTATATGAATGTTCTCATTAGCTGTGCCATCAGTGTAGGATATATGAATAATTTCATGGGCATCAGTATTAGATATATGCGATTTCATTAGCTGTGGCCATCAGTGTAAGATACAGTACATGAATGATTTCATTAACTGTAACATCAGTGTAAGATATAAGAATGATTTTCTGAGCTGTGGTATCAGTGTAAGATGATTACATAAGAATGATTTTCTGAGCTGTGGTATCAGTGTAAGATGATTACATAAGCTGTAGCATCAATGTAAGATATGTGCAATTTCATGAGCAGTGGCCATCAGTGTAAAATATATGAATGATTTTCCCTTTAATTCACCAGTGTAAGATATATGTGATTTCATTAGCTGTGACTATCAGATTTTTTGAGCTGTGGTATCAGTGTAAGATATATGAATGATTTCATCCGCTGTAGCATCAGTGTAAGATATATGAATGATTTTTCTGAGCTGCAGTGTCAGTGTAAGATGATTACATGAGATGTAGCATCAATGTAAGATATATGCAATTTTATGTACAGTGGCCATCAGTGTGAGATATATGTATGATTTTCTGAACAGGGGTATCAATGTAAGATATATGCAATTTTATGAGCTGTGGCATCAGTGTAAAGTATATTAATAATTTCATTAGCTGTGGCCATCAGTGTAAGATACATGAATGATTTCATTAACTGCGGCCGTCAGTGTAAGATATACGGATGATTTCATAAGCTGTGGCATCAGTGTAATATATATGTGATTTCATTAGCTGTGGCATCAGTGTAAGACATATGAATGATTTGCCCTAACAGGAAAGCTACTCTTTCCCTGCCTGTTAATTGTCGCTTAACATAAGTCAGCATTGTCACTTCTTCTCAGAATTTTGCAAACTCTGATCCACTGCAGCAGGAACTTCAGATCCTCTTTGTTTAAGAAATTAACTGCTTTATTTAAAACAAATTTCTTCCCAAGTGTTTCTGTGACATATTTCAAAATAATTTCCAGGTATGCCTACAAGATGTTGAAATAGCATCATGCAGTGTTTTACAAAAACATTTAATTTTTTTCAGTTTCACACAACAGGGGCCCTTCTGTATGTCCCATCATCTCAAAAACTTGAAATAATCACTATACAATACTTGCCAAAGTCCATGTCCTGTAGTCTTCCACCTTCATACTTCAACTAATTCTCCCTCCGACAATTTTCCTTCAGTGCCACCATTTTTTCACTTCATTATTCTTATTCATGTTATGTCTCTTTTATATGACCGTTTTGATTGTTTTAGAAGTTTATTTTTCATGGGAAGGGGCTTATGGTATCCAGTTTGGACTTCTTACTTTGCCTGCACATTTTTATTTTCGTTAGCTGCCTATGCATAATAATGCTTTCTTTCTTGATGGAAAACAAATTAAATTATAAACAAATAAGTTACAGATGGATTATGAGGAGTAATAAATTAAATGAACAAAAAATTTGATTAAAATGACATAGTTCTTTAAACAAGAAACACATTGATTCACTTCCATTTTCACACTAAATCACAGTGCTGTCAAGGTTTTTCCTGTCCTATCCTGAGGTAGAGGCTTTATAACAGTTTAATACGTATGAAATATCTACAGTTGTTTGGCAGAGGGTTAAAGATATTTCTGTGGTGTGTGGACCCAAGATGTCTAGTTAAAACAGTCTATCTTAGTTCGTGCTCACTATTCATTGTGTGTGACCAAATATTGAACTTCCTGTAAAATTAACCTTGGTAAAAAATTAAAAAAAAAACTTGCCCAGAAAACAGAAAGAATGCAATTTGCAATTGATATCAGTGATTTCACACTTTAAATGCATATTAAATTATGCAAACAGGGAGGCATCCTCATGTTTTTCCCCTGATGGTTCTGCTGTTGCTTTATCAATCGAAAAAATTGACTAATTCTACTGTGGTGAAAATGTTGGTCCATAGTACATTGAGGCCGAACAATGGCTTGAACACATCAATAAAATATGTTTTGGTCCACGGTGCTTACAAAATGTAGAGGATAGAAAGTAGATCAGGTCTGAATGGGTCTTTCATAAATACTGCTTCTGAAGGACCTGTCTACATCCATTCTCATAATCATCATCAAATCACCGTCCACATTTACCTTACTTTGTTCAAAGAAAAGGAACTTTTTGATGTCTGACTAGACAGTTTGGTCTCTTCACTTGTAGTTTAAAAGGTCTTTGACTTCCATTTGGCTCATATATGTCTAAGCGATGACAGATATAGCCGAGACTGAAAGCCTAGTCCAATCTTAATGCCGCTGCTGCCAACAGCAATGGCAGCAATACCGCAAGTTCTTCAATTCAGAGACCAATCACTGAACATAAGAGTGGTGATAACAGGCCTTTCAGCCCAGCAGAGCTCCCCATTTTCCTGCCGCTTAAGTGCACTCAACGCTTGGGTCACTCAAAAACTAGAATAAGCCTGTCAGTAGTTTCTGCCTCAGCAACTTGACCCAGCTAGCTATTCAGCAACATGACCTCTCCCATTCTGAGAGAAACACTTCCTATTATCAATGCGAAATTTATGTTTTCTTAACTACCGTTTACGACCCCTAGCCCTGCAAAACCAAATTTAATCTTAATTCAACCAGGTAAACTCATGTATTTGTATTGAACAAGTTTATTGACGTAGATGTAATGACATTTTAGTGTGACGGAAGGTTCTGCTCTGTCATAGCAAGAACATACTAAACAACAACAAAATTAGGTAGGGAGCAAAACTTTTGAATCTCCCCACTGTCAGACAGAACAGAGCCTAACAGGTGGAGGCTGGGGTGGAGGTGGCAAGGAAAAAACATTTCTCACCTTGCATATGAGGCAGCAAATAGAGCAGCAAAGGTGATCGAGCTTCACTGTGGTTAAATAGACCAACATAATAAGTTTGTTGTTGTTGCCGCTCAGCGATTGGTGTTCTGTGGAAGGAATTCTAGCCCGGGGCCCTAGGGCCAGATCTTCCCCTTGTCTTGTAGGTCCACTGCCAAAGAACGGACGCAATCTTCAGAGTCTGATGTAATTGGGTTTATTGTATTCCAGTTCCAGGTAAAATACAGAAAACCCCAGGCTGGTCTGCGCAAACCACGAAGCATTCAAATCCATTAATCGCCCAACACCGACTGCCCTTCGGCTGTCCAAACTCTCATTTTTATTTACCTTTTTTCATGTTTCTTTAGGTGGAATAAAACGTGAATCTCTCCACCTTCCCTAATATCACTAATTCTGATTGGTAAATTGTCCCATGGCGACCCTCCTCCCTTAGCAACAAGTTTGCCATTACATCATAATGTTCCTTCATTTTCGGCCGCCAGGAAGCTCGAAGACCGCACCTAAGTCTCCCAAACCTTGGGTTCTCCTAAAGTTTAGTAAGTTACCTGAGGACATGGATGGTTCCAGAACACTCAGGTGCGCATGCTCAGGCACTGGGACCGGCTAACCGATATGGTCATTCCGGAAGGTTAGCCCATTAGGCCGGCCTTGAAGGCCCGGACAGAGTTTGGCTTATCTGGGTTTCTTGGCAGTCCATAAGTTTTTGCTTCTCCACAGACTCTTCTTTTACAGCAGTTTTTCCTTCTTTAAAGGGTTTTCTTGTTGAACTGAGATTATGGTTTTACTTTGAATCCAGAACATTTTAGGATATTTTCCCACCACAGTACTCTCGCTGAAGTGGACAACCGCATCAGGTGATGTACAATGACTCGAGTTTCCCGCCTAAACTAGTTCAACTTATTAATCATGTGTTGCTCACTTTTATGCATTTGGGCGTGTCAACGATCGGCTCTGGCATCAGCGTATACTGACATTCTCACAGGCAAGCTAATGAAGCATTCAAAGAGGAAAAGGACATGAACGTTCAAATGTGTCCCTTCACACTGTGATGTGTAGTTCAACTAATGAACACACAAATTATTTTCAGAGCTTCCTGAAGATTTGACCAAGAATCAATTGTCTCGATTGATTGAAAGTCGAGTAATGGTGACTGAAAAAGGCTGCAGCTGGATGCACATATTTTACAACGTAGTATCGATCTTTCAGTAAGAAACAAGCACCATTAGGTTGCATGGCCACTGAAGCTCTTTATAGGACTCATTGAGTGAACACTGTCCTGGCCAGACCCATCTCTCCAGTCACAGAGGATGCATGAAGACCTTGTGATGAGTGTTTCTGTTTTTGCGACAATCATAGGAAATCTAATAAACGCAGATCGTTGGAAGGCGATGCAGACACTGAAATGTCAAGAGCTGCGACTGGCTCTTGTCTTCGCTGCTTCCTTCAAAGACGCGCTGGTTTGATGTGCACTCAGAATGCACCGCTGATGTGAAATGTGCCCACCTCATTTGTGAGAAGGGAGAACAGGTCAGCCCCACCCTAGTGAATCTAGCACACAACTTTATTTGATGTTTTTAAGTGGCAGCTCTGCTTGGGGAAGATACTACTTATCCTGAGTCGCCAAGAAGTCGCCTTTCAGACAATCGAAGCAGATATACTAATAGGAATAGATCTAAAAGGTCTGCAATTCTCTTTCTCAGATATGCATGTATGCACAGACCTTAGACGCACAAAAAGACATGCGCACCCATACAAACACACACACACACACACACACACACACACACACACACACACATTTTTGTGTAGCTAAACTTGTAAGGACATTGTATTGACTTACATTCATTCTGTACAACCTTTCCAGAACCCCAACCCTAACCTTAACCTAACTCCATCCGAAACCAAAACCCCAACTCTGACCAAGTAGCCGTAATACTCTGCATTGAGAACCATCCAGAATGTCCTTTTAACCCCAAATGTTCTCACAACATATACATACACACATACAAAATACATGCCCTCATATGCACATTTATATACATACGGTCATGCATACATGCTCAGACAGAAATTATCTCTCTTTCTTGCACACATGCATACTGAAAACACATAAAACTCACACTCAAACCAAGACAAAAATACACACAGACACAGTCTCTCTCTCTCTCTCTCTCACACACACACACACACACACACACACACACACAAACACAGTTCTCTCTAATGGTCCCTCTCTTTCTCGCACACGCGCGCACAAAAACACAGAGTACAGTTCCATCAAAAGCCCTCCCTCGGGTGCCGCGTGTCCTGCGGACTTCAAATGGATGCTACCTGTAGAGCACTGCACACTGCAATATCAGGTCAAACAGGCACCAAAGTCATTTTTCCTCACTCATGAGCAACCAGGCTGGACAGAGGGATTAAGAATGCATAAACAGATGGCAGGGAACACCTTACACCCTCCTGAAAACAGAACACACTCATACTGGAAGAATGGCTTAACCAGCGGCAACATTACTAAAAGAACAACAGGACGACTGCTGAGGTGTTTCATTTGCTATTCCCGCTCGGACGAGAGATCAAACCCATTTCTGCCTCTCATGAAAAAGTATGGCTAAAGCCGAGTCAGCTCCGAGACAGAGGACAGTTAGTTCTCTCTGAATCGTCAGCAAATAGCGCAGGGTCTAAAATGTGGGTCCTATTCAAATAATGAGACGAATAGTCAAAAATGTGAGGGAGGACACTTTAGCTCCATTGATGAACTTTTTCAAAATAGGAGCACAGATCGGAAATCAGTTTGTCTTTTTCCAATCATAGTGGATGCTGGTGAGGAGGTGAGCAAAGGTAACTGGTCTGAGATCAGTGCTCCTGCTTTTGAAGGGCAATAAATACAAGCCTGAATCTCTGACAAGCATCAGTTTTGTTGTGTAACTTTCATACTTTCATCAATAACGTTTTAATTATTTTTCTTTGCCATTTATTCAACCAGGACAGTAATTTCATTTCCAAGCGCTTTTCTTTCCGATGTCTCCATCCAGAGGCTTAAATACACTCTAATTTTTCTCTCTCCACAATAACATTTGCAATGTGAATAGTTACTGGCTATTAATTCTCATTTACATGGAAAAGCAATTCCCCTTGCATGAATAGTTTTGTTCACTGTGCTGTACAGACCACTGACTGACCTTGGAACTGCCTTCTTTGAGAGTAAGTGGGCTTTCTGCTGAATTTCAGCCTCATGAGCTGCAGTCAGTTGAGGCAGCGCAAGATATTTCAACATCTCCATTATTTGTAGCCAATTTCATTATTATTCCAACTGCAGTGATAAGCCTGTCAGCAGAATGAATTGGGCTGTGTTCTTTGGCTACATTTAGCCAGTTTCTGAGGAAAAAAAGGAAGCAAAAGACATCCCAGTTTGATGCTTGTATCAGCTTGCACGTCTTGGCAGTAAGTTGTAAGATTTCCACAGAATTTTGGGAACACTGATTCATTCAAAATTTACCCTAATTAATATGAAATCTTCAGCACATTTTGTAGCCAGGACAGAATAATCTTTGACTGCTTTGGTGCTTTGAAGTCCTTATCTCAAACACCCTGAAGTTCATGTAAAAACAAATTTTATTCAGGGATTTGTGGAATGTGTGCTGTTTATGCAAAATGTCTTCAGAACATGATCCTTTTGTAAGACTTGACATTGTTTAACCCTTAGAATACTGAAATAAATTTTTTTTTAAATGTAAATTTAATTATCTTGTGCTGTTGAAAATAGCTGTTGACAGGTTTTCAACAGCTTTGATTTTTTTTTTTTAAGATTTTTTTTGGGATTTTCACCTTTATTTGACAGTCACAGAGCAGAGAGAGTCAGGAAAGGGGGGGAGAAGAATGGGGATGACATGTGGCAAATGACCCGAGCGGGAATTGACCCCAGGTTACCGCGAGAGGGACACAGCCTTTATGGTGCGCGCGCTTGGACTGATGTGCCACCGGGGCACCCCCCAACAGCTTTGATTTTTATATCTTACATCATTGAGCAACAATAGCTGCATTTAGCGCTCTAAGGGGTAATGTAAGCCACAACAGGTTAAAGGCAGAGTGTGATGTTAGATCCAAAACAAGTTCATTATGCAAAACAAATACCAGACAGACCAATGATGGTACAAACTCACAAGACAGATGAGTTTGTGTAGCAATACAATACAATTATGTTGCTCTGTTGTTACCTGCAACAGTTGACACTATAGCTTGCGAGTTATTTGACTGAATTAGGTTCACCAAATTTCACAGTCTTCATGACTGGGGTATTTTGTGCAACAGTAGGCCTATACAGTATATACAACAAAACATCCACCCATCCCATTATCTCACCCACTTATTCCTGGTATAGGGTTGCAACAGGGTTGGAGCTTATCCCAGCAAGCAATGGACCAGAGGTAGGAACATACCTTGGGCAGTCTACACATCAACTTCAGGAATCACATGCCATTTACTTATGGACAATTTAGAGTCCCCAAATAGCTTGACATGCATGTCTTTGTACTGTGGGAACACCCAGAGGAACACGTCGAGAACATGCAAACTCCACACAGAGAGGCCCTAGGCCGGATTCAGACTCATGACACAACACAATGACTATACTCTTATCTAATGCATTGGGCTTGAATGGATTTTTTGCCAGAGCAGTGGCTTGAATAGACTTTAATGAGGTATCATGCGTGGGCTGCTATTTTTGAATGATGGATCTTGAGGAAGGAATTAGCATGAAGAAACGTCACAACACGCTCGCTGTGAATTTCATTATCGCGAAAACATGCCCGAACACGTCACAAGTGGTCGGGTCAGTGCAGGACAGAATTCTTCATCTTGGCAGCTGTTTACGAGGAATTTTCCACCACCGTTTCAATTTGCCTCAGCGTGACAGGCAGGCATTGGAGGTGTGACGAGGAAAACCTTCTCGGAGAAAGACCCATCAATCAACGCTTTCCCTGCTAACGCTGGCTCGTGCAGGAGAATAAACCACAGCAGTGCTGCCTTCCTTGGTCGCTGACTGACATTGAATACAACTCTTTTTCTATGGTTTTTTTCTATGGTTTTAATACTTTCCACCAGGAAGGAGCCCTTTATGAATCTAAGAATAGACAGGGAAAGATATTTGTTCCATGCACAAAATATGACAATAAAAGAAATGCCAAACAATTAGTGCCAGGCACAACATATCCCGCACAAGGGAGATGGTTCTGTACTTCGGGTGCTGAATAACCTATGACCCAGTTTTTGCACGCGACTGCTGACAGACACACAAATAAGCAAATGCCATTGAAAACAATACTCCCCCGCCTTTTGGCAAGGAAATAAATCCACCCAGTAACTATCCCGCTTATTTATTGACAGGGTCAGGGTCGAGTAGAGTGGGTGGGTACTGGGGGTGGCCTCCAACCATGCACTGCGGGAGAGGAAGGAATACACCCTGGACACATAGCCAATCCATCACAGAAATTCAAAACCTGAAGATGATATTTTAAGATTACTGGTTGGCCTTTGGCTGCCCACCAATGAGTCCAGCAGAAATGAATTGCATTGTGTTGTGGGTGTCTCTGAAACTCCATAACAACGTCAGAAAATAAATCCAGAGGATTCCCATTTGCCGAGGCAAGAGGATGCATTGCTAGCATAGCAAGCAGTAAAAGTTTTTGCAGACAGATTATTTCCAAATCAGACACAGAATTTAAAGCTAGTACAAAGCATCCATTGTTTTTCAGAGAGCGTAATAATGCTGCTAGCATTTTCCAGAAATTAATCCGCTCACAACACAAATGAAGATGTGTCACAAACTGGGGGGAGGGAAAGCCAATTTCAGGATCGACGATGAGCCACTAGGACACATTTATAATAAGGAAGATGAAGAGAGATGGAAGAAGACTCGGAGAACCCACTGTACCAAATAATTTGCTTTGTAATAATTTAGTTCCCTGGAGGAGACACCAAGGAAGAAACTTAGAATTTAGGGTAAGATGTTAGAGTAACCACTTCCAGTAAGACCATCCAGCCCCAACTAAAACAAGACCAGAGACTTAATGCACCTGACAATTAGACAGAGGAGAGAGGCGACAGCTGATCGTAATATGGGAACAGAGGAGTTCAAGTGACATTCAACCAATTAACAGCAAAACTCACACAGATAAGGGAAGAACTAATTTGGGAACCAAGAGGGTTCTAACAGTATGCTTCTTTAATAGGAAAAAAGCCCCTACACTTGATATGAGCATTTTGTACTCTCCTCGTCACTGCCTGCTTCCCGCACCACTATCTAAAATCTTTTCTTCGTGTATTTTGGCGAGTGCTCATGCGAAAAATTAACATTACTAGCCTCACTGTACAATTCCAAGTTTTTCTCAGATCAGATTTGCTTATCTCGATGGTTCACATTCATGATTTCAAGTGACCTGTGTAATGTGAATGCATCTGCCCTCAAAAACAGCAGGAATGCACACAGTGATGATGCATTTTTGATGAGTTATCTGTATGACGCACAAAAAACATCATACAAGAGCACCAATGGTATTAAAACCTGATCAAAGTCGAGAAAATGGACGTTCTTGTTGCAATTGTGTGGATGGGATTATGCCCTGGAGGACGGCAAACAGTTTGTCAGCTGTGCCTGTTGAGGTTGAGAAGGTTAAAAAGGCCAGCTTTTGTAGGTTTTTAACTACATGAGTACAGGCAAAAAGCCATATGAATTCCAATCTGACTGTTCTCATTCATGTCCCATAGCTGCGTATCAGAGTTGTATCCAATCTAGGACCACATTTAAAAGTGATTCAATTCTGATTTGAAGACTGGATATAAGGGTGGATTTCTGCACCCACACAGTCCTGGAAACATCAGATCTTGTCGCATTCAGGCAAGAAAAAAAAAAAAAATCAGATTTGAGTCACTTCAGCCTGGTAATGTGCATGTGGCAATGGGTGCCAAATCTGCTTCCCATGGTGAAACACTGCTTTGGCAAAAAAAAAAAAAAAAAAAAAAAGGTATTTTCATGTCATTTGGGTGTCATCCATCATCTTCATCATGACAGATTGTGAACAAGACCATACTTTTAAATGCATGTTGAACTTTCCCTAAAAATAAGAAGTTGGGTCCTGTCGCTAGCCAATTTGTCTGTGACAAGGCAATCTCCCCTCCACCCAATGCCTTTCTCCAGCATTGCGTGTCAAGTCAATGTGTCAGTGTGTCTTCGATGTTTTTTTTTTTCCCCTTAGAGAACTCAAAAGGCACAAAGAAGACTTGAGTGACAGAGCACAGGTTGCCAGGGGTGACGCACATAAAGAGGCTGAATTGGCAGCTCGCTGTATTTTAGGTGTGAGAGCATAGCGCCCTAAGTGTTAGCGCAGGTGTAAATGTGTAAATGGAACAAAGCCGGTCATGCATTCATAAATAAATAAATCAATAAATTTCAGTTGGGTCCAGATGAGTTTGGACAGTGACAAAATTTTCATTATTTTGCACTTGAACGCAACCACAATGGATTAGAAACAAAGTAATTAATATGTGATTGAAGTGTTGAAATTTCAGCTTTAATTCAAGGGGTTTCACTACAGTCTGGCATTAACCATTTAGGCATTGCAGCCATTTTTACATGTCGTTCCCCATTTTCAGAGGCTCAAAAGTGATTGGACTATCGACTGACAATAAGTTTCATCATCAGATGTGGTCTGTACCCTCATTATTTCATCATAAATTAAGCAGATACAGGTATGGAGTTTATTCCAAAGGTTGAATTTGCATTTGGTAACTGTTAATGGGAACTCTCAATATGTGGTCCAAAGAGGTGTGAATGCAGGTGAAAGAGAACATCATTAGGCTCAAAAAACAATACTATCAGACAGATAACAGAAACTTCAGGAGAGGTCAAATTGACGATCTGGTTTATTCTTAAAAAGAAGGAATGCACTGGTGAGCTCAGCTACACCAGAGGGCCTGGAAGAACATGGAAGACAACTAAAGTGGATGATCACAGAATACTTTCCTTGCTGATGGAAAAACCCCTTTTCAACATCTAGCCAGGTGAAGAACACTCTCAAGGAGGTAGGTCTATCAAAGTCCACAATCAGAGATTCCTTCATGAATGTAAATACAAAGGGTTTACCACGAGATGCAAACCACTGCTAACACTGAAGAACAGAGATGCAAAATTAGACTTTGTCAGAAAACATTTATAAAAGCCTGACCACCTCTGGAAGAAGATTCTTTTGACAAATGATCAAAAACTCAGGAGTAAAAAGACACTCTAATTTCCATTACTTCAAGCTAAAACATATATATCTTGAAGATTCCCCAGTTGAATGTATCATTCCTATATGAGTCACTGGCTTTTCATCGATGGTCTTCCCATAACATTTGAGTTGAAGGCGATTCAAGGTATTGTCAAACAAAACTTCCTTATCATTGAGAAAAACACATTTGAAAAACTAATTGTTAGGAAAACACACTATCAGGGGTGCGTTTCCCAAAAGCACAGAAGCTAACTTATATAGTTGGAACCACTGACTGTGAGTGGACGAACTATGTAAGTTGCTGACTTAGTTAGCTACTACGCTTTTGGGAAAAGCACCCCAGAACTGTTCAAACCAATGGCACCTATTTTCATAGCTGGTTTGACAAAGGGATACAATGGAATTGTACGAATTATCTCTTTTTGAATTGCCCTTTGTGATGCAGGAAATGCTTCGCATGGAAGAAGGGATTTTCACTTCACCCACCACCCATGTATAACACTCACCTGCCAGATGCAAGGCAGCCATTTTGTGCCTCAACATTCACTAAACATCCTGAAGCAATATAAAGCAAAATGTAATTTAAAAAATGACTTGGTATAACCATATTATATCCCAGTCTCTCCTTTGCACCTTTATCATTATAATAGTCTAGATCAGTAGTCCCCAACCCTCTTGCAGGAGATCTACCCTCCTGTCAGTTTGCACTCAAACCCTAATAAAGCTCAGCTCATTCAACAGCTACAGCAGGGCTGCCCAACCTCCTTCCTGGAGGGTTACCATTCTGAAGGTTTTCACTCAAAACCCACACCTCATTCAACAGCTAGAGATCCCACATAGTTAAAGATTAGTAGATTCAGGTGTGCCACATCAAGGTTATGAAACCCAACAGGATGCTCGATCTCCAGGAACAGGGTTGGTGACCATAATACTATGATGACCAAAGCGCAAAACCTCCTATCGGCAGAATTTTTCTGATTAGCGGATTTCACTTTGGATGATGAAAACAAGCAAGGCTGCTCATCCAAAGTGAAATCCTCCGATCAGAAAATTTCTGCAGATAGGAGGTTTTGCACTTTGGTCATCGACTACACTGGTATGGATTCCGTACTTCCACCGGCTTACTTCTTCAACTGCAATATTTCACAGCTGCCTTTAGCCTAGACCAATGTGACTTTGTTACTTGGGCTTAATGAGGTCTTGTTTATTGCAGTTTTTCTGTTCTTTATGTCCCTCTTCAGCATTGGTCCCACGAGGACCATGCTGTTCCATGCACGAATGTATGTATGCAGGTACAGTATGCAGGTTTTCATTCTGGCTCAACATCCATTACAAAACTGCCATTAAAGCTGGTTATATTACTTAATGCAAGATGCCCCATCTGGTACATTGACTCTGAGATAAATGGTGATTTTCAAAGGAAAACCAAAACCAGAGACCTCACTGTTTCTCAAGGAAGCGGGAAATAGACCAGTAATCTATAGATTTAAATGTGCTGAAAGGTATGTGCCATACTTTACAGGCAAGCAATATTTTAACATGCTTGGTTGTTCAATACTTGAATGTGGAATGAGAAAATTAAAGTTTATACTGAATGTATAAGAAATTGGCTCAGTTAACCACAGTCAACAAGGAACCATTAGCAACTAATCTGAAATTATAGTCAGAAGAGGTGAGGATTCTCTCAAGAACTCAGTTTAGTTCTGACGGAAGTCTAATCAAGATCTACGAATCTGTACCATGGAATAAATTCCATCATAAAACTTTCTCTAATAAGTAACTGAAAAAGTAGTTTAAAATTTAAAACATATCGCTCAGTATATTGCAAGATAAGGATATGATTTGTTTTGGTTCAAAACAATGCAATCCAAATCATACAAGAGCATGCATGTCACATGATGATATGGTAAAAATAGACAATATGGGTTAAGATGAAGACTTTCCCAGCATTAATTCCCCAAATATGATTGATTGATGCAATTAAATGTGCACCTTTACAACTGTCCCCAGAGATTTTACGCTGGAACCCGTCAATGTGGCCTCCTTCAGTGCAGACTCAATCAAACAGCCTATACCTGCTGCAAACAAGATGGACACACACACTCACGCACAGAGCAGGCACCTGAACACGGTTAAAAATAACCACACGCGCTCTCTGTGGACCCACAGCTGCATCAGTCGTCAAAATGCACTTTTTTCACATTTGAATAGCCACATGCGGATGGCTGGCTGCTCGTCTTACGTCACAGTCTTTGGCTGTGACTCACCCATGCAGCCCCATGGGAATCCTAAAATGCAGCTGGAGTAGACTGTGGCTCACTGGTACCAGTTCATTAACAGATGTAACGGTGGCAAGATGAGAATAGAACGCCCAAGTTGGTTCTAACATGAAACATGGAATGGCCTGGAACCGTTCCATGAGACTAGATGTTCTGAGCTGAACATTCTAAATGCTGATGTCAAAATTACAACTGACAGCTGACAAGCAATAAGCAATACAGATCAAAAATGCTTTCTTAAAACTTATATATATATATATATATATATATATATATATATATATATATATACACACACTACAGGCCAAAAGTTTGGGGCCACCCTCAGATTTTTAAAAAAAATCACACATCAACTGTTCTTTCCTTATTTTTTGCACATGAAATGACTTCAGTGCATAAAATATAGGAAGCCAATAGGTTTTGGGTGAATTCCAGACCTCAGATCACATTTTAAAGCTGTCTTGACTGATTGAAAACTGACCACAATGTTTTATAATTGAGTTCCAATGCCTTTGTGTTACATGATTTTATGTCACTAGGACATGAACAATTTTATGTAACAAGAAGGCATGCTGTATAAATGCCTTCCACAAAACTAAGGGGTCACACTGTACTTGGTGCACCATTAAAAATCTGAGGGTGGCCCCAAACTTTTGGCCTGTGGTGTGTGTGTGTGTGTGTGTGTGTGTGTGTGTGTGTGTGTGTGTCTTTAAACAGTTAATAATATCAATGAAAAGAGATGCAGGATATTGAATTTAAATGAGCTGAACAGTGGATTTCCAGACCAGCTAAACAAACTACTGGCACCCAGCACAAGGTGTAAACAAGGATAGATCTGACATCCACACTAGTGTGTCTATCAACGAGTGGTAAATATTCCTCACGGAGAACGAAGCACGATCTGCCTCAGCCAGAAAAATAAGGTTTGCAGCAAGCTGAATGAATTATAACTCACCAGATAAAGCCATGCAATCTTGACAAAGGGATCTCAAGCAATTAATTTAATCACAAATGCAGTGGGAAGATAGCTACAGTTTCAGAAACAAAATGCCAGAGCTTGTTTATTTATAACACAGTCCCAGGGCATATTGGAAATTACTGGGACAGTTGCATCACGATGTGTGGCTGACTTTAAGAACAATTCAGGCAGTGACAACACAGTGGACGGCCTATAAAATATTCCGGACACTCGCCCCCGTCAAAATAAAGTCCTTTCTATTGTATAAACTGAAGATTGCCCACCTGATCATCTTTCCTCAGCTGAACTACAGTATGACCTGAGGATGAGGTGAAGCAGCTTACTGCTGTCTTTCATGCTGATGATCGTATTACGTGGCCATACAAACCTTTATATAAAAGAGAATGGCTCTGATGAGGATGCAGTAGCACTGAAAGATGTCAGCTCTGCACTGCGCTTTCCAGACACTGTCTGTTCTAAAATGTAGACCAATGGATGACAAATTAATGTAAAAATAAGCATGAACAGGGTTAGTAAGGTGCTGGGCCAACACAGGCAACCAGAGCAGCTTAACAGGCCTTGGAATAGAATATACAAAAGTAAAACTTTACTGGAGATAAGAAGTACCTTTCTTTCAAGAGATATTCCCTCATTTTGTGTGTTAATGATCATGACCGACAGCGCTGTCTCACACTTTGTTCCAGAATCTCCCATGAGTTCAGTTGGTTTGAGATCTGGTGACTGCAAAGGTTGAGGCAAATGCTTAAGATCACTTTATACTCATAAAGGCATTCAGTGACTCCTGTGGGGCTTGGTCATTGTCATTCTTGAAGATGAAGATGAAGATAATAATAGGAATGCATCATCATAGGATATAATGGTGATCACACAGAATAACTCTGCAGTGATTTGCAGTGACTTCCCTCCTTTAAGGGGAAGAGTGCACCCAAACCAGGCCAAGAAATTGAACAGAGGCACCGGCATTCGCTATGTTCTTCCACATATTTGTGCAAGTTTTTCGTTTGTCTCCCGTCAGTAGTACTGTCCTTTATCTGAGCAGCTCATGATCAGTCTTTTCACTGCCTGATAGACGGTCACTGTCTAGTAGCTGATCTTAAGCAGATCTTTGCCCAAAAGTCCGGAATCAGTAAACATTTTCAGATAACTGGACTGATGAATAAGGGCTATGAGTTGAAGTTATAATAATGTGATGTAATGCTTTGTATTTGCTCATAGGCTGCAGCGTAGATTGGGACACAGTCAGACACAAGGCTCAAGCCTTATACCATGCAAATGTAAACAGACTCAAACCAAAGCTGACCGTTTCCACTTTCACTTCAAGCTCATCATTTTCAAGACCAACCGACTGGAGTACAGTGCCAAAACGCTGCATTTATCCCTATCAAAGTGCTTGCAGGCTGCACGTCCACTGAAAGTAAAAAAAAAAAAAAAAAAAATGTTGGCATGAGGCCTTTCATATCTGGAGGACAAAGCACAATTAAGACTAAATTTGAGAATGTGAGCAAGAAATGACACACATCCAAATCATACTGATGCACAGTAAGCACCTGAGGTTCTATATACCAATGCTACCACCATGCTATTGTCATAATGACTACGTGTATAGAATATGCATTAGCTCGCTGTCACTGCTAAATACTACATGCCCAACTTTAAAAATAGCTCATTATCCCCATGCTAGATGGGACCATCTATCAGGATACAAATTAGCAGTCTCTTATGAGCTCTAAATATAGTAAGTTATTCTTACAAAATCTGTCAGCCCGTGATTTAACTGCTCTCCTGCATGATGAAAAATGTGAAATCCTGGACAGTAGCTATTATAGCCTACATGCTACGCAGGGCTGAGAAAGGGAATTATTAATTTTTCATGGTGCAGCCGACCTGTGGGGCGCGTAAGTACTGAAGATGACACACGCACCTCCAAATTAAATTTGACAGGAAATGAACCCACAAAATAAGACTGCCTCAGTACAATAGAAAAGCAAAGGAATAATGTAACATCAGAGAAGTCATTTCATTTTACTGCAGTGTGGGCAGGAATGATATTGTTCTCTATGTAATACAGTGCTGGTTTCCCGTGCAACTATATGGGTCCATGGATCGCAATCTCTGACGATGATACTAAATACTGTTCATGAATCCAGTTATATGTTGTTTTAGCTGGACTGAGAAGTTTTATCTCCCAGTTATTCTTGGACAAATTGAGACCATTTCACACAATTTTCCCAGTCCTACTTGTTGACTCGTCAACCTGTGGAACAATGTGTTGTCATTGCTTAGCTTAGCAGCTCAGGGTCAAATGCACATCACAATGCCCTTGATCAGCTTGGTCAGCTCCTTTTTTATCTGTTTTTTACATTCTTTGCAGTCTCTTGAATGATGTGTGCCTTTACTGCTTTTAATAACCTCACTTCCTGTTCAAAAGAGGCCTGATTGACCATAGAAGTTCTTAGCCAGGGATACATTACTGACTTCCAGTTATATTACTCATTACAAATTGCTTCATTTGAGTTTCACATAGCAACTACAGTAATAGCAAACAGTCTGAAGCCCATACAAACAAAACTGAGAATGACCCATGAACACCCCCGACTCCTTTTAGCTATTTTAGTACATTCTAATTCTGTTCCTTTACCTCTGATGTGACTTACCCACACCTATACACACCAAACACACACACACACACACACACACACACACATCATTAGCAGAACTTCATGATAAACAGTCATATAATTACTTTAACTAAGGTACATACACTAGTTTTCAGTAGCACACATCTCAATGATGTTTAACAAGTTGAGAGATTTCCTAAGAATCACATTCATATAAACTACAAATACTGCAGGGTGATTTCATACTGAATCATGTAAAGTTCAGTTCATTGCATTTGCTTTCTTCACTCGCTATGATAAACTCCCAGGGTCCCTACCATGCCTGTGGGGGGCTTGACTGAGGGCTGTTTTCAATTATCGAGGATATCCCTCAAGCCCAGGCGCCATGTACAACATGCTGAAGTGATCATGAGACACTGCACTCTGTCAGGGAAATGGATGATTGACAATGAGTCACAAGGACCCATCGCAATTCAACAACAATGAAAATAGCACTATTGCAGTACTTTGTATAGACTAAGTTTGAACAGATTTCACAGGTAAATAATTAGGTAGTCTTGATTTAATTTAGACTTTGATCACTGTAACTTTACCTTTCACAAATTTAATCGCTCTCTAAAGGGGCAGATCTCCAATGAGGACAGGATGACATCAGTAGGAAGCTCAGCAAATAAATGCAGTGCCTGTTCTTTTTTCTCTCTCTCTCTCTCTCTATTTATTTATTTATTTTTGCAGATTTCTCAGTGTTAAAAGGCCACCAGAGAGCTACACAATGCTTCATGTATAGGCAATATATTCTGGGAATTAACATGAGTAACTGGTCCATGAGGTTGTACGGTTGCACAAACTGAAAGAATGGTCTAATTCACCAACTCCTTCACTGCAAGTACTTCACTGATAGTCTCGTCAGATTCATTGCTTGATACTTCATGAGTAATTGTATATTTCCCATTATTCATAACGGTCTTTGCATTAGGTAATAACAGGGATATTAGCTTTTAATATTCTGAATGTGAGGCTGCACGTGATGACAGCCATCAATGTTGCGCTGCTCGCGCGAGTTGTTTTCCTGTGCGCATGATCTGTGCCAAAGGCGAGGGAAAGCCTTGCCTCGGCTTCTCAAATGAGGTGGTCATAGCAGCGCAGTGACAGGGACGAATGAATAAGCTTTAAAGTGAGGGACAATAAATTTAATGTCAATAGCAATTACCCATGAAAGTACATAGGAATCGGTGGGTTAAACAGAAGAGGAAGCGAAAGAACATAGACTAAGTTTGAACATGGCAATTAGGGATGCGTGGGATTGTCGAATTCAGAACGCTGGACAGCTCCCCTAGAAGGCTGGAAGTCTTGTAGGAGTTAAATTTTCCGACGAGGAATGAACTACTGAAGATGTTTGACAGTGGATTATGCAGGAAATAATGCATGGATATCGACATATAATCAGGCAGTAACATTTTGGATTGAGAGATGGACTTGACGGAAATTCTCCTGGCGTTGTTTATCGGAGTGATCGCTATTGTTTCTTTGCTATCGAACTTACTGGTGCTGCTATGCTTCGTTTACAGCACCGAGATCCGCAGGCAAGTTCCAGGAATATTTACCATGAATTTGTCTGTCTGCAATATATTTATTACAATTTTAAACATGCCATCGACATTGCTGGGGATTATAAAAAACAAACAGCCCTTTGGAGACTGCCTATGCCACACTATAAGCTTTCTGGAGACTTTTTTGACTGCCAATACGATGCTGAGCATGGCAGCTTTAAGTATAGACAGGTGGATTGCAGTAGTCTTCCCGCTGAGTTACTCCAACAAAATGAGATACAAGGACGCTATAATTATGCTGTGTTACTCTTGGCTTCATTCCTTGACATTTTCCTTCACCTCTTTGTTTTTTTCATGGGTTGACTACAGCCGCATATACGCGTCCTGCACTTTACATTTGAAAGAGGAAAGCGAAAGGACTAAGTTCACGGTGTTCACCATCGTGTTCCACGCGACGAGTTTCGCGCTTTCCCTCCTGATATTGTGTTTTACTTACTTAAAGGTTTTAAAAGTAGCGCGGTTTCACTGCAAGAGGATTGACATTATAACCATGCAGACCCTTTTCTTGCTGGTAGATATTCACCCAAGGTATTTATATAATTTTACTATCACTGCACGAAACCCAATAACGTTGCATATACCTCATCATTATTTCATATTTAGATAAAATAAAATAAAATAATGTTTCAGATCATCTAACTTCACCGGCTAACGTGCTATATGCTTGCAATACTGTCTTCTATCTTAAGGCATGCATAAGTTTATTATGCAACCCAAATCAGAATGGGTTAATGAAAACATGTTGACGCAAGAAACATGGAATTTTATTTTTCTTCTGGATATATCGGTCTGACATCTGTGTGTACTCTATCACGCAAAAATATTGGATATAAATATAGGTGTCTGATAATGATTTTTGCGTGATCTGATCTCTTATCCCCAGTGTTAAACAACGTTGTATCGCGGAACAGAGAAGGAGGAAACAACGGGCAACCAAGAAAATAAGCATTTTCATTGGATCGTTCATTTTCTGCTTCGCCCCATATGTTATCACGAGGTAAGAATATTCCCTAACGTCAGACAAGTATGAGTTAGATAGTACAGTCCACCATTAATGTCCCAACGTGATAGACATGTTCATAAATGGATCAATAAATCCTAAAGAATAGTAGTTGCGTACTACATTAATTCATACGTTTTTGTGTAACATTCATAACGATAAGCGCACAATAAAAGTGTATGTAGCCTATGCATTATCATTTTATTGTAAATAATATTTAATATCCTGAAATCTGCTTTGTATTTATTTATTTCAGGCAGTGATACAGATAAATTATGTACCATGCTTCAAGGTTTATACATCATTTACTGTTTCAAGAATAAGATTAAGCTAAAAAAATTTTAAAAGTTTAAGTTGAACCATTAAACCCTTCAGCGCTAGCAGTGATGCACCATATTTTGAACAGTATAATTTTACTGTGCTCTTACGTTAATAGGCTATATCTGGGGGCCTCAAATAAACATCCATATAAACAGAGGTGCTAATTTTGTTCATGTTTTCCACCTATACTGGATAAGTTGACTCTGGCCTTAATTTGTTTCTTCTACCTTCATCTTCACAACTTTACAGACTCCAGAAGATCACATATTCAAAGATGTTTTGAGCCTAAAAGGCTCTTTAAAAAAATAACTTTCCATTTATCCAAAGCACTTGTCCTGGGAGTCAAAATAGCAATGTATAATTCCCCATATGGTTCTAATTGTTCCTTTAGATTGTTCCTTTTAGAGAAGTTGGAAAGCCCACATTCATAGAGAAAGGGGTTGTTAGGCTCTGTCCATAGAGGAACCATGCATGTTCAGTTCTTTATAGTACCCCAAATCATAAGTGTGCAGTGTGAACACTGACAATTTGAACAATTTTGCATGACAAAGAGTCTCTGAACTCGATAGGGCTCCTCTATGGAATCACAGTGGATCCTGTTAGAGTCACTGTTAAATGAACAGTAAACCTCAGCTTATCAATCAGCTTTCGTAAAACCTGTTCCGTATCTTCCCCGCAGGCTGACAGAGCTCCTTCCACATGTGGGGATTAACCGGCACTGGGGCATTATGAGCAAGTGCCTGACGTATGGCAAGGCCGCCTGCGACCCTTTTGCTTACTCCCTCCTCAGGAAGCAGTACAAGAAAGCGCTGATTAGCATTTCTAGCAGGCTATTGAAGAAAGACCTGTATCCCTCATCTGGACCCAACAGCTCCTTAGACACAGAGAATGACTACTGCCTGCGGCGAGGCAGCTAACACATCGAGCTCAGACAGCGAATTCGACCACCGAGGCTTCCCACGGAGGCAAAAATCAACACTGGGGATTACAGCGGGGTTGCGGCCTTCAGAGATTTTCATTCAAAAGCTGTATCAGAGATCTCGTCTCCAAGCCATATGAGTAAATGATAAGACCAAGGCCCACACCTGTGCCTCAGACCACGCCAAAACAACTAAACTGGTCTTCTGAAAGGAGCTTTTTGATGAAGACAGAAAAGGAAAAAATTATACAGACTGGAGAATATCAGCTCACAGACCCAGAGTTTCCTTTGGAAATGAAACTAAATCCATCATCCAATCACCAGGTTCTAGTAGCCGCTAAATATCTGCTGCACATTGGCTAAAGCTGCATTATATCTTCAGACCTCTCAGAAGCATTCTCACTATATTTTCATGACTCGTGTTAATGTTCAGTGTGATCCTCCAGAACTGGGGACTGATTTTACCATTGAAATGAAACTGCAAGAGCTGCTTCTAAACCAGAAACCATTCCAGTACACAACATTGGAGATTTATAATGGCACTAAGACTACATCTTTACCTGGAACTATAAAGCATATGTTCTCAGCCCAAACAACACAACGGGGGGTGGGTGGGGGGTCACATCTGATTTTAGGGCGGTCAGCTCAACATCAACATTGTGGAGCTACTTTTCTCATAATTTAATTTTAACTCACTGGCTATCCATGCACTTTGTTATTGCTGCAGAGGTATTAGTTATTTTAAAAAATGCCAAAGGCAAATATCACTTTCTAAAAATCAAACAAACGTGACCTTAAAACTTCTGTTGTCAGTGAATGTACTGCCAGATTCTTCTGACTGAAATGTATTTGTACTATTTATTTAAGCCTAAGAGGTAACATATTTAATTAAATATATAAACATATATTTATAAGTAACATTTAGGATCTCAATTTTGCACTGTTCAATAAATATTGTCCGTATTTGTCAGAATGTACATTTATTTGATAGAAACAGAAAAGAAATAATATATTTGGAGCTAGCATTTTAATGTACAAATACAGTATATTGTGTCCGTGCCAGGCTTTACTGATGAAGTATTTGATATCTGGACTTACCGTGTCCTACTGAGTTACTTTATTTAAATATTTTCAGAGCTCAGTAGCAGCAATAGTTCGGAAGAGTTCCTTCACCATGGATCATTCTGAAGAATAGTGTCTGTGCATTTGTGCGTGAGTAAAATATTCTGTGAAATAATAGTGCAAATAAATTTGAGACTGTTTGCATTCTACACTGTCTGTTTACTTCACAATACGGTAGGAATATTAGGATACCCGGGCTGAAAAGTAATTTCTTCAGGGCGCCTGGAAAAAACTGCACTGGCTGAGAAGTCGTAACTCCTCTGAAGCGTAACTCTTCAAGCACTGTTTAATCAGGAAGGGATTTCATCCCCTAAATCAGCTGACAGACTTGGGGCACATGTCAATGAAACCAGATCGTGAGGCTCTAAGGACCAATGGCAGGTTTTACGAGGTGGCAAGTCTTCCCTGCGTCTAAAAACCGGGATAAGAAAGAAACCTGGGATGATACCACGCGGGCAACGAAGGGCTCCTACCAGCGGTTGAAGCGAGGAAGGTATCTAAAGAAAGCTGAACTAAATTGAACTTTAAACGGCTAACCCTCAAGCTATGCACGCACACGAAACGTCGACACCCAAAACGTTACATTTCCCAAGTTTATATTTTGCTGATAAACCACGAAGCATATATCATTATTGACTCAATAACCTCGTCTATGCGCAGTCAACCTTAAGAGACAGCAAACTGGTGCAAATGAGATGAAATATAGGACTTCGCATTAAAAAAAAAAATCCCCAGCAATATAAAACGTACAATTTTAATAAAAGGCTCTCTGCCTTACTTGTTTTATCCATCCGACACCCGCCAAGACGTATGTAATTTGATAGTCAACCGTAATACGTGTAATAAATTCACTTTTTTTTCAAGCGGAGCGCAGTGGACAAAGTTTCCATCCAATTAAAGCGGATGGGGACCCGAAGCTGCCACATCACAATGGATATGGAATACAGACGCAGCAAAATGAACTTTGTTGTTTTTTTATTAAACTTAGCGGCCACGGTTGTCTGGTGTGCACCACCACGACGATGCGAACCAGGAGACGAAATTTTAGGTAAGATGTAAAAGTTTCAAAAACTTCTTGGCACAGTTGATTGTTTACGACGTATTTTACGTGCAGAAGTATGATGGACCAACGTCACTCCAATCTGTCAAATGCCGCCTATATTTGTAATTTATAAGTTATTGAATTTATAGACAGAATACGTGCACTTTACTTCAAGGAAATTAGCCTCTGTGTGTATACAGGGCGGAGGTTTTAATTATGATTTCTGTTCGCTTTTTATTTAAGATAAAAGTTTACCCTCTTCCTTTATTGCCTATGCCAACTTTCTGAATATACACGTCTCATGTGTTTGCATTCGTGTGGCGTCAAACCGTGTCATTGCATCATCGGTTAACTTTTTGAAATTAAAGACACTTTCCGGTGTTTTAAATCTCATCTATGGATTTAAAAAAAAAAAAGAGAGATGAAACTGTGGCTGCAAAGTGGTAAACAGGTGTTTGGTGATGCTGATAATCGGCTGAATAATTGCGGACTGACACTATGAACACTATTTATTGATTTATTATTATTATTTATTATGTATTATTTTTTTTTTTTTTTTTACTTACACCATCATTTTGTGGGCTTTCCTAAGGTAAAATGAGAGGTCTGAAAACTTGCACTACATTGCCACCATGTGGTTACATGTGTGTACTAACTCTGAGCTCTCAATTCGGCGACTATGGTTTTCTTTTCCAGGGAGATGTAAAGCCTCAGATCAGGACAAAGGTAGGCATCTTGCTGCACGCCTGAGCGCAGTTGTAAAATATTGCGTTAAACCTACAGATGGAGAAGTTGTTTTTGTTCCTTTAACTAAGTTCGTTGTTGATACTGTACTGACACTTGGGAAAAAAAGAAAGGTATATCATAATCCTGGGTCTCACTGCGCGGACTTCGCATGTTCTCCTCGTGATTGTGTGGGTTTCCTCCGATAGCTCTGGTTTTCTAGCACAATCCAAAGACCTGTATATTAGGCTTATTAACCCTTCAATAGGCACAGCAAGAAATTAGCCTATCTTGCGTAAGTTACATTACAATAAATTGATGACAAAAAAAAAGCCAACTGTGTAGTTGCCATTGGCTACCTGCTTAAGGGTTTAAGACTATAAATTGCCCATTGCGACACGGATTTGTGTGCGCACAGCGTTGGATTGACGGACCATCCAGGGCGTATATTTACCGGTCTTCCCTTGGATGCAAGGGTTAGGCCTCTGACCAGGAATGAATACCGTTATTTTGCGGACCTTTACCAGACGGTCCTATGCAAAGTGAGATGCAACAGAAATTGCACTCGGCTGGAACAAAAGTGCTGGTAGTCCGGAGAGAGGGAATTAGTTGGTTTGATGATGGATGAGCCTGGCATTGCATGTTGGAGCTAAATGAATTTCTCTATTGACCTGCCCTGACGTACCTGACCATTCAAACAGCCAGATGTACGGACATTAGGCTGGGATACTGCGAGGACATGCCGTACTCCAGGACGATCTTCCCCAACATCCTGGACCATCGGAGTCTGCAGGATGTGGAGCAGGGGACGGAGTACCTGCTGCTGAGTGTGCTGCACTCCCTGCTGAACGGGGAATGCTCCCCAGACATCCGCATTCTCGGCTGTTCTGTCCTTGCGCCGCGGTGCGAACATGACCGCGCTCTCAAGCCTTGTCGCAGCACATGCGAAGCGCTACAGAAAAGCTGCGGCCACGCCTTCGAGCGCATCGAAATGGCCTGGCCCTACTTTCTGGACTGCGACCGCTTCTTCGTTAGTGAGGAGGAGGGCTGCTACGACCCCCTGGAGGGCCTGAGAGGTACTGCACACTCTCCCTGAACCTATTCATCACCAAGATGAGAAAACCGCTTCTCAACCGCTATGCCTTAGGAACATTTACTGTCCATTACGCATACTGCCAGTTGCCTAGTGCACGAACCACTAGTTTCTTGCTGCAGTGAACTGTATGAAGAGGTTGTTAAGTATGCAGAAGTTTCTAGTTTACTTAAAGTACCCAGATTATGCGCACATTTCCGTGATTTGGATAGCTAATTTCGGAATACGCTTTTCAAGAAGGCAGTTGCTACGGGTACGGCAGTTTTCCAATGCATTTCAATGTAGAGAGGTACTGCAGTCCCAATTTCAAACCCTGCCCTAACCTAACCCAAACTCTAACCCTAACCCTAACCTTAACCCTGACCCCTAACCATAATCCCTAATCCCTAATCCTTATCTTAATCCCTTCAAATCGACTGCCGAACCAATAAAAACTGCCGTATCTCTAGACACTTCGTTTCAAGAAGTAACTCAAACTTTAGCGATGAGCGGGGTGGAGCTGTCTTTCAGTCCAATCACGGTCGGAAAGATCATCGATGCGGAGGATGGTGCTGTTTATTTAATTAGCAGGCATTCCATGTTGCCCGAAGCCATTGAGATGATTATTTACTACTGATAAGTATAAACATCGTAACTTTCCATGCAGTGCACTCAGATAATATAAGTGAGTACGCAAGTGAGTTGTTTCGGTCATGTCCTAGTTTTTCCTCCTGGCTGAGGAGTTGTACTGTTGGCCGAATCTGGGTGGTTGGAATCAAATACTTGGGAGGACTCTAAATACCTTTCTGAACCTGTATTCTAAACTGCCCCTGGTCTGTGATCTTCAACCCTTCCAGATAGCTTGTCAGACTCTGGGTTTGTCAATTGGAGAAAATAGTTTCACAAAAAGTCTTCGCTGACCTTCTGGCTTTATGAGTGGCACTGGGATGATATTGGCAGGGACGTGCAGTCAGGGTAGGCAGTGACCTCTCCTTCTTTATCGCTAGATTTTGTCAACCTGTTTCCACGTACTATGCCTGATTGTCAATGAACCAATTTCACCTTTTTTCTGGTCAATTAAGCCTGTAATGATTAAGAGGTGATAGTGAGAAAAAGATTAATTTACCTTTATGCTTTGATTCGAGACTGCAAGGAAGTAAATCTTAATAATTAATTAGGAAAAAATCTCAACTCTCTTGGTAATTCCGTATATTGTTTTGATCTTTTGTTTAGCGGATTATGAAAGAAGACTGAAAATAAACTCCCTATTTTTAAAAATGGCATTAAAAAAGTATGTGTTTAAGGGGGGAAATATTATCATATATTGAGCACATTGAACGCCGCATAAGAAAGGTTTTCATTTTTGTTAATGGCATTGCGTTAGCTTCCTCTAAGCAAATATAAACAAACTTGCTGTCTCGTGAGCATTTTAAGTTCGATGCACTGAGCAATAATGTCGTGAAAGGAACTGGCACGCCATTCTGCCGTTTAGTCTTGTAAATTAGTTAATCAATCCTCAGATTGCTAATCAAGCAAAGTAACAGTTATCATTTGTTTAACGGTGAGGATTCTGCCTACCCTAAGTGACCTCCGACGGCACGTCACTGGATATTGGGATTGGGTCAGTTAAAGGACCAGTAATGCAGTTTTCATCTTTAGCCCTTCTAAAGAGCATCCTTTTTACCTTAATCAGAGTAGTTGAACCTCTAATGTAGTAAGCGTACGTAATAGAGACAATACCCATGGCATTTGAGGCTCCCTCATAAGTATTATGTATCTAATTTTTTTATTATTATATTTCTAATTTTTTTAGCATTGACATCAAATGACTCACAATTAATATTCAAAGTGTATTAGCTTCTGAGGGATCAGCTCTGAAATTCTGTCTCTGATCCACTTTCGTGTGGCCCCCAGAGAAAGAGGACGTAACCTTGCCCACCAGTTCTCCTGAACAGCCAGGCACTATCATCCAGTTTATCTACCACACCAACGCGCAGATGCTAGGTGTGATAAAGAAGACGGCCGCCATGTGCCCAGACATCACCAGCACCTACAGCATCGGCCGGAGCGTGGAGGGCAGGGATCTCCTGGTGATTGAGTTCTCCAGCAACCCCGGGAAACACGAGCTGCGTAAGCTCCCTATGCTCTCTGTAGCAGCCGTCAGTGCTGGCGTACGCTCTCATATATAAAGCCACAGCGCAGCATCCATTTTAGACGCATGGTTTTCCAATTGAAGAGCCTAGTGCTAGAGGTTGTGAAGTCACATTTTCACATACGGTGAAGTAAGGAGGGGAAAAACATCTTTTTTAGTTCCGTAAGCTGATTTTTTTTTTCAATTTCCTCAAAATAGACATTTTGTGACTTAAGTATTTCTAGCTCTGTGGACCTCATTTATAGCCTTGGCTAGACAAATACAACATGTTTTTATCCTGAAATTGAATTGTTCAAGATGTGGCTTACGTACGTTTAGCATAGGGGTCTTCAATTTGTGCCAAGAAGGTACAATTATGTTCTTTTTAGGTAATAGTAATCTGGTTTTACAAGCAATAAAGATAAATGTGTCACAGAGTAGTTGTATTTTTATGTATCTACAAGGGACCACCCCCGAGAAAGGTGTATGTATGCGCTTTTTTGCGCCTTATTTGGCACACTGAAATTAGATGCACATGAATGGCAGGTGCACTGACAGTGGCTGCTGGCAAATTGCTTTTTTGTTTGCCCAAAGGCAGAAAAATCAGTCACCATGATTTCTACAAAAGCCTTTTCTTTGTCAGTTGCAAAAACTCTAGCCTATTGAACGGATCATAAGTATTTGGATACTGTGAATTGGTCATTTTAGTTCACTTGACATGGCTGTAAATGCAAAAATATTGCAGCCCTATTTATGCTCTGTGTTGATTGATTTGCTTAGGAACTGCACTGCTGTTCATCCCTTTATAAATGTCCTGTTCCATATTTATTATTATGCATATTTATTTGTTAGTACTTTATTATTTTTCAAGAGCATGCAGCATTTGAACCCATTCTTTTTATTGAAACATTATTAGTTGCCTTTTTCGGCAGACATCAGACAGATGAACAACAATGAAACAAAATCAACACATAAAGAGTGATTCAAACAGTGTTTTATTCAAACTACCCTTCTAATGTCATTTCTTTCAATAATATCTAGTCCCTATTGCAAGAATCTGGATAGGGACACCGCTGTTGCTTTTTGGCTCTTTGATATTGTACATTGGATTTGAAATCACTGAATATTAGATTACAGTAAACTGTCATGTTTAATTTTTGGGCATTCTTGACATCCATATCCTCATATATTGTGGGTGCGAATATCTGCATTTGTTTACATTTACTTTTGTCCAAATGCTAGCTGACTCACAAAACAGCACACTGCTGGGTAAAATGTTCAAAGTTTGTTCAACTCTCGTAGAGCCAAATGACCATTTACAGGGTCCGTTTGAACCAGAGCGGGTTCAAAATATGCCCCATATGAATTGATTTAAATCTAAACCTTGTTCTTTGTATTCCGAACGGGGGCCAAATTTGCTGTTCCATATTGTCTCTGTCTATAGTGGAGCCAGAAGTGAAGTTGATTGGCAACATGCACGGGAACGAGGTTCTGGGCCGGCAGCTGCTGATCTACCTGACCCAATACCTGTGCTCGGAGTACCTGCTGGGGAACCAGCGCATTCAGACGCTCATCAACACCACCCGCATCCACATCCTCACCTCCATGAACCCTGACGGCTATGAGCTGATCTCCACGGAGATGGAGGGCAGAAACAACCATGACAGTGAAGAGGTAAACATCCCTTCAAGCCATGGTCCCTTCTGAACTGAAGCGTATGCCGCAAAACAAGGTTTATTCCTGGGCTGGATAACTGCACTAAGTTAAACCTGGAACAGTGGATATTTCACAAAGACAAATTACTGACTAAGCTGAATAAATGTATTGAGTAAGACCTGAAACAAGGGGATATTTAAAGAAGCAGGGCCCTATTTCATATGAGTTGCTACAACAATCTCAGCATAATTTGATGTGTGTTGCGTCAAATTAAAACATTCATTACATTTAAGTTCACCCTTAAATGCGAAGTAAGATGTGCATAGTGAATCTGAGATTGCACTGTCTCGCAGAACACTTCGCAATGCGAGAAAGTAGAGATGAATCGCAAACCAAAAACAGGATTATTCTTCTCGCATAGACAAAAAGATGCAGAGCTTCCCTCTGTGGAACGGTGATAACAGTGGCCCTGAAGTTTAAATGAAAGCATTTATCACTTTAAGAAGTTCTATAAAAAAGGAGTTCTTGATATCTGGCAGGGACTTCATAAAAAAACAAGATTAAAAGCCATCTTCCCAAAGAGTTGACTGAGCTTGATAATCCCTCCTCTTTTTTATTTATCTGAGTCATTCTTTCAGACTTTCATCCCAGTCACTGAGCTGTCTCCTGAATGACCTCTTATGACCTTTTCCCTTCCCAAACTGCCCTGTGATTTGTCCACAGACCCCTGTGTATAACCGGTGGATCAGCGGTCGAGCAAACTCCCAGAACATCGACCTGAACCGGAACTTTCCAGACCTGACCTCCATTCTTTACAGCCGACGTAGAAGCAGACGTTTCCGCACTAACCACATCCCCATCCCGGACTCGTACTGGATGGGTAAGGTATGAGCTGCATCCTTCAAACTTAAGATATTTGTGATTTATTCCTGCTATCGGTCTCTCTAGAATTGATTTGCCACAAATTCTCTGTAAGCTTCCAGGATGCTTTTTGTAACTAGAGGCATTCTGAGAGTGCGAACCTCCACCAAGGCAGCACAATCGAAATCTTGCTGAGTGAACATGCATGGCTCATAAGAAATTTTAGGTATCTGCAACATAGGATTTCAAGATGGCTCCCATGGCAGTCATATTGTTTGATGCAGTGCATTCCAAACTGATAGGTTCCGTCCCTGATGTGAGAAATCAACCTACAAAATTTCAGTGATATCACTGGGAGCGAAGTACAGTTATCGCATGTCATAGGATGTCAAGGTGGCTGCCATGGCGGCCATATTGTTTTACCGATCGCAGTCAAAATCAATAGGGTCCATCCCTGATCTAATGGCAACCCACCCACAAAATTTCAGGGATATCCGTCCATTACTTTTTGAGTTATCTTGTACACAAACAGACAGACAGACAGACAAACAAACCAACGCCGGCAAAAACATAACCTCCTTGGCGGAGGTAAATATAAAGCGTGTCACTGTCTATTATGCTCAGCGTAAATGATTAGCATCTCAAGACCTCACAGCAGGCTTTGACTCCTGTCTGTAATGTAGGTGGCTCCTGAAACCTATGCTGTGATGAAATGGAGCAGGTCGATCCCCTTTGTAATCTCCGCCAGTCTGCACGGGGGGGAGCTCCTGGTGTCCTACCCATTCGACCTCTCCAGACACCCACTGGAGCACAAGATGTTCTCCCCAACTCCGGATGAACAGGTAACGTTCGATAACCAATGAACTTCAAAACCGCCTGTGAAATTTATCAACACCAAGAAAAATGATCCTCCTAATGTTCTATTAATACATAAAAACAAGTGAATTGGTTAGCAAACCGCATTTAAGGGCTGTCAATATTGTGAAGTTTGTGAAAGTTGCTGAAAATTGGTGGTTGTAAAGGGCCATATATCCAAGATTTTCCTGGTTTAACAAAAATAGATTTGATAGACTTACAAACAATGGTAATGTTATTATGAAAATTGAAAAGTATATTATTACCTGATATTCATCTACTGCTGTGCTGCTACGTGCCTGTGGTATTATGTGGCAATGATAGTAATCGCAAGATATCAAATGGGACCACCCTTCTCGAAGTACAGCAGACATGTTCATACACATATGATGCACCATAAAAGTGTGTGTGTGTGTGTGTGTGTGTGTGTTCGGGCTGTGTGCAGGTGTGGTAATAAAGGTTAGAGCCTCATATATGAGTGTTTGTATGCATATGTTAACCATGGTTAGGATAAAGCATATGAGTGCATGTATATATGTGCTAATGACAGAATATAGCATATCCGTTTGTATGTGCAGGTATTGATGATAGCCATGTGATGTTACGATGCAGGTATTTAAGCAGTTGTCCAGAGTGTATGCAGATGCCCACACCAGCATGTCCTCTAATAACACAGACAGATGCGGCGCGTCGTTCGCTAGTAAAGGCGGCATCATCAATGGCGCTGACTGGTACAGCTTTCCTGGAGGTAATGGCCTGTTTCAGCAGCTGAGACCCAGTGATTTTCTACTCTCCCTTTATCTGGGAGGCAGGTGTAAAGCCAGTCTGGTAAAGTAGCTGTGCTAATTCTTTAGTTAATTACATGAGAGGAAAGAAAACTGGGGTTGGATTTGAAGACCACAAAGGAAAAATGGTCAGAGTCCAAATTTTGCATTTTTGTATACTGCATATATTATATATTATTATAAAATTTATAATAATATATAATGATATTAAAACCCAATTCCAAAATAGTTGGGATGAAGTGCAAATTGTGAATAAAATCAAAATGCAATGACTTTCAGATCACGAGCCAATGTTATTTAAAATAGAACACAGATAACATTTCAAATGTTGAAATTGAGACGTTTTACATTTTTATCCACAAAATGAGCTTATTTCAAATTTTCTGACTGCAACAGGTCTCAAAAAGTTGGGACACAGGCAAAAAAGGGCTAAAAAAGCAATTAATAAACCCAAAACCAGTGAAGTTGGCACGTTATGTAAATCGTAGATAAAAACAGAATACAATGATTTGCAAATCCTTTTCAACTTATATTCAATTGAATACACTGCAAAGACAAGATGTTTAATGTTCAAACTGAGAAACTTTATTTTTTTTTGCAAATAATCATTAACTTACAATTTAAAGGCAGCAACACATTGCAAAAAAGTTGGCACAGGGCCTTTTTTACCACTGTGTTACATCACCTTTCCTTTTAACGACACTCAGTAAACGTTTGGGGAACTGAGGAGACCAATTTTGAAGCTTTTCAGGTGGAACTCTTTCCCATTCTTGCTTGATGTACAGCTTAAGTTGTTCAACAGTCCGGGGTCTCCGTTGTCGTATTTTTACGCTTCATAATGCGCCACACATTTTCAATGGGAGACAGGTCTGGACTACAGGCAGGCCAGTCTAGTACCGCACTCTTTTACTACGGAGCCATGCTGTTGTAACACGTGCAGAATGTGGCTTGGCATTGTCTTGCTGAAATAAGCAGGGCGTCCATGAAAAAAGACGTTGCTTGGATGGCAACATATGTTGCTCCAAAACCTGTATGTACCTTTCAGCATTAATGGTGCCTTCACATATGTGTAAGTTGCCCATGCCTTGGGCACTAATACACCCCATACCATCACAGATGCTGGCTTTTGAACTGTGCGCCTATAACAGTCCGGATGGTTCTTTTCCTCTTTGGTCCGGAGGACACGACGTCCACAGTTTCCAAAAACAATTTGAAATGTGGACTCGTCAGACCACAGAACACTTTTTTCACTTTGCATCAGTCCATCTTAGATGAGCTTGGGCCCAGCGAAGCCGGGGCGTTTCTGGGTGCTGTTGATAAATGGCTTTAAACTTTGCATTGTAGAGTTTTAACTTGCACTTGCAGATGTAGCGACGAACTGTAGTTACTGACAGTGGTTTTCTGAAGTGTTCCTGAGGCCATGTGGTGATGTCCTTTACACACTGATGTCGGTTTTGATGCAGTACCGCCTGAGGGATCGAAGGTCACGGGCATTCAATGTTGGTTTTCGCCTTGTCGCTTACGTGCAGTGATTTCTCCAGATTCTCTGAACCCTTTGACGATATTACGGACCGTAGATGATGAAATCCCTAAATTTCTTGCAATAGCTTGTTGAGGAATGTTGTTTTTAAACTGTTCGACAATCAGCTTACGCATTTGTTCACTAAGTGGTGACCCTCGCCCCATCCTTGTTTGTGAATGACTGAGCATTTCAGGAAGCTGCTTTTATACCCAATCATGGCACCCACCTGTTCCCAATTAGCCCGTTCACCTGTGGGATGTTCCAAATAAGTGTTTGATGAGCATTCCTCAACTTTCTCAGTCTTTTTTGCCACTTGTGCCAGCTTTTTTGAAACATGTTGCAGGCATCAAATTCCAAATGAGCTAATATTTGCAAAAAATTACAAAAGTGTGCTGCTACGTGCGTATTATGTGGCAATTAATCAAAGATATCAAATGGGACCACCCTTCTCGAACATTAAGACATGTTCATGTCTTTGCAGTGTATTCAATTGAATATAGGTTTGAAATGTTAACCATTTGCAAAAGCATATGAGTGCATGTATATTGTATTCTGTTTTTATTGATGATAGCCATGTGATGTTACGATGCATTTAAGCAGTTGTCCAGAGTGTAAGATGCCAACATTCACTGGTTTTGGTTTTTGTACAAAAGAATTTCCTGGAGGTAATGGCCTGTTTCAGCAGCTGAGAACCAGTGATTTTCTGCTCTCCCTTTATCTGGAGGCAGGTGTAAAAAGCAGTCTGGTAAAGTAGCATTTAATTCTTTGGTTAATTACATTAGAGTTAAAACTGGGGTTGGATTTGAAGACCACAAAGGAAAAATGGTCAGAGTCCAAATTTTGTTTTGTAACATATATTATATATTATTATAATATTTATAATAATATATAATAATATTACTTCCAAAATAAAAGGTAAATTGTGAATAAAATCAAAATGTGACTTTCAGATCACGAGCTGTTATTTAAAATAGAACACAGATAACATTTCAAATGTTGAAATTGAGGCGTTTTAAATCCACAAAATGAGCTTATTTAAAATTTTCTGGCTGCAACAGGTCTCAAAAAGTTGGGACACAGGCAAAAAGGGCTGAAAAAAGCTTAATATACAAAAGAATCAGCTGAAAGAACATTTAGAAGTAATTAAGTTAACTGGCACCAGGTGTGTAACATAATTGGCTATAAAAGGGATGTCTTAGAGAGGCTGAGTCTCTCAGAAGTCAAGATGGCCAGAGGCTCTCCAACCTCTGAAGGCTTGCGTAAAAAAATAGTGGAATACTTTAAAAACAATGTTCCTCAACGTCAAATTGCAAAGGCTTTGAAGGTCTCATCATCGACAGTGCATAACATCATCAAAAGATTCAGAGAAACTAGAAAAATCTCTGTGTATAAGGGACAAGGCCCAAGACCTTTTCTGGATGCCCGTGATCTTCGGGCCCTCAGATGCCACTGCATCACTCACCAGCATGATTCTGTCATTGACATTACTAAATGGGCCCAGGAATACTTCAAGATACCACTGTCAGTAAACACAGTCCACCGTGCCATCCACAGATGCCACCTAAAACTCTATCATGCAAAAAGGAAGCCATTGTTGAGCATGATGCAGAAGCGCCGCCGTGTTCTGTGGGCCAAGGCTCATTTAAAATGGACTATAGCAAAGTGGTAAAGTGTCCTGTGGTCAGACAAGTCCAAATTTGACATTTTTGTTGGAAATCATGGGCGTCGTGTCCTCCGGGCAAAAGAGGAGAAAGACCACCCCTCCTGTTATCAGCGTTCAGTTGAAAAGCCAGCATCTCTCATGGTATGGGGATGCATTAGTACATATGGTGTGGGATACTTGCATGTTTTAAAAAGCACCATGAATGTTGAAGGGTATATAAAGGTTTTACAGCAACATATGCTCCCATCCAGACAACATCTATTCCAGGGAAGGCCTTGTGTATTTCAGCAGGACAATGCAAAACCACATACTGCAGCTATTACAACAGCATGGCTTCGTAGTAGAAGAGTCCGTGTGCTGAACTGGCCTGCCTGATCTTTCACCGACTGAGAACATTTGGCGCATAATTAAACAAAAAGTCCGTCAAAGGATACCCAAATTTCTCCAGCAGTTGGAAACTTGTATTAAACAAGAGTGGGATCAAATTCCAATGGCTAAACTCAAGAAACTTGTCTCCTCAATGCCCAGACGCCTCCACTATGTGTTAAAAAGAAGAGGGGATGGTACACCATGGTAAACAGGCCCCTGTCCCAACTTTTTTGAGACCTGTAGCAGCCATCAAATTTGAAATGAGCTCATTTTGTGGATGAAATTGTAAAATTTCTCAGTTTCAACATTTGCTATGTTATCTCTGTTCTATTGTGAATAAAATACTGGCTGGTATGATTTGAGAGTCATTGCGTTTTGATTTTATTCACAATTTACACTTTGTCCCAACTATTTCGGAACTGAGGTTGTATATATTATTATAACATTTTATATATTTTATATTTTTGCACATTTTTTCTGTGCTTTGTTCCTAAGATCATTTTGAATTTTTAATTTATCATTTCTCCACAATGTGAAGATATGACTGATCATTTTTCCATTGTGGTCTTCATTTGGATTAGAGGTCCAGATTTGAGGAATCCTTTCATAGAGTAATTCAGTTCTTTATGGAACCTTTTCTCTCAGGTGAGAAGTGTGATGGTTCCCAGGTTCAACCATTTTGCTTGATGAAGAACCATTGTGCAAGATAGGGTTCCTCTATCACTAGGTTTGTTTTCAAATTGTTTTTTTTTTTTATCTCTTCGTTTGACAGGAATGGCTGATTTCAACTATCTGCACACAAACTGCTTTGAGATCACGGTGGAGCTGGGCTGTGAGAAGTTTCCTGCGGAAGAGGAGCTCTACCCAGGCTGGCAGGATAACAAAGAGGCGCTCCTGAGATTCATGGAATCGGTAGGTCTACAGGACTACTGGATCAGTGATGGAAGCTACAGTAATGACTTAATAACATCCGAGATGAAGAGGCTGCATTTGAATCATGTAAAACTTCATTGTGTGATACTGGAAAACCAGAATCGAATCAAATGTACTGTCATAGCAAATCTCTGGTAAATATTTGCTGTGTAATGCTTCACTGTTTTCTTTCCCTAACCTGTAAATCCATTTAAAAGTAAGGCAAGAGTCCATAATGACTAAAATTTCCAGTTCATTTTCCATGTTATTTTCTAGCCTACTTTTCTAAAGGTTAAATTAGTTTCTTGGTGAATTGCAGAGGGACTTGTTGGGTGAATCAGTGCATTGTTTCCGTCAATCACTGCCACACTGTTTAGGTGAGTTTGTGGTTGGTTAATTGAGTGAATAATGACAGAAAGATACAGTATCTGACCAGGGTATAAATCGGGGCCGGAATGTTGAAGAAAATGAAAACTGCACTCTGAGTGAATCACAGTGTTCATGAATCAGTGGCGGGCTGAATGAGTGAATTAGTTCAAGTCTGAAAGTATGTTAGTTCATAATATATAATGCAAAATATTATTTTTCTCTTGTTTTGTTGTGCAGGTCCACCGTGGTATAAAGGGAATAGTGAAAGATGAATATGGATATGGGATCAAAGGAGCAAGTATTTCAGTAAAAGGAAACAGACACAGCATTATTACAGGTAAATGGTGATTTATATTTTTCATGATGCGCCTGCCATTATTTACTACTGGTCACCACCTATACTATACTGTAGGTCAGTTTCCAACATGTGTGAATGAGTCCTAGTTTTATAAGATGCATGCCTGCATAGTAAAAGCTTGAGTATGTGATAAATTGGTCAATGGGGAGAAAGATCCTTTTATGATCTAGACAACGAACCAGATGCAGAGTCAAAGTACAATTGATGAAGGGATTTATTGATAGGAATATGGTCATTACAGAGTGGGACAGAGCTGAGAGTAGAATGATGACAGTTGATTTCAGACGGTAGATGGGCTAGGGTAAGGGGTGTGTCCACACCTGACCAGTGGCGTCCTGAGGCAGAAGCCAGATGGTGATCATCCTCATCTGAGCAGAACTGTTAGATGGCAGGTTTGGGGAGTTTAGCAGGAAGGCAGTCCCAATCCTGGAGAATGCTGAAGGCTCGGGAGGTGTCCCTAATAATCTGGACAGAGGAAAAGACTAGAGAGGCAGGCTAACAGGAACACCATCCTAGTCCTGGAGACCAGGGGAAAAGCCTGAGAACTTGTTTCAATTAATAAGATTACAAAGAGCATTTTTGTATTTTACTATCATTAATGGTTACAATAATTTTTGAAAACAATAAACTCTTATACCAAGATGAAGGAAACTAGCTGCTTAAGAGCATACAGCAAGGACAATCCAGTGACTCTGCAAGTACAGCATATACATATGTAATAAAAACACAGGGGAGTGGGAAACACACTGCATTACACCAGGAGGGGGAAGCAAACAAGACGTTAAACCAATTAAAGGAGACAATGCATGTAAAAGACAAGCTGGTTGCTGATTGGGAAGAGGAACAATAGGAATTCTCTTTTGGGTTGTGACAGATCCTTGAGAAAGAAATGAAAATTCATAGGACATTAGCATTAATTTTACGACATAGTTCTGTTATATTTTGTTTATCTTATTTCAACAAATGTGCAAAACAATTTATAATAATTTTAATTTAAAGGCTTAGGAAAGAATACAAAAGCATAAGGCATTTCCAAATAAAGTAAATCCAGGTAAACTTATAAATGGTCACTCAATGGAAACAATGCTAATAAACAACATTAACTGATAATAGATGCCCATTCATCCATTGTCCGACACTTATCCGGGGCTGGGTTGCGGCAGTAGCAGACTAAGTAGAGCAGCCCAGGCATCCCCTCCCCACTACTTCATCCAACTCTTCCTGGGAGACCCCAAGCCATTCCCAAGCCAGCCGGGAGATATATTCCTTTCATTGTGTCCTGGGTCTGCCTCGAGGCCTCCTGCCAGTTGGACATTCCAGGAGGGAGGCGTCCAGAAGGCATCCGGCCCAAATGACCGAACCACCTCAACTGACTCCTCTCAACGCGGAGAAGCAGCGGTTCTACTCTCAGCTTCTCCTGGATGTCCAAGCTCCTCACCCTATCCCTAAGGGTCAGCCTAGCCACCTGTGGATAAAGCTTTTTTTCAGCCACTTGTATTCACAATTCTTGTTCTTTTGGTCAAAACCCAAAGCCAGTGACCATTGGTGAGGGTTGCTCAGCTCCTTCTTCACCACAACAGACCGATAAGACACCCACCTCACTGCAGATGCTGCACTGATCCTCCTGTCAATCTCACGCTCAATCCTACCCTCACTTGTGAACAAGATCCCAAGATACTTAAACTTCACATGGGGTAACAACTCACCCCCACTTTGATGGGACAATCCACCTTTTTCTGGCAGAGCATCATGGCCTCAGTTTGGAGGTGCTGATCTTCATTCTGACCGCTTCACACTCAACTGTGAACTGCTCCAGTGCATGTTGTCACAGCGCGATGGAGCCAGCAGAACCACATCATCCACAGACAGCAGAGATGAAATCCTGAGGTCACTGAATTGGACACCCTCCAAAACCTTGGATGTGCTTTGATATCCTGTCCTTCAAAATTATGAACAGAATGGATGACTAGACACATCCTTGGCATAGTCCAACACCAACTGGAAACGAGTCCCACTTAATGTTGAGAAAGCAGACACAACTCCAGCTTTGGTTGTACAGGGATTGGATGGCTCGAACTAACAAACCTGGAGCCCCATACTCCCACAGCACCCCCCACAGGATACCTCGTGGGACACAGTCATAAGCCTTCTCCAAGTCCACAAAACACATGTAGACTGGATGGGCAAACTCCCATGACCCCTCCAGTATCCATGTAAGGGTAAAAAGTCAGAAGGGTCAGAAGGGAACCCGCATTGCTCTTCCTGGATCCTAAGTTCGACAATCGGCAAAGTCTCCTTTTTAGCACCCTGGCATAAGCATTCCCTGGGGGGCTGAGCAGTGTGATCCCCCTGTAGTTGGAGCACGCCCTCCAGTCCCCTTTTTTACAACTGAGAACCACTAACCCAGTCTGCTAGTCAAGGGGACTGTACCCGACATTCATGCAATGTTGAACAGGTGTGTCAACCATGACAGCCCAACAATATCTAGAGCCTTTCAAGCATCTCAGAACGAATCTCGTCCATCCCTGTTGACTTGCCACTGTGGAGCTTTTCGACTGCCTCAGTGACTTCCACCAGGAATATGGACCTAGATTCACCCGAGTCTGCCGTCCCTGGCTCCTCAAAGGTGGGCGTGTGTGCCATGCTCAGGAGTCCCTCAAACTGCTCCTTCCTCCGGCAAACAATATCCACACTCGAAGTCAGCAGTTTCCCAACCTTGCTGAAAAAAGCTTGGATGAAGCCCTGCCTCCCCGTCCTGAGTCATCTGACAGTTGGCTAGAACCTCTTTGAGGCTGCCTGAAAGTACTGCTCCATAGGTTCCCCGAACTCCTCTCAAGCCTAAATTTCTGCTTCTGCAACCACCACGGCTGCAGTCTTTCTAGCCTGTCGATACTGCTCTGCTGAGTCAGGAGTCCCCCGGACAACCAAGCCTGAAAGGCTACCTTCTTCAGCTTGATAGCCTCCCTCACTGCTTGTGTCCACTAACGGGTCCTTGGGTTGCTGCCACGGCTGGCACCAACAACCTTCAGGCCGCAGCTCAAGGCAGCTGCTTCCACAATGACAGGGTCCACTCGAACTCCATGTCCCCAGCCGCCCCAGGGATATGAGAAAAGCTTTTCTGGAGGCGTGAGTTGAACATTGTCCAGACAGGGTCCTGTACCAAACGTTCCTAATCAACCCTCACAACACATTTAGGTTTACTAAGTCTATTTGGCAGTCTTCCCTGCCATTTGATCCAGCTCACCACCAGGTGGTGATCAGTTGACAGCTCTGCCCTTCTCTTCACCCGAGTGTCCAACACATACAGCCATACATCTGATGACACAATTACAAAATCAATCATCAACCTTCGGCTGAGAGTGCTCAGGTACCGAGTACACTTATGGATAATCCATGAGTAGCTCAAAAATTCAATTAAAAAACACCGCTCGGGTTCCGATCAGGGAGGTTGTTCCTCCCAATCACTCCCCCCATCATTGCCCACATAAGCATTGAAGTCCCCCAACAAAACTACAGTATCCCCAGTTGGAGCCTTCTCCAGGACCCCACCCAGGGACTCCAAGATGGCTGGGTACTCTGAACTACCAATAGGTGCGTAAGCACAAACAACAGTGAGAGCATTCCCCTCCTCAACCCGCAACAGCATTGTGGTAAGCTTCTCATTCACCAGGTTAAACTCCAACACAGCGGCACTCAGCTAAGGAGATTTAAGTATCCCCATGCCTTCTTGCTGCCTCTCACCTTTGGCAACTCCAGAAAAGGAGAGAGTCCAACCCCTATCGAGGAATTTTGGTCCATGGCCAGAGATATGCGTAGAAGTGAGTCCAACTATATCTAGCTGGTACAGCTCAACCTCCCTCACAAGCTTTGGCTCCTTCCCCGCCAGTGAGGTGATATTCTGTCCAGAGAGCCAGTTTCCATAACCAGGGCCCAGAGCGCGAGGGTCTCTGCACCTGTCTGCCACTCAGTCTACATTGCATCCATCCCCGACTCCTCTCCTTGTGAGTGGTGAGTCCACACAGAAGCAGCTTCCCACAGCCTCTTCGGGCTGAACCCGGCCTGGTCTTGGGAAAAACCTGGCCACCAAGTGCTCACCTGTGAGCTCCCCTTCCAGGCCTGGCTCCAGGAGGGGGCCTCTGTGTCCCTATTCCAGGCAAGGTTCTCGTAACTTGCCAGGAACGCATCAGAGGAGTCTGATGGATAATAGATGCAAGAAATTGACTTCAATAATGAATAATTCAATTCTTACCCATTAGTTTTTGCACTTAAAAACACTTGCAAAAATTAAGAACAAAGTTGGAATTGAGTTGCTAGATAGAAAGTAAAGCCTGTTTCCTACTATCAATTCATCCATCCATCCATTTTGTCGTTCATTCATTTATTAATATATCTATTCATTTCAAAGGGAGAGGGTGCAGCATTCCACATATGAGTAATCTCATTAATGCGCTTAGTGTCAGCATTAGTTGAAGATCTCTTTTTTATCTGTAGCAGCTTTTCTATATATTCACTCTTGCTCTGTTGTTTCTCCAGCTAAGGGCGGTGACTATTGGAGAATCCTAACCCCAGGGGTCCACATCGTGACAGCCTCCGCACGTGGTTACACCAAGAGCATGAAAAAGGTTTATCTGCCCTCGCGCATGCGGAAGGCTGGCCGTGTGGACTTTGTGCTAAAGAGGGCTGTCCTGGAGCCTGACCTGTACGACTTGGACCTGCTCGGTATGGGTGCGTACGACCGCTTTGACCCCTACAACCAGTTTGAGAGGTACACCCTCAGCGAACTGGGGGAGAACGGGGAAGAGAGGCAGGAAAAGCCCTGGTGGTGGGCCTACTTCACCCAGTCAGGGAACCCTGCACCCACCTGGCTCCTTAGGAACTATTAGTGTAGCGCCTGTTTTGAACTATGGTGTTTTGGAGACTTCTTGCTGGTATTACCAGGTTGATCAGTGCTTCACTTGCTGAGCGAATGGTTTTGCCTGCATGTTTGGCTACCAGCCTTAAGCAGATTTAACTGACTGTAGACCAGCTATTGTTTGGGAGAATTTTGACAGTGACTGAATTTTAAAGGGCTAAAACTCCTAAAGTTCCTTACCCCCATATGGCTGTACATGACCATAAATGTCAAAGAAATGTTGCAGAAACACTGTCAAACTGTCAACTTTAATGTGAGTGTACAAACTGATTTACGTGCAGATTATGCAGACCATCATGGAATTTTAGGCCTTCAAAATGTTGCAAGTGTACAAAAACTTATGAATGGATCTCAGCGTATGCCCAGTTGTGACCTGCTACTAGTACTGAAAACAGTTTAAACCAGTTTAGAGCCGTGTATGGTCTCAGATGGATTTTTTCAGCTGGGTTATGGCAGCCCAAATTCAGCACATAAGCTTTGACATGATAATCTCTGTGCCGAGGCCTGTAGTATTTCTGACCACATAAAGTGCATCTGAGATGCTCAGTCCACCAGTTTAAAGTGAATTCTTGATCAATAAGGATCCTATTTTGTGTCTGTTTATACCAAAAACCTCTGTGCAAATTTTGTTTGTTCCAGACCAAAAATCTCCTTTCATTCATGTCATTTATAGAATGTGCTGCTGAAAGTCTTTAGACCTGTGTTAGATGGGGATAAATGTATTATTTTTGATTTGTTTGTCTCTTTTGTACATATCACTACTTTTTTGTACTGCCAAATCGACACCTATAACATTTGCCATGATTATTTAATTTATTACTTTTTAACCAATGATTGAAATGAAGATGGAAAAAGGGCAGGTCATTTGACTGTTGTTGACAGAAAAACAATAATTTTCTCACAATAAATTTCCCTGAGAGGCACAAATAGTTTTTAAATGTTTCACAGAATGCTTTAAAAGCAAAATGATTGCTTGGGGCAGGATATTGTGATCATTGCTGTTTACCTCTAATTCCGCATATTACATACTTGTGTCATGAGTGAACCATTTCTTTGTTCCCTGCTGTTCTCAATATGGCCACTACAGGCTAATCAGTCTCTCTTACGAAGGAAAATGACTGTTTTATTTGGTCATGGCAAAATAAAGTAGAATTTCTTAAACACCTGAAAATTGTGATATTTCGACTGCAGTGTTGGAGGACTAGAGGCTGGCCTAGGCCACGAGGTTGGGTTTCCCCGGTCTTGGCCTCGGCCTTGGCCTCGGAATGCTGTGATTCAGACTCGGACTCAGCCTCGTGCCACCTGGCCTCAGCCATTTGGGCTGAGGTCAGGTCGAGGCCGCTAAATTGGTGATGTAAAGACATAAAGATGTTATCAGGTGTTTTGCTCAAAACACCACAATTCGATCAAAATTCATAATATCAACTATGTCAATGCCTGGAGACATTTGTTTCCCTGGAGATCCTGCTGGTAAGAAAATGTTTTTTTTGCCCATTTAAACGTGATTGCACAGTCTGCCCCTTATCAGACTTCAGTGATTTGCCGTATGTAATGGGGAAGAAGACTGGAAATTTTATGGCAGGAGTTCAGCCCTCAGATTATTGAAACATCATCTCAGCTTTCCAATATCAGCATTTTGTGATAAAGTAATGGTGACAGAGTACAAGAAGATCATACCTAAATTAACCCTTAGAGTGCTGAAATTAATTTTCCAAAAAATTATAAATAAATTATCTTTTGCTGTTGAAAACCTGTCATGTGGCAATTTGTTTGAAAAGGGCTCCCAAGTGGTGTCCAACATATCCAAGCCAAGGGATGTGCCCCCTGTCCAGTGGTGGCTCTCCAGGTTTCCATTTGTGGAAGGCTGCCAAAAGGTAGAGTGCCCCAATCACAGCTACCACTTGGGCAATAAGAACAGGCAACAAAAGCAACATTTTGCTTGTACCTGGGAGTTACCCTTTCTATAAAAGACATGGCATGTGTTTGTTTATCAGCAGAAGCAGTGCTCTTCCTTGTCAATTGCAAATCACTTTGTTATCCAAACTCAGTCAATAACACAATTATGTAGGTGACAGATTAACTATTTTCTAGCCTTCTGGCTTTTCTAGCTTGATTTCTGCGGACTACTTAAGCATTGATTAGACAGTGTTGATGGTTGGGATTACATCTATTACAACATTGTAGTAATATATGGAAGTAATAGAATGCCGAAATAATAATAATAATAATAGTAATAATAATAATAATAGTTAATCATTGTCTTGTATTTTCATGCAGAATACATCTAAAAGTGAAACACATCCGTCAGGAGTGGCAGAGCAGAAGGAATCAATAGTAGGACCCAGAAATTGCAAAGACTGTATGTTTATTTGAGGAGGTTGACATTCTGAAGTTCAATGAACGGCAAACAAGGTAAAACAGGGAAAACAGAAACACTGGAGAGGTCACCAACTGAAGACACAGGGAGAGAAGAGCACGAATGACTGGAGGCAGGGAACAAGGAATAAGGAATTTGAGAGCCCATAACCAGGCACAGAACAAGATAACAGACAGAATTAGCACAGAACAAAGAAACTGGGGAACAGATATACATGGAGACTACAACTACAAATAGAAGCAGGTGCGGGGAAGTGTGTGCGGAATGCACAGGGGAGTTGATGAGGTAACAAGATAATCAATGGATTAGACTTGCAAGTATAATGAAAAAGGCATGAGGCCTCATAAACACAGGCAGGAGAGGACTCAATACCATTGTCATTGAGAGAAATAAAAATTTAAAACACAATGTAGAAGGGAATGAAAATTTAAAAAATCAATAAGATATTTAAAGATTAATAAATATCAAATGTTAAAATTGAATATAAAAATTTTAGTTATTCAATACAACATGCAAATAGGCAAAGCGGAATAAAGGTATGAATGAAAAGCCAAATTAAGAAGGAACATTCTAACTCAAAATGTAATCGCCAAATTGGCTGATAACATGAAATGGTTCTCAGGTAAGTGGTTAATAGGTGACAAATAAAGGAGAATGATCACCATGGAACCACGTCCATTTAGAAGCTTTGATTTTTTTCCCTCCACTTTGCATTGGACAGGCTAGGTGTTACAGTGGCTCTGGTTTAGTAAAAATGGCAGTTACAAAGTTTTAGTTGGTTGACGGTCACAATAATCCCACCCACAGCCCCTGACATAAGTGATTTCTGGATCGAGACCAACAAAGTGTTGTTGCCACTCTGGAACCAGTTTTTTTCTGGCTGAGAACTGGCTGTTCTAACCTGAAGTGGTTTGAGATCTGGTGCCAGCTTGAACTGGCACTCAAACTGCAAAGGAGTGACATTATGGGGTGGAGATCATGAATACAAGAAAAACATAAAAGAACACCATGCTATTTATGTTAATTTACTGCAGTAATGGCCTCTAAGAAATGTTTATTTTTCTTGCAAATGTTACCTGCTGTTACTTATATGAATATGATGGTGCAATTAACTCTTTCCCCCTCACTAGCGCCTCTCGATGCCTATCCCTTATTTCCCCACAAGCTACGAGAGGCGCTTGTGGGGAAATAAGGGATAGGCATCGAGAGGCGCTAGTGAGGGGGAAAGAGTTAAAATAAATGTTGGCTGCAAAACACTTTGAGTTTATCAATTTATTGATTTATTATGAATTTTATGGTCTGTCTTTTAAGTTCATCAATACCTAAATTAGTGAACACCTTCAGTAGTAATTTTGGATGAAGGGCATGCATTATTTTTTCCATTATATGATATTGCAGCATATTGGCAAAGGTTGTGACTGTCTCATATGATATCCTTCAAAATAATATGCATTTTCATTCATACTGGTAAAAGCCTAAAAATAAAGGATTCCATAAAATGCTTTTACTGTGATTTTACTGTCAACCTATTTCAAAATATTTCTCAAAGTCCTAATATAGAAGCAAACCATTGTCTGAAATATGTGAATTGGTATTGAACAGCCATGATTTTGGGGCAGTTATACTCATTTAAAGGTATACTTCACCCATAAAATGATCATTTACATATCAATTGCTCACCCCCTGTTACCTTGAATTTGTGAAGAAAAATTTTTCTTGCATGCCTCCAAGTTAAACTAAAAATCCAAAAACAGAGAACATTGTTGATGAATTGAAGTCAATGGGGCCAAGTTTGGCAACAGCAAAACTACATCAAAACAGTTCACAAACTCTGTTGATTTGGACTCGGTCTTGGCCTCTGAGGGTGGTGACTTGGACTCGGTCTCAGCCTTGGAGGTTGTGGACTCAGCTACAACACTGTTTGACTGCAATTGAGATAATTACGCTCTTTGACCATGTTGAATATAATGCTTTAGGATGAAAAAATGAAAATCAAAACTGTCAAAACTATCAAAATCAGATCAAAGGATAACTTAAGATAAGAGTAAATTTTTGAGGGAAAGAATATTCTATTGCAAAATGACCAAAAGTGACAGAAAATCAAAATTCAAAAGTATGAAACTCAATAACACTCCTTTGGGCACCAAACAGAATGAACAGCAGATTTCAAATAGAAAAGAAACAATTTTTTTAATTAATATACAGTATTTCTCTTGTAAACAAAGTAAAACTAATGTGATTTTAAAACACTGAATGAATGCAAAAGTAAATGCTTGACATTTTGTCTCATTCGTAAAAGTGTATGTGATGTTGCACATGTGGGAGGTACAAATTTGATCACTAACATTCTTTTAAGGCGCGTTCTTAATAGAAAGGCCACAATACGCGATACATTCAACATTAAAAAACTAACTCAGATTTTGAATGAAGTCGTCCCCTTTAAGCCATGTAGTGTTTTCGTATCTGATGGACCGATCCTGAAATGTCTCATAATTTCCAGATGAGGGTGCTGTAGTCTCAATAACAGAAAATGGATCTGATTTATTTATGCGCTAGTTTCAGTCTTGCGTCAAAACAGTGCTTCAATTTGCCCATAAATGGTCGCACCATCACCGCCAGCATTTGCGCACAATGCTCAAATGTTTTGTATGAAAATGACTGTCAGCTAAGGAACTACTTTAGTTTACATATATGCAGAACCAGGCCTCCGAAAAAATACCAGTTAGAGTTGCTGTCTACAAACACATTTTGACTTGTACCAAATATATTTTTTATCCTTTAATGCAGCCATCATATTCCCAGCTATTTCCACCTTGGGTTTTCAGACAGATTGCATTGCCAAATCAAAATAAATTGAATACTTCATTAGGACCAAAAGTATCACAGGAACAGACGTGGCTCTCAGACATACTAAATGTATATCAAATGCTATGCAGACACACATTTGCATGTGCTTTACAAAAAAAAAAAAAAAAAAAAAAAAAAAAAAAAAAAGATTGATACTTTAATATAAAGCATATTTTGCTGGATGGGGAGCAAGGCAGTCCACATTCCACATGAAGGATTGTTTGCACTGTCCTTCATGTGTGGTACCAGGCCTGCTGTGCCAATGTGAAGCACATTATCACAGGTTCATTGTTGCGAGACTCAGATGGACACCAGGCGCGAGACAGCAAGACTTGGTCGAGGAGATTTATTGAAAAAAACAAAACAGGCACGACGGCCAACAAAAAACTTGGCCCAAAGGGTTGCAAAATTTTAAGGAAAGCTTCACAGAGCCAAAAAAAAAAAAAAAAAAAAAAAAAAGGAAAATAAAAAGCCACTAGAAACTCTAGGGAAGTAAACCAATAAACAAAAATAAACGAATTTTGAAAACAAGGCACATGCGAAAATACATAACGAGATCTATGAAAAAACCAGTAGGCAAGACTATGAATGAAACCGCTATGGAAACGAATGGCAAGAAACGAGACTCTGTCTGCAGGCCAACTCCAACCTCTCCCCAGATATAGCAGGGGAAATCACGAGACAATGATGAGCACCTGTAGAGCGACAGGGAGAAACGAGATTGCGTGATTACGAGGCATGAGGAAGAGAGAGGAAAAACACCTGTGGCGTGACGAGACAACAAAAGCAGGTATTTGCTCATTAAGAACAATGAGCGTGTTGCTGCATATAAGAACCCAATAAGATACTATGAACAGTTAAAGTGTTAAACTAGATAATAGTAAAGCACAGGTAAGAATGTAGCGAAAGCAGGAAGCATGCGAGTTAAATCCCTGTCTAAATTAGTAATGGTTAGTACGTGCCTATCTAATGGAAACACCCCCGTGATTGATTAGTAAGTTGTAAGTAATAAATTAAAATAATTAACAGGCATGAAGACCAGGAAGCCCTGAAGGAAGAAACGTAAGAAAGAAGTGTGAAACCGTAAGCTACATCCGAATGTAGTGCGAGAAGTAAAGCATGGAAATGACCACGCAGACACTGGAGAGGCGGATTGGCTGGGCAGACCGGGACCTGGCGAGAAACAAAACATGGAAAAGTAAAAAACATGAACAATAAACGTGAGAACTATGAAAAACGAATCCTGATACAAGAAACTGTTAAAACCATGATATGAGTAATGACTATGAACAATGAAACCAGGCACAAGAAACTGTTAAAACCCCAACCAGTGTCCTGGCAGACGGCACAGAACACTGGAATCACAACACTCATAGCATGTCGATGTTTGTCTCTGGTAATGAATGAAAGAATGGAGTCATGGGCTATGGCGATTGAATTACCCTTCAAAATTAAGGCAATATCATTTTATTTATTTATTTATTTATAATCTCCAGATTGGAGTAACAAATTACAGAATTAAGTGATAAACAATATAGTTACATAATTACTAGACAAAATTTCTCCAAAAAAAAAAAAATTACAGCACCATAAAACTTCAAAACACACTTAAAATCGAGCAATTATTATCAATCTTTGATGGTAGTGCTGTCATAGAGTCATTTATACATCATTTTGTGTGTGTGTGTGTGTGTGTGTGTGTGTTCTTGGTCTTGCTACACCAGTGGTTCTCAAATTCAGTCCTGGGGAACAATGCAGGTTTTCATTGCAACCACAATTTCAATCCCAGAATTCTATTAAGTTGTTAATTTGTTTTAATTAGTTTAATTTCATTTATTTACCCTCTGGCGTCACATTATGTGAGAAACAGCTGTGCCTGTCATGGGGAATGAAAGCCCCATGTCCATATTGTGTTATGCTGTATTTTGCACAAGGTCTAAGAAATTTACTGATGAAGGTTAACTAATGACCTCCCAGAGGTTGCTGCACACAAGTTTAACTCATTCCCAACGGCAAGCCGCTGCCAACGGCGCGGAGAATTCTACCATTCCCTACTGTAAGCCGGTGCCAGCGGCGTGGATGACCATTCGCAGTCCGGTGAAAACACGAAATCAGTTGACGATCGCGGTCATGGGCCACCTGTACTTCAATACTTTATATTGTGTAATTTTCGGGAAAAGTATTCCGTACAAACGCAACAATTTTATATAAAAGTATTCCGTAGGGAATGAGTTAAAGTTATTATTTTTTCCCCAAAATATTAACATAAAACAGATGAAGCCCTAATGCTAAATGGCTGCATATAATAAAGGAAAATACTGTTACAGCGTTCAAAGCTATTACAGATGGTTAGGTTGTGAGTGTCTTTCCGAAATGTCATTGAAGGCTACATAACATGACCGACCCTTCGTCGACAGAGCACGAGACCTGCTGGCATATTTCAGCACTGTGTTGGTTCAGATTGATGTCTCTGGTCTCCATTTGAGGAGCATGTCCCTTTGCAGTTTGAAGCTGATATAGGCTACTGGCGCATCGTGATAGGGGAGACCGGGTCTAGTTGTTACCCGTCCATGTTGTTACATTCTAAATAGTTCCGATAATAAAACACAGACGGCGCTCAAATTTTTCCTGTTGCTCCGCGAAGGTGACCAACGTCCTTACGTGACAGAAGGAAGTACGTCGAAAGTCGCAGGTTAGTGTTCCAGAAAAAAAGCTCGAAAAAGTAACTTTCTTGGTGTTTGGGAGATTTTGATTAACATCAAGTGTAATTGATGCATACCCGAGATTTTCTGGATTATGAGAGAGGAAGACATTAGCCACTGTGTCATGACACACCCATGTAAAGATTGCGCTGGAACATTTCAAAATGTCGGGACAATGGCGAAGGGTTGCTGATGTTGATACACCCAAGTTGTTACAGTAAGAACTTGCCCCAAAACCTGTCACAACTTGGACAAAATCAAATTACCTCACTGAATGACTTTCTACCTTTTTTATTTCAGAAAGATGCCTCGAAATTAGAAACAAATAACGAAACGTGGCAATGCCACTAGAGAATGACTCAAGAGGTTACTTACTGTAGCTTTGTGGGATAATAGTAGTAAGGCATCCCCCTTAACTTGCCTACTTAAGTGGGGAACACGTCTCACTTAAGCAAATTCTTAGTGTAACAAAATGCCCAACAACCTGTAACAAACCACCCCTCCTGTGACGGAGGTCTATTTTTTTCTCACCAGCATTACGCATGCGCAGAATATAGGGGTTGCTGCAGATCAGTCATGTAGTCTAATAAACTTTCTATCTTTACAATGCATATTGATAACAAAAACCTGATAATGTCAATTCTACAGCCGTTAAAAGGAAAAGTGTAACAACTAGACCCGGTCTCCCCCACTTTATTTTCCATAACCTGCCTGATCGGATGTTAATGCAACATCAGATCTCATTCAGAGGGAATGAGAAAAGTTATGTGATCGAAGAGCTGCGCAAGAGCTGAACACTGAGCTATTTTTTATGCAGCCAAAAGACTAGGTTCAGAATACCTTTAAAGGCTCAGACTGAATTATGCGATCATCCATCAGATCAGAAAGTTAAAGAAATCCCGCCAATTACGCATTTCAACAGCGAACTCGGAGCTCGGGTGTTAAATGCCAAGAGTTGTGCAAACAGAATGCTGGTTTCATTTCTATTATTGTGTTTCTAAGTTGACAGATGTGGGCTCTCACGAGGCACTAATCCCTGACAAGACACAGGCCACTGAACACGATGGTATGAACCAGCACTGCTGCCGTTCGGAAACGTCAACAGCCCCATCCGTCTGCCTCATTATCGCTCAGTGGAAACACACAAAAACGCCGCTTGAAAACATGAAGGGGTGAGGGGCATGCACTCTTTATACGGTTCAAACTTCCTTTTAGTGCTAGGACTTAGCCAGTATCAGATCCATCGATTTCGCATACGGGCTGCATCAGTAAAACCTGTTTGAGGAATGAAAATAGCATATTTGGCAATCACACACGCACAGTTTTACTATACATATACTGCTGAAACTCTGTGTTCATACGTTACAATAAGTGAAGTTATTGCCTGGCGTTATTAACTATTTATTGCCCGCCATTTCTATGGCGCTCTCAGCATTCATTTCATGGTTATTTCTGCAAGCAGTCAGTGTAGTGCAGTTCGTAAAAGTTGTAAACAAATATCTCTGGGTTACAACATTTCGGCTTAACAACAGTAAATATGAAGATCAAAATAACTTTGCTCTTATGAAAAAGCCAGACTGATCACAGAAGGGTACAGCGGACAGATTATACGATTAAGTCCCAAAACAGAGATATGATTGAATACAAGAGTAAAATGTCAAAAAGGCATAATCCAAAATATACAGCATTGTTAATATTTTTATTGAATTTGAAATTTTAGCCTGGAGTTGGAAAATTGCAACAGGATTAGTGACTTTTCCAAATGAAATAATTAATTGTGACCGTTGCCAATGGTCTTGTGGTATCACTCACGTATCGTATAATTCTGACATAAGGGATTTAAGATTCAGAATGCAGAGATCGTATTTGTGTCGGTAAATCAAAAAAATTTGTATAATCAGGTGTACCAAATCTATTCCAGGATAGATTCCCCTTGACTAGTTCATACCTTGAAAACCCATTTGCTTCTTCCTGTTGATATATAGTCAAATGCTTGGACAAACCCGCATTTGTCTATAAACCAATATTTGAAAAAAGAAATAAACACCTTTTGTTTTACAAAAAAAAAAAAATAAATAAATAAAAATCTTGATCATAATAACAACCATTTGCGATAATTTCCGGAGAACACACATGTAGCTATGTATTGTTATCCCAATTATGGCAGCCAAATGATTCTGAGAGTTCATACCATGCAGCATGACTGAGGAAATTAACATAAGCATCCTGCACTGCTTCTCTTTTACCTTTCTGTCCACTAAGTCCCAAACCATTTTGATTTTAATCCCCTTTTTAAAAAATGGAAATAATTTGTTCATCTGTTTATTTTGTCACTTTTTTTAAGAATTAAAAAAATGTATACACTCTTTTGTGAAGTCGTCTTTTTAACTTAGCTATTTAATCCTTACCTCGTGCTAAATTAGGTTACTTACAGGAGTTAGTTCTCCTAAATTTCAAAAAAAAAAAATTTTATAATGCAAACAAAGTGTTCCCCAACTTTTGACTGGGTCTGTCAAATGCAGCTGCTATATTCAAATGTGAAACTTCAGGCCAATTTTAAATTCTTATGGAGATCTCAAGGTTTCTAACAATCCCAAATACCTCATGCAGAATTGCAGGGAAATGTGAGTAAAATGAAGATCTAGATATTTCCCATTTAATGTAATGCTGTGGCCACACAAACATGGCTCCCTGGGTTTCAATATTTCTCTCAATATAGGTGTGATGTAGCATCAGTGAAGCACTGCAACCAGCAGCATATATGATATGAAAAGCATGCATTTTCTGACTATAAACCTATTTAAGGGAAAACTTAAGTGAAAAGTTAGGTAAGATACAGAGCTGACAAAAAGTACAACCCCAATTCCAAAATAGTTGGGACAAAGTGTAAATTGTGAATAAAATCAAAACGCAATGACTTTCAAATCACACCAGCCAGTATTTTATTCACAATAGAACAGATATAACAAAGCAATTGTTGAAACTGAGAAATTTTACAATTTTATCCACAAAATGAGCTCATTTCAAATTTGATGGCTGCTACAGGTCTCAAAAAAGTTGAGACAGGGGCCTGTTTACCATGGTGTAGAATCCCCTCTTCTTTTTAACACAGAGTGGAGGCGTCTGGACATTGAGGAGACAAGTATCTTGAGTTTAGCCACTGGAATTTGATCCCACTCTTGTTTAATACAGGCTTCCAGCTGCTGGAGAGTTTTGGATCTTTTCATTTAATTATGAGCCAAATGTTCTCAATCGGTGAAAGATCAGGACTCCAGGCAGGCCAGTTCAGCACACGGACTCTTCTACTACGAAGCCATGCTGTTGTAATAGCTGCAGCATGTGGTTTTGCATTGTCCTGCTGAAATACACAAGGCCTTCCTTGGAATAGATGTCATCTGGAGGGGAGAATATGTTGCTCTAAAACCTTTATATACCTTTCAGCCTTCATGGTGCTTTTTAAAACATGCAAGTGTCCCACACCATAATGCATCCCCATACCATCAGAGATGCTGGCTTTTGAACTGAACGCTGATAACAGGAGGGGTGGTCTGTCTCCTCTTTAGCCCGGAGGACACAACGCCCATGATTTCCAACAAGAATGTCCAATTTGGACTCGTCTGACCACAGGACACTTTGCTACAGTCCATTTTAAATGAGCCTTGGCCCACAGAACACGGTGGCGCTTCTGGATCATGCTCAAAAATGGCTTCCTTTTTGCATGATAGAGTTTCAGGTGGAATCTGTGGATGGCACGGCGGACTATGTTTACAGACAGTGGTTTCTTTAAGTATTCCAGGGCCCATTTAGTAATGTCAATGACAGAATCATGCAGGTGAGCGATGCAGTGGCATCTGAGGGCCCAAAGATCACGGGCATCCAGTAAAGGTCTTGGGCCTTGTCCCTTACGCACAGAGGTTTTTCCAGTATCTCTGAATCTTTTGATGACGTTATGCACTGTCGATGATGAGACCTTCAAAGCCTTTGCAATTTGACGTTGAGGAACATTTTTTTTAAAGTATTCCGCAATTTTTTTTTACGCAAGCTTTCACGGGTTGGAGAGCCTCTGGCCATCTTGACTTCTGAGAGACTCAGCCTCTCTAAGACATCCCTTTTATAGCCAATCATGTTACACACCTGATGCCAGTTAACTTAATTACTTGCTAAATGTTCTTTCAGCTGATTCTCTTATATATTAATTGCTTTTTCAGCCCTTTATTTTGCCTGTGTCCCAACTTTTTTGAGACCTGTTGCAGCCAGAAAATTTGAAACGAGCTCATTTTGTGGATAAAAATGTAAAATGTCTCAGTTTCAACATTTGATATGTTATCTATGTTCTATTGTAAATAACATATTGGCTCATGTGATCTGAAAGTCATTGCATTTTGATTTTATTCACAATTTACACTTTGTCCCAACTATTTCGGAATTGGGGTTGTATTTGCCCCATTCCTGATTTCTTCTATGTTTGCTTTTTTTGTCCAATTAAATGTTTTAGATCATCCAGCTAATTTCAATTTAAGACAAAGACAGTCTAAGTAATCATCAAGTAAACACAATATGCAGATTTAAAATGGTCATTTCATTTATTGAAGTTAGAGAGTTAAGACTCAATATCACCCATGTGAAAAATAATTGCCCCTCTCAATCTAATTACTTGTTGTGCCAACCTTAGTGGCAACTATTGCAATCAAACATTTGCAATAACTGGCAATGAGTTATTTACATCACGCTGGAGGATTTCTTTGCAGACTTGTTTAAATTCAGCCACACTGGAGGGTTATCGAGCATGAATTGCCTGTTTGAGGTCATGCCACAACATATTATCTGGATTCAAGTTAGGACTTGCCACTCCAAAACCTTGATTTGGTTCTTTAAGCCATTCAGAGATAGGCTTGCATATGTGTCTCAAATCATTGTCCTGCTGTATAACCCAACTGCGCATTATCTTAAGGTCACAAATGGATGGCTGGACATTCTCCTTCAGGATTTTATAATAGAGAGCAAATTCATAGTTCTATCAATTAAGAATTATCGCAAATTACCCTAGTCCTAGAGCAGCAAGGCAGCGCCAAACCATCATGGTACCACCTCCCTGTTTGACTGTTGTTATGATGTTCTTATTGTGGAATGTTATGTTAGCTTTATACCATATGTAACAGGACCCATGTCTCCCAAAAAGTTCCACTTTTGAGTCATCCTTCCACAGAATATTATCCCAAAAGTCTTTTGGAGTCATCAAGATGTCTTTTGGCAAATGAGAGATGATTTTTTTTTTTCGCTTCTTGCTTTTCTCTTTTTGGTCAGCAGTGGTTTTCACCTTTCAGCTCTCCCATGGATGCCATTTTTCCCCATTCTCTTTATTACTGTGCAATTGTGAGCACCGACCCATAAGAAAATTTTGCTTAGGGCCCCAGTTTGGTCAGCAGCGGCCCTGTTGGTCTAATACTGTACTTATAAGTGTTGTGCACCAAGCCCTTTACTATTCCCAGTTGTTCATTCAGCCTATTCCAATTTCTTGGCTCAAAAGCCTCACTTTTCTGTGTGCTTCTATATCCATGGAATTCTTCAGTTTTTCTTTTCTCCTCACAGAATTCCTCGAGCTTTCTTGTTCTTGCTTTCTGTGTCACCTTTCCTACTGCTCTTACCTTTCTCAATCCAAAAGAACACTCCTAGGCATAATAAGACTGAAGTGGGTCCAAGGACTGAAATCTCAGGAACAACATTTTTATTTAGTAATTTGAGAATTGTGCGGGACTTTCACAAGCAATACTTTGCACACTAAGTCAAACCTAAGTTATGTAGTGCTGTGAGGCAATGAAAGCAGCCAAAAGATTGCACCAGAATTCACGAAGGCCATGAGAGAAATTCATTTATTATCTCACTCATAGGACAGAAACAAATTTATACATGCAGGTTGCAGAAAAATATAACTCATGATGACTCATCCTTTACCAAGTGGGAATGTGAACAGTCTTGAATGAGATTGAAGTAATGCAGAACATCTTTTACCCAACAGGAATCAGGAGCTTTCAGTAGGAGAGCCATTATTCTTTTCCATTTCAGAAGTGAACTTCCAAGTTCAGAGGCAGGGGGCATCATTTTAAGTTCTTGGTTACAGCACAGCCAGGCAAACAACACACAACGCTATGGGATAAAGGATGACCCACTACCCGAGCTGTGATCTTTGCGCTGACGTGTGCAGTATAAAGCCCTCCACACTTCATTTTCTAATTGCTTCTCCTCCAGAAGTGTGCCTTAAATATGAACGCGTGCGAAATGCGCGAATCCGATTGATTTCAAATTCTGCTTCTCCATCATTATCATATCTTAACCCATTATTTGTCTTTTTTGCGCCATTGCTGGCCGTGTGATATAATATAGTCTAACGGAACTTAATTATTTTACCTGAAAATCATAAGGTTAAATCGGATTGCTAGAGTGGCTGGTGAGGCTGTTTTAATGGAAGTGGTGGCTGCCGTCTTATTAGCGGCGAGTCACATTTGTTTTTCCTGCATTGCCTTCGCTCTCAGGCTCTCAAAAATGCCTAGAAATACGTTTCAGTGTTCTGCGAAGATAATATCTGTGTCACTTTCTTCCTCAACTAAGCTAGCTTGCTAAACGCATACACTGTAATTAGGGACAAGTGAAGAATGATACTGAATTAAGGAAATGCAAATCTCGTTCTTTGTTCTTTTTCAGCTTTTATTCCATTTAAGCAGGCCTTTTGTGCCTCCAGAGGAAAAAGCCATTTAATTCACTACTAGTTTTATGGCTAGACCGGAGGTCTATTTGAGAAATGATCTATCTGCCGCATTTTGCACTCCCTGCACTGTACAGTCTACTTACTGTAAGAGTTCACTTCCCTATCTAACATGGCACCTCTCATAAGGTGCCGCATATGATACATATATAATTTAAAAGTTTCCATTTTAAATCCTGTCTTCCCTTGATTCTCCATTGCCATAGCATTTTCAAGGGTCTGCGGTGAAACAGGCTGCGAAGCCATCTGACGCTCCAGCCTCAGCAAACCGTGCGAGGGGGTGGGGCTGAGCTCAATCTCCCGGAGATAATTTGTTTGCTTTGCGATTATTTTCCATCACTGGAGACAAATTGACTCATTGGGCAAATACTGTCTGTCACGGGGCGGCGGTTTGCTTCTTTGAGAGCAGGAAGCAGGCAAGCTCCGACTGTTCCTGAATTGCGTGCGGGCTGTAGATGCGTCTTCAATATCCGCTGTCAGCTGATTGGGATATATATATATATATATATATATATATATATATATATATATATATATATATATATATAGTGGATGTACAGCTTCAACTGTCTTTTTTGCTGATTGGTTTTTCTGCCTGCCATTTCAGACGCTTAATCCGCAAATCCATTTGTATTAAGACTTTTTTTCCCAAAATATAAAATATATACGCTTGTCATTGATTGAAGGACTTGCTACCCAATGAAATGCGCGGTAAATTTTTGATATAGGCCTACCAGAACACAGTTGCCATACTGCACATTGTCACTCAAAACCTTAATCATTGTTTATTTACAAAGGACGTATGTCATATTTCCCAGTAGCATGTGTAATCTGCTAAGGAAACTTTCGACAAAATTATTTGGCTTAGATGTTCCAAATTTTTCCCTTTTCAAATGTTCAATCGCAGATGATCGAACTTATACTGAGGGTAATACTTGACGCAGTGAACGGTGCTCAGAGTTCAAATGAAGGTTCTGCTCTTAGGTGCAAGTGTGAATGATGTGAGCATAGGTCAAGTTTCAAAGTCTGGAGGGATAAGGCTACGGGCTGAATGGTTAACTCTCCACCCATTTTGGACATGTGAGAGGAGGTCCAAGGTCACCAATTACTAGCAAAGGCTGAGAAAGTTTTCTGTGGCAGCTATCGACTGCCGTCTGGCATTAACGTCAAGCCTCTTGCAGGTAGGCGGCTGCTTCAAATGCTTTATTACAGCTCAATGGCTCGGCTCCGTTTACATTTTTAGCGGCAAAAACATGCCGCTGCTATCTTCATGGGCTTTGTCAACTTTATAACGCTCGAGAAATAACTATCGTAGAATGATTTTATTTCCGAACCGCTCAACTTCTTCCAATGCGAATATAAGTTTTCACAGAATGTTGAGTTGGAAAGTTGAGTTTGGTGGAGCTTTCCAGAATTACTGCATTGATATAGGAACAATCACCATCTGAACAAGGCAAAATCGTTTAGTTGATTTTATTTTGTCTCAATGTGCACTCATTGCTGATGAGTTAGTTTTGGATTGCGCTACGTATTTCTGACTGATATGTTTCAAGAAAGAAATTACATTGACCTTGATGAGAACATAGAACTTTATTAATGTAATAAAAATAATTTGATAAATGCAGCATGTCATTGGCCTCGTAATCACATTGTAAAATTCTCAATTTTTAACATTTAATGCGGTCGGTTAAATGCCAGCTTGATCAATGTTTGCTTGAAAGTCAAAATATAGTTCGGATGTTTGTAACTTTCAACCACTCAGCTAAGAACTAATTTAAGACGACAAATGCACAGTGTAATTTCGTTAAAATGAAATTATCCCCAACAAAAGACGTTCCTCGCAGGGTATGACAGAGTTTTGTAGAAGTTACGCTGCCATGGACAGATTAACTTTTTCATGAGATTCGCAGGGCCGATTCAATGCGCTCAGCTAAACTAACATAATTGCAAAAACAGCATTTCATTTTCTAATAATGGTTCAGTGTCATCTCCAATTGAGTCTGGTTGTTCACTGCCAGCAATTACCGGACATGAGCAGACGACTGCCTCAGCAGCCAATAACAAGCCACTTTCATTGTTGCAGACCTTGAGCAAACTCGGGCAAACCCCCCAAGCAAAATTAATGAAGCATACATGCATTCTGCACAAAACCCGAAGATCGTTGTCCAAAAAAAAAAAAAACCTCCTCTGCTATGACAAAGCCAGTCCAACTAGGTTTAGGTAATTCCTTTCTTAACCCGGGTGAAAATGCTGCGGAGTTTGTGAGAGCCATTTCTGGAGGCTACTCGCTTAAAAAGTCACGATGGGCATCTGGAAAGTTTTCGAATTTCTATGATGTTCTTGTGACCTGCGCATTGTTTTATTCGATTTACAGTCGACAAGCATGATGATTACGGGTCACGGGGAGAAAGAGATTATCCTTTAGGGCTGACCCCGAAAGCCGCTCAGTCCTTTATAAGGATTGATTCGAGAGCTGGGGTTTGTTTACATCTTGCTCTGTTTCCACTCGTTTTGACTCGTTTTTAAACGCTTTATTTCACCGACAGATTCGGATCAATAGAACATCCTGGCACGTACGCTTCTGCATGAGAGACGAAATTGGAAAGACGATAATCCTATCCCGGTTGAGAAGTCAAGCCCAGCACACTTTGACATCCCGAAAGGAAAAGTGACTTATGCATCAGCGATTCGTTTGAATGACAGCCATATGTTTTGCAGTTTAGATCTCGAAGTTTCACTGTATCTCCCATTTTTTTGGGCCTCATTCACGAAAACCGTTGAATTGTCAAGGTGTGATCTTAGATTTTTTTTTTTTTTGAAGATCTTTCAAGTAATCCAATTTTCCGCACTCTGAGACCGCCCATAGAATAAAAAACATTAATGTAGGCCTATTCTTATTGATCTGCGTACAATCATAGATTATGAGCACATGAACATTGACAAAGTTCTGTCAGCTCTTTAGAAAGGCTTTGAATCTACAGCAGATGCGCTTCATCAATATTGCTGAAAAAGTATTTTGATTAACCCTTGTTACGCACCATGGGTCGAAATAACCCACTGGCAATGTTATATCGCTTTATTATTTTGTATTATGTAATGATATTCTGAGCTATTCTCAAGAAACTTGTTTAGAACGCGTATAAACTGTAAGTTACGTTATTGCTTGGAAACGTTGGGAGAATAAAGAGGATTACATATAGGCTACTATTACCCGACTTTGTGCAATATGGGTCAAAATGACCCACTTTGAGTTACCATGGGAAATTGAAATTTTCTGTTTCTTCAAAAATTGTATATGAGTTATTTCATCAACACATAGAATTAGCGACAGTTTTTCGTTTTTTGGCAGAATACATACAGTAGCTACTTGCGAAGAAGAGGTATAAAACTCATCATGCCGGAAGCCTGTTTCGCCACCTATAGGACTAGACCATTTACCGCGTGTATGAGCCATACTATTGACGTACAATATATGAGAAAATTTTCATGGGGAACAACATCCTTTAATTATATCCCTGGAACAGTATTCTGAGATATTCTATGTTCGCTTTTGCCGTTGTCGCCTTTGCCGGCGGTTCTGATCCATCGTGGTGGCCCAATAACTCAAACAACTTTCACGGGAATCTCTGGAAACTTTTTGTGTTCATTCTTAGTGCATAAAGGACATGCTCCATTGTTTTCTGGTACCCTCAAACTTTACACTTCCGAGTGCAATGACTCAAAAAGTTATTGTGGTTGTCTCTGGTTCATTGGGATAGGCTGTTCTCAATTTCGGTCACCCTATCCAAATGCTTATGTTTTTTTTAAATTGCAACAACTTGATAGTTATGTGAATTGTATGAAACTTTTTTGTTAATTTCGGTAGCATAGAGGACGGACCTTATTGATTTGTGGGACCCTATGACATTTCCTCTAGTACCACCACCAGGTTAAACTTTACATTTCCATGTGCAATTAGGGCCTGTTTTGCTGGGAATCATGTCACACTTACGATTTTTTTTTTTTTTTTTTTTTTTTTTTTTTTTTTTGATGCCCAGGGAATATCAGTTGTTGCTGCTGGTCACCCTATAACCCTTGCTGTAGCGCCATCTCCAGTCCAATCTTTTACATTTCTAAAAATTGCAATAACTCAAATAGCTTACCATGTCTGCTTTCAACTTTCCTGGTACAGAGACAAGGAAATAAATGATTGTGGTTGCTCTAATGTTTTCTGTGCCACCAGCATTTGGCCAAATGAAACATTTCCGAATGCAATAACTCAGACAGTTTTGTTTGAAATTATATCAAATCTACTATGATTGTTACTGATGTCCAGAGGTGGCGTTGATGTCCCTAGGACCTTCCTTAAATAAATAAATAAATAAATAAATAACTTTGATGGTTTTCATGGGAATCTGGTCAAGTTTGCTGTTAATTTTCCTCATGCAATAAGGAGATCCTTATCGATTTTTACGGCTCTATACCCTATTCAGACTGAGCGACTACGCCGGCTCTGAAATGCCTCTGCAACCCCTCCACTTTCTGTCTGAATGGTGCAAGGCGTCGAAAAGGGGGTACTAAAGTGAGCCGGCTCTAAAACACCTCCTGATGTGTTTCAGCACCGGCGAAAAAGAAGTGCTGATACGCATCACCTGTCTGAATGGATTAAAAAAAAAAATGCGCAGGAGTGTCATCAGTATCACAACTGCCGCCGTTATATGCTATTACCACGTACAGCAGCACTACAAATTAAACTCTAAAATTTCTTGACTGGATGTAAGCTTGACGTTTTTTCGCACCCGAATGGTTCAGTACCCAAACATTACGGTAAGCCGAAGAGGTTCTGATTTTATTCGATATTGATGGAGGCTAAATATGGTACTATTTCCAACACAGTTGCTCCAAAATAAACACCACAATCGACGAGAATCACGCATTATTTACATTAGCATGAAATCTGTGTTTACACGAAAACTGAACAGTTAACCATGAAAAAGGCTGCAACATTAATTAAATTTTACATACCAAGAAGCCACTGCACCTGCACAATTAGCGTGAACTACATTTTCGGCGCGAAGTCGGTGAACTCCGACCTATTGTGTATGAATTACTGCGCTGGCGGCTTAAGCTGGATTTATGGTTCTGCGTCGAACCGACGCCGTCGCTACGCAGACGTGAACCCCCACCGCAGAGCCTCTGCGTCGCCTGCCGTGCACCTCGAAAATTTTCTAACTGCACGTCAAAGCGACGCAGACCGCAAGGGCACTGATTGGTCCGACCCGAGCCTAGTGACGGGTCCCAGATAGCAAGCACCTCTGCTCCGGATCTGCGCCGGCTCTGTGCCGACTCCAGCTGATCCGGCACAGAGCTGGCGCAGATCCGGAGCGGAGGTGCTTGCCGTCTGGGGTGTGATTCAACGTCATTCAAGAAAATGACAACGGTGGCTAGTAGCTACCTAGCGCACAGAAAGCTGATGAACCTAGCTTGATGGTTTACTACAGTCGACTGGCTATCGCTAGTTATGTCGTTTTTTATTTTTATCCGCGGCTATTTGTCGCCTTATGAAAGCGATGCGGTTGCTGATAAAGCTACCGCTAAACCGATAAATGGCCAGTGAAAACAGTTCTCCCTTGAGCTGGCTGCGTTTGTTTACACTTGCTTAAGCAGAAAGCAGCAGCCGCGAAATATGTCGAAGGACATTCCAAACGACCGTTAATTGAAAACCCTACTCCCTGCTGCCCTTCAGAGCTTTCACTACGAAGGGAAGTGATTTTGCAGGGTGTAGGATGTAGGGATTATTATTACCCTATGGAATGAAATACAGCCCATAACGCAACGTAAACACTCTACTAACGAGTCTCACGTGATTCCACAACAGGTTCTTTGGAAACCTGACGCCACCTAGCGGTTTGGCGGTGAATTGCTTCGCGGCACAGCACGACGCAAACGACCTCAACGCAGAACTTCGAAAGGCCCACGATGGCGTCGAGGCGACGGCGTGCCCTTTGCGTGGAGTCGATGCAGAACCATAAATCCAGCTTAAGACAGCCAAAAGGCGCAGCTGCTACGCCTATTTTTTGCTGTCTGAAAGGGGTTTCCGGAGCGATTCAAGACTGCTTTGAACCACCTCAGATACACTTTTTTCTATCTGAATATGGCTTATTACTTTTACTGGAGCGCCACCAATAGGCGGAACTACATCTCCAAATGCAATAGCCTCAGTTACATTGTTCTAATGAGAATCAGATCAACTTTAATGTGAATGTCTTGGTGCATAAAAGAGCAATTCTGTCTTTCAGGTGACAATATGACCATTCCTGTAGCACCACCTTTAGGCCAAACTCCACTTGCAATAGGCCAAGGTAAACCGTTCCTATGGAAATTGGGTAAAATTCACTGTGAACATTACTGGAGCTCAGAGAAATTCACCTGTTCATTCCCTGGACCCTATACCCTTCCCTGTAATACCACCATGAGGCTAACTATGAATTTTGCCTATGAGAGAATGGTATCATTTTGGGCACATGTCCTCTTGTTGCCCAGTGACAGCATTTGTCTAGTCAACAAAATTTCCCAAAACTCTGAAGCATCGCCTCTGAGTCAGAGTATCATTACCTTTGGGCACATGCCTTCTAGATCGTTGACTGCCTTTGTCCGTGTGTGTGTGTGTGTGTGTGTGTGTGTGTGTGTGTGTGTTGTGGAAACAAAACCTGAGCCATAGTTATTTAAATGATACAAACATATCAAATGCAGGCATATGTGGAACCTTTGGTTATTATAAAAGTTACCGTCAGGAACATATATGTGTACAATATTCCATCGACATTGAACTCATTAACTGTTTTGTGCCTCAAAATGCAGATTTTTAAATGCTGTACAAATAATAAATACTTTTGGCTGTTCATCTTGAAATGTATTCAGACTGTCGTATTGAATATTTAAGTGCAAAACTATTGTATACATATGTAATACTGGACCTTTAACTTTACAGGCATATTTTAAAATCTCATTTCAGTGGGACATCAATGGCAGTAAAACCATTGAGCTACCCACATGTAAGCAAAATTGGGTTCCTTCAAAGTACTCACATGAGGTGGTCATGCTAAAAATGGTTACCACTCATTTTAAACTGTGGACAATGCATTTAAACTTGACTTCAGTTCTTAGTAGCCAGTGTCTGTAATGCTTTGTTAAATTTTTTTCAGGACAAATCTCTATAAAATTGACTTCGGTCTGTTTAGTATATGGATATGTTTAAATATTTATGCATGATGTGATAAGGAAATAAAAGTGTAATGAGACAGTTACATTACTATTGTGGGCATGACAGTGGTTTCAAATTGTGGAAATACCCAGCTCTTATCACTTTGTCCCTATTAACCACAGCAGCCAAATTTAATTTGAAAACATGTTTATATAAAGAGTGAGCAGTAATGTGATATAGCTGGAATTTGTAGCTCTTTGATGAGTAGAAATGATTTGGCTGATGATAAATGTCTTGTGAACAGATCGGGGGTAGGGTGAATGAACAGCATCCAATGGACTTGTGTTGTCATACAGAGAGAGTTTTGTATGCCCAAAGACCCTTTGGCAAGGATTACTTTTTTTATTAAAAAAACTGAAAAAGAAAGGACTATTTCTCCAAGTAGATACCTGCGTTCCGAGAGTTCGGTTTCAGCAAAGCAGCTGACATCATTTGTAGAAAAACCCTTGTTGAAATATAGCGCATTATGTTCCCCCCTTTCAGAAAGCATAAAAGCAAAAACTGTCAAGTAAAAAGCTCCAGAAGCCTGGGGGGACATGGTTCCCTATCGCATTTCAAGCAGGAGAAGCGACTATTAGCGGAGCTGGATTTGAAGCAGCTCACCAGAGACTCACTGAGGCCACGTCTTATGAAATCAAAGGATTTTACAATATCGGTTTTTTTTTTTTTTTTTTAATGTGACCATTGATGATAACCTCTGGTATCAAAACTCTGTGTCCTTGCTGCACTTGAATACTCTAGCTGTCCTGCGCACTGCCAAGATGCCTTTATTCATTGTGGTTCTACACCTGTTAATTTGAGACTGCATGGGGATCACAACTCTGCAGTTTGTTACTCAAAATCTCTAAATTCTGAACTCTCATGGAAAATGAAGCCAAAATCATTGTCCATCAATGGAACCATACACAACACTAGGTGATTTATTTTCAGATTAAACGTACACAGATATTGGAAAATACAGTATATAAAACAAAACAATAAAAAAGCATTTCATACCAATATTACCAAATTTAAGGTTTTTGCACGATTCAGTTTAAGGAGTAAACAATCAGATACCTCTTTTTTATGTGATGTGCACCATGTATTAAATAGCAGTAGTTGCTTTTTCAACTATAAATGTGAAAAATGTAAAATTTTACCCTTAGTTTTTTATTAGCTGTGCTGAGGGTACGACAGTGATTGCATCAAAAATTTGGTCTGGAACAGCAAAAACTCACAACATACTTCCAACACTCTTCTGTACTGTATTCATTATAGCCACTTTCAGATTCTGCAATATATAAAATTTCCTGTGAAATATATTGCACTATTTATAACCCATACTATATATATATATATATATATATATATAATATATTTATTTGATATATTTTTACAATATATGCAAATGTTAAAAATTGTCTCTTTAAATATATTTTAAATACAATATATGTTATGTTCTCAATATAAGAAATATATTTGCACCGGAATGAATATTTACGTATAGCTCACATATATTATGGATATATGGAAATAAATGCAAATATATTTTTTCTTCGGACTTATCTGTCAGATGGAAGTATCTGTAGTACTTCATTTCCTTTCGATCACAATCCAGTTCATTGCTGACAGTAATTATTGGCTATAAATGCTAAAAGGCTCTGTAAATGCATCCTTAATTGTACTATATGTGAAGTATATCTACATCATTAAAATTTCAAAACTGAATAGGTTTTTAAAATAGACGTATACAAGCTGTGCTACCACTTGTATAAGCGAGACTCCTATTCTGTTATTTAACAAGGCCCCTCAGGCTATCCCCAAAAAACCATGGACATGCTAACCATCAGTTTGATAAGTGATTTCACCATTGGAGTGGAATGAATTTATTTTGCTAATCCTTGTTTTAATTGGGCAGCTGTGATTGACAGAACACAGATGAAGAAAAATATTTAAAGGGTAAAATATAGCATAGGACAAGGTTAAAACACTTGGGGTTTGGATGTTGTCCTAAATGCATTAATTTGCATAGGTCACCCATAATCCTCTTTGTTGAATTGTTAATTAGTGCATGCCCAGAAGCTATTGTAGTCCAGTGAACACAAACAAAAATACACTTGGAAAGGTTGTGGCTACTTCATATATTTAAATATAATACTTGTAAATCAGAGGAGCCACTGAATTAACTACATTAATGAGTACAGATACGAGCAGTAAATTCATAGATGATTTACTTCAGTGAAACAAAACCATGTATGTCATCAGATAAACGGGGATCATATAATTATTTTTGGCCTTCTGAGGATAACAGGAACAAAAGCAGAGATGGAAGCATTGGGGTTACGGTATATTTTAGCCCCTGCCTTAGAGTACGTAATCTGCATAATGAGACTATTTAAAGAGCCACATCGGGCATTGTTATGACACTGATTATTATAATTCAATGCATATTTACCAGTGCATACATGAATTAATGTACCTCCACTTTTTTTTTTTTTTTTTTTTTTAAAAGTCAGCATTCAAGAACTCTTCCAGATTCTATCAGTTTCCAGAAGTGGCATTACATCATGCGCCATCAGGGGCTGTTCACACCAAATGTGTTTTACCAGCTGGGGGCAAGTGTTTATTATTCATTTCAGAGGTCTTGACTCATTTGGTGTGGATAGCCCCATAGAATGTTCATATCTCTATTGGTCATCTCTGAAATAAGACAGAAAACAATTAAAGTATAAGTAAAGTAGATATATTTGTGAATCTGTTTGCCCCTCCAATCGGATGTGCCTTAATTTGAAATTTACTCTGAGGCAAAACACACACAAAACATTGCTTAGAGTGGGTTTTTGGTTCAATGTGGAATCCTTTTGGTCTCTCCTTTAAATACGGAGCGAGGTAAATCCATATGCCATCAGATCCTTAGTGTTTGTGCTGTTCCATTTCATACTCTCAACAGTTCGGAGATAAAACTAAAGGCAGAAGCTATAAACAATGATTTGGCATTCAAAATACCCAAGATAAACTTAAAAAAGGCATTACTTAATAATTATTTGGGTACCTCTACAATAATGTTCTACCTGGGGCCTGCCTTCTTTATGAAACAAAGTGCCCTGAACAAATTAATCCTACTCCTCTTTCTTATGGCCCATTGCACACTCTGGACCCTTGCCCAAAGTTAGACTGGGCATCTGGGTCAGCGAGTGAGTGCTGGGTGGGGTTGCTATGTGTGTGGGGGGCACTTTGCAACAGCTGCTTCCATGGAGACAGCTTAAATTGGGCCGGTTTTGATTACCAGCAAAGGTCGGTGTCTAAGCCAACCGGCGGTATCAGAGGGAGCAATGTTGAAGTATGCTACCGTCATGACAACAATTGCCCTTATGCTGCTTTTAATGGCGGGGGTTGCCACTTTGACGAACACACTCCTTTCTCTCCTGCAAAGTCAAGACCACTTGCTTGAGCACGCCAGTGGGCACCACCTTTGACTCTGCTGCTCACATGCAATTAACAAGCTAAGACCACGCCTCAGCTACAACATAGACTGGTTTATTGAGATGAACAGAGCTGTTATTGTAATATGTACACTGTTACAAAAACTGGCTGAAATTAATTCAGGGCACACTGGAATGGATGCTGGATGGAACAGATTCACATTGGATGAAATCCAGTTGTCTGACAGACAGCAGCTTAGGACTGTCTTGGGCATGAACCCTGAGAGACGAGACTCGGGGGGGATGATATCTATCATCGGAGTCATCAAGGCGCCATTGAGTCCTCTTGAGGTTCCAGAAGAGCATCATGATTTGCCCTCAAATCCAAATCCAGCCCTAGTTTCATCCCCCTTCTGTCCATTAGCTGAACAATTAGAGCTTTTGATTGGCCAGATATTCATCGCACTTGACTGCCAAGTAAAGGCATGGAAGAAACTCAGCAGTCTTCAGCCCATGAAGGTCTTGATTTGGGAAAGAGGGCAGTAGAGAGGCAGGACAGAAAAAGTATAGGGGAAGAAGAAGAAAAAGGGGATATCAATGGGGCGGGACATCAGAGCAAGACCAACACTAAGAGTAGAATTGGTGTGGTATAAATAGAAATGTTGAGTGATAGTTGAGTAAATTGAGAGAAGCTTATGTAAGGTGGTCCTGGTCCTTAACTTCTTTTAAAGCCATTTTTCTTGCTCTCCTCTAGGGTTCCTTGCCAAGTCTCCCTAACGTCCGGATGTTTCCCAGACAGTGATCAGATTAAGGAAAAAAAATTGATGAGCATTTTTTGCTAATCATTATATCAATTGATTTGCAATTGCTTAGCACATTTGAATAATGATTAGCAAAAAAAAAAAAAAAAACAGTAAATCAGATTTTAAATAATGAAAGGGCTTTTTTTATTCTTTCCTAATGACAGATTACAAAGAGAAATACAACTCCACTCTGAAAGCAGAAGAAATTATTTCCAAAAGGCATCAATTTTACCCTGAACTACCCTATCCTCATTTAATACAGCACACTTCTGTTTCCCTGTGATATTTCTGAAAACTACTTGTAACCTGCAGTACAGCAGTCTTATCTATACACACTTAAAAATGTTGGGTTAAAAACAACCCAATTTGGGTAGTTTCCCAACCCAGCGCTGGTTAAATATTGGACAGAACACATGCCGAGTTAATTTAACCCAATAAAATTGGGTTGGTTCCCTTAATACAACAATTGGGTTGTTCATATAACCCAATTAAGGGTTCACATTGACTACACTGCTGGGTTCTTTAAACCCAGCAAGTTGGGTTGGTTCCCTTAATGCAACAATTGGGTTGTTTATATAACCCAATTGGGTTGTTCATATAACCCAATTAAGGGTTCACATTGACTAAACTGCTGGGTCTTTAAACCTTAAGCTCGTAATAAGCTAGTTTCATTTATGTTAGCTTAAGAGATACAAATTCAACACGTTCATTACAGTTAAATAATATAAAACAACTTCTCGCTTGAGAAACGTTATTCCTTGTTTCTTTGTTTCGGCGTTTCTTTCACAGGAACATCCATAAGCGGCACAAAAGTCTGGCATTTTGGTGCCAGTCAGATGCACAGCGGTCTGACTGCTTGTCAGAAACCCCGGCCCAAGATGGCGGCCGTGTTGACCCGTCTGACAAGCCTGTATGCGGCATCTACGTGTACATATCTATGCAGTGGACTAACGTTGGCTAGCTAGCTGAAGCCTTCTAACATGCAGCGGGCTAGCTAAAAAACACCGATTCACCACCGCGCTCAGATTAATTCATAAGATTTTTTATTTTTATAACACTCTCCCACTTAAGTTATAACTAACGTTGTCCTCCTAGCTATAATACATAATGCATTTCTCTAGTCATTTCGAGTAACAACAACATAGTTTGGTTGCTACATAGCTAGCCAGCTAACGTGTTAGCTTGCTACGTTTGAGGAAATGAAGTTTATGCTACTAACGTTAGCTAACAGTTAGCTTGCTAACGTACCAATCGATTCCTGAAGCTTGTACTCAACAGTGCTTCACGAACTTACATCTTAACAACTATATGAAGCTTTATATAATAATATAAAGTCAACTATATGGTAAAACAATTGTGGGCATGTAACAAACCTTGCTTTGTACTGAATTGATCCAGAGACGCCAAGTCTCAACGTCTTAAGCGTGAGTAGTGGCACTCACAACTTTTTCCGTAGTCAGCAATTATTCAATCAACGCGCACTGAAGAAATTCACTCCCGGAATTTAAGTCATTGTGCATCAAGTTAATCAGTTTCACATGCATTACGGTGGATTTCCCCACTAGTGACACGAAAATCGATTATGACTCGGGAATTCTCAGGCTTGTCTTTACAGATGGATTGACAGCAATGGAATTGCATAAAAACGTTTCAAACGGTCTTATTTCATTAAAACAATTTAAACGATCACGAAACACATGCATTTTCCATTTCCTGAGTAAAAGGAAGCTCAGGAAGTCCGGAGTCATAATCGCTTTCCATGTTACTTGTGATGAGGTGCACCTGATGCAAGTGAAACGGAAACTTCAATGCACAAGGATTTTAACTCCGCGTGAGAATCTCATTAAGCGTTCAATGACTAATTGCGGACTACGGTGAATAAGCATAAAAATGGGGACCTACGTCGAATGCGTGAGACTTCGCATCTCTGTTGATCATCAGATGAGATGAGTGGTCCAAACATAACCAACTGTCGGGGTCGAGTTCGTGGGTGGTGCTTAGTTGCGCATGCCCGAACGTCAACCCAAGGTGTTGGGTAGTCCAAAATAAACCAACACAACATTATAGAAATTACAACCCAACAGCTAATAACTCCATTCCCAACAGAAATAACCTAGCGAATGGGGTTCTCAGAATACCCAATTCAATGAAAATAACCCAATTAAATTAACCAACAGGCTCAACCTAGCAGTTGGGTTGAAAAAACAACCCAGAATTTCTTTGAGTGTACCTTACTGTAGCATATGATGTTGTTTAGCACCTAATCAGAGATGTGAAATGATTCATACCCATTACAATCCAGTCATACAAGGCACTCTCCAACTCAGTCACGTTTTGAAATCACAACATCATGTATTTGAATGATTAGAGATCATTATGCATGTTTCGGGAGAGGCCGGCGAACTTGCAATTCCCTAAACCCACATGGCAATGAGAGAAGTTTTGATGACTTTGATCGGGTTACCGTGATGTTTGGGTGGCTGGAGGAACATTCGGGTGTGTAAGAATGTAAAGCATACATACAGTCAAGACGATTCAGAGTTAATGCCGAAAAAATTGGAGGTCAGACACGCAAATTTTTTTTCCATTAGGGCAAAAACCAAATCACATCGCTTTAGAATAGCAATGATTACAAAGATTCCCCTTCGCAAGCATCAGCTAGGTAGGAAGATGGCTTGATTTATAATCTGAAGAGTAACATTATAGGCTACGCGATTGCACGCATAACAAGACAATGCAGCTAAAACTTGCCATGAAATTACACGTCTCAGACCCGAACTGTCTGTTTGCTCTTTATGTAAAATAAGCGGGTGGTCGATGTTGAAAGAGATCCTCTGCGTGCGATGGCTTTGAAAGTGAAGCATCAGAGCTATTAAAACCTCTCCAATAGTCATCATAGTTACCATTGGTTCACTAGCCACCAAGCTGTACCTAAGCGATTGCTTTTGAACTAGCTACCAAATTAGCTAACGTCCCAAAAATGTGCAAGTTCAGTTCAGTCGGACGAAACTTCCGCGAAACCTCAGATACTTTTAAGTATAACCTCATGTACCTATTTTTATTATTATTATTATTATTATTATTATTATTATTATTATTATTATAACCTTTACAAACCTGGTTAAATAAAGGTTATAATAATAATAAAATAAGTACATGCCTATGTCAGCTGGTAAAGTTAGTCAAGTTGGGGGAAGAAACAAATTATATCGCCTTAATATGATGATCATTTACAAAGATTTTCTTTAGTTAATGTTAGTTAGCTTACTAGCGAACTAGGTGGCTATATCCAAAGAGCAACTTAGTTTAATACGCTATGGATCGCACTGCAGTCAAGACATTATGACAATATCAGAAAGCCTTCCCAGCGCATGCAGGCGCTCCCCAGAAGCTGATTGGTTGGTATGCAAATAAACATCATTTTCCAGCCAAGCAAAGTCGCGAAAAGTTCTCCTGTTGCTATGTGGCTCGGGAACTCGGAAGTTCGCAGGCCAGTGAGTCGGGATCATTGAAATATCATTAGGATTTTTTGAATCGCATTTTTTTGCGAAGGGATTGTTATCATGATTAGCATTTTGTCAAAACTGCTGAAATTTGATTCGCATTTTGCGATGCGAATCCGCCTAATCTGATCACTGCCAGATATGCTTCATATGGGATATATGTAGCATTGTCCTCATGATTTGTGGACAGAACATCAACTGAGTATGCAAGAGCGTATGAATCAGAATTATAGCACCTGTAGCTATTGCTTTTTATGCTTTGAGTTGAAGGGAGGTACATTGATGCTGCGTGCTTCTCCATGATCGAAGAGAAGGTTTTATCATGAGCCTTGTTCGAATTCTGGCATTCCTGTCGCACAGGGCTGCACTGCCGTGGGAGCTGACTGCATACTACCTCCTGCTGGCAGCTTAGGTGAAAATTCAGGCCCAACAGCAGCAAATACAACACAGTGACAATCATCAATCAGCAAAACTGGATTTATATGTGGATAAATTCAAGCTGTTAAATCTAGAGCAATCAGTAATGCTCATAAATTAGCTGTTGTCGGGAAAGTTATTGGACATTGTGCTGTGAGCCTATAACTTGATTTTGTTTTTGCGATTTGCAAACCAAGACCTTGTGCTAAGGAAAGAACAATGGACCAGTGTGTTGCGCTGTGACCTTACTACCAAAAGTTTGTGCTTTCGAATCCAGTCTGATGCCAGTGTGGTTCCTGTGGCACTCAGATTTCCTCTCACAGTACAAAGCCTTACACTAATTTGACACTAAGTTGTCCATTGGTCTGAGTAAATGGTGCACTATCCCTACGATGGAGTGGTGAACCATTCGGGTTGTATCCCTGCCTCCTGCTCATTGGGTTAATGACTGAGTAAATAGGGTGGATGAAGGGAACCGATGTCACTAATATGTGATAAATGGGATATGTCTGATGATGGGATATAAAGTGACTTTTGGGCATGAAGGAATCTCTACATGGATCTTAGACTGTACACATCTGTTTATTTGTGTGTGTCTGACAAGAATAATGTTAACCCACTGTACAATTGCACCTTTTCATTATAAGCAGACAGAAAACTTCCAGGCATGTCTTAAGAGTGTATTTGGTTACAGTCGGCACATATTAGGTTCTCTATAACGATAAAGGGGGCTCGTCTGGTAAACCTGGAAATGTCTACACTTTAACTGAACTCATCTCTCTACTGTGTCTTTTTTGTTCTTTGTGTTTGGATAGTTTACACCCCACGGAACGTTAAGACGTCTGGGAGGATTATGTTCGGGGAATCTTTTGGATTAATCCGACATCATTTTAGAAGCTTATCTGTAGAATGATACCTGGTATTTGTCGGCTTTTGTTGGGTGTTGTCGCATGCGGGGCTAAATGACAAGCTAAAGTATGTGTTGGAGTTTGATTCAGATATCTGTACCAACATTCATAGCTAACTTGTGATTTCAAAATTCCTGTTTGCTGAAATAAATAAAACCAAAGACGAGCAAAATAAAACAAATGGAGCCCGGCACTTTCTCCAAGGGAGACGTTTTAAACAATTTTTATTTCTTGTTGACTTTAACCTTGACGTTGATCCAATTAGGACAAAAATTTAATCAGGTCGTCCTGGGATCTTTTCTGAAAATTTTATATAATTTTATTGCAACATTTTTGTGCTCAAGACATTTACCTTCTACAAAGTTCTACAAGTTATTGGATGTGAAAAATTAATTTGATGACACAAAGAATGTGTGTGTGTGTGTGTGTGTGTGTCTTTGAACATGTTTGTATGTGCGCATGTTTGCATTTTTGTGTGTTTGTGAGTGTACATGTATGTGTGTGGGTGCAGACAGTATATGTGTCGGCATTTGCAAGACTTTGTGTGCATCTGTTTTTGTGTGTGTGTGTGTGTGTGTGTGTGTACAGTAAGCGTATGAGTGACTGCTTTAATTGTCCGTGTGTGATTTTTATCTCGTTAAATTTGGTGTGAAAGTGAGCAGCGTCAGTTTTGGGTCTGTGCGACTGATGGACCAGGCTTCCAGCATGACAGCCTGGAACTGTGACCCTGTGCAAAAAAAAAGGGCTCAGTTCGCCTGTATTTCCTCGGGGTGAAGCACAGCCATCTGTGCCCAGAAAAAAACAGAGCAAGCTGCCTTAAATCGGCCAGCAGTGCTTAAACAGTCTCAGGACTCAATGTGCTGCCGCCTCATCTGCAAGCCTTTGAAGAGTAGGATTTTTGAAATGTTATTCATTTATTTATTTTTTTAATTGTAAGTCAGAGTTGTTGAACGCTGTGGCTTTGATTTACCAGTAGAGACTGTTACATCAGTGTAAAGAATGTTCTGGTCACATGTTTGTGATCTCATACCTCAAAGGGTTGACTGGAAGCTATGATTGGGCCATATGAATCTATATATGCAAGGCCATGTGTGCATACTGTTACAGACATGATTGAAAGCGACACTCTTTCTGTTGGGGCAAAGGACACAAACTTCAGTCATCCAGGGCTGTAGTGTCTACAGTTTTCAATTTGGTGCCACTTAAATAAGGTATAGGGACTCCTTGGCCTATCATTTACTTAAATTAATAACTTAAGTGCTGGGGCAAGCCAAAAGTCCCCAGATGCAGTGGCCCAGCAGGAATGGAGTTTGAGACTCCTATATTAAAAGCTACGTATTTCACAGATTAACCAAATACTTTACTTTTTTTTTTATAGCTCCAGAATTTTTCATCTTCACATAGATGAAAATTGCAGACCCCACTTTCACAAGATCATCCTCTGTCACATGGCTTATTTTCTACTCAATATTGTTCGGCCGTGATAAAATAAAGGGCACAATGGAACATTCACAGCAATCAAATTAAAGGAACACTTCATGCTACATGCTAACTTTATGATGAAAATTGATAGAAGTCAATGGACTGAGGCTAAAAAGCTAATCAGCACCTTTTCCATTGACTTATATTCATTGTCTTCACAAGGTTAGCATGTAGCATGGAGTGTCCCCTTAAGTGGTTCGATTTTAAATGTAAATTAGCCAGCGTGGATCTCAGAGAAGCCCTTTAAATATCAGTAAGCAGTAAAAAAAGCCTGGGGGTAGAATCCATTAATATTTCTGCTTTGTGAATAGATACTTAAAGTCCCGTGCATCTATATTTGAGCAAACGCAGTGAGCCCTGGCCTTAGCTATTCAGCCGCGCTGCATGAAATTAATCTGACAAAACTACTGATTCTGGCAAGATCCTCTGAAACACCCCTGGCAGTGGAAAAGCTGCCTTGTGTTCTTAGTGTAGCATGGCAGGCTAATTCAATTTGCCACTTAATAGATTGCCATGGAGATGCCCTTTGATTGTATAATTGCTGCCCAGAGGGATTAAAAAAAGTAAACGCAAAGAAAAATACATAGATTTCGATGATCGTCTCTGTATTGGGAGGCATGGCAGCATAATGATCTCTCACAAAGAGTAATGTGATGTTGACTCATGTTAGCACTGTTGTTACCAAGGTAAACATCCAGCACTGAGCCGACTGGTCATCAGTAGCAAAGAATCTAACAAAATTTTGGCTGTTCTTGCACTCACCAGGCTCAGGATTGTAATAAATATTTATTTATATTTAGATGTAATTTATATTTATTTTTATTAAAGATTGAAGAGAACAAGAGTGCCCACAATTTACTCCCATTGAAACTTGATTCTGCTTTGCTGTTCTGCTATGACAGCTGAATACTTGCTGAATATATTGTAATGAATTATTGGCAAAGTATTATTGGTTTGTTGTCCTTTTGTAATGATTCAAGGCAGGTACCTTGAAGTGGCATTGCATAGAATCTGTGAGAGTATTTACGCTGGGTTTACACTCTAAAGGGTTTGCATTCAATCACAAGAATAATTGTTCTGTTGATTGCTCATATATCTAAGTGTCTTCTGTATGGTGTGAAGTGAACCTTCATGTTTTAATTTACTGTTTCACATGAACAGCTGTTCAGCAAATGGAGCAGTTTCTGAACAACTAGATTTGAAATGGCTCTGAATTTCCTCAACATGCTTACCGGGGAATGTTCACCCTTTTCCGATTTATGCGCAAACATATTATGCAGCTGATATGCTTGATGTTCTGTTGCAATCAAAGCATATGCTGTTGTTTTTAGTCACAATCAAAGTTTTTTTTTTTTTATTGAAGTCTTTGTCGATGTACAACGTACAAAGAATTAATCAATGCCGTCAGATCTAGTACACTGTTAGTCATAGAGACACTGTTCTCCATTCAAGTCAATGGTAACTTTGCAAAATTCAATAATACGTCCTCGAAACTTACATACAGTAGGAGCTTTTTTTCTATCCAATTGTCTTTCTGTGTGTCAATTTAAGATTTTGATTAGCTGACAGAATATTTTCTGGAAGAAACAGGGGCAGGTGACATCACTGCATCCAATACATCGAGGGTGAGATTTAACTTCTGTATGCACAAAACCTATAGCATGGCCAATAACTGGCGCAAAACAAATATATCAATCATCCTGAATGCGCTGAAAGGTTTTGCCTGCAGATCTTGACCTAAGCTGATAGCTGTATGGAATACTGGCTCTGTTTCCACACTGTAAAACATAGCAGCCCCTGAAAACTACACTTTCCTCATACTTTTCACTAAGCATGAAGAAAATCAATGGCAGGTGTCACAATAACTTGGCCCAGTTTTTTTTTTTACAGTCTAAATGAGTCATTCCAGCTGTTGATGGTGGGGACTTCTCGTCTGTGGACACTCACTGCCCTGTTGTACACCAGTGACTCCATCGGTCTTATTAGCACTCCGGTGTGATTGTTTATCATGTTAGATGCAAACATGAAGGCTGCATTACATTGCATTCATGTCCAGTCATGACTGAATATTTTACAGTCTCAGATCTTGTCATTTGCCAAACATTAATTCAGCTCAAAAACATGGTCTGTGATGCTGCAATTTATTATGATTTCAAATAGAGTGGATGAAGGCTGGCAAATAGCATGGCTGTGATTGCAAACATTTCAAGCAAACAGGATATTATTCATCTGCCGGAGGCTCGAACTGCACAATACTGTGAAGATGTGAAGTGCCCTAGTTTTAGCTGCATCAAGGTTGCGCTGAATGGCTTGTGAACGGCCCTGAAGCATTTCAAACAGGATTGCATGGGCACCAATATGGCGTACAAAATGTGCGCGATCAGTCTTTGCAGGGCTTGCGAGTGAGTGCATTAACCTGAAATCCACTGCATATGATCTTTAAGCTGGTATTAGCAGCCTAAAGTGATCTGGCGCTAGGCTGCAATGAGCTAATTAGGTGACAATAAACCTCATACAATGCAGAGCGATGTTGATGCCCTTAAAAGATAGTGGGAAATATGCAAGATAACAGCTTTGAGCCTTTGAATAGGAAGCTTAATGTGGCAGCTACTGTCAGACTGGATCAATATATGCTTCCCAGGGTTCCTTTAGCTCAGTAATCCTGGCCTCAGCAAGCAATGACCTCATGGGCAGCTGGAAATCTTGTTATTCTAGTTCATTGTATGAAAAGAATAACTGCACTTACGGAAATGACAAGACAGAAAAAGCTAATTACCTTTAAAAACAACGGGATTTGACCGCGCGTCAAATGAGTTAGTGAAGATCTGTGATGTTGAACTTTGCTTTTCTTTTCAGTAGCTGGTGCCAGACCAGAGGAGTGTTTGCTGACCCTTTCTTTTATTGCCTTTTTTTTTTTGGTGGGAGGGGGCAGTTATGGGTTTTACCTTCTTGCTATTGAATGTGTTAGGTACGGTTCTGGAACCAGACGCGAGAGTCGAGCAGTGAAGGTAAAATGGGATTTTATTGGAAAGGGGGCGAACCCCCGCAGAGCAGGAGGCGACAGTACAAAGTCCACAATCCAAAGAACACAATCCCAGAGACAAAATCCAAAAGTCGAAAAACCAGGGCAGCAATCACAGAACTCAAAGTCGGGCAAAAAAGGGTTCAAAAAACAGATACAGACAAAAGTACAAAAGAGCAGATCCAAAAATCGTAGGTCGGGCGGTCCAGTCAGAAGATAAACACAGCGAGTACAAGGCGAAATGAAAGCAGCACAGGTAAACTTGGGAAAACGTTCTGACGGGGAACTGCAGTGAGAAGACAGCTTAAATACATTCAAGGAAGTCACATGCTATGATTAGGATCGGGTGAAGGGGATCAGACTAATTACAAAGGAGGGAACATGAGGGAGAACCTAATCACATGAAATTGGCAAAAAGCCAAAACGCGGACAGGGAACACGAGACAACCTATGACAAAACATACAGCTCCGGTTAGGGAGTTCTAATGTGCACAGATAATGAGAGGTAGGATAGAGTGGAGCAGGTGCGGAGGATCCGCTGAATTGCAGGAGAGACAAAGTGAAGGCAAGAGGCGGAGACTAGAACAGGGCGAGTGCTGAGAGCTAGTTAATCAATTAGTAAGTGCAGCTATACAATCCCTAGTGCTCGTTAGTAAGTTAGTATTATATATACAATGTTAGTTTGGGTTAGTAACTTTAACAAAAACAACAAACTGTTAGTATTGGTTAGTAATATAGAAAAGAGAGGCGAAGGAAGCAAACGAGATTGGAAGGAATGTTTGAAACCCAGAAACCATGAAATCACCTAAGCATGTGACACGCAGGACTGGGGAGAAGCTGTAACTTAACAAGAGACCAGACTGGGGAGACAAAGTGCAATGCTGGGCATGAATAAAACATGGACCGGAATCTAACAGAAAAGTGGAAGGGGATGGCAAAAACGAAAACATGGCAAAATGCAAAAATTAAACAAAACATGACAAAACCTAACAAACATAATCATAAACATAACAGGGACTAGGGAAAATCATAATAAACATGGCATACAAGGCAGAAACAAGACAGAACAGATTAGAATCATAACAGAATGGGCGCATCCCTTATTATAAAAATGCAATAAACATAAAAAAAATCACTTAGGTAAAAGAGATTTTCAAAAATCATGTTCTTGAAATGCCCTTATCAGCGCCTACCAATAGTTTGAACATACTCTCCTGAATGACTTGCATGTCATCCCAATACTTTTGTCTAAAATCTAGAGTAGCTTTTTTGCTGGAAAGTGAATTCTACCAGCTGCCTTCTATTCAGCACTCTTATATACTGATGATGTACAAATTATTCAACTATTTAGATCTATAACACTTTGATTACTACATGTTTTGGGGATTTTAAAAAATTTGAATTTTTAGTACTGGAACTCCTTTTCTCCATTTTATTAAATAGAGGATCTCTAATGAGTGAGCCCAAGATATCAAATTTTTGTTATAAAACCAGAGCAGTAATTTTAGAAAATTAGTACTCGAGTTTCAGAACTTCAATATCTCAGGCTCACAAATTAGAGATCCCATTTATCCTATTTATGCATATTTACTTTAATGGCAAAAAGCGTTAGCATGCTAGCTAGCAAGTTATTCATCCCTTTGACTTGAATAGACTGCCAACTAGAAGCTTACGCTAGGGATGGTTAACATTTTCCAGCAGAATTGGCAATGTTACTAATGCAACCCTCAGAATCTGACCAATTGCAATGCGAGAAAGCTGTATTATAAGTGTGTAATATCAAACATGTAGACATGGCTGTTTTTCTCCAATTTTTATGCATTTATGGGATAATGTAGTGATTATTACATCAGCATTATAATGCTAGGTTTAAACCCTTCTAATCTGCATTATAATGTTAAGTTTATTACATTCCACTCAGCATTGTAATTTACAATTAAGCACAGTGTAATCCCTAGTTTGAAGAGGATCCAGTTTGTCCCCAGTGCGCAGCTCCAGCAACCCTCAAGCACATTATAGTCAGCTGCACGACCAGCCTAACTCAATGCAGTACACCTGGCAACACAATCAAGTGCTGATGTGCTTTGCAGCCAAACTTGAGTGCAAGAGAGTAGCTATCTATCTCCTAGCCTTCCAACCAGGCAGCGTTCTGACAACCCCCATCCTTCATACAGGAAGGGGAAAAACTGAAGGCTAACCCCTCACCTCTCGATTCAGGCCCACTTAATGCAGCAGGGACTGGGAAATGCGAGTTGGACCTAAGCCAGAAACTCATCTTCCCATCGGAGATTGGAATGATCACCCTGCGACCAGACCTGATCCTCTGGTCCAACTCCTGCCAACATGCCCACATCATCAAGCTGACAGTCCCTTGGAAGGATGATGTTGATAAAGCTTTGGTGTGTAAGAAGCTGCGGTACTCCAACCTACCTGCCGAAGCAGGGGACTGAGGCCGGATTGTGAAAGTGCATCCAGTTGAGGTGGGGAGTGGGGGTTTTGTAGCCAGTTCTATAGCAAAGCTCCTTAAGGAAGTAGGAATCAGAGGGCAGGCCCACATAGAAGCAATCAAAGGACTGGCCAACACCACTGAAAGGAGCAGTCACTAGCTGCGGATGAAAAGGAAAGACGTTGTTTGGGCTGCCAAGGCAACCAGCTAACCATAAGACACACACCTAGGTCAGATCAGCTTGTGGTGGGCCGGCCTCAGCGAGAGGGTGTGTTGTATTGAAAGGCCGAAAAACACCCAGTGATGCTGAGGTACACAACTGATGATGTGTCTTCATGGTCGCAATGTCACCTGGTGGCCATCTCCAAATAACTCCCACGGAAGACAGCTGTGGTGCCGAAACACTAGGGATTGCAACATCCCGTCCTTTTACTGAATCATTTTACATACACTCCTGGGCAAATGAAATGGGCAAAATGCGCATCTCTACCACAGCAAAGCATGGAGGACGAGGTTTCAGAGACCATATTTGAACCTGATAAAGAATATTTGGTCCAACAGTAAACCAGTAAATATTATCAATTGCTCAACAACTCTGTGAAGCCATCAACACTGAGTGGAACTACACTGTCCTCTTTCTATAAAAATTTCTCTGCAGGTTTACAGACTAAAGCCTCTGTCACACTGTGGCGACTTAGGAGGGCGAATCCCCGCGAACTAGAAAAAGTGAAAAAATCTTGGCAATTCGTATTAGGCTCGTGGTGGATTGTCCCTCATTCGCCGGCATTCTTGGCCAGTCTCAGAGGGGCTACAACTGTTTTGAAATGTTCAAAACATTCGCAGTCCAAGCGCAATTTATTTTTCATCGTGCTGCATTCCTACTGCATTCTTGGAGCCAATCGTGGCGATTCGCATATATTCTTGAACATTTGTAGGGGGTCGTAGTGAGGCGCGGGAGCAAGAATGACCACAACCAATCACGACAATTTGACGGTTGGATTTTGAATTTGGCGCATGTAGTAGGTATACCTACGAAGAGGGAAGAATAGGCACGTATATTGTACGCCTGCCCTACGTATTCACTACGTATGCACCACGAATGCGCTGAGAACCTAGTATGCATTGACACGAATGCAGTAGGAATCGAGACGAATGGAGGCGATTGACCGCGAACCCAATACGCATACGCCACGAACCACCACGAATTAGTACGATTGAGCACAACTCCGCTACGAATGAGTGCGAACCGTGGGAAGACCCCCCGCGAATGGTGGCGAGTGTATAAATAGTCGCGTTCAAATTGTGAAACTTCAGTTGCCGTTGAGCGATGTGTGGCTTGTCTTGAAGTCTTGAAAATGCAGCCGCTTTATAAACCCTGGATCTCTTCAGAAATTGACCCCGTGACGATCCCATAAAAAAAGTTGTACATTTCGGCACGTCCACATTTCCTACATTTGTACTCAGTCCTACTGCATTTGTACTGCATTCTCGGTCAATCGTACTGCGTTCGTACTCAAGCATAGTGAGTTCGTACTGCGAACGTATACATTCATGGTGATTCTTCATGATTCTTACTCCAGTCTTCTAGCTTCGTACAAAGTTTGTACGCGATTCGTACTACATGCGTGATGATTCTTGTTCATTCTCACTGCAATCTTACTCCCGTCGCCGACATACCTACGGCAATCTGACAAAATACCTACAGCATGCGTACCACAATCTTAGGGCATTCGTGTATAGGTCCAGACAGGCGAATGACGACGACAAAAATAATCCCCCCAGTTGGCGGGGATTGGCCGCAATAGTCGCCACAGTGTGACAGGGGCTTAAGCTTAAACATAAAAAAAATATCGAAGGTAAAAGCTATCCCATACTAAGTTACTTTATCTACTTGTTTAATTTTTGCTAATTTCATGATTTGTTGTTAACGCCATTAAAAGCTTAACATTTTGCCATTTTGGGCTTGGTCCATATTAATTTTTTTCTTGCCTGAGAAAGCACAACTCAACCACCAAGCGTAGCTTCTGATGAGGCCCGAGTAGCTGATTTTATGACCCGCTAACCTCAGGCCCAGGTGTTTGCTTGGGAATCAGAAGCTTGATGGTTCCAGCATATGTAAATTTGCAAAAAAAAACCCAAAAAAAAAAAAAAAACAGTTCTATTGAGTGCAAATAATTCCTGTATAATGGCAATGTAATGATTTTGTAATGTTAAGAGGGCCATAGCTTGACATGCATTCATATCTGAGTATTCTGAACGGGACATGTGTCTGTGTAATGTAATGCTGTATTTTGGCTGAAATTAGCAGTCAAACAAATATCCAAGTAATAAACCAGACATAAAAAAGATGAAGAGACTGTTAGGTACACTTTGCTTGGCTTGTCAATTTTTCTTCAAATTGAACATGTTGGAGCGATTAGGCCTATTGTCTTATATTAGGCACTACGTAATTTGCGGATGATGTATACCAGGGATGTCTGAACTTTTGAGTGCCAAGAACTTCAGCATCGGCCAACTAAAAGGTAGTAATTAATGTAAAATGAACTCTGATGGGAAAATGATTTTGCTCATTCTCAGCAGACCTATTAGACTAATTTGATTCATATTAATTTTCCTCAATTTAGTGATTCATATGAGGTCATGTACTCGGTATGTAATACATGTGCAACTCTTTAACCTCAAGTGCAAGGGGCCTAATTGCAGACTCAAGTATTGAAATGAATATTATAATGTATTTAGCTTTGCATCCGGGAATTTTTTTTTTCTTTTTTATTTCCTGAAACATTAATTAATGAAATTTGAATTCGGTACAGGCCATGTCTGTGCCATCTGACAGTCTGGAAGGAAATAAGTAACGTCTTTCTTTGTCCTCAGAGCATAAGGAAGTTTGGTAGCATTCCTTCTACATTTGTCAATGTGACATGCCTACTCTGCCAAAGAACTTCCCGGACTACACAAGTTTGTTCTCTCACAGAAAATTCTCACCCTACTATTGACATTAAAAGCCCACTTCCCCTGTGTTTGGCTAGCAAACGTAGGTTAAGATAACTTGACCTTTCAATCCCCCTCACAAAGAGCCCTTCAGAACATAGCCCCCCGGTCCGAGATGTCGGTGATGGGAGCAGTCATTCGTGGCTTGGGGACTGGTACCAGTGTCCCCCCCCATGATTAGCCCTCCAGAGGGACAGGGGGACGAAGCATTACACTAAATCAAGGGAATCAGCAGTTGACTTCAAAGTTGAATTCACTGACCCCCCATTGAACAACTCTCTCAAAACCCCTCGCCCAAGCAGAGGAAAACTTGATCGAGGAGTTCGCACCATAAGACCCATTAGAAGTCATGGCTTTTGTGTTCGCTGGTGCGCTAATCTTACTCCTGCAATTACTTACACTAGTGGCAGTTCATGCTGCAACACTGGCATGGTTTTTTTTAATTTGAATGCGGTCATCAGCAGTCCTACACTTGGAACAGTTTTACCGCTGTCAGAAGGGAGACTTGAAATCAAATGCAAAACATTATGGCATTACTGTGTCTACGACCTTCAATAACAGGGATTTCATTAGGAGGCCAAATCTGCAGGTCCTACTTCTAAATTTATCGTTCATATGTTTTTTTCCCCATTCCCCAGAATACAGAAATATTGGCAAGATTCAAGCTATTCTGACTCAATCCAGAGTTAATTCAACTCTAACACAGTACAAATGAGTCCAACCGGTTGGCTCATTCCAGCTCATTTATCAAAGAATTTTTATGTTTTTTCCACTTGGACAAAGAGTGCCATGGTGGTTTTTCTTTAAGACACACTTTTTTGTTTTTGGTTTTGTCGCATGGGAAAATGTGTCCTTTGGTAGTGTTTAACACAATGATTTCATAATGTGCTCAATCTGCACTATGTTAAGTGCCATTCTCTGGGAGCCTCCATGTCGACAGTGAGACCATTCTGATTGGTTCAGAGAGAAAGTGGGGAGCTGGTCCAGATCAGAGCTTGAGAATTAAAACAACACACTGCCTCAGCTTTGCAGTCCCACATATTTCTATGAGAAAGAAACCATGAGTCTTCCAGCTGACTTCACAGATCCAATTTAGACCTAATCTTCCATTATCTTACCTAGAATAACATGCGGTAATCCTAGACTTGTCCTAGTCGACCATGAAATTGATTAATCTCCTAAAGTTTTGGAACTCACTGCTACAAAATGGCTTCTCCTCTATTTTAGTTTACAAAATCTTTTTGAATTTTTTTCATATAGCTGTATTAAAATCTATTTGTTGAGTAGCCCTTCCTATATCAATGCAAAATCCTTTAAAGGCAGCATGATGCTACATCCGATAGACATCAGCCCTTTTTATCAGATTGCACTTATTTGGAGCATTAGATTTCCTATATATTCACTGGGAGGGTAAAAATAGAAACAGGCAGAGGAAAGCCTTGCAAGTACCATTTCACAAACCTGCACTCAAAAGCTTAAATTCACAAAATATCTTCGGTAACGAAAGCACCGGGCATCACTGCGCTATGAATAAATCAGATCGTAAAGCGGAACCAGAGACGGTTTTTTAGCAAAGTGTGGCTGAATTTTCTACTCGCGCTCCATGGTCACTTACACTGCAGTCTATGCTGAAAAGCCTCACATTAAAAATGTAAAATTAGCATTTTAAGTCAAACACATTTCTGTTTCCGGCTCTGAGGTTCTGAAGCTGGTGCATGCATATAATATGCATTTGGTCCTTGCCATGGCAACATTAGATTGAATGGGAAATGAGATCTGAATGCATTTATTTTAATTCAGCAAGATTTTTTTGAAAGGTCACACCAAAGTTGGTCACACTGAGTATTTGTTGGGAGAACGTAGACAACCTATACTCCTAGGATTTTAGCATGCAGTGTGTAGGAAATGAAGAGAGATGTCTTACTATGAGTGAAGAAGAGGGTGCAGAGGTGGTTAATATTTCTGTCAATATTTATCATTAAAGAAAACAGAAAACAATCAGAGAAACAAATTGCTTCCTGCACCATTAAAACACTTCTTAAGGAACTGAATAGTAAAAAAAAAAGAATAGCCCAAATTGTGTAAGATTTTTTAATGGTGTCAGTAATATTCTAACATATTATATTCATTTTTCCAAGTATAGGTTTCGGCATAAGTATCTAAAAATTGCTTTGAGAAAAGGGTGTGCACATGATTTATCCATGTGAATTTACAGTCTTAAAGAGCTGTCCTTGACACTGCATGTAATGCACTTCCTGTTTTTTTAAGTTATTCTTCATATCACTGAGAGAGCTCATAAACGTGGTGACTATTTAACATTTTTTTCTTCCAAACAAAAGTAATTTCATGAGCCAGGCAACGAAATTCCAATAAAAAGGATCATCTTCATCTGACCTGCAGAGATTGTAATTCTGGGCAAATCGAATTGAGTTTGTTGTGTTGTAATGGCAGAAATGTTCCTGTAAATGAGCCATTTTATGTCTTAAGCAATCCTTCTATTTTTGATGCAGTAACTTCCAATAAAACTGTAGCACACACAGTATTATTTTCTTTTTTTTTCTTTTTTACAACTGTAAATATTATCTTTGAAGATGATTGCTTGGAGTCGCAGCAGATGTTCAGGTCCAAGAATCACACAGATGCTGTTTCACAGTTCTCTATAAGGTTAAATAGATTTGCTCCATATCTAAGCACATGAAAATAATTGCAGTGAAATCTGCCTGGAGCAGTCCTACTACACAGACTGTGTTTACTACTGCTAAAGCTTGTTGAAGAACCAATGTCCATTTCTCCTTCTCCAAAAATATGAAACATGACAATGAAAATAGTATAACATGGCCTTCAAAGAGAACATGAGGAACTAATATTACAATCTTCAGCAGCTTGGAACAGAAAGAGATGTTTTGAATGGTGTATCTTGTTTACAGATTTCGGGTTTGACACCTTTCTGTGAAATAACTCACAATTGTTTACACTGAATCGCAGTTTTATTTTATTGTTTTTTTTTTTGTTTTTGTTTATTATTTAAACAGAGTTGTTTGGGCTGCTTGTTATGGCATACTGCGTGCAAAAAGCAGTTGACATTTTAAAATGGGTTTTTAATGCAAATTAAAGAACCCGTTGAATATAATTGTCTTGAGGAGAAGTCTGCATTTTGGCTCCATCAAACGCACATGGTGGACTGAGCACCATCTGTCTGATGTTAACAGTGATTCACTGCAAGAGTGCATGAAGCTGGAACATGTTTATGATGAAAACTAGGCTCAATGTTGTTTGGATCATAATGGAAGTAATGCTGTGCCTCGCCTTTGAACAAAAGCTGAGCAAAATGCCACTGGGAGATGATAAAGATATTTACTGTATGTGTAGCAAAATGCTAGTGGGAGATGATAAAGATATTTACTGTATATGTATACTTTTAGAAAGTTGGGTGCCATCATATGCGCAGCTACTGAGAGCATGCAAGATTAGGTAGATTGTAATGATCATAATTACGTATAAGTAAGAAAAAAAAACTGCTGAACAAATGAATCCAATATGTCCTATTTTTCTGTACTCTTGATTAGATAACAAAGGCATTCCACATTCATTCACCATTTTTCACATATTCAAGTTCAGTAAACAAAAATCAAACAAACAGGTTCAATTTAGATGTATTGTATGATATCATGCAACAGTATAGAGAAATGGCCTTTTAGCTGAAATGAAAAATGGACTAAAGGCCGTCTGGGCTACTGACATTGTCCTGTTAGGCAAAGTGAAACACCTGAATTGAGCACCTAGTTAGCTTCATTAATGACTTGTGTGCCAGAATGTTATCAATACATCGTTGGCCGAGGATTAACTAGGTCTATCTGCCATTTTTGTATTTTTGAGAAAATTGCGATTAAAGATTTGGTATTAAAAATATCCCCTTCGGGTTTTTCCAAATTAAAAGATTTTTTGCTCTAAACAATTAGAATCCGACGAGACTAAACTGGGCTAATTTACATACCCCTATTCGTCTGGCAACATTGAATTCTGGGTACCCAATTTTGCAGATAGACCATTGTAACTTTAGAATTCATAAAAAAAACAGTGTTACTTTGGTCTATCTGCAGATTACAGGTTTTAAAAAATATGGAAATGAATTAACAGTCTCTTAAAACTGCATTTTAAAGAAACCCCACTGTTTATGAACTAATAATACTTATGAAACAACTTTTAAACACTGTCACAGTAAAAAAGGAATACAAGATTAACACTTTTTGGGCCTTTTTCAACATGACGTAGAAATGAGAGAGAAACATTCATGTGTGAATGATCTCACATCAAGAAAATATGAACATTATAACTGTGAACAACTTTAAGTATATAAACAATGTAATTTTTTGACTCTGCCAATTTCTATGATTGATCGAAGCCTTTGGGTCATTATTCTTCACTTTGATCTGCATAGAAAAGGTAACCTTGAACTCAATTTACATGATTAACTTGACAAAACATAATTTTTCAGCAAATCATTTAAGTTTCAGCAAATAACACTCTGTTCAATCTGACTTCTCGAAGCACTCACCTAAATAAGGAAATGCAGCAATTTCTCTCAACTCTGCTTCACTAAATTTCTTCTTGGCAGCCATATTGTCTCTGAGGCCTGAGTTCATGTGATGCGATCCCTCTAATATTACTGGTTAATTGCAGATAGACCTACTTAAAACTTGGTGAAGTGGCAAATTTGAAAACAGACCCTTCTAATATTGACCTCTGACATAAACTGAGTGCATATTTAAGCAGGGTCATAACCTATATAGACCTTGTTAACTTAAAAATCATTATGATAGAATATCTCAAATATTCACAAAAATGCAGATAGACCAAGTTAATTCTCAGCTGACGACATGTAAGCTATATAGCATGTGATGGATTATAGCACTTTGTTTCTATCGACACTGCTTCCAGCATCATGGCTAGTACGTTTGTAGTTGTATAATGGTCTCATCAGCGGCATCACTAGAGATTTACGGATAGGGGGTCAAAGCTTTTTTCGGGAGTGGCATATTCTTCCACAGCTATTGCAGATTAATACTGGTAATGCACATCATTTGGGGGATCAGACCAAGGGACTGAAGACCATTTTGGCTCAAACAGGCCTACCAATACCCCTGAGGGCCACAATAAATGGTTCAGGAACATTCTTGAATTCCAAATGTTAGTGGTGACAGTAGTGAATGCTCCATTGATTCTAACACATAATATTACACATGAAACTGTTTCAGGCAATTTGACTCGACTAAGCTGCGTATCAGGGCCCAGTGAATACGATCTGTCATAACCTACTTTGCATCTCTGTCAATAATAAGAAACTGATCCGAATCACTCCAACAATGAGGGTTAGTGTCCATTCTGACTGTTGTAAGGATTGATGAAAACTTGCTATCTACATACATAAAACATGGATTTCTACATTCATTTTGCTTTATTTCTTTGTGGGTTTGTGGCCTGAGGCTTTGTCTAAACAAAAGCAATGATGTTCCACATTTCTATGCAAAGAGAAAATCGGCTACTCAAATGATGTGGTAAATGGTACATTTCAAAATTGAGAGATTGTACAATCATGCCTGTGGTGTGGGTTGGGAAAGAATATGAGTCTCAAGAAGTGTACAGTTACCAAATGTTTCAAACACTAAAATACTTCATTGCTGATGTTGGTTTCATGGTCAGGTTCTAAAAGGTTTTAAAATGATCCTCTCAAAAAATATTGCATGAATTACCAAAAAAAAATTTGTATCTATGTCCATATCCCAAAAGGAAATTCCATAACTTGTCACCTATTCTATCATTCAATAGCTTATTTATCTGTTTCTCATTTGTTATACTTTTTCAAATATCAGGCTGGATTAAATTAACATTTGTTTTTAACGTTGACAAAGAAATGACTTTTACTGGAATTTTATCATTTTTGTACTTTAAAACTCAACCACCGTGACGTGATATAATTTCTCAGATAACGTTTTGTCTGATAAAACTAAAGTGCAATAAACATTCATACATAGTGACACAGCAAGGCACATGTATAACATTTTACTTCACTGAATTCTCCAGTTTTAACATGCAATAACTTAAATAAATGTGTGATGTCAATTTGACGAACCAACACTGATCACCATGTGTCTATTAAAAGTGCCTTCATGTAAGATTTTACTGTTAGTTGTGCCAATATGTTTCAATTGTGTTTAGGTCACATCCTTTTCAGGACATTTGTGTAGACAACAATGCGTTCTCAGGATTTTTGTCTATAAGCTATAAAAATATTCAGGACACACTTGCAATTAGTAATGTAAACATATTTTAACCCAGTTTGAAGAAAAAAAAACTGATTGTGTAAGTAAGTGTATTGAAAGCGGCTGTAATGATCCAAATGAATGATGAAAATATTCCTTCCTGTTTTTCCATAACAATTATTCATTATAATTAAAACCATAAAAAATAGATGAAACCATATAATTTATATAATTGCACATATACAGTTTGAATGAGAATTTTTTGACTTGTCGAGGTTTAAAAGTTGCCTCCTGTCGCAGTCAAGTGTACTTTTTCTAACAAGCACTCGGTCAGTCATTTATTACATTACAGAAGTTTAAAATATATACATTAGACTTTTCACTTGACTTCAGCCAGTGCTCATTACCAGTTTTTGTAGGCAACAGTTTTCCCCCTGCTGTTGTATAAAAAGGACCCATGAACTAGATGGTTAATCTTGACAATGTTTTTGCATCCATTCATTATAAAGCGATTATCATAGAGTTTCTGAATCCTTATTTAAGTGCAGAGGTGGAACAGTCATCATGAAGGAAAATAAGGCATACTTATGAAGCAAAATCATTACGTTTCCATCTAGTCCTCTCAATACGTCCTCTGACCCAAATTACAGTACATACACTGTACTCACCTTTTTTGAAACCCGGAAGACACTTTTTCACAAAATAACAAGAAATCACTAGGTTTTTTCAACAGATTGAGATGTTTTTCCTCTTTGCATGAAAACATGCATTTGTGTATGCATTTTTATTTCCATATGAGATTGCGAGTCTTTTTTGTTTGTTTCTGCATGTACATGTGTAAGGGAAGGTGTGTGTAAATGGCTTGGAATTTCAAACTGTAGTACAATATTCTTTTTCCTCTGTAAGCGGATATACTCCATGTTTGACAAAAGCATGCTAATGATTTAGTGCAAAACATGTGATGTAGAGGCAAGCTATAGTGTTATATTCCATACCTTTACACCCTGCACATGTTTCTGGTTTGCTGTGCAGACCATTGGCACAAACCTGGGAAATCTCTCTTTCAGTCATTACTCCCTTCTTCATTATCGTAATAGTTTAACATACGATCTGCCCTTTGTCCACCTATAGGGCTCAAGTAGCCATAAGCTATAGAGCAACACTTCCTCCACTTTGTACTGTTCATGAAGCTGCATCTGTTTTAATATAAGTTAAACATAGCAGTTGACTTATTTTCTTCATTCAGGGCCTTATGAGGCACATGTATTGTAATGGCTCAAATTAAACGTGTTTTGTTGCCCAGGGAGAGTAAACTTGACAGAAACCTTTCATTTCCTTCCCTCGCCTGCATTCATCATGACTGATTACAAATTCATCACCTTGGATCAATTTTGTGCCGTCGAGATCAAAAGGAGAGAGGAGGAGGGTCGTGGGAGGCTAGGTCCCTCTTTGCTAATTCATTTCATCTGGGATGATTTTATCCCTTTACAACAACATTTTGATTTATAATGCAGGCTACTATGATTTGCGCATCAGTCCCAGTGCCATTCATGTGTTTCATCCTTTTGGGATAACATTAGCCATTTGGAGATGTGTTCCTTTAACACTATGTGACAAAAATATGGGATTTACTGTGTATATTTATGTCAGTGTCTGTTTTGTACCTCAGAAATGTGAGCGCATTTCATTAGTTCTATATAACTACTCCATTAGGCTAATATCAGATATGTTTTGCATTTTGTTACTGAAAAAAAAATATTAATGGTGGTAATAATAATAATATATTGTCAATAGGATAGCTGTTCCTCCTTAGGGAGAAATCTGCTTTTTAAATATCAATATAAACTTTATTGTCAATGACACGTCAAAGAAAACCTTGGATTCGTCAGTGTCATGGCCCTGGGTTAGTCTGTACGTTCTTCAAAGAAGTCATCCTGCTCAGCCATTACAGCTAATTTTCACTTCGGGCTACAAAGAATTATGAAAAGACCCAGTAGAAGTTCTCAGCAGCAGTAGAGGTGGTCAGTAGAAAGCCAACCTCAGAGAGGAAGTACTTTGAAGACAATAATTTTGTGAATGAGGAGCACTTTCACTGGGTAATTTGTGACCCATTAGGCCACAAATAAACTTTTAGGAGTTTTCAAGACGTATTTAGTGAATCGCGAACCAGAGTGCAAAAAATAAAATCTCAATGATTCCCTGAGATTTGTATCTATAGACAAGATTTTACAAAATTTAACTCTCCTTGAATAGTTACAATTTAGGTAGTCCTAATAGCATATAGCATTCTGTATTACTTAATGAAAAGTTGTACTATATGGAATTTTTGTATATATATATATTTTAATTTGGTTTTCAATTATTTCACATTTTCCAAAAAGTTAACAGCGCTAACACAGAAGGAAAGAGTCCCACTTTGCAGTGGGAATAGATAAGTAGCAAGGTTGTCTTATACTCTCTTTTCGTGAAGTAAGTTAGACAAAGGCAAGAATGCTACCAACTGAAGCCTCCAGGCATCATCAAGGGAGGATGCCCAGCCAAAACCGTAAAGGAATACATCAGCAGAATACCAGCATTCTATGGGCAAAATCGCCCTCCCTGCATGATAGACAAAAGGGCATTAGCATCTTTTCATTGCAGTTCTGATATACAATCAATAATACATTCGCCAAAACTAAAATAAAGTTTTCAGTTTTTTGTTGATAAGCCAGTGTAAATAATTATTTCAGCCTTCTAGCTCCATTCATTCCCATTTATCCATCACCACTTCTCTAGTGCCCTCCAGACAAGCCTGGCACTAATGGCACCAGCACGAAGTGGACAGGGCCTCCACATAAGAGCTCTAAATGTACAGTGAACCTGTTTTGCTTCAAAACTATCAATACTCCACATCATTCACCCCAATTTGGCTATCAAAAAAAAAAAAAAAAAAAATTCATTCATTTCATTTTTGCAAGGCATTAATTATGTCATTCCATATTTGATTAAAATGTTGTGTATTTTTCCTTTCTGTGGCCACATGTTGCTTCATTTTCGGAACACGTAACATATATTTTCTAATGGTACATAGAGGGAGATTTTGAACCCTTCCAATGGTGCAGTATACGTTTTCTCATAAGTAATGATGATAAAAGTATTATCCATCCCATAGGATATTTTATAATGACATCAATATGTATATTGTTTATTTAACAGAGTGATGGTGAAGGTGGATACTTACTTTCAATGTCTTCAATGCAATTTCTTTCGACAAAAAAAAATTTATCAAAAACAATAGATTACTCATAAATATATAAAAATTCCATTTTCTGCCCCTATTAAATTATTGAAACAAGCTTTAAAAAACGTAGTGCGAGGCAACATGAAACCAGGTTTTGAAGAATAAGGGTATTGTAGCTTACAAATCATGTCAATCCAAAGGCTTTAGTGACTTGAGTACAAAGTATGGATATTTTTTTTTTTAATCCCCTTGGCGTTTAATAAATGTGTCAGATTAAGCTAATGTGACCTACATTGCAACAGCTTAGAAGCCATATCTTATGACTCCTCAGGCATGGGTACCATGTTTAAAATCAGTCACAGACTGGCATGAAGAAGAGTAGGTTGAGTCCAACGGCTGCAGAGGAAGGGGATGCGTTCCATTTGAAAGTCAACACCTAGAGCGTCTGGCCTCTGCCCCGTTGGCTTTGATCACGAACCCGGCTTGTAAACGTTAGCGATGATGTCTCGGCCTCTCTGCTCGGGCCGCTTGCAGACGGCCCGCCTCTGGGCATTACGGCCATTTCAAAGTGTTTAACTTCACCTGATATCTTCAGCAATCAACTAGAGCAGAGCGAAGTTTCCTTGTACAGCAATAGCGGGTAAGCTATTACAGTGTTTCAGATAAACAGTAAAAGGTAAATATTTGCTGTTGTTTTTACAAGTTCTTCTTAATTTCTGCTTAATACCTTCACAACATGAGTACAGTGTTTTACGCATTTGAGTGTGCTTGCGTGTCTGACGAGCGCCAGATGTAGCTCGTCATCTCTGCCTGCCATCTTAGTTTCCCACCACTATAACCAATTATTCAATCACTATTTCAGTTTTCCCATTGGCTTAGTTTTCACTGTCGCCACTATTTAGTTCCTACTTTGTTCATTTTGCTTTGTCGTTCAGACCATTCACTTCTTTATCTCTAAGCTGGTTTGGTTTTCTCCCTTTCGGGAGACTAAATTCTCTCTACTTAGAGAGTTTGCGCTTTCGCGCTTCTAAATTGCCTGATCTAAATTTAATTCTGTTTCAGAGCTCACGTATCCACGTCTCTGCGAGTTTACTTCCTATTTTGGCCTTTCCTAATTTCTCCCTTCTGGAGTTCTGTAGCCTGTTTCCCTTTTGTATTTTTACCTTTAAATTGCCATTGTTTTTTTGTGCTTGTGTGCTTGTTAGGACTTTGTGCAATGAACTCTAATAATAAACCAGTCGTTTTGCCTGCCACTCTGCGCTTGGGGTCTCCCTCTCTTCCAACACATAAGTGCGCATGCATTTGCTCGTGTATATGTGCATGCATTCAAGTGTGTGTGAGTGTGTTATATGCGTGTTATATGTGCTGGAATATAATGCTTAACGGTTACCTTTTCAGCATTTGCAGTCACCAACATTCAAGATAAAACAAAGTAAAAATCTCACCAGGGAAACAATTGAATAAAACAAACCAGGAGACTGCTGCGTACATCACAATGCTTTGAACCAATGGAAAAAAAAAAGAAAAAAAAAATCTTCATTTGCAAGTGAAACGTGATTAAAGGGTAAGGCTGTACTTTCAAGATAAAAATCCAAAAAAAAAGAGGATAAACATCATTATCACCAACACCACAGCCATGATGTTCATAGTCATAATAATATAGAAGGGGGTACAAGTGTTCAAGATCAGTGTGCTAGAGTTTGAAGTATACTTGTGGCCCTGCAGGTATGTAGTGTATAAGAGTGGAAAACGCTTAAGTAGAGCACTTAAATGCTCCTCCTTTACAAGCCTTGCACTGGCCCCAGGGCTCCCTGTCTCTCTGTAAGAGGAGCCGAAACGTATCCACTGATGGCTGCTATGCTTCCTGCTCTGAGAGGTCAACTCAGATTCATTCACATTTTAATTCCTCTGCATTTTGTGTACAGTAGTGCCTCATGCACTGATCTGGAGCTGCATAACCTGTTCCAACATCAGTCCTGTGCTTTTGGTATACCTGTTCCTGTCTGCAGTCTGTCTAGACTGGAAATCTGATCGGGGCTATAGATATGGCACTTGTCATTTCATTGTTAAATCCCAGGGATTACAGTATGAGATAGCAGTATCATGTATTTCACACACACTCCAAATGAAAGGTTATTTGGCTGGGATCCACTGAGGGCCCCTTTGGAGTTCTTTGTGGAACCCAGTAGCATACGTCTAAGAAGCATTAAAGTACACAGATGGAACCATTTTGTCCAACAAATACCTTTGAACTAAACAAGGGTTCCACTAAAGAAACACAGGGTTCTTTTTGTACCCATATTTTTTGAGGGAGAACAGTGATTGTGCAGGGAAAAAATGTATTCAAAAGGTTTTCTTGAGTCACTTCAAAAAAAAAAAAAAAAAACTCATTATCTCCCAATTCCCATATCAATTAACCTTAAAAGATTCCATTTTCTCATTCCAGAATGAAAGAGAAATTATGTAATTATATTGTAATGAATATAAACTATGTGTCAATTGGAGGCCATTGAAAAACGCAACTGAGGACTGGTGGCGACAGAGAGAGAGAGGTGAGTACAAACATATGAAGCATTTCAACAGTGAAGCTTGTGCACTCTTATTATTGCGTGATTACCGTTTGTATCTGTGTCCTGTGTTTTTCCCTTTGGAGAAGATCAGTATTAAATATCTCAGATCGAGAAGAGCTGATAACAGAAATTTTTCTTTCATCCTTCATCACTCTCAATGAAAAATTCCGACATAATTATTTGAATGCCCTGTGGAGATTTCAGTTACTTACAATACTGAAGAGACAGGGGTAGAATTACCCATACCACCTGAAAGCCATTCTCACTCAGTTCCCTCTTGTTTGATTGATTAAAAACAGCCTTATACATATGAGGACATTTTAAAGGATTACAAAACCGTTTTGTTCAATAATAATGCTAGCTTCCTCTTGACATGAAATGAAACCAGTTTCTTGAAGACACAAACAGATCAAGTTTGAAAATCACCTGTTGAAACTCACAAGTATTATTGTAACAATAACTTATAGGCCTAATGATGAAACTTATCTCATTATTGTTTTCTCATTTTCCATAAATGGTAAAGGACTGTTGTTAGAAAAAAAAACAATGTGACTCTTACAGGCATTTGGGACTGTTGAACCAATGATGGCTGCTTATCATATTTTGGTATTAACTCATATGCATACAGAAGACAAAATGGTAATAGAAATACCATATTGCCAGCAAAGTGCAATTATGGTGATACAAACGCAATGAAAGATACTGAAGCACTCTTGTTCTGCATACATTATTTGCGGTGTGATTTCTGACTAAGTGATAGTTTAAGAACAAAATACATTGATTTAACAAAAAGTTGGTTTTATTGCACATTCAATAACAAGTAAGAACAAAACAAAATCAATTATTCCATCATTATCAAAGTGCCGAAGTGTGCTCTGCTTAGGTCAGAAATCACACTGAAAATATAATATGCGGAGCTTAAGTCCTTCAGTATATTTCTGACAATAGAAAAGGCTGATAATGTGGCCTCAGCTTGGAGGTGAAAAGAAGCAGGTTAGTGTTTGCTGAAAGAAGACTGAAGGTGCATTGTGCGGTCATATCTACATCTCAACCATCTGTCATATTATCCTGTCCAAGATAGGGAGGGCAATTTCATCCAAGGCCTTCAGACAAAGACCTTCCATCCTGAATATAATGCAACTGTCACGTAAAGACAATAACAAAAACGTCTCTCGTAATTGCTGTGAATGTTGAACTGATACAGGGAACTCCAGTGAAAAAAGTGAAGACTATGGAAAAATACTATTGGTTACAAAATTTAAAATAAAAACACATTTTAAACATATGATAATACCCTGCTCTAAAAAATCCCTTTCAAGCACTTCTATTGAATTAGTGTAGAGGTGTAAGGGTGTAAAGATCTGAGTCTGACACAAGGCCCGCTCAAAGTTGTGATCTCTGCCGAAAACTCATCAAAAAAAGAAAAAATGTGATTATAATCTCACACTTCCTCAGACAATATGTCCTTGCCATTTGATCTATTTAAAGATGCCCATTCAACATAATTCAAAGCACTATCACACAGTTCCCATTTGTTAAGATCATCCTGGCTAATGAAAGTTGACAGGGTTTGGTGTGATTTATTTGCATGCGGCGAAACACTGGACAGCCGCAGAAAAATGATGCCAAAATTTCAAGAGCAAGAGGGAGGAAAAAGCTTCCACGGATGTTGACCTCTGCAACTGAAACCTCTGAATTCGGTAGAAGAAAGTCGTCCCGTTCTTACACTGGAGATTTCAATGGAACACTAGCTTTGGCTACGATTGATGAGCACTCAAACATGGCTAAGTCTTTTGAACTGCTATTTCTTGATGAAATAGCAATGCAATGGATGAATATCTACTATAATTTATTTGATCTCAGTGGGTTTTTCAATGAGCTTTTCATAAACGTGTTGCATGAAATGAGTAATTTTTTTCAGAGATTAGAATGGCAAAAACATAAATAAATAAATACTCTATCTCTTTGCATGTAGTTTAACTACAACAACTTGTTATCAGTCACAATTGTACGTAAGATAAATGGAAACTGCTGTCATGATTCTTTAAATATTTTGAAATGGGCCTGGCAGCCAATATTAAAGACAATGTCAAGTAACACTTATTTGCACAAAAAACATGCAGAACCTAATCATTCTTACGTCATTTGTCTCAGAAAACATCAGCGGCAATGGACAGACGCATAGTTCTGAAAACCATCCAGACAACAGAAGTGGCGAAACGTATGAATGCAATGTGTGAACTCATCACACACCAGAAAACCTTGATCCGAACGCTTTTCATATGACTCCTTTCCCTGCTGAGATTATCTACAGCATATGAATTCCAAGTCAATTTATGCAGAAGCTAGTCAAGTCAAACTTTTTACTTTCCCTTGCAGTGTTTTAGTGTCAGTGCCTTTGTCTTATGCATCTTACACACAAAAGCAGCAGGAGTAATTAATTCTTTCAATAACTAATAATTCATAGTCAGCTATATGGCCCGCCTCTCTGAGTGATGGGAGTTCCCTGCAAAGTTGCTTCAGGCAGTGGAGTGAAGGCTCATTAAAAGTACATTAAGCATAAACCAAAACATCCTTTTCTCCTTTCAATGAAGTGCCCTTCAGTATTTAATGCATCCCACAGACACTAATTGACTGAAAGACTCCCATCCCTGTCAGTGAGACTGTGCCTCGTGCTTTAAATAAAGAACTGTGTAAAGTCTGGTCCCCTGCTTATAGAATGAATACTGGAGGTAGGTCTATGCCATCAAAAACTCAGCCTAGCAATTCCCTTTCTATTTTTCTTCTTCTATGGTTATTGGCAAACCAGTTTACATTCCTCATATCGTTCAGCTAAAGCGCCAAAGTACCACTTTGAATCCTCGATTTTCCATAAAAAACTTTATATAAAAAAGCTTAATGCCTGAGTAACTAAAATATATAAATACAATGCAAAACAAAGTCATATTGGCAAGGATGGAATCAGATTATGACTCGCAGTCAAGCAGATTCACTTTCTTGGGATGTAAGTCCTGAGCATGCGCAGTAATCGTGACACAGCTCTTCTAATGGATAGCAAATACACTGTATAATTGTCTTGTTGAGTATGGGACCATGTAAAAGGTTGCATTTCTGTGGGCAGATTTTCACAGTTTAAACCAGGTAAAGTTCATACTTTGGTTAGAGTATAAGTCGACATAAATTTATGAGCTGTATAATTAATTTTGCGAGCATGCTGCAATAGCAAGTATGCTGCAAACAAGAAGTAGCCTGAAGACAAGCTATTAAGTTGTGTAGTTCAAGTAGTATCACGTCAAGTCCCTGAAGTCATATTTCTGCCTGACAGTATTTTTCTGCTGGGCTTTTTTAAGAGACTGAAAACCATCTTCATTAATCTTGCTCTTTGAGACAAAGGTCAAGACCTAATAAAAGATGTGACTCACTCACAAAATGAGACAAATGTCTTTTAATAATTTAGTATAGCTACTGTATGAAATGTTTTAGTCAGATGACTATTGCCTTTGCCTGTGATGATTGTTCACATTTTTTGATCCATTTGTGCATTTATTTCTATACGGTTATGTCTATGATGCTCTTTGTATATTTTGAATACACTTTTTTTCCAAAGAATGTACTTGTCTACTTCATTTTGGGTGATAAAACAGCACACACTCAGACTGATTTGACTGAAAAATTGAACTCTTTTGGCCAAAGTCATGATGAATCTCCCAGCAAATAAAGTGACTCAATCAGCAGTGCAAGGGTGTGGCCATATGAAATTGGGTCAAGATGTTTGATATTCATGATAGGAATACCATCCGGCTTCATTTTTTGGGGTATGTCAGAGGTCAAAAAACAGAAACATTGCCATAAATACCAGCTCTGTGAATCTCACAATCTCTTGTTTTTGTTGCAACTGGTTCAGATAGAGAGCGATTCAATTCTATGGGGATACCCTTTTTTCTCCACCCTTTGCTACAGAAAAAAAAAATTCTCTCTATGTAGAAGCTAAATAACCATTTTATTTCATTTGGAGCTCATGGTTGCGTTGCTTCAATATTTCTCATATTTCTTAGCAAATTTACCATTACTGTAACAATTGCTGTCATATATGGCCTAATACTTTGAACATCAAACAACGTGCTTCACACACACACACACACACACTCACAGAGGCACACACACATACGATAAGGCGCTGCTCGCACGCATTCAAAATGTCCTTCGTACCCAATAACATGTACAACGTAAAATCATCTCATACATATCGCCCATGAAACTTGATTTATTTATATTTGATTTTCTGTTATTGCTGTCCAGAAAATATGAGCTTCCAGCGAGACTATAGTATGCTATGTGGCACAGAGACAGTGCAAAGACTTGAAGCTTAAAATTGCTCCACTTAATTCCCATTGATGTGAGGGGAGCAGACAAGCGAAAGGAATAGACCCTTGAGTCATGCATATTGCATAAGAAATACCACTTCACTGCAGTTTTCAGATGGCAAAGGCTCACAGACCCTTAAACTTAACCAAACCAAGCCATTAAAACCACTTCTATCATGATGCTGAATCTGACTGTCCATTTGCCTGTGTTTTTCAGTGTTTTGTAAGTCTCTCTCTCTCTCTCCCTCTCTCTCTCTCTGACACACACACACACACACACACACACACACACACACACATACATACTCACACACTCAATCAAGACTTGAAAAATAAAGGTTCATCCATAGTTTGACTGGATATGTAGATATGGCTGTTATCCAAATGGTAGTTGTTCAAAACCACCAATATTAAGGTAATTCAGGGAAGAGACCGTAAGTTCAAATAAAATAGCAGTAAGGCCATTTGTGTGATATTTGTTGTGAGTCCATGTTATGAGCCTTCAAAATGGCAGGAAATTGTATGAAGTTCCAAGAGTTTGTCATGCCACATATAACAACAGTGAGGAGCTACTTCAGCAGTCGAGATGAAGTTATTCTGAGAAACTTTTTACCAGTAGACCTATTGTGGATATTGTTTGCAGACTGTGAGTTCTGGCTATTCCACGCACCTAATGGAAACTGGACCCTCTCATTTTACTCGTGCGAGCTGTAAATTTTTGTTGGGAGCGCTGAAGGCCTGATACCCCCATCCAGAACTGGTTGTCCTCTTCTGGAGGGTAGAGCTTTGGTGTCTCTTTCATTTCTAATAAGGTGTAACTCACACATTGCCTTTGTTTTCTGCACATCATTTTAGCCTCATTATTTTTTTACTTGTAGTAGACAAGGTGTGAACAATGAAGAATGACTTATCATTTTAACATTATTGACATAATTTTTATTAGCTAATAGCTCATTCTTCTTTAACATTGCAAATTGAGGAGTTCAGTATTTTTTTAAAAAAGACTTGGTGCCTCTGGTGCTGGTTTCTGATTAAAATTCATTTAAATTGTTTATTTCTAAACAAATCAAATATGCTATCATGTAGTGTTTTTTAAAGAATAACATGCAGTCTTTCGGATTTGTGAAAATATAGCTCAAATACATCAAACAGTGAAGCCAGGATTGATTAATCTTTGACTTTGCCTACGAGGAGCAATCACACCATTATTATTCTTCACAACGTATTAAGGCAAGAGGGCTTGCATCTGATACCTGTCCATTTTACAGTACCAAAAGCTTTGGTCCTGGATCTGCTTAATATAAAGCAATGAAGAATTCATTGAGTCTTTTTAGTGTTTCTTGTAAGATGGAGTTATATCAGCCATGAAATCATTGTCACACAGTATAGTCCTGGACCTCAGTTCTAAGAGTGACTCAAGCTACCCATTCACAATCTTTGAAACACACTTTTTTATTGTAAGCCTGAAGTTATTAAAGGCATAAATGATTCAGAACTAAGTGTATTTCCTATGGTTCTATATATAGCGTAAAAATACGCAGAAATTCTCCATTGTAGCTATTTTGGCGTCATAAATAATGCATGGCTGACAGCACCTTTGGTTGGTCAGTTGCTGACTGAAGACGAGCCACATCGTGAATTCTCTCTATGTGGACCCAAAAACTGCTTTGTAACACTTATGTAAGTGCTGCGGAGAAATGAATGGGCTGGATTCACAATCGCTGCCTGTAATCACAAGGCAGATTTTTCCTTCTCTCATTGATTTTGGAGGTTTGGCAAATAGTTTATAGTCCACTAAAGTGATTCAGGATGATTTGGATAGAATCCAGAATTGGGCAGAAATGTGGCAAATGAAATTTAATGTAGCGAAATGTAAAGTTGTACATGTAGGTAATAAAAACATTAGGCGGGATTACTTCATGGGAGGTTTAAAACTGGAATGTGCTCCACACGAAAAAGATCTGGGAGTGATTGTTGACCAAATCCTCACAGGCTCTAGGCATTGTGCCGTAGCAGTTAAAAAAGCCAATCGGATGCTGGGATACATTGCCAAAAGTATTGAGTACAAATCCAAAGAGGTGATGCTTCTTTTGTACAACACATTCGTCAGACCACATCTGGAGTATTGTGTACAGTTCTGGGGACCATACTTTAAGAAAGATATCGAGGCTCTAGAAAAAGTTCAGAGAAGAGCCACTAAGCTAATTCCAGGTATAAAAGATGAAAGCTATGAGAAGAGGCTGAAGATCCTTAATCTCTTTAGTCTTAGGAAAAGGAGACTTAGGGGTGATCTGATTGAGGTCTTTAAATATGTTGAAGGGATTAACAAAGTGAACTATGTAGGATTCCTTCGACCAAGTGTTGTTAGTAGAACTCGGGGTCACAAATGGAAGTTGACCAAAGGTAAATTTAGCACTGATATTCGGAAATATTTCTTCACCCAAAGAGTAATTTCAATGTGGAATAGCTTGCCTGACCATATTGTTGAGGCAGAGACCTTGGGAGTTTTCAAGAGCAGGCTTGACTTAAAGCTAGATACCATTGAGTCATTGAGTATCTGAAGTGATATATTCACAATAGTATAAAGAAACTGGCGAGCCTAGTTGGGCTGAATGGCCTGTTCTCGCCATTCATGTTATGTGTTGTTATGTTATGTTATGTTATGTTATTTAATGTGCATTTTTGTCATGTAATAAGAATTAGTTTCATGCATGACTGCATGGAACCAATAACCAATAGTTTTGTTTGTAATCAGTCAATTGTATCTAACCAATAATCAACTGGGTGACTTCAATGAGAAGTATGACATTAAATGAAGCATTTAAAGTGATGATGGTAAACACTCATGGCCAACACTGTGCATTTAGAACATTATAGTAACATTATATTAGCTAATGAAAAGTGCCTTACTGTTGAGAGGAAACAGGGACCAAGCCCTTCCTGGATCAATGTAGAGCTTAGGTCTTTGCTCAAGGGTCCAACAGCTGCACTGATTTTACTGTAGCAATACTGGGGCTAGAACAGCCAATGTTCTGAGACCAAGCCATTCGCTTTCGCCACAAAATTCTTGGCCACACTCATTTTGGAGGACATCGGGTGAACAGTTGTACATTAATGCAGTGAGCACACAGTAATGCATTGAGCAGGATTGGAGTATGATGAAAGTACCATAGAGCAGTTTGCAGATGGACCATCGTGCAAAGCAGTGCTGGAAGGCTAGTGGAGCATAAGCAATGGAGTTTAAAGTGCTGTGATGAAACTGGAGAGATCCAAATCCTCTAGGGGTGTCTTGGGGATTTTCCATTGTTTTGGTAGATTTCATATTCCATATACCCCCACCCACCCCCTAGATGAAATAATATCGCACCAACCTATGAGAATTGTAAAGTTGGTCATAGATAATATATTACCATGAATGACAGTGATTGTCCTCCATATCTGCTAATTCTAAAAAAAAAAAAAAAAAGCTTATTTTAGCCAGGTCACCCTTGTAAAGGAAATTTTATGCAAATAAGTTTCTCCAGGTTGAAGAACTTGTCAAAAAGTGGGGTACCCTTGGTTATTGCTACGCTCTCTGTGCTTTGTAATTGCTGTCTTACTATAACAACTGCTTTGGCAATTGTGGTCTCATAATGAAGACTTGAACAGCAAACCCACAATTTTCAACTAAGCTGAACATATATTCAGTGCAGTCTGGAAGTATTTGGACAATAGAGCTGCTACTAATTATTTTCATTGTCAATCATTCTGTTCTTTTTATTATTTTTTTTCCTCAATGAATTGATTAGTTGTTTGGTCCATAAATTGTCAGGAAATTGTGAAAAATGTTGATCACAATTTCCCACAGCCTAACGGTACGAACATACTACAGTGGGGAGAAATTTTCAGCGGCAGAGTCACATTCCTATTCATTTTCTACTGAGCCCTTGCACAGTGCAATAAGAGACTGGTAGCAGAACAAAGTTGCATTAAGTAGGAGAAAGAAGCCACTAAAACTTGAATCTTATTCAAATGAAGAGTGGGGATGACCAGCCACTGGCCAATCACCATCACAAAAGGAGGACAGAAGGCAGGAATTTCAAATCTCAATGGAGAGGAGGATAATCACAGATCTAGCTCTAGGGTTGTCCCATACGATATCTATGTATAGATAGCTATTCAGCTAGTTGTCTGATGTGGTATAAATGAAGGAATACGTAACGCTGGAGAACAAAATGTTCACGTGAAATAAAAGGTTAACGTGGATATCTGCAAATACCTACATAGCCATCTAGCTGGCTAGCAATTCGGCTAGTTGTCTGTTGTCATTCAATTGAGGTGAATAAATACTTAGCTTCCAAGATTTGCGTGTAAAATAAAATGTTATCATGGATATTTGCATAGCAAGCTATTTCACGTAGCACTGATACTTATGTACCTAATGTTAGCAAGCAACTCGTCTAGTTGTCTGAGGATGTTTAAATGAAATAAGTAAATACTTGACCTACAGTCTAACAGTACAAACAAACTTCCTTTGTAAACTAAAATTTTACAGTGGATATCTGCGTATGGCTTCGCTGCTAGCTATTCGGCTGGTTTTCATGATGTAATTTTAATGAAGTAAATAAGTTCTTAACGTTAGCCAACAAAATTTGCATGTGAAATAAAAGGTCAGTGTGGATATTTGCATTACGAGCTAAGTAGCATAGCCACAATAGCTACACAGCAAACGTTAGCTAGCTACTCGGCAAGTTGTCTGATGAAGTTCTTTAAATGAAGTAAGTGAGTACTTGGTAAAAAATATTGCATTTGAACTAAAAGATTATTGTGGATATCTGCTACTTTAGCTCAGTATTTGGAAGCAGCCTCCAAATCAGCTGCATGCTTCTGGTTCAGCAGACCTGCCAGACATAAGAGGCTGGGAGTGCCAGCAAATTTGATTTGCACCATGCCGCTGCAGTAAGTTTGTTCCATAAGGTGAAATTCTCGACTGTCTTGTTTTGTCCCTACCGACAATCCTCAGTCCAAAGATATTTAATTTCCTGTCATAAAAGACTCAAAAAACCAGAAAATATTCATATTTTGGAAGGTTGAATCGGGAATTTGGACATTTTCTTCGTAAAAATGATTCAAAGATTAGTCAATTATCAAAATAGTCGGCGATTAATTGAATGGTCGGCAACTAATCAATTATTTGTTGCAAGTCTATTGATCAACAAATTACACATTTTTTCTTTTTGGCTCCATTCTCCATTACATTGGATTTGAAAACAAAAAATTACCTTTTGCAGTATAGGCTGTCAGCTTTAATTTGTGGGTATTCATGTCCATATTATATAAACTGTACGGTCCAACTTATATTGCGACTCTCTCCACATACTTACAGACTGCAGTGCATTTTGGTCTCTCAACAGAACAAAGAAGCATTCAGCCATTTCCCTGAGCCGTTTGAACTGTAAGCCCCGTGTCACATCATGTGTGATCGTTTAGTTTGGAGCTGTCTGAATCGCCTTTGTTTTGCCAGCTCCTCGTTCATTTCGCCGACATTACATCATGATTCAGAACTACAGTTGACTCAGCCGATCATCCGTTTATCACGTCTAAACGACTTTGATTCCCCTGCACTCATTAGATTAGCGGCTCAAAGGAAGAGCTGGGGTGTCACAAATGTGGTTGTGCTCGAATTAAACTCCAAGCCAGTGGACTGATGAACGATTCAGCACCACTTTAGGGAACCTGTTTCATCATTAACGGTAAAGATGGAAAACAAACACAGGCTCAGGCAGGGACATGACCTAATGCATGCAAATACTGATGAAGAGAACTCCCATGGGAATGCCAGTGATTAAATTACTTGCTGTCTCTATGCCGAAGGCCTTGACTCAGTGCTCTTCCTAACAACTAACTAATAAGACTATAATATTCTAATATAAACCTAATATCCTTTATTTTACTGATCTGTGTGGGTGTTGTAATTTTTTTTATAAGTAATAGAAACCAGCTCATGTCCCAGTCTTTGCATGATTACTTCAGCTGGAAGATGTAATGGCTATGTTCTTATCCCAATGTTCTCTTTTAGAAATAGCATCCTGCCAACAGTAAATAGCTCATGTCCAAAACCTCCCAGATGGACTCGTCAACTGATAGTTTACAGCTAGTCCTAACCCAGTAGATGGCAGTGCTCTCTTTCCACTTAGCCTCACCGATCTAGATAAAGACTTTACCGTGGCTATACTGAATTAGCCAAGCCTTTACTTCCGAAATTATGGGAGACCGTGCTATTAGAAAAAAAAAAAATCCATTCTCTTTTCTTTTCAAGAGCAATTTCTACATTTTTGTAGCGCAATGTAAAGACGTTTTGCGTTTTTTCCCTCGGACACTTGCAGAGCAGGTCTTGCTCAATGTCACTTTTGTTGCACTATCTAATGTGTGCTTGGTCCTCATTGGACAGCATTTTTCCAGTTGCTGCAGTAGTCACGGGCCAATGTGAAAAAAAAGGGGGCAGTGTAACAGCAATTAGAGAGCCAGTTGGCCTGCTCTTGCACTCCGTGCCCTGTCATACAGTATTTCCGTTTTCCCCTGGTCGCCGGTTTTAAATCGGACTCTGTGGGTTTATCTGTCGGGATGCCCTTGATGTAGATCTGTCCCCTGCATTTGAGGCCCTGAGACATGTGAAGGGACCTGGAGCAGCCGTGCCTTACACAGTGACATCCTGCACTACACGAGGCCTCCTGGGAGCCATTATGTTTCATGCCTTCAGCATTTAGGTCACCTTGCTGCTTACGCCTTATGCCTTCGTCAATCCATCCGCTCCACTGCATGCTCTCTGAGGCTCAAGCTGTGTGAGAGAAGCTCACCGCATCGGCCAGCCAGCAGTATCTTCCTGTATCAGTGTGTCTGATGTCACATCATTACATATTATTGGAGTTACTGTTACATTATCTCACGTGTGGGGAGACGATGTCCAGGAAAACTAAGGCTATGTTAATCAAGGCAAGGAGTCAGCTAGATAACTGCTCAGACTTCGATCAGAATAGCCGAATTTGCTTCAGCCCATTTTTCGGATTTTGACGAGTCTGGGTTTCACTCAATGCACTTATCTGGTTAACTCAAGTAATCCTGCTTTTTGGGATATGATTTTTACATTGCTTGAACCACCGAGAATGAGATGTTTGAAAACGAGGCAAAAAAAGTTTAAAGATAATTTTTTCTTGCTCTTAGATAATACTTTGGTCCTCCCGTTGCCTGACATCTGATTAAACTTTAAACCAGATTGTTGCTGCGTTCCTGCTTTGATGTTCTCCCGAAAACTCCATGAGGGCGATTGACCCGTTTTGATTCTGCGCCCCTAATGACATCACATGAGGTTTCATTTGCATAATACAGCCCAGTGTATGTGTGTTTTTTTTTTTTGCTATAAGTTGAAACCCAAGTTTTACTGCACCAGAAAATTGTCTTAAATTGACAAAAAAATAGTACAGAGTGGAATCTTCAAGAAAAGGATGAGAAACTTCAAAATGCCATAACACGTCATTAACTGGGTGAAATCTGCCATCAATTATCAGATTCCAGCAGGTCTGGTTTGGGCAGTTCTTGACGTGACATGTTAAACTAGAGCTGCGCTCAGAGAGCGCAAGTACCTCCGCCAATGTATTCAATGTTATTTTTGCCAGTATTAGCTAGCAACCCCTGCGTTTATGCAGTCCTGTAGTCTTCACGCAAATATGTTTTTAATGTGTTTTTGACCTTTTGCATGCCCTTGACCTTGACCTTTGACCTTGACCTCCCAAAATCAAATCACCTCTTCCTTGAACAATACTTAATCATCCCACCAAATTTAATGAAAATCCATCCATAACTTTTTGCGTAATCCTGCTTACAAACAAACCAACAAACCAACCAACAGACAAACAGTAATGATCACATAACCTCCTCTAACTTCGTTGGACAGAGGTAACAACAAACAGCAAGTTATTTATTCCACTTCATGGGCAAACATCACTTGGCTATAATAGGATTATCTGATCACTGAACTCAGAATTTTTGAGGCAAAGAAGTTCCTCCAGTTTTATTATTTGGATGAACAGTACTTTATCTAGATCAGCCATTTCATCTCTCTCTATGTAGTTGTCTATTCCTCTTCTATATAATTGCCTGTTGTTGATATGCTTGTTTCTTTTTCTTTTTTTTAAGAATGGTTTCTTCACAAGTTGAAGTGATACTATGAGTCATGCAGGTTTGGCACTGTACGCACAGGAGATGCCGAGTATATCTGTGAGAGTGTGCTATTTTTACACCTTTCCTGTGAAGGGTCCGCAGTTGTTTCCCACCTTTTGTTACTGGTGTGGATGGAGGTCAGAAGGTGTTTATTTTCTTTTTTCTCAGAGAGAATGAGTGGGTGAAATGGCCTGGAATGGAAGAGATGGGTTTGCAGTGCAGGCTGAGCCAGAATGGTGGGGTGGGGACTCTAATGCTTGGCTTCACACATAGGATGTGAATTGGCAATTTATGCAGTTCTTGCCAACTTCCCAGCCAAAGTTTATTATTATGAGTGATTGTACTGACACTAAGTTTGCCCACTTATGTGATGCATCTCTTTGAATTAAATCAGTTATACTAGTCTTGTCAACACTATATGCTAGTGCCTGACTTTATCAATGAAAGCCAATTTATGCTGCATGTTGCCTCCATGTGCTGATAGTCTCATGCTAAAAACAAACTTCATCAATGAACAAGGCTGCTATACAACTCTCCAAGTCTATAGCATGTGCTGGACTCCTGCAATGAACTGTAGACTGGTGTACTACTGGTCTAGTCAATACTATGCAAGTGTCTGACTTTATTAATGAACTAAACTGGTATACTACTAGTCTAGTTTATACTATGTATGTGCGAGACTTTATCAATGAACTAGATTGGTATAATACTGGTCTAGTTAATGCTGTGTTAGATTCCAACATTATCAAAGAACAAGATTTGTGTACTGCCAGTCTAGTGCATGTGCCTGACTTAATCAATTATCGACTGTTAGGTTTAGGCTATACTATGTATGTGCCAAACTTAATCAATGAACCAGACGAGTAAATATACTACTAGTCTAGTCCACACTATGCAATTGTCAGGCTTTATCAATAATCTAGACTGGTAAACTTCAGGTCTTGTTTATACTATGCATGTGTCTCACTTTATCAATGAACCAGACTAGTGTACTCCTAGGCTTGTCTTTACTCTGCATGTGTCTGGCTTAATTAATGAAAGCCCTTTCATTCTACTCATCATCTCAGAGTGCTGATAACTTTGTGCTAAAAACAAACTATTGATCAAAGACAGAGAGAGATCCCCATGTTCAAGAGGCCTGTAGAAGCTGGGATCTGTAGTCCCAGAGAGCCATCGTGCCGCCAACTGACATATAATATCCACTGTGATTTCACACTAGGCAGTCGATAGCCCTCCATTAAGAATGCATAAGCGGCAAAAGTGACCCCCGCGACCTCTGGCCTGGCACTCACTGGCACTCCGATGTCCATGTTAATATGGCTCTTAGGCCTTAGGTCGACTTTTCGTCATAATTCTGTGTCCATTAGTGCGATGTTTCTGCTCATCTCTGCTTGCAGTATTGATTTTTCCTTTTTTGTGTCCCTTGCAGTCCCTTCTGTGTACAGTCGCTAGACACAATGAGGCTTTTGAGTGTAACTTGGAGGTTCCTGCTACGTTCCTGCTCTTAGATGGCTGTGGAGCCCCAGCCAATGATGCTCCTTGCCACTCGCTCGACAGATGTGTCTGGTCATGCAGCGACTGCCGCAGGGAGACAGCAAAGTCGCAGCCAGATGAAGATAGCTTTTGGAGGTCAGCTCCTGAGTGGCCGAAGAGGAGAGGGATTTCCTCTGTATTGACCAAACAGAATTAGCCCCTGCCACCATCATCTTCCTCAGTTGAGACTACTGTTTTTTGGATGTCAAAGGTCACAATCATCCCTTTTGCCTCCCCCAGTGGCGGTGATTTTGTTGCGTGAGAGGGACGGGCCGAGATGGAAAATGTTTTGACAGAATGATCAATTGTGTTCTGTTCTTTTGTCTAGTATTTTGTTCTTTGTTCAGTGCTAACAGTGCAAAGAAGCCAGTCATGTACTGTAAAGCCTATGGAAAAGATGCGGTTTGAACAATTTGAAAGTGGGTGGGTTTAACCGCCAGTTATGACATAGCCATTTAAATCACAACTTGTCATTTTAAAATCAGGTTATTTGTGCGAATGCATCCTTTTCCTAACATGCAGCACAATCACATACAGGCTAGAATTAATTGTCAGCAAATTGGCTAAATGGCAAAACTTGTCATTTCTATGTAGGCACAGGCACAGAATTCATCAAGCATTTCAGTGTTCTCTGACCACAGAAATAATGTTGTAACAATTTTGAACTGGACGCAAAAAAGGCCATTTCTGCACACATGCACAGTTTTGTATTTACATGAAGTGTATCAGAAACCTGGACAGCTTGGATGCTGCTCTTCTGATGAACGAGACAGGACTAACTGTGGAGCTGATGTCACAGTTTACATCAGCAGTTTGTAACCACAGGGCGAGAACCTAGCCTCCTGAGTTTCCCTCATTTCATTTTATGACAGACTCAACTGCTTCCTCAGAGTGCCAAGTGGGCAATAATTTTATTAGCTTGGAGTTGTATATTTCTGTTTTAATTCTCTCTTTTTCTCTGGACGGGGAAGGGTATCATAATCCCCGAGCCCCCTTTCAATTTACCGACACGTTGTGCATTATCCCAGCCTCAGAAGTCTACTAAATTAATGGATCAATAAGCCATCTGAAAGCCTTCGGAGACTGCTAAAATGCCCGGAGTTGGTCTCCAGTTTCAGGGGCCTAACGAATAGGATGTTGTTTGTGTTGTAATGTGCTGTGTCATGGAGTTCTATTACAAGCCTGTCTCTCGACCTCACGAGGCCCCCTGGGAATGGGCACTCTTTTTACAACAGACTATGAAAATGCCTGGAGGGTCTCTTCTGATTTTATTATATGTGCATGGACCAGGCATATAAATGGGAGATGAAGTGTTTTTTTTTTTTTTTTTTTTTTTTTTTTTTTGGTAAGGGCATTGCATTTTCATGCTGGACACATAGCTTGCTTGCAGTTATTTTATAGATAACTCATTACTTTAATTGCCTTACGTTGTAGTTTTTGTTAATTTGTGAGAAAGATTGATTGCTTGATTGAAATTTGAATTTGCCATGTCTTGAATTGTGTGTGTTATGTGTGGATGTTTTAAATGTGCCTATTGTTGGAGTTGGCCATTGAAAAATAGAAATGGTTTGCCTGTATGTATGCCTGATTTGGTGCATAGAAACTGAACTCATTGCTTATTGAACTGTTGCACCAAATGTTTTCATTGGAAAGAGTGAAGATTTATAAGGTGGTTATGTGAATCCATTTGTACTATATGGTAACAAATGTAATGAAAGTAATCACTTACAGTCAAACTTTTTCTTCTGTTATATAAAAATTTCCAGTGACTTCTAAACATGTTCTCAGTAATCATCAAGTATGATTTACAGTATATTTAGCCAACAACCTTAGATTTTTTCAGGCTTCGCCAAGTGTAAAACACCTCATTTAAACACATTCCCGGGCAAAAATAGGCCAAGCCCAATATGGCAAAATGTTAAGTTTTTAATAGTTTTAAGAATGAATGAGTGGTCATTAAATAAGCAAGAATTAAAAAAATGCATTTGCTTCTCTCTGTGCAACCATTTACTCATTTACTACTGTCTGGGGAAAAAGCTGGAAACTGCTCTACTTTGAAGCTGAGCTGCTTCACTGTGAGAAGTCAATTACTGCTTTGGAGCATGGGAGGAATATTGCAGAAAGGCTTAATTCTTACAATTGAACATTTGTTTTCTGAAGCGGAATGATCAGATGTCATTTTTCAAATCTGCTTTTTATTAAAAGCTGTCCACAAGCTAACCCACAGGGCGTATACATTTAAAGACACCAAAGGGAAAAACTATCCCATACTAAGTTATTTTATTTGTTACGTTGATTCTTACTAATTTCATAACTAATGATTTGTTGTTAAGACCATTGAAAGCTGCTTATTTTGGGCTTGGCCCATGCATTTTCTGCCTAGGAGAGCATGTATTTGGCAAACTGCCCCACAAGCCCAGCTGTTATAGTGCCCTATGAGTTGAAGGTGCTATTCACACAGAAATGGAGACATGTACTGCTCTGTTTAGGGGTAAACATTTTAAGTGAATGGTACTTCATTTTCCATTTAGTTTCTGCACTTCAGACCGTGTTGACATCTGGGCCTCTTCATGCTGTCATTAGACGGAGAGCCTCAGGCCTTGACCTTTGTTGAAGAGTTTGACTTCTTCTGCCCCCCTCCCCACACCAACCCAACTTGCCCAACTGGGCCTCCCCCTGGTCAGCTGTCGGCCTCAACGATTGATATGCTTGCGTTTTTGTGCAAATTTCAAATCAAATACTGGTTTGAAATGAGTTGTAAATCATTGCATTCTTTTTTTGTTTACATTTTACATGGCATCCCAACTTTTTGGGAAATTGAGCTGTAAATACAGAGCACCACAATTAACAAGATTAGCGCAGCAGCTAACTGTAACAACCTTTCAAATGTGGATTCAAGCACCAAAATTTGCGAGTTTATACCTCTGAGCCCATTTTTTTAATTTTTTTAAAAATCCTATTAGCCACTTAAAATTTCAATATGGCCACCATTTTCCAATATGGCCGCTGTTTCCTATACAGAAAACATATATTTATCATAAGATTGTAGTTTCTGGACCAATTTTAATGATTTTTCTTTTTAAACTTATGTTTTTTACAATGGAAGATAAGTGGTTAGTTTCCTGTCACTGTTATTTAGCAAGCTGGTTAGCATGATCATTCACCAAATACAATGTATAACTAGCTAAGCCAGCGAAATAGCTAGCAAGCTACTCAGCTAGCGTTGTGCTGCGAGCATTTCACCAGCTGGCATTTACATGCATCAGATCAGACGTTAGCCAACTACCAAATTCAGTAAACTGGCTCGCTGGCTAAGTTAGCCAGTGAACAGTTAGTTTACTTGCTCAGCTAGCCTTACTCGGTGAATATACATCACTAGAAACAGTGAACAGCAATTATGTTGGTACTTAATTAGCATTAGATGAGCAGGTAGACATGAAGTAGCAACGTAGCTGGGTCAGTTATGCGTAGACAAGGCTGATTAGCTTGTTCGCTGGCTGCTGAGTTTTTAAGCGAACAAACGTTGGCCAAAGATGCTTTGCTATTAAAGTTAATTGGCGCTAGTTGCAAAACTTGATATCTAGCAAAGGAAACATAACTAAGTAGAGCATAGAGTGGCTAACTAATATGCATAGTCTTTTTCTTCTTCTTTGGATTTTATGGTGGGTTGCAAGCATATTTTACAAGGTGCATACCGCCACCAACTTTGGTAGCGTATGTGTTATAATCAGCTGAAGCTGTTTAACCTCATATAAAAAAAGACACCAACTAATTAATGAACCCACCCGTGTTCCTAACTCCTAACTCCGCATTTCTCAAATCTTATCTTCCTATTGCCTGACTCCCACCAAATCCATGTTCCAAAATTCCCTGAATCTCCTCTCCTTTTATGTCGGCTACCCCCAAAATTCTTTAGCCACGTCTACCACTATTTTGATTCTTCTGTTTTTACGTTCAATATCCCTTGAGCAAATAACCACCATTGCAATAAACGGCAAAAAACTTCTCTAGTTCAACGTAATGATGTCTTTATCGCATTGATTTTCATCAGTAGTACTTTAACCTGTGCTTTCTCAGTATTTTCTTTTGCTACTTTTACTCCCTTTGATATCAGCAGTCTCACCAAGCTAAGCAAACAAATCGCTATGGTAAGGTGCTGGAAATTTCTAACGCTCTCTGAACTCGTTCTTCCCGGGTATCAGGAGGATCATGGGACATGTAGTTTTTATACTTCAAAGAGGCTTAGCATGGTGGCGAAAAATTAAAATGATTTGAATTATAGCTGACCCCGGCCAAGAAAAACAACATTTATTGTTACACAGAAATATGAAGCAAAATCCTGCTTGAAACAAAGGGAAGTGCTTCAAAAGCAAATATTTTAAAAACTCTATGTGTACAATGAATGGGAACTTTTACTTCCGACACCAGCGTGACGTCATCACTTCACTCCTCTGTAGTCATGGCAACAAAAGTCCCATCTATTTTAAAAAAATGTTTCTTTTTTTTTGGACCTACTGAGGTGGGTCTCTGGAGAAAATGGGGTTAACGGACTTTTTGAGCGAGGTTGTAACCTATAGCCTGGCTCTGATGATGTGAATGTCAGCCTGAATGTATCTTACTGCCGTACCTCAGTATATTTGAAGCTTTGTTTCTTTTGACGTTTCAGTGAGCGGCACTCCTGCTTTTTCGTCTTCCCCTTGACAATGTCATTTTGCAGACTGCATGAGTGATCATGTGAACTTACACTTCTGCTGAGAAGATGCACTATGTCAAGCCTTTGTGTTGGCACTGACGCATTACTGCTGTTGGCGGGGCCCACAATTACAGTTTAAGTGGTCATGGCCTGTTAGACACAAGTGGCTTTAATGATGCTCTGTCTTTTCCCTTTCAACAACCAGACTGTTCTATCTCCTCTGGGCCTCCTCATTCAAGACGAATACAGATCAAGTGAGAACATTCCACACACCGTGCTAAATCATACGCAAAACTAGCAAGCAGTAATTAAGAATCATATGCATGGATAGTTGCAGAGGGCCGCAGGGCTTTTACAAATGTGTTTCAGCAAAGTGGAAGTGCTAAGAAATGGATTAGGGGTGGCCTCTAAGCTCATGTTCCACTTGGTAGAAATCATCCCATAATGAGTGGTTTTTATGACATATCTAGAAGTGAAAGAATATATTAGTGGGGCTTTTCATTACATGTGAAGCTGCAGCCTCACTAGGGGTGTGTGGGCGGGGTGGGGGGGCGATTTGCAAGGCTGGATCATTGAATAAACCAGGCAACATTACTAATTAAATCTGGATCTCCACATTTTTCTTCTGTTCAAATTCCAGATTTGTGCTGGAACTGAGTTTTAAGTGCAGTTGTTCAGCTAATTTCATGGTCGAGGGGGGAATTTCACAAAGCTGGATTGGAGGTTTAGCTGAATAACTCTGTTAGTGTGACTGTATTAGTTTATTGGCGTAAACCCCAAAAATGCTCTTTTTCCTTCAGTCCATTTTCCTGATTTCACATAGTTCTGGGTTTTACTTAGTGCAGCAAACTTAGTAATACCGCTTTGTAAAATAGGACCCAGTTAGAAACTTTCACTGCTCAAACCTGGGATTCTCAGTCTATCCATACTGATAGCTTACAGCATGACTATGGGGAGCCGATATCGGACACTGATAGTTAAATGCATTTTTGCATCATAAATGGCTGGATTCACCCACCTGTTATAATGTTTCAACTCAATTGCCTTTCAACTGTGAAACCTATTTGTGCGTCATATTACCAGTGTAGTTAATTGTGATGTGATTGTTGGGAGTGACCAGTTCTCTCATGACCTCAAATCACTTTGGCGTGTATGAGAAGTGCTATTGTAGGCCCAATAAGTCATGAGAACTTAACGTTTCCAAACCATCTCTGAAAATACTCATGAAAGCTTGAGAGGAGAATAATCAGAATAAGAATAATTAAGAAAAAAGTTCACTGGATGCTACATGAAAATTTTGAACTGCTGAATGGGAGATGATTTCTGCTCTATTTACATTAAGGGGCCACAAAGGAATTATTTAACTCGATAGAGATGCTGGTCCCTGCAGTTTGACTAAGAGAGGTTGACTAGGTCAAACAAATTGGAGGATTACATTTTATTGGCCCAGAGCAGGACTTTAATTTCTCATAATGTTTGAAAGGTTGATATTCTTTAGACCAGGCTTTGTGACTCAGAATCAGACTCAGAAATATGGTCTCAAAACTCAGGAATACAAGTGTAGGAAAAACTGTCAATGAAAAGTAATGCTAACAGGAGAAAGATCTCATACCCTGTTGCCTCCTGTCTCAGGTGCTATGGGGGCAGGCTGTTGAATGTGGAGTGTATCTCTCCATCAGCCAGGAGATCAGAACTACTGGTCTTCATGCCTAGCAGAAGTTTTTTTGGACTGTTTCTATGTTAAAAATGCCAAGTAAGTTTTCTAGAACACCATTGCTTTTAGCTACTATTAGTGATTGCTACATCAGCGGCCAGATGCTGTCAGGGACATTCTAGTGACATATTTGTGACTTCATACTTTGAAGTGCTAGTGAACATTGGGAGCACTGGGAGACTGCCTGAAGAGTGAACTTCAGTTAGCCAGCCATACACTTCTTCCATTACTTCCTGATGCAAAATTAGACAATTTTATATGTTTCTGGAGATCTTTAACATAGATCATGCTGTATAAAATACTAAAATATGTTTTAACCATTTGTATGCTGGGGTTTCAAAAGCAAGTCCCAAAAGGACCAAACCCCTGGTGTAATATCCAGAAATATTAGCTTTCTGCTTATCTTAATTCTGAAACGAGTTGGGGAATTTAAAGCGTAAGTGATAAGTGGATGTACACCGATAAATGGCTTCAGAAAGATTGGCAGATTTATGGAGCATAGCAAAAAGGACTCACCTCTTTGTAGCCTTTTGAAATGTTAGCCGCCAGCAGTAATGTCTTGAAGAAGGGGGGATGTTGCCTGTCTCAGAGTGACTGTTGAGATTCAGGTAAAACAGGACAGCGGGGTCTGAAGAGATGAGACCAGGGCTTGGTTCCCTCATTTTGTCTTCTCTGGTGATGAAAACGGACAGCCAGGCAATCTGCGGCGCTAAATTAATTTTTCACCAGCTGACAGGCTGTTGACATGCCAATAATGGATGGCTGACGAACAGACTAATAACAGTCTAAGCTGCTGCCCTGTCTCACCTGTCTCATCTGTCTTGCCTTAGCGGTCTCGGTTTTAGAATGGCCACGTATCTATTCTGCACCTGCATGCAAGGGAACCATGGGTGTATTATAAGAACTGGAGACATTATCCAAAAATGGCCACCGAATGTTTTTGATGGAAATGCTCAATGGCTGAGCATGCACCCGGGGACTTTCTTTTAGAACCATGGGAACATGCGCTGTGTGACTTTTGTCTCATGCCTCCATAGTTGGCTCCTACATGAAAGTGCTGCTGTGCTGCAGGCTGCATTTAAATTTTGCAACAAATGCAATGCCATTTATACAGCTAGCTAGCATATTGTGCATAAAACGAATAATGTTACACAGAGTTGTGATTTGGTGTTCACACATTCAAATTAGGTTAATTGAAAAAAAAAAACATCTCAGTTTAGGTAGATCTCAAACATGTTCTCATGAGATAGTAAAGTAGCTATGTACATAGCAATAGGACATCACGTTCATTTTTAATCTTAACCAATTACAAGCTAGCAAGTTAACTAGCTAGCTAATCAAAAGCAGCCTTAGCTTACTGTGCATTCTGTGTTAAAGGGTACGCGTAGCTATCAAGTTGCTACATAGCAAAGCTATACATCAAATAAAAACCATTAAAAGAAAAAAGCTGAATTGCACGGCAAAACCTCAAGAAGCATGGGATTGCACAGCCAAACTTCCGGAATTATTGGATTGGTCAACCAACCTCAAGAACTCTGGGATTGGACAGCTGAGCCTCCAGCACCATAGCATTGGACAGGCAAACTACCAGAGCGGGGGGATGTGACAGGCAAATTTTGCTTGTCCGTTATACATCAATAACCTTAATGTGTTTATTGGTTATTGGTATTGCTGTATACATTTAGATACTGCATCGCCGTCAAGTCCATTGATCAGGTAAATTATTCAATATATGGTGCAGTCTGTTAGTATTTGCAGGGTGACTCTATGAGAAGATCCTACTAGGTTCACACGACACAGATGAAAATACCTGCAAATTAAAAGTGGACGGTCAAAATTTCAAACTAACACTCATTATTTTCAAATCCAATGTGCAGTACCAAATTCAATTCCATTTGTATCTGTGAAGAGCTTTTTACAGAACCTTCACAAAGAAGCTTTATAAAAAATAGGAGAGTGGCAAATGCCTGGCTGAAAACTCCAAAATGGCAAAAGAGCAAAAACAAAACAGAACTTCCCCAGTGGCAAAAAAGTATGCTAAAACTCCCAAAGGGTGGAAATCTCAGCTGTAACCTGACAATCGTGCGGATAACCCAATATAGGACCAAAAAACAAAAATTCTGTCACCATCCAAAAATGCACCAGCTGCAGTGTATTTTTTTTTTCCTTGACTTTGAGGGAACACAGTGGTGTTTTGAACAGAAGAACGAAGAGCAAGGATGCTGCCAGATTGCTCTCAAGCTGTTCTCCTTTTAGTTCGCCTGATTAACAATCAAACAATTCATCAACTGAACAACCAAGACCAATACATGACCTACAATAAGAAATGATAATGAAAAAGTGAATGCCTATTGCTTATATTTATGTAATTGATATGGCATTGTAAGGATGGCAATATAAATACAAAAAATCCAAAACTTTTGCTGACTTCGCAGCATTCATTTTCGCCATCCTTACAATTGTCACTCAGCTCTGCCTTGTGCCTGACAACGCCCTTTAGCCGTGACATCATTCAGAATATAGAACGAATTCTCGTGGCTTATTGCTTAATGAGACTCGCATACTAATTTACACTAATCTGAGCTATTTCAAGAGCTACATGAGCGCAGAATTTATAAAGCCATCTTGATATTTTAAGTAAGCATTTATGTGCGGAAGAAAACGCCTAATAATTTTGTGGTGTATTGTATAACAATGCTATCCGTCAAAAAACGTTAAAAAAATTAAACCGTGAGAGGTTTACATTATTGAGTATTGAAAGGCGAGGTTTCTGAAGGCCTTTGTAACTGCCGACAGACCGCCCCTGCTTGGGACCCATGGTTTGAGAGCAGAGATGGCGTGTGGTGATATAAAATGGCCTGATATACGTGTGTGGCAGTCACCAGTAGAGTCAGGCAGTCTGACGACTCCTCTCCTCATGTCTTGGCCATTAGCTGAGCCGAAACATGCTTTTAATGGGGTAAGTAGATTGCTGGGGAAACTCTATATTGGGGCAGTAAAAAACTTGCCACCATCACTACAGTGTTCTTGTTGTGGCTGTCAAACTGGAACCTAAAAAGACAATTCTCTAAAAAGCAAGCAATACTTTGATCGATTCGGAGCCTCAAGGTCGTGTCACTCGATTGCAGGTGGGTATCGTATTAATGGAGCAATTAGAAGTCCATGAAGTTAAGATTGAGGAAATTTCATCACATAATGATGAGTGTTCATAGCTAATATGCACAATGATTTCCAACATTTTTATTATAGTAGAAAACTAATGCAGTACATATACATTATTTATCAAATCTAAATCATTTCATTGCATATAAATTTAGTCCGGGCATTTGAGGCAAGTTTCATGAGAACTGTTTTTTTAAAAATACAAATATATTCTTCATTTTTTTATTTTCACCACTATTACAATTGAACTTTTTCATCCATTTATCAGCAAACACACAGACACCCTTGAATCCACATGAAACTGAAAATCTGCACTTCAGAGAGAAAGCACCATATTACCTGATATCTACATGTGTGTAACTGTAATGATCATGACAGTAGTGTATGTGGAGTTGGCATAATCATCTTATCTCTACAGGGTCTTCAGAATGGATGTTGTGACAGGGAAATGAAGTCAAATCCAGTCAGTAAACAGATGGTGGGTAGTGGATGGTGGGAACACCCCCCATCCACTTCAAAAAATGTAATTCTGTCCATTTAACTTTCATCGAAACTAAACATTAAGGAAGGTGTCTTGGAAATGCGTGAAATTCATTACCAGTCCCCACCAATCCACCTTCAAAAAATCACTTGAACACCTGCATGCAAGAAGTACCTAAGTCACATTTTTGAAAAAAAATCAAGCTGGCACCAGTTTTGGAAACTGTAATGATAAAAGAATCATTTGATACCAAAGTTAGGAAAAAAGAAGTATTCCACTCCTGTTTATTGTTCTATGGTGTCTTTGGAATCCACTAAAATTTTCTGCAAGAAGTACTCAAGTCCAGAAAATTTGTGCAATAACTGCCCAAGTCTATGACTGGCCAATCAAAATGCCGCGATTGAGGAGTTACCATGGTTACCAAGGGAATGTCCATATTCCCAGAAATAGATTTTGCTGTTATAAACGTACATAAGTTAGGATTTTGAGGTAATCATTCAAGTAGAAGGGAGGTGTTGTTTAAAAGACAACTGGTTCTCCAAAATTACGTTTTTCCGAATTTCGAATGTTCATTTCTGATTAGTTTAAGTGACTTTGGATTTTACCAAGTTATATTAGTGTTAAACAAGTAGTTCTGCCTACCATAAAGGCACAAAAGCAAGGAAGCTTCAATAAAATAACATGTTTGTATTGAAAACTGAGCAATAAAGGGTTTTTGGTGTTAAAAGTACTCAAGTCTGTGACTTTGCCACAAAAAGTACCTAAGTCCAGCCATTTTGTCACAAAATATATCATCAAATATATCATCAAAATCTTGCTGTCTGACAAGATCTGACTCTATTGACAGAAGTGATCTCAGATAAAGATCTGAGATGTGTTTGGCATATACTACTCTACAACTCATTTTTTATTCTGCCTAAAAGGGAAAATGTTCACTTACCCTGGCAGTTTGTCACTGGCAATGTTAAAAAAAAACTCTGAAATGCCACATAAACACTGGGGAACACTGATTGTAAATTAAGGGCCTGCAATGTGTCAAGTATTTGAGACAGGCACTTCTCACTTGCAGAATCTGACACGAAAGATTTAAATTGGATGAGTTCATCGGCAAAGTTCATTTTCAGATCTGATGGATATGCAGCAGAAAGTGTATTTACCTCTTCCACTTTCACATCTGTGTCAGACACCTGACCTGACATAGACAGAACTCCAAAGAGACTAGTCAAGTGCTTGTAAGCATTCAAGCGATGGTCAAGGCATCCCACTAGCTTATCAATGACCACGTAAAATGTTAGCCAACAAGCTATTCACACTCTCTACAGAGTTTGGTGGGTCCTACTGGGGTCCCACTTATAATGGAGACAGGACGTGTGAGAAGCCAGGGGGAAGGGACAATCTAATAAAAGACCCTGCCTCATACTTTAGTTGCCCCAATGCAGGCAATGGAAGCCCCCCCAACTGGAGGGGCCTTTAGGACCCTTACACTGTAAGTGCTGAAGCACCAGGGGCCCTCGGGGACAGCTCAAGTTCTAAGCACCAGAGGTCCGGGGGGCCTCATACTGTAAGAACCAAGGGGCCCCGTGGCCTGACATTGCCAAGACTGTGTATTGGGGCCCCCAGTGGTTAGCTCACGCTATAAGAAGCCATAAGTCAGTTAATGTATTGTGTACTGAGGACCATGGCATTCAACTTCCCACAGAAGTCTCCAGCCTCACGTCATACGTAGCCTGAGGCTCGGATGCCCCTTGCGAGTCTGAGGCCCCGGGGCACTGGCCCCACTGGCCCAGTGTATAATCCAGCCTTGGTAGCCACATCTATCAAGACGGTTCGCCTTTTCACTAGGAAGTCAAGTGACTTTGTTTGGAACACACCGGACCAGCGCATTAGTGCAGTTCATATCATCTTCAACTGGGGATGCAGTGTTTGAGTGAGCAGGGATATCTCCCCTTTTACCTGGAGTGTGTACAGAAGATGAGGTGTTCTAATGTACTTCACCGTAACTTGATGTTTCAACTTCATGTTACGGTCTGTATTTTGGAGTTAAGTGGCGGAAAAGTTGTAGTGGACAGCAAGTAGTTTTCACTATTCTGACAGACTGATTTAAGATGAGCAGATCTACCAAACTATTCGGCTCAAGAGATGCTCAGCTGTATTGTTGATGCGGGAGGCAGAGTGATGGCATTGTGGCAGCTGACTGCTTGCAGTTTGGGGAATACACACGCCGCCCCCATCTAAAACTGACATAAGATTTCTGCCACAAGATCGACAGACAGTGTCAATATAGATTTCAGATTTAGGTAAGCAGTAAAACATTTTATATGTATATTTTGGCCCATTACAAAGAATGGCCTGCGTGTGTGTGTGTGTGTGTGTGTGTGTGTGTGTGAGAGAGAGAGAGAGAGAGAGAGCGTTTAGTATTTGGCTCAGGACACAAGTATGTGCCTGTGTTTATAGATTGAGGTTTTGGAGTTACCTTTCTAGCTGCATAAGCAAGTAATGCATCACTCTGCTGACAATGAATTTTATGGGTAAATATCGAAATGTGACATTTACTCAACAGTAAGCATGTTGTCCGACTGACATGGAGATCAGTGCTATGAGGTGCATTATAACTTCACTGTGTTTCCCACTCCTGAAGTGTTAGTGCAAGGTAAATGGAACCCTGTACAGAAGCATGGATCACTTGCTACTTTTCACATCATTTATAATATTAACAGTAGGTTGAGTATTTTGAAAGGTCAGTGCATGAACTAAAGCCATGATGCAGACGTTTTTGGAATCTGGTCGTTTCTGAATGGCCGTAATTTCTGAGCGTGGGAGAGGACATACTGACACTGGCCTGAAAAGGGGTCGAATATGCAGACCAAATTTTGGGTCAGGTTCAGTGGCTCGGCCCTCCAATGTGAGTAAAAAAAATGCTCTCAAGTGTGTTTCTAGATTATTCATGCACAATAAAATATTCATCATCACTTCAACTCTGACAGAGTTTGTTGGTAAAGCCATGGTACGCTGCCAGTATGTACCTTGTGTGCATAGTAGATACCCTTTACCAGTAAGGTTGCTTCTATATTTTTAATTACCCATCCATAAAGCTTGAAGGTCAATTGATATTTGCTCGAGCGAGTGCACAAGCAATCCTCCAAATGAGATACTCAGTCTTCTGCACCCAGTACAACACAGCTGATCAAATTTGACCCATAAATCTAAATCAGGCCAATATTTTATTGCCTAATGGGTGTTAAACTTGCACAATAGGTGCCTCCAGTCAGCCTGATTACCTGAACGCCAGACTTTAAGATAAAGGGAGGATGGATAACCAATTGATCTCAGCCCTAGAGGTCTGTGATTTGAGAAATAAGATAGTACGTTGTACATCTTGAGCTCTTTTTATGCCTGTGTGTAAATTGAGAAATCCACCATGCATTTAATTAAGACCTGGGCCTTTCTGCGAGAGTCTTTGGTCTTGATTCAGCATTTTTTCTCAAGCCCAACTCAAAAACTGGAGGCATGCATTTCTGCTAGAAAAGGCAAGTACGTTTGCTTGGCTGTACAGCAATGTCTGACCTGCATTCTCCTTAAAATAAGAACCGTGCTGAAAAAGAGAAGCGGAGCTTCGTTTGTGGTTTGCTATGTGAACCATGTACTTGGCCAGGCACTATTTCATCGGCCATAAATATTATGTCTATAGTATGTGTAATGCTATATAAATTATGCAATGAAATATGTAATGTGAGGCCCAAAATGTTAGTTCATTTAAAAAAAAAGGTCCAGGATCGATAGGAGAAAGTAAAATGTACAAGGAGAGGGATAAGAAAATTTAATTCTCGTTTAGCAACACGGTCCGATGTTCTCAATGTTTCCTCTGATTTTACAGTTGGACTTTCCCACCCCAACTGTGACATCACTACTGCATGGCCGCCATTTGAAAAGGCAGTGGAACCTCCATCTGAATAACATGAATAAGGAGTAAATGACTGTGAGATGCCTAATTTGTGAAACGCATGCACCTTTTGGTATTTAAACAGACACAGGAGACCTGTGGTTTAATGTCAACATCTTGAAAAGTGAGAAAAGAAGCAGTCAGAAAAATCTGGTGGATTAAGAGGCTAAGTATAATACCACTCAAGACTAACAATAGTCACAAATAGCCTAAATAATAACATGAGCAACTGCAAACATTTATAAGGCCACCTAAAACTTTTTGGAATGGGGAATAAGTTTGAAATTACCTCAGTAGCCAGGTAGTATTAGGTTATTATTCTCATCAAAGCTGGTAACATGATAAAATGACATATCGACATCAAATTAGGCTACTAATAAAAAATTAGGCTATAGGTAGCTGAGTGTTCATGTGGAATAATGTTATTATTGTTTTAGACATGCTATGTTTGTGTTTCACAGTTCGGCTTACTTTGATTGCTGATTACATTTTAGTTTATCCGGGACTGGACTGTTAGGCTAATTGTTGACTTCAAAGATGTGTGTAAGCTCGCCTGTAAAATCATCATTGTAGTAGTATATAAGTTGCCTCTGCAATAACCCATTTATATATTCATTGGTTAAAATAACTCAAAAATAATTTATAAGGAAATGTAATTTTATGCTCAGTTTAAATCATTATTCTGAATATTACCACGGTCTTCTTTGTCATTTACAACACCCTTCCCATAAATACTTTGAGTGTAATTTGACTTTCTGGTAGCCAGCCATAAGGATGTAATTAAAATTGTAGTTATTTTTAGTGAGCTAAACTGACAATACAGCCTACTCTTTAGCCGGGGCTGAATGGACACATATAGTCACGCAGGCCGACGAAGAAGAATGAAGATCAACTCCACTTACAATAGAACTGTTGACCCGGAAAGTGCATTGCAGAGGCCTAAAGCAAACTCTCTTGCTGACGACCGCCCAACACACGCGCAAACAGACCATTTTCAGCTTAAAGGCATGGTTCTTCCTTGAGTTTACTAAGAATTATTTTATGAGCCTCTCTATTTAATGTTTAACCTAATTGTGATAAAGACCTGAATGCGTATTAGTGTGAATAAAATAGTATTTACAGCCATATTGCTTATTTAGAGTAATGCCAGAGTGAGGAGCAAACACATTTTGCATTCAATCACTCACACGCGCGCGCGCGCGCGCGTATCAGTCGGCCCCACTAGGATTGTTGAATACTGGTTTTGCGGCGCTATTTAGGCAATCCCCACGACATTCAGAAGAGTGCTTGTCAATTTGTGGCGCTTATCATAATACTCCGCCCTTCAGAGGCCATTGGGAGAGGCCTCATGCGGTATTTTTTATGCATTTACTTCTGTCATCAAAACATATCACATATGCCGTTGATAGGTTTGCGGCCTCTGGTAATAGGCTATTAATCTTTTACGCAAGGCGGTGGGGTAGCCTATATTTCTGGAAATCAGTTGAAATCATACATAAATATCTGCTCAACCGTATATTCATTGTAAGATTGACCATCCACGACTCGGCCATGCAAATAGAGTAATGTTTACATTGGTGAGGCCAATGATATCTAGAAGTCGGAGTAGTGAAAGATGATCAATTTTAGAAACGCCGACAGAGACTGTCATGTAGGCTACTAAACTGCCTCGGTTCTTCGTCGACCTGGACGTCATTATACCCTGTTCTAGAGAACGAAATGATCCTTTTTTTAATCTTTTGAAACTGCGGGTACAAAATTCATAATTCAATTGAATTCAAAATTCTGCCGCATATGCGGCTCTGATGCGCTTACCGCTTAGATTACTTCATGTATTGCCCTTTGCGCTTCCCAGTTTACGTCCAGTGTATTTTAAATGTAGGTCCCGTAGTTTGAAACTACATACCACATTCTGAAAATTCAGTAAGTTTGAATTCTATCAAATGAGAGTATTTTTTTGCGGCCTCGCGTTTATATCTTGGTGGATTAGATCGGTAGTTTGAAAAGTGGAGAAACTGGAATTAACTAGCATAATTTGATAACAGATAAATAAAATGAAAATATAACATGACATCATAACATTATAATTCAGTGCTATCCATACGAACCAGTAGAAAACAAATATGTAGAAACTATAAAAATAGCTTGGGAGTTTAAAATGACAGATTTTAATTATGTTTCACGACAGAGTGTTAATAGCGTTACCCCGCAAAGGCATAGGATGCAAGCAACAAATGAGTAAAATATTACAATGAAAGTATACAAGTTAAATTTTGAAGCATATGCTTAAACCAAATGCAAAATAAAATAAACACGTTTATACATTCAATCAAAGGACATGGATTGAAAAATAATTGTTTATTAAGTATCAATATTGTAAATGCATGCAAAGATCAAATGATATCTTTGGCTTAGCTATAATAATAATAATAATAATAATAATTCTTGTAAACAAAGAGGTGATATCAGCAATAAGACACAAATGTAAAATATTTTATGCAACTACAGAATTATCATAAACGTGAACGTCCTCACTGCTCAGTAACATAGTAACCCCTAACTTCCTGTTTTAAAAATGATGCATTTATATCGTATAAACTGTTACAAACATCATAGAACATAATCTATCAAATATATCAAAAGCGAGTTTAGATTACAGTTTTAAAAATTTGCACATATTTGCAAATCGATGCAAAAGAGGTCTGTAGGATGTTTACCTAAATTAAAGTTTGACCCATTTTCACTGAGCAATCTAAGCAAAACGCTTGCAAAGAAGAGCGTGCTGGCATTGGCGCTGCATTTCACTCCGCAGAAAGATGCGAACATAAATTCATACATCCCCGTCGAAAAGACTAAAATATTTGCTGGCATTTGAAAAGCACAGATAAGGGGTGCTGTTTCCTGGGTATACAAACGGGAAAGGCACGGGTACCAAACATCTGCCCAGTAGATTGTTTTCTTTATAGAGGGCTGGAAATGGCACTGTCTTCCCGGCATCAGCGAAGTGGTCAACGGCGCTGGGTCCTTCTAATTCAGTCGATAACTGACGTTTCAATTTATTCCTTCGATTCTGGAACCAAATTTTTACTTGCGTTTCGGTTAATTGTAAGGAGTTAGCCAGACATGCCCGTTCCGCGCTGCTGAGATATCGTTTCATGTCGAACGTGGATTCCAGTTGGAAAATTTGTCTTTTTGAAAAGATTGTGCGCGTTTTCTTTTTCGTTGCTGTTTTGCACTTTTTGTTGAGTTTGCTGTGCGCCGCATCATCGCCGGAGCTGTCCGTATAGTCTGTCCGTGGGTACGAGTTAATGTTCTTTATAGCGTCCTCCCCGCAGTCTGCGATGGTGAGAGCGGAGGGATTGTAGCAGTCCGAACTGGTTTCGTCTGAAAGGAAGCGACAACATTTGACCAGTATTTCTTGATCGAAATCAAGTTCAATTTGTTTGAAACACCGTTAGCTACTTGTTAGTAATCCATTACATGCGGTCGACCAACGTGTAGGCCTTCATATCACAGACACCTATTTGTTTATTTGCTACTTGTTATAAATAACTTTGACACTTGTATTGCAATTCAGGCAGGTTAAACTGTACCTTTTTCGCGCTCTGAATACTCCGTCCCGTTCCTACGATGAATACCCTGGTCCTCGATTCGAAGCTGAATATTATTTTTATTACCGGCTTCTGCGAGCTCTTTGGCATAATGCCGGTCAGACTCATTGCTATTTTGCTTTAGGTTCAGGATGTTGTCAATCGTGAATTTCAGCGAAGCGGGTCGGCATGACATGTCTCCCTTGCTCATATTCCCAGATATATAGTGTTCGAGAGCCCTTACGTTCTGAATTATCACTGCGTATCCAGGGAAGTGTAGCGTCTTGCTAGTCCAACCACCATCGCTCCACGATTACAACTGAGATTGTGGATGGCTGGCCGTTATTCAGTGAACCGGAAAACCGGGATTTTACAGCCATCCATTGGTCAAATTGTTAAACATGATTGGTGACCAATGACAAACAAGGGCGGGAGTTGAATCTTCAAATCTCCAAACACAGCCGTCATTCTCTCGTTTTTAGCAGGAATAAAATGTATACGCTAAGCATTAAGTGTTATACAGCCTGAAGTTGCACAGTATGGTCCTGATGATTTTTATCGTCTATGCGATATTCTTTTCAATGCTCAGAGCTCACGTTGTTATCTCCTTTAACATGGAATTATGACTTGCCACACTGTGAAAATAATAAGTTCACTAAACTTAAAAACGTTAGGCAACCAGCTGCGAAGTATTTTTTGAGTTTGTTAAAATTCAAGTCTTAGAGAAAAACTTGGAACTTGAGCAAAAGAGCAAAAGTTGAGCAAACTCAAAAATGCTTTGCAGCTAGTTTCCTTACTTTTTAAAATTTACGGGTCAACTTCTTTATTTTTTACAGAGCACAGCCAATACATGTCCCACTCAATGGTCTCACCCCTGAGCAACACCTATTAATCATTTACTGATTTTACTGGAGACCGACTTGGATACGAGCGTTTTGATAATTATATTGAGTCGGGGAGACCGGGTCTAGTTTTTACACGTCCATGTTGTTACATTCTAAATAATTCCGATAATAAAACACAGACGGCGCTCTAATTTTTCCTGTTGCTCCGCGAAGGTGACCTGCGTCTTATGTGACAGAAGGAAGTGCGTCGAAAGTCGCAGGTTAGTGTTCCAGAAAAAATGCTCGAAATAGTAACTTTCTTAGTGTTTGGGAGATTTCGATTGACATCAAGTGTAATTGATACATACCCGAGATTTTCTGGATTATGAAAGAGGAAGACATTAGCCACTGTGTCATGACACACCCATGTAAACATTGCACTGGAACATTTCAAAATGTCGGGACAATGGCAAAGGGTTGCTGATGGACTAGTTGATACACCCAAGTTGTTACAGTAAGAACTTGCCCCAAAATCTGTAACAACTTGGACAAGATCAAATTACCTCACTGAATGACTTTGTACCTTTTTTATTTCAGAAAGATGCCTTGAAATTACAAACGAATAACGAAACGTGGCAATGCCATTAGAGAATGACTCAAGAGGTTCCTTACAGTAGCTTCGTGGGATAATAGTAGTAAGGCATCCCCCTTAACTTGCCTACTTAAGTGGGAAACACGTCTCACTTAAGCAAATTCTAAGTGTAACAAAATACCCCAAAACCTGTAGCAAACTACCCCTCCTGTAACAAACTACCCCATATATGGGGTAGTTTGTTGCAGGTCACGGGAGTCTATTTTTTCCTCACCAGCATTACGCATGCGCGGAATATAGGGGTTGCTGCAGATCAGTCATGTAGTCTAATAAACTGTCTATCTTTACAGCGCATATTGATAACAAAAACCTGATAATGTCAATTCTACAGCCGTCAAAAGAAAAAGTGTAACAACTAGACCCGGTCTCCCCTACTATGGTTGCAAGAAGCTTGCTATTGTGATATTAATCATCGTGTTACAGTCTGTGCCTTTATCTGGGAGTCTCTTATCGCACCCATGAAATGTTGGTTGGACTTTATACATTATTTATTTAAATTTATATAGAACTAAGGCGTGAAATGCGTCCATATTTTATCCACATAAAATCAGGTGGTAGCCGACATGTCTTGCTGCTGAGGGCGGTAGCCAATTGATGAAATTTCTCTCAGTAAAATGTAAAGTGCTAATTCAGATCTATCAAATATTAAACATTAACTGGGATCATACGTTATCTGTACGCTAAGCATTGATTTAAAACCAGATGATTGCTCTATCACTGGTATATTTTGTATGCTTTCAATGGGGCGCAAATTATTTCACATTTTCTGGCCATAATAACTAATTTAACCTGTTCAAGCGCACATGTGCAAAACCACTCAGTAAATATATTATGCGGAGTGTTCAAAGGTAGGCTATGTGTAATGTTAAAGGCCGGTTGTCTGAACATGAAAGTAGAAAGATACTACTTAATTACGAGACCATTTGCTAAGCCCGGTTTTATCACTTTTTTCGAGTAGGCCACATTTCACTTTTTTATTCATGATCATACTATTCAAGATAAGATATGTCTGATAAATCAAATTCAAAGTATGCTCCGTATTCATATAGTATGGCCCTTGCCTATCATTCAAGTTTGGAACCAAAAAATTATTTTTTTTTAATAGATTTTGGTGTATTTATTTGAAATAATTGTTTTAATAATGTGAAGTCTGTACATGCCCCGTTTTCGGCAGCCATACGGCCAGTGCGATTACAAGATACTGTGCCTCCCCATCCTTCAGTAAGTGTATGTAGACATAGGAATTAAGCAGCTGAGCGGTCAGTATGATCACACCATATATAGGCCGATTTTTAATATTTTTTATTATTTATTTTATTTAATTGTTTATTTACTTCCTTTTTTATATTTATTTTTTATTTCTTTTTTTTTAATTCTTTTTCCTGAGGGTGAATGTAAGAAAACATATGCGTTTATAGTCCTGCGAGAGTGCTGGAAATTTTGCATGTTATTGTTTTTTCTTTGTTTGTTCGTTTGTTTGTTTTTTAGATGTGTGCTTTGGAAACTTGTGCATGTACAGTTGTTAAAGTCAGTTTTCAAATCCAGTGCTCATGTGTTCTGCAGAACGCTGGGTACATGGATGCAAATAGAAATCAATATTCCAATTGAGGTAGGAATTAGAAACTGGATATTGCAGTGGGGCTACTGTAGATGGCTAGTAGACCAGGTTAAGAAGCGTACTTTGAAAAACACGACACGGGGCATGTATGTGATTTTATTTGAAGTCACTGAGATAGATGATGTAGAAAAGGTGCAGTCATATCGTGAGCATGACATAACAAGAATCTTTGGAGTATTTAGTTTTTATTATAGCCAATCCACTTCTTGGTTGTGTTTCTCGTGTTGCAAATATGCAGGCTATATTTTATTGGTATTGAGGATACATTTTGGAGTCCATCCATTCAAACTATTTAATGAGAGTGCCTTCTTGTAGCCATCATGTGATTTATTTCGCGCTGGACAGTTAAGTAACAGGTACTAGTCCAAATAGCATCCGTAACATCTAAACAAGACCTGTCATTTGCGATCTCATAAACGACATAGATGGTGGGAGTGGTGAAATGGGGTAATTCACTGCGCCGGAAAATCCAACCAACGGTGACGACACCTGAGGGATGCTGAAACCCAGAGTCGTCGGTGTCGAGCTCTGGTGGTAAATAACCGGAACCCTGACAATCTTCTGTGTTGAACAGGACAGGTTCGCCACTTCCATGTCCGCAGCCAATTGCCTTTTCCATTTATTGCGTCTGTTTTGGAACCAAATCTTCACTTGCGTTTCAGTCAGATGAAGCGACGACGCAAGTCCAGCCCTTTCGGAGCTGCTCAGGTATCGTTTAATGTCGAAGGTAGACTCCAGCTGAAAGACTTGACTTCTGCTGAATACAGTCCTTGTCTTTTTCTTGCGGACACTCAGGGCATTCGACGCGTCGAGCGTGTCCAGCTCGAGTTGTTCATTGAAATAATGCCTAGTATCGTTGTCCTTCTCACCGGCAAAGCTGCCCTCCATTTTCCTGTCCGTTTCACCGTTACAGTCCACTGAGTCAGCTGCCACAGGGGAATCCCTGCTGCAGCTGTGGTCCGTGTCTGAACTGTCGCAATCCTGCTTCGGGCCTGGAAAGGTTGAACATGTTTAGCAATAATAAACGCACAACATAGCAACTAGCATAGTCCATCATGCCCATAGTTTAACTAGTATTTGTGCTAGTGGTTGATGTCCGCAATACCAGGAAGAACAGTTTCTGCACTATGTGTGACGGTTTGATCAAGCATTATCGAACGTTTGCGGAGAATATAAGGAGTGGCTGTATATGGCTGTATATGATATAATATTCCATAGCAGTATGCCCTACTGTCATGTTCGAGAGATGAATTTCATGATTCGGAGAAGAGTTGAGTATGGGCAGCCGCCTCTAGATCATTCTCATAAGTAGTACTAAAATTAAGATGTAACCACACAACTGGATGGAAGCCTTTGCTTGTGGCATTTGTGACAGTATGATTTATCAATGAAAGAAATCAGGCGAATATATGTGTACATGTACCATACTTCCAAAACATGTAGAAAAGGTTAATTTTTGTTCTGTTTACACACGCATGGTGTGTATTTACCCTCTACCAGGAAGAAGTCAATTTCACGCCTTTATAATTTGCCACGCATTGTCTTATTGGCGGGAAGTGTTTAAAGTAATGCCACTGAAATCATTTGGCAATTTGATATTTATAAATTTAATGTCTGGGTATGGCTGTTTCCGACAGAATGAACCTCAATGAATATCACTGACTTACTCCCGTTTCTTCCTATGAGTTGGTTTGGTGATTCTCCATCACTCAGCTCCGGATGACGCAGAGTGCCAGAACAGTCCTGCGAGTTGGATACAGCATGAGTCACTTGATAGCGAATCTGACCCCAATGGTTGAAGGAAACTCCGCCATGAAAAACACTTGCTTTGCTGTAGCTTTCTGAATTATCTTGTTTTTCATTCCGGACATCTCTCTTCCCTGAACGAAGCAGATTTTCTATAAAAAACGACGAACCTCTTGATGCCATTGCAATCGCGGTTTCTTCAGCTTTGCCAAGCATTCCTTTTTGCTGTGTAATCCAAATGTATGAACCTCTTGCACGTCGAAGTTTAGATGCAGCCCCAAATATCCTTGCGAAAGTCTCGTCTGCTCTGAAAAAACATATCTCTAGTTACTTATGGTTAACCCCTTCGAAAAGCGGGGTCATCCCGAGCCTAAAATCCTGGGAGATATCGGCAACGGAAAAGAGCGAGGCAAAGCAACTCCAGCGACTAGTATTCTGTGATTGGACGACCAGGAGAGCGCATGGGATTCCAGAGGAAAAAGGGGGAAATACTCTAAGTGGGTTCATCACTCAGTTCGTGTCTCGTGGGGGCTGAGGGATCCTGTCAGTCGAATTCCTTATATTTAGGTCAATTAGATAGCAAATCAAAATGGAGATGGTGATGTCTTGGACTCGGAATCCCCATCAGTAAAGAAAGGATTTTCTCGGAATACAACGGAAGCTACCTCCTATTGGCTGTTTGAGTCCCCGCGTGCTACGGTTACTAAAATGACAAGCAGACTATCTTATTGCTACCGTGCCTTATCTGTATAACTTTTCATCCTTCCCTCGTGTACGATGTCTTGCGCATTTATATCATGCAGCCTATATTTTTTCAACATGACAACATGATCTGATGCAAATAACGATGGATGGCGTGATACAGAGTTTCTTGGTTTAATCGTTTTTGTTTAAATACGAGTCGACCGCTGTCTTCATTTCTGCAGCATCAAAAATAGGGCATTTCGGATTATTGTCCGTGGTGAAATGAACGTTGATAATTTCATAAAAACGAATGAGACGGCACCATCCGTCAAAATTAGCTATCTTTAATTGGGGTTAAAACTGGCTTTTAGTGTTGTGAAATGAGTAGTCTACTTTCACTTCGTTTTGTGTTGATTGCTACATAAAACAAGTTAGTCTTGTATTTCAAATGGGATCAACTTCCTGTCTTTATTAACGGGAACGTCTTTCAGGACAATGTTCTGAGATCATGGCCTAGAGACTGTGGTGACTGGCGGCACAAACAATTTTGTAACTGCACATTGTTAATAGCTACTAGTTCTCTGATTCTCAAGATAGTGACCATTGATTAATCAAATTTGTTGCTAATGTGATAAAAAAAGAAAAAAAAGTTCATAATTAAGTGTTCCTGGATAGGTCTCATCAGCTTTAAAAAATTGTTTTAGAATATATCTTTTTTTTATCCAAAATAAAAAAGTTTCGGCGTTGGCTGCCGCTTTATAGAGTATGCATGCACTCATAACTTTCTTCGCATTTTATGAGAGTGGTGGAGTGAATTTTTTGCAATTCCAAGTTTTGAAAGTCTTTCATTTGTCAGTATTATCAGTTATTATCAGTTCGAATCACCTATTGTAATGAAATATTATGTAGGGAGGAATGTATAATAATAATAATAATAATAATTATTATTATTATTATTGAAAATCATTAATAATTCAATATATTTCGTGTTTTTATGTTTTATGTTTTTAGTTTTTGTCATGAGTAGAACAGTAGAAGTTATAAACATAGGTACATAATAATAATAATAATAATAATAATCATCATCATAATCATAATCACAGTTATTATTATTGTTAGTACTATTATTATTATTATTACTATTATTATTATTATTATTATAGCAGTAGTAAAAATAATACCCTGCGTGGAAGTAACCTATTATTTAAGTGTCTTTCCGGAAATTGTGTTTTTCTTAAAACTCATCTTAATCTGTGACCTCTAATGCATGAACTGTCCAGTACCTAGTAGGAAAACACTGTAAATATTGTACTTTTATGCTGTTTATTAATTGTTCACTATATTATGTCTGTGATAGACTTCCAGACTATCAGCGAATCAGATTCACTGAAATAAGCTAAGTATTTTTTTTTAATGATCGTATCATCATATCAGTACTATGTCGCTAGTGAAATAACCTTTGTTTGTAACTTTAAATGCTAAATGCCTCATATGGCAGTGAACATCTTCGCATTTTTTTAGTCCATGCATATTTGGGCGCCTTTGTAGTGAGCTATCCTGGACATGACACGCCCTCTGCTGACGGAATACCGGTAATGCACAGTCATTAGTGTCTGACGATTTCAATCCTTGGATGTTTTCCTTGCCAAGAGAATCGATTCTCTTCGTGGTGGTGGGGGCTTTATTCTCTACTTTTTAACACTGCGAATATTTTACCCATTTGAGTCAAATATTCGTAATTTTAATCCAGCTGCTTATCAAATAACAATTTGTGTTGTAATGCCCCAACCGCTTTCAAAGTAAGTGTCTACAACAGGGGTCTCAAATAGTAGTCCGTAATAGGACGGGGGGCTGTAGCTTTTCATTCCATCCGTGCAGTGACACACCTGATACAACTACTCAATTGTGCAGGCTGAGATCAGTTGATTAAATTAATTGTATTAGGTGTGCTTCTGCTTGGTTGGATTGAAAACCTGCCTTATAGCATGTCCATTCACTGGAATAACAATAGATAACATGGTCATTAGATAAAATAAAGTTAACATTTTTTCATTGGAAATAAATCATGCTTCCTGAAATGTATTCAACTATGAAATTGATTTTTCATTCATTTAATATCTCAGTCATTTTCAAGCCTACTGTGACTGGCAGATGTAAAACTTCTTCAATGCAGGATTTTATTCAATGTAATCCTCCTAAATAGCCACTTTTAGATGCATTAAAACCAGACATCAGTCGGAAAAGCTGGAATGTTTCAACTATCAAATAAATATAAGGTTGAGCCAGAACAATTACCAGTTTATAGCATACTGATGGGGGTGCACTTCTACAAATACATTTTCCTTAAAACTGGTCCTTTTAATTAATATTGAGCTGGTAAATAGCTCAACTCTTCCATAAAACAATGAATGAAATATTTTAATAAGGTTAGTCTTTTTGAATATGATTATGTTTTGTAAAAAAAAAAATTAAGTTGAGAAGCAAGCTAATATTTTTGCTGCTGATGCTTCAATTGGTCAGTGCTGCATTAGCTGGCATTAGCAGAGGTTAGCATTCCTGGCCAGAGGTGTTGTGTTGAATGGACATTGATTAGACCTTTTCACCTGTTGGAGTCTCTGAAACACCTTTATCTCCCCCGGTGGACTGATGAGAATGGGAAAACCTCACACACATACACACACAGGTACACATGCGCGCGCACACACACACACACACTCATACACACAAACCTTTGAGAGACCATCTCATTGGATTGACTGTTTTGGATGATATTCTTGGAGATTCAATGATATTGAATCGACAGACGAAAGTCCTAATATTAAATAAAAATAGTGTCAGGGCACTGTAATTCACCAGGACATTCAACTTTTTTGCCCATGGCAGCCATTTTTGAAATCAGACTGGAATTGTTTAGGTGATATTTGGTGTCCTCACTGGTAGCCAGCTGTCACCAAAATTTCAGATTCACAGACTTGATAGTCTCTGAGAAGAAGATGTCTACAGATGCTGACAATGACTGACAAAGTCAGGCCAACAGGCCATGATATAAGCCCACCAGACCATAGGTCCAAGTAAAAAAAAAAAAAAAAAAATATATATATATATATATATATATATAGAGAGAGAGAGAGAGAGAGAGAGAGAGAGAGAGAGAGAGAGAGAGAGAGATTTTAATAATATTGTTATCATTGTTGATATCACTCTATGGAACCCTAACTTGGAATTGTGATGTGAAACAGCTGGCAAACATTGAGTGTGGATTCTGGGGCAGCGCACAACGGCATTGCCGTGCTGGCCACCTTCTGCATAAAGCCATTCATGTTAACTGATGTGTTTTATTGTCTTTGACTGAAAAAGATTTAAAAGTGGTACTTTTTTGTGTCTTGTGTAGGCCTGCTTTTAATGTGTGGATATATTTTCTTAAGTTCCTGAATGTGCAGTGCAGTACTTCTTGTTGATTTGTGAAGCCATAGCAAAGCTGCATGAACATTTTGAGATTGTAAATATTGCAATTCTTGAAACAACTTTCTGAAAAAGGTTTTTAAGTAAAAGTAGCTTAGACCAAGATGTATTTTAGAGCACTCCCCGTATTAAAATCATCTGCTTTGGTTAATTTTTACTCAAGTAGTCCATTTATGCTACAATTGAAAAACAACAATATTTTCCTGCTCATATTTTTCCAAGACATTTAGAGTAATCGTTCTTGAATTTCCTGAGTTAATAGGAGGAAAAAATCTATCCTGAGTACAAAAGCTCTTAAATAAGCACCATTATTTCTTAACATCGCTATTTGCTGGATTTACAATCGTTTCATTCCCATATTGCATCTGTGTATTTCTGGAGGCAGCTAAAGCATTTTTTTTTTCAATTATATTCAATTGGTATCCTCCGTTGAGCGGTGCCGTTAATGCATTCGGGTCCATTTGTGCATACATTAATAATTCGCTCAGAGTTCATGACATTTTTTAGATGCTCATCAAGACAGTGCGGGGACCCCATGGAAAGTATTCACAAAGATGTTTATGACCCATCCCAGTTCCGCATCATTAGGATTACACAGATTTACAACGTCAAGCCTGCGCTTTTTGAATGGCCTTGCTATAATGGAGGATTTCCTGGATTTGTCCTCTCTCGTCATTACTATCGCTACATAAAAATAGTGGGTCAGTGCTCAGCTTAGCAGTTCAAAGGTCGCTCCCATAGCCCAGATCCACAGTGGTCCGGATATGCTGGAAATGTCTTTGAAAATTAAGTCGAGAGCAGAAGGCTTGTGTACATGGCCTCAGTTAGACATCTGTATTTCGTTGCGGTCTCGTTTACCTCGGGCTTGTTCAGGCTTAATGATATTTTATTTATATATTGCACAAATGTGACTTTCTCTTTCAGGAAATAAAATCTAGCACTGTCCTAACACTATATACATGGAATGTACAAAGCATCTATTTAAATACAAGGCATTGTCCGGATATTGTTCATGGTCCTTCGGAACAAATGGGAAACTATGCAGATGACTTTTGTCTGTTTCTGTGGCGTAGCCTACATAAGTAGCAAAATGTAGACTACTTATGGTAACATTTTTATTTTGGAAATCACTATGAGCAGGAGTTGTCTACACTTGATTAATTTTGCGTTGAAATGAAAGAAAGCAAAGCCATATTACTCTTTATAATTAAATTACTTAATATACTAGGCCTATATTAGAATTAAATTATCCATTTATTTGTCATCACACTTTAATCATTCATATGATAGCACGTATTCTGCATTTTCGTTCAACCAATTATCAATTGCGTCCTAATTGGATTCCAAAACAGCCCAATGATGCACAAGATGACTAGGCATGTTAGAAATAATAGCTTGAATTGAATATGGCTTCATCTAATTTACCGCTTCACCATTTTATGATGTCGATAAAAAATAAAATCGCAAATCTCTCCCCAAGCCATGTGACTAAACCCAAATTTGCATTCTATGAGACGTTACATTGTGGTCGCGCTCGTGGTTTGTAGTATAGTCAGTTTAGCATAGTTTTCAATACACATCTGTTTGCAGTTACATAACAAGGCAGCACGCCGTAGACGCCAGCTTTGAAGATTAAACAGTTAAGATCAGGAGAGATGGATTTTTGAAAAAAAAAATGAATGCACTTATGAGCAATAAAATGGCTCACAAGGCATATAATCTTGCCAATTACTGGCTCATATCCCTTAAGTGAGATTTAACTTAATTAACCTCAATTCGCAATCTTAAGGTTCTACTGTGGGCCTGCATGTGACTGATCAGGAGATATTGCCATAAGCACATTAACGTAGATATCATGTGATACTCGGCGGCCACACGATGTAACTCAAGCTCGCCATTTAGACTACATTCCAAAAAGTGTTAAGTTACATTCAGTATTGGCAGGCATCTGAATTTGACCTTGTTGAAGAAAAGACTGTTTTGAATCGAAATAGGCCTTTTAGCATTCTCATCAAATGGCGCAGGGGCTGCACGTTCTTAGAACCGCAGCTATCATGGTTCTTTTTTCTTCCAATAAAATTGGATTGCTGGTATTCTTTGACAGTTCCACTATGACCCTCCCGAAACTTATGCAAAAGTGGCATCTCACTGGCAAGAAGATAAAAGCCTATATGTGTCCTCATTCATCTTGCAGACCGCAAATTCTACATATGCAACGCCTCAATTTCAGGCACCTCACTTGTGTTTTAATGAAGCCAACCAAGATATTGGATTAGATTTCTTGATGCACATGTATTAGAAGTTTTCCTTCTCTGTTATTATTGCTTCCCCCTTGAGTCTCGCAGTCTGACTCCGTAAATCACAGTAACCGAAAGTGACGCGTTCAGCTACTTAAAACAATTTGTACTTTCCCGTCACTGCCGATTGAGTCGGCTACGAATTGCCTTTGTTCGTTTGACCCATTCGTGAAATACGTGTTATTACCAATGCTGCCGAAATAGCCTGTAAGATTAATTAAAGCAAGCATGATGTTTATATAAGTAAATTTGAAGTGAATTTGAATTTGGCGCCGATGATCATCCATTCTTAAATGCCTTGAAGGGCGCAAGTCACCGCTTGTTTAACCCCGTCATGTCGGCTTAACCTCTGTCAGTGCAGGCTCGTCAACTGGAGAAAGGGGAGCAAAAATTTGGATTTTTTTAACCATGCCATAAGCCCACCACCAAGATTTGTGTTCATTCTCTCAGAACCCGGATGAACTGGAACCGTAAAATCATCAGTAGGTGAGTAGGCCAGTATCTTCAGAAATAGACTCGGAGTAGTTTGTGTAATATTCAGTTTGATATTTAGCCCTACCTTTTTTCTACTTTTTGTCTTGGGAGCTCATGAATCACTTTTTTATTTTATTTTATTTTATTTGACAGCTAGGATGATACAGTGAATCTTCTGCCTTCAATCTATGTCTTCTTTCTTGGTTCCCAACCAAACTTTGCACAGGCCTATTTTGTAAACAGCGCATGCTTTCCGGTGAGTATGAAGTTGTTGAAAATAAAGGAAATTATTATAAGTTTGGTTCAACTGAAGTTAAGGAACACTAGCCTATCAAACCTAAATGCGGGTTTGAGAATATCAGTTCATGCAGTGTCTACACCGACATTTTATTGTGTGATTCTGGAGCGAATGCACACACACCCAAGTTTTTAGGGACTGCCAAACCTATGTCGGTTCAGATTACGATGTAGTCACGTCTAAGAATTCGGCTAAAATTATTCTGTTTTCAGGTATCCCTGAACTGACAATAGCAAATGTCCAGACCGAAATTTATAAGGTTATTACTGGGCGCGCTGCCCATTCAGTGAATTTGCAGCCTTGTATCTGAGGGCCAATTAACGTATTTCATTTCTTCGAAACTGAATTATTACTTTGTTAACGGATGGTATGGGCTATTTTAAGGTGAAGATTATGAGGTAGCCTACCCTTTGTCATTCGGCAGTTGTGGCGGGGCCTTTGGTGTGCAGAAATTAATAAGAAGTTAAATCTGGAGGACTTGAAGATTATTTGTGATCAACTTTGATTTAGATTAATTTTATTATTTTAATTGAAATATATAACATTTTCGTTTTGTTAAAATGTGTCAACGGTTATACTTATGCAATTGTTTTAGATCTGTGAGCCATAGCCTGGCAAAAAATCTTTTTTATTAATTTATTTATTTTTTAACTTGGCCTACTAATTTGTTTGCAGATAGCATCTCTGAAGGCATTTCATCGGACATACCATGATGTGTAGACTATTTTTTTTTTCATAAAGTTGTTGAAGGAGAATATCTGTGAATCATAGAAGTAGAAAAAAAAAATAGGCTGACTGTCGCCATTTTTTGTTTCTTATTGTGCGCATAACATGAGGTAAAACAGTTGGCCTTCTTATAGGGCTTCCCTTATACCATCGATATTATAATCCCAAAAAACCATCTTGCACTCAGTGTCCGACTATTTTTTTCCCTCTCTAGCTGGGCTGCCGGTCGTTTTATTGATAATGTTCTCTTGAATTGCTTACTGATAGCTTCAACTTTTTACGATAAATAAACACATAAATACATAAATAGTCAAGATAAACTCTAAATTAGCATCAGTCACCAGAAAAAAAACTTTTAAGTAAAATATGCAGTTTCCTGGATTTGCCTCTCTCGTCAGCCAAAATAACAATCTATTGAGAGGTAAAATGTGGACATTCACTGGTGGATGAAAAAATTAATTTTGCACCCTGACGAGCCTGTCCTCCAACAAAATATGCCCGCAAACGGCGTTTGTCAAGCAGCTTATTACGACCTAAAGTTACGTTTAGGAGTTAAGCGACCTCTAGCGGTCATTTAAATAACTACAATCTGGTTTCGATCATCAGCGTCGCCGTCAGTAAATCCGTGACCTAAACCTAATCCTAATTCTAACCCTTACCCTAACCCTAATCCTTACCCAAACCGTTATTTTAAGTGTAAATATGACTGAAACTGTATCTGGAACAGTGGCGTAGCCAGAAGTGAAAATCGGGTGCGCCAGGAACATCCCTTTACAACGACTATTAGTCCTCACTTGCTCGCAATCATCTTTCCTAATGAACAATACATTCACTCCGAAAACAAGTGACACTATCAGGTGTTGCTAGTTCTCCTCGTGAAGGTAAGATGACAATCATTCGTTTGGACGCGGTTGAACAATTATTGCTCCTGACTTGTTCTCAATCATTTTCCTTAATTAAAACGTTTTACAATTATAACCATACACTATTGGCAATTATAGACACGACGTTTTTCTTAATGCGATCCAAGTGTGACAAAATAATAGGCTAAACTCAGTTCAGAAAAATAATTTACTCGTAGCCGCGCGCTTTACGAAACTGCTCTGAATCTTCCGCGCTACATTTTTTGGCACATCAGGGCCCAGTATTTCAAAAGTGATCTGACAGGATTATCCTGGTCGGATTGGATTAAATCTTGATCTGATCTGAAAACTGGGTATTTCAACACAGATCCAGAGAATCCTGATCCTGAAGATCAGGATTCAGCTCTGGTAATCCAATCCTCCCTTTAATCCAGACAAAAGGCTGGACTTGGGTATTTCAAAAGTTAAGGCAGAGATCTGGATCAACTTGATACCAAAATTTCAGGATCATTTGGATCCCACCTCAGAGGTGGATTTGACTTGGATTGACAAAGCCTTAGCTCCACTTCTCCTAGGTATTGTTACTCAAGATGTTCATTAGACTTAATCTAAATTGTTAGTGTTTTGACAAACTGGAGTAATTTAAGAAAATTAAAGCATAATAAAATAGTGTTTGGAAATACCTTCTGAAACTGCTGTAAATAAGAGTAACAAATACAACCCATTTCTCAAATTCTAATTTCACCAAACTTTCTAACTTGTGTGTACCAAAACATTCACCACACATTTGGAAGAGCTGTGCGAAATGCAGTGGTTAATCTTTATTTCTCCAATTAAATGGGTTAAACTATGAGATGTGTGCACTTGCATTTTTCATTGTCACAGTTTATATCATGCTGCACATTGAAACACTTTCCAAGAATTTTCAAAGGTATATTTTCGTGCTTCTGATTTAACGAAGACAAATTTGACTTCAGTCAGAAGCTTAAAATTGCACTTCTAAAATGTTTGGAAATGGCTTGAATGTGATTTTAAAACACGCAGCAATGTATTTCAGTAAGTGTTTGTGTACAAACAGATTATTTTACTTATCAGATGCCATTTTACTATAAATGACCATAATCATATTTAGTGGAAGCCTTCTACATAATGGTGACAAATTAGGATGGAAAAAATGTTTTGACATTGTGTCACTGACAAGCTATATACCATCCAAGGAATGCAATTACAATTTCAAGCAGCTTCAAGCACTTTATTCAAAATCCAATAACTTGAACCTTGAACGTATCACTACAATTAAAGCGTTTCCAAGGATTTCCAGTACTCATGACAACCCCGTTGTCCTTAATAGCTGAGTGGTCCGTGGCTGTGAGTGCACTCTGAAAGTAGAAGAAAGAAGTGTATGAGTATAACTTTGTCATCGTCAGGAAGCATGACATCACCAGCATTACCATAGCACTTCTAAATGAACTGCATTATTGATATTCGTACCGTGTAACGTTAGGTTTCCAGAGTACTGCAGCAGTCTGGTCTGTACACATGTAGCCTGCTGTGTTGCCAATGACGTGATGCTAATAAACTCTGAACGGGTTGGTGTTAGTTTAAAGAGTTAAGGTATGATGTACGTCCGATTAGTTCCATTTTAAGTTAAACCACAGACCGCAAAATTCATCAACAAAGCCAGCTACCTCGCTAGCCCGCTAGCTACTTAACACACAAGTCAATGGAGCCGAGTTAGCTACCGTTAGCACAAACGCGGTTTAATTAGAGTTCGCTGCGGCCTGGTTTTAAGTAGCTGACAATTCAAGTACAAGTAGTTGGCTAGTTTGATATGTTGGTTGGCGTTCGAATTGCCTTAAAACCGCTACACATTAGACGACAGGAAACTTGCACTTTTGACGTGACAGTTGTGCTCCCAGATGCTCCTTTCGCGAAGTAGTCCGCCATGTTTCAAATCCGGAGGCGGAGACACGGGATTTGGAAATCCTTATCCGGCCAGGTAAGGATCACGGTGATCCAATCTGCCAGTGTTTTGAAATACTCAGATAAAGTCAGCAGGATCACCTTGATCCATGATTGAGAAAAGGTGGATTTCATTATCCGGATTATTCTGATCCAGATTACAAGTTTTGAAATACTGGGCCCAGGCGATCAAACATGCTCTTCATGATCGCTTACATTGTTGGAATTAAATCAAAGACGAAGATGAGAAACACCTGTACGCAATTTTGAGCATGGCTGATTGAAAGGCAAAAAAAAAGCGCTTCCAAACGAATGATTTCCATCTTTCACGAGGAGAACTAGCAACACCTGATAGAGAGGAGTGTTTTCAGAGTGAATGTATAGTTCATTAGGAAAGACGATTGCGAACAAGTCAGGACCAACAGAAGTTGTAAAGGGTGGCCTGGCACACCCGATTTTCAGTTCTGGCTACGCCACTGATCTGGAAGTGAAACCGTAACTCTAACAGTACCCTCCTGCTGCCAGTAGGGGCGCGATTTTAGGAAACGCTCCTATGGGCCGAAAATCAGAGTAAACAAGAGGCTCCTCAGAGCCTGTACTCGGGCCGGGTCTAAGCCTGGGCCAATCGCGAAACTGCACGCGCGCATGAGCAGGACAATCGCGACCCCGGAAAAAAAAAAAAAAAGAAAAGAACGGAGCCGAAACCACAGAGATATAAGAAAACAAGAGTGAGAAATTTCGTTGTTTCCGTGGCAGCACGCCGCCGCCATCTTGTGTATGTATATCGGGGCAGACGGTCAATGGAAAATGCGGTATAACTGGCCTAAACCATGCTCGAAAAAAACGAAAACTCGCTCATACGGGACAACAGCTGAAGTTCCGATTTCTCTGTAATGTCTTCCTATTAAATAAACATCGAATACACCGGATTTAAAAAAAAAAAAAAATTTTTTTAAATAAATTTTGTTGTTTGATTACAATTCCTTATTCGTGTCCATTTTAAGCATGAAAGGATAAAGAGAACACGTAAAACAAGTCTCTAAGTTGTCGACACCCATGTTTAGCCTACTGTTTACATGTGCCTCATTGGACATTTATAAATACACAAGATGGCGAAGCTATTCTGCCGTTTCCGCTTTGGTCCCACCCACATGTCGTCCACTCTAGTTTTCTTACATCTCTGTGGCCGAAACTTAGACTAATGGCCTACTGGCCCGAGTAATAATGAGAACAATTACTATTGGGGCGACTGTGACTCAGGAGGTAGAGCAGGTTGTCCAATAACCGAGGGGTAGGCAGTTCAAATCCCGCTCTGTCTGAGGCATGTGTCGTTGTATCCTTAGACAAGACACTTTACCCACCTTGCCTCCAGTGTCACGCACAGTGGTGTATGGCTGTATGCGAATGTATGGTGGTGGCCGTAGGCGCATACTGTCAGCCTGCCACAGGGTAGCTGTGGCTACAAAAATGTAGTTTACCACCATCAGAGCGTGAATGAATAATGTATCCATTGTGAAGCGTCTTTGAGTGCCCAGAAAAGCGCTATATAAAACTGATGTATTATTATTAATCGACCTATTTGAGCGTATGGTTAGAGGACAGGTTGGAGCGGTTGAGTTTTATTTATCGTTTTAAGGAACATTTTGACAAAAATATCCACACACGGTACGACGAACAAATGAACTTTGAACTTTTTTCTGCATTGCAGGAAATTTCAAGTAAGCCTAATAACATTTTTAAACTGGTCAAATTAAACTGAAAAAAATCAGTAGCCTAAATTCCAAAATAGTTGAAAACAAGTGCTTTAATTTCTTTTCAAATAAGTTGCTTGAAGACACATAAAAATGACACAAAACAGTTTTGACTCTTAGTTACTTGCTTGCTTAGTTTCCTGCCGACCGTTTCACCAATTGGGAACCTGCCGAATCCTTGCTCTCTTTATATTAACATGTCCTCACAACAAAACACCATGTGGCTCGATTCGTCCCCACCAACCGACACGACCCATACGATCATCTCTGACACTACCCAAAGACCTACTTCAGTGTTTTTTCAGTTAACTTTGAGTGTCAGCAGCACTGTTCCATAGCCTACCGCAAGTGACAGTAGTGCGCCATAAAAAACTAACGGGTAGAATAAAATTAAGTCTTCAGTTAATATTACTTCCTCTTACAATTCTGCATTAAGGCTAAGGTTCAGGTTTGGCAGTGGCTATATTTAGGCCAGTCGTAAAGGTACTCCAATGAGCTGCTTTTACGAACTTCCACAAGCGCAAGCGCAATGAGTGATCCTGAACTGCTAATATGGAATGTGGGCAGGAAAATGCCTGGCTTCGGGGTGTAACCCCAACCATAACACCACCCGTAACCCTAACCTTAAACACTACTGCGCATGTCGATGGCTGTAAATAATAGCCACTTCCTTCAAATTCAAGAAAAGGCGATTGTGATTTTTAAAAGACAGTCATGACTTATAAAAAGCAGTCATTGCCCATAATTCATAAGATTTAACTAGTGGAAGCAAGAATAGAAAGGTACGTTCCCACAGGAAATTCCACGTTTCATAAGCTCTACCATTCTCCCCGACCAGTAACAGGGCCAACCTAATCACGATTTAAAGACATCAGCCCACTAAATGCAGAGCTCTTCTTCAGAGCATCTGTCCAGTCCCTAATAATGCTATTGCACTGATGCTGGCTGCAATTCACTTAGGGGACGCTCGCAAGGTAGTCCTCAGTTAATGGGAGTGAAAAGGGCTAAACAGCTAAAGCAATTGGCTAGTTACACTGGCTCTTAGACAAAAGGCCAGAATTTTATTATTTTAGTTTTGCGACATACAGCATTAATTATGTATCAGAATTGAAATGAAAAAAAAAAAATTTATTAGGGGCCGGGCAGCCTAAGCTGCCAGGACCCTATTATTTTGCTGCATGTTCTCCTTTCTTCTTCTTCTTCTTCTTCTTCTTCTTCTTCTTCGAGGAAATCCTACTTCCCATGGGCGAAAAATCACCAAACTTTGCAAAAAGGTCCAGTCCCATGCCAGATTGCCTCAGCTGCAAATACAGGCCAATAGTTCTGATGGTGGCGCTACAGCAAGCCTCTAAAGTTCAAAATTTTGAAAATTCACAACAAATCAACCATATGTGCTACAGATTTGCAACTTCCACCAAAATGTAGCCCCAATACTGAAGAAACCTTTGTACATTTAAACCTATTGCAAATAATGAAGTCCATCAACCTGTTTTTTTTTTCAAAAACTGTAAAACTTATTAAACCTATCTTCTCCCACAATTTTTGCTCAATTGACACCAAACTTGCTACAGAGCATTTTCAGACTGTCCTACACAAACGATCCACACAGATTTTTGATTTACCTAAAATTAAGCCTACAGTGCATCAAAATGTTTGACTGTAAACGGTATTGTAAACATATACTTGCAAATTCTTGCTATATATATTTTCAATGTTCATTAAAAAAATGACAAAATTTTGGAGTCATGGCAGATGATGTTTGGAAAATATCAGAATATTATCTCAAATACTGAATTTTTTTTACAGCATTTTGAATTTCGCTCTCATGCAAACAATTGGAGTCAATGCAAAAATGGCATTTTTAAACATCAGTTTTTCACTTATGGAGCCAATAAATCATTGTTAAAAACAAATTACTGACATCTCCATGCTGTCTAGATGTAATTAGTTTATTTTCCGATTTTTGTCTTAATAACTGAATTTTTGACAGCTGTTTGAAATCTGCCTTTACACACTGTCATTGCAGCTGTAGAATGCCCATAATGAGCTAGAACAGTGGTTCTCAAACTCGGTCCTAGTGCCCCCCTGTGTACGCTGGTTTTTGTTCCAACCGCGACTGCTATTGTAGAATTTTAAAAAGCTGTTAATTTGTCTTAATTAGCTGCATTCCATGTTTAGAGCAGTTATTTGCCATCTTAAGCCATGTTTTAATGGACACATCCACTGTGCCATGAAGAATAAAAACCCTTGAACATATTGGACTTATTTTTCCATTTTGTGAGGATTTTCAGGTTAAAACATATTTAAACAGATCAAATCAGACTTTGAGAAAATCAGTAAGCCCCAAATTAGGTTGCTGAACACAGGTGTTTTGAGTTCTTTCAAAATAATTGGCCTGAACTTAATAAAATTAAATAAAACAAAATGAATTGGCAGTTTTTGCGACCACGTGTCAACAGCTTCACCAACAAGGGACCGATTGATTGTTTACGTAGATTAAATGTTTGGTTAATTGTTTCCCTCTGCAGTTATTTATACTAGTTTCTAAAATATCTCAATGTGGATATGATTTTTTTATTCTTCAAGGCATGTATAGATTTTTCAAATGTGGCTTATGAGGATAAATAACTACTCCAATCATAAATGCATCTAATTGAGGTGCCTGGACCGAGTTTGAGAACCACTGAGCTAGAAGTAGTTTTGAACATATATACCGCAGAGTTGTCTCTTGCTAATTAGCTCAGTGAGATAGAGCATAGTCTCTTGTGCCAAATTTTGTGAGTTAAAACCTCAACTGATGTAAAATGCAAATTAGAATGCCACCTTTTTTTTCATCTACCTACACTCTGCTTGTTTCTCAGAATTAGGGGTGAGAACGTGTACAAAAAATTCTAAACGTGTACACACGCCGTATAATTGTGTGTACACGTGTACACGTGTCTTCAGAGTTTGTGGATTTTGACCGCTATTCAACCGTTAGAGGGCACTGTCACCATTTCAATGACACAGTCCACACATCCATTAACGCAGTTATGAGCCAGATACGTTTATTAAATCAATAGACGGTAACAGTGAATTTGTAGGTTACTCCAATACAAAATTACGGCCTTCATCAGATAGGCATAAAATCACAACTAAACGAATAATGTTCGGCCCTTTCACCATTGTAAATGAATTAACTATAAACGAAAATCATCATTTTGACAAGCAAGAACATGGACATGAATTAAGTCTAACAATTTAGCTCTGCTTTTTTTGTCATTGTCCTTATTATTAGGGGTTCAAACCCGTAGGGCAGAAACCCTATTGTTTTTGTGGCGGTTTATTATTATTATTATTATTATTATTATTATTATTTTATTTATTTCTTCTTCAGAATGCTTTCGCAAATTCTCTTGAGATGGTGAATGGTAGAGACCTGAAATTTTGCACATTGGTTGGAAGTTGTATGTAAATGCTGCCCAAGGCATTTTGAACTCAATCGACCTGGTGGGGGCGCTATAATTCAAGAAAAACAGTTTTTCACTTTAGAGGTCATAACTCCTTCGCTGTATGTCTGATTTACACGAAACTTGGTACAGACATTCCTTGGTCAAAACTCTACAACTTTCCTGTAAGGACCCCTAAGGTCCGCCATAGAAGATTTTCCGGAATTCTTAATTTTTTGAAAACCCCTTTTTGAGATCTCCTCCTAGGCCGTAGGTCCAATTCCTTTGAAATTTGCTGTGGATCATCATTGGACCAAGCTTATCAAAGATGCATAAGGCTTGCTGAAATCTCCTTTCGTTTCCAAGATATTGACCAATGAACTTCAGCAGGGTTGTGGCTTAGCACATAAATGGACAAAAGTCAACAACCATTGGGCCAATCATCACGGAACTCAGAGTATATGTCCATATAAGTACCAGGAACATACCTTCACAGTTTCATGCAAATCGGCCCATAGGGGGCGCTATAAATGCAAAAAATGGGCATGGCATGACAGAAATCAGACTATAAATCAGCAATTCTTTGTCCTATAGCCATAAAACTCACAGAATATATTCATATAAGTACCTGGAACATACCCTGAAAATTTCATTCAAATTGACTGATAGGGGGCGCTATAAATGCAAAACAAAGCAGCATGGTATAACACAAATCAGACTATAAGTCAGCAATTGTTTGTCCTATAACCCTAAAACTCACAGGATATATTCATATAAGTATTTGAAACATACCCTGAAAATTTCATTCAAATTGTCCGATAGGGGGCGTTATAAATGCAAAACAAAGCAGCGTGGCATAACACAAATCAGACTATAAATCATAAATAGTTTTCCCAATCATTACAAAACTCACAGGATATGTCCTCATTAGAACCTGAAACATAGCCTGAAAGTTTCCATCAAATCGACCTGTAGGGGGTGCCACAAATGCACAAAATAGCCTAACATAACACAAATCAGACTATACATCATAAGTTGTTGGTCCAATCATTACACTGGCAAAATAGGCCCACATAAATACCTGCAACATACTCTTAAAGTGGTTTTTGCCCTCGCCGCCGCGGTAGCGAGCGGAGTGGGGGACATAGTAGTCAGCTTAGTCCGGCCGTCCGTCATGTCCCGTTTGTTCTGAACGCGATATCTCAAGAACAGTTTGACCGATTTCATTCATCTTTGGTGTCAAGGTATATTAGGTGCGGGGGACATAGTATTCAGCTCCATCCGTCCGTCCATCCTTCCCGTCCCGTTTGTTGTGAACGTGATATCTCAAGAACGGTTTGACTGATTCCATTCATCTTTGGTGTATTCCATTCATCAAGGTGTATTAGGGGGGTGCTCACAGCCCACTCGATTTACGAAACCTTGGCATTATTCTCAAGGTCATTACAACCATTTTACCACTTACAAATACCTTGTCAACATGATATCTCAAGAACAGCTTGACCGATTCCATTCATCTTTGGTGTCAAGGTGTATTAGGGGCGGGGGACATAGTATTCAGCTCCGTCAGTCCATCCGTCCGGCCGACCGTCCGTCACGTCCTGTTGACCGTCCGTCACGTCCTGTTTGTTGTGAACACAAAATCTCAAGAACGCTTTGACTGATTTTATTCATCTTTGGCTTCAATGTGTATTTGTGTGATACGCCGACGCCAGTCTATTTCCGTCACCTGGTGGGGGACATGGCCACGTTTAGTGGCAACACTTGTTAATTAAGCTGTTAAAGCTTTCAACTACTAATGGTCTTTCTTGGCTTGAACCCCGGAATTGCCGCTTGCGGCTATATTTGTACCTTGTTTTTGTACAACTTGTTTTATAAACTTAAACAGCTAACTGCATCCCTCACTCACAGCGGGCTGCGTCTCACTATCGTTTCGTTTCATAGCGTCATTAAAGTGACGAGCAGACGCGACGTTCTTTTAAGGACGTTCTTTTAACTAGCAGACGCGTGGATGACATTGTGCATGCCGACAGAACGTCCACCAAAAATGTAAAAAAAAAAAACACACACACACACACACACACACAGTGAACAATATGCGAGATTAAATAATGAGCTATTAACCAATCATGCTTTAAAGCAACATAAAGAGGAATTGGGCGTGGAGACGATGGTTGCGTGACGGCGTCCGAATAGTCTTTTTTGCTTAGGAAAGTTCCTAACTCCTAGAAAACGATCTGTAGCCTAAGTATTTACGTGGCGGTCAAGATAAGTGTGTTCGGATTCTTTAAATGTAAAGGAAAGGTGCTACAATGCTTCCTAATTTATCACCTTTATAGGGTACACTGAACAACCTTTTCGAAAAGCAAGGAGGTAATGCTATCCCGCAATTCCGCGATGACCGTCCATCCGGCCAAACACGAAAACAAACAGACAAACATGACAGGCAGGAGGCGGGTGATCACAGTGCCTAATGTAAGTGCATTCGGATTCTCTTATTAGCGCGATTCTCTTCCTAAGCTGTAAATGAGTCCCTTTTACACCTCTCCTTTACCTCATGACGTTTTACACAGGTTTAAGAAAAGCGGTTAGGTATTAGACGATAGGATATAATTTTTAATTTACTTTTCGGACGCAGCCGATGACCGCCGTGTACACGGTTAGTGTCTTTTTTAGAGACGTTTTTGTTTTACTAACCGTGTACAGGTGTAGGCTACACGTTAACAAGTCCCACCCCTACTCAGAATTGCCTAATTTTGCCTAAAATTGCCCGGCCCCGACCATTGCTGCGCAGCAGCTATAATTGAAGACCTGGGTGCAAGAGGTACTTAAGTCACATTTTCCAAAAAAATGAGCTGACTCTACTACATAAAGTAGAGTGTCATGTGCATCATTTAAAGCCAAAAAATTCCAAATATAAGTACTCAAGTCCTCAATACTGATATACGGCCTTCCCTGAATCTACTGAATTTTTGCGCAAGAAATACTCAAGTCCGTGACGTCATCAGGAACGAGTGCCTAAGTCCATGACTGTCCAATCAGCTGCTAGTATGTGTCATGTGACAAGCGTAGCAAAAATGCCTGTTTGGCAATCAGAAAATGATTGAAACGGCATTTGTGTGGTAAAAACCAATGTACCGGCGCATGCATTTTATGGCAATAAGTACCGAAGTCCAGGCATTTTATGGTAAGAAGTACCAAAGTCCGAAACTGATTTTCTTGTTTTTTTTTCGTAATAAAGCATTATTTTTCCACAAAAACGTGTCTGTCTACTTTGTATAACCCCTGGGACTAGCAGCAGGCGCCACTGAATGTTATCTTTTTAAAAAAGTATCTGCAGCATGTTTTCAAAACTTTGACCCTTAATATCTCAAAAGTGTTATTTTGTGACTAAAGTACTTCTTGCACCCAGGTCATCAATTGGCATTTTGTTTTTCTTATGGGGTAGGCGATTTTGCCCATAAAACGCCAACGTTCTTTTAATGTAGGCTATTAGGGCCTACTTTCGACTGATTGTGACCAAACACCCTCCCTTGATGGCACCGGACTCTTTTTTTAGTCAGCGAGCAATGTTTATTTTGTCTGACTTACTTTGGCCTACCTAACAACGATTATTTGAATACATTTGCAATAATTATGGTATCGGATTTTGAGTAAATTAAATTCCTTATGCATTTTCTATACGATAACTACAACTGAATAAGGATTGCGGTTAAACTGCAAAGCTTATGCTTCTATGCAACTGCTATCAAGTGGCTAGGTGAATGTCATAACGTGGTTCATAGTGTGTGACATCACTAATACTTACAAAATTCTCTGCTAAACGTTCACCAAGATTGTTTTTAGCCGCTTGCTTTTTCGACCCATCAAGTCAATTTTCTTGGAGGACAGCCCATATTTATGCCGTTGTTTCCAATAGGCCTAAATTACAATGTGGATATGGATTTTTTTTTTCTTCATGGCTTGCATGGTATACTGGTATAATGTAGCCTTAAAAATTTAACAGGCCCTCTAAACATGTGTAATTAATAGCATAAGGAAGATAAATTAATGGCAATTAAAAAATTCTGGGATTGCAGTTGTTTGGAACAAAAACCAGCGTACTTGGGGATGCGGGGAGAGGGCAGGACTGTGTTTGAGAACCACAAATTTACTTAGAAGATTGAACTACAAGCCTAGAATCAGTGGCAGAAGAAAAATAACAGAAAATTTTACCATCACTTATTTGTAGTCTACATTCTAGACATATTTAAAATGTAAAAGTTGTATAATGGCAAGACATCTACATCTCCTAACTCATGGATGCAAACCAAAATCCACACAAGCATAACAAAACTGAACTCACGGGATCTGCAGTGCACTGACCTGTAAAATGCCCTTGCATTCAACGCATTTTAATGCACCTTATGCACTAACAGGAACCGTGCGGAAGGGAGGGCTGTCGGATCATGAAGGTGCAAAAAGCTGAGTCTATAATTTCTCATCCTGTGTAAATTCAGGCTTGCATACAATTAGTAATGGACCACAAAGACATTTAGTATCTGTTTTGCAGAATACCTTTTAATACAAGATGTTTAAAGGTCCCCCCACCCCTCAAAGGTACGCAATGAGCAGTGGTAGGCTTACAGTAACATCGCATTTAATAGTTAGCCCACCCATGGAGAATTAGCAATAATGCATGGCAACATTTCTTTGATGTTTGATAAATAGCATTGAAAGAAAGAGCAGAATTTAATGTTTTTCTCTAGGATGACCTTTGACTTTTCGGATACAATTTTAATATGCAATTCTTGCATTGTAAAATGCAGAAAAGTTATTTTAAATGACTAAACAGCCTGTTAATGTGTGATAGCAGCCTCGGGGCAGCACAGTGTGGCAGTGGTTTGCACCGTTTCCTCGCAGTAAGGAGGTTTTGGGTTTGAGTCCAGGCCAAACCTCTCTGCATGAGGCATGTCCTCCCTGTGTACACATGGGTTTGCTCTGGGTACTCTGGTTTCCCCCAACCTGAAAAACATGCTTTAGGGGAACCATTGCCCCTGACCAAGGCTCTGGCCATAGAACTAGAGTTGGCCCCCAAGCGCTGCACTGTAACTGCCCATTGCTCCTCAGTAAAGAGCTTTGGTCAAATGCCGAGGATGATTTACTCCGTGGGGTTCAATTAATCCTATCTTATCTTATCTTAAATGCTGCTTGTTTTTGTATCGGACCATTGCATATTATTTGCAACATTATTTCACTCCTGGATATTTAGTTTTTGAATGTGTCTTCCTCTAAACTACAGTTGTGTTAAAAAAAAATAGCAGTACAACATCAATAACCTGATGAACCACTTTTATTAGTAGTAGTGATATTTCTGCATGGCAAATAATTTACCTGTAGATGTAGTAGTGTAATTTAAAAACAACAGACCCAGCTGTTATGACATGCATGCTGCTTGTTCTGAGTAATTGACTCATTCATTAAAAGGGGCATGTTCAAAATAATAGCAGTCTGCAGTTTAATTACAGCATTCATTCAGTGAAGAAACAGGTGTCATTAATTGTCCTTTATCAAGGAAGACGGGAAGCAATTGTTTCACACATTGTTATAAAATATATTGCCTTCTGAATTGTGAAGTAAAATGGGTCGTTCCAAACATTGTTCGGAGGAACAACGTAATTTGATTAAAAAGTTGATTGATGAGGGGAAAATGTATAAAGAAGTGCAGCAAATTACAAGATGCCCACCTAAAATGATCTCAAATGCTTTAAAATGGCAACAAAAAGCTGAAACACGCGGAAGGAAACAAGCAACTACTGTTAAAACGGATTGAAGAATAGTCAGAAAGGCAAAGATTCAGCCAATCATCACCTCCAGGAAAATCAAAGATAATATAAAATCACCTGTAAGTGCTGTTACAGTCAGATGACGTTTGATCGAACCTAAGCTATCAGCAAGAAGCCCTCATAAAGCACCAATATTGAAAAAACAGCACATGCAGAATCGGTTAAAATTTGCCAAGGAACAGATCAATTGGCCCAAACAGAAATGGCATAACATTCTGTAGACTGATGAGAGTAAAATTGCTCTTTTCTGGTGTAGTGGCCATCGACAGTATGTCAGATCACCCCCGGGAACTGAATTCAAGCCACAGTACACTGTGAAGATGGTGAAGCACGGTGGTGCAAAAATCATGGTGGGGATGTTTTTCATACTGTGGTGTTGAGCCTATTTATCGTATACCAGAGATTATGGATCAGTTTGAATACATCAAAATACTTGAAGAGATTACGTTGCCATATGTCGAAGAGCAAATGCCCCTGAAATGGATATTTCAACAAGGCAACGACCCCAAACACACGAGTAAGCGACTTGGTTCCAGACAAACAGAATTGAGGTAAAGGAGTGGCCAGCTCAATCCCCCGACCTCAACTCGATTGAAAATTTGTGGGGTGACATTAAAAATGCAGTTTCCGAAGCAAAACCCAAAAATTCACAGGAACTGTGGAACGTAGTTTGTAATACCTGCTTCCAGGTGCCAGAAGTTGGTTGACTCGATGCAATGCGGATGCACAGCAGTTATCAAAAACAATGGTTATTCAACTATTATTGAATTAGTTCTGCAATTTAAAGTGAAAGTTAAATCTTGAGTTAAATTTACTGTAGTGTTTGAGTTTAAAGAGAAAATTGTCGACACTGCAATTTTTTTGTACAGATTAATATTCCTTTTCTTTGCTTCCTGTAAAAGAATAAGACAGACTTCATCAAATTTGCTAATGTTTTGATTTGAATGTGTAATGTTTCCGCATTTGAAATATGGAACTAAAGGCTATTTTAAAAATTTGCACTTTATTTGCATTTTTTAACGTATTGCTATTTTCTTTAACACAACAGTGGAACTCAACTAACAAACTGTGGCTATTTGCTGTAGGTTTAATTATTGATAGTTTGTTTAGGGTTCAGGAATACCCTATATGCCTTCACTGTCGCACTAGAGTGTAGACCTGATGTGATCGAATGCGAAAGGGTAGTTGACCAAAAAGCTACATAAAAGATGAAAGAGTTCAGGTTTAATGGATGCCTCGAGGATAGCTAGCTGCAGAGGGGTTCCCTGTTCTTCTTCTTGGCACGCGAGGATTTTTTAACCCCCAATCCAAGCTCTTCTGAGTGCCTCCTCTGTGTTTGTGACCTAAATATATTTCCTCTTTTGATGCCAATCTGTATTTTTATTTGAGAAATGTACACGGCGATACTAATAACTTCAGATTAGTTTTTATCATTCCAATTCCAGCATTTTTCCCCTTCACGTAAGGAAGTAAACTATCTGCAGAAAACGGAGCTGAATTTCATATGAGACAAAACCTAAATTGATAAATGCCAATCTTTTCTTACTATAGCTCATTACTCTTCCCCCAAAAAAAAAAAAAAACAGATTAAGCAAACAGATTGAATAGTAATACCACCTAAATTTTTTTGGAATTTAAATTCAAACGTGTGCCCAGCAATTTAATACTCAATTCTTGGTTAAATTAAACCATTTAAAAATGGAAATAAAGCACTATTATGTAAAGTTTTAGACAGTTAATTCCTGATTAAAATTTTAAGTAAAATCTGTGTTTTATTAAGACCTTTGTGTAATCCATGTTGCTCACTCATTAAATATCCTTACAGATAAAACAGGTAAAATGCATATTTGAATCGCATGGCTCAAATTCATGACTCAAATTTACTGCTCTGCACAGAAAACAAAATGGATCCATAATTCTTTAAAGATAAAAATATAGGGTGCAGTGGCTTTAATTCTTGGTCTCTGTGAGGAACTTTTAATTACTTTGAATGCATATATTTTTAATTGTCATACTTGGCTGAATATTCACATAGACAGAACATTGTGTAGTTATGTTCTAATGATGCTTTTGTACAAGAGCAACTAAATTCCTCTTTGGCTGTCAGGTGAGGGTCTGACCGTCTGGACTCACCAGGGGTGCGTTTCCCTAAAGCGTAGTTGCTAACTTGGTTAGCAACTTACATAGTTTGTTCGTTCACAGTCAATGGGTCCAACTATGTAAGTTAGCATCTGTGATTTTGGGAAACGCACCCCAGAGTGTCAGTGGGAAATATGGTCTTTATGTGTTTGGATCATGTCAAGTCTTCTGTTCAGCATTAAATAGGCTATTGAGACTGGATATAATCAATTAGCCTATGTTTGTTCTGAGCCAGCACTATCTCAGTATAGTTATACAGTTATATAGCCTACTGTACATAAATACAGTTTTAAAAGTCCTAGTAAGGTTTCTTGAATTTGTTCTTGTATTGTTTATTTATTTATTTATTTATTTTTTAATTTATTTTAAATAAATTTGTTGTTGCCGTTGTATGGCCTATAAGTAGTAGTATAAGAAGTAGTGGGAGCATTGTAGCAGTAGTCGTCGTAGTAATACTAGTGGTAGTGGTAGTTTGTAAAAGCTGAAGTGATTTCTAATAAGCCTATTATACAGAAGATGATACAATACTGCAAGGAAATTGCGTCTATGAAAAGGAATTTTAAATCTTGATACAAGAAAATACAACGTATTTATGACAGAGAGGGAGGGAGAGAGAGAGACAGTGAGAGGATAGCGTTGCTTTTGTGAAATAATGTCATGGGCCTCAGATCTACTCAGAAGTCGCAGAATCGACGTAGAACCAAAGGTAACACTTTTTTGGCGGAAACGCGCGGGTGTTCATACGTAGTGATTCTCTTACGCAGCTGATCTATACGTGATTAAACCACCCTTTCGTATTACAGGCCGTCTACCTGTTCCACTTGAAAAGCTTAAGCACTCATTTTCTAAGTCAGGTTAACGGATCGTCATGGTTTGGTAGTTCCCCACTCTACATCTCGCTCAAAGGCTGCCACATTTGTAAGTGCCGACATCTAACGGAAGGAGTGCCATTTGTTGCTTGGGGACAATGGCAGTGAAGTGTATAATGTGTACATTTTTCTTTCGCAAATGAGTTTGCGAAAAACAGCTCTCAGATAGAGCGAAGTGTCAAACGGACAATGTATGGACTAATATTCAATTTATTTGTGTTGGTTAATGATTCTATCAGCAAAGCGCAATCTATAATTGATCTATCACTGCAAAAAAAGTTGTCTTAAAACAGTTAGTGTTCGGGCTGCCTTAAAATTATAAGCTAATTGACCTTAAGATGGCAAGTTGTGGTAATTCTCAACTGACCATCTTAAATTCAGTTAAATTAAAATTTTATGGCAGCTCGGACGCTAACTTTTCGAAGTAAAAAAAAAAACCCTATTTTTACGGTGTTTATTTAAAAAAATAGAAGTATGTAAATATTGGTGAGTGACATTCATTTTAATTAACTATGCCTACTTCATTGTGGATCTTAAAATTTAAACTTATTACACTAATGTTTTGAAACTCGTTGCTTTGAATTTGTCCGCGACTAGCACCTGATTATTAATGCGACTTTAAATTATGCTCAACAACTTTTCCATTGCTTGTGCCACCGTCTTCCGGGAGCACACAGATGAAAAGGATTTTACGGGAAAAATCTGCTTACTGCCTATACGTAATATATTACAATTTTTAATCAAGCAGTACTTTTATTTGTCGTTCAGGCTGAAAAATTCAAACCATTCGATCAAAGTTACATATTTCTTTTTTGAAAATAATCTTAACATGTGTTCGTCAAAAGTGGGAACTTTTATTTACCCCCAATATAATTTTTAGATAAAAATGTGTTCTCGGGCGCGTATTGTAGATGCATTGTTGGACACCATGAAAATGTAAATAGAAAATAATACAGCATTTTACATGGTATAGAATTTCTTAGAACACTCTGCAAAGTCTGTCTTTGAAATTGCAAGAGGTTTTACAGTCAAAACAAAATTTGATCCATCCGTTTGACGACTACAAACCTTTCTTGTCGCTTAGTAATATTTAGTCGATTATTTCGAACTACAGCGCAGGTACAGAATACCCTTGTTTGTTGTCTGCGGTGGAGGTCCAGCTCCCTTGTTCGAAGGTTAAGTATGCAGAAGCCCTCAGAAATTTGACTTTCTGATCATGTTTGAATAAAATAAATAAAGGAGAATCATTAACCTCAATAACAAGTTAGACCTTTGAACGATCTTAATTATAGACTATATAGACATGATGAATCCAATGTGCTGAATTTGCTTTTTCGCTTATTTTTATTTATTTTTTTATTATTCTTTTTTTTCACTGAATCCGAAAAAATGTCATCTTACCTTCACTGCATCAACTGCACGGTATCACTGATGTTGTGAATAAACAGAATACATCCCCCTAAAATCACGAGATGCACAAAGCGTAGTTCAAAGCGGCAGGCCTAATGGCGTCGGAGTACGGGCCCACAGAAGACAAATTAAAAAAAAAAAATCATCAAAAAGGTTATATACGTATATGGGCTATATGAGACATTGAACAAGAATCCGTTGATCTGTGGTCGATGTTGCATGTTGGTGGGTGGCCATTTATTGGTAAAAAGTTCCTGTCTTTCTGGGCCCAAGGCTTTACAGGGAATTCAAATGTCATGTCCAATCCCCCCCGCACTCCCACCAGGCCCAAAAGCGCTTTTCATGCTGCGTGATCAAAAACAAAGGTGCCAGCTCCACTTATGCTAAGATTACGACTATATTCGCGGGCCATTCATAAAATTGGCCTAAAGTAATTGTGTGATTAATTTACACATGGCCATCTTAGTAAATCCATATTTGTACTATTTAACATTAAGGAATATATTTAATCAACTATTTAATAATAATAATAATAATTATTATTATTATTATTTATTAGTATTAGTAGTAGTAGTAGTAGTAGTTACGGTTGTTGTTGTTGTTGTTGTTGTTGTTGTTGCAGTAGCAAAAGATACATTCTGGAATGTCTGCATTAGCGGAAACCCCTTAAAGGCCTTTAATTTCATTAGCCCCAAAGTTCACATGAGTCTGCTCTCCATCATCACCAGTCAGCACAGATCTTTGACAATAGTTGCAGCCTGTTTGTCTGCAGTCCATAAAACAACATGTACTTAATACTGAGCAGATATCTTACAATTTAGATATTCTCTTAAAGTCTCGAATACATACTCAGAGTGTTGCTGCTAATTCAGCAATTTTGGATATTAACCCTCTCATGCATGAATTATGATAAACTCAGTCAGGATTTTTTTTTTTTTACTAATATGTAGCAGTGCCCAAAATTGCAGGCATATATAGAGAAAAAACACTTTTAAACAGCTGTACACTGTAGTGACCTCCATGCATGAAAGGGTTAAAACGGGGTCAACATATTTGTGCGGTCCGCATTACAATGACCACCAGATGGAGCCAGACCAGAATCTCTCATAATCTACTGTTAATTAGTGATTGGATTGGATTATAATTTGTACCCGGCTACTTGGTTGGTTTAATCATGTTCAGCAAGATGATGTTGCTTTGTCTATGTGAGCTGCCTTGATTTGCCTCACCTTTACTCAGAGATGATACTGCTATAGTTCGATTAAGGTGTTTTGTGAAATTACGCAGTGAAGTGGCATTTTAATCCTTTGTCTTTTTTTTTTGGGATGAGGTATATTCTTCTTGTTCATTCCTAATCGCAAAAGTAGTTACTTTTGAAACTTGGCTCTATTTATTTATTTATTTATTTATTTATTTATTAAAGGAAACGTCAAATGGAAATTTCACTGTCACCTCCGTCTCTTTCTTTCGGACCTCTGCACTTGGATTTATTACTTTTTTGGGAACTTGGCGAAACCGACCTTGTGACATGTTAATCTCGCACTTTTTTCAAGCCCGCCACATTTCCAGTATGGCAGTGTGTCCGTGACTAATTAATAGATCCTGCATTAGACTGCTTATTGAGTGCAGGTTATACGTTGTATATCACCGTACAGTCCGCACTAATTAATATACACTACAGGCCAAAAGTTTGGGGCCACCCTCAGATTTTTAATGGTGCCCCAAGTGCAATGTGACCCCTTGGTTTTGGGGAGGGCATTTATACAGCATGCCTTCTTGTTACATAAAATTGTTCATGTCCTAGTGACATAAAATAATGTCACACAAAGGCATTGGAACTCAATGATAAAACAATGTGGTCAGTGATCAATCAGTCAAGACAGCTTTAAAATGTGGTCTGAGGTCTGGAATTCACCCAAAACCGATTGGCTTCCTATATTTTATGCACTGAAGTAATTTCATGCACTGTAAAAAAACAACTTTGGGGTGTTGTAAATCCAGCAAAGTGTAATGTATAAATATTACATAAAATCACGGGGTTGTTATATTTATTTGCTATTATTGTGTTCACTGTAATGCTATGTGTAATTTCAATGATTAGAACACACAAGAAAAGAAGTATTTTGGTAATTTTTAAATGTCATGTTATAATTACCAGAATCTGTCACGCACAATCGAAAGACAGGAAAATAAAGGGTAAGTGTTACACCAAATACTTCGTGCCTCGCAGACATGCGCAGTAGGCGCTCTAAAATGAGTTGAATTTGGAACCAAGCAAGGACCTATGGCAAGGACCAAGAGAAGTTCCTCTGAACTGCACTCCATACACGGTGACGAGAAAACTGGGTAAAGGATCAACTGAAAAGTGACTTCTCCAACGCTATAACTTCTGTGAGGTATGAATTTAAAAACGGGCTACTAAGATGTAATTATTGCCTCTCTGCTTAATTTTGGTTTGCGTGTACAAGCAGTGTTGTATAGCATTGTAGCATGTCGCATTGACAATGTGACAACCCGATAAACCCGTGATAAGTTTAATTATTGGTTTTGCAATTACATTTTTTCATTTTTTCTGAACTGTCACTCTGATCCTTTTGTCTTGCATTTTAGATTCCAACTGGCTTGAAGACATGCACAAATTTTACAAAGGTCTGCAAAGCAAGTCATTTGATTAAGATGGATAGAAGCCTAAATGTTTTTTCATAAAACTCCTGGCAATATGATTTTTTTCTATGATGATTATTGGACATTTTCAGTCTGTTTCTTGTTTATTGTACAACTCGTAAGAGATTTCTTGTTTTGTTATAAAGAAAACTGGATTTTAACTTTAACCTCCATCTATGCCTAGTGGTAATGACACTTAAAGCGACATCCCATTCCAAAATATACAGTCTGTCATAAACAATTTACACTTTAATTTGCACCTTGCTGCAGTTGTTTTTTGTTTTGTTCTTGTAAAAAGGAAAACAAAATGATATACTTTAAAGTACTAAGTTGATTTGATTAATGTGTGGTTCATTTAAGTTTCATTAGGATTGAACAATGCATTAATAGTAAACTATACTATATAGCATTAAAAAGCTTAGTTTTGGAACGACAATCAGTATTAAAAAGGTTAGTAATAAATACGCGACAAAACGACGTACACATTACCTGAGTGACCAGCACGGCGCGGGTTCGATCCCCGCCTCGTCCCAACCAGCAGTGGCTGCTCTTTTCAGAAGTACCGCGCAATTGGCCAATGCGCTACAGGGATGCAAATTGGGAAGGGGCTGCTGGGAAGGGTTATGTAGATATAGTTCCTCTAGGCGCCTCCTATTGACCAGACGGGCGCTCATAAGGAAGATTTTGACTGTATGTACGGTAAGACGTGCTTTTCCGTCATTCTGAGCTTCCGGAGTCATAACCAGTGATTGTACAATAAGCAAGGATAAACGGGAGCTTGTTTTGAGGGAAGACTGTGAGTTGTGTATAGCTCTCTGAATTAGCACAGCGGACCATACCTGCGAAGTAGTCGAAGCAACTGTGCATGATTTCCTACTTAGACATCCCAGTCTCGGTTAGCGTTGGGGATGCTGTATTATTTTTAAAAAATAATAATAATTTCCGGAAAATTCTGGTGAAAGTTTAATGATTGACCTACACATTACCTGATATTTTTTTAAATGAATACCCAGAAAATTCTGGTAAGATTTACATAATTATTTACGTACACATTACCTGATTTTGTTTTGTACAGACTACCCAGAATATTCTGTTAAGATTTACATGATTATTTACGTACAGATTACCTGATTTTGTTTAGTACAGACTACCCCGAAAATTCTGGTAAGATTTACATAATTATTTACGTACACATTACCTGATTTTGTTTTGTACAGACTACACAGAATATTCTGTTAAGATTTACATAATTATTTACGTACAGATTACCTGATTTTGTTTAGTACGGACTACCCAGAAAATTCTGGTAAGATTTATATAATTATTTACGTACACATTACCTGATTTTTTTTTTTTTTTTTTGTGAAGAATACCCAGAAAATTCTGGCAAAATTTCTATAATTATCATACGCTTCCATTTACCTAGAAAGTTAGGTGGAAATTGTTGCCACAATTTTTTTTGTGTAAATTCTACAATTTTTTTTTTTTACAGTGTGTGCAAAAAATAAGGAAAGAACAGTTGTGTGATTTTTTTTTTTAAATCTGAGGGTGGCCCCAAACTTTTGGCCTGTAGTGTACTATCTCCTAAGGATATCAATCTAATATTGCACTCATTACTCCAGCTCATATAGCTCCATCATTTCGTCATACACTGCGATTAAGAGTTTGAGAGTCTGCTCATGTTACTGTATTACTAGAATTATCATGATGAAAGTAATCAAAATGAGTTATTCCCATAGATGGCGCCATTGAGCATACATTTTGATCACTTCTTCCTTTTCCATTCACAGTATTCATACTTAAGTGAACACCCAGTTCCTCATATGAACGAAAGGGTTTTAATTTAATAGACAAAGATTCATGCCATATGTTAGTTACAAAACAAATGCTTAATTATTTGTCATTTTCGTTTCAACCTACACTGTTGTGTCACAAGCTTTGATATGGTTTCGTGCCAGTGCTTACTCTCTGTGTGAATTTGGAAACACATGTAGCCTCTACAGTAAAGTTGATGTGCACTACAGTCCTCACAATTCCTGTCCACAAAGATGCGCGAGACTTACACTCCTGGCAGACAGCTCACTTTGTATTCCTTTGTTTTTGCTAAGGTCCTACGACATGCTTGTTAGACTAAATGGAGACCAAGGGCACTGTAGGTTTGAATGTGTTTTACAACCCCAATTCCGTAATAGTTGGGACAAAGCGTAAATTGTGAATAAAATCAAAATGCAATGACTTTCAAATCACACCAGCCAGTACTTTATTCACAATAGAACAGAAATAACATAGCAAATGTTGAAACTGAGAAATTTTACAATTTTATCCACAAAATGAGCTCGTTTCAAATTTGATGGCTGCTACAGGTCTCAAAAAAGTTGGGACAGGGGCTTGTTTACTATGGTGTAGCATCCCTTCTTTTTTTTAACACAGAGTGGAGGCGTCTGGGCATTGAGGAGCAAGTTTCTTGAGTTTTGCCATTGGAATTGGATTGCAATCTTGTTTAATACAGGTTTCCAGCTGCTGGAGAGTTTTGGGTCTGTTTTGACGGACTTTTCGTTTAATTATGCGCCAAATGTTCTCAATCGGTGAAAGATCAGGACTGCAGGCAGGCCAGTTCAGCACACGGACACTTCTACTATGAAGCCATGCTGTTGTAATAGCTGCAGTATGTGGTTTTGCATTGTCCTGCAGAAATACACGAGGCCTTCCCTGGAATAGATGTCGTCTGGAGGGGAGCATATGTTGCTCTAAAATCTTAATATTCCTTTCAGCATTCATGGTGCTTTTTAAAACATGCAAGTGTCCCACACCATATGCACTAATGCATCCCCATACCATCAGAGATGCTGGCTTTTGAACTGAACGCTGATAACAGGAGGGGTGGTCTCTCTCCTCTTTAGCCCGGAGGACACGACACCCATGATTTCCAACAAGAATGTTAAATTTGGACTCGTCTGACCACAGGACACTTTGCAACTTGCTACAGTCCATTTTAAATGAGCCTAGGCCCACAGAAAACGGTGGCGCTTCTGGATCATGCTTAACAATGGCTTCCTTTTTGCATGATAGAGTTTTAGGTGGCATCTGTGGATGTCATGGCAGACTGTGTTTACTTACAGTCTTTTCTTGAAGTGTTCCTGGGCCCATTTAGTAATGTCAATGACAGAATCATGCCGGTGAGTGATGCAGTGGCGTCTGAGGGCCCGAAGATCACGGGCATCCAGAAAAGGTCTTCGGCCTTGTCCCTTACGCACGGAGATTTTTCCAGTTTCTCTGAATCTTTTGATGATGTTATGCATTGTCAATGATGAGACCTTCAAAGCCTTTGCACTTTGACGTTGAGGAACATTGTTTTTAAAGTATTCCACAAGTTTTTTACGCAAGCCTTCACAGGTTGGAGAGCCTCAGGCCATCTTTACTTCTGAGAGACTCTGCCTCTCTAAGACATCCCTTTTATAGCCAATCATATTACACACCTGATGCCAGTTAACTTAATTACTTGCTAAATGTTCTTTCAGCTGATTCTCTTATAAATTGCTTGATTTTTTAGCCCTTTTTTGCCTGTGCCCCAATGTTTTTGAGACCTGTTGCAGCCAGAAAATTTTAAATAAGCTCATTTTGTGGATAAAAATGTAAAATGTCTCAGTTTCAACATTTGAAGTGTTATCTATGTTCTATTGTAAATAACATATTGGCTCATGTGATCTGAAAGTCATTGCTTTTTGATTTTATTCACAATGTACACTTCGTTCCAACTATTTTGGAATTGGGGTTGTAGTTAGTGTTGTGTGATCCCCGTGATGACTTAACAAATTGTACAGGTTGTTTTCCTGCCTCTCGTGCTTTGAATGCTGCGATACATAGGCCCGAAACCACCTGCAACTCTGACCAGTAATAAGCAAGTTAGGTAAGGGATGGGTGCATAGTGCCATAGTTTTCCCTTCATCACTTTGTATTGCAGATCAGATTAGAATTGACCAAAGTGAACATTAAGATTACATAAAATATTCCCATATTAAATATATACGTTACAAGCAGGTGGTGTGACATTACTTTCATGTAGAATTTGATTTAGGTAGAGACATTTGGCAAATCCTCAAAGCAGCACCAGTGTATTCTGCACGGAATTTGCCAGTCACCTTGGCGATGCTGTGTGGTTTGTAGTAGAGAAGCGCCACAAGCAGGAGCACTGATGCACAGTCTGTAGGAGGGCTCTGACATTCACCATCTCTGTCACTCTACACTGCCTACCAGTGCTGACAGGATTCGACAGAACAGAGCACATACCAAAATGCTGACGAAGTGCATGGCATGCCCTACTTTCGCTGCACTCCTCGTTGCTACCACTGGAGAGAGCTCTTGTATGACGATTGTCCGGGGGAGAAGATTCCAAACGAACACACTTCAGAATATGAGACTGTTTTCATTGTTGACATTATGAGAATATTAGAACATCGTAGTTTAGCAGCCATTGTGGTGTAATTAATCCCTGAATGTGTTGTGCTTTGATTTATACAGAGTGATTCATTTAGCAAATAAATTTAAACTTTTAATCGAGCACCGGTCAGGTGTGTACGTGATTTATAATTTATTTCAAGGTCCAATCCTAATTCTTCCTTTCCTTGATCCCTCAGTTCAACCGCAGTATCCTAAACTATTTTCTCCTCAGCTATGATTTGTTGCACAAATTCCTCATTGTTGATTAGATTTTCCCCTAAAATATAGCAAACCTTGAAAGTCCTATATTATATCCAGAGGTTATAGGTCTGTGGTATGCGAAACACAGCAACCACCTGCTGGCACAAGCAAGGGAAGCATCTCAGAATATCATCCAAACTAGTGAACGCTGTCAACGGTCAGTGAAGGGGTAAAGCATGAATCGTGCCTGATTCGCCTGGGAGAGAGGGCTTAAGTTGGTCAATAGTGACTCCTAGTGGTCAGTTGAGTGACAGTTTGTCTGCACAAAACTCCAAACACCTCCATGTTGCACATGAGAGCAAAACTTGAGGACTACAACAGAATGAAATGAAGATGTAGCTTGAAGCCATGCACCATTTGCATCCACGTTCCAAATGATTTTATGCATGAAAGTGTAATTTGCGTTAGCACTAGCTGTAAGCTGCTTCTGAATGTTGAGCGGAAAATCAACTGTGCAGGACTTTGGAAATCTCAACAACAGGTTGGGTTATTTTATGGTAGCCTACACAGCAGGACTAAAATCAAGAGCACATCTAATTCTCCTTATTATCATTGCGGAAACTTCTTATTTGCAATTCACTCAAGATCACCGAGGTCTTGGTTCTGTGTACTTCAATAGAAATTATCCCTGAATGTTGCTGGACCGTTTGAGATTAAATAGAGAATGGCAGAGGTTAGGACTCTATGCATCAAATCATAGCTCTGATGCATACAATTCCATGTTTATGCATCCTCATTGAATCTGTATAGTCAGTGAAATCGCATTGCTAATCATTTCTGTGAGGCAGACAGTTTTAATTCAAAGCAGATTAGAATTGCAGGGATTTAATTTCAATTATCTTCTAAACCTAGAGTTTGTACCATCGTGCTTTTGATACATGCACGGTCTGCATCTTTTTGAATTAGACCTATCTGCCTGCAGTTCTTATCATTGTCCCCAGAATAATGTGATTCTTTCATCCCACACAAACAACCTCTTCAGACAAATGCAAGCGGAGCACCTCAAACAAATCTCAAATAGAGTTGACATGCATTGACATGGATGAAGCACAGTTCTGTTCATAACTTGGCTGACACCATCGTGTCAATCAAAGTAATTGGAGGATTGAGGTGTGTGGCGCAGTTTAACCCTGAAAGTGGCTTTCATTGTACCAAATCAAGCTTAATTTTTCGTGGAATTCACCTTACATAATATCAAATGACTTTAAAATTCCTCATCCTGACAATAAAAGAGGATACTATACATTTTTGATATGATTTATCACAAAATTCTGAACAAAAAATGAATGTTTAAAAGTCGTGCTGTATAATGACTCCAAGATGAAACTAGCGCATGTGACACTTGTTGTCATGGTAATAAAAACCCTTCCATGATTTCAGTGAAAGAAAAACATATCTCCAGCTGGCTCTATGTACAGTGTCTCCACAATTTCAAATCAGAGAAGTGTGGCTGCTTTAAAGTGCCTGCTTTCTGTATAAATTAACTGAGATGTGATCAGGAGAACCTGCAATATTGGGTGTGTGTGTGTGTGCTCTAATGTATGTACTCTATACACCAATGCACGAACAAGTTACTGCTGTGTTCTTTTCCATAAACATGTATCCAAGATACAGTTCAGTCCATTCCTCATGTGTGCAAGTGAGCCTCCTCTGGGTACTCTGGTTCCCTCCCACAGACCAAAGACATGCATTTCAGGCTAACGGGAGTCTCTAAATTGTCCATAAGCAGGAGTGTCTGCAGTAAGTGAATGGTGTGTGTCCTGCATTGGATTGGCAGACAATACAGGGTGTTTTCTTGCGCTCCCCTTGCAACCCTGACCAGAAGTAAGCAAGATAAAAAATTGTGAATACAGTAAAGCAGGGGTGTCCAATCTTATCCATAAAGGGCCGGTGTGGGTGCAGGTTTTTGTCCTAGCCAGCAGTGCTACTGCACCTGATTCCACTAATTAATTAATCAGGCGTTTAAATCAGGACCTTGGTGGGTAGAATCATGTGTGTTAGTGTTGGGCTCTAATAAAAACCAGCACCCACACCAGCCCTTTCTGGATAAGATTGGACACCCTTGCAGTAAAAAGACTATGGGGTTTCATATTGCTATGCAATAACTGAAATAAATTCCTCCTTAAATACGACAGAAAAGTAATTACCTCCGCCAAGGAGATTATGTTTTCGCCCGTGTTATTCTATTGATTGGTTCAGTCTGTCAGTTTGTCCGTCTGTTAGTTTGCAATTTCTAGCAAGAATAACCGGCCACATTTCATTCCAAGTTAGCTCATATTGTTGGCACTGGAATTTAGTTTAGGCCTATTGAAAATGACGACTCTAACCTCAAGGGCAAGGTCAAGGTCACCAATTAATGGCAACATGACCTTTGACCTTGAAGATTTCAGCATGTCCTCGCTCCATGAGCAATGTCATTTCCTTTTCTGTTTGTCTGTATGTCAACAGGATAACTGAAAAGGTTATGAACGGATTGACATGATTTTAGGTAGGATGGTAGGTGGTAGTCCAAGGATGAGTTTTGAAGTGATCCAGAAGAAGATATTTTGGATTCTAAAATTTAACAAATTTTCATAAAATTTCAGCATTAAATAGAATCTACACCAATGAAGAATTGATTGTAGTTGTTGGTGATCTGGATAATATTCTTGTGAATCCAGACCCAATAATACCAACATGACGTGGCAGTGGTATACACTCAACTAAGTGCCCTTCTTGTAATTTATTCACTTAAAGTCAAAACAAAAAGTACTTATTTATTTATTGCTTTTAGCTGAAATTAATTTTGTAGTTTTATACTGGCAAGCAAGTAAATTAATCTGCAAATGATTAGATTGATGAATCATCAGATTGACGATAAATGCTCTCCTAATTTTTAATCCCCGTTCCAGATTACATTAAAGCCATCTGAGAACTAATTACAATATTAACTTGAAAATAAATTTTATAAACCGTAGAAATTTTTTGCCAAAAAGATGATGTTGTAGTGCATGCGAGTTTCCCTAACAATTCCTCACCACCAGTCTTTGCCTCGTTATGCACACTAACATAGGTTCGGTGACAGTGCAATATGATGGTTAGAGAACTGGAACACTAAGGTTGCTGCTGAGATTATGTTGTAGAGTGAGCACAGGTCTCAGTTTTGGTTTGTAAATTGGTGGGTCAGTTTTCTGACTGAAACCCTGATTTACCTTTCATTCCGATTAAGTACAGAGCAAAAATATGAGGCCGTTCAGGCTGCTTTTATGCCTAAATTTGGTGTTAGATTTTTTTTTTGTGGTTCTCTGTATTTATTTGTCAGTTGAAAAGAACACATTTGATTTTTAAACACAACCAAAAAAAAAAACAATGTTAACTGAGAAATGTTTGCATTTTTTTTAAAGTAAGTGACACATGGACACACTAAGCCCTCAGTGACACAATGAGCCCTGGTTTTCGGACATCTGATGTATCACAATGTTTTCCAAAAAAGCTTACATATGTGACTTCAGACCTCTTATTGTTCTCATTGCTCTAAAGCCTTTAAGACACCAAGCCCAATTTGACACTACCCCACCCAAATGAGATGCCATTTGGCAAATAGGGAATGAAAGGGTTAAATTCCTAACTTTATATTTTTGCTGTATTTCTTGTACATGTTGTGTGCTTCATGTGCAAATGTGCAACCCTTATTCTTCCTCACACAATCACAATGTTTTTGAGAGTAGAGCTTTGACTGGAGATTATCTCCAGGTCACGGTGCACAGTAACCAAAAGCAAACAGAGCTGAGCTTTCAGCAACCTGAGTTTTCTCTGCCACATTCAATCATGTGCGCTGGGTGCTGCTGTGAGAGTGGGATGATATCTATTGATCTATCAGAGACAGACAATCCTCAGAATCCATCCCTTTGCTTTTCCGAAGCAACAGGAACATCACCATTGTACTGATTTTATATATGGAAGGCTATTGTTTGTGCTTACCTAAATTAAACTATTGCCTGTGTATTCTTTGACTATTGTTTCTCACTAATTGTGTCAAGGCAGTGCCCAGTTTAAAGCAATGTCATACAATCAGGCACCTTGTCAATTCTATGGCTAGGGATGGTGCCTACAGTACCAATCAAAAGTTTTAAAATACATGTTAAATTGAGAATGAGCAACCTTTATTTCACAAAAAAGATCTAATTCTTAAATCCATCATACTAACCAGCATTTTTTGCCATATTTGCTGAGCATACTCACTTTTTTTTTTTAACAACTTCAAAAAGTTTTTTTTTTTTACTTCAGACCGTTAACCTCTCACATGATTCTATTTGAGTTTATATAAAGAAGTTAAGCCATTTACATTTCTCTAAGAACAGAGTGCTGTGACATCAGTGAAGTGTGTCCAAACTTTTGACTGTTTCTGTATGTTTAAGCTTAAATTGTGTTTGTATTGTACATAACATGGTTGATTGTGTGATGTTATATCTGGACACCAAAGCACATGGCAAACTGTAGCTTTGCCAGGTGAGCATATAGGTTTATGTTGTTGCCAGGGCAACAGACTTGAACGTAGTGAAAGAGTACTGCTGATGTGGCAAGGAAACAGGTGTTGACTCTGTGCTACACACTGCACATTAAAAACTGAGATTCTTTCGGCTTCTTTTTAGCTTAAACGGTAACTGAGAACAGAATGTTCCAATAAGTGACTGGTGCCTTTGAACCTGAGTGCTTAATGAACTTGCTCGGCTAATGAGAGCTTTTAAGAAGCAATACACTGAATAAGCTAATTAAGACCTCATCCCCAGTCATATTGAGGAGAAATGTTGATGGGTGTTCTGTGCGCACCGTGCCTAGAATTGTATTCATATTGAGAATAGTCATACATTTTTATGATGGGACTTCGCGAAACATTTTAGTGATTACTGATCAGGATCAGTCATGATTTTGTCCGATCCATTTGTGAATTTGACAGTTCACCACTCTCCTTCTACGTTTTAATGACAATTCATAACCCAATTCTAGTGATTTTAGCATTCTTCTTAACTGTTTCCTTTGCTTGATACTGGCCAATAATTTGACCCTCTTGAAACACATTAAGATCTTAACAACAATCAAGAGATATGTTTTCTGACATGGTTGTTTAAGACATAAGAAGTTATGCACTGAATCAGAATTAAAAGAATAATTCCTGCTGAAACATATTCATCACTGCAGTAATAATTCAATCGTACCCACTTGAGATTTTGCTAATTTAAATTCAAATGATGACCTATTTTTTGGACGGTCATCGCATATTTTTAATACTTTTATCTTGCTCCCTGTTGTCTATGTACTGTAAGTCTGAGCGGCAATGTTTTCAGCCTTGCCATGGTGTGGATATCATTCAACATACAAAGAATTGAACATTTCCCGTATGTTTTCAGTAAGGGCCTTTTTGCCTTTGCTTTGTGAAGAAACACCATTGCCAGTGAACCCTGAAATTGTCAAATTTGTCCTTGCATAATTCTGTCCAGCCTCCGGGCTGTCGAGGCTCTCATTGAGTTTTCAATTCCAAGTGATGTAACCCTTTGGAAGAGTAGGTTTTTTACATTTTTATTTTTCAAAGTTTTCAGTCAGTGTTCTACATTCATTGCCTTCAGTTAACAGTAGTGATTGTTACACCGGCATAAGAATGTTGAGTTGAGAACATTTTAATCTCATATTTGTGGTGTTGCACCTGAAAGTGTGAACAGCAGACTATGGCTCTGTGTCTGTAAGTATTCACCTGCTTATTTCATACCCGGACAAAGTCAAGGAAGATATGGATTAAAGTTTGTTCCGCTGCCATATCCGCCTTTTCCGAGAAGGTTTTTTGCGATCAAACTGCAGGTCACCATAGTTTACCAATTTGATTTACATTTGGCATAATTAGTAGTAGTGAGGTCTCAACGCTCATCAATTTCGGTCAATATTGGAAAACAATTTACAGAATCATTTATTCATTCATTGATTCATTAGAGTCTAAATGGCCCAACGGGTAAGGCAGGTATGCTGGAGGGCGTTGTGTAAATTGGTAGGATAAGTGCTTAATACGAATGGACTCATTTGGTAGCTTTGGCAGGTTGATGTCCTTATTAGCTTATTACTGTCAATCAACATTGTGAAATTGGATAGGAAATTCATAACTGAAAAATTCTAACCCATGTTCACTGTAACGGGCAACGAGCCAAAGCACTCTAGTTCATAATTACAAGCTCAGTGGCTTCATGGTGGACCTTGTGCATGGAGATCTACACTGCTTTACAGCAACCGCATTTTAGCTTAGGTTTCTCAACACCCTCATTTTCGCATGTTTCAAGTGACTGTTTCAAGTGACTGGACACTTTTCATCAACTCCGTCCCCATAATGCTTTCAATTCATGGGCACTGGAAGAACATAATTTTACAGTTACTTGGAGAATTATGAATGGTTAGTGGAGCAACAGCCTATTGTTTTCTTTATTTGCAGTGAATTTGAATTTTAAATCGCGCAGTGTGCATTTGTGAATATTCTCTACAGTCCACTGCATAAAAGATTCATGAGATGATAAGTAAAACATACTAAAAAGTTTTCATAAGGTTGTATTTAATGGTAATTTTTTTTTTTTTTGATTTTCATGAATTAATGATAAATGTATTATGAAGATAAAGTTATCAAGCATTGCTCAAATTTGTTACGATTGATAGTTTCACAATACTAAAGCCTTTATTTAATATTCAATATGTTGGATAATATATTTTTATATTTGAATAATATTTGTCAACTATTATCAAACACTTGATGACTGGGGACACATCCACTGAGATGTTAGAGTAGTACATAAGTGCTGAAAAACATTTCAGTGAACAGTATAATTCTGGACGTAATATGGTAGCACATAATACATTAGGGTAGGTAGACTCCTCACCTTTTATCCAAGGAATACTCTCAACCAGTTCCCATGTACATCATTTGATTAGCAATGAAACTATTGATTTGCTCATTTACTAAGACCAAGTGGCATACTCATTGCATGCTGAACTTTGAATTTTCATAAAACAGCGCAGATTCAGCTGTGTGAATCACCTGTGCTATGCTGTGCTTTGGAAGTAGTTTAAGAGCCATTCTCCAGGTGTGCTTCCAATATTTTGCCCAGCCCCTGTACGTGGGTCACTTTACATTACATGGTTCAGATCTATTATAAATCAAAGCAGCAGTTATAATATCCTGCCATTTACTCTGGTTCCTCTCCCAGGGCTCTTCATCCTGGAGACCTCTGACCTTTTTGCTGGTGTCTTGAAGAGGGATGACCTATCCAGAGGAAGAATGCGTGTGCCAATATCCGCTCATTAAAAATAGGGATAGTCGGTGCAGGACCATTGTTAGCTCTTCTGCTGACCCCAAAGCTTTAGATCAATGGGTGTCAGTGATGTAGTATGCTATTGAATCAGTGTTTGAAATGCTAAAGATGAGCTTCAGGTCTTTTGACAAGTGGAGTTACACTTTATTACACAACCCTCATTGCAAATGCTGTTGTTGGTATAAAAAAGTAATCAATTGCCAGGACATTAAAAGAGCTCCCAGTACATTTGCAATGCTTCAACATGCGCAAACACATATATACTCTTTGTGCCAAGCATTTGAGGGCTACATCTGAGTTGCCTAAGTAGAAACTTTATAAACTTTGCGTTGACAGTGATTATGCTGTGTAAACATCATTTTTACAGCCTGTTCTGACATTTTTTTTCTTTATCTGTTGTTCTTTAAAGTAAAATTTATCTGACAAATTAGCATAATTCCTCTCGTTGAGCTCGATTCCTATCTCAGCCCTGCTGCAATTATGAGTAATTACTGTTGACTGAATCTCTTTTGTTGCTTTTTAAAGGATCTGAATGATGTACAAAGCAGACAAATCGTTCCTTTAGATAGCTGAATAATGTGAACATTTTCTAAGGCTCGGAGGAGAGATTCCGTCTCACATTAACATAAATGACTCAGAATGAGTGAGTCAGTACTGCTGGGAATGCCCTGTGCTTGTGGAAGAACGCTGTCACATTGCAGTTACATTGCGATTATTCTTATCTAAGGCGACTTGGGGTGCATACAAATTTTCTAAGGAGCAAGGAATCTTCCTCGTTAATGGACCTGTACCAGGAGCGTCCAAATAGTCTGTTTCATAAAGGACAAGTGGCAATTAGCCCCTTCGTTGATTCCTTCCAGCAAGAAAATGCGGGACACACCTTTGAGAAAAGGAGAGATCGAATATGGACCACAATCCCTTAAAGCTGTAGCGACTGAATGTATTATTTGTGTCCTGAAGTTCAACGATATGTTGTGAAGGCTGTCTTCACTGTCATGCTCATGATGCCTTGAGGGAAAAGACTTCCCATTTTTCTCAAATATGTCCCAGGGTAACTTTAAAATCCCCCAACAACTTACCCTTGACCTACAGCAGTGTGCGGTGATGATTATACACTTAACAAAATGAGAATTAATCATAAACCAAGTGCAATTCAAGTCTGTAATTCATATAATATTGGATCAGATAGATAAATGAAAGTGAACAGATAACAATGTATCATAACAAAAAGAATAATGTCTTTTTTAAGGAAATAGTTAATACTTGATATTTGTGTGGTCATCCTTTGCTATGATTACAGCATTTAATCTTTCAGGCATAGTTTTCACATATTTTTTATTTCCTGACTCGCTAAACCATTCCATATGGTTTGAAGTTCATTTCAAGGGGACTCTTTCGATGTTACTACAGATTTGCTCAATCGGATTAAGGTCTGGACTTTTAGCAGACCAAGTCATAACTTTTATGTCACCAGGTGTTTTTTTCCCACTGAGATAATTCTTGCGTAACTTAGAAGTGTGTTTATGGTCATTATGTTGTTGAAAATAAAATCCCCAACCAATTAGTCTCTTTCCAGATGGCAACGCATGCCTCACAAGGATGCTATAATACTTGTTTTGATCCATGATTCCGTCGATTTTTATGAGATCCCGGCTCCTTTCAAACAGACGGAACGCCAAGCCATAATATTACCTCCTCCATGTTTTACTGAAGGGGTTAAACAGTCATTTTTGAAATGTTCTCCAACTCTGCGGCATACATATGTTCTGCGTTTGGGTGAGAAAATTTTGAATTTTGGTTAATCAGACTAAAGAACATGTTCCCAGTCCATTGGCGTCCAATCCTTTAATTTTGCGGCAAACTCAAGTCTTTTTTTTGATGTGACCAGCTCTTAGCAGTAACATGACCTAACAGACAGACCATTTTCATGCAGGTGTCTGGAAATTATGGATCTTGATACTTTCATTTCTTACCTACTGGCGCTATGAATATCACCATTGAGTTGCTATGCTGTTGATCACCGATTTTTTATTTATTTATTTTTTTTACTTGTCATACGCAGATAACGAATATCAGAGGCACCTAACTTCCGTTTTGCTCCTCTATAGCATCTCCAATTGGAGAAATGTGCTGCAAAAACATAAACAATGCAAAGTCAAAAACACATGAACCTCAGAAACAAATGCAAGAGATAAAAGGTGCGTATCCACGTCAACACAACGAGAGTGCTCTAAGCTGCAAGCGTATTTTGTTTTTATACCACAGCAAAGGGTTTGCTCAGGATTACAACCTTATGAGTATGCACAAAGGGTTTGCCCGCGATTACTGCCTTACTTGTGATGAATAGAAATTAATGGATAGTAGTGAATAGTTATAACTTGGTCACTTAGCTAGCTGACTAGCAAATACATGCACCAACTATAACTAGCTAAGTCTGCAAAAAGGCTTTCTAGCTAGCAAGATAGCTAGCTAACATTAGTTTGCTGGCTTAACAAGCTAGTTCGCTAGCCTAGCTAGCTAACAGTTATAGTTGGTGCATGCTCACAAGGTTGCAATCCTGAGTGAACCCTTTGCTGTGGTTAAAAACAAAATATGGCAGCTGGTCACACTCAGCTCAAAAATAAAAGCTGTTCTAGTTGGCGCTCCCCATAGCGGCTTGGCACACTTCCATTGTGGTGACGTGGATATGCAGCATTTTTCTTTTGCATTGTTTTTGAGGTTTGTGTGTTTTGGACTTTGCATTGTTTGTATCGAAAAGTGCCTAACCTAAAAGTATGTAAATTTCCACCCTATGCCATGGATTGAATTATTGATTTGTTCTTTTTTTTGGCTAATAAGAGGACATTTATGTTATGATCCAGACCAGGAATCAAGTGCGGAGATAGGCTACTAATACAACTGGTGAATTACTGGGGACAGAACCACGGAGAGGATAGGTGGGGACGGAATCCTGGAGAGAATGAGGAACAGTTTAGCACATGGGCAATGCTTGGCTACTGTCACCAGCCAGTGGGCTCTGGTGTGCTACCAGACATGGAAGTACTTGCCAGCACTAGACTAGCCGTGAAGTGGCGGGTTGATGTATGAGAGGGACTCGGTTCTAGTCCTGGACCTGGATCAGGGCTGTAGGGTTGTTCCTGACAAACTTGATAAAGTAAACAGACTTGCAGGGGTTAACAAGAATGCAGCCCCAGTCCTGAACCCTCACACAGGGGTTGTGACACATAATTGCATCTCTCAAAGTATGTTTAGCAAGCATAAATGTAAAGTAACTTCGCTGTGCCTTCATTCCTGATGGTGTCTGCATCCAGCGGTAGTATAGAGGGTCTCTAAATGGCTTAATGTGTCTGTAAAGGAAGGCTTAACAAGAAAAACTGGAGTCGGTCATTTGAGTATCATAGAAGTCTGAGAATCACTATTAGCTCCCCAAGGGAGACCATATACAGACTGGAATGGTTTCAGAGGCTTAAATAAACTGTTGGCTTTACAGCAGTGGTCTCCAACTTGTTCCTGGAGAGCTACCTGTCATGATCCAACCAGGAATCAAGTGTAGAAGCAGAGTACAATCCAATAGTAAGGTTTGTTGATAGTAAAACAGCAACAGTGGGATGGAGACCAGAAGAAGGCGGCACAGTTCAGTTTAGATGTTGCAGGCGAGATTGGGCATTGTCAATCTCCAGCCAGTGGCTTTCCGAGATGACTGGCAGATGGAGTGTATACTTCTTAAGAGATGAACTGTCCGAAGGCAAGATGGAATAGCATAAGAGGAACTTGGTTCCTATCTTGATGACCGTAGAAAGATGTAGAGCTTGTTCCTAATAAACTGGACAGAGGAACATACAACCCCAATTCCGAAATAGTTGGGACGAAGTGTAAATTGTGAATAAAATCAGAATGCAATGACTTTCAGATCACATGAGCCAATATGTTATTTACAATAGAACATAGATAACATTTCAAATGTTGAAACTGAGACATTTCACATTTTTATCCACAAAATGGGCTTATTTCAAATTTTATGGCTGCAACAGGTCTCAAAAAAGTTGGGACATTGGCAAAAAAGGGCTGAAAAAGCAATTAATATATAAGAGAATCAGCTGAAAGAACATTTAGCAAGTAATTAAGTTAACTGGCATCAGGTGTGTAACATGATTGGCTATAAAAGGGATGTCTTAGAGAGGCTGAGTCTCTCAGAAGTAAAGATGGCCTGAGGCTCTCCAACCTGTGAAGGCTTGCGTAAAAAAATTGTGGAATACTTTAAAAACAATGTTCCTCAATGTCAAATTGCAAAGGCTTTGACGGTCTCATCATTGACAGTGCATAACATTAAAAGATTCAGAGAAACTGGAAAAATCTCTGTGCGTAAGGGACAAGGCCGAAGACCTTTACTGGATGCCCGTGATCTTCGGGCCCTCAGATGCCACTGAATCACTCACCGGCATAATTCTGTCATTGACATTACTAAATGGGCCCAGGAATACTTCAAGAAACCACTGTCAGTAAACACAGTTTGCCGTGCCATCCACAGATGCTACCTAAAACTCTATCATGCAAAAAGGAAGCCATTGTTGAGCATGATCCAGAAGTGCTGCCATATTCTGTGGGCCAAGGCTCATTTAAAATGGACTGTAGCAAAGTGGCGAAGTGTCCTGTGGTCAGACGAGTCCAAATTTGACATTCTTGTTGGAAATCATGGGCGTCGTGTCCTCCGGGCTAAAGAGGAGAAAGACCACCCCTCCTGTTATCAGCGTACAGTTCAAAAGCCAGCATCTCTGATGGTATGGGGATACATTAGTGCATATGGTGTGGGACACTTGCATGTTTTAAAAAGCACCATGAATGCTGAATGGTATATAAAGGTTTTAGAGCAACATACACCCCCCTCCAGATGACATCTATTCCAGGGAAGGCCTTGTGTATTTCAGTAGGACAATGCAAAACCACATACGGCAGCTATTTGGGACAATTTGGGACCGCTTGGTTTGGGACACTCTCTATCCAGCTCAAAACTAGAATAGCAAAAATTGTAAAAACTGCCATGAAGGTAATCGGTAGGGAAGACTTTTTATCTCTACAGATAATTTTTGAGAAAACAGTGCTTAGTCTGGCATCTAGAGTGCTGTCTGATCCTTCGCATATTCTAGCCGCAGAGTATGTACTGTTACCGTCAGGTAGACGTTATCGTGCGTGCCGTTGTAAGAGCAATCGCTTTAAAATCGCTTTCCTCCCCACTTCAATTTCTCTATTGAACAATCGGCACATAGTTCATAGCCCTCAGTGTGGGTGGGATCTCTTGTCTGCTCGTTATTTATTATGATTATGATCATTTTGTTCTTGTGTACAGTACTTTTTTGTTTCTCACTACTATATATTTTATTTGTACTTCAATATATTTGTCATGGGGACGGCCCAAATCGAAGGGCCTGGGTTGTTTGTCTACCTATGATGTTGTACAATTGCTGCTAGTGTAGGGCCTGGGTTGTTTGTTACTTTTAATGTTGTACAATTGCTGCTATTGCCTGTTGTCTGTCTGTGTTTTTAAATGTGGATGCGGAATAAATACACTTTTGCCCAAGACAAATTTCCCCTTGTGGGACAATAAAGTATATCTAATCTAATCTAATCTATTACAACAGCATGGCTTCGTAGTAGAAGAGTCCGTGTGCTGAACTGGCCTGCCTGCAGTCCTGATCTTTCACCGATTGAGAACATTTGGTGCATAATTAAACGAAAAGTCCGTCAAAGGAGACCCAAAACTCTCCAGCAGCTGGAAGCCTGTATTAAACAAGAGTGGGATCAAATTCCAATGGCTAAACTCAAGAAACTTGTCTCCTCAATGTCCAGACGCCTCCACTCTGTGTTAAAAAGAAGTGGGGATGCTACACCATGGTAAACAGGCCCCTGTCCCAACTTTTTTGAGACCTGTAGCATCCATCAAATTTGAATTGAGCTTATTTTGTGGATAAAATTGTAAAATTTCTCAGTTTCAACATTTGCTATGTTATCTCTGTTCTATTGTGAGTAAAATACTGGCTGGTGTGATTTGAAAATCATTGCGTTTTGATTTTATTCACAATTTAAACTTTGTCCCAACTATTTCGGAATTGGAGTTGTACTCGGGCTGAGTTTACAAAAATGCTGTCCCAATCCTGGACCTGAATTAGGCTTGGGAGCTTGTTCCTATTAAACTGCACAAACGAGCAGACTTGAACTGGGTTAAGTAGACTGCGGTCCCAATCCTGGACCCTGAATTTGGCTTGGGAGATTATTCCATATAACTGGGCAAGGAAGAGGGTTTAGGAAAATTACCATCATTAAAGGTTTCATTTAACTTTCTAAAGACAAAAACTCTCCACTACGAATACTGACTGGTTGTAAGCACAAATAGCAAATTACAATCCAGCAACTTAAAACCCAAAGCAGGAGGTTTAAATACACATACATGGTACATCAGCAAGTAACAATGAAACAAGACACAGCCGGGGATAGGGGCAAGCGCGAGATGTAAGCCAATCAAAGGAGACATACGTCTGATACAGATATACAAGTTGCTGAATGGGAGGAGACACGGAAGGCATTTACACAAGTGTTGTGACACTAACGCTCAGAAGGTTTTCACTCCAGCCAATGCAAAGCAAACCTCATTTCCCCGCAAGGGATCTTGATGAGCTGCTAATTAGCAGAATCAGGTGTGCTGCTTGAGGGTTGGAGTAAAAACCTGCAGGATGGTAGCTCTCCAGCAACAGAGCTAGAGACCACTGCTTTACAGTCATCGCTATGGTGGCTCCGAATCGGGGTGATGTGTGCATATATCACCAGAAGAGGGAGTAAGGGAGTGCTTTTGGTGAAGTCCTGAAGCATTTGAACAGTAACACTGTTATAGGGCTGTAATTTTTTGCAAGGTTCACACAATATGGACATCAAAACCCTCCAAATTAAAGTTGATGGCCTACTTTAACCTAGATTAGAAGTACTCAGTGCTGGGATAGAATCCCGCTTGTTTTCCACAGACAGAAACGGAGACTGTACAGCTGGTGTGAAGTATGGGTATCAGGGTTTGGCTTGAATCCCAGCACACACTAACTCATTTACACACATGCACTTTCTGTCTCTCTCTCTCTCTCTCTCTCTTTTTCTCACTCACTCACTCACACACACATAGACACACGCACACTCTCACAAACACCCCTTTTTCACGCTATCTCTCTGACACATACACTTGCTCGTCCAATAACTTGCACATGCTCGCTTTCTCTCTTACACACGCATAAACACCCTCTAGCTATCACACCATCTCCCTCACACACAAGCCACAACTCTCTTGCACTCTCTCCCACACACAAATGTGCACACTCTCCCTCTCTTTCTCCATCTCTCTCTCCCTCAAACGCTCAAACGCAAGCTCTCCCTCAAGCACACCATTCCCATCTCAACCAGGAACACACCCTCCTTTTTCGGCCTTTCTCTCCCTCGCTGTTTCTCTTTGTTCATTTCCTACACACACACAGGAGCTGGTATGCTTCAGAGTGGTATTAATATTTCACAGAGGAGCATCAGAAGCCGAGACCCTCCCTCTCTGGAGCCCAGTGTGGCTACGTGGCGTTCCTCCTTCAGGACAGGCCATCTCAGCTACCAGCCGACCATACTCCGCCATCTGGGGAGAGAAAGCGACTCGCACACAATGTCAGTCTGGGACCAAATGCCAGAGGATAAACACAAGATGAAAATAAGAACAGAGGATGGCTCCCTTTATCCATAAACATAAATTCAATATTTGTTATTTAAAAAGTACCTCAAACTTAAGAACAGATTTCAGAGCAAACAAATCAATCATAAGATATGCTATTTCATGAAGAATCCCTGTTTTTTTCTCTCCTTTTTTTGTACCTGTCACAACTCTTGTGTGAATGCCTTTTGTGTCACTTCCTATTCAGCAAATTGCGTGTCTATTAGAAGTACGTCTCCTTTGATTGGTTTACGTCTTGCGTGTTTGCCCCTCCTCAGCTGTGTCTCATTTCATGGTTATTTTCTAATGACCATGTGATGGGTATTTCAGCCCCGTGCTTTGTATCACAAGTCGCTGGATTGTAATTCGCCTTTTGTGAAAGAACCAGTCAGTATTCCTACAGGAAATGTTTCCTCTTTATTAACTATAGTGTGTACCTTAATTACAGCTATTTCCAGAAGCTTTCTTCCTCACTAAGTTTAATTGAACAAGCTTTCAAGCCTGCTCAGGGTCCAGGATTGAGACTGCATTCAAATGAACCCAGCTCAAGTCAGTTTGTCTGTCCAGTTTAATAGGAACAAGCTCCCAAGCCTAATCGGAATCCAGGATTGAGACCACGTCTTTGTTAACCCTTCCAAGTCTGTTTTTCTGTCCAGTTTGTTAGGAACTAGCTCCCAGTCCTTCTTCGGTCATCAGGATTGAAATCAAGTTCTGCTCAAGCTACTCCATGCTCCTGTGGGACAGTTCAGTGCTGGCAAAGTGTGCACTCCGCCTGGCTGTTATCAAGGAAGCTGTTGGCTGGCGATTGACAGCTCACCCTCGCGCATAACCTCTGTACAGAACTGTGCTATCCTTATCCGGGGTTTCGTCCCCAACTCTTCTTCTGAGGTTCTGTCCCCAAATTACTGTATAAAGCTGTCAATAAAACTACCTATTGGATTCTTTTTTTGTCTCTGCACTTGATGATTCCTGGTCTTGAACATAACAGGACCATGGGTACAAGCCGTGGTTTTAAATGTAAGGCCTTTTTCTGAAGAAGATGGTGAGCTTCCTAATATGGCTTTTAATCCTTCCCGCCACTTTTTCCATAAGACCCCACCTCCGTTTTCCCTGGGAGCCCATTCCCTTTTTACCAGGCTCTCATTTACTTTCCCCTTGGAGCCCATTTCTTTTTCCCCAAGAGCCCACTTCCTTTTCTCGGCACCGAGAAATCACAGTGTGGCATCCTCGCATTATGCAAATGTCATTACAGTTGTCATAGGAAGCAAAACCGACAATTTTCTACTCTTTGGAGGTTCACTGGCCACCTGCATCAATTCCTATAAGGTGTCCTTACTGTTATTGTCTCGTTTTTTGGGGAATTTTAAAATTTAATTTTTTTTTAGTATTAAGATAGAGCGGGGTAATATTCGAGAATTCGGCCTTAATGCAAATTTCTCATTTATTTATTAAATCGAGGCATTTGTTTAATTAAAAATATTAATGTGCGATCACATTTATGCTCAAGTATACAGTATGCAGGATATTGTATGCATCTTTCATAAACAAATATGAAGATATCTTGATGCAGAGGATTGACATGAAGAACTTTTCCCACATTCATCCTTCTAAACATTATATTTGCAGGGAAAGCACATAAAACATGTATGCCTATTGTAGCATAGCCCCCAAACTGATGGATATAAGTGCGTAAAATATGTTCATTATTATCACTCCTTTAAATTCCTCAATCCATGGGCTGCATGATTCTTGTTCACTGTTTACTGAGTAAATATACAGGTGATGGTGCACCTCATTGACTATGCTTCAGAATGACAGTGCAATACATTGCGTATGCTTCAGAGCCACAGTACTCTTGTTGAAGCTATTTTTGACATATATACAGTGCCAGTCAAAAGTTTGGACACACTTTGCTAATGTCACAGCGCTCTGTTTTTAGAGAAATTTATATAATCTCAAATGGAATCTGGTGAGAGGTAAACAATCAGAGGTTAAAAGAGAATAATTTACTTGTTTGAATAGTGTCCAAAATTTTAGAATTCTCAAAGAAGCCATATTTTGTAAAATAAGCAGACAAACAAGCTCTTTCCATTTTCCAACAGTCAAATTAAAGACAAGCTGTTTTGGAACTTATTGGGCAAAAAAGTCGATGAAAAGCAAACCACAAGTGCAGCACATCTTTGGGAACTTAGGCGGCCGCTCAGCAGCAAACTTATTATAGCTATATAACTGCTCTAGTATAAAAAAAAAAAAAAAAAAAAATTGAGTATACTCTGCAAATCTGACAGAAAATGCTGCTTAGTTTGATGGATTTAAGAATTAGATCTCTTCTTTTGCAAAATAAACGGTATCTATTTCTTTATTTAACATGTCTTGTAAGAAAAATGTGGGTATGTCCAAACTTTTGACTGGTACTGTAAGTGTCAGAGTATACAGTCAATATTGGCTTTTGTATACAAAAATGCTATGGTGAGCAGCCCTTCTTCTTTATTTCTTCTTGTTTACTCTCATAAGCAAGATTATGTGTTCAGAATTTCTAAACTGATAATTGTGATGCATTTAGTTATTTCAGAATATTGAATTAATCTGCAGCTTGTTTGTTGTTCATTATTTGTTTATGCTTCTTTGCAAAGTGATACTTGAAGGGAAAAGTTGTGCTACAGCTTGTGCCTTCCTTATTTTACCTGTGCCTTGCATTTCACTCTTGTAGTAAGACTGGATTATGGTGCAGTTTCTATAATGGAAATACAATGCAGCTTTTACCGAGGGGGATTTTTTTGATTTCGGGGAAACACAGTGTTGTCATTTGCATGTGCGTTTCTGGGTTTGTGTGTTTGTTTGTGTGTGTGTGTGTGTGTGTGTGTATGTATGAGCATGGAACTGTGCAACTGAAAAGATTTGATTTAAAGATGTTTTCTTGGGAACTAAGCAGTTTCTTTTCCTTTTTTCATAATTGCATTTCTTGGATCTAATACTATAAAGCACTGTTCTGCAATAAATCAATGACAAGTTTTCACATTCTGAACAAATAATCCTTCATCATTATCTTTATATCAATACAGTGGGGAGCAACATAAATAAATAAATTTAAGAATTTATTTTGTGCAAGTGCTTTGAAATCGGATGATTTTTTTCTCATATTTTTTTATATAATATATTTCGTTTATCAACTTTTCAAAGTCCTAAAAACACCAGCTTACAACACTGTCTGAGGAAAAACTCTTTTAAAAGAGCTAGAGAGTTTCAGTTGGGCTGCTGACAGTTTCTGTGGACTCCCGGATTCAACATGTCACCAGTCCAGATAGATCTGTTCAACCGACTGGCAGCTTGTTGTTATGGAAACTGCCATTTCATTAACCAACTGTCATTTTAAAGTGGTCATTTGACGTGGCCATAGTCAGGGACATTTGATTTTAGCTTTTTTTATTAATATATTGTACCAATGTCATAGACTGTTTTTCACTCTCTAAAGGACGTGATTCAAAGCACTGCTTTATCATGCTGCAGAAGGACAGACGTGTCACACTTCGGCGGTCAGGAGTCAAAGGAGGACCCTTCAGAGTACTCAGCTTAAGATCCAGACGAGTGGGCGTGCGATCAACAAGCTAAACGGCGCCTTGACCGGCTTAGCCATCTGGCAGCTCTTGTTGGCCGCCATTATGTTATGTTGCTGTTTTCTCATTAACATTTTTTTGTTTTTGTTTTTTTTTTTCCTCAGTTGTTGATTGATTGAGTTGCACCTCATGACTCTTTGCAGTTCTGATCTGAAACAGGATTTACGCGAGGTTTTTAAAATGTAAAATGCAAATATTTTAAGAATTTTTAACAAGGGACTTTTTTCAAACTTCTTTGAAGTGATGTAACTCGAGGATTGAATTGTGTCTGATGCTACATCCCTCGTTACATTTCATGGGTTGTATTGCATATTCACGCAGTGCAAACTAAAATAAAGCACAAAGGTGCATTTGTTGGATTGATTGGGTTTCCTTTTTTAGCGGAAACAGTGCTCATTTACGGAGAGGTTGGTTGCGCTTGTTAAAATGTAAATGTATCAAGCAGAATTGTTACTCAAATTGAAAAAATTACACATTGATTGATGGGCCAAAGGGAGCTCCATTCATCACAGAGTCTTAGAGCCAGTGCTTATCTGACCTGAACATCATAACCTTTTCAACTCTACAGACCCATATGTGGGTTCATCTAATGCTGCTGCTTTATTCAAAGCTGTGGCACTTTATGGTCATTTTAAATTCCATTGGAGTTCCCAAGGTTTCCTAAGATCCAAAATATGCCCTGGTTTGATTATTTCACTCAATAGAAGTGTCATATAGCCTCAATGAAGCGCTGCAACCAGCAGATGCACAATATGTATTTGATGTTGTCTTACAGTATTGACAAAAAAAGCATTTGAACCTACTCGAGGCGAAATTCAAACAAAAATCTGAGTTTAAGCAGTTAAACATCATTTATCAAATTCTGCCTCCCACAGAGCTGAACTACATTTCTTTAGCGCAGTGTGTGAAAACTCCGAAAGGAGAAAAAATGGGTTGCAGATATATCAGTTTGAGGAGAGCTTGAGAATCACTGAATCAGTGTAGAGGGTGCTCATAAGGGATCAAAGTCTAGTCAGAACTAAATCCAGCCCATTCACCATGTGCCAAATACAGAGTCTTATTTCAGTCCATCCTTTAAGAGTAATTAAAAAAAAAGTTGTCTCAATATCAATTTCTGCTTGAATTGGGAATAGTGGTCAGCAAATTTGACTGTGACTCAAATGTTTATTGGTTTAAGTCACATTAAACAGAAGAACTGTTGACCCCTTGAGCGCAGCTCCAAATCCCACATTTCTACAGGGAGATTGGCCCTTGCTTTGTCTAATCAACTGCCTGTCGCTTGTAGCAAATGTGTCCACAAAATAACCGTACTGATGGTAGGCTTTGCATTTTAATTTAACTTTTGCTAATTGTCAAGCATATATTCAGACTAATTTTGTTTGAGCTTGAAGGAACAAGTCATGGCATTTTTATACTCAAGTCAACATGGGTGTAACCAACCAGGCGTTGCACCTTCATCCCAGTGCAGTATATCTTTGACAATGAGTTATATCAATATACAGGGCGTATAAGGACTGTGATACGAATTTAGCAACAAATTATGTGTTTCAGTTAACATAGGTGAATGCCATGATACAACTGGGGATAATTGAGCAGGCTTTTCTTTTTTTCTTCTTTTTTTAAAGATTACAGCAAAATGCCCCCGCATGAGTCGGATCTAATGGATTGCACGAACATTATGTACTGAGATGATACAGGCGAGCTTGCACCCAGAATGCTTTATTATGGCAGTTCTCGCGTGTGACAAGTGCGTCTTCCCACCCTCTACCTCTGGGGTCTCTTCCTGTGCCAGACCACACAAGAGTCTGAAAATACACCATGTCCTCACACGCTCGCTCAAAGACATGCCGCCAGTTTTCTGCAAGCGAATGACACTGGTAGTTTTGTTGAAATTAGGATGCATAGCTAAATTCTTGCAAGAGCTCAATATTATTATATTCATTATTGTGTCACTGCAATGGTGCATACATGGCAGGATTGACTTCAGTCTGCAGGTTGGGATAATGATGGGTGGATGGACGGGTGATGGATGGACAGACAGATGGATAGACGTACAAACAGTTGAATGGATAATGTATGGATGAACGGATGGATGGATGATGGATGGAAAATTAAACGGTTGTTCAAAAGGGGACTGATCCTAATTATTTGAGCGTTTGAGGCAGCTTGTTGAGAAGAGGCAGTCCCTCTGTCCCTTCAGCATTAAAGCTGACTTTATTCCCTCTCCTCACTGCTGGCTTCAGCTCAAGGGCTTGCGCCTGGAAACAGGGCACCTGCTGAGTTACCCACATGGTGCTGGAAATCCTTGAAAATGCTTGAATTTTAATGCAGTGTTTTCAAGGCTTGAAAAATGCTTGGATTTTGAATAAAGTCCTTGAAGTTGTTTGGAATTCTTATGTTAATTGCTTTACTTTCATAATAAATCGCTGAGTAGTTTTACAAATATGTACTTCACCGCAATTGTACGGAAAAGTTTGACATTGCGCTCTGAAAATGCTTTAAAAAGTGCATTAATTTGACCTGCACCCTGAACACAATGCAACTTTGATCAAACTATTTAATTCCCATTTATGAAAGAATCAAAGCCTTTAGCGCATGCCGGCTAATTTTCTTCTGTTTGACTTTTGGTTCCTGGCCAATGCTATGTGTTGTCTTTTATGAAGAGAGATTAAAAGCCCTTAACAAGCAGCTTTATGTCAAGAATTCTGAGAATAGAATGGTTCCAAAAGAAACGCTGCGATCAGATCCCTGTTTATTTCACGGGTTCCTTGTCAGGCAAATTTAATACAATCCCAGAGCTCTCACAATTCTTACACCTCTAACAGAGGACTCCTCCAGTAACTAAAAAGATTTCTTCTGAAGACAAGCCAAAAAGACCTTTTTTGAGAGTGCAGGGCTAAAAACACCATGACTGCTTTTGCCAGATCGACCCAGTTAGAGCAAAATGACTCAGCACCCTCAGAGACAGTCAATACATGGTCTGTCTGCATGTCCATTATGTTCTGGCGACTAAACCTAGGCTAATTGTGGCAGTTCAATGAGTATGAATAATAAAAGCCTTTTGTTCTTTGTATCGTCCTTTGTAAGTGGCGCATTAGCATTTATCGCAACTGCTCTGTAAATACAATCTATTTATATTGCTAGGTATTTTATTAAATAATCCAGGTTGTGCATCTCTGTTTGAAGATACAACATCATCGAGCCACGAGGAACATAAGCCTATAGCTAGAGCTACAAACCCCACTTCAGTTCAGGCCAGAGTCTACATGCGTCTTGAGATCCCAGCCTCATCCTGACTCATCATATAGTGACACAACCTGACCAAGTGTCGATATACGATGAAATAAACGGTTATAGCACCCTTATTTAATGCCAGGGTTAAAACAAGCCCTACCCCCTACTCCCTAACCTCTAACTCTTAACCCAAACCTTGACCGTAAATGTTATGATTCTGTTCTGTCTTGATTCTGCCATGTTCATTATTGTTCCTGCCATGCTTGTTATGTTTTCCCTAGTCCCTGTTATGTTTATGATTATGTCATGGTTTTGCCATGTTCGGTTTCGTTTTTGTATTTTGCCATGTTTTCGTTTTTGCCACTCCCAATCCACTATTCTGTTAGATTCCGGTCCATGTCTTTGTTCATGCCCTGCATTGCACTTTGTCTACCCTGTCTGGTCTCTTGTTAAGTTACAGCTTCTCCCCAGTCCTGCGTGTCACATGCTTAGGTGATTTCATGGTTTCTGGGTTTCAAACATTCCTTCCAATCTCGTTTGCTTCCTTCGCCTCTCTTCTCTATATTACTAACCAATACTAACAGTTTGTTTTCGTTAAAGTTACTAACCCAAACTAACATTGTATATAATACTAACTTACTAACGAGCACTAGGGATTGTATAGCTGCACTTACTAATTGATTAACAAGCTCTCAGCACTCGCCCTGTTCTAGTCTCCGCCTCTTGCCTTCACTTTGTCTCTCCTGCAATTCAGCGGATCCTCCGCACCTGCTCCACTCTGTCCTACCTCTCATTATCTGTGCACATTAGAACTCCCTAACCGGAGCTGTATGTTTTGTCATAGGTTGTTTCGTGTTCCCCTGTCCGCGTTTTGGCTTTTTGCCAATTTCATGTGATTAGGTTCTCCCTCATGTTCCCTCCTTTGTAATTAGTCTGATCCTCATCACCTGATCCTAATCATAGCATGTGACTTCCCTTGAGTGTATTTAAGCTGTCTTCTCACTGCAGTTCCCCGTCAGAACGTTTCCTCTTGTTTACCTGTGCTGCTATCTTTCGCCTTGTACTCATTGTGTTAATCTTCTGACTGGACCGCCCGACTTACGATTTTTGGCTCTGCTCTTTTGTACTTTTGTCTGCATCTGTTTTCGAACCCTTTTTGCCCGACTACGAGTTTTGTGTTTGCTGCCCTGGTAACGGTTTGGATTTCGCCCTCTGGATTTTGGCTTTTGCTTCTCTGACAAACCTGTGCCTGTGTACCGAACCCTTTTTCTGCCCGACTACGATTATTGTTTTGCTGCCCTAGTTTTTCGACTTTGGATTCTGTCCCTGGGATTGATTTTTGGATTGTGGACTTTGTACCGTTGCCTCCTGCTCTGCGGGGGTTCGCCCCCTTTCCAAATAAAATCCCATTTTTCTGCACTGCTCTGTTCTCGCGTCTGGTTCCTGAACGATACCTTTCAGTAAATATCAAATATGGACCCCAAAAGCCTCCTTTTTTGTCACACATTGTCATTTGGTCAGGTAGCATCGATATATGACAAGTAAGGATGAGACTGTGTTGGTCTCGACTTAACATTCCTTTGGTCATATAATAGTCACTTCCAGTAATTGACACTGATCTATATAGAATAATTCAATTTGTGCCATGTTGGTAAACATTGACTGATCTCAGACCATTTTTACTTACCTGTTGCCTCTCCACATGCATTATGAGAGAAAAGGACTAAACTGATCCTAGATCAGTGTTTTTTGTAGCTATTTTAATTTTTTATAGAAATTTTATGACCAGGGGCCAATTGATTCATATGACTAACCCTCTGGTGGCTGCAAGAATAATCCCAAAATTGTATCATAAAACAGGTAAATTGGGAAAATGCCTTGAGAGTATAAAGGTCGCTTTGGTCTCAAGCAAGTTGACTTTACTGAATAAAATGAAAATTGGTAAATAAGAGTTAAATTTTGAGCAGTTCTTAAGTCCATATTCCACTTTAAGCTGGGGCCATGGTTTTATATAGTGCAGTTGTCTCTGTATTTCTGTTGTCTTACTATGGGCTCTAATTTCTTGGCGCAGCGCAGGGTGGCGCAGCGTGGCGTGGCGCAGCCCACGCAGTGGTAATTTCATCCGGTGCAGCCCGCGCGGTGGTAATTTCGTGCGGTGCAACACCGTGCACAGCCACTTTGGCAATTTCGTAGATGGACGTGTGCCGAGATGGGTGTGGCGGCGTAGTTGGGGGAGGTGCAACATATTCATCATGATGCAGTGACAATTTCATAGCAAAAGTCTCTGCTGAAACTGCGCAGAAAGCTCGCCTGCTCCAACCTGGTTTACTTTCTGTGCAGTGGTAATTTGGCTGACTGGCGCACAGTGTGCACACGTCACCGAAACCTCACAGGCAGGTTTCCAGAATGTCAGGCACATTTCAATGCAATAAATAATTACAGCAACCACTATTTAATGTAACTATCTGAATCAGCACATAAATTACAGTATCTATATCGATTGTCCTGATGTCAGATCAAAGGCGGTTGGCACGCATAATGGACACTCGACCTGACAGCCCTCAGAGTGTCAGTGCATTCTCTGTAGCATGTTGCGTGTACACAACATAGCTGTACGCCATGGATGTCACTTTGACCTCACGCAGGAGACATTACAGGACTTGAGACAGAGAGAGGCCGAACTGCATGTGCATATCAGCAGGGAGAGCAGCAGCGCGCACGGGAGAGGAGAGACCACCTGGCTGCACAGCTCTGTCCTTAACACTTGAACTGCGGCACTGATGTTAGTAACGCATGGTATTTCATGTCAGTAAAAGAGACCATCCGTCCATGACTTTTTCTAAATATGTGTTTTCTATGTTATGTCAGAGTTTTGAACTTCTGTTATAAAACGTGAGTATTGATATTAAATTACTTTGAGCGCCATAGCCGCTTTTTGCGGCAGTGGCTTTGACCGCAAATACCCCTGTCTGCAACGTACGAGAGAGAGAGAGAGAGAGAGAGAGAGAGAGATGTGTGTGCATATGGGCGCGCGAGTGCGTGTGTAGGCTATGTGGTTATGTGTCCTCCAGCTGCTTTCACACCGGACGCGAAACGAATTTTTCGCACGACTGATTACATTCAAGGTTAATGCAAAGACGCGAATACACGCATGTATTCGCGTCTTTGCATTGACTTTGAATGTAATCAGTCGTGTGAAAAATTTGTTTCACGTCCAGTGTGCAAGCGGCTTAATACTATTATTGTCATTTAGGTTTTATCGTTTTTAGTGGGGGAAAGGAATACAGCCTGATTGCTATGATCTTGCACTGAGTTAAGATCACATATTGAAAATAAATGTGTAACGTATCTTGCATTGTTGTCCATGCATGTTAATCCCAAAATTTTAAGCAGCAACAGCGTGTAATAATAGGAACTCGCTATCCATCGTTTCTCTTCCCAATGATGCAGGCAGAAGAAATAAATGAGCAACCGTCGTATCTCATTCCAACTTCATAAGTTTGAATGATCTGACGTAGTTTTGTTTTGAAATTCCATTCAAGTTCGCTAATGGTAATAATTCGCGAATGCCCTAGCTAGCCAGCTAACTCATATTCGTAATGCTTAATATAGACGGAAGCGGCACAGAACACATGTCTGAAGCAGCAAAGTAAAATGCAACATTAACGCATCATGCAGATATAGGACAGAGGCTTCTTTATTCCAACATCTTGAAGGTCAGGAGAGGAGCTCATTTGATTGGTGAAGATTTGACTCTGCTGTGTTAAACCCACTCAGGCCTTCTCTCCTCCCTCTTTGCCACTTGCGCCGGCAGGAGGGACAGAGGCGGGACAGACGAGTACTTGCGCCGGGCTGCGCAGGACACGAAATTGCAAAATACGCCTGGATACACCCCGTTGGCGCGGCGCTCCCCCCATTCGCCGCGCCTGCGCCTGGTCAACGAATTTAGAGCCCTTTGTGTTAAAGGCTCCCAGTGCATTTCAAATTGTTCAGTCATCAATATTTTCTGTGCTCACCATCCCTGCACCATTTTAAGCAGTGAAACCTCACAAATACTGATTCATTCAGCGTGCTGCATCTTTAACAAATTGTGGGTCACATGACTCAACAGTAGTCTCCTTTGGTCCCTGTGTCCACTGTAAAGTAGCAATGAGCTGTGGACCTTGTTTTCTTTCTTTTTTTCTTGTTTTTTTTTTGTAAGACTGAAACCAAGCTTTATTTACTTATTTAGTCTCACAGCAATGGCCACTTTCTATCCCTGCCACCTATCAGTCAGTACCTGCCTTCCCAAATCAATACTTACCATTTTCATAATGTCCAAAGTCTCTAGGCTCTGCAAATAAATGACTGTTAACTCGATAACCAATCGGAACCCACCCCAAGGTCAGAAAAGCGTTAGACACGGCCGCCATAGTAAATAACGCATTGCTCTTCCTGAGATCCCACTTGATTTAATTTAGTCAAGCCAAATCTATTTTGGAGAGGATTTGTGAAAGGCTGCGCTTGACAAGAGTGTCCATTGTTTTCCTATACAGAGCCGCTAAAAACCGAAGCTCCTCTCCCCCGCATCGGTTTTCTGATCTCATCCTGAAAAAGAAAAGTGCAAAACAAAGCAATATAGGTGACCTTGAATGTTTACAGTATGGAGCCTTTGTTTGTACACCCCAGGGTTTGTGGTCTGTAGCACAGGCACCTAAGAAAGAACACTTTGAAAATGTAAATAACTGGGTTTTCTTATAAGACGAGGCATCTGCTTGGTTTTTTTTTTCTGCCATTTTGAGTCAAATAAGATTTATGTTTTTTTTTTTTATTTTTCTTCTTTCCTTAACCTGTTTGGCTGCCAGCCTCAATTGGTGCCAAGCGTGGTCAAGATCAATCGGCAGACTGTGGGGTGTCATTGCAACATTGATACCCAGCACAACAACAGGATGAACCTGTATATCAGTAATGTGAATCATTATCAGTCTAGACTCCAACTTCCAGGATTCAATCCTGCCGACTAGAGAACCATGGACTGAATAAAACCTATGGGCCAAGTTACAGAGACGTCAACCATTGACTTGTGCTTGAGGAACAGCGTGGTGGCACAATGAAGCTCATTTCTCAGTTGCTGACATGTTGTGCAGTTTGAGGTCAGAGTCCGTACGTTATAGCCACCAAGTGCGAGTTGTCGACTAAGCGTCTTAGATGCAGTGATGTAATCTGCTCCCAATTCATCCACTAAACATTTCTCCATTGTCTTAATAGCACATTAGCTTAGCAAATCGGCACATGGAGGCACTGAGACAAAGCAAAAATAGATCTTGAGCATACATTTACTTGCCAGAAAAAAATGATCTGTTTTGTGCAAGCCCAACTCTAAAATAAAGTTGGGATGCTGTGTAAAATGTAAATAAAAACAGAATGCAATGATTTGCAAATCTCATAAACTAACATTTTATTCACTTATGTATTGGAATTGGGGTTGTATTTGTATGTTAAAATTAACACTTACTTGAATGGAGAATGGGGCATTTTTGACCTATGCTGAAGCCAGCCAGGGTGGCCCCAGTGCAGCATATATGACAAATTATGAATTATATGGATGAATGAATATTACACTATATTGATATTACGCTTTCTCATAGGTAGTCAAAATGCTTTTACATGGTGTCTATGTTGTTTTTGCACTTGCTCGTTATACACTTGTCCTGAAATAAATGCACTGCTAGTTGCTACTAACATAGAATCCATTTTTCTCATTGATCATTTCTGGTAAGTATTGGTATTATTTAAATTCACTCAAGTATTCCTTGTTCAAGCACTCACTCCTGAATGCGTTCTGCATCTTTACTGAAAAGCGTCTTGTAGTATTACAAAACATGATGTTTCTACTCCATAAATAATTTTCATAAAGTGAAAAGTAAAAGACTAGTGTTACTACAAAATGTCACTTTTGTGTTAGTAACACCTTTTGAGAAAATAAACTGTCATACTGTCTCAAGTATACTCAAGTATAATAATATTTCTGAATATTTGTTATTCATCATATAATTTTTTTAAAACTGTGCGACTACTACTGAGATCTGAACACAATGCCTTTCTCAAGTATCAAAGATCATGTAGAATGAAATTCTGTCAGTTCATTTCATGTTCTGCATTTTGCATAAGGCAGCGCTGGCCTGTGAGCGTTTCTTGTTCATCTTTGTCAGAGACATTTGTGGCGCGTTGGAGGGTGGCACTGAAACAAACACAGTTCACTAAATAGGTGTTAATAAGCATTATAGGAGAGAACACCATCTGCTCTGTCCTAGCTTTGCAGTATCTAAGCTGGCTATCACATGTAGAGGGATTCACATACAGTGCTGTCTGTATTCTGATATGCCCAGTAAAATATTTAGAATTTACTCAACTCTTCAGAGTCCATTTGAACAGACAAGAGTTATTTTCATTCTGAACATTTTGCCACGTTCTTCTTTGGATTGTGATGCAATTTTTGTTTTCTGTCTCTCAACTCCAGCACATTTGATCTGAAAACAAAGAATATGAGGTTAAATGAAAAACTACCAACTTCAATTATTCAGGCATTTCAATCTGTATTATTAGAATCATGAAGGAATTTTATGCAACGTCACAGTCCTGATGCCTGTGGTCTGAACTGTAAGTAGTTTGTTTTCTCAAGAATAGGTGCTTAAATACCCTGTTCGTGGTCATTTCTGGGGAAAGATTAATTTAAAAATTTTGAAAACTGTGCTTTCATCTGTCAATGTAAGTGGTAATTTTTCCCCTCATGGAACAGTTCATAGCCCACTCACAAACAGTCTAGTTCATGCTAGAGGAAGCAAGCACTAATTACCTGCTCAGAGATATGACAGGAATCCACAAATGAAGTGACCTGAAACAAAACTGAAATCGAGGAAACATTCCTTTGGTGAAATTCAGAGTTCCTTCTATACATGAAGAGGGTAAAGGCTCTCACTCTTATGTAACATATCTCTCATGTGATATTGAGAGGCAGTCTCTGAAACTGAAGGGTCACGGTGAGCGATGCTCTCAGAGAGCAAAGTCAGCAGTTTGAATTCAGGCCATCTATTAAAGATTTCAATTATCACAGCGATTAATCTAAAGCCTCTTCAGTAGAAATACCTGATGTAACAGGGTTAAGAGGCAATTAAATAGATGCAATTCAGTGGAAGAAGGGAGAACAAGTGGCGCAACATACATCTTTTATAACGCAGTGGGACATCTTTTAAGAAATATGAAAATATTGCATTAAAAATCTGACCTTATCCAAATGTACTCACATATATTGCTCTGCAAGTTTCCCAATAAAGTAAACACTGAGATATTTTAATAAAAATCAGTCTTTTTGAAAAGTAGATTCACAGAACTCCAGAGACTGTTTTCCAGTAAGCAGTATCCCTGTTTACTTGAGCAATGACGTCTAAAATTACATAAGAAGCTCATTCATTAATAAAGCCTGGGGGTCGATACGTTTTCTCAATTTTCGTCTGGGAAGAAAATACTGTACAGTTTTCTTCCATTGCCTTCTGACTATGGTCAGCTTCATACAATGAGCATTATACTATTATTCATTGGCCAGTAATTCTTTTTTTTTTTTTTCATTTTGGTTCTGTTTGCTGAGTGCTGAGTCAATCATCAGATCTAAATTAAATTAAATATGCATTTTAGATGCTGAAGAGGAGACTGTAAAGGCAAAAAAAATCCCCGTAACAGGCAAGAACTGATGATGGCTGCAGTACAGGCCTGGCAGAGCATCACCAGGGAAGATACCCATCATCTGGTGATGTCACAGACTTCAAGCTGGTACTGCATAGAAAGGATATTCAACCAACTGTTCAGAATTCAAAATTATTACTTGGTTCCACATTGTGTTAAACTTGACAATGGGTGGGGTTGGGGGGGGGATTCTATGTATAAAAGGTGCTGTCATTTCTAAACCGTTTATCCGATATGAAGAAAACACCCACACATTAAAGCTGACAGTCTGCAAATGTTTCACTGTTCAATGAATTATGGTGCTCACTATAGAGGAGGTCTTCTCCCCTGATTTGCTGTGTGGATGTGCTCCATAAGAAATTAGATTTTGCCCCTGAAACGACAGGGTCACGATGCTTTCCCGTCCTCAGCCCACAAATGTGAATTTCTGATTGCTGAACTGGCTGATTCTGATTGCCTCTGATATTTTTGAGTTTTGGAACAACTTGCAGACCAGGCCACACTGGACAAGGAAACTATTTGCCAGAAATGAATCACTTGGAGGAAGTGTGACATGCTTTGAGAACAAAGTTAGTTTGCATAATGACACCATGATGAGTTGTCATTAAATGCAAATGTGTGGAAATAATCCCTAGTAGCAAACCCATGTTAAAATAGTGGCTACATCAAGCTAATGAAATGCCTTCATTCACCGCATTCACCGACACCACTGATTTACTTACCAACTTCAGCGGCTGCTTTGTGTCAGTGTAGTGGGGGCGGGCGGTGGGGGAGGGGGGGACCTACACGTAAAATGGCCGAGAGCCGGGCACACTCCCTGGATTTGCCAATCCATCACCAGATTACTCACCAATCTCCCAAATGCTATTCTGGCTGCTGCAGATCATTTAATATTTTTGTAATCCACAGTGTATACCGTGAGGAATAAAGTTGTGACCACTTTTACATGTAGTTAGTGATTTATATAAAAGACTTTGAAGTTCTCAAAGCCACTTCTGTATTCTGCTTTTCTTTTCCTGGTGACTTGAAATGCAAATAGAGGTAGAAAAAAAAACAGTCACAAAGAAAATAAAGAACTGAAAGCATTTTTCTCATTGCACCTTTACCCTTCTGTATTCTCACACATTTGACGGGCCTAATAATGGTTCTGTCCGTTTCAACAGATCAGACCACAGTTGTGCCGATTTCCCAGCATGAAAACCCTTTGAAGTCCTGTTAAAATGGGACCTACATGATGTGCAGAAGCGATTCTGCTTTGAACTAAAGGCAGGCCTAAATTTAGTCCTTTGGCGTGAATGCCAGGGAGGAGCGATTTGACTGTTATCGGCATTTTATCACCTGTTATGTAGAAAGAAAATAAACAAAGCCCTCGATTTCATGATGACAACAAAACCACAATCTTCTTTTTGCATTTACGATCCACATTTCGATGTAGTCGAAAAGTTTCTCGAAAGTGACTGCTTTAAGAAAACCAGAATAAACTTTTCAAACAGTGAACAATGGTTTCCAAGCGCGTGTAATAGAGCCACTGATTTTATATGTTGAGGCAAACTCTCTCCCAGCGGAAAGCTTTGTGTTTACGAATCAGGGATCAATAACAGCAGCAAGTACATCAGTTTCCCTTAATCAGGAATTGTGTCTCTCCTTCTCAAAATCAGAGGGATCGACTCAAGATATTCCAGCATGGAGCCCTTAAGGAGGGCAAATCACACTGAGGGGGCATTAATCCTTGCTATTTAATTGACTCTGGAAATTATGAAGAGAAATAAATCATGATGGCCTTAGAGAGAGGGAGGTTGATCATTCTCTCAGCTATCCAGAGATCGAATTGTCTGGCCCACAATGACCAAGCAATTTCAGCCACTGGTCAATTTTGGTACAAACCACAGAGGATAGAGCGGGCTGGCCAAATGTGGCAAGGGTCTGGGCTCTGGTGTCTGATAATGCAACATTGGTTTCACTGTTATAATAGTGCTAACAGTCGGTATTGACCGAAAAACTCTTCCTCAGTTTTTTCCTCCCCAAGTTAGCTTTTCATTCGTGTTTTTTCTGGCACTCATGATTTTCAGTGACTTTCGAATGAATGTGTTCTTCACATCTGCTTGTTGGAAACTGTAATGAGAAGATAAATAGCATATTTAACCTGGAGAAAATGCTGCATTTCCTATACAAAGGATATACACTTTTAACATCTTTTCTAATACCACTGGACTGACATATTTGCATTCAAGGGCAAATATACACAATGTTCATATCTCCCCATAAATATTTAGAGATAGATGTGGCTATCTGGATATCAGAGTGCAATGCCTGCTTATGTACTCTAACACCATGATGACTGTCAAGGGGATTTGTGATTCATTTTAGAGGCAAATCAGCAGGCAGTGAAAGTGACCATGATTGGAGCTGATGTGGTCATCTGGAATATGAGTTCCGCAGGGTAATGCCTTGGCCCAGCTAAGCAGCCCATGACTTCTGTGCCCAATATTATTGCTAGTCCCTCACTAGCATGCTAACAGATGTTATGGTCTAACACAGATATAACTGACCCTTGTTGCAACCCCAATTCCCCATTAATAAAATATGCTCCTGTGCGCCTTCAAAAGCCCCGTTTCCTAGTATGAACTTTGGAAGGAGCGGATATTGCGTGCAAAGATTGTGTGAAGATAAAGTAATGAGGAAAGTATTCTGAAGAAATGGAGCCATCTATTCTAGGCAATAGCTCCATAATAACAATGACATTTTCAGTGGCTTATCATGTCATGGCTTTCTTGAGGAATGTGGTAAAACATTAATAAATATTGCAGCACTTGCCTGGTGAAGTTCTAAATGCCACGCTTCTATCTTCTGCCAATATCATCACCACCCTCCCTTGAGAGTTCATAATTGGGTGGTTGTGTAATAAAGGGGAGATTATATAACCTCTGGAAGTACTGAACCCTTAGTTTGGGTTATTTAAGGTTTTAATATACATTTGGAAAAGGACGTACATTTCCAGACCTACTGCATTTTCATTATTTGCTTAATGATAGTTATCGCTAAGGTTAACTTTGTTTCAATGAAAGAAACAACTAGAAATAAAAATGATGGACTGTGTTTGCGTAAACATGAACACACTGTGGTACGAGATAAAAAAATATATATGCGATTAGAATGCAGCTGAACATTCAAAAGTTGACGCTAAAATCACTTTTCTGTGATTGAAAATAGTGGCATCCTTGAACACTGATTTCTTGTTTTGAAAAAAAAACTGCTTATCAAATGGTTAATTTCACGTGCAGTCAAGTGTCGTGGTTTAGTCCCACCGGATGCAACATGCAATCTGGCGGGCACTGGGACCATGTACCCAAAGGCTGATAAAGGGACCCACTCGCACAGGCTGGTACAAAAAATAGAAAGATATTTAATAAATATACTTTAAAAAATGACAGAGACAGGGGAGCAGCAGCAACACACACGGAGCTAAAATGCCAGAATGCTGCTGCACTGCCAATTGGCAGTGCAGCTCTTAAATACTCTAAACTTCACCTCCGCTTCAACGAGCAACAGGTGCAGCTCGTTGAAGTGGAGGCGAAGACAGCGGGAGGGGGAAAGACTGCAGGGCAGAACCATCACAGTCAAGGGCCAATGTAATATATTACAACAGTTCCGGCAGAAAATTTGTCCGTACAAGAATCTTCGAGCAGTCAATATTTACGAGTAATACTCTTCCTCCTTTGAAATTTTATCTTTAATTATATTAATTACGGAAGGTGTATTCCTTGTCTGGTTAGTAGGAACCAGCCAAGTTAATAGGAACAGCCATAGTTTATAGGAATAGCCTCATTGGACTGTGCACTCAGGACTCAACAATTCAACACTCCATCTGCTCTGCTTTTACGTTATTTACCTTTTTCCCCCCTCTCCCCTCCTCTTCCCATAGAATTGCTTCTATTTCTGTTCATGTGTGTTTGTTGCTGTCCATCCTCTGCAGTTTTATCTGTTTACTTCTTTTCACCAATAAAAAAAGGAATAGCCTTGAGCTTGCCTGTCTGTGGATATCTAACCTACCTATTACATAGCCTCCATTGCAGATGACTTAAGTGGTTTGCTTCCCTCACGCAACAACGTCTCCACACTCGAACTGGGTTTTGAGTTCCGTGACGTAAAGCCATTGAGTGAACTGAGCAAACTAGAATGCTTGTTAAATGACAGTCCTTTTGGGATTCCACTGTCCAACATTAATAGACAAAAATGGCAGGTAAAGAAACTCCTAAAATCTTCTTGATAATGACATTTAGCGACTGGTCCCATGTCAAACGTCTAACAACCAAAGCGCCAACCGAAGTGTGCTGCTTTGCAGCTTAAGAAATTGTGTTTGGGAAAACTTCAACTCAGAAGAAACCTGGAGAAATTCAATTTTTTGAACATTTTCACCAGGTTTGTTTTGAATAGCCACCGTTGCAGACGTCTTATGTGTTTCGCTTACCTCCCACAACAGTATGTGCCTATAGCTTTGAAATTTCTGAGCTTCTCTCTGATTGACTGAACACAAAACCCAGCACAAGTGTACAGACATTGTTGCGTGAGGGAAGCGAACCACATAAGACGGAGGCTACCAATTATACTGGTCATGTGGATTTTTCTGGTGACCCAAGACAGAGCTTGCACTGTCATGGGAGAAGACTGAATGGTGGCTTTTATTTCACTCAGTACGTTTACATGCTCAGTTAAGTCGAGCCGTGGTCATAACTCGATAAGGCCATGCAATCGGACTACTTTCCTTGTCCCAGTACATGCACAGAACGAAATTCGATTCACTGATCGTAGCATGTCCTTCACCGCTACGATAGGTGGTGATATGCTCCTTTTCAGCTTGTTCGTGTTGCATCTTTTACTGATTGACCTATTGCGTCACAAACCAAACATTTGACAAAAAAGCTAGCTGGTGGCCAACTAGTAGCACGTCGAGTGCATTGACTGTTTAAGGTTGAGTGGCGAGAACATGGACAACTTTTTACAGCTCTGTACGTTTAATATGGACTGTACATGTAGTCTTGCTTGGTCAATATATAAATTGTTTGATTGTTAATCTGGCAAACTTAAATGGGAAGATTGAGAGCAATCATGTGGTAAAGGGTGAGGTTACTAACGGTCCTCTGAACATATAACGGCTTGTCACCGGTATATTCCCTGGACATTTATCCAATCATGCATACCATTCATTCAAACCTATGAGCACTATAGAGTCTAAGTAGCCTGGCATGCATCCTTTTTTAAGCAGGAAACCCAAGTACCCAGAAGAAACCACACTAAAACTGGGAGTGGGGAGGGCATGGTGAAATCATAAAGAAAGGCCACAGGCAGGTATCAAACCCATAACCTTGTTGCAGTAAAGCAATAATGCACCACTGGCAGCTCTCACTGTACACTTTTAATATCTAATGACTGTGACCATGTCATCAGCTGAATGTATCTGTTCCATTAAGGTTGGCCAGAACTCATGTTTCGCTGCTGCAAGCCCATTCATGAGCCAGTTTGCTGGAAATGAAAGCTATTCATAATTATGTGCTACCTCGGGAATGCTGACCAAATAATTTGCAGCATACACTTAAAGATTTTGTTTCATATAAAATTACTTTTAAAAAATGAATTTCTTGTTGGAACAGCAAAGGTTGAGCTTTCTCTGATCTTAAAAAAAAAGAAATGAAAAGATTAAAATATTAATGCAGTTAAATATTGAAACATTTGGGATATAACTGCTTTGCGTAAACCCAAAAAAGCTTGGTTTCGTGATTGCCAACCTCACCACATGCGTACATGCATGTGCGTGTGCACTCATGTGCATGCATTAATTTCATATTCATATTCAGTTACAAAGGTCAAACACTGGATATCAATGAGGGACTCTGTCATTCAATGTATCACCCTTGTATATGAATATGAATATGGAATGTTCAGCACAGTACATTAAAATAAGCCAAACCTGAACTCATTTTGATCCACAGTATGCATGCAAGCCATAGAACATATGAAGATTTCTAGCCGCCAAGTTTATTTGCAGTTCAGATGCACGCTTTAATGGCCTATCCCCAAGTCAGCGCATGAACAGTGTGCTTTCTACACTTCCCGTCCAAACAGAAAAAGTCACTCACTATGATACAACGTATATTGTTGGGCCACCATTACCTTTGATCACAGTGCACAATCGTTGAGGTATTGTTCCGACAATCTCATACAATCTTACATTTATTTCCGACCATATTTGCATTCATTTTTGGCCTAGGTGCATTGAGTGAGTCAAACCATTCTGGGGCGCGTTTCCCAAAAGCGTAGTTGTAAGTTAGCAACTTACATAGTTCGTCCATTCACAGTCAATGGGCCCAACTATGTAAGTTAGCATTTGTGATTTCGGGAGACGCACTCCTGTTTAGCCTTCTCTTGCACATCCCAAAGTCTTTCAATTGATCAAGGGCCAGACTCTGAGGTGACCAATTCATGTGTGAACATCATTCCTCATGCTTAATGATCCGATCTTTCACAATTTGAACCCAGTGAATCTTGGCATTGTCATCCTGGAATATGCCTGTGCCATCACGGATTAAAAAGCCCATTGATGGGTTAATGGTCATTCAGTTTATTCAGGTAGCCTGCCGAATTCTTTTTTTTTTTTTTGCTGCAAAACAGTGCTGAGCCTAGACCTGACGAATAGAAGCAACCCCAGATCATAGCATTAGCTCCAGATCCAGAGGCTCATACAGTGGGCACAATGCATGAAGGGTACATCCCTTCATGGGCTCCCTTTCTTTCCCTGATGTGCTCTTCTCTATGGTACAGGTTAAATCTGGACTCATTAGAACGCATGACCTTTTTCCATTGCTTCTCAATCCAATCTTTACTGTTCCCTTGCAAATTGAAGTCATTTTTTCCCAATAAGCCTCACTAACAAGTGGCATTCTTGTAGCCACACAGCTATTTAGTCCTAGTCCTCTAAGCTCTTGTTGCATCATGTGTGTGGAAATACTCTGACCTTCATAATTAAACATAGCTATGAGTTTTACTGTTCATTTTATAAAGATGAGGCTTCATCGAGCATTTAGTGATCTCCAATCAGGATCAGTCATGATTTTTCTCCAACCCATTTCTTTTGTGAAGTTGCCAGTTCACCACTATCCTTCCAGATTTTAATTATTAGTTGGACAGTTCCTGACCCACTTCCAGTGATTTTAGCAATATCATTAGTTATTTTCTTTGCTTGATACTGGCCAATAATTTGCCCTTCTTGAAACACAGTAACACTTTTTCAACAACCATAAGTAACATCTTCTGATATGATTATTGAAGAAATGAGAAGTTACACACTCAATCAGTCAGGATTACAAGAATTATTGCCAGCTGAAACATATTAATCACTCCAATAATGATTCAATCAAAGGCCCTTGAGTATTTGCTTATTTAAATCCAAACAGTGACTTTTTTTGGACGGGCAGTGTATGAACACAGCACAGGCTTTCTATTCATTACAAACCTTTTGCCGACTGTGCACACTCTACTGCAAGGTTTTTATTTACTGTGCTCTTTTTACTCATTGTTCATTCTACTGAGCTTTCTATTCACCATGTAATTTCCGTTCACCATGCACTCTCTACCAAGCACATCCTACCGTGAGATGAATTAACAAAAAAATTGTTCAGTACTAATTGCCATGCTCATATTTCCAAAAACAAAAAAGAAAAACCTAATCAAAAACTATGATTATTTTCCAAATCCAAACAAAAATCGAAGCTAACTCAAAAACAGTTAAACACTTAGCTATACTGTGCTCTTTTTTTTTCCTGTGACATTTCTACTGTGAGCTTCATGCTTTACTGTGTGCCTTACTTGCTGTCCACTTCCTGTACCTTCTGATCTTCTGAACTTGTGCAGCTGTTATGCTTCCTCTATGCCGTAACTCCAGCCCACAGAGACACAGCAGGCTCTCTCACTCAAGCACATTACAGCATTTTTCATAAGGTCCCCATGCAGTCAGTCCTGTCCAAAATGACCCATTTCAGATAAATTCAATGGTGATGTTCAAGATTTATTGGAAGGCGTCCTCCGCTTTAAAGTTGGACCCATCCTTTAAGGTTTAATTTGTTTAATTGATTTTTTGCAGCTTGCACATAAGCAATCTCTCAATAATGGGAAGCCTAGCATAAGGGCACAGAGGGGGTGCTCCAATTGGGATTTGTACTGGCAGACAACCACACAAGCTCAGCAAAAGAAAGCTATCCATTTTGGTAAGCGTTTTAGCCTAATTTAGAGACTTTATTATTTTTTATTATCTTATTATGCTATTGTTTCACTCACAAGTAGAAAATATTAGCCTTCTAGTAACGCTGAGTGTGAGAAGTGAAATTTTCTTTCTCCAGTGGTGAACTTCGCGCTTCACTTGAGAAGTGCTATACAAATTATTGCTGTCGTTATACTCTACTTGTGGCAAAATTCTGAGCCTCATTGGTTTGAATGGCCTGCTCTCATTGACTGTCATAGGTTATGCTGTGTTGAAAGGGGAACTGTCATAGCTGAGCATGTGTGGTAAACTTGAAAAAATTGGCCAATTTTTTTTTATTTTTCCACTGGTAGAAATGGCTAATTTAATATTATATTGCAGTTAATCATTGCTGTCAGTCATACCTGCAAACACAAATTAATTGGTTTAGAGCAGGACTCACAGTGTATTTCAGTTCTGTTTTTTTCTTTGCCAGTGCAAACTTTGAGATGTTTGTTTGTGTGCAGCTATGTCTGGCAATGGATATTCGAAAGAAACCTTCCCTCCTTGAATCTCTAGTGACTTCATTGCCCATAGCATTGGATTACATGCACTATGTCAGAAAATAAACAAATGGAAGGTTAAAACTTTAAAAATTGCTGGTATTTCAAGGCATTATATTCTCAGTTACATTGCAACAGATCCAAGTCAGGCACTAAAACCAAGATTGCAGACCCCTGAGCAATCTCTCTGAGAACCAATAAGCATCCACTACACATTCTTGGCAGTGACAGTGCCCCTTTAAATTGTGAAATATATTGAAATAAATCAAAACGCTCAGATTATGTCTTATTGAGCAAAAAAGTAATATAATAATGCAGTACTGTAAGCGGGGGTTTAGCCTGGAACTGAGGGCTCCCTGACAGAAGACAGAATTTTTTAGGACGCTCTCTCCAGCTCTGCTCCAAATCAAAAGTATTGTCCAGGGGTGCGTTTCCCAAAAGCACAGATGCTTACTTACATAGTAGGAACCACAGACTGTGAATGGATGAACTATATTAGTTGCTAACTTAGTTAGCAACTATGCTTTTGGGAAACGCACTCCAGAAAATAAGGCCTGACGAGATGCAGTATGACCAATATCAGGAAATGCTGCATGATTAGATCTCTATCAGTGGATCTCAAGATCAATATTGGGGCTTTTCACCCGACAGAGAATCTGTGTGACTCCCATTTATGAACAGAGTTCGGAGCATTTTGACCAAAATTAGGTTGATTGAGAACATAAAATGTTGGTTCCCAGCAAGTAACAGATGCCATTTGGGAATTCCAGATTCCAAATGGGAATCATGACAAGATATGCGTCATGAGTGGGCGTGTACTCATCCCGTCAAAACAAAAAAGCTAAATCGAGAAGAAATTTGTTGCCTGGAACTGGTGCTGCAGTTGAAATGCATTGGTTTGCTGCATGGTGATTGGTTCTGTTGTTTTCAAGCAGAAGTGCCACCAGTTCTCAGTCACTCAAAAAGCTCTGAACGTGCTGGAATAAATCTACACATTAAAAAACTGTGCAGTATTTTTCCACTAAACAGCACATTTCTGTAGATGACTTTTTTCTTTTCAAATGCACTATTATTACATCCTTTGTGGTTTTGCCAGAGTGGTAACTTCGGTATGTATTTTCATGGCAAACGTAAAAGCAGTACTAAATACAAATGAATTTCTGCATATTAGTAGCATGATGGTCTTTACTTGAGGATTACAGACAGGAAATTATGTGCTTAAGAACAGCAGTGCTTAAATATCGATACCAGTACTTCTCAGTGAAATACTTTCAAATATGGTAGCATTTGCAGTGCAAAATAAAGATTTTTTTTGCTACTGAAATAGCATGTTTGACGGCACAGTAAAAACATTTCTTCCCCCAATCCTCCATGAGTTCTGCTAGAGAGCTGCAGTCCCTGGTGGTCACACAGGCAGAATTCACAGATACAGTAACAGAACACACACTTCATATGATGCTCTACAGAAGCCAAGTCCTCCGATAGAAAAATACTAAACTGGCTGTCATTTCTTTGGTTAGACCGTGGCACCTGACAATCAGAATATAAAGAGCATCGCACATTGACAGTCTTTATACCAAGCAAAGCCAGTTGTAAGAAAGGGGTGTGGCCGACAATATGAGCATGCCTCCTGGAATTTAGATTTGCCTGGTCGTGTTAATTATAATTTTGTCATTTACAGGGAGAATTGCTGTGGCATTGTGGAAGTCGGCTCAGCTGTGCAAGTGAATATAAAAGGTCATGAGCAATTCATAAGAAACATACTGTATGTTCATTATTTTATTATGAATCGGCCTACGCCAGTGTTAAAGAAAGTGTAAATTAACAGCATGTATTTTTAATTGGTATAACCTGCAAATCAAGGACCAGTGATCACAACGAAACATGTTTAAAAAGACTTTTTCCAGGACTTGCAGAGTATTCTCTGAAAAGCTCGTCGAAAGTCTTGGTTGAATATCGTGTAGATAACGGGGTTTAGGGAGCTATTGCAGTAACCAATCCAAAAGAAGAACTTGAAGAGGGTGATAGGAATTTCACAGGCTTTCCTGCAAACGGCGTAAAGGCTGTAACTGAAGAAGAATGGAAACCAACAGACAACGAACACTCCCATGACCACGGCCAAGACAAAGGTAAAGCGCTTTTCCCTGGCCTGGGATACTTTTTTGCGAGATGACATGTATCTCCTTTTCCTGCGAGAGGCGAAGAAATCGATTGATCGGGTGCTGGACCGGGAGATCCGGCTGGAGTTTTTGGACAGGGTGCTGCTCTTGCGGCTAAATCTCCTGTCCTTCCTAGCGCCTTTATCCCGACGCTTTTTGCCCTTTTGCCCATCAGACGAGCTGCTGTCCTGGTCAATCTCGTCCTTCTCTGGTGGTTTCTGTTCATTTGTCATAGACGGACAGTGCCCATTTTCTCTCTCACCGTTAACTTTTATTGAAGTGCCTTTGCTTAGTCCGTTTTCAGTTTGAGGAGAGCCATCCAATCCTGGCCTTTTCTCCGACATTTGTCGTGTTCTGGTTTTTGCTACTTGGTATATTCTAATATATACTAATATCATGATAACGCAAGGTGCAAAAAATGACGCTATGCTGGAGGAGAGAATGTACCACGTATCGTCGTTCAGTTCGCACCTTGGTCTGGCCGTGCTGTCACTGTTGCTGTCGATTGAAATTAAGGGAGGTGAAGATATAACAGCGGATATCAACCAGACAACAACGATAATGCCCTTCACTCTTTTCGGAGTCCTTTTGAGGTTATATTCAACTGCCTGTGTCACAGACCAGTAACGATCTAAGCTAATTGCGCACAGGTGCACTATTGACGAAGTGCAAAACAGCACATCTAATGCTAAATAAATACCACACCAAACTTTCCCGAAAACCCAATAGCCCATAAGTTCGTTGGCCAGGGAAAATGGCATTACCAGTGTAGCCACCAGAATGTCTGCACTGGCCAACGAAACCAAAAACAGGTTCTGGGGTGCTTTTAACGCTCTGCTCGTTAATACAGCGATTACAACCAAGACGTTCCCGACAACCGTGAAAACAATAAGAAAGCTTACAAGAGCGGCGAGACCTGCCACAGTTGACGGAGAGTATACACCTTCCTCAGAATGAGTGGAATTTTGAGTTGTATTCTGCGATCCGTCAATTCCACTGAAATTGTATGATTCCATGCTTTTCACTCTTTTCTTGACATTAATCCCAAAATGTAGTAGGGATGATTCAGGAAGGAATCATCATGGAACTATCCGTAGTTGGAGTCGCAGGACTCCACATGACTGAGGCGCTCCCGTAGTCTTGAGTGTCCGTTTTACCTGCTCATTTTAGTAGTGAGGATTGCAGGTCGTATATAAAAGAAAAACATCCGCCAACATTCATGTTTTGTCTATTAATTTCTGAAATTATACTCTTTACGCGCGCATCCCTGTGCGTCTTCAGCCGACGCTCTGTTTCGAGAGACTGGTCTCTCCTCAAGCTGTTCGTCAATGTCCTGTCTGGATCGCGATGCCCACGTGCTGTTCAGATCAAAATAAACCCCGCACCGCCCTTCTTCAGGGAAAATGCTCAGAGATCTTATGGTCACTGTTAGAATTGTAACGTAAATATACTTCATGTAGCAGGAGGGGTGCGTAAAAGTGGGTTAAATTACTTCATGCATCAAATTAGATGCCTACACGCAATTGGTCGTCTTCTCAGAAAAACGGACTAATTAATTTAGAAAATGTGTGGGTTTATGTATTTGTTTGTGAGAAAAGGTGTTCAAACGCGCGTGTGCGCAAGTGCTCACTTGCGAACATGTGTGTTTGCATGCGTGTGTGTACAAATGGCCAACCGATGGAGCTGTGTGTGCACCTCATTCTAGCAACAGACAATGACCTGCGCTTTTCCCTAACTTTATGGTGATCATAAATGCTGCACACTGGGGGTCAGTATTGCAGCATTACATATGAACACCTCTCTGAGGTTAACGCCCCCATGCAGTTCAAATATACCAAATCGAACACGTTTTAATCACGCTATATTGGCAGCATTATCCTCGGATTCATCCTCTCGATTGAGGTAAATGCGATGTAACATTCAACTGCCGTGACCAGCGCTATTTTGATTGGACAGTGCATACCTATGCTGGTTGCACGCTGATAACTTAAAAGCATATCCCGCGCAATGGTAGTTTCATGCATCCTGTCCCCTTTTTAGTTGCTCTCCTCAAAATTTTTGATGAGGCAAGATGCCCAGTCTGCATGGCACCAGTGTATCTGAGTTTGGATGACAGCTCTGGGGAACACTTGTTTCAGCATTTTTGCAAAGTCTTCATCTTCTTCTCCCTTTCTTTCTCTCACACACTCACCCCTCCCCCGCTCTATCTCTCTCTTTCTTTCTCAGTCAACCATTGTGAAACCCCCTGAAACTGGGGTTGCTGTCATTTGTACATAATACAATGTATGTTGTACATTTATAAAAACCAAAATCCTCATTAATAAAAGCTGTTAATGTGCACTGTGATCATAAGTCATTGTTTGATTACAAATTATGGACACCAAACGCAAATCACCTAAAAATATGCCGTTGTCGATTAACTACGTAGCGAACCGTATGTAAGGTTATTTCAGGACTCGGCAGTGCATTGAAATTTGAGGGGCACTGGATAGCAGAGAGAAAAATAATGGTAAATATCTGAACAGAAATGACCTCATGACATCTGCTCTCTGGTTAGAAACATCCCTCAATGCATTGCATTGTAAAAGCATTGCAGAGTGCCAGGCGAGCCCAAGAGAACAAAATGGCCTGTAAATGGAACTAAATGAGGTTATTATGCCCTTTAAGGTGTTTTTTGGGTTCACCAAATTCCTTTCATAAATGGGCTACAGATGGCCACCCTTTACTGGTAACACATTGCTGTTGTAATGTTCTTTAACTAGAATACTGTTCTTTTTTGTTATTCATGTTGATAGCTTTCTTTAAAGGGTAGTGATAGCATGTGGCTAATTCATGTTAGCATGAGCATGAGCCAAAGCAGCATGGGAATAACCTGGCCTGCTCTCTGTTAGTTTCCTGTCTTACAGCCAGTTGATTAGCACAGTGCTTCCCAAACCTCTCCTGGAGGCCCACCTGTCCTGCATGTTTTAGATCTCTCCCTGCTTCAGCACAGGTGATTCAAATGATCAGGTTGTTATCAATCAGCTTTAGGGGGTGATTAAGGAGCTGATCATTTGAATCACCTGTGCTGGAGCAGGGAGAGATCTAAAACATGCAGGACAGGTGGGCCTCCAGGAGAGGTTTGGGAGGCACTGGACTAGTACAATACTACGCAGCAGATTGTTACCTGACCATCTAACTTCTTGTTCCTAAAATCACAGTCTTCAATGGTGGAGAGCTGAAGGTTTCCCACCCTCCCTTTACCTAGGAGTGAGGTGTTAAGCCAGGCTGGCCTATCAGCAGTGCCATTTTTGAGGTAATTACCCAGGGGGAAAGAAAACCTGGGATAATTTTGGATTCAAGGACCGGATTTTAGGATCCCCGCCCGAGTCCCTCCTGGGTTAGTGCAAACAGTAGGCTACATGAATATTCTGGGACGTGGAGGGTTAATGATGCCTCCCTCTGGAGGTAGTTACATGTGCTATAATTAATGGTGAGATCCCACCAGGCCTTTAGAATTGCACTGCTCTCCTGCTCTGCAATGAATTAATGACTGTTCCTATTTATGCTTTCATTAATTGCCCTGTGCAAATTAGTTCAGGCCTTTGTACATTAGATTGGAATAGTTAATGAACCTTGTTCATGTGATTTTTCTCATGCTTACATCAAAGAAAAAAACCTGAAATTTATATGCATATGGAAACTATTTGCATTTTGTGAAAACTGGAGATGCTTGTCTCACAGATTGCGAGGAATGACTGGAATCCAGCAAAATTATATTATGAAAATGAAAAAATAATGAAAATCCAACAAATGACTACACTGTTTCTTTGTGTTACTCTTTGAAATTCCCACAAAATAATACCATGTTTCTTTGCATAACTGTTTGAAAATACCACAGTTAAGTACCATACTACTTTGTGAAACAGTTAGAAATAAATACAATTGAATTTTGTTTGTTGTGCCACTCAGTCAATCTGCCCCTCAGCCATTGACAGCCTTTCTGCATTAGCATTTTACTCATATTACAGTCCAGTAAATTCAGAGGTTCGCGCAACAAGCTGCATAGCAGAAAAGATGTTGCTAACACTCAAAAGGCCTGAGGCGACACCATCTGGCTTTCAGACTTTTCCAATTCAAATTACTCCAGTATGAAATGTAATACATTCCATCGTACAGAACTTGTTCTTCCTTGAAGTTTGGTTGCTATGGGTGCCAGAGTCGATTGTATTGGCTCATTCCGGGCAAGCTTGATATTGCTTGGAGTGGGGGTATAATGAGGTCAATGTGGAGAAATAAGTTGTCCCCTAAAAGGTGCTTGAGATTGAGCTGAAGTTATAACTTGGCCAGATAAAAGTCTAGGGAGGCAGTATACTTGTACAACAGACACAGGCAAGGTATATTAAGACAACATTATCATGAATTACTCTCAAAAGGCCATTACAATCAGTCAGTTCAGGGGTTTATTGGGGTTTCAGTGTTCAGAGTTAAATTTTCACGGCTCTTGAGACTTAAGAGACTGAAAGGTACAATAATATCTGTAAATTCATCCCAATGTGAGTTGCTGAAGTGCTGAAGAACTAACTACTTTAAAGTTAACTCAGATATACACCACAGTTTTTCTACTTTCCTTTGCAGGCTCTATATCTCATAGAACTTGCATGCCATTATTTTTATTTTATGCCATAAATTAAGTACCAATGAATACTTTAGTTTCATAAGTGCTTTGTGAAATGGATGATTGCAAACAAAACAATTACAGTCTCATTATCCCAGTGAGCGTGCATTACATTGTATGAGTTTTAATTTCAAGTTACTTAATTCTTGTTTCTGAAACTTCTATACTCTTGTGTCAACCTGGAGTCAAGTCAGGTCATTATCCATTTAAAGTGCATTTCACAGAGGTCGCAATACACTGTAGCCAACGTGTGAAAACAAAATAGCATACAATAAATTAAAAATAATTGATTATTGGTGGCAGTTAGGCAACAAACCACATAAAAAAACAGTGATAAAAAATTCACCACTTCTCTTTAACGGGGAAGGAAACCGTTTGTGGTGGATCGTAAGTGAGTGGAACAGAGATATGTATGAGAAGAGTCAGGACTTGCTCGTCTGATTGATGCTGGAGGAGGGACTCCAGAGGTGAGGTGTATGGTATTACTGCAGAATGCTCTACGATAACCAGACTGGGAGTGTATGCCAGCAAAGCACCAGCTGATGCGATAATGTTGTTTGGAGTGAGTGCTCTCCTGTGATGAAGGCAGTGTGTCATCAGTCACTTTCACTGTTCCTGGAGCAGTGCCAGGCACAGGGGACATGCTGAGTAAAGGCTCTATGCAGAGATCCAGCTTGCTTTGAGGTTCCTCGCCCTGGGAGCAGTGGGATTATTACATTACAACCGCACATCTCGCACAGCGGGTCCAGAGTACTGGGAAAATCTGTGCTGTGTCCACAAAAATAGGCCCGGTAATTGTGTGAGCTTTCTGCATTATGGCAGCTGAGTCAACCTTGCGATGAATCCGCGTTTGCTGTTGGTACTAAATGGGCAGGTATTTTATATTTGGCATAAGTACAGTGTGTAAGTATATGTAGGTTGTTATGATCCCGACCGGGAACCAAATGCTGAGGCAGAGTACAATGCAATAGGAGGGTTTATTGATAGTAGTATGGTATTGATGAAGGGATGGAGCCCAGAGCAGCATGATACAGTTCAGTTCAGATGGTACAGGCTAGGGTGTGAGGGTGCATCCGTGGGACAGGATGGGACAGCTGCCAGATAAAGTGGAGTTTAGCAGGAACGCAGCCCTAATCCTGATGACGGGAGAAGGCTTGGGAGGTTGTTTCTAATAAAGTGGGCAGAAGAACTGGCTGAGGTTTGATTAATACGATCATGGTCCCAATCCTGGAGACCGAGAGTTAGGCTTGGGAGCTTGTTCTTGTTAACAGAACGAGGAAGAGAGCCTCTGTATTTTACTATCATTAAAGATTACAAATAATTTCCAAAGACGATAAGCTTTTATTTGGACATGCTCACTGGTTGCTAAAGGTGATATAGCAAGTGACAATCCAGTGACTTGCTGTCTCAAAGGAAGGAATATATACGCCAACACACACATGAGGAAATGGGGAAACGCAAATGCAACACAGCTGGTGAGGAAAACATGCAGAACGTAAACCAATCAAAAGAGACAATGTACTGTATCTAAAAGCTGCTGGATGGAAGGAGACACACAGGCACTCACACCAGGGTTGTGATGGTACATTTTTAAGGATTGTAGAGCAACTTTGAAGATGCGATGTGACATCTCCTTGTTTACTGTAAGTGTGATGAGAAGGAAAAAGAATTAATGGAACCATCCCTGAGCTTTGACTCTTAGTTTATTCCTGTTTGAGCAATGATATATGACAACAAACATGACACACTTCAGAGGGGTGTTGGAAATTGAGTGCAGTAAAAAGAAAAAATGCCCTCGCAATTCTGAAAATTCCCAGTGAAAAGGTAACGTACAATTTTGCTGAAGAAGGACATTTAATTTCATTCTATCGAAGTTCATCATTGTGCTGCTTGTTTGCTCTGCCAGGAAAAAAAACTCTGAACCAAAGTTCATCCTTTTCGTCTGTCTAAAATTTTCTTTTTTTTTCTTTTTTAACAATAGTAACATAGTCATTTTTTAAATTACTATTATTATTATATTTTGTGTACAGTATTTCTTCCTTCCTGTGTAATTGAGAAGCTAGCATACGATTACCAAATTGAGTTTGCAAAACACAGTGCACCTCATCTGCATGCGTCGTGGTTGCTGGCGATTAACTCTCCTGAAGCTTGAGAGTCATGCACAAATTCCACTTCAGGCCAGATGTTGCACGCGTGTGCGGCGGGAGCAATCACATTACGCTTGTATATAATGAAATAGTCATGAACAGAACGCACTGCAGTAGTTTACTTTGGGGAAGAGGCGAGATGACAAAGCATTCCTATGCTAGCACGGAAAGCTAATGAGCCAGTCGTACCATTTAACTAAGAACACTATTAGCTAACTTCTGAATTGACTGTGTTTTCTTTTTTTGTGTTTGGATAGAATCATCCGGTTTTAAGGATTTCTCTCAGTCTGGCGGTGTAATTTATTACTTAAACATGGGTGTGCATTTGGAAAACAAGACAAAACATTTTTTTTTTTTTTTTATTTTGGTTATTGTTTTGTGTCTGCAGTTTCAAGGTGTGGCCAAGCTGGCCTCTATGTCTTCAGTGTAGGGCTGTATTCTGAGCCCTTCTACATCAGAGAACTGTGCGCTAAAAAAAAACTGTGAAAAACTTTTCTTTTGATGGCATACACACCTGTTGCTTGACAGCTTGCGCACTGGAGCTATTTTGAGAAGGCAGGTGCATGTTATCACTGGCTAGATAAGACCCCTGCACCAGGCCGAAGTTATCGCCTCTCTCACATAAAAGCACGAAGGCTTGAAGATTGGCCACCTTTTGCTTTTAGGAGCTGAAATGGATACTGGCTTCTCTCTGTTTCCTCCAGCCAATGTCCTACTAGTACTAGACCCCAGTCCTGGGCCAGAGGACTGCAAAAATATGGATGAGGCTTCCTGGACTGTTTTATTTTATTTTATTTGTCCTAAATTGCCAGTCAGTGTTCAGGAACAACATGGCTTCCAGATGCCAGTAGTGACTGTTATGTCAGGATTAGAATGTTTGTTTACTGTGTCAGGGAATCCAAGCTGTGCAATGATATTATTTATCAGCTCTAACTGACTAGGGCTTTTGGAAGTGTGCGTTTAAATGTAAAATTCTTAAGTGCGGCGTTTTTGTTGAGATGTCATATTGTCTTATGTGTCACAAGTTGTCAGAATTCTGGCCATTTCTCCATGTTTTCTGTTCATTCGGCGTATATGGGCTCAATGGAGAGAGATGTGGGGAACTGTGTATGAAAGTTGACATTATACTGTATTCAATGTTTCAGCAAGAATTTCTTTATGAGCATTAGAGTGGGCCAAGGTTACCACTGAGTCCTGAAATAATTCAGCTGTCTTTTGAGTTTTCATTTTAATGAAGCAACAGAACAATCATACTCGTTTGAGAGGCAATGAATTAATTTCAGCAGAGTGCATGCATTCATCACCAAAATTTTGCAACAGTGAATTCATCAAATATATCAATGGTTTCAAAGCAAAGTGCTAATATTGTAACAGATCACGTCAGGATGTCTGCAGTCTTACTGATACCATCTGTTATTGAAAGTTATGTCACCTTTCAACTTATATGGGTGGCAAATTGCATCGCAACAATCTCATATTACTGCAATTCTATTTAAAGAGAAAGGCCTTTCTCTGAATTATACCATGCATGATTTCATGAGATCATGACTGGAGGTTTTTAAATAACATTTTTGAAGGAAGAAAGTATATCACAGGGTTGAATTCTGACAGAGAAAAAAAACTTTGGCACAAGGTCCCTGGATACCAGTAAAATAGAAGAAAATAAAACTAAAAATAAGATAGAGAATGGTCAGCCCTCCAAGGACAGCTTCATAAATTGTAAGCATCCCAGGTCAGCAGTGGTGAACACTGGAACTTCAGCTCCCAGTGCACCATGGGAAAAATATTCAGAACTATATACTTGAATCATGACTGAACACTTTAGATGCATGATTCGAAGTTGGGGTCTTTGTCATTTTTCATTCCATATAAAAGTTCAGAGCCAGAGCCACAGAATGAGTGAATAATTTTTTTACAATGTGATTTTGCAATATTTCTCTCCTCAGCTGTGAAATGCCCAAGACGAAGATTTATATCTCAAGCTTGCATTGGGTCCCAAGTCTTAAGGGCTGGATTTCTGATTTCTCCTCCATGGTAATAGCAGAAATGATCACCTGCCAGTTAGCATATGCTGCACCTGCACTCGACTGTACCTTCCAGCTGTACCTCCACTCTGTAATCATGCATGTCTGTGTGAATGATATTCATTAAGGGCTGCATAAATGTACTATAAAATGCATCATTTTCCTCTCTGTAGCTGACATCATTAGATGGATGAGCTCTTCTTAATTCAGACCGGCTGTGGATTAGTGTCATTGACAGATGAACCACTCCAGAAGACAGACTCTTTCTCTTCTCTGCTTTTTTAAGATCTCAAGTTGGATCTTAGATGCGCAATTGCCCTTCAGCGGATGAATTGAAAACAAATCAGTCTGATGAAGGCTGTTGAACTATGCTATTTAAGAGATGTTTACCTTTTTAATTATCAATAGTTGGCACACTATTCAGTTAGTTCACTGAGAGCATATAGAGAGTGAAATGTTCTAAAAAAAAGCATTTTAATTCCTATTCACTCATATATTAATGATAAACACTATCAAGTTCAAGTTATATCCCATTTATGTAATCTACATATTTTTTTAAATATTGCTTGAAGTGAACTTTAGCTGCCATTTTCGGCATGATAAACAGAAATGTTTTCAGATGTTATGCTTGTTACATGAACTTGCATGTACTCAGGATGCTCATCCAAAATACCACCTTTCTACATCAAGTATAATTACCTCTTGGATTATTGCTGTTCATTTTCCCAAGCATTTCATTTTTTTTTTTTTTTTACATAAATATGGGTAATCAGCCATCAATGTTCCGTGTAGGTATACAGAGATCTTACAAGGCATCAAATGCACACTGTCTCTCAACCATCAGTGTTTATCCACACACACTCTGAATGTTTACCTTAGTGTCAGCTGTCTCCAACTTCTCATGGATTCAGCTTGAGGATAAGACTGACCTTATCATTGTAACGGTTGTGCTCTGAGCACCGGTGATGTGCATGGAGGACATGAAGTTGAGAACTGGACTCTGATGCGAAGATGGACTTGGTTGTATTTATTATGTCTTCGGTACAGCAAGAAGGCGCATACGATGCAATACAAAACAAACAAGGAATTGAGGTTCTTGAATAATGCTATTAGTAATACAAACACTGGGCTTTAGCTACAGTAACAATGTATTACAGATACAAACCCCAGTTCCAATGAAGTTGGGACGTTGTGTAAAACGTGAATAAAAACAGAATAGAATGATTTGCAAATCCTTTTCGACCTATATTTAAATTGAGTACACTACAAAGACAAGATATTTAATGTTCAAACTGATAAACTTTATTGATGTTTTGGAAATATTCACTCATTTTGAATTTGATGCCTGCAACGAGTTCCAAAAAAGCTGGGACAGGGGCAACAAAAGACTGGGAAAGTTGAGGAATGCTCAAAAAATACCTGTTTGGAACATTCCACAGGTGAACAGGTTAATTGGAAACAGGTGAGCGTCATGATTAGGTTTAAAAGGAGCATCCCCGAAAGGCTCAGTCGTTTGCAAGCAAGGATGGGGCAAGGTTCATCACTTTGTGTACAACTGCATGAGCAAATAGTCCAACAGTGTAAGAACAACATTTCTCAATGTGCATTTGCAGGGAATTTCATCATCTACAGTTCATAATATCATCAAAAGATTCAGAGAATCCGGAGAAATCTCTACACGTAAGCGGCAAGGCCGAAAACCAACATTGAATGCCTGTGACCGTCAGTCCCTCAGGTGGCGCTGTATTAAAAACTGACGTCATTCTGTGAAGGATATTACCATGTGGGCTCAGGAATGCTTCGGAAAACCATTGTCAGTTAACACAGTTTGTTGCTACATCTACAATTGCAAGTTAAAACTCTACCGTGGAAAGCGAAAGCCATATATCAACAACACCCAGAAACACTGCTGGCTTCTCTGGGCCCGAGCTCATGTGAGATGGACTGACGCAAGGTGGGAAAGTGTGCTGTGGTCTGACGAGTCAAATTTCAAATTGTTTTTGGAAATCATGGACATCGTGTCCTCCGGGCTAAAGAGGAAAAGGACCATCCAGATTGTTATCAGCGCTAAGTTCAAAAGTCAGCATCTGTGATGGTATGGGGATGTGTTAGTGCCCATGGCTTGGGTAACTTGTACATCTGTGAAGGCACCATTAATGTTGAAAGGTAGACACAGGTTTTGGAGCAACATATGCTGCCATTCAAGCGATGTCTTTTTTGGGGACGTCCCTGCTTATTTCAGTAAGACAATGCTCAGCCACATTCTGCATGTGTTACAACAGCGTGACTTTGTAGTAAAAGAGTGCAGGTAATAGACTGGCCTGCCTGCAGTCCAGACCTGTCTCCCATTGAAAATGTGTGGCGCATTATGAAGCGCAAAATACGACAACAGAGACCCCGGGCTGTTGAGCAACTGAAGTCGTACATCAAGTTACAATGGGAAAGAATTCCAGCAACAAAGCTTCAACAATTAGTGTCCTCAGTTTCCAAACACTTATTGAGTGTTGTTGAAATGAAAGGTGATGTAACACAGTGGAAGACATGCCCCTGTCCCAGCTTTTTTGGAATGTGTTGCAGGCATCAAATTCAAAATGAGTGAATATTTCCAAAAAACAATCAAGTTTATCAGTTTGAACATTAAATATCTTGTCTTTGTAGTGTACTAAATAGAATATAGGTCGAAAAGGATTTGCAAATCATTGTATTCTGTTTTTATTCACGTTTTACACAACGTCCCAACTTCATTGGAATAGGGGTTTGTAGAAAAGAAATACGAAGGGAGATTCCTGGATAAATAATACTAAAGTGCAAAAACAGTGAACAGCACTTAGTTCAAGAGGTGTAAAATTTACATGCGATTTGCGGGAGATAAGTCTATACAACACTAGAGATTCAATACAGACTTGTGGTTTACGAGACTTCGCAATGACTAAGTGTGAGGCTCGGTCTTGAATAGCCCAACACTACCGCACAGTGGAAATGAACAGCAGGCGTATGCAATTATTGCGGCACTGAAGAATGCAGTCCGGCTCTCAATAGACCAGTGAAGTGGAAGGCTGGAGGCATGGTCTTACAATCATTCTTCAAAAGGTGCTCAGAAGATCAAAGCCATTGCACTTTGCAGAGAGCAAATCTTGAATTTGAAGTGTGCTTTCAGTTACCTGAAACATTTTCTCCTCTAACTTGGTTTCCTTTTCAGTGTTTCACACTCAGTACTGCTTGTCCAACCATGATGAATTATTGTACCTTCTTCCTTCCTCTTAATCCTATCCCACTTGCAGATTAAAAAGCTAATTTGCTATCATTAATATTAAAAAAAGAATGAGTCAAAGTTATATGTACATTATTAACTCTGTTATGTACTGTCTGTCTGAGTCAAAATTAATTCTTCTGAAATACAACTAATATTTGCCTTTTGGCTACAATGTGAGCAGACTTGTGGCATATTTGGCTTTGCCAGCTAGTTATACCCCGTCAGACAAATGCCCAAAAGGGTTATTACGTCGTGGTGCAGCCTGTCCGTCCATCCGTTTGTCCATACCAGAAGGTACTTAGCCAGTGAAATCAACTCCTCCTACTGTTTAAATAGGACATCCCTGAAACTTTGTACAATGCTGCTGATAAACTGACGATACGCATATTGCAGTCGCGACTCCGGCGGGGGATGTTGTGCTCTCAGAGTAGTCGTCTTTTATATTGTAAACTGAATGACTACCTTTGTATGGAAAAAAGTGGCCCTAGAAATGAAATTCTGGATTGACTTAATGATGTCATGTCAACTTTTCCCATGCAGCTGCATCAACTGACCTCAAAGTCATGTCTGAGATTCTCAGCCTGGTTGATAAATCAAGTTCACAGAAAGTTTCTTTTACACAGTTGCCTGAGACTGGCTGACAGGACATTATTAAGTCAATTCAACATTTTATTTCTCAGAGTGTCTCCGACGCCACCTGCGGCTCAGCTCTGTGGCGGCTCATCCCCCCAGAGTGGCGCGAACATATTGAGATGTTCTCTCCCTGGCTGCGTTCGCTCAAGTTCCTCCCTTGTTCTGCACGAGAGAAAGGCTCCCTAGGTAAGCTGGTGTGTCATTCTGTCTGACAGTGACTGCAGTCCCCCCTGCCTCTGTCTCAGCTAAATACAAAGAGAACCGGCTGAGGTGCGGGACTGCGAGAACACTTCACCCAAATGTCGTTCATCAGCGTGAAGGCCCCTTGCCGCAGTAAATCCTGCTTCATATAAAAGAGCTCCACAGTCTGAACCCCTCCTCTCGAATACCCATTTCTGACAGGTGCAATCTGTCACCCTGGGTTGTGAGAGTGATACTGTCTGGCCGTCGTTGGACATCCAGTTTCCACGGGTCAGCGGTGTCCCCGTAAGTCACCAAAGTGGTGATTTCCCATCTGAGATTTACAGAGTCCCCCTGATAATGAGCCTCGCCGTGTGTCCTCGTAAACCATGTCTTAGCTTTCCAACTGCTGCTGCCTGTTTGGCTGTCTGCGCCTCCAAACCAAGAGTTTCATTTGTCATTTTGTCCCCATTTTCTGTTTTCTGTTTTCTGTATTTCATTTGCCCGGATGACATTTTTGTCTGGGAGATTAAATTAGCTTTCTTTGACAGGGTCAATTTGACTTGAGGAAACCAAACCATTTCTGAGGAACTTTGTGGAAGTAAGGAACTCCAATGAAATAGCAATTTTAATAACCGCAAGTTAAACTCTTGGAGATTGAAATGCTCCCAGAAAAGAAATGTTGGGGCGTTTTATAATAACAATACATATCTCAAAACAATAGCTCATGTCAGTTTTCAAGGCCAATCATAAACGTACTGAGCTTTGAGTGACTAAAAACTCGCTACTTTTTATTATAACTGTTAATCAGGAAAGGTAGGATGACGTAACCCGGAAATTTTAATGAGTTATTCATGTTAGTGAGAAAGGTCACTCTGTGAAATTTTAGTACTCCCAGAATTGATGTAATAGCGTGCCTTCATTTACGATACAACTCTACAGAGTTTGAAAATGTCAAGCATAGTTTTTCATTCTGTCAAATTGAAATATATTTTTAAATATAAAACAATAGTTCAACTGATCCTGACCTCTTTTGGTCACTGCCTCCCTGGAACAATTTTTTAAAAATCTTGCCTCAGTACTTATTCCATTCAACATCCACTGGAATATAGAATATGACACCTGTCCACAATGATTACATAGTTGCAAATTTTCTCGAGGCTCAGAGTTTTGCTGGTTATATTTAATTCAATCCACAGGAGAATATAGATGGTTCGAGGCGTGACTAAGACGAAGAGACTTGTGTTAAATACTTGCTTGGAAAGTTCACACTGCATATAATTTGGGACAAGGGTCCACAGTGTATACTGTAATTATTTAAATAATCAAAAAGGTTTGTATCCCCTTGTGGGGAAGAGTGTGACATGTTCCACAAAGCAGGATTACTAGAAGTTGGCTGGATAATTGCATCAAAGAAAGCCCAGACCGCCCCCAAACCCTCAACACAGAATAAAGAGGAAAGAGCTTTTCCAGGTTTTGCTATGTGCTGTTATCTGGCCGAGTCGCCAATTCTGCTGCGTGGACACATTCCCTAAAATAATGAAAACACAAGCATTTTTTTCTATCTGCATGAAAACTGCATAACCTGTTTTTTTTTCAGTCACAAAATAAAGTGAAAACATCAGAGAAATGCCAGTGCTTCCTCAATGCAGGAGGTTTTATTGTTATAATTTTCGGAACATCAAGTAAAGCCCTCAGACTGTCATCATGTTTACAATTACAGTCTCTCCAATCTGCTTATTCAAAGTACATTACAAAAGATCATTCAAACCCTCAGAGAAATTAAAAAGTGAAGGTGGAATTCATGAATCATAAATTAGTGTGTACCGAACATAGTGGATTCTGCTTGCTGTAACACAGGTCATTTGGGTGTTCTTATTCATATATATAATATCCATCCTGCCGTAATTCATACGTGAGCACTATGGCCACAGTTGTAGCCTTTCGCTCAGGAAATATGATGCCAATTATACCTCACTCTTGGAGCGGTGCAGAACTTCCCATGCAGGTTTTTGTTCTGAAGCATCTCTGATGTGATTTGTGTCTTTTCCACTGGGAGCAAATTTTTTGTTGGCTCTCTGCCTGGAACTTTAAGTTAGCAGAAGTTTACTTTTACCCTCGCTAGATTATCAGTCAACCTACAAAATTACATAACATTCACAGGCTGCTGCATATGCTGTAGCTGAAGGTACAGTACGTGTGTCGCTCTTTGATTTGGAATGAGCTGTCTGCTTGGTTTTTAGGAATGCTCGGGCACATTTCATTGTGTGTGAGTATGTTTTTTCCTTGTTTTTCTGCCCCTACAGAACTGGTTTCTTCAGTGTGCCAATCGCAGAGTTGGCCTGCATTATTGCATGATAATGACCCCATTGGTGTGCATAAAGCCATCACGTATTACTGCACAATCATTTGATCTGACAAATTAGCAAGGGAAGTGACCCTAATATGTCAGTTGTATTATCGTCCTTCATTTCAGATTTATTTCTGGATTAATTAGTAGTTATGGTAAGTTTAGCATTCTTAGACGGAAAGGTTTGGGCGGGGGTGGAGTCCTATAAATTTAAGCAACCAATTATTTTCTTGAATGTAAAGGTGTTGGTTCCCCTGTACTTTGAGCGTTTGGCGCCGTTCACATCACCGTGAGTATGTATGTTTGTGCATATACTGCAGTTGTCATAGTTACATAGGTATGTTGGTCTTGGAATCTCTGTGGGGATAAGTAAGAGGCTCCATGTCTCATACCTCTGCCAAGGAGGTTGTTTGTTTGTTTGTTTGTTTGTTTGTTTGTGTGTGTGTGTTTGTTTGTTTGTCAGCAACATTATGGGTATTGACGGATTTTTATGAGATTTTTTTTTTTTTTTTTACCACACCCACTATAAGGAGAAAAGGCCATACTGATCCAAGATCCAAGCTCTTCTTCCCAGATGTTTTATGAGTAGGGGCTGCAGTCTTTTGGAGTTTGGTTCTCTGACCACTACACTTCCCTGCTCCCCTGCGGTAATTTTCTCTGTTGTAACCTATTAGTTGAATACCTTAGTAAATAAGGCTTGCATGTTCTAATGTTGTGCAGTGATTTACTATTCCTTTTTAAAATTACAAATAGTCTGGACACCCAATCATTTTTCAGTCATTTTCTGTATTTGGGCCAACTTAGATTTTTTTCTTGCCAAAGAAAAACAAAAGTAGTTTCTCCTGAGAAAGGCATTCATGCTTGGCTATTACCACAGGAATGTTGACTAATTTATATTGCATCAGAAAAAGGCACATTTCTGTGGATGGGTTATTTCCTGTTCCGTCACCGTGGGATCCTGAGTAGATGAGGAGCAGTGCGTCAGGAGCCTCTCCCACCATCCTCTGGGCGAAAGGCGGAAATAAACTGAACAGGCCACCAATTGCCTACCCATGCTAGTATCCTTAATACGACATTTGTCAGCACTTTAATGACAGTCATTCAATCACCATCTGATCGTGTGAAAATCCAATAAAGCACTAACGCTAATGCTTATGCACGGAACCCATTTTCCTCTATGCTCCTCACAAGATAATGATGGCCTTTTTCTGCCTCATAACAGCTGTATCATTGCTCTTTTCACCCCATCTTATGCTGCATCAAATAATCAAAGTTAACTCCATTTCCTCCCCCCTTAGCCTGACAAAGATGAAGGTGACGCTCTGATACATGTTGGGTGTTCAGGAGTGAATTTATGAGCCGCAACATTGGAAAAAACAAAAACACACACACACAGACACACACACACAGTTAATGATTCCACAATTGCTCTGTCAGTCTGACTTTATAGTATATGAGTATTTCGATTGGTTGGGTGCTCCTGGGTAATCCCTTGTCTCAGTGGGCCCCTGAGTAAGCATGGACAATGCACAAGTGAACATGTTTGCTCCATAACTCACCAGCCTGGCTGACCCTGAGTAATTAAAATGGGGAAAGGGAGTAGTGTCTCCTCCAGATTGACCCAGGGTCAACACACTCCTATTATGGGGGACAGGTCCTTGGAAATCGGGACTGGCTGGCTCCCTGAAAACTTGCAACCTTAGCACTTCTCGACACAGTGTGATTTACTGGCTGTTACATATCCAAATTATTATTTCAAAAGACCTAATGTTTTGAATAAATTATTTTTCCTTTCAGAAAGTTTGCTTTTTCATGTCATTAGTTTTTACCACTTGTATTTTATATGATATAAACTCATCTGGGTTTTATTCTATGTGAAGCATGTTGGGATACGATCCTTGTAGGCATAACAATACAATTGTACTCAGTTGCCAGTTATTGGAAGAGAGATATGAACTGGCGGGAAGAAAGTGTGATCGCAGAACGTAGGTGGCACTATTACTGTCCTGTCTGTATATAAATAGCACTAAACTTCCATCCAATAAACTTAATGTAGAGATTCGTAACAGTCTTTAAGTATGATGATGTAATTTTGTTTAATTTCGGCTCCACTCTAGCAAACTGAAATTAAATGATGAATACGATTCTAACGGAAAATTTTCAGAACTAATCTGACGGTATTGTCATCCATATTGATTGAGCATCTTGGGTAATTAGAGCCATTTTTATATCCTCTGTCTGCACTAATACTGTATTTTCTCACTGCAATGTATGTTGCATAAGCCAAAATTGAAGATTCAATTCAGTCAGAGGAGCACAAGGGCACAAGACTCCGCTGTAGGGACGGAAGTTCATTCCTACAGCACCCTAACAAATACCAACAATAACAGCCCCTTCAGCAGTATGCCGCTTCCAATGAATCATGAATTCAAATATAGTTTGAGTGGGCCGTGGATTGCCAAAAATTAATTTCACCTTAAATTACACCTCCTTCACTCAGTCTCTGTTGGTTTCACTGTTTTTAAGGTGACGACATCCACATTTTAAGTGCTGCCAGTTGTTTTATAAATATCTCTAGGATATAAATGAACTGGCTGCAAAGCGAAAAAAACATTTTTATAATTATATATATATATACAGCGCCCTCCATAATTATTGGCACCCCTGGTTAAGATGTGTTAAAAGCCTTAAAATAAATTTTATTTTTATTGCAGAAGCATACTCTCACACTGAAAATTGTAGAAAAATGTAACCTTCAACTCAAGTGAATTTTAAGGGGAAAAAAAAATCCCGGACTAAGAAATCATTATTTTTCATAAAATCACCTGTTACACAATTATTGGCACCCCTAACAATTCCTAGGAAATAAATGTAATTGAAGTATTTCTGTCATTTCTACAGTAGTTTACAAAGTTGATCAGATTAAAACACATTTAATTAGCAATTCATCACTTCCTGTTTCCCTGGGGTATAAATATGGCGTGACACAGAGGCCATTTCTCTTATCCACTCTTCAACATGGGAAAGACAAAGGAACACACCATTCAAGTAAGGCAGATGTGTGTCGACCTTCACAAGTCAGGCAATGGCTAAAAGAAAATAGCCACTCGCCTGCAACTGCTCATATCTACTGTCAGAGGAATCATTAAGAAGTTTAAAACAACTGGAACAGTGGTAAACAAGCCTGGACGAGGACGCAAGGTTATTTTGCCACCACGCACAGTGAGGAGGATGGTAAGAGAAATAAAAAGTTCTCCAAAGCTCACTGTTAAAGAATTGCAACAAATGGTAGCATCTTGGGGTCACAAAGTCTCCGAAACAACCATCAGGCGCTATCTACATGCCAACAAGCTGTTTGGGAGGCATGCACGGAAAAAACCTTTTCTCACTCACAATCATAAACGCAAACGTCTGGAGTTCGCTAAGCGGTACTGGGACTTCAACTGGGACCGTGTGCTTTGGTCAGATGAGACCAAGATAGAGCTTTTGGCAACAAAACTCTAAGTGGGTCTGGCGGAACACAAAAGATAAGTATGCAGAAAAGCACCTCATGCCCACTGTGAAGTATGGGGGAGGATCGGTGATGCTGTGGGCCTGTTTCTCTTCCAGAGGCCCTGGGAACCTTGTTAGGGTGCATGGCATCATGAACGCTTTGAAATACCAGGACATTTTAAATCAAAATCTGGTGGCCTCTGCCCGAAAACTGAAGATGGGTCGTCACTGGGTCTTTCAGCAAAATAATGACCCTAAACATGTGGCCAAATCTACATAGAAATGGTTCACCAGACACAGAATCAAGCTCCTCCCATGGCCATCTCAGTCCCCAGACCTCAACCCCATTGAAAACCTGTGGAGTGAGCTGAAGGGGAGAGTGCAGAGGAGAGGACCCAGGTCGCTGGATGATTTAGAGAGATTGTGCAAAGAGGAATGGTCGAAGATCCCTCTTTCTGTATTCTCCCATCTTGTGAAACATTATAGGAGAAGATTAGGTGCTGTTTCGTTGGCAAAAGGGGGTTGTACAAAGTATTAACAAATGGGGTGCTAATAATTGTGGCACACATGATTTGATGTAAAAGAATTATTTCTTAATGTGGGATTTTTTTCCCACTGAATAAATGCACTTGAATTAAAGGTTGGATTTTCCTCTTTTTTTCATTGCGGTCCTATATTATTTAGAAAAAAACTGAATTTATTAGAAGCTAAAGAACACGGGCTCTAATTTCTTGGCGCAGCGCAGGGTGGCGAAGGCGTGGCGTGGCGTGGCGCAGCCCACGCAGTGGTAATTTCGTCCCAGTGCAGCCCGCGCAGCGGTGGTAATTTCGTCTTGATTGCAACACCGTGCGCAGCCACTTTGGCAATTTGGTAGACGGACGTCGCGCCGAGATGGGTGTGGCGGCGTAGTAGGGGGAGGTGTCACATATTCATCAAGACGCAGTGACAATTTCGTAGAAAAAGGCTTCGCTGAAGTTGCGCAGAAAGCTCGCCAGCTCCAACCTGGTTTACTTTCTGTGCAGTGGTAATTTGGCTGACCGGCGCTCAGTGCGCACACGTCACCGAAACCTCACAGGCAGGTTTCCAGAATGTCAGGCATATTTAGATGCAATAAATAATTACAGCAACCACTATTTAAGGTAACTATCTGAATCAGGACATAAATTATAGTATCTATATCGATTGTCCTGATGTCAGATTAAAGGCGATTGGCACGCGTAATGGAAACTCCACCTGGCTTAATCAACGCAGCTGAATCTGTGATGCAAACAAACGACTTCACATCTTTCTCAGCCAACCACAAACTGCCTATATATAATGCTTGTGTTCTATGCTTAGTAAAGCCGCTTGCACACTGGACGCGGAACGAATTTTTCCCACGACTGATAACAGTCAAAGTCAATGCAAAGACGCGAAAGTAGGACAGGGTTTTAATATATCTCCGTGTCCGAAAGTCATAAAAGTTCTAATTTTTCGAGTATTCCAGGAATTATTAGACGTGCAAACTTGGCCATATTTGTGTTCGACCTTCACAAAATGCAAATTGATAGCTATCGACTTTTCTTGGTCTTTTTATTTGTGTGTTTTCTTCCGTTGAAGATATACAACAGTCTTTATTCGGTCTCTCTTTTGAAAATTAGTCAGGTGGATCGAACAGATTCACGCTTTATTTCCACACCAGAGATAAAATAGTGCTTGTAGTCGGTGAGCAAATCAATTCCATGACCATTGACAGTGTGAATAAATTATCACATGCACGATCAAGACTGTCGGGCTATGAAATGCAAAATACTCCATGTACAGCAGCCAGCAAAAAGTAAAAGTATTAGCATGAGAACAGATTTGTAACGAAATAAAGAATAAAAATATATCACCAACAAACAGAGCATCCAAAAAAGATGGCCCGCAAATAAATAAATCGCAGTGTTCAGTGGATGTTCTGTTTGTTGTTAAAATGTTTCTTATTATTCTTTATTTTGTTATCAATCTGTTCTAATTGTCTTCTTTTTTTTGGCTGTCAGACACGGAGTATTTTGCATTTAATGTCCGACAGGCATTGTACGTTGTCCCGCGCCAATGTCGACTCACTTTATTGAGCAGAGCTTAAACAGAAACATTCAGTCCGTTTACATGCAGAGCTTAGTCCGACTATGCTCATAATTCGGTTTTGGCGTCTGGTCGGACTTCTGTCTCTTGTCCTAGTTTACATGAAACTGAGAAAATCAACATTAACGAATTACTGGCGGGGAGCATGTCGTTCTCCTCCTTAACACTAGCGGGCGATCTGGGCGTTTCAGCGGGTATCGGCCCCTTTCCGAAATTGACCCCATTCGTGGACCAAATACTGGGCGAGATAAAGTGCGAGCACCAAACATCCTCAAACAACAACAACAAGATGGACAATCGAACATACATGCTTTTTTCTTTCTTAATCGGAGTACATAATGTTTTTATGTTTACATTCACTTACAATCATTGTGCAGATAAAAATGTGCACGTTGTCCCTTGTGGCTATGGTTTGATTTGGAGGGGCAGACAAGAATGCCGCATGCTGTTGGAGGGCTACAACAATAGCATGTCTTTGATATTGAACTTTTTGCCAGCTGACTTTGGGTGAAAGGCAGGGACACACCCTGGACAGCTCACCAATCCATTGCAGGACACACCATTCATTCTCACACTCCGCTTCCTTCTATGGGTAAATTTGGAGACTGTGGGAGGAAAATGGAGTACCGCAGGCAGTGGTGGCTGGTGGACAGCGAGCAGGGAGGACGATAAACATGTCTTTAAACTGATTATCAGTCTTGGTCTGTTTTCAGTCAATTTCTTTGATTAAAGATAATTTCACTCTCCTTTCTCAGGTATTGCTAATTCTCTTTGTTAATACGAGAAATAAAATCCGTCGGTTGAACGCAAAAAAATTCACATTTCAATCCTTGTTTTCAATTAAACAATCATGAAGCACAGGTTTGATGGCTTGCTTAGCAGAATGTGACAAAATTAACATGGAAATTCCACAGTAGTGTTTTTGTGAAGGGTTGCCTATTAAGGCAAGTGAATTAAACATTTTTATTATTCACTTGCCTTAACGTTTCATTGAAAGGGAAACTGTGTACTTAACCGCCAATGGATTATTCATATTGTTGGAAAACGTGTTCACCAAGAACAATGATTGAAATCAGGTCAATAATCTCATCTGTTTCAAGGGATGGTTTTCATACACCCCCCCCCCGTTTTCCACCCACCAGCCACCACTGCCCGCAAGATTAACCCATGGGTCAATGACAAATAAGCCTTTTAAAAATGGTTTTTTTTAATAAATCTTTAAAAATGTACAGAATACATTTATTTGAAGTTGGAAGAGTGTGTTTAAACAAGTATTAATGGTTGCACAACATTTACAGGGTTTTAGTACAGTTTTAGACGGTATTTGCAATTACACCAGCCAAAAAATGTCAGGTGGTGCAACCAAAAGTTTCTTGAAAAAAAAACACACTTCCCTCTTTTTTTTCTAAGTGATTTTTTTTTAGTAAGTATACCTGAGAGTGTCTACTCTCCCCAAAACAGTACTATTTGTAGTTGAGCTGGGTATTAAAAGGTAACTCATGGATTCTTTATTGTAGGGGGCGGGTATTTTGGTTTTCCAACATCCAACTTTAGATTTAAAATGTGATAAATACTTTACAAATGTAAAAAGTAAATTGTTGTATAGAATGATTATTTATATCACAATTTCCAAACATTTGTTCACGTCAATCTCCCATTTCTTGGTTTAAATTAGTATTTTACCTGGTTGCACTGCCTGACGATGCGTTGCTGCCCTGACATTTGCTACTAATTCCCAATTATTCATGCATCTAATTGGACACCTATATAACCTTTTGACTTTGCTTGCTAGTTCATTCATTCATTTTTGCAATACAATAAAGAGTTTTAGAATAAAATAACTTTTTCTTAGTTTTATATTGGTTGTACCACCTGACATGTAAACTGAACAAGTCCAACTATGAAGAGAAAGTAGCTATTTTTTATCAATATTTGAGAGAGATCTACATATCTTTCTCTCACCAGTAAAGGTCACTTGGGGTCCTTTTGATGATGCAATATCCTGTTTACTCATCTCCCTCTTCAATTTAAAATAAAAGTTTTATGAATGGGAAAGGCGCCTTGACATTTCAGATATGCAGATTTCCGGACAAATTTGTTTTTAATATTCCAAATAATTTAAGAACAATTAAACTATTAAACTTTGTTTATTTGAAAGCTTTTCAATATAAAATTATGCCCCCATATTAATATTATATTAATTCATATTTTAAATTACATATTTAATACATTTCACATAGTGTTAACTTGCTCGGACGGTTGCGCCACCTGACATTTTGAGGGTTTGAGATGGCAAAACATAAAATATATATCATTTTTATGATAAACTGGAAATATGTTCAAATGAAACAGGTTTTATAGAATAAAATGATGCTTATTGTGAATTATTTAAAATTATTTTAAACCAAAGTAGTGCGCTTGGACACAAAAATCTGCATGTCACGTCATTGACCCCCATGCAAACACAGGGAAAACACACTAAGTCCACACAGAAAGGCCCCTGGCTGGATTCAAACCCAAAGCCTTCTTGTTGTGAGACAACAGCACAACCTGCTGAGCCACCATGCTACCCTGCCACTGAATTGTCAAAGGTAAATTGCTTATCTTTTGAAGAGGTACTCAGAGCTCCTGAGAGGGGTTTCATTGGGCTTCAGGAAATGAGGGAGCTCTTCATGAATGACATTATCACTGATTAGATTCAAATTGATCTCATCAAGTTTATACAGCTTTAATTTATACCAAGCATATGGCTCTGAAGGTCACCATTCAAATGTGAATCTGCATGCTTAAACACCTCTTCCCTTAAAGGAGGAGACAGCACCTCGGCAAAGTATATTTCAGTAGAAAGTAGAATACTTAAAGTGTCTAAAACACATAGTTTTATAAATTTTAATTGGTAATGATCCAGTGCGACGCATTTTTAAACCAGCGAGTCTTCAAATTGGCTTCAATACCAGGGGGCAGACATTTTCACTTGGGGACTCTTCTGATTTTGAATTTGATCTTCAGAAACCTCACCTTTAAAAATGCTTAATAACCTTAACCTCTCACAGTTTACATCTCCCGAGTAGCCACAGTTGCGCAGACTAATTGGTAAAAACCGACGACGGTCTAATTTACTTTTGATAGCATTGTTATGCATTGCACCACAAAATTATGAGGCGTCTTCTGCCCATAAATGATTACGTAACATATCAATATGTCTTCATAATTTCAGCGCTCGTTAAGGAGCACAAATTTGCGGAAATTAATTTGCGAGGCTGCGGGAATCCATTCTTTATTTTGAATGTTGTCATGGCTAAAGGGCGCTTGTAAGGTTGCACAGCTGTGTGACAATCCCAAGGACAGCGAAAATAAATGCTGCAAAGTCAGCGAAAGTTTTGGATTTACAGTGCCATATCAAATATATAAATGTAAGCAATGGAAATTCACCTTTCATTACCATTTCTAATTATAGGTCATGTATTGATCTTGGTCGCTCAGTCGATAAATTGTTTGATTGTTAATCAGGCCAGCTTAAATAAAAACAGCTTGCAGGCAGCCAAGCCGTAAAGGGAGAGCTTACTGAAGACCCTTTGAACCACTCCATGGCCTGGAAGAAAGGAAAGAGAACAACTGACGTCACGTAAGAGAATAACTGCCGCACAAGCTCCGCGGCACTGGCATTTGATTGGATAATGTGTTCGAAATGCACACTCACCCACTATATAGGGCACTGTGTAGTGAATGTTCTACTTTGAAAACAATATAGAGAGTAAGTGAGCGAGTGGACAAGTGTGCATTCCAAAGGCAGCCTTAGATTCCCCAAGTAAAAATGTCTGCCCCCTGGTATTGACGCCGATTTGAAGACTTGCTGGTTTAAAAATGTGTCGGACTGGATCATTACCTAATTAAAATTTATAAAACTATGCGTTTTAGACACTTCAAGAATTCTACTTTCCACTGAAATATACTTTGCTGAGGTGCTGTCTCCTCCTTTAATCAACCACATACGTCACCACACACAGTGAACAAACCTTTTTCTTCAGAGAGTGAAATGGTATCATGATGACAACATGGGAAATGAATGACCTCGTTAAGTTGTGATTAAAGACATGGCAAATTGTGGTTGTCCAGGATGCACTTCTGCATGTAGAGGAAGGGATAATGGAATGGACTCCAGCACTCCAACCTCCCCCCCCCACACACACACACACACACACATACACCTCCCCCCTGCCCCACATCCCTGACCAGCCAGTGGAAGGATGGTTTATGTTGTGACAATGAACATGCAATTGTAAACAAGTCTGAACACTGCACTTCTGACTTCTTAATGAATGTAAAAATAAACTAGGTGGCACTTACTGTTACTGAGGAGATTTAATTTTGAGAGCAGGCAGATTTCAGTAAATATTATGATAATTCAGTGTTTACACATTATTTGATTGAAGCATTTTTCACTAAGCGCTTTGTTTATCCATGAAAGGATGCATTTGGCCTGTTGAAAGTGTGAGGCTATATTCGGTCTCCCCGAGAGCTGTCCTTGGTGCTGAAATTTGATTCACTCGCTGCTCGTTTGTCCTCGCTTTCTCTCTCTCACGAAAGAAACATCCATCTTCTCCATGAAGCGTTCCTCTGCTGAGCCTGCCGTTATCTGTACTACCTCTCCACAACCTGACAATTTCATATTTTACTTCTCCTCTCAACACAGGTTCTAAAACTTTAATAATGGAATAACTTTAATTGAAAAAAAATGCATAGCAGTGAAAATTGAAAATTGCACTTCATTAATATATAAATGCACATGGTAAATTTGAGAGGGAATTAAACTTTTTTAAGGCCCTCTCGTTGAAAAAAAGATTAAAATCAAACTAATGCAGATTGGCTTTTCAAAATCCCCACAGATTTACTCAGAGGCAATGTAAGGTCACAATCTGAGCTCCATCACTCAACAGTACTTCCCTGCCTTCTGAACTTTCTTTGTTGCAAGAACTATACAGAGGCTGGTACATCATAGGAAGAATGTTCAATATGTGTTCACTCTTTGTGTCTAATGTCCCTGGAGGCCAATTTTTTAAGCTACTGTCGGTCACAGCTCTGCATCTTACAAACTCATGGTGGCGTTCGAAAAGTTCTTTTTCATTGCTGTAATGTACTTTCTGTAAGAAGTGAGTCAGTGAGAGATGTCATATTCTTCCACAATCAATGCATCTATCACGTGTAAAAAAGCCTGTACCTTCCTTCCATGTGTTCATTTTATTGTCAGGAATTACCTATAGGTAGGTGTTATGGCCTAATCATTAAACTCCTAATAAGAGGTGGTTTGAACATTGGTACCTAATAAATCCAGTCTTTATCTATGTGTAATAATTGCAAGCAGACCTGAATAAGTGCATTAGCTGACTGCCTAAACATTGATCCATAAATACAGTAAATTAATTTATGCTCCGGAATTTATGCTAGTTTAACAAATTGGGAATAAGCCCATTCCAAGATTTTTGGATGGAGATTCATCCGTAAATAAGACAGTTTAATCCAGGACTTAGATAAATCTTTGTCTCCATAACATGGCTATAAGTCTCAGGTTTAAAGCAACAATATGCAAGAATTGGTATTTTTTGTGATTTGGTGTCCCCACAGTTTCAGAGCACAGCTCACTCTTACGCTACGGTCTTATATGCCTGCTTGATAAATCCCCCGCTTTGATTCTAGATTTACGCAGTTGCATCAAGTGTGCGGTTCCTATTCCACTCACTGAAAATTCCACTCCGGTTGAGGCCATGCAGGTTCATGAGGCCATGCAGCTCGTTTGAGAGTCGGACTCATAAACCTGATCGCAGAAGAATAATCTGCTTTAATTGTAATAAGCCGGGTCATACCCATCCACGTTGCCCGAAACTTCAGAGAAACGGAAAATCCCTCTAATGGTTTGGGGGGCGCTAGATGGGCAGACCCAATTTCCCTTCCGAACACTAACCCCTGTTGAACTGACTGTGGGGAGCAAGAGGGTTATTATTGAAGTGGATTCGGGCACCGTGAATTCTTTCATGGATGTTGAGTGGGCTAAAAGGCACTCCGTTCCTACCTGTCCTCTTTCACAGCCACGCTCTGTGAAAATTTTGGACGGTCGCCCGCTGGGAACGGGATTTATTACCGAAGTTTCTGAACCGCTAAATATGTTCATTTCCTTTGGTGGCCATTCTGAGGAGGTTCGGTTTTTTATTATCAGTTCCCCTGCTTTTCCCATTGTTTTAGGGCATTCTTGGCTATGGGATTATAGGCCTTGCATCACTTGGGGGGAACAGAATAATCCTATCGTCCACTGGGGTACCGCTTGTAGGTCCCATTGTGGAGAGAATGTGACTTGTTTTCCCAGACATCAGGCTATGGGGCAGGCTGATGCCTGGAGCGAGTGTGAGGAGGTTGTCTCACCTTACCTTCCTAAACTGGAAAAAGGGACAGAGGAGGGGTTGGAATAGGATTCTCAATTTGATTGGCGGCAGCCAGAGGATGATTACCTTCTAGAGGATTTTTTCGATTCTGAATCAGTCACGGAAACGTCAGGTTCTGAACAGGGTGAGAATTTGGGGGTCACCCTGAACTTTGATTTTGCCTTCTATTGTTCCTAATGATTATGCCGACCTCGCGGAGGTTTTTAGCAAGCAAAGGGCCTCGATCTTACCTCCTCACCACACGTATGATTGCGAGATTAATCTCCATCCTGGTACGACTCCCCCTAGGGGTTCATTATACTCGCTGTCGGGGCCTGAGTGTAAAACTATGCGAGAGTATATCCAGGAGGCTCTAGCTAACGGATTCATTCGGCCGTCCACCACTCTTGCAGGTGCTGGGTTTTTTTTTGTGGGCAAAAAAGATGGCGGTTTGAGACCCTGTATTGATTACAGGGGTCTCAATAATATCACCGTCAAGAACCGATATCCCCTTCCGTTAATGAACTCTGCCTTTGAGCGACTGCAGGAGGCACGTTTTTTACTAAGTTAGACCTCCGCAATGCTTATAATCTGGTCCGAATCCTGGAAGGGGACGAGTGGAAAACGGCATTTAATACGCATAACAAGCACTACGAATATTTGGTCATGACCTTCAGATTGGTTAACGCCCCTCTGTATTCCAGGCGCTCATCAATGACGTTCTCTGAGAGATTTTGGAGAGATTCGTCTTTGTCTACCTTGACGATATTCTGATTTTTTCTTCAACTCTCTCGGAGCATAAACAACACGTCAGACAAGTGCTTGAGGCCCTCCTTAAAGGCAAGCTATTTGTCAAAGCGGAGAAATGCACCTTTCACGCCCAGACCGTCTTGTTTATTGGCTTTATTGTTTCTAACAGGTCGGTCCGTATGGACCCGGACAAGGTGGCTGCAGTCAGGAATTGGCCTGCCCCTCAAAGTGTTAAGGAAGTCCAACACTTCTTGGGCTTTGTTAATTTTTATAGGAGGTTTATCCATAACTTTAGCGGGGTTGCTGCCCCCATTATTGCGCTCACCAGAAAGAATACCTCCTCAGCGTTTTTTTGGTCTCCAGCAGCTAAGGCTGCCTTTCAGGAATTAAAGAAACGTTTTAGCTCAGAGCCTATTCTGGTTTTGCCCGATCTCTCCCTCCCATTTGTGGTGGAAGTGGATGCTTCGGAGGTTGGGGTGGGTGCTATTTTGTCCCAGCGCCCCCTTTGGGACAATAAGCTACACCCATGCGCATACTTCTCCCGGTCTTTGTCCGCCACTGAACGGAATTACAGCATTTGTGACCGGGAGTTATTGACGGTCAAGTTGGCCCTTGAAGAGTGGCGCCACTAGTTGGAGGGGGCTGAACACCCTTTTGTGGTATGGACAGACCATAAAAATCTCCAGTATATTCAGTAGACTAAGCGACGTAATTCCCGGCAGGCGCGGTGGTCATTGTTCTTTAACCGCTTTAATTTTACGCTAACCTACCGCCCAGGCTCTAAAAACATTAAGCCTGACGCCTTGTCGCGGATTTACGACCGGTCTGATTGCGATCCTACCCCGGAGCCAGTTATTCCGGCTGCTCAGATTGTGGCGCCCATTCAATGGGAGATTGAGGCGGTGGTTCAGGAGGCTTTGAAGACTGATCCCAGTCCTGGGGGGGAGCCTCCTGGCTGTTTGTTTGTCCCGCCTAGGATTAGGTCACAGGTCCTCCAGTGGGGACACTCTTCCCGCTTGGCGGGGCACCCGGGAGCCCATCGGACTAAGCAGTTCCTGGCCCGACGTTTTTGGTGGCCCAGTATGATGAGGGACATTCCGGAATTTGTTGCTGCCTGTGGCATCTGTTCCAGAAATAAAACTTCCCATTTCCCTCCCTCTGGTCTGCTGTGACCATTGCCCGTCCCCAGGCGTCCTTGGACGCATATTGCATTGGATTTTATTACGGGACTGCCTGTGTCTGAAGGCAACACGGTCATCTTGGTCGTGGTTGACCGTTTTTCCAAGGCTGCTCATTTTGTCACGCTACCCAAGCTGCCTTCAGCGCAGGAGACGGCCCTTCTTGTGGTTAACCATGTGTTCCGGCTGCATGGGCTTCCGCAGGATGTTGTCTCTGACCGGGGTCCTCAGTTTACGGCCAGATTCTGGCGGGCGTTTTGTAGGCAGTTGGGGCCACTGTGAGTCTCTCCTCTGGGTTCCACCCAGATACCAACGGGCAGACTGAGCATACTAATCAGTCATTGGAAAACACTCTTTGTTGTTTAGCGGCAGATAATCCATCTTCATGGAGTCGATTTTTAGCATGGGCGAGTATTCCCATAACTCACTGAATAATTCCTCCACGGGCTTTTCCCCGTTTGAAGCTCAGGTGAGTTACCAACCCCCACTGTTTCCTGAGACTGAGAATGATTCTGAGGTTCCCTCGGTCAACCATTTCATTCGTCGCTGTCGGTCGATTTGGACCAGGGTCTGTTTATCTCTGTTGCGCTCAAACAGAAATCCGCCGCCGATAGAAGGTGTCGTTTGGCCCCATCTTATCAGGTGGGTCAGAGAGTTTGGCTGTCTACCCGGGACCTCCCCTTGAAGGTAGAATCATGAAAATTGGCTCCCCGCTATATTGGCCCATTCAAGATTGTGCGGAAGATCAATCCGGTCACGGTCCAGTTAAAGCTCCCTAGATCTTTGCGCATCCATCCGTTGTTCCATGTCTCTCGGATTAAGCCAGTTAGCACTAGCGTCCTGGCACCTGCCGACACACCCTGCCGCCACCGCAAATGGTGGAGGGGGGGCCAGTTTACACCGTGTGCCGCATTCTAGCCGAGAGGCGTGTTAGTCGTGGGGCCCAGTTTCTCGTGGACTGGGAGGGATATGGCCCTGAGGAGTGCTGCTGGGTGCCTTCCCGGGATATTCTGGATCCCACGCTCATTTCCGAGTTCTGTGCACGGGTTCCCTAGGGACTTATGGAGCTGTCCCTTAGAGGGGGGGTCCTGTCATGGTTTTGGAGGTTGGTGTTTGTTTGGGAACTTTCTTTGTTACTCCTGTCCGGGACGATATCGTTTTGCCCACATCGGATTCTTTGGCCAGCTGGCATTAATTGTGGGCGGCGCCTGGACTCTACCTAAGCCCAAGTTCCGCCTCGCCACCTTTGCTAGAGTGTCAGTGTTATGATTGCACCATAGCCCGTAAGTTCTCTAGCTAGTAAGTTGGTGAGGAATTAGTTGCAAAAGAGGAAAGTGTTAGTAAGGGAATTTATCTCTCTCTTTTCCTCTCTCTTCCTCTGTCTGTGCACCGTCTGGGTGCTTAATCTTTTGATCTCGGCTTCCGAGATTTTTCCTTTATTTCGTTCGATCTAGCTCGCTTTGCTTCCTTATTTTTACTCGGACGAGATTTATGTCCTTTGGAAGCGCAAGCCCCTCTCTTGTGTTGTCTGTGTTCGTCATTTTGCTGTGCTTCCTTTCGTTCCGGCCACTGCATTTGGCGTCTCGAAATACCAGCCATCACAGTCCAACCTAGCGCATGCAGAAAAATCAGGGCAATGGTATTAATTGTAACCAAATGCTAATATGAATATTGGCCTTTATTTACATATCTGGAATGAAAATTAATCTGCTAAATATTTTCAAAAACACTTTAATCTAATTTCCTCTTTTTTGCTTCATTAGGTTGCCTCGGTCACTCTGTCTGGAAAATCTATGGGGTAATACATAATTTCCTTTATTGTCCCATTTATAACCAGATAAATGCTTGAGGCATCATTCCCAAAAGAGACACATCAATGCTTTCATTTTGATTATTTAAGTCTCTTCTCCCTGCAGTTAAGGCTTTTGACACAATTCTTTTTGTTCCTGTGAATTTAAAAGAACGGCTGATGCATAATTAATCTAAAATACTATTGCAAAATTCCACACCAGAACCATGCCATATATGTGTGCATGCATGCACAAATGTGTGCAGGAATGTGTGTGTGCAAATATGTGTATGCACTTCCCTTAGTGCATGTTTGTGTGTGTGTGTGTGTGTGTGTGTGTGTTTGTACATGTATGCTCATGCATGTCCTTTCGAGCATGGGTGTGTATGTACATGCGTGGTTATTTTTCTCTGTGTTTTTGCATATTTATTTGCAGATATTTTGGCAAACAAACAGTTACAGAGCAACTACAAAAAACTTAGAACAAGCAGCTGCAAGCCATCCTCAGTCTTGCGGTCTGGCATTATCAGGAGTGTAATGGATTAGTGGAGCAGGGAGCCAGCTCCGTGCACTGTGAATGTTTTGCAGATGTTTGTCCTCAGCCCTTTAAAAAACACTAGCCACTCTTCTTCCTCTAATTCAATCCATTATCCTTCAGGCATGACTCATTGTTTCATTTTGGCTGTTCAACTTCCTGGAACCAAAGAAAAAAAAATAGGGAAAGTGACTGCTAAGTGGGCAAACTAATTTTCTCACCTTATTTAATGAGAATCGGGGGTATCAGAAAGTTTGATGATGTCTGTGAATAATCTCCAAATAATTGTTCATTGACATGGAGGATACGTCTCTTAAATGCATTTTTTTGACAAATATCTGTCCAGTCACTAACTATACTTTGAGTTTAATGGCTACTGGAGATTTTTTGTTGATTGTTCAGAATTCCTGTTTTTGATGGCTAAGTATGTTAATCGTTTAAAACTGCAGCAGAAATATGCCATTTCACTCAAATGCAGTTGGATTGCAAACTCCAAGTGCTTGGCCGGCTTCCTTAGCATTCATGAGATAATCGCTTCTTGTTTATTTAGCCGTATTCATATAAAGTGACGTACAATTGATAACACTAATGGCTTCCAACATTCTCCTTGGGGTGTATTAGCCAGTTCATGGTATTGGTTGGGTTCAATGTCAAGCTCACCTTATGTAACAAATCAGGCCTGTGATGTGTGGAATCTGGTGTGCTTAAGGTGGAACATAACTAAAACCTGGATCTGGCTGGTGTGCCCTGAGGAGAGGATTGGGAGCCACCCGATTAGACTGAGCCGGAGCCACGATGTGGGGTTCAGAGCCCAGCTCATGGGCCCAAACAGCTGTGCTGAAATCATTGTGGCTGCACAGCAGCCAACAAACCTTTGATCCAAGTCATACACCTGAATCAGTCGGCCAGAAGTGGGCAATGCCAGTCCTGGAGGGCCGGTTATTTCTACCAATTAATGTTACCTTGATTAATGATTGGCTGTGCACATGAACATAGAATAGACAACTGCAAAATGTTCCATTTTGAGACACAAGTCAGTGGTCATCTCAGTAGCCATTTTAAGAAATGCAGCAGAGATGTAAGATTTCACATTTGGTTTAGCTGATTAAATTATGAAAAGCCAGAAATTTGAGTGAAAGCCAGGAACAGACACTGGCCTCTTTGCCCGACCTCTGCACCCAGCTAAAGACGTTCAGAAGATAGATAGATAGATAGATAGATAGATAGATAGATACTTTATTTATCCCCTCTTGGAAATTCCAAGTATCTCATAGCTTACAGTTCAATACATAAGAAATACACAATTCACATAAAAATACACAATACACATACTACACAAATCAATTCATAAAATGTTAGCCTAGTTAAAATACAATAATAAAATATGGGGGGACGGCGGCAGAGCACCGGAGCACATATCAGAGGCCCCTGCCCACAACTGAGCTGTTAAAAAGTCTGATGGCAGCGGGGACGAAGGACCGCCTATGGCGCACAGTCCTTGAACGCAGCGAGATAGGCCGTCCGCTGCGGCGGCTGCTCTGCCCCACCAAGAAGTGGTGAAGCGGGTGGTTTGCATTATCCAGGATGTCCAACAGCTTGGTCCTCATCCTCCTCTCCACCATGGTCCCCAGTGAGTCCAAGCACCTCCTCAGTACCGAGCCAGCCTTCTTAACCAGCTTATCCAGCCTTCTGGTGTCCCTCTCAGTCACGTTGCCTCCCCAACAGACAACCGTATAGAAGATGGTACTCTCCACCACTGACTTATAAAACATGTACATCATCTCCTCACAGATGTCAAAACACCTGAGTCTCCTCAGGAAGAAGAGCCTACTCTGGCCCTTCTTGTTGACCACCTCTGTGTTCACAGACCAGTCAAGCCTGCTATCGAAATGCACACCCAGGTACATATATGACAGCACCACCTCGATGTCCTCGCCCTGGATGTTCATTGGCTACAGAAGTGGCTTTGATCTGCGAAAGTCAACAACCAACTCCTTTGTCTTCTTGATGTTCAGGAGAAGGCCATTCATCTCATACCAGATGGTAAAAGCTCCTGCTAGGTCCCTATACTCCGTCTCCAGTCCATTCCTCACACATGCCACAATCGCCGTGTCGTCAGAATATTTCTGGATGTGGCAGGTGTCAGAGTTGTAACGGAAGTCTGAAGTGTATAAGGTGAACAAGTATGGAACTAGTACAGTTCTCTGCGGAGCACCAGTGCTGCACTCCACAATCCCAGAGACAAAGCTCCCCAACCTGACATACTGTAGTCTATCTGTCAGGTAGTCTGTGATCCAGGATGTGAAGGCGGGGTCCACTCCCATCTGTCCAAGCTCCCCTCTGAGCAGAAAAGGCTGAATGGTGTTAAAAGCGCTCGAGAAGTCAAAGAACATAATCCTCACCTGACTCCCTGGATCGTCTAAATAAGAGAGGACCCGGTGTAGCAGGTAAAGGACAGCGTTGTCCACTCCGATGTGGTCCCGGTATGCGAACTGCAAGGGGTCAAGTGCGTGATTAGTCTGTGGTCTCAGGTGCCGAAGGAACAGTCTCTCCAGGGTCTTCGTGATGTGCGATGTCAGGGCCACCGGTCTGAAGTCGTTGAGCCCGGCCGGGCGCCTGATTTTGGGCACCGGCACAAGGCATGATGTTTTCCACAGAACCGGCACCCTCCCTACCTGTAGGCTGAGGTTGAAGAGTCACTGGAGAGGCTCTGCCAGTTGGTCCGCACAGACCTTCAGCAGCCTTGGACAGATGTCATCTGGGCCGGCAGCCTTTCCCAGTCACTGCCTCCAAAGCTCCATCCTCACCTCCTCTACAGAAAGGAGGGGAGAGCAGCTGTGTGGAAAAGGAGTAGCTACTGCAGTGTTGGGACTGCAGCTGTGAGGAGATTGAGTAGGGGAGGGAGCGAGCACTGGAGAGGTGGAGAGGATGGTAGATGTTGTGGTGGCTGTTGCTGGAGAGGATGGATAGGAGGGAGGGGGGAGTTGGAGCATGAAGGACATGAGAGAAAAGGTATCGATTGCATTTTATGAAGAACCACAACAGGGGAAGCAGTTTCAGAAATGAAAGAGGGCGCAGGCTGGCTCCAGTGGGTTTGTTTTCTCTTGTGGAAACAGGTGATTGGCTCTTTCCCCAAGCTAACTTGCAGCAGTTTCCAAAGTGAGTGAGAACGTGTGCTCGCCCCTCATGTAGCGCGTGTGCCTCAGAGATCTGAGTCATGCCTACATACCACATGGGGATTACTGGCTCCCTGAAGGGGCGGCATGGCGGCACACTGACCAGTGCTGTCCCTACACTTCAAGAGGGTTGTGGGCTGGAGTCCGGCCTGGGACCTTTCTGCACGGGGGTTGAATATTCTCCTCGTGTTTGCGAGGGTTTTCTTCTGGTACTTTGATGTCCATCCACATCTAAATGCATATGTGTCTGGCTAATGCAGAAATATACAGTACTGTGCAAAAGTCTTTGGTACCCTGCACTTTTTTTCAATTTAAATCTGCTTTAGATGTTTACTTTTGTTTTCCACATTAGAGTTGCTGAAGATAAGAAATTTGAAATTCCAAATGCTAATTTAAAGGAAAGTTTCAAAAATAAATGCTTTTATTTCATTAAAACACAGCCAAGACAGATAATACAATCTTGATAGAGCCATGATGTCAACATCATCATGGCTGTTTGCAATTACTTGGAGGGATAGACTCAAGTGAGACAGTCAGTCTTCAGAAGAACAGTGAAAAGTTTTCCGCTTTGCTATAAACTATAGCACAACAGGACAGTGTTCCAGATTTTCTGGCAAAGGTAGTTACACCAAATATTGGTTTGTTATAGTTTTTAACAGTTTACAGCTCTGTTTAGTACATTTCTCAGTTATTAGAAACTTTAGATTTCATCATTTTTGCGAGCATATTTGCCCTTTGAAATTGCCTTAAACGTGCCTAAACTTTTGCACAGTACTGTATATTACAGATAATAGTGACTGGCATGGCTTTCTAAGATGGCTGCTGTGTTATGGGTCAAAGCAGGGCCTGAAGGAACTTGTTCAAAGCCACAGGCACTACAGTACTGTGAAAAAGTATTTGCCCCCCTCTCCATGTTTTTCTATTTTTGCATATGAAGACCACATTGGAAAAATGATCAGTCACATTTTCGCATTGTGGAGAAATGATGAATTAAAAATTCAAAACGATCTTAGAAACAAAGCACTGAAAAAATATGTTAAAAAATATAAAATATATAAAATATTATAATAATATATAATATTATAATATGATGTATATTATTCCAAATATAATAGTAAAATATATAAAAGTATTTAAAAAATGCAAAATTTGGACTCTGACCATTTTTCCTGTTGTGGTCTTCATATTTGTCCCAGTGAAATGTTTCAGAAATCAAACTAATTTTTATATTAGATGAAGATAATCCAAGTAAACACAAAACGCAGTGTTTAAATGATTATTTTATTTATTGAGAGAAAAAAGATATCCAACCCCACCTGACCTTGTGTGAAAATGTAATTTCCCCCTGAGTGATTAAATTAACCAGTTAAATAAATTGAATTGATAATTGGGTTCAATTTCACCATACCTAAGCATGACTACTGCCAGCCCTGTTGGATCTACACATCCCTAAAATAGAACCTGTCTGTGAGTGTAAAGTGCAGAAAAAGCAGCTCATGATGCCGCGATCTATATAAATTCAAGAACAGATGAGAAACAAAGAAAGTCATTGACATCTATCAGTTTTGAAAGAGTTTCAAAGGAAAAATGGCAAATGTTAGTGAGACAGTGTTTTCAAAACCAGTATTTCCTTGTGGTTTCTATAAATATTGAAATTCTCATCTTGGTGCAAGTAACCAAGTAAGTACTTGTACTCATATTCAGTCAGACAAAAGTGGTATTGGTGCATCCCTACTCAGAACAGCAGTGAATTTTCCCTGGAGTGGCCAGCCAACCAAAATTCCTATATGAGCAAATCAATGGTTAATTCACCAGGTCCAAAAGAACCTAGACTAACGCCTAAAGAACTTGCCTAAATTAAGGTCAGTGTTCAAGACCAAAAAGAACACAAAGGCCGATCTTACATTCGCCTGAAAACATCTTCATTAACCCCAAAACTTTTGGGATAATATTCAGTGAACTGTTGAGTCAAAAGTTGAATCTTTTTGGAAGACTTTGGTCCAGTTACATCTGATATAAAGCAATCACAGCATTCCTCAATAAGAACATCATTCTAACAGTCAAACACGGTTTTGGTAGAGTGATGATCTGGGGCTGCTTTGCTGCTTCAGAACCTTGGCAACTTTCTATAATTGATGGAAATATGAATTCTGCTCTCGACCATGAAATCCTGAAGGACACAGTCTATCAGTTTGTGACCAAAACCTTAAGCACAGGAGGATTATGCCGCAAGACAATGATCCAAAGCAAACAAGGAAGTCCATCACTGAATGGCTTAAAAGAAACAAAATGAGGGTTTTAGAGTGGCTTAGTCAATGTCTTGACTTGAATCCAATTGAGATGCAGTAGCATTACCAAAAACTACTCCAAATCTCTCTAATGTGGCTGAATTAAAACAATTCTGCAAAGAAGAGCATGTGAAAAAAATTACCCTTAGTGATGTAAAAGACACATTGCCAGTTATTGCACATGTGATTGCAATTGTTGCCACCAAGGTTGGCAGAACTAGTCATTGGGTTTAAGGGAGCTATTAATTTTTCACGAGTGATATGGGTGCTGACTGACTTTTCACTTTTGAAAAAAAGGAAACAATTGTTTAAAAACTGAATTTTGAGTTTACGTACGTTGTCTTTATCGTATATTAAAGTTAGTGGGATGATCTAAAACATTTAAGTATAACAAATAAGCAAAAATACAAGATATCAGGAAGAGGGCAAATACTTCCTCAAAGCACTGTATCAGTGGTGGATGAGACACCAGTGTGTGCCTCTCTGTTCCTTTCTTTATTGCCCCCTAATAATGGAGTCATTGCCTCCGCTATTTTTACTGGAAGACTCCGGAATGATCAATGCCAGAAATCAATGACACGTCTAAAAAAAAGGAAAATATGAAAAGTGCACTCTAAGGGATTGGAGCAGTGTTTGACAATGTGAGAATGACCAGCAGGGATGATGAAAAAAGTTAGGAGCTTGATGGCTCCTTCTGCAGTAATGGTAGATGTGACGTGCATATAGAGGGGAACCTGGGTTCTCTGAGCACAGATGAATCCTGATTTGAGAAGATGGATTCTTTTTTGACAGAGGGGTATTACCTAAAGGAAGAAGAGAGGTTATGAGCTGGAAAATGAGAAAATCAAAGTGAATTCTCTCTCTTGCTGTAATTGTTTGTGGCACACTTTGTGGTTGGAACATTCTTAACCGAACATTCTAACACTGGTATGTCTGCTAATATATATCTGCACTCGCCATTGGAAAATAATTGGCACACTGCCTAAAGAATCTGCTGAAAAAATTCCAAAAAAAACTGTTCTTCGATTGCATCAAAGAAGTCAATAGCTATGATCATAAGCAGCCTAAACACAGGACAAAATGACTAGGGGCCAGGAAATTTGTACAGTCAGCAAAGACACTGCATACTGTTCTTGTGATGACACGGCAGTATAACATTAGAGGTAAGTGCTGGTGGTAATGAGGAAACATATTAAAGGCCGAAGTCCTAATTGTTTTCTCCCTAATCACATTACATATAATGAACTCTAAATGTGGTTTCTTAAGGAACTGCAAGTACAGCATCAACATTTGGGGGATATTGAACTGAAGGCTAATGGTTTGAATTTCATGCACTGTCAATCAAATATATATGTTTGTTATTTAATGTCTCTCCAAGTAATTCTTTGATGGAATTCATGCAGCTCACCTCCACTGCAGACACGCTGCCCCCTTCAAATTTGAGAAATGCTCTGGAAAAGCAATTGGCTGGCAAAAAAAGGAAAACAGCAGTGGTTGGTACTGGGCCAGCACTTTTGGGTCATTTCCAAATTTAGGCTTCCCGCCTATTGAAACATTATGTGTTTTCGACAGCTCAGAGCTCAGCTGTAGATATACGGAGTCACAATTTTTTCAAGTTAACTTTTATTTCTGCCTGGTGTGTTCCAGCAAGCTAATGCTCTGACTCCACATAGTCTGCACAATGTACAGGCCTGGCATTATTCCATCAGAACTTTCATTGACATGCAAACTCGCAGTGCAGACATACTCTGCACGATGCCAAAAATGCACAGCGTAATGTACACTGTGAAATGTTTCAGTCTGGATATTCAACATTGACAGAATTTGTTTGATGACTTGAAATAGGCTCAAATGTTTCTTCTTCACTGTAAATCTGAATGATTTTATGTCTGGTGCTTTTTTTTGTCTTGACAATGGTCTCCTTTCAGTTTGTTCCCGCTGTAATTGTCCACTGTCGTCAGAAACACTGCAAATTATCATAATTTATAAATAGTACATACAGACAACACCACCCAAATTCAGCGAGGCTCGCCCCCATACTGTATTTTGATGCACCGGATGAAATGAGGGGAAATGATGGCCAGTTTCTGAGCAAAGTAATACAATGCTGTGACCCTTTGCACCCCTTTACAACAGTAGGCTTGATGCAATTACAGTACATTATTTCAGCGCCACACTTCAAAGCGAATTCCCTACCATCTGCTAATCGAAGCACATTGTGAGTCCACAAAGTATAGAGAGTGAATCACGCGCACGCCTACATTTTTGACGATTCAAACTCTCAAAAGGGCAAATTATCTGATGAATCATTTCAGGACAGCGACAGGACTATGAGCAAAAACACTGAGAAATGAGCTTGAACCTGTGTTCTCTCTCAGACATATTTCTGTCTCCCTTTTCGAACTGAGTTATGTCCACAATGTTGCTACATAATGATAATTACCAGCACTGGACGAGGCTGAGACACCTCAGGTTGAGCTGTAAAGTTCATTATTGGCGCCTCCATCAATCCCTCTGGCCCTGCAGTGTAGGAGCAGGTTCAGGCTGCAGCCTGGAACCAATTGCATCATTGACAGATATTCTTGTGTGCGGTAAATTATTTTACAGCGTCATTTTCCAGGATTTAAAAAATGGCTTTGAAAGGCCCACAAATTTACATTTGGGACAGATGGGTACTGGGCTGGGCCCATCAATCAAATCAGTAAGTGTGTTGGGAAAACAGAAATTAATTATAGTGAAGTTCAGCTAACGCACTGTTTAGAGGTGTGCCCTGGAGCCTATATTATGACAATGCTGGAGTTAGCTGTTGCCAGGTAACCACAAAGGGATGGTGCACTGCGAGAGTAGTCAGTCTTTACACATTTTTTGTTTTGTATTGAGACCTATTCCCTTATTTTTTCTGAAGCAAAAATTAATAGCTTTCTGCTTGTTTTGTATCACTGTTCATCAAAAGAAATGTTCTTACACCATCTGAAAATCTTGAAATGACTCCAAGTGTTGCATTACTGAAAAAATTAGTCTTATCTGGGAAAAGGTACTAACAACATAATTTTGAACTAACATAATTGACTGAAATTCTGAGACTGAATTATTTTAATTTATTTATATATTCTGTAATTGGCCAATAGTATCCCCGAAGGAGGGAAAAGATCCCTCAGCCCAGTGCTTTCTTCCCATCCAGACAAAATGTCTCCCCAGTACAGCATAAATCTGTCAGCCTGTCAATCAAACCTCCTTCCATGGGACTTCAACATTGTTTGAGAAGAGCAACCTTATTACAATGCGTCAATCATGATCTCTAACTGTATATATTTTGTTTATAGTTCCTGATTCATTAAACATTTGGTGGTCAGCATAAGAAGAGCTTTCTTGCATAATGATGAAGAGTGGACCTACCATTCATTTAGGGTACAAAAAAATCTTTCTGAAAGTTCATTACACAATTTGTGAAAAATGGAGTGGGATCAATCTTCTAAAATAGTTGTTGTTTTTTTTTTTGTCACACAAAACTCTTCCAAACGCTTTTTGGCAGGATTGAAAACAGATTAGCTATCCTCAGCCCAATTCCAGACAAGAAAAAAATATGTATTTTTGAAGATTGATCCCATGCCATTTATCACAAATGGTGTAATGAACTTTTGGAAAGATTTTTTTTTTTACCGTAAATGGATACACTGAGTCTTGCTTTTGAGCCAGACACTTCAAATAATCACACTGCAACAAAATGCAATGCGAGGAGGAGCACAGTTTCCTCTGAAAGGGCAGCGCATTTTGTAGTGTTATCAGAGCGAAGCCGTTCACTCACCTATCTCTGAACATGAGAGGGGTCCCATTGGTATTTGCACCCACACCCGGCATCAGGTTGGCACCTCTGGTGCCTGCTGTCTGTGTTTGGCAGCTGTACCCAGGGAGAAAAGTCAGCCATTTATTCTGAATATCCTCCACCTCTCCACTCCACCCAGCTGAACATTCGCTATGTTTGTGTTCAGTTATCCCAATAGCACCCTTGCCTATTTGAAAATGTCTATAAAAATCGAACTTCAATTACCATTCAAGGCATGATACACGGCAATGTTCTCAAAAATCAGAAGTTTTATATGTACTTGAATGCTTTCTTAATACTCAAACAAAATGTCACCTTCCCACACCAAATGACCTTTGTAAGTATTTTTTGTAATTTTTCTAATAATGCTATCTCTAAGCTTCAGCCTTCCTGTATATGAGTTCTGAACTTTTTCTGAGACTCTTGCCTCATTATCATGGAGTGCAGCATAATACCCACAATGCTCTGCACACAGGGGGTCTATAGATACACCCTGTAAGTGAGTTCCCTCCGTAAAATGATAAACGTGCTCTTTCCTTTTTTCGTATGAATGTAATTAAACATCCTTAACTGGGGTTGCAAAATGCCACAAGTTAATATACTGCTGGAGCAATTAATCAAACAATATTGCTGATGTTATATAAATGAACGACCCGCTTGCCTTCAGTAATTAAATCAATAAATTAGCTCACATTCAAGAGAGCGATTGCACTCAGCGTAGCTACTCATGTTGCAGAAATGGCTTGTCTGAAATGAAGTACCGTGACAATTCATTTGATTACAGCCTACCAAACACTGTTTTGCACGTAAAAAGTGATATGTTATCTCAGGAACACAAGTGATGGTGCTGACAAGGGTTGACTGAAGCTGAGTCCGAGAACGAGTGCCAATATACAGCGAGGCTCGTAAATATTTGAGCAGGGTTACAAACTTAAATGGCTGTAATTTCCTCATGGTTCATTTGACGTGGACCTGACTGCCATTCAGTTTGAAGCTAACAGCTGACACCCTTGAGTGCAACTATTTATCCAGAGTGATATGAGTAGGAATTAGTCTTTCAGCATTTAATGTCACTGTCCGACTTCATACGCTCCTCCCAGCATTTTTTCATGCATGATATCGCAGAGAGAAGGACCCTCAGACATTACTCTGTGATCAAAGTCACTCAGTTTTCACAGATTTTCTGTCGCTATGGATATCTGGGGAGGACAGGGCGGGACTGAGTCCGCTGGCACCGAGCCCGGTGACTAGCAGGAGCGAAGCCGAGCTGTCATATTCTAGTTTTGTTTGCTAACCTGTTTCTGCCCTGTATTTATGATGCACTCTCAGTACTTACACTGTGACATTGACTAAAAGAGCTGCATTCCTAAATGGTGAGCATGATATGGATGTAGGACCCTGAAAATTGAAACTGACAGTCTCTGCTTCGGGGCGTCTCAACCTCAGCCAGACAGAGCCAGGCAGTGTGGACGCTGCATTTCACTCAACCATCTATTTGTGCACCTCAGTCTGTTAGCCAGACTCTTGAGGTTTTCATAAAGACCTTGATTGGCAGAATCAGATGTGAAACTGCTTGGCTGAAATACATACCTGCACACACACTGGCCCTATCTGGATAAGGTTGAGTACCCCTGCTCTCATTTAATTTCATATTCAAATCCAGTGAACTATAGGCCTTTTCTCACTGGCAAAAAAATTGCTTAGCCCCGGCAATTGGTGGGGCTAAGGTCCCCCTTTAGCTCCACCAATTTCCCGGGGTTAAGCTTAGCACCACTTCTGTTCTCACTGCATTTTTGGAAAGTGGGCTAGCCCCACCGATAGTACAGGACTATCTAGCACCGCAAATTGGTAGGGTTAGCACCGCAAAGCACCAATTTGCGGTGCTAAGAAGGCCAGTGAGAACAGAAACAGAAATAGTCCGGTGTTAAGGAAGCCGACGAAAACAGGTTGCGCTGCAACCAATCCGAGGCAAGACAGTCATGAATATTCAATTCAACAACGTGAGCGCGATGATGTCAAGCAGTATCTTAAACAAACTCGGTCTCTGGTGTGTGGTCATTGCGAGCCGAAGTAGCAGACTTCTTTGATGGAAATAAATATTTATTGAATTGATATCAGAGATGCTAAGTCTCACGCATTAGGCTTGAGTCTCTCCTCTTAGTGGCATTCACGTTTCTGTGCCGTAGTCAGCAATTGTTCAATCAACGCGCACTGAAGAAATTCACTCGCGGAATTTAAGTCATTGTGCATCAAGTTAATCAGTTTCAAGTGCATTACGGTGGATTTCCCCACTAGTGACACCAGGGCTGCCAACTCTCACGCATTCGCCGTTAGTCCCACGCCTCTTAGACGCATTCACGTTCCCATGCCGCAGTCAGCAGTTATTCACTTGACGCATAATTGAGTCCTTGAGCATGGAAGTTAACCAGTTTCACGTGCATTACGGTGGATTTCACCACTAATGACACAGAAATCGATTATGACTCGGGAATTCTCAGGCTTGTCTTTACTGAGGGATTGAAAGCAATAGAATTGCATAAAGACGTTTCAAATGGTCTTATTTCATTAAAACAATTTAAACGATCATGAACCATGCATTGTTTCCAATCCCTGAGTAAAGAGAAGCATGGGAAGTCCAGAGTTATAATAGCTTTCCATGTTACTTGTGGTGAGGTCCACCTTTACACAAGTGAAACTGAAACTTCAGTGCACAAGGATTTTAATTCCGCGTGAGAATCTCATTAAGTGTTCAATGAATAATTGTGGACTACGGTGAATAAGCCTAAAAAATGCGTGAGACCTACGCCGAATGCGTGAGACTTGGCATCTCTGTGATATTAAGCCTTAAATTATTGGTAGATGGCTGAAAAGACCTTTGTAATGTTTGTTTTTATTCTGTGATTGAGTTTGAAAGAGTGATACAACGGATAGGCAATGAAATAAAATCAGAATGCATGACGTTATGTGTCGATGTTGAGACGGTGCTGTGATTGAGGGCTTGCTTGGACACGTGTTTTGTATGCCTGACAAAAAGACACGCTGTTACATTGACTGTACGTGTGTACCTACCCACGTGTACGGCAGGTTATTTGTATCCAACACACCACACAGAACACGCAATGCGCAGCTAGCAACCTGTACTTCGTTTGGACTGTCATCAACTCATTTGTATAAAATTTGACAGTTGCTGGCAAAAGGAGTAATTGGGAAGACTGTGAAATTAGATTCACGAAGTCTCGATAGTCCGGGGTTAACGATAGCAAGCGAGAACAGGAGCGATTTTTCTTAGCCCTCGTTTCGTCGATTGTATGGTACTAAAAATGCAAGTGAGAAAAGGGGCTAAGGATAGTCCGGGGTTAAGGATAATACAGGGCTAATGAAAACCAAGTGAGAAAAGGCCTTATAATACAGACCTAAAAAGCCCAAACGGTTTTACTGTCCCAACATTTATGAACTACACTGACTGGTCTGCGCAAACTTGGCCCCTGCTGGTGGCCCACTGTCAGAGCCCTGGGCCCTATTTCACAAAGCAAGATCAATCCTATTGCCAGATTATAGCTCTGCTTATAACCCAGAGAACTGTAGAAATCGAGAACATGAACCGCAGCTAATAAAAGAGCTGTTTGGGTTATTTATCAGCACAATTATCCAGCTAGTAAAATACCCTCCAGGGTGACAACTGAGCCATCAAATATCTACAACAGATACAACAGGGAGGGACGGAGGGAGAAAGAGAGAGAGAGAGAGATGTCATGAGTAGCAGGTAAGAGCGTTATTTCACTGGCTCTTGTGCCTCTTCTTAAAAGCTATTCATCCTTGTTTCCTTTTCATCACCGTCAAGTGTTCTGCCCCTCCAGTGTTTGAAATGGGTTAGTGCCCTTTAGCTTCAGCGACCAGTCACCAAGAAAATGTTCCAATCAGCCTGCACAAATGGGCTCAATTTTAAGTGCACTGATAGAAACCACTCGGAGATTTGTATAAATAGTAGTATATTATCTGTTAAATTATTCCTACAGATGGATAGAATTATCTACTGAAAGAGGGTTGAAAATAAGGCAGTTGATTATTAGATTTCAGTAGTTGAATGTGTCAATAATATGCCCTGGCTCTGATGCTGTCCCGCAATTCAAATCAGTGATGAGTTTGTTCTTAAGTGGATATAAAAGCAAAACTGTGCTTTATTATGGAAAAACACATTTCAGCATGGAAATTTCAGCAATGCCTGAACTTGCCGAACAGTATTTGAGAGGAAAATAATTCACACCTGCATTAACCATAGAGATGGGATTTAATTCAAAATGGTGAACACTGGGTTCACTTCAGAGGAAAGGAAATAATCAGCATTGTTAGGCTGAATGGCCTGTGCTTGTCATTATGTTACATTATGCAATGCTATCTTATACTATGCCATGTCATATTATGTTATGTTATGCAGGTACAATCAAAGAAGAGCAAAAATAGTCCTCCAATCCAAGCTACAGGTTAATAATGCAACCAATTCCAATCCTCTACTGTAAATATTTGCGTGTAATGTCTCAAGACGTTATGATGTCACTATTTATTTATTTATTTATGATAAGTGCCTGAAATTGATTCTATATTGTTGCAATGATTTGTTTGCTCTTAGATAAATTTTTCTTTATATGATCAAAGCCAATAATTACAGCCATAATAATTTTGGGCAATTGTATTATTGCACTTCCCTTCTGAATTTCATGCATTCACACATGCTCATAGATGGTGTATTGAGAAGAACAAAAATATTCCAAAAGACCTACACTGTAATCCAGTTATTATGGACTCCAAATTTCAGGAATGGCAGCCCGCAGTTTAGCCCCTCGGACTCATTGCGAATTTCAAAACCCACATAAAGCGTTCATTTATTTGCTTTATCGTGCTTAATTGAACTTCCATGCCATTCATTATTATTTTCTAGAGACCGTGAATGCTGACAGCATGTTTTGTATTTTTTTAAGTTTGCTGTGGGCTGAATTGCTTTTTAGACTTCACATTTTCTTGGCCATCTCTTTTTTTTTCGTTGCTTTCTTTGTGATTTTCAACCTCTTGCTCTCCGTCTCTATATTTTTCACAAGATTCACAGTCCACTGCTGGTTATTGAAGAAGACAGACAGGTTGGACCTGGAAGGCACAGGAGCTGCTTATTAAGCCTGTTTCTTTAAGCAAAATAAACACTCGAAATCTTAGATGTAATATCATGCTACTGCAAGGTCAGAGAAAATAGAAGGATTCGAGAATTCATTGATTTTAGAAAATCTGTTATTCTTTGTCCAGTTCAGCATTGATGAAGTCCATTGATTATCTGATCAGTATTCGGGAACTGACACAACTCCTCAAAAAATATGCTTTTTACCGTGAATGGCCCCTGTGCAAGTAGTATGAGTAAGAAGCATTTCGAAAAACAGAGTGACTTATAAAGCTCTGCACATATAAAATGTTTGGAACTTGCCAATATTGCAGACGACAATCTTTTATTTCACTTTCTTCTCATGGCATCTTTCATATTTTCTAACAGCAACTGTTTTTCTCCAGGGGCAATATTGTGTGTTTTTATGTTTTCAGATACAAATAATACATGCTTACATTTTTTTTTTATAGCACACACAGTGAAATTTTATTTAATTTAGTTTTTTTGTGTTCACATGTGAAAGGCAGGATCTATGTGGATCTGTGAGAGTGTTATGAAGGCAACAGGTAATATCATTGAACTTGTCCCGCCACATGATTTTCACTCATGATCTTTCTATGAAACACATCTTTATTGCACATGAAGAATGGAGAGGGCTGAATGCCTTCATTAAAAAGGGAAGAGCAGCGAGATGGATGGAATCAATCCTGAACAAATTACGCTGGAAATGCTGGTCTGTTGGCCGTCAAAACCAAGCAAATCAACCACAACTGTAACTTGGATCTCAGCCCAGAAATAATCAGCCTGGGTGTCGCAGTGGTACACTCACAGGCTACAGGAAATGCTTGCTCTCGCCACCATATAAATCTATTGAAAACTTAACTGAAGGCACAGCAGCAAGAAGAAAAAATCAATTATCATTGCTGGGCATTATTATTGCTACTAGTTTCTATCCTGCCTTCTTATTGCTTTTTTATCGTCTTCGTTGCAAAATATCATCAGCAAAAGATAATAAAATGACTCCAGAAAGACTGATTTTGAAGTACAGAATGCTGAAATACCTAAGCTGAACAGTTAAATATTCCTGTGTGCTACTGTTTCTGGGACATTATTCTCGCAAGCTTCAGGAGAATCCTGAGAAAATATAAGGCTTTGTCTCATTTAAACAGTCAGTTCCAACCACTTTGAGTAAAGATATTTTACGAGTCCAGCGAGAACCACATGCACTTCATCTGAGCTGAAAGGGATTACCCCATGGCTAAGGTGTTTCACTGGGACGCAGAAGTTGTTGGGCCCTTGTGCAAGGCCCTTAACCCCATATTGTTACAGCAGGGATTGGCCCCACTTTAGTCAAAATACAACCCCATTTCCAAAAAAAGTTAGAATACAGTGTTAAATGTAAACTAAACAGAATGCAATGATTTGCAACTCAATTAAAGCCCTATATTTAATTGAAAAATAATACTAAGACAATGTAGAAAATGTTGAAACTGATAAATGTTATTGTTTTTTAAAAAATATCTGCTCATTTTGAATTTGATGACAGTAACATGTTTTTTAAAAGTTGAGACGAGACAATAAAAGGCTGGAAAAGTACAACAGTATGGGGGTACATTTGATCACATGGCATGGGTAACTTCCGCATCTGTGAAGACACCATTGATGGTGAACAATATATACAGGTTTTGGTGAAAAATTTTCTGCCATCCAAATGCCTTTTTTAAGGGAAGGCCTTGCTCATTTCAGCAACACCATGCCAAACACCATACTCTGCACATATTACAACAACATGGCTCTGTAGTGAAAGAGTATGGGTGCTGAAGTGGTCTGCTTGCAGTCCAGACCTGTCACCCACTGACAATATTTGACACATTATAATATGAAAAATATGACAAAGGAGGCTGCAAAGTATTGAGCAGCTGAAATCCTACATAAAGTAAGAATGGGGAAACATTATGCTTTCAAAACTTCAGTACTTGACTTCCTTAATTCCCAAATGCTTACAAAGTGTTGCTTGAAGAAGACTTGATGCAACACTGCTGTAACTCTGCCCCTCTGCCAAATTTTGAAAAGTGTTGCTGGCATCAAATTCAAAATGAGCAAATATTTTCCAAAGACAATAAAATATCTCAGTGTCAACATCTGATATATTGTCTTTGTACTAATTCCAAATACTTGTAAATATAAAGTTCAAATGATTTGAAAATCATTGCATTCTGTTTTTATTTACATTTTACGCAGCATCCCAACTTTTTTTGAAAAGCGGTTGTGCGTGTAAGTGGATTATGATAAACGTATCAGCAGAGTTTATACTGCAGATTTTATAGTGAATGTTTGTCAGATTTAACTCTGTATGTAAATGCGCATATTATACGTATCAAATATCTAAGCGGATTGCAATACAGTCCTCAGTCTTAAAGTTTCTGAAATTTTATCACAGTAAAACAGTCCAGTGTTTACTTAAACTCATGACCATACTTACTCCATAAGTGTTGATTTATCACTAAACATCTTTCTGTGAAATATCTGCAGTTTTCTTGCCAGACGTGCGGCACCCTCTGGCTCGCACAGAGAGTATGTGACCATGTGCTTACAACATATAACGTTATTCAGCTTTGTCAATCATTTCTCCACAGAGCACGAGAAGATGCAGTGTGTGGGTTGGTGAATGGTGCAGTTTGTAGTTCACAGTTGTAAGAGCACAGTTCGGCATCAAGTACAACTTCTCCTGCAGTATCTTTCATTCTTGCCTTTTTTTCTTGATACATTTGAGAAAATCAGTTTATTTAAAGTATCATAAATAGACAGCAACAGGCTGACAGGTTAGACTCTTAGCATGGAGGAGTGTTTTCCAAGCAATACAGATTTTTCTCAATTCTTATTGCTTCTATTCTTGCCAAGAACTTGAACTTAAAAAAGCGTAACCCAACTTTTAAGTTCCTTGATACCGGGTACAGGGCATTTCAGCAGTGTTGTTGAATGCGTAGTGTGAAGTGGAAATAAAATCCCCAGAAAACAAAATATTCTTTTTAGTGAGACTTTGCTCACTGAACTACAATGTATCACTAATCTTCTGTCAAAATTGAGCAGATTTTGCACAGACACGACTAATAAGCGTCAGCTTTCAAGAGCAGAAAAGGAAAAAAAGTAAAACAAATTCTGTACAAAATGGCTCAGCATTAAAAAAAAAAAAAAAAAAAAAAAATTTACTACTAGGGTATTCTGCCCTGTCAAGCCAGACGGCAGTATCTGCAAAAGTAGGGCAGGAGGTCAAGCCAAAGGGCAGTATCTGCAATATCTCCTATCTGGGTCAACTTCTCAAAAATATTTCGATTCACCAAAAATTCAGGGTTTAATAGGAAATCAATGTCATTGATAGCATTGTGGTCCATGTAATTGCCTTCTAGTACCAAGAGTAAAACTTTAAGGCCAATTTTCTCAGTTTCACTATTTTGCAGATACTGCTGTCTGGCTTGACAGGGCAGTTTTGTTTCATGTGAATTTGGCGGGCTTTGTTGTACAGTCGAAAACTTCTTCGCCACACAATAAAGTTTTTAGTCTCCGACTATAGGTGCACTACTGTAAATCAGCAATGTCTGATCTAATTCGTAAAATAACTTAGGGGACACTGATTTGTTATATCCCAGTGCTATGACATCTGATTTAACTTTTTACTTGACTAGGGCTGCAGGGTAGCCTAGTGAGAAGTTATTCTACTTTCAACAATAGAGTTACTGTTTTGCATCCCCGGTATTGTAAATACACAGCACATAAATACAGCATTAATACAATATTATTGTAGTGGGGGATAGTCAATTCCAGTTCATGTTTCAACCATTACCCAACTGCGTTTGAGGAGAAGACTAGGGACTTAATTATGGCATAATGAATGCTATGTAATTGAATGATATTGGTATGTTATTCTGGGATGACAAACAACAATCCAGTGGCATAAAATGAATAAATAGTGGCACAGCAAAATATGAATGTGTATTTTCATATATGTATTGGAGAAATTGATTTCCGCCTTATAACTATCTTAAATCCCGCACTATGCATAAACTGTTTACAGAAAAATGAAGGGATGCATGTGTCTATTTCCAGTCATTGTCTGCTTTTCCCAATGGTCTGAAAAACAAAAATTATAGAACAAATTTGCATCGTGTGCTTTAAAACAGCATTCTCTTGGGGGAAAAACCCTCTTGAGAGTTGAATCATGTTCATAAACAACCAATAACAAAAACCCATACCATGCATCTAAATAGTGCAGCCAACAGTCTGGTGAATTCAGCCAAAATATATGAGTGACGATGGAAGCTAAGAGCTGTAATGGCTCAGACATTACATGAGCTACCTTGGAGCACAGAGGTGTTAAGCCCAGGCTACAGAAAGTCCATCTTATCCAGCACACTCATAAGCGGTGTTTGACAGCTGAACAATCACACTTATTATCCAGTCCTGGAGCGTGGAATAAAAAATTGGGAGAACTTTTGCTTCCTGATTCCAATTTTTGAAGTAATGTTGGCAGAGCAGGCAGTGAACATGGTATTGTTTCAATGAGAGAAGAAGAATTCTGACAGTGAAGGACGAATCCACCAATATTAAAAGGGAAAGAAACCGGATGGTGGAATGTGTGGAGGTTAGAGAACAGAGAAAAGCCTCAGCAGCTGGAGAGTCTGGGCTCCTGTGGTGATTATGCATGAGGAGAGATCTGTCGCGCATGATCATTTGAGTGTAGCGGATTGGCCTTCTGTTTCCATCGCCGCGTGTCTTACCGGTATGGCGGTCAGGCTGTCGCCAACCAGAGATATTCGGAATTGCGCGGACGGACTGCTAGAGAGATCAGGTGAAAATCGAGAACATTTCATCATTGCAGCCTTCACTGTGGTAATCTTTCAAACAACGCAATGATGGCTGTCTCATAGCCAGGAGCATTGTGGGGAGTTGTGGCCATTCTTTGCGAAATGCTGTATATAAGCGCACTTTTATTTGGCTTAATTTGATTTTTTTGTGGATTCTGTCCAGCTGTATCAGTTGAACACTTATGTATTTATAATGTGTTGTACTTCTGATAAACCTCTGAGCGATAAATATTAAAAAATCTGCAATTCAGATGTGAAATCATTGGTACTCCATGCACGTATGGTGTTATTATGTATAAATAGATGAGACAGTTTTTTTTCCCTGCTCGATTAATTGAACTTCATCGTTATCTGCAATTTTGCAAAATCTCTCTGTGGTGCTGTTCTTTGTTTCATTTCCATGAAGTAATTAATTAACATGTTTCAGTCCCATATTTTATACTGTTTTTACCTACACCAGGATACTTTTAGATCCATTTAATATTATTTTTTTCTTATATGTCGTGGCATACATTCCTTATGAAATGAATTGTGCTTACATCATAGGTCAATTCCATCTATCTAGAATGATCTATGGTCCAATAGAATTATAATATATCTTATATGGTCCACAAAATGAGCTTATTTCCAATTTGATTGATGCTACAGGTCTCAAAAAAGTTGGGACAGGGGCCTGTTTACCATGGTGTAGCATCCCCTCTTCTTTTTAACACAGAGTGGAGGCGTCTGGGCATTGAGGAGACAAGTTTCTTGAGTGTAGCCATTGGAATTTGATCCCACTCTTGTTTAATACAGGCTTCCACCTGCTGGAGAGTTTTGGGTCTCCTTTGACTGACTTTTCGTTCAATTATGCGCCAAATGTTCTCAATCGGTGAAAGATCAGGACTGCATGCAGGCCAGTTCAGCACACTGACTCTTCTACTACGAAGCCATGCTGTTGTGATAGCTGCAGTATGTGGTTTTGCATTGTCCTGCTGAAATACACAAGGCCTTCCCTGGAATAGATGTCATCTGGAGGGGAACATATATTGCTCAAAAACCTTTATATACCTTTCAGCATTCATGGTGCTTTTTAAAACATGCAAGTGTCCCACACCATATGCACTAATGCATCCCCATACCATCAGAGATGTTGGCTTTTCAACTGAACGCTGATAACAGGAGGGATGGTCTTTCTCCTCTTCAGCCCGGAGGACACGACGCTCATGATTTCCAACAAGAATGTCAAATTTGGACTCGTCTGACCACAGGACACTTTGCCACTTTGCTACAGTCCATTTTAAGTGAGCCTTGGCCCACAGAACACGGCGGCGCTTCTGGATCATGCTCAACAATGGCATCCTTTTTGTATGATACACTTTTAGGTGGCATCTGTGGATGGTACGGCGGACTGTGTTTACAGACAGTGGTTTCTTGAAGTATTCCTGGGCCCATTTAGTAATGTCAATGACAGAGTCATGCCGGTGAGTGATGCAGTTGCGTCTGAGGACCCGAAGATCACGGGCATCCAGTAAAGGTCTTCGGCCTTGTCCCTTACGCACAGAGATTTTTCCGGTTTCTCTGAATCTTTTGATGACGTTATGCACTGTCAATGATGAGACCTTCAAAGCCTTTGCAATTTGACGTTGAGGAACTTGGTTTTTAAAGTACTCCACAATTTTTTTAAGCAAGCCTTCACAGGTTGGAGAGCATCTGGCCATCTTTACTTCTGAGAGACTCAGCCTCTCTAAGACATCCCTTTTATAGCCAATCATGTTACACACCTGATGCCAGTTAACTTAATGACTTGCTAAATGTTCTTTCAGCTGATTCTCTTATATATTAATTGAGGGTATCGCCAATATGCAAAAAATGCCCGGATATAGCACTTTCGGCAAAATATCTTGCTACTTCCGGAACCCACTTACTTCCGGTGCGTTACTGAGATCACGGCTATCGTTTAGCGTCAGTTAGCTGCAGCTCAGCCCTGCACACACTCATACATAAATCAAGCCAAGGAAAATGTAAACTTCACCAAGCGCACAGCTAGTTTCACGAGCGTACGGGTGAGTATGCAAGTAAGTACCCGATGCGGTCGGCGGAACCATGCACGCTTAGGCAGGGTTCGATTTTTTCCCGCAGCCACGAAAGAAACCAGAAGCGACTGGGTTACCGAACTATCCCATAATGCATCTGAACCAGGGCACGAATGCAACATCCGGGCATTTTTTGCGTATTGGCAATACCCTCAATTGCTTTTTCAGCCCTTTTTTGCCTGTGTCCCAACTTTTCTGAGACCTGTTGCAGCCAGAAAATTTGAAATAAGCTCATTTTGTGGATAAAAATGTAAAATGTCTCAGTTTCAACATTTGAAATGTTATCTATGTTCTATTGTAAATAACATATTGGCTCATGTGATCTGAAAGTCATTGCATTTTGATTTTATTCACAATTTACACTTCGTCCCAACTATTTTGGAATTTTTGTTCTAAAACGCATGATCCAAAGGTGTTGCCTCCAAAAAGTCCCCCTTTGCTAACAAAAATCTTGCAAAAAATGTGGATGACTAAACTTTTGGAAAGACCCAGCTGTTAATAATGGGGTGTTGACACTTACCCTAAAAGTCTCTGAAAGTAGCCATGATGTCATCGACAGTGTGAGCACAGCTACATAGGACTAATGGTGAAAAAGATGAATCTGAACTGATTTCACCTAGAATGATCTTCTTTCTCTGGTAGCAGAGCCGTCAGTCTCCATCATCCATCTCCAATTCTATCTTCTGAAACCGGCGATGGAGTGGCCATTGTTGCATACGACCAGACTTATCGCTATACCAGCTCTTGCCTGAAAACTCTCTCTCTCTCTCTCTCTCTCTCTCTCTCTCTCTCTCTTCTTTTCCCTCGCTATAATGTACAGTCTCCAATGTACACCTGAATATGAAATGTTGGAATGGGAACTTATCAGGGTCATTGTCCATTCCCAGAGCATGAGAGCAGTGGACTTTGAAATGTAAACCTTGTTTTTTGGGGCAGAAATAATGAATTATTATGAAGGGCATGATCAAAGTGGTCTCCTCTTTTGCATCTGAATCTGTGGGCTGCAAAAATGCATGCTGGGTAAATCTCTGAGGCCTTGAGGAACTATTAATCTAATGAACTGTCTCCACTACTAACAGACTCTGGCTTTCTTATTCAGCAAAATGATGCCATGGTTATTTAGGCCTGAAACTGCCATCTGTGCTTACTGTGTACAGTGCATTAGCTCTGAAACTGTTTGGAATCAATATCAGTTTTGACAACAAGCCAAAACACACATAGCATTAAAAACAGACTATAAAATGTGGGTTTGATCATAAATAAATAATTATACAGCAAAACTTTCCTTTGTATGCATCTTGCCAAATAAGGTTTGCATTATCTCCATTCGTAATTAGCAAACTATTATACTCTGTATAATATTTATTTTAAAAATGCTCAGATTTTTTGCCATTGACACCAAACTGTATGCAAATAATAAATTTGTTCTGCCCAAATAATCAAAAATAAGTTATGTTCCCAGAATCTATATTATATACTCTATTTTTGTAGATCTATGTAAATTTATAATGTCTCCTGTGTCAACACTGCTTTGGACAAATGCATATTTTAAGATATGCTTCTGTGAAAGTTGGTAATCCCACAGAAAAGCTCTCAAAGATTTTGAAAGATGCGCAGCGGATGCTGGCGAACTTAATGGATGGAAACAGTTGTGGTTTAACCCCAGCCCCATCCAGTCCCTCAACAGAGCAACCAGCAGTATCTTTCACTTGGCACCTTTTGTGTCAGTAATTTGTCAGTTCACAGCTATCAGCTATATCTATGTACATGTAGTCTTTTTGTCTTTTTCCAGGGACTCCCATCCCTCCCTTATCATGAATCCATAGGCCACTCAAGCCTTGTCGCTCACGGTGAGCTCGCCAGCTGCTGCCACCCTGATCCGGTTTTAGCTCTGATTCATGCCCACGCATCGCCACATCCAGGAGCTGCAGATGCACCTGCATGGATCTCTTATCAGGGGACTATGGGAATTAATCACTACTATAACTAGGGGCCAGAGGAGGATGGGCTCCCCCACTATGGCCAGGCTTCCTCAAGAGATTTCTTCCCACTGGGGAGTTTTTATCCCCAGTGTTTAAGGGATTTTCTTCCTCAAAACATACCTCATCCAGCTATTGAGGTATTCTGCTTCATTAGGGTTTTAAATCGTTCCATGCTTGATACATTTTGAATTTTAATTTCAAGTCTTAGTTTTGACAGTATTTTCTATTCAATTCTATTGGATTTTATGGCTGTTTATCTTCAAAGTTGTTAGGCGAATTTTCCATTAAATGGCTTTAAAACAAAATCAGTCTTGTGTTATTGCACAAATGATCTATGAATCATATTTTGTTCTAAGTCAGGCTGGAATTAGATGTGTCTGCTTTCAGTGTTGGTGCTTTTCCATAATTACTGGCAGACCAAAGGGGTTTTTTTTTCCCCAAAAATACCATCACAAAATGCAACTCAAAGATTATCTGCTCCTTCTTCATCTTTCTCTGGCATTGACTTCCAAAAAAACATTTAGCCAATATCTCACATCTAAATTCACCAGAAACACATTTAAAAGCATATTTATGTTATTCAATCATCTCATTTTGTTTTTTTTTTTTTTTTGTTCCATCATAACTAGTATGCAAGGCATTTTGGATTATCATAATTTAATTGTGGGTAAAAGGAATATTCTTTCATTCATAAAAGATCCAAAAGAATGCATCATTTTTTTTTTCCAATCGGTAATTACCATAATCCACACTTCCGAGCTTTCCCCCTTGTCAATGATGTCATGAATGAATTTGGCTGCCTCTCAATTACTGACTTGGAAGAATGAGATCATTCACTCCAGTGACCACTCGTCCATTACTTTGTGTTGTCTGGAGTTAGAAGCTTCTGTGGCTGCAGAATATTTGCTTCTGTTTCACTCGTGAGAGATTTCAGAGTTTTCAATTACTGTAAGAGCCGCCCGCTCGAGATATTTGGAGATCTGTCTGCGTCTCTTGGCAGAGTAAAATGCCACAAAGGCTCATTTGTATGAAGAAATGCTAGCAATGTGCTGTGAGGTCAATAAGTTATTGAATGGTAGCAGAATTGCGAAGGACTGGAGGTCATCTACAGTTCAGATTGTTGCTGAGGCCCTTGAATTTAAGCGAAGGCTGTCAGCTTTAATAATTGGAGGCCATGTACATTCATATGAAGTGAACCTTAAAAATTGTGTCACCATCAAAATACTTAAGGACTTCACTATGGATTATACAGCTTGCATAATAAACGAAATTCATTGCAGGTAATGTGCGAGAATGTGTCCTTTCATATTGCATCTTGAAAAAGCCAGCAAAACTAAAAGAAGGGCACTTGGTGATTTGATGCATGTTTTGTTGTGTGGCCTTACAGATCCAGGTTTACTGTCAATGGTGCTTCAGAAAGAACTCCTTTACATCCATCTATCCATGATCAGTGCTGTTTTAATGCACGGGCTGACGACGTGAAAGGGGCCACCACAACGCTCAGGGTCAAAACAATCATTGGGAGAAACACAAAATGATGCTTATATGGTTCTATGACTGTTGTGCGTGTTTTAGGCCACGAGCGGAGCGGGGATAAATAATATCTTGAATAAATAAAAGCCATTGTGATTGGTTAATGGATGACGTGCGTACCTGTTTCTATTGTCCAAGAGTCCTTGAACTGTGCACATAGCTATTACCTAGCTGCTGGAGTGGAAAAAATCTGAAAAATGTGTCACGAAATGTGAAAGCAGAGCTCAGAAATGAAAATGAAACAAGAGAAATTGCAGCGGGAGTCAGAGCTATTAAGAAAAATACCCAAGCTGACTGGATATTTCAAAGCTGCGAGCCCTGATGACAAGACTGAAAACCCTCCGGCGGCAGCAGCGACTATCCGGGGACTGCTAAGAGCCGCCACCGGCAACGTTGACAGGCACACTGGCTGTGAACAATGCTACCAAGCTGCCTGCAGCCAAGACAACAATAGTGACATAAGCCAAATTCAAAGACATGAACTGGCCCGTCAAAAAATTATTTTCTTGCCGTGGTGGTTCACAAATTTCAAAAGTGCACTTTATGGCGTTTTGTTATACTTGTGAGTAGATAGAAGCATACAGTCCGGTAGTATGTGTTGTGTGTGAGTCTTCTTGGAAATTTATGCTCCCTTTTATTGAGGCCGTTCAGAATTATTTGGCAAGGCGCTCACCCTCAGCTGTTGTGGTGCATGCGTTTACTTGCGTGTAAAAGCGCACAAATGTGTGAGTTACGTGTAAGAGAGATGTACTGTATATTGTCCTACAGTAAGCTGGTCTTTATAATTTTTGATGATGCAATTTCTGTATTGCTATTATGTAAGCCTCTTCATGACATAAAAAGTATTTTGTGCCATCACATTCATACAATGAAACTGCTGTCATGAGTGAATGTTGATGCACTATTGTATGGAAAGTAAGCAGGGCTGATGTTGTGCTGGTGGTACAGGGCGATAGTGTAATTGTGATGGTGCTTGGAGCAGGGGTGGTAGAGGGTGGGGGGCTCTTGAAAAAGTGGTAACCCCGGGGCCTCCAGTAGTTTGCTGAACATGCTTTGCCCTTTTTGTGTGTAGTCATGAGGTCATAACACATTTAGAGGTCACCAACTATCTCATATGATGTCTCTGCAGGCAAGAGTTTTAATTGCCATACACAGTATTTCAGTTAAATTTAGATATTAATCAATTAGTCTAAGCAGTGAACAGGGCCGCTTACATTAACTAAGATGATTTCCTAGGAAGTAATTATTAAAACATGTATTAAAAATGACCTTTTTACTGAAGCAAGGGGTGGTGAAAAATATGCAATTCTCAGCAAGTCATTTATAACTCCTGAAAAATAATTTCAAATGCTTAAATGATAAAGAAAATAACAGACATAAATTTTCATGGTCTCTGTCTGACCACGAAAGATAGATGTGGGGTAGAAGTGGGACTGTAAGTTTTTATATTGTCTCCAGAGTCTAGTCATACATGTGGGATCAATGCGTAATGCTCACATCCAAAATAAATTGATACTGCTGGAGCATACCAAAATTTCATATCTATTTTCACCAATGAAACTTTATCATTCCTAATTTTTATTTGTTGCTGTAAGAGGCACTAATAGGAAGAGTGGAGGGCGAAGGAAACGTGTTTCATACAGGTGAGATATGAAACAGAAGTTAGGAGAAGCTTCAGAAATTTGAAATATATCCAATTAAAACATCACTCCTGGGAATTTACAAAGGGAACAGAGTCAATTTGATAGACGGTAAAATGTTAATGAATGCTCAGAAAAGCAATGGGTTCCAACAGGCGTGAAAGGATGCCGATTGGAGAGGAATTGAAGAGTTTGTTGCCTAAACACAATATATCAATTTTACTCATTTTGAGTAAATCAGTTTTTTCTGTGTTGGCGCCAATTGCATTATATAGAAAAACACGAACTTTGACCATGAAAAAATACACCTTATGGAATGAATTTCTAAAAACAGATTTTGCACCATGTGTAAGAAGCACAGGGTAATATATCGCTCTATGGTATTATCTCAATTTTTGTAATTTTGGCACTTATTGCATTTTGGAAACAAACTCTTCATATTCTAATCTAAGGTGCAAATTATAAAACATTATAAATGCAATACATATGCTAAAATTACATTCCCAGAATGTATAATTTACAATATAAAAATAAATAAATAAAATGCTAAAAAATAAATTAAAAAAAGAAGATGTAGCCATCTTTATGGTTTAGCAAAGAAGATAAAAGGTTAAAGGTTAAAAAGTAAAAGGGCTACTCTACATTCAGCAGCCTAATGGCAGAAGGAATAAAACACTTGGAATAACAATTTGACTTCCTTCAGAGTGCCTGATCACGCCGTCCTGAAGGTAATAAAATAATGTCACTTGACAGGACATAGTCTAGTTGGTTTATAATATTTTTAGCCTGCTGGAGCAACCGTGTCTCCCAAAGAAACTGCAAGAGACTTTGCTCAACTCCGAATATTTTGGAGCGTACTTTTATTATGCTAATTATGCTGTTTCTGTCTTTCACAAAGTATTGAACCAACGAATGAAAGAAAAGGTTAAAAGACTTTCTGTGATGGCTGGTGTTTCGAGATGCCAAACGCAGTGGCCGGAACGAAAGGAAGCACAGGAATGCAAGAGAGACAAACACAGACAAAATAGGAGAGAGAGACTTGCGCTTCCAAAGGACATAAATCCAGTCCTAGTGAAACAAGGAAGCAGACCGAGCTAGACAGTACAAAAACGAAACAAAGGAAAAATCTCGGGAACCGAGATAAAAAGACAGAGAAAGATTCCCTTTACTAACACTTTCCTTTTTTGCAACTAATTCCTCAACACTTCTCTAGCTAGAGATCTTGCGGGCTACAGTGCAATGGTAACCCTGACACTCTAGCAAAGGCAGCGAGGCGGAACTTGGGTTTAAATAGAGTACGGGCGCCGCCCACAATTGATGCCAGCTGGCCAAAGAATCCGATTGTGGGCAAAATGATATCGTCCTGGATGAGAGTAACAAAGAAAGCTCGCCAGCCTCCAAAAACCATGACACTTTCAATATATGACAAATAGTCCGCAGAATGGGTACGCACACAAAAGGATTTCATTTAAGTTAGGATAAACTTCAGCAATTTGAAATATATCCAATTAAAACATATCTCCTGAGAATTTTCGAAGGGAACAGATTTAATTTGATTGACTGTAAAATGTTGAATGTTGACGTGTACATAGAGCAGCAATGGATTTCAACAGGCGTGAAAGGATGCTTGATTTGAGAGGAATTGCCAATTGACAGAGTTTTTTTTAATGACAACCACACCCACAGATACATGACTTATTAAAAGCAAAATCTTTTTCAGGAACCAGAACGGAACCGTTTTCGGTTTGATAATGCAAGAAGATTTACTCTTTTATTATTTCTATGGAATCAAGATGCAAATAAATTTATGGAAAAGTTCATTTTCATGTCATTGTGTCTTTATGGCTTTGCTTGGAAGGTCTTTGAATGGTTTAAAATCTTTGACACCCCTTGGTACCATAATCAGAATGATTATTCTACTAAAGTAGTGCATGTCAACGCGCAGTAAAGCTATACTGTGATTCATATTTCTGAGCAACACACAGTACCTAGGTATGTGTCCCCAGACTTCTTGACTATTTTTCAATGCTTAGCGCATGTCACAAGGAGCTTGTGATGGACAACAGGTCGGTCTAAGTGAAAAATGCTACTGAAGTGAAAGAAACAGCGGCGACTGGTCATTAGGGGCAGGTGGGGCACAGCCCCACCTGGTGTCACCAGAAAGGACCGTAGGCAAATTACATTATTAATTCTCAAACTTGAACGTATTATCAGATTAAATGTATTGTCTATGAATTTAGCATTTTCCTAAATTGCATGGAATTTGTGTTTGGATTCAAATTCATGTTTATTGGTCTCTGTTTTGCTGCTTCAGACCGATCTCCTGATCCATGTCTGCATGAATGGGGCTAGCCCCCCCTCCGCAGTGCAATGTTTACGAGGCGTGTAGAATATAATTATTAGTGGAGGTAGCACGAACTTGTTGGCATGTGGGGCTGACAAAAGCCCCACTGTTGATTTCATCTGGCATTATAGACATATACGTAAACGTCGCATGAGTGGTGGAGAGGCGTGCCTACCGGGCGACCATGTTAGTACAGGGTTAGCGGAAGCATCACTGTGTATGTACTTCTATTGGGGTAAGACGTATCGAACAATTTCTGCAAATCATTTCTCGCTGAATTTTCGACCTATTTCCAAGCGGTTTGATTTGTTATATGCGAAACACATTTAGCTATGATCCAGGATGCCCTGATACTCTAAAGTGCCGGTTTTACTACCAAAATACAACTTCGTATTCACAACAGTCGAGCGCTTAAACTTAAATCTACACCTAAGATGCCAGATTTTTGCGCAGCATATTGATGCTAAACGAGATATTAACTCCAGATCCCGTGGAATTACCTTTTTCTGGTAAGATTTAACGATAGATTTTGGATGTATTTGTGTAATATAACATTATGTTGAGAGCTACTGTAACTATTTGTCCACCAGCGAAATGCTAACGTTGCTAGGCTAGAATTGCCCTAGTCATGGAAGCTGAGGCTTTATAACAAATAAATCATAATTATAATGTATAGTTATCCGAGTATTTCTCCACACCGTCCAATTTTATTACAATCCTATCTTTTCTTCTGAACGACTAACAAAGAGGATGTGATTGCATTTCAAAGCTGGTTACTAAGGCTGCCAGGTCAGATCCTAACGTTAGTATTAAGTTTACAAGATTGTTGTTGGCCCAGATATTTTACACCATTTGGATACAAAGAAATGCTCTTTCTATTCACAGTTTCTCTATCATTTTTATAATATTAAAAAGGCTTAAATCTACTATCATTTTTAGATGATATTAAAAAGACTTGGAAAAAATATGTTGCAATTCATAGCTATATCTCATATGTATTTTATACATATTTCAATATGTTGCAACATTATGACAGTAAGACAACGGTATAAGTTACTAATGTGTAATATTGTTATGCTGGATCGAGGCTAAATGGTGACGACAGTGTGTCACATATATGCTTAAGGACAAGGTTGTTGTCATAATGCTGTCGAGTGGATCGCTCCTAATAAGTTGTCTGTGCGTGCGGTTTGCTGTGGCACTTACTGGTGTTGAGCACTCTACTTTGTTTATGGCCTTGAAGGCTCTGAGCGTTGTGGCATATGGCTTTTAAACAAACGTCGATCCCCATAATGGCGAATGGCAGGCGCCTCTCACTCACTCACTCACTCACTCACTCACTCACTCACTGAGGCGGAGTCTCCTCCGTGTGTGTGCGTGTGTGATAATGTTGACTTTTAACTAAAAGCTTGTAGGTAAAACAGCAGCAGACAAACTAATTTATCACAAATTGTTGTATAAAATCACCCCATACCCCTCGTTCACTGTGCCCCCCCACCCCCCACCTCCACCCCCAGACCTGAAATACATTCTTGCCCCACCAAGTTTTTACACTTGAAAACGCCACTGGAAAGAAATATAAGTGTTCTCAATTCTGACTCAGAAATCATGTGGTTAGGCGCTCCTATAACTAATGTTGTAGCCTGATGTGAGGAATACGTTAGCTTGTAATTACTGTGCCTATCACTGAAGCATTTAATTACATCTGTAAGTACAGGTGAAGCATGCTCCTGCCTGTACCTTTCAATTTTGCTTCTTAATTGTTGGTAATGAGACAGATGACTGCTATGCAAAATTGCACTCTGTATTCGAAAGTTGTTTGCTTGATCCATTTATATGCAAATAACACCGGTTTGACATTTTAGTATAATTTTTGTGAAATTCACTTTCAGACAGGCATTATAAGTCTTTTTTGTTTGTTTTGCTGATTTGAAAAGGTCTATGTTTTAGAAAAAAAGAAAATTTCAGAGTTTAAATTTACTTTCGAATGTGCTTGAAAATTACAATTAGCACACATTATCCAATGTTATGCTGTCAGAAAAGTTTTCAGTGAAACTTTCAAATTTGATCTGAGTTAAAAAGAACAATATGAAAGAATGTGCCACCTGCTCCAAACAAATGGGGGCAAGCATTCACCAGGAAGCACAGTCCATAGGTCCATAAAATCCAACCTTACAGTCATCAGTTATAAAAGAAACCAAAGACTATCAGCAGGGAAAGAATTCGCAATACTCAACCAGACTGCGGAAACTTTGAGTGTTGGTCAAGATAACTCTGTTATCTCATTGGCTGAATCAGCACGGTCTGGCCCCACATCCACAGACGCCGGTGGCTGAGTAAGTGAGTCAGTCAGAGATTGATGAAGTTACACCCTTAGTCAGACAGCCCAGTGTACTTTCCCCCTTGGCCGTTGCTCTCTCTATCTGATTGCGCGCAAACAGTTTCAATTTCATCATCAAAGGGGGTTGACAACAGATCCACACGGATCCACACTATTGCAAAAAATTACTAAGACCAATGCAGAAAATTCAATGAACATATAAAATCCAAGAATTAACACAGGCCATACCACTAACTCTCCTTGTAACAAATTGCCCTCAATTGTGCATGTTGACCACAAACAGTCCAGTAGATTAGGTTTTGTCCTCGTTGTAATGATCCACGGAACCACTCGCAGGTTTAGGGTACAATCCACAAGAGAGTATTTATTTATACAAATATGGTAATAATAGAGGGGAAAAACCATAGCCCAGAACTGAGAAGGGGGCTGACCAGCTAAGTAGGTAATGACTGGAGAGGGGTTGGGGCATATCTGTGCCAGGTCAGTGCCATCCCCATGGAGAAGCCAGGTAGTGAATACCCCTCGCCGAGGCAAGACTGCTTGACCATATAACCAAAGCATTTAGCACAGGGCTATTCACCTTATCCAGAAAGGGCCGGTGTGGGTGCAGGCTTTCATTCCAGCCAAGTACTTATACACCTGACACCACTAATCAACCCCAAGAGTCTTTGCTAAAGAGCTTGATTAGTAGTATCAGGTGTGTAAGTGCTTGGTTGGAATGAAAGCCTGCACCCACACCGGCTCTTGCAGGATAATGTTGAATAGCCCTGGTTGAGCAGGAACATAGTCCCAATCCAAGAGACCAATGAAGGTTTTGGGGTGTTCCAAATAAACTGACTCGAAGGAATATCGAAATGCACAGAAGAAGACAATTGCTCAAAATTAAAAGATCACATGGAAGAAGAGCACAGCTCAATGCTAAAACATCACACATAAAAAGAATATAAAGTTGAAAACTAGAAGATACAAACTGAATGGAAGGCTTAGTTGCGGATGAAGCGTTGGAACAATCCAGCAACCCTGCCAAATATAAAGTAAGCGTATTTAGTGGGGCATACAATTCATAACACTGTGGAGCCAGGGGGGAAACTAGACAATGAAACAATAAAAGGAGACAAAACCAAAATACATGCAGGCTGCTGGAAAGGGGGATGAACTCATTCAGGACACACAAGGGTTGTAACACAAGTCTTGTAACATTCGCGTGTGGCGTCGGCCTATATTTTTTGTTTTAGCTTACTTCCCATATAACAATATTGGCCTGGCCCAGGTCTGGCCCACATAATGCACTTTACATGGCCCAGTTCTGGACCACATACAGCAAGAAGAATGGCCCTTTAGTAGCCCAGATCTGGTTTGCCGGAGCTGGCCCATATGTGGCAGGGCCAGCTGCGGACACAATCAGCCTGCCATCACATAAACGGTGCCATCATTGCCAGACCTGGCCCACATCCGGTCAACATGCCACTTGCCATACCAGCAGTCGCCCAGCAGTGCTGGCTTGAAGCCGGATCTGGGCCAGACCCGAATGCTAGTGGGGTTAGCTCAGTTTTCAGCAAGACCATTACACCCTCAGTGAACCCATACATCAATGCTATACAGAATGTTTTATGGTATGTATATGTCATCGTAATTTGTCCCAAAGATCCATTTAGCTAATTAGCCAACGCTTATACTGTGGGCTCCAAAATGACTGGCACCTCTTACTGGCAATGCAGAAACAACACAAAAAAAAATTTAAAAATAATATAATTGTAGAGAAACGGAATATACCAACATGTATGAAATACTTTAGTTTATTGTTTTGATGGAAACAACCAAAATCATAACAATCATTTTATACAAAATAAATGTCAACAAAATCAAGGTTTCATTATCATTGGCACCCTTTATTTGATACTTAGTACAACCATCTTCGGCAAGAATAGCAGCAAGGAGTCTTTTTTTTTTCGTATATTGACGCTTGGTCAGGTAGCGTCACTACATGATGAGTTGAGACGAGAATGTGTTGCCCCATCACAGCCAAGGTCATGTCTAGAAGGCAATCCCATATTTGCGAAAGTCTTGCTCATGTGCACTTTATTTTGCACAGATTCAAGCCAAACTTGGTTTGCAAATGGTTACACACTGTTCCATTCGTTGTTTTCTGGAGCGAATCTGAGTCTAGCCGATTACTTTTCAAAATGATGGTTGTGTCACAATAACAAGAATTTAGTGAATATATGTACATCATTGTAGACAAACAATTACATGTAGGCGAGCCTATATGCAGTGTACATGAACATTCTTTGGTATGGATCTCAAATGGCTTGCTTTGGCATTAGCGTAACAGCTAGCAGGCAGACGCGACGCCAGTGTCTCCAAGATAATGATCTGTAGTGACAAGTCATAATACCAATAGGGTTACCATCTAGACATTACTCACAGACCAGCCGACCCTGGGGCATGACTGGTAGTGATTGATGGGTTCTCTCCATGCCGGGCCAGTAGTATTGCAGTCAGTGTGAATAATTTACATATTTAAAGGGCCAGCAGAAGAGCAAACAGCTTGTCAGCACAGATAGAGCCAGGTGGTCTGGTGTCAGTGAAGCAGAGGTAATGCAAGAATGACAGCAGCTGTGATTAAAACGGACATCAGTGAGCACATCAAGTGAGAGAAAAATCAGCTCTCAGGGGAAGCCAAGGAGGTGCAACACTCAGCAATAGGAAAATGAACAGTGTTATTCTGGGAATAAACAAGAGGTTTTGGCTGTTGCCATCATCAAATCTGCATATACTGTATCTCAGGCACCCCATCACTTTGTGAATGTAACAGTGAATGGCATTAAACTAAACTGCCAATCCAATCACTATATCAGTTTCTGCATGTAGCATGCATACACTTTCCTTAGTCATTTCAAGGAAAAGCTGGTCTATTGTGAAATTGCTTTTATGAAAATAGACAATAAACATTAGTTTTTCCACTACTTTCTTCCTGTCTGCATTTTGGCCATTTTTGTGCAAGTGAATAAAAGATGGCACCTTCTCAATTAGGGAATGGAAGGAAAACCCAGAATAATTTTGCATCAAAATTCTTACATCAAGATACTCCAGAACTCTATTCTCCTTTATTTTCCCTTTTGGGAATTGGAGACACTGAGAGAGGATGCTGGTTTTGTCCCTTCGCCGCTTCTCCAGCCCAGCCGAACCTATCTGTATTTTTCATACTAGCTAAATGTCAAGTTTTGTTTAAACAATCTTGTCCCCCGGGCTACAGCTACCTCCAGAAAGCTCGCCGCACAGGTTGTGGTGGCGGCCTGTCAGTCATCTATCGCGGCAATCTGGATTTATCCCCGTTGCCCCAACCTGAACTGTCTTCATTTGAATGCCTTGCATTTAAATGTAAGTCCCCCTCCCCGATGCTGGTTTTTCCCATTTACCGACCACCTAAACCAAACTCCTCCTTTATTCCAGAGATGTCAAATCTTCTCTCAACCTTCTGTACATCCTCTGCTGATGTCATAATTTTGGGAGACATGAACATCCATGTCAACACCCCCTCTTGCCGCTTTTCAGCTGAATTCTTCAACTATAGGACTATTTCAATTTAAGGCAGCTTGTAGATGTCCCTACATACACCAGGGGGCACACTCTGGACTTAGTCATCACAAACTCTGCCCCTCTCACCTACCTGCAGGTTTATGACCTGGGTGTGCCCGATCATAAGGCCATCTTCATGGAGCTGCCATCCCCATCTGGCCCCACTAAACCTAAACGCCAAATCAGTTACAGAAACATAAAAAAACATAAACAATGAACTCTTAACAGCAGGTCTTCAGCATCTTTCAATCACATTTTCTTCAGCTGAGGAAGCCGTGGACTATTATAACAGCCAACTGAGCAGCCTCCTGGACCTCCATGCCCCTGCTAAAACCAGAACAGTCACCTTCATCCACTCAGCGGCCTGGTTCACAGGTCAGCTGTGGAAGATGAAGGCCCTGCATCAAAAGGCCCTTATGCAAACAAATGACCCCTCAAAGAGACAAAGACTTAGTCACAGTTTTACTCAGATGCCTTCAGACACAGTCCCGGAAACTCCAAGCAGCTCTTCTCCACTGTAAACCGTCTTCTCAAGCCACAATCTCCCCCTTAGACAAGCCCCACAGAAGAACAGTGCAATAATTGCATGACTTTCTTTAAGTCAAAAATGAGACAGATTCACTCTGCCCTCACTGGTCCTTCTACCCAAACTGCTCCTCCAACATATACCATCTCCCACCCCCTAAACTGCTTTCCTGAAATCACCCAGGAAGAGGTACAGGATATAATCAGGAAAATGAAACCCTCCGCCTGTGCCCTGGACCCTCTCCCAACCTCCCTGGTAAAAACACATATTGCTGACTTAGGTCCCCGGATCACCTTTGTCATAAACCACTCCCTCCAAATTGGTGCTGTCCCCCCTTTTTTAAAAAATGCCATAATCAGACCACTCCTAAAAAAAACCCACACTAAATCCGGATGTCTTAGCAAACTACAGGCCCATCTCTAATCTACCATTCCTGTCCAAAATACTGGAGAGAGCAGTTGCCATCCACCTTCAGGACCACCTCAAACATAACAACATCTTTGAAAAATTCCAGTCCGGTTTCCAATCTGCCCACAGCACAAAAAAAACAGCCCTCATCAGAGTCATCCTACTGAAACTTCCTCCCTCCTCATTCTTCTGGATATTTCAGTCATCTGGACTCACCGGCACTGCCCTCAACTGGTTCAAGACATATCTCACAAACTGAACAGAAAACATCTCCCTTGGTCACTCCACATCCAAACCACATACAGTCATCTGCAGGGTCCCCCAGGGGTCAGTCCTTGGCCCCCTCCTCTTCATCCTGTACCTCATCCCCCGGGACAAGTCATCAGCCGCCATAAAATTTCTTTCCATTGCTATGCTGATGACACACAGCTCTATGTCAAAGCCACAGCTGCAGCCCCACCTTCAACATCACCATTGTCATCATCATCATCATCATCATCTTTATTATCATCACCATCATCCCCATCAAAACTCACCACCTGTCTGGAGGAGATAAAGATGTGGATGGAGCACAACTTCCTCCAACTCAACAGCTCAAAAACTGAAGCCATTATGATTGGTACTCCTCATCAGACCCAGTCATCACTTATAACAAGCATCTCTTTCTCTGGTCACAACATCCCCCTATCCTCCTCAATCACCAACACTGGGGTAAAAATGGACCCTCAACTCACCTTTGAGTCACACATCATCCACCTCCAGCACCGTCGTATAGAGGGGAAAGGTGATGACAATTCTAAGGGCCCACAGTCCATTAGGGCCCACAAAACCCACAGTAGCCGCCATGACTAAATTATTATGCATTGATCTAACTAATATTCATACTAATGCATCAGAGTTAAAACAAAGCCTCAAAGGCATGCAATGTTGATGAAATACATTTCAATAACCCCCTTGTTAAAACATGGTTCGGTCCATGGTTCATGCTCCTCTTGTAAAATTGTTCTGTGCGTTTTTGCTCGCGAGGTTCACAGACTCTGGCAGCAAATAGCAGATACAGACCTTAAGAATATGATGTCCATTAAAAATAAAAAAAACACACACACAAATCTGGACACAAGAAAAGAATAGAGAGAGAGGCGAGCAGGAACAGAGCAGGGGCCAGAACATAACAAGATTCTTTTCAAAAGAAAGGTGAGGGTATTAAACTAGCTTGCTATGTTAACTGTTCAGGCTGGTTATTCAGCTGCTAATGTTACATTAATGTAACATGCGGTCAGCTGTGTAAATAATCGCCTGACAAGAATGACATTACTCTGTTATTAACTATATCATCCACAAAAAAGATCGGTAAAGTTATCATTCGCCAGCCATTATAATATGCTATCAAAAAATCCAGTAGCAGCGGGACATGTTCCTCCATCCTTATGTTAGTGGTTACGGCATACTTAGCTCTCTCTAGCTGTAAGTGATTGTACAGGCTAGGTTTGGGTAGCGAGCTACATGCAGAGTGCAGTCAGTGTGTCAACCTTAGGTGAGACTTAAATAATCGCTTGACAGGGCTGACATTACTTTTGTCTACTTACATGAGTGTTTACTAAAACTAAACTGCTACTTTAGTCTGTTGGCATAAGTCTTGTTAACACAGGGGGTAATAATTTTACAGAGCTTGGCCTCCTCTTAACAATAGCAAAGTGAAGCTGAGTGCTTAGAGCTATGGCACTGGGAAGCACATTTAGATTTTGTTTATTCCAAGACTAGGTAGGTTAGTTCTTCATCAGTTGTACCATAAAACATAACTTTAAATGTTTACAAAAGTAATATGAAATGGAACTATTAAACCTTTATGCTCTGCTACTCCAGAATCAGCTGTGGCCTCTTCTTCTGAGTCTGACCCAGCAGTAGACCCTCACCACCAGCAGTCTGAAGATGTTTTTGGTGGTGAGTGAGTGAGTGTGAATAAGAGAACTAATAATTTATAATTTACATAATAAAACTCTGACTCTTCATTGAGTGGTTAATCGTGAAAAAGGGAAAAATTGGGTTTATTGCATCAGGCACTGCCAAGAACACTGACAAACAAAAATAAAGAATAACATCATGATACATAGTTGTAAAAAAAGGGCAATGAAAAGTCGGGGGTGGGGGCCCACACTGATATTCTGTAAGGGGGCCCAGAATTCCTAGCATCTGCCCTGTTCACCTCTTCAAGATTTCCTTTTCCCACCTCCGTAACATTGCCAAACTCCGCCCCATTCTCTCCCTCCCAGATGCTGAAAAGCTGGTCCACGCCTTCATCTCCTCCAGACTGGATTATTGCAATGCACTTCTCATCGAGATCCCTAGCAAGAGTCTGCAGAGGCTTTAATACATCCAAAACTCTGCAGCTAGGATCCTGATGAGAATGCGGAAATATGAACTTATCACCCCCTTTCTCCACTCACTTCATTGGCTTCCCGTTTCCACCAGGATTGAATATAAGGTTTCCCTACTTACTCACCAATGTATCGACGGAAATGCCCCCTCATACCTCAAAGAACTACTCACCCCACAAAACACAACACGCTCCCTCCGCTCCACTCACTCAAACCTCCTCCACACACCCAGAACAAGACTCAGCACCATGGGAGATAGAGCTTTCTGTGCTGCTGCCCCTCGGCTGAGAAATGCCCTTCCTGACACCCTGAGGGCACCACAGTCCATAGACAGTTTTAAAAAAGGACTAAAAACTTTCCTTTTTAGCAAAACTTTTGGTTCTTCCCCTTTGGATGGTTCATAGATTATTTTATTTTTTATTTTTTCCTTTTCATTCGCTGTCTTAAATCCTTTTTAAAAATATATAATTACTGTAGATTTTATGCTTTTAACCTGTAGCACTATGAGATTTCCTTTAATGTAAAGTGCATTATAAATAAAATGTATTATTATTATTATTATTATTATTATCATTACTGTCTACTGAATGTCCTCCAGCCAGTACACTTGACTGGCTTTAATCTCATTTACCCATTTAACACTTAATCCAAACTTCTTCAGAAACCCTCACTGCACTCTGCCACACTGCGTCAGTAACAGGCATTACCATCTCCAGAGAATAAGACCACGAGCTGGGTATTTTTTTTTTATCATAGAAAATCAACGTATCAAAGGTCCTAGTCCTTTGACTGCAATGGGAGTGATCACGGATTGCTAGAGCAGCCAAATTTCATCTTTTCATAATCTGAGAGGTTCTCCGGTTTGCGTTTTCCTCGTGTTTGGCATCAACGAACAAGCCAAAAACAACCACTGAGGAACACTGGTACAGCAGAGGGAGTTGTCAACCTTACACAGAAAGAGCTGGTGTCCAAGCAGGCTTTCATTCCAGCCGTGCAGTCACACACCTGATTCTACAGATTTAGGTCTTTAGCAAAGACTCTATCACTATGTTCAAATTACCAGGCTGAATTGACTCAATCTGATTTTTTGCGTTATTGTGACACAGATCTGATGTTTTGAGGGCTGTATGGACACAGAAATCCAATCTTATATCAGATCCTCGAATCAGAATTGAGCCACTTTCATATGCGGTGCAAGATCGGACACATATCAGATACGTGGCCAGCCATGCGACATAAATGAAAACGGTTAGATTGGAATCCATCTGGCCTTTTGCCTGTGCACATGCACTGAGCGCAGTTAAAAATCTAAACAGCTAGCCATTTGGTTCTTTCCGCCTTCTCGACTTCATCAGGTACAGCTGACAGAGTATTTGCCATCCTCCAGGGCAAAGTCCCATCCATGCATTTGCGAGAAGTGCATCCATTTTCTCGGTTTGAATGAGGATTTAATGCCATAAGTGTTTCCACAAGTATGACTATTTTTGTTGTTGATGACGCAGATAACTCATGCAAAAATGTATCAATGTGTGCATGGTCGCCATTTCAGAGGGCAGATGCATTCACTAGGGCTAGGGCTAGATTTGGATTTAAGGGTCAGATTTGGGGATCCCTGCTCCTGAATTGATTTGTAAAACTGCATAGATAGAATGAAAGCCTGAACCCACACCAGCCATTTTTGGATAAGGTTGAGAACCCCTGCTTTACTGTATTAGGGCAGAACCAGAGCTCCAGCTCACCAAGGCTTGTCTCACCATGGCAGTCAGAACAGACCCAGTACTCTAATAGAAGATTTAAAAAATGCACTGAATAGAAGGACATTTAATGAGTGCTGAAGCCATGCAATTAAGTATTCATTCAATATTCAGACGATTCACAGCCCAATCCCTGAACACACATCCACCTCTGACCTCCTGAGAATTGTAAATATGCTGACCTGTTTTTCAGGTTTTGTTTTTTTTTTTGGTTGTTTGTTTATTGTTTAAAGAATAGGGCAGATGTTGGTTCTTTATAAAATGGCTGGCCGAGGTTTTCCATATTTTATTTATTGTTCTCCAAAACAATTAGAAAACAAATCCCCTCAGCACCAACAGTTTCTCCAAGTAAACAAGGAATGGTTTAGTTGTGCCTTTAGACCAGAGAATAAATCTTCATATGTTCATACATGGCCTTGGGTTCCACTCCAGATAATATTGTTGTATGGCTTTATTTTTACAGTCAGAGAAAAAACCTTTAAGAAGTAAGAGACAAGCGTACAGATCATCTTTCAGATCATTACACAGCATTTTGCAAATTACCCACACATGCTGAGATGCTTGAGGGATGCTTCAATGCATACAAAGAAATGTCACATTCACTGAAAAAATTGATTTGATTACAAGCAATTTGCTATGTAATTGGTGTAATAAACAAGCAGATTGTTTTTTCATTTAATCTGTTCTTTATGAATATTCTTATGCCATAAAGTATTTATCTAGTGTACCAGGATATGTTTCCAGAGACAGCGATGGCGATTTTGAGTGTCATGGAAAAAACAGGTAATCTCTGTTAGGTTTATTCTGTCTATCTTCCGTCTTTTTGAAAAAAAAAAAAACACATTTCATTTGTTAATCTGTGGCAGTTATTGTGTGTCAGGAATTTCGTATCAAACAACCTCAAAATTATTTGAGGTAAATTTAGCTGTAGTACCACACCAGCTCAAAGTTTACTAATGATCATCAGAGACAGGATATGGGTCATGCAAATTCCAACTGTGATTGACATATTTGTCTTTTGCCTATCTAGTTTTGAAATTGCAAACCACCTATCATTTTGCCATAGACCAAGAAAATGATTGAGTGTTGATGATATGTTCACTTATATGGCATAGTCCTGACTGATTTTTGGTGTTTCGGTGTGCTTGTGTGAATACTCATAAGCGTTTCAGTACATGTGAGTGTGTGTGTGTGTGTGTGTGTGTGTGTGCATGCGTGTAACTGACTGAGTATGCACTCGTATAGGTGGGTGTGCATTTGCGTGTTTCAGCGAGTGTGCATGTGTGTGCCTGCATGCATGTGAGTGTGTATGTGTGTGTATTCACAAAAGGACTGAAGAGGGAAGAGAAATATAGTTTAAACATGATTAGGACATTTTATACCATCCCCTGGGGAGATAAAACCTATTAATGCGAGTGTCTGTGGAAATAAGGAGCTCTTATTGAATTAAACAGGGCCAATGTAAAAGCTATTGGACAATAATATAAAGGTCACTGGACGTAGAACATTGAGTTTTGTTTTTTAAATGCTATACAAACCTTCAGGCATTTACTGATTATGGCCTATCTCAAGACCACAAGCATGATAGCAAGCAATTGCACAATAACACATGTATTTGCAAGTCAAATAAATGCAATTGAATACAGTGATCTCCTTGAGTAGATGAACAGCTACACAGTTTTAAAGAGCTGTAGGTCCAAATCAATGTGAATGTAAATACGCCCCAAAATTACATGCAGTCTCTCAGCTTTAAAGGAGCTGTCATGATTACTGCGCATGCTCAGAACTTTGAAAACTAACAAGAAATCAAACGAAGTGAATCCGCTTGACTGCAAGTCAAAATCTGATTCCATCGTCACTAATCCCTTATCATTTTTTCATTGTATTGAGGTGTTTTAGTGACCCAGTCATTATGGTTTTTACATTCTAAAGTTTTCTATGGAAATTTCAGGATTCAAAGGGCTACTTTAGCACTTTAGCCAAAGGATATGAAGAGTATAAAGTGGTTTGAAAACTGCCAATGAACATCATAGAAGAAGAGTTATTCTTCTTCTATGATATCTGCGATCCTCACATTTCCATAGAAAACTCCATAATATAAAAAGCATATTGCCTGAGAAACTAAAATATATAAATACAATGCAAAATCCCACACGGAAAGAACCTATATAAACATATAGGTTTTAATATAGGGCCACATATAGGTTTCGCATATATGCGACATACATAAAATTGGCCGTTTTCATATATTATAGGTACATATATGTACCTATAATATATGAAAACGGCCAATTAAAGCTTCGGCGTGTTTGCATTTTTTGGCGTTTCCAATCCCACCCAAAACCGGGGTATCCAATGAGGGACCTACGTACAAGTGATACAGCTTAATTGTATATACCACCCCCTCTTGACAACTTAATAGAGCTTAATTACCCTATGGTTGATAACAATTGCTTTATATGCACATAACCGCTTAAGCTCAGAATGAGGGCAGAGAACAATCAATAACATGGGCAGTCAGAATCTCATTTATGAGCACCCCTCTAGCCAACAGGACGCGCCTAGGGGAACTATAATCTACATAGCCCTTCCCATCAGGCCCTTCACAATTTGCATGCTATTGGCCAATTGTGCACTACTTCTGAAAAGAGCTGCTGACCACTGCTGGTTGATACAAAGCGGGGATTAAAACCTATATGTTTATACAGGTTCTTTCCATGTGGGAATTTAAGAATCCTTGTTATTTCACCCTTGTAAGAAAAAGTCTGGGACCTTTATTTGCTATACAAGCATCTCAGATAAAAGACAAGTGTCTGTTCATTAAAAGTGTGAAAAAAAATGTAGACTTTGTCTTCAAATTCATTAACCACAGTGAAATGCTCAAATAGATGTGGGGATGAAAATGACTTTTGAAAGGCATGTTTACTTGAATGTATGTTCTTCTGTGTACTTTTATTTCGTTATTTTTGTTTTATTTTGCTACATTTAGACTAAGGACCTCTGAGCCATATTCATCAAGAAACTGCATTACAGACAAGATAGAAAACATTTGGTGGATGTAACAGTGTAGTGTATAACCTTTCAGTGGATGTGTATGAGCTGTAATGATGTAAATCCAATTTTATCTAATGTGGTGAATCTGGCAGTGACTTAAACTTGAAAAAATGCTTAATTGATGAAATAAACATAATCAAACCATTTTGTTTTTATACATTTCCTTCTCTTCCACAATACACAACTCAATCTTCATAGAATGGAAATAAGTATGGTCAAGAAAGAATTGATGACCTTGTTATTGTTAATGTTTCAGGAAAAAAAATGTAACAAATAGTATTAGATATTTGTGTTGATATCATAGCTTTTTGTCTCCTCTCACTTGCCATAGTTAATAATGACTGGTTTATACATTACATGCTGTTGTCAAATGTCAACATGTATTTAGGATCAAATGTGATGCCAATTTCACGTGTTCAAATGCGATTAATAAGTTATTGCATGAAATTCTTGTTATTTCTGTAAGGGACTTTGGACTAATATGCAAATATTACAGCTGCAAAAGTGAGATATGAGCTATACAATAGGTATGACAAACAGAACCTGCCACTGGGTATATGAGCTATATAGGAGACCTATATGCCCTCTATAAGCACACATATGTACCTGAATTTGGCCTATATGTGGTATGTGCATATATGCGGCATATAGGTTGCATATATGTGCATATATGTTCATATAGATTCTTTCTATGTGGGATGATGAGGGATTAACAACGATGGGATCAGATTTTGACTAGCAATCGGGCAAGTTCACTTCTTTTGATTTCTTGTGCGGCTGAACAGTTTTCAAAGTTCTGATCATGTGCATTAATTGCGACACAGCTCCTATAAGATGAGGATATTTACGCCCAGCAAATAGTGGTATCCAGTCATATATTGACCTCCCTTTACACATAAAACTAGACAAAATGGAAAATTATTGGAATACCTTTAGCCTTTCTGAAGATAAATGGGTTTCTCCAATTTGTGAAACACCCTCTAAGCAAAGTGATAATTAAAGACAGTGAAGCAACTGGCTGATATTCAATCAATACATGTCTGTAAGCTGGGCTCATAAATAAACTTTGAGTCTGTTAAAGCCATTTTCACAGTGAGCCAGCCAAATTGCATTTATGAATTAAAAGTTATTACTGCTTTTACATTTTAATCAAAGACGGATATAATATTAGTTGACTCACAGCCAGAGGAGTCTGGAGAATAGAAGTCATTATTTCAGGCATAGGACTCAAACCGTATGCTACGGTATTCAGCCAAAAACGTCCCATTCGGATAAAATTAATTCCAAAACAATGAGTGTTGGATTAAAAACCAAGTCGCGTCCGCCAAATTTTTATTTGTTTTCCTATCTCCTGTTGCATTGAGTCACGAGCACCAGTGCCTCGTTAGAGCACATTATTCATTTTGCCAATAGCAAAAACAGCACCCTCTTGTGGTTATTTTATCACCTACTGCTAAAAATCGATCTCATTGCAGCACATGAAATGGAAATCATTCAGTGACATTATGCAATTTGTCACCGCCCTGTGATGGCATGGTGAACTGTCCTGGATATACACCTGCTTCTCGGCCAATACGATATGGCTCCAGTACTCCCAAATACCTTAGATGCAATATGACAGCATTCAATTACGGAGGGGGGAGTTCTTCATTAATAAGTGCAGTTTATGCCCCCTTGCAAGCATCCAAAGAATTCCTTCATCAAAGCCGGCATGTACTGAGTAAACTAACGGCCCATGGAGGATCTATAACCCAGAGCAGGGTACAAATATGCTTCAGGCAGTACACAGTACAACCCCCAACCCTATTCCCCAGGGGTCCCCAAGGTGCCCCTGTTAAAACCTGGACATGAAAGATACTCTCAGGCTCTCCCCACTTACTAAAATAAAGAAAGCAAAGGTCAGAAATGCCCTCTCGCTCATTGTGCTGCGTATCTTTTGGGCCAGAGGGTAGGGCCTTGTGCTGTTCTGTACTGATGCCTAAGGCAAAAAAGAAAGGGGGAGAGAACGAGTATGAAAGAAAGAGAAAGGGGGTGGGGATAGTGAGATCGAGTGCATTAATTAGAGAGCAAAGGGGGACAGGAGAGAGAATGAGTGAGCTCAAGGGGATGGAGAAATAATGAGTGTGAGGAAAATATTGAAGAACAGTATGGAACTTCAAATAAAAATAAAGCAACCAATGATTAAAAAAAACCCAACTCATGCCCTCACAGAAAGAGGGAGAGGCAGCAAGTGAAAGGGGGAGCGAAAAAAGAGAGAGAGAGAGTGGGAGAGAGGGAGGGTGAGAGAGAGAGAGAGACAGAGAGAGAGTGGGAGAGAGGGAGGGTGAGAGAGAGAGAGAGACAGAGAGAGAGTGGGAGAGAGGGAGGGTGAGAGAGAGATGGGGGACAGAGAGAGGGAGTGTGAGAGAGGGAGGGTGTAGAGAAAGGAGGGAGAGAGAGAAGGAGGAAGGAAGAGAGAGATATAGAGGGAGAGCAGCAGAAAGGGAGAGTGGGAGAGAGCACGACTGTTGGCGGTGATTTGGATGGCTGGTATCTAAGCAACGCAAAAACAGTTGTCAGTCCTTGAAATGAAAGAAGTGCCTGAAAATGCTAAGTTTCACTGAGTTCTTCTTCTCACAAACAAATCCACCAGTGGCTTCTGAAGATTTTCTCCACCCGCTCTGTAAATCGGAGCTCTCGTCTTTTAACAACCAAAACGCTACGTGTCTCCTGGCACACTGTTTTTCAAGCAGTGCCGCTCCGAAGATAAGAAGAGGATATTTGAGCCCTTAAGCATACTGGGCCAACCCATGTTGGTTTTAATGGGACTTAAAGTTGCCAGCATTACCATTTCTGAAGTGTAGTTTTGTTTCACATCCTGTATTTTTTGGATGCCCCTCTGTTTCTCACACATTCCTTCTGAAGTGGAAACCAAGACAATTTGGGTCAATCTCATATCATCTTCCACATCAAATCATCATGTCAATCATATACTATTATTTCTTTCTTAAAAGGGTAGTAAGACAGCTACACATCATAAAGTGCCGATTACAAAGATAAGAAGAGGATATTTCATTGTTACCTTGTCCAGCTGTCCGCTGGATTTGTTAAATGTGAGAGAGGTTGCCATGTTACAAGAATAAATATGATTGGCTGCCGCCAGGTGGAAGCCTGAAAGATCCGCTCCTCATTTGAATAAAATTCTGAATTTTCAGCTTTTTAACATGAGCATTTCACTGCAATCGCATAAACCTGTGTACAGCTCTACCGCCTGTCCTTGTCTCGATTGTGGGGAAAACGAATAATGGAGAACAAGCTATGTTTGACCTGCCCCCTTTCACAATGCACCAGTGGACCGTAATGCTACATTCACAGCACATGCGATAAGAAGCTTTCAAATTGCTCAACAGCACCGGGTTGGCCGCTATGAGAAGCAAGCAAGCTTTACTCAAATGAAGAGTGATTCTTCCAAGACACTGCCAGTAGCAATCACGTCCATTCTGGAAACATCACAACCTATGTCATGATCAGCAAATCCAAGTGAGAAACCATGGCGGACAATCGTAAAATGTTACGGTGAAATATCATCTTCTTATCTTTATAACCAGTGTCTCATGGTGAGTATCTGTCTTGCTTCCCATTTTAGAAAGTTGAACTAAACCACATGACCTCAAACCTGCTTTGCCTGACTTTCTGTGCAATTTTACAGACTTGGTTTGCACCACTGTGTGAGAGCGGTATGAGAACTACAGAACCAAAAAAAAAAAACTACATTTCAGATACGGTAATGTTACCTTTGCAAGAATACGCCCTGCCTGGGGGCACAGCTCGAGAAAAAAAAAATACGCCAGAGGACATGTACCATAATGTTCAACAATGGCACTGAAGCATGATGTGCTGCGATAAACAGCACAGTTCGGGAAACAGAAATGATTTACTTGTTTAGGAGGCCGCCCAATCAGCCACCTACAGATGAACATACAGTTTACATGCAGAGGCGGAAAATCCAGGGGTCAGAGAGTAAAAGTCCTGTCATGTATTTCTTCCATCCATGAACTCATCCAGCTGATTTCTCTCATTAGTTCAACCTCCTGGAGAAGGAATCATGCTCAACGACAAATTCAGGCAACTGTAACAAAATTCTGGGATGGATTTTTACTCTCTGAACCTGGATTTTCCATCTCTGTTTACATATATAGTAATATAAAACCTCTGGTATTATTCCCTATTTTACGGTTTGTATTCATCGCAGTTTTCCAGAAATGTCTGTCAACTCTTTTTAGCCGGCTTTGCTTTAGGCCAATCAGGCTTATGCTGTGGTTAGATGCTTTCATGGTGGTCTGTCGTGCGTCCCTGCGTCCATAAAATTTTTGCCTTGCCAGCGCTCTAGTGCCTTCAGGTTTTCACAGATCCTTTTCGTATTTTATATGCGTGTATAGGGGATGAAAATCTCGGCCAAGTTTGATTTTGGCCATGTTTGGCCAAGCGGCTGCGGTGGCTTTGCCTCTATTTTTTTAAAATCAGATATTGTTCCTCCAACTTAATTTTTATTTTTCATAATGTTCGCAATAAAAGAGTTGACTCATGTAAAAACTTTTAATTAACACTACCCACAACTGGTGCAGTGTGATAGTTTTGTCTGTTTGTTGATTCAATCAGTGGGTATGAGGGTAGACATTAAGCACCAGGGGGCAATAGGCTCCACTGTATGGAAGGCTCCACCATGTCTGTGTTTCACACAGAAGCCATGTTTTCAAATAATTAGTAATCCAATCAGAATCGGTTTTCCTTGTTCAGGAAGTTATACCAGAGTCAATGAAAGCCATGTCTTGTAAACTTTTGAACAGGGCTTATTTCTCCATAGATGTGGTGCCAGACCCCATCAGAAAAACCACATCTGAGAAAATTAGTTATTTTTCTTTGTTAAATAAACTGACTTTAATGAGAATTGTGCAGTTTGTTTACTTTGTTAAATTGTGGATCTGTGATCCCATAGGTGCTAATTGATATTTTTAAAACTGAGAAAATGTGGTGCTTAGTGCTCTCGTTTGCTCCACACTTCTCCCAAAACAGGTGAAAATAAAGCCTTAAAATGTTGAGTTTGCTTTAATTACAAGTAATTCATCAAACCCTCTTGAAGAGTAATAAAACTAAATTAGTATCCGTTTAATTAGCTTGATTTTCAGTTTTATGCGTGTATGAACCAGGCAGTTAATTATCAGCGTTTGCAGCAGCCTCAGTGGCAAGACACCTGTCTGTGGCCATCGTTAAGGGCTTAACGAGGGAGGGTGCAGGACAGCCGACAGGGAGCAGTGAGCCTGGCGGAATCCCGTCGCTCCCCATCCCAAAAACGTTTTTTAAAGCCTCTCTCAGCGCTTATCCGCTCTTCCACTCGTACTCCTGTGTGCGCAAACAGCCGCCTGCAGTACCCTGATAAACCAGGGATTTGGACATAAATGATAAGTCGTTCGAATAATCCCTCGTGGGTGGATCCAGAATTGCTTTTTAACCCTGTTAGCCATCTGGAGTTACAACATCGTAACAGTTTGGTTTGTTGTAATTGCCTTACGTGGAGCTGGGAGATTCTGTGCGGTCTGTTCAGGGTGTAGTGACGGTTGAGCAGAAGTCCGTCTGAACAGGGTAAGATGTACAGTGAGGTCTGTAAGTATTTAGACAGTGGCATGATTTTAAATGGGAATCATTTGTGCACAGATCACTCGTTATAGGTGCAACATGTAGGAAGAGTGCAGTCTGTCAATTTAAATTTGAAGGCATTAAGTTCTTTCTTTTCGAGGGAGCCTTGCACAGATTACTACCCTTTAAAAAGTGTGTCTCAGTAAAATGTAAATAGACTGCACTGCAGGCCATAAAGCAAAAAGGTAAACACAATCCTTGAGTTAGCCTTATTATTACACAGTGGGAGCACAACTCTAAAGCCGTGGTCAGCAGTAAAGGTCTATGCAAAGAGCAATGGAAACAATGACCTAATATTTAAATTGGCCAGCGGTCAAAAGCTGGGATACTTAAGTCAGCAGAAGTAGGCCACCTCTCCGATGCACAAATACGTTGTGCAAAAATTCTGCAATAATAAAATCCAAGGAATTATCTCATACATTTTAAGCTTGCTCCTCTTTGCTTGATGGGAAAGACTGACATTGTATGCAATTTTTAAATTTTGTGTTTACAGATGTTGAATTTTGAATGAGCAAGCACAACATAAGAAAATGTATGTATAATTCACTCTTCTACAGGACCATACATGAATTCCGCATAAAAAGTGTACTTAGGAAAGAAAAAGGGCAGTTAAATCAATAACCCTGCTGGCAAGTGCCTCCTCTGAGAATCACTACCTTATCATGGTGGAGGAGATTGCATGCCTCAGGGATCTTGGAAGTTATGTTGCCTGGAGCATTAGCTGCTGGTAGGGTTTCCCATGGCAAATTGATCCAAAGTGTGGGGCCAGACAAAATGCAATTCATTAGACTCCTATGATGCCTTCACTGTGAGTTACGAGAACTTTGCCCGGAATAGGGACACAGGGGCCCCCTCCTGGAGCCAGGCCTGGGAGAGGACCTTGTCAGCAAGCGCCCTGTGGCCGGCTTTTTCCCAAGACCCAGCCAGGCTCAGCTCCGCGTCCGCGTGGACCCCACCAGCCACGAGGAGTAGGGGACAGGTGCAAATTATAGACCGGATGGCAGACAAAGGCGGAGGCTCTGGCGCTCTGGGCCCTGGTTATGGAAAATGGTTCTTAAGACATGGGATATCACCTCACTGGCAGGAAGGAGCCAGAGCTAGTGCGGGAGGTTTAGCGGTCCCAGCTAGATATAGTTGGACTCTCGACTATGCACATCTCTGGATCTGGATACAAACTCCTTGATAGGGGTTGGACTCTCTCCTTTTCTGGAGTTGCCCAAGCTGAGAGGCGGCGAGAAGGCATGGGGATCCTTACATCTCCTCAGCTCAGTGCCAGTATGTTGGAGTTTACCCGGGTTAATGAGAGGGTTTCCTCAAAGCACTGCAGGCTGCTGTGGGGAATGCTCTGACTGTTGTTTGTGCTTATGCACCTGACAACAATTCAGTGTATCCAGCCTTCTTGGAGTCTCTGGGCGGGGTCCTGGAAAAGGATTCAACTGGGGATTCCATAGTTCTGCTGGGGGGCTTCGACGCTCACATGGGCAATGACGGAGACACGCAGAGGGGAGTGACTGGGAGAAATGGCCTTCCTGATCTGAACCTAAGTGGTGTTTTGTTATTGGATTTCTGTGTTAGTCATGGATTATCCATAACAAACATCATGTTCAAGCATAAGGGTGTTCATTAGTGTACTTAGCACCAGAGTCCCCTTAGCCAAAGGTCGATGATCAATTTTGTGATCGTGTCATCAGATCTGCGGCCATATGTTTTGGACTCTCGGGTGAAGAGAGGAGCAGAGCTGTCAACTGATCACCACCTGATTGTGAGCTGAATCAGATGGCGAGGAAGACTATCAGATGGACTCGGTAAACCTAAACATGTTGCAAGGGTTGACTGGGAACATTTACTTGAGGACTCTGTCCGAACAATTTTCAACTCGCACCTCCAGAAAAGCTTTTCCCACATCCAGGAGGAGGATGGGGACATTGGAGTCTGAGTGGAACCTGTTTTAAGTCTCCATTGTGGAAGCGGCTGCCTTGAGCTGTGGCCTGATGGTTGTTGGTGCCGGTCGTGGCGGCAACCAGAGGACTCGTTGGTGGACACCAGCAGTGAAGGAGGCCGTCAAGCTGAAGAAGTTGCCCAGATCCGTAACAGCCACAGACAAGCTATGACCAGCTAGAGGTGCTCAAACTAGGGGTCTCAAACCAGTCCATAAAAGGGCCAAGAGGCTGCAGGTTTTCATTGCAAATGAGCAGAAGCACACCTGATACAACTTATCCACTGTGCAGGCTGAGATCAGTTGATCAAATTAGTTGTATAAGGTGTGCTTCTGCTTGGTTTGAGTGAAAACCTGCAGCCCCTTGGCCCTTTTATGGACCAGTTTGAAACCCCTGACTTAAATCAACTCAGCATGGATTCTCCACTGTACATTTGATCTCTAGCATAATAAAAGAGCCACTTTTTTCACCTGGTAATGTGTTTAAAAAAATCTGGTTTGCTTTGGCTCAGGCTGGCTTTTCAATAGAGATAAATATGGTTGGCTAACCAAGCAAAGCAAACTATTTATTTTCTCTTTTTTCTCCATTTTGATGTCTAAAATTCCCAAGGAGGAATTCTTAATGAGCACGGGTCAAAGTTCCAAAAACCAACAACAAAAAAAGATCCAGGTCAACATTTCTCAGGCGTGATACTCCAGGTGTATGCAGGGCTTGAAATTATTAGCTGGAAACCAAATTAATCTAAACAAGCAGAGATGATACAAATCAGCCTTTGCTTAGTGCAGAAAACACCATCACTCATTTTTCTAAATTCATAAAAGGATACAATGCACAAGGGGAGTCCTGTGGGTTTTTTCCAGTTCTAAGTAGTGTTAGTCCATAGAAGTTTAGTGCAGTATATTTATGCTGCATATCATAGTACAGCGTATGCAGTATTGTACAGTGCTTCAGCATACATTTCAACTAGTGTCCACCATTTTTTTCCCTAATAATGTAAACAGTACACTGAGTCCAGTTAAATGCAACAATTGTTGCCGATATATTTAATCACTAACAGTGTGAATAGACCAGTGGTTCCCACATATTGTCCTGGGGCACCCCTGTGTTTGCTAGTTTTTGTTGGTTCATTTCATGTTTAAAGCAGTTACTCATGGTTTTAAGTCACATTAAAAAAAAAAAAAAAAAAAAAACATGTACAGTTGAGGACAAAATTATTAGCCCCCCAACAAAAATGTCATTGTTTTAAAAGTATTTCCCAAGTGCTTTTAAACAGAGCAACACATTTTTAACACAGCTTTTTTAGACATCCTAGTTTTATTTTGGATGCTTACATTATTTTAGTTTGCACACAGAAATGAAAATATTCCACAAAAAACAAAAACTACCAGGGTAAAAATTATTAGCCCCCTGGGTCCTAATAGTCAATTGTGTATCCTTTTGCTGGATAACAGCCTGCAGTCATTTGCTGTAGTTTTCAACAAGGCTCTGACACTTCTTTTGAGGAATCCCAGTCCATTCTTCTTTGGCAAATCTCTCAAGCTCCTCCAGATTTGATGGCCTTCTGGCATGGATGTTCTTCTTTAGGTCACCCCACATATTTTCTATGGGATTTAAGTCAGGGCTTTGTGCAGGCCACTCACTTACATTCACTTTGGTCTTCAGGGGATAGTTCTTCACCAAGAGAGACGTATGTTTTGGATCGTTGTCATGCTGGAAGATGAAACGACGACCCAGACCCAGTTTTACTGCTGACTGCTGAAGGTTTTCTTTCAAAATCTCCACATATCTTCCTTTGTTCATGATTCCTTCCACCTTGACAAGATTTCCAGTTCCAGATGCACTGAAGCATCCCCACAGCAAAAATCTCCCACCACCGTGTTTCACTGTGGGGACGGTGTTCTTCGGGTTATATGCCTCTCCCTTTTTCCTCCAAACATAAGCAGTGTCTCTATGGCCAAAGAGCTCTAGTTTAGTCTCATCAGACCATAGGACACGCTTCCAGTATGCATAATCTTTCTCCAGGTTGTCCTGAGCATTGAAGGTGTCTCTTCTTCAAAAGTGGAGTTTTTCTTGGTCTGCAACCTCTCAGTCCATTCCTGTGCAGAGCTCTGGTGATTGTCTTCTTAGAGACTATGATTCCTGACGTGGCCAAGTCATTCACCAGTGTCTAGGCAGTTGTTCTGGGGTCTTTAGACACATCTCTCACTAGTTTTCTTTCCAGGGCCTTTGAAATCTTTTGCTTCCTACCTCTGCCAGGCTTGTTCTGTACTGTGTGGCTGTCTTTGAATTTCTGGATTATACCTCTCACTCCAGTTCTTGACACTTGGCAATGCTTGGATAGCTTTGCATATCCTTCTCCAGCATTTGTGTGCATCAATAATTCTTTTCTCAAGTCCAAACTGATTTCTTTAGTTTTCGGCATGGTGCTTTCTCAACTGACAGCTCAATGACCCATACTGAGGCTTTTATACCATGTTTTAACTTAATTGTTGAGTGATATCACCTGATTAACCTGATCACCTTTAAGCACATCACCTGTGAAGTTAAAGCACATCATTGCACAAAAGTGGTTTGCACAATGACTTAATAAATGGTCATTTCTTAAAGGGGGCTAATAATAATGTCCCTGGTTTTTTTAGTTTTTTTTTTTTAAATAATTCTGTTTTGGTGTGCAAATATAAATAATTTGCACCTTCTAAAGAAAAGCAGTATGTTCAGAAATGGTATTTTGAAAATTCCTTGCTCTGTTAAAAAAGTACTTGGGAAAATCTTGAAGAAACTTCAAATTTCATAGGGGGGCTAATAATTTTGGCCTTGACTGTATGCCATAAAGAATCAAAGACTGCTGTATGTTCTGTGTTTATTTTTCTATATTGCTAGCAATTTCAGGTAAGAAAATTTTTTAACAGTTCAAATTAGACACTTAGAAAATCAGTCACCTCCAAATTAGGTTACTGAAGGCAGTTGTTTTGAGTTCTTTCAAAATAATTAGCTTGAACTCTTAACCAAAACAGGTTTGACTCTATTGTTTGCTTCCCCAATAAGTTGGTAGTTTTCACGACCATGAGTCCACTGTTTCATCATTTAGGAACCTACTGACTGTTTACTTTTATGGGCTCTTTTTTTTTTCTATTTTGATGCAGTTGCTTCTAACATGTCACAATATGATATTAATTTTTTTCTTCTTCATAGCATGCATGGATTTCTTTCAAAATGAGGCTTAATTACTGCCATAAACATAAATAAACCTCATTAACAGAAATTCACAGCTTGTAAAAATCCTACAGTTACAATTGTGGTTCGAACAAAGACAAGCATACACAGGGATGCCCCAGAACAGAGTCTGGGAACCACCGGAATTGACTCTGCCCAGGGGAGTTATTTTTGCTTTCATAAGCAGAGGCCGATCCTGATCCTCCGCTACTTAACTGTGTGCTGAATTTCTCTTGTTAAGATGCACCGTAGCTGTTATCTTTCTCCACATTTCTGGGTAAAGTATTCGCTTACTTGGAAAAATTACAGCACATCAGAATTTCCAAAACAATTGATGATTTAAGAAGTTGAAGGCCTCGGGTCTTCTCATTTCACAACATGAATAATTTAGTATAAACTAATTTTAGTTTCACCAAGTCAGCAGAGGACATTGCAGGGGAAAAGCCTGCAGGTTCTGTCAAATACAAGCTTGATTGAGCATTTTGCTATATCTCTTGAGTCAGAAATGGCAGTTAATCACATAAGCCAGGCTAACTACCAGCCAGATTTAGTCATTACTGTGAAACACTACACAAAGCTGCAGACATGGGACTCTGTGGATAGCTTTCTGAGTGCTGAAGGATGGCAGGAACCATGTACAAGAGATTGCATGTCACTGGGTACATCCTCATTATAAGCTAGTCCTGGAGTAAATTTAGCGTCGATCACTGTGAACAATCTCTCCATATGTCTGTATTTCATTATCTGTTTATTTTTTTCCTTTTGAGTTTTCTGTGTTTATTTATCCCCTTGTTGTTATTTCTGTATTTCTTTTGACCTTCTTTGTTCATGTCTCAGTCCCCTGTTCAGCTCCACGTGTCTTTGTTTTCATTCACTCCCACAGCAGCCCAACCTGTTCTGTTTATTAATTAGTTATTAATTTTCCATTCGTAACCACGCCCCAATTCTTTTTTGTTCTCCTCGCACTGGATTTGAGTACACTCTGCTGATTTGTTTGCCAGTACCCAATTTCCTCATAAAGTTTGGCAGTCTGTTGCTTTTCATAGTTATTGACAAAACTTTTGTTTTCTGAGTTTTTTTGGCATGATTATTATTTATTTTTTTTTTTTTGGTTCTTGTTCTTCATGGTTTTCAAGTCCCTTATGTTTTGAGTTTACTGCTTTTGATTTCGGCTGGTTCTTGATTCTGTCTTCTCCCTGGCTTACTTTTCCCACCATTTGGCTTACAACCCACCGCCTGTCCACTGACCTCAATTGTGATATTCATCTTTATACTGCCTTCTGCCTGACTGGTAAAGAGCCGGATTGTACATCTTCGCCTCCACTCTCAGTTAAGCTTGTGAAACTGACCACCTGTCGGTGTGCCTGAGTCGCAGGTCCCCTGTCTGTCAACAAAACTCAGGAGAGAAAAAATGGCACATGCAATGGCATCACAGAGTGAAAGAATATGCACAGTAAGTGAAATAAAATTATTCTGAATTACATAGGCATTTAGAAGATGCTCTCATCCTCAGCACCATACTATGTCCCTCAAACCTCCTTGCTAAAGTGTTTTCTATGCATTCTAAATGACATACACTTAAACCCATGTGCATACGTAGGTAACTCTTTATTAAAGATTTTTTTTTTTTTTTAAATGGAAGAGAAAGGTCATTTTAAAATGCAGGCTGGAAATATTTTAACTGTACGTAACATTTTTTACAAATAAAGGTAACTGGAAGACAAAATGTGCTATTTACAGGCAATAATGTTTTTGCACCCAGTCAAGATCATGACTAGAAACATACACACAAATAATTTAATTCGTTTAGTGAAAGTAGTTTCAGAAAATTTGTCCCCACTCATCCAGACAGACAAGCTCCTTCGCTGAACACCCCGCTCCACTTTGTGGTGGGGGCTAAAAACTGAGCTTAGTGAGCAATCTGTAGAATCACACACAAATACAAAATGAACTGCACTCAGGTATGACTTCTACTGGTGATTAAGGTGAGGTGAACCGCAATTTGTATAAACACAAATGAGCCAAAACATTATAACTATGCACAGATGCGGCAAATAATGTTTATAATATCATAACAGCACACATCAAGGTCTACAGACAAATCTTGAACTGTAACTGAACAGTTGGTTCTCATTTACAGTGTCTTGGACGTGAGAGAAATGGGAACTGACAGGACTTTGACAAGGGCCAAATCGTTATGGCCCAATGAGTGCATAAGAGCATCTCTGAAGTGGCAAGACTCCTGAGGGTGCTCCCTGTCAGCAGATGTGAGTGCCTACTGACAGTGGTCCAAGGACGGACAAACCATGAACTGCTGACAACATTTTGAGAGGCCAAAGATCATCGATGCACGAGGGCTATGAAGGGCTATCCCACCTGATCCAAACTGATAGAAGGGCGATTGTAGTACAAGTCTCTGAGAATTTCAATATTTATTAAGGAATGTGTCACAACACACATTGCATCATATCTCGCTGTGTATTGCACTTTTGAGCTGGCAGACCAGTCAAAGTGCCCACTCTAAACCCGCTCCACCTCTACAGGCACCATCTGTATGGCGAAACTGGACCTTAGAGCAGTTGAAGAAGGATACCTGGTCAAATGATGCCCATTTTTGTTCACATGATGTGCTTCGGCTGGGTACGTGTGCACCATTTACCTGGGAAGAGATGGCAACCGGATGCACTGTGGGAAGAAGACAAGCTGGTGGAGGGAGTGTGATACTCTGGGAAATGTTCTGAGAAACACTGACTTTGGGAATCCAAGTGACATCAGTTTGATGGAGCTGTTTTGACAGCACAAGGGAGACCTTCACTATATTAGGCAGGTGGTTTTAATCTTGTGGCTGATCGGTGTATGTGGAGTTTGACACAATCTTTTGTTTTAGCTCAGCAGTGCTCCAGCTCACTGGCTTTGAAAACAATGATTATGAGTTTAAAGTAGAGAGCACCAGCTTTAATTTGTGGTTATTCACTTCATCTCCTTAAATTACTGACTTTGTGAATGATATGAGTCATTTGAATCAAGCTAAAAATTTCAGACCTTTTTAAACCTTACTGGAGGATTGCTTGCTACAATAGCTAAATTCAGACAAATTATTTTCAAATATTTTACCCTGACAATAAATGCCACCACTCTAAATAGTAAGTACTAAATTACTGATTGTAGTCATTTTAATAGAGTGATTGCTAGGGAGGGGAACGCTTAATCCAGACACAACCTTTATTGGCATTTCGACAAAAGGATTTCCATAAAAAGTCTAGCACACTTGAGCATAAGGCTAGTTTGGACCTTTGGATATGAAGTATGATGAAGTATGATTTCACTGGTATTACTTTAAACAATTACCTCCTCACTGCTGAGAATGCACAATAAAACCTAATCATTTTCCAATTTAATTATTTATGGCATTTATGAGACAGTTATTGCTACAGTCCCTCAGTGTTTTCATCAACTGTAAACCAAATTCACAACAGGAAGCACAGTGGTATTGTGGGAATGGCTGTGTAAGGGGCCAGATAATACAATGATACAAGCTGTTCATGGAGGTTGTCAACACAGATGGACAGTTCCTTCAGTACTTAGACAACAATCGCTACAAGTCACAGCATAGCATCTGCAATGAATTTACCATACATGGATAAAGCTGCTTTAAATCATGACTGACACCATATCTTCTTAGCAGACAGAACCTCCATACCAGTACACTTCAGTGGATCCAGTTTTTCACAAACACAGCAGCGATACCGTTGGCACCCTGCGGCAGACCAGTTCAGAGTATTCCTTTTCACTAGGCGCTCCAATATCCTCGAGGCACTCAATTTTCCTCCTGTAGTCCTAAGACACACACAACAAGCTACTAGAGATTCCAAATTGCCCAAGGTTGTAATACGGGCCGTTTCTCAAAGCGTAGGCTGCATCCTACGAGGGATGTATTTTCAGGCTTCTACGTCATCGCAGGCTGTTCCACTGTGAAGACATTTTTGAATACATCTGAGAAATGAAGTCTTCATCTCACCTGATCTCGGACAGAATTGTCAACATGGTGACGTGGTAATAAAGTGTAAGCAAGCTGACGATTCCAACTGAGATCAGGCAAAGTGCAGGCTGCATTTCTTGGGTGTATTCGAAAGCACCTTCACAATGAAGCAGTCTGTAATGACAATGACAGTAAACCTTTCTCTCATTACTGTTTTATATTCACGTTTAAGTCTTACAAGCAATAAATATAACAGCCAGACCTTACAAAACAACAGTCGTATACAACATTGATCGATTAACTAAATTATGAACCATAAATCAAAGAATGGGGACAAAAGAGCAAACATGAGTGACGCAGTTAACAGGGTGAGAGCAAATAACCAAACAACAGAGGGAACATCCAGCAACACACAAATTAAGTCACATCATTACAGCAAATATATACAAAAAACTGGGATTATGGGACATCAAACAGTATACAAAGGATTGGGGTTGGTCAAGTGATTGGATAATGAGTGAAAACTGAGGAGTGTGAACCGAAAGGTGTAATTTTGAGACATGATTAACTTTCCATTTTGCACTGGTGGATGTATTACCGGTTTTACGGTGGTCAAGGTGGTAATAGTCCAAAGTCATTATTGACAAGGTGGATGACTATGTTGTCATGCAGCTCCTGATTTCGAAAAAGTATAATGTTCCAGGCCACCTAGAGGCTGTGTTTTGCAGCCTGTATCACCTTCCAGGCAATCTCCACCTCTGCAGATGTTATTCAAGGGGGGGGAGAATGGATATCCTGGAGGGCCAATGTGCGAGAGTCTGTGAATCTGTTGAGGAAGTGGAAGACAGTTGGCCAGAGACAGAAGGCTGAATGGCAGTGCCACAAGCGGTTTACATCTGTTTTTTTGTTTTTTTTTGGTTTTTTTTACTGGACAATTTTCATAGGAACATGTCTCAACCAAGGCAAACTCCCCCTGAACATAAACACCCTGATGGGGTGAGCTTTTTGCATCACCAGGCACACTTGGTCTTTCTGTGGGTTGAGAAGTGACTAAGTGAATAATATTTTCCCAGATTTCTTTGGATGAATCTCGAGACTCAATTCCTAGACATTGTATATTTTCTTTACAGTTGATGGTGTTTTTGATTTCTATAAATGACTATTCTCTGAGTTGGACTGTATGTTAACTGATTTTATAAATGAACTGTCAAAACTGTCTGCATGGTTCTGGGGGGTCCCAGGAGTAGGTGTGTGTGTGTGTGTGTGTGTGTGTGTGTATCAGGCTGCAGATGCCCAGGGGTCTTAAACTGGTTGTGAAATAGAAGTGGGTCACAGGACTGGTTTTGCTGCACATCCGTTTTGTTTTGTGTAAGCGGCAAGCAAGGCTTCACATCCTAATAAGTTGTGCAATGTTTGGCACACCTTACCCCCATTCATAGGGCCTCTCCACAAGATTATCCTTTTTAACCTCTCCTGCCTACTCCCCCAGACAAACCTAAATACAATCTTATTTGCTTGTTTTTTAATCTGTTTGTCTGGGGGAACATCTTACCTATGTGGGCGAATTTGGGGTATATAATGGTCTGTATGATGAGAGTCTTCCCTGTCATTGACAGTGAGCAGGATCTCCAACCATTGATTTCACTACATGCCCTGTTGAGGGCCCCAGTCCAGCTCCGGACCCCGAAACTTGTCCGGCCAAAGGTTACTCCCAAAATTTTTACTTTAGTTTTTAGAGGAAAAGTATGTGACAGGACCTGATTGACCATGAAGCAGTGGTTCTCTGTCATGACATAATAGCCTGTAAATTCAGCCTTCGAAGGCTGCAGCCCTTTGAGATACGACCATAATAAATGAAGAGACAACCACATGGTCGATTGTGGTGGATTGGTGAAATGTCTCAGGTGTGTTCCTGCCTCACACCTAGTGCACTCTATAAAGGCATCAACACCTCCCAGTGACCCTGACTAGGAATATGGAGGTTAGATAATGGATAGATGGTTGGGAAAAAAAGGACAATACAGATTTTGCAAATCATCCTTCACATTTTTCGGATTCATGTTTGGTGCTGGATGACATTCTTGCTTGAACAATGTCTTCTTATTCTTGCTCTGGTGATTACCAATAAAAATCAATTCATCTATCGCTCAATGGGTGGGTGAAAGTCATTAGTTTTGCAGTACCACACAACCCAACAGTCAGGTAGTGTGGCTTGTCTCATTAGCAAGACCTCATGCATCCCTCAGCTGCAGGGTCCGCAATGTATGGTCCTGGCCACCAGGGCCCAGATGGACGCTGGGTATTGGTGGGTAGGGGTGAGGGGGGGCGGGAGAGGGTCACTGCAGCGTCCCCCTCTTCTTCTGCGGCAGTTCCTGCAGCCTCTCCTCCCGACACAATGCATGCTGGGTACCCACCCTGTGCGCCACTTCCGTGGCTGCGATGTCAATCAGAGCGTACCGTGAGTTAGCCGCTCCTTCTGGGCCAAAACAAAAGAAGAAGACCCAGATTATACTGAGCTCATAAGCATTTATTTATTAAAAAAAAATCCATCCTCATAGCTGAGCAGTAGAGATGAGCATGCTCAATTAACTTTGCGTGAACCACCCCAAGGAATTCAGACTCAGAAAGATTAACCACGCAAACAATTAATTGTCTCTGGCTGTGCTGAATGCCATGTGCCTGAGTAATGAAGGCACATGTAATTAAAAGCATGGCGCTCTTATGATTGAATAGGCTGACTGTGCGCTCTCCGGGGAAATGCGTTTCTAACGTTAAATCGGGCTGAGCATAACAGCGCTCCAAGAATGCTTCGTGTGTAATCAGCAGACACTGCTAACACACGAACGATAAGAACTACCGAGCCTGATGAAGCGAATACAACGGGCGCCTAATCAGAGAAGACACCTCGCCACGACCGTACGCAGCAAGCGCCCCCATAAAACAAGCAGACCATCATATCGCTATCACCCCTCGCACGCTGAGCATCAAATTTGAGCCGTAATCAGGGAAAGCGATGCCGTTAATGGGTAATTTTCCACTGATTATAAACGAGACAATCAAATTCAGATTCCTAATGACACTGGTAATGCAGCAGCCCGTGTCTCCCCAGGGCGAGACAAGACGATCGCCACCATGGATTTAAAGGCGTTTCCATGGTTACAAATCAATTAAACATAATTACGAGTTCGCCGGGTCCATCGCCAGCTCTGATCCTGCGAACCAGTCCCGTCTGCGTGCCCTCATTATGTAATTACAGTAATGACAGCCAATATCACTCCTCCTTTCATTCTAATCTAAACTCAATTCATTAAACAAGCATAACACACTCTAATGCACAGTCTTTCAATCTAGAATTTCCTCATCAACTATCCGCTATCCAACACACTGCTGAAAATTGTCTAGGGCGATCGCCGCCGCTAAATTACAATAATTGTCTTTATGAGGACAATAATCTTCACAAAATTGCCATCATAAGCATCACTAAGTATTAATATGAATGATAGCGCCATCCAAGTGATGATTTAATTCTCAGGCAATGAAGTAAGCCTTTGAAAAAAGCACAGTGGTCTGGTAGAAACACACCATGCAAACAGTCACATGAAGATGATGATAATAATACTAATAATTATAAGAATAATGTTTATTACTTATATAGCGCATTTTGCATGCAAATATGATCAAATGCTATAAATGACATTAGACATTAAGCTAACAGTTAATAAACACAGCCCTCATAGGCACACGTGCAATGGCTTAGGACAAGAGCCAGGCTGACAGTCATTGGGTTCACAATCCATACTAAGATCATATATAAACCTAAAAGTAACATTTACCGACTCCAAGAAGGTGACAGTGGTGCTTTAATCCGATAATGGGTTTAGAGTTTCGCCGCAAAAGAAGTGTATTACCCAATAAACGAGAGTGTATTGCAGCGAGGCAGTGGGTAGCACTGTTGCCAAACTGCACATAGGTTGCGGTTTGAATCCTGCCTTTCTGTGTGGAGTGTGTACTCCATATGTTTGTGTGGGACTGCGGGCTCTTCCACTGTCAGATGATTTGCATATTAATCTAATTGGAGACTCTAAATAGCCCATAAAGAATTTGAGTGAATGGTGTGTTATCCCTGAGTCTCTGACCCATTGCATGCTGGGACAGACTGCAGCCTACCTGTAGCCTTGACCAGACGTTGAATGGATAATGGATTAATAGTAGTTAAAATGCAACATAAACACACGTTTTCAGGCCATATATGAAGAAAGGCAGAAAAAGCAAACAAGACGACCAAATCTGGGGATAGTAATTCAGAGATTGAGGACTTCCAGCAGCCATGCTATCTCGGTAGAGGTGAGCATTACCTCTGACACCAGAAAAGGGCCCCTGAAACCCCAGCTCCAGGTAATGCAGCTGCCTGCTAGACGTGGGGCTGACAGGAATATTAACGTAGGTAACGCCATCACCACGGAACCTGTCCGTCACAGCCGTTACTACTGGGAACAGAACACCTCCCCCCAGCAACGCACAAATAATTATGACTCAAATGTGCGTAGATGTTGCTTGCTTTTTATAGCCAGGAAAACGATCTGATCTATTAGCCAGTGACACAAAACAAGACCTGATCAGTTTTAAAGCAAAACAGGGACAACAGAATGTTTGAGTTTGCAAGTAGGACTTGTAAGGTCCAAAGAAAATTGGGCATAAGAAACTGAACTTTTTTTTTTTTTTTTTTTTTTTTTTTTCAGTTTAATTCAGTCATGATTTCGGTTATCAACAGCATATTATAAGGTTCTACAAATCTCTTATACTGCAGGCAGTCTTTGTCCTTTAAATCAGAGTGTCAAAAGTTATTAGCTTGTACTGCAGATATCTTGCATGCCAAGTTAATATTAATTTAATCAATAATTTATTTAATATTGAATAAAAAATGTGCTTTCATTTTTTTTTTTTGTTCATTAGAATTTAATGTCTCCTCTTAATATTAGAATACTGAATATAACCTTGACTTGCCTAAGTTTTCTCCTATCAAATCACATTTCTTTGGGCCATCAAGCGATGAGATCATGAGCTCATATCTTTCTTTAGGATCTAACAAAAGCAGAAAAAAGTAACCAAACAAAAACAATCCACTCGTGAAAATGACTGTCACCATACCATCAAGATCAATATTGGTCATTATACTGAACAACAATGAATAGATCCATTAAATGGCATCACTGCCAGTACCACTGAATGCATGAAAATTTCAAACCTATCAACAAAATTAACAGGAAGCGCATACAATGATATATTCGCCATTTTTGAAAAACTTGAGCCTGCATTTACTCCCTCTAGTGGTGACTTTGTGACATAACATAGTCAGAGGAAACCACACCTGCTCCTGGTGATTTACTGTGCCTTAGGTTTCCATTTCAACTTTAAATTAGCTTACCTGATTCTGCTAATTTCCTGCTCAACAAGACATCCTGCTGTTGAATGAGGTGTGCTTTCTTTGTTGCAGTAGATCCTCAGAGACAGGGCTGGGAGCCCCTGTTCAAGCACTTGAATGGGGAGTGTTTTGCTACGTTTGGAGTGAAAACCAACCAGACAGTAGGTCCCCAAAAACAGGGTTTGGCAGTCCTGCCATAGGCTATACACAGCTGATCATTAAAGATATAATAAGTGGCAGTCCCTGCTTGCAGACTAGCATGGAAATGAACGGCCACAATACACACACAGTATTACTGAAGATAAAAGTTCACTTAGTTATGACAATTGATTAGAAGAGTTATTCCTGACATGAGCGCCTGAGAACGTCCACTTGAGCGTACTGCAGTACCCCAGGATGACTATGAGTCCAGAAACTCAACTGTCAATTTTCCCACTGCTGAACTCTCCCTCTAACAAGAGCCACAAGTGTCTGCAAGTCTCAAGACCACAGACACCCAGGCCTGTGAAATTTTGCGCGCCTTCCTGTTATACAGTACAAAGCCACTTGGGACACAGCGGGTGTCAGTCAGCCTGTTCTTTTGCACTTACAGACGCACCAATGGCCAATTAACGTTCCATCACTTGTACCAGTCAAACATTTTCAGCCATTTTAGGGGAGCCAGATTAGACAGCAGGGTTATGCGGTGCCTGCCATAAACAGACTCCAAAGCACATATAAAGCTAAGCAGCGATTTTAATTGGGCAGGCAGTAAATGGAAAAGCAATGTCTCTCCTGTGTTTTACGTGGACAATATCAGCGCTCTGTCTCCTCAACTCTCCGCTGATTCATTACGTGCGGAGCGCTTGTGGCAACCTCATAGCTGGGCGGCGTTTGGCGCAGGAGGCAACCAGTCAGTCAAGCTTTCCCATTTCATGCTAGCTTCTTACCACGCGTATACCTCCTACTCAATTAAAACATTAAGCTCTAAACCCTTAAGCTTCGCTGCACCGCGATTAAACTGAGCAGCAATCTAATTAAAAGTTTTAGTGGTGCGGCGGACATTTTGCGACCCCTCTTCCAAATTAAATCACCCCGTGGCAGAGCCCGGTAACTGGGGATGGCCTGTTCAATAGCCCGGCAAAGCACAACTCAATCAACTGCGAGTGATTTAATTGAGATGCCAATTGCGAAAATCAGGAGTGATACACTATAGTTGGAGTAAAAACCTAGAGGGTGTTAGACATCCAAGAATGGGGTGGGGCAGCCGTACAGTCAATGTTTGTGTGGTGCATTAAAAAAACATATGGAGAAGTTATTTGTTAAGGATGATAATCTCTGCAATGTAAAAAAAAAAAAAGTATCTAATGGCTTCTGCATCCACCAAACTAATCGCTTAACACCTTGTTGTTCACATCTTCCAAGTTTAGTGGGCCAAATGTCTGTTTGTCGTAGGGAGGGGCTGAGATTATAGCAAGATGTGGTCAATACAGTAATTATAACATTTTCAGTCCACCTGAAACTGTACCGTATTGCTCTGGAAAATGGCATAGACTCTGAAGTGGCAGTTTTTATAAAGTTAAGACAAGAAATTCCCCCCCCAAACAAACTGTCAGGAGAGAGTTTTCTGCAACTATCCAATACACTCTACTGCAATTACCTAGATGCATGCAAAAGCCTGTGTGAGCAACCCAGGTGAGTTTCAGAGTCCAAATCAGATTTCTTTTCTGACCACAGTAGACATAAACACTGGACAAAATTTTTGACACTGCCATTCTGGGTCCTTGATTGGACACATATCTGCTCTGTGGTCATTCCTCTGTGAAAGCGTCAGATTTGATTTCTTTTATGACTTTTTTTTTTTGTGTACTACTGCAGGTGTGCAGTTGTACATATTTGACATCTTAATTTCAGTAGCTTAATGTGCAAAATGCGCAAGGCGACTCAGAGGAGGAGTCACACTGACAAATATGGGTCAAATACAAAGATGAACATGAACAGTCATAGCAAAGCAATCAAATCTGAGCAAAAGACTGGAATTGAGCATTTCTCTCACTGTATTGAGTAAGTGAGCAGCGGATGAAGGGCTTACCACCAGCAGTGCCGTGATCCCTGCGGGACTTCAGCCTGGGGGGCAGAACAGGCGTACACAGACTCCCTGCAGAGAAGAGACAAGCAAATCACAGTCCCGAGGGGGCAGGGCTGAAAAATACTGAGAGACAGAAGCTGGTTCATCTGGAGGTCCGTCAATTTGACTGACAGCTGGCTTGGACCAGGAGCTGGTAAATGTGAGATTACGGCACATAAACTTCACCATTTTATCCACTGTTGCCTTTCTGTCTCGTTAAATCACATGAACTGTGCAAAAACACGTTTCACATCACAGTGAGGAGCCAGTGAGTGCATACTAATATTTGAAAAAAGCACCCTTTCAATATCTCATCCTCTTTTACCATCTTGAAGTTTGGAGAGATTTGAGGAATTGAGGAAGGGAAGAAACATTAATGAAGTGTTGGAGACATCCACTGATTTAGTCCAGATGGTCAGGATGTATTTTGTTTCAATGGCTAGGACTTGCCAATTTGCATAATCTACAACTGACTGCATAACTCACTTGGTGAGATCCATGGGGCTTGATTCATTGTTTGGAAGAAACACACTTCAGTTTTCGACTCCTGGACACCACACTCGTTTCCTCACACATACACACACACACTTGCACAAACGCACACATACAGACCTGTTGTCATCAAGCGGCAAGAACACTAGGTGTAGACAATGACCAGACAACGAGTAGAGTAAAAGGCAAGTAGGGGAAGCGTGTGAGAAGGCAACTCCTTGGGAGCTGCCGGATAGCTCACTCGGTTAAAGCATCGCACTGCGAAACAGGAGTGACTATCACGGCGTGGGTTCGAGCCCCAGTCGTACCAACCGGCAGTGGTCGGCAGCTTTTTCAGAGTAGCGCACAATTAGCCATTGCACTGCAGGGATGCAAATTGGGAACGGTCTGCCGGGAAGGGTAATATACAAATGGTAGCTTTGTTCATAGCTTAAGCGCCTCCTGTTGGCCGGACGGGCGCTCGTCAGGAAGATTCTAAGCTTGTTCATGTTCGGGTATCCTCCGCCCTTGTTCTGAACTTGCGAGAATTCAACCAATGAGTGTATAAGAAGCAGTGGGTGACAGGCACGTGCTTCGGAGGAGAGCCGCGAATTGTCTTCACTCTCCTGAGTTGGCAGCACGAGGTAGGTCGCGTATGAGCAAGTGTTGTACATAGTTCCCCAGTTGGGTATTCCAGATTCGGGTGGGATTTGAGATGCCAAACTTAAATAAATAAATAAATAAATAAAAAAATAAATAAAAAGGATTACATGCAGAGGTAATCCAAATGTAGTCCCATACGTCCACGTACCTTTCTCGATGTGCCTGATTATTGCACACATTGAGTGAACATTCCTCACTCTCTGGCGCTGCAAATGTTACCATTATTGTTAAACCTCCACAGTGAGTGTGACAATTGTTCAAATTACAAACGAACACCCCTTCACTAACCTGGCCATGGTTACTTGGAAACTCGTACTTGCACAGCATGTGTATATTCTATCTCAATAACAGATCGTGAAAATGTTGGTAAATTTTGCAGGGATATTGGAAGTTACCTAATATTTTTAGAGTGCTTCACCTGTAGGCCAACTTAATAGCAGCCTTGTCTTATTTTCCTCAGCTGTTGACCAGTGCATAAAGCCCTGAACAAAATATCGCTTGATGACGACGGGTCTGCACCTCCCTCGCACTCACCCACACACCCTTGTGAAAAAAACACAAGTTCTGTCACACTCAAAGACAGACAGAAATGATCCCTGCTGGATATGTCCAGGGGGCAGAAGACTGGGGAGAGACAGAAAACTGAAATGAAACTCAACAGACATTGTTAAAATTCCACCAAATCACTCAATGTGATGATTGTGTCCAAATTCCTGGAAATGAGCTGTTCTCTGGCTGTGGGGCTACTGGAGCAGAACAGAGGATGTATATATTGTTGTATAATACCTTCTGTCTCATCGGAAATCTTCTGCGCTCCACAATGGCCCATTAGCTCGTAGCTGCCAGTGTCTCCACACTGTAAAAGATTAGGGAGGCAATTATCTGGCAAGAAACAGGGAGGAAAAATTGCTCAAGCGGGACAAAAGTGTAGTGTCCGTCTGGAAAGTGTTCGAGGGGAGCAGTTAATTCAATTCATTCCATCCAATTGAAATAACTTGAGTAAATACTTACAGGAGATGTATGCCTGCCTTTCCGATAATTGTAAATGATAAGCAAATAGAGGCAATTTTAACTAAACAAATTAGTCTGTTCATTATGTCTTTTTTCTAAATAATTTTCTGACATTCACAGTCAATGTTCACACCGAATACATGTACAAATACCCACCTCCAATTCAACCTCAACTACTCATGATGAGGGAGCTCAAAGTACTGCGCCCGCAGACGCATACAGAAGCAGAAAGGCATTAAATGCCACTCAATATTTAAAAAAGTTGTCCTTCCCTTGACTAACACATAGCCTCCTACCCAAAAAGTATGGAGGTGGGTTGATGAGGAAAGGAGAGGAGGATATGACTTTCTGAGCAGTGGAAATGCGCTCAGTTTTGCGCGACCCTTGCGGGCACCAAAACAACCACCAGAGGTCAAAGATGTGCAATACGCTCTCCCACAATGTCAGCCGAATAAAACTCTCCCATCCTCAAGCAATGCTGGAACCAGGAACACCACCTTGCAGGGAGGCAGTCAGCACTAGCACAGCCCTGGTTTGAAGCCATGACTGCAGAGCCTAACATTATGAGGCTAACGCTAAAGCCATTACAGCAATTACAGTGCCTTCAATGCACTAGAACATTGACCGACATCATTAGCATTAACAGAGTATAAGCAAGAAGAAACGGGTTGGCTGAGTCAATAGATTTTTCTCTTTCTGACACCAGGCATGTTTATTTCTGTCATCCAGTCGAGTCTCTGGTCTTGGCCTCCAGAAGCATATATTTTATTAGAAAGACAGCAACAGCACCAGTAAAAAATGTAATAAATAATATTTTTGGAAATGTTTTCACTGCAACCTGTTTTGTCATCCGTGACACTAGTATCATTCGGGGGCTTTTAAGACTTCTGCTTTCTTTTTCTGTTGAGTCTCATGAGGATAAGATAATCACGTCGAGCGAAGCGAGGTACCGCCACTGTTTGGCTCATCACAGTCACATCAACCCCGTAAGTCATACAAAACCCATTTTTTGTTTGAGGCAAGGATCTCACCACATTAAGGTTTTCCAGCTTTTGAATTCATCCTTCTTTAATGATTTTTTCAGTGTTTTAAGTAAATTCCAATTGTTTTTGTGAACGGTGGCTAAGTACCCCTTCCTTCTTATCTCCGGCAGGGGAAAGCGAAGGCTGATTTGCGGCAGCTCCTCAATATTTCCAACAAGGAGAGAGCTTGAATCCGCAGCCGAGCAACAAGCAAAGGCATTACACAATCCCCCTGTGCCGCCCACGACTCCAGCAGTGCAACTTTTCAAAGTGCGGTCCGGCAAACTACCGTCTGTCGCCACAAAGAGGAAGCGCTTCTCCCTCCCCACACCCCTCCCGAATCCGCAAGGCCAATTTGCGGATAATTTTCTCACATTACACAGTGTCCTTATGGCACAGTACTTTTTAAACAGCCTAAATTTGCTTCATGACGTAGACAAAAGGAACTATTAACGCTCATTCCTGCTTTGAAAATTATGAAACACAGGAATCTTTGCAGGGCTGTCAGCCCTTACCTGAACCGCCCTCTCCGCCCCCTGCCCTTCCATGACCTCATAGGGCAGATCCGCCTTTCGTCTGTCCTCCCTCCTCTTTGCTTTCTTACCTGCAGGTACAAAACACTGCAGCTGAGACATTCTGTACAGTGAGAAGCGAACATAGGAGCATCCCTCTATGATTTCAAAATAGTGATTTTGGAAGCTATCGCAGTACAATGATGGCATGGTACAAAACTCTGCCCACCATCTGTTTACCTTGCCAGTCGTCATCATTATCATCAGATCAGGTGGAATTACTCACAATGAAAATGCATTACCTTTGGGCTAGTGAAACTATTTCTGTTCTGTTGCAGCACTCCAGTGCAGTGGAATTGAATCAAAACAATACATAGACTATTAGATTAGGTAGACTATCAGATTTGATGGTCTTTACATCCACACAGTGTGACTCAAATTACTGCCCTTTTTAAACACAGCCTATTGAAAGGGGACCAATTGTGATAAACTCACTTTTTCAGTGCTTGTGCACATACATTTCAGTATCTGGAATGCCTACCAGCCCACAAACTGTGAAATAAGACAACCCAGTCAGTTTTTTTGTGGGCTCCCTTTTTCATGAAACATGGCATTCAACATGCCATTTAGATTTGGCTCCCTTTCCTGCTTCACATACAGGCTCATGAGAATTATTCTGCCCCTCTGAATATCCCCACCCAGGGTTTATTTTTTTAAGGCAACGTCCCAGCTTCAATTGGTAAAAATCTATATGTCTGTGTTATCCACTTTTTGTCTGACTGCTTTGTTCTACGGACCATGTTCAGAACAAGGCAGGACTGGCAACAAAACATATTAACGTTAAAGGGGACCTATTATGCTTTTTGGAAGATACAAAGAAGCAGTGGCTTTCATTTATTTTCAAGAAGAATCTGCAGCTAGCTGTGTTTCCAGTTTCTGTTAATATTTACACAGATTTTCAAATGCAACATTAGCTAGTTAAATTAGTATGGCTTCATTGTGGATTTAGCTGGCTTGCTAACTAGCTAAGTGCCACTCCCAAAACTACTTAGCTAGCATGCACAAATTACCTTTCCATGATCATTTTGCAGTTTACTGGCTAGCGACTAAATTGACTGTGAATTTTGAAACTGTCACGATTTTAGCAAGAGGCAACGTATGAGGCACGTTGATGAGAACAAATAGAATGGGTAACCGTTTTTAATGGAATTCATTCTGTTTTTAATTGAGTACCGCAATAAACAGAATGACAGCTAACGGTTGCTTCTACACAGATGCCAGCTACTGTACATATCATTCTTATGTGAGAGACTGAATTCAAAGTGTAGTTAAACTTTCATTGGTGACTGCATGTCGCACTTTTTTGTGAATGTAACATTCATCCTAGCTTACCTTGCAAACGTTAACCTTTCCATACTCATTATGTTGTTTAATAGCTGTATTTAGCAACTTGTCAGTAGCTACGGGATTTTGAAATTGTTATTCTCTGTTGACAAGGTGGCTTTGTTCGCTGGCCAGTCAGAACATGGTGGGGACGCCCACTCAGAAGAGCCTGTTTTTCAGAGAGTTAAGAATGACAGGAATCAAATTGCCTTGAAATCACATAAGTTTTTTTGTTTCTTTTTGCTAGGAAGTTTACAAACCTCCCTTTTGGACCTCCAAGAATATAATAACTTGTAAAAGGGAACCTAAAGTAATTGGACAAACGAGCATAACTTGAAACCACATTACCATATTTTGTCATTAGTTGCACGTCCTTTACATCCAATGACCGCATTGACTCTTGACCCATAAATATTGACAGATGCTGGGAATATTCCTAAGTGATGCTCTGTCTGCCAGCACTGCAGTCAATTTCACCTCCAGTGATTTATGTTTTTGCTTCCAGTCTTGCATTCAACAAGTGAAATGCACAACTCTTCAATTCTAGATGGACGACCTACTAGGTATGTCGCACAGATTCCGCAGTTTTTGCCGTGGATAACTCCTTGGTTGCTTTGTGTTTATACTTCTTCCTGATCTGCTGATAATAAACATTTAAATAGACCACAGCAGGAATTTTCATTAAAGGGACTCAGATGGGCACTTCCCCCCTCTCACACCACTGAAAAACAGGATAGCTCAGACACTGATTACCCCACATCCTTGGCAGCCAATCGGCAGCCCGGATAAGCCCTCAGCTCCCGCCGACTCGTGTCAGCAAGAGATAAAAACTGCCAGATCAAAACGGCAGAATAATAAAAGCATGAAAAATCTTTCAAGTCAGCCAAACTAATGATGTGTCGCCCAGGTGGAGGCAGCATTCTGAGGATAACAGAGTGAATATCCCTCTGTGGCTTGGAGGGGCTATACTATCCTCCTGGGGACTGAAAAAACACGGCGAACACAAAATCAATAATGACCAGGGGAAAACACAAACTGATTCTTCACAGGACTAGAAAAAAGAGGAGGGACGCAGGGAGGGGATAAAAAGGAAAGGAAATGCGAGGAGACAGAACTGCTTTTATTAATGTCGGTGTCAGCAGGAGAGAGAGGGAGAGGGAGAGGGAGAGGGAGAGAGAGAGAGAGAGACAGAGAGAGAGATACCTGTAATTAGGGAGAGTGAGCCCAGAGTGTGACAGCAGGGGAATATACTGAGCGACAGCAGCAAAAATGCAAAGCAAGACAGTGCGCGGAGAGATGGCTCTCAAACAGAGAGGTCCGCAAGTATTTGGACAGCAAAGCGATTTTAGAGGGCTGTAATACCTATGAGGTTCACCCCCCATGAATGTACATACAGAAGCTACCCGCAAATTAAATACATGTGTTTGTACATCCATACCAAGAAAACTGTGGAGGAAATACAGCCGTTTTATACAGTGCCAGTGTTCACACACTTATGGACCACACCATGCCTTTCAGTGGGGGAGCAGTCAGTGACTGACACCATGTAAGTAGACTAGGTAACATCACCAGGGTGCCCTTAAACCCCTTTAACTGCGATTTTCATTTGAATTTTGCCCTTAATACAAGTTCAAAGTTAGAAAAATATATATTTTTTTAATTTCCATATTTTGTGACAATTGCCATGTACATGTTCCATGTCTGCTAGTTGAAGGGCTTCACTGAAACTACCACATCACACCTATATTGAGTAAAATATTCAAACCCAAGATGCCATGTTTTTATAGCCGCAGCATGAAATCATTTAGAAATATCTACAATATGTACAACTCAGTAGAAGTTGGTACAGTATGGAAAATGCACATATGTATTTGTGTTGCTGGTCAGACGAATCAAACTTTCAGAAGAAACGGATGCCTTGTGCTTGGGACCAAAGAGGGAGAGGACCATCCTGACCATTACCAACCACAAGTCACTGCCCTTTCCAAGAGCCACTTGCACTTCTGTGAGTACAACTATTAATGGTGAAAAGTACACTGAGATTTTAAAGCAGCATATGCTGCCTGTAAGACAAAATTTTTTTCTGTGGACAAGCATGCATACTTAAAAAAGACAACACAAAACCACTTCCACATTACAAATGCATGCCTGCTTTAAAAGAGGGTGGGGGAGCTGGACTGGCCAGCCTTACTTTTCCCAACAGAAAAGGTCTTTGTGACAGCAAAGATCAAATACTATTGAAGTCTTCAATACCTGTTTGCAGGAAGAAAGGGGACAAAATTACACCTGAAAAATGTACTCACTTGGTGTCTTCAGTGCCTTTTAATTTAAAACATTTGAGTGGTTTTACTGTCCCAACGTTTTTGAAGTATGTTGCAAGAATCAAAACTGTAATAAGTGTTTATTTTGAAAAATCAGAACTTCATGTGGTATAACATCAACTGATGTGCTGTTGTCTTATTTTCAACATAATGCAGGTCAAAGATGGTTTATAAATAATTAGATTCAGTTTTTTTTTTTTTTTTAAGCATTTTTCTCTTTGAAGTTGTATATTTCCCTATACCTCAACAAAACATATATTTGGAAACCTATAGATCTCCTCTAACATTTAAAATGGGCTTTAAGTCCCACAGGTTTAAATAAGGCAGCTGAATTTGACAAACCCATACATGGGTCTGTCAGTTTTAGGAGGTTAAATAAGCCCCAGCACTGTGATAAGCAGGGCCACCCATTCCCTTTGCACTTACTCACACCGACCATCAGGGGGTGCCCTCACACTCTTGGGGGGGGGGGGCATGTATTCTCTGGCAGGACAGTTTCACTCTCCTTACACTGAGCAGAATTCCCACAAACCTCACCCTCCCTGCTCATCAGAGACACCAGGAACTCAAATTCCCAACCGCAGTCCGACAGTGTGGGCTCACAAAGCTTTTATTGCTTTTAGGGTCAATTTTGCGAGAGAGAAATGGCCATACCAGTTTATGTCCCTTTCTCCCTCCCATTCTGGGTAACAACCTGCATAGACCTCAATTGATTTCAATCAATCACAAAGCACAGCTCTATTGAGCTCTATTCTATACTAGAACCCTTTGCAATCTTCAGAGCTTAGATTGGGTTAACTACTGTGAGTGATGGCTAGGAGACTGAAGTTACAAGTCTGAATCTCTGATGAGGCACAACCATATTTATCACATTTATGCACTTAGTCAAACAATCACACAAAAAAATTTTATTTAAATAATACTGCACAGGCAGGTTTCACAGAAACAGATAAAACGTATTGGATTAAATTGAATTTTGCCTGGAGAATCAACATTCAAAAGACTTGGACTAGGCTTAAGCTGTATCTGCAGCATACATCCACCCATGACCACATGGGTCAGAATAAGGACGTGAGTGATAAGACCCTTCAACATCCATGACCAAGCACTTGCTATTAATGTCAGGTATATAACCTCCATGTTGCATTGAGATTTGACTTAACTTGATTAACTTCATTATAATGCAGATTTATATGGCTGTTTTACAACTCAGTAGCAATTACAGGCAATTAAAAACATTGGTAGAAAGGTTTACGCTTGAAAAGAATCTATACCAGTTAAAAGATACAGCCTTGTGACAGGATCGATCACCATGTGACCCAAGCAGCAGGCACTGCAGCATCTCTGGGATTTCTTAGGTGTGTTAAATCCCAGGAATTAAAATCCATGAATACTGAGCCCAATACATACACACACACAAACACACACAGATGCACACTCCAGCTGTGGTAGGCACTCCTGTGATCTACAGCACAGTCTGTAAGTATTTGGAAAGCCACACTGTAAAGACGGGCTGAAATTCGGACATGGCTTTCACAATCTGGATGAAAATAACCTCCCAAATTAGAGGGGAACCCATCAAGTACATTTGCCCGAAAAGAGCACAATTTGAAATTTAATTTTATTTATAATTCACCTATGAAACCCGATTTCCCAGAGGACTTGTGGAGGTAGAACCCATACAGCACAAGCAGAGGCGTTGTCTGCTCCATATGAATGCGGACATGTTTCCGCTTCGAACACTGACTCCCCCGCGTAGTTCTGACGTTTCTGTGGACAACTTGACCCATACGCTATCCACACATACAGCGCGCAGAAAAATAGTGTTTTGCTGAGCTCTCAACTGCTCGAACGGGGGTGGAAAGTGTCCTGGGAAGGCATTTCATCCCCTAAAGAGTTTGAAAAAAAATCCTAAACTCTTTCAGAAACGTACGAAGCCTGGTAAGTGCAATGTTATGAAAAAATTGTATTTTGTGGCCAAAAGATATAACTAATTCCCTCAATATAGCCATCTTGTGCCCACTAAATACAGCTTGTTCCCAGGATTTAGAATATTGCAGCGAGTATAAAGGTGGAAAAGTTCCAACTGAAAAACGACATGCATCAATAGACCGACAAATTTGCAGTCCTCTAAAACGTCACCAAAACCCACCAACTGTGACTCGATGGCGGCGTGCTGTTCTATGAACAATGGTCTGGTGGTTGCGTATTTTTTTGCAGTTTTCCCTCTAACATAGATACCACTTGGTAGAATTAGTGTAGCAGATAGAAGCACAAAGTGTGGTCTTTGTGGGCAAAACTACTTGAGATTTTACCTGGATTCCCGTATGAAGCTGAAAATCTTAACTCTGTCCTCAGCTTCCAAATGCAATGCGTCAAAATCGTGCCACTGCCCAAATACATATGGACTGCACAGTATTTTGTTAAATGCTGCATTAACACGATACCAATCAATGACGAGCTTACTTTCAAATGAGCCCAAGCAACACATACAAGGACGAATCATGGCCGTTTTGGTAATTAGTGTAATGCTAGGTTTTTAGCTGCAGGGTCACTCCATGTCAAATGTCCGAATTTCAGAGAAACTTCCCACTTGTCCATCTCAGATTTGGATGAAAAAATTCCAGCAGGTGCATACACCTCCTAATAGGATAAATCCAAAATTTTAGCTGTCAATTCTTAATAGTTTTGTCATAAAAAAAATATTTTTTGCAACTAAGTTGCGGCCCTTTTTGAACAGCGATTTCTGAGGAGCCACTTTCACATGGCTGTATCTAGAAAAGTGTTTCAGCTAAGTCCTTCAAATTTTCAGGGGTGAAAATCTGCTAGTCTAACTTGAGGAATATGGACTTATAAAGGTATCCTTTTAGTTCATCATATATTTCTGGGTGCTTAAAGTCACTCAAGAAGTTTACTCTGCTCTCTGTGGTGGCATATTTGGAGGACTGTAAAAAGCCTAATTTCAAAGACAGGGATTTGGTATTGCACATACAGCTTCCCACATATGTTGTCTAATTTGTATTCTAATTCTGCACCTCTTATGAGTAATTTAGAAAATATAAGGCTTGAAAATGAAAAAAAAAAAAATTGTGCCATTTTCAGCATTTTATACCAAAAATGACACCATCCACCAATGTCAAATTCACTGTTTCCGAAAGATTAGATGCCTGTTTTTAACATCCAAAATTTGTGATGATGCTCTGCTTTATTTTCTCAAAATCAATTTTTTAAATATGGTATTTCTGTGGACACAGCATTTAATGGCATCAAAGGCATATTTAAACATTATTTTATAAAATGCACAGTTAATGATAGAAAGCTCAAACTCTTACACTTGAAGAATAACCCATATGCAGTGTTTAGAAATTGAAATATTACAACCTTAACAGGCCAAAAATTCAAGTTTGTTATGAATTCTGAGGTGTTACAATATTTAATTATCTAATACAATACAGCTATCTTACAGAGGATGTGTAAAGAATGCCATTTTATTTGATCACAGATTAAATGATTTATCATATATATATACACTTCGTATTAATTTATTTATTAATTAACCAACCTATAAAATAAAACAAAAATTCATGATAAAATTTTTTAAGCTGTAAGTTTAGAAACATGTTTGATCATGCAGAAGCTATAACTTGTCTAACAGTTCATGCATCCACACGGCCCAGCAAAAAGTTTTTTTCTGGCCCAGGAGGGAAGACCTTGTCTGCAACATATCATTGCATCCATAAGTGTCAAGCACTACAACTGGATGTAAAAACACTTTTTTTGCAGGACACCAAAGGAAAATTTCCTGAAACTTTGAATAATTTGTGTATTATCTGTGCAACATATCATTTTCAACCCCAGATATTCTAGCATCACTATACCCTTCAACCCCACAGCCCTGGATGGTCATATGCATCTTATGTTACTGGAATCCCAAAATGTAACCTCAAAATCAATTCAGATTGTTTGAATTTTCCCTACAGTTTGAATAATTTGTTGGTATTATGTAGAGGGCTAACTGAAGGATTAACTGGTCATTTAAAATATTTCATTATTTCCAATTCAGCAGGACTATCAAAAACTCTTTTAAACACAGTTTATTACTAATTGAGGCATACAGGTTAATTTTTTCTACTTGGATGTAAATGTTCAGTGATACAATAATGATTTACAACAAGTTTGATCTTCCACTGATGTTGGGACTACAGTATTTCAATATATATCTGAAAACTGTATATGGGTTATAATTCAAATGTAAGTTAACATTTGTGAAATAAAGCATTTCGTTGAGTTTGAGCTTTCTATTGTTAACTATATGCATATTATAAAATAATGTTTGAATATGCCTTCGATGCCATTAAATGCTGTGCATCCACAAAAATACCATATTTTCAAAAATTGATTTTGAGAAAATAAAGCAGAACACCATCACAAATTTTGGATATGTTAATAACAGGCATCTAATCTTTTGAAAATAGTCAATTTGATGTTGGTGGATGGTCTCATTCTTTTGGTATAAAATGTTAAAAATAGGACAAAAATTTTTTTCCCCATTTTCAAGCCTTAATATATTCTAGATTATTCATAAGAGAGGGGCAGAATTTGAATACAAAATACACAACATATATGGGAAGCTGTATATGCAATATCAAATCCCTGTCTTTGAAATTAGGCTTTTTACAGCCCTTCAAATATGCCACCGCAGAGCGCACAGTAAAATTTTCGATTAACTTTAAGCACACAGAAATATATGATAAAGGGACACCTTTATGAGTCCATATTCCGCAAGTTATAGTTTCATATTTTCACCCCTTAAAATTTGAAGGACTTAGCTGAAATACTTTTCTAGATATAGCCATGTGAAGTGGCTCCTCAGAAACTGCTGTTCAAAAAGGGCCGGAACTTAGTTGCAAAAATATTTTTTTATGACAAAACTGTTTGGAGTTGAGAGCTAAAATTTTGGATTTCTCCTATTAAGAGGTGAATGCACCCATTGGATTTTTTTTCATCCAAATCTGAGATGGTCAAGCGGGAGTTATTCGAACATTTGACATGGAATGACCTTGCAGAGACCGCTACACTTCAGCTCTGACAGACAAAATTAAGGCTCATAGCACTCAAATTCCCGTGATGTATCTCACTTGCACAGATCCAGATTACAGAGATCTGTGGTACTTACCTGCTGCCGATACCAATGTGGAAAGGAGTCCCAAATGGAGTGGAATTGTTCCCTAGAGCGTAAAAAGACAGAAACAACGTTATGTCAATCAGGTTCCAAAGACAAAACCTTCCAATGAAAATGCAACATACAGTAGAGGACAAGAGGGGTAGAAATCTAGCTTTGTTTTAAATGTTTGACTAATGATAATATACAATGCCGTGAAAAAGTATTTGCCCCCCTCCTGATTTCTTATTTTTTTGCATATTTGTCACACTTAAATGTTTCAGATCATCAAACTAATTTTAATAACCTACCTGGCCCTATGTGAAAAAGTAATTGCCCCCCTTGTTTAATCATGAATTAACTGTGATTAACCACATTTTTTTAGTTCAATTTCATCAGCCGTACCCAGGCCTGATTACTGCCAGACCTGTTGAATCAAGAAATCACTTAAATAGAACCTGTCTGACAAAGTGAAGTAGGCTAAAAGATCTCAGAAAGCAACTGATCATGCCGTGATTCAAAGAAATTCAAGAACAGATGAGAAACAAAGTCAGTGACACCTATCAGTCTGGAAAGGATTACAAAGCCATTTCTAAGGCTTTGGGACTCCAGCGAACCACGGTGAGACCCATTATCCACAAAGGGAGAAAATTTGGAACTTCCTTCTCAGGAGTGGCCGGCCTACCAAAATTACTCCAACAGCGCATCAACTACTCATCCAGTAGGTCACAAAAGAACCCAGAACAACATCTAAAGAACTGCTGGCCTCACCTGCCTCAGTTAAAGTGAGTGTTCATAATTCAACAGTAAGAAAGAGACTGGGCAAAATGGCATCCATGGGAGAGTTCCAAGGTGAAAACCGCTGCTGACCAAAAAGAACACAAAGGCTGGTCTCATATTTGCCAAAAAATATCTTGATGATCCCCAAGACTTTTGGGAAAATATTCATTGGACTGACGAGACAAAAGTTCAACTTTTTGGAAGGTGTGCGCCCCGTTACATCTGGCGTAAAACTAACACAGCATTTCATAAAAAGAACATCATACCAACAGTCAAACGTGATGGTGGCAGTGTGATGGTCTGGGGCTGCTTTGCTGCTTCAGGACCTGGACGACTTGCCATAATTGATGGAAGCGATAGAACCATGAATTCTGCTCTCTACCAGAAAATCCTGAAGGAGAATATCCGACCATCAGTTTGCAACGTCAAGCTTAAGCGCACTTGGGTTATGCAGCAGGACAATGATCCGAAACACATCAGCAAGTCCACCTCTGAATGACTTAAAAAAAACAAAATGAAGGTTTTGGAGTGGTCTAGTCAACGTCCGGACTTAAATCTGATTGAGATGCAGTGGCATGACCTTAAAGGAACAGACAACAAAATGTCAAAATACAGTTTGGAAGATAGATCATGTCATAAACTAACGATTCATGCGAATGTTTGAACATATAGAGCTCATACAACTAAGCTACCCATCTCCGAAAGTCGGTCCTGAAGCAGAATTCCCCCATCATCGACGATTTCATGAATGCCGCCATTGAAAATATTTCAACCAATCAGAAAAATCCTTGCGGATAGGTCGCGGAGATGTTCTGACGTCACATGGGCACAGCACGTTGAAGCTATACATGGCGAGTGAGACTGCACAAGCTTTGGGATAGTTGTTAAATTACTCACTGTTGTCACCATTTTCCTGTGCCAAAGGCCATTGTTAGTCACAAACAGACCCTAATATTCGTGAAAATATTCAAGAAGGCTGTTTGAAGGCCGAGAGAGAGAACAATATGCCTGCGTGTGCAGCGGTTGGGTGTACATGCAGGACTGGTTCAGGTCAGCAGCATGACCGCACATTCTATGCTGCCGTGCAAAGGCAAAACACCGTAACGTCACATTTGGTCGAAAATGAGTAATTGTCATTTTGGGGGTATTGAAGACCTCCTTTATCATGTGGATGAATATTTTGAGTCAATTTGATTGTTTTTATGAAAAAATCAAGGTCTGTGTCAACAGTAACTCCGAAAATCCCACCAGAAACCACGACAGAACGCTGTAACTGCACTTACGGTGCTTAGCCTTTGTTTCGGGACGCTGACGTTGAGTTAAGGTACTCTGGCTTTGTTTAGCCGCGCATCAAAGCATTGTTACTGTACAGCCCTGAAGTTACGATCAGTGATAGCTGGTGCAGGCTCGCCTACGTCTCACTCACACACCTCCCTGTCAGCTAGCCTGCCTGTCATCAGGCCCATAAACAATTAAATGCACATCCTACCTTTTCTTGTAAACCGATAAAATCCATGCCAGCCACGTCATCTGCAATGTTTCCACGATAATCCACAAGCGTTAGAGTAAATATTCCTTAGATGCTGCAGGCAAGCAGACTAATTCTTTATGATCAATGAGTCCGCAAGCTAGGCTACCCAACGTCCACTGTTGGTCGCAAAGCAAACCGTTAAAAAAACATTCCGGATATGAAACTTTTTTTGGTCGATAGTGTAATGTCGGAGATGACTTCGGCCTAGCAGGAAAATCCAGTTCCATCATTATACATATCTGCTATGTCAGGCACATCATCAGCGATGTTTCCAAAATAAGCCACTGTTAGAGCAGTTCCTTGGATGCAGGCGAGCAGACCACTTCTTTATGATCAACAAGTCTGCAAGCTAGTCCTACTTAACATCCATAGTTTGTTGCAAAGCAAATCGAACACACATTCCGCCTGTAAAACCCTTTCTTTGGTTGATTGTGTCTGAGTTAAGCTGCTTTCACATCGGACGCGAAACGAATTTTCGCACGACAGATTACATTCAAAGTCAATGCAAAGACGCGAATACAGGTGAAACGCGTGTATTCGCGTCTTTGCATTGACTTTGAATTAAAAAATAATTTCCTGTATTTATTCATACTGTAAAATGCAAAGGAACTTATCTGCTGGCATTCTGTTTCTCGTGCCACACACCAAACTGGAGCTATTCTCTATCATGAAGATATGATGTAATGTCACCGCAGCTCTGTATAGCAACAATTAAATGTGTCTAATTCATTCTTAATCATTCAAAACAAATGTCATGATGGTTAAACCTTAGGTAAGTGCTCTTATAATGGTCTTGTGTACAGAAAACAGCAACCAAATATTAAATTTATGCAAGTTCACGGTAGAAGACCAGATGCGCCAACAGAAGAGTACTGAAGAGTGGAGATTCACTCTTGCGCCCATGTGACGTCACGTATCGCCCTTCCGGGAGGCTGCATGGCATCTCAGTACTGGCCTTAGGACTGCCACACAAAAACGCTCACAACTTCTTCATAAATGATCAAGTATGCCTGAAATTTTTCTTATGGGCTCTCAATATTACAAGCTATCAACCTATGCATGTATTTACATTCCGTTGTCTATTCCTTTAAACAGGTCGTTCATGCATGAAAACCCTCCAATGTGGCTGAATTAAAACAATTCTGCAAAGAAGAGTGGCTTAAAATTCCTCCACAGTGATGTGAAAGACTCATTGCCAGTTATCGCTAACACTTGATTGCAGTTGTTGTCGCCGAGGGTGGCACAACCAGTTATTAGGTTTAGGGGGCAATTACTTTTTCACATACAGCCAAATAGGTTTGGAGAGCTTTTTTCCCCTCGATAAATGAAATCATTTTAAAAACTGCATTTTGTATTTACTCAGGTTATCTTTGAGAAATATTAAAATTTGTTTGATGATCTGAAACATTCAAGAGTGACAAATATGCAAAAAATAAGAAATCAGAAGGGGGCAAATACTTTTTCACCGCACTGAAGTTCAGGTCAGGTGTTATTCACATTAAGACTGGCTACAGCCTTCTTGGTGAAAAAAACCTTAATTTTATATTCAAAAGTGACCCAGGACATCCAGAATGCCAGGACAATATTTCATCACTTTTCAACAAAAGCAGTTATGAACTACCTTCACCTTTATTGGTAAACAAGCAAACCTCCTCAAAACTGCTAGTGAATATGGTCAATTCCGATGAAACTTAAGTATGTGTTACAGTGCTGCAGTTGGTCCATTTTTTGAGCACAGAGATGCCATGGAGACGGCGAAATCCAAAATGACAATTTATTGAGGCTACTTTCGCACAATGGTAAATTCTGTGGGACGGGCTTGATTCACCACGACCCATTCCCACACTGACTGCACCTATATTGTGTAGGAAATACACAAAATAAGGCCACAGAAGAGTTGCATAATGTAATAACAATATGAAACGTGCATCAGAAATCTGGAAACCTAAAAGACATTCCAAACTTATTTTGTGATGTTTCAGGAAGACAATTTTTTTTACAATTGTTTTTGATAGAACATTTTCTATGAACAAATGAACTCAAAGCCTCTTGCTCTGCTCATAGAAAGCGGAGGTTAAATATTCAGCAGATTGATGGTTTCAGAAGTACTCCTACGGGATGGCAATGCCGAGCACGAAGAGGTTGCTGGTGTGGGAGCCTTAGGGAACCATCATCATGATCTTTCAAAATACTGCTTCATTGCAGTGCGATGAGATGGTGCTCAGATTCTGGCATGAGATCGATGAGGCCAAACAAAAATTTTGAAATATGAATTTAAAAAATAGAGAATGTAATCAAAACAATTGTTATATAAGAATTTCAAAGCATAAATACCAGAGCAATTCTTACTAGACCTAATATCAGCAGGGGCTATAGGAAAAAATTCCCATTGTTTTCTACAAACCCCAGAGAGGTGAACTTTATCACCGCAGTCCAGAAATATTCGGACAGTGACACTACACAATAAGCTCCTACAGCTCCTGCATATTACATACAATATATATATGTAAATACCCACATATCAAGGCTGACCTTAACCTCATATTAAGTGTTCTCAAGTGCAGTGCCTTGGAAGTTCAGAACCATGAGGCAAAAACTTCACTGTCCATTTACATACGAACTTCGCTGGAAAACATGGCGTTAATGGGCATAACCGTTCTGCTTCCCCACTTGCATTCAGACCACGGAATGAAACACCACAATGACTGTAAAGTCTCCGGAGAGATGACTGATTTGTGTCCGGCATCCCACACAGTCTGCTCTGGCTCGGTTTCTCTCGCGTGCTGCAACTCGACAACTGGCATCCCACATAGAGCGTGAAGGGTTACGGTTAGCCGCGCAGAAATGGCGCATGACATACATGGGGACAAGTGTTTCAATAGGTACAACACTTGAAGTGTTCCTGCTTTAACCCCTTGACGCAGAATACAAATGATGCCAATTTTTCCTGTTGTGCATGAGCCTATTTAGGCTTTATAACTCAATTTTTGTATCACAGAGACTGTGGAAAATTATTCCACTGAAGCAAGACATTTGGAAATTCAATTACAAATTATTAAGGAATCAAATCTCGGAATTTACAGGCACCAGCGTCCATATCTGTGCAAAGGTCTTAATAAGAGAAACGGGGCTGTAAAAAGACAAAATTGAAAAAACAATGAGGTGAATCTTTTATTTTTTAGGTTTTCTGAGAGCACATGAGATGAGGCAAAACACTGTCTGCATGTGTATGAAATTGGAAGCTAATAAAAATGTATTTGGGCTCCTGAGCAAGACCTTTATCGCACTTTACTCCCGTTGGGGGGGATTTGTGGTTGTTGGGCCCTGCTTGTGATAATCAATGGTGAGTAGCCTTTGACAAAGTGCATCAGCTAAATAAATGTAATCTAAAAACACTAAGGGGAATCAATATATGTAATATGAATCCATTTTATTATTAATCCAAGGAGATGAGGTACAGCATCAGGACTGCATGTGTTTGAAACAGAAAGTTTAAAGTAAATCTGCCCAAATACATGGATTACGTGCACTAAAGCACTGACGAGTACACCCATTTCTTTTATTATGTTCTATGTGCCATTTGAAACTAATCTCAGCCGCGACACCAAGTGAGTGAAATTTCTATCCAACCAACCAGTGGCTGTAAAAAATTTAACTATCATATAGAATATAAAACCAGCAGTGCTTCTGGTCTCGAATGCCGACTTTCTGTATTCATGGGCTGCAAGCCTAGAAATAATCGAGAAACAGCACTGTCTGTAGCTGGAGAGGTAATACCACCTAAAAAACTATTTATCAGTGCATTTGAGTGTAAGGAGGCTCCACGTACAAGTCTCAGTTCATTTTTTCTCAGAAAAATCACTCTATGTCCATAACACTAACACTGTTGAATGCAGTGACACTGTGGTTAGCATAACTGGTTCACAATAACGAGGCGAGGCCTTCACTCCAGAAGTACAGCCAGAATGGCTGCCAGGATGAGCCCAAGAGAGCTGAGAGATTTTGCATAAAATGCCAGGAAAGAGAAAGCTGGTCATACAAAAATATTTTTTAAGTGAAAAGGTCTGGAAGAGAGAGGCAGTCCCGGTGCACAAGGTGAGACGAGGAGATAAGAAATCGGGGGGGAATGCCAAACACAGACAGGCAGCGATGTTCGCACCCCCCACTTTGAAAGAACGATGACAGCCTCTGCTGGGTGGCAGCAAGCAGACGAAACATAATCTATGGCCGCCTGCAGCCTGTAGCGGAGACACGCTAGAACTGAAAAGCAATCCCAGACTTAACTAGCGCAAGCCGTCCACCGTTCGCTCCAGAGAGGCTTCAGAACTTTGTCCGGTCGAATAACCCAAACTGCAGCATATAGCACTAAAAACATGAAGAATAACACACCTGGAGCGCCAGACGAGAGCTTCTACCTGATCCCAGCTGCTAAAATAGCCCTTTAAATGAGAGTGCCACTACAAAGCGAACCAAAAAAAAGACCAAACTTAGCCTGAGCGGTGTGTCAGTTTTTAATTCAGGGCTAAAACTAGATGACTTTGTTAAAAAAAGTTACATTCTGCAGAAAGTATGCACAGTCAGCCAGCATTGTGAGGGGTGAAGTTTCCAGAACGCATTTCTGCCTTCATTACTGGCTGCCCGACTGCAATTCTGATGTGGCTTTTAGCAGCTCCAGCAAGCCCTAAAGATTTTAAAATCCTAAGTTTAGACTTTTCACATTTTAGTAGCGCTTGCCATCAAAGTGAAAAACAAACCAAACTCCCCAAAAAAGCCTGCTCAGAGACAGAAATAAAACTCAACAACAAATCATTAAGAAAATATTCAAAATGTCAAATGGAAAGATATACACTGCAAACTTTACATGAAACAAACAGAGGTATGGTACATTTATAGCTATCGTTATACTATAAATGTTGATCTTAGGGGGAGATGGGCCTCAAAACAGGGGGACCCTACCTTCAGTCCCCCGCAGGTGGGGCAGGCTGTAAACGGGGCCCCCGAAGCGGCATGGCAGGGGGCAGGGGGCTCCCGGGGTGGGGCACACCCATCGGAGAAGGATGGGGTATCCCTGCTACTGCACTCTGCTGTGCCCTCCAGCAGCTCTGGCTCCAGCACAGCTGGAAGAGGGGTTGAGTTTATCTTAGCTGGCTCTCTGCTGCCCCCGACAGGCTCTGGGGAGAAGGGCGAGGGGGCTGTCTGGTCGTCCTTTGGTGGAATTAGTTTGGAACAACCGGGCGAACCCACAAACAGGTTTCGAGGCGTGTCGTAGAGGTGCTTATATGAGCTTGGCACCTGATAGTCCAAATTGGGATCAGGGACCCGGAAGCAGGTGCATAGGTCCAGGTTTGGGAGGAAGCTCGGATGCAACCCAAACTCATTCCCATGCCCTACATCTGCGGCCAGGCTGCCGGTGTAAGAAGAGAAGCTTCCGGCGTGAGAGGAGTGGCTCCCTGTAGCGATACCGCTGTCCAAAGAGCTCTGCCGCTTGAATTCTTGGAGGTCCTTCGAGCGAGGCTGCCGGGCCGTGGGATGGGCCACGCCCCCACTAACAGCAACTGGCTTCCCCTCTCCATGGGGTGTGTCCACACCTAGTGTCGCAGCTGATGGCATGGCAGGGGCGGGGTTTATCACTGGCTCTGCCCATACTGCTAATCGGCTGCTCATGCCGTTGTCTGATTGGCTGTCAGAGGAGGTGTCTGAAGAGCTGTAGATGCTTATGTCATCTCCACCAACCATTGAGACTATCAAAAAACCAGCAAGAGGCAAAATGCAGTATTTCATGAATAAAATGTGACATTGCAATGCTCTCAGTCAAAAATAGCCTAAAAAACTTTTCATCACAGACTTGTTTTAACATATTAACAGCCAACAGAGACTCAACCATGACAGCCAAATGGACAGTATTATTTAATGATTAAAGCATATGTATCTCACACAATCAGAAAAAATGGTTCCAAAAGGAACTGCTCTCACCTCTACTATGCTCACCTGTGCTGAGCTCAGCTATTTTAATCTCACCTGCGCTGCTCTCACTCCTCTTATTCTCACCAGTGTTACTCACACCTGTGTCAGTCTAACCAGTGTTACACTCACCTGTGTGTGACTCTAACCTGTGCTGCTCTCACCAGTATTACTCTCAGTTGTGACTCTCACCTGCTTTAATCTTACCTGTGTTGCTCTCACCTGCGTTACACAGATCAGTGCTGCTCTTACCTGAGTAAGACCTACTTACTCAGGTACTGAGTAACCTGAGTACCTGAGGAAGTGTTACTCTCACCTGTGCTGCTCTCACTAGTGTTACACTCACCTGTGCTGCTCTCACCTGTGTTATTCTCACCAGTCCTGCTCTTACCTGTGTTACTCTCACCTGTGTTGCTTGCACCTGTGCTGCTCTCACCTGTGTTACTCTCACCTGTGTTGCTTGCACCTGTGCTGCTCTCACCTGCGTTACTCTCACCTGTGTTGCTTGCACCTGAGCTGCTCTCACCTGTGTTACTCTCACTGATGCAGGTCCGCTTGCCTTCCTGAGGGAGGAGGCTGAGTCGTTTCTCCAGCTCCTCAGCTTCCAGGTTCAGCCGCTCATCCAGGCACTCTCGACCAGCAGCAGGGTCTGTACAGGAGAGGAGCAACACACACCCTCATGACAGAGCAACAGCATTCCACTCACTCACTGTACAACAGCCAGTCCAAAATGTCTCTTTAGTTACTACAACCCAGGCAAAGATGTGTCGTGTGTATCAGATTACAGGACAAGCCGGCCTCTATTACTCTTCTTTTGTGACCTAGAACGGTCTCACATGAACCGTGTGAGGTAGTTAGAGTATTATAATTATGGAAAATGTTGTAATTCTTGCTGACAATATCAAAAATTATGGCTGGCAATACACCGATGAGCAAAAACATTACAACCATACACAGGTGAAGCAAATAAAATTGATTATCACTTAAAAACAGAGCATGCCAAGGACTGCAGACAGACTTTAGACGGTAGGAGAACAGTCTGTTCCCTTAATTGATGCGTGGGTTTAAGAGGAATGGGACCTGAGCGACTTTGACAAAGGCCAAATCGTTGGAGTCAGACAAGTGGGTCAGAGCATATCCTAAGTGGTAAGGGTTCTGGGGTGCTCCCAGTCAGCAGTGGTGAGTATCTAACAACAGTGGACCAAGGAGAGACAAACCATGAACCAGTGACAGGGTGTTGGGCACCCAAGGATCGTCCATGCACAAGGGCAATAAGGGCCATTCCGTCTGGTTCAAATTTCAATGAAACTTATGTGCGGAATCACAACACACAAGGCATTGCGGCCAACTGTGTATGGTGCTCTGTAGTTGCAGACCAGTCAGAGTCCCCATTCTAACCCCAGTCCACGGCTGAAAGCACCTAAATTGGGTACGTGAGCGTCAGACCTGGATTGAAAAAAGTCGCCTGGTCCAGTCAGTCCCATTTTGTTAACATCATGAGCATTGGCTGGGATCATGTGCACCATTTACCTGTGGAAGAGATGGCACCAGGATGCACAGTGGGAAGAAGACAAGCTGGGAAGATAGTGTAATGCTCGGGGGAATGTTCTGCCGTGAAACCCTGAGTCCAGGAATTCCAGTGGACGTCAGTTTGGCAGGGCTGTGTTGGCGGCATTAGTGGCACTTACGCAATATTAGGCAGGTGGTTTTGATGTTGAGGCCGATCGGTAAATATTATATGTTAATGTGGAGAATTAATTTATATAACATCACAGAATGAGGCACCATCTGTATTTTCAAAGCCTTCCGACAAATTTGGTCTGCAATAAACTAAACTAAATACCAGGTATAAAATCCAGGAACTGATGAGTCCATAAAATGCTCGCAGCAGCCGATCAAAAGTAGGATCTGCGGGAGCAGGCGCGGGACATAAAATACCAGGTTCTAGGAGGGAACACCCAAGGAGATGATTGTAGAGCATTACTGTACGAGCTCAACACTGAATCTAAGGAGGCGACAGCCACCAAACTATCCATTTGTTGGCAGGTAATATGAATGGAAGACACTTATTCATTTCATCTGATGCACCCTGGCATGAAGGAGGAACTTTAATTTTGAATTTCTAGTCTCCATAAAATCATATTAACTGCCATTTTGCAAAGGGGGTATCCATCATGGGGAAACATAGTCAGTAGCAGGTCTCCATGATTGTAACCGACCTGAGGCAATGTGGAGTTAATGGGTGTCCATTTCCTCCTTTTCACTCCTGGGATAAGAACCAGATACAACAAAGGAAAACAGCTGGAGCGAAGTAATTTTCTTGTAGAGTCTGAAACTCACATACACCTTTAGCGTGGATACAGCTCGCACGAGCACCATTATTCCTGAGGCTATAGTTTTAATCTATGTTAAACAATCCTTTCTGGTAACTCGTCCTACATCAGTATGATAAACCATTGCTTCGAGGGGTATTATGTCTTCCTGCCTCCCTAAAACAGTGCAGTGTGTTGTGGGACATATTGTATTACCGTAAGCTTCAGACTACCCGTCTTCAAAAGAAATGAATGTTGAACATTGGCTGGCTTGTTTCAAATGTGCTTTGCAAGTATTAGCTACTGTACTTTCAACTCATTATTTATTGATGCTTTTGAGAATATGGAGTCCCAGTTCAACTGAGACCCAGTTCTTTTTCTACAAGAAAATCATTACCTTCAGATGGCATTATATAACAGATATCATTTCCTTCAAATGTGTCTAAAGCTTATGAGAAAAACACAGGGTTCAGTAGAGGGAAGTGCAGCTGAGTACAGTAACTAGTATCCTCAATTGCTTCAAAATAGATATTGACAGAAGTCTTATGATTAGATGAGTAACCGTCCAAAAACTACTACACTCAGCATCTGTGAACCACCCTCCTTGGAGTACTAAACCTCAAGGCTTAAAGCTTGAGGAAATACTGCTGCCATTTTTACATATATTTTTTGATTTTTATAGCTGAGTCAGATGTATATCTCATGAATATTTCACCACTGCTATAAAGAATGCTATAACTCTGCACAAGCAATATGCCAACTGCAGGCGTCTAATTGTCGAGAGGGCTTTGTAACAGATAATACAGATAATAACAAGTATGATTTTCTCTAACAGCAGAACAGAAAATATTTTCAGACCTTTTGTATTTTATCTATTAATATCTATTCATCGTATTCCAAGCCATCTGGGCAAAAATCTTTCTCAAGAACACAACAGCGTTGTGAGCTCGTACCTGGCTGGCTTCAACCAAGTGTGTCCGATCCACAGTGGCACCCTGCCTTATTAATGCTAAAACTGATTCACACAACATTTGTCCCTAAATTTTTCCAAGAATTCAGAGCAGGAATATAATTTCTTCACTACTTTTTTTTGCATTCACCAATCACCAAAATAATCACCACAATATGCTTGTTTAGAAAGCTTTAAGTGAAAGATAAAGTTGAGGACAAATTATGTACCTACTAGTGATGAGAATAGCAAGCATATTCACTATATGATGTCAGCGTGATATTTTGCTCACCATAATGATGATATCACGATAGAGGCAATTCCTAATTATAATATAATGTATCACGATATCTGTACAACTGATTTGAAAAAAAAGGGGAAAAAAACCTCATACAGCGTAGCAGATAAGTTTCAAAAGGTAAATTTTTTTTTTTTTTTTTTTTTTACCTCGAACACTGAGGTAGCAATAAAAAGCGCATATAGGCCTAGCCTGTTTAACGCTGCAAACAGTGAGGTACAACTGCTTTGTGTCTCCATGTTTTGAAGTATACTGAAATTACATGACTTCAAATAAGGTGTAGTTTTCATGTGAAACAATGTGATACTACACACATACCTCATTTCATATTATTATACTGCAGTTGACAAGGTTGCTGTTCTCTTTTTGATTGGTGCCCTCTCTAGGAGACATGAAGTAGTGACATTCTAGTAAGGTAATGTCATCAGGCAAAATGGGGGAAAATCTCAGGCTGCAGCGCTAATAAATTGAATTTAACAAAAACATGGATATTTGAATAAAGTGTATCAATTTTACATCTAGTGAAAAAAAGGTGATGATATATCGTCATAGTGATTATTTGTCCCAGTCCTAGTGCCTACAATGGAATTTTTGCAAAAAAGGCAAATTCATTCAATCAAAATGGAAAAAAATGTATAAAAATGTTAACCGTGGTAGGAAAGCTAGTTTTGATTTCCTAATACATATTGAAATCCCATCAGTTTTTATTATTCTCTCAACATTGTCAGCAATTTGTACTTTAATTTCATTGTCATCTAATGAGGAGAAAAGCACACTGTGAGCACACTGTCAGTCTAATCTCTGAGCCATCCTTCTCTCTGAATACTTCAATAGCAAAAACTATGCTAAAACTTTTTTGTTTTCAAATCTGCAATCTAAAATCAAATATATCTACATGTGCTAAATGATAATGTCCTCAAGCACTTTGCTCAATTTGAATAATCAATGCATCTTCCCGGCTGGGATTCAAACTGAATGAACGTGTTTTTGCCTTGAAGCATCAGGTTTAAGATTCTCCAGTGAGCTGGGTAAACTTATGAACAGAATCAGTCAAAATCACATTTACTCCCAAGTGAGTAACTCCAACTTGACTTTAACCACATATTGCAATCAGGCGATTCCACACTAGAAATAGATTTTTTTCGAAAATTGAAAATTGATTAAAGTAACTTTATGTTCGCCTGTTATCTACTATGATACCCAGGCCTCAAGGACCAAGCGATATTTTTCGGAAAATTGGAGGAGAACATGTTTTTTGTTAAATCAACAAAAGAACTTGACTTTTTTGCGAATTCTGATAATAGTGTGAAATGCAAACTTTTTCTAATTGCTTAGCTTTCACAGAATCTTTGTTGTAAGTAGTCAATTGGGTAGGATGAATATTTCACTCATGGACAATTTCAATTAGCTAACTCAAGTCGGAGGGTTAGGGTATGCAATAATCGTTAAGGCGTTTTTCGCCATGTCCCGTACGCCACACAGGATGACAAAAGTTTTATGTATTTCCATATTTAATCAACAAGAATCTTCATACTCCATATTCTCTGTCTTTGAGCAGAGGTGAATCTATTTCCAGGGAGAATTTGCCATCTGATTATTAATTGATGTGTTAATTAGTAGTTAGAACTTGTCCTGTACGCCACGCATTTGACGCCACACTGCCATATCCTCCCTTTTAATGGGGTTTTAAAGTCAAACTGACGTGAATAATTTCAAGTAAAAAAAAATAGAGGTCACTTTGTTAATTGACCAATTAGTGTCAAACAATAGGGGGCACTAGAAACTGTTGGAAATTTCCAGAAGGAATTCACATTCCTCTAGCAAACAGGAGGTGGCTTCAGACTGAAGTAGGTCCTTGTTTTATCCAGACTAACAGATGCTAACAGAAGGTAAGTTCTTTAATTCAAAGTGTGTAGAGCCTTTACTCAAGTAAAGCATCCAAGAATGTACAATATCCCCCTCCGGATCACCTATTTCAGGGTGGAAACCCATGGAGACCCAGTGTGTTGGCCCAGTGTACATTCCCAGTGTAACCAGTGTTTCCAGTGAACCCCATTTCGTTCATGGCTGTTATCTAGTTTAAATCCAATTAATATGTCTTTAAGCACAGACATTTCAAAATAACGGTCACCAACAAGGAAAATGCTGAAAACAACAAGAACAAGCAGATGATACTAAATGACATTAAGTCATTACTGACAGTCCATGGTCACAGTCTCTGGTTATCCACTGAGTCAAGCACCTATGGCTTTTTGGGGACCATGATAATATTTAGCAGGCTTTTCATTAGAAAGCCAAGTAATAGGCGCACTGTCAGAAGTAAGAGGTGTACACACTGTTGGGGAGGGGGGGGTGTACAGGAGGGTGAGATTTAGGAACGATTAAAAAAAACACATTTATACTAAAAACCACACACGCACTCAAATACTTCATTTAGCTTTTGAATATTAATTAGTTTTTTTATATTCGAATAATACTCGACCCCTGAAATTTATTCCAACAGCCCTAGTCAAAAAGTACAATTCACATGACTCACTTGCATTATTGTAAGATTTTCATGAAGATTAAAATGTATTTTCTTGAATAATTGCCTCAGATTTTTTATTTTAATGTCAATAAATATATATATTTAAAGTAGTTTTGCAGATGTATGTTATGTTTCAATGGTTATTTGCTAGTACTGAAATATTATCTACCTGGTAATGCTACAAATGTTATCTTGTAAATCTGCTAAAAGCACCATAACCACACTACACCACACCACTGAACACTGTTGAAATAATTCTGTCAAATTGAATTCATTCTTATGTTATTAACACTGGAATGTTTGAAGACAATCACAGAATGAATCAACTTGATACAGTTAGAGCACAAATTATACAGTCTAAATGTCTATAAATTTTAATATCAATAAACATCCAACGTGGATTCTGAAACCGGTTCGATGAGCTATTTGAATAAATTACTATATACGACAATAAGATTGGCTAAGAGGTGTTCACCCGTCCAAATATAACTCCACTCGATTAAGTAGTCGGCACATGCCATGCCACCTGCGAGAAGCTGCGCATATAAACTGAAGCTTAACCATCACTATTCACTTGCTACTATGATGAAACAGGTTGCTTGTCATCCCAAGTCACGCACTTTTATGCAGTCTGCGTGAATGATCAATCGGTCTGAGCCACTATCCAATTTGATATTAATTTTGTGGAGTCCATGCATAGCACAATGAAAATCCCATACCATCTACATCAGCAACTTCAAATCCACCCCAATCGCCAACAATTAAATCAACTAACTCTGTGCCAGATTTAGTTGTTGGGGATTGGTGTGTTGTCATCTCTGAGGATGAGGAATTTCCTGGTCAGATATTGAGTATAGAAAATGGTTGTTACAGGGTTACAGTGATGTACCGATGTGGTAAATATTTTCAGTGGCCTGATAATGAAGATGTGTTTCTCTATGAGAAGAGTTCAGTAGTTAGAAGGCTAAGAGGTCCTCCAGTGCATGTTACAACCTCTGGTCGGATTCTGTCAAAGTTTTCAGACTATCAGTAGCCTTGCATAACCAAACATAATTTGGTGTAACGTGTAGTGAAGAGAATACTGTCCATCATTTATGTTGAGTCTTGAGATTAAGTGTTAATGTTTCTGAACTTGTTCAAATTCATTTTGATTCACATTTAGGTGAGTTAATAGTTGAGTAGACGACTTATCCTACACCTAAACTGCATAAAATAAAGCAGAGCCTGTCAGTTATTTAATGACTACATGTACAGTAAGGGATGGTAGGAACAAGAGCAAGTATGTTCTGTACACCACACAATATGTCCCGTACGCCACAGGTCTGTGTATCAAGTAAAAAAAAGTATTTTATTTTGTATTTATTTAAATAGTGAGAACTGTTTTAAAACACTTGTTTGTATGAATCAAACTACATACAGCTTGTTGCATTACCAAAAAATACTGATATACAGTTTTTTGTTGGAGTTTTTTAGTGTCCCGTACGCCACATTTTCACTGTCCCGTACGCCACGCTGACTTCTAATTTTCAAGATGTTATTTCTTAATAAAGAAGAATTGTTTGACTTGTACCCATGTGCTGTTAGTTGCTTTAAGGCTCTCTTTGTTTTTTTTTAAAAATGGCGAGGATAGTTTTCCACTGACTAACTCACAGACCTTTTGAGCTGAAATAATTCCTGAAAAAATCCTCAATTTTCTGCGTCCCGTACGCCACGCAGGTTTTTTCCTAATATCCTCTCTGTAGTTGACATTTAATGGAAATTACCCTTGGTGGAGTAACAGTCAAGGGGCCCTACATCACCATGGGGTACAATAATGCTGCCAAGTTGAGTGCTTACTAAGCAGGGTCCAAAAACATTTCTAAATGTCCCTTATGCCACGCGTGGAATCGTCCAATAGGCATTATGTATACCTAATGAACGTCTACAAAAGAATAATCTATAGTCCGAGCACTCAGCACAAAATCAGCAACATATACAGTACCAGTCAAAAGTTTGGAGACACTTTGCTGAAGTCGCAGCATTCTGTTTTTAGGGCAATTTTAATGTCTCAACTTCTCTACATAATCTCGAATGGAATCTTGTGAGAGGTAAACAGTCAGAAGTTAGAAGAGAATAATTTATTTGTTTGAATAGTGTCCAAAATTTTGGAATTCTCAAAGAAGCCATATTTTGCGAAGTAAACAGAAAAAACAAGCTCCTTCCATTTTCCAACAGTCGAATTAAAGTCAAGCTGTTTTGGGACTTATTGGGCAAAAAGGCCCACAAAAAGCTCACCACAAGTGCAGCACATCTTTGCAGCTGTGCAGCTGCAAACTCATTATAGCCATATGACTGTCCTTGTGGGGGAAAAAAAAAATGTGAGTATGCTCAGCAAACATGACAACAAAAGCTGGTTAGTTTGATGGATTTAAGAATTAGATCTTTTTTTGCAAACTAAAGGGTGCTTCTTTCTTTATTTAACATGTATGGTAAGAAAAATGTGGGTATGTTCAAACTTTTGACTGGTACTGTACATATTAAATAAATGTAGCACTCCATGAAGAGAAAAAAAAACATGGAATACGTCTCAGTCATACGGTCTCTTTGATTACACTCACGACAACAAATCACAATTTAAACACTTGGCAGATGCTTTCAGACTGAGAAGACGTGTGCAAAAGGAAATTAACATAACCACATGACTCAGACCCAGCAATACACGCTCTCCAATCTCACAACCACATTCAGAGCTACAGCAAGTATAAACTGTCCAGTACACAGTCAGTGCAGCTGGACAGTTCGCAGGCATGGGCGGAAGAACAACATAACAAATCAGCTCCTTTGATCTGCAATTAACGCCATAATCCATGGCCTATCATGCGAGGCCCGCTTGGAAACAACTATTAGACAACCAGCGCTCAATACTCAGCACACTGCTGGGCCCAAGCTGACCAGACCCACAGATTTTATCAAGCACCCCCACACAAAAGCCTCACTCCCTTGTGAAAAACAAGTACACCGATGACTCTGGAAGTAGGCGGGGAGGGGAGGTGGGTACATTTAACTGCAGCAGTACCATGAGGCAATTCTTGGCGCAATGAATGAACACAGGGGCTGAAGTTTAAAGATACACTTCAACACTGTGGGAATAGAACACATTGCCTCAGAGAACTTTTTTTTTTTTTTTTTTACCCCTGATGTAATCTTAAGAGAATAGAGCTTATAAAACAACATTTTTCTATTCCCCAACTCTCCTCCCCCGTCCCCGCCCCAATGGAAAAAAGACTGCCCGGAGGTCATTACAAAGGTGATCGCTACCCCACTATCAATTTCCACACAAGACCCAAATAGTTTCTGAATGGATTAAACTGCTTTGGGAATAATCCAAGGTCTTAGCTAAACCATGTGTACAACTTGGATCCATTCCAAGCTCTCAGATCTCACCGCCTCAAAGTTATAGAACACGTCACACTTTATGTAATGCAGAGATATCGTTGCTCCGCTACAGATTTGCAAAAAGAGAATACCAATGTGTCCAAAAGAATTTAAAATGTATGATGCAATTGCAATACACGTTAATGTATCATACAGATGAATTATACAAAAAAGCAGTAGGGCTCCGTGGAAGAAGGGCCTGAATGGGTTTTACGTGTCACAGATGAAGGGGGAGAATGGTGCAACATGACAAAAGTGTGTTTGCAATGTTCTTTCCGGAATATTCCAATGCTGCTGTCACAGTCACTACGGGAAACTGAAAGCAATGGAGTTCCAAAACAATGACTTGATGAATTTTGGGGGGGAAAAAAATTTCACAATACCTACACTTCACAGGGTGAATTTAGTAGAATGCAATAGCACAGCCCATTCCTACAATGAAAACAGGTCCAGGATGGGCCCTCCTGCCATAAGGAGAGAGAGAGCATGGTGGTAGACCAGACAGCTTTTTGTCTAGCACTGACTAACCACACTTCCCACTCTAACCTGGCAAGGATGAACCCAGTCCAAACGGGGCTCTGGTCGGCGAGATTCCCCGAACAATGCAGTCGAATAGAAAGCTGATACGCTTCCCCTCTGCGCAGGATAGGAAGAAAACTCCAGCCCCTTCAAGGAAGAGAAAAAAAAAAAACACAGAAATAACCCAATACAGAAACAACCCTTAGACCAAAACTTACACAGTACCACATCCTGAAACCAACATTTTTCTCAGACAGTTGATGAGAAATGACAGGTGAGACAGGTAATAAAAAATTCCACAGAAAAAAAAACAAGCTTCACAAGTCTACAGAAAGGGTAATGACAAAAAAAAAACACCATGTAAAATCCCAGGATGAGAATCGGCTCTTAAGCTCATTTTTCTCTGTGCGCATTTGCAGTGAAGAAAAGAAAAGAGGGCCTGGGCTTCACAGAAAATCTCTCTAAGCTATCATTAGGATTGTTAAGCACAATAACAAAACATACAATGGACAACCACACAATGATTGGCAAATGCCAGACCCCTGTTTTACAGAGGTTTTAAAGACAACTTGTGGTTTTCACACATCATGTGACAATGTTTATATTTTCTGATACTAAGTGCACTTAGCTTACAATTACCTGTAATTGGCTGCAATTTTCTTGCAGAAAACTCGTTGGTCAGCTGATCTACTGGTCTGCAGCCACAAGTGTATGACGCCATTCTACTTTGTACTTTTATATTATGCCCTGATGAAGGCTCTTTCGCCGAAACGCATCTGTTCACAGTGTTTTCTTTTAAACGTGATCTAAGCCCATGGAAAAAAAGGCTTTTATTAACTACCACATGAGTGCCCTGAATTTTTTTTTCTCTCTGTATAATAATTTTCTGTTGTTTAGGTGAACTTTGACATTTCCAGGCTGTTTTTTATGGGTATGGTTATTATGATTTTTTTCTGCACACAAAATGACAGGACAGACACAACAAATGTGAGGCCAATTCATAAACAACTGAATAAAATTGGACTTACAGTGCAAATTCATCAAATTTTCTCAAAAAAAAAAAAAAAAAAACTAAACTGGTATACATTTGACCAAACAGTTCATGAACAGTATCCAGCCAATTAAATGCCCCAAATAAGCCACTTTTTCTCGAAAATGAGCCTTTAATTGAGGTCGGAGCAGAGATTTCCAAAAACAAATGAGAATTGACCCAAATTTGCGAATTAGCGGATGTGGCGTAACCAAAGGTGTTCCACACGCAAAAGTCAAGCTGAAAACAGAACTAAAACAAGATGTCAAAGAATATTGTTTTCATTAATTGATGAAAACAAATATTTTTCATACGAGAGGGGGAAAAGGAACAGCGTGACCACCAGCCTGAAGGCATGGTGCATCGAAACTACTTACTCAGAGTTTTATGAAGCCAGGACAAGGAAAGGTGTCCAAAAATATGTAGCCTACGCACAGGATGACAACACAAGACCTTCAGAGTCTATTAACTCTGATTCCACAGTGCACACGCGACACACAAGACAGTGTATACAGGTCAAATGAGGCTGTGTTTACACAGCTGAGAGCGTTTCCTGAAATCACACGTGCTAACTCACATAGTTGGTACCACCGACTGAGAATGGACGATCTATGAAGGTTGCTAACTTAGTTGTCAACTATGCTTTTGGGAAACGTGCCCCTGGTTGGCTAGCATGCTTAAGCTTTTCGCTATTAGAGTATAAAATTATACCTGTATCAGTTGTCGTAGAAACTTGAATTTATTAATTCAATGGAGAGAACCGTCAGTATGCAAGCTATCAAATTATTCATCCCATTGACTTGAACAGACTAGCAGCTCACGCTTTTCTCATTCTCCAACTGCAGCTCCTGGCCTCGTTCCGGCTTTGCTATCACGGGCAAACTTTCGATTTTACGCAAGGTCTCGTGATGGAGGATGGATTTAGTTTCGTTCTGAGTCATTTTTTTGCATAAAATTCTACACCCATTTTAGGATGGGCTTATTAACTCACTTTTATGAATACAGAATAGATTCGGGACCAGAACTGTTTGGGGTTGGCTTATTGACTGAAGCCTTATCAAGCAGTGATTTCAGTAATTCCTAACCCACAGTGATGTCCAGATTTTTCCTGATCTTAAGATCTGACTGATAACAGCAGTCATTCTGATCTGGTGTTGAGTCCGATGAAGTTCCCCAGTCAAATCACGTTTCCGCAAACAATGCAATACAATGACATTCCGATATGAAAGTGAATGTACACTTTTCTCTGAATTTGACTGCAGAACAGATTGTTAAAGCATGGGGTAATTGTGTGATCACTGCTGAGCAGAAGAGCTCGAAATTAGCAGATATTTTTCAAAAACAATAAAAGGAGGTTTTGCAGGGTATAGGCAAATTTGCCCACAGCCCAATGTGAACCATCTTCAGGTTATATGTACCTACTTGTGGGACTATCCAGAAAATAGATTTGAAATGTGATATTTGCATACAGGAAGTGAACGGTGACTTATTTAGTGATTTCAAGATTTTTGTGGGGCAAGGCATCGAAAAGTCCATATTTAAACCCATAAATGATTGTTCTGAAAAACCAGATGATTTTAAATGGTAACACAACAACATGATGGACATTTTGATACCAAACATAAGTATATATGTGAAAAACTGAAGAAGTTTCAGACAATTTTCCGTTGAAAAATGCATCTGTCTTGATGTAAAACGTAAAGTTCATCTTGAAAAACAACCAGGTTCCTATGAAAACACACCTAAGATATTTTCACAAAATTTGCCTCATATAGCTGGCTAAATAATGTGTGACGTTAAATTGCGAGACTGGTAACATGGTGAATTCAAGCCATTTTTATTATATACTACAACCCCAATTCCAAAATAGTTGGGACGAAGTGTAAATTGTGAATAAAATCCGATTGCAATGACTTTCAGATCACATGAGCCAATATGTAATTTACAATAGAACAGAGGTAACATTTCAAATGTTGAAACTGAGAGATTTTACATTTTTATCCACAAAATGAGCTTATTTCAAATTTTATGGCTGCAACAGGTCTCAAAAAAGTTGGGACACAGGCAAAAAAGGGCTGAAAAAGCAATTAATATACTATTCAAAAAAAGTAGGGGATATTTTATTTTGAGATCAAAATTTTCACATATACAAAGGGATACGAAACCATGTTGTATAGTTCCTTACTGAGGAAGCATTTCCAAAGAAATTCATCACCCAAACACATCAATAACACTCTCACGATCTGCATGGGATGCTATTAATGATCTAGGGGGTTGTGCCACAAATTTGCATGACTCTGAATTGGAAGGTTAGAGCCACTGTAAAGGAATATTTTGAAGAGAAAGCATCAGATTATCAGTGGTTGAAGTCGTTAATTAAACAGAGACCATGCGCCGTCTAACACAGGAGGAGAGGTTACGTGCCCTTGGCATGCTACAGGTTGGCACAAGACAGGTCGTTGTGGCAAGGGCAATGAATGTTTCCCAGTCTGTCATCAGCAGATTATGGTCCAGACATCGTGCTACAGGGTCTGTTCAGGATAGACCACGATCTGGTCAACCAAGGGCAACAACTCAGGCTCAGGACAGATTCATCCGCACTATTGTCTTGAGAAATCGTATGGTAACAGCAAATCAGATAAGGTCTCAACTTCAAAGGGATACTGGCTTGGTAGTGAGTGGCCAGACCATCAGGAATCATCTGCACAGATTTCACTTACACGCCCGACGTCCTCGTGTCATTCCCTGTTTGAGGGATCGTCACATTAGGGCCAGACTCCAATGGTGTCGTCATCATCAACGCTGGGATAATCGCCGATGGAACAACGTAATGTTCTCAGATGAGTCGAGGTTCACTGTGGACTTCCTTGACAGATGCAGGAGGGTTTGGCGCCGACGTAACGAACGTTTCCATGACGTTAACGTCATTAGACATGATCCGTATGGGGGTGGATCTGTAATGGTGTGGGGAGGCATCACTGCTGCCGGCAGAACAGACTTGCATGTTGTTGCTGGACGTGTCACAGGGCAGTACTACCGGGACAACATCTTGGCACCCCATGTTGTGCCGTTTGCACGTCGTTATGGCCGCCGTTTCATTTTCCAAGATGACAATGCCAGATTTCATAGGGCCAGGATTGTTACAGATTACCTCCAGCAGCAGAATATCACCACATTACCATGGCCAGCACTCAGTCCGGACCTTTCCCCCATCGAGCATGTCTGGGACATGCTTGGACAGCGGCTACGCCAACGTCAACAACCTCCTGCCAATGTCCAAGAACTTGCGGCAGCATTGCAACAGGAATGGAATAACGTTCCCCAAAATGACCTGGGACGTCTCGTTAGGAGTATGCCACGCCGAATCGAGCTTGTCTAGCCAACCGAGGGGTTTTACCGCTGCTGACTCTGTTTCACAATGGTGGTAAATTTGCTGTGTGACCCTGTGTTTGTGTCGACCCTTATGCTGGAGAATCTGTCCTTTACTGACTGTACACAGGGTTTCGAATAAATTGACAAATGTTTCATTACTGTTTTTATGTCATTTGTTTCCTTCCTGACCTCATGATCTGCATTTCATGGTACTTGTAAATCCAATATCCCCTACTTTTTTTGAATAGTATATATAAGAGAATCAGCTGAAAGAACATTTTGCAAGTAATTAAGTGAACTGGCATCAGGTGTGTGACATGATTGGCTATAAAAGGGATGTCTTAGAGAGGCTGAGTCTCTCAGAAGTAAAGATGGCCAGAGGCTCTCCAACCTGTGAAGGCTTGCGTAAAAAAATTGTGGAATACTTTAAAAACAATGTTCCTCAACGTCAAATTGCAAAGGCTTTGAAGGTCTCATCATCAACAGTGCATAACATCATCAAAAGATTCAGAGAAACTGGAAAAATCTCTGTGCATAAGGGACAAGGCCGAAGACCTTTACTGGATGCCCGTGATGTTCGGGCCCTCAGACGCCACCGCATGACTCACCGGCATGACTCTGTCATTGACATTACTAAATGGACCCAGGAATACTTCAAGAAACCTCTGTCTGTAAACACAGTCCGCCGTGCCATCCACAGATGCCACCTAAAACTCTATCATGCAAAAACGAAGCCATTGTTGAGCATGATCTAGAAGCGCCGCCGTGTTTTCTGTGGGCCAAGGCTCATTTAAAATGGACCATAACAAAGTGGCAAAGTGTCCTGTGGTCAGACGCGTCCAAATTTGACATTCTTGTTGGAAATCATGGGCGTTGTGTCCCTCGGACTGAAGAGGAGAAAGACCACCTCTCCTGTTAGCAGCGTTCAGTTCAAAAGCCAGCATCTCTGATGGTATAGGGATGCATTAGTGCATATGGTGTGGGACACTCGCATGTTTTAAAAAGCACCATGAATGCTGAAAGGTATATAAAGCTTTCAGAGCAACGTATGCTCCCCTCCAGACGACATCTATTCCAGGGCAGGCCTTGAGTATTTCAGCAGGACAATGCAAAACCACATACTGCAGCAATTACAACAGCATGGCTTTGTAGTAGAAGAGTCTGTGTGCTGAACTGGCCTGCCTGCAGTCCTGATCTTTCACCGATTGAGAACATTTGGCACATAATTAAACGAAAAGTCCGGCAAAGGAGACCCAAAACTCTCCAGCAGCTGGAAGCCTGTATTAAACAAGAGTAGGATCAAACTCCAATGGCTAAACTCAAGAAACTTGTCTCCTCAATGTCCAGACGCCTCAACTCTGTTAAAAAGAGGAGGGGATGCTACACCATGGTAAACAGGCCCCTGTCCCAACTTTTTTGAGACCTGTAGCAGCCATCAAATTTGAAATGAGCTCATTTTGTGGATGAAATGGTAAAATTTCTCAGTTTCAACATTTGCTATGTTATCTATGTTCTATTGTGAACTGGCTGGTGTGATTTGAAAGTCATTGCGTTTTGATTTTATTCACAATTTACACTTTGTCCCAACTATTTCGGAATTGGGGTTGTACATATTTCTCAGAAAACCCATTTAGATGTTTTCATAAATTGTTGTACATTGTATAGGTTGTATACAGTATGTGGATTTTAGGATGTAATTATAGACTGAGAATTTTCGAGAAGCCATCGGTATTGTAAAGCATTGGTCATCGTATTGTTTACAAATGGAACACCTTCGATGTGATGATGTTCCACACATTAAAACAACAGTTGGACAGGATACATTGAGAGGATTTCCTTGGATAAGGTCTTCCTCATCTGCAAAGATTTCCTGAAGAAACACAGTCTCTGTTTTGTCAATGTCATTGTTTGATGTAGTAACATCATCTGTTGTGTCATTGTCATTGTCTGTGTCTGGTTTTGGTCGTTTTTTGACATATTTGAAATAACATTTGCTGCATATCTTGTCACCGTCTTGTATTGTCATTGTCATTTGCCAACAATGAGTATAGCCATTGATTTTGTTGTCCATTTAGGTAACGAGCACCCTTACTACACTTTGCTCTATCTTTGAACCTCGTAGTGCAATTGTTTATCACACATTTCTTTGGCATAATTGTGTTTTTGCAATCCGAATGCACTGTATATATGATTTATAAAATGTATCACATGAAACAGCAGTAGTATGTAAAGCATGAGCATACAACAGGGGTAGGGAACCTTCTCCAGAAAGAGCCACTGTGGGTGCAAGCTTTCATACCAACCAAGCTGCAACACACCTGATTCTACTAATCAACCTCTGGAATGTTTGTTAAGGGCCTTGATTAGTAGAATCAGGTGTGTAGCAGCCTGGTTGGTATGAAAGCCTGCACCCACAGTGGCTCTTTCTGGAGAAGGTTCCCTACCCCTGGCATACAACATGTTGAATTCTTTGTGGTTCACAAAATCATTGAAGTGTGACCACAAGCGCAGACTACGCTTTGCTCAGTGGAGTAAAAACAAGGCCTGGGAGATATAGAACCTATACAATGTACAACAGTTTATGAAAACATCTAAATGGCTTTTCTGGGAAATATGTAGTATATCATAAAAATGGCTTGAATACACCATGTTACCAGTCTCGCAATTCGATACTCGCACATTATTTAGCCAACTATACGAGGCAACTTTTGTGAAAATATCTTAGGTGTGTTTTCATAGGAGTCTGGCTGTTTTTCAAGATGAACTTTACATTTTGCATCAAGATAGACGCATTTTTCAATGGAAAACTGTCTGAAACGTCTTCAATTTTTCACATACATATGTATGTTTGGTATCAAAATGTCCGTCATGTTGTTCTGTAGCCATTAAAAATCATCTGGTTTTTCAGAACAATCATTTATGGGTTTAAATATGGACTTTTCGGGGCCTTGCCCCACAAAAATATTGAAATCACTAAATAGCTCTCAGTTCACTTCCTGTATGCAAGTATCACATTTCAAATCTATTTTCTGGACAGTCCCACAAGTAGGTACATATAACCAGAAGATGGTTCAAATTGGGCGTGGGCAAATTTGCCTATACCCTGCAAAACCTCCTCTATCAGTTTCAATATCTGATATATTGTCTTTGTACTACAACTCCATTTCAAGTATAACATTATTAGGCTGCATCACACCCCTCTGCCTAAGTATAGCTATAGCCTTTTATTTAAAATCATGCTTCTACAGTGCAGAAAGAAAGCACAATAATCAACCGAGATTAACAGCCGACAGCAATGTGTGAACAGGCTACAATTTATCAACATAACTTTCCAAACCTGCCAATCATTTTTAACGTTCTCCAGCTAGGCTAGATGAAAATAATCCGTTCAGAGCATTCATATTTTCGGGAATAAACTGACGCAATCTTGGTTATTTCTTACTTTTTATTCATCGGGGTTTGATGGGTGTAACTAGCTAGTTCATGAATATGCCAGATTAGTGCAGTAAAAAAAAGCGGCGAGATGTGTATTGCTAGACTACATTGACTGTAACTAGCTCATTTTACTGGCTTCAAATATTTTGAACGATAACACTCATAACACAGGACAGTGGCCCGGGCCAGTCCCCTAGTGGAGCAGGACAGCTACTGCAGTGGCTCGTGCCACAAGACCGTACAGTACGCAAAATGTTACAGCCCCCTCTCACACAGTGGTTAACATGCCCCTATGCCAACTTTTTTCAAACGTTTTGCTGGCATCAAATTAAAAGTGAGCACATATTTTCCAAAAAACAATAAAATCTCAGTTTCAACATCTGATATATTGTCTTTGTCCTATTTTCAAATAAATATATAGTTCAAATGATTTGAAAATCTTTGCATTCTGTTTTTATTTACATTTTTACACAGTATCCGAACCTTTTTGGGAATGGGGCTGTAACACTGCAAGACATTCACATGACAAAAAGCACTTCAATTAATTAAACCAGGTGTTTAGTCAGGTTAGTCACAACTACAGTTCACCTCACATACTAAAATCAATCATGGTTAATAGATTCACTATGCCGATGTACAATGTTGCTTCTTGTCTTTCAAATTATATAATTTAAATCGATGTGTTCTGCGTGCATGCATTCCATTTGCTCTAATTGAGCATTTATTTACAGATGCACAGCATGTGGTAATTCTTTGGATGAGAAATGACTTATTTTGGGGCTAAGTCAATAAAATTTTTGCCATTTTAAGCATCTGGACAGAAAATCAGACATTTTGCATTTGTGTGGGGCTGAAAGAGCCTGAACTCTTGTGATCATCTTCAGCAGTGGTTCCTAAACTTAGTCCAAGGGACCCATTGTGTATGCTGGTTATTGTTCTGACCACAATTACAAACCCAGGATTCGCAAGCCGTTAATTTTTCTCAATTAGTCACTCATCAGGCTAAAGAGACATTTCACCCTCTTAAACCATGTATATAGAAAAATTCTAAGCACTTTTTGATGTTTAAAAATCTACCGTTTATGTTGTGTTTATTTTGTGATATTCCAAGTACACAAGCCAAGTCATTATGTTTCCATTGATCAAATTCAAGACTGTGGTGTATCAACAACCAGTTAATTACGTTTAAGAATGCTGGTGTTTAAATTCTTGCCAAATGTTTTTCCCAAAACCAAGCAGAGAAATAACACAAAACAAATTTGATTAATTATAATTTGTTCCCTCCATTAAGGAGGTTATGTTTTACCTGAAGTTTTTCTGTTTGTTTCTTTGTTATCAACATAACAGAAAAAAAAAAATGTTGTGACACATTTAATGACATTTTTACCAGAGGTGTGTCTTGGCCAATCCTGGAGATGATTTCATTTTGGGATTGATTTGGATCAAATTCCAGTTACAGAATTTTTTTTTTTTTTTTTTTGATTCTTCACCATTGTGAGATTGGAGGATTGGGGTGATAAATGTCATACATCTCAAAATCCTCTGGGTAGTAGTCAAGTTCTAAATGCCTTTTTAGAGGTATGCACTCCCTGAGTGCTCTTGTTTTGTCTTTGAATTCTTAATTATCTAAAAAATGGTCGGTTTTAGTGACTACCTTCCTAATTTCAACAATTAGAAGCCAATTGATTTTTCAGTTTCAAGAGCCACAATTCTCCCCTCTTTTCTTGCGATGAAATATAATTTGCAATATGGTACTATTTGAATATAAAGCCCTTCAAGGCATGCATAGCAAGGCTATTTCTGACATAATGTGATTTTAAAAGGGTAAAAACTCCCTTTAATCATAAGTACTGCAATTATGAAAACACTATCATGCCTTGGCACTTAAGACCCTTTTGATGCACATTTGAAACACAACACTCCTGCCCCAGAGGTGAAAAAAGGCATTGCACAGGGCATTCATGATTTCAGTTTGTTACAGAACCACCTGTGCACAGACAGACAGACAAATGGACAGACATGACAACGACAATACCCTTTAGGGAAATTGTTTTCCGAGGGGGTAAACATTTGCGACTAATTAAAATTCTGGGAAAGCAATTGTGGTTGGAAGAACAACCAGTGCTCACAATGGGCTCCCAAGACCGAGTTTGAACCACTAATCTCCAGCAGGCACGCTGCTCCTTAGCCAAGCACAAACTCAGCTGCCCAGAATTCTTCTCTACCTCATCCCAATAACATTAATCTGGAATATGCAACTCTACTGAAATGCCTGCAGCAGCATGCCATTTTCAACACTGGTTGAAATCCTCCAGTCATTTCTAACAGCAAAGGGTAGTGTGCCTGTCCAACTGCCTGCCTAGCAAAGAACAGAGTAAGAGACAGTTTAAGTATTTTATAACTTTTCTCCCTGCTGAAAACTTCTTTTGTCATCCGCAAAAGATGGACCAGCAATCCAGCCCATAAGAGTTAGTTTGCATTACAATTTCACCACCAACTAACTTTTCCTGCATTGAATTTGTCCTGCTATATAGCCACAGACCTGCTATGGCCATCTAGAGCACTGCGTAAACCATCTCAAACCAGTCCAGAGTCCCTGCTGTAGCTGGATTTTTTTTAATGAGGAGTTTCAAAGCCACAGTATTTAAATGGCCCTTGTTGTGTCCTAGTCACATGTTCCAGCGTGCATGCACAGAACTGAAACCAGTGAGGATTCTGTGTCACTGTAAGGGTAAATCAATGCCTGATGCAAGGCGAACAGCCAGTTCTCCCCGAGTTTACCTGCTCGGACCCCAGCAGCCAAGCTCTGCTCATTTCTGACTGAAAATGCCGGCCCTTCAGGGGAGAACTGCCAAGAAGGCAAGCAGCCATTATTCCACCGAGTTAATGTATCACAGACCCAGCTTTTCAAGCAGAGGCTACATACTCATTCCTCTCATAAATGTCATCTCCAAAACAGCCCAAACGGAAAAAAACAAAACACTTGCTGAGATACGAAGCACCCTTACCAAGCAACCCCATCTCGGAGCAATTTTCCAAACAGCATTGGATCTCATTTTCTTATCCTACAGCAACAGTTTCCAGAAAAGAAGATGTGACGGGATATGTGGTATGGTTGGCATTCAGAGATGCGATTAGGTAGCTGCACTTGTTCAAAAGCACGTACGCTCCAAGCAGAAGCTAATCTAATCCCATGGGGTCGAAGCACAACTTGGCACTACTTATACGGTTCCAAAGTGTCTTTGTGGTCTTTTAAATATCACTTTGTGACAATTGCGGATCTGCTGATGGAAAAACATAAAAGATAAAAAGATGCAAAAAATGGAAAATAAAAAAAAAATGTTTCGTATTAGTAATGTGTTTGCATGGGTCCATAACTCCAGCTATAGGAGTGTGCTATCTTTTTCAACAACATAACAATGATAAACCAGTTCAGACCAACAGAGTAGTTGAAACGGTGCGTTTTTGCGTGCGCGCGTACGTGCGTACCTGCGCGAGTGCCAACGGAAGAACACAGAAAAATTCAGCATCCACAAACGCCTGTCGCAAGGAGCTGCTTATCTAACCTAGTAAAGCCACCCACCATGATACAAACACAACCTCCACATTCCACACACCCACAAGATCATGGGATAGGAAAAAGGTCACCATCAGTATACTGAACATCACCTGACTGAACGTACACGTCAGTTTGTCTTCCAGCAAAAGGACAGGAGCAGAACGTTAATTTGGACTCCAAATGGGCAGAGGGAGTTGACAGAAGAATCCTAATGCGGTATTTTCATACCATTCCAGGTCTGACAGGAAAAATGACGCATGCACTGACTGGAAAAATCCAAAAGGCTCCTTAATCACTTTAACACTAGGAATCACTGACCTATTTCTCACTATCTGATCATCTGCATGGCTCATTTCAGCCATCCTTCACTGACCTCAACAATCTACTCATAGACAAGGGCAAAAGAAAAAGCCCTAAAAATTTAAAAATTAATACCATGACACATTCCATCCAAGGAATCAGTAGGACCTGAGCCTTGAGCCGCTCTCTGCATGACAGTAAAAGAGGGGCTGAGAGATAATGTCAGACACTCCAGCACCATTGTCTTTTTTTTTTTGGCATCCATTTTGTCTTCTGTCTTCCTCTATCCAAGTTTGCTCTTAGCAAATGGCTCATCCTCACAACTGCCAAGGGCAGATGTGCACAAAGGGGCAGGAAAATATGAGATCTCAGAGAGTGCTAACCTCGCTGCTGTGCCCAGCTTTTTCACCTCTCTTTATGAGAAAGTAAATTAGGTTTACAACCAAGAAACCCTCAAGCAAAGATGTGCTGAGACTGCTGTCTCCACCAAGCCAACGCTAACCTCACTGCGCTGGCCCAGTACGCAAAAATATACTCTCAAAATATTGCGGTAATGTTTTGACAACAATGTTTTAACATTCCTGTAACATGAGCCACTTTCCAACCGCAGGAACTTTCCCCAGGGACTAGGAACCCTTCGAGGAACCCTGCATGTTCCGACTGTGGGAACCAGGGTAAAAATTAAGTTCCTCGACCATAGATTTACCCCCAAAATAGACCCCACTGGGGGGAGTAGTACTTTCCAATGGCCCAGGAACTTCGGGGGCGGGGCATGCAGTGCTGAACATTTCTGATTGGTTGAGTAGCCGCAGCATTTTGGGCGTTTTGAATCCACTTTGCAGTAAGCGCTCGCCTCCTTGCCAGGGAGGATTCGATGAATCCATTTGCAACGTGACACTGTAAACGCGGAATATTTCACGGTTTGGAAAATTTTGCACATTTCACGCAACCCACTCATGGAGAGAAAATAAAAATGCTTGTAAATTGTTGCTCATGTAGATTTTTTTTTTTTTCGCGTACATAAAACTCAAAATTTAAAAACACGCAAAATTCATCTTCTTCGCCCGAACGCAAAAAACATTTTGACAGTAAAGCACAATCAGCAAAATTACAGCTTGAATATCCTCCACGGATATACTCCACTCACAGAAATGATGATGCCTGCCTGTCCGATTATGGTCTTCGTTTTCTTCTTATCGCCACCGATAAGGCGGCGGTTTATTGCGGTTACTTTGATTGCTTTTCCACATGTCATCGGCCTGATTTGCATAATCTACCCAGAACTTCATCTTGCGGACAGAATACAACTAATGATAGGCCTCAGTGACCTTTAAGTTCGAAGACAATTACCAGGAACTGCAAGTTCCTGATAATTTTAGTCGGAATGCGGCTATTGTGAGAACATTTTGAGTTCCTTGGGAAGTTGCCTCTGGGCACGCAGGCACCTCAAACAAAAACTTCTCATGCAGCACTTACACAAGCACAAACTCAGTGAAATGTCCAGTCTTATTTCAGCCCAGACAGCATGTGATCTTATGTTCTTCGTTTTTTGATTTAAGTCCTAAATGGGTTATTGTACTTTACATTTCAATGTGGCCCGTTTGTCTGAATTCATAGTTGCTTTTGTTGGTTAATGTAATTGTGTTTTAAGGAAAATAAGTATCACTAATAAAAACCCAACAGTAAATACAGCTTCAGAATGTACTCTCATAGAGCTTGCTTAACAATGTTCATTTCACTGTGTACAAATGCAACAGAACCCCTCCTTTACACTGGAAAGCAACTGAGAAGCATATTCTAACTTCACTCACTGTTCCTAGCCACAGCTTTTTGGAAAATTATATACTGTATATGACTTCTGAATTTCACTGTGTAGTAAGGTTTCTTTCCAAGAAGTTGCAGAAACTGTCCCATGGGTGACTCCTCCAGGATTTTATGCCAAGTGCAACAAAATCATGGTGACAGAAAACATAACTTGAGCTTGTATATTCAGGCTAATATGACATTGCTTATCCATTCTGCCCTGTTGCTATGTTAAATTAAAGCTTAAGCTGCATTTCCTTAACTTCTACATATTTGGAAGGGAAACAAAATGCTCTTCTTGCTGCCCATGTTGAGGATTTTCCCAACATATTTATAGACTCTATCTGAGTTATGTAATGCAATCCTTCATGCCTAATGTATTTCTGTGGATGTGCTCCATAGTAATTACATATGGTGTTAAACATAGCACATAGGATTACATGGGTCCATTTTTATGAGGAAATAAGACTGGAATCAATTCTGGAAGTCAATCACCTTGCAAAACATTGTTGTGAATTGGATATAGGAATTAGAATGTCAATGTAGCAGGCCTTTGTCTCAAAACAATTATGGGATAATACAGCCATGTGAAACCAAGCTTTGCAATGAATAAATTTATATTCAAAAGGACTTGCCTCATAACAAAACCTAAAAGACATGTCGCAGTGAACATAAAAAATACGATTTCATATTATCAGCAGATGTTCAGATGCACTGACTGTTTTGGTGAAAGATATGACATGACCAGCAAAAACACAAGCTTACTGGTCATAAACAACAGTTAAAAGGCCAGCTCGAGATTGCTGTATGATCAGCTTTTATGTCCAATTTCTCCTTTTTTGAAAGCTTTGGCTTTTATTATGCATTATGGGCATATCTTTGTTTATGATTAACTCAGTGATTTTTGCTTTTATGTGTCTGTTGTGGGCAATAAAATAGTTTTGAATACCAGCTGTTAGGGAAACAGCCTTTCTCCCCCAAGAGGGAAACCGACTGCAGCAGCGTTCAACGCTCACTTAACCGAAGGTTAGGAAAACTAAGGTAAACTTATTTACGGTCAAACATGATATTATCAATATGGCCATTAGTAACATCCAAAAAATGTTCAACTATATTACACATTTACAAAAGAAAATAGAAATTAATACATAAAAAAAATCTGAATCATGTATGCTCATTTGGCGACATAGATCAAAAGAGCACTTTCCCTCCCTAAAGTATGAGACTCTGACTGAAGTCCTAGAACATCACAGTGTCTGTGGATTTTTGTGATTTCCTTTCTTTTGTCAGCCAATTTAGGCCTAGTAAGGAGTGTAGACTTACATAAATTTTTTAGATTTATGATTTGAGTGCAGTCCAGTAGATGCAGCGATCCTTGCACATTTGAGTTTGCTCTTCCTGATTAAGATAGGAAGCACTTGTGGACAGATTGAAGAACAAAAATCCTCTAACTCAACCTTTATCATGCATCACTTCAAACTCTGCATGGAAAAATTTTACTTTCTGCGTACAACGGAAAGAAAAAGTCAAAGCAAAATCTACTCTAGCCTTCAAAATTCACTCCATTTGCCTCATAGGCTGCCTAATCAGATTGTTAAAAAAACCTGTTTCGAAACCCTTTCAGCAGGGTCATTCCATGTCAAATGTCTGAATTTAAGAGAAACTTCCCACTTGACCATCTCCGATTTGGCTGAAAACATTTCAGCGGGTGCATACACCTCCTAATAGGATAAATCCAAAATTTTAGCTCTCAACTCCTAATAGTTTTGTCATAAAAAAAATAATTTTGCAACTAAGTTCCGGCCCTTTTTGAACAGCGATTTCTGAGGACCCACTTTCTCATGGCTATATCTAGAAAAGTATTTCAGCTAGGTCCTTCAAATTTTCAGGGGTGAGAATCTGCTACTCTAACTTGAGGAATATGGACTTATGAATGTGTCCCTTTCGTTCATCATATATTTCTGGGTGCTTAAGTTGCTTGAAAATCTTACTCTACGCTCTGCAGTGGCATATTTGAAGGACTGTAAAAAGCTTAATGTCAGGGATTTGGTATTACACTACATATATGGGAAGCTGTATGTGCATCACAAATTTTGGATATGTTAATAACAGGCATCTAATCTTTCTAAAACAGACAATTTTGGTGGATGGTGTTATTTTTTTGGTATAAAATGTTAAAAATAGCACAATTTTTTTTTTTTTTTTTTTTCATTTTCATGCCTTAATATTTTCTAGATCATTCATAAGAAAGGGGCAGAATTAGAATATAAAATACACAACATATATGGGAAGCTGTACGTGTAATACCAAATCCCTGTCTTTGAAATTAGGCTTTTTACAGTCCTTCAAATATGCTACCGCAGAGCGCACAGTAAAATTTTCGAGCAAATTTAAGCAAGCAGAAATATATGATGAATGAAAGGGTCACCTTTATAAGTCCATATTCCTCAAGTTAGAGTAGCAGATTTTCACCCCTGAAAATTTGAAGGACTTAGCTGAAATACTTTTCTAGATATAGCCATGTGAAAGTGGCTCCTCAGAAATCGCTGTTCAAAAAGGGCCAGAACTTAGTTGCAAAAATATTTTTTATGACAAAACTATTTGGAGTTGAGAGCTAAAATTTTGGATTTCTCCTATTAAGAGGTGAATGCACAGGCTGGATTTTTTTTCATCCAAATCTGAGATGGTCAAGTGGGAGCTATTCGGACATTTGACAAGGAATTACCCAGCAGTTAACAGATCGTTCCCTTGATCATCATACCAGACTGCACTTCCCTGTGATGTACTCAGTGTGGTGTTTTAGGAAAGACTCAGTCATGCTTCACACGCAGAAATGATGCCTCTCAATATCTACCAAAAAGTGCCACCGTAATCGGAGGAAGAGGAAGAAGAACTATGCCTGCTTATTGGTTTTTACTTCCCAGTTGCATCTACTGATTTTCATAAATATTGTTTAATTTGTTTTTTTTCTGAACAGTCCAACTGCCTTCATGCATAAATCACAGACTGATAACATTTCTGTTATTAATCTTCTGCCTACAAGTGTTGAGACAGCTGCCCAAGAAAACAGATTTCCTCTTCTTCGAGTGCTTACATTGCCAAGAACAGCAGGCAAGCAGTAAGGCCAACTCCTGCCATCAGCTAAAAGTGGAAGATGGAATGCCAGACACAGAGAAAATGGCTGTAAAGGTTTAGTTATGTATATGCATCTTAGATCCAACAAAATAACCACCTTTTGCAAATAACTTCAGAGCAGATCCACTGCATTTTTTCAACAAGCACAGTCCTTGGACAGTCCATATGGTCCTGGAAGTTAACGCACAACCCTACAGTGGAAATTCCCACAGATGTGCTGCAATTGTGAGTTGCTTGTTCTTTATTTGCCTGTTGAAGACTTTTGACTGATAGTGCAAATCTGTCTCTAACAGTGTGAACAGCTGAATCCATGCACATTTCCACTTTAACAGTAACTTTTTTTCTAGTTCTTACATCAGAAAAGCTTTGAGAAAGTATTTTCCTCTGTTTACGCAGTGCCTGGAATAGTCAACTAAGTGCGTTTTTTTGATTCTGCAATTTAAAACAGCTGTCAAGACATGAGTCCTTTGACTCCTAGATACTTAAAAATCACTTGAATTCCTTCCCAGATGTTTTTCCATAGTAAAATAACAACTCACTTAACAACCTCAATTTTGGCTGAACTACAATGCAGATTTTTAAGCAATGTACTCCGAACCTCCGAACCATCAGCGATGGTTTGGCATCCCAGTATTCTGAGTCAAAAAGCAGACACCAGACTAAAACATCTATGTTTACTCTCAGGGACAGATGATGAACCAGCCGAGCGAAAAAACTGAGCTGTCACTATTCCTCCTTCTCAGCAGATTTTTTTCCCCACAGGTCTCACAAACCTGCTAATGTTCTTATTTCAACGTCCCAAGGAAACAGAACAAATAGCAGCCAGAATAAAGCAGTGTATGCTCAAGGTATGAGACCCCGCAGTCAAAAAGAACCCATGATGATCATTTACAGCGAGGGTGCACTTAGACAAATACAAAACGAGAAGTGAACTCACAGTAGCCACAACGCGTGCCCCCCTCAAAGATGAACCCATTTGGAACGGCCCCATATCTGCGCAAGTCTGGGAGGTTCCACCATCCAATCACTGATGGGGGGATGTCCCTGGTGATTGCCAGCAGGTTATTACACAAGTGCAGGGCCGCTGGCCCAGTTCCCAACTTCGTACCCGGCAAAATTCGAACAGGAAACCTGTGGACTAGAAGGAGAGATCCCATGAAGCAATATCAAATAACAGCACTTAGTAACTGCAATATTCAATAACTGAATTTAGTAACTGCAGTATAAGATCACCGGTCGCATTGGCTAAATGCAATATCAGGTACTGCATTTGGAAACTGCAGTATTATATAACTGCATTTGGTAACAGCAGTATAGATAACTGCATTCTTTGACTAAATATAAGATAACTGCATTTAGTAACTGCAGTATTAGATAACCACATTTGGTGACCACAGTATTAAATAACTACATTTGCTAACTGCAATATCAGAACATGGCATTTGATGCCTGCGATATTAGAAAACTGCTTTTGAAATCAAATAGCTAAATTTGATAGCAATATCAGGTCACTGCAGTTGGTTACTGCAGTATGAGCTATGTACATTTGGTAACAGCAATATCAGATAACTGTATAAGGTATGTGCAATGTCAGATTACCACAACTGGTGGGTGAAATATCGAATAACTACATTTGTTAACTGCAATATCAGATAACTGCATGCGCTAACTGCAACATTAGTTAAATATTTGATAGAAGCAATATCAGATAGCAGCATTTCATACCAGCAATATCAGATTACTCCATTTGGCGACTGCAATATCAGATAGCTGCATTTCGTACCTGCAATATCAGATAGCTGCATTTTGTTCCTGCAATATGAGATTACTGCATTTGGAAACTGCAATATCAGATGCCTGAATTTTTTAAGTACAATCAGGTTACTGCATTTGGTCACTGCAATGTCAAATAACTGCATTTGTTAGTTCGACTACATTAGTGTTATCATCTGCTGTAGCGGTTTTTTTTTATGTGGAGAAAACAGCACTTTTTAAATTGAAAACAGACAATAATTTAACTGCCCAGTATGACTCATTCCACTGCACAAGAAGACCATTAGAATAAGGGGTTCAGAGTTCACTAAAAACCCTGGCCAAGAAGATTCAAAGCGAAATGATTATCACATGATATCCTAGAAATATTCCAATAAAATAGTGATAATAGATCAAAATAATTTTAAATGCATTGTCAACAATAAAACAAGCATGCATGGTAAGACAGATAGTTCAATTTGCACTAGACTGTGTGGCAAATAACTGAGAATTGAACTGTCAAACTGAACTCTTCTGGCACAAAACTACATTTTCAAAATTTTCAATATGAAGTTTCTGCTGAAGGTGATCATCGCTCAAATCATCAGTCATGAGAAAATTAGTGGAAAAAAAAAAACAAATGTTCTGACACAGGACAGTGGCTGTCGCCAGGCAGAAGACTGATGGCATTAATGATAATGAAAACTTTTCCACCAGCCAGTTCCTGTCATCTCTCAGGGCGGGAATGATACACAGAGACCTGTACTTCAAAACAAAAGTCCTGGCACTGAGGAATCTCTACTCCCTCTGTAACAGATGGGTGGCATTTCTGCATGCCAGGTCATGTGCAGACACCGGCCACTCAGTTGAGCTCAAGCAATGCAGAACAGATTCTACAAGGTGACAAACTTCATCATGATTTTCCTCTCTCACAGCCATGCAAACACACAGACACACGAATACACACACATAAACAGATAATATGGGGAGAGCTTTCACAGCATGGACACACCAAAATATACAAACACGCATTTACAAACATACAAAAATACAAGCACACAAACACATACATACGCAAAAACACATACGTACACATACAAACTCAAACACACGCGCAGATAGTATGAAGTGAGGTGACTAAAACGAATGAGTTCATCTTTAAAATACCAACCAGTTGCTTTCAATTAACATTTGTACAGCTAAGTAACATGGCACAATAAAAAATAAACGATAGCAGGAATCTGGACCTGCAGGACTCTTACACAATATTGCACAGGAAAAACAGCCTGAGGAATTTTGGGTGCAATAAATACTGAAAAGCACCACAAGATAAACCTATAGCAGAGTATCACAACATTGATTTGAGGGCTTATTCACACTAGCATAATAGGAGCTGTGTCTGCCAGAGGGAATTTTTCAAATAAGAAACAAATGTAAAAAAATATATTCACATGAGAGGTTCTTTCCTACAAAAGCAGTGGGGGGGGACTCATATCTAAGCAAACGAGCCCCACTACCGCGTAACAGAAAAGCCAGAGTGAGAAACGAGAGGAGCCAATCACAGCTCACCTTCCCCCAAGCTGAGGCGGATGCGGATCTCCCACACCAACAGCGCCTCCCTGCTGTTGAAGCCCAGCACTACAGTCAGGCTCAGACACACCACGGAAAGTGAGTAGGGGACTTCCTCGTAGGCAAGGCCGGGCTCTAGGCCACAGATGTCCTCTAAAGTGACGCCCCACCTCTCTTTGTTGCCATTGGCTTTGTCAGATTTGTCTCCGTGCGCTTGCAGTATGAGACAGTCTGAAAATGGAAAGACAAAAGGCTCAAGTCTTAATCAAATTACCACACCGGCATCCTGCCCCATAGCCGAGATGAGCCTTTGTGGAGAAAGTGACAGGAATGAAACGGGAGAACGCAAATACTTCTCCAACACTGACTTTAGAGTTCCAAAATCTGTGCCAAGTAGGATTTGGGATAACACTTTGACTGTCAATAGCAACGGCTAGATTCTGTGAAGGTATAAACAATAAATAATAGATTTTTCACAATATTCAAAGGCTGTTATTGTGTTATTCTGTTCATTGGTTTGGGTCGGTGCAACCAAAACTGGAGTTAGCATATTGACCTAAGCAATTTATTTCAGCATGGACACAGGAAACCGTGATATCGCTGACCTTATGCTGGCACACGCGCACGTGCGCGCACACACACGCGCATGCATGAACACACGCACACACACACACACACACACACACACACACAGGCAGCTGGGATAACAATACTATCAAAGGCTAAATGATTCCAGCACAAAGCCGAGGATTAACACACAAAACAGTCTACATGTCAATCTGACTTAAAATCACCAAAAAGATCTTGTATTCTCTGGGATTAACTCTGACCCTCCAAAAATAGCCAAAATTTACTACTGTAAAAAAACATCAGTCAAAGGCACCAACACTTCATACGGTGCACCCAAGCATACCCCTCCGTGAGCAGCCTTCTTCTGGCATTTTTTTTCCCCCCTTTTCAAAATTCAAAGTCAGTGATCTTGAACAGTGGCTGTCAATGTCGGTCCTGGGGGTCACTGCCTGCTTTTTAGTCCAACCACAATTGCAACTGTAGGATTTTACAAGTGGTTGATCTTTCCTAACGAGTTGCTTAGAGCAGTTATGCACCCTCTCAAGCCATATATTGACAAAAATATCCATGTAGTCTATGCCACATGTATGTGACAGTCCCGTTTAAATTACCTTTGCCTAATAAATAACTAATGATCGGGTACATTATCGGTGCGCTCAGAACAGATAGGTGTGAAAAGATGCACTGCTCTCGTCGGCAAACAAACCCCAAGCAAATTTAAAAATTTTGACAGCCCCAGACGGCTGCACAGGGAAGACATGCACTCAAGCTTGGCAGCAATACACAGTAGTCTAAGCGCGGCACAAGCAAAGACATGCAGCAAGAAAGTTGAGACGGATAGTCTGCTTCATTTAGAAATAGACACCGAAAAAATCCGATCATAGGCTGAGATGCTGCAAATACTGGACTGAATTCAAAGGCAACGATGCATCACTTTGAAAGTGACATCAGCTATTGCCATCGCTGCTCACCGTAATATTATCCCCAGCTATGTCAAAGAAACATATAACAACATACCTGCTACAGGGGAGGGCTTTCTGAGCGTAACCCACCTACTCTTCCACTGAAATGATACAAATACACAATATTAAAATAGCAGGATAAAGGTTCAGGGGAACAAAAAATACTCAGGGAAAAGTAAATAACTATCACCTTTTTGCCATCTCTTAATCTTACTAGTCCCTCCACAACGACCACGTCCGTCATCTTCGGTCATGGCTCCAAACAGCTGCTCTGCCAACAGTCCACCTTGCTACTGAAGGGTCACTTTCAGACAAGCTTTAACTTCTGCATCGTAGGGTGGGCACCCGGCCTGCACTCTGGGCGCGCATCCGTCCGCCACCCACAACGTGTGAACATGTGAGTCATCTGCAATGTTTGCACAGTTGACGTCAGATTTTCAAAGGACGAAGCGTGCGGTCAAGTTTTTCGTGAAAAAAAATGAGAATTAAGCTAATATTTACGAACTAACTACATTTATCGTCATGGTTTCTGAATGAGGTAACATTACGTAATCAGCATCTCCTAAACGTTTATAAAGACCATTTACGGAATATCTACACACGGATAATCAAAACAATGGTTCACATCTGCAATAAATGTTTAGTTAAAACGAACCACTTGGACCTCACGAATCGGTCAACTGACATATGCCCAATGAATTTGGATTAGAATGCCTTTGTATCTATGTTCTCTGCTGACTCCAAAAAATGTAAGCAGTTTTAATCTGCGTTCTTATGGACACATCATGTTTGCAATCCCTCGAACTCGCTGTTTTTGGAAATCAAGCTTTCTCTGTTTTTGCTCCCTCCTCTTGGTCCGGGCTTCAGAATTATCTTAAACTGGATCATCGCATAAGTTTACATGTTTTTAAAACCAGAATTAAGGCTTATTTAACCAGTGCATGTACATGCTTTACTGCTAAAACCGGTTAATGTATTTTTTGCCTTGTCATTGTCTGTTGTTTTCAGTGTTAAACTTTTATGCTGCTGTCTTGGCCAGGACTCCCTTGGAAAAGAGACTTGTATCTCAATGGGTTCTATTCCTGGTAAAATAAAGGTTAAATAAAATAAAATGTTGCAGCCGCAACTTTTATTTGATTTACATGTTTAAAATAAAATGGTCGATAACATTGTTTCAACCCGATTAATGATAGCGATCTATACCGGCTGACCCTCTCCCTCCCCTGCTAAGTGAATGTGTTTTCATGCCTTTTCCAGTTTCCTAGAGCAGGAGGAAGGCAGTAATGAGGCCATTTTAATAGTAATGAAATATTTATTGCGCAGTTTATAGTAACAAAAATTACTGTAGCAGATTCGTTTCTAAAAACAGACTGAAATGCTTATTTTTTTCATTGCAGTAATTCTTCAGGAGGCCGTCCTGTCAAAATGACCAATTATAAAAACCAGAAAAAGCACAGACCATGGGAGCAAAAACATTTATAGCACTTAATTGCTTCAACCTTCAAGTCAATGTACAAAATTACATTGAAACACAATTGTCCTTTCAAGTATTGTAAGTAAATAAATAATTCCTATATATAAATAAACACTGTGTTTAATATGAGAATGACAATGGTAAACACAGAGGCTACACAATGCCTAGGATGAAAAATGCATCCTACAGTAATAAAAGAACTTCAGTAAAACAGATACACTTTTCAATCTTCTCATAAAAAATACCTATCAAAAGTAAAAATTTGTACTTATATTAGTTCCAGCCCAAATAGCTATTTCACTGATCTAGTACCTTGCATGTTCATACACATTAGCTTAAACAGGTATACCATGTAACACACAATGAAATAATTTTTATGAAGAACATTGAATGTTTATCCGTGTATAACTAAAAAATCATTTTAATAATATTTGAGTAGAGCCTTCCATGCCTTTACGTCCATCAGAAAGTACTGCCAGTGTTCAGCCACTCTTCAAGATCAACGACCTCTTAAAAACAGTGGACAGTCAAAACGGCAACATTTTGAAAATGTTGGCAATTTCCAAGTCTCGTCACAGAAGCAAAGACCCATGGGACATCCCAGTCAAAACTTTGCAGTGTACTATGTGCCTAGATGCTCTCCAGTTTGTGGGTAAACGCTGAATCTTCAATGGGCCGCGCTGCCGGTCCTCCATATCGTGCACACAGTTGAGGAGTTGGCGGTGCATTAGAACTTGCGTTTGATCACATGGTAGATCCAGTCCACGTAGTTGGAGACCTTTGTGTAGACACCTGGCTTCCTGTTCCTACCGCAGCCATCTCCCCAGCTGATGATGCCGTACAGGTAGTGAACGCCATTCTTGACACAGTCCAGAGGACCGCCAGAGTCACCCTAAAGGAGTACAGACGCAGTGTGTGGCCACACATAATTAAACGTGTTGCATTTTATCAATATCATCACTTGTTATCAATGTTGCCACTTGTTATTAAACACTGAGTATGCATGCACACTAATTTTCATCCACTAGTACGAATATGACAATATTCCAAATTTGATACAGGTCATGTCAACAGCATATTCCATTTGAATATTCAAAATTCGGCCTTACTCCAAATGTCGCATTTTCCAATTAAGTCTTGCGGGATATGCCAGTCTTGCGGGATATGCCAAATTCCTCTGTACGTCAGTACATAAATCTGTATACACGGCTGCATGAAAACGGTAAAATTGATGCAATATCAATTTAATTAATATTGCATTAATATCAATTAGTTAATCTTAATATTAATGTTAGCCATTCAAGCAGCTTAGTAGGAATATTCTGTTTTTAAAAATAAGGGCAAAAATCGGAATATTTTGTGTATGTTAACATGATTTATGTTACTGGGACAGTTTGTGGTCTAGTGGCAAAGGCCCAAGAGGCACTGTAATGATGCAAACACTTCGATAAGAAAATATAAAGCACCGAAGGGTAGATTCTGACCATCTTGGAAAATACAAGTTTATTTACTTCACAGCTTGGAATGAACAGCCAACAGCATCCTAAATGTGTGTCCATAAGTGGTAATATGTCCTTACTACTTGAATTGTGCAATTCATAATCCATCATTAAATTTGGCATCAATTGCCTTTTAGAAGCACAGGTGATTAAAACTAATTGCTTGCTTACCACCAACTAACCTGCTGTATAATTGGCTGCAATTACTTCACGTGGTAATGGATCATTTCTAATTATTTCCACATCTTATTACCCTACTATTATCCATTTAGTCAACAACACTGGCCGACCACTTTCTCCCTTGGGATCTACCATCCCGAGTATGTTCACTTCAATCGGACTCAGGACTCAATTAATTAGTAGCACAAAGTCTCTAGCAGTTGAATAGAATGTGTTTTGCTCAAGTGGTAGCGTAAACTTGCAGGATGGTAGAGCTCCAGGAACGGGGCTGAATAGCACTGTTCTTGTGTTCCCTTCAATAAAAACGGTCCCAAAACCACTCCTTAGATACTCCCATTCAGACTCAAGTGTATTATAGGTGAGGCCAGAATGATGCAGCATGATGTCTAAAAAAACAGCTGCACAGCCCTGCAATATGTGCCATTCCGTATTGCAAGGACAGCAGACCGCGGTCAAAAAAAATCCTTTGATGTGCCATCATTACAGCCCCATCCCATACAAACAACATACTCCTGTAGCAGCCACAGACCCATGCAGTCTCAGGTAAACAAAACCTAAAACACAGTTGATACTAGACAAGAGCTAGCATTACATATGCTTGAGATTTTACTAATCAAATACCTAGATCTGGCTGGGGGGTTCTTGAAGTTTGGGAAATACAGTTCTACACCCTATACAAGGAGTTACAACCTAATCCAGAAAGGGCTAGTACAGGTGCAGGCTTTAATTCCAACTCTGAACAGTTACACACCTGATCCTACCAATGAAGCTCTTAAGCAAAGACTCAGGGGGCTGATTACTAGATTGTATCAGGTTTGTGCTGCATGCCTGGAACAGAAGGTTGAATACTCCTGCCTTATATAATGGTGTGTGACAGGGGGTGAAGCCCCAGAGCAGGAGAGCTACAGTCTACTGGTTTTTCGGGCGCCTCCCCACAAGATGTTCATTTCACTCACTGACTGGTAAGAGAGTCCACACACCATGTGAAAAGGGCATTGATTGGCAGCTGACTGGAAGGAGACTACAAAAGCCTGCAGACTCTGAGGCTGCCTGGCCCATAGACTGTATAAAAAGATGGACGCAGCGCCCTGGTCTGAAAAATGAAGTCCATGCGGAAGTACCGTAAAATGGCATTCTATTTAATGGCCAGCAGATGGCGACGTTGGTGGTTGCAGAAAGAAGTTCAATGCTATAGAAGTCTATGAGAAAATGACCCTACTTTCCCACCTGATTTTTCATTTAAATAATGATTTTTCACATTATTTTATGGTAGCTGTAGCAAGTTTCAAGTCTCCTTCGATATATCATGATGTTCATTTTTGTAAATTATGGTCCCATATAGACTAGAATAAAGGATAAAGCCAGAATATGCTTTAGGGGCGTGGCTATCCTCTGGTCCTCGTCCGATACGGTCAGATCCAGAGCCACGGTCCTCCCCGGATCTTCAATACACGCTCTCGTCCAATAGAATCACATCCGGTTTCAAAATGACAACATGGCGCAATTCAAATTGCCAAAATCGAGGCTTCCTTTATGGTATGCTGAAACCAATGGGTGACGTCACGGTAGCTTCGTCCATCTTTGTATACAGTCTATGGTCTGGCCCTGCCCTGTAGTATAGTGAGTGATTTTTCTCTCTTGCGGTACCTGACATGCATCTATACAGCGATGACTCCCAGCACACAGCATGTTAGAGGTGACCTCTGCCCCGTACACGTCTGGGCGGGAGCACTGCTGGAACGGAATGATGTGAACCATCCCTTCCATCAAGTGGCTGGCGTACACATTGGCCTCTGAGAGAGGAGATGGAAAACCATAGAGTGAATGAGCAAGATTGAACAGCAGCCATCAGAGATACAAACTACACAATGCTCTGCTCTGGAAACAACACACAGTGTAGTTGTGAAAAGTTACTGGAAGGAGTGAAATGTATCCACTTTAATTTTATTTTTAAATCTTGGTTATCAGAGACATTGCTTCAAATACACTCTGCTGGCAAATGTGCAAAGATGAAAATTATGAGAAACAAGTCGTGAAATGCCAATAATAAAAAAAAAAAAAAAACCTGAAAATGAGTGACAAAAAAAACCCCTCCATATTGGGAAGATAAACATTCAGCCAGAGATGAGTTCAAATTCCCTGGTGGAAAGATATCTCAGTGCAGGCTCTGACGAAGAGTCTGGCCCAGCATCACTGGCTAATTACGTTACATGGAAACAGGGACATCACAACTATTCTGTCGACTGACATTTTTACCTCAAATTTGAAGTTCAGGAGGCGCTCAATCTTAACATTGAAATGTGTGAGATCACAAACGTTTGATTGAAATGTTCAGACCAGAACTGGTGTAACAATCTCTACGGCTAACCATGGAGTTCTAGAACAACAAAAAACAATCCGAAGTACCCCCACAGTGGGCGTAGCATTGGAATGCTTTTTATAGAAAGAAATTAAAAATGGTGGGACTCACTCTCATACATGTATCCCCATCCCGTGATCTGGCAGCAGTGGTAATCGGGGAAGGTCACGTCCGGACCTGGCAGACAGATGGGGCTCACGAACTGGCTTCTTTTAGCACAACGGCCATTCTGCTTCTTAAGTTTAACAAGGACTGCAGGAAGAAAATGTCTGGTATATAACCACGTGCCAAACACAGTAAAAATCGACAAACATAGTATACCACCAGCTCCCCCCGTCACCTTGCAAAACAACTGCAAACTATTTCTCAATGGTAAAATGAAAAGCTCACTGCAGTTCTGTATAAAATTCAACATTTGCTCACAGTGGGAGCAAGGCCAGTTTCAGACTGTATTACTAGATCCAAGCCTTCATTGTGTCATAAGCTGGCAACTACTTCAGAGCTGACAGCTGTGGAACATGCAAGTAGAAATGGTTTACGTCATATCGGGTTCTCCGACTAGCCATGACATTAGTTACAAATAGGGATTCTTTCCAATTGCTAGCAGGCTAGTCCTCTCAGTAAGACCTTGTACAGCATCTATCCCCTGCTATGGATGCTAATGCTCGTGTAGTACACTGTGGCCTGTAGCCATCTCTCAATCGAATCCAGTCGGATCTACACCATTTCTCTCAAAGGGGTCAAACCCAGCACTGGATTAACTTATGCTTGGGGTATGAGCACAGACGAGAGTGCATGTTTTTTAGCGACTGAGGACCTTGCGCGAATGTATGGAACAAAGTTGACTCAGAGGGCTGCAATTTTGTCTTCCAAATTTAGGAGGGGAACAGAAAAGAGCAGGAAGTCTTCCAAAAACAAACAAGAAAATGAGCCGATCCATCACAGAAGGGGAGCTCATCGTGCATCGCACCACACACACACACACACACGCACACGCATGGCTGGCAAAAGCATAAAGCTAATCATCTCAGCGGTAAAGACTTTTGGAGAAACAGGGCTATTTCAGGAGTAGAGTAATTGGCCTCAGATGTGCGTTTTTAATGAAGGGTGAAGCACGATTCTCCCAAAAGGTAGACAGATTCTGAGGACCCAGCGTAGCAAGAAATCATGGGGTCCCCTAAAGAATATTCCACCATCACCCCCGTTGGTGATCGAACTGGAATTTTAGCAGGATCTTTCCAGCAATGCAACTGGTTAACACCTTTCACATCACAAGAGACAGCTCTCCTGTGAAAGACTGCGGCAATGTCCCTTCAAATGGTATACGGCTCCGACTGAAGGGTAGCAGATGATGCACTTCCATTTTATGAATGCATCATTTCAGACATGGGGACACAAAGAAGAGCAAGAGCAAAGCTATTTGTAGACCGTGGAAGTCTGATGTCTGAGAGTGAAATTTAGAACTAAACCATGGGCAGGAAAAAAACTGCATAATTTCTCCACAAATGCCGCAGTAATTACTACAATGACAAGCCTCCAGCTGGACAATACACTTACTGTTTACTGTACATGAACCACATCACTCATAAGCTGGGAATCACAAAAGGTAAATCATAATGCTAATGTTTTAAAATGACTCTAATGTTCTTAGCTCATCACTGGGTAACATGTGCACATTAATAAAACATTCAGTAAAGTACAGAAAGTTGCTGTCAGTAGCCTTAATCTATCATCATATCAGATACTACTTCTCGCAAAGGAAATCTTAAAATCTGATTATAATGACAATAATAATCATTTTGACAATTGCCAGCGTTACAAATGTGCAGGTGTTACTAATCACAGTGCCAGGCTGGCAGAATGAATCATTACAAAGGCTTTCATTATCCCAGAAAATAAATCAATTTCCGTGAAAAATTCCATGCACTAGTAAAGAATATGTAGAGTCAAATGAGGTGAAGTAAGGTGCCCAACTCTGGTTCTTCGAGCCTGCCACAACATGGATTCTAGCTCCCTCAAACAACTACCTCACAGCATCCCTAAATAATTTCAATTAAACTACTTAGTAGTTCAATCGAGCAATCAATCGCTCTTGCTGGGGAAAAAGGCTTAGCTGCAGCGGTGTGATTAGACATGCTAAGCTAAGCTAGGACTGCGTGCTGGGACGCCCCAGGATTACATCAACTCCCTGCGGTGACGTTAGCCCACTTTAACTCAAAATGAAACTCTGCTTACCAATGTCATGGAGTGTGGGATTGAACACTGAAAAGTTTTTGTGAAAGACGTACGCCTCAATTCCGAAGGATTTGGCATTGGGACCGGTGTCGTTGAAGAAGTGCGCCCCCAACACCACGCGCACGGAGGAAAGGAGTGGACTGTGAGAAAGAAAAGGAAAAAAAAGATGAAAATAAAAACTTCAATTTCAGCATTGGTAAACCTCCCGAGCCCTAGAGGATTTCTTGTTACTTAAAGGGATAGTCCACCCAAAAACTATAATTTGTATATCAATCACTCACCATGTCTCGAATGTCTCGAATGGACAAGGTTATTTTTTCACCCTGGGCGCAACTTTATGGCGCTGGAGTTTTTTAAAAATTATCCCAATTCCTTTTTTCTGGGGAAGACTAATAAAGTTTTTCAGAGAAGGAGAAAAGACCGTTTCAAAAACTTTCATTAGTCTCCAACGAGCCGGGAGGCGGATAATCAAAGTCTGCTTTGTCCACTTTGAAGCCTAAACTCTGGCATTTTTCATTTTTAGCTAAAAAAATAAAATACCACAGTTAGAGTTCTGAGGATACGATTCAACAAAGCAGACTTGGATTATACCGATGCTTGGACGTGGTTTTAAAGTTTGTTAACGGATGTTTTGTGGACTTTTTACCGTTGCTACTGGGTGACCCCATTTGCTTCCAGCAAAAAAGGAATTGGGATAATTTTTAAAAACTCTCCAGTGGCCATAAAGTTGCACCAGGTGAAAAAAACCTCATCTGTTCGAGATATCTAATGGTGAGTAATTGATATATAAATTATAGTTTTTGGGTGGACTATCCCTTTAAAGATCCCACCTCATCACACCAGATGCGCAGCCAATTAGCCAGTGCAAGCCATTTTAAAATCTGTACCTTTGTGACTTCACATGGGGAAAGTGACCGGCCTGAGACAAGGAGGACTGATCAACTTCAGCCAGCTGGTTCATCCTCATCATTCTGGGTGGGCTCTCTGCCTTGTGATGTCACACCAGCCAGATTTTGAAATTGCTTATGATAGCTAATTTGCTGTGCATCTGGTGACATGATAGGACACCTTAATACAAGTGTCAAATATGTCTTAAAAGCATGTTGAAGTGATAATATTAGTGCTTAACAAATTTATTAGGCCACCATCCAATGTTAATTTAGGGCAGCCGTGGCATAACCTAACAGTGTTGGTAATTACCAAAATAATTTTTATGTTTCTGTAATGGTTAACCACCAGTATGCGCAAGCTCTTTAACTGAAATTATATTTTTAATGCTAAAATAATTATTGTTGCTATCCATAAATTTTCAAATTTACCGTTTTACAAAAAAAGCAGAAAAAAAAATAGTTAAGCACATTATTATTTTTTAAGATGCCAAATAAGTTATTTTCTTGCATTCCTGAACATAAAAATTAGTTTTAGTGGTTGAATGCAAGAATTCAATCTGTTATCAAGGCCAGAGGAGGCCATACAAAATATAGTTTTTTTTGTTTTTATGTGTGCATAAGGACCATATAGTGGTTTCAGTTCGTTATTTGCCAAAGAAATAAAATAATTTTTAGTTTTAAACAAGTTTGACAAATTTCTCAAATATTCACGTTTTCTCGTTTTTTATGACAGGTGGTCTAATACATTTGTAAAGCACCGTATATTCAAAAATATTATTGATAGTGCAAGTGCATAAGCATTTGGAATCCAAACTTCAGCATATTGGATATAGAGAAAATAAATATGAGATATACACAGAAAACGTCAGCTTAAATCTGGGGGAGTTTACATCTATATAAAGCAAATCATATGGACATTACAGCCCTTTTTGCAGTGTCATGGTTCAAATCCTTCCAGACTTCAGTGTATTTTACTTCTAGGAATAGTCTGCGGTTGTGTTGGTTTCATCACACAGCAGAATGCATGGCTCTCAAGACTGAAACCAGCGACTAATGCCCCCTATAACGGCAAAAAAAAAAAACTGAACAGCCATTTTTCAGGAGTATAAAATGGCAATGCTGCAGAGCATTAGGGTGCATTGCACTTCACATTGAAATGAACCTAAATCGGACTCTTTGACCAGCAAATGGTTGGATTCGTCTCTAAGCAGTATGGACACAAAAATCAGATGTTATCTAATGGAATTTCGGACACTTCCGTGTGCGGTCCTGGATCGTATTCAAATCTAATCTGTAGCCATGCATCCTCAATAAGACCGCTCAGATCTGATTTTTGTGTGGCATTTACCTGCATCTTATCAGTTACAAGCGTACATTTCTACGAATTTGATGTCTCCGTTTTCAAAGCTTAATGCAAGAGGGAGAAACGGTCCCAGAGAGAGGTCTGTTCGCACTATTGACAGATATGGGTCACAGACAGAATAGGAACAGTAACGGTAGAGTAAAATGGACAAAGCGGTTAGATGTGAGCGAAGTCTTCGATGGGGCCGACAGATCGGGGAACCCCACCTGCCCAGGAAGCAGTGCGCCGCTGAAAGCAGCCAGCAGGACGTGATGAGCGTGCCGGCACAGAAGGTGCCGCCTATGTGCACTTCCGCCACCCACGGGTGAGCTCCAGGGAGCACTGAGTGCCCACCCAAAATACGGCCCCGCGGTATCCGCTTCTTGTGCCTCCTGCCGCAGACCCGAGCTCGTCTGGGCTGGGCCAGCAGCTGGGGGGGGGGTGGGGTGGGGGGAGGTCCGTCCATGCTGAAGACGCGGCGGGACATAGCTGTGTGTGTGTTTTTCCCTGGAGAGAGAGAGAGGAGGATTGATATAAATGTGTGAAAATAAGATGATAATACACATGCCTGGTTCACTCTCTACATAAAGCACCTGCTGTCCCTTTCCCAGCAGTTTTGCTTTAACGTATATATAGGTCATAATTTAAGTCAACTGAGCCCAACAGTTTCAATTTTCAGCATGTACAGCGGAAACGAAGATTAGGAACAAGCAAATAGGAGGCTGCGAACAGCTTTTCATGCACAAACTAGTGAGAAGGAGCTCCAATCAGAAAGTGCGCTGTTAACAGAACAATCCTGATGGTAACTGATGGACATTTTTAGGACAAGTTTCGTTCAAATTGTGATATTTTGCAGTATAGCACTGCATTCTCTCGAGCATCCGTACCAACTATAAGCCGACCTGTATGAGGAAATTCCACAGTGCTTTGATTTCAGTTTAAAAATAAACTGTATTATGAGTATATATAAATTATATACAGCACCTGTAGTCCCTTGCTGAATATCAGTTTCAATGACACAAGTAGAGCTTAGTCCTAGACTAAATTAAATTTTGTGTGGAGAGTCGCCTATAGATGTACAACTTTTAGGATTAGTCTTAAATACTCAAAGAATACCTCAAGAGCACTCATGACAGATCAGATGTCCCAACCCACCACCTAACCATGTCCACTACAAGAGGAAAATACAAAACTGATTCCAGATCAGCCTTTAGTACTCACGAAGAGTTGCCCGGCATTTGGGAATCCTGCAATAATCCCAGGAGATCTCTGAGTCCCAAAGCGTGTAGCACCACGGCATCTCATCTTCATCTGGGTTCCTGTACTCTCCAAACAACCAAGCGCAACGTTAGGTGAGGGATCCGCACTCTATTTTTCACCATCGAAGTCCTGATTTAGTACTCATTTTTTAATTTAAATGTATTCAACCAGGGTAGACACAATGAGAAAGGAAATCTCATTTTTGCAAAAGAGTCCGAGAACTGTAGTCCCACCCAAAGCCAACGATCTGGACAAAAATGGTTTGAAAAGGAACCCCGTAAATCTAGACCAGGAACCCCTGTCTCACTCAAGCGTTCACACATTTCAGACCAATGAAAGGAAGGTTCCATAAAAAAAAAAAAAAAAAAAAAAAAGGGGTTCCTCTTTTACAAAAAGCATTTACTCCGGGAGTGTACACTCTCTATGTGCTGCGGGAGGAAATATGAGTACCCATTCAGCTTAAATCTGAAATATTTCCCATGCGAACGGTCACAGGAACAGAGAAAGTTCAGCCAGTTTGGGAACTCTTTCAAGCAAAGTAAAAGGCTTTTGTTCCAGCCGTTTTATCGAGTGCCTCTCTGGTTACATGCCCAATTCCACAACCTCATCAACCTCATTCTACAGCCTTCATCAGTGAACACAAAATGAGTTACATGATCACAATGGAAATTGGATATAGATAAACATACCAGACATTACAGGAATTTTAAGAAATATCATTGAAAAATATGCTGTCAGAGGGGAAGAATTGTGTTGTGGTGTCAATACACTTAAAGCCGTGCAGTTTATCCCATTTTATTGTACCACCAAGGACGACTTATTCATCTTTCAGCCCAATAGATTTATTTCTTTAGCACTCCAGCACTTTAACAATTGTTTTGTTTATATAATCTATTTTATAGCAATAAGCAGTAAAAAGAAATAAATCGCAATATAACACATTTCTTTCAATAGCTGCCCGCAGGCCGATGATGTGAAAAGCTGCAGCATCTTTGTAATATTAATTATTTAATCATATTTTTACTGGTCAAACTGAGGTGTCCCCAACTGTAAACAGAATGAGGACACAGCACTGGGATACAGTAATAAGTTATCAAAATGGGATCATACTTTACAAAATGTTCTTTCTAAATTAGCATTAACAAATGTTCCTGGCAAAAGCCAATCACTCCGTGCAGCATCGGAGTTCCCTGCATCATTACTAAATGAATTAATTTACACAATTGTATTAGTAAATGCCAATTTAAAAAAAATAAATTAATTAAAAGAGCTACCACACTTATTTAGGGCAAACTAATCACAAGTTTTCATCTTTTTTCTGATATTGCACAAATAATCATTAGTAGTTACGTGAGTGTAGTCCCTAATGAAAAAAGTTACATTCAACATAGCTGAATGCCATTAGATCACTAATTCATGTTGCCAAGAACAGTAGTTGATGGTAGCTGAAGAGGCCTTACTGTAAAGTGCTACCAGTGATGCCAGTATCGGTGCCAATGCCAGTCACCTGCAAAACGCGTGCTCTCCAATACCCAACAGGGCAGCGTTCTCCACATTGTCCAAGTGCAGTTCATCGTTTAGCAGGTCTGAGTTCCAGGGCAGGCAGCGGGTGCCGGATTGGGTCATGGAGGCGGTGCCGCGGTAGCCCGTGCCGTTGCTCTCGTAGCAATCGGCATCGGGGGCTGAGTGCACAAAGACATGGTGTGTTAGCACTGAAACATCCACCCATCCACTGTGCAACCCAAGTATTCCTGCTCAGAGTGAGGTGGCGGCTGGACCCTATCCCAGAATTTCAGAGGTAATTCTGCAGCATAACATGCCTTCTTAATGTCTGCGGGAGGCAGAGAGCAGGCCTGTGTTATAACACCAGGCGGGTTGTTGTTACCATGGTAGCAGTACTCACTTAAGCTGCAGTGCTGACCAGAGAATCCCGGCGTACAGCCACATACCGCCGCCCCGGTGGACACAATGAGACGGCAGGCCCCCTCATTCTGACATGGGTTTGAGATGCACACTGCGTATTCAGACATGTCATTCAGGAAGCGGCTCGTTTTCATTTTTTTTTCTTGAAAGACTTAACCGAGTGTTCACAGCAGAAAGCAAACTGCCCGGCAGGACCTTTTATCTTTACATAAACAAGACAACACAGTCATCACTATCCCCTGCCATGATCAGAGCCATAACTCCGTAAATATATATGCTTAGACATTCATTTACGAACCAAACATAGATTGTAACTAGATTATTAAGCATACAAAATTTGACCCATGCAACGGTCATAGTTTTCTAGGTAACTTGTGTCCATTGAAAGAGTGATGGACATATAGACAGAGGGGAGGAAGGACAGATGGACGGATGAAACTCAATTCAATATCCCTGCCACCAGTTCGCGGTGGGGGATTATAATGCCTCTCTCTACCTGACAACCCCAGGAGTTTAAAAATGCGATCTTAGAACCGAGTTATGAAAAAGCACCATCTTCTGCATTACAAACAGAGGGTTCTGTGTAATAAATTGGAGTATCTACATAATAAACAAGGTTCTACATAAATTGGAGACTTCGTATATCACTGCTTCAGATTTCACCACAAGCTCTTCCAGGTACCCTCTGTCAGACATAACTTTTCCTATCAAAAAAAAATTACACAGCCCACAACTTAACTGACTTGACATGTTTTGAAATGGCGAATGAATATTATTAAAAATTTCTGTAGAAAAAATTTAACAGGTGCAGTACTGTTATCAGACATTAAAGCAACTAAAAATGATAGATTTGGTCTCTGGGACTTCCCATATTTTCAATGTGGCTGTCACAAAGAAGTACCATTTGACTCATCAGAAACAGAAAAATCTTCCTGTATTCAACGGCTCCATGGTGACACAGACTGGCCTTCAGTATGAAATTTTTACCTTAGGTTACAGTTAATCAAATAATTTACACAGCTTTCAACTGTGAAGAAAACACCCTATTACTTTTCTCGGCACATGGTTCCAAAGATAGCTATAGCACACATGTAGCCTCAGTCACAGAAAAATTTATTTCACTGTTAAGCTTTCCTTCTTGATTTAGATGCGTCTTTCACAATTCTCTCACCAGTTATGAGTAACTCATTCACAGCAAAAAAAATTCCAGTTCAGCCATTTTTGCTGACAGGGCAGAGGCTGAAATCTGTATTTCAGTGGGATATGGTGTTGTAATGGTATTAAACATCTTTTTTTTTTTTCCTTCCAGTAGTTTGATGACAGTTTTGAATCAAAGTTGTCAAAGTTGTCCATTTTTCACAATGTCAGCCACGCTTGAAACTTCAACCTCAACACAAAAGAAACCTGGAGCTAACGATGAACTGATAATATTTCCATGTCAAGCAAGAGCCAAGTATAGCAAGCCACAAAAATTGCAGCTACATATTTCACTAACAGTTTTAACAGTGGGAAAGTAATTAAATAATCAATTAATTTTTTATCATTTCCTGATTTCTGATAAGATTAACATCTTAGGCGAGTTAATGCGACTCGCCTCTACTCCACACACAACTGAAATGACGCCCATTTACCTGTGTAACGCACACGCTGGCACTCGATCGCCCCCGTAACACAGGAGCACTGCTCCACATTGCGATTCTGAATCCTCCCCCAAGATTCCCCGTGGTCATAGTACCTGAGGTGTACATCTTCGTAGCACTTTCCTAAAGCAGAAAACAGAAAGGCGGCGACATTTTCAAATAAGCACATGGGGTTAAACGGACCTTACAGATCTGAAGTAACAAGATTTTTTTTTTCAAAAAATCACTGGGCGCACTTTTAGAGCAGGGGTCCATAATCTTATTTCAGGGCTTAAAGCTCGAAAAATTGCCATGCCGCAAAATTCTATTGGCGGGGGGGGGGGTGGGGGTGTTGGTGTCCTAACGTACTTTCTGATATTAGCCTGTCCGTCATAATACAGAAGTACATAAAATCACAATACAAGAGCTTCAAACACATTGACACTGCCTGACATTTGTCTTATAAAAAACATTCACTAAGGCATGAGCTTCGGCCGATGAGAGGAGTGACATGATTAACGTTCACGTACGCTACTGTGGGGATTACACATCCCTGGACCGGAAATAAGTCTCGCACGCTCGTCTCGGCGTTACGAAAGAGTTTAGCATTATGACAGATATGTCCAGTACTCGTATTTGCTGTTTATCATTTTGCGAGAGTGTTTCTCCTGTAATAAAATTATTGCCTCAGCAGTTCAGTATTACTCAATCGGGATTTAGCCTTGGCTTGCGAAAATCTGTTTCTGCTTTTAAAGATGCAATTGCGCCATAAAAATACATGGTTCTGCATTAGATTTTCTAAAATGGTATCTCCAGCAAATATTCCCTCCCCTTTTTTTTAGTTCGAATTGTATAGCTTAAGATGATGCAAATATTCCTGCTCTGTACTGGCAAGACGGTAGACCCCGGGTTTTGCCAAGTTGTCACGCATGTCTGCTCAAAATGGCAAAAACATGGATGGGATGCTAGGAGTTGCGCTGCGTCCCAGCTCTCTGAGGATGTAATTTCTTTTCCTATACTTATATCTGTCCCCCATCTGGATGTTGAGCATGTAAGCATGTGAGACAATGAACGGTGTATAATTTACATACAGTCCATGTGTGAGACTGACGACTATTTCGCGCATGCGCGATAAGTGTCAGCTCGATAGACACACCTATTTATCATAATTAGCCCTGCAATCGCCTGGAAAAAAAATTATGTGCCCCGCTCTGCCTCTATTGCCTAGTAACATGCAATACTCATACGCTATTGGTTTAGAATTACATCACTTTTATCAGCCTCTAAACAGCGTTTAATGCAATTGGATAAACAGTTACACATCAAAACTCAGCTCACATTAAAATAAAAAAAAAAAAAGCCAGATGGGCTCGTGCTGAAAAATCTCCTCACACTGGAAAACCGGCAGGGCGCCGGAAAACTTTAAGCCCTGTATTTGCAAAATGGCAGCTGTACTGGGAGGCTTTGTTTTGGTCCAGGGCTATGACACCAGATTCAACTAAACTATGAGCACGATCTTCAGTCAAGACCTTGATGAATAAGACAAGGGCTGCAGAAGTTGACCAGTAAAATCCAGTACATCAACTCATGTGCCTAAAGTTGAAGACAAGCCAGATCTGCTCAACCGATAAACTAACCACATGACCAAAACATTATCATTAACAACGTTTATGTAAGCTTTATAAAGGCAGGATTATTCAGTGTCTCCCTGGTGCCATTAAAAAAATAATAAAAGAATAGAGGTCATGATATGAGTCTCTGCAGATTGTTTTGACCTTACTAAGACAGTATAAACAGATTGTGGTGGATGACGCATAAATGTTACATTACTTACGAGTGATGTCTGAAACTGGCAACCAAGCCCAGTGTGCGAATACAAAATTCAGCATAAGTCGCCTTACAGCAGTGAACAACACAAACGTACGCACCACGATAAAAAAGCCAATGGAATATTTTAATCAAATGAAGATGTCTGAAAATAAAAAAAAGATCTAAAATCAAATGATGAAAATATCAATACAGTCGCCAGAGCTGCACATATCTTACCCAAGCTTAACTGGGGCTTAAACAACAAACTTTCTGGGTGCCGGTACATGATTCTAACCACTGTGCTAGACCTAAGTTTGGCGATCCAGCATGTAGGCTACAGAATATAGCAGAATATTGCGGTCAGTACAGTAATTGCTCACGTTCAGTGCACATTATTCCAGTGTAGCCCTCAGGACAGGCGCACTCAAACGAGCCCTTGTGGGGGGCGTTGGAACACAGACCACCATTTTGGCAGGGGTTCTGAGCACAAGAGTCCGTTACACCACTGCCAAGCGATGGGAACAGCCCTGAAATACAGTGAGAGAGGGAATGGAGGTAATGATGAACACAATCAAAATAAAACGCAGACCAGAAATATTTTGACAGTGACACAGTGTAAAGTGGACCTTCAATTCTTATAGGGTTCACACAATACGTATGTGAATTCCCACAAATTTACCCCCTAAACTCTGATTTTCACTTGAATTTCCTGTTAAATAGGTTCAAAGTGAGTAAAAACATTTTTTCCATATACTAGGACATTACACGCATATTCTCTGTCTTCTTGTTCGCAGCGCTGTAGTGAGAGCTACATCACATATACTGATAGAAATATTCAAAAGGGTAATTCCGCGCCAAATAACCAGAAGGCTCCCGACTGACCATCTCAGATTTGCTTCATAACTTTTTGTTTTGATGCCCTTGTTACTAATAATTACTGTGCACAATTTTAGGCCAATATATCCACTAGTTTTGGATTTATTAAGCCAACAAAAAGGGGGCGTGGCCCCATATTTAGCATAAAAACTAGTACTACAATCAGACATCCATCGTTTGATGGCTAATAACTTTTGAACTGTTCACACTAAATGGTTCAAATTTTCACACGATTCTTTGGTATAATAAAGCTCTGTACACAAGAGAGCTTTGTATGTGACATATTTGCAGATTTATGGCTTGCCAAATATGGCTTCCTGGAATGCGCGTTCATCCATGGTAGCACTTTTGGCTCTCTATATCTCCTGATTTAATGACACCAGATGTCTGATTCTTTTTAATATATGAGACATGTTATAATACTATCAGGAAAACATGTTATATCTGTAACAAAATTTATGCTTTTTCATATATAGGCCCCTAAAAATGGAAAAAAGCTTGTCGCGTCTGTATTTTGAATGCTTACAGCAAAAATCTGACAAGGTCTACCAGAAAACAAGTTAGATCAGTGAAAAGAGCAAGGTCTAATTGATATATATACCAAATATGAAATTGGTGCTGTGAAGAAAACTATTTTATTCAAGCTGTTGAATATAGAAGGTTTTATGACATGCGAAAATGCCATTCACAAGGTTACATCACACATGCTACGTCATTATTAATTCAATTCTCTTGACTATACATATATTTAATATATTTGTAAATATGATAAATGATTTACAAATTTCACAAAAGTCAATTACACAAATTTAATTCTATTAATGTAGACTTAGCATGTCTATTTGAAGCGTTTGAATAACTGGGCAATTTCTTTAGCCACACCAGACGGAACTACATATTGTCTACCAGTTGATGTGATTGGCGCATTGGGTCGTTTACTTTCTTTTAGGCCCATGGTCCTAGCCCCCGCCGGATTCCAGCATTCATCCGGTGGGAGCAAATCCATGATAATGTAACCTTGGGAATGGCATTTTCGAATGTCATAAAACCTTCTATATTCAACAGCTTGAATAAAATTGTTTTCTTCACAGCGCCAACTTCATATTTGGTACATATAGCAATTAGACCTTGCTCTTTTCACTGATTTAATTTGTTTTCTGGCAGACCTTGTCAAATTTTTGCTATAAGCATTCAAAATACAGACGCAACAAGCTTTTTTCCATTTTTAGGGGCCTATATATGAGAAAGTATAATTTTTGTTACAGATATAACATGTTTTCCTGATAGTGCTAAAACATGTCTCATATAATAAAAAGAATCAGACATCTGGTTTCATTAAATCTGGAGATATAGACAGCCGAAAGTGCCACCATGGACAAACGCACATTCCAGGAAGCCATATTTGGCATGCCATAAATCTGCAAATATGTCACATACAAAGCTCTCCTTCTGTGTACAGAGCCTTACTGTATCAAAGAATCATGTGCGAAAATTTGCACCATTTAGAGTGAACAGTTCAAAAGTTATTAGCCATCAAACTATGGATGTTTGATTGTAGTACTGTTTTTATAAGCAAATATGGGGCCACGCCCTTTTTTGAAGGCTTAATATCTCCAAAACTAGCGGAGATATTGGCCTAAAATTTTGCACAGCAGTTATTAGTAACAAGGACATTAAAATAAAAAAATATGAACAAAATCTGAGATGGTCAGTCGGGAACTTTCTCTGAAATCTGCTGATTTGGCACGAAATTACCCAAAACCAAGATGCCGTGTTTTTACGGTCACAGCATAACATCAAATAGCAAATACTTAAATCGTGTGCATCATTTGACAAACACTTTCCAGTAATTCTGCAGGATAAATTTGGAATCTTTGGAAACCTTGGCATATCCACTAGAAAATAAAATAGGCCAAAAGTTCCTCGGGTTTAAAAAAAGCAGTTGAATTTGATGAACCCACAGATGAGATCACACATTTGAAGAGGAAATAATAAGATTAATTATAATAATAAGAACAAGTGGTGCCAGGCACAACAAACCCTGCCCCTCGCACATACTTTGACCTACTTTTCCGAAATTCAATAGGCATCTATTCTGGGTCAGTGGCAATCCCTAAACCGAATTTGGGGTGAATCTGGCCATTAGTTCTGCTGCGAAAGTGTTAACAAACAAATAAACAAACAAACAAAGAAACACACAAACACACACACAAACAAACCAAACCAAAAACAATACCCCTTGCCCTCACCCTTTGGGTGGGACGGGGTAATAACAATAATAATAATAAATCCATCCATTCATCACCTATGCCGCTTCTTCCTCACTTGGGTCGCAGGGGGGCTAGAACCTATGGGCTCTTTGCAGTTAGTGATCACATTATTCATTTTTATATGTCTTCCGTCTCCTCTCTTTAAGCATTTCACTATTTCTGCACTTTTTATTTTCCATTTTATTTTATTTTATGTTTAATTCATTTTTATATGTACTTATTTATGTATTTTTAAAATATTGTTTTTTTTTACCCTGCTTCTGGCGTTTCCTCATGCAGATTTATCAGATTTATGATAGTGTTTCCTAAGTTCTTGCTTTCAGTCATTTCTTGTTCTTAATGAGCCTTTTATTTATGCACTCGTCTATTAATTTATTTTTAATTTAGTCATTCATTGCTCTTCGGGTGGAGGGGTAGGGGCATTGCCAGAGTATTGTTTTTATTGTGTAAAGCACTTTGTGTGTCATTATGTTTGGACCAGGGATGTCAAACTGGTCCGTAAAAGGGCTGAGGGGCTGCAGGTTTTCATTCCAAATAATCAGAAGCACTCCTGATACAACTGAATCAATCATCTGATCTCAGCCTGCACAGCAGATTAGTTGTATCAGATGTGCTTCTGCTTGGTCAGGATGAAAACCTGCAGCCTCTGGGCCCTTTTACGGACCAGTTTGACACCCCTGGTTTGAACGAAAAGTGCTTCATAAATACAGTCGGATTGTCAATCAATCAATGAATCAATCAATCTAGCAGGAAATAATTTAAGATCTATCCAAGGACAAACTTTAAATGGTGATATAGTAAGGATCGATGAAGGCAGCTCTTTTTCTTTTCAAAATTAACGTTAACTCGTCTCACCATTGCATTTATCAAGCAACGCTGAATGGTTAGCTCTCCAGCATGGCGTATCCATCCATGTGATCACTAACTGCTAAGAGCCTATCCCAGCTGACTATGGGTGAAAGGCAGGGACCCACCCTGAACAGCTCGCCAATCACCGCGGGGCACACACACCACTCAAACACCATTAACTCACACACTTGTATCTACGGGCAATATGGAATCTCCAATTAACCTGACGTGCATGTTTGTGAACAGAGGAGAGAAACTGTGGAAGCAGGGGTACCCAGAAAAAATCCTTACAAACACAGGGAGAACATGCAAACTCTACACAGAAAGGCCTCTGGCCAGATTCACACCCACATCCCACCTATAATAATCATCATCATCATCATCATCATCATCATCATCATGCACACTCTGCAATTGCACAGTATTGGAACTCCACTCTTACGGCTTGTTCTGTTCGTTTCAGCTACACAGTAACCCCAGCGAAAATCTCGGTCAAAGTTATATGTGGTGGAACACCTACAAGAGATAAACACAAGAAAACAGAGGTGATCAATTTTTTCTGCAGCCATAATTTTCTCACAGAGGCAGATATCACAGCCAAACAATGAAAAACTCACTGAAAATCAACCGATAAATTTGACAAACTCAAATTCTTTAAATCCTGAAAACGAAATGTCGACAGATTGAAGGATTTGAAACTTGTACTGGGAAGGCCTTTTAGTCCCTTGCGACCCAAAAGGATTTAGGCTGCGACTGTCCACGTGTTTGTCCGTCCGGATCCACTACTCTGCAACTATATGCAGCAGCCTTACCATTTCACACTGACTATATGACCTCTACCAAAGCTTCATATCAGTTGTGACCTCTGACCTTTCAACTATGACCTCCATCACTATTTTTGTTTCCAGAGCATATCTCCAACACCATTGACAGTGGCCTTTAGAAATTGCTTGAGTAGGCTGGGTGTATCTTCTAGTTGTGTCTTTTGAATGTTTTGTTACCCTGTGACCATTGACCTTTTTCTCTATGATCACCACCTTGTGCCATTTTCAACTTAAAAAAAAAATCATCCCATCTTTTCATGTTGCATATCAAAAATGACTAGGTTTAGGTAAAGAAAATATACACAAGTAATTAAGCACAGCGTTAGTTCAGGCAGGCCACGGAGTCACGCCTAGCTTGAAAGCCTGCTTTCATTAGTGAGGGTACAGATAGCAAGCCAAGCCCAACTGACAGCTCAGCTGATTCCCTCCAGGGACTCAACTGGCAAATCTTAAACAAGGCACCCTATTTAAAGATGTTTTGCCTGCCAACTACTGCCGCTTTCTAAGTTTATTTGCAACCCACCTCCATCCCCGACTCCTCCTTTACATGTTTATCTGACTTATTCAATGACATGTGTCGTCACTGACGCTGCTCTGTTCTGTACCCCTGGGGCTGCTCTCTCCACCAATGGCTTAGACATGTATGCATGGAAGGGCAGGATTTTGGCTCTCCTTACCAACTGGCTTTTCATGCATGCGCGTGGTAGGGCGGGGAGGCCGGAGAACAGAGCCATGCCGCCAAATTCAAATATTGAAAGGAAATTCGCTGCAAATGATAATATAATTTAGGTTTGTGACAAAGTAGATCTGACTGAACTAACATTGACCTATGACCTCTACAGAGCATTTCTTGTCACCTTTGACTTGTGACCTTGACCCCAGTTCTGTTTCTGGGGAGTATTTCCCACACTACATACAGCGGTCCTTCAAATTAGCTTTTTAGTCCCCCACCACCCACTGAGTAGGTTGGGGGACAGCTGATTTAGGCCAAGTCCGTCCTACCATCAGTCCAATAGTTCGTCTGTGCATACGTCCTTTGGCGGGGGACTTCTGTGGTCTCTGAACAGCTTGTTTTAATTCAAAGTCAGAGGGGTAGAAATTTTGTCCACTATCACAAGCGTTTAAGGAAATGCTTCTAAAGCGTCAAAAAATTGCAAGTTTCCAAATAATTAGATTTGAATCAATTGCCATAATCCCATAGTAGATTTTGACCGAAAATAATAACCATTATTGGTTCAGATTAGTTAGACAGCACTCAGGCCACAAGCAGACAATTTAGAATATACAGTACTTACTGAAATGATTATTTCTGAATTCGATGCCATCGATCAACTGTTGGTAAAATACAGGTCTAAATCACATATTAATGTGCTGATGGCTAATTAAATTAGTTTAATGGCAATCGATTTTGTTAAAATTTGGTTTTGACAAAGGAAAGGTTAAAGATTACCATTCGTAACTGAATACTGCTCAAAAGACCTCTAAAGCTGTAAACAACCAAATAAACAAACTTATAACAAATACAACATTTTGGCATTCACCAGCCTTATGCTTTTGATGGTTCGTCATTATCAGCCTGCTTGGATATCCAATGGTCTTTGAGGAAATATAAATAATATCACCATGGAAGGAAAATTCAAAGAAAATAAAATTTAGTAATGTGCCATGACTAAGTGGCTGGCTTCTGCCCTTTGCACACTAATGGTGTACATATGGCATGTGTGGGTGTGTGTCTATGTTTGGGGGGGGAGTCTGAATCCGTTTCTCCTTGCTTAGGGCCGAGGGTAATAAGATAATAAACTCAGTAAGTAAGAAGCATATCGTTTTTCACTCACCAAGGCCTTGAAGAGTGCTTTTTAATGCACCTGTGGTAAATGCTCCCACCAAAGCGGAAAGGGAACTTGCATTCTTTTCCATCCACAGTCATCACTGTAAAAAGCGAATCCAAGTGAGTTTGTTTTTATTCAGCACCAGAGCTGTCATTATTCAAAGACACCTGCACTGGAAATCATATACATTATATGCAGAAATAGGCCTATTTTAAAGAGCCCATAATTCATATTTAATTGGGTTTGCATGCTAAGAAACTACAAGTGAGCAAAGAACACCCAAGGTGAAAATTATACGTTGTGCAAGATGAGTAATTCCACCAATAAAATGTGAGGGAAATGGAGACAAGGGCCTTTTCAAGCACCATTCAGCAGTTGAAAATTGTGGAAAGTGGGTGAGACGTAAAAATGCAAGGGTGCAAGTGACCCAATGTGTACCACTTTCTTTTAAAGTATGGACATTTTCATTCACATGATAAAAAACAATTATGAGACAATATCCATTTCACATGTAACATTCACTTTCAAAGTATTAAATTCACGAGGGAAAATGTAGGCATAACATTCACATTATTTTTTTTTTTTTTTTTTTTTTGTGACGGCCCATATGTCAGAGACGAGTGTAGTGAAGATTTTCAGGAAGGCCCATCACATTATTCTTGTGTCAATCAGATGCTACCAGGAAATCAGCAATTTCCCAGGACTTCGCAAACCATCTAATAAACACTGATCAGCCAAAACATTAAAATCACCAGCCTTACACTGTGTAGTCCCCCCACGTGCTACCAAGACAGCTGTCACATTGACATCCCCTTGAAATCTTCGACCGATAGTTTCAAAGCAGAACTTTTCACAGAGCATCACACTAGCTCCATTAGCTTATCTTCTTAACATAACATAACATAACATGAATGGCGAGAACAGGCCGTTCAGCCCAACTAGGCTCGCCAGTTTCTTTGTACTATCGTGAATATATCACTTCAGATACTCAATGACTCAATGGTATCTAACTTTAAGTCAAGCCTGCTCTTGAAAACTCCCAAGGTCTCTGCCTCAACGATATGGTCAGGCAAGCTGTTCCACACCGAAATTACTCTTTGGGTGAAGAAATATTTCCGAATATCAGTGCTAAATTTACCTTTGGTCAGCTTCCATTTGTGACCCCGAGTTCTACTAACAACACTTGGTTGAAGGAATCCTACATAATTCACTTTGTTAATCCCTTCAACATATTTAAAGACCTCAATCAGATCACCCCTTAGTCTCCTTTTCCTAAGACTAAAGAGATTAAGGATCTTCAGCCTCTTCTCATAGCTTTCATCTTTAATACTCAGAATTAGCTTAAGTAGGCTCTTCTCTGAACTTTCTCTAAAGCCTCTATGTCTTTCTTAAAGTATGGTCCCCAGAACTGTACACAATACTCTAGATGTGGTCTGACGAATGTGTTGTACAACATCTAGAGTATTGTGTACAGTTCTGGGGACCATACTTTAAGAAAGACATAGAGGCTTTAGAGAAAGTTCAGAGAAGAGCCACGAAGCTAATTCTTCCCGGTATATCCTCTTCCCCAGGTTAATGGTGCACACGTGCTTGCCCGATCCACATGATGTAAAGCAGTGGTCACCAACCCTGGTCCTGGAGATCTACCATCCAGTAAGTTCTCATTGCAACGTTGTTGTGGCACACCTGACCCAACAAATTAGCAAATTACCCCTCCGTGACGAGACACTAAACCATACCCCAAACAGAATTCTGTTGATGTATTAAAAAGTATTTTTTTACTATTTATGGGTATAATAGTACACTACTATATTCGGGAGGAAAGAGCTCCATTTTTCCCTCCATTTCCATTTGGGGATCATTTTAGTGTCTGTCATGGAGGGGAAATTTGGTTGACAATACCTTGGAATTGCCCAGCTGGAAGGATCTCTAGCCTTTGTGTGAGGTTTATTTTTTTAGGGTTGGAGTGAATACCGAAAGCACCGTAGATCTCCAGGAACAGGTTTGGTGACTACTGATATACAAGACAAATGGGGACTCACTGCACCAGGAGACCTTTTTTAATTGGTTCAAGGTCCAATTCAAACTCATGTGCCCATTGTAGGCACTTTCAGCTATATAGACATTGGTTAGAATGGGCACTCCAACTGGTCACCTGCTGCAAAGTGCTATCTATACACAATGGTGTGATGCACTGTGAGTTGTAACACATTCCTCATGTAAGCATCATTAAAGTTTCCCGTGCTCCATGCGGCAGTAGCCTTGCTGTCAGTTTGGAACAGAAAGGGCAGCCACCATTGACATTGTGCATCGATGAGATTTGGGTGCCCAACACCCGTGACACTGGTTTCTGGTTTGTCACAATTTAGACCACTATCCGTAGATAGACACCACTGCTGACTGGGAGCACCCCAAAAAGCTTTCTGCTTCAAAGATGCTCTAACCCAATTCCCAGGCAATAACAATCTGACTCTTGTCAAAGTCGCTCAGGTTCCATTTCTCCCTTCTCCCACATCCAATGGCTCAACAACAAGAACAACCTTTCCGCTTACCGTCTGTCTGCAGACCTTGACATGAACGATTGTTATAAGATAACGTTATTTGTTTCATCTATGAATATTTTAATGTTTTGGCCCATGGGTGCACAGTGTATCACCATTTGCTACCACCGACAAGAAGGCTATGTTTTCATCCCTGTTTGTTTGTTTGTTTGTCACATGCGGAAATCTATGATTTTGACATGTTTATTGATTGGTTCAGTTTGTCTGTCTGTTAGTTTTCAATTTCTAGCAAAAACAACTGGTCACATTTCATTCGAAGTTATCTTACATTGGTGGCACTGGCATCTAGTTTAAACCTATTGAAAATTAAGACTCTAGCCTCAAGGTCAAGGTCAAGTTCACCAATTACTGGCAACATGACCTTTAACCTTGAAAATTTCGGCAAGTCCTGGCGCTGTAAGCGATTTCATTTGTCTGTTCGTCTGTTAACAGGATAACTGAAAACGTCATGAACGGCTTGGCACAAAATTTGGCAGAATGATAGGTGGTTAGTGTTGGAGGTGATTTAGAGCATATTTTGAATTCTGGATCCGGAAGCATTACAATACATCTGTCTGAGGCGGTTCTGTGTGATATTTCTGAGCGGACATCTCAAAGTTACGGAGGGTTTAGCGCGCAATTTCACAGGATGATAGGCGGTAGTCCAAGGAAGAATTGATTTAATTTTGGACGTGATCCAGAACATATTCTGTAACCAAAAGAACAGATATATGGCGTGGCGAAGGTATGTGCTCTACCGAGTGCCCTCTAGTAAATTACAGTACTCGAGTAAACGGAGATTCCTCCGGCCAGCGCGCTGCTCTGCTTGCGAGGCTATTTCAATGCGCCATCGTCACCCAACTGTGTCATGTTATCGCTCTTGGGAAGGGAATTCTGATGGCCGGAAGCAAACACTAACCGCTCTTTTCTTGAAGAAAGTCCAACCTGAGCGCAAGTGTTGAAAAACATGGGCTATGTTACCACTATTTAGCTGCAGTGTGCTGCCTAAACTCACGCCTCCGGTCTCCTTTCAGCAACTACACAAGCGTTTTATTACAGGAAAATATTCAATTGATTAGAGAAGATTTATTTTCAAGAACCTTTCTGTTAATAAGGTGAGACACCATGATAACTATAGACCGGATACACTAAAACCGCAACGTCGGATGACTGTCAGAGCCAACATGCATGTGGAGTGATTTGACTTGCCTTTGCTATACGTTCGGCTTCCCAGTCTCTCCGCGTTCCTGGAATTCACAACTTCATGGCCAGGGGGTACCATTCGCTGGAAAGACAAAAACTCTTCCTTGAAATCAATGAACAGTTTGCGAATGCAAACTCTAATTTGCTGAAAAAATTATTTTCCCTCACAATACAATTCAAGCAATTGCAGGGCTAAGTATCCTCATAAGCCATTCCGAAGTCTAATCTGAAGCTCATGTAAATCAATAAACCTTGCAGCATCGGAATATCAAATTACTTTCTTGATTGGTTCCCCAATTCACGAAGATATCACCTTACAGCGAAAGAGACGATTACCTCCCACTGCTGCTAACAAACTTTCAAAAACGAATAACAGGTTTATGACAAGATAATGAAAAGATATCCCATGGGTTAAAACTGATTAATGAGACAATGCGGCTTATTTCCCAAATCTCTCCCGTCGAGCGTTTTAAGTGCCTAACGCGTTGACACCCCAAAGTAGAATATTTCGAAGTATACTCCCAATAAAGAAGTAGGAGCTAGTCGTATTCTGAAATGATAACTTACCAATCTCGCACTGACCACGCAAGGGAGAAGAAACATTACCAGTGTCAGCGTCATCCGTAACTTTGCCTCTGCACAGTTAATGCAAGTCCGCTAACCTAGTTTTAGTTTTGTAAATAAGGGTCTGGTGCTTCTACGCCGCGCTCCCCAGGCGATTTCTCTCAGAAGTTCAAAGGAAGGTTAAACGAGAGTAGATCGCAAACTACCCTGAAGTCACAATATCCAGCAATGCAGGTGTTGTGCCATTTTGCCACTCCCCCTCCCGTGGACGCGCTCTCGCTCTACGCTGCAATACACAGCTCCACGCCAGAATGGCTTACTTCTTGAGCGTATTCGACCCCCTGTTCGCGAGCAAAGAACGGTGTTCTCGGGTGAGTCGAACACGCGAGAACACGTTCGCGGTGCTGTTTTTGCACCTAAATCCCACAATACCTCCACAAGTGGTGTGGCGAGAACGGACACAAAGAGAAAGTTTCGGAGCCGTGTCCATCGTAAGTGTAATTTTTAGTGGGATACTGCAAACGTCTCAGTAAAATAATGCATTCTACATCTCAACAATGATGGTCTGTCCTCTGTCGCAACTTTTGCAAATTCAGCGGGTAGATGTACGAAATTATAACTGTCAAGTATCATTTCCAAAATCTCCGTCAAAATTGAAACCCCCGCCATGATCAGCTGTGTTTATTTACGGAAATGAATCCATGGTAACCGCACTTAGCTGTTCGACTCTTCTGAACTCGTTCCCACGTTCTCAACCTGTTCGCGAACGATGGAGAACAGGGAGTCGAATACGCCCCTTGTGGCGGCCACCCAACATTTTTTCTTTTTTGCAAAGATGGCGACAAGGTTAGGACTGCTTTATTATGAGATGCAAAACACAATGGTGCGATTGAGTGCAACAAATAAACAAATTAAAAAAAGAAAGATCACGATCCCGTTACACTGATAGGAAGGCTATGTGTGTCGTTTTACGACATGCTATATTGACAGTTCTATCGCAGAGCATTATAACTAAGTGGTGGAATTTACGCATCCACGAAATGCAGATTATTTAATGAAATGTATCGCTTCTGAATATTTAACCGAATAACCCATATAAATTGACATGCTCCAATTACGGAAGCACGACATCACAAAAGTAGAATCGCCAACGTGTAGAATTGTAATGAATGTGTGGGTTTTACTCTAAACACCTTGATGTCAGAAACCTGGGCCCGTATTTATCAAGCGTCTTAGAGTGCCATTTTACTCTTAAGTGTTGAGAATTTGTGAAATTTAGTCCTACCCTCAAACTTAAGAACAAAAGCTATTTATCAACTTTCTTAAGTCTAAGAATCACCCCTACACCCCCAGATATTTAAAGCAGCAGTATGTAAGAAATGTATGTTGATTAATCATGAAATGGCCCTGATATATCACCAGACATTAAGGAATGGTGTTAATTTCAAATACTTATATCCCTGACAACAGTAGTCCAGCCAGAATATTCTCATTACAAAAACGAAGTTGCAGCCCACAACTAATGTTGATGTTGTCATTTTGTGTTTTGGCCTGTTGCGCCGCCCTCCACCTATCTCCCAATCATGAAGTCAGTAGCATTTCGGCATCCAGGTTGCCAGTTACCACTGAGCTGCAGCTACCAGCGTTTCGGAGCACAAATGTCTGACGTTATTAAACCTAAAAGGCCTCGTTATGATTCCGAAATACGTCGTGACAAAGTCAGAAACAAAACAAGGATCTGTATAGGACATGCCTTTGAAAGATGGAGACGGCTGAAAGCGGAGAAAAATTTGAAGACCGACGCCAAAGTCGCTAATTTTCTCCTGGACAGGTAAGATTCAGCTAAGTTTGGCTAACTTAATTCTATTTAATGTAGGCACGGACATTTAAAATATTCTCTACAGTCGAATAATGTTATCTGTGTTCGTTCATGGTACGTTAGTGCGTGTGCAGGTGGGTAATCGAATTGACTAGGTAACAAATTGTATGAGAAATAAAAACCGTGACTCGTCATTGCTAACATTAGTAATGCATTATTAGAGTCCGTTTCTCTGGCATTATGCTGAGACACTGTGGAAACCGTTCCAACATTAGCACAGCCATTATGGCAATATGAAATGTAATTGAGACGCATATTATAGTATGGACTTTTGTGAGCTATCCACACAGAAGAGTGACGAGCAAGTTGACCGATATGACCATTGCAAAAGTTAGTTAGTCATTAGTCTCGATCTTATCTGAACTGAACTGAACACAACCCTGTGAGAGCAAATCATTGGTGATATTGAAATGTAGCCATGGTAGCTCCTTGCAGTTGACGTTCTTGCTGGATCCGGCAACTTAGCTGGCAACCTCTCGTCTGGGGGAGAGGGGGAGGGGATACTGAGCTCTGCAGTATTTTGAATATGATTGCAGCACCAGTTTTGGCCACAAACTTACATACGGCTCCTTTAGGAGTTGCCAGTAGGAGATGGCACTGAGAGAGACGTGCACGAACGTTCCTGGAGCAGAAGGATGTCCTGGCTTTGTTTGATGACGAGCAGCTGATAAAACGGTATCGTTTAGACAAAGCGGGTATTATTTTTGTCCCAGATTGGTATAAGTACCACACACAACCTCCACTTTTTGGGGTTTTTTTTTTTTTGGCCAGAAAGATTTTAAAAGGGGGCACAAATATTTTTGGGGGGGTTTTATGAGTGAGAAGGGGTTTAGATTCATGGGGGAAATATTTTAAAAGGAAGGGGCAGATGCGGTGCGAGGAAAAAAAATTTTGCGGTAATTCCTGTTTCCGTGTCTTTACTCCTCCCTGGTGACACTACCTCTGTTTGCTCTCTTTTCATGTCCTTGTTTTTTTTTCTCTCTCTTACATTTATTTCCTCTCCAATGATGAAGCTGTGAACAAAGGTTTACATGTTAAGTTATTCAGTCAATGAATTAGACATTACATTAGTGTCTGCAGCGGGATTCGAACCAGGGAACCTGTGGACAAAGCAATTCCAAACACACCACACACTGTGGTCTTAACCACTAGACCTACTGAGTTTGTTGCCAGCTCATTGCATCAGTTTTCATTTATCGCTGAAGGGTAAAAGACAACCAAAGGTTTAAGGTTCTGATTTCATATATAATATTTTATTATATGTGTGAGTAAAATAAATAAGTAAAATATGTATTCATTTATTTATTGTTGTCCGCTATTTATTTTTGATTTTTATTGGTTGATCTGTTGACCCTGGGTAGAATTATTTGAGCTGAACACACCATTGTTTGAATATGGGGTTTTAGATTACCTACCAGATATTTTATGGTTAGGTAGGGAGGATTACCTACCAGTTAGGGTTAGGGATCTGGATTGCCTACCAGGTAGAATTATTTGGGATAGGGGTGGGAACACACCATTGTTTGTGGGGTTAGGGGATTAGGGATAGGATTACCTACCAGTTAGGTTAGGGATAGGGATAGGATTACCTACCAGATAGGTTAAGGTTAGGGTTAGGGAAAGGGATAGGGATAGGATTACCTACCAGTTAGGGTTAGGGATAGGGGAAGGGATAGGATTGCCTACCAGTTAGGTTAAGGTTAGGGTTAGGGATAGGGGTAGGGATAGGATTACCTACCAGTTAAGTTAAGGTTAGGGTTAGGGTTAGGGATAGGGGTAGGGATAGGATTACCTACCAGTTAGGTTAAGGTTAGGGATAGGGATAGGATTACCTACCAGATAGGTTAAGGTTAGGGTTAGGGATAGGGGTAGGGATAGGATTACCTACCAGTTAGGTTAAGGTTAGGGTTAGGGATAGGGATAGGATTACCTACCACTTCAGTTAAGGTTAGGGTTAGGGATAGGGATAGGATTACCTACCAGTTAGGTTCACACCGTTGTGTGTCACGGCTGTCTTGTTCTAACAAATGGCAGCGAAGAAAAGATATCTCCATTCAAACGAAGAAGTTCAATGCTTGCTCAAAATGTATAGGCGGACGAAAACACACAATCACCACTGGGTTCTACGCAGAAAAACTCAGAGGTTTTTGGAATAATTTGTGAGTAGTTACATTTGCGTGGTTATCACGAGATGGTTATCATGTCTAATCCCGACATGCAACGGTACGACAGGGAATTCCCATTAGAAGACATGGCGACAAGTGTTTGAACCCGTTTGAAATGCGTCTCTTCGGAGGAATTTTTGCTCATATCTCCGCACGGAAGGCATCTACCAGCGTGTACTCGCGGCTGAGTCTAGCTGTCTTATGCCTGTGATCCACTTATGCTTTTAAGGCTTCCGCACGCAAGCAATCGTGGCCAGTCGGAAGCTTTTGGAAGCGCCGGGAACCATCCGAAACTCGCGCAAACAATCGTAGAAAGTCAGAGCGATTGGGGAAAAAATTTTATCCCATGATCCACTAACGCGAGCATTTCCGATTGATTTTTGCCAACGTCAACAATAAAGATGGCGGTTGTTTTTGTGAACGGTTTCTAATTGGCTAATTGCAGAGGAAATATTCGCCACCTAGTTTGCACTTGACGAACCGATACTCCCGCGTCCTTCCGACAACTCATACCTTCCGACAAAATCAAACTGGTTTGATTTTGTCGGAAGAGGGATCCGCGTGATCCGATCCAGTCGGAACCTGTCTTATTCACGCGGAAGGGTCAGAACAGGTCCGAAGTCGTGATCCACCTATGTCTTGCACGTAACAGAAATTTCCACTCGTAATCGCTCGTAACTGGTCGGAAGGGGAGAATCGGGACAATCGGAGACCTTAAAAGTGTAAGTGGATCACGGGCATTAGCTAGGAAGGTATGTGCGTTTGATTTGTTTCGATCCGAAGAGCTGGGGAAAAGTTACAGACGTAGAGCGAAAAAGTATGCCTGAAGTCAATGGGTCGAGCAGTGCCTCTGTGGGTGTACGTTGAAAGTCAGATTTATAAATACCCACCCACAGTGGCACGCAGGGTCTAGTTATCACAGAACAATAGATCAGTGCCGTGACAAATTAAAGAAAACTAGCCGATACCCGTGCTATGCGCAGCTGATTGAATTAGCCGGTTTTTCTTGCAAAAACGGCTTCAAAATGCAGTTTTCACTTCATAACTAAGTTTGAAACTTGGCGCATCGTCTTTGTCACACATAAAACCGGTGTATGCAGAAAACAGACTCATTATTCGCGGTGGTTTCGGAGGAGATGTATGAAATTACACAAATCGCTAACTCAGTAGTAATAGATAGATAGATAGATAGATAGATGCCACTGCGATAGCTATATCAGAGTGTGAGACGCGGTGCGAAAGTCTAGCAGCTCAAGTTATGTGGCAGATAAATTTTCGTGGTATGAGGCAGTGGATAGCATAATTAAACTTTTCACTTGGAACCACATTGTTTACGGTTCCGGGCTGCTACCTTGGGACCCCCAACCCAGGGAAACAGCATTATCTGCACACCGAGACATCATCACTAGAATAATATCATTACGCCAACTTCAATATAAGTCCCAAACATAATGTTGTTAGGCGCTAGGCAAGCTTAAGTACGCGAATTATTACGCAAGCAGAGGCACAGATGTGAACAACAACACCCCACAATGACACAAACGGCTTGGTGTTGAACACACTAGCGCGCGGAAACTGAGCGCTCGCCCTCGCCTATGTGATATTGCGAACTATGCATACGCTGCGCATGCCCCAGTATTGTCAACAGTGTCATGGCTGCCACCTTTATAAGCTAGTAGCATGTACAGCCGCTCTAGAAATTAAAGTGTAAATTCTCTTAACTGGATGTGCGCTCGACGTTTTCACACACCCGAATATTTCACTTGGTATCTAAAAATTAAGGTAAGCCGAAAAAGTTGTGATTTTTTTTTCGATTTTGCTGGAGGTTGCGTGTGGTACTCTTACCTCACAGATTTAATAAGGGATGTCATCTCACCACCAGTAATATCACGCAGCAGAGCTTTCACAGCAGACCTAAAGGTCATCACAATGCTTCGATATCTCGCCACTGGAAAAATGCAACAGTGTAACGCTGATGATTTGGGACCATCACAACCGTCAATTAGCATAATTGTTATGGAAACAATAATGGCCCTTACTGCTCCTCACCTCGTCATACGTTTCACTGACTTCCCAACTACACCCCGGGTAATTCAACAGAAGCAAACTGCATTCATGCAAGTAGCTGGCTTCCCTGGTGTGGTCGGTGCAATAGATGGTACACATATTAGGATCATCGCACCAAGCGTGGAAGAGCGTGTGTATGGAAACAGGAAGAGGTACCACAGTATCAACACGCAAGTAGAGTTTCATGCAGACTACAATATCTTGGATGTGGTACTCAAGCGGCCTGGGTCCACCCATGATGCACGGATCCTAAATGAAAGTGGCCTGAAGCAGCTGTTTGAGAGGCACATTGTGCCACCTGGGTGTCACCTAATTGGGGATAAAGGATATCCTTTATGCTGCTGGCTTCTTACCCCTTTTCAGATGCCACAGACACAAGCCCAAATGAACTATAACAGGTTAGTCCAACGAAATGCCTAATTGTTTTAAATTTAAAAAGTTTAATTAATTTTATAGAATATCGTTTAATAGGAGGGTTATTCTCGTCACAGGGCACACAAAAGCTCAAGAAGTGCGGTGGAGAGAGGGATTGGTCAGTGGAAACACAGATTCCACCTTCTGCATTCAGAAATACAGCACACTCCAGACAGAGTGCGCCGCATCATTATGGCATGTGCAATACTGCACAACATTTGTAAGGCGCGCAATGTCCCACTCCCACCAGCAGACGATGATGATGACGATGAGGAAGGAGATGGAGATGCGAGCGTCCCTGGCAACATCCATCCATGTGATGGGGCAGCCTTCAGACAACACTTCGCCAACCTCCACTTTGGGTAAGAATAACAATAAATCACCGATACACACAGTGCCTTTTTATCAATTCGTTTTATTAGTCAGTCATTATGCCTCTCTCTTTTTTTTTTTAAAGCCAAGCTGTAGTACTCCTTGGAGCGGCAACACTTTAATTTGCAGCTTAATTTTTTGTCTCCACAGTGCCTGCAGATCATCTGTCTCCTCTGCTGGGCTGCAGTCACTCACCTCGGCCTGAAAACAAAAGAGACGGCATACTCAAGATGTGAAAAACTTAAGTTGTTGTTTTTTTTTTTTTCCCCACCCACCACTTGATTGATGCCTGTTGCCTCACACCAAGTGCTTGGGCCTGGCTGCACTGCGTCAAAAGCACAGGGAGAGTGCGCGTCGGAGATGCCCGGGGACACAGGAGACTTTCCTGATGCATCTCGATCCAAATTGAAAAATAAAGAATATGGTTGAAATATCAGAAATGGTTCTATTGTTGTTATGGTTATGACTTAAACACACATTTTAGACATTTACTGAACAGTAGCCTGGCAAATATCCAGCAAAAATTACGCACGTATCTCACCAAAACTCACCTAGGCTGCAGCGCAATATCCCTATAGAGTTGTCACAGGAATAATTTGGAAACTCACCCTTTTGAAAGCAACTCAAGCTTCATCGCAGCTGGATCCTGGCCGCCGCCCAACCCAGAGATGCTGGTGTTATCTTCTCCAAGTATGGGCTGCACAACCTCTGCAACTGCGCTCAAGTATTTGCCAGGGGGTCCTCTGCCTGCGTAAGAATATAAAAATGAATTAGATATGAGCGAATAGGGTGGCATGCAAGCAAATGAAAAAACACTACAAACTGGATAATAATGTTAGTCTGGATTATTTTAAAACTAGGATTAAGGATCATCTGGTGAGCCTATGCACTTGTTTTACTGCCGAAAGCTGCTAGTTTATAAATTGATGTACTGTTTATTTGTTGCTGACTATTGTTTCGGTCTTGCCCTCTGTGTGAAACTTTTTGTGCTGCTGTTTTGGCCAGGACTCCCTTGTAAAAGAGATCTTTACATCTCAATAGGAATATTCCTGGTAAAATAAAGATTAAATAAAAATAAAATACCCGTGCGCATGGAGCAGGTCTTGAAAGCTGTGATTTCAGTTCTGCTTTTCGACAAAATGTTATACCACTTTTTCTCGAGTCAGCTGGTGACCGATGGCAGAAGGCTTGAGAAGTGTTTAGTTGATTCGCGACGTCCCCCACGTCTCCACGCCCATGCCTTTTTTTTTTTAATCATGGCTGGTAATCGTTGTGCTGAACTTGCCTTTAATGATGAGCTTCCTCTCCTCGATTAACTCCACAAATAACAGTATCTCCTCTTCTCGCCAATTTGGTTTTCTTTTCGATTGGATGTTGGTTTCATCTTGGTGGACTGTGGCTGCAATATATATAGAGCCACTCAATTAACCGCCCACCAGTTTCAAGTTAGTTGCCTAATTAATCAATTGGAAAGATGAGGAAACATTTATTTTTTATTCATTGCCAATATTTCTTTTGTATTATTTTGTAGATTATTGTCAAAATATACACTCCCATTGTCCATTTAACTATTCACTGAAATATTTTCAAGACATTTCTATATTCTTAGATAAGGGATTCCCTTCCATGATTGGTCATTTCTATGGACTTGGAAGTGACGTCACCTAAAATTCCATTTACGGCACATAGTACTGTCGTAATTCAACTCTGAGTGACACTTCAGATTCAGTCCTACACTTCGCTGAAAGTGTGAGTAAGACCCTTGATAACTAACTTTTAGGTGCAGCTTTCAGCGAAGAATTTTTTTACTCGTAAGTCAACTCTTAGCAGGGTTCTTAGGAGTAATTCTAAGAAGCTTGATAAATACAGGACCCGAACCCTTAAAGACTTAAGCGACGTCACCTGTGAGTGATTGAGTGTGCGGGGGTTCAAGGGCTGGAAAATGTATAAATAGGAATGGGACAGCACTTTGCAGCATATCGCGCTACCTTGACGTCACCATGTTGCAGACACTTGCGACTTTAGGTATTTCTAGTTTTTTTTTTTTTTTTTTTTTCCCAAAAACGGAGGCGCCCAAGGGAAAGGCTTCCTGATTTAAATGTCTTACAGGCGCTTGCATTGCCGAGTGGACGAGAGGTCAGACTCTTCCGCATTTTTCACGTCACAACGTGGGATTGTGGGTAATTCTCTTTGGCAAAGTCTGCAACGATGCCCACTTACGGAAAGGGAACATTAAGGGCTCGAAAAGTCTGCAAGCGTGGCCTCACGCACTTGATGACAATGGGACAGCCCTTAACTTGATGGGAGCGCGCCTCAAAGTCTGTGAGTCTGTGAGGGTGGACATTGGGATTGGGCCAAAAACTCTCCATCAACAAGTGATTAACTAGCAGTAAGTTCCTTGTTTTTTTCCCCTCTGTTATCTAATCATTAGTTACTTTAAACAATTTGATAAGGGATCACCCAAGATCTGCTAATTAATGTTTCAATGGTAGCTAATTACTCATTCATTCCTCATTTGTTCATTACTAAATGAATCATCAGCTACTCCATAAAATTTGCTTTGAGTCGCTCAAGAGCTGCCTGTTCACGAATGGTTTACTTGCACCTAGTTTCTCATTTGTTCCCAGGTAACTACTCAGATTTTGTATACCTTATTGAAAAATGGTACTGACTTAAGACATGCAGAGGGCAGTGAAATTATGGGGGGGACATAGAACATCCCTTTAAAACAATTAGTAGTCCTGACTTTTTCTCAATCATTTTTCTAAATTAACAATACATTTACCCCAAAAACACTTCACACTATTGGGCGTTAGTGGTTCTCTCCATTTAGGTAAGACAACAATCATTCATTTGGATGTGTAATTTGGCATATTTAAATTGGCGTTATTCAAAATTGCATACCAGTCAACTCCCTCGCATATGGCGTGAGTCTCATGCTTTTTAATGGCATATCACGTTCCCACACCGTAGTTAGCAGTCTTACACTTAATAACAAAAGTGATGATTGAAAATTTTAATTTGGCCAACAAAATTATTTTTAATGGCGGAGTCCATCTTGTTAATCAATTGACGCTGTACCGAGAGTGAAAGACGATATTTATTTCGGGCGCGATTCAGTCATTATTCAATCAAAGTGTATTTAAGAGATTCTCACACGGAATTCAAGTCCCTATTCATGGAAGTTTTTCAGCTTGCATTGTGGTGGATTTCACCACTAGTAACATGGATTCTGATTATGACTCTGGACTTCTCATGCTTTTCTTTTCTGAGGGGTTGGAAGCTATGAAATTGCATTTAGACGTTTCAAATGGTCTTTTATCTCATTACAAAAATTTAATTGACCATGAAGCAAAGGTCAGATCGCTGGATGTGCCGAAAAGGTAGCTTGGAAGTTCCAGAGCAGTTTGTCTTTTTTAGCTTACCGGCCCTAAGGGCCGATAAGCTATTGTCGTGGTGTGGCGTCCGTCGTCCGGAACATTTTTTATCTTTTTTTTGGCCTGATGAATTTTTGTGTAAATTTGCAATAGCATACTACTAGACCATATCTCCAGACTTTTTTCTCGGATTTTTGATTGAATCATTTTTGTCCATTTTATGGGCCCTTGAAGTTTTGGCTCCAATGTTAAAGATAGGACTGAGAAATTTTAAAAATCATTTCTCAAAAACTGCGTGATTAATTTTTTTCTAAATCAGGCAATCAACTTACCTTGGTACCATCAATGTACAGTGTGAGCACCATTTTGATTGAATCGATGGAAGTGGGTCTATTGGGGGCACTGTACTTTATGAATATGCAAGATGGCCTGTGGAGGCCAAATGGTTGCAGATAGAGATTAAGTTTGTATTACTGACATATAGGAAGTAATATATGACCTATATTTTGGCTGTGTTAAAGTTGACCTCAGATGACCTTGAAAGGTCAAACCCGAGGTCAAGCAAAATGTTACAATTTTTAAAGGTTTCTAGGCTTGAAAATATTGAAGATTGGGAACATATGTGCATTGAACACATATAGGAAGTCATGTATGAACTTTCATTTGGTGGCCTTGAACTTGACCTTTGGCGACCTTCGAAGGTCAAACTTCACATAGTGAAATTTCAAAGACTTCTATCACCAAAACTATTACAGATAGAGATTAGGTTTGTATGGTGGCCATATAGGAAGTCATGTATGAAGTTTCACTGGGTGACCTTGAACTTGACCTTCAGTGACCTTGAAAGGCCAAACTATACAGTGAAATTTCAATGACTTATATCAGCAAAATCGTTACAGATTGAGCGTAGGTTTGTGTTGGAGAAGTATAGGAAGTCATGTATGAACTTTCATTTGGTGACCTTCATATTGACCTTCAAAGGTCTAACTTGACCTAGAGAAAATTCAATGACTTCTATCACTGAAAAGGTCACAGATGGAGCCTAGGTTTGTGTTACTGACATAGGAAGTCACATATGAACTTTCATTTGGTGACATTCAGCTTGACTGTCGATGACATTCGAAGGTCAAACTTGACATAATACAATTACAATGACTTGTCTTGCCAAAACGGTCACAGATGGAGTCTAGGTTTGTATTACAGACATGTAGGAAGTCATATATGAACTTTCATGTGGTGACCTTCGTATTGACCTTCAAAGGTGAAATGTGACCTAGTGAAAATTCAATGACTAGTATCACTAAAACGGTCACAGATGGAGCCTAAGTTTGTGTTACTGACATCTAGGAAGTCGCATATGAACTTTCACTTGGCGACATTCAACTTGACCGTCAGTGACCTTTGAGGGTCAAACTCCACAGTGAAATTACAATGACTTGTATCTCCAAAATGGTCACAGATTGAGCCAAGGTTTGTATAGAGACATTTAGAAAGTCCTATACGAAGTCCATTTGCTGACCACAACTTGACATTCTGTGACCTTCAAAGTTCACAATTGACATATTGAATACATATTGACATATTTCAATGACTTGTATCACCAAAACTGCTTCAGAGCTTAGGATTGTATTACAGAGGGTCTTATAAATGTATGTGAACTTTTATTTAGTGACCTTTTCATTGATTCAAATGTCAAACTTCGCATGAAATTTTCATAACTTGTATCATCGCTGTTAGACTGCTTGCCGGTAAGCTACAGGACCCTTGGTCCTCTTTTAAAACATAGGCCATTTTATAAGTGCATTATTTTTCTGTGCTGAATTTAGCCTATTTCATTGCTGTTAGATCGCAGGACGGAGAGATACCGTGTCTTAAATTGCCAATTGATTATTACAATAATTGGAAAACGTGTTAATAAAGGACAATGATTGACAACTAGCCAGAACTAATTGTTGTTATCAAAGGATGTTCTGTGCCCCCCAGTTTCCAGTTCTGGCACCGCCACTGAGAAGGACTGGTAGACCCCGGATTCACAAAGCAAAATGTGGACTGGAACTGCAACATCAAAATTTATGTTTAAGCCATACTATCCGGTATTTTCGCTTAAAATGTGAACAAATTGATCGGCCATCTATGCCTGTGTTCACTTCTACCCAGGATCTTGCTTGTGAACCTGAACTTACTGTTCGAAGTAGTTTTTGGGATGTGTCTTGTTGTAGCCTTTTTATAAGCGTGTGTTGAAAATGATTGGGCCAGTGGAATGGAAGCAATTAACTGTAGAGGCAACAGTGCAGAAATGGAAAGGGGAGTGAAATTATGACTGCATGAATTTTTCCCCTCGCCATAATTTCACTTAAATCTCTTCAATGTGAGCAATGGTGGACTCCAGACTCATAACAGTATCACATCCCAACATGTAGACTAAAACTACAAAAGAACTTGTCTGTGAGGCAACAGTTCAGAAATGGAAAGGGGAGTGAAATTAGGGCAACATAACCCCCCCCCCCATAAATCCACTCCCCTGAAATGTCTTCAATGTAAGCAATGGTGGATCCCAGATTCACTGCAGCAACACATCCCCATGTAGATTAAAATTACAAAAGAACTTGACTGTAGAGGCAACATTTCAGAAGTGGAGATGAGAGTGATATTATAGCTGCATGAACTTTCCCCCTTGCAGTCCACTCCCCCAAGATCTTATTAATGCAAGCATCTTACAGTCTTACTCTGTGTGATGGTTGCGAACGCACACCTGCATCCTTCGGCATCTTGCCACCACCCCCAATGTACACAAGGATGCGAGGGCCCGTTCAACACTGCGCGCAGCTTTAATTGTGTTTTGAATCTCATAATAAACCAGTCCTTGTCGCCGTTCATGCCAGAAAAGTCATATGGCCACTCCAGTGAGACTGCTTTCTGGCATAGAGCCACGTATTGTAGTGTAGAGCGCAAGTGCGTTCATGAGAGGGGTAATGGAATTTTTATCTTTTTTTAGCTCACCTGGACCAAAGGTCCAGGTGCTTATGCCATGGCCTAGTTGTCTGTTGTTTGTCATCTGTAAACATCATGAACCACTGCACCTGTGAAGCTGCAACTTGGCAAGCATGTTCCTTCGAATGAGGACACCAAACTTTCTATAAGACTTTCCAATCTGATTTCAAATAGGGCCGCGATGGCAGCCATATTGAAAATATCATGTAGAGCCATATCTCAGTCATTTTGGCAGCAATTGAGACGAAATTTGGCATAAGGGTAACTTTCAAGCCCCAAAACATATCTGTTGGGTTTAGTTGACCTTGATTTGACCTCTGGACCTAAGCCATGCACATATTTCAGGTGTCGGATGCAAACATCTTCTTCTCTGAAACCACCGCACCTTAGAAGCTGCAAATTGTCATGCATGTTCCTACCAATGAGGACACCAAACTTTATATGACTTTCTGATCCGATTTCAAATATGGCTGCCATAGAGGCCATATTGAAAATGCATGTAGAGCCATATGTCGGTCAATTTGGCAGCAATGGAATTGAAATTTGGCATATGGGGAGTTTGTAGCAAGCCCCAAAACACATCCAACAGGTTTTGTGAAGATTTCAAAATTGACCTTGATTTGACCTCTGTACTTAAACTACAATTCAGAAGTTAGATATAAACATGGATACACCCGCATCTGCTATATGGAATAACAGTCTGGGGTTTTGCCTTTAACAAATATTTAAAGAAACTTAGAACTCTACAAAAAAGGTCAGTTAGAATAATAACCAACTCCAAATATAATGACCACACTGGCCCTCTTTTCAGCAAACTTAATCTTCCAACTTTTGATGATATGTATCGTATCCAACTCGGTAAACTCGTTTTTGCTCATTCACGGAAAGAGCTACCAGAACCACTACTAAGAATCTACAGCGTAAATCATAATGTCCACTCTTACTATACACGCAGTCATAGTGACTTACATTTGGCTCGGGTACGGAAAGATGTTGTACATCGTAGCTTTATCCACAAGGGTCCGGAGGTTTGGTCCCAACTGCCACAAGAGATCAAAACTTCCAAATCAAAATATGCCTTTGATTCCCGAGTTAAGCGCTTCTTTATCTCTCAGTATGGTATATAAATCAGACAAAGCCCTTGTTATAGTTTGTGTGTTGAAACGAAATTGTATTTTTTTATTTTTTCCCTATTATATTAATGGGATTTTTTGTGTGGGTAAGCAGGTGATAATGCAGGATAAGTTTAGTGTGTCCTGGGGGTTGGCAAGGATGATAGGGAATTGGGGCGTAGTTTGGGAATTGTGGGTGAACTGTAATATTGTGTGTGTGTGTGTGTGTGTGTGTGTGTGTGCACGCGCATGTGTGGTAATGCCGATCCCCTTTTTTGAACTTGCTAATCTTAAATTGTTTTTTCCGGGGATTTACAGACTTTAAGTCTTTGCATTATCCGGGATCATTTTGGTCTTTTTAAACTCTAATGAATTTTTTGAATCTGGATCTCTTTACTTGGAAAATGATTCGAAAATAAACATCCATCCATCTATCTATCTATCTATCTATCTATCTATCTTCCTTCTCTGAAACCACTGTACCAATGAAGCCGAAACTTGGCAGACATATTCCTATCAATGAGGACACTAAACAGGTGAGCTGGAGCCCGTTGCATTATTTTTAATAAGTCTAAGAACACCGGGTGGCACAGATAATAAAAGGAAGCGCGTTTATGCATTCTAAGCATTATTGCAAACTTCAGACTTCTGCCTGCCTCAGAGTTTTAAAACAAATCTTTTGATAATTGTCAATCAATAGAACGGTCCTTGGTGTCACCTCTCAGGTCATGGCTCGACAATCGGACCATACAATGGCCCTCATTTCTCCTGTAATCTGGAAAAACCTAGTACATATGTCATTTTTGGTAGAAACTGAGTTTAACCTTCATTTGCAGTAATTAAGAATGGTGAAAATCTTAAAACTCTAGTTATTAGTGTCATTTGAACTTTAAAAATCAAGTTTCTATCATATTTTTTTCTGTTAGGAAAAGTCAAGAACCTAAAATTTTTGTTCAATTGCGAGATCTTTGCCACTGATAAACTTACTAGGTTTTTCCAGATCACAGGAGATTTACGAAACGATTGTATGCCTTTAAACAGGAGTAATTCAAGCGTGCGGTCATTTCTATGCAAAGCGCGGTATTTATCAATTTGGGCGTGAGCGTCGGCTCTAATGAAATCTCACGTCAAGGCTCAATGGGTGGCCTTGCAATGCATCATGGTAAGTCCGACTGAGTCGTAGAATTGTTGTTGGACCATAAATTACATTTTACTGACGAATATTTTACCATCACTAGCCCATATTCCAAAACATTTAACAATAACAGATTTAAATTGTTTATTAGGCCTATCAGATTATTTTTTTTTATTTTGATTTGTTCAAGGAAAATACTGGCTGAAGTACAATCAATTGCAATCAAGCAATAAAAAATAATGAGAAGCTAATTGATTTAAAGGTTTATGTGATAAATTACATTTTTATTCCATCACCTATGTAAACTGACACTTTTGTGCACCCAAATTCTCAGCCGTGGTAGATCTAGTTCTAGTAGAGGACCTCCATGCACCCATCAGACGCAAGAGGATTTTCCAGGACCTTAGGGATTTTTTTCATGGGGAGTGACAAGTGGCTACTCTGTCGCTTTAGCCTCCCAAGGCATCTCCTTCTTGACTTATGCCACAGTTTGGAACCTCAGATTAGGAGAGAAATGGGATGCTCCAGTGCCATACCTGTGCCAATGTAGGTCCTCGCCACATTGGGGTTTTTGGCCACCAGGACTTTCCAGCGGGAGAGCGGTGATAGGTCTGGTATATCACAGTCCAACAGAACAATAATAGCAGTAATAGCAGCTATCAAGACGCTTTCTCATCAAAGCATTCAGTTTCCATACAATGATGCTCAGCAAACCGTGATTCAGAAAATTTTATGAGATTGCTTGGTTTCTGTAATGTAATTGGTGCAATTGATTGTACACGCGCATCTGAAGCCACCATCTGTGAATGATTATGAATTCATTGTTCGTAAAAACTATCATTCTATTAACGTCCTAGTCAGTTGTGATGCCAAGCTATCTGTTCTTGACATGGTAGCCAAGTGGCCTGGGGGTACGCACGACACCTTCATTTGGCAAAATAGCAGTGTAGGGAGAAGCCTACTGGAGGGCGCACTGCAGGGTTGGAGTCATATCCTTGGTGAGTAACTACAACTGCTTATATTAGTAAAGTATACAGGCTATACAAATGACTAACATTTTGATCTTTTTAATGTACTTGGTGACAAAGGGTATCCTCTCACGGAATTCCTTGTTACCCCACTCCAAAATTCCGCAACAGAACAGGGGCTCAGTTTTAACATAGCGCATGCCAGCACACGGGCCACGGTGGAGCACTGTATCAGATTGCTTAAGGGCAGATGGTTCTGTCCAGGACCGGCAGGGGAAACGCTATTGTACAAGCCTGAGAAGGTGTGCGACATCATTTTGGCTTGTTGGGTTCTGCACAGTATTGCAGTAAACAAAAAAAAAGATCGGGGTGCCAGTTGATCTCATTGAAGACGACCATATGCCCATGGGGCCTTGGCTAGCACAGCCCCAACTGAGGGCTCTCAGAAGGAGACGCGACCTCATTCATTGATTCTAAAATCAAAGTATCTTTTGGCTAGAAGGGCATAAAACAGAAGCAGACACTTCAGTGGTTAGTCTACATCTTAAGGTCTCATTTATCCCTTTTAACGTGTCATTTATCAATACAAGTGAGCTATTTATCTTCACCACTGACTGACAGATTTGTGTTTGTTTTTCCTGGACCTCTGCTGAAAGAATCCATGGTCGTGATTTGTCGAAACGGGTGGTGGAGACGCCCTCTCTCTGAGCAAATGGTTGCCTGGCTCTGTGGAACTGGCTCAAGGCCGACCTGGGTGCATTTCCCAAAAGCACATAGTTCGTCCATTCACTGTCAATGGGCCCAACTACGTAAGTTAGCGTCTGTGATTTTGGGAAATGCACCCCAGGCCAGCTGGAGGCTGAACACCGCTGGTTGCTTGCACCGATTCATTCACAGCACATCTTTTTGTTTTAAGAAACTGAAACAAAGTTTACATTAAATACATGAAAATGAAAACAAGCACCTATTATTTATAGTGGTCATACACATTTACCATTATTAGGTTCAGAAACTGGTGGTGCATACGTGTCTCCTCCACCACCTGTTACGCCCAAATGGATGCAGGTCCGATGAGCGCAGCTATACAACCTTCAGTCTGCGTCAGTTTAAGGCTGGAGTCCATCTGGCCTCCCCCTATGTTGCACTGCGCTTAAGAGCCACAACAGGCTTTTTGGTTGCCAGTTTAAGATGTGACCATTTCTTCTTTACCTAAATGTAAAAGGCAGTAAGCGTTATCATTTTAACATTACTAATAATAAATAGGCCTACTCACTTCAGCAGGAGTCCGATTGTCAAGGGCTTGTCAAGTTATTTCCTTCCATGCAGCGTTTTTATGACAACTTTTTGCCACTTTTCAGGCTGCCAAAGAGCACTGTTTGGTTCTGTCGCTCTAGGGTGGTGAGAGTCTCAAGATCAGAAAAGTTTTGTTTCTTTGCAGTAATGACCACTCTTAAATTCATTGCATACCGTGCATTACAATGCCACAATGAGGCTTGACTCACAAAACAAAGAGAGTGACCACGTCTAGATCAGCGTTTCACTGCTGTGCCCCGGGGATACTAGAGTGCAGGCTAATCTTATTTTTTCCGGGCCTGGAGGGTGCCAACCAATGTTCTTCTCAGGGGCTTACTGGCTGGCTGACTCCCCACTGCTGAAACGCGCATGAAGGAGTGAGCTGTGGCAGCAGATGCAGGCTGAAGCGGTTCAACTTCTCACTCTAGAACTGAAAGATATCACTTCATTACATTAAAACACTCATACATTAATAAAACAAACTATCTAAAAAATCACATAGAAACTTTGTGCTGCCCCACATAATTGAAACAGTACACACTTAAAAATGCTGGGTGAATTTAATGACTCAATCGCTGGGTCGTTGACAACAGACCCAGATTGGGTGATTAATTTAGTCTTGGGTGAAATATCTTTGGGTCTTTTATTGTTGTTGCGTGCATATTAACCACAACCTGGGTCACCGCAACGGACTACACTGCACAATACCCAGG